>CM053791.1:746625833-749325833 GCA_028749045.1 Cupressus sempervirens
AATCTCAAAATAAAAAAAGATAATGCATAATGAAATCATCAAATATGCATAAAAGCATCCAATCTCCATGAGAAAATATCCATAGAAAATCATGAACACAACAACTCTCTATTGGCAACTGAAGTTTCACTGATAATCAAAAGTATCCAATGGTTCTCAATAACCAAAATATATCTCAATCATACTGATCAAAGAATCCAAAATGTTTGAGTCAAAACATGTCACAACATGACATCATCAAGAATAAATCCATATTTCAGTCCCATCATGGAGACTAGAAAATAACCAAGGATAACTTATCGATGACCATAAATGGTTAAGTCAAGTGTCTCATACATAAGAATTTCAACTATAAGAATCAGTAATTACAACCAATACATAGAGCATTCCATCACATAACCATGGTTGGGTTTATAAAGATCGAGATTAAAACATCATCATGACATCACAATCACATAACCCCCAAGCCTCTGGTAGACATCCTATACTAGTCAACACTAGTCAACCCAAAACCCAAAACAATAGCATAAAGAATACCCAATGCAAAACATGTTTTGGTTTTGCTAAATTTACAAACTTGAATTTAAATGTAGAGGTCTCAGTTTATGTTTCCAAGTTTAGATAATAAATGGAGGAACATTTTATACATGTATTATTTTAGATGAATAAAAGTTTCCCTTAAAATCCATCTTTCAATTATAATCTTTATTTGAAAACATCCCCCACCAAATTATTAATTAAATTGCATATTCTTTCTTTAATAATTTAGAACAATTAATTAAATCTTATAATTAAATTATAATATTATAAAATAACTCATCGTTATAAAAGATGAACCTTTAATATATATATCTTTATCAAATAATAATAATTTAAATTTATTAATTAACATATTTACATACTTACATATATACATATATATATATATATATATATATATATATATATATATATATATATATATATATATATATATATATATATATATATATATATATATATATATATATATATATATATATATATATATATATATATATAATTGTTGCATTTTAAAAAAAATGAAATATAAAATCGAATTACAAAATTTTGATTGATGTCATATTAAAACTTTAATCTCATACTACTATTTAATAATAGTCACCGTTGGCTATAATAGCCATGCGGCCACCATGCTTGTCATCGCAGGCCTGTGACAATAGTCACAGTACCTGCGACCGTAGGTATGATGTCACTACCCGATGTACAGGGTAGGGGTCCCTGTCCAAAGACATGTTTAATATTGTTTTTCAATAGCATTTTTAAAATGCTTTTCTGAGCGATGAATCGCGATGTGATTTTTAAAATATTCGCTCGCTGCAAAATATATGTCATTTGACTTTTAATTAAATATATATATCTATGTATATATATACATACAGAGTTTAATCGAATATCACAGCATATAGACACACACACACACACACACACATATATAATTGTATATATATATATATATGCATCTATGTATGCAGATTTAAAAATATAAACATTTATATACACAAAATATAAATTCCAATTCACAAAATTTTTCTATAATCCTTGACCTCAAACTTTTTCCATTAACTAATGCAATGGGTTTGACTATGAATCTAAACCCTAGCCCTGTGTTCTTTTCAGATCTATGCATATAAAATTCTCAAATAAATTTAACTACCCATATTGAGAATGCATACAATTAAAATAGGAAAATCCTCGGAAGACATATAGAAGACATGAAGAAGATAGGGAATGCAAGATGCGGAAATAGCATAAGTAAAATCACAAGAATCTACCTGGATTCTGATGCTAATTCGCTCTTTCTCAAAAAACCCATAGAGCAAACTCCTCCCTTCTTCAGAGTTCTTGAGTCCTCCAATGCTCTAATTGCTCTCCAATGCTATGTCTAAGATTCTAGGAATGCCTGAATATAAAGAGCTCTCAAGAAACCTCTAGAATGCTTCTAGAAACAGCTAGAAGGTGTCACCAACTAAGCATGGGTCTTTTCCAACCTTCTAGATGAGCCATAGGGTTGTAGACAACATGTGCTTAATTGATGCACTAACCCCCATGTTGTTGACATATAAGAAATGAAAAGGTGCGCTAATTCCCATGCAAGCTTATAACTCCAATTTACTTTTTATTTAATTTCTATTTCAATATTTATAAATTTCATTTTTAATTTTTTATAACTTTTAGTATTATTATTTATTTATTACTTTATTATTATTTTATTATTATTAATTTTAATTTTTAATTTTCTCTTATTTAATTCTTTTTTCTTCTTCAATTAATTAAAATTTAATTAATTATAATCAAAATATCAAAGATCATGATATTTTATATTAATTTTCTCAAATAATTAATTTATTAATTAAATATATTTATTAAGACTTAATTAATAGAAAATTCACCATAGACCTCCAAGATAAAATATGAAAACTCATCATAGAGAAATTCACACAAAATCAATCTAAAGGGTTAAAAATCACGAATTATGTCATCTGACACATTCGGTGGGTAAAATATCCAGATACTTGTCCTACCCTACTAGGACAATTGGTTTAAGGGTTTGGGATTTGGACTTGAGAATTTGTCTCCCTTCTCTTATCATTGAGATACTATAATAGGGTACGCTCATCCTGGCAAATTCAGGGAAGTCGGTACTCGGTACCTGCAACTTGCAAAAAAATCATGCATTTACATACAATATATATAATGCTAAGCTAAATAGACAATGGCAGGAAGTGGTGCATCATGTAGATCCCAACTAAGCAGGTGACTACGGCTCCCTTCCTTAACCATATCAGAAATGCCATACAATAATAAAACACGCACACCATACACATGCAAGTATGGGGTAAGTATCCATAATAAAACACATGAAATAATAAACCATCTGACTAATCATCAACAATAACTGAAAGCAATGTAATGATCGTCATGCATACATGAAATGTAAAGTCTAAATGATCTCATCATATATCCACTGAATCCATAACATAATGTTTGATAGTCTCAAAACAATACCACTAATCCATCAACATAAAACTAGTCTATCATAGTCTAATAATAATAGAAACAATGTCTAGAAAAGATGTGAACGAGAGTAGGCACTACAAGGGGTTTAAGGCCCATCCTTCATCTCTATTGAGGTTGATGGGTTGGCTGATGATTTCCACAGCTTCCTTAAGTTTCCTTTAGAAATAGTTGTCCTTCTTGGATCAGATTTGTGCATCTTCTAGACAAATGTGGTTCTTAGTAGTGGACAAGTGCTTGGCTAAGGTAGACTTATGCACCCTGTCATGTCTGATGTCAACACAATGCTCCTTGATTCTTGTGCTAACAGAATGGCTAGTTTCACCTATATAAGGTAAACCACAAGAGAAAGAAACTTTGTAGACTCCTAATTCTAAAAAAACTTTAGAATCTTTGAGAGTGGGGGTTCAATTTTTGAGCTTGAACCAAGGTTTGAAAGACACCTGAAGGCCTTTTTTGCTCAAAATCTTGGCTAACTTTTAGGAAATACCATCAACAAGTGGAAGTGACATGAAAGAGGGAGGTGGAGTGGGGGTGGGTTTGGGAGCCAAGAGGGGAAGAGAAAAAGAGTGAGCTTGGACAAGGGCCTTCAAAATTTTCTTATGGGAGTACCCATTTAATCTAAAGATATGGCAAAGGTGGGTAAACTCTGAATTTAAGTGGTCATCATCACAAATTCGGTGGGCCCTAATGGCTAAGGTCTTGAGGATGCTAGCTTTATGGCTTAGATGGTGGTGAGATGAGGCATGAAGGTACAAATTAGTGTGCATGGCCTTTTGAAATACTCGACGTCCTAGTGAGCCGTCAGGTTTCTTGATGAGTAAAACATCAAGGAAAGGCAATTGGTTGTTTGTTTCCAACTCTTTCATGAAAGAAATGCACAAAGTAATACTATTTATATCTTTGTGAAATTATTCTAGTTTCTCTATACCATGGGGCCAATAGACATTAGTATCATCTATGTACCACTTCCACCATTTTGGTTGAAGGGGGAAAGAACCGAGGGCCAGATCTTCAAAGTGTTCCATATAAAGGTTAGCAATAACAGGAGATAGTGGGGAGTCCATTGCAACCCCATCTACCTATTCATAGATAACCCCTTGGAAGTAGAAGAAGGTTGACCTTAAGTAGAGATCAACAAGGTTAGTGATCTCAATATTGGTTTTCCTCTTTACTATCCCAACCACGTCTAGAATCAAAACCTTCGTAAAGAGGGAGATCACATCAAAGCTAACCCAGATGTCATTCTCCTTTAGCTTGGCCTCTTTGATGAAGTTAAAAAAGTGGGATGAATCCCTTATGTATAAATTGGAGTGACCAAAAATTTTGAGAGAAGCTTGGAAAGATGGGTAGCTAGAAGGTAAGTGGGAGAGCCTCTATAGTCCACAATGGGTCTAAGGGGGATGCCAACCTTGTGAATTTTGGGGACACCATAGATGTGTAGGGTTACCTCTTTGGATGGTAAGAGCCTCTTCTTGGTGACAACATCAAACAAAGAGGAGGAAATGGAACCTTTGACTTTCTTGAAAATCTTGGAGGAAGGGTTGATGGAAAGGGGTCTATAGCTACTAGAATCAGAGAGAAGCCTTGTCATTTTTGCAATGTAGTCATGTTTGTTCATAATTATGGTAGCATTGCCTTTGTCAGCTTTGACCAGAATAACATTATTATTTTTCAAAAAGTTGTTGAAGGCTACTGATTCTCTCTTGGAGGTGTTATGCTTTGGAGGTTTAGCATATCTAAGTGCAACCACACAATCTTGATGAATTTCATCAACAACAATGTCGGGCATTAAGGGAATCACACTTTCAATTTCTACAAGGAAATCAACACATGAAACCTCGTGGGGGGTAAGGGAAAAGTTAAGACCTTGGTTGACAAAGTTGAAAGTTGGTGGGTCAAGGAATGCACTAGATAGATTAACCACTAACTTGTTCTCCCAATCAAAGATGATGAGGGCCAAGCTCACACAGTTGATAGGGTTGGAATGAGAAGTTAGAATCAAAGGGCAATGGCTCAAAGGACACACAACCTCTAAGCTCGAGGGACATGCAACAAAAAGGAAAACACTAATGAAAGCCAAAGAAATGAACTAATAAGGAGAACACAAAAATGAGCTATTACTAATAATAACCAAAGGGAAAAAATAAAATACTAATACCAAAAATCATGATAATAATATTGAAAAAATAAGACACATTATAAAATTGAGAATGCCTGAGTATTGACAAAAAATAAAAATGAAGGGGAATGAGATTGGAAGGAAAATCCAAAAGATGACCACAAATTAATAACTAATCAAATGAAGAAAAAGAAAACACCAATAACTAGCCTAGAAAAATAATATACAAATGAAAGAAGAAAAGCCAATGAAAACTTTAAAATTGCAAAAATGAATGAAAAGCAATGAAAACACACCCATTAAGAGAACCCGAGAATGAACTACATGCAATAGAAATACCAAAGGAAAAATTAATAATGAAAATAATAATAATAAATGAAATACAAAAACTAACCTAGAGAGTAACAAAAAATAATAATAATCAACATAATAATATTAATAATAAAGATAAAAATGATACAATAACCAAAAGCACCCAAGAAACCTAAATCTTAGAAAGCTAAAAAATTAACAACAAAATTAAAGAGAAACTTAACAACCACATGGACTAGGAAAGTGAATGAACCATAAAATTATAAAGAAATAATAGAAAAACAAAATTAATGATAAATAATAATAATAATAATAATAATAATAATACTCAAACTAATAACCTAAGGATGCAAAACACTTAAATAAAAGAAGAAGAAAAAGATTAAAATGAAAAACAATAATAATGTAACAAGACTGAACAAGAAGAAACAAAATAAAAATTGGACTTGAAAAATCACAAATGTGTGTGTGTGTGTGTGTGTGTGTGTGTGTCACATATACATATACATATACATATACATATACATATAATATATATATATATATACATACACACATCTACATATACATATATATATATATATATATATATATATATATATATATATATATATATGTAATAATGTATATTGTTGGTGTAAATAAGTATTTACTATTTACACTTACTTAAGTTTACTTAGGTTAATGCATTATTTATTTATTTTGCATTAGTTTATTTGTGAGACACTTAGGAGTTTGTGCACTCTTGTGAGTTGTCATAATGACATCACAGGGGTCTGCACCTCTTTTAAGCACATGTTTTCTACATCATAGGAATCTTCTACACACATATGACACTTTTTCATTCTTATCCATTCATCTAGAATGTTGGATAAGGTGCTTAGTTGTCTTATCTTCTATTATTTCTAAAGACATTCTAGGTGCTTCCTAAGAGGCCTTTATATATAGGCACTCCTAGTGTACTCTTAATCATGGCATATTGAATATATCATCATTCTGATCATACTCTTTCTCTCTTTGGTCTACTGTGTGCTTGTGTTTGAGTTCTCAGTTTCTAGGTAAATTTTTCCCTTAGGAAAATTCTTACATGGTATCAAAGCTCTTGGAGATTTTCTCATCACATAGATGTTTTGAGACCATCATCTTGCTTCATTATTGTAGCCTGACTCTGGAGTATCACAAAAATTGGGAGTGTCCAACGCTAGATCTGAACTCACCATTGCATCTGGAATGCTAAACTAGTGAAATTTGACTATAAACTTGGCTACTTTGGTCTAAAGTTGATTGTGAGGCTAATTTTTTTTTGCAAATCAGAATTCAGAGGCCTTGATTTGCAACTCAAGTATGATTATTATTTTTAGATCTGTAAATTAATTATTCAGATCTGCATATTTCATTTTTCTCTATATTTTTGTCAATATTATTTCAAGAACCCAATAGAGAAATTTTTTTTAGTAGACTCAAGCAGTGACACCTTGAATTTTCCATTTGGAGGTATTTTTCATTTGTCGTAGGTTAAATTCAATTTTAAATCCATGTACATATTGGGAAAATTGGCACAAAGGTCGTAATAGATTCATTATCCATAGCAAACAACACTTAAAATCTGGCACAGCTAGCCCCGACCGGCCAAACCTCACCCATGAGCCACTTTCGAAAGCTTGGTGGGTTCCTTCACTTAGAGGTTGTGGTTTTTTCTTTTTAAACCACCTGCAGCCTTCTCACACTACCAATGTGAGACAAATCAACATAAATCCCAGTGACGTGAAGTTTTTTTGGCCTACACACGAAGGTACCCTGGTGATAGTTTAAACTCCTACCGCATAGCATTTGTTAATTCTTTGGTGATCACAATTGGAATTCTGGTAAGGTGCTCAGATTCTAGCTTTGGTGGCCACTACTACAATTTTTTGGCATTGCAGTTGAGTTTTCAGCAGTGACTATTGGTAAATATTTCAGTGCCATTACATATTCTCTCGCCCCACATAGGCGAAGGTTTTCAGCACCCATCTTAAACTACTTGCAAGGACCAATAACCATTCTCCATGTAGATTATATCAACTCTTTCCCATGTAGTGAAACATGGTCACATTCGGAGCCTCCCTGTAGTATTCCCTTGCCATACATGCAAAATGAATTATTACTTGCCATGTGTCCTTGTTGACACGCAGACTGCCAATGTGTCACCTAGTAAACACATCATAATTGCCACATCATCCACATGGAACCAAAATTTTCTTGCCACATCATCGTATGGTGCCTGACACGTGTTCATTCATATAGTATGGACACATCCAGTCAGCTGACATGTCACCAAAGGGACTATCTTTTTTTGCTGACATCATCATTTCCTCTAGTTAAATTTGACACCCATTTGACTGCCAAAATTAGGTGATTTACTACTATAGTTATGGCCATTTGACCATCAAATTTAGACTCACAATTTTTGCTCCAAACCCCTCTCCAAATTGCTTTTTAGTTTGGTAGCCTCACTTTGCAAGCCCATAAATTAGGCATTCAGACTCTGATTCAAGTGCAATTTTTTTTGAAATTGGGAAGAATTTCCTAAATTTTCTAGTGGTGGTATTTTTTCCTAGTTTTGGTGCACAAATTTTGTAGAAATTCCATTTTTTAGTGATTGTACCCACAAAATCCTACATTTTTCAACTTTAGAAGCTCTGTATGGGCACATCTGGTCAATTTTTTAAGTTCCATTTTTTTTTTGAAAGTGTGTATTTTTTCATCTACTTTCTAGATCTGAAGTTAGATTCTAGAGTTGTGTAGACCAATTTCTCACTTTCAAAATTAGGTTTTTTTTGGCATTGTAAAGCTTTGATTCTTTTTTAGAATTATTGTAAATCTAAGCTAAAGTGCTTAAGTGACAAATTTGAGCCTTATAAGGTAGTTGTGAAAGAAAAATTAGAAAGTCCACTTTGTTCATTTTGATAAGTGGCCCATTGTAAATGCACTACTTATAAAGTGCCAACAACATCTTTTTTGGGGGGGTCTTTTGATTGAGTAAAAAGGTGGGGTGTGTACTATGTTTTTGTGTCTCTATTTTGTGCTCTTTTCATTTTTGCATCATGAGTTTTAAATGTCCTCTTCTAACATCATGCAACTATTCTACATGGAAAGATATTGCATGGAGTAGATTAATGGAAAAAGGATTTAGTCTTTATGTTGATGGTACAATTACCAAACCTACTGATGCTAAAGAACTCATTGATTGGAAAAATCAAGACTGACAGGCTTTCAATGTTATCAAGAGTTGTGTAAATGAAGATCTTCTCTTCTACATTAAAAATTATTTAAACTCTAAAGAAGCTTGCAATAAACTTGAATAGTTGTATGGTAAGGTGGATGAAGAAAAGGGATTTCAGATTGAGGATGATCTACTTCTCTTGGATCTTAAGAATTTTGACAAAATTTAGGATTACATCATTAAAGTCAACGAGTATAGGGCACTTCTTAAAGATTGTAAAAATCCCATGAAGGATGACAGGTTGATTCATCACATCCTAAAGAGGCTACCTTCTAAGTATGCTAGATTTGTTTCAAGTTTTAATACTCATAGGCTAACCATGGGATTTTCTCACCACAAGCCTTCCTCTGATGCATTTTTAGACATGTTGATTGTTGAACAATCTCACTTGGTAGATTTTGGACTTCTCAAGTCATCAAAGACCAAAGCCTTGGTGGCTAGTGATGATCAAAAATCAAGTCAAGGAGGGAAAATAAATAACAAGAAGAAGTAGTGGAAGCAGAAAACACAATCTGAGACACAACAATCCTCCTCTCAACAAGGCAGTTCTTCTTCAAACAAAAAGGGAAGTAATGAAAAGAAGGACAAACTTTTTTGTGCATACTGCAAAAAGACAAATCATGATGAGCATCATTGCAAGACAAAAAGAATTGATGAGTTAGAAAATATACTCAAGAAGAATAAGATTCAATGTCAAGTACTTCCAAGGATTCAAATCCAACCTCTTCAAAGGGAAAAGGTCAAGCACTTATGGCAAACACAAGTTCTTCTTCAAAATGGATACTTGACTCAGGTGCCTCTTACCACATGGGTTCTTCAAAAGAAGACTTTTCTTCATTGAAGCAATCAAAGGTGCCACACATCTTCATGGGAGATGATACTAAGATGGAATTTGAAGGGAAAGGACATGTAGAAATGGAAAATGGGGAATTCAAAGATGTTCTCTATGTTCCAAATCTTATCTCTAATCTCTTATTAGTTTACCAAATCACTCACCTTAGAGATGGTCATAAGGTTGAGTTCCTTCTAGATTTAGTGATGGTGCTAAGTCTAAGAGATGATTCATTGGTTGTAGTGGGGAAAGTGAAATTCCTTTTCCTACTTTGTGCCTAAGAGTCCTTCTCAAGCCTTGTTGACTCACTCTACTTCAAACATCAACTTATGGCATGAGCGGTTTGGTCACCTTGACTTCTTCTCTCTTCAGCAACTTTTCTCCAAAGATATGGTCAAAGGTCTACCTAATATCAACTTTTCTAAGGGTGAGTGTTCATCTTGTTCAATGGATATGAATCTCAAGGAGAAGTATGATAAAGGGAAGTCTTCTCAAGCTCTAGTTGTTCCTTAGCTAGTTCACATTGTATTAGTAGGACCCTTTGCCATGAGTTCAGTCAGCCAAGGCTGCTACATACTCACATTTATTGATGACTTTTCAAGATTCACTTGGGTCTACTTCCTTTATCATAAGAATGAAGTGGTTCATAAGCTTCAAGACTTTAAGACTCATGTTGAACACAAGTCAAGAAAAGCCATAAAGGTACTAAGGGTGGACAATAAGAATAGATATGTTGACAGAAGACTCAAGAACTTTTGCAAAATTGAGGGGATAGATCTTCAAAACTCATCATCATTTAGTCTGAACAAGATAGATGTTGCAGCTATGAGGATTAGGACTCTCAAGACCATGGCAAGTTGCATGATAAAGGCCAATTCTCTCGATCCTACACTTGAAGTTGAAGCCATTAGCAATGCTACTCGCATACTTAATAGGTCTCATCATATAGCCTTAGATTGCAAGACTCCTTTTGAGGTATTGGGTGGCAAAAAACTAGTAGTTAGTCACCTTAGAGTCTTTGGTTGTCTAGCATGGGCTAACCTATCTTCTAGGAGTTGTAAGGCACCAAAACCTAGGCCTTATACCTTCATAGGGTATGAAGACAATGCTAAAGCTTAGAGACTGATGGATCCATAGACACATGAGATATTCATGGAGAAGGATGTTCATTTTGAGGAGAGTTCACCCAGCTTATCCTAAAATGCTCTCCGCACATCATACACAGTGGAAACGAATAGTGACACTAGAAATAGTGCTTCAATAGGTTCAGACACATGGGGTTCTATTGATAGTTGCACTAAGAGGTCACATCAGTCTAGTCCACATGCTTATATTGCCATAGTGAAAGGTCCAACACATCATGGTACATCTCATCTTCTAGCTCCCGCTTTAGTTGACTTGGGAGACAGACTTGAGGACTTACATCTTCTCATTGATGAAGTTGATCCTTCTATAGTTGTTGCGAGGGCTCACTCTGATCCTCATGTCCATTCTCTAATGATCAATCTTTATAGGTTGGTGTGATTGTGGATCCTTATGAATAGAAATTAGTGGAGGGCTCTTTGTCACTTGAGCAGATAGATGGTTCAGTGGAATAGGTTCATTAGACGTCCTTGATTGCTCTGCATTCATTCTTTTCAACATAGTTGGAAGGGGTGAACTTCAGCATTAGTCAAAGGATACTTGAGCAGGTTTCAAGGCCACCATACATCTTTAGGGTTATACCTTTGCCATTTTTTCTTCCAAAGGGGAGGAACATCTTTTAGCATTCTTGGACTAGCTTCTTCATCAGAGCAGCTTTCACTTTTTGACATTCTTCTTTTGGGAAGGGAGCCTATTCTATCTCTCTTCCTTCTATCATCATTCTCTTATGTATATACTAGATGTATGTCATAATGTGGGGGTCTTGATTACTCCATCCATCGATGCATCCTTATCTCTCTTTTTGGGGGAGGGTTTTTCCCATGAGGTTTTCCCTCTTTGCCTACTTTATGGGAGATTTGTATGTTCCTTACGTACAAGGGTAGCTAAAATGGCCTAGTAGTTGGGCCCCATTATGCATCTTCATCCTAGTTTCATAAGCTTAAGGGAATTCCCCTAAGTTGTACTTAAGGGGGGGTGTTTGTGTAAATAAGTATTCACTATTTACACTTAATTTTACTTAGGTTAATGCATTATTTATTTATTTTGCATTATTTTATTTGTGAGACACTTAGGAGTTTGTGCACTCTTATGAGTTGTCATGATGACATCACAAGGGTCTGCACCTCTTTTAAGCACATGTTATCTACAACATAGGAATCTTCTACATACATATGACACTTTTTCATTCTTATCCATTCATCTAGAATGTTGGATAAGGTGCTTAGTTGTCTTATCTTTTGGTTGTTTCTAGAGAAATTCTAGGTGCTTCTTGAGAAGCCTTTATATACAGGCACTCCTAGTGTACTCTTAATCATGGCATATTGAATATATCGTCATTCTAACCATACTCTCTCTCTCTTTGATCTATTGTGTGCTTGTGTTTGAGTTCTTAGTTCTTGGGTGAATTTTTCCCTTAGGCAAATTCTTACACACACACACACACACACACACACACACACATATTCATATATATATATATATATATATATATATATATATATATATATATATATATATATATATATATATGCATTTTTATTTATATTTAGATATTTTTTATTAATATATATATTTTCATCAATATATATATAGTTTCATTAATTATATATTTATTTATTTATTTATCTTTTCTAGTCTAGCTATTTAGGTTCGTTCTTGATTTTTTCATTTCCTTTTACCTTTATATTTTTACGTCCATTTTATTATTTATACTCTTTACCTTTTGGATGTTTATAGGTTCCATTCAAACATACCATTTTGTATATTTATTCGTCCATCTTATTGTTTATACTCTTTACCATTGGTATGCTTATTATTTTTAGGTTATATATTTTATCTTTGTGTTGTCTTTCTTTATAGTTTTTGAATGATTAGGTTTCTTTCTTTTTTATTTTTTAATTGCTTTTAATTTTTTAATTTCTTCTCTCTCAGTCTAACTCACACTCATTGTCCTTTGTCTTCTTCTTTCTTCTTTTTTCATCTTGTGTTCTCCCTTCTCGTTCTTCGTACCCCCCCCCCCCCCCTTCCTCTTTATATATCTATTTCTCCCCTAGTCTGCTAACTTATTGTTTTTATTCTCTTGTTGTTCATCCTAATGATGGATCACTGTGTGTGATTTGAAACGTCGATGCTAAATAATTGCACACAATCAAATTCTAGAAAAACTCTAGGATATAATAGATAATCATTCTGATTTGAAAGTGTCATGTAATTGGGCTAATATCATACCATACACTATGTAATGAACCCGATTTGGGGGTCCATTGTTTATTTTCGACCTGATCCCTTATTTGTATCCTTTGCATTATATTTTCTCTGATATGTATAGATTTCCTTATCTTTTTTCAATCTGATCTCCTTCCCAAGGTTATAAATCCATATATATATATATATATATATATATATATATATATATATTGAAAGGGTCATGTCCTTTTGTAATATTAATTAAATAATAATAATGTTAATTATATTAATTATATATTTATATCAATAACCTTAATTATATTAATTAATATCATAGGATATGTTATATTAATAATTATCTTATATCAACTATACATATTATATTTTTATAAATAATAATATACTTATATTAATTAATAAGGTGATGTGGACACAACCCAAGCATAGAATGGATACAACAAGAAAGGGAAAATTTTATTAACTGTAAAAATATGCTAGTACACTTAGTGCAGAGAAATAGACTCCAAAACATGCCCTATGGGCTTACAATAGCATAAATCTAGAGATAAATTCTTCTCCCAATACCTTCTCTCAAACTCCACTCCTAACTGCCTTTTACAATGCCAGAAATGTTCTTAAGTAGACCCCGGAGGGTTAAGGATTAGGAATACATTCTAGAAAGTGCTAGTAGGCATCCACCAACCAAATAGAAGGCTCTAGAAGTCACATTAGAAGTCGGTGCAAAATAAGAAGAATCCAAAAATAGTAACTTAACTTCTGGGAGGCATAACTTTTGAACCGTAGCTCCAATTAACGAACTGTTTACATTTTTGAAAAGCTCTCGAAGTGTTCTATAGCCCTATGGACCAGCTTCGCTCATCCCCTATTTTTTGGCCCTATTCAAGGTCATTTAATTCCCCTAACTTGACTTTGAAGCATTCTTAGGATGTCTCCAAAAACTGAAAAACTGCGATAACTTTCAAACCGTGGGGCCTTTTGACTTGATTCTTTTTTTGGAATGCTCTAAATTACAATGACAATATTTTGACCAATTTACACCTTCTAGTTCATCAAAATGATGGCTCAATTACATACTCCTATTTTTTTGGCATTTACACGTATCCCAAGGTGATTAAAAACTCTAACCCAAAACACTAATAGTGGAATTGTGAGAGTTGGAACCTTTATTTGGCCCAAATGGGTATCCAAAAATGAAAACACATGAAATAGAAACTAAGTCTAAGTACATTTTTTTTTGGATGACACAGGATTGGCCTTATACATCTGGATGCTCTTGCATCATAAGGTTAGTTATAGTAATGTCATAAAGAATATTATTTTAATATATCAAGTATATATTATTATATTGTAATACATTCTTTAATATAGTTTTTTTATATTAAAATATATCTTAATCATAGTATTATGATTTATTATATTAGATTATTATTATTATAATATGATATATGATATTATAATATAGTATTACTTTATATATAGTACTTATTTATTATATGCCAGATTGGGGACATCACACACTACTTCAATAGTTTTTAGGGTTTAAGGATTCCAGGGGACCCCTTATGTATTTCCTTACCAAGTACCTTTGAAGGTGGGAGTAGTTGAGATGTTGTGGCAAATAGGGGGGATTGGAGGTAGCATATTTGGTGAGAAGAAATAGAGGTTCAATTTTCCCCACTTGCACTATAGCCCACAATTTCATAATTACAAAAGTTGGATGGTTATTTTTTGTATAAATTCCTGGACTAGTACAATATGGCCATGTCTCATTCCCACTTTTGTGATTCTAAGGGATTTTTTGATATATTTAGACTAAGGGCTAAAGTTGGTTCCAAAAATCATGAACCTTACTTCCTTGAGGATATAATAAGGAATGAGTTCTCCTTGCAAGAGTAGGAGATTAAGAAAGAAAAATGGAGAGTTTTTTCTAGAGTTCTAGAATTCATTTATTGTTTTGATAATGATTACAAGCCTTTAGGTGATGTAAAAACAAAGGTAGATAGAATAAATAAAATCATGATTACTTTTTGTAAAATCATGGAGGCCATGAATGAAAAGAAATATTTTTTTATCAATTCTTTTCTAGAAAAAAGCTAGAGAGGTCATGAGGAGATTGGAATTCACTCCTATAGTAGGAACACCGTAGTTGGTTGTCTAGAAGAGACTTGGCAATAATGTGATTCAAAATAAAAGGGCCACTATGGATAAAGGAAAATAGATAGTAGAACCAACTAGTATTGTCCTAAAAGAAAGACTTGATGATCCCTCACCCAAGAGGTAGAGAATAATAAGGTAACAAAAACCTCACATTGAAGAATACTCACCTACATAGTCCCTATTATAGATAGGAGATGGACAACTCACCAAGGAGCAGATGGAGCAGTTAGGGTTCCAATGGGGAATATTAATTATACAAGTAGAGTTAGAAGAGGGAAATTGGTAGGAACCTTCAATGTCAAGCCTTGAGTAAATAGTGGCAAAATAATAGAGGAAAGGAGCTTGACCCTATGATGGAACAGGATAGCCATGCATTCATCATTTATGAAATTTTTTTCATATCTAGAGCCTTCTACCAATTTGCTTGGAGAACAAACATGGAAGTGTTTGAAGAAAGATGCAATAAGTTGAAAATAGAGCATCTAGATGTGGAGGAGGTAGATGTGCAAAAACAAATAAAGGATGAAATGATGCAATAATTTAAGAACATTACCCTTGACGAAGGGAAACAAATGATAAAAGAATCTAGTGTTTTGTTGTTTTCTAATTGGGATATTGCAGATGCTTTGATTTTTAATTATGTTTTAGATAAACTAAGTATAGAGGATCAGGGGGAGAAGCAAATAAAAGGTGCTAAATTTAGTGAGGACTAGGCTACATTGGTCATTTTGTTAGTAAGTAAAGGATCTAGGATTGGCTCTTCCTAGCTTGATGATATTGGCTTAACAAGTAACCTGATTGTGAAGAGAATGGAAGAAACTACTAGTGTAGAAGCTACACATTTGGGTGTTGAAGTATCTACCTTGACTTTAACCACTACTAAAAGAGTTGAAAAGGAAAGGTTGGAATTGCAAGATAAGTACAAAAAGGTTCTTGCTAGATAAAATAAAAGAAGTTCAAAGGATGATTGAACTAGAGAATAAGGTGATGGGATGTTCTACTAAGCCAAGAATTACTTATCCTCACCCATCAATGGAGCCTTCTAAATGCACTCCCTTCATTGAAATTCCTGATATCCACAAAGGCCATAATTTTATATTGTTGAGGAGTTTGAGGAAGAAAAGAATAATTTTTGGGCCTTTCAAGATGAGCTACATTATAAGTATTCAGAAAAACTTAGAAAAACAATCTTATATCTGGTAGATAAGATTTATTGGCCTATGAACATTTGGTGAACATATTGGATATGTGGAGAGAAATTAAAGGTGGTGAGAAGGTTTTGAAACCTATCATAAGTAAATGGGATGGAAGAGATAAGGATATCACCCTTTTATGCATTTCAATTATTAGCTTATCTTGTGAATAGATAGAAAAAACTTTTGATATAACTAGTAATCCATCTAATTTTGAAAATAAGAGGGTGGCAGTGCTAGAAAGAATAATAATTTTTTTCTCAAAATATTTAGATGAGAAAATTGATCTCTTTCCCCAGGAACTCAAAAGGATTGACATAATAAAAGAGAAAGAAGAGTGGGCAAATGAATTAGATGATTATTGTGCCAAAGAATAAATAAAGTTAGTAATAAAGGAAGGCAATGTGCTATGGGCAAGGAAAAATGAAGAATTTGTTAAAGTGAAACTATTTTACAATTCCCTCAGAGAGGAATTTGTTGAAATAAATGAATTATGGGATTCAGTGGTTAAAAGCAATGAGAAATATTGATCTTTGATTGGCCTAACAATGCGGTCATCAATAAATGGATGGATGATTTTGTCCATTCAAAAAAAATAGAAATAGTAGAAGATTATTTCAAATAGGATGAGGACCAAATAGATGACACATAAGTGCACGTAGAAGAAGATAAAGAAGAACAACCAACTCAAGTGGAAAGCATAGTAGTCCCAACTAATGATATGGCAGAAGAAAACCTAGACATAAATGTTGTTTTAACAATACAGGATGATGCAACTAGAGATCCTTGAGTTGAAATAAACTTGCAAAGATTAGAGCTAGACACATCATTAAAAAACCTGATGACTACAAATTTTGGGGAGTCAAAATAGTAAGAGAGCCAATCATGAAATTTTATAGCATTTGAAAAGTGTAACAGAAAATAGGCCTCTCAAAAGGAATGTAGTGATGTAATGTTTTTTCTGTTGCACAAAATTTTGTCTTGTATAATAGTGAAAAAATGTAAATATATTTTGTTTTAAGGACAATTATCATTTCTCTATACCTAAATATTGTTACATCTCACCCTATAAGTGAGATCCCAAGGTCAGAGAAATGGTCCAAGAATTTTGTATAATTTTTTCTCTATTCAAAAAAGTATAGTTAGTCCACTTATATGTAGTTTCTTTGAGTTTACTTTTAAAATTTTTAATTCCCTAACATTTTCATGTCAATGATAGGATCATCAAGATATTCTAATTTTTCATTGAGTTTCTATTACTTATTGTATCATTCTTTTCAAAGGATAATACAAAAGGGCACTTACACTACATCTTTGTTATCAATCTTTGTCTCCATTTTATGATTTTGTTTACTTTGAGATCAATTAGATAAGTTTTAATTGATTGAATACAATCTAGATAGGTTGCATATTGATTTTATTGTTGCTTTTGGCTCAAGGAGTTAAGGAAGTGCTTCAATAAGTTAGTAGGGTTTGTGAATTTATAAAAGGGATATTTCATAAGAATGAGAATTAGTTATTGTAATTGATATAATTCATTTACAAGTTATTTGAATTAGATCCCATACTAATAGTTGACTCTATGTAACAATGGACAAGGCATTGGTCATATAAATTAGAAACAAACTAAAACAAAGGATGCTACAAGTATCCAATGTATATTCAAATATAAATCAATAAAATATTGTATCAAGTGTATAAGGGTGGTCATCGTCTATCTATGGGAATTTATTAGTTATTGTTAGTTGTTGTAGCTCATCTTTGTTTCACATATATTAGAGAAATTGGATCATATCTACTATTTCTAGGGATTGAGGGTAAGATTTAAGAATTTAATTGAATCCCTAAGGTACTCCCACCTTGTTTTTGTAGAGCCAGAAGTGTAGGAAGCATTATGATTTGTCAAGTTGGCCTAGGGACATAGTTTTTTATACTAATCATGAGCATTGGCTACCTCTAGGTATAATCAATTTTCTTGTCTACTGGTAATAATAATCATTGTTAAATTGGGAGTGAACAAGACCATCCACCAAATCTTCTTCCACAACCTCCTAAGCTATTATTGTTATTAAACTTCTTTCCTTAGTTCTTAGGGAAAATTGGTATGACCCTTCACTACTATTCATTAGAACTAGACTCAATTCCTTTGGAATACTTGGCCTCAACCTATAAAGGTAATGGGAAGTTTTATCCTTGTAATATTTTGAATGGCTTGTTCTAGTGAGAAATCAATAGAACTCCTTAGCTAAAAAAATCTTCCCCCTTGCTTAAACCCTTGCTTTTGCTTTAGTAGATCAAGCTCATAATAGATAAGAATTAATTTTCACTTCAATTTAGCTATCATCTAGCCCCATCTTGTGATTTTATCCTTTCATGTTCTATTTCACTTCAATTGAATTTCCTACCACTAGATTTTCAAATGATCCTTAAGTTTGGCCTTCAAAAACTTGACCCTAACAAGATCCTCAATATCTTCATACTCAAAGTTTTAATCCAATTCATTGATCCAATTAATCAGCTACCATGGATTAATTTTTCCCAAAAATATGAGAACCTCAAAATTTGGTCTTTTTCCAATCTTGGAGATGGCCATATAAAGCCTCTCTTGTTATGGGTTTAGAATTGTCACTTCTTTAACATTTTCTTCTTCTCCTCCATCCTCACTTCCATCTCTTAAGATAAAATACTCAAGTTAAAAAAACTCAAGTGTAACACTTGTATCTCTTCCACCATCCTCTCTTCACTGAGTAATTTTTGAACTTTGGCTAAAACTGATGGGAACATGACCCAAGCACAGAATGGACACAACAGGAAAAGGGAAATTGTATTAACTGTGAAAATAAGCTACTACATTCAGTACAGAGAAAATAGACTTCAAAACATGCCCTAAGGGCTTACAATAGCACAAAATTGGAGATAATTTCTCCCTTTGGTACCTCCTCTCAATTTCCACTCTGAACTGCCTTTTACAATGCCAGAAATGTCCTTAAATAGACCCCAGAGGGTTAAGGACTAGGAATACATTCTAGAAAGTTCTAGTAGGCATCCACCGACCAAGTAGAAGGCTCCAAAAGCTGCGTTAGAAGTTGGTGCAAATCTAGAAGAATCCAGAAACGGTAACCAAACTTTCAGGAGGCATAACTTTTGAACTGTAGCTTTGATTGACGAACTGTTTACATTTCTGAAAAGCTCTCGAAGTGCTCTATAGCTCTATGGACCAGCTTCGCTTGTCCCCCATTTTTGGGCCCTTTTTGAGGTCATTTAATGCCCCTAACTTGACTTTGAATCATTCTTAGGAGGTCTCCAAAACCTGAAAAACTGCGATAACTTTCAAACTGTGGGGCCTTTTGACCCGATTCTTTTTCTAGAATGCTCTAAATTACAATTACATTCATCTGGCCAATTTACACCTCCTAGTTAACCAAAATGATGGCTCAATTACATACTCCTATTTTTTTGCATTTACATGTATCCCAAGGTGTTCAAATGCTCTATCCTAGAACACTGATAGTGGAACTGTGAGAGTTGGAACCTTTATTTGACCCAAATGGGTATCCAAAAACGAAAACACATGAAACAAAAACTAAGTCTAAGTACAATTTTTTTTGGGTGACATAGGATTGCCCTTATACCTCTGGATGCTCCTGCATCAAAAACCCTAGTGTAAAATACCTTACAATCAATGATTTGTCTACATTCTTAGCCCAAACCACTATCCTACTATAAAATGCCTCACAATTGGTAATCTATTTACATATGTAGGAACTTCTGCTATGATACCCCTTTATGAGATATACTCCCCTTAATACCACAAAAATATAATAGAAAGAAATAAATAAAAACTCTTCATTGAGATAACTCTTATTCAAGAAATAGAAAAAAAAAAAATTTAAGTGATGCAAGATTTATCTTTCACCCAAAATGATTTTTCATCAGCTCACCTTGTACATTTTTGTGAACCCTCTTGCACCAACTCTTTCTTACGTTTTTTTAGTTATATTTTACTATATTGTGGAATTATATTTCCTTATCTATTCTTTCTACATTTATATAGTTTCCTTTTGGATTACATGTTTAGATCTAGCTTGCAAGTATTTCCTTCATGTTGTAAATTTTTTTTAATGCATTCTCCCATTATTCCTCTATTCCCTTTTCCACAAAACATCTTCCTTTAAAATACATTTCCCCAAAGAGGAATTAATTTTGTGCATATGATGTTACCTTCTTTTATTTTACATTTCTACCTAAGGAATTATTAGCACGGGAAGATGATTTTAACCTTTCCCTTAATGCTCTTTCTCTTTGTGAGGAACAATTAAGGATTGATTGATATATTCTCTAGCCTTTTGTACTATGGGGTCAGCCCCCACTTTTTTTGGTTGCTATCTAATACATCAAAAACAATTAAGGATTCATGTTAACCTTTATCCTAATATAGACCTTATGTGTAAGGATGATTTTGGTAAGGATTATGTTCTACCATCTTTCCATTACTCTACTTATTCTTCTATGTTATGCTTTCTTAATCAAAAAACTCTTCCCATTGATGATTGTTGTCTTTGGGATGAACCCTTGCATGATGGTATTGATTATGCACTTCCTCATGAGAGAACCTTAGTTTCAAAGGACATAATTATAAATGAAAATTGATTTTAACAACAAAATAATGTTTTTAAAAAAAAATAAGATGAATATATTATAAATTCTTTTCTCCATGTGACCATGCCTTCATTTGAAGATCCTAGAAAAGAAGAACCATTACTAGAAATCCACATTCCCTTTTTCTATGGATTCCTTAAGAGAAGAGGATAATGGTCATCTTCTTAAAATATTCTCCCTTTTAGTGCTAGATCTATGGATACATCATCTCTTAATCAAGTTAATTTTTCACAATCAATACTTAATGTTAAAGGTTTCCCTCTTCTCATGGTTAAAGGTTGTTCTCTTCTAACTGTAGGACAAAATTTAGCAACCCTTTTGATCCTAAAAGAGTGTCTCACACCTTTCATACAAGAAATAGTCCTCAACCTACTACTTCTCTTCTAACTTATCAACCCATTATTCCTCCTTCACCTCCCCTTTCTCAAAATCTTGGGTTTGATTATGATTCAGTATCGTAGTTACATAATACCCTCACCAAGATTTCTCTTCTGGATCTTCTTCACACATATCTAATATATGATGAAGCCTTGAAAAAATATTTAACCATCTCTCAATTCCACCTCCTAATAAAAATAACTATAATTCCTTATTATAATTCATGCTCCTTCCACTATCCCATCTCTTTTTGTGTTTACTCGTGATGATTTTGCTCCTAAAGAGGTTCAAAATTGTTATTATCCTCTTTGTAAGGAGACTTGCAACAAAAAATATAATGGTTCCTACATAACTCATAATAGATCTGAAATAAATATGCAATTAAAATCCACATGAAATAGAATAGATAACATAATCACAAAAATGTGACATGAGATATACCTTGGGAAACCCTCATCAAGGGCAAAAAAAACCTAGCCTCAAAAATCATACATCACTATGTATTATTCAACATAGTTGCTATTGAAATACAAACATGTAAGCCTTCAAAGTCATAGCCAAAACCAAGCAATCCATGTGAACAAAAATGAATCCACACATCCCATGACATGCTTCCAACCTTCACAAATGCTACCTTGGCTAACATGTCAATCCTTGTCTCACTCAAATTTTATATTCTTTCCTTTTTTTAGTTATGTCTACAACTACCATTGTGGCTACTTTATATTATATTTTCAACTTTTTTACTTGTCTCTACAACTACCTAATCCATTGACCCAAAATTTAATATTGTACATTTAATTATTTTCCCCAATATTAAATAATTATACCAAAAATTATCATAATGTTACAATACAACTGATCAAGAATATTCCACTAGAATCTTTCGATGTTGCACAACCACCTAGGTCATCCTAGCCACAACATTATATAACAAAATTAATACAATATAACAATATCATGCAATGTGTACAACAATCATAATCTCAACAATCTACCAATTATTGTATACATTGCATAGGGTCAATCTGTAGCCACATAAATGAATAAGGGAACAATTCCTCCTAGAACATACACCATCATGGATAAAATTACACTAAGTTTGCCATCCTAGTACCCACAAAAAAATCAAAGTATCCAACATCTCAAACATGAATGATCTTGCCTCCTATTAAGCCACTACCACTAGACATACATAGAAGCCATCGAAAGAGAAAGTCACCCAGCCTATCACTTAATGAGCATAAAATCATGTACCAACTAAAAAGAGAAGGTAAAAAAAACTTTATCTGAAGGTAATCACATGTATCTATAGTTGTCAAAATATTCATAGCTGAAATAACACCCATAAAAAGTACCAACACATCCAACTATCCATACCTCCAAAGGTACACCAAGTGAATCTCACATCATCAACATATCCAATATCTAACCTACAATTACAAGCCTTAAGAGAAATATTTACCATACATATACCAAGAAGTTCCCATTGCAAATGATAATATGAAATATGCAACCAATCCACTCAAAACATCTCAAAGAAGTGAATCCATGTAGTATCAAGGACATCTACAATAATATGTAACACATAAACCAAGAACAACTCTCATAACAAGTATCCAAAACTTTTCCAAGCTCTCCATAACCAACAAAGAATTATATTAAGGAATAACCATGTCATATCTCACATGTCATACATGAACACAAACAAGTGATCCTAATATTTAACCAATCTCAAATCCAATTTAAGTGAAAATGAACATCTAGGAAGATAACCAAGAACAAAGAGAAAAAATCATAATGTGTATTACATCCTTCTATGTACACATCTAGATGTAAATTGTTCCTAGTAAGATCTGCTCCATAAAATCCCAACCAAGAATTCATTGTTGAAATCAATTATTCAATTATATATTGTCATTGATGTCACAAAAAAACCCATACTCTAACCGAGCACAACTAGTATTAATCAATCTGAGTTAGGCACTAAACAAGAATCCAATATCAACTGAGAGGTGTAAGAATTTTCCTTAGGGAAAAATTCACCCAAGATCAAGGAACTCAAGCACAAGAATAAGCACAATATTAGACTAAAAGTGTATGATCAGAATATCGATATGTATTCGATTCAATGTGAAATTACACTAGGAGTGCCTATATATAAAGGCCTCTAGAATGCTACTAGAATGCATAGGAATCAGCAATATGATAAGTCATACAACCAAGCACATGTCCACCAAAAGTGAATTATCATCTATTAATCATAGGAGAAAGTTTCATGATGAGAGAATAAGCCTACAAAGGTGTAAAATGCAAAATAATGTTGTAGACACCATGTGCTGAATTAGAGTTGCTTACTTTTGTTTTATTAAAATGAAAACTCATAAAACTACACAAACTCCTAAGTGTCTCACCTAAATAATAATAAAATAATGCAATATAATAAAACAATGCATTAACCTAAGTAAACTTGAGTAAAGTGTAAATAGTAAATACGTATTTACACCAACAACCCCCCTTAAGTATAACTTAGGGGAATGCACTTATGCTCACAAAAACTAGGATGAAATACATAATGGGTACCAACTACTAGGCCATGTTAGGTACCCATGTACATAATGAAATGCAATCTATCATAAAGTAGAGAAAGAAAGAAAACCTCATGGGAAAAACTCTCTCCCAAAAAAAGAGATAAAAAGATGAGATGCATGGATGAATAGAGTAATGCAGACCCCCCATTACAACATACATCAAGTATATACAAAAGTGAAGTATGAGAAGGAAAAAAACCCCCTTAATGTAGAGTGTCGATTAGTGATAGGCACTCCAAGGAAGAAGCTTGTCCATGAGTGTTGAATAATGTTCCTCCCCTTTGGAAGAAAAAATGGTAAAGGTACAAGTGAGATGCTTCCCCTATCTGTAGAAAGAATCCCAATGATGAATGATGCCTCTAAAACCTACTCAACTATCATTGTTTCGATGTAGATTTTTGCCTCTTCCAACACTACTGAAAAGAATGAGTACAAATTTGGAAAGGATGGTTTTAGAATAGTTCCCAAAGAACCAATTATCTCCTTTAATGATAAGGAGACCTCCTTCAACTAATGTACATAAGGATCCACAATCATATCAACTCGTGAAGACTGATCATGTAGAGAATGGACATGAGGGTCACAATGAGCCCTCACAACAACTAAAGAAGGATCATTATCTTCAAAGAGAAGATTTACATCATTGATGATGTCTCCCAAGTCTGTTATGTATGACTCCACAAAAAAAAAATGAAATATGTGCTATGTAGTCATCCCCTATTGCTAGAGCTAGAAGACAAGGTGTACCCTGTTGATGTTTTAAAAGGTATTAAAACTACTAAGTGACAAAAAGCTTAATACCAGAATGACAGTACATACACAATCTAAAGACTAGCCTATTCTTATCAACAATTGCATATGTAAGGTATTTGGACCCAACTTCAACAAAACCACAAATGGTTTTCTACTCTTTTGGCTCTGCACAACCAGGGTGGGTATACCCAGGGATGGTTCAAATCTAAAATGACTGTATGAGGATTATTCTTAGTTTCATTCTGATTCTCATTTCAAAATCCTCAAATATATACATAATTCTTACTAACTTGCTAAACACATCCCATAAACAACTATGGCCAAGAAGTCTTCTATAGATCTGCAGACATTTTCAACAACAATGGCTAACTGAAGCTAAAAAGATTTCATGCAGACAAGTGCTGGCCAACTTTGAAGATCTACAAGAAATAAAAGTAAAATTTGATTTAATGATGCATTTGAAAAAAAATTTGTAAGATATTTCTCCTTTAGCTGAAATAACTTGATCAAAGCCTAATCCATTGGGGGTTCAGAGTCTACAGCAAAATCTAAGATCTAATTTGTTGCCTTACAACAAATTTTATTAGCAATTCTTGTCAAAATTTATCATTCAAAATCCTTTTCAATACTTAAGGAATCTTATCACATTCATCAAAGCTTTTATTTAATCCATTGAATTAACATCAATGATAGATGGATATACAACCTAACTAGATTGCATTCAATTGTACAAGCTTTTACTCATACAACATCAAGGTACCTAAGTATTGAGAAGGAGACAAAATTTAGAAAGAACTGATATGGGGACAGTTCATAGTTTGTATTCATTTCCTTTGAAAATGATACATCTTTTACAATAAACTAAAAATAGCCTTCAGAAAGAAACACAAGTCATTCTATCTTCATGTATTTTCAGAAAATTCGACAGAAAAATACATTACAAACTTGCTTTCAAAATTTGGACCAAAAACTAGACTAAGCACAATACTTAGAAGAAAAGAATTTGGACCCTTCTTTAGCCTTGGGATCTCACTTAAATAGTGTGAGATACAACAAGCTTCAGGCTTAAAAAAAATGACAGGTGTCCCTTTAAAGACAAGAACAAAATAACATAAAGGCTAATTACAACAAACATTCCTTGGTGGGTCCCTTTCTATTATGCTTCTCATTCGTTGAGATAAGAAAAAATGATATGATCTTACAATCATTCTTCATCTTCGGAGTATGTAGCCATGAGGTCTGAAAGTGATGTATCATCTTCAGTTACCTCCAAGCTCACTTTAATCTGGGGATCTTCCATGTCTTCATTACGAATTACAAGGCTAACTATTACTTTAGAATCTTCCTCCTCATTGTCTCCTAACATTTGTTCCATTAACTGATTTTTCTATTTATTAAAAATATCATCATTTGGACAATCAAAACTTAGAGCTTCCCTTTGTATCTTTATTAAAGAATTTGCACTTTCTTCTAAATCATCAAATTCTTTTCTCATAGCAGTATAAAACAACTGTATTTTTACTAGCTCTTCATTTGTCTTTGCCTAGAACCAGTGGCCAGTCTTACTCATGATGTTTATTATTCTTTAATTGAATAACTCATCCATTTCCCTTTAACATTTTTCCTTTTCCTTTACTGTATCAACAGATTCTAAAGCACAAGAAAATAGGGTGAATTTTTCAGCAATATATTTGGAAAAATAGAGTGTTAATCTTCTCTGTAAAGAATCTCTTTCATCACCAATATTCTCTAACTTATTTAAAAAATCAAAAATCTTCTCAACTTGATGATAAGGCATTTGGACTACAGATATACAGATGATTTTAATATCATTATTTCTCTCCCTCCATTTCTGCACAAGAGGAGTCAATCTATCCTTTTCTTTATTCAACTCATCCATAAAGGTTATAATTCTAGTCAACTGATCATAAAAAGTTGACCATTGTATTTTATCCCTCAAATATACCTCACCCTGCTTCAATTTTTCTTCCTGTTGATTTTTAAATTCTATCTGCAACTCATGTAATTTGATTTTTTCTGCTTCAAAGTCCTCTGCAGTATAGAATTGGAGCCTTTCCGGGGTGTCAGGTATTTCAATGATAGGGGTTGATCCAAAAAATGACTATGAAGGGTATGTAATTCTAAGTGTGCTAAATTCTCCCACCTTTCTTTTCCCAAGTATCTTCTCTAATTGAGATACCCTATTTTCCAGCTCAGTTCTCCTTTTTACTCCTTGATTGTAGGCATCCACCACTATTTCATACTTACTCTGTAAATCAGTCATTTCCTTTTCTTCTCTTTCTGCAGTGGCCAAGGAAAATTTAGAATATTCCACATTCATGTAGGCTTCCTGTACATTTGAAGTATCAGTGACCCTCCTCACAATGATATTCCCTGTTAATCCTGAATCATCAGGATGTAATGGAGTAGTCTTGGATCCTCTTCTTAGTGACCACATAACAAGCACAGATTGATCATTACTAAATGTTGTTCCCAAGAATTCCTTCTTATCTGGATCCTGTAATCCTAAATTATTTGATACAGAATTGAAAATTAAGGCATCAACAATATCCCAATTGGACAAGAATAAAATATTTGCATTTTTCACCATTTGTCTACCCTCGTCAAGGGTTATATTTTGGAATTCTTGTATCATTTGTTCTTTTATTTGATTCTGAATGGAGGCTTCATCCATTTCTAGATGCTCTGCTTTCATATTCCTACACCTTTGTTCAAAAATGTGCATGTTTTCCCTCCATGCAAACTGATGGAAAGCCCTAGATTTTACAAAACTGTTATTAGACAAAAATTTTTGACTGGCCTGTTCCAAAATAGGGTCTAATTCCCTTCCTCTGAAATCTACTATAGTTAATTCAAAACTTGGCACAGGAGGCTCCTGGGGGTTCCCTTCATGAATTTCTGCTTGAGTAACAAAAACTCCTCCTTACGACCCCATTTGTTCAATTTTCTCATTGGCGAGCTGCTCTTCCTCAATTCTTATTGGAGTTTGGGAAGGTGAGTAACCTTCATCATGGGATTCCTCGTCCCTTATTATTTTTCTTCTTTCGGGAGAAGGTTCAGGGGGTCTTTCTTCAAGGACAGTACTAGTAGATTCAATTACCTATTTTTCTTTTTTTACAATGGGCATTTGCTCCCGAATAACAGTATATCCTGTCCTCTTTTGCACAACCACTAGACCTACTCCTATGTTAGGGGTGAAACCCAATTTCCTCATAACTTCTCTGGATTTATATGGAAAAGAATCAATAAAATGTTGTTTCTTTTCATTCATTACCTCCATTATTTCTGAGAATGTACTCATGAGCTTATTTATCCTATCTGCATTAGTTGCAGCATTACTAAGAGGACTGTAATCTTTGTCAAAATAATTAATAAACTCCAAAACTTTTGAATAGACTCTCCATTTTTCTTTCTTTGTTTCTTGGAGAGAATATTCATTCCTTATTATATCTTCAAGGAAGTAGACTTCATGCTGACTTGGATGAAGCTTGATCCTATATCTAAGAGCAGAATTAAAGAAGTCTCCTGTGTCACTAAAACGAGCATGAGATACTACCATCTTATATCGATCCAAAATTTTTTAGAGGAAGATCCACCCTTCTTTAGTTATTACAAACTGGTGAGCTACAGTGCAAGTAGGAAAAATTGATCCTGTTCCCCTTTTGTGCACAAAGGTCTCCTCCACTCCTCCCAACTACCATAAAAATTTAGCTACCCCTACCTTTAAAGGTACCTGATAGGGTAGTACATGGGGTGTCCCTTTGAACCCATAGACCCTAATGACAGTTGAGACTGGATATGGGATGATATCTCCCCAATTATGTGAAACTTTTAAAACCATGGGGTCTGTCCATAGGCCTAACAAGATGCATTAGTGCCTTAGGAATTCTGGGATTGTCACTGAATATGAGGCATCTTAGTTTAGAAGCAAAGTGCTTATCAAATCTAACAAAACTAGCATTTTCTGCTTCCCAATTCATGTCTGCGCTCCATAATTGAACTGGTAGTGCCTCCCCTTCTTGTTCCCTATTTAAAACCATTTCTTTACCAAAATATGTAACCCCTTTAAAAAGAAACATATGCATCAATAGGGAGTACTGACCCCAAATCTTTTCTACCTTGCCCTTTGCAATCCCCACCAATCCATTGTGAATCTCATTAGCTAGGTAAGATGCAAAATCAAAAAATATTTCTACACTGAAAGAAGAGATTTGGGTGATCATATACATGAAGCTCATCGGAATAAAGTCTTCTTCACCCTCTCCAAAGACTCTGTACAGGGTCTTATATATTTCTCCTTCCCTGACATTAAAGCATGATTTCTTGAAAGGTTCTTTAGAAGATGATGTTATTGTTGGTAGGTTTCCAATTCTGCCTATGTGGGCTTTCAATGCACCTTGTCTAACTACATCCCTTTTGGACATATATTCTTTTTCTAACTCTATCAAATTAATGGGCACATGATACATGGTGAGAGGTTCCAGACTGAAAGCCTTCCTAATTTCTTTAGGACTGATGGTAATTAAAACCTCACCATCCATTCTTCTCACTACCCTAGTGGCTTGATCATAACTTTTAGCTACAGTTTCAAGTAGGTCATAATCCATAAACACACTGGGAACAACAAGCTTTCCAAGATCAAAATTTCATATATTGGCATGAGGGGCATATAATTTCCTTTCTGCGAACCATTTTTTAAACAAACTCAAACTAGTTTGAGAAGTCTGAGCATCCTGAACCCAATTACCCTTATCATACAATCCATCAGCTATCCTTAGCCTAGGGTTCAATGAGGTTAACCTTTTAACTTGTACTATCTCTATAGTAGACTCAAGAAGCAACTCAAGAAAATCATCATGCACATTCCTATCCAAATAATTTACTGCACCTAAAAATCCCTTCTTCGGAGGCATCTTCAACTTACTTTTTACAGAACTAAAAAGCCTACAAGGATTATGGTAGTACTACTTACTTGAATTTTGTCTTTGTTTTCCTCTGTATTTTTACAAACTTTTCGCGAACAGACAACTTCACAATTTCTACCAGGCTTTGGCACACTTTCCTTCAGTAATTACTTCTGCACAAGAATGGCTCCAAATCTTTGCTCACGTAAGATGAAACTGATGAAATCTCTCTATATTATACTCTATTTTTTCTCACGGATGATGCTTTCATGTCTAATTAATACAGGGAGTGGCACTACATTCTGTGTTTAAAACTGCGCTGTCGATTTTCAAAGATCCTACAATCATGTGATATGGAGAGAACAACTGGGAGTTGTATTTGACATGTCAGTCAATTTACCCAATGATAACTTACCACGTATATAATTCTTTCCTTGATGGTGCTTGTATCTAGACCCATTGACAACTGAGGACATGTGTCAGCGTGTCGCTACTTCATTATGCATAAAGAAAGAGCACCTTGCCATAGCGAAGCAGTGACAATTGTCGATCTGATCCAAAATTGATCAAATGATATGTCACTGGGTTTGCTCAGAAAGAAGGCGGTGGGCCCTATTCGCTACGTCGCTATAATTATCTCCCTCGCAACTCTTCATAGCGAGAAGATGACAGCCATTGATCATATACTCAATCAAGGGTGAGGAAATTGCATGAGGTCTTCTGATTCATATTTGCTATGTCACATGGCTTAAAAAGCATGCAATTTTTCAAAGCGAGGTAGTGAGGACCATTGATTCCATTCAAATCTGACGTTCAGGATCTCTTTGTACATTCAGTCAGAAGGGTATTAATGAAAAAAGGATCTTTTCATAGTTGGCGCCTTAGAAAAATTTACGGTAGTCCTAATTAATACTCCACGTCACCAAGGTCCTATCGACCTCCAAATTTCACGGGGCCTCGCTACTTTGCTAACGGCGAAGTATCTAATTTTTCTGATAGCGAGGTAGCGAGCTCTGGCACTTTAATGAATTTTGGACTGTAAAATGCAAGGGGCAACAGATAATTATTTCTATTATTGAAATTGCTTCTGACAACGAGATTTATTACTTTGCATGCCACCTAGTGTAGTCATGGTACCAAAAAAATGCAATGTGACCGCCTCTTGATTTCACGGGGCCTCGCTACTTTGCTAACGGCGAAGTGTCTGATTTTTCTGGTAGCGAGGTGGCAAAGTGTCAAAAAAATCATCATTCTGGCTCTTATTTCAGATATTCTACTGGGTCCCCTTTCCTATTTGGACGGTAGTTGCAACGTGTACCTGCACAATAAATTATTCAGAAAATAAAGCTCCGACCACTGTATCTTCACTTTGTGGTCCCGCCTCATAAAATACTCAGCATTCACTACCTCACTATACTTAAAAAGCATGCAATCTTGCATAGTGAGGTAATGACAGCAGTAGATCTACTTAGATTCGACGGCTAGAAAAATGAGAAAAAGGGTATCTCGTGGAAACAGAAAAAAAAAAAGGGATAGAATATTCATCTCACTTGAAAATTCAAAAGTTTTGCGCTCGACAATTTATGAATAGAGAGAACATAGGGTTTTCATGAGTTTTTTCTTTATGGATGGATTATCCAAAAACCCTATGTTTCACTTAGAAATAAAAATTCTAACTTTTCTACAATTGAACAAAAACTTCTGTTACACAAAAAGTCAGACCAACAGTGGCTCTGTCTGGGGATGATAGACTACTTGAGTCTATGCAAGAATTCAGAATCTATGGGAGAGTAGACCACATACTTGGCAAGATGACAACTTCTTCAGAGAGCACAAAGCAGCACACAAAAACAAGGAACCAGACTGCACAAGGATATTTACAAGGATTTACAAAAAAAACAAAATGACAAGAACCCTAAAACTACTGTTCATGGAAGAAAATAAGTATTTCTTAAGAAAAATACCTCTTCAAGAGCTATCCATGAACTGGAAATTCAAGAATATTGTCAGATATATCTTTGATTATATAAGAATCTTCACCCCAAGTATTCTCAATGAGATATGGGCCTAACCAGATAGGATCAAATTTTCCATGTTTTCCTTTATCTTCAATTCTGGCATTCCACATCAAGACTAGATCTCCATTTTCAAATTTTCTGCTTATAGTTCTTTTATCATAGAGTGTCTTGACTTGCAATTGCAATTTTTGGTTCCTCAAAGGTGCTTCTCTTCTAGTTTCGGTCAATCCTACCAATTCATCCATTCTTTCTTGCATTTCATCTATAGTATCTTCATCATATAACTGGATGTAATTGTATAGTCCCATCAAGTTGTTATGAGGCATTCTAGCTTGAATTTTGTACACTAAATCAAATGGAGCTACACCAATTGCTTTCTTTATAGTTACTCTATCAGCCCATATTGCCAACTGTAACTTGGAATCCCATGCCTTTTTATTATCATCCAAGGTTCTCTTAATGACCTTCAACAGGCTCTCATTTGTGGACTCAGCTTGTCCATTCCCTTGTGGATGATATGGAGTAGATGATGATCTTGGCATTCCATATTTATCACAAAATTTGATGAACTCCTGAGATCTAAAACACATAGCATTATCTATGACAATTCTCTATGGACATCCAAATCTAGAAATATATTATTCAACAGGAAATTATTTACCACTTTACTTGTTGCATTTCTTGTGGGGATAGTCTCTACCCATTTTGTAAAGTAGTCAGTAGCAACCAGAATCCAAGAATAGTCAGTGCTAGACTTGGGGAGAATCTCTCCTATGAAGTCCAAACCCCATTGTTGAAAAGGTGCTTGAGCCTCAACTGGCTTCAATGGAGTATTTCTTAAGAATTTCAGCTTTCCAGAAAACATCTGACAAGGATCACATTTTCTAACCATAACTTGAGCATCCTTGAACAGAGATGGCCACCAGAATCCAGCCCTCATTATCTTATGTGCAGTAGTTTTGGCCATGTAGTGTCCTCCACATACTCCAGCATGCATTTCTTTCAAAATTTCTTTTTCCTTTTCTTTATCAACACACTTCAACAGAATTCTCTCAAAATTTCTCCACCATAGGTTATTTTGCACAATTACATACCTGATGGCTTGCAATTTAGTATTCCTCTTTTCATTATCAAGCAGGTGGAGAGGAGCTTCCATATGTTGCAAATAATATATGACATTGGTGTACCAATCACATTGGTACATGTCACATAAGTCAGTTCTGAGATCATCATTAACCAAATTTATTTGATTTGCCTCTAGATTAGTTTCAGCCATGAGTTTGGCCAAACCTTGACCTCTTACTAATTTTGTTATTTGTATATCAATGTTAAATTCTTGGATTCTATTGATCCACCTACACCTCCTGCCTGAAACTTCCTACTGAGAGAATATATCCTTGACTGCAGCACTAGGTACAAAAGTGATAACAGTAGCACCTACCAAGTAACTTCTAAAAGATTTTATAGCCTTTATCAAAACATATTCTTTCTTTTCATTTATCTCATACTTCAGTTCAGCAGGCTATAGTGATTTGCTAAAAAAGGCAATCGACTGTTCATACCCTTCTTGATTCTTCTGCAATAAGACTGCTGCTACAGTATGGAATGATGCAAAAGAGAAAATATTCATGGGCTTTGCATAATCTGGGGTCCTTAATACTGGAGCATTCTTTATTGTAGTTTTTATATATTGGAAGGCTTGTGAGGGTTCACCATTCCAATCTATAATGGCTCCTTTCTTGAGCATCTTTGAGATGGATCTATTGATTTCAGCAAAATTGGTAACAAATCTCCTCAAAAAATTGACCTGGCCAAAAAAGGACTGAATTCCTTTCACATTTTTTGGTTTGGGGACCTTGTCAATAGCTACTACCCTTTCAAGATCTATTTTTACCCCATCCTTAGACACTATGTGTCCTAATAATTTTCCTTCTGTGACCCTGAATGTGCATTTCTTTGGGTTTAAGGATACTCCATATTCCAAGGCTTTTATAAAGATTTTTTCCAAATGTTTGCAATGATCTTCAGCCTTATTAGAATATGTTGTGAGATCATCCTGATACACAACCATAAATTTATCAATATACTCATGAAATGCTATGTCCATCGCTCTTTGGAAGGTAGCTCCTGCATTAATCAAGCCAAAAGGCATCCTCACATACACATATGTTCCCCAAGGGCTTGTGAAGGATGTCTTGAACTGTTCACTTTCTTTTACTAGAACTTGATTATATCTAGAAAAACCATCCATCATTGACATCAATTCAGAGCTAGTCACTTGTTGTAACATGGCTTCCATATTAGGTAAGCCATAATTGTCTTTCAGAGATGCAATGTTTAAATTTCTAAAATCAACACAAAGCCTAATATCTCCATTCTTCTTCCTAATAGGAACCAAGTTTGAAACCCAGTGGAATGCCTGATTGGTTTGATTATTCCACCATCTCTCAATTTTGTCAGTTCTTCTTGCATTTTTGGGGCAAGGGTAGGATTGATAGGTCTTTGTTTTTGCCTAAAAGGTCTTACATTTTCCTTCAATGGTATGACATGCTGGAATAGATCCTCCCTGTAAGCCTTAAGGTCATCATATGACCAAGCAAAAACATGTCTGTATTTTCTAAGTAGGTCAATCAATGTTTTCCTGATTTCAATAGGTAGATGTTGGCCAATATAAACCCTTTTAGGAACTTCATCAATACCCAAGTTTATTTCTTCTAACTCCTGGGGTTTGGGGTCATTTACTCCAAATTTTACTCTGTCTTGATTATCAAAAATATTTTCCAAGACTACTAACCCCTTTAGCATCTTATTTGTTTTCAATTGCATTATTTCTTGACCAAAAATGGTTTCCTTCCCATTTATGGTTTCAATCAGTCCACTACAATCCATCTCCTGACCATGATACTTGTCTTCATTTAACAAAAAATTTGTAATATCTTTGTCATCTTCAAAAACCTGCCAATTTTCAATGTTGTCAGGTATGGAAGGCCTATTTTGCACCTCAATCTGGGAGATTCCTACAAATGATATTTCTTTTGGCTTGATTGCTACATTTTCCAAAAGATCAGCCATCTTATTTTGGTTCCTATCTCTCCATGAGATCCCAAATGCATCAAAGAGTTCTATCTGATCCCAGACTGCATTTCTATATTGTTTCAATCTCCTATTCTTGGATGAGTAGGTTTCTTTGATCTGAGAGATAATTAGTTCAGAATCTCCTATCACACATAATTTCTTAATTTTATGATGTATGGCAACTTTGAGTCCTATCAGTAGTGCTTCATATTCTACAATATTATTAGTGCAGGAAAACTTCAAGGTGAATGAATACCTAAAAGTGTTATTTTCAGGGGACACAAAGACTACACCTGCCCCTGCACCCTCTTAGAACTAGCCCCATCAAAAAACATTGTCCATAATTTTGGTGAATTCATGCAACATTCAACCTCATTTTCAATGATAGCAGGTAAATTTTCAACTTCCTAAATAATTAATTCATCCCTGAAAGCATTAATCCTAGTATCTAGGAAACAAGTGATATCTTTGTCAATTTCTTCACCTAAGATGTGGTTAACCCTTGGTTCCCTATTTACCTTGACAGCTTTGTCCCCTATATGAAAAGTGGCATAAGTAAGATCACATTGTATGCTTCCCCCCATGGTAGCACTCCATTTTCTAGAGAGTAACATTCCGTAGTGTGGAGGTATATCTACCACAAGGACGGACATGGTTAATTCTACTTCAGGGTATGCAACCAATTTGAATGGTAGGGCATTCATAGTACCTATGACTGAGACTTCTCTAGCATCCATCCCTCTGCATCTGCCTTGCTTGGTATCTACCTTCAATCCTAAGGCTTCCATTACCTTGAAAGGCATTATAGTGTTGGAAGCTCCTAAGTCTATCATGCAATTTTTTAGGGTCTTCCCTTTTATGATTAGACTGAGGAAAAAAGGATCAATATCTTCTATGAATGCCACTAAGGAATCATCTAGAAACATTTGAGGAATCTGGGATATGATACCACTATCCTCTATTACTAATGGGGTCTGTTGGGGCATAGTTTGGTCAACAATAATATTATTGTTTGCTATTCCACCCAACCATGACAAAGCCTTATTCTTATGTTCTTCAATTCTAAAAAGTTTAGATAGGGGCACTTTTACAGTAATTTGAGATAACATGGATATCATATCAACAGGTTCAACCACAGTAGGTTTTACAATAGTACCTGGAGTCAGAGTCTTTTGAGCAGTAGGCACCACATTTTTCTTGACAACATTCAGTTCTAATTTCTTTGGTTGTACAACTAGTTTTGTTGCTTCACTTATCTAAAATTGAATCTTCTTCTTTGGTTCCCATTTCTTACCCTTGTTCTCCTTGATTCTAGGCACATCTACATGGACTTTCTTTTCTTGATCATTTATCTTATGAGTGATGTCCTTGATGAAAACACCAGATGGCTTTCCTGCATCACTATTTATTGCTCTATTTCTCAAATTATAATTACTATGGACTTTTGAAATCATTTTGGTTGTAATTCTGTCAATTTCCTCCTTTGAGGGCATTCTTAGACTTCTGAGACCTACATCAAAAAATGTACTGCATACCTTATCTGCATCATACTCTTCATCATCTGAGAGTACTTTCTGATGATGTAGCTGGTAAGCAATTCTTTGGCTAGTAACATCATTTTCAGGCTCTTCTAAATTAGAATCTATCAAATCATCATACATGCTCACCATATTGCAGCTTATATCATCATGGCTTTTCTCTTCAGTTTCTTCTTCAGCTTGCACTCCTTGGGCTTGGACAAATGACTGAGCAATAGCACAATAATCAGCAGAATGAGGTGATTGGCATATAATGCACCATGGTACATCATCATTCATATTTACAATGTTCCTTTGCAGGGGGTCTCGAGTACCCTTATCCTTCACATTTTGGGTCTAGTTAGGAACTAGTTTACCATCTTTCCACTGAGTGGTATAAGGCTAATTCTGCATCCTAGGCTATCTATTGAAGTTGTTGTTATTCACAGGGGGTCTTTCAGCAACATTTGGCTTATTGAAACTAGTGGGATTCATCTTCTTGAGCATTTCTAAAACTTGGCATATAGTAGGTTCTTCGGGCTTTTTTCCTATAGGAGTTTTGTCACCCTCCCTTTTATTATTGTTCTTAGAATTAAAAAGTTTAGGATCACCCCTCCTACCTAGTTTGCTAGATGCCTTTCTATTATTCTCTATATTTACTGCAACTCTATAGGCATCTCTCAAATTTTTAGGATCTTTATCTCTCAATTGATAAGACATTTTGCTATCAAAAGCATTGAAATAGGTTGTGAGACAGATGTCTTCATTTAACCTCATGAATTAAAAAAGTTTGTACATACCTTTTTGGAATCTCACATTGAAATCAAATGTGGACTCATTTGGATTCTTCTTGATATTGTTGAACTCATTCAACATGAATCCTGCATTGGTATTGTCCCCATACTGCTCTTTAAACAAATTTTCCATATCACTCCATGAGGTAATACTGTCATTAGGCAACCTCCTGAACCAATCCCTTGCATCCTCTGTTAATGAATGCACAAACAATTTCATTACCATGTCTTCATGTTCAACTTCATAATCATTCAACATGTCAATGAAAGTCCTCAAATGTTCTTCACTAGTAACATCATTATTTCCAGAAAACTTAACCACTTTATCCCTTAAATCAAATGATATGGGATGGGGGCCACTAGGAATACTAGCAAATGATATCTGTTTGTACTTTTCCAGGTATATAGGTTTCTTCTGGAAACCAGGAACATTTGAGGTGCTAGCTATATTAGCTTGACTCAGGGGAGCAACTTGGTACTATTGTGGTGGGACAAATGGGACTTGGGTGCCAATAATGGAAAATGAGGTAGGAGCAGATTGGGGTACTCCCTGAGTTGAGATTGTGGGACCACTAACTGGTGTAGGATTTGTAGGTGGGATAGACAAATTGGGCTATGAAGCCAATGCAGAATTAGACTTTATGAATTGGATTTTCTTTCTAGTTTCTGCAGCTTGAGCTTCATTCTCAACCTTCTCAAGTTCCTTTGCAAGATCTTCCCTCTCTTTTTGAGCCTTCTCAAGATCTAGATCTAACTTTGACATGGAGGGTTGTATAGGTTTTCTTGGTATAGCTTGAGGTTCATTTATTTGGATTCCTATAGCCTTTCCTTTCCCTTTATCTAGAGCCTTTGCAGTGGGCTCTACAGGATTAGTTTGAACAGGTTTATAAGCTTGAACTTGAGCAATAACTGGTTCTTGCCTTCGATTTAGGTATTTCTCCTACTCTTGCACTTTATCTCTCAGATTATCAACATCTCCAAAAATATCCTTATGGAGAGTTGTGGTATTCTCTTCTAATTTTTTATTTTTCTCTTTCAAAGCATCCATCCTTCTTAACAGAGCATCTCTTTCTATTATGGCATCTAAGGTGGCTTGCTCCTTCTCTTTTTCAAGATGAATGCATTTAGCTTCTTCCTTAGCAATCCATTTCTTCAAAAATTCTATCTCAGAGTGCACTTCTTTAGGATCTGCAGAAGTTGTCTCTGAATCAGTAGGGTCATCCAGATCTATAAGGTTTGGTTCTACGTATGGGGCTACTCTAGGATTAAAAGGATTATCAGATGAACTCCTAAATCCTAGCCTATAATTTATATCGGCTACAGGATCTGGTCTTAATGAAGCAACTCCCATAGTAGACACATCCTTATCTTGAAAAACTCTCTCATTTGGTAATGGGGTACTGAAAATGCCTCCTAAGAGTCTTGTAGTTTTAGATTCAGAGCTAAGAGAAGAAGACTCTCTTCCTATTACTGGTTAATAACAAGAATTGATGGATGCATTACCTTTGGGTTTCCAAGTAGGATTTAGATCTGTCATTTTCTTATTTTGGTTCTTCCTACCACCTTGGGGTAAATCAGTATACATTGATACATCAGGATTGGCTTTCATGTAAGCTCTTATATTTTTCCTCTTGTCAGCCATATTTACCTTTTTGTTACAATAAGCACTAGCTTCATAACCTTGACTGAGTTGCCACCCTATTTTGGGACAATATATAATGACACTTTTAGCTGATCAAAAGAAACTGATATACAAGTAGGAACAAAAATAAATGGCACAGACAGACCAATCACTGATGTCGTAAGACTGCAACTCTTGCTTGTTTAGATAAGACACTTGGATAGGCTGGATACGTCAGTGTGTAGCAATGGTACTTGGGCCCTATCTTCTTTAAATTCTTAAGGTTTGACACTAAAAGATTCCCTTATAACCACAGGCAAAACATAGATCACATGACACACATGTACATAGCAGGACCAAAGAAACTATAGTACTTTTCACAGAGGTGTTGGACAACTCCCCAACAGAGTCGCCATTTTGTTGGTGTTTTAAAAGGTATTAAAACTACTAAGCGACAAAAAGCTTAATACCAGAATGATAGTACATACACAATCTAAAGACTAGCTTATTCTTATCAACAATTGCATATGTAAGGTATTTGGACCCAACTTCAACAAAACCACAAATGGTTTTCTACTCTTTTGGCTCTGTACAACCAAGGTGGGTATACCCAAGGATGGTTCAAATCTGAAATGACTATATGAGGATTATTCTTAGTTTTATTCTGATTCTCATTTCAAAATCCTCAAATATATACATAATTCTTACTAACTTGCTAAACACATCCCATGAATAGATATGGCCAAGAAGTCTTCTATAGATCTACAGACGTTTTCAACAACAATGGCTAACTAAAGCTAAAAATATTTCATGCAGACAAGTGCTGGCCAACTTTGAAGATCTACAGGAAATAAAAGTAAAATTTGATTTGATGATGCATTTGAAAAACTATTTGTAAGATATTTCTCCTTCAGCTGAAATAACTTGATCAGTGCCTAATCCATTGGGCGTTCAGAGTCTATAGAAAAATCTAAGATCTAATTTGTTGCCTTACAACAAATTTTATCAGCAATTCTTGTCAGAATTTATCATTCAAAATCCTTTTCAATACTTAAGGAATCTTATCACATTCATCAAAGCTTTTATTTAATCCATTGAATTAACAGTAATGATATATGGATATACAACCTAACTAGATTGCATTCAATTGTACAGGCTTTTACTCATACAACATCAAGGTAGCTAAGTATTGAGAAGGAGACAAAATTCAGAAAGAACTGATATGGGGACAGTTCATAATTTGTATTCATTTCCTTTGAAAATGGTACATCTTTTACAATAAACTTAGAATAGCCTTCAAAAAGAAACACAAGTCATTCTATCTTCATGTATTTTCAAAAAATTCAACAAAAAAATACATTACAAACTTGCCTTCAAAATTTGGACCAAAAACTAGACTAAGCACAATACTTAGAAGAAAAGAATTTGAACCCTTCTTTAGCCTTGGGATCTCACTTAAATAGTGTGAGATGCAACAAGCTTCAGGCTAAAAACAAATGACAGGTGTCCCTTTAAAGACAAGAACAAAATAACAGAAAGGCTAATTACAACAAACATTCCTTGGTGGGTCCCTTTCTGTTATGCTTCTCATTCGTTAAGACAAGAAAATTGATTTGATCTTACAATCATTCTTCATCTTCAGAGTACATAGCCATGAGGTCTGAAAGTGATGTATTATCTTCAGTTACCTGCAAGCTCACTTTAATCTGGGGATCTTCCATGTCTTCATTACCAATTACAAGGGTAATTGTTACTTTAGCATCTTCCTCCTCATTGTCTCCTAACATCTATTCCATAAACTGATTTTTCCATTTATTAAAAATGTCATCATCTGGCCAATCAAAACTTAGAGCTTCCCTTTGTATCTTTATTAAATAATTTGCACTTTCTTCTAAATCATCAAATTCTTTTCTCATAGCAGTATAAAACAACTGTATTTTTACTAGCTCTTCATTTGTCTTTGCCCAGAACCAGTGGCCAGTCTCACTCATGATGTTTATTATTCTTTCATTGAATAACTCATCCATTTCCCTTTTCCATTTTTCCTTTTCCTTTACTGTATCAATATATTCTAAAGCACAAGAAAATAGGGTGAATTTTTTAGCAATATATTTGGAAAAACAGAGCGTTAATCTTCTCTGTAAAGAATCTCTTTCATCACCAAAATTCTCTAACTTATTTAAGAAATCAAAAATCTTCTCAACTTGATGATAAGGCATTTGGACTGTAGATATACATATGATTGTAATATAATTATTTCTCTCCCTCCATTTCTGCACAAGAGGAGTTAGTCTATACTTTTCTTTATTCAACTCATCCATAAGGGTTATAATTCTAGTCAAATGATCATAAAAAGTTGGCCATTGTATTTTATCCCTCAAATATACTACACCCTGCTTCAATTTTTCTTCCTGTTGATTTTTAAATTCTATCTACAACTCATGTAATTTGATTTTTTTTGCTTCAAAGTCCTCTGCAGTATAGAATTGGTGCCTTTTCGGGGTGTTAGGTATTTCAATTTAAGGGGTTGATCCAAAAAATGACTGTGTAGGGTACGCAATTCTAAGTGTATTGGATTCTCCCACCTTTCTTTTCCCAAGTATCTTCTCCAATTGAGATACCCTTTTTTCTAGCTCAGTTCTCTTTTTTACTCCTTGATTGTAGGCATCCACCACTATTTCATACTTACTCTGTAAATCAGTCATTTCCTTTTCTTCTCTTTTTGCAGTGGCCAAGGCAAATTTAGAATATTCCACATTCATGTAGGTTGCATGTACATTTGAAGTATCAGTGACCCTCCTCACAATGATATTCCCTGTTAATCTTGAATCATCAGACTATAATGGAGTAGTCTTGGATCCTCTTCTTAGGGACCACATAACAAGCGCAGCTTGATCATTACTGAATGTTGTTCCCAAGAATTCCTTCTTATCTGGATCCTGTAATCCTAAATTATTTGATACAGAATTAAAAATTAAGGCATCAACAATATCCCAATTGGGCAAGAATAAAATATTTGCATTTTTCACCATTTGTCTACCCTCATCAAGGGTTATATTTTGGAATTCTTGTATCATTTATTCTTTTATTTGATTCTGAATGGAGGCTTCATCCATTTTTGGATGCTCTGCTTTCATATTCCTACACCTTTGTTCAAAAATGTGCATGTTTTCCCTCCATGCAAACTGATGGAAAGCCCTAGATTTTACAAAACTGTTATCAGGCAAAAAATTTTGACTGGCCTGTTCCAAACTAGGGTCTAATTCCCTTCCTCTGAAATCTGCTATAGTTAATTCAAAACTTGGCACAGGAGGCTCCTGGGGGTTCCCTTCATGAATTTCTGCTTGAGTAACAAAAACTCCTCCTTGCGACCCCATTTGTTCAATTTGCTCATTGGCAAGCTGCTCTTCCTCAATTCTTATTGGAGTTTGGAAAGGTGAGTAACCTTCATCATGGGATTCCTCTTCCCTTATTATTTTTCTTCTTTTGGGAGAAGGTTCAAGGGTCTTTCTTCAAGGATAGTACTAGTAGATTCAATTACCTATTTTTCTTTGTTTACAATGGGCATCTACTCCCGAATAATAGTATATCTTGTCCTCTTTCGCACAACCAGTGGACCTACTCCTATGTTAGGGGTGAAACCCAATTTCCTCATAACTTCTCTGGCTTTATCTGGAAAAGAATCAATAAAATGTTATTTCTTTTCATTCATTACCTCCATTATTTCTGAGAATGTACTCATGAGCTTATTTATCCTATCTGTATTAGTTGCAGCATTACTAAGAGGACTGTAATCTTTGTCAAAATAATTAATAAACTCCAAAACTTTTGAATAGAATCTCCATTTTTCTTTCTTTGTTTCTTGCTCCTAGAGAGAATATTCATTCCTTATTATATTTTCAGGGAAGTAGAATTCATGCTGACTTGGATGAAGCTTGATCCTATATTTAAGAGCAGAATTAAAGAAGTCTTCTATGTCACAAAAATGAGCATGAGATACTGCCATCTTATACTGATCCAAAAATTTGTAGAGGAATATCCACCCTTCTTTAGTTATTACAAACTGGTGAGCTACAGTGCAAGTAGGAAAAAATGATCCTGTTCCCCTTTTGTGCAAAAAGGTCTCCTCCACTCCTCCCAACTGCCATAAAAATTTAGCTACCCCTACCTTTAAAGGTACCTGATAGGGTAGTACATGGGGTGTCCCTTTGAACCCATAGACCCTAATGACAGTTGAGACTGGATATGGGATGATATCTCCCCAATTATGTGAAACTTTTAAAACCATGGGGTCTATCCATAGGCCTAACAAGATGCATTAGTCCCTTAGGAATTTTGGGATTGTCACTGAATATGAGGCATCTTAGTTTAGAAGCAAAGTGCTTGTCAAATCTAACAAAACTAGCATTTTCTGCTTCCCAATTCATGTCTGCACTCCATAATTGAACTGGTAGTGCCTCCCCTTCTTGTTCCCTATTTAAACCATTTCTTTACCGAAATATGTAACCCCTTTAAAAAGAAACATATGCATCAATAGGGAGTACTGACCCCAAACCTTTTCTACCTTGCCCTTTGCAATCCCCACCAATCCATTGTGAATCTCATTAGCTAGGTAAGATGCAAAATCAAAAAATATTTCTACACTGAAAGAAGAGATTTGGGTGATCATATACTTGAAGCTCACTGGAATAAAGTCTTCTTCACCCTCTCCGAAGACTCTGTATAGGGTCTTATATATTTCTCCTGCCCTGACATTAAAGCATGATTTCTTGAAAGGTTCTTTAGAAGATGATGTTATTGTTGGTAGGTTTCCAATTCTGCCTATGTGGGCTTTCAATGCACCTTGTCTAACTACATCCCTTTTGGACATATATTCTTTTTCTAACTTTATCAAATTAATGGGCACATGATACATGGTGAGAGGTTCCAAACTGAAAACCTTCCTAATTTCTTTAGGACTGATGGTAATTAAAATCTCACCATCCATTCTTCTCACTACCTTAGTGGCTTGATCATAACTTTTAGCTACAGTTTCAAGCAGGTCATAATCCATAAACACACTGGGAACAACAAGCTTTCCAAGATCAAAATTCCATATATTGGCATGAGGGGCATATAATTTCCTTTCTACGAACCATTTTTTAAACAAACTCAAACCAGTTTGAGAAGTCTGAGCATCCTGAACCCAATTACCCTTATCATACAATCCATCAGCTATCCTTAGCCTAGGGTTCAATGAGGTTAACCTTTTAACTTGTACTGTGTCTATAGTAGACTCAGGAAGCAACTCAAGCAAATCATCATGCACATTCCTATCCAAATAATTTATTGCACCTGAAAATCCCTTCTTCGGAGGCATCTTGGACTTATTTTTTACAAAACTGAAAAGCCTACGAGGATTATGGTAGTACTACTTACTTGAATTTTGTCTTTGTTTTCCTTTGTATTTTTGCAAACTTTTCGCGAATAGACAACTTCACAATTTCTACCAGGCTTTGGCACACTTTCCTTCATTAATTGCTTCTGCACAAGAATGGCTCCAAATCTTTCCTCACGTAAGATGAAACTAATTAAATCTTTCTATATTATGCTTTGTTTTTTCTCACAAATGATGCTTTCATGTCTAATTAATACAGGGAGTGGCACTACATTCTGTGTTTAAAATTGTGCCGTCGATTTTCAAAGATCCTACGATCATGTGATATGGAGAGAACAACTAGGAGTTGTATTTGACATGTTAGTCAATTTACCCAATGAGAACTTACCACGTATATAATTCTTTCCTTGATGGTACTTATATCTGGACCCATTGACAACTGAGGACACGTGTCAGCATGTCACTACTTCATTATGCATAAAGAAAGAGCACCTTGCCATAGCAAAGCAGTGACAATCGTTGATCTGAGCTAGAATCGGTCAAATGATATGTTACTGGGTTTGCTTAGAAATTAGGCGGTGGGCCCTATTCACTATGTTGCTATAATTATCTCCCTCACAACTCTTCATAGCGAGAAGACAACAACCGTTGATCATATACTCAATCAAGGGTGAGAAAACTGCACAGGGTCTTCTGATTCATATTCGCTATGTCGAATGGCTTTAAAAGCATGCAATTTTTCAAAGCGAGGTAGCGAGGACCGCTGATTTCATTCCAATCTGACATTCAGGATCTCTTTAAACATTAGGTCAGAAGGGCATTAATGAAAAAAGGATCTCTGCATAGTTGGTGCCTTACAAAAATTTACTGTAGTCCTAATTATCACTCCATGTCACCAAGGTCATGTCGACCTCCAAATTTCATGGGGCCTCACTACTTCGGTAACAGTGAAGTATCTAATTTTTCCAATAGTGAGGTAGCGAGCTCTAGCACTTTAATGAATTTTGGATCGTAAAATGCAAGGGGCAGTAGATAATTATTTCTGTTATTGAAACTGCTTCTAACAACAAGATTTATTACTTGGCACGCCACCTGGTGTAGTCATGGTACTGGCAAAATGCAATGTGACTGCCTCTTGATTTCACGGGGCCTCGCTACTTCGTTAACGATGAAGTGTCTAACTTTTCTGGTAGCGAGGTGGTGAAGTGTCAGAAAAATCATCATTCCAGCTCTTATTTTAGATATTCTACTGGTCCCCTTTCCTATTTGGACAGTAGTTGCAACGTGTACCTACACAATAAATCATTTAAAAAACAAAGCTCTGACTGCCGTATCTTCACTTTGTGATCCCACCTCGTAAAATACTCAACATTGGCTACCTCGCTATACTTAAAAAGCATGCAATCTTGCATAGCGAGGTAATGACAATGGTTGATCTACTTGGATCCGACGGTTGGAAAAATGAGAAAAAGGGTATCTCGGGGAAACAGAAAAAAAAAGGGACAGAATATTCGTCTCACTTGAAAATTCAAAAGTTTCACACCTGAAAATTTATGAATAGAGAGAACATAGGGTTTTCATGAGTTTTTTCTTTATGGATGGATTATCCAGAAACCCTATGTTTCAATTAGAAATAAATTTTTTGACTTTTCTACAATTGAACAAAAACTTTCATTACACAAAAAGTCAGACCAACATACCCTACTATGCTACACCTATCACTATGGAAATATATGCATGTGGAATATGCTGTTGCCATGACCTCTCTCTACATCTTTCAATAGGATCCCACAAATATGAGTCTATTGAATCACTATCGCTAGTGTCACTATCAATTTCCATAGTGTATGAAGTGCGAAGAGGAATAGAGGATAAGCTGGGTGAACTTTTCTCAAAGTGAACATCCTTCTCCACAAAGATCTCATGAGTCTTAGGATGTCTTTAAGTCTTGTGTTCACATATTTGCATTCATTGTCCATCTAGAAAACCTTAATGGATTTCCTTGATTGCTATTCAAAATGAGTCTTGAAGGCTTGAAGCTTATCAACCACTTCATTCTTGTGATGAATAAAGTAGACCCATGTGTAGCATGAAAATTCATCAATGAAAGTGAGTATGTAGTGACCCTGGCTGATTGATGTCACTACAAAAGGACCTGCTAGTACTATCTAAACTAACTAAAGAATAGCTAGTGCTCTTGAAGGCTTCCCTTTATAAAACTTCTCCTCAAGATGCATATCCATTGAACATGTCAAACATTCACCCTTAGAAAAGCTTATTATAGGTAGACCTTTGACCATGTTTTTTGAACAAAGTTACTGAAGATAGTGAAAGGCAAGATGACCATACCACTCGTGCCATAATTTGATTTGTGAATGTGGTTGAGTTAACAAGGCTTGTGAAGGAGACTTAGGTACAAATTGGGAGAAGTAATAAAGCCTCTTGTCATGATTGACTTTCCCCATTGCAACTAATGAATCATTTTGAGACTTTGTACCATTACTGAATCTAGAAGGAACTCAACTTTTTTGCCATCTCCAAGGTGAGTGATTTGATAAATTGAGAGGAGATTAGAGCTAAGGTTTGGAATATAGGGAACATATTTGAATTCCCCATTTTCCAACTCTACATGTCCTTTCCCTTCAACTTCTATTTTAGTATCATCTCCCACAAAGATGTGTGATACTTGCAACTACTTCAATGAAGAAAAGTCTCCCTTTGAAGAACCCATATGATATGCAACACTTGAGTCAAGAATCCATTCCAATGAAGAACTTGAAACATCCATAATTGCTAGCCCTTTTCTCATTGAAGTGGTTGGAGTTGAATCCTTGAAAGCATTTGGCTCTTGAATTTTGTTCTTCTTGAGTAGGTATTCCAACTCATCAATTCTCTTAGTCTTGCAATTATGCTCATCATGATTGAGTTTCTTGCAATATGCACAAAAAAGTGTGTCTTCCTTTTCATTGTTTTCCTTCTTGTTGGAAGAAGAATTACCTTGCTATGAGGGGGATTTTTGTGTCTCAAATTGTGATTTTTTCTTCCATTTCTTTTTCCTACTATTGTTAGAAATTTTTCCTCCTTGACTTGAGTGGTTCTCATCAGTAGCCACCAATGCTTTGATGTTTGATGACATGAGCCCATATCTATCAAGTGGGATTGTTCAAAAATCAACATTTTTGCAAATGCATCAAATGTGGACTTTTGGAAAGTACTTACCATGTTTAACATGTGAGTGTTATAACTCAAAACAAAGGAACCATACTTTGAAGGTAGCCTCTTCAGGATGTGATGAATCAACTTATCATCCTTCATGGGATTAATACAATCTTTAAGTAGTGCTCCAAACTCATTGGCTTTGTTGATATAATCTTGAATTGTGTCAAAATTCTTTGGATCCAAGAGAAGTAGGTCATTCTCAATCTTGTATCCCTTTCCCTCATCCACCTTACTATAAAATGATTCAAGTTTTTCCCAAGAAGGTTTGCCTTCCTTTTAACTAGAAATGTGGAAGAAGAGATCTCTATGTACACAAGTCCTAATAATTCCTAAAGCCTGTTGGTCTTTAATTTTCCAATTAGATATTGCTATAGCATTAGTGGGTTTGGGAATTGTACCATCAACATAAATATTTAAACCTTTTGCCATTAATCTACTCCATATAGTATCTTTCCATGTATATTAATTGTGTGAAGTTAGAAGTGGACCTTTAGGTGAACCCATGATGCAAAAGATGAAAAGAGCACAAAAGAGAGACACAAGAACATAGTACACACAACCCCTTTTTACTCAATGAAAAGACCCCCCCAAAAAAGATGCTTTTGGCACTTTATATGTAGCACATGTACAATAGGCCAGTTGTCAAAATGTACAAAGTGGACTTTTGATTTTTCTATTTACAACTATTTTTTGAGGCTCAAATATGTCACTAAGCACTGTCGCTTAGATGTACAACAATTTTGAAAAGTAATCAAAGAAATATAATGCAAAAAAGCCCCTAAGTTTGAAAGCGAGATTTTTTTTCCACGCAATCCTATAATTTGAATGTAGGTCTGAAAAGTAGATGAAAAATCAAGCACTTTCAAAAAAATAGAACCTGAAAATGTGTCTAGATGAGCCCATATGGAGTGTTTCATGTTGCAAAATATAGGATTATATAGGTACAATTGCCAAAAAATATGATTTTTGACAAATCCATGCACTAAAATGAGAAACAAACTATTTCACTAAAAAGTTCAAGAAATTCTACCCAAAATCAAAAAAATCATACCTAATTTGGAGTCTGGATGACTAAGTTATGGCCTCCCAAAATCAAACTGCAAATCAAAACTACATCTAGAGAGGGGTTTGGGCAATGAACTACAAGGTTAAATTTGACAATCAAATGACCATCATAGTCGTTGAAAAATGTCAAGAGATGACAATCATACAACCATCAAATTCAATGCTATGTCTTATTAATGTTAGCAAAAAAATAGCCCTCCTAGTGACGTGGCACAGTCATATAGTATGGATCAGTATAGAAAAGTACATGTGACAAAGTATAGTCCATGTGGCTAGTATACTCTATTATATGTGGTAGTCTACATGTGGTGACATGTGTCCAATGTTGAGTCAGTGTGATCTAGGAGCCTTAGTTGGTAGTTGTTCAAGTTGTTGTCACTATACTTGGATCCTACATGTCAAGGTAGAGAGACACATGTCTACTTGACAAGCTATGAGGTTGGGCTATTAGGAGCTTACTAATGAAAAATGAAAAGCATTGGGAAATTAAAAGCATGGTTTGAATATTGTTGTGCCCATGCCAAGAAAAAGGTAGTGTCATCGGGGATGGTAACAACAGGTGCTAAAAGCTTGCACAGTCACTGGAGACTTGTGAAGCACTAATGGTAGATTTCAATGCTAGTACAGGTAGAATATGCTATCGAAGGTGGGGATTGCTCCCACATTGCATGGGGAAACACCCTCTGTGATGTTTAAAATAACTTTTTTGTAGAATGAAAAAAAAAATAGTTTTCGAAAGATAGTGTGGTGCTTGGTCATCAGTAGGTTTGTTGGGCTAGTGGTCAAATTTGGAGTGTTATGTGCTTGCCAAAAAAAGGAGGAATATGCCACTATTTAAACCAAATATTGCTTGCAAGGTGCAAGGCTAGGGTGTCACTCCCTGATGCCTATATAAAAAAATTTCTCTACAGGCTGACCTAGCCTTAAAACAATTTCAAAAATATTTCAAAAATAGCAAAATAATACTGACGAATTGTAGAGAAAATTAAAATTAAAATAATTGATCTAAAAATTAAATTACAAATCTAAAAGATCATACCTAAAATTGCAAATTAGACCTTCAGGGACAAGTTTGCAAAAAAAAAATTGTCTCAAAATTGACTTTAGCCTAGGGTAGGCAAATTTATAGTCAATTTTCACTCAGTTGACATTCTGGACATAGTTACAAGGTTCATTCTCACTCTGAATGCTCCCAATGACTATGATACTCTAGATCTAGGTCAAGGTGTTGAAGCAAGAATAGTCTCAAATGGATATGTGAAGAGAATCTCCCTTAGCTCTAATACAATGTAAGAATTTTCGTTAGTTAGAAATGTACCCAAGATTAAGGAACTCAACTGCAAGCATAATAGTAGACCAAAAGACTATGATCAGAATATCAATATGTATTTGATTCAATGTGAAAATACACTAGGAGTGCCTATATATAAAGGGCTCTAGAATGCTTCTAAAATGCTTAGGAATTAGGAACATGATAAGTTATACAACTAGGCATGTGTCCACCAGATGTGGATTATCCTCCATTAAACATAGGAGTAAGTGCAATGATGAGAGGATAAGCCTACAAAGATGTAGCATGCAAAATAATCTTGTAGATACCATGTGCTAAAATAGTTGTGCAAATAACTATGTTGTCTACATGACAACTTAGTTAATTATGCAAACACTAGTATTGCAAACACCATGTGCTGAATTAGAGTTGCTTACTTTTGTGTTGTCAACATGACAACTCATAAAATCATGCAAACTCCTAAGTGTCTCACCTAAGAAATAATAAAATAATGTAATATAATAAAATAATGCATTAACCTAAGTAAAGTTAAGTGTAGATAGTAAATATGTATTTATATCGATAGAGAAAGTTAGAAGGAACAAAATTCAGGAAGTTCAATGTAAACCAAGTCAAATTAGTTACCAAAGGAAATGTAGTGTAAATTGAATTAGGTTAGTTACCAAAGGAGCTTAGTGTAAACTAAGTCAAGTTGGTTACCAAAGGAACTAAGTGATTTAATTTTAGTGTAAGCCAACTTATAATAGAAGACTTTGCCAATTTAAGGGTTGAGGCAAGCTGACCTAGTGGATGTTAAATATTTGTTTGGAAGGTTATTCAAGCCAACTTGGCATTAGATTTCATATATATTGAATGTCAAGTTATGGATTGAAATGTGTAATAAGAAGAAAATGAAAATATGTGAATTAAGAAGGATATCTAATTGAATACAAAACATCCATAGAGCTACAAATAATATTTTGATCAAGGAGGGTCTAGAGGATAAGGCAAAATATTGATCTGAATCTACAAAGTTAGTTGTTTAATAGTCATTTTTGTAAATCCTCTAACAAGGTGGCATTTCTAGATTAAAATTATGAAGACCTCTAACAAGGCCATTCCTAATTGGCTGATTCAAATCCTCTAATAGGGTCACACCTAATAGTGGTTTTTGTAACCTTTAACAAGGTTGGCTCCTAATAGGGCTCACTTTAGAAGAGTGAAAAGTTGTAACTAGTTGCATTGGTGGTTTTCCAGATTTGGGTTTCCACATTAAATCTTTGTTTCTGATGTGTTCATTTTATTTTCTTAGTGCTTTACATTTTTGCAACTAAATTACTAAAGGATAATTCACATTAATATATTAAACTACTTTGTTAATTGAGTTATAGTGTATATCTAGTTCTAACTGAGTAGTGCAAGGATTTATCTTAGCAAGGAGTTTATATTGACATCTAAGTGATTTGGAATTATTGTAGTAAGTAATTCACCCCTCCCCTCTTAGCTACTCTTCTTATATTTCCAATGTCCAAACCTTATCATATAACTAATCATGGATGTAAGCCTTGCACAAGAAGATAAAAATCATAAACTATTCCTAAATTAAGGAATAACCATTCCTAATCTAGGCAATATGCTCAATATAAAACCATCTCCCAAACTCAGCCAACATAACACCAACATATGCACAAGGAGATAACCGATGCTAAACCATCTCTCAAATGAACCTTTCATAACTAATTCATGTATCATATGTCAAGATCCATATCCATGAAAGATAATCATAATTATAATGTGCATGAGAGAAACAATGGACTATATGTCTCAAGTAGTAAACCATCGAGTAGACTAAGACTGGCAAATGAGAATGTTCATCAAGATATCCAAGTCTTCAACCAAGACTCGTCTAGGAAAAATCTCCTCTCAAGTCCATATTAGGTGACTGGGCCTTGGATTTCCTACTAAAACTATCAATCATCTCAACAAATATATCTCTAATCATAAGATTAATCAAAATCACCACCATCTTTAAGTATCTATGAGAACTTGTAACTAATCAATCCATGCCAACTCCAAATGAAACATATTAATATCATGAATTATCCAAAAAATGATCAATGTACTCAATACCAAGAAACTAAACCAATATCCATGTCAAAGTTTCAACCATGGCCTTAGGAACATAAAAATGACAATATGATCTAAACCATCACAACTAAAGAGATAACATGCTCCATATGAACACACTCTAACATGTCAAAACTCAAAACATATATCAAGATTATAACATGACATAATAATGAAACAATCCTAACACTAAGGATAACATGTCAAATGAAAGCATAAACCACATCTTTACCAAGAACCCCATGATTCCTCAAGATGCAACCATCTACACACACCATGAAGAACTATCCCTACACACCATGAATATAATCAATGTACCATGCAAATGTTAAAGATGCTTCTAGAGCAACATGATGTAAGACAAACCTCCAACATCTATAAACACTCAATAAATATATCAATTCCAAAAACTCCCACTCAACCATGGTATTGAGTCACCCATGGCATCATAAAATCCATCTCCTGCATGAAGATCCCCTAAGTCTACACTCACACAACCAAAGTGTTAGTACCAAGTGAAACCAAGAAGATAAAAACCAAACTAGGAACTAATCTTACACTAGCACCTCATCACTATCACAAGCTCCCACTAAACCATGTATCCAAGGTATTCATGGCACCATGACAATCAACTAAGACATCAAACCATTAAAGAACTCAAAGTGAACATCATGAGATCCTCAAAGAAACCAAATAACCCTATTCTTGAACCAAAGAAGATATATACTACCCTAATCAAATCAGGAATCCAAACTAATGAAAATCAATGATGTACCTATATATCTAATCATTTCATGCCAAAATTAATGGCACCATGATTACATTCATGACCTGAGCAACTAACTCTCAAACTATCCAACTCGTCAGCATAAAATAGTCAACCATAATCCTCTATCATGATTATACCTAGTAACCACAATGCATCCCCTCTACATGAAGAAAAATTAGAAAACCATGTAACTAAGTGCATAGACAAACCCAAATCCAAGCCAATAGTCTGAATATGTATTAGTAATGAAAGATCAATGGGAAAAGAAAACCCATATCAAAGTCATTTTAGACACTCAAAAATGGTTCACATATATAGTTTCATCACATTTTCATACTAACTCATTCCACTAACTCTAATCTTTTAGCCAACTTGATCATATCTCAATGATGTCTATCATCATTTATATCCTTTTTTACATTAATTTCAGATCAACTCAGAGTAACCCCAAATAAACATAGAATCACCTAGAATTAGTCTTAATTAACCATGAGCATGTCAAACATCCCAAATCTATCATAATCTTACCAATCCTAGGCATTGTTGTGGGCCTTGGAAACCTATCAATCTATCAAATCTTATCAATCTAACCTTAGTACTATTATGGATCTCAGTGCTAGGTCCAACTGTTATTCACATCATCAAATCTTAGACATTGTTGAGTCTCTGAGTGTCAAATCATAGCTTTTTCAACCATTTAGTAATATTGATAGTGTCCATCAATGTTATTTATCAACCAATCTTGATCTTGTAGTATTTTACAATGTTAGTTAAATGTTATGTGTCCTTAATTCATGTCATGTGCCCTTGGCATGTTATCAATTTCAATCAATCAATCAATTTGACCATGGATTTGGTCTATCCATCATCATCCTAGTCAATCTCCATTATCATCACATTTCATAAAAGGATACTATCGCACTTATTTAGTCAAATTGGCCAATCATCTACTAATTTTCCATATAGGATTAAATAACCCATAATTTAATCCTATGTCATTTTATCAATTGTTCTTCCTAACTAGCATCCTCAATTAATTAATTTTAGTAATTAATTTATTCATCATTTACAAACCATGGAAATTATCAATTTTGTAAGTCATATTTTCGACCATTAATTCCATATTTACTAATTTTTATTTGTGTGGAATAATGGATTTTTAAATCAAATATTTCACATAATATTGACATCATCATGACACATACACATGACACATCATGGATTCTCCATTTACACTTTGCTAAGATATGTCATAATCCATATATTACTTACACAAATCCATATTTGGCTTCCATTGTCATAGATTCTTGGCTTTAAGTGGGTTTGAGGTGTCATATGATGCATCATGGATCCTCTTTCATTTAGAGCCATGTTTGACTTCCAAGCATCATACAATCCTACATTTGGCATCTTGTGTCATATGTGTCATGGATTCTCAAAGGAATCTGTTGCCAAGTCACATATCCAAGGTGAAAATTCCAATGTCTCATCTTGCAAATTGATTATAAAATGAGCATTCTTCCTCTCATTTTTGATCCTTAGCTTCTTAGTCTTTTGGCTATCTCTCTCTCTCAAACTAAAATCACATCCTCTAGTATTCTCATAGCATTATCATTACCATAGGATTTGCTTCCAAATCATGTGCACTATAGGAAATTGGAGGTATATTACATGGAGAAGAAAGAAGGACAAGGGAGATACAAATGAAAGAGGGGTTTTTTAACATTGTGTTGTTTTCTTTGTTCATTTGGCTTTCATGGTAGACTAGAAGGTTTCAATGTGTGTTTATTGAGTTTGTGATTTTCTCTTAGTATGTTAAACATTAGCCCATTTTTTGGTCATACAATTGGTGAACCCAATGTAAGTCATGCTTAACTAACTTGGGTTTCTTGTGTTTGAGCTTGTAGGTGCAAGGAAAGAGCTTATTTAGAAGGGTATAATGACTATCTATACTTCCTTATCACATCTAGTTTAATTACGGGGTCTAGTAACATGGTTATATTTATTTTGTTTATTATGTTAGCTTATTGTCCTAAGGTGCACTCTACTCTGTCAAGGTGCACTTCGGACCCTTAGGAGGTGGTTTTAGAGGCCTAGGAGTCACCATATCCCACATCTTTTATTCCCAAGTCACCAATTGTTCTTAAAAACCACCAACTACACACTTCTAGGGCCTAACTATATCGTTGGTGTAGTCTACACTATTTGAGTGCACTTGGGAAGGTAGAGTTCAAAATTTTAGTTTCTGGGTATTCTTTAGGGCCTAATTCCCCATAGTCTCCACCTAGTCTCTCAACTATTCCTAGAAACTACCAATTACACCCTTCTAGTCCCCAAGTGCACCATGGGCATAGTTAGTGTAATACCCCAAAATTGGCTCATTGCCATTATACCACTTCTGGTCTATTCTAATCAATCTTAAGACCTATTATAATAGGCAATTCTTATTCTGCTATCGCTACTTGACTTAATTGTCGAATGCAAAAAACCCTAATCTACATTCATCATATTTCCTATTTAATTCGTATAGTACTCACTCATATTAGCCACATTAAACTTATTTGATTTAAACTTAATTTAATCTAAAGTATTCATACTTTATTAAATTAAATTATCTCCTAAGGCTAATGTACTATGGGATTAAATTTATTTAATTTAATAAATATGCCTATTTTAAATTAATTAAACAAAATTATTTAATTAAATGGGAAAGCTATTATTAATTAATTAAGCAAAGTTATTTAACTAAATAGGAAGTTATTCCTAATTGGTTAAATGAAATTATTTAATTAAATAGAAAAGTGTCTCTAATTAATTAAATAAAATTATTTAATTAAATAGAAAATGTATTTATGAGAGCATATCTTATTTTATTAAATAAAATATTCTTTCTAATTGTACTCTTTAGTTAAAAAATGCAAATTCCTAGATAACTACTGATCAAATTAGAAGTGATCTAGATCACTTGCTCGTACACTAAAGTCCATCTGAGCTGACTGACTCTTACACTTAGATATGAGCCAGTTAACTCCCTTTAATTTGGGAATCTTCCCCTATGACTAAACCTCATCTTCAATCCTTTCCATTGATTGGAATTGATCTCAATCATTGAGGGATTTCAGGATTTCTTTTTAAGAGACTCCCAATTCTTCATTTTAAAGGAGGTTGAATTGAATAGATGTCAAATTGCTACTGCATTTTTCACTCACATAGCTCATTGTCTTCTTTCATACATTTCTTAGCTTAATTTCATATAGTTTTAGAAATGCATACATTTAGCGTGATTTTCTTTACATGTTCTTAGATTAAAATGCATATCTCATTCTAGAATACTTTTCACATTCATTTAGATTAATTGCATTTCTTTAAATCCTTCATTCTTAGAGGGTCTAGTTGCTTACACCTCAAATTTGAGGATATCTAATAATAAAAATCCCTTTACATAGAAGGCAATAGGTCGCCTTGCCAGACTATTCTTGGGTGAACAATCTCATGTTCATTCTAGGATGAATCTACAAATAAGGACCATGTTGAAGTGTGTGTATTAAACAGAGGCCACATATTCATGCATACATTTCTGGTGCCCAATATGGGGCTGAGAAAATCAATTTCTCTGGCCTCCTCTACATTTTTTAATGATATTTTAGCTCTATGTTTGTACAATTTTGTACAGTTCCTCAGATTTTCACACAAGATGATCCATTTTTGTGTAAGGATTTAGGTTCTTGTGCAAATATTCTTTCCTTTTCGTGCAAGAAAGTGCCCCATTGTGCGAGTCTTCGTGCAACACATTTTTTCTTCCCATGAGTGGGAAAAGAATTTTTTATGATTCTGTGCAAGATCTTGAAATAGCAGCTTCAATTTCTATACTTTTAACAAGCTATTTATCTCATTTCATTAATGTGTTTTTTTCTTGAAATCTATGTTGCTCTATTTCTCTAATTTTCTATAGCTTAACTATTTTTTTTAGGATGATTTTTTGAAGACTCCTTATAAAACCCACTCAAACATGAACTAACTATTTGTTTGCAGGATGATTACCGAAGATATGTTTGATGAAGACCACTTTTAAAACCCACAAAATAGTGTGTCTTATCTATTGCTTTTAAAACATAGATTAATTAGGGGCTTGTGAACTTCCTAGGGTGCAAGACAAAAGAATAGGGGATTATGCTCTTCACCACTTGGAGGTCATGACCAAGGGTGAATAAAAAACCTAGACACTTCTAAAAGATGACATTGCAAAGAAGGAAACATGCTTAGTAGTTCTCTAGTATGGGTCCTTTTCTATGAAAAGATGATGATTTCCTTCTAGGGAATCAAAATCTTAAGGAAGGACAAGTCTAGATTGATTAAGCTAAGTTGGTAAATTAACTTGTTTTGCATGTTTGGATGAGAAAGTAAGGTAGAGGAGTATGCTCTTTCCCCTTGAGGGGAATCAAAAAATTTGACCCTTGCCTTTGAATCACCAATTCAAGTCAATCCTTTAGAGGGTCTGCAAGAGTGATCCAACCTCCGAGAATGACCCAAGTGAGCACAATCCTTTCACTAGAGATTCCAACTCACTATAATCAAAATGCTTTGTAGAGTGAAAAAATCCAAAGCCGGATTAATTTATTTCCCTTGATTCTTGATATTGCATATCAAGGGGATGCTCTATCTATGCACTGGTTGGCATTGGTGCCTAGCTTGCTAAGCAAGTAGTGTGCATTTTTAGATGCTAATGTGGGATGCTGGTCTCAACTTTTCTTGTAGATCTATCAAGAATTAATACGAATGGAAGCCAAGTAAAAACCTTGTAGTTAGAAGCCACCTAGTTCACCTCCGAAAGGAGGCATAATCTTTGTGCAAGGAGGGGGAAGAATCTCTTTGATAGAACTCACCATAGGCATGCTACTAGATGTTTGAAGGTGTAGTGCCTCTCATATTTGCAGTCTATACCTTGTCTATTTTTGATTCGAGAGATACTTGATACTCTTTTTGATATTTGTACCTTGAGATGACTTGAGGGTCGAATGTTATACTTTGATTTCCATACCATAGATGCTTTGTTGCTATGCTATTTATTTTATCATATTTGCATGTTGATGCTATTTTGAGATGATAGTAGATCTATGATATCTGATTATCTGGTTATATGATGTATTGGACACATCTGTGGTTTATGTGATGTGATGGATCTTATGCTTTGGTTATTTACTTCATTCTCATCTTTTATGATTAATGCAAACATGAGTGTTGTAAATGGATCAATGAGTTATTTAATGCTTTAATTGCTTTGGCTATTATGTTATATGCAATTGCACTTGATCATGTGTTTTAGTGTGCAAGAATTACATCCCTGGCAGTGGCCTATGGAGTTAGTGATCCAGCTATTCATATTTTGCCAATGTCACTCTTGTATGGTCAACATATCCTTATTTAGTTGTTTTAAATTAAAACCTTTTGGTGATTAGTAAATTTGAACTCATCTGCATTATGTGATTAGACCAGTGAGTATGTCTATGCATTTAGAAGTTCGCATTTGTTGTGAAAGTTTTAAGTGATTTTTTGTGATTTTGGATTTTTGAGTTTTTAAATCTTTTTGAATTTAACTTCTAGCAGATTTTCCTTAGGTGAATTTCCATTACAGATAATAACCTATTTTCATTTGGGTCAATTTGGAGTTTAACTACTCTAGCTAGCTATTTTCCATAATCAACTATCCATTCAAAATGAATAAGTATTGAAAAAGTGAATTCATTATGGACTTCTCACATTTTGGAAATTGAATTTGGAGAGAAAAAATTGGAAATCCTCTTCTGAAGGATTATTGTTTTGATCATTGTGAGAGTGGGATCTTGGTGAGGTTGGTCTCATTGGATTCAGCTCGAGGAGTTCTTGCTTTGCCATCAGTTTCACCAGTTTTGGCAGATTAGTTATTTTATTCTGCATGTTTTTGTTTTGGTCCCTTTTGCTGTCAGGTAGGGCCTTCCCATTTTAATGTTTTTGCTCTATTTTTGCTTATGTTTCTTGTAGCAATATGTTAGAAGGTTGAGAACTAGTGTTCCCCTTCATTTTTGGTTGCTATTTCTACCTGGTTGGTCAAGTATAAACATTTTCCCTATTTTTGAAATGGGGGTTTGGGTTTTTCGGCCGTTATGCTAGCCATTTTTGCATAGGGTGTCTGATTCCTTTTATTTTTGGATTTTTGGAGTTTTTGAACCCAAAGGCCAAATGGGTTTTAATTTTGGAATTTTTCCAAAATTTGGGGTTTTTACCTCATTTTGCATGCTGCCCTATTTTCTCAAGTTTTCTCAACACATTATGGTTCGTGGACCTGGATAATCCATTTGGATATTAGTCAGAACACTTTTCCATCTTCTTTTGTTGCATTGGGATGCATGTAGAATCTGTCATCCCGATTATGTTTTTGGTCGATTGACTTCTGTTTGCATTCTCATCATGTCCTTGTGTATGATCTTTGTGATGGTGATGCACCATACACATGTACATTTTTTGGGTGACCTGTGAGGCCTGATCTTCTATGGTACTTCTAAAAGTTGTGATCATTGGGGTTGGGTTGGGAGTTTGCATGCTTATGGGCACTCATAATTGGATAAGCTTGGGTAGGGTAGGGTAGCATATGGAGGGGCTTCTATCTTGCAACCTGGTGACTATTTCCTGGTTGGCAGAGGAAGTTTTATATAAGTGATTATTAAATTAAAACATTAGGTGGTAATAAATACAAGATAATAAAATGTGTGTGTTATGCACCTTCTGTCATAAAGAGTAGCTACCCTAGGTTGTGCTCTTTCTATTGAGAAGAGCAGCTACCTATACTAGCTTGGGCTTGTTGATGCCAAGTGACTCTCCATGATGTTAGTCCCTATGTAGTAGCCCATTGAGATGTCTGACCAAGACCTATAGTTATGCATTGTCTTTGTCTTGGGTTTAGTCATCATACTGCTTGGCGTGTGTGTTAGCCATGGATGTTTGTTTTGCATGTGGTTGTAGTTGGATCATTATCTCCATTAGAATAGCAGGTGTGGACCTACAGGTGCCACGTGGTTGGGAGGCATAGCTACCTTCACCACTACCAGGGATTGGTGTACAAAGATGGTCTTAAGCCTAGTACGATCACTACTGGATGTTTTCACTTGGTACTTCGGTCTTTAGAGTATGCTTCCTTGTGATTTATGCTTTCATTGGGATCCGTGTTTATCATGTGTAGATGATGTTAGTTTGATGCATTTCTTTATGAGAATGAATAGCTTATGTTAGATGATGTTATCTCACACTTTACTACTTCTAGCATGTTAGATTTCCTTATGATTGTTGTGGCATGTTTAGTAGTGACGTCCTATTATGATAGCACTGACAATCCAATTGATGGGTTGGGATGTTATGTGTGGAGCGATGGCTAGGACCCATGATGGTCTTATGATGCCATTGACGGTTGGGAGGAACTACGTACTTAGTGGTTGTTTTGCTCATTGTGATATTTCCCTTTCTGTACTTTCCCTTCATTGTTTGATAGATGGTTAGATTTCAGCTTTTTGTCTTTTAATTATTTAGTGATAGCTCAAGTGTTCATGCCTCAAGATGTGGATCCAATACTCCCCGGTGTGGAGGTTTTATACTCTATTTTTCCCTTTTTGTGTTCTCTTTAGCTTTTCTTGTGTTTCTTTGGGTGACACTTTGTCAGCATGGTGCGACATAAAATTGTATTGCATGCCCATAGAAATTGTGTCATGCGACACTAGAAAGTATCACACCTCCTCAGAAGAAATGTCATACGATACACTTCCAGTATCACATGCCCTTTTGAGAAGTATCACCCGAACCCTGATTGTGTCGCCCTCCTTCTGGAGAAATTTTGTATGACACTAGTGAAGTATCATACAATGTTGATATAGTGTCACACAAATTTTATGAAACCTGCATGGGTGGGCAGTGGGCACTTTTCAGTTCGATTCGAACCTTTTAGGGATGGTTTCGAGTACCCTCTTAGGTGTTATTCAATCCCTTAGTTGCACAATTTGGTTTTCTATTGTGTCTTTTTCATAGTTTTTTCTTCGAGGTTTAAAATATATCATTTAAGTATAAGTTATACTTAAGATATATTTTAATATATGTGACAACTCATTTGAGATGGGTTTCAGACCTCTACAGGCTAAGATAAAGATTCTAGAAAATTTCAAGTTTTCAGAATTCAGACTTAGCCAATTTTCAAGAGTCTATTTTGATCTTTTAGCTTGGTTGATCTCTTTTGTTTTCTTGTTTGTGTTTTGGTTAGTGGTGATGTTTGGAGATCCATTGGGTGCTAGGATGGTTGTTAAGTCTTGCATTGCGATCTGTATGATCCATGTATGTTGTTGTCATGTGCACTTACACTTGTTTAAAATATATATATATATATTCTGGCTTGTTTTTCATCCTTGTTCCAAGGATCTCCAAGCGGGGCATTGTAGAAGGTTGTATACGCACTCATCCCCTACCACAAGGGTTCTTATTTAGTATATACTATTGAGTCCTTTGAATATACCAAAAAGTCAGATGCCCTCTAGGGGGTGACACGGCTATGTGAGGTACACACATGTGCATAAGATGTGGGACAATTCTTTTTCCTTCTCTACCATTTTTTATTTCTAAGAATAAAGCGCGCTTGTTATCAAGTCTTCAAAATGTCCAAACTTCCTCAAAAAAATTGAGTCAAGACTCCCTTGTCCTTCTGAGTTGCTTTGCCCTCAGTTGGATTATATTGAACTACTACTTGTTTCCCACTATCTTGTTCAAACACTTTGCCTTGGTTGAAACTTAAACATCTATCCAAACAATTTTTTAGGGTTAAACTTACTGTTTATCCAAAAAATTGTCTAGTTATTCTGTCTAATCTATCCAAACAATCAAGAAATCTCTTCAAAATCCAATGTTGTTGTTAATCTATTCCTAATTTTCATGCAGAGTTTTGTACTTTCTCATGCAATAATTTATCTTATAGCATGAGCCAGTTTAGATTTTCACATGAGATCTTGCATATATTCGCATGAGATATTGCTACTATCTTAGCTGTCCTATCACTTCTTCATGTGAGCCATAGAAAGTATTCACGTCAAAATAAAATTTTTGTTGTTAGTCTTTGTGTGACCCACTAAACTTCCTCATGCATCTTACAGAGAATCTTTGCACAAGATCTTGCTTCAAAACTATCAAATCAGTCTATTTGACCAATCTATGATCTCTGTCTAGTTAATTTCCTACACTGAGTTGTCCTTTCTTTGTCTATACACAGTCTTGAATAGTGGCATTTAGCTTAACCAAAGATTTGTGATCCACATTTTGATTGGTCTTATCTTTCACTTCTCTAGATTCTTGTTCCTTAGTGCTTGTCATACTCTGTGTTACAATAGTCATAACCTTGCTATTCTAGCCTTCAAATTAGACTAATAGTGCCTTAGTATACAATACTCTTACCTTATCTTGTTGAGACTAAGTTTTAGTGTGGCCCTCGTCCAGGTTCTTGCTTCTTGCCCTTGTCTATGACTATCGCAACAAGAAGTGGAAATGTGTTTTATCCTCTTAGACTTAGGCGAGGTCATGCTAGGGTCATAATAATGGAAGAGGTCACTTACCTTTTGTTACACAGTCTACATCTAATTCCTCTAGTGAGGCATCTTCATGATCTCCCTCACCTATCAGGTCACCTCGAGTTCAGTGAACATTTTCCATAAATTTGCAACAAACCAGGAACTCTCTATATAAGGAGGATCTTGAGACTAGCAAAGGGCCCAAACCCTTGAACAAAACATTTGACTTCCTTTTAAAAGGACCTTTCCAATCACAATGCACTAAAACTGAACATATTCCCACAATGGCTTATTAAGAACTTAAACATCGTAGTCATAGCAAACATCAAGAACCACCTAGGAATGACAAAGAGAAAGACCATGACACTGATGAAGAATAGGAAGACGTGGAAATACTTCCTAAACATATAGAAAAATGTCACAAATATAAAAACTTCCAAAAGGTTATGGAAATCCTACTAAATGAAGAGAAAGAAAAGTAATTTCTCAAACTTTCCCAAGAGGGAGCTAAGCTACCCTCTCATTTCAATGTGGAAACTATTATCACACTTGAAGACGAAACTGAGACTTCAAAACTCCAAAAAAAATTGAAAATTATGCAAGACCAACTAGCTCAAATGATGCAAGAGAAAGAGAAACCCACAAAAACATACGCATTGGATGCTCTTTGTCTATTGTCATTTGACAAAAGTGTAAGCATGTTGCCTTTCCCATGAGGTGTAGAGCTACCTAAGTATGACAAGTACTTTGGAACCACTAATCCCCAAGATCACTTGCGAGAATTTGGTGCCTTGTCTATGGAGCTCATGCACAATCAAACATACCTCATGCATTTATTCCCCAAAAGTCTAGGTGGTCAGGCTTTGGAGTGGTTCTCACACTTACCTCCTAGTATCAAGATGTTTGATGAAATAGCCAACTTATTTGTCCAGCAGTATTCTCATAACATTCAACACCCTGTCAACATTCAAGATCTATGCAACCTTAAATAGAAAGTTCGAGAACCTTTTCTCACATTCCTCTAATGGTTGAGACAACTTTATACTAAGTATTCATGCAAAATTCTAGAAATGGAGAAGCTTGACATTTTCATTGATAATCTCCTACCCAATTTCGGATATAGAGTCCAACTGCAAGGTCCATGTACCTTTGAATACATGATCACATAGGCTATCCACATCAAGGAATTTATTATCAAGAAAGGTGAACTCATTCTTCAGAGGGACATAAAACAAGGTTCAACTTCCAACAGGGATAAAACCAAATAGGTCAACAAGAACTGAGAAATTGTACATGATAGATTTGTTGACAATGTCACCCCCAAACTTGCTAAAGTGGCATTTAATCTCATACATGCCTCAAAGTGGCCAAAAACATTGAGAAACCTCCTCCTGACAATAAGAAATCTAGGAACAAACCAAGAAACTCATGGGCCACATGCCCTAAGTGAGAATATACACCCTTGGGTAAACCTTTGGATGTGGTTTACAAAAAATTGCTACAACATAAGCTTATTTCCCCAATAGACAATCCTCATCCCTATGATCCACACCCACATCCACCATGGTGTAATGAAACCTCATTCTATGAGTATCACCAAAATAAGGGACACAAAACTAGCAACTGCATAAACTTGCACCATAAAGTCCAGAACATGATTGATGTTGGTGATCTTTTTGTAGACAGAAATAATAAAAATTCGGATCACAAGGTGTTCAAAGAGCCTTTCCCAGCCTATGAAAAGGGAGAGACTTCAAAACCACAACCCAACAAAAGGGTCAACTATGCATATTCCAATGATGACAATGTGATCAAGATGGTTGAACCTATGGATTCTGAATATTGTGACATTATTACAATTAAAGGCAAACAGGATAATGAAAAACCCAAGACACCATTTTTCATGAGGGGCCCTACTCTCAATGCAATAGATAATACACCCTCGCAACACTATGCTAATGTTGTCACTCACTCTCATGCCAAGTTGGTGCTCAAAGGCTCTACAACTTCTACTTCTAATCTTGAACAACACAAAGACAAAGCCATTGTTGGTCCATCTAGAAAAGGTACAAAACCCACAATGAACTCAATGATAACCAATTATAGTGTTCTCATTCAACTAAAATGAACTAATGCTCAAATTTCCATCTTTGAGCTACTTAAAATCTTGCTTGCTCATAGGAAAATTCTAGACAAAGCCCTCACTAAGGAAAATGTTCCTCAAGATATTGATCTTAAGCAATTTCAATCCGTGGTAGGTCACCTGACCTAGCCTTATCTTATGACCTTCTTTGAGGAGGAGGATAACTCGTTGAGTCACCCACACAATCAACCTCTACACATCGAGGTTATGATCCATTAGACACGTGTTCATCGGCTACTCATTGATAATGACATTGGCCTAAATATTTTGTCTGCCACTCTCCTTAGACAATTGAATTATTTTGAGGACTCTATTGATCCTCGACATAAGATCACTATCAAAGTGTATGAAAAAGTGGAATGAAAGTCTTTAGGTCTTGTGGTTTTACCCATTCGCATTAGTCTTGTAGAAAGGGATGTCACCTATCAGGTGCTTGACATTCCCTTGGCTTTCAACATTCTGTTAGGATGGCCATGTATACATGAGATACATGTTGTGCCATCCACATGCCACCAATGCATCAAGTTCCCATTTCATGGCTCCAAGGTTACTATTCTTGCCACTACTAGCTATACCTAAAATATGCTCAAGGCTGTTGAAACTTTCATCGCTACTAATTGTGAATCCACTGATTATCATGACAATAAGCTAAAAAAAATCAAGTAGTCATTAAAAATGAAAGAAAATGGCATGGGAGAGTATCACATTGAACTAGTGCTATCATTAACATCTCTCCTAGAGTCTCCTTAACATTATGGGAGACCCACAAAGGCAAAGAAGCCATTCATGCTGACACCCCAGACCAAGTTAAAACAAAGCCATTACTACATGGCTTTATAGAGAAGAGGATCCAATAGACTTAACAAAGGAAGCTCAAGAAATAACTCCTAAAAAATATGGGCATGGTCTTAGGCTTATGGAGCATTTTGGTTACAAGGGAACCGGCCCTATTGGGTACAATAACAATGGCCTAATTGATCCTATCAAAGCAACATCTTGAAGCAATAGTGATACAACTAGCCTAGGATTTAAGAAGGTTCCTTTCCATTAGGGACCAAATAAATTCATACCAACACTTGAGAGTTCATCTGGGAATGAGTCACAAGTTGAGTCAGATACTCGAGAGGAAGAATTTGATGATGAGGATTCCTATCCTCATCCTATTCTTCATGATCTCGCTAAATTTTTCACTGAGCTAGATGACTTTGTGCCATGTGTTACCACTATGGATGATACTAGTGATTCTTCTAAGGACAATACTAAGTGACTCAAATATCATTCAAAAAGGCATAATCTAGTCATTCATTCTGTATTGAGTATTTATCTAATAACCTAGAGGAAAAAGGCGAGTATATGCCAATCATTGTTGAGGAGTTCTGTAGTCTCTCATCATGTAGCATTGATTCTAAGGAATATGAGTTTGACTCTCTTTCAAAAGTGACTACTGATAAAGACATTGACCAAGTGCATGTCTATGAAAACCAAATCGAAGTGGGTGAAATGTCTAGGGTTAGGTCACATGGATTTGATCCAACTAGTGTCCTAGAGTTGTCAATTACTGACATTCATACTTAAAGGCATTTGAACACATCTATGGATGAGGTCACCGTAGGTCTTGAATTGTTGGTCCAAGCACTTAATGACTATACTCTGAATGCAATTTAACTAGCCACCACTCTCTCAGTCACATATCCCAAGCTTATGGATTGGAACCCTAATGCATCTAGCAAAGTCCCCATGTTCCAGAATGACTATGCTCTCGCCGGTTACCTAAATGCTATTGAACCTGTTACATCTTCCACCAATGAGTAGAGTGTCAACATGACTAAGGCTAACATCAAATATCTCATTCATACAATTAAAAAGAAAAAATAAAAAAGGTCTGATGGTGAAAAGCACATTGTGGTAGTATCAGAACCCAAAAAAGTAAAACCAAAAAACATATCCAAGGGTGAAAACCTCCCTAAGGTGCCTGAAGATGAGATATTTGTTGCAATTCCTAGTTACTTTTAGGAGAGATCATTAGTGTTGATAGAGCCAATGTAGCCAATTAACCTAGGCATAGAAGAACACCCTCATATGATACATCTGGCATAGTCACTTTCACCTAAAGAAAAGGAAGAATTCATTGCCCTTTTCAAAGAAAAGAAAATAATTTTTTCTTAGACATACTCTAACATGCTAGGACTAGATCCTAATCTTATCATGCATCACTTGTCCATAGCACCAGGCATCAAACCAGTTAAATAGAAGCTTAAAAAAATGCATCCTCATGTTACATTGCTCGTCAAAGCATAACTGGAGAAACTGCTAAAAGATGGTTTCATCCATGCAATTGATTATGCTGAATGGATATTCAATATTGTTCTAGTTTCCAAGCATGATAAATCTATCAAGGTTTATAGTAACTTTCATGATCTCAACTTGGAATGTCCTTAAGATGACTTTTTGCTTCCTAATATTGATATGATAGTGGACATGATGGCTAGTTATGAGATGTACTCACTTATAAATGGATATTCTGGATACAATCAGATAAAAATTGTGCCAGAAGACTAGGAGAAAATGGCTTTCACATGTGCATGAGGAACCTTTTGTTGGAGTGTAATGCCATTTGGCTTAAAGAATGTTGGTGCTACATATCAGGGGGTTGTTACTACAATTTTCCATGATATAATGCATAAGACCATGGAAGACTATGTTGATGATACCTTGGTCAAAAGTGCTAAATGCAATACTCATCTAGAAGATTTGGGACCCATCCTAGATCATATGGATAAATTTAGTCTTTAGCTCAATCGTAAGAAATGCACATTTGGTGTCACATTAGGAAAGTTGCTGGGATACATCATCTTTGTAAAAGGAATTAAGGTGGATCCAAAGAAAGTAAAAGCAATAATGGACATGACACCACCTTAGAACATCAATCAGATGAGAGGACTACAAGGAAGGCTCCAATCTATTCATAGGTTTATCTCACAGTTGGTGGACCTTACATAAGGGTGTGAAATTCAATTGGAGCAAGGATTGTGAGCAAAGCTTAACATAGATCAAACAATATCTTGTCAATCGACCAATCCTGATGCCTCCTATCCATGGGAAACCTTTTATTTTATACATTTTAGCAACTAAAACATCTCTTGGGATCCTATTGTCTTAGGAAGATAATGAAAACAAAGAAAGAGCTATTTACTACTTGAGCCAGACACTAATCTCTTATGAGAAGAACTACAACATTATTGAGAAAGCTTGCTTGGCAATTGTCTTTGCTTCCCAAAAGTTGAGACACTACATGCTTGCTCAATCTACATGGCTAGTGGCTAAAATAGATCCACTAAAGTACTTGCTCAATGAGATAGCTCTCACAAGAAGATTGGATAAATTGGTTATGATACTCAATGAGTTTGACATCCAATACATTGAATGCAAGGCTATCAAGGGATAGGTGATTGTGGACCAGCTAGCTGATGCACCCATGTAGAATCTCCTTCCAATGAACATTAATTTCCTAGATGATTCAATTATGACACTCACACACCACACATGGGTTATGTTCTTTGATGGGTCCTTCACACAACAAGGATCAAGTGCTAGATTAATCTTTATTACACCATAGAGATAGTGATTGCCCAAAGCATACAAGATTCTATTTCCTTGTACAAACAACATTTTTGAATATGAGGCTTTGATCCATGGCATGAAAATTGCAGGTGAATGGAGAGTGGATCAGCTAGACATCTTTGGTGACTCTCAACTTGTCATCAATCAGATTAATGATGTGTACCAAACAAAGGATGAGAAACTAATTCCTTACAAGTGCATGGTTGATGACTTAAAGAAGTATTTTTCACACATCACCTTCCAACAAGTTCCATGAGTAGATAATAAAGTAGCTAATGCCATGCCTTCTTTGGCCTCCCTACTACAAATGCCTAAAAATGATCTCTGACATGAGTTCTTGGTCGAAGCGTTACACTACCCAACCTATGACACCCCTGATTCTAAGATGATTTTTTCTAGTATAGGACAAGAATCATCCTGCTACCATCACATTTATTTCTACCTCTGCAATCAAACCATTTTGGAAGGTCTAACCCAAAATGAGAAGCATTACCTAATCCGTAATGCTTCACACTATGTCATTATTGCTAATGATCTATATAGGAGAGGTCTTAATGAAACACTCCTTAGGTGTTTAGAACCCAAAGAGTCCAAATGTGCACTAATTGATGTTCATGAGGGCATTTGCAGATCTCACTCCAATGGCCTGACACTAGCTTGAAAACTCCTTAGAGCTGGTTACTATTGGCCTAAAATGGAGCAAAAAGCTATCAAGTATGCTAGATCCTACAAGAAACATCAGCTCCATGGGAATCTAATCCATGCTCCAGCCAAAGAGTTGATTCCCTCTACTACAACATGGCCATTTCAAAAATGGGCCTTTGACTTAGTGGGATAGATCAACCCAACCTCTTCTAATGGACATAAGTTCATTATCATGACTATAGATTACTTCACAAAGTGGGTAGAGGTAGTACCTCTCACAGTTGTTGATGGAAAAATTGTAGCACTTTTTATCACAAACTACATTATCTATAGATATGGCGTACCATCCTCAATCATTACTAACAATGGAGGACACTTCAAGAACAAAGAACTCATGCAAGAAATTCAAAATCACACAACATTGGTCTCCCATTTATTACCCCCAGGGTAATGGCTAAGTTGAAGCATCCAATAAGGCAATCCTCAAAATTCTTCATCACACAGTTAGTAAATCAGGGAGAGATTGGCATGTCTAGATTAATCCAGCCCTACAGGCATATAGGAAAAGCATCAAGACTCCAACAAGCACAACCCCCCTTTTCGTTGATGTATAGGGCAGATGTTGTGCTTCCAATAGAGGTTGAGATTCCTACCTTGAGAATCTCTATGAAGGGCCTTATTACTAATGATGACTACTAGATAGCTTGGCTTTAGGAGCTTGTGTTACTAGATGAACATTAACAAGTGGCATGTGATCATCTACAAGCATATCAACAATGAATGTCAAGAAGCTACAATTAGAGGATGAAGCCATGTGACTTCTAGCTAGGTGATCTCGTCCTAAGAGAGAACCCTAAGAATCAACAACTGTAAGTCCAAAAAGGAAAGTTTGAACCAAACTAGCTTAGTCCTTACATCATCACTGCAATATATGGATATGGCTCCTATCACCTTTCCACAACTAGGGAGAAGTGCTCAAGGAACCTATCAACACTCTCCATCTGAAGCAGTTTTATAGTTGATCTAATCTTAGTAGCTCTTCATACATATCTATATGTCCTGAAAAAAATATTAAAAATCAGAAAAAGTCCTGAAAAAAATTGTTACCCTAGTGAAAACCTAGCAATAGGAACCTTGGTAACATCAAAAAAATAAAAAATAAAAAATAAAAATGCAAAAAAATTAAGAAAAGGAAAATTTTTTAAAAATTTAAAAACAAAATGTTCCATTGATGAAAATCTGGCAATAGGCATCATGGTAGCAAGAAAAAAGGGGAAAAATTTTGCCAAGAATTTGAAAACCTAATGAACAAGTGCCTCTTGTTCCCAATGCTCCATCTTGCAGTGCATCTTCTAGCTATTTTATACAGTCACTTTCTTGCTTTGGTTTCTTTCTTTTGCTCATGTATCCCTAGATTGAGTCTTGTCATAACTCAATGGCATTCCCCCTTAGTGTCACTCTTTTCGAGATTCTCCTAATGGAATCTCTTTTATGATAGTCACTAGTACTCCTCATTGTGTCTGCCTATTGTCACTAGTGTCACTCTTTTCAAGATTCTCCTCATAGAATCTCTTTCGCAACAGTCACCAGTTGTTTCAGCTGTGTCTACCTATTGTTTCTTGTGTCACATTTTTAGATTCCTTTATGGAAGATCTCTTTAGAGTCAATCACCAGTCATCATGGCTATGTTTGTCTACTATTGCTTAGTCCTTCTAGGTTCTTTACCTAGAAGATCCCTCTTTGACCTCAATCACTAGTCATTTTGACTACGTCTACCTATTGTTATCACCCTACTAAAGAGATTTCTTTCAAACATGTTCTAGACATTGACACTTGACATCTATCTTACGATACAAAAATGAACCCAAAACAATGATTTTTTTAAGATATGCTAAGCATTTTCTTTGTTTGCATTGTTTTTACTTTATCATATCCCTTCGAGCAACTCAATGATGTCATTTTTTATTAGAGAAGTAATGACTAGGGCATGATCTTTTCTTTTCTTTCTGTCTATGTTTTAGTTCCAATTAGTTGAAAAATTCCTATAAGAGGGGTGTCCACTGTAAGAGCCTTCATCTCATATTGGATGGCCAGGTGTACCTCAACTCCTTTTATATGAATACATCAATAACACTAGTTCTTCTCCTTGTCTATTGGAGTGAATTCTTTATGCTATAGTAATATCTAATACTCATCCTGCTAATTGAATGTACAAGTCACTATGAGTATATATAATACATTTATATCCTAGGTTAAGGATACAAAGGCCATTGTAGACATACTACTTATCGATTACTTAGCATAAGAAGGATCTCTCATGTGTTTGGTGTGCCTGTCATGCAAGCAATATTCTGGTCATTCTAGCATTTATGCCTTGATACTTATGTTAACTTGCTAAATTAAAAGGGACAAATGTTCTAGTCATTCTACCTTCTTGTGCCTTGAATGCTTACATTTAATCCTAACAAACCTATGACATATTTCCTATTCATATTTCCATGATTGCAAATCCAGTGGTAGTTGTAGGATATATAAGCTTCATTTATGTCCAATGATGATAAATTGTCGAGGCTCAATAACTAGACCTAGGGTTGCATTTAACATAAGTCTTGCATTACATACTTCACTTGCATAAGTACGTGATTCAATTTTTATTTTGTCCCTATTATTCATGATTAGGGATTGGGGGTCTCTTCAAATGTATCTAGATCCTCCATGACTACACAAGCATTTGGTTTGTTGGTTCATGCTCCTCGATGGAATACTTGTCACTATCAAGAAAAAAAAATGCAACACTACATGATATGTTAGTTCATTTCCATTGCATTAATATACTCATACCATCTACTCTACATAATCACATCACATCACATCAAAGTACATATGCATCCATAACACATAACACATTCAACTCATTGATATCTCATGTACATAAAGGTAAAATAGACATAGACAATGACATGTACATAGTGATACTTACCTCAAAATCTCATATATATATATACATATCAAAAAAAATGGGTCAGTACAAAAATGGGTGCTACTCAAGTGCTATCAATCAATATGATACAAAATGGTGCTAGCACACTAATCAATACATAGCTAGAGATCAAAATCAAGAGCTAGGCACATAGCATCTAACTCTATCATGTACCCTCATCTCTAGGAGGAGTAGGAGCAATAGGTGGAGGAGGAGGCGGCGGCATGTCTTACCTCACAAGAGTTCATGCACCTCTAGACTCTCATGCATACTGTGAAAAGAATTGTACCTGCAGAGCCTCATCAAGCACCACTGTCAAATATGCAGCAAAATAGTAAGCTTCTTGGGCTAATTATAAGTGGACCTCATCCTGCAGCATCTCTGCCCTCTGCTTAGTAGTCTCAGCATGATCTCTCCATCAATCAATCTCCTGCTACCACTCCATGAGCTATGCGTCACTAATAGCTACGTATATCTATAGCTCTCCTAGCTAATGGGAGGCCACACAAATCTACTCTCGGTAGCATCATACTATGTCCTATGTCCTAGAAGCAAGCTGATCAAGCGTATGCTCATCTAGTATCTCAGGTGCCTATAGCTATGATGGTGCATGCTGCTATGGTCGTGCATGTTGTTGTGGTGTCTACTCCTTGGTCCTCAACCTCCATTGTCGACCATGTCCTACCCCACTACCTCTAACCCCTAGATCTAATCTCTTCTATCATGCAAGGATCTCTACCTGCCTCACCCTCTGCTACAACTTTGGTAGTGCATCCTATGGTCCTTGTAATGGGGGAGCCTACTACTACTATGCTAGTACCTTCTCTATAATTGGCACTACTCTCCCCAAAGGATCTGTGAACCTTGAAAATGGGTGACCGATCAAATGAGCCTGATATGCAGGCGTCACCCCTACATCTGCTATCTCTAGGAGATAGTCCCACTTTGTTGCAACCAAGTTGCACACATCTATCATGGATTGGCCTGGGTCCAATCATGGTGGCCATCCCCACTCTACATCCCTCACCAATTTGGCATAGGCACATTACTCCTACAAAATGTCTTGTGGTCGGTCATACTGCCACCACACCTGTGAAATCACAAACCTCTCAATGATCTATGACATCCTACCCAAAAATGGTCATGAGGAGAACATCTAGCCTAGATCCCTTGGGGCATCATCCCAATTCTTCATCTCTCACTAGGGCTGCCATATGATGGAGACCAAGTTGTCAAGACATGTCTGCTAGTGCTCTATCTTACCCAAGAAGACTTGAGTAATATGCCCCCAATATCTACAAATATATAGCTCCGTAGGCTCGCAGGTATCCTCATGAATAGGTCTACATACAAGAAGATGCTCCCATGCCCAGATCTATAAGACATAGACTCTTTCTACCATAGTCTTCTTCCCATGGAAGATTATCTCATGCATCTCGTGCAACATATCGGCCAGCATGCACTGAACCCACCCAAATATCTTAGGGGCCTCTACCATTTAGCGAAGCATGACCCCCAAACCACACTCTAAGCTGTGTTGGCCCCTGTCGGGCATTTAAAAGAAACTTAGGAAGATCACTAGAACTAATGCCAATTTGTGTGTCTATCCATATGTGTGCATAATCTCATCCTAATAGATGGCTTGATCCCTTGGTAGCTCTCTCTCGAACATGATCGATAGCACCTCTATACCCACTCGAGGCACCACATCATAAAACAAACATGATCCATGGAATGGGATCCTCAGTATCCTCTAAATGTCCTTTGGGATGATGGTCATCTCCCCCACTAGTAGGTGAAAGGTGTTCATCTCTGGATGGAAATGCTCCACCAAGGTTATGAGCAAGCCATGATTCACCAGCACTGCTAGGATCTAGCATAGAGATGATAGGCCCAACTGCTCAATATGTGCCATGTCAGCGGCATCAAGACTCACAAAAAATCTCCATATGGTGGATAATGTGATATGAAAAACATGTCATCAAACACCTAATACACACACAACCAACAATGACAAGAAAATTATCAGTACCAGGTCAAAATGGCAAAAAAATCTAGACAAAAAAGAAAATTTTATGCAAAAATATGAAAATTTCAACTCTGTTGTAATGGATTCTCACACAAAGATTTCAATATCTCACATGAAGATATCAAAATCTTGTGCAAATTTTTATTTCTTCACACAAAAAATCTCTTCATTGCAAAAAGAACAAAATTTTCATGCGTGAAGATCAAGCAAGATTTCTCATTCTTTGTGCGAGAGGTGGGTATCTCCCGCATGAGAAAACCCACCAAAATGCATTAAGAAATAATAGATCCTATTTCTTCATGTGAGAAGAGAATTTCTTCGCTTGAGAAAGGATAGTCTCACACAAAGATTGATTTGACCTTCCTAAAACATGCTAAAAATTTCAATAAATGACATTGAAATTCATGAAAATGAAAGTACAAAATTTGGATATTGATGACTCATCGGAGGTCTGTAGTCTATTAGTTGGTTGTGTCATCAAGAGAACTCAAAATGATGATCTTGCACACTCACTGCCATCTTCCTCTTAGAGCTAGTTTTCACAAAAGACAAAATGCACAAATGATTTGAAAATGACCCCTTGGGCCCTTATATAGCTACTGACCTAATTTTTGAAAGTGCTCAAATTTGTGCAAAAATCACCCCCCTAGCTAATTGGACCATTCTGAATCCATTTTTAGGATTTAAATCAACATTTGACACACTTAAGTGCCTCAAAAATGTGTTTTAAAATTTTGGGGGCTGACGTGATCAAACACTTGTGCAGTCTAAATTTTTCTAAATACCTTGGGATTCCTAAAATCCTTTCAATTCTACATTCTTCATGTTCTCAAAATTCATTTTAGAAATAGTCAACTCAAGTCAACTATTCTCAATTCCGATCAACTCTTTGGTTAAACTTGGTCATCTAGATCTCAAAATCATGCTCAATCGAATCCAAATTTTCTTTTGATCATTCTGATCTCTTTTATATTCTATTGAATCTGGAATTTCTTCTACATATCTTTATCTACTACTTTATGTCACATTTCTAGTGTGTCATCTTTTGATTTTTCTCCTAAAGGGGTAGGATGATTACATCATTGAATACTTATTGCTTTGGGCCTCTCATTCCCATCCTCTATCCTCATCATTCAGGGCATCTTATCACTAGGGACATCTTGTCTCCCTTTCTTTGCATCTTTTTCATCTATTTCATTTGGTCATCATTTGATTATGAGTATTAGGAAAATCTAAATCTCGACTCCTAAGGATCAAGCCTTGTTTTGGAGATGATTCTATATCTCATAATTCAATTTTGTTATCTATTATCAATCTCAAGTATCTAGGTTTTCTATCTAGATCCTTAAAGGTTAAGCTCCATTTTGGATATATTCTTTTAAATGCTTATCACTCTCAGGTATCTAGGTGTTCTATTTGGATCCTTAAAGGTTAAGCTCTATTCTAGAGATGATATTTTAAATGCTATCAATCTCAAGTATCTAGACATTTTTTTTGGATCCTTAAAGGTTAAACTTTTTTCTAAAAGAAACCTTTAAAATGCTTATCAATTTAGGAATCTAGGTGTTCTACTTGGATTCCTTAGGATCAAGCTCCATTCTCGAGATGGTTCTTAAAAACTTATCAATTGGCCTCCATATCATCAACTTTAGAACCAATCTCATCTTCGCATCATGCTTTATAATTTTTCTTTGAATTGAATGTGTTGCTCACACATTCATTCAAAGAGGGGCAAAATGTAATACCACAAAATTGGCTCATTGCCACTATACCAATTTTGGTCTATTCTGATCAATCCTAAGACCTATTATAATAGGAAATTCTTATTCTGCTACTTGCTACTTGACTTAATTTTCAAATGCAGAAAACCCTATTTCATTAACTTAATTGACTTAATTTGTATTCATCATATTTCCTATTTAATTCCTATAGTACTCACTCATATTAGCCACATTAAACCTATTTGATTTAAGCTTAATTTAATCTAAAGTATTCATAATTTATTAAATTAAATTATCTCCTAATGCTAATGTACTATGGGATTAAATTTATTTAATTTAATAAATATGCCTATTTTTAATTAATTAAACAAAATTATTTAATGAAATGGGAAAGATACTTTTAATTAATTAAGAAAATTTATTTAATTAAATAGGAAGATATTCCTAATTGATTAAATGAAGTTATTTAATTAAATAGAAAAGTGTCTCTAATTAATTAAATAGAAAATGCATTTATGAGAGCATATCTTATTTTATTAAATAAATCATTCTTTCTAATTCTACTCTTCAGTTCAAAAATGGGAATTCCTAGATAACTACTAATCAAATTAGAAGTGATCCAGATCACTTGCTCTCAAATTAAAGTCTATCTGAGCTGATTGACTCTTACACTAAAATCTGAGCTAGTTAACTCCCTTTAATTTGGGAATCTTCCTCTATGACTGAACCTCATCTTCAATCCTCTCTATTGATTGGAATTGATCTCAACCATTGAAGGATTTTAGGATTTCTATTTAAGAGACTCCCAATTCTTCATTTTAAAGGAGGTTGAATTGAATAGACATTGAATTGCTACTACATTTTGCACTCACATAGCTCATTGTCATCTTTCATACATTTCTTAGCTTAATTTCATATAGTTTTAGAAATGCATACATTTAGTGTGATTTTCTTTACATGTTCTTAGATTAAAATGCATATCTCCTTCTAGAATACTTTGGACATTCATTTAGATTAATTGAATTTTTTTAAATCCTTCATTCTTAGAGGGTCTAGTTGCTTACACCTCAAGTTTGAGAATATCTAATAAGAAAAATCCCTTTAGATAGAAGGCAACAGGTCACCTTGCCAGACTATTCTTGGGTGAACAATCTCATGTTCATTCTAGGATGAATCTGCAAATAAGGACCGTGTTGAAGTGTGTGTGTTAAACAAAGGCCACATATTCATGCATATAGTTAGCACTGTCTAACCATACTTAGGGGCATCCTAAGCCATTCTAGCCTTTTGTTGCATAGTCTACTCTATTAGAGTGTAGTTGGTTACATAAAGCACATGTTTTAATCAAAATTTTCATCTAGGGTTTGTATTTCTTTCCAGTACCTAGATTAGATTTTTTTATGTTATTGATTACCTATTTGTAGCATGCGGTGACCATTGAATGAAGACTAATCATTGAAAAAATAATAATTCTTATTTGTAGGATGTTGTCAAAGATCCAATGTGCTTGTCAAAACCACATGTGTGGATTTCCTATGTTAAATAACACTTTTTTTAGTCCACAAAATGAACTTTTTCTATTCTTCTTAGCATGTTTGTGGTGTTAAAACCCTAGGAGTTACATGGATGTATCCTCTCCCCTCACTATTTGTAGATCTTTGGTGTAAGAGAAATTTGTGTGTCTTCTATAGGAAGCCTGCCTTGGACCAAGATATATAATATTAGGTATTCTAGGGGACAACTTCAGAGTGGTAACAGGCCAAAGCCATGTCAACATTCTAGCCACTATATAAAACTCAATTATGGTGAACATTGTGTTAGTGGTATTGCTATGTGATAGCTCTCCTCTAGTACCATTGTTGTGCATCAAACCCTGATACTCAAGGCTAGGAGACCTTATGATGAAGTTTATCATTCATTTACCAAATGGAATGCCCTTACTAAAAACCTTGTTTTAGTGGCCAAAAACCTTTCTATCCACTAGCTCAAGGGTTCACCCATGCTCGTGAAGACATCTTACATTCTCATGGTCCTTAGTAGAGACAATAGTCCCTTGGGAAGTCATGCCCCTTGAGAATCAGATCTTGGTAGCCCTAAGAAGTCAGTGTGCTATAAGGGGGAGCCTGTGGTGCCAAGATTATAAGTTTTCTACTCTAGATAAGTGTGGTTTAACTTTAGTTCAAGTAGGAATTTAGTGGATACTATCGTAAACCCTAGGTTGTGGTCTGTCTTTTCACTTTTAACAATAGTTATTCTTGTATTATTGTGTCTTGTTTGTGTGTAAAACATGAATCAAGATGAAAGCCAACTTTCAAATTTACACCTTGGATATCATTTGAACCTATAAAACATTACATGTTATCAACATGTTACAACCTTTGTCAAGATTTGTAAACTTTGGTCCAAAGCCTTCAAAACTTTGAAAACATGGAAGACTACATCCCTTGGGGTGCTTGGCATAACTTAGGTTTCATCTTTGCATAACACCCACTTACATTCACCATATTTTGAATCTCATACTTGTACCATCTAGTTTTCATTTTTCATCCTACTAGTCTTCATTGTGCATCCCATATCTTTCACATTGCATCCATTAGGGTTTAGTTTGCATCCCTTAGTCTTGGCATTGCAACCCCAAAATATGTAGCTTGCATCTTCCATCTTGCATCTTTGCATACCCAACCTTCATTTTTCATACTTTAACCCTCATTCTAGGTTTCTTAACCTTCATTCTAATCCTTCATCCTAGTCTTAACACTATCCTCTACCCTTTGGCTATCTGGAACATTAATTTTGAAACCCCAACACCTAAAATTACCTTAGTTTTAGCCTAGTTTACCAACTGCACTCTGAAACTACCAACTAGACCAAAATTGGCCCCAACTACACCATAGGTGTATTTGGTACTATTTGAGCACACTTGGTAGTCTAAGAACCCATTTTGGGATTTCAAACATCATTTTGAGGCTTCAATAGTGTCCTTAGGTACTTGGATGGGACCCCCTATCTTAGCATACCCTGATCGGCATTCTACATGTCCTAGCCATCATTTTCATCATTGAGGACTCCATTCTTTAGGTCATACCTTTCATTCTACATTCTCCTACCCAATCATAACATCATCCCCAACATCCTAGCTCTCTAGCATAGGAACCTAACATTCATCTAGCTTAGAAATAGAAAACATTCAACCTAGCTTCCCAACTGCACGATGAAACTACTAATTTTACCCAAACTAGCCCAAACTTCTCACTTGGTGCTATCAAAGCATATTTGGATACTAGAATGACCATTTTGGACCTCACAACTACATCTTGGGACCTTAAAATTTTATTTAAAGGACATTGTAGATCCTAATTTTGCATATGACCCAAAACAACATATTTCACCCAAAACCTCATTTTGCATCTTAGGGAATTTCCATATTACATATCCAATCAACATAACCATCATTTTGAGCCACCTAAACATCATTTTGACACAAAACCTTTGAATTTAGTCCAAAATCTGAACAAAAGTATGAACCCTAGAGTATTTCATTGTGTCAATGGATAATGGATCTTGACCATGGTCATTTTTTCATTTCTTATTTTATTTTCTTTGGTCAAACTCTATCTATGTCAAGATAGATTTGAATTTTTCATTTTGATCCTTTTACTTTGTCTCTTTATGGTCAGGATCTAAAGTCTATTGCCACAACATTAAACTTTTAGGTTAATACCTTTCAAATATTTCACCTAAGTTCAAAACCTTTCATAAACCCTTATGATAGCATTGTCATATCACTAGTCTCCCTAAACATCATTTTGACTTATCCTAGTGGTATACCCCCTTCATCTTGCATTGTTCAAAACCCTAGCATCATTTCCACTACCAAACCTTATCACCTTGCCTATCAACCAAATTGTCTCATTGATCACTTATCCTACTTTTGCATATCCCAAATGTCATTATCAACCCTAGAATACCTCCATTGGCATAATCTACTAGTCTTAGAATGGTCTTGACATTAGAGTGTCAAACACTTAACCAATTCCACCATATATTCCAAGTACACTATGTATGTCAAGTGAGTTATAGTAGTTTCCAAGTATGAATCTTAACAAGTGTTGAGCAGTATTCAAGTGCTAAGAAAGATAGAGCATAGTGTGTGTTGAGTAATTTAGAAATATTTAGGTGCCAATAAATTCATGATAGTATGTGTTGAGCATTAGTAATATAGTATGTTCCAAGTAACATAGAATTAGCATATGAGTTTGTACTCTCGCAAACTCATATGTAAACCATTTTTGGAGCTGACATAGAGAGACCTCAAAAAGGAAAAAGGATAAGGACAAATCATTTACATTCCCTATGTTATCAACATAAGCCAATCAAAAAATGGAGAAGGCATGCAACCAATAAGAAAAATGCAAGGAATGAGTAGGAATTTGAGATTCAATATGGATCATAGATCCATACCTAACCCTAAGTCTTCACATTCTTTAAAAGGAGGTCAAAACCCATTGCATGTGTGGATGAGAAAAATGTATAGGGAGATTATGGTGAAATTTTAATGTGAAGAAGGAAGGACTTAGAGAAATGGAGTAGCATTTTCATATCCAATTGATTAGAATAGCACAAGGGACAAGGGACAAGGGACAAGGTTAGATATTAGGTTTCAAAGGATCAAGATTAGAGGAGAGTAGATCAAGTGCTTGAATTCCATAATTAAGAGATTGCATACTATTAGGTCAAATGTTCTAATACTTTCTTACCATTGTATTAGATGCTGAAATCCTATATTGATAGGTTAGCTTAATAGCTAGGTGGGAAAACCTTTGGAGAAGGTGATGAAAATCCTATATATTAGGTGGGTTTAACAACCTATTGTAAATTCTTCAATAGGGTGATACTTCATGTAAGTGTTTGTAAATTCTCTAACTAGCTCACTATTGACACAATGTAAAGCCTTTAACAGGGTAGGCCTTTAATAGGGCAGACCATCAAAAGTGGTTGAACATATTCTTACAGTAATTTTGTGGGTGTCACCTGCACCCCAGTTTTACCTTCTTATTCCTAAAGGGTTTCTAAATTATCAAATTTCTTGTGTCATGTGTTGATGCATGGTTCCATTTCATGTTTTCTTATATGTTTACATGCATGTACTTTACTTTTAGTTATATGTTAATGAGGGTTTAAAAGCATAAAATTAGTTACTAATTCTGATTCACCCCCCCTCTCAAAAGTACTCTTCCCATTTGAATATTCCAATAATTGGTATCAGAGCACTGGTTCTCACAAGGAGAAGCCTAATGGCTTGGAGAAAAAGGTCAAAAGATGGAAGTCTTCAAACTTGGGATGATTATTGACAATCAAGTGATTGATGTGCATCTCACTCTACACAAGGTAGAGGAAGCTAGAGAGGAAATGAGAAAATCCTTGAAAAGAAGAAAGGAGATAGCCATAGCTGAAAATGATATGCACTACAAGGAGATTGAAACCACACAAGTGTTTTCAAAGGGAGATTCCAAGGAGTTTGATACAGCAATAGCATAACTAATGGAGAAAAAAAGAGCACAAGCTAAAGAAATTAGATTTTTGAAGCTTGAACAATGATCACAAGCCATAATGCTTTGTGAAGTAACCAAACAAAAGAAAAGATCTATTGAAGACAAGGCCATAATAGAAGATGACAGGAGAAATCTCACCAATAGACTGGAGGAGAAGGCAATTGAGTTTGAAAAGATCTCAAACATGCAACTAGACACCTTAAGCTAGATGATGAATGCTCATCATGAGCTAAACATGAAGGACATTGAGATCTCCACCTTGAAGATGCAGAATGAACATTTGTAGAATGAATTGAAGAGAGAAAAAGAGATAGCAAAAATATACAACAAACCCAATGAGGCTATCAAATACTTTGAACAATTATTGAAATCACCAAGGGCTAGTAATGACACTTTAGGACTTGGCTACACCAGCACTAAACAAGGAGAATCATCCAAGACTACAGAAGAAAGAATCAACAAAGGTAAGAATACTAAACCTTCTTGTCATTTTTGTAATAAAAGGGGGCACACTACTAATGTTTGTAGGAGCAAAAAGACCAATCAGTAGGATACATCTAGAAATAAAGGTTATTTTCACAAGTGTAGCATGCAAGGACACTCAACACAAGACTATATAACCAAGACCATGAGGACATCAAGATTTGATGGTTATTGCTAAAATTGCAAAAAGTATGGACATAGATCTTTTGAGTGTAGATCAAAGCCTATGTGGAAACCTAATCAACCTGTAAGGAGAAACAACTATGCACACCACTACAATTGGGATTACAATACTAGGCAAAGTTGTCACTACTATTAGGAATATGGTCATGTTCCTCAGAACTACATAAGAACACATTTCAAGGGAAATTACAGTAGGTGGTTAAACAAAACTACATGTTTTTAGTTGCTTGAAGATAGAACATGTTAGCAAGAATTGTCCAACAAAGGCCAAGGTACCCAAGTCAAAAGTCATCAAGGGAAAATAAAAGGTTGAAGTGGAGCACATCAGGGTAGAAATGAAAAAGACACAACAAAGAAAAGATGGATCCAATACATCCAATGAAGAGATTACTTCATCTAAGAGGTCAAGTGATCACACTTTATCCAATTAAGCACAAGATAGGAACATGGGGTTGATATATATAAAAATGAATCATACATTAGTTCAAAAAGAACGAAGAAGTACTACAAAGAAGAAATTTACATGAGAAAAGATGTCAAGTTAGAAATTGAAAACTTTTGTAGAAGATGCCAAGCTACCCTTGGATGCTGAGTGAAACTCTAGTATATGTTGATCTATAAAGTCTAGTTGATGCCAAATGAGATATGTTAGTGGAAGCCATGTAAGTGAATTACAATGAGAGTTGAGCTATACTAAATCCTTCAAGTGCTGATTGTACATCTATAAGCACTATGCAATAAATGCTAGGTTTTGAACCTAATAAAGTTGAAAATCACTCATTTTCAATCCATTCAAACATAGAAAAAAATGAGAAGAGTGAAGAAGTGATCAAACAAAAATTTAGGAGCGATTTACACCAATCCCAATAGTAATTCAACTCAAATTCTTCAATTCAAAGGTATTTCATCAAGTGCTAAGCTACATAGTATTTGAAGGTTCATTTAAATATTAAACCCTAGTTTACTTAAGATGGCATCTAGATCTAAAACCACAAGGGGAAAGGATGCTTAGGAGTTTCAACTTGTTAGTAATGAAGTGAAGTAGCCCAAATTTAGGCTAATACCTAAAGTTGCATATAAAAATGACCCAATTGGTACTTTGTTAGTCATTCTAGACAAAGTAGTAATGGTCGAAGACATAAAGAAATGCTATAACTATAAGATTGGAGCCATAGGTGACCTTGAAATTTTCAATGCTTTTAATAAGCTATGTGACAAGGGTATATTGAAGGAAAAGTTTCAAATTGTCAAGAAGAAGGGTTTAACTAAAGCCCAAGTTTTCCCTATTATGTTTAAGACTAAATGGATTCATATAGTGTTGAGCCAAATTCATGATGGATCTTTTTGGTTAGAAATAGGGCCAGTAAGGATCACAAAGAAAATTTTCCATAGGGTCATTGGATTCCCAACCCAAGATTGGCCTAAGACCTTGAGAAGCGACAAAAAGGAGGCCATAGAGAAAAACACTGGTGTGAAATGGAATAATAGGGGAATGACCATTCATACCATCACTGAACCCCTACTTGATTTCATTTTCAGAGTCATATCTCACAAATTTTATCAATTAAGTAGATTGAATAGCATGCCATGTATAGCAATAGATGTTGCATACAAACTTGTGAAGAAGGACCACACTTATGATCTAGCAGAGCTCATGCTACAACAAATTAATAAAAATTTGGGAGCCATAAGGAAATCTAAAGGAGCTCAATACAAATTTGGATCAGTTTTGGTTTGCATATTTTTCTATGTCATGAAAGAATTTCCTTAAGTTGGAAAGGTAAAATGGGATCCTAACAAGACAATTGTTACACAAGTCAATAAGCTTATTGAGTAAATGGGAGACAATTTCGATGCTTAGATGACAAGGTACTTTGAGGACTTCAAGAAGTCCATGGAAAAAGGATGAGGATACCAGTATCACTGATTGAGTAGTATGTAAATGATATTTGTTTCCTGGTTGACATAGATTACACCTACATTCGAAGCACTGATACCAAGAGTAAGATGGCCTAGGCCACTTGGATATGAGCTTGATGTAGACCAAGCTTCAGCTATAATTACTAATTTACTTGTAGAAGAGATTGACAAGGATGCTCCTCATTTTGGTACTTATGATATTGTCAAATAAAGGGTGGTGATAGATTTGAAGACAACCTTTGCAGTGAACAAGAAGGAAAAAATGATAAGAGAGCTCAACAAAACATTTGGAGCTGATATAGAAGTAGAATGCACTACAACAAAGGAAGAAGAAGTAGGAGGTAGTGAGGAAGAAGGTGAGCAAGGGCAAGAGCCATTGGAACTAACACAAGCACTAGGAGAGGATAACGAAGAAGGTGTTGAGAAAAAAGAAGCCAATGAAGTACCCACTAAAGCCAAAGCTTCCAAAAGGAAAGATAAAACTCAACCTACATCCCAACACAAGGAAAAGAAGGGGAAAAGACCCATTAGAGTCAAAGAAAAGAAGCCTACTATAAGGGCTACCACTAGCATAGCAACTCAAAAAGAAAAATATGAAGCCAAAGAGAAGAAGAAAGCCACAAAGTAGACTAGTGAAGAACCAAGGAAGAGAAGGAGATATGTTTCCTAGCCTGACTCAGATGAAGATAGAACAAAGTTAGATGAAAACAACTAGTTTAAAGTGGTAAGTCATCCCACAAAGTCTTCCATTAACAAGTTATGTTAAATATTAGAAAAGAAAAATTGAATGGTTTAAAGACTATAGATTTTAATAAGCTCAATAAAGAAGAGCAAAATAAAATAGAGGAATCAGTATATGCAATGATGGTTGAGTACAAACACACACCTCTAGAGTTAGATAGTACAATTCCCAAGGAGTTATAAAAGATAGTTTCATATAAATGGCATATTTGTTTGCAAATGGAAAAGTAAATAAGAGAATCAACCCTAGCTAAAGTACTACCAAACCTAACTAAAGGTCAACTAGCTAAGGAAAATAAAAGGTATAATAGAAAATTTTCTCCTAAACATAGAGCATTTTGCATCCTCCAAAATAAGATAGAGGATGTTGTAAATAAATCCACAAAATTATGGAAATCAATATAAAAGCCAATTGATGATGTATTTGATGAGGAATATAAAGTAGAATCTAGCTCAAAGAGAAGAGAAGTAAAAGAAACTAGAAAGAAAGAGGAGGAGAAAGGTGAGGAAGGAAGAGTAGAAGAGGAAGTAAATAAGGAGGAAGAAGAAAATATAGCTAAAGGAGAGGAAAAGGTATTAGATGAATAGGAAGAACAAAGTGTGAAAGACACACAAATGCCACCTCCTAGCCCTCCTCATGTCACTAACACACCTGCAGAGATCATAAAAATAAAGGATGTTATTGACTCTTCATGTCAAAACATCAATCCTTTAATTGCAGAGGATCTCTCAAAGATCCTTCACCAATCTACTCTATAGGCATAATTGTGTACAAGTCCTATATTGGTTAGTGTAGATGAACTACAAAGAGCAATAGCAACACCTCAAAGAGAAAAGGTGAAGCCAAAGGAACAACCTTTTACATACACTACTATTAAACTCCTACTACTTCCACCACCATCTCCACCAAAATTCTTAAGTGATGCACTTCAGATGTCGAGTTTAGAAATAGGGGAATACATTGGAAAACAAGAATAGTCAATAGGTTCACCCCCAGCAATTGTTAATAATAAAGAGAAATTAGAGGAAAAGAAGGAGAAAAAAAGAGATGAGGAGCAAGCTACACTATAGACTTTGGTTGAATTACCAAAATCTAGTACTCCCAATCAGACTCTTCAGAAGCCGAGCACTAAAATGATATCAATGCAAGTTCAAACACCAGACTTGATCTCTAGAAAGGTAGCCAAGATACTTCACTATGGAAATCTTGGACTTGATGAGGAGATCATCATTCCTTCCTATGAATCTAGCATCCTCACCATAGAAAAGATAAATGAAATACAAGGTGCATTGGATAGGAAAAAGAGACAAGAAGTGTTGAGAAGAGAATACAATTATAGGCAAGCATTGAATGAGATAAAGTACATCTTCATGGATGCCTTCAGCTTGTAGCCACCATATGAAGGAAAACCAATAATTGAGCAACTATCATACATAGTTTGCCAAGTGACAAATAAGGACTAGGACACCAATGTTAAACTCATGGAATGGTAAAAAAGGAAGCTTCAAGGAAAGGTTAATGAAAAGGTATCAAGTGGCATTGCACTTGAATAGGTAGAGTTGGCCAAGACAATAGATAAGGCCAAAATTGTTCTTGAAAACATTTTTTCATTGTATAGGAAGTTGTGTGATTTTTCATACTTCACACAATAAACTAATCAATGAATAATGATCTTGGAAAGAAATTTGAAAATCTCTAGAATAAAATTACCTAAAGATCTAGCTAAGAGTGAGAAGCATTTTGCACAGTCACTTCACACACAAAGGGAGTTAGTTGTACTAAAAACAGAGGAGGAAAATATTAAGGAAAAATTAATGCAGATCCAGTCCTCCATAACCCCTCATTTAGAAGTCCTCCATAAGGAAAAACTTTATGTTAAGATAGTTTTAAAGAAAGATCCAAATATTTCTACTCTTGATGGTCTTGTACACCTTGTTGTAGAGACTGCCATCCAGCACAAGTCATTGAACATTGCTTTGGACAATTAGAATGAAACTCTGAAAACAATAATGGAGGTAAACAAATTTTTTTTTTCTAACTATGGGATTACTCCTTAGAACCCTTTGATATCAGTGTCAAAAAGGGGGAGATATATGAAGATATTTGGAGAATACTAGATTTTTGACAATTCTAATTACATTCTTTCATTCATTTTGAGAATAAAGTGGAAAGATTGTAGATAGCCAAAAAGGGGGAGACAAGAAATAAGACAAAGTGAGGGGGAGATGCAAAATTTTTTCAACCATGTGGAAAATAAATCTGAAATAGGGAACTCATATAGATTAGATACTGTATATAGGCACAGAGAATAGGAATAGGACAAAGGATAGAAAGAATCAAGCACATCAGCACATAATTTTAGTTTCAAGAATGGACTAGGCACAATCAACTTAGAGGAAATCATAAGGTATATTGTTGCTCACAAAATTTTGAAATTTTACATGTATGCTGAGCAAGAATAAAGATTGTACTCAATTAGATCAAATAATTAATGCATAATTAAGTTTTTTTGACACTCATGTGAAAGGGGGAGATTGTTGGTCTTAGAATGGTCTTTACATTGGAGATTCAACACACTTAACCAATTTTACCATATATGCCAAGTACACTATGTATGTTGAGTGAGTTATAGTAGCTACCGAGTCAGAATCTTAACAAGTGCTGAGTAGTATTCAGGGGTCAAGAAAGACAAAGCATAGTTTGTGCTGAGCAATCTAGAAATGTAACATGTGCTGAGCATCAGTAATATAGTATGTTCTTAGTAATACAAAATTAGCATATGATTTTGTACTCTAAAAAACATAGATGTAAACCATTTTTGGAGCCAACATAAAGAGACCTCAAAAAGGAAAAAGGATAAGGATGAATCATTTACATTCCCTATGTGATCAACATGTAGCCAATCAAAAAAATGGAAATAGTATGCAACCAATAAGAAAAATGCAAGGAATGAGCAAGAATTTGGGATTCAATATGGATCATAGATCCATACCTAATTCTAAGTCTTCACATTCTTTAAAAGGAGTTCAAAAACCCATTGCATGTGTGGATGAGAACAATGTGTGGGGAGATTATAGAAAAATTTCAATGTGAAGAAGAAATGACTTAGAGAAATAGAGCAACATTTTCATATCCAGTTGATTAGAATAGCACTATCGAAAAGAGACAAGGTTAGATATCAAATCTCAGAGGATCAAGATCAGAGGAGAGTAGATCAAGTGCCTAAATCTAGCAATTAATAGATTACATACTATTAGGTCAAATGTTCTAATACTTTCTTACCATTTTATTAGATGCTAAAATCCTATATTGATAGGTTAGCTTAACAGCTAGGTGGGAAAACCTTTGGAGAATGTGATGAAAATCCTATGTATTAGGTGGGTTTAAAAACCTATTGTAAATCCTTTAACAAGGTGATACTTCATGTAAGTGTTTGTAAATCCTCTAACTAGGTCACTATTGATAGAGTGCAAAGCCTTTAATAGGGCAGACCATTAGAAGTGGTTGAACATATTGCTCCAGTAATTTTGTGGGTGTCATCCCCACCTAAATTTTACCTTCTTATTCCTAGAGGGTTTTTGGGTTAGAAAATTTCTTGTGTCATGATTTGATGCATTCTTTCATTTCATGTTTTCTTATATGTTTACATGCATGTGCTTTACTTTCAGTGATGTGTTAATGAGGGTTTAAAAGCATAAAATTAGTTACTTCTGATTCAGCCCCCCTCTCAGAAGTACTCTTCCCATTTGGATATTCCAACATAATCAACCTTGTATGCATGCATATTTAACATCCTTCTCAAGTTTGAACCCAAACCTAATCTTCATTTTGCATACCCTAATCTACATTTTCATCCCCTTTAGTCAAGATCCAAAACATCACTTTGCATTTGCATTTGTATAGTTTCCCTAGGACATTTGCATCTTGCATATCAAAATCCTAGCTCATTTGGAACTTTCTCACATTACATAACATCCCTAAATAATTAAAAATCCAAAAACCACTTATATCTTGCATATCCACTTCCAAATTTCCAAGTTTTTCCCTATTTTACATACTACACACTTTAGGTGTGTAGTTGGTAGTTATAGTGCATAGTTGGTATTTTCAGAGTGCATTTGGTAATTAGGGATGTTATCTTAGGTTTTAGAACCATAATTTTTACTTCCATAGATTGCATTGCATCTCCTAACCTTATAAAGCACTCAAAAACACTCAAAACATTCATATTGTACATTTTAGTCATCCTAGCACCTCTGTTTACAAACTACATACCTCTGTTTACTACCTACCAACTACTTACCTTTCAGGCCAAAAGTGCACCAAGGGAAAACTTGGTATTATCTATGCATAGTTGGTAGTAAGGTGCACACTTGGGAAGCAAGGAGTCCATTTAGGTTTTCCTCCACTGCATCTGCATCCTTAAGTATGATGCTAGCACTCACTAAGACACAATCAACTCAAAGACCCAAAGAATTTTACCAACCCTTAGTTTGTGAGGTGTCAACACAACCGAAAACCTCATCAAAGAAAAAATAAGAGCAAGAAAGCTCAACAAAAATTTGACAAAAACCAATTTGAGGCATCACAACCTTTAATTGTAGACCCCTTAAACATGTATTTATAGAACCACAATAATCAAGGGATGACACAACAAACCCTAAGAAATACACCTACCATGAGGTTTCCTTCCAACACTTCTCTTTCACATGGGATGGTTCAATGGATTCCTAACTTTATACCTATATTCTTGTTGATACCAGGTGGAGGTGGAAGTGTACCAACCACACTTGAGGACGAATAGACACACTCGTTTGAATTCAACAAACCCGACACAAGTACCTTCAACCCTAATACATAAAACACACAACAAGTTACTATAAATCTAATTGATGACTCTAACACTAATTATGGAATCACTGATGAAGAAAAAGATAGGGCATGTCAAGAAAAAAAATTTTGCAAAATTTTCAAACTTTTGGCAGCCCAAGAAATTGTCAAGTTTAATCCACACTTGGAGGGACCTAAGTCCAAAAATCAAGCCAATGCAACAATTGAAAACATACAACCCATGATAAATTTGGATTTAGATAAGGGCAAACAACCTTTAGAGTTTTCAAACACAATAATGGAACCTATAAGATCCCATCAAGAATCAACCATCGAAATCCTCCAAAGTACATTTGAATAGATCAACATTAATCCCTTATTTGATGAACCACCACCAATAAAGGGAAATCAGACTCTTCCTAAATATCCCAAAAGGATGTTAATTCTTGATCTCAATCACATGAAGAAACAACAAGGTGTTCCTAAAGGGACTAGTACTCTAGAGATGCCAAACATACCTCCTTTTGAAGAAAATCAACAAAGCACACCTTTGGTCCTAATTCTACCAAATGTTATGACATCAAATGTTATGGAGACTCCCATGATTACACCATGTGAAACATCAACTACAACAATCCCTATTAACATACAAAGTAAAATACATTATACCCATCCCCAAAAGAACACATCACATTGTCAAGTCAATATGATGTCCCAAGGAGAAACATATAACACACAAAGGTACCAAAACAACAATACAAACATGATGATCAATTCTCAAGGACATAATCAAATTCCCTGATGGCATCGACCTATAGTAGTATAATGACTGAGTGTTTCCAACACATATTTGACATATCAATAGAAACATCAATTACAACAACAACAACCTCAAGTGGTGCAAGCATCCAATGTCCCTAACACACAATCCAATGTAAACCCACTTGACCTGCATGCAATGTATCAACAATAATTCCAACAACAACAAGCCATGTTTGCTAAACAATAAGAGAAATTCAAACAAAAATTGGAATACCAAAGACACCTTTAGCAACAAAATTGCATATCAACAACACTTTTTGTAACAACAACATGTGCCACAAATACATTATTAGTACACATATGTACCCAAGTTTTAAAACTTGTAAATTGTGTTTTCGAACCACTTTGAACCTTAGTTCAAAGTAGTTTGAAGTGTTTCAATGGTACAAATGATCCATTCTACAGGTTCAAAGAAAAGTTTAGAAATCTAATAGTCCAGAGATCAAATTTTCAAAATTCAAGTCTTGGGCTACAAACTCAAGGTTCTGTAATGGAGCCAAACTAGCGGTCTTCTCTCCAAATTATCATGAAAGTTTTAACTGCAGATTTCCTATTTGATAACATCTCTCATGGAAATATTATAAAATTCTATATATCATAAGGGGGATGATCTTCATAGGGTCTCATCATTCCTCATTACCTTTTCAAGAGGTGGAAGTCATGCATTTGCAAATATTGTTGGAAGAAGCTGCTATAATTTCTATGACAACAAATTTGCAGGAAGCCAGAATAATAGTCTCAATACGGGGGATATAAATCTCAATCTATCCATTGTATAATTCTCATTTTAAGATATGATTTAAGAAAACTATTTTTCCAAATTATTTTCAAAGCGTTTTGTCATATTATTTGTGGATCAAAAGTTACAGGTTTGTGAGTGCAACACTATCGGATCCGAAATGAGAGTGACAATATCCAGAGCATAGTAAAATAGTCCTATTATGGGGGTTGTATCTCACAATATAATTGTTGGATTGATCTAAATATTGGATATGTGTTATAAATTCTAGTTCTAAAACTCCTATCCAAAGGGTTTTGTAAGATTCATTGTGGATCAAAGGTTATGGGTTCCTGTTTGCACCTATATCAGATCAGTAATGACAGTAACAAATAAAGAGGACATGAAAATAAGTCTTGTTTCAAGGGATATATCTTCTAATCCAACCATTGGATTAATATAAATTTTGGATATGTTTTTAAAAACCAAATCCTCTAAAATATCTCCAAGATGGTTTTCTTGATTATGTATGGATTGAAAGTTACAGGTGTTTTAGTGCACTACTGTTGGATCTGCACTTTGTCACCAGCAAATGCCACTTGTCAGTATGCATATATTATAGGGGCCTCATATTATCAAAAATATAAGACAATGTTTATAATGATATAAAAAAATTGAGAAAGGAGATAATGAAAATATTAAAAGGGAAAGGGGAAGTCATAAGGTTTTTCAAGATTTAGTTAGGGAAATTGAAGAGTTTTCACGGGAAAATGAGAAGATAATAAATATGCCAATAGCAAAGGTTGAGAGGGTTCCATTTCTTTCTAGCTTTTGGACTGTAGATTGTGTGCTACAGCAAGGGAGGAAAATTTCTAGATTTATTCCATTTCTTGTGAGAGAGAGAGAGAGGGCAAAGCTTATTTCCTAAACTTTTTGTTAGAGATAGGAGAACTTTTGATTTGTTAATGTAATGTTAAAGAAAAGAGTTTCAGCTTTCCTTTAGATAGTTATTTTTGGATTGTAAATGTGTAAGAAGATCTTTGTGTCTTTTTCATTTAGAGAAGGGAGGTTGGAGGATATTTCTATCAGAACTTTGATTACGATGCATTTTCCTTCCACTGATCACAATCTTTGTGTTGTTTTCAGTTTTCTCTGAAATACATTTCATGGTCACTTTTTTCAGATTATGCTATCATTTCAAGATATCTCATAAAGCTCTAATTCTTCATTTTCTCAAAAGGATGGAAAATACTTCTTTGATCTCATTTACTTTGTAATGCAGCATTTGGGCATGTGAACTTTGTGTCATCAAATGTTCTTTGCTATTATTTCTTTTCAATAATCCTAGTTTCTGCATCTACATTGTACATACAGGTAGATGTTTGTAATCCTTTTGTGCTTTCAGGTTAAAAGCATCCATATTTTAATTCATTGTAAATCATATATGGGGAGCTGTACCCGATAAAATTTAGAGGAAAGTTATCAATCCAATGATAACTTGTCCAACTATTAGTGTTGATTAGTCTTCTCATTTGGGCATTTAGGGTTGCATTTGTATATATTTTCTTAGAGGAAAATCTATTCACTAACAAATTTTTGGCAACTCTGTTGGGGATCGAATCGTAGTTGCATTGTTTTCTTTTCTTAGAAATCTGAAGTTACTTCCCCGAGGATGGAGGTTGGTGGCTCTATTGAGGAAGAATGTCGAAAAGTCTTCCTTACAAATCAAGAAATCCTGAAGGAATGGGTTCCAGCAAGAGACAAAGATAACTCAAAAATCTTTATCTTCATCCCACCATTCCAAAATGATCCTATCAAAGAGTTTAGTGAAGAACTTGCAAAACAAGTGGGCTGGTTAAAGTCCTTTTATGGTGCAATTCTCATCTAGAAGAAACCTTAAGTGTAAGATCTAGAAAAAGAAGGACATGCATATGAAAAAGAAGAAACAACTGAAGAGGAATACAAGCAAGAGAAGGATCTTGAAGAAGAAAGAGCTAGATGCCAAGAAGATGATGAATATCTAGATGCCTTTTAGCCACACTTGATTCCTACCTTGACATCATCTCTAGTAAGTCCTGAAGTTGAGGTAAAGACTTTAGATTTCCCATCAGTATTTTCATCTGATGAAAATTTTAAGTGTAATCAGAAGGAGGATGAAGTTTCTTTTCAATTGGCTTCTATGACTATGGAGACTCCTATGTCAGTGACTTCATGCCATGAAAATAATTCATCTTTTGATACCCAAGAAAAAAGTGGGAGTATATTATGTTCACCTATGGAAATTGTGGAAGATTTTAGTGAGGAACTATGTTCAAAGAATCATAGCCCTTCAAAGTCTTCTCCTATAAATGATTCTTGGTTATTTGAAGGAACTGAACAAGGAATGGTTAATTATTTCCAAGAGACTACAAAGATACATGATGAAAATTATACAAGTGTGACTGAGGTAAAACATAGTTTCAGCTTGGTACCTTTGATTTCTACAACTAATGATGTAGATATCTACTTTTTTGATCTTAAAGATGGTCATAATGTGCTGATTGATGAGTTAGAAGCTAGGCCTCATACATTCTATGAGAAAGATGATATAAAAAAGCTAGCTAAAGATGAAGAATGCTACAATGGGCTTTGGTTGTTTGGTATGGAATGTCAGGGTACCAAAATTTTGTATACTGTGAGCTTGATTTTCAGCATTGAAGAGATTTCCAGAAGATAGTGGTTTGGAGCCGCTTTGTTAAGGCATAGTTTGTTGATTCGAAAAGGCTCCTACTTCTCCCAACCAGTAAATGGATTTACATGAATTCTTCTTTCTTGCGGTTCTTGTGGTAGGTTCTTTTCCTACATTTGTATATATTTTGTAAATAATTTTTTGTTGTGTGTAGTGGTAGTTTGAATAATGTGCAAGCTTCGTGCTTGCTATTAGTTTAGGTGTTTGGTTTGTTGGTTTTTCCCTACTCCCCTCTGCCCTCTCTGTAAGCAGCTCTCGATTTTCTTTTCCTATTGACTCTATCTGCCCAATGTTAAGGCACTATTCTTTTCCCAGAGATTGTTGGAGTATTCTAATTTTGTATCAAAATTAGTCCCATAGTTACAGCCCCTATTAGTACACATATGTACCCAAGTTTTAAAACTTGTAAATTGTGTTTTTGAACCACTTTGAACCTTAGTTCAAAGTAGTTTGAAGTGTTTCAATGGTACAAATGATCCATTCTATAGGTTCAATGCAAGAAAATTTTAGAAATCTAATAGTCTAGAGATCAAATTTTCAAAATTCAAGTCTTCGGCTACAAATTCAAGGTTCTATAATGGGGGCAAACTGGCGGTCTTCTCTCTAAATTATCAGGAAAGTTTTAACTGCAGATTGCCTGTTTGATAAAATCTCTCATGGACACAATATCAAATTCTATAGATTATAAGGGGGATGATCTTCATAGGGGCTCATCATTCCTCATTACCTTTTTAAGAGGTGGAAGTCATGCATTTGCAAATATTGTTGGAAGAAGCTGCTATAATTTCTATGACAACAAAATTGCAGGAAGCCAGAATAATAGTCTCAGTACGGGGGGTATAAATCTCAATATAACTATTGGATCATTCTAATTTTTAGATATCTTTTAATAAAACTAGTTTTCCAAATCCCCTTCAAATCGTTTTGTCAGATTATTTTTGGATCAAAAGTTATAGGTTTGTGAGTGCAACACTATCGGATCAGTAATGAGAGTGACAATATCCAGAGCATAGTAAAATAGTCATATTGTGGGGGTTTTATCTCACAAAATAATTGTTGGATTGATCTAAATCTTGGATATGTGTTGTAAATTCTAATTATAAAACTCCTATCCAAAGGGTTTTGTAAGATTCATTTTGGATCAAAAGTTATGGGTTCCTATTTGCACCTATATCAAATTAGTAATGACGGTAACAAATACAGAGGATAGGAAAATAAATCTTTTTTCAAGGGCTATATATTCTAATCCAACCATTGGATTAATATAAATTTTGGATATGTTTTTTAAAACATAATCCTATAAAATCTCTCCAAGATTTTTTTCTTGATTATGTATGGATCAAAAGTTACAAGTGTTTTAGTGCACTACTGTTGGATCAACACTCTGTTGCCAGCAAATGCCACCTATCAGTATGCATATATTATAGGGGCCTCATATTATCAAAAATATAAGAAAATGTTTATAATGATATAAAAACATTGAGAAAGGATATATTTAAAATATTAAAATGAAATGGGAACCTATCTCAGAGGTCCTTGAAAGAGGAGTTCATAGCACGCTGAAAAGTGGCTCCAGTGTTAATTAGACCAAAAGGCATTCAGCTATAAGCGAAGGTGCCCCAAGGAGTAATAAAGGTTGTCTTGTGTTGATCCTTTGATGTGACACTGATCTAATTATATCCTGAATAGCCATCAAGCATAGACATTACTTTAGACCCAACAACTATTTGCAGGATGTGGTCCATAGTAGGAAGTGCATAGTTATCTTTAAGGCTTGCTTGGTTCAAATTCCTAAAATCCATGCAAATCCTTATTTCTCCATTCTTTTTCCTTATAGGAATGATATTTTCCACCCATGTTGAATGATGTATCGGGTAAATTATATGAGCCTTCAACATATTTTCCACTTCTCAGAAAATAGCTTCTGAAACTTTGGGGTTGTAATTCCTGAGTTTTTGTCTGAAGGTGGTAGCCCCTAGTTTCAATGGTATATGATGAACAAATTCACCGTTTTTGAAATTTTTTAAATCACTGTAACCCCATGCAAAAACATCTTGATATTGAATTAAAAGCTCAAATAACTTCTCTTTCTCCTTTGTAGAACAAGTTCATCCTATAGAAATCCACTTAGTGTTTTTTGCGTTTCCAATGTTGATCTTGTCAGGTTCTTCCTCCTTCTCATTAGAACCAACATCTTTCTTTAGAGTACTATCATCTTTTCTACCAAAAAGATGTTCTAGGGAAACCAAACCTTTAGGAATCCTATTTCCTAAGAGTTGGATCACTTCCCCTATTTCCATTGATTCTTCCCCGATAGCCTTACCACAATGTTCGAATCCTTCAAAGAACGTTTCAGCAAAATCGCTAGTGCAAGCTATAAATTCTTTTAATTGTGCATCATCATTAAAAACCTACCAATGATTAACATTGTCTGAAAAAAATGAGATCAAAGAAGTATTTTCCATCCTTTTGAGAAAATGAAAAAGACACAAAGATCTTCTTACACATTTACAATCCAAAAATCACTATCTAAAGGAAAGCTAAAACTCTTTTCTTTAACATCGCATTAACAAATCAAAAGATCTCCTATCTCTAACACAAAGTTTAAGAAATCAGCTCTGCCCTCTCTCTCTCACAAGAAATTGAAAAATTTGTAGAATCTCCTTCTCTTCTGGAGCACAAAGTCTACAGTTGGAATCAGGAAGAGTGGAACCCTAGGCCTATAAATCATTTCAAGCCTATAAGTATCATTTTTGAATTCAGGATGTGGTAGCAGTAATGATGCTGAGACAGCTAAAGAGTCAGCTTTTGTATTTTGAGCACGAGGAATGAATTCAATAGAAAATGCTTCAAATGACTCGATTTCATCCCACACTAAGTTTCTATAATGCTTCAATCTATCATTTTTTACTAAAAAATATTTTCTCATCTGCTTCACAATGAGTTCAGCATCACCTTTCACCTTGAGGCACTTTACTCCTTTAGCTTTGGCTTCTTGCAAACCTAGAAGCAGTGCTTCATATTCTGTAGTGTTATTGGTATTATGGAAGTCTAGCTTAAAAGAAAAATGAAAAACTTCCCCAAAAGGTGAAATGAGAACTACACTCGCACCTGAGCCTGAATTTGAACAACTTCCAACAAATTCTAGGGTCCATAAAGTGTCTTCTGAACTTACCTCTTCTTCTCTGCATGTCTCCTCAGGTAGAATAATATAATTTCTGAACTGACACTCTTCATACAATATCTGTGCTTTAGGGTTATCAGAAGGTACTATAGTATATTTATGCTTGGGCTTAGGTTTTAGCTTTATTTTCTTCTTCCCCACAAGAATCCATGCTTCTGACCAATCCATTTTAATTTCCCCACCCATGTCTTTGCAAAAAGTTCTACTGAGCAACATTCCATAGCTGGCTGGGATATCAGCTACTAGAATAGTAAGTTTTACCCTCTTTTCAGGAAAAGCATAAAGAACAGCTTGCACATCTTTCACTTGACCAACCAAGGGTACTTGCTTTCTCTCCATAGTGTAGCAACATCCAAAGGTCTTTGTGAGCTCCAAACCAAGGGCTTTTGCAACCAGTTGGGGCACAATGTTATCTAATGCTCTAGAGTCAATGATGCAATTACTAAGTTTCTGACCATTTAATAACAAAGATATATAAAATGGATTGGGCTTAGTCTCCTCTATTTCCTTTTGAACAAAATTAGCAATGGTTTCAGTGCCTTTGGCATATCTTTCAAAAACTGTTGAAGAAGAAGCGAAGATTTAAGTGCCTAACAATGGCTTCCTCAATTTTGTGATTATCTCCGTGTGTAGGAGATTGGTGACTCTATATTTTGAACCTGTTGAATCTTTGTTGTTGGAATTCCAACATGTGTTATGGCAGCAGTTGCAATACAGCCATGGGGGGCTCAAATTGGACCATTTTCCCTGGCCTGTTATTCAGCCTTACCTAAAAGGTCATTGGAATATCTTCCCAAGTTTGATGGAGACAAAGCACAAGATCCAACAGATCATATCAAAGTGGTTATTGTTGCATGCAAGATTCTTGGTGTGTAGGATGAAGATGTGTTCATCAGGTTATTTTTTCAAAGCCTCATGGGAAAAGAAGTGGAATGGTTTCAGCATTTGCAAGATGGATGTATTACAACTTGGGATGATCTTAAGTAGAGATTTTTGGAAAGATGTCAGCCCACAATTAATTCCCATCAATTATTGGTGAACCTTCTTCAAATTCAGATGAAAGATGATGAATCTATAATGGATTTCGCTAATAGGTTTAATCAGACTATTGGTAAAATTTCTCTAGCCAACCAACCAAATGAAAGAAATTAGGTATGCTTCTTTATTGATGCTATGGATGTTGAAGTCAAGTTTTGGTTACAATGCTTTGGAATGCAAAATTTGGTAAATGTGCAGAAAGAAGCAACCAGATTAGATGATGCTTTAATTCTTAGTGGTATGAAATCTATAAGCACTCCCCCAATGAAAGAATACCATTGTGGATAGTGACAGTGCCTTGATGAGAAGGCTACAAAAAAGAAGCACGTTCTAAAAGAAGCCAAACCTATTCCCAATGTTTCTCATTTTCAGAATCTGATGATTTTAAATGATGGAGATTTCAAAAAGACCTTGTTGGCTAAAGATGGTGCTTTAAAGATGTCAGGATTCTGTAGCGTGCATATTGAAAATGATGAGAAGGAGCAAAGAAATGTTGAAGAGCTTGTAAATTCAGGTAACAAGGATGTACCACAATATTTCTTTAGCCCAAAGGCTAAATCTCTCAAATCTATAGGTATGGAATGTTATCTAGTTTCAAATGGTCTAGATAGTAAAGATTTTTAGAATAGTATTTAGAAGTTTAGTCACATTGAAACAATGAACATTGATGATTCTTTGCATTCTGAAAATTGTAATCAGAAAATTAAAGAATTTGTCATAGGTACTAACGAAGCCATGTCATATTCTCCTATGAGAACTTGTACTAATAGTAAGGTGACATATGCTGATAATAATTTATCTTACTCTGAACATTCTTTCTACCATGATGAAGTAAGATGGGAGAATGAGAATGCTCAGGTTGAAGATGGTAATCCTTGCACCAATAACCAAAAAGGTGAAGAAAAGGCTGAAAATCAGGAAGGTAAAATTGTCTGGAGTAACCTCAATCCACTTTTCATACCAATGGGGTTTGATGAGAATACTGCTATCATAGAAAATCCTCTTTTCCAATTTCAAGATTCACACTTGAAAAATTAATATCTATTTAATGGTCCCCAGCCAGGTGAAAAATCTGCTGAAACACCATGTGAAAATCTCACCTATGAAGAAGAAGAAACCATAGGTATGTCTATGCCATCACTTAAGTTGCATCATTTTCCTGATCATACCTTAGGTACCTATTCAAATCAATTCTAGAATGAAGTATGTATTGAAAACTTTCATTCTCATTCATCTGTACATAATGTTGTTGATTTGGAATGTAAAAGAAATGTTGAGATATGTGATGACATTCTGAAAAGAGAGAGGGATGGGATTTGTGGTATGAATGATGATAGTTGGTTCCTTGAAAGAAGTGAAGGAGATATATATCTAAGAGCTGATCCTATGTTGAAGGAGGCATCATTATGGCTGCAAACTAGTCATGGCCATGCATAGGAGTTGAACTTGCATGACGATATTTCTAAGGATTACACATCATCTTTTGGTGAGGCTTTTCTATTTCATATTTAACAGTAATAGATTTCCACAATCCATTTGTAAAGTACTAAGTTTTCTGGATTTGATTGTGTTTGTTTATTTCATCAACGTTTTGGATCACACTACGTGATCCATCATCAGGATAAGAAAGTGCAGGGTAGTAAGATATGCATATTAAGACAGTTCAAATTAGTTCAAATCTGGAGCTCCAACTTGTCAGGTTTTGAGATCCAGATTAACGAGAACAGCGGCTCAGTTTTAGAATCAAGCTTAGATCTAGAGTCTAAATGCAGATTCAGGCATAGTCAATTTGTGAATTTTAGATGTGAAAGAAGTCCACACACATATTGAACATGGAATCATGGTTAAGGTTGAGAAATATCAAGAGCTATCATTTATCTATGCATTAAAACAAATCAATTTCCAGCTTGAAGAGACTAATCTGCTTGATAGAGGTGATGAGCATTAACCTTATATTGGTGATATGGATTTGTATGAAGTTTAACTAAATTAAATAGTTGATCAGAATAGCATTGATTTCATGCAACATACATACAATGAGCTTACATTAGAATGCGTCCATCTTAAAGTGGAATAAATATATACAAGCAGAAGAAATCTCAGATTCTTTGATGGCCTAAAAATAGTCATATTTCAGGGGTTGTATTTCACAATTTAACCATTAGATCAAGCTCAATTTTGGATATGTGTATGCAATCCTAGTTTTCTACATTCTCATTGGAGCATTTTCCAAAATGTATGAAAAATCATGAGATATGTATCACTGTTTGCACCTCTATCAGCTCAGCAATAATAATTACAAAATGCAGATCACAAAATTGGGTCTCAGTGCGGGGGGGATAACTTCTAATTGAGCTGTTGGATTTGGCTCAATTTTGGATATGTTGTTGAAAACTAAGTTACCCACAATCTGATTGGAGCCATCTTTGAAATTGTTCTTGTTCATGAGTTATAGTCGACAGAGTAGATCACTATCAAAACTGTCAATCACAGTCACAAAATTATAATAGAACCACATCACTAGCAAATGCCACCTGTCAACATGAGTATACCATAGGGGCCATGAATTTGCTAAGATATAAGACTATTTTCATAATGATATAAACACCTAAAGAAGGAAAAGAACATAAATTTTAAATAAAGTTCACTAGGGAAAACCAATGGTGGGGGAAAAATTAAGAAGTCTCCACGGAAATGATTTTAAATAATATTGATATCCAAGAATCAATTACAGGAAGGTGAATGGAGATTGACAAAAGAGAAGAATAAATAAGTGACAGGAGGTATTCACAGGGGTTTTTTTTTTTACAGAGATCTTTCTCTCCAAGACTGCAGACTTGGTGCTATAGCAAAGAGAGAAACTGTTCCAGATTATTTCCAGCATTAGCCCATTTTCTTGTGAAGGCCATGAGGAGTAGAGCCAAAGTTTTCCTTTCTTTCTTTCTAAACTGTGTATGTTAGAAAATAAGAGAGTTGTGTTTGTTTGAAATGCAGAGAAAAACTTTGGGTTTCATTAATAGTGATTGTGATAGCAAGTTCATCTTTATGCTTTTAGAGGAGGGAGACTTGAAAGTTAGTTTTTTATCAAAACTTTGAGTTTGAGAAATCTACTTTCCACTAATTGTGATCTTCGTGTCGCTTTAGTTTTCTCTGAAATATGATGTTATATCTCCATATCTTTATTTCTGCACTTTCTCAAGAAGATGGATAATTTCTTTCTTGATTCTATCTATTGTTAGGGTGAATGGACTTTATGTCATTTACCATTTAATTTCTTGTAGTTGTTTAGTTTTTCTTGCATCTACACTGTATTTATAGGTAGATGTTTGATATCCTTTTATGCTTTCTAGTAAAAGCATTCACATTTGATTCATTGAATATTTCACATGGGGAGCTATACCTGATAAAAATTTAGAGGAAGGTTATCAATCCATGATAATCTATCCAACTATTGGTGTTAGTTTGTCCTCTCACTTGGGCATTCAGGGTCAGATTTGCACATGTTTTCTCGGAGGACAATCTATTCACTAACATACATCTACAACAACACTCACATACATGGTCTCACATGTAACCAATAGAGGTATCTCAACAACAACCATAACAAATGGTATAACAACTACCACAACAAATGGCATAGCAACAAAACATGGTGCAACAATCATAGTTAATACCACTAACACTAACACAATAAATACTACAAAAAATACCATAGAATCTACTACAACAAAGACCCTTTTGTCTTTGAGGTACTAACATACCTCCAACACCTAGTGACATATCAACTAACTCTTCAGACACAAAAATGTCAAAACTAATTAAACATAGTTCTTGGCATAGTAAATGATCTACTCATAGACACCAAAGTCTTGAAGAGAAAACTATCATGCAAAATTGTAATGAGGAATTACTACAATAATTCAAAAAACTTTCCAAACAAGTCAAGGCATTGGGAGTCCAAAAGAAATAGGTTCTATATATAGAAAGGGACCTACATCCTAATCCATTATTTGATAAAAGTCTATACATACCTCCACTCCCAAAACACTTTGAGGCTCCAAGGTTCAAAAAATACTAAAGAAAAGCTAACCCTATTGATCACATTAGGGAATTTTGTGTGATGAAGCTACCTACCTCATGAGATTGTTCCCTCATTCTCTAGGTGGGCCTGTACTTGAATGGTATTCCAAACTTCTTGGTACTATCAAATCTTAGTCAGAGTTGGCAAAAAAATTCATCTCTCACTTTGTCTTCAACATTACAAATGAGGTAACACTTTTCAATTTGTGCTCAACTAAACAAAATATGGGAGAACCATTTATCACATTCTAATTATGATGGAGAAGGTTGGTCAATCAATGCTCACTAGACATTCTTGAAGAACAAAAAGTTAACTTGGGCATCAAAAACCTAGTCCTTGACATAATGTTGAACTTAAGATCAAAATTCCAAGAGCCATCCCTAAACTCATGAAAAAAGGGGCTAGTATTGAAGAAGCTCTTATCCATAAAGGAATCCTCAAGATGAATAAGGAAAACACAAACATGAACTCATCTAATGACAAGGCATATTTTTTCTCCAAAAATAAGAATGCGACTAATGATGGAATTTTGGATGCATGTGCTATTAGCACAACACAACCTCAACTAGCTTTGAGAGGTTCCAACCGTATGAATTCAAAAACTCCCAATCAAGCATCACCTCCACAATAGAAAACTAAGACTTCCATATAAGATGGACCTCAAAGACATCCTAGAACTAAAGATAGAAAATTCACACCATTGGAGATACCCCTTTATACTAGACTTCAATAATTACTCTGTAATAACTTCCTACATTTACCCCCAATCAAATATGATCCACTAACTAAAGCTTCTTGGTGGGATGACAAAAAATTCTGTAATTACCATTGCACCAAAGGACATAAGACCTCATCATGCTTCCAACTAAAGCATGAAATACAAGACCTTATTGATGATGGTGTAATTATATTCAATCCATCACTGCTAGCATCCAAATATGACCACACTATCTTCAAAGATCTTTTGGGTAATTACAACAAAGAGAAACCCTCCAGTTCAAACTCAAACTCACAAGCTAACGTGAATTACACATGCATTGAATATGAATACACCCTCAACTATTTCAATGAGTTTGATTCCCACATATCCAAATTCACCTTAAAGGTTGAAGACCCTCATTACACTATCACTACATATAGTACCAAGATCACCCTACTTGGAGCTCCATCTAGACCTATTGCTTCTACTAGACCTGCACCCCCTAGTAGACCTATTGCTCCTACTTCATCTAATTATAGCCTTGTTCAATAGCTCACCAAGACCCTTATATGAATATCCATCTTGGACCTACTATGTGTGTCTCCCCAACATTATAAGATCTTGGATCAAGCCCTTAAAGAGTTAGTAGTCCCAGATAACATTGATGTTGTCCAGTTCCAAGCCATGATTGGGAACCTATTTGCTTCACAACATATCACCTTTTCCCCTTAGAATATTCCTAAATATAGACCTAACCACAATGATCCTTTTTACCTCAAAGTCTTTATCCACAATGTTGAGGTTAGATGTGTCTTGATAGATGGAGAAGTAGGGTTGAATGTTTATACACTTAAAGTTGTCAATGGCCTAGGTTACTCTGAAAAGGATGTAGATCCCTCTCATAGAATCACCATAAAGGCCTATGATGATGGTGAATTCTTCTCAATGAGGTTCATCATCTTACCTATTAGATTTAGTCCAGCTACTAAGAATACTTTGTTCTAGGTCCTAGATATTGAAATGAATTGCAACATGATACTAGGACACCCTTGGATCCATGCTATGAAAGTAGTGCCTTCTATGTATCACTAATGCTTAAAATTTTCCTACAAGAATGTAGAGGTCACCATCCCTGGTGATCCAAATCCATTCCAATTTTGTGCCAATCTTAGAGGAACCATTGTATACCAAATCCTAACGAACCATGCAACAAGTCCACTTTGAGTCCTCCAAGTATGTTGATCCTTCTATGCTTACACCCGCATTCAAAGGAAAGCTCAAGATCGAAGACTAAGGTTGTGGTGAGTATTCCATGTCCCATTCCTTTCACATTGGGAAACTTCCTTTATTTCCCAAGTCATATGGTAAACCTCAGCTTATATAGAACAAGCCTAAGTTCACATTTCAAAAGAAACCTTTTATGACTTTCACTAGTGGAGGTGGACTACATGAAGAACATGTCTATGAAAATGCCTCTACATGGATTAAAAAGGCTAATGTAGAACAAGAACCTACTCCTATATCCTCCAACAAGTATGGACCTAGATTCACCATCATTTAGAAAAAGGGATATGATGGATGTAGTGGCCTAGGAGCTCAAAAGCAAGGTATTATTCAGCCCATGACTACATTAGGATGACTTTGTAGCTTGGGACATGGATTCAAACCATTTGTTTTGGGCCTTCCTAATATTGAGTCATCCTTGTCTAAGAATGTGAATGCTTTTAACAATAACAATGCATTTGAAAACACCCAACCCAAACCCACCAAACCTATATCAGACATTGATGATCTTGATACCTCCCTTGGTCTTGATCATATATTTGCTAACCCTAATAGCCTACCTATGGAGGATAAACATATATCTCCACCTATCACTCAAACCAACTCTTCACCTTGGATTGAAACATTCTAGGATCCAAGCCCTCCTACTTCTGAACATAATCCTAATGATACCACTAAACCAAATATCTATATATATATCCCTTTGACCAAAGATTATTCAACACCAATGATGGAATTTCCCTAGTTTTCCCCAAAATTATTGATTGGGACCAACAAAGACTACCAACATTTGACAAGTTTGAAAATGATGATACCATGAAAAAATTCTTTAAGCTCCATAAAGACTTACCACAAGGAGATCACAAGTATAGATTTTCCATTGACCTAAATATCATGGCATACTTTGGGGAAAAAAGAAAAAAAAAGAAAAAAGTAGGTCTCTTGATGAAAACTGAATGGCACCATTAGACCATGAAAATGTAAAAATAAAGGATGTATCCAAGGGTGAAAATATCCCTAAGGCACCTGAAGATAGAAGATTGGACATACCCCATTGAAGGAAAGATTAGCATTACTTGTGGAAATGATAGAAGAGATAAATCTAGGAACCCCTAATAACCCCAAGATCATACATTTTGTAGCCTCATTATTACTAGAGGAAAAAGATAAATTTGTCAAATTCCTTCTAGAGAGGCAAATCAACTTCACCTAGTCTTGTATGGGCATGCCTGGATTAGATCCTAAACTAGTCCTTCATCACTTCCCACTAAAACTAGGAGTGAAGCTAGGAAAGAAAAAATTGAGAAAGATGCATCCCAAAGTTGCTAACCTTGTTAAAGTTGAATTGAAGAAGTTATTGGATGTTGGCTTTATCAGATCCATTGACTATACAAAATGGATATCTAATTTAGTGCCAATAAGAAAACATTCTAGAGGCATCTAGATATGTACTGACTTTCATGATCTTAACAAGGCATGTCCTAGGAATGATTTCCCTTCATCGTATATAGATATTATTATATACATGATAGCTAGATATGAGATGTTATCACTAATGGATGGATTTTTTGGCTATATTCAAATAAGAATAGCTCCTAAAGATCAACAAAAAATAGCTTTTACATGCCCTTGGGGAACATACTACTAGAATGTTATGCCATTTGGACTTTAAAATGTTGGGGCAACATATCAAAGAGAAATGACTACCATCTTCCATGATTTCATGCACATCTTGATGGAATACTATGTTCATGACTTACTTTGCATATGTTATAGAAGAAAGGATCATTTGGGCATCCTAGATTAGATATTCAATAGAATGGACAACTATAAGCTCTTCCTAAATCCAAAAAAGTGTGTATTTAGAGTTGTTTCTAGAAAGCTCCTAGGATACATTATTTCCCAACGAGGCATTGAAGTGGATCCTAAGAAAGTAAAAGAAATACTTGACATGCCTCCTACAAAAAATTTAGAAACATTAAGAGGCCTATAAGGGAGAGTACAATCTATCCATAGATTCATTGCACAACTAGTAGATAAGTTTCACTCCTTTCAACACCTATTTTGTAAGGGAGTATTCTTTCAATGGAAAAACTAGTGTGAAGAATCTTTCCAATAGCTCAAAGATTATCTCCTACATCCACCAGTTTTAATGGGTCCTATTCCAAGAAAACCATTCATTCTATACATATTTTCTATAGATACAATATTAGGAGATCTCTTAGCACAAAATGACAAACAAGGAAGAGGGATCCATTTACTACATTAGCAGAACACTTGTGGGGTATGAACTAAATTATTCACTCATTGAACAAGCTTGCCTTGCTATTATCTTTGTAGCTTAAAAGTTGAGACATTACATGCTCCATCAAAAAATAATGCTCATCTCTAAGATTGACCCACTAAAGTATCTCCTAATCAAGGCCACTCTTACAGGGTGCTTAGCCAAATGGGTCATGATCCTTAGTGAATTTTACATAGAATATGTAGACAAAAAGGCAATCAAAGGGCAAGTGATAGAAGATTAGTTAGCAAAAGCACCTATGATGGATGATCATCCCATGTTGATAGAATTTTTGGATGAAGTCAGATTTAACATGGATATAGCTAATGAATGGAAGCTTTACTTTGATGGATCATATATAAGAAATGGTTCAAGAGCTAGCATTATGTTTATCACTCCCCAAGGAGACATAATCCCTATGTCATACAAGATAGCATTCCATTACACCTATAACATAGCAGAATACGAGGCAATGATCATAGGACTCAAGATAGCTATCCAATATAACATTCAAAACTTACAAGTTTTTGATGATTCCCAGTAAATCATTTGCCAAGTCAATGATGACTATGAAACCAAAGATGATAAGTTAATTCCTTACAATTAGATGACAGACTTCCTTAATCTAAATTTGTCACTATCTCTTTTCATTAGCTACTGAGAATACACAGCAAGCAAGTTGATGCTATGGCTACCATCACTTCTATGATTGATATGCCTCAAAATGTGGAATGTTGTGAGTTCCTTGTTGAGCAACTTTTGATTCTAGTAAACATGTTGGCCCCAATTCTCCATGGTATCAAGACATTTACAATTACTTACATGCCCAAATCCTACCACTTGACTTATCCAAAAATGAACATCAAGCCTTTATCTATCAATCCACTAGATACATCGTCATTAGTGATACCCTTTATAAGAGATCCTTTGACCAAAACCTTCTCAAATGCCTGACTCGCAAGAAGCTAAAACTACCTTACATGAGGTTTACAAAGGTATATGTGGAGGTCATTTCAATAGCCTAAATCTAGCTAATAAACTTGTTAGAGCTAGATACTATTGGCCAACCATGGAACAAGATGCCCATATTTTTTTGAAACATGTCATAAGTGCCAGATACATAGCAATCTGATCCATGCACCAGTGCAATAATTACAGCTATTCATATCTCCATGGCCCTTTTCACAATGGGCATTTGATCTTATTGGAGTTTTTTCTCCTCCTTCCTCTAATGGTCATAAGTTCATCATTATAGAAACATAATATTTTACCAAGTGGGTTGAAGCCACCCCTCTGACTTTCACCACTAAAAAATAGATTTCAAGGTCTATTCAAAACTACTTCATATGTCAGTATGGAGTCCCCTTGGCTATTATTACTAACCATGGAAGTTCTTTTCAAAAAGAAAATTTTTATAAGCTCTATGAGAAGTACAAAATTAACCATGGATATTCTAGTATTTACTATCAATAGGGAAATGGCCAAGCAGAAGCATCTAATAAGACTTTTATTAAGATTCTCTAAAAGATTGTCAATGATTCTAGTTGAGACTAGCACTTACAACTAAATCCAACTCTTTGGGCCTACCAAAAAAGTGTGTGTGATCCCACTAACACAACACCACACTCTCCTTTCTATGGAACTAAGGCCATACTACCCATTGAAGTTGAAATTCCATCATTGAGAGTGTCCCTACAAGATGTTGTTGATGATGAAAACTACCAAATATCTAGAATCCATAAACTATAAATGCTTAATGAACGGAGACAAGCTATCTTGACACATTTGCAGGCTTATCAAAACTGACTCAAACAAAGCTATAATAATAAAGTCTAAGGTTTCAATTTTGAAATTAGTGATCTAGTCCTAAAGATGAACTATAAGACTCAGCAACATAGAGAAAAACAAGGCAAATTTGAACCAAATTGAGAAGGACCTTATGTACTTACTATAGCCTTTGGGTCAAGGGTATATTAGTTTACAACTCTAGAGGGTAAACTACTACCCATGTCCATCAACAACATGCATCTCTACAAGTACTAAACTTGATTTTATCTAAAAGTCCTAAAAATATATCAAAAAAATAGAAAAAAGTTTTGAAAAAATATCAAAAAAATAGAAAAAAAGGTCATGAAAAGAGAAAAGAAAAAAGTGAAAAGAAGTCATGAAAAAATGGATGCCTTGATGAAAACCTAGCAAATAGGTGTCTTGGCATGCAAAATTTGAATCAAGAGAAAAATTTTGTCCAAAAGTGAAAATTTGGCAAACAGGCACTTTAGGCAAGTACCATAGTTAAAACCTCGTAGATAGGTGCCATGTGTAATCAATTGTTACTCTTCCATCTATTAGGATTCCATCTAGTTTTTACCCCTTTTTCCATTCTCTAATCATATCCTTTGTACTACAAACCATCCATAGTCCTTGATCATGGCCCACAAACTATTTAACGTAAAGTGTCACTAGTTTGTCTATACTCCTTCGTTGGCCTTTGTAAATAGTTGACATCTTGTCTAGTGCATATTACCTACATAGTGCATGAGTTTGAACTTGAACTAGGGGCATAGCCCTAAGTAATTTTTATCCATTGGACTTATCACATAACATATTAGAGCTAACACTTATATATGCTTTTAGGATCCTAAAAATATCCTAAATATTCAAATATGATCTTGAAAAAATCCTACAAATTCAAATATGACCCTAAAATAATCACTAAAAATCATAAAAAATCTTGACATAATCATTAAAAATTGTAAAATATCTTAAAAAATCACTAAAAATCATAAAATATCCTAAAGAAATGAGCAACACAAAAACATCAAATATCCTCAAAAATCCTAAAAATCACAAAAGACATCAAAAATTTGTAATAAATCTTCTACATAATCATCCCTTTTGCATAAACACTTGTACTTTCATAGACTAAAACTCAAAGCACTACACTTCAATGACAATTACACCTATTTGAGCAATATGAACCACCAATCAATCCAATGTGTCACTACGAGCCTATCAACTAAATCCACCAACAAAACCATCACATGATCAACTTGTCAAACACTATATAAAGATCTAAAACACTAAAAGGCAAGTAATAATGTTCAAGAATGGTTGTTGGCTCACACTATTTAGTGAGTGATTTATTTTTTCTTTATTTTTCTTTGATCATATTCCTATGCCCCTCAATCATATCAACTGATCTATGAGAGTGGTTTGGATGGTTCATGGTCATCTTTTATTTTTTTTCTATTACAATGTACCTTTGAGATTTTGGGGCATGTATATATGCTAAGGATGAACAAGGTCATTTTCTATCTACATTGTGCTTTTTTATGCAAAAAGATTTGCATTCATGCTCTTGCCCTTTATGCCATGATGTGTTGCATTCTATTTTCCATATCAAAATAAAGCTCCATTTGACATATACTGCACTTTACAAAACCAAAAGTCCTCACCTCATACTAACTATTCCTAATCTCATCTCCTCTATCTTCTATGTCTCCTTCATCCACCACCTTGGTCTCATACTCTAATACACCAAAAGCATTATTATCCTACATTTTTGCATATGTCAAAAATCCAAAAAATCAAAGCAATACACTTTGCATAAACATGGCATTTACATTTCATTAGCATTCATTCCATATCATTTTGCATTCCATCAACATTCATTGCATATCATTTTACATTTCATTAGCATTCATTCAATACCATTTTACATTCCATTTGCATTCACTCCATATCATTTTACATTTTATTAGCATTCATTCCATATCATTTTATATTCCATTAGCATTCATTCCATATCATTTTTACATTCCATCAGCATTCATTCCATATCATTTTACATTTCATTAGCATTCATTCCATATCATTTTATATTGCATTAGCATTCATTCCATATCATTTTATATTTCATTAGCATTCATTCCATATCATTTTAATTTCCATTAGTATTCATTCCATACCATTTAACATTTCATTTGCATTCATTCCATATCATCTACATTCCATTGGGAATTCATGAGAAAAACATGTGGCAAAAATAAATGTGTCATTTTCTACACATAACATGTGATAAAGCAACACATGATGTCATCATATAAAATTCCACATAAAAAAGCATAAATGCATCCATATAAAACATATGCATAATCCATCTCACATAGTCATCATAACATAAGCACATCTTGGGAATGTCTCACAAAGGTATCAGATTACATGACCATGGTTTACATAAATACTAACTACCTGTAGGCATAAACCATGAAAGAGTATAATAGAAAATAAAAACCAAATAGAGAAGCCTCTCTATACATGAGCATGTCAGTGTCATGCTATATTGTCCCTAGCCTTGTGACCTCTGTCAGACCTTGAGGGTGATCCATTTGCTTCCTGTGGTGGCCTCATTGGTCCCATCACCCCTACACTACTCTATTTCCTATGTGTCTAATGTGAGTGAGATCTCAATGTACAAAAGCTCTCTAGTCTCTACCTTGGTGGCACTACCCTCTCATACTGATCCCTCTAGTACCATGTCTCCATATGTGCCATGGTCATCATCATAACCATCTCCTAGAAGTTTGAATCATTGATGTTGCTAATGAACTCCTAGGACTCTTGCACTACCCTCTCTACCCTATGCATTGTGACATCCCTCCCATCCATAGTTTGATCCCTCTCCACTATAGCCTGATCTCTCTTTATTCTCTCTCTCTCTCTCTCTCTCTCTCTCTCTCTCTCTCTCTCTCTCTCTCTCTCTCTCTCCACTACAACCTAGTCTAACTGACTCTAGAGACCTCTAATCACCTCCATAAGCTCTAGCTAGTCATCCCCTATCTATATTGGTACTAGTGTCCCCCTAGTGTAATCCACTAGATCCTCCTTAATGTCTATCACCACTACATCCACACATATGTCATGCTCATCACTTTCTTCGTCACCATCACCCCCACCCTACCAATAGTTACCATCATTCTCTCCCCCATCACCACCTCCATCACCATCCCCCCCCCCCTCTATCTCCACCCTCCTCATCATCATATCCATCATCCTCATCTCCCTCATCCTCTCCCTTAGCATCCTCATCATCATCTCATGCATTATCATCCTCTATCTCCACATTCTCTCCATCCTCCCCCTTCTCCCCATCATCATCCTCATTTCCCTTCTCCCCATCCTCATCCTCATCCTCATCCCCTCCCTCCTCATCATCATCCTCACCACCTCCCTCCCCATTATCATCCTCATCCCCTTCCTTCTTATCTCCTCCACCCTCCTCTTCATCATCCTTCTCATCCTTCTCTACTTGTGATCTCACTCGTGGTACTAGTATTGTCAAATCTATTAAGGGCCTTGGACAATGTTGTGCAAACCATCTATCATATGCTACCATCATGCCTACATCCACCACATATACTGTTGCTCCCCATACCCTTAGCTATAACTCCTCTAGCTAGGCATAAGCCACATGTGTCTTGATAGGTGCTCCCTACTCCTGGACCTTTGCTCTGGACTATACAAATAATGCTAGACCTATCACCGCATTTTCAAATTGTCTACATACCCACTCTAGTAGGTGCATCTGTATCACTAGGTGCCCAATCACTATGTGCCCTATGAGATAGTGCTCCTATCTATAGTATGGTAATTGTGTCTCATCATCATCCCATTTAGGGAAATATTGGTAGGGTTTAAACATAAATTGTGTCCTAGCTAATGTCAAATGTACCTTGTGTGCTCTATTAGTCATTCTGCTAGTATACCTCTATAACTATATGCATATGACATGTCCTCCACTAGCTCCCTCTCTATGAGTGGCTAAAATATTATAATGTGCTCATAGGCCCAAATCTATAACAATTTACTCTCAGTGCTAAATGTCAGCCCATCTCTATATGCTACCTAATGTTGATAATAATACAACATCCCAAACATGCATGGGCCCCAAGCAAAAATAGTCCCCTCCATGATCATCCACTCTAGAACCCAACCCCATCTTATAGGAAATCTATGTCCCTGCCTATTTGGTATCAATAGTCCACTGATGACTCAGTAGATCACAACTATCAACCACTCATGATGTACCACCAATAGGTCCCATCTAATCTCATAATCTCAGATACCCTACTCTGCATCTCCACATCTTAATAACTAGTGTAATGATGCTTGCCCAATCACTAGGTCATATACTACTAACTCCCCATGAATTGATATTCTTAGGATGCAACATATATCGTCTAAGGTCATTGTAGCCTCTCATATCGATAAATAGAATGAACTGTTGAAATAACTTAATATCATTTCTACAAATGTACTTTTCATTGCCATTGTAATTGATGATTTCCAAATGTAGATTTGGATCTCATATATGTATAATATGAGAGGAGGAGACATGTCTCTTCAAGAGACATGAGGATACATGTCTCTATAGTTAATCACCACTTAGTTTATAAATAACTATATACATTTCTCATCTTATACATATAATATTATTATATTATTATATAATCATATATAATGCATAATATGTATAATACATATTATATTACATTACATATATAATATATATAAGAATCACCAATAACTTATCTAAAAAACATAAACACAGATTAATATATCAAATAATCAATTTTTTACTTCTACTGATGCTAAAACATGAACACTCCCTCTTTAGCAAGGGAGAAATAAAACATCATTAGATTAGAATTAGAATCATTATGTAATCAACACAATGTATATTAAAATATCTTAGCCACATAAAGTATTTACTATGATCTCTACTTGCACTTAAGCAATGTTTAGAGATGTCCATGACACATTTGTAGGTTGTGATCTCTACTTGTACTTAAGCAATGTCTAGAGATGTTCATGACACACTGATGATTTCTACTTGCAGTTAAGCAATGTCTAGAGATGTTCATGATACACATATGATCTCTACTTGTAGTCAAGCAATGTCTAGAGATGCCCATAACACACTCATGTTCTCTACTTGCACTTAAGAAATGTCTAGTGAAGCTCAAATAATATCTACTTGCACTTAAGCAATGTCTAGTAAAGCTCAAATAATCTCTACTTGCACTTAAAAAATGTCTAGAGAAACCCAAATAATCTCTACTTACACTTAAGCAATGACTAGAGAATCCAAAACCTTGTTTTTTTATTCATGATTTTTGATAACACAATCATAACAATAAGCCTATCATTTTTAAGATCATCACCTTACAAAGATTACCTTCTATTTTTTTGTTATCATGGTGTCTGACAAATTCTAGCCCAAAGAACCATGATAATAGGCATATCATATGTAAGATTGTCACCTTACAATGATTACCTTCTTTTTATATATGTCAATGAAAGATCATCACCTTTCATTATATATCAAAAATAATAATTATATAACCAAATATAGATTGAAATCAACATATCATGTTTTACCTTTAAACTATTTTGATTTAATATTTCTCTTTATAACTCCTCCTCATAGAGAAGATATCATCCATAAGGGATTGCACCTCAAAATTTCTCCCTCTAAATATAGATGCTAGGATGTTAGGTCCTCTTGTTACTTCCTCAAAAACTCTCTAATTCCCTTGTGATATACATAGGAGTAGGCCCATCAACATCATGCAGTCACCCACATAGATTTCTAGACTCTCTCTGAGTATTAGTCTTCTAAGTTCCAACATTTCCTTCGAAGAAGTGTCATACTCCCTCTTAATGTACATGGATCTCATAATCTCAATCATCAAAGATAATTTCCTCAAGAGCTACACTTTTATCCATCTTGATCATCAGGGTGTTTAGAACTACTATCATTAGATTTAGTCTACATAATATTAGGTAGCATATTTGAAGTACCAACTTTCTTTTCCTATAAGAATATCCTCAAACATAAAGGAAAAGATCAAAGTAAATGACCCTTGTGGTATGTATAGAATTTCAAATGATAAATGTAAGAGATACAAGTACTTATGTACCCATGAGGATTATAGAATATCTCCTTTTCTAAGGATGGTTCAAGTGGGAATGAAACATCTCCTATTATTCCCCCCTTCAATATAAAATTCCTACTTTTATATCATTGAACACTTTTACATCACATCAAATTTGACAACTTACCTCTAAGTCCGAACTTTCTCTTTTCCATTCATTGAATCTCCAAACATTCATTAAGCTTAATAGTAGAAACTAACACAACCTCATCCACAATACAATGATATCTTGATTTAGTATGATTGTGCCACTTGAATGACCCTTCAACTCATATGTCAAGTTTCATTAATCAAGGAGAGATTCATAGATAGTTTAATTTGAAATCACCAATTTCATATAATGTACACAAAGGGGTAGGCCCATTCACATAGTTGCATGAACTATAGTCCTCTTGATTGTTATGATTTATTGATTACTAAAGGTTCTATAACAACACTGGTTTACTCTCTCTAAATCAATATGATCAATATCACTGACTGTAGACAAAACTATATCCTCTATCTGCTCCCTTTCTTTCAAGGTTGCTTGAAATGTCATTCTCCATATTCCTGAAATAACAATCTTGAAGAAAAGATCAAGGGACATAGTTCTTGGTTGCATACAAATAAGAAAGAGAGACTATGATAATAATAAAAATAATAAATAATTAGAAAAGATTATTTAAAATATAGATAAATATCTTATATGCTTTGAACATATATACTCAATTTCCAATATATATTTTAATCTATATTTAAACATATTATTTTATTATCAAATGGCTAAGAATGAGTATCAAATTCAAATAATGAATAAGGAAGTATTAATAAAATATTTATCTACACAACCGAATAATATATTAGTCCCCATAACAATAATAGAAATTACGTAATATTTTCTCTATCCTCAATGTAATATGATTTTCACAATCCATGCAATTATCTAATTAAGATAAGCACATGTATAATTTAAAATATTTTAAAATTATATTAATTCATCATTTATATAAAATTTAAATTAATCATATAACTATACTTGATTTTTACCTTTTATATTCTCATATAAATAAGGAAACATTTTATCAAATTATCAAATATCATTTTGAATCTATATATATATATATATATATATATATATATATATATATATATATATATATCATATTTCAAAAAATTATATACATAACATATTATATATTATCCAACATATATTTTCAACTATAGCATCTCAAAGGAAATTATTTGTGAACCTAAAGTTGAAGAAGATGAAAGAGAAGAGGAAGAGCATGAAGATGACAAGATTTATGAACCTAAAATATATGAAGATGATTTGAAGATTATAGCAATGGAGGAAAAGTATAGTGCCTTAGTTGGAGATCAAGCAAGTGGAGTAGTTACATGCATTGTTGATGGCATGAAAGAGGCCAACAAAGATGAAGATGTCAAACAGGTAAATTCATATGAATCATGGGATGTTGTCTTTGATGTGAGTTTGAAAGATATTAATGATGGTTTGCATGAGGATATTGTTAGTCATGTGTGGTATGCAAAGGAAGATTGGTATGGTGTTGCTAGGTTTATTACAGGTGTGATTAATTCAACAAGATTGGATGAGGATGAGAGTTATACATGGATAGAGTTCATTGTAGAAGAGAGATTTCAGCAGCAAACACTTGTTCTAGCTATGTGTTGGAGGAAGAGAAAAAAAAAAACTTTCAATAGTGGCTACTTCATTTTGTGAATCCATACTCACAAAATTTTTCCTACCATGGGAGTTGGATGCAGGAGCATTATGCATCAGCAAAAAAAAATGTGGAAGATTTGTATGTTGGTTTTCTTGTCCCTGTTGAGGTGGAAGCTTGTGGTGAGGATGGAGATGGTTGTATATCTATCTTTTGGCATCAAAGTGTGGGACACACTTTTCTATCTACCAACGGAGTCTGATGCAGGAGCATCTTGCATGGGAAAATTAAATTTAAAAAAAAAAAAGAAAAAAAAAAAGAGAGAAAAAAAAAAAGTTTTGTGGTAGAGAGAGAAAGTGAGGAAAATAGAAGGAAAAAATAAAATAAAATAAAATAAGGGAAAAAAGAGAAAAGAGGAATTTCTATTTTCAAGGTGCATAGGTGGCGTAAATAGAAAAATAATAAAATAGTTGTTATTCCATTAATCGAGGTGTGTAGGTGGCATCTTAGAATTTTGTGGAAAGTTCCTTGAAATTTTGTGGAAAGTTCCTTGAATCATGCATTTAATATTTTTTGTGAAGGTAATGTAATTTTCTAATTGGGCCACATGGTGGTGCTTAGTTGTATTTAGGTAGAAATTCTAGAAAGTTGTAGATATTGTAGAAGGTTGTAGGTGAAATTCTAGAAGGTTGTGGATATTCTAGAATGTTGTGGATAAATCATGCCTTGGGTGGTAAGTGCCTATTTAAGCAAGGCTTATTATCATTTGTAATAAAGTTTGAGAAATAGAAGCTCTTCAAATGTAAGCTCTTGTAAGGAAGTTCCAGAAATAGAAGTTCTTGAATTGTAAGCTCTTCAAATGTAATCTCTTCTAATGAATTTTCAAGTATTAATGGATGCTTTATGAAGCATTTTGTCATCTCTTGTCTCCATATTTTTGTGATATTGGTTGTGAGTTTGTAAGGGTGGTGTTGGCCCTTCATCAGTGGTATCAGAGCATACCTTTATTAGTGGTAGCAGAGCATTACTACGTCACTTTATACATACCTTACTAATGATGTCATCATACATAAAGGAAAATTTAGTTGAATGGAGTATAATCATCACCATCCACATTGCTTGACCTTTACTTCTGGATTTGTTCATTCATTACATTTATTCTAATAAATATGTATATTCAAGCACATAGGGAATTACTAAATTGATGTTTGCACTACTTTGACATTTGTTAAACAACCATTGATCTTTACAAAATTGACATGTTTCAACACTTCTTCCTATTTCCAATCACTCAAAGGCTTATATATGCCAATCCTCTATCTCTGGAATGTTAGTCACCATTTTATTCATGCATGATACCCTTATCAGACTTCAAAGATTTAATGACCTTTCAATATTATTATCATTCCATGCTTCATTATGTGTAATGTAATGGTCTATAGGCTGTTGTAAATTCTTCATTTTCAAGTTTAGTCTAATTACTACTTTGTTCATAATATATGCAGTTGCAAATGTTGTCAAAAAACTTATCAAGTGTGATGCTTCTAGTTTTAGCTTCTTATAATCTATTTTCTTATATCAACTTTATTTCCTTGATGTGATCAATCTAGTAGATGCATATACCAAGATACTGTTAGTGTATGAATTGAAATCATTATTCAATTTCAACCTATTGCATTTTAGCAATATCAATAATATAAGGCCCTAAATATATGTTCTACTAAATGTATGTCCTCCTCTACATATTGCCTTAAAAGATAAAAGGTATGAAATCCTCTAATAAATGGTTCTCTATAATGACCATGATCTTTGCATGTGTTAAATGATCAATCTCATTGCCTTTTTATTCCTCCCCTTAGTTAACATAAGTCATACGCCATAGATTTCTTATATTTATTGCCACCAATGCTTTAACTGACTGTAATGCTGATTTTAATATCTTTCTTTGTAATTTGATTCTTTTATCCATACCAAATTTAATGTACTGATATATATATTCATGATTCCTTTTTCTAATAAGAGGTGATATATAATCATTGGCTTTGAATGAGTATCAATTTGGTTTGGTCATTTTTTAGTATTCTTACCTATATATGATGAAAATGGTCAACCTCCAACTATTCATATCTATTTCTATTTGACTCTATATGTGTTTGACTCTACTAGATCCCTTTTTTTATACTGAAAAATTGGCATATCTACAAGTATCCTACCTCCATCGACTACTATGCAATCACCTTAAATGATAAGTATATTATGTTTTTATTATCATCCATATTTCATGTTTTTTTTTAGTGTAGTCTTTTTCAATAGCCTCTCTTGGATGTGGATGCAGCTGAAAGACTATTATTCTTTGATCTTCTCAGTGTTGTCTCTTTATGCTTGAGATAAATTGTGTAGCCCCTACATTCACAATTTTGAGTATGTGGGTCTCCCTTGGGATGTTCTCTACAAATAGCACACCAACACCCATCTTAGTGCTTCCCATGCTTTGTGCTTCCCATGCACTATCCCTTTATCATCATTAATTTCCTCATCACTTTAACCCTCATCATCTTTCTTTCTCATAGTCACAGTTGTTACCACTGGAGGGAGTTTATAAGCTTTGATCTCAAACCCATCAACAATATACATGTGGGGTGAATTCCTATCAGACTCACTCTCTATTTCCTCCTTTGTTGTCTCTCCATCACCACCATCCTCTGATTTGTCTGAGATCTAAGTACAAACACCACTATCATCTTGCTTAGATACACAATTTATGCAACTAGGGGGCCCATTATGAAGTGAATATCTAGAAACAATGCACCCACAATGAATAGGTGTTTTGTAGAATATACATTATTTCCAGCCATCTAACTTACTTTTCTCCATGACTAATTAATGCATTTGCAGCTAGCTCTAATACCATGTTGAAATAACTTAAGATCATTTTTGCAAATGTACTTTTCATTGCCATTGTAATTGATGATTTCCAAATGTAGATTTGGATCTCATATATGTATAATATGAGAGGACGTGACATGTCTCTATAGTTAATCACCATTTAGTTTATAAATAACTATATGCATATCTCATCTTATACATATAAAATTAATATATTAACCATATATGTAATATAATATTATACTATTATTATATAATAGTATATAATGCATAATATATATAATACATATTATATTATATATATATAAGATATATAATGCATAATATATAATATATATTATATATAAGAATCACCAATAACAATTTATTTGAAAAACATAAAGACATATTAATATATCAAATAATCAATGTTTTACTTCTGCTAATGTTGAAACATTAACATGAACTAGTCTCCGAGTGCCATCTCTTGGTCAATGTTGTTACCAGAGCTTTGTTGCCTTCAACATAAATGTAATATGATATAAACCAAGACTAGTGAAGATTCTATGCTCACCATCAGTCATCTAGTGTGTAACATAAGACTCTACAACATATGTCCCCTTGTTTGTAATAGGGGCAGATCCTTCTGCATAAGCATATAGCCTATGTCAACCTCCTATGGATTTGTATCTAGTTTACCCTACTTTTGACACAAGTTTGATTTAGTTTAAACTCTAGTTTGAATAATTTTGATTTTTTCTAAAGCATGTTTGACTAAATCTACTTATTTTTTGAACTCTTTCTATGGTTTTGAACATGTTTACCAAGTTTTAGGTCATTTTGAGCTTATTTGCATCCTTTTAACCCTTTACCTATCCATCTATCAGCTTTTTCCTCCATCTGAGCTAGGTTTGACTTTTCTCTAACCACACTAGCCTATGTTAACCTATGTTTTCAACTCTTCCTAGAGTTTTGAACATGTGGTCCAAGTTTTGGGTCATTCTGTGTCTGTTTACACCCTTTTGGGCCGTTTGCATTGTTCTCTATCAACATTCACTTGAGTTTGACCTACATCTACCCTAAGTTTGATCAAGTGTGACAAATTTTCCCATCTCTTATGGATTCTTGACACTTCTATAACATCCCCCTAGGATCTTGCTAGTGTACCCCAAGTTTTAGGTTGATTTGGGCCCATTTGAACCATGTTCATAGCCCCGGAGCATCCTAGGGGCAATTAAGGCCCCCAACTATGCCCATGGTACAATTGGTCATATCAAGCATGCTTAGTGTGTAATTTGGCATGCCAAGTATGCCCACTATCTATTTGGCTGAATTTTGGGTGAATTTGGGGCATTTTGACACCCTAACCTAGCCCTAGGACTCTCCTTTGACCCATTTGACCCTGACTAACTCCTAACTACCTAACAAGTAGGGAAAAGCATAAAAAGCATACAAAACCATGGAAAATAATAAAAATAAAAAACCAAGGCCATGATGTACCTACTAGAGGTCTTATGTCTACCTATCATCAGAAGGTATGTAGTCATTCACCATGATGTTGCTCCCTAGGTAACCAATACATTTTGCTTGCTCTAAAGCTCTTTCTCCAAAAAGTGAAAGTGAAAACGACTTTCAAAATCCTCTCCAAGACCTTTTATAGTTTTTCTTCCCAGATGGATGTGCAAAAGGCCTTTTTTGTGTTGGTTGTGATGCCTTGTTACACTCTAGAGCCCATAAATTTTAATTTTTAGCTCTGATTTGCAATTCGTCGATTGCTATGATTTCCTCTTCTCATTGTCAACAAAATTGACCTATCATATGTCTATTTCAATTGATTTCTTGAGGGTACACCAATATATAACAACATTACTTGGGCATACTATTATGACTTTTCATTAGCATTCTTTGACACAACATTCTAAATCACAGTGTATCAAAGAGGGGCAAAATGTAGATGCTCAAAAATGGTTCATGTCTATGGTTTCATTACATTTTCATACTAACTCATTCCATTTTCTCATTCAACTAACTCTGATCTTTTGACCAACTTGATCATATCTCAATGGTCTATGTAAACATTCCTATCCTCTTTTACATCAATTTCAAATCAACTCGAAACTATTTCAAATCAACTCAAAATCACCCCAAATCAACCCAAAATCACCTGAGATCAGTCTTAATCAACCTAGAACATGTCAAACATCCCAAATCTATCATCATTTGCCCAATCCTAGGCATTTTTGTTCCTTTTAGTGCCTTGGAAACCTATCAATCTGACCTTAGTACTATCATGGCTCTTAGTGCTAGGTCCAACTGTCATTCACATAATCTAATCTTAGACATTGTCGAGTCTCTCAATGTTGGATCATAGAATTTTCAACCATTTAATAATATTGATAGTGTCTATTGATGTTAATTATCAACCAATCTCAATCTTGTAGCATTTTACAATGTCAATTAAATCTTGCGTGTCTTTAATTTATGTCATGTGTCCTTGGCATGTTATCAATTTCAATCAATCAATCAATTTGACCATGCTTTCATTTATCTATCATCATCCTATTCAACCTCCATTATCATCACATTTCATCAAATAATACTATCATACTTATTTAATTGAACTGACCAATCATCTACTGATTTTCTCTATAGGATTAAATAACCCATAATTTAATCCTATCACTTTATTAATTGTTCTTCCTAACTAACATCCTCAATTAATTAATTTTAGTAATTAATTGATTCATCATTCAAAAACCATAGAAATTCTCAATTTCTTGAGTCATATTTTCCACCATTAATTCCATTTTAACTAATTTATATTTGTGTGGAATAATGGATTTTTAATTCAAATATTTCACATAATATTGACATTATCGTGACACATGGGCATGATACATCATAGATTCTCCATTTACACTTGGGTAAGATATGTCATAATCCAAATATTCTTATTCCTTATGCACATCCATATTTGGCTTCCATTGTCATAGATTCTTGGCTTTGAGTGGGTTTGAGATGTCATATGACACATCATTGATCCTCTTCCATTTATAGCTACATTTGACTTCCAAGTTCCATACAATCCTATATTTGGCATCTTGTGTCATATGTGTCATGGATTCTTAAAGGAATCTCTTGCCAAGTTTCATATCCAAGTTGACAATTCCAATGCTCTATTCTTGTGAATTGATTATAAAATGAACATTCTCCCTCTCATTTCTAGCCCTTAGCTTCTTAGTCTTTTGGCTCTCTCTCAAATTGAAATCACATCCTCTAGTATTCTCATAGCATTATCATTACCATAGGCTTTGCTTCCAAACTATGTACACTATAGGCAACTGGAGCTACATTACATGGAGAAGAAAGAAGGACATGGGAGCTAGAAATGAAAGAGTAGGTTTTTAACATTGTGTTGCTTTCTTAATTCATTTGGCTTTCGCGGTAAACCAGAGGGTGTGAATGTATGTTTATTGAGTTTGTGATTTGCTCAGAGTATATTAGACATTAGCCCATTTTTTGGTCCTACAGTCATAAATGCAACCTGTAAGTATACACCTCTTTCAACAATGTTCAACTTGTAGACCCAATAAGTCATCATACATATCCAAATCAAATACTTATTATCATATCATCATGAGACCAATCTAAAAAATAAGCTAGTATAGAATGACATCAAATATAAAATCTTCAAAATATATAATGCCATAAACTCACAATCTTACCATAGTCAAAATTTACCATAAACTAGTGAGATTAATATATCACTAGATAAATCATGCCAAACGTACACCAAATGTGAACTAATGAGTAGATTTGTCCAAGAGCTATTTTTTGACTATTCAAAGTCCAAAATATGACTTTGTATGCCCAAGTTATGCCCAAATCTATGCTCAAAATAAATAAAATCTAACTTTTGGGATCTTAAAACTTGACAAAATATCTAGATCACAGATATAAACCTACACCAAGTTGTAATGCTCTTTATTATCTTTTCAACAAATATAAGAAGTCCAAAATTTGATAACTTGAGAGAAAGTTATGACTATTTTACCAAGATAGTCTTTTTTCCATTTCCGCTGTAATTTTTTATTTAGTAATATTTTTTTGGGCAATGAAAATTCTAATGGGATTAAATTTGATGGCCATCATGGGATCAAACTAAAAACTTTTTGCATTTTCTATCAACATGACCAAACTAGGGCATATTATATATCAAAATTTATTGAAAAATATGTTGAAAACAATTATTCAATTTTACGTTGTCTTTGATCTTACACAAAATTTCAAGTCCTTATTGAGCAGTGAGTGATAGTCAATCTCACTTGGGAATCAAAGATAATTTCCTATATATGTCAAGCATTCAATTATAACCAAGTTCAAAGACAATATTGACCAAGAGAAATCAGTTAATGAAATGAATTATATATTGACTAAGCTTAGTCAATTATCAAAGAAAAGTTAGCATGAAATCAGTATTAAGCAAGTTGGGTCGGTTAACATTAGAACTTCTATGTTAACCAAGTACCCAATTCCTTATTAGCTGACTATTACCATATTAAGTCTAAAAAAATTTTTGTTTAATACAAGATGACTTAAAGGATGATAATTGTTTGATTAAAAGAGTATTCAAGTTGACTTGACAAGGTGGATTATATATATGAAAGGTCAAGTTGAGGATTGAAGTAGAAAAAGAAGTTGGAATTGAAGAAGATAAATTAAGGAAGAAAATTTAGAAGGATATATGTAAGGGGATAGAGTATATGAGTTGATAGAGCTAGAAAGAACATTATGATCAAGGAGGATCAAGTAATCAAGCCAAAAAAGAGATTTGAATCAGAAAAGTTAGTTGCATCAAGAATTAGGTCAACTCGTTATTACTCTCTAATCATTGTAGCAATGAATTAAATCTCCTAATAGATTTAACCTAATAGCTATTTAGCAAATCCTCTAACAAGGTGGTGTTTCTAAATTGAGGTGTCTAAAGAACTCTAACAAGCCCACTTCTAATGGAGTGAATTAAATCCTCTAATAGGTCACACCTAATAGTATGTTTTGTATCCTTTAATAGGGTTAGCTCTTAACAAGGCTCACTTTAGAAGAGTGAAAAATAATAACTAATTGCAATTGGTGGTTATCCCAAATTGGGTTTCTACATTCAATCTTGGTGTCTTTTGTGTTCATGTTATATCCTTTATGCTTTTGCAACTAAGTTATTTATGGTTAAACACATTAAATATCATAAGATCTAATTATCTCTATGCTAACTAAGTGATAATATTAAATCCACTGTTAACTGAGTTACAATAGAAAATTCAATGTTAACCAAGTATCAGTAAGGATTTGGTTTAAAGTTTTGTTGACATCTTAAGTGACTTGGATTTGTTTTATTAGTAATTGATTCACCCCTCCCCACTCGGTTACTCCTTCTCATTTCCAACAATTGGTATTAGAGCTATTGGTGCTTGCAGATAAGGTTTCAAAGACCTAACCTAAAGATCAAGATATCTTACAAAAGGAAAATTCATAAGTTGAACCAAGATAACTTCCGAGCATGACAAGAACTCATGACACTACATTCCATTGGAGACACATGCCTAAAATATCTAGAGAATAAGTATGTGGCACCTACTAGACCTTTCACTATACCAAATTAGGGAAAAGAAGAATCACAACATAATGATGATTGACATTGCCTCTACTCTCAATTATGCTAATTTTGATGAAGTCAAGGATTGTCCTATTACTCATGAAATGTGAATCAAGCTAAAAAATATCTATGGAGGAGATGAAAATGTGAAGAAAGCTAATGAAGAAATTCTAAGAGGTCAGTTTGATCAAATGAAGATAAGAGAAGATGAAAACATTAAAAAATACATAAAAAGAATCAAAGCAAGTGTGAGTGAAATTAGAGGCATAGGAGGGAAAATTGATGATGTGATAGTGGTTAGTAAGGTACTCAAATCTCTTCTTCCTATTTATGTAATTAGAGTTTCATGTATTCAAGGAATGAGATGTGATCCCAAAAATGATATAACTTTGGATGCACTAGTAGGAAGGTTGATAATCATTGAGTTATACAACTTTGATAACTATATACATAACTATGGTAGCACTGAGTCTACATTTCAAGCTAAACTATCACTCAAAAAGAAAGGTAGAAAATCTAAAAGCAAAAAGTCTAACAGTGAAGATGAAGATGTTTATGATGATGACCTTGAAGTCATTGAATCCCTTTTTGCAAGAAGATTCCCTAAAGGAAAAGTAAAGTAAAAAGGTAAAATACTTGTAAAATATTTTTCTTGTGAAGAAGTTGGTCACATTGATGCAAGGTGTCCAAAAAAAGAAGGAAACAAAGAAAAGAAGCATGATAAGTATAAAGGAAAGAAAGATTTCAAAAGCTATAAAAATTACAAGGATAAAGGTAAGGAACTTTGTTACATGACTAAAGACTAATAGTATTGATGATGATGAAATAGTTTATATTTTTATTAAAGATGAATTAGATGATGAAAATGATAAGATGACCCTCATTTCTCATATTAGAAAAAATGACACATGGATCATAAATAGTGGTTGTTATCACCACATGACTGGTGATAAAAAAAAAATTTGAGCACTTGGAACACTATGATGGTAGGAGTGTCAAATTTGGAAATGATGAACATTTTGTTGTAAAATGAAAACGTTGCCTTGTATTAATTGATGAACTCAGATGTGAGAATGCTTACTAGGTTGAAGGGCTGAAATACAATCTACTTAGTTTGGAATAATTGAACACTATTGGATTCAAGTTAGAATTCATGAATGGAAAGGCCAAGGTGTTTTATGGAAAAGCAAATCTAGTTGGGACTAGAAATTTAAAAAAAGGTAATCTATTCTATCTAGATCTAACTGAAAGTTCATGTTTCCTAGCTCGAGTAGAGGAAAGTTAGTTATGACATAAAAAATAAAAGAGTAAAACTTGGTCAACATAAGAAAGAATAAAAAAGTGAGAGACATTCCAAGTCTAAGGAAACCTAATATGGGAATGTAAAAATTTTGTCAAATTGGGAAAATAGGAAAGACAAGCTTCAAAAGAATTATCATTCTAAAGAAATTTTGGAGCTGGTTCATAGAGACCTTTGTGGACCTATTAGCATAGGAAGCTACTATGGAGATAAATATTTTATTTTATTTTTTGATGATTATTACAAGATGATAAAAGTGATGTACTTGAAAGATAAATCTAAAGCCTTTAAAAATTCAAGTGGTATCTGGCTAGAGTTGAAAAAGAAACTAAAATGTCTAAGGTCAAACAGAGGAGGAGAATTCATCTTGTCATGCCTAACCACTACTTTGGATTTTTTTGCAAGTTGGGACCTTGCTATTATAAGATTCCCTTCAGTTGTTATGTTTGTAATTCTAAAGTACTTGGTTATATTACTGTCTTCGAATTATGAGATTGATGCTAAATGTATTTTCTATTTAGAACTATGTTATTAGCAATGAATGTGATTTAGGATTTTGTGATTTGAACTGGCATATTGATATTTGCATGTTGATGGGGTATCGATTATGTTCATTATTTTTTCAACTCACTGTAAACTGCATTTTGTGTTTGAATGCTTTGGAAAGAAAGTAAATATATTGTATGTTTAATTTGAATGTTAATTTGCTAGATATATATATTTAAAATTTGTCTTTGTATTTACGTACGTGTGATTGAGAAGGGATTGAATTATTTCTTTGGATTTGTTTTCATTTTAGCATATAAGCATATGTTGTAAAGGGAATTAAATACCTTATATTTCATATAACCTTGAGATGGTTTTCATTACATAACTTGTATTCATTTTGTTATAAAAGGGTTTTAGAAATCGCAGTTTGCATTGCAAATATATATACTTGTTTAAAAGGGTCTAAATACCCTAAGTTGTGATTGGCATAAAAAAAAAAATTTCTTTTTTTTAAAAGGTTTAATTACATCTTAAGCATTAAGGTAACCCTAAATGGGTATCGATTGCAATGAAGGAGGAAAAACATAGTCATTTTGTTGGAATCCAAACATGGCAGTGGCTTTGTAACTATGTGCACAACCCTATGAAGTGTCATAGTTGACTTGAATGCTTGTTAATGAGGATTGATGGCACTAAGAGTATGGTTAGCCATTTCTTGTTGTGAGTCAGGTTTTTTGCAGAATATGGGCTAGAGACTGGGCCGCATTTCTTTTCTTGGCTTAATATATGTAATCATGTTGCTGAGGTATCGACTTACTGTTGGTTATTGGTGGGATTCTTTTGCTACATCCCAGTGTGAAGTCATTTGCAAATTATTATTGTGTCAGCTATGTGGATATTTTTATCAATTTGATTCGGCATTTGGGGCTTTGGCATCGAGTTGGATTGCAGAGCATTTTCCATCTTCAGTTTTCACGTAGGGGCAATTTCTTACCCTACTCTCTCTCTCTATTTGCAATTGCAATGTTATTTCAATTGACATGTTGTAAATGATTATGAGTTTTACATATTGTGTATTGACACTCAAGGATGGTTATGTGCAGAGCATGTCACTATGTGCAATGCTTAGCCCTGCATATACCCATCTTTGAATGTGGATTTATGGAGAAATTAAGTTAGCTGTTGCTTTATGTATATATTTGATTGGGCTTTTCCCTAACCATACATTCTTTCCCCGAGTTGAACCCAATTAGGTTTCATATTTGCGACTGTACCTATGCAAAGTGTTTAAGATTTTCTTATAGGTAGTCAGCTTTGACAAGGCCGAGCTCTACGGAACCCATATCTTAAAATATTTAGATATGAGAGGTTTGGCCATAGTCACAAGCTTAAATTTGGTTGCAAACTCATAATTGATTAGGGCACAGTTACTTTGTTTTATGATATAAATGATTAAAATGAGGGTTATGTCATTGTTTTAAAAGAAAATAGTATGTTGAATCCTTTAGCTTAGTTAATTTATATATTAAAAATAGTAACTTAGCAAACAGTATGTGACAGTTTTGGAAGTGACATTTTGTCAAATAGTTAAAAAGAAAGCTTAATTCAAACAATAAACTCCCTGTGACAGCACAAATTAACCCATTATATATGATGGAATTGAGTCATAAGTCATTGTAGTTTGTTTTTGAAACTGTTCGTAACTAAATAAGACATTATTTTTATAAACAAAGTCAAGGATAGATCCTGTTTTTGTAATATCGACAATATCATTATGTGAATAGTTTGTGTGCTTCTTATAGCTTAGGGATTTGCATCCTAATTACTTTTGGTTATTGGCAAGATGTAAGTTACTTTGCATTCTTGTGAAGTCTATGTTGAATGGATCTCAACTATTATATTTTTATATTCTATTATGGTTATAGCTAGGTGGTGGCTTATCATCAAATAGTGGTAAAACTTCTATAGACATTTGAATATTCAATGACATTTCAAAGGATCTTTTGTTAAAGCTTTGGCTGCATTTGGATTCAATTATGTTTAGTTTAGGCTATGAAGTATCTTAATAGAATTTAGGGATTATTTTGAGATAATTTGTTTGAAATAGAATCCTTTTTATACAGATATATTTCAGTTTATGATTGTAATGGAAGTTGTTTCATTTGTGAAGCAAATTTAAGATATATGTTTGATAATGTGTCAATTAAAGTAAGAATATCATATGTGTATTGTTTAATTATCTTGGCCAATTCGAAGGATAAGCTTAGTTTTTTATAACAGTAGAGATAAGTAGTATAGTACTAAGACTAGTAAATATCATTAAACTGATGTAACAGTTTAATTATATTTATGAGATCTTAATATTATAGTATTTATTTCTATTGTTATAATAACTTGAGTTTACTTTCAAATTTTAGTAGTAGAAGATGAGATTTTAAAAGATGAAGAATGTAATGTCATGTGAAATCTAACTGTTATTCATTGCATGTGCATTCTTAGAATATCTGATTGATTTGAATGTTAAAGATAGCTGTAATGAACGTATATCGAAGTGGCTAAATATCGATTTATCCTATTCAGTTAATTAATTCAGTGATAATTTTAAAGATGAATTGGGTGGGTTAATTGCATAAAAAAGATAATTGGCCTTACTTATGACTTAAACCAATAAGGCTAACTATGGAGAACAAGGCAAGTCTCTATTGCATCATTTCATGAGTACTATAGAGAATCCCACTATGTGTTGTCTATGGGCTTACCATATATGGATGCAGTATCTTAGCACCATAGTGATGACACCTCAATATATATATGGTTCATTAACTCATTATTCTTAGTGCGAGTTTAATTTTGCATTGTTAAGAAGATGTTACTTCTTGCATAGTAATTTTAGAATTGCACTATGTTATGTGGTTCAGATATCTGCATTATGGTTTTATATATGTTTATTCTAACATGTATACAAGCGCACTACACTTTTCAACTCAGTGCGTACTAAGCCCTCTTTGTGTTGTGTTGCATTTTTGTGTATGTCTCAAGTGTTCAAGTCGAATAACTAGTGCTATGGAAGACTGTTGAAGTTACTTCTTAAAACTAAATTTGATATTTGTAAAGTCCATATGTTGGACTTAGGCGTCTTTGAATGATACTATTCTTCATTATTGTACTAAACTCATTGTGTATTAACTTCATTATGGAAATTTATTTAGAAAATATATTCTTATATTTTGAGGTCTACGAATTGAGAATGATTCAATCGATGTACTTGTTCTTGTAATATGATGATTAAATAATATATATATATATATATTCATTGGTTCTTTATGTTTTTTCATAGTTTTTATCTTTGTTTTGTGGAGTATTACACATCTCAAATGAATTCAATGAATTCTACAATGAAAGAGGAAGAAAAAGACATGTATCTGCACCTAGTACACCTTAGCAGAATGGCATACTAGAAAGAAGAAATAGACCCATCATGGATTGTATGAGAACACTAATGATAGAGAAAAATGTTACAATCAAATACTAGAAGGAAGCAATTAGTACAATAGTTCATACCTTAAATTGAGTTCAGTTGATGAAATATATAGATCAAACACCTTATGCATTATGGTATGGCTATAAACCTAATGTCTACTATTTGAAAGTGTTTGGAAGAAAATGTTATATCTTAAAAGATACAAGGAAAGGAAAACTTGATGTAAAAAGTGATGCAGGCATATTCCTAGGATACTCCAACAAAAGAAAAGCATACAACTATCTAAATCTTACTACTTACCAGGTTATAAAAATGTGCATATGTAAAAATTTATGATTTTTCAGAAAAGAGTGAAGAACAAACCATACAAGAACCTTAAAACTACAAAAACTTTTTCTACTTTGAACCTGATAGTTTAGCTGAAATTTAAGAAAATATAATTAGAAATTAGCAATCTTCACCACTTGAGTCCTCCAAATCTCTAGTTCAAACCAAGTTCCAGCCAATTCAACCTAAGTTACAATCTAAAGGACCCAAGTCTCAATCAAAAGGACTCAAGTTTAAGCTAGTACAAACCAAGTCATATTCTAAAGAACCCAAGTTCCAAATAGTGGGACTTGAGCATGATTCAAAAGATCATTTTGAGCATGGTGAACTAAGTGAATCAAGTCCAAAATTCAAGAAGAAGGAACATGTACTTCTTAGATATGTTAAAAGGCATCATGCACCTAAGAAAATCATTCGAGATCAGTCAGAAGGCATAATGACAAGGGAAAAACTAAAAGGTGCATGTTTTCTTACTGAGTTTGAACCTAAAACTGTTAAAGATGCATTAGACAATGAAAGTTGGATTGAGACAATGAATAAAGAGATTGAAAAAATTGAAAGAAATAAAACTGGGACTCTTGTTCCTAGACCCAAGGACAAAAATGTAATTCACACAAAATGGGTATTCAAAAATAAATTGAATGAAAATGGAGAAGTGTCAAGAAAAAATAAAAGGTTAGTATGTAAAGGTTATGCTCAAGAAGAAGGTATTGATTATGGAAAAAAAAATTATCCTATTGTAAGACTAGAATTTTTTATAACACTACTTTCTTATGTTGTACATAAAGGATTCAAAGTATATCAGATGGATGTAAAGTTGGTTTTCTTGAATGGAATCTTAGAAGAAGTCTACATTGAGCAACTTGAAGGTTTTATAGTCCTAAAAAAAGGGATATGTTTTGCAAATTACAGAAAGCTTTATATGGTCTCAAACAAGGCCCTAGAGCCTATTATGAAACATTGCATTGTTATCTAGTAAGAATTGGATTTGAAAGGACAAATGACAACAACCTATACATTAAGGAAGGACCAAAAAAGAAGATATTTCTAGGATAATTTTTTGTAGATGATATATTATTCACTAGAAATGATGACTTATGTGAATATTTTTCTACAAAAATAAGTAAATAATTTGAAATGTCAATATTTAAAGAGATTAGATTATTTGTTGACCTAAAAATTCAACAAAAGAAGGATGACATCTGCATTACTCAATCAAAGTACATCAAGGATATATAGAAGAAATTTGGAATGGAGGATTCTAAACCAGTTTGAACACCTGTGTCTACTAGACATAAGCTATCCAAAAATGATGATTACAAAGAGGTAGATTAGACTACATATAGATTAATGATTGGAAAACTTTAGTATGTAGTACATAGAAGACCTAATATTGCATTAACAATTGGTATGGTGGAAAGATTTTTTACTAATCCAAAATAAAATCATATGATAGAAATAAAAAGAATTATCAAGGTATTTAAAAGGCACTAAAGATTATGGTTTGTGGTATAAGAAGGGAGGAAACTTTGAATTGAAAGCATCCATTGATGCTAATTGGGTAGGAAGTATTGATGAAAGGAAAAACACTAGTGGTGGAGCATTCTTTCTTTGAAAGAGGCTAGTGTCTTGGACAAGCAAGAAACATAATTGCATCTCTCATTCTATAGTAGAAGTAGAATATATTGCAGTAGTAGTCAATTTTTCCAACATCATTTGGTTCAAACAACTATTGTCAAACACCAAGAAAGAAATCAAGGAACCAATAATTATCTTCTGTGATGACACCAATGTAATTAACATATCCAAGAATCTAATGATGCATACCAATACAAAGCACATTGCAACAAAATATCATTTCAGAGAGAATTAGTTCAAGAAAAAGAGGTGAGATTGGAATATGTGAATACAAAAGAACAAATTATAGACATATTCACCAAGCCATTACCTAAGGATTCATTTTTTTAATCTAAGAGGTAAGCTAGGTGTCATTCCCCTAACTAAAGGTCACTAAACAAAGATTAGTGATCCATCAACCTAGCATTTGAAGATCAGTCAAATTGATGTAGTATTCTTAGAATAAATTCCATATGAATTAGTACATTAGGTACATGGGAAATCCATTGTATATTTCTTGAGCATGAGATTTCAAAGAGGGAGATTTTGTTGTCATATTAGAGAAATTTTGTATCAACAAGTTAGAGGGAGAGATTGTAGCGAGAGAAATCAGAGAAGTCATGGTAAATCATTTTAGAGGGAGAGATCGATGTTAGAGGGAGTTATCACTGATAGAGTGAGTTCTCATTGATGAGAATTAAAATGAAACTAAGCATATTATCCTTACTTCTATTTTTCTCTAAAATGTCTTTGTATTATGACATATTATGTTGCCATCAATGCCAAAGAGGGAGATTATTGAAAAAATAAAATTGATTGTATGTTGTCTTTGATGTTACAGAAAATGTTAAGCCTTTATCAAGTATTCAGTGATAGCCAAGCTCACTCAGGTTTCAAAGATAATTTCCTATATATGTCAAGCATTCATTTATAACTAAGTTCAAAGATAGTATTAATTGAGCTTAGTTAGTTAATGAAGAAAAGTTTGTATTGAACGATCTCAATCGAGTATCAAAGGAAAGTTAGCATGAAGTCATTATTGACCAAGTTGGATCACTTAACATTAGAACTTCTTTGCTAACCAAGTACTCAATTTTGTATTAGCCAATTTTCAGCATATTAATTCTGACAAATTTATTGGTTAATACAAGCCAACTTAAGGGATGATAGTTATTTGATTAAATGAGTATTCAAGCTGACTTGACAAGGTGAATCATATATATGAAAGGTCAAGTTGAGGATTGAAGAAGAAAAATAAGGTGAAATTGAAGAAGATGAATTAAGGAAGAAACTTTGGAAGGATACCTATAAGAGGATGGAGTATCTGAGTTGACAGAGTTACAAAGAACATTCTAATAAAGGAGGATCAAGTAATCAAGGCAAAATATAGATCTAAATCAACAAAGTTATTTGCATCAGCAATTAGGTCAATTCATTGTTACTCTCTAATTATTGTAGGAGTGAATCAAATCTCCTAATAGAGTTAGCCTAACAACTATTTAGCAAATCCTCTAACAAGGAGGCATTTCTATATTGAAGTGTCTGAAGACCTCTAACAAGGCCACTCCTAACAGAGTAAATTAAATTATCTAATAGGGTCACACCTAGCAGTATGTTTTGTAACCTTTAATAGGATTGGCTCCTAATAGGGCTCACTTTAGAAGAGTGAAAAACATTAATGAGTTGCAATTGGTAGTTTTTCCAAATTGGGTTTCCACATTAAATCTTGGTGTCTCCTACGTTCATGTTATTTCCTGTATGGTCCTACAACTAAGTTATTTATGATTAAACACATTAAATATCTTAAGATCTAATTATCTTTGTGCTAACTAAGTGACAATGTTAAATCCAGTGTTATCCGAGTTATGATAGAAAATTTAGTGTTAACTGAGTATCAGTAAGGATTTGTCTTAAAGTTTTATTGACATCTTAAGGGAATTGGATTTTTTTTTTTTTAGTAATTAATTCACCCCTCTCCTCTTAGTTAGTCCTTCTCATTTCCAACAAAATCAACTCAGATCTAATGGCTAAGTTTTTTTTTCTTAAGAGGTCATTTATGCAAGCTCCCCCTAAAACCCTCATTTATATGAAATATAAAAAAAAATCATTTTTGACCAATAATTTAACATGCCCAAAAATCTATACACATCCCATCATACCAGAAAACCACATATCCTAAGATCTTTAATAAATAGCTTACAAAAGCCATATATCTTTCTATTTATTTTATTCTTTCATGGATTCCCATGGATTCAACCTAGGGTTACAATAATAAAACAATAGCTTTGATACCATTTGTAAAGAGACTTGTAACAAAAGCTATAACCATTTCTACATAACCCATAATGGATTTGAAATAAATATGCAATTAAAATCCATGTCCAAGAGAATAGACAACATATCCATAAAAATGTGACACAAAATATTTCTTGGGAAATTCTCATTGAGGGAAAAACTAGCCTCCAAAAGCATCCATCACCATGTATTATTTAGCAAAATCACCATTGCAATACAACCATGGAAGCCTTCAAAGCCATAGTCATAACCAAGAAATCCATGTGAACAAGCAAGAATCTACACATCCCATGTCATGCTTCCAACCTTCACAAATGCTTCCTCGGCTAACCTATCAAGCCTTATTCCACTCAACTCTTGTCTTTTCACCTTTTTTACTTATCTCTACAACTACTCTTGTAGCTACTTATATAGTAGCAAGTCTCAAAAAATCACTAAGTGTTATTACATAAACCATGTGCTAAAACCATGTTCTACCTAGCCCATTGAATTTGCATTTAATATTGGACATTTAATTCTTTCCCCAATATTAAATTATTACATCAAATATTATTTCAATGTTATAATACAACTCATCAAAAATATTCCATGGGAATCTCTCCATCTTGCACATCCACCTAGGTGCTCCTAGGTAAAACATTACATAATAAAATGAAATAATACAATATAACAATACTATGCAATGTGTGCAACAACCATAATCTCAACACTCTTAGGGTAGTTGTGTCTATTAACAAAATTGCTATATGAAAGCCTTTGATTGATAATGGGTCTAGTTTGAGTATTTGTAGTATGGGTATATTAAAGGCTACTAAAGCTAACCTTCCAACTATTTAACTGAATAACATACATATTCATGTATTTGATAATATTGCTAAGAAAACTTAGGTATTATAAAGCTTCCTATAAAATTTTGTGTCATGATCTTGGAAACTATTATCGACATTATGCCTAGACCATTCACTTACAATCTTCTCTTACGAAGACCATGGTTGCATTCTATGGATGTTTATCCTTCTACTCTTTATGACAAGGTTTGGTTTCTTTATAAAAACCTTATGTTGAGAAATTGAGCTTCTCCTCTCTTTACTAATGTTATTTCTACTTCCAGTTGTATGATTCTATTAAACCTAATATGATCTTATGCAATGGGTGGCATAAGCATTCTTTCAATACCATTACTACTCGTACATTAGGATATGTGCAACAAAGTGATCCTTTATACCCTAAAAGAGACCCTTCTTCTTTCTACCAAAACATGATTGAGGTATATTATGTTTTTGTTTGAGAGTAGAGAGTTAATTATCTTTCATTCATGAGAAATTGAGCTTTTCCTCTCTTTGCTAATGTTGTTTCTAGTTCCATTCATAATGAATCTATTAAATCTAATATGACCTTAAGCAATGGGTGGCATAAGAATTCTTTCAATACCATTACTACACATACATTAGGATATGTGCAACAAAGTGATCCTTTATTCACATCCTCTATGTTATTATCTTCTACTAATCAAGAACTTGTTTTGCCTCTTCTTCTTTGTGCTAAGGTGATTACTAGACCTAAATTTCAAAAGAACAAGATTCTAAAACTTGTGAATCTTTCATTTTCATGTATCATTAGTATCATGATTACTCTATTAATAATCATAAAACTTTACATTACAAGATTTAGCAACTCAATGATAATAAGGTTATTCACATATCTCACTATGATGAGATCTATATTAATCCTCATTTCTTTAAATAACATTTAGGTCCCTATTATGTTTCTATGCACCATGTAAAATTGTTAGCCTCTCTCATGGGGGATCATTTTTTTGCATGGTCCACTTTGTGAGTAGCATAATAGGTTCTTTATTTTTTGTTCATACACTTGAGGGGGAGGGGGGGCAAGAAATTCTAATTCATATTTATCTTTCTTTAAAGGATCCACTATTTCCTTTGGTTGAATGTTATTTCTTTATCATGTCACATCTAATCTTATATTATTACCAAGTGGCTTTTCATGGTAGATAGTTAATTTACCTTGGGAGACTTATAAGAGTGTGTTAGCCTTTTCAAGGATTTACTTTTTCACTCCTTTCATGTTATTTCATTGCACTCTACCCTTTAAGGACATCATAGAGCTATGACATATTTGATTTGGACTATGCACATGTTTCCTATGGATACCATCTTGACGCTAAAATTACATTATCATTCTTCATCAATTTCTTAAGATGCCAAACTAAGAAATTATGTTCCCATCTCAAGGGGGCATATATAATCCATTTATTTTCATATGTCTTGGAATTTTTTGATTAGTGCTAAATAATCCATCTATACTTAGACTAACGTGAGGGCTAAATATACCATCTTAAATTGGAAGTGCTCCAATTTAAGGAAGGTTTAGTTCCCATTTAATATGATTCTATCATTTATTCATATTTTTCCTCTATTCAAATAAATAATTTCATTTGATTTTACCTTTTATTAATTTAAAATTAATATAAATGGGTTAGACCCTTATTTATCTTAAATATTGTGTCCTTATTTATTAATTAATTTAAATTAACATTTGAAGTTGGTCTTATGTTAGATGATATTTTATCTCCCCCATAAATTAATATTATGTGTTTCCTCTTATTTTATATAAAAAGGGGTACACCCTTATTAATTAAAATTAATAAACCATAATGCAGTGCCCCAAGAAATCTTATTATGAGCAATCATTTATTTCTTCACTTTAAGATTAATCTTACCACATTTTAAATGTCAAGGGATTGGATCTTTAATATCTCTATTAAAGGGATCCTTTATGTTTCATTTTCCCTTGAAGAATTTACAAGATCATGCATTCACATGATCAACAACTCAAACTCAAGCACTCAAACATTCAAGTCTTCAAGAATTCTTCATGAAATTCATCCATTGAATATCAAGGATTTAAGAATTCAAGAAATTGTGGGAGCCATCTTCAAGGTCTCCTTCAATCTATTCAAGATCCTTTTTTGTACATTCTACATTCATTTATATTAATTTTCTTGATCCAAATAAAATTGGTGAAACAAGCACATTGCATTCATTGTTGACATTAAGGTCAAGTTTATTTATTAATGACTTGCACTTAGTCAATTGGTTAAGAAATTCACATCCATCTTTCTCTTTCCTTCAAGGATCCACTATTTCCTTTGGTTGAATGTTATTTGTTTATCATGTCACATCCAATCTTATATTATTAACAATTTGGTTTTCATGGTAGATAGTTCATTTACCTTCAAGACTTATAAGAGTGTGTTATCCTTTTCAAGGATTTACTTTTTCACTCCATGCGTGTTGTCTCATTGCACTCTACCCTTTAAGGATGTCATAGAGCTCTCACATATTTGATTTGGACTACATATTTCTTGTGAATACTATCTTGATGCCAAAATTACATTATCATTCTTCATCAATTTCTTAAGATGCCATCCTAAGAAATTATGTTCCCATCTTCAAGGGGCATACATAATCCATATATTTTCATATGTCTTGGATTTGGTTGATTAGAATGATACAAAAACTTTCTAGACCATTTGACCTATCCTTGAACATTCTCAAATAATTCTCACAAAGTAGTAAATATAGATTCTAAGTATGGATTAGGGTACTTTAGACTTATGAGCTTGGTATGCTTCATAGGTTATGCTCAAATATATATATTTATATTTCATCCCTTCTTTTCATAAATATTTTCCCTTTATGGATTAGGTATAACCCTAAAGAATCTATTCTTTGTAGGAAGAGACTTTCCTTAACATTGTATCTCTCTCTTTCTCCTTTGCAGAAATACCCTAAATCACCTTTATGGGTCATGAATAATAATTTGCTAAGTCCTATTCATGAATAATGCATTCTAGTCATAAATGCTAAATATTATATATGCTTAATTCATACAAGCTCCCTAAATATCATACATAGGTAACACATTCAAGCACAACATGCTATGTCCCATACATAGGTAATATATTTTTAATTTTTAATTTTGATTCACAATTAGATGTGTAGTTCTCATTGGAGAATTAATTACACCCATCCTTTCTTTTCTTATCTTAGTTAGTGATCTCTCTCTCTCTCTCTCTCTCTCTCTCATTATGATCTTGGTGTTATCAATAGCTCAATCCCTTAGGGGCTTGGGTGATTCTTGGTCTACATGATTGTAATAATATTATCTCATGTCATGTGCTCTACTTTATCAAGACCTTGAATTGAGTCCATACTCAGACTAAAGTGATGGCTAAAAATACCATCTTAAATTGGAAGTGCTCCAATTTAAGGAAGTTTTAGTTCCCATTTAATATGATTCCATCATTTATTTTTATTTTTCCTCTATTCAAATAAATAATTTCATTTGATTGTACCTTTTATTAATTTAAAATTAATATAAATGGGTTAGACCATTATTTATCTTAAATATTGTGTCCTTATTAATTAATTAATTTAAATTAACATTTAAAGTTGGTCTTATGTTAGATGATATTTTATCTCCCCTATAAATTAATATTATGTTTTTCCTCTTATTTGATATAAATAGGGTACACCTTTATTAATTAAAATTAATAATCAATAATTTACTGCCCCAAGAAATCTTATTATGACCAATCATGCATTTCTTCACTTTAAGACCAATGTTACCTCATTTTAAAGGTCAAGGGATTGGAAAATTTGATATCTCTATTAAAATGATCCTTTTTGTTTTATTTTCCCTTAAATAATTCATAAGATCATGCATTTAGATGATCAAGAACTCACACTCAAGCACTCAAACATTCAAGTCTTCAAGAATTCTTCATGAAATTCCTCCATTGAAGATCAAGGATTTAATAATTCAAGAAATTGTGGGAACCATCTTCAAGATCTCCTTCAATATTTTCAAGATCCTTTTTGTATATTCTACATCCATTTATCATCATATTCTTGATCCAAATAAAATTGGCGGAGCAAGCACATTGCATTCATTGTTGACATTAAGGACAAGTTTGTTTATTAGTGACTCACACTTAGTCAATTGGTTAAGAAATTCTCATCCATCTTTCTCTTTCTTTCAAGGATCCACTATTTCCTTTGGTTGAATTTTATTTGTTTATCATGTAACATCCAATCTTATATTATTAGCAATTTGGTTTTCATGGTAGATAGTTCATTTACCTTGGAGGATTATAAGAGTGTGTTATCCTTTTCAAGGATTTACTTTTTCACTCCTTTCATGTTGTCTCATTACACTCTACCCTTTAAGGACATCATAGAGCTATGACATATTTGATCTGGACTACATGTTTCCTATGGATACTATCTTCATGTCAAAATTATGTTATCATTCTTTACCAATTTCTTAAGATGCCAAACTAAGTAATTATGTTCCCATCTTAAGGGGGCATACATAATCCATTTATTTTCATATGTCTTAAAATTGGTTGATTAGGATGATACAAAAACTTTCTAGACCATTTGACCTATTCTTGAACATTCTAAAATCATTTTCATAGAGTAGTAAATATAGATTCTAAGTATGGATTAGTGTACTTTAGACTTATGAGCTTGGTATGCTTCATAGGTTATCTTTAAATATATGCATTGCTATTTCATCCCTTCTTTTCATAAATATTTTCCATTTATGGATTAGGTATAACCCTAAAGCATCTATTCTTTGTGGGAAGAGACCTTCCTTGACATTGTATTTCTTTCTCTCCTTTGCACACATATGCTAAATCTCCTTTATGGGTCATGCATAATAATTTGCTAAGTCCCATTCATGAATAATGCATTCTAGTCATAAATTCTAAATATTATATATGGTTAATTCATACAAGTTCCCTTAATATCATACATAGGTAACACATTAAAGAAGAACATGTTATGTCCCATACGCAAGTAACAAATTTTTTAGTTTTTAATTTTGATTCACAATTAGATGTACAATTCTCATTGGAGAATTAATCACACCCATCCTTTCTTTTCTTATCTTAGTTAGTGATTTCTCTCTCTCTTATTATGATTTTGGTGTTATCAATAGCTCAATCCCTTGGTGGCTTGGGTGATTCTTGGTCTACTTGATTGTAATAACATTATCTCATGTCATATGCTCTAATTTACCAAGAGTTTAAATCGAGTCCATGCTCAAACTAAAGTGAGGGCTAAATACACCATCTTAAATTGGAAGTGCTCCAATTTAAGGAAGTTCCCATTTAATATGATTCCATCATTTATTTGTATTTTTCCTCTACTCAAATAAATAATTTCATTTGATTGTACCTTTTATTAATTTAAAATTAATATAAATGGGTTAGGCCTTTATTTATCTTAAATATTGTGTCCTTATTTATTAATTAATTTAAATTAACATTTAAAGTTGGTCTTATGTTAGATGATACTTTATCTGGCCCACAAATTAATATCATGTGTTTCCTCTTATTTTATATAAATAGGTGTACACCTTTATTGATTAAAATTAATAATCCATAATTTACTACCCCAAGAAATCATTTATTTCTTCACTTTAAGATCAATCTTACCTCATTTTAAAGGTCAAGGGATTGGAAACTTTGATATCTCTATTAAAGGGAACCTTTTTGTGTTTCATTTTACCTTGAAGAATTCACAAGATTGTGCATTCACATGATCAAGAATTTACACTCAAACATTCAATTCTTCAAGAATTCTTCATGAAATTCCTCCATTGAAGATCAAGGATTTAAGAATTCAAGAATTTGTGGGATCCATCTTCAAGATCTCCTTCAATCTATTCAAGATTATTTTTTGTATATTCTATATCCATTTATCTTTATATTCTTGATCCAAATAAAATTGTTCAAGCAAGTACATTACATTCATTATTGACATTAAGGTCAAGTTTTTTTATTAGTGACTCACACTTAGTCAATTGGTTAAGCCACTACCAAGCCAGAGCAATCTATATATAGTTACTATCAAGTTATATAGTCATTACTGAAATCTATGGTTGCTACCAAGTTTTAGAATCTATATTTAGTTCATGTCAAGCAGTATCTACCAAGTTGATTAGTGATAGTGCTAACTGAGCTTCACAATATTAACTAAGTTACACAGTGTCAACCATGTTCTCCAATATCTAGCAAGCATGCAGTGTCAGTGATGTGAATCTATTATTGACTGAGCCATGGAGGGTCAACCAAGTGATTTAGTTTATACTAAGCTCACAATATTAGTGCTAACCAAGCCATGGAGTCTCAACCAAGTGATTTAGTTTACATGCTAACTTTTACAATGTTCACCAAGTCAAACAAATGTTGACCAAGTTCAAGCTACTCAAAAGTGATTAGTATCAATTGAGCTTCTATGTCTACTGAGTGTATGATGATGCTAAGTGGTGTCAATAGTTGTTAAGTATCAAAACTATACTAAGTTTTTCTTTAGAACCTAAGTGCTAGCAGTTGAGCTGACTTTGTCATCTTTGATATAAATCTATGTTATAGTCATTTTTGATGAATTGTGATCTGGATTAGTATATATGTAATGAATTATATCATTTCCAAAGAAGTAAGAAAGTAAGTATGAAGCAAATATAAAGAGAAAAAGTGTGAATTAAGAAGGCTACAAGTAGTATAAGGTGATGAGGCTAATTATTACCTCTATTTCATGATAGTTTTTAAACACTTTGTTAATACTCTATTTCATTTTCATCAAGACATTTGTTGATCTATGTTTAACTAAACCAATGATTAACCTATGGGTAGATAGTATGTCATCTTTTACCAATATCATATACATGATGTAGTATTTCAAATAATTATCAAAATGTGTGTTCTTATATTTGAATTTAATTTGAAAATGCTTATTTGCAATTATCTTTGTATTATAACTAAACTATTAGCAATCAAGCTAAAAGATGATTGGAAGAATTCAAAGATGAGCACCAATGGCATTTAAGGAGAAAAGAATGTTGAGGTGTAATGATGGTGGACAAAAGTCATAATGGTTCCAAAGGACATGATAGTGAGTATGGAAGAGCTATGAAGACTTACTACATTCTCTGCATTTATTCCTATGGTGAACAGATGTTTAAACTTTATTATTCCTGCCATAAGCCATTACCTCTTCTTCCCATCTTGAGTTGTTATCTCCCTTCTTTCCCTCCTGCAGATTTATAGCTAGGTTATTTACTTTTCTATTTCAGAATAAGTGTCAATCTCCTACATATAGGAATCAGACCAAGTGTGTTAGTTTAGTTAGAAGAAAAAGTTTTTGAGAATAGACTATTAACTTTTACAGTGAGTTGTGATTTTACAGTTCTATGTGATATTTCCATGTAATAATTTTTTGAAATGTAATGAAATAGTTGTTGGCTTCTATCATATGTTAGTAGTTTAGTTGAAGTCGACCAAGGGGGCCCACTTGGAAGGTGAATTAGATTAAGATAGTATAGATTTATTTCCAAGTATTTTTAGTATTGTAAGTAGAAGTTGTAAGTTTCTTCCTGTAGCATCACACTTCATGAATGTTCCTGTAGCATATGTGAGAACAGTTATAGTGGATGAACTAAGTTGGAATATTTGTTATCCTTTTATTGTATTTCCAATATTCATAGAGTTAAGTGTGTTAGTTTCTTGTAGCAATAGTGTAAGTTCTTTTCCTTGCATTTTACTTTCCTACAACATAAGCTCAGTGACTCATTAAGAGACTTAGTGCACATACTATCCTGACCATTTTAAGTATACGTCCCTAGATTGACAAGATTAAATGCACCTCATAGTGAGAAAAATAGTCCTTATTTTGAATATATTATTCCTAAGCATGGCCTAGACCATGACTATGATACACCTATTATGAGGTAGATCATTTTTGACATTGTTGCCAAGGATGGTGTCAAGCTAGGAGCATTCTTGAGTCATAATTCTTAGATAAAGTTTTTTTAGAAATTTCTAGTTTTGAAGCTTCTTTCCCAGTGTGAAAATTTTAATTGCATGCATTGAAGAAGAAGACGACAAGATGAATATGGTAGATTTCTTCCACAGGAGTTTGTTAATTTGAATGAAGAAATTGAAGAAGAAGAAGTTGAGTTGCCTTTGAATACGTAAGCCCTATTTTTCCCACAACATCATCATCAAGAGCTGAACCAATAGATACAAGTGGTCTTCAACCTTTTACTTAAGGTTTGGCCTAGTTTCTTAATAACACTATTCTGAATCCACTAGTTGTTAATCATCTAGTACCCAATGTCCCTTTTTAGTAGCAACCTCATAATCTAATACCTCTAGTAATGGCACAACCTACTTTTCCATTTCCTCTCCCAAGCCTTATAAATATTGATAATCTCAAGAATATACCTGCAGCTACCCTTCCAAAGTTATATGGCCTTGCAACCGAAGACCCTGATACTTTCTTATTTTAGTTTGACATAATTTGTCATAGTTTTGACTACAACACTAATGCCCATAAGCTTAAATTATTTCCAGCAACATTGAAAGAATTAGCTCTACGATGGCTCATGGGCTTAGGAGCCAATGTAGTAGGAAGCTAGGATGAAATGCAAACTTTGTTTCTAGATAAGTACAAAGAGTATTGCAAAGCATTTGATTCAAGAGGAGATTATGTCTTCAAGATATTTTAGAAGGAGGAAGAAATATTAGAAGTCTATGTTTCACATTTCTTATATGCACTATAGAAGAACCCTCAGCATGTAAAGCTAGTCTTTCTAAGAGGTGTGAATGATACTATCTAGAAGCACTAGACTTGATGGCTAGTGGTGATGTATATCAAGCTTCCTAGGAAGACATCAAGAAGATCTATCATAACTATTCAAGATCAACCATGAAGAAAGGCCAAGGACCTCATTCTACAATCACTAAAGGAATTAGTCAAAGTATTTCAAAGCTTGAGATATCTAACCTATTGTCAAATTTCAAATAAGACATCATTAATAGTGTCGCTACACATCTTGACATAATGACTACAAAGAAGAAGTATGCAGAAGTTGAGCTACAACTACTACCCTCATTGCTAGAAGCAAAAGAAGGATTGCTAATGTAAACTAGTTGCAAGCATGGAGAACTAGCATCTTCCAACTAAGTACCTCAAGATAGATGGAGATGATGAGAAAGTATTTTTGTTGCTCAATGTTGATCATGGGCCCAATGTCAAGGTATGCCTCAAGACCCTTTGCAAAATTCAAATTCATATGGTAATCAATGGAAAAATTGTAATCCCCAAGGTCTACCATAATATCAACCTAATTGGAGTAATGTTGGGCAAAACAACCCGCAATAGTCCCAATGGCCTCAAAATTCCCAACCAACGTAGCCTAAACAAAAAAGTAACCAATAGCATAACCAATAAAACTACTAGCAAAACTAGCAAAACCAATGGCAACAACTCCAACGGAATTGGCAGTCTATGAACCAATGGAGGGGATCTCAATAGTGGCCTAACCAAAATAATAGTACGCCATAATTACCACCTCTAGTTCAAAAACCTACTCTAATGCCACTACCTACAAATCTTGTACCTCAAAAGTAAACATAGTTACCTACACAACCTCAGCCAAATCCAAATAGCCAATAGCCATATCAGCCCATGTATAGCATTGATGCTTAGCAATATCCTGCTTATGCTTTGGGTGTTGCAGATATACATTTGAGATCTAGTACAACTTTACCGGCACCTAAACTACCTCTTATAACTAAAATACTAGACCCTCCTATAGCATCAAAACCCTTAGTTGCTAAAACTATTGACCCAACTAATGTTACCATGTCAACCCAAGCTCTATCAGTAGTGGAACCTCCTTTTCCAGAAAATTTTATACAAAGAAAACCTATACAAGTAGAGGAACAACCTTTTGATATTTTTGATCAGCTGAAGAACGTACATGTTCAAATACCCCTATTTCAAGCCATTAAAGATATTCATTCTATGGAAAATCCATTAGATATGCTTGCCTCAAGAAGCCTAGAAGGAAAAAAAAGGACCCCACCACAGTCCATGTTATGGGACAATTGGCTAATATCATGTTAGGGAAATTGATCACATGAAAATATTATGATCCAAGAAGTCTAGTAGTGAATGTATATATAAATGATCAGTTTGTTAAAAATACTTTAATAGATCTTGGCACTGCTATAAATGTCATGACCAAGGACACTATAAAGAAGTTAAAAATAATAGGACTAAGGGCTACCGCAAAATTTTTGTTACTTGTAGATAGTTCTACTGTTACCCTTGATGGGATGATAGAAAACATAGTTATAACCTTAGATTCTCTAGAGTATCCTACAGAATTCATGATTTTATCCCCCAAAGTTAATCTATTTGGTTACCCTATTATCCTAGGTCGACCATGGTTAGCCAAAACTAAAGAAAATATAAGTTGTAGATTAGGGAATATGACTATATCAAATGACCAAGCAACAAAGAAATTTGATTTATATCCTTTAACACAACCATTACAAAAATTGAGCACATTTATTTAGCTAAATTTAGGGGATGAAGAAGAAGAGTTAAATTCTATAGTATAGCTCATGATGTTGCATAGACAATCCTTTCAAAAATTACAAGAGGAAGATTTAGTACTTTAGAGTATCCTTACTAACAGTTGTGTGGTAGAAAAAGATGTATCTAAAAATTTTATGTTGGAATTAATCACATATGAAGAATGTGATAAGAATTGTACTTTTCTCAAAGAACCTAATATTCTTCATCCACTCTTACCACATGAATTAGAAGAAAGTCCAATGTCTAAAGCTACTGTTGGAATTCTTTAGAATAACTAAAGGGGGGGGGGGGGTGGGGGGTGAATTAGTTATTCAAGGTCCAAATGCCCTAATAATACTTTTTCACAACTTATAATGAGTCTATAAACTTTTCATCCATCCAAACTTAAGTCAACCATCAACACATGACACAGTGATTTATGTGGAAACCCAATTTGGGAAAAATCACTAGTAACATGCTACTTGATTTTCACTCTTCTAAAGTGATGCCCTATTAAAAGCCTACCCTATTAAAGGCTTACAACACACTGTTAAATGTGACCTTGTTAGAAGATTTCACCATACTATTAGGAATGGGCCTGATCAAAGGACTTTAGAACATTCACTTGGAATGTCACTGTGTTAAAGGATTTACAACATGGCTATTAAACCAACCTAAGTCTATAGGATTTAAACTATCTGTTACAATTGCTAGAGAGTAGCAATAATGGATTATTGATCTGATACAACTTACAACATACTTTGTAGATTTCATATCACTCTTCAATTCAGTCCTTTTGCTTGGCTTTTAATCACTTCAGTTCTTATAGCTTGTCATCTCAAGCTTTGTCTCCTTGAGTCTTCTTACTCATCATACCAATGCATCCATATCTGTGGTCATCTATTGAAGCAGAGTAACTGTGTTTTCTTCCTCCTTAGCACCTCCTTCAACACTTTATGCTTTCATTCTTGACCTCTTCTCTATCTGTTCATGACCTTATGATTCCTTAAATAGAAATTTGGTTTGCCTTTGCTGCTCGATTCTCCCTTTCCAACTGTAGGGTTTCAAATGGATTAGGTAGGATACAATGTATCTACCCCATATCTTGCTCTTATCTAGAAAACTTCATCTAGAGTCCAGTTGTATTCTCCAAAAATGTTCTAGATGGTGTTATATACCACCAGCTCATCATTCTTATCTTCCATTTAATTCATAGATTTCTAGATAACAACCTTGTTGGCTTAGATCTAGTGAATCTTCAATTTTGAAAATAATGCAACAACTTGGCACTATTAGTTTACTGATGCTTGGCATCTCTGTGTTACTTGACACTTGTATCTGCTTGGCACTCAGCACTTGATTCTGCTCGGCATCTGAAGTTCACTCGGCACTTGCTCAGCTTCAACTAGGAATCTGTTCAGCTCCTTAATGATCTCAGTTAGTCTTTACAAATGACTTAGCTAAAACCTTACATCTTTGATATGTTTCAATGTGCCTATTCTCTGTGTCTTAGAGTATGTCATCAATACACTTTTTCATCAATGATTTAGTTGATCCTTGGACTTCATTACAATATCATAACTTCAACCTTTCTCTAGGTGTTCTAGTTACATCTTATTGATTGCCTCCTCCTTGTCAATCAACCAATTAATAGTATTTGTATCACTAAAGCAATTGTCATTCCTGCAAGTAGCAAGTTTGACATCAATGATGAAACAATGATCTTTTCAATCATTTCCAACAATCGCCCTCTTTGGCATTGATGGCAAAACCAAACTGATCAATTGATCAACTTAGTTACCATCAAGATTGTATACATTTTTTGCTACTTTTCCTTGCTGCTTGCATCCTTACTACTGATCTCATATATCTCCCTCTTTCATATATATCTCCCTATATATCTCTCCCTCTTGCTTTTTATTGATCAGGTTTCTGCATATTTCTCCCTCTTTGACATAAATGCCATAGATGTAACATCTTTAACATGCGAAGTATATGCTTTGGCTTCTTGATGTCTTCTCCCTCTATCACCATGCTTGTGATTGATTTGGAGTTTCTGCTCCTATTGTCATCCTCTGCATCATTCTTCTAATATTTCAATGATTTGTTCCTGTTGATGCAAGGCAACATCCTTGTTTCTTTAAAGTGCTTGAGTTGGGGGTATTACCCCCCACTTGCCTCTAAGATATTCATAAGCATCCTTGGGCAATGTTTTGGTGAAGATATCTATAGTTTTTTCTTTTGTGTGAATGTATTCCAACTTCACTTGTTTGTCTTCTACCAATTCTCTAACATAATGATACTTGATTGTAATATGTTTGATTTTTGCATGCATTACTAGATTTTTGGATACGTTTAAAGAACTTGTATTATCACAATACAATATCATAGGTTTTGTTACCTCTTCTTTCATTCCTATCAGTAGATGTGTGAGCCACACAATGTTTGTGCAATTGACTATAGCTACCACATACTCTGATTCTGTAGTGGACTGGGATGTGCATATTTGTTTCTTACTAGTCCAAGTAACTAGCCTTTTACCTAAAAATAATGCACCTCCACTTGTGCTTTTTCTGTCATCAATGTTGCCTCCCCAATCTGCATCTGTATATGCATTGAGTTCAAAATTTCCATTCTTTTTGTAGTATGGACCAAAGTTATCAGTTCCTTTAAGGTATCTCATTATTCTATTTACTACTATGAGATGATTTTTTTTGGGATTAACAGAGAATCTAACCACTATTCTAACTACTAATGCTATGTTTGGTCTATTATGTACAATATATTATAGTTTTTCAATCATGGATCTATACATTGTTTGATTGACTTCAACTGATTCATCATTTTTGTATAGCTTATTTCATGTTGTCATTGGTGTGCTGACTAGTTTGGACTCCTCCAATCCAAATGTTTTAAGTATCTCTTTGATGTACTTTGATTGTGTCACAAATATACCATATTTTAGTTGATGTACTTGCAATCTAAAAAAAAATTGATCTCACCAAACATAAACATTTCAAACTCATGTTTAATTTTGTTAGCAAAGCCTTTGCAAAGCACTTCCTTTCCTCCAAACACTATGTCATCCACAAAGATTTCAAATACAATAATATCCTTACCTTCATCTCATTTGATGTACATGTTGTCGTTATCATCAGTTCTTTCAAATCCTATTTGCACTAGATACTTGTGAAGTCTCTCATACCATGCTCTAGGTGCTTGTTTCAAACCATAGAGTGCTTTATGTAGTTTACAAACCATATCCCTATTGTTCTCATCAACAAATCCCTCTGGTTGTTCAATGTAGACTTCTTCTTCTAGTATACCATTTAAAAAAGCAGACTTTACATCCATCTGATAAACTTTGAAATCTTTATATGTAGCATATGCAAGTAAAGTTCTTACTCCTTCCATTCTAGCAATAGGGGTGAATTTTTACCGTAGTCTAGTCCTTCTTCTTGAGCATAACCCTTGCATACTAGTCTAGCTTTGTTTCTAGTAATCTCACCATTCTCATCTAGCTTTTTTTTGAATACCCACTTGGTGCCAATCACATTCTTGTCAACTAGTTTGGGAACCAAACTCCAGGTTTTGTTCTTCTTTATTTGATCAATTTCTTCTTCCATAGCTTTATACCAGTCATCATCTTGAAATGCACCATATATTGTTTTAGGTTCAAATTTTTTGATCAGACATGATTCATGTCTTAGTCTGTTCCTTGTTATTGGTCTTGCATCTTTGTCACCAATAATTTGTTCAGCAAGGTGATGTCTTTTTACATATTTGGATAATCTTGGTTATGTCCTTGTTTCCATGTTTGATTTTTCTGATTCAGGGTCACTATGCACTGAGTTGTCAGGTTGTTCTTCATTTATTTCATGTGTACTAACTTAATATTAGATTGTGCATTTCTTTCATTCTACAACTTGGCTTCTGAATGTAACTTGGCATTTACTAGTTGTGACTCAGCTGAGACTAAACTTTTTTGTTGAGTTTTAATTTGATTGACAGCATCCTCATCAATAGGCATTCCTTCATAAGAATACACAAAGGATCTGTATTCATTCATTCTCTTTGATTCTTCAGCTTGGACTTCTATATGCTCATCAAAGTTTACGTTCGCACTTTTCACAATTTTGTTAGTGTTAGTATTCAAACACTTATATGCTTTACTTCTAGTGGAGTAACCAAGGAATATGCCTTCATCACTTTTTGCATCAAATTTTCCATTTCTAGCATCTTTAAGGATAAAGCATTTGCAACCAAATAATTTGAAATGTTTTACATTGGGTGAATGACCATACCATAATTCAAAAGGTGTTGTATTTGTACCTTTCTTGACTTGTGCTTGGTTCAATGTATGAACAACTACACTTATAGCTTCTCTCCAGTATTTTAGAGCAACAATCTTTTCCATCATTAATGTTCTGTCATAGTCAATCATAGATCTATTTCTTCTTTTAGCAATTCCATTCTATGGGAGAGTTCTAGGAGCTAACATTTGTCTTTTGATTCCATTGTCATTACAAAAATTCTTGAATTCATTTGATGTGAATTCACCACCTCTATCTGATCTCAAGCATTTCAAGCTTTTTCCTGTTTCTTTTTCAACTGTAGCCACATACCACTTAAACATTTAAAAAGCATGATATTTTTGTTTTAAGAACATAACAGTCATCATTCTAGAATAGTCATCAACAAAAAACATTATGTACTTATCTCTTCTATAGCTTTATACTTCCACTGGACCACATAAGTCAGTATGAACTAACTCAAGTACTTCTTTAGATGTATACTTTTTTCTTTTGAAACTTCACTTTGTCATCTTTCCTAGTTGACATTGTTTGCACATGATATTATCAAGCTTCTTCAATTTTGGTAAACCTCTAACTTTCTTCATTTTACTAATATTGACTAGATTGTCAAAGTTGACATGACATAGCCTTCTATGCCATAACCATTCATCATCAAATTTTGTAAAAAAACAAGAAACATCATCCATAGCAATGTAAAATAAATTACTTCTTGTTTGATCTCTTTTTCTTATCAATTTACCATTGGTACCATAGATTTTTGTAGTTTTGTTTCCAAATTCTACTTTGCATCCTATATTTCCTAACTATGAGACATTTAGCAAATTGTAGTTTAATCCTTCAACATAGTATGCATTATCACATGAAATTTGTTTTGTAAGCTTAATGGAACCTTTTCTTTTTATTTGACATGGAGCATCATTACCAAATCTAACACTATTTCCATCATACTAAGTAAAGTTAACAAACTTACTTTTGTCTCCTCTCATGTGATGTGAGCATCCACTGTCTATGATTCATCAGTCATTTTTGTTCATACATGTTACTAGTGTTATAGGTTCTTCTTCATCAGATTGGTCCTTCATGGCTACATAAACAACTTCATCATCATTATCATCAAAATTCTCTTCAGCAATATGACACTTCTTGCCTTTGTCTTTGTAATCTCTCTTATCATCTTCTCTTCTATATTTTTATTTGTTGCCATCCTTGTAATCCTTTTTCTATGTACACCTTGCAGAAATATGTCCTACTTCATTACAATTGAAACAAATGATAGGCATCTTACCTTTGAATTTTTCTTTGCCTCTGTGAAATCTTCTAGCTAGCAAAGCTTCCAATTGTTCCACATCTTCCTCATCGGTGCTACTGTCACTGGATGCATATTTCATCTTTCTTCCCTTCTTTGATTTCACCTGTTCAACATCTTTCAGTGATAGCTTGGCTTTGAATGCAGATTCAACATTCTTAGGTCTGTAATTGTCAAAGTTAAATAGCTCAAATGCAGTGAATCTACCCACTATTGCTTCAAAATTTAGATTGTTTCTTGGTACACATCTTAGTTCTTGTATTGCTGATACTCTAATAGCATAGATAGGGAGAAAGGTTCTTAAGAACTTACTATTAACAGTATCTTCATCCAATTGACCACTCAAACATCTTATTGCACTTACCACTTCTTTTATTCTTGTGCCATACTAAGCAACATTCTTATTTTCCTCCATTTTCATATCATCAAACTTTTCTCTGAGGCTTTCTCTTTTTTCTCTTTGGACATTCTGATCTACTCCATAGATGTCTGATAGGGATTTCCACATTTTGAATGTAGTGTCACATCCTTTGATATCATCAAATTCAGCATAGTTGAGTGTAGAGGCAATTTCCAGCATTGTTTGATTGTGTTCCTGTTTATTTTTCAAATATTCTGCAGTAAGAGTACTAGTTGGATCAACATGTTCAATAACAATTGAATTTTTGACATAATCTCCTATGGATCCAAGATGTAGCTACATCAAAATTTTCCATGCAACAAAGTTATCTTTTTGAGCTTGGGGACTTTTCTCTTAGGCATTTTGATCTTTCTTTCTTATAGTCCCTTTAAACTAAATTAGCAGTTTGGCTCTAATACTAATTGTTAGAATTCTTTAAAATAACTGGGGGGGGGGGGGGGGGGGGAATTAGTTATTCAAGGTCTAAATGCCCTAATAATACTTTTTCAAAACTTATAATGAGTCTATAAACTTTTCATCCATCCAAAATTAAATCAACCATCTTATCAAGTTACAAAAAATCAACATGCAGGAATAAAACATGCAAGATCAACACATGACACAATGATTTATGTGGAAACCCAATTTGAGAAAAACCACCAATAACATGCTGCTTGATTTTCACTCTTCTAAAGTGATGCCCTGTTAAAGGCTTACAATACACTATTAAATGTGACCTTGTTAGAGGATTTCACCATATTGTTAGGAATGGGCCTAATCAAAAGACTTTAGAACATTCACTTGGAATGTCACCTTGTTAAAGGATTTACAACATGGCTATTAAACCAACCTAAGTCCATAGGATTTAAACTATTTGTTACAATTGATAAAGAGTAACAATAATGGATTGTTGATCTGATACAACTTACAACATACTTTGCAGATTTTAGATCACTCTTCAGTTTAGTCCTTTTGCTTGGCTTTTAATCACTTCAGTTCTTACAGCTTGTCATCTCAAGCTTTGTCTCCTTGAGTCTTCTTACTCATCATACCAATGCATCCATATCTATGGTCATCTATTGAAGCAGAGTAACTGTGTTTTCTTCCTCCTTAGCACCTCCTTTAGCACTTTATGCTTTCATGCTTGACCTCTTCTCTATCTCTTCATGACCTTATGATTTCTTAAATAGAAATCTGGTTTGCCTTTGCCGTTCGATTCTCCCTTCCTAACTTTAGGGTTTCAAATGGATTAGGTAGGATACAATGTATCTACCCCATATCTTGCTCTTATCTAGAAAAATTCATTTAGAGTCCATTTGTATTCTCCAAAAATGTTCTACATGGTGTTCTATGCCACCAGCTCATCATTCTTATCTTCCATTTAATTCATAGATTTCTAGATAACAACCTTGCTGGCTTAGATTTGGTGAATTTTTGATTTTTGAAATAATGCAGAAACTCGGCACTTGTATCTACTTGGTACTCAGCACTTGATTCTGCTCGACATCTGAAGTTCACTCGACACTTGCTCAGCTTCAACTAGGAATCTATTCCGCTCCTTAATGATCTCAGTTAGTCTTTACAAATGACTTAGCTAAAACCTTACATCTTTGATATGTTTCAATGTGCCTATTCTTTGAGTCTTAGAGTATGTCATCAATACACTTTTCCATCAATGACTTAGCTGATCCTTGGACTTCATTACAACATCATAACTTCAACCTTTCTCTAGGTGTTCTAGTTACATCTTATTGATTGCCTCCTCTTTGTCAATCAACCAATTGATAGTATTTGGATCACTAAAGCAATTGTCATTCCTACAAGTAGCAAGTTTGACATCAATGACAAAACAATGATTGAGAACATTCTTTACCAGTTCCATATGATCATTCCAACAATTTTCCTCATGATCTTTTCAATCATTTCCAACAACTACTATTATAGAGTCAACCACTACTATTGAACTCACTAAAGGTCATAATCTCCATGTTAATTCAAAATTAACAACCACATGGATGGAACAGTTAAAAGAGTTGCTTCAAAGGCATGAAATGGCATTTGCATGGGACTATAGTGATATGAAAGGGCTGAGTCCTACACTATGCACCTATAGGATATACATCAATGAAGGTTTTCTACCACTCCATCAACCCTAGAAAAGGATAAATACAAGCCTTAGAGAGATAGTTAAAACTAAATTGCAAAAATTGCTTGATACTGGTTTTATTTATCCTATATATGATAGTAGATGGGTGTCACCCCTAGTCATAGTTCCTAGAAAGAGAGAAAAATGGAGAATTTGTGTAGATTACAGAGAATTGAATAAGGCCACCAAAAAGGATCACTTTTTTTTACCATTTATAGATGGGTATAGTGGTTATAACTAAATCAATATTGGTCCTGAAGATCAAAACAAAACCACATTTCCATGCCCATGGGGTACTTTTGCATACTATGTTTTACCATTTGGTCTATGTAATGCTTCTACAACATTCTAACAAGACGTTATTAGTATCTTTCCTAACATATCACATGATTTTATGGAAATATATATGGATGATTTCACAACATTTGGAGACACTTTTGAGGAAGAAATGGTGAATCTTGAAAAGGTTTTGGTAAGGTGTCAAGAACATAATTTGGCACTTAACAGTGAAAAGTGTTTCATGCTCATGTGGGAAGGTGTGGTACTTGGTTATTTCATATTAGCTATAGGAATACAAGAGGATCTAGCTAAGATAGAGGTAATTAAAACATTTCCCATACCTACAAAATCAAAAGATGTAAGATATTTTCTAAGTTATGTTGGATATTATAGACATTTTATAAGAGATTTCAGTGAAATAGCTAGTCCCTTATATAAGTTACTCACAAAAGAAGCTAGATTTATTTGAACATCTGAATGTGATGAAGCCTTCCTACAACTTAAGAAACTTTTGACTATAGCTCTAGTTTTACAAGGCCCTAATTGGAATTTACCTTTTCACACACACACACACACACACACACACACACACACACACACACACAGATGCCTCTAATTATGCCATAGGTGCAGTTCCAGTACACCAATCCCAAAATCTTGAAAATGCAATCTATTATATTAGCAAGAGCCTTTATGGACTAGAATTAAACTACACAATGGCATAAAAAGAACTACTAGTAGTAGTTTATGCCCTCAAAAATTTTTGGCATTACATAACTGGCTATTCCATATTTGTTCATACTAATCATGCATCAATAAAATATCTCATGAATGAACTTGCTATAACTAGTAGATTAGCAAGATGGTTACTATTGTTGCAAGAATTTGATATAAAAATTTTTGATAGGCCAAGAAAAGCCAATGTTGTAGCTAATTATTTATCAAGAATCCATCATGATGATACTGGCACTACTTTGGTAGATGATGCATTTCTAGATGAGTATTTATTTCATATTGTTGTTCAAACTCTATGATATGAAAATATTTCCAATTACATTGTAGTTAATAAAATACCAAAACATTTTTCTTACAAGGAAAAGAAGCTACTTGTAGAGAAAAGTTTATGTTTCTCTTGGATAGATAATCTCTTGTTTTACACTAGACTTGATCAAGTTATGAGAAGATGTATGAGAGAGGATGAGATATATGATATTCTACATGTATGTCATAATGAACCATGTGGAGGAGACTTTGTAGAAAAATGAACAGCCTTGAAAATCTTGACAACTAGTTATTATTGGCCTACACTTCACAAAAATGCAGCCAACTATACATGAAAGTGCAATAAGTGTCAAAGGATAGGTCGATCAACAAGAACAGATTAAATTCCTCTTAACCCTCAGATGGAATTAACACCATTTGACAAATGGGGCATGGACTTCATTGGTCTAATTGATCCTCCATCTAATGGGAAATCCTATATTCTTGTGTGCACTAATTACCTGACAAAATGGGTTAAAGTCAAAGCCATGAACCATGCTCGTGATGAAAAAGTTGTAGAATTTCTGTATGAAGAAATTTTTACCCACTATGGTGTACCCAAAGAGCTACTCACTGACCAAGGTGCACAATTTACCTCTAATATGATCTCAAAGTTGATGAAACAATATAACATCAAGCACCAAAAATCCAATCCTTATCACCCTCAAGCTAATGGACAAGAAGAGGTCACAAACCATGAACTGGAGAAGATCCTAACAAAAATAGCTCATCTACATTGTAGGGATTGGACTAGTAGATTCTAAGAAGCTATTTGGGCTTATAGAAAAAAATGGAAGACTACTACAAGATTCACACCATTTGAGCTCCTATATGGAAAGGTAACAATGCTCCCCATTTAATTTGAACATAAAACTTTAAGAATTACAATGGAACTAGAAATTGAACTTCTTATAGCACAAAGAGAATGTCTTGTGCATCTTAACTCTCCAGATGAAATGCACAAAGCTACTTTGGAACACACTGAAATTATACAAAAACAAAGGAAATAATGGAATGACTCTCATATTATTAGTAAACAATTTCAAGTTCGTGATTGGGCACTACTATATGATTCCAGATTTAAAGACATGCCAAGTAAGCTGCAGACAAGATGGCTGGGTCCATATGAAATTAGTCATGTCTTTGATAATGGAGTTGTACAACTAACTACCATTGATCCAGTACCTTTCAAATTATTATCAATGGTCACAGACTCAAGTTATATAAATTGCCCCAAACAAAAGAGGACTTCCTGCAGTCGAAGGTGTCAACCTTCTGCCTGCTGCTCTTCAACATTAATTTTTTTGTGCATACTCATAATAAAAACTTTATGTCCACATAAAATTCACTTCCTCATTCCATCTCATCTCTTTACCTTCCACCCATCCACCTCATCTTAATTTTTTTAATCTTCCATCCACCCACTTTCCACGTCATCAATTTCTCATGTTTTCAATAAACCCCACAAGATGTTGATGGATGTTGCCACTATTGATATCACTTCCACCACCTTTTTGGTATGTGTGATGATCACTTAATAGGTATAAGGTTTTCAAATTATAATTTATTTATAGTCCATACATTTCATTAATTATATTTAATACTACATTCTTTATATAATGGCGGCATTATGTCAGTTTTCTACCCTGTGCAAAGTTTGAAAAGTGTGGACACTTGTCATTATTTTGTAGGGGGTAGGGAAGGTTACTAAAACCCAATAATTATATTTATTCATAAAGATTTTTAAAATCTTCATATTTCCTTAAGTACACAAGTGGCTAGGTGTCATACCCCTTATTTTTGAATCATTGTATTGTTAGGCTATGATGTGACTTGTGTTTAAATTTTAAGTAATTTGAACCCCATTTTTGGATGATTTTTATACACTTCCATGATTTACTATCATTAAAGCCATATTATTGCTTATAATGAATCATTATGGCATTAATTATTTATCAAATGAAATGTGAAATGATCTATAAAACAAAAATTGAAGCCTGAATTAGTAAGGGGGGAAATAGTGAAGCGGTGCAGATAGTCAAGTGTTAAATAAGAATGGGTGGACAATTGTAGAGGAGAGAACTAGTGGAGCATACCATTTTTCTCTTAGATGCAGAAGTTTTGAGGAGGTTTAATGCATCCAGATGGTTAGGGTACTTTTTAAGTTTAACTACATATGATGAAGAAGTAGCCATAGAATTCACTAGGACATTTGATGAAGGAGAAGCTTCTATATGAGGCTTAACAATGGTTGCTATAGAGGAATGTATAGAAGAAGTTACAGAGTTACCGGCGATAGGAGAACATTATCCCAACTGAGGAGAATATAATGCAATGTCAGCCAGAGCTCAATTTGTAGTGCCAACTGACCCTTAGATGGACATTACCAAGCAAGGATGTAAGAGAATTTTTCTTCTACTACCATACAATGAACTAGCCATGCACATTATTAGGTACATCACATGTGAAGGAATATTTTCATATTTACATGCACATCATTTTAAATTGGTGAGTTATATAAGGCATAATCATCCAATTAATGTTCCTAATTTCTTGTATAATATGTTGTGTATTAGTGTGGAAGAAACTCAAAAAGGAAAAGAAAATTCTATCACACATCATGCCCCAATTAAATTACTTATAGAAAGGTCACTTAGGGATGTTTATCCCCTATCATGGGTGGAATTTGTCCAAGCCAAAACCTTACAACCCCAGCCTACCCTACATGAATAGCCTAGTGAGGAGAATGTAGTTCCCACTAATGAACCTACTAAATAGAGTACCCAAGAGGTTGAAGCTGAAAATGTGCAAAGCAATGTACAAGAAAACATACAAGAAAATGTGCAAGAGACTATGCCTTCACCTATTCAAGAAACCTAAAAGCCTACCTCTAGCTGAACAAAGAGAAAATGAAAAGAAATCTTTGTTCCTATAAAAGAGGAGCCAAACCCTATAGTTGTGAGGCAAAAGAGAACTAAGAAGGCTCCTACAATAGTTACTCCTATAGTAGAGACACCAAAACGAAGAGGTAGGCAGAAGTCTATGATATTAGAAGAAACTCCTGTAAGAAGAAGTCCCAAAATGAGAGGACAAATTTCCAAAGAATTCCCCTCATCCAAGCCATCTACTAAAGAATCCCCTATATAGATTGTTCCTGACCACTCTCCTCCTCACCCTGAAACTAAAAAAATTCCTAAAAACCCTAACGAGGAATGTAGGGTTGAGGTTAATGAAAATCCAAATGATAACCCAATAGACCAACTAGGTACTTTGAGCTATAGGGATCAAATAGTTCATGAGCAAGTTGATCCAAACACTACCCTAGTTCCCTATAAATAAACATAGTTTATTGATGTTGTAGAACAATTATGGAAGGAATAGAGAAACAAGAAAAGAAACCATGAGGAAGACAACAATTCCATTACTCTATAGAAACTCCTTTTTTAGTTGTTTGGACAACATATGTTTGCTAAGGCCTTATGGGAAGAGGAGACAAAAAGAATGAAGGAAGATATAGTTTCTCTAAATGTAGAAATTACAAATTTAAAAGAGCAGTTGGAAAATTAAAAACAAAGGATGGATCATGCCCTCAAATTGGCTGATCAAGCACATGCCTATAGACCATTGCCAAAAGTTTATGCTCTATGTTTAAAAGAACAATTTCTCTTGTTCCAACTCATGTTAACCCTTAAGAATATCAATGCAAAGTTTAAATCAGCCCAAGAATTTTATGGCTTATATCAAACTCTACCAAGAATTTGCTTTGTGAATTATATGTGCATAATTTTGTTATCCCTCTAGAAACCCAATGGAACCCTTTACTTTATATAGGAGATATACATTTAAGAGCCTTAATGTCCTAGATGTCTAATGAAGCAAAATATGACAAGTAGATAAATAATTATATAGATGAGGAAATGACAGAACCCCTACCATTAAGAGCTGAAAGCAACAAACCAGAAGAAGTTCTTTGAGACTAGTTTAGGATAACTTATGGGGATAAGAACAAGGGAGTAAGGGATAGGATCTTTGCTGCCAGATCAAAGGATTATGTTGATTATGAGAATATACCCTAATTTTCTTTCCAAAGAGCTATGACTGGTGCTAGAAGTAGATGGGCTAGATTACCTAAGTCACTTAAAAGGTTAGAGCCACATGGTCCCATCAACTTGGAAGTAGCCCTTCACCGACCTCCAAAGTATCTAGAGCTAGGAAAGTGGGATAGACTCAAATTATGGTGCCCAGTTACTATGAAACCTCCAATGATCATGTGGCCTTTAAATGATATTAATGTTGATAGACTTGACAAGCTGTAGGAGAACAATGAAAGGCAGGTTTAGGAAAGAACACGAGGTTGCTATTACACCTTGAAGATCAGTAGGAAAGGAAGGGTAGAAGTGAGGAAATTCAGGTCATTGACTAGGAAATGCCATGCTTGAGGACAAGCAATAGTTTACCAAGGGGCAGATGATGAGTCTAATTATTGACTCTATTTCATGATAGTTTTTAAACACTTTATTAATACTCTATTTCATTTTCATCAAGACATTTGTGAATCTATGTTTACCAAAACCAAAGATTAACCTATGGGTAGATAGTATGTCATGTTTTGCCAATATCATATACATGATACACTATTTCATATAAGTATCAAAATGTGTGTTCTTATATTTGAATTTAATTTGAAAATTCTTATTTGCAATTATCTTTATATTATAACTAACCTATTAGCAATGAAGCTAAAAGATGATTGGAAGGATTCAAAGATGAGTGCCAATAGCATTCAAGGAGAAAAGAATGTTGAGGTGTACCCATGGTGGAGGAAAGTCATAATAGTTCCAAAGGAAATAATATGGAGTATGGAGGAGCTATGAAGACTTACTACATTCTTTGCATTTATTCCTATGGTGAGTAGATGTTTAGACTTTATTATTCCCACCTTAAGCGGTAACCACTTCTTCCTGCCTTGAGTTGTTATTTTCCTTCTTTCCCTCTTGAAGATTTATAGCTAAGTTATTTACTTTTCTATTTTGGAATAAGTTTCAATCTCCTATATATAGGAATTAGACCAAGTGTGTTAGTTTAGTTAGAAGAAAAGAGTTTATGAGAACAGACTATTAACTTTTATAGTGAGTTGTGATTTTACAATTCTATGTGTTGTTTCCATTTAATGAATTTCTGAAATGTAATGAAATAGTTTTCGGCTTCTCTCTTGTGTTAGTATTTTAGTTGAAGCCAACCAAGGGGGGCCACTTGGAAGGTGGATTAGATTAGGATAGTATAGATTTATTTCCAAGTATTTTTAGTATTGTAAGTAGAAGTTGTAAGTTCCTTCCCATAGCATCACACTTCATGAATGTTCCTGCAGCATATGTGAGAATAGTTATAGTGGATGAACTAAGTTGGAATATTTGTTAGCCTTTTCATTGTATTTCTAGTATTCATAAAGCTAAGTGTGTTAGTTTCCTATAGCAATAGTGTAAGTTCTTTTCCTTGCATTTTACTTTCCTACAACATAAGCTTAGTGACTCATTAAGAGACCTAGTGCACATATTGTGCTAACCATTTCAAGTATATTTCCCTTAGTTGACAAGATTAAATGTATCTCATAGTGGGAAAAATAGTCCTTAGTTTGATTATATTATTCCTAAGCATGGCCAAGAGCATGACTATGATACACCTATTGTGAGGCAAATCATAAGGGACAACAAAGATTTATCTATCACAACAAGCTGATTTTTACATTTCAAATGAATCTCAACTAGCAAAATAAAGTTGTAGATTAAAGAGCAACCACTAGTTTATCCTAATAGGTGTATCAACTAAATCCTTTAACAAGGTAAACTTAATAGTCTTTGTCAAATCTCTTTACCAAGTGCATAATTCATTTTATATTTTGTAAATCCTTTAACAAGGTGGACCTAGTAGTCCTTATTCATCCTAATAGGGTATATCATATGAAGTGATTAATTGTAAGCCTTAACTGGCCAACTTTATACTACAGTACTAAAGCTTGTGGGTATCATCCCCACCCCAATTTTACTTTCTATTTGGAATGTTTTTGGGTCACCATATCTTATGTCAAAGCATTACAAATATTTTACTTCTTTTATTATTGCATGTAATTAGATTAGAATATTATATGAAGGATTAATTGATGAAATAAGTTGAATTTTGTTGGTTCTTGATTCACCCCTCACCTCATAGTAACCTTGCATGCCTCATATTTCTAACTATTGGTATCAGAGCATTGTAGTTCTCAAAAATGAATTTTGTTAGCTTGAGCAAAGATCAGAGGTAATAGAGGTATATAGGCTAGATAAGGCTATTGATAATGAAAAGTTGGATCTTGAATTGGCTATTGGGTAACTGAAGAAAAAAAAGGAGAAAAACTCTCAATCATTGAAAAGAGGGAAAAATCTTGTACTAAAAAGGAATGAAAATCTCTACACTAAGGAAAGAATTTAAGATATCTATCTAGAAACAAATTTAGGTGAAACTAATGGAGCAATCAAAGACATATTAGAAAAGAATTACAATCTTCAGGAAAAAGTTAGAAAGCTAAAAAGAGAACAAGAAATGTAGTTGGTAAGATTATGTGAAGTCATGGAAGAAAAAGACAAAGCCAAGGGAGAGATAAATCAAAAGAACAATGAAATTCAAGATCTATCCCTTTAGCAAGAAGACTTCATTGATCAAGTTACTAATGCAAATGAAGAAATCATGAATCTAAGATCTGAGAATGAAAGATTGTAGAATAATCTAAATACTAAAAGGAAAACCAATGAAAGAATGTTAAAATCTCAAGAAAGAATGAATCGGTTGAATGAGGAAAGTCAGTACAGACACAAATGCAAAGAAGGAATATGATACACTAAAGAAGGTGAATCATCCAAGCAAGGATCTTAGAAGAATAAAAGGCCTACTTACAATCATTATGGTAAGTTATGTCATACATCAAAAAAATTTTGGAGTAATGATAAAGAAAATTCAATGGAAAGTGCTACAAGTGAAATAAGGATGGTCGTAGAGAAAGTGAAGGCAAGGAGAAACCTAAGTTTGAAGGTAAATGTCACAAGTGCAAGAAACAAGGACACCAATCCTCTAAATCCAAAACCAAGATATTGAATCCAACAAAACAAATTGTAAAAGCTATATTTGGATGGGACTACAACACATGGTGTAGATGCCACTACTATGGAGAATTTGGACACATTTGTGCAAATTGTGTGAAATATCACATGAGGAAAAGAGACAACACTAGATGTTTCATTTATATAAAACTTGGAAACCTTGCTAAGAACTGTATGAACATTAGATGATTTGAATATTAAAAGAAATCCCAAGCTGACAATATCAAAAAACAAATGAAGCAAAAAATGGGTATCAAAATCTCCTAAGAATGCATGTTTGAGTCATGAAGCAAATGTCACCCAAGATTTGGGTGATTCAAGCATCTCAAGTTGAATTCCTTATGAGGATAAGTGGAACTAAGATTCTAAAGTAGACATCTCATATCAGTTCTAGCTAGCAAGAAGAAGATATCCATATTAGCATTCAAGATGAAAATGGATCACCGAGTGATTGTAGAAATTCAATACCTTACCAAGCTAGGTGAGGTCACAAGACCCTACTAAGCAAGGTCGAGATACATGGAAACATTATTGTGACATTGAGTAATGATGAGACTATTGAGTTATGAATGACTTTACCAAGCATTAAGGTTGAACTAAGTGGAAGAAAATCTATCATCGAATAAGAAAAAATACCAAGCATTTATCGCATTTTAGAAGTGAAAATTTTTTAAAAGGAAGGAAATCAAATTCATTGCTTATCATGAATTTTTGAGATCTATTTGCAAAGAGCAATTTATGTGCTTCTAAGTGATCTATGTATTTTTTGTTGAAGGTTTTTGTGTTTCTACAAACCCTACCAAGCATGGCATCTTCCAATAGCAAAACCAAGAAATAATCTAAGATGTTGGTTTGATGAATCAATTGGAAGGCACCATACATCAAGCTAAGTCTAGCAATTGTAAAAGGGCTTGATCCAAATAGAGCTAAATCATAGATTCCACCTAAGGTAATACTCATTAATGATATTTGTTCAAATTTTTTCTGTTTGATACAAGAACGTGGAACCCTAGAGATGGATGAGACTCAGGAAAAGTTATGTGTGAATGGTGTGTTGAAACACAAGCATCAACATTTAGAGACCAAGGGTTTAACATACATTTTGCATATGCCCCAAGAATTTAAAATTGAATGGATAAGGTTTATCCTTAGTCATGTATGCAATGGGAAATTATGTTTGGAGTAGCCTATTCAAATAAAAAAGATAATGATTCATAGAATCTTAGGGCTCCCAATGTTGAACAAAGCCAAGACTACCAAAACCCTAAGTCAGGTAGAACTAGAAAACAAGACTCTTGCAGAATGGGATGTGAGACAAATGAAGATTAGTAATGTCATAGCCATGAAATTGAAATTTGGAATTAATGTGATTGCTCATAAGATTTACAAATCCAGTCATCTCAATAGTGTATTATTTTAGGCAGTTGATCTATCTCTCAAGGTAGTGAAGAACATGTCCTTTGACCTTGCTAAGTTAATGTTGAATTAGTTCAACAAGAACATGGAGAGCATCAAAAATTCTAAAAATAATCTGTGCAAGTTTGGTTCACTATTAACTTTTTTATTCTTCTATAAAAATTCTTCCCTTTTAAAGGTTCAATTGAATGCAAAAAAGATGTACTAGTTTTATATCATATTAATGAATATATAGCAGCTTGATGGGTGAAAATTTTGTTAGTATCATGGGCAACTATTTTGACTCATTCAAGGAAAATATCAATAATAGATATAGAATACCAAATAAACCTGTAGAAGACTATAAGGATGATATTTGTTTCATGGTAGACTGTGATAAAGTGTACATTCAAGTAGTTAGACCTAGAGTGGTGTGGGTTAAGCCTCTAAACTATGAAGTTAACATTGATGACACCAAGGATATTATTGAAGCATTGTTGAATGAACCTATGGATCCCAAGGCCATATATTTTGGTACTTATGAAGAAGCCAAGGCGAGGATAGAAATTGAAATTAAACTTCCTCAATGAGTTAACAAAGGAAAGAAGAGGATAACAAAACTAAGAAAAGAAAGTTCTACTCTCTTGTTGACTAAAGGAAAAGGAGATGATGTGGATGAAGATGAAGTAGAGGATGAAGAAGAAAAAACAAAGTCTAAGGAAGAAGAGCCTACAAGGAAGAAAGGTAAGGTTATAATAACCAAACCTACTAAGTGTTCCACTATAGTATTCACAAGAAGGACATCAAGATCAAGGAAGAAATTGAAGTTACATGAGGAGGATGCCAAGGAAATTATTTTTAAAAAGCCTCCACCTACATTTCAAGAAAAACTAAAAGATATAGAAGGAGAAGCTAGAATGGAAATTTTCAAATCTCTCAGATATGAAACTGGGAATGTAGATGAGAAAAAGCAAGTTGATGACATGATAATGACAAAATTGGGTAAATGTAAATACTCTCGTGATTAGCTTATACAAAAAATTCCCAATGAGCTTCTGAAAGTAATCAAGCCTAGTTGGGAGCATGATAAGAAGACTACAAAAGACATATTTGAATAGACTCTAAGGCAACTCATGCCAAGTTTTAGTGACAAAGATGTGAAAGAATCCATGAAGGAAAGTGAAGAAAAGATCACTCTTAAATTCAACACTTGTGATATTGATAAAAAGACATAGAACATGTGGTGAAGTTAGCTACAACTTCATGGAAAAATATTTACAAAAATCATCAACCAAGTGATTTTTTTGTTCATGTTAGTGACAAAGATGATGAAGATGCCAAGTAATATGATGACAATGATGATGAAAAAGATATAGAAATAGAAGATATAAATCTAAATGATGAGGAAGAAGAACAAGAAGTTACACAGAAGAATTTTTGTAAGATTCAGATTATTGAGGAAACTTACCTAAAAAAGATTACAACAAAAATGATGGTCTCATTTCCTCATTTTCTTTGAAAAGCTTTCATGCCATCAAGCTCTAAGAAAGCTTTTTTTGAGTTGGTTGTGGCAACCACTGCAACGCCAAGCACCCAACCAATCTTTGCACCTATTCAACTAAGTACAATATTGACAAAAGTGATCAACACTTCATCTAACTAGTAACAAGTGCCACCATCATTAGATTTGGCTATGCAACAACAAGGTATTTCTACTATTAGTGAAATATCTACTTTTGTTTCTAGCCGCTCTAATTGTACTATTGTTATAATTCTAAGTTTGAATATAGCAAGTATAAAGATAGTTTAGAACAAGTCTCAACTAAGTACTAAAGTTTTAAATAAGATAAAGGTAAGGAAGAAGATATTGATCTAGATGAGGATATCATTATCACAAATTTGGATATCTCTACTCTAAATCCTAATCAAATGAACATCATGGGAGAATTATTGGAAAAGAGAGCTAAGAAATAGAAGCTTGGCAAAGAGAAGAGTAGGGAAAACCAAGTGCTTGAAGATGTAAAGAATATATTTGTAGATGCGCTAAGTATTAAGGTTGATAATTCAAAACCTATTTTGACTTATTTGGTAGAATTTGTCCAAAAATTCAATGAAGATCTGAATGGACAAGATAAGTTGCTTCAAAGAGCAAAGAGAAAATTTGAAAACAAAGTATTGGAACAAGTGGCACAGAAAAATTCAATAAATCAAGTAGAATTGTCTACTATTCTTCATTCATTAGAGAAATCTATAAATAATATAACTTAATTATTTAGTAAGTATTTTGATACATCTATCTTCACCCAGGGAATCAATTTTTTTTATATCTAAGATAGATGAAAATTTGAAGGAAAGTGCACACTAGTTGTCACTTGACCTAAGCTATAGTTCTGCTCACTACTCAAAGATCATATATTTTACAAATTTACAAGAAAAATTATTAAGAGAAGAAGCTAGGATTAGGGCTACACTTGTAGACATCTAAGGCATGATTCTTCCAAACATAGATGCATTGCAGAAACACATTGCATGTGTGAAGATACTCATCCATGACAACAAATTCTCCATAGCTAATCACATGATGGAGTTATCATTAGAAGTATAAGTTGCATTGCATGCAAGCAAGGTGTTACATGAAAATTGGGACAAGAAAATGGCATTGATTTTGAAGGTACATTCTGATTTCTTGTCACATTTTGGTATAAACGTGTAGGATAAACCTTTGGCATTTATGTGAAAAAGGGTCAAAAGTATAATATAAGATGAATGTATATAGGAAGAATATTGGGAAGAAGTGTAATATGAAATATATGTGTATAGATGTGATATATGTACGGGGGAGAAGCATAGTAGTATAAAAATACATGTATAGATAATTAGAAAAACATATTTTATAAAAGTAATTTTGAAAAATCTCAAAAATAGAATATGTTACCAAGTTGATGACATAGGATGGAGATAAAAGGAATGTTTTGACTTGAAAATTTTGAGTATTCAATTTTGGATTGATAAGTATTTTTGTCACTAATGCCAAAGGGGATGATTGTTGACATTAATGTCAAGGTTTTTTATTAGTGACTCACACTTAGTTAATTAGTTAAGCTACTACCAAGCCAAAGTAGTCTATATATAGTTTCTACCAAGTTATATAGTTTTTACTGAGTTCTACAGTTGCTACTGAGTTTCAAAATCTACATTCAGTTTACATCAAGCAATATCTACTGAGTTGAACAATGATAGTGCGAACCGAGCTTCATAGTATTAACCGAGTTGCATAGTGTTAACTATGTTGTCCAGTATCTACCAAGATTGTAGTGTTAATGATGTGAAACTAGTGTTGTTTGAACCAAGGAGGGTCAACCAGGTGATTCAGTTTATACCAAGCTTGTAGTGGTGCTAGTGTTGATTAAGCCATGGAGTGGAAACCAACTCATTTAGTTTATATGTTGAGTTTCATAGTATTCATTGAGTCACACAAGTGTTGACCAAGTTCAAGCTACTCAGAAGTGCTTAGTATGAACCAAGCTTCTACATCTACCAAGTGCATGGTGATGTTGAGTGTTGATAATGGTTACCAAGTATCAAAACCTCACCAAGTTTATCTTAGAACTTGAGAGCCAGTAGTTGAGATGACTTTGTGATCCTTGATGCAAATCTATGGTGTATCCAACTTTGATGAATTGTGATTTGGATTGGTATATATTTGATGAATTGAATCATATCCAAAGAAGTAATTATGAAGAAAATATAAAGAGTAGAAGTGTAAATTAAGAAGGCTACAAGAAGTATAACAAACAACAAAGATTTATCTATCATAGCTAGGTGATCTTTACATTTCAATGTAATCTCAACTAGAAAAACAAAGTTGCAGATTAGAGATCAGCCACTAGTTCATCCTAAAATGTGTATCAGCTAAATCCTTTAATAGGGTAGACTTAATAGTCTTTGTCAAATATCTTTATCAAGTGCATATTTCTTTGTATATTTTGTAAATCCTTTAACAAGGTGGATCTAATAGTCCTCATTTTTCCTAACACGATAGATCATTAGAAGTGATCAATTGTGAGCCTTAACTAACCAACTTCATATTATAATACTAAATCTTGTTGGTATCATCCCCACCCTAGTTTTAATTTCTATTTGGAAAGTTTTTGGGTCACCATATTTTGTATCAAAGTGTTATGAATATTTTACTACTTTCATTCTTTCATGCATGCAATTGGATCAAAATATTATATGGAGGATTAATTGATGAAATAAGTTGAAGTTTTATTGGTTCTTGATTCACCTCACCCCTCTTAGTAACCTTCTCTACCTCATATTTCCAACAACATTTGGTTCAATAGATCTTACTATTGTGAGGTGAGTTTATACATGTACCTTGCATTTCTAAAGTTCAATTATTTCATTTCAAGGTTAATTATTAAATTTAGTTTTGGCCAAGGAAAACCCAACATCAATAAATAAAAAATATTTATATTACAGCTAGAGGATCTTAGATTGGTGAGCATATTGTGGATTTTAGTACCCTTTTTATCCTTTTCCAAAACTACAAAATTAGAATCATTGTCACACTCTTTCCATCAAGGCTGACCAAATCAGTCCTAATGCTTCAAGGATGATCATTTCCATCCTAATTAGTGAGGTTGACCCTGATATATTGCTAAAGAATTTTTTGGTTTTGTTTGCCTTACAATTTTTGGTCTAGAACACTAAGAATTAGCCCTTTCAAAGGTTATTTCACAACCTATTTTCAAGTTTTTATTTCACAAGGTAGGTTTTTTATTTCTTCTCTATTTCAATAAACTTTTCTATTATGATTTTAAGTTGTAATTATTTTGAATAACTAAGAAGGGTGAATCAATTATCTGAGGCCCAGATGTACAAATAAAACATTTTAGCGCTTAAAAATCCATATCCATAAAACCATAAGATGCATGCATCTATTAGATCATACAATACCTTAACGCAGTAGGTTACTATCCTAGGTCAAAAAACTTTGTTGAAATATAAACATGAAATGTCATAAACACATTCACACAATTTGACACAAGGATTTTATGTGGAAACCCAATTAGGAAAAACTACTACTAACATACTACCCAATTTCAATCTTCTAAAGTGATGCCCTATAAAAGGCCAACCCTATTAAAGGTTACAATATGCCCTATTAAATGTGACTTGGTTAGAGTATTTCAATCACATTATTAGGAGTGAGCCTTGTTAGAGCACTTTAGAACATTCCATTACAATGTCACCTAGTTAAAGGATTCACAAATGACTATTATGTCAACCTTAATTCAAAGCATTTTATCCACATTGGTACAATTATTAGAAAGAAACAACAAGACTTGATCTAATAAAAAACTTACAACTCACTTGAAGATTATAGATCTCTGGTTTAGTTCTCCATTCTGCTTGGCAATCATACTCTTCATCTTTGATAGTTTGTTCACCATTCAATAATTCATTCCATTAAGCCTTCTTTCTTTGTATGCCAACTATTGTCTCTTTTGTTTGGCCACTAAATGAAGCAATACCTAAACTCCTTATCTTCCCTAGGTTCTCATGCATGACAACCTTTCTTTTGGCTAGCTATCTCTATAAATAGAGAATTTAGATCTTTCTCTACTTAACCACAATCGTCCATTTTCAAGTTAGGTAAGATTTAATGTACCCACTTTTCCATGTTAGTTCCTCTAGAAACTTCCTCTACAATCTTCCTTGAATTTGCCTCAAAATGGTTTACATTTAATTCTATGCCACCAGATCATCATAGTCATCTTCCACATGCTTCACACAATTCAAGAAATAAAATTAGTCATCTCAGATTCATTAAATCTTTGAATTAATGTTGTTTTCTAATATTGGATATCTATACTATTTTGTCACTTAGCCAACACTAGTTCACACATAAAACACTACAGTTTACTGATGCTCGACATCAACTAAAAATTACTCAGCATATACTAACTTTCACTTAGCTTGCATTGTTTGTTTTTTTTCTTGAAACCTATTGATTTTTACTCAGATTCTACTATTTTTTTCATAGCTTACACTAATTTCTTGGCAAGCCTTGGCAAACACTTTTCTTACTTGATCTTCTTATAGTCTTATCTTGAGTAATGTTTTATTATAGACTTTAAGTAGATAAATAATACACTATAGTATCAATGTCTTACTTGATATTAGTGCTCCTTTTATACACCAAATAACTCAACCTTTCTCTAAATTCTCTTGTTATCTCCTCTTTTCAAATCCTCTTCATCAATCAACCATATGATATCATTCAAACCAAAAAAAAATTGTCTGACCAACAAGTAGTAGGTTTGACATCATTGACAAAATAATTATTGTTCCATTATAGGTTCTACACTTCAAAACAATCTCTTTTAAACAATCTCCCTCTTTGGCATTGATGGAAAACCAATATCAACAACAATACCAAAAATAAAATAATATCTTTGAAATTTCTCCCTTTATCAGTATATATCCTTACTCTATATAGGGTAATGCAAGCTTTTTCAATCTCCTTCAATGTATCTTTTTTATATCTCCCTCTTTCTTATATCTCCCTCTTTAGGTTATTTCTCTCCATTTGATAAAAATTCCAAAGACTTGTCATCTTTTCATGCAGTTATAATCAATCCAAGTTCTCCCTTTGTCACCTTGCATGTGATTATAAATCTTCTAATTCAGCTCCTTAATTACTTTGGGTAGATCCTAAAGTAAAATCCACTGCATCAAGTAGTAAGATACAACATTTAGCATAGTTGATATAGAGCACTACTCATACTTCTTAAGTAGCTTTGGATAGGGGTAACACCCCTAGTTTACCTCTAAGATATTCATGTGCATCCTTAGATAAATCTTTCGTGAGTATATCATCTATTTTTTCTCCTGTATTCACATATTCCATTCTCACTTCTTTGTTTTGAACCAACTCTCTCAAGTAGTGATACTTGATTTCAATGTGCTCAATCTTTATGTGCATCATAGGGTTCTTTGATATATTTATAGCACTTGTATTATCACAATAAAGTACCAAAGATTCAATAATTCCCTCCTTTATCACTTTGAGCGGGTGTTTGATCCATACGACATTTATTGTAGCAACCATATATTTAGCTTCAGTAATAGGATTTTTTTCCTACTGGTCTAGGTGACCAATCTCTTCCTCAAGAAAAAATACCCACCACTTGTACTATTTTGTCATCAATGTTTCTAGCCCAATTAGCATATGTATACACTTTTAACTCAAATTTATCATTTTTCTTGTAGTATAGACCATAATATTTTGTTCCTTTCAAATATCTCGTAATTATCTTAATAGCCATCAAATGATTCTCCTTAGGATTTGCAAATAATCTTACACCAATCCCAATAGCTAATGAAATATTAGGTCTTCTATTTACTACATGTTAGATTGCGGTGACTGATCAGGAAAGTACTGTACATACAATAGCTAAAGCTGTCAGTACACCTTTACCTAGTCATTTGAAATTGACTAAAGAGATGTGTCCCAAGACACGAGAAGAGGAGGATAAGATGTCCAAGGTACCCTATGCTTCAGCTATAGGAAGCTTGATGTATGCTATGGTATGCACTAGGCCAGATATTGCACATGCAGTGGGAGTCGTTAGTAGGTATATGAGTCATCTAGGATTTGAGCATTGGAATGCTGTCAAGTGGATTCTCTAATATTTGAGAGGAACATCCAATAAGTGTTTACACTTTGGGGGCCCTACTACTAATTTAAAGGGCTATGTTGACTCAAATTTGGCAGGGGATATTGATACTAGGTGAAGTACTACAGGTTATGTCTTTAGTGTTGGTGGGGCAGCTGTGAGCTAGGTTTCTAGGTTACAAAAGATTAATGCTCTATCCACTACAGAGGCAGAGTATGTTGTTGCTACAGAGGCGACCAAGGAGATGATATGGCTTTAGTTCTTTTTGGAAGAATTGGGAAATCCTTAGAAGGATAATTATTTGTTCACAAATAGTCAGAGTGCCATTCATCTTACTAAAAATTCAGCTCTGCATTTTAAGACCAAACACATATAGTTGCAGTACCATTTCATTCGATCAGTTTTGGAGGATGGATAGTTAAAGCTAGAGAAGATACATACCAATGAAAATCTAGTAGATATGCTAACAAAGGTTGTAACAAGGGAGAAGTTGAACTCCTATTCAGCTTCAGTTGGTCTTTTAGATTGAACATGAATAAAAGAACAGCAAAGGCTAGGGTGGTTTGATCCAGTGGGAGCCCCATGTGGTAGTGGTATTGCCACAGGATCAGTCTCCAAGTGGGAGATTGTTTTTTAGTGTGGAGCCTGATCAGTCCCCAAGTGGGAGATTGTTAGATTGTGGTGACTGATTAGGAAAGTATTGTACATACTTCATAATTTTGGTACTATTCGCCAATCATTTGGGTACTATTCGCCATTCGTAGATTCGCCACTAAAGTTATGGCTAATTATGGCCGACATGTTATAACCCTAAAGTGATTTAATACTTGTATAAAAGGGTTTAGGGTTGGGTATTTTTCATTATGTTGTGATGTGAAATTGGTTTTTGCAGCGGTATTGAGCTGTAAGGGATTACAGATTGTAATCAGGTTGTAATCACTGGATTGTAATAAGATCGGACTTGTTGTTTGGTGGATGTAGCCCATGGATTGGGTGAACCATGTTAAATCTTGGTGCCTTGTGTTCATTTCTATGTGATCTATTATTTTCTATTATTTGTTATATTTGCATGAAGTTTTTTATTTTTATCCATGGTTTATCCTAACAAGTGGTATCAGAGCGAGGTTTTCTTTCAGTTATCCTCTGTAGGAAAGTCTCACAGTTAAGTGGGAGTCTCATAGTTGAGTGGGAGTGATGGTAGATGAGGGTAAGCTAAGGGTTGATAGGTTTAATGGGTAGAACTTCCAGTTATGGAAGATGAAAATGGAAGACTATCTATATCAGAAGGATTTATTGAAGTCGTTGGAAGGCAAAGCCAAGAATCAGGGAACTATGTCAGAGGCTGAATGGGATCTTTTGGATAGAAAGGCACTTGGAAGCATTCGGTTACGCTTGGCACCATTGGCGGCATTTAATATTACAAAAGCAAAGACAACAGAAGATTTGATGAAAACCCTAGCGACACTGTATGAAAAGCCCTCCACTTCAAACAAGGTATTTCTCATGAAGCATTTATTTAATATGAAAATAGTAGAAGGTGGATTTGTTGCAGATCATTTAAATGAGTTTAATACTATTACTAGTCAGTTATCTTCTGTGGGTATCAATTTTGATGAAGAAATTAGGGCTCTCTTGATTTTGTGTTCTTTGCCTAAAAGCTGGAATGACTTGGTAATGGTGGTGAGTAATTATGTTCCTGGCTCTAGTACCCTAAAATATGATGATGTGATTGGTGTTGTTTTGAGTGAGGAAATGAATAGAAAATCCTTAGGTGGATCTACATTAGGAAGTGCTTTGAATGCACAAAGCAGGGGCAGAACGACTGAAAGAGGAAGTAACTCTAGAAATGGTGGGAAATCAAGAGGAAAGTCAAAGGGGAGGAGGTCTCAATCGAGAGGACCAAATGATTGTTGCTACTATGGGAAACTAGAGGAAAAAAATAAAGATTGTTGGAATCAAAAGAAAAATGAAGGAGATAAATCAGATGGAGACAAGGAGGCAAATGTGGTAAGTAAAAAATCTGAAGAGGATGCTTTGCTTCTATCTTTAGAGAGTGTTGATGATTCATGGGTTTTAGATTCTGGTGCTTCATTTCATGCTACACCTCATAGAGGTTATTTCATTGATTATGTCCAAGGGGGTTTTTGGCTTATTTATTTGGGGGATAATGAACCCTGTTAGATTGTTGGAAAGGGAAAAATTAAGATTAAGTTGCAGAATGGGAATCATTGGCTACAACATCAGGTAAGACATGTTCCAAGGCTAAGTAGAAATTTAATTTCAGCTGGGCAACTCAGTGATGAGGGTTGTGTAGTTACTTTTAATGATAAAAATTGGAAGGTTTCAAAAGGTTCTCTTGTAGTAGCAAAAGGTGTGAAAGTAGGCAACTTATATCTTTGTACAGGTCATATTGTTCCTACTACTTTGATTGTTTCAAAGAAAAATGAATATTCAGGAACAATTGCTGCAGTTGAGCAGGGAGAACAAATAATTGTTGTAGATTCTGATACAGCGCTGTGGCACAATAGACTTGGGCACATGAGTGAGAAAGGTATGAAAGTACTTCATTCAAAGAAAGTTTTACCAGGTCTGAAATGTGTTAATATGGATTTTTGTGTAAGTTGTGTGTATGGAAAACAAAAGAGAGTGAGTTTTGTAAAGACTGGGAAGGAAAACAAAAAGGAGAAATTAGAGATTGTCCATACAGATGTATGGGGACCAGCTCAGGTATCTTCCCTTTGTGGCTCTCATTATTATGTTACATTTATTGATGATGCAACTAGAAAAGTATGGGTTTATTTCCTTAGATAGAATTTTGATGTATTTCAAACTTTTAAGAAATGGAAATGCTTGGTTGAAAATGAGACTAGTAAGAAATTAAAATGTCTCAGATCTGATAATGGTGGTGAGTATTGCAGTCATGAATTTGAAGATTATTGCTCCACTAATGGTATTCATAGATAGAAAACTATTCCAAGGACTCCACAGGAAAATGGAGTGGCTGAATGCATGAACAAGACTACAATGGAGCGCACAAGGAGCATGAGGTTGCATGCTGGGTTGCCCTTACACATGTGGGAAGAGGCTATCAATACTATAGTATATTTGATTAATAGAGGTCCCTCTACTCCTTTGGGCTATGGTATTCCAGAGGAAGCATGGACTAGTAAGAAGGTGAGTTATTCTTTTCTCAAGACCTTCGGTTGTGAAGCTTTTGCTCATATAGACTCTAAAAATAGAACCAAGCTAGAAGCTAAATCAAAGAAATGTGTCTTTGTTGGATATGGCATTAATGAATTTGGTTATAGGCTTTGGAATTTTTGAAATCTTAAAATTGTTAGAAGTCAGGATGTCATATTCAATGAGAAAGTGTTGTACAAAGATCTGTTGCAGCAACATGAGAAGAAAGAAGATGATTATGTAGTGTTGGATGATACTCCAAAAGCTGATGTTCCAACCATTCCTCATGATGTGCAACAACTGCAACAACAAATACCACACACACCAATGAATGTTAGATGGTCAACAAGGAAAATTAGACCTCCACAAAAAATTTCTCCCTCTTTGTATTCTATTTTACTTACTAATGCTGGTGAACCTGAAAGTTATGATGAAGCTATCCAGGTGGATACTAAGATTCAGTGGGAGTCTACAATGAAAGATGAAATGGACTCTTTGCTACAGAATAAGACATGGGATCTATGCAAGTTGCTTGCAAGTAAAAAGGCTTTATAGAATCAGTGGGTTTATAGGTTGAAAGAAGAGGAAGGAGGTAAGAAAAGATTTAAGGCCAGGTTAGTTGTAAAAGGATTTGCACAGAAAAAGGGGATTGATTTTGATGAGATATTTTCTCCTGTTGTTAAAATGACTTCTATCCGTACTGTTTTAAGTCTTGTGGTGACTAAAGATTTGCATTTAGAGAAGTTGGATGTTAAAAAAACCTTTCTTCATGGTGATTTGGATGAAGAAATATATATGGCCCAGCCACAGGGATTTGAGGTCAAAGGTAAGGAGAACTTAGTGTGCAAATTGAAGAAAAGTTTATATGGCTTGAAGCAAGCACCTCGATAATGGTATCTAAAATTTGACAAGTTTATGCATGAGCATGGCTATAATAGGTGTCATTCAGATTATTGTGTTTATTTTAAGAGGTTGGATTATGATAGCTACATTATTTTATGTCTATATGTTGATGATATGCTTGTAGCTGGATCTAACATGGATCATATTAAGGGGCTAAAATGCCAGTTAGCACATGCATTTGCTATGAAGGATTTGGGGGTAGCAAAAAAAATCCTTGGTATAAAGATTTGCAAATATAGGAAGAACAAAACATTGACGCTATCTCAAGCTGATTATGTTGAGAAGGTGTTGCAATGTTTCTTTATGGAGAATGCTAAAGTTGTCAGCACACCTTTACCTAGTCATTTGAAATTGACTAAGGAGATGTGTCCCAAGACATGGGAAGAGGAGGATAAGATGTCCAAGGTACCCTATGCTTTAGTGTAGGAAGCTTGATGTATGCTATGGTATGCACTAGGCCAGATATTGCACATGCAGTGGGAGTCGTTAGCAGGTATATGAGTCAACCAGGAATTGAGCATTGGAATGCTGTCAAGTGGATTCTTTGATATTTGAGAGGAACATCCAATAAGTTTTTACACTTTGGGGGCTCTACTACTAATTTAAAGGGCTATGTTGACTCAGATTTGGCAAGGGATATTGATACCAAGCAAAGTACTACAAGTTATGTCCTTAGTGTTGGTGGGGCAACTGTGAGCTGGGTTTCTAGGTTACAAAAGATTAATGCTCTATCCACTACAGAGGCAGAGTATGTTGCTGCTATAGAGGTAGTCAAGGAGATGATATGGCTTCAGTTCTTCTTGGAAGAATTGGGACATCCTTAGAAGGATAATTATTTGTTCACAGATAGTTAGAGTGCCATTCATCTTGCTAAGAATTCAGCTCTGCATTCTAAGACCAAACACATACAGTTGCAGTACCATTTCATTCGGTCAGTTTTGGAGGATGGACAGTTAAAGCTGGAGAAGATACATTCCAATGACAATCTAGCAGATATGTTGACAAAGGTTGTAACAAGGGAGAAGTTGAACTCCTCTTCAACTTTAGTTGGTCTTTTAGACTAAACATGAATAAAAGAATAGGAGAGGCCAGGGTGGTTTGATCCAGTAGGAGCCCCATGTGGTAGTGGTATTGCCACAGGATTAGTCTCCAAGTGGGAGATTATTGTTTAATGTGGAGCCTGATCAGTCTCCAAGTGGGACATTGTTAGATTGTGGTGACTGATTAGGAAAGTACTGTACATACTTCATAATTTTGGTACTATTCGCCAATCATTTGGGTACTATTTTCCATTCGTAGATTCGCCACTAAAGTTATGGCTAATTATGGCTAACATGTTATAACCCTAAAGTGGTTTAATGCTTGTATAAAAGGGTTTAGGGTTGGGTATTTTTTCATTATGTTGTGATGCGAAATTGGTTCTTGTAGCGGTATTGAGCTGTAAGGGATTACTGATTGTAATCAGGTTGTAATCATTGGATTGTAATAAGATCAGACTTGCTATTTTGTGGATGTAGCCCAAGGATTGGGTAAACCACGTTAAATCTTGGTGCCTTGTGTTCATTTCTATGTGATCTATTATTTTTTGTTATTGGTTATATTTGCATGTAGCTTTTATTTCTATCTTTTGTTTATCCTAACACTACATATTGCAACTTACCAATCATAAACCTATACATTATTTGATTCACTTCAATAGAATCATCAGTCTTTGAAAGTTTATGTTTTGTCACTATAGGAGTAACTAGTTTTGAATCCTCCAAACCAAAAAATTTCATTATTTCCTTCACATACTTAGACTGAGTGATGTATATACCATATTTCATTTGATATAATTGCAAACCAAAAAAGAACTTGATCTCTCCGAACATAGACATCTCAAATTCTTTCTTTATTTCATTTGTAAATATCTTATATAATGCATTGTAACCTCCATATATGATATCATTAACATAAATTTCAGCTAGTAAAATGCTTTTACCTCCTTCTGTCTTCAAGTATAGATTGATTTTATCATCAATCTTCTCAAAACCAATCTTCACAAGATAATTATGATGACTCTCATACCATTCTTTTGGGGCTTTCTTTTTGTATTCTACATACCATGTTCTTGTTGTTTGGATCAACAAATCCTTCAACTTGTTCTATGTAAACCTCCTCTTCTAGTATACCATTAAGAAATGTTAACTTCACATCCATCTGATAAACTTTAAAACCTTTGTATGTAGATTCAGCAAGCAAAATTTCTACTCCTTGCAATCTTGCAACTAGGAAAAATGTCTCTCCATAGTCAATTCCTTCTTCTCATGCATACCCCTTGGAAACTAATCTTTCCCTATTCCTTGTGACTTTACTATTCTCATCTAACTTATTTCTATACAACCACTTGGTTCTAATAACATTCTTATTTTCTAGTCTAAGTACTAGAGTCCATTTTTTTTCTCAATCTGATCAATCTCTTCTTTCATGACTTTACTATAATCATAATTCTCTAATGCGTATTTCATTGACTTTGGCTCATGCATGCCTAAAAAACATGTATCACTTCTCAACCTATTACTTGTCATTGGTCTAGCTTCTTTATCTCCAATAAATTTTTCAATAGGGTGATGTCTTCTGACATACTCTCACAATCTTGGTTATGCTCTTATTTTCAATGGGTTTTTCAACTTCAAAATCACTATGTACTTCTCTATTAGGTGGATTGACATTGCTTTCATATACACTTATCTCAGAATCAAAATGTACCTTAGCTTCTATCTGCAACTTGATTCTTGAATGTAACTCGGTTCCTAAATGTAACATGGTTCTTGAATGCAACTTAGTTCCTAAATGCAACTTGACATCCATTATATGTGTCTCAATAGTCACTAATACTTACTTGTGTTGGTTTACAATTTCATTCACAACACCTTCATCAATAGGCATATCTTCATAAAAGTATACAAAAGATTTGTACTCTTAACGTTCCTTCATAGTTTATCTTCATCTACCTCTTTATATTCATCAAACTTAATATTTGTAGTTTCCACAACTTTTTTAATGTTATTATCTAAACACTTATAAGCTTTACTTCTCGTGGAATAGCCTAGGAATATTCCTTCTTCACTTTTAGCATCGAATTTACCATTTCTATTATCTTTATGAATGTAGCACTTACTTCTAGATACCTTAAAATATTTTGCATTGGGTTAGTATCCACACCATAGTTCAAAAGGTGTTGAATAAGTACCCTTCTTGACTTGTAGTCAATTCAGGGTATAGACAGTTGTACTTACAACTTCTCTCTAGTATTTCAAAGCAACATTCTTCTCCATCATTAGTGTACTAGAATAGTCCATTATAGATTTGTTCCTCCTTTCAAAAATCCCATTTTGTGGAGGGGCCCTAGGTGAAAAAGTGTGTCTCTTGATTCCTCTATCATTATAGAATATCTCAAACTCATTTGATGTAAATTATCCACCTCTGTCAAATCTTAGACATTTCAAACTTTTTCCAGTGTCCTTTTCAATTCTAGCCAAGTTCCACTTAAACATTTGGAAAGCATCAGATTTTTATTTTAGAAACATAACCGTCATCATCCTAGAATAATCATCAAAAAATAAGATAAAGTACTTGTCACCTTTGTAGCTTTGCATATCAATTAGTCCACATAAATCAATATGAACTAATTCCAAAATTTCTTTAGAGGAGTGATTCTTACTTTCCAAACTAGATTTTGTCATTTTGCCTAACTAGCATTGTTTGCACATCACATTATTAGGTTTTTTTAGTTTAGGAAAACTTCTTACTGTTTTCATGTTACTAATACTGACTAAGTTATCAAAGTTAACATGACATAACCTCTTGTTCCATAGCCACATATTATCAAATTCTACAACAAGACAAGTAGCATCATTCATGTCAAGATAAAATAGATTACATCTAGTTTGATCTCAATTTCTAATTAGTTTCCCATTAGTTTCATAGATCATTTATTTCCTTTTCTCAAATTCAACATTGCAACCTAAACTATTCAGTTGTGACACACTCAACAAGTTATAATTAAGTCCCTCTACTTAATAAGCATTGTCACATATGATATTTTCTATCAATTTGATTGATCCTTTACCTTTTATCAAAGAGGGTGTATCATTACCAAATATTACACTATTTCTATTGTAATAATCAAGGGTACTAAACTTACTTTTATCTCTAGTCATATGATGTGAACATCCACTATTAATAATCCATCTATCACTCTTGTTCACATAAGATACTAGTGTACTCGCCTCATCCTCATAAGAATCATCACTCATAGAAACATACACAACTTCATCATCATGGTCATCAGAATCATCTTTAGTTTCTTCCTCAGCAATGTAGAAAGACTTCTTTCCTTTGTCTTTATAATCTTTGTCATTCTCATCTCTTTTATTTCTATATTTGTCTCCACTTGTATTGTTCTTCTTCTCTCAACATCTAGCAGCAATATGACCAACGTCATTACAATTAATGCACTTAATAGGTAGCTTAGCTTTGTATTTCCCTTTTCCTCTATGAAATATCCTCCCCAAAAATGATTCAAGATCTTCTACATTATCCTCATCTATATCACTATCACTAGAAACATGTTTGAAATTTTTGCTTTTCTCTTTAGGTTCATTTAATGATAATTTAGTTTTGAAAGAAAATTCAACATTTTCAATTTTGAAATTGTCAAAATTAGAGAGTTCAAAGGCAGTGAGTCTACCCATCAGTCCTTCAAGGGTCAAATTATTACCAGGAACACACCTTAGTTCTTGTATGGTTGAGACTCTAGTAGCATATATAAGCAACAGTGCTCTTAATACTTTGCTGATTACAATCTCATCTTCAATAATGCCATTAGCTCCTCTTTAACATTCACAAAATTTTTGATTCTTGTGAAATATTGGACAATGGTCTTACCTTCTTGAATTCTCATGTCATCAAAATTTCCTCTTAGACTTTAAGATTTGGCTCTCAAAGCATTTTTATCTCCTTCATAAATAGTTTGTATTTCATCCCACATGTTCTTTGTAGTATTACATCCTTTGATGTCATCAAACTTTGAGCAGCTTAGGGAAGAGGCAAGCTCTAACATTGTTTGATTGTGTTCTTTCTTCTTTTTTAGATCATTAGTAGTTAAGGCTCCAGCATGATCAACATGGACAATATGGATGGTAGATTGTGCATAGTCTCCAAGACCTCCTAGATGTAGCTTCATCAAAATTTGCCATGTAGGAAAGATTTTCCTTGTTTAGTTTTGGCACCACCTTTCTATACATCTTGATCTTTAGCTTTTAGTACCTTCAAACAATTTCCTCTCAAGCACCAATGCTCTAATACTAATTGTTGGAATTCTTTAGAATAAATGAGAGGTGGGTAAATTAGTTATCCAAGGTTTAGATGTACAAATAAAACTTTTCAATGCTTAATAGATCTATATACATAAAACCATAACATGCATGCATCCATTAAATTATACAATACCTTAATTTAGTAGGTTATTGTCCTAGGTGAAAATAAATTTACAGAAATATAAACATGAAATTTCATAAACACATTCACTCAATGTTACACAAGGATTTTACATGGAAACCCAATTTGGGAAAAACTACCAGTTACGTGCTATCCAATTTCACTCTTCTGAAGTGATGCCCTATGAAAGAACAACCTTGTTAAAGGTTACAATACACACTGTTAAATGTGACCTCGTTAGAGGATTTAAATCACCCTATTAGGAGTGAGCCTTGTTAGAGGACTTTAGAACATTCCATTAGAATGTCACCCATTTAAAAGATTACAAATGACCATTAGGTCAACCTTAATCTAAAGGATTTTATTCACATTGGTACAGTTGTTAGAAAGAAATAATAGGACTTAATCTAACAAAAAAATTACAACTCACTTATATATTATAGATCTCTAGTTTAGACCCCATTTTTCTTGGCATTCATACTCTTCAACTCTGATAGTTTGTTCACCCTTCAAGAATTCATTCCCTTAAGTCTTCTTGCTTTGTATACCAACTACAATATCTTCTATTCAGCCACTAGATGAGGCAATACCCTAGACTCCTTGTCTTCATTAGGTTCTCATGCATGAAAACCTTTTCTTTTGGTCAGCTATCTCTATAAATAGAGAATTTAAATCTTTTTCCACTTAACCACAATCATCCATTTTAGGGTTAGGTAAGATTCAATGAATCTACCCACTTTTCCATTTTAGTTCCTCTATAAACTTCCTCTACAATATTCCTTAAATTTTTCTCAAAATAGTTGACCTTGAATTTTGTGCACCAGCTCATCATAGTCATCTTCCACACACTTCACATAATTCAAGAAATCAAATTAGTCGGCTTAGATTTGTCAAATCTTCAATTTAACACTATTTGCTAAGACTTGACATGTATATTTTTCTGTCACTCAACCAATACTAGTTCACTCAAAAAAAACTTAAGTTTACTCAACAAACATTAAAGTTTACTGAGGCTCACATCAACTAAACTTTACTCATCATATACTAACTTTCACTCAGCTTGTACTGTTTGTCTTCTTTGCTCAGTATCTATTAATTTTTACTCAGCTTCTACTATTTTTTGCTCACCTTGCATTGATTTCTCGGCAAGGCTTGGTAAACACCTTTCTTACTTGATCTTATTATAGTCTTAGCTTGAGTAATCTTTCATTTTAGACTTTAAGTATATAAATAATATACTATAGTATCAATGTCTTACTTGATCTTAGTGTTCCTTTTATACACCAAATAACTCAATCTTTCTCTAGGTTCTCTTGTTATCTCCTCTTTTCAAATCCTCTTCATCAATCAATCACATGATAGCATTCAAACCAAAAAGATATTTCCTCACTAACAAGTAGCAAGTTTTAATTTTTTGACAAAATAATGATTGTTCCATTACAAGTTCTACACTTCAAAATAATTGAGCTTTTCAACAACAATTAATTCTTACATTGCACATATAATTAATTGTTCTTCATAGCTCTTGCTGCATTAGGGTTTTAAGGACTCTTTGTGTTCTTTCTCCAACCCTATAACCATTAGATCTTTGTTTTTATTGGTGCTCCTTTATCACTTGGTTAGCACTAATCCTCTTAGATCTAGTTACCTTATAGTTTGGATTGAAACTATCAATATCCTTAACTTCTCTTTTGGATACAACGTTAATCAACTATCCCTATAGTGTGAAGTAGTAGAGACCTATTACAATTGCTTCGCATTTCCCCTTGTACAATATATTTTCTTAAAATGCAATGTATCTAACTAGTTCTTGTATTTTCTGAAAATGAGAACTTTGTAAGAGTACTTATTTCTAAAGAAAGAAGATAGATTACATCGAGTCAAAAATATTGAGTGCTAAGTTCATTACTAGAAGTAATTGGAAAAATTTCATATTGTTGTTAAGGTCAAAGAAGGTGGTTTGCCCTATGATATGTTCACATTTTGGTAGAGGCATGTTGAAAATTGGCTAGATGGGGAATGGAAAACTCTTGAGAAATTTGATATGTTAGAAAAATGAAGAGCACTGTGTGAAGCTTCCTATCATAGATTAGTGGTATGTTGTGTAGCTTTGTGAAATCAAGAGCACTATAGTGTGCATATACACTTTGTGTGCATATATACTTCTTGGGATAGTAGAGGATGATATTTTGATCATAGTGAGGAGGACCTAAATAGTGCAAGTGTTTAAAATTAAAAATAAGTTTATCAATTAAAAATGAGTCATTGGTGTTGAAAAGATTCCTTCATGGAAGTTTGAGATAACATACCAACAAAAAATGACATGGAAAAATATATTGCATTCATAGTCTAATTGAGGTATATTGTTTTGGTATGTGAATAAATTGAGTATTTAGAGTTGTAGATATTAATTAAATAAAATTTAATAATATTTATATCAAGTAAAAATAGTTCGGATTGAAGGTGAGATGGTATGCTAAAGTTTGTTGGATGCTTAGTTGTTGAAATTTTTCGAGTAGAGGGTACTAGTGTTGGAATGGTAGAATGTTCTTATGTCATTGGTTTCTTAAATTAAATAAAATTATTGGATGATATCCCTCATGATAAAGTTGAAAAAAAAGGCTATGTATTTAAGGCTAAATTTTAAGAGCATGACATCTTAGTTAAAATGAAAATCTAGTGCTCGTGCATTGTACTTGAGCTATTGTAAGGGGTGAATTATTAGTTGTGTCTAAAACTCTAGAGGTTTTTTCTTAACATGTTGTTGAACCATATATCTAAAATGGATTCCTATAGAACTAGTATGTACAATGGCTGGGCACCCATGTATCTAGATAGATAGAATTCTTTTCATATGGACTCAATATCAATTTGATATAGTTTAAAATAAAGGCAAAAGAGATGATGGTTTCCCCATAATGACAACTTATGGTCATTAGAACTAATGAGTTCTTGGTTTGTGGTAGTCAAAAACCACTTGAGTGAAAAGTTTACAGTGATTTTGAATTTTTTTTTGTGTAAGCTTTGTGGTGAGCAAAAACTAGTTTAGTATTGAGTTTGTGGTGAGCTTGAAACCACTTCAAAATTTCATCAAATGGTGAAAACCTAACATGGTTATGATGAGGAGAAAGTAATAAAAATGAAAATATTTAATAACTGATTATAAATGGGTACCTAAAAAGGATTTAGGCTTGGAAACATCTTTTCTAAATTATGGGTAATATCTAAACAATTTCATGATTAATTTATGGGCAGCTATTGGAAATATAATTTAATTATTCTTAATGTTTGAAATGACATTTTCTACAAAGACCAATTGATTTTGACCTAACCACCACCTATGCCCATACCTTTCAAATTATGTTAACTATTTCACCTTTGTGTTATAAATGTTACATCCAACTCTATTCTACAGTGTCAATAACATTTAATATATTTTTATTTATAACTTAATAGACTAGCCTGTGATACATAGAGCCCATATTTCAATTTGTCCTTTGATTTCTCTCCAATGTTGTGTTATGTTTTTCAAGTCATATCTCCTAGATAATCAAGTATCATGTAGATGAGTCCATTATTACCCAAGTCAAGAATCCACATTATTTCCATTATCACTAAAATATTTTAAGGAATATTAGTCTATATATAACTAAATGAACTTTCCAAGTTGAATTTTATTGTTAAGCTATAAATTCATATCTTTGTGTGCAAGAGAAATATTTATACCATGTGATGAATCTAAAAGTTTAACATGTTTAAGTAACTGATCATTTACAGACAATCTCTATATGTAGGGGTTTTTGTACTCTAGTCCATAAATTTTTCTCCAAGCTACAAACCCTAAGCTATAAATTCTTATCTTTGTGTGCAAGAGAAATATTTGTACCATGTGATGAATCTAAAAATTTAACATGTTTAAGTAACTAATCATTTACAGACAATCTCTATATGTAGGGGTTGTTGTGCTCTAATCCATAAATTTTTCTCCAAGCTACAAACCCTCACATTAATCAATTGTGTTACTTTAGACACATTCTAATGAATTAGAGCTCCTCATATAAGTTTTTTTTTAGTGCCATAACTATGTTGAACAAACATAAATTACAAAATCAAAAGCTTTCAGAAAACAAAGACACACTTGTAAGATCAAATTCATAAGGGTGCCTAGAATTTCATTAGGTCTTTGTGGGAGACCTATCTATAATAAATGAGAATATAGGGATGGAACCAATATGCCATCATTCACTAACATAGTCCACCTCTGAACTACATGTCCAAAGATAAAATCTCAATCAAGAAGTTATTTATGTTCAACACCTGCAAAGATGGTAATCTCTAAAATTTCCAAGACTCTATGGGTCATGTCCTTTGAATTTGTACATATAGTCCTCTAGTTTTGGACAAATGGCCCTTTATGTTCCTACACATAATCCACTTGTCTTGGAGAAAGGGCCATCTATATTTGTGCATTCTCTCACATTAAAAATGTAGATGCCTCTAAACATTCCAATAGAATGTTGGCACAATAAATAGTTTACTTAGGATGGTTAATGTTTGATTACCATTTTATATCAAATATTGGTTTAATATTTAGTAAAAGGAAATGCAACAATCCCATTGCCTATTTGAATTTTGCTTAATAGTTTTTTAAACAAGATCCCTTTACAATAATTACATTACATGAACTAAAAATGAAAATGAATTATATTATGGTAATATATTATTTTAGGAGCATATCACTTTTTATTTAGAAAATAATAAAACTATAAAATCAATAAAAATACAAAATTTATCTTTTTACAATTATATTAGTATTTATATTAAAAAAGGTGAGAGTCCCATTTTTAAAAAAATTCTATTATTATTAATATTATTATTATATAGAGGAAATGTTCGAAAGCTACAATTGGAACAATTGTTAAGTTGTCATTGATGTCAAACCTATTGGTGAGATAGTTTGCTATCTTATCTAAGTGTCATATCTATTTGATTGATGAAGAGGATTTTAGAAGTTGTAAAAGTGTTTAAAAGAAAGGTTAAGTTATGAAGAGGACACTATAAATGGACAAATGATTAGTTGGACTTTGACAATATAAAGTGATTGAATAAATCATGTTGCAAGTTGAGAAGACATTAATGTTAAATCCTTGAAGATGTGATCGAAGACAAATCAAATGCATATCCTTGACCGAGCAACATAGCAGAAGATTAAGGAACTGAAGGTATATACCAAGTGATGCTAGTGTCAACCAAGCACCAGAACAAGTCGAGCAAAGTTAGTGTTGATCGAGCATCAATATTGACTGAGTGATAGTTTATGTGCCAAACAAGAAATTTAGTAGCGACTGAGTAACCCATCAATGATTGTGTTAGAATACAATGTTGGTCAAGGAACAATATTTTAACATTCTATGGGAAATCATAACTTCCAACTAACTAAGTTGATTTCTTGGGAAATGGAAAGCATGTTGAAGATAAGAACTGATGAGTTCGATCATTTAATGCCATGAGAGGATTAGGTAAATGACCTAAGGGATGGATTCTAAGAGAAGTTTCTAGAAAAGAAGAAGATAAACAAGATGGTGATCGAATTCATCATATGTGATGGATCTAATTGTAAACCCTTAGATCCACGGTGATGTTGAAGTGGAAAAAAAATCAAAATTACCTAATTAAGGAGGTACAAGGGCCTAACGTACTAAGAATTTTAGTGTGTGTGGTAAACAAAAAAAGTTAGAGTAGTTAATGATGTTATTGATTGACAAACTTGAGTAGGGACATGAGAAGAGTTGAGAAGAGAAGGAGGGTGATTTCTTGAAGGATTTCCAAGCAAACCAGAGACTAAGATTACAATGAGGGTCAATCATTGAATAAATACATTTGAGCCAAACTGAGATCTATATATGGAAAGTAAGTTGTACTTAACAAATCAAAACTTGCTATTAATTTCTAACCATTTTAAATAGTATTTGAAATCCTTTAATCAAGGTTGACCTAATAGTAATAAGTAAATCCTTTAATAGGGTGACATTCTAATAGAATTATTTAAAGACCTCTAACAAGGCCACTCCTAAAAAAGTGATTAAATAATTTAACAAGATCACATTTAACAAGGTATTTTGTAACCTTTAATAGGGTTGGCTCCTAATAGAGCTCACTTAAGAAGAGTAAAAATTTGGTGAAATGTTACTGGTGATTTTTCCCAAATTGAGTTTCCACATTAAATCCTAATGTCAAACTTGTGTGGATGTTATTTATGGTCTTTTAATAATTAATATTTACATTTTATAAGTCTGTTATATTTAGGACAAGTGGACAACTAGTTTATGTTACTGAAAAATGACTATAGTGACCAAGCCATGGAATGATAAGATCTTAAGTTATTTAAGTGTTTGTTTGTTTAATTGGTACATCTGGACCTTGGATAATTGATTCACCTCCCCTATGATTTATTCTAAACATTCTAAAAGGAAATAGTTCAAATTCAATTTTTTTGATTCTTTCTAACTTACAATCATTTATATTCCCTCTTATATTCATGTCATTCCATCTTGTCAATTTACTAAAAATTTTATATTTGGTCATAGTAGCCAATCAAGTAAGGAATCAAGAGAATAATTATTTTTCCAATTAGTAATTAGATAGTTGAGCATGAGCATGCATGTTCTCTTATTAAAGGGAATTCTAGTATGGGTTGTAATTCAAAGAGAACTATATAGAGATTATGGTTATACTATCTCTTATACCAAAGGAAAAACTACACCTAGATAGCCAAATCTAGTACTACTAGGAATGACATCATAAATACTTTAAATCATAGAGTTACACTACCATTTAATTGCATAGAAAATGGCAATATTTGAATATGCATGGTTAAGGGAATATGAATAATTCATTTGATCATATGAAATGCTTTTAGACCCACTGATTGAAAGGGTTCTTAATTTGATAAATGACAATATGCATTTCCATGAGCGGCGTAGTACTCCATGTATTTAAATAAAACATTCTGACATCAATCAATAGAATGATATTTCCAAAATTATTCATTGACAATGTTGATCAAGATTGGTGGGTTAGTCGTTTGTGGACCCTTTTTTATGATAGGAGGAGAGGTTATTTATATACATCTTTCATTACTAGGCACTAGTAATATTCTGTTGTTGGTGTCTAATGATCTGATTGTACTTCAAGTCACAACCCATTAATTTCTTCTTTTCTTAATCAAAAGCAAAATATTGTTAGTATTGATTATACAAAACATTTGAACCATCCCACAAAGATAACATATGATATGATTTGGTCATGCTCAAAGTTATAAGTATCTAAAATTATATTGCTACTCCTCTATTTTAGAACTCAAGGATGTTAGTTCTTGTACTTTATTGCCCTCCACAAACAAGCTAAAAAAAGAAGAAGATAACAATGGAGGTTGAGATGATATCATAAAGCTTTTATCTCATTAAGAAGCAACATCCATAATATTAAAAATAAACCTATGGCAATATGTAAATATAACCTTATTTGTACTAGATGGTTTCATGTGAATTATATTTCTTGACCTAATCTTTCTTAAACATTAGTAGTATATTACACAAGATATGGTATGTTTTTCATTTTTTATTAAGGCTAAAATTGTTTTTTCACAGGGACCTGAAACCCCAAAAGTTTTATAGAAGAAAGAAAGCATTAAATCCTGAAATGAAATAGTGTTATGACCAATAGACACACCCAAAACCACAACTACCCTAACCTAGCAAAAACCAGCACTAAAACCAACACAACAAAAGACTAGCTAACTACCTTGCTACAACAAAAAAGACAAAAAAAGACCAACACAAAGAGAGGTTACCTAGCCCGGACCTTTGACCTTATCTTTTAGCTACTGGTGAATCCCTTTAATCTACTCTATGACCTTCTTTATGTCGCTTTGGCCAATCTGAACCTCCTTCTTTTGTCGTTCTTTTTTGGTTCCACCAAATCCAACACTAGGATAATTTCCTTACCCTTATCCATGATATTCATAACCTTATTCAAGTAATCCATCAAAGTGTCGATTAAGCCCTAGCATTTACCAAGCACATACTTTGTACTCTTCTCCATATGGACAACTTTATTTCTTAGATCTTCTAAGGCCTCCTAATTTCCCTGATCCTCTTTCCCATTTTTCATCTGTCCACTCTTGATCTCCAATTCTTCAATTTTCCCTCTAAAGCTCAACATTTGAGGTTCAGTACTTTAATAGAGTAGATTTAGGGAATACCAAGAAATAGCTTTAGCAGTCTCCAAGACTCCATAAGGAGGGTCTACAATAAGGTCTTTGAAGTCATCTTCTCTTTTGTGAGTTTCGCATTAAGCTCATCATCATCCACATTGTGGAACAAAGGGATTCTCTCTTTACCCATTTCTTTCTCGTTTTTTTTGGAATGACCCTAAAACCCCTGGCCTCAACATCACGAAGGGAATTGAACACATCATGATCGATAGATAGCTGTTTAACAGCACTTCATATAGCTGTTCGCGATATGCTTTTGTTAATTGTATAGCTGTAACTTATAAAGATTGACATTTCTCAAATAGATCTGGCATTTCTTTGGGTTCATTATCTTACAAAATTTAGAGTTTCCCTTCTAACGTGTCTGTGAGATTTTGACAATTGTAATCTTCAGTTGCCTAGCTCTTTCGTAATAGCCTTTAATAATCTTCATCAATTACTTGATCAGCATGCGCTCATTTAATAATCTGCAAACCTACGCAGGCATCATCCTGGAGCAATGGGGTAACAACACAACATCAAGCCCTGGGCATGGAGGGCAAAAGTTATGCAAACATCCCCTTAATTATAATGGGATTTAGGCCAAGGATCTCCACTAGGCACTCAGTAATTTCTTTGCAAAGCTTTATCAAATCGACTGAACAAACCTCAACTCTATCACTGCGGAACTTAGAAATAAACCATGAGCTATTAATATCCCAGGTCATTGCTATCCACCAGAACTACAAAATACCAGGTAGAAAAAATCATTAGTCTAAAATAACATGATATATTGAAGAACCTAATGCAATCTCATTAAAAGTAAATTCCTTTGGCTGTGCCTATTTGTGATTTAGGATTCAGAAACCCATATAAAGAGTAAATGCCTCAATAGAATGGATTCACCCGGAGAAAGATATTTCTTCCAAAGGCCATCATGTCATACCGGCCTAAGAAAATCAAAGGTTTCCACTTTTAGTTCAAGTATTTAGTGCGTGACCTCGTGAGCATCAAAACTGAAAGCAAAAGCGATATATTTAGCATGTTTGTCCATCATGGGAGTATCTTTGCCATGTCAATGAGAGGATTTTGAATGATAGACAGAGAAATTAGGGTACTACTTCAAGTATATCTCTCTTTACCAATTATCATTCGATTCTACAGCCTCTTGCAGGTCACCGCCTTTGAAAGATGTGCCCATATTTAACTTTGAATTCACCACGAATTGAACGATACTATTTTCCCCAAGTAGTAATAAGTATGTTCGGTAAAATTAATACAAGAAATCTATGATGTTGGGAGAGTTTGCATGGTGTACATGAAATATGAAGAGACAATTAGACTTTAGTTTTGAGGAGACAAGTATAGACATGTACCCCGCATATATTCCAATGCTGATTTGGTGGATAAATTCTCCCTCCACCTCCATTGACAACACCCTTTGGAATGCCTCAATAATGTTTCTGATCTTGTTTTCATCATGCGTTGCTGGTACCTCAAAAGGAATTCATTAACCATAAATTCTTATCAAACCCTATATAAAATAGAATCGACACAAAAGAATAATTTTTAGAAGTTTCATTGCAAAATATTAACAATAAATATTTATATGTTTAATTTAAATTATTTTAAAACAATTTCATTATTTCTAATGATGATTTTTTAAAAAATATTTATGATTTTATATTTTATTTTATTTCTACATAAGTTAAATAAATTGATATATTTTTTATAGAATTTGTTAAACTTGTTCATTTCAATTTTATTCTATTTTTACAACAATAAAATTTTACACCTAATTTTTAAATTTGTATCTTTCATCTTCTTGAAAGTTGTGGAAGTGGCAATGACTTAGAGAAACCATCTAAATGCAATTTTGAACCTTTGATTTTTCAATTTAAAATATTTTGTTGACACATGACTCTCTTTTCAGCTAGCTATTATGAGTTGGTTGAAGAGTAAATTATTTGAAATGACATATTAGGTTGGTATAGTTAGTGGCTAACATAAATTCATTTGAATCATCTTTAGATTCTGAACAAGAATTCACACAAGAGCATCATCTTGTATTCCAATTTCATAATCATCTAACTTGTATTGAATAGTTTCTCATTGTTGTCAGTGTAAACGTCATTTATGCATTAATCATATTTAAATCTAGTTGGAATAAGATAGTTGTAACAAGATACTTTTGTGAGTTATTATTTAATATTTTTTTGTGGATCAAGTTAATTATCCTAGTTGAAATTTTAAAATATAGAATATATCTTATTATTTAGTATTTCTATCAATAATATATTATATTATATTGAGTTATTTTAATAGTTGTATCAAGTGTACTTGTAACTACCTCATCACCTTCTTTATAAAAGAAGGCTTTTATTCTCATTTCAACATATAAAATTCATATCAATTGAAGCAAGTCGTTAAGTATTCTCCTAACTATTTTTCAAATATTCTATTGTGAAAGGCATGTTTCTTAATTGATCCTTTGATGCATATAACTTCATGATGGCTCTTTATTATTCTAATGCAGTATTGTTGTTGAGGCTCTATAACATCCTTATCATATTGTAGAATTGAAATTTCAATAGTATATTAATTTTTTAAGTTTTTATTACATGTAGATATTGGGCTTTTTGGTACTTTCAAGAAGAGATAAATATAAAGTGGAGGAGGTAAAGAGACATCCAAAACGCCCTATGTTAAATATGACCACGTCAATGTGTATAGAAGGATTGAGATCCTCAAAAATGTCTATTAAATCATCTTTTCACGCCACTTTTCCTTATGAAGTGGGATGGTCACATCAAAAAAACCTTGATTCAGTCCACCTAATGCTTGATTTGGCTCACTCTCTATTCATTAGACTCCATAGAATAATAATTTCACATTGAGAATATCTTGCATATAAAACTCTAACTTTTGGAATCCATGATTCATTGAGAAGATGAATCCACCAACTTTGTCATAATATAGGTCAATTTTCTTGATTTTAAAGCTTTTTAGAAAAAAAAAATTAGAATTAGCTAAATCTATTTATTTATAATCTTATGTCTATATTTTCATGACACTTTTCATTATTTCAATACTTGTCATAAGTATTGGTTCATCATCTAAATATATTATTTCATCTTGGAGATTAATCACAAGAGAATAAAACCTTACCTATCAAGTTTTCTAACTAGTTTTGTAGACACCTCCAACTTGAAATAGTTACAAAATATTGAGGCCAAAATTTTGTATGCATTGATCCTTTGTAAATGACTTTAATAGGTCCAACTTTGATTTTGAAAACATAAATTTGAAATACAAATAAAGAAATGCTCTTTTTAAAAATGTTTTTGACTTTATCATATATAGAGGTTTTTATTTAAAGTATCATTAAAATACAATCATTAAAAATATTAATTGAATCTATAGTTATAGATTCTAATTATAGTCTCAAATAATTGAATATTTCTAAAGTTTTTAAATTTATTTACAAATTTCATATATAATAAACATTATTTTTCACAATTTTATTGGTTGATTTTATTTTGTGTCATAGGACCCCTTTTTTGGGAGGCTAGGCCCTTAATTTATTTTCTTTGATATAATTTTAGGACATGAATTAATAAGATATATTAAGTTGATTAAAATATATTTGAAACTAAGATTATTATTAAGTATATTACATGTTTAAAAAATAATCTCAAAATTATATATTATTTACATAAACATTTTAAAATCATGTAGATATATAGTTTAAAAAAATTTATTTTTGTCTAATTTTATTGTAAAGTACTTAAAATAAATAATTTAATTTATTTTAAGTTTTTAATACAATATTATCTATATTTTTTATAGTTATATCTTTTAACATATACATATAGATTTATTACTAATGTATTAATTTAGTGTTCTACTAACATTTGGAAAGAAAGTACTTGTAAAATTCACAATACTTATAATTAAAAATAAAATAAATAGACTTATGTTGTATGACACTCATTTTGTCACATGAAATTAAAGGCCAAGGAAAATGAAAAGGGGTAATTTAAATCTTCTTTACATTTGATTTGTTAATCCACTATAATTATCCTTATAATAAACTCAAGTTTTAGTTGGTCTTATTAACTATTCATTTTTTATATTTTAATCTACTTATATACTTGATTTAGCAATCTATTATTTATCACTATTCACATCACTTGTTTTCAAACTGTAATGTTTGTTTAGAAAATTTGGTAAATCTCAATAATCATAGGAAGTTGATTAATTACCATGGACTATTACAAATCAAAATCGGACATTTTTTTTATCTCATGGAATGTTATGATGATCATTACATTATATTTTAAATCAATAGTGATAACTAAATATTTGTCATATGTCACTAGAGTAACTAATAAATAGTATAGAGATCTTAGATAAATCTATCTAAAGAAATGTGGACAAATATAAACTACACAATCTTTATCTCTATTTTCTTTACACTAACTTAATCTTTTTATTTAATTTCTTTAAAAAATTGATGATTTATCTACAAAGATTATAATTTTAAAAAATATTTTATGTAGTGATTAAAAGTATATTGTGTTTATAATAAAATTTAAAGTTTTTATGTGTAAATAGTTGTCAAATTTAACCTAAAAAGATAAATGTTAACATTAACACACTCACACCATCCTACTCTACCCTTTTTGTCATTGTAGAATTCCTATCAACATTATTTATGATAATTATTTGTAAATTAATTTTAGTTTCTTCAAAAATATATAATAATTAGGTTTAATCATGTATCAAATACTATGGAAAATCTTTGAGTTTAAGGTTTTAAAAAAAAAAAATTATTAAGAAATTTTAAATATTTTAGAACTAAATTTTATTTTAAAAAATCTAGCAATTTAGGATGCATTAAATCTTAAATTATTAGCCAAATTACTATCCCTCAAGTTCTAAAATTAGCCAAATGTGAATATTACCCACTAAAAATTACCTTGACAAGATATAATGGTTCAATAGCTCGTTAATTCTAACCAAGACTTTTCTATGTTCCATTTTTCTCCAATACATTAAGATGAGCAAATAAAACTAGTTCAAATTATATTAAATTGAAAGTTATTGAGCACAAGGTAAATCTAAGAATCCTTCATGACTCAAATATGACTATTGCACTTTATGATAGATTTAATGATATATCAAATACAAAAATTGAGAAAGTATTATCATGTCAAAAAGAGCCCACTAGAAATAGCCAAACAAGAATTTGAAATAGGATAGAGGAAATAAAGAGACAACTTTGAATAATATTTAGGTTGAAATTAGGTCAAAATTTTATTTTTCCATCCTTGATCATGGAATGTCCAATTCATATGAAATTTATGTGTAAAGGTTAGCTCATACTACTTTGAACATCTCTTAAAAATTTCATAAAATAAATTTGAGCACTATCAGGAGAAACAACACTAAACCTATGGTTTTTACTCCATGGAAGGTCAATTTTTATGTCCATATCTACTTTTCTTGGACAAATATTTGTATCTTTAGATTTTGTCAACTTCCCTTATAAAATAGAGGATTTTATAGGTTAAGTGGGGCTTTCTTATGTCAATATATCATTTTATGAAATTAACCTAAAATTTTAACTTACATCTAACTAAGAAAAAAACATGCTTAAGAGAAGAAAGTGCTAGATTTTATATTATTTAATTTCTTTTATATTGTATTATACACTCACAAGTATCATTTTAGTTATAACATCTATGAAAAGGTTCATTCTTACACACATAATTAATTTTATAAGGACTTTAAACCTATATCAATTTTCTTATTGAAGTAGAAATTATCATAAAAAAATATTTCATGAAGATATTAAAGAAGTAATAAATACCTTGCTTCTTAGGGACTTATAGCTTTATCAACATAAAAATAAAATTAAGATAAATGAAGATACATATTAAAAAGGTATTAAATGAGATGGCCTAGTAATTTTCCATTTGACATGATTTATGTACAAAGTAATCATTAGGAGAATAAAATATTATAAAGACTGTTTTTCTATTAAGGATAAAACAAGTTTTTAATAGGTGGCCTAAAACCCCAATTATTTAATAGAAAGATATAAAAAATAGAAGTCCTAAAATGAATAAGTGTTGGGACTAGCAAACACACCCATAGACTGAACCAACAAAACTTGGCAAAAGCCAACACCAAAACTAGTAACACTAAAAGAGGAATACCTTAACTAAAGAGAAAAAAGAATAAAGACAATAGTAAGGTGGATGAAGCTAGGCTAATTCTTTCACCTTATCTTTCACCTCCTATTAAATGGTTTTTATCTTATCTATGACATCTTTGATGTCTTTCTGGCCAATCCAGGTCTCTTTGTGCAACATATATTTTTGTGTTGGAATGGGTACATCTACTAAGTCCAACATTAAGGTCTTCCTTATCATCATTCTCCAAATAAAGAAAAAGCTTCACCTCCTTACCTTGATTTGAGTGACTGAATACCTTGTTCATAGACTCAACCATAGTATTCAACAATTATTGGCATCTCTTTAGTGCATCTTTTGTCACTTTTTCAAAATTTTTTATCTTTTTCCTCATTTCTTCTATTATCTCCAAATTCCCCTTATGCTTAACCACCATCTCTTTCTTCCCTTTCTCTTCATTTTTACTCTGTGTCTCCTTAGATTTCTATTCTAAGGATCTATATATTAGTTCAACATTTTGACAAAGTGAAAAGTCCATTTGTCCAAACTTAGTGAGTAAAGAGAAATCCCTTTATGTGTTTAGAAAACACCATGAGAAGGATTGATGACTAGGTCTTTGATGTCATCCTTTGAAAAATTTACATTTAACTTCTCCTCATCCATCACTTACAACATAGGAATTATCACCTTCCTCTTCTCTTTTTCATCTGAAAATGATTTTTCTCTATTCTCTAACTATTTCATGGTAGGAGACATACCTTTGGTCTCTTTTCCTTCAATATATCTTTGAGATATATGAACATCATGATCAATCAAATCTTCAAAATAAACAAGTCTAATAACTTCTCTAGGTTCTTCATCATCCACTTTATTATGAGGGGATATATTTTCCTTAATATTATTAGATGATGGGATACTCAACCCATCTTCAGTAATCTAAATATATTTATCTTTTACTACATGAGACATTAGCTCATTTTCGGCCCAACATGAAGAAGGAAGGGAACCAAAGATATTACCACTTTCAAATAATCTCTCCACATACTCAAAATTTTCAAATTCTTCCACATTATTCTTTTCCATCTTCACTTTCCCTTACTCCTTAATTTCTTCTTTCTCCACTTCATACTCACTAGCTTCTTCATATTTAGAGATAAGCTTAGCATAATTGACCTTAGGCCTCATCCTTTTATTGGAATCAGAGAGTCTAGCACTAATTATCCTAAAATCCTTACCTTTCCTCATTTTCCCCCCTAAACATTGTTGCAATACTTTAGAATAACTAAAAGGGGGGAGGAGAGGGGGGCATGAATTAGTTATCGAAGGTCTAGATGTATAAATAAAACTTTTCATAGCTCAGTGAACCCTAAAACATTATTCATGCATGTATCCATAAGATTATGCAATTACTAAAACTTGCAGGTTATTGTCAAATCTACTTGTATAAATGTAATCATGAAACATAACAGATTCATGAACATACTTGACACAATGATTTATGCAGAAACCCAATTTGGGAAAAAACCACCAGTAACATGCTACTCTTTTTCACTCTTCTGAAGTGATGCCCTATGAAAGGCCAACCTTGTTAAAGGTTATAATACACACTGTTAAATGTGACCCTTTTAAAGGATTTCAATCACCTTATTAGGAGTAAGCCTTGTTAGAGGACTTTATACCATTCACTTAGAATGTCACCCGGTTAAAGGATTTACAAAGGACTATTAGGTCAACCTTAATCCAAAGGACTTATCCTAGACTAATACAATTGTTAGAGAGTAGTAGTAAGGCTTGACCTAATAACAACTTACAACTTCATTTCCACATTACAAATCATTGTTTTAGTCCTCAATTCTACTTGGCCTTCTTACTTTTCAACCTTGATAGTTTGTTCACCCTTCAAGCATTCATATCCTTAAGCCTTCTTTCTTAACATGCCAATACAATCTCTTCTCTTAGGTTACTTGATGAAGAAAAACCCTTGACTTCTTGTCTTCCTTAGGTTCTCACACATTCCTATGTTTGCTTCTAACTAGTCATTCCTATAAATAGGAAATTAAGATCTTTTCCCACTCATTTTCCATCATCCAAATTATGGTTAGGGTGGATTAGGTAGGATACAATGAATCTATCCCACATTCTATATCTCTTCTAGAAACTTCTACTTGAATCCTCTTTGATTTTTCCTAAAAATGCTTTACCTTGAATTTTGTGCCACCAGCTCATTAATCTTATCTTCCACATAGTTCACAAATTCCAAGAAAAAAAACTTGTTAGCTTAGATCCATCAAATTTGCAATCTTTTGAATAATTCAACCACTCAGCATTATTTGGCTTCTAATGATCGACACATATTGTGTTGCTTGGCATCCTCTATAAAATCACTTGGCACGAACTAAAGTTTAATGGTGCTCGGCATCAACTAAATTATACTCTACATCCACTGTTCTCCTTGGCATACACTAGAATGAACATTTACTCATCTCCAACTAATTTTCTACTCGGCTTGCACTAACTTTTCTCGACACCTACTCTCCACATGGTCAAGCTTGGAAGACAACCTTTTTGTAACTTGTTCTTCTAAACTTTCTTAGTGTAGCCAACCTTTGTAACATTAAGCGATTATCAATACATCATGTTATCATTGTCTTAACTGATTCTTGTACTTCTTTGCATAAGCATAACTCAACCTTTCCTCTAGGTTCTATTGTTACATCTTTTGATCAAATCCTCTTCCTCAATCAACTAAGTGATAGTACTTAAGTCATATAAGCAGTTGTCTTACCAGCAAATAGCAGGTTTGACATCAGTGAAAAAACAATGATTGAAACATCTAATCTTTTTCAACAATCTCCTTCTTGTAATCTAATTATAAAAATCTCCCTCAATAATGATCTTTTTCAATCTGATCTCAACAATCTCCCTCTTTTATTGTTTTCAATCTATTCTTAACAAACATGGCCTATTACCACTATGTTCCACCATTTTCTTCAGAACTAGATATGGAACAAATTTTTAGCATAACTTTATATCATTATCATCAAACCATCATGCATGATGGGCTCATTAAGATTATGCCTCAAAGCATTTTTACTATTATATGAAAAACACAACATATAGAAAGGAAAACACACCTTTTATTTAATCTAAAGTGGTTTAAAAGTACAAAGTGGTATCTAAAGGTCCTATTATATTACCCATGAAAAGAACTATATTCCATAAGACTAGCAAGAACATGCCTCCAAAATAACTTAGCAAAAGAAATAACATAAATACCACCCTCCCCTTTAATCAAATGACCATTTTTTTTTCCTTTTGTGAATTTCTTAACAAACATTTGAGAATACATAAGATCTCGGAAGAAAATATCACCATTGATACCGAGGCCTATAATTTTTACCACAATCACAACATTAAGCTCCAATTTTGTCCCATTAAAGTAATCTTCACTATTGTTCTAAACTTTCAAGAACATATATGTGACTTCTAGTTTCACCATTTTCATCTTCTCCATATAAGGAGTGAGGTCTACTTCAAGTAGTTCCTCCCACACTTCCTTCTCCTTCCTCCATTTCTCATAGATATTGGGTTCTCTTTTCTTAATTTTCCACCCATTTTAGCAAGTTGTAGAGCCAATTTCTCATAAAAGTTAATTATTGACAAAACTTTGCAAAGAAGAAATAAAACTAAAAACTAATCAAACATGTGATACAATTATTATTACACTATTCTAGCTCAAACACTTCCATGAATTATTACATATTGTTTTCCAAAGTCCTTCCATTCTAAAAAGAGATAAATGAAAGGACTTCATTTTTACTTCATGACTCATCATTATTATTTTTTGATTGGTAATAAAAAAAAAAATTATAAATAAAAACCTTTTTACAAAAGTACAAAATAGGCTCTTTTGGCTAGCCTTATCCTTTCTATGCATTTCTATTAAAATAATCTACCCTATAATCCTACTTCATCTATAAAAATGTTGCTACTTTTTTGACTTTAAACTTTACATTACACATTTCTCATCTTACAACACAAAAAAGGTCTTTTTTCCATGACACCATCTACCCTTTCCTTTCATCACATTTGACACATAGAACCCATTTGCTTTGCACCATCTTCCTAGAGGATCCTCCCATTATCCATCATTTCTTTCACACCTCTGCCCTCTGTGAAATGATTTTCCAGCTTTACCATGTCCCTTTCTACATTCTTAATCAAAATTTTCCCAAAATTATGTTGTAGGGTTTCCTTGTTAATCATTTTCTGCTAGTGAATTACCTTGTCTTTGACTTTACTTTTTATGAATAAAAACTTCAAAGGCTTAACACCACCTCCACATCACTTCAGTCTTCCACCCTATTGGGAATCTCTAACTCTCACCACCCAATGACTCTTCCAATTTTTTGCGCTTCTCCACTTCTTTGGATGGGCCATAAGGAATCTCATCACTTCCTTCCTCCCCTTTCTCTAAATCTGACAATCTCCTCCATCAACTTCACCAATGCCACTTTAATCTTGGCTTTATAAGTGTCTTTATCCACCCTCATTGGACACCAAAAAACCCAAATTTTCCTCAATCCTTGGCTTCCTTTATGTTCCAAAAAAATTCACTATAATGAAACCCTTGTCCTGGCCATGCCCATTCTAGCAAAGAATCAATCCCTACTATCAAATTTGTAGGAAACAACATTTTCATTACCCATTCAACCTCTTCCACTAGATATGCCAATTCTAGACCTGAAGCCATCACCATTTATGCTATGTCAACATTTATTTTCCAATGGTGGGGATAAGTTTTCAAATAATTCTCCCACCATTTCCTTCATTGGTTCCACATCTCGTTGCATTGGGAACTTTAGTAGCAACTTCAACCTTTAGTTTTAAACTAGGCCAAACAAAGCTTTCTATAGCCTTGGCATTTTAAATGTAAAGATAGCTTCCATTCTTTCCAGTTTCCTTTCACTTTCACCATAGTTTTAGTTTATCATTTAGCATGTAAAAATATTCCTTCTAACTGCTATATTTATAGAATATCGGTAATTTTCTTTTTCGCAATTCTTCTAGATGCCACTTAAGAAAATTATTATTTCTTCTATTTGTGTGTCCTTTCATCATTAGATCATTAATTGTAAATCTCCCAAATTAGCTTGCCCACTTTTTGTTGACATTCCTTATTGACATCAATTTCCTTTCACTCACTCCCCTATGATTTAAAATTTACTCTATTCTTTCCTTAATCATTATCTCTCATTCCTTACCAATGACTACACCACTCAAGGCTTGACATCCCTTTCAACAAAAAATTTGCCACTCATTTTAAAAGTTTGTCCACATTTCAGTTAGCTTCTCTGTAGACATGAAAAATTTTAAACTCCTCCAATAATTTTACCTCTTCATTGACATAGAACAATAAATTTCCTAATTATTAAATTGATATCAAATTGTTTCTCAAAGCTTACACCACTACCATAGAGTCACCTTGCAAAACCACTTTAACTCTACCTTCCTTCTTTGCACATTTTATTGCAAAAAGTGCAGTCTAAAACTATGCTTCAATGTTTGTGCCATCAGGTAATTTCTTTCCTCTGAATGCCACTATGTCACCTAAGTGATCCCTTACAATGAAACTATATCCTAATTTTCCTAGTTTACCCCTCACCACCCCATCAAAATTAACTTTTATCCAACCTTCATCTGAAGCTTCCCATCTTGCACTTTCCCTCTGATTCACCTTTGAAAACATCTTCCCTTTTGCTCTTTCCAGTCCAACGATCCAACCTTCATCTGAAGCTTCCCATCTTGCACTTTCCCTCTGATTCACCTTTGAAAACATCTTCCCTTTTGCTCTTTCCAGTCCAACTTTTATCGTAGTCCATTCTTTCTAAATAGCTCTATCATAGCTCATCAACACACATTTTAACATATTTTTTCTAAACATTGTAGCACTAACAACTTCTTCTATTGAATGATCAATCCATTGCAATAGTTGATCCATATTTTCTATTACTTCCTAGAAGATCCTCCTATTCCTCTCCTTCCACACCTCCCAAATGACAATTAAGGGGCTCACCCTCCATACACATTCATGGAAATTTCTCCTACTCATCCTTGGCCATGAAATGAAGAAATCTATAAGAGAAGGGTACCATGGTTGAGACCATCCCAATTTTCCCTAAATATGACTCCAAGATTTAGCTACAACTTCACAATTTAACAATAGATTATCAGCACTCTCCTCCTCTCTTCCACACATAACACATTTTGTAGGTCCTTGGAAAACAAATTTCCTTCTTCTATCCCCTCCAAGGATTCTTCCTTGAATAGCTAACCATGAGAAAGTTCCAGCCTTTGGTAATATTTATTTATTTTCACATAAGCCCCTAGCCTCAAAACAAACCTCCTCTTTATTTTCTATTAATTCATAACCAAGTTTAACAGATAAATTGCATGAGGTTGTTGCACACCAACTTATCTTGTCCCCATGACCAATAATGCAAACTTTCCTTCAGGTGAAAATCTCCCTCAAAGATTTTCATTTCCTTTCTAAAAGGCCTTCAACCCTCAAATCCTTCCATTTCCATACTTTACCTAGGATTCCATCTTTTTCCATGACATAGTCCTTTACCTTCATACTCCATAAATCACAAAGCTTTTGTTTCAACTCTCTATCCAGCATTCTTCATCTAAAGGTTTATAACCATTCCAAGAGTACTCCCAAAACTTTTCTTGATTTCCATCACCTATAACCCACAAGATATGGTATATTATGACATGTCTAAAAGATAAAATAAAGTTCCAAATTGTTGATCCCTTTATCAGGCTTTAGATTTTTAATGTCCTTTATATCCTCATTAAAATCTAGATATTTGACCTTTAGAATCTTTGTCCACATCTAACCAGCTGCACTTTATCATCTACCAAACCAATTTAGCTCCTAGGGAAATATTCATAGTGTTCTAATCTCTAATTCCAACATGAACAAATATTTTTGGTCTACATATTTTTTCCCACTTTAGTAAAGGTCATTTATTACACTCCCTATCACCCTCTAGAGGAATCTCCACATCTACTTTTCCACTATATTAATCACCTTCTTAGGGATTTTTAAACACATCATTGAGAAAATAGGCACTACTAAGACTACATATTTTAGCGTCAAGATTATCCCTATTGAAGACAATCATTTACCCTTCCAACCATCCATTTTTCTAAAATACTTTTTAGCTAGACCCTTCCAAACTTCAATTATGTTTCTCCCCTAAAATAAAGGGATCCTCAAATACTTACTAGGAAGTGAACCTTGCTTAATATTTAGAATTCTGCCAATTACAATTCTTTTATTAATAGGGGTGTTGAAGAAAAAAAATTCAGATTTTTCCTAATTGATCTTCTAACCTAAAAGTTTCTCATAGATTTCTAAAGTCTTCTTCATCAATCTTTCTTCCTTCTTTGAAGCTTCCCCTGTTAAAAAGGTTTCATCTACAAACTGCAAATGTGAAATAGGGTCCATTCCTCTTCCTACTTTAACATCTTTCCATAAACCTCTCTCTTTTTTCTTGGACCAATCTCCCCAAAACTTTTGCTAGGATAATAAATATAAAAGGGGATAATGTGCCCCTTGTTGTATGTTTTTTACTAACTCAAAGAAGCCTTGGGGACTACCATTTACTAGAATAGAAAATCTAACAAAACTTAGACATTGTTTAACCCACTTTATCCACTCCTCATTAAAACCAATTTTTTTAAACCTTTGAACAAAAAATCTCTATATACCTCATCATAGGCTCTTCTAATATCTAGTTTCACCATCATTTTGTTGAGTTTCTTAACTCTAATAAAATGGATCATTTCATGGGCTTCTATCAAACCTTTAAACTAGATCTTGTAATGCAAATCCACTCTATTCCTTTGAGATGACATCATTTAGAACTAGCTTTAACCTATTAGTAATCACCATTGAGATAATTTTATACAAAATATTGTACAAAAAGATAGGTCTCAAATCTTTAAAGGTCCTATACTTGGAATTAAATCAATGAAAGTATTGTTAATATCTTTTAAAATAAACCCACCCCTTCTAGATTCCTCAACCATCTCCCATACTTCATCTCTTATGCATTCCCACATAAATCTAAAGGAACTCCCTGTAAAGCCATCCTGCCTCAACCTCTTATTCTTTCCTAATCCCCATAGAGCCATGTTAACCTCTTCTTTTGTAATTGCAACACTCAACATTAAATTTTTTCTTACTGTTACACATTTTGGAATGCACTCCAACACATCCTCTTCTAAAGCCTCCCCTTCAGCCTCCATCCTCCCCCTTCCTTTAAAAAATTCTACTGCCTCTTTCTTAAGCACCTTTGGGTCATTGATTGCTTCTCCTTCCAAATTTTTTATGGAGAAAATCATATTATGAGCTCTACTAATTTTAACTGAGTTATGAAAAAACTTTATTTTCCTATAACCCTCTTTTAGCCATGTTTCTCTAGTTTTCATCCTCCAAAACACTTCTTCTCTCTTAAGGATTTCTTCATATTCCTTTTTCGACTTCTTTTTTTCTTGGAAAACCACCTCATTCATCCCCTGTTGAATATAACTTCATTCAAATTTTTTAAAGACTCTTCCATCTCTTCTTTACTCTTGAAAATATTTTGGAAAGACTTCATATTGTAAACCTTCAACTTTCTTTTAATATTTTGTATCTTTTTGAAACATTTTAAAGGCTTTATTTTCTTCCAGGACAGGAGCCTCTTTCCACCACTATTCCAATAGCTCTTTAAAATGACCCACTCTTAACTATATTGCTTCAAATTTGAAAGGGAATCTATTAGGAGCACACTCTTCCTGAATCCTAAAGATTATTGGAGAGTGATCAAAACCATAGATTGGTAAAAGTTTAGCATCAACCATCCAATTCACCATAGTCCAATCTCCTCCTAAAAGGAATCTATCTAGCTTTTTTGCTATATTAACAAACCCTAGTTGTCTTTTATTCCAATTGAATTCCCCCTACTTAAAATGAGTATTTAATAAATCACTATCAATCACAAAGGTAGAAAAGTCCTCTTGTTTTGTCATTTTCCACCCCTCCCACTTTTTCTCCGCTAGGTAAAGGATGGCATTGAAACCCCCCCCCCAATATTGTGATCTCATCTTGTAGAATTTTTAAAACTTTTTTTGAATTTTTCCATAACTCTCTTTTCTTGACTTGGAACTAGTCCATACACATTAAGAATATCAAATTTTGATCCTAATATTTTTGAAGTCACCTTTATCCATTGCCAACTCTTTTCCTTCTACATTACAATCCCAACCACTATATCCAAATTACATAAGACACTTATCCCTCTAGATGCTTCATCTACTACAACCCAATCACTATGCCATCTCCCAAACTTCCTCTTTACTCCTTCAACACCATATAATTTTATTTTTGTTTCTTGCATTACAACCACATCCAGTTTTGCTTGATCAAGGTCTGAATTGATCAAGCGCATCTTGTTAGGGGAATTACAACCCCTAACTTTCCATGAAAGGATCTTCATCACTTCTAGGAGGGGTTTTTCCCCCTTCCCATTTTTACTTTACTCTGGCCTCTTGCACTTCCTACAATTTTGATCAACACATTTAGTGTTCTTCTCCCCGTCTTTTGGCTTACCCCTATTTGAGCTTTATGTTTTTCTACATTTTTTCTTTTCAATGGTTCTTTTTTTCTTTGAGGGCCATATTCTCCTCTAGCCCAAGGTAATATTTTTCCACTTCAACCCTCATATCAAAATCTTCCTCATTCAAGCTTTCCGTCGAGCTTAAATTCCCCAAGCTTCCTTTTAGGTTTCAAATTGGATAGATTTCAATGTCTTTAGAAACCTCTCACAAACAGGTCTCTTTCTTCTTCCCCTTTTGAAACTATCCTATACCATTCATCCTCCTCCCATCCCTTTTGTGTTTCCCTATTCCTATTAGCCTCTTCTGCTTCCCTTTCCACATTTCCTTGTGGCATTTGAGGTTCTTCTCTGTCCATGAAGACTCTTTGTTCTTCCCTTATTAAAAACCTTCTCACACCCCTTTAGCCCCTACCTTCACCCTTCCCTATTTCCATTATGTTATTTGAAACCATTACTTTTTTGGGCCTCACCCCCTTCCTTTTCTTGCAAGAGTTCCTCTTGTAAGAAACTACACAAAGCCTCCCTAAGACCCAGCCCCTGTTTCAACTCCATTATTTCAAACACCACTTTATTAATAAACACCAATGTTTCATAATTAGCCTCATCCTTATGGATCTGAAATGAGGTGACACCCATTTTAACCATAACATTGGAAAGTGAGCCATTAACCATATTTGCCTCTCTAAATAAGTGGTATATGATAACTTTATTCAATTTGACTAAAATACATTTTCTTAAAAATCATCCTTGATAATATTATTAGTAGACAATGAAAGATTTGAGACTTTATAAAGACACTTTAGAATATTTAGTGAGTCATCTTCTATCCATATACCCTTACCTTTCATAGCAATTACTAATTTTAACCCATGAAAAACACCCATTGCCTCAACTAAGTGATTATGTTGGGAACCAAGTTGAATCTCCATGGATTTGAGCATATATCCTTGATCATCCCTGATAATAGCACCACAACCAGCTAGGCATGGATTTCCCTTTAAAATTCCATCAAACTTCATCTTTATCCATCCCATTGGAGGATGATCCCATCTTGTGTTTTACTTTTTACTTTTAACTACAATGTTATGATCCTTTGATCTAATTTAAAAAATTCTAGAATAAAAATACGTTTTCTTCTTATACGTAGTATTCTAATTTTCAATAAGGGTATGTGTAAGATCATGGTCAACCAAACTATGCTCTTAAGTGGAAATAAAAAAATCCAATTAGGGTTATGTCAACTCGATGTGTAATTTTATACTTGTTATAACTGTATCTCAAAAAGTTGAGAGAAACGAACCTCTAGGGAATTAAATTTAGTTTCTAAACTACTAGGCTTTATCTTAAAAAAATTTAAATATGATTGTTCAAATTTTTGAATTTTTATGAAATAGCACAAAAATTTCATGATGAAAATAAGAAGTAGATGTATGTCTAACCATCTTAATCAAGATCAAATGATAATATTTTCAAATAATATTATAGATAGAAAAAGTAGACCCATTCTTCAATCTGACACATATTTTTGTGTAGTTTTATTCTAAATAATTAAATAAATAAATTTAAATTTTCTACTTTACTATTTTTGAAATTAAAAAACTCTTGTTTATGATCACCTTAACTAATTCAAAAATCTACAAAATTTAATTATTTATTTTCCTTATAGTAGAAGTATAGAATGTGATGCATCTTTTGGATTTTAAAAATTTTGTACCATTTGAAAGTTATAGTTGTTTTTCAAGAAGTGTGTCAATTGGCACTTTATACATTACTCCATTAGAAAATAAGTAATAATTACTTACTAAACTCATAATTTGACAAGCCTTACATTTATGGAAAGCTCATAACATTCTTAAGAAACCCTTTTCATTACATCAAATTTAGGTGAAAAAAAGTTGTTAGCTACATGTTCGAAGTAAAAGGGCACAAGAATAGGTGAAAAATACATTTTTAGGATGTTTTTTAAGTTCATATAGGGTGGGTATCAAAAGATATAGTAGATCTTATAAAGGTATTAATTATTTTTTTTTAGTATCAAGATGGGTGGGAAAAAAGTTGGAATAGATTTTGAAATGCTTTTAGGCATTTCAGGACTACATATTTTTTAGATCTCCACTATTTGGCACACCATGATCTTGTACATACCCATAATACTATGCTTAATACGAAGAAAACAATAGGGTAAGGTTGAGCTTTACCCCTAAGAACCCTATCACTCCTTTCCTTTAAAAGCTTTTAGATCACATGAGTGAAAATCAACATCCAAGGACCATTGTCATTAGTGCAAAATATTATAAATAGTCTGTTATTAAAGTCAAATTATCTTGAAATTTGGTGCTAAAGATTACAAAGAAAGACACAATTTTGTAATTTTAAGTAGAAAAGACTTGATGTAAAAAAAAAATTTTTACAACATTCACATGGAAGATGTTATGGAGTGCAGATAAGTTCAAAAAAAGAGCGGAACATATGCACCCATATGTAATAATTTTCATCTTATTTATTTGATGGGGACACAACCCAAGAGCAGAATGGACAGAACAAAAAAGGGAAATTGTATTAACTGAGAAAATAAGCTAGTACAAATAGTATAGAGAAAATAAACTTCAAGACATGCCCTAAGGGCTTACAATAGCATAAATCTAGAGATAATTTCTCCTTTCAGTACCTCCTCTCAAACTCCACTCCGAACTACCTTTTACAATGCCAGAAATCTCCTTAAATAGACCCCAAAGGGTTAAGGACTAGGAGTAAATTCTAGAAAGTGCTAGTAGGCATCCACTGACCAAATAGAAGGTTCTAGAAGTTGCGGTAGAAGTTGGCGCAAATCTAGAAGAATCTAGAAACGGTAACCGAACTTTCGGGAGGCATAACTTTTGAACCGTAGCTCTGATTGACGAACCGTTTACATTTTCGGAAAGCTCTCAAAGCACTCTATAGCCCTATGGACTAGCTTCACTCACTCCCCATTTTTTGGCCCTTTTTGAGGTCATTTAATGCCCCTAACCTAACTTTGAAGCATTCTTAGGAGGTCTCCAAAACTCAAAAAATTGCAATAACTTTCAAACCATGGGGCCTTTTGACCTGATTCTTTTTTTGGAAAGCTCTAAATCACAATTACATTCATTTGGCTGATTCACACCTTCTAGGTAACCAAAATGATGGCCAAATTGCATGCTCCTATTTTTTCAGGATTTTCTAGCACACTGATAGTTGAACTATGAGAGTTGGAACCTTTATTTGACCCAAATGGGTATCCAAAAATGTAAAGACATGAAACAGAAACTAAGTCTGAGTATATTTTTTTGGGTGACACAGGATTGCCCTTATACCTCTGGATGCTCCTGCATCAAACACCCAGGGTAGATTGAAAAGTGACCCTGTCACTTTATGAATGGTAGAGGAAATCCCAAATGGGAAACCTCAGCTGCTGAAATCCAAGTTGAGTCCTCGATCATTCGTCCTTTCCATTTCACCAAATACTCTTCATACTGCCTATTTCTAGTACTCCTTCCCACATGATGATCTAGAATATCTTCTATCTCCTCCTTCTTAGAAGCAGGAATTGGACATGACTCTAACACCAGCTCCTCATCTACACCATCATCATGATACTCTGTTAAATCTGCAATGTTGAAAATGGGAGAAATCTGAATACCATCTGGAAGCTCCACTTCATATGCATTTCCTGAGTCATGTTTCTTCAAAATTTTGCAAGGGCCAAATTTCTTCATTTTCAGCTTGTTGTAAGTACCGGCTGGAAATCTTTCTTTTCATAAGTGCACCGTGACTAAATCTCCTACTTGGAATTCCTTATGTCTTCTCCTTTAATCAGCCCTAGCTTTATACTCTTGATTCATCTTGGTAATGTGTGCTTGAACCTCCTCATGTAGACGCTTGATATGTTCAACAAATTCCTCAGCTTCAGCACTTGTCCTCTCCCCTTGTTCTATCTTCCTCAGCTCTGGTGCAGTCCTTGGGCTACTCCCATATACAATTTGGAATGGCGATTTTTCAGTACTCCTATTTATAGAGTTATTATAAGAAAACTCTACCTATGGTAGAATCAAATCCCATCCCTTGGGCTTATCTCCAACTAAAAATCTCAGCAAATTGCCCAAACTTCTGTTTACCACTTCTGTTTGTCCATCAGTCTGTGGGTGATGCGTGGAACTGAATTTCAAGTCTGTTCTCAACTTCTTCCACAATGTCCTCCAGAAATACCCCACAAATTTAGTATCTCTGTCAGAAACTATACTCCTTGGAAGACCATGTAGTCTTACCACCTCTTTGAAAAACAAGTCTGCAATATGGATAGCATCATGAGTTTTGTGGCATGGAATGAAATGTGCCATTTTGGAGAACCTATCAACCACCACGAATATTGAGTCATTACCCCTTTGTGTCCATGGCAATCCAAGAACAAAATCCATACTTATGTCCTCCCATGGCCTTGATGGGATAGGCAATGGCTGATATAGGCCAGTATTGTGACTAAACCCCTTGGCAACTTGACAAACTTGGCAACTCTGTACAAACTTCTTCACATCCTGTGAAATTTGAGGCCAAAAATAATGTTCTCTAAGAATGGCAATGGTCTTATCTCGACCAAAATGTCCTGCCATCCCTCCACTCTGTTTCTCCTTAATCAGATTTTCCCTCATGGAACTCCTTGGAATGCACAATTGACTACCCTTGAACAACATGCCATCCTAAATCAAATAGTCTAACCACTTGGTTCTATCTACAGCAACAGGTTCTTTACAAGCTTTCCATGCTTCAGTAAAATCAGGATCCTCGAGGTAAAAATTCTTGAGTTCATCAAACCCAACTACTTCAACCTGCATTACTATAAGCAATGAATTTCTCCTACTTAGTGCATTTGCAACCCTATTAGATTTTCCACTTCTATGCTTCAACACAAATGTATAACTCTGCAAGAATTCTACTCACTTCATATGCCTCTGATTCAATTTACCTTGGCTATTTAGGTACTATAATGCCTGATGATCAGTATAAAAAAAAAATTCCTTTGGCAATAAATACATTTCTTTAAGGCGTGAACTATTGCATAGAACTCTTGATGATAAACAGAATACTTCTTCTTTGCATCGTTCAATTTTTCACTAAAATATGCAATAGGCTTACCTTCTTGGCTTAATACAGCCCCAATAGCACTGCCACTAGCATCACAATCCACCTGGAACACTTTTCTAAAATCAGGAAGTGCCAACACAGGTTGTTCTATTACCTTCTTCTTCAGCAATTCAAAACTTCTCGCAGTTGCTGCAGTGCATTTGAACTCTTTTCTATCCCCTCTTATTGTATCAGTTAGGGGTGCACATATGCCACTGAAATTATTAATAAACTTCTTGTAAAAACTAACCAGGCCATGAAATGATCTTACCTCAGTAGCAGACCTTGGAGTAGGCCATTCCAAGATGGCTTTTACCTTCTCCGGATCCATTTTGAGACCATCAGGTGATATAACAAACCCCAAATAGACTAACTCCCTTTTTGCAAAGTTACACTTCTTCAGATTAATTAATAGTTTCTCTTCCCTTAGCCTTTCAAGGACACTACAAATATGCAATAAATGTTCTTCCAAAGTCTTGCTGAAAATTAAAATATCATCCAAATAGACAATAACAAATTTTCTCAAGAACTTCTTAAGTACCTCATTCATGAGCCGCATGAAGGTGCTTGGGGTGTTCGTCAATCCAAAGGGCATGACTAACCACTCATAAAGACCCTCCTTGGTCTTGAAGGCTGTTTTCCACTCATCTCCTTCTTGAATCTGTATCTGGTGATAACCACTCTTCAGATCTATCTTTGTGAAGTACTGAGCTCCACTCATGTAGTCCATAATATCATCCATCCTTGGCAAAGGAAATTGGTACTTGATGGTGATCCTATTTATAGCTCAAGAATCTATACACATTCTCCACTCTATATCCTTCTTTGGTGCGAGTACTGCAGGTACTGCACATGGACTCAAGCTCTCTCGAATCAAGCCCTTCCTTAACAGCTTCTAAACCTATCTATTTAGCTCCTCTGTTTCAGTAGGAGTCATCTTGTAAGCAACCTTGTTAGGAAAACTAACTCCTGGAATCATATCTATCTGATGACTAATTTGCCTTACTGGTGGCAATCCATCTGGAACATTATCAGAGATAATATCTCCAAACTCCCCTAGTAAATCTAAAACTTCAAGTGGTATTTCACTACTACCTTCTTTATCTTTCCTAACAATCAAAGCATAGCACATATGCTGATGTTTCATGCCATCTAAAAACTTCCTTTTATCAACAAGACAAATCCTAGCACTACTACATACCTTTTCACCTTCCATTTTCATGAGCTTCAATTTGTGGCGAACTCCATCCTTTGTCAGAGAGTATGTGTTTGCATGTCCATCATGTACTGCATGTCTATCAAATTGCCATGGTCTACCCAACAATAGATGGCAAACATCCATCGAAATAACATCATAGAGAACTTCATCATGGTAACTCCCAATTTTGAATTTTACTAAACATTGTTCACTTACCAGGACCTTATGATCATCTTTTACCCAAGAAATTTGATAGGCCTGGGGATGTTTCTCCCTCTTGAGCTTCAGCTTAGAGACCATCTCTTCTAATACCAAGTTATCAGTGCTACCACCATCAATGATCACATCACAACATTTATCCTCACACTTGCATCTAGTACGGAACAAACTCCTCTGTTGTCCTGGTTCAATCTCACCACTTAGTAGGACTCTTTCATTTACCAAGGTCTCTCCTATTTTTGCATCCTCTGAATGTGATGATTGTGCATCCTCATCCACATGAGCAACCCTAGCTTGGCCCTCAGCTCTCCTATCTGTCCTTCCTTGTCGTTGAGGGCATTCAAAGGCATGATGACCTTCTTCATTGCAATGGAAATAGGTACCACGGAAGCATCCTCTTCCTTGTGTACATCCTCTACCTCTTCCTCTCTGATTTCCAAAGTCTTGGTCACAGGAGCGGTTCAAACCTTCATTCCTTTGGTTCCTACTAGTACCCTCATCTTCATTTTTCTTTTGGGTTTCATTATGATCTCCAGATGATCTACCGCTTCCCCTTCCTCCTTGACTACACCCTCTTTGTCTTCCTTCAAACCTTTTATTCAGCTTCTCTTCAACTCGTAGGGAAAACTGGTATGCCTCTTCAATGCTGGTCATTCTTACCAGACTTAATTCCTCCTAGATGCTAGGTTGCAACCCACTGATATAACGAGCAACCTTCTCCTTATTTTCTTTTGCATCCCTGCTCTAATCAAGAGATGATAAAATTCCTTCGTATATTCTTGGACTGATCTTCCTGCTTGCTTTAACCCATGCATCTTCTTAAACAAATCAAGCTCATAGTCCATAGAAATGAACTGCTTCTTCAATTTGTCAACCATGCGATCCCATCTTGTGATCTTCTCCTTTCCTCTTCTATTTCTTTCCAATTGAACCTCTTGCCACCAGATTTTGGCATGGCCTTTCAGTTTGGCCTTTGCAAACTTAACCCTATCTAGTTCCCTGATATCCTCATACTCAAAGTATTCTTCCAGTTCATTTATCCAATAGATCAACTCATCTGGTTTCAGATTTCCTGAAAATACACCCACTTCAATTGTGGGTCTTTTCCCAAACTTAGTAATGGCCCTAAAAAGCCTTTCCTCTACATGATTCAAAACTTCCCCATCAAATTTCCCTTTTGGTTCCATTACTTCTTCTTCATTTTCATCCTCACTGTTGTCAACGGCAGCAACATTTGCTCCTCTACGGAGCTCCTCTTGCAATGCCTGTACCTACCTTTGGAGGGCTCTAACCTCCTTAGGATTAATAGCTTTGGCCCTTCCACCATGCTCTCTTCATGGAGGCATCTTCTTAACTCAAACCCACAACCACACAGTCCTGGTGCAAACTGCCTCACAGTCGGCACTCTGTCTACACACTCAGGAAAAACTCGCTCTGATACCACTTGATGGGGACACAACCCAAGACTAGAATGGACACAATAGAAAAGGGAAATTGTATTAACTGAGAAAATAAGCTAGTACAAATAGTACAGAGAAAATAAATTTCAAAACATGCCCTAAAGGCTTACAATAGCATAAATCTAGAGATAATTTCTCCTTTCAGTACCTCCTCTCAAACTCCACTCCGAACTGCCTTTTACAATGCCAAAAATCTCCTTAAATAGACCCTGAAGGGTTAAGGACTAGGAGTACATTCTAGAAAGTGCTAGTAGGCATCCACCGACCAAATAGAAGGTTCCAGAAGTTGTGGTAGAAGTTAGTGCAAATCTAGAAGAATCTAGAAACGGTAACTGAACTTTCAAGAGGCATAACTTTTGAACCGTAGCTCCGATTGACGAACTGTTTACATTTTTGAAAATCTCTTGAAGCACTCTATAGCCCTATGGACCAGCTTCACTCATCCCCCATTTTTTGGCCCTTTTCAAGGTCATTTAATGTCCCTAACCTAACTTTGAAGCATTCTTAGGAGGTCTCCAAAACTCAAAAAACTGTAATAACTTTCAAACCGTGGGGCCTTTTGACCTGATTCTTTTTCTAGAATGCTCTAAATCACAATTACATTCATCTGGCCAATTCACACCTTCTAGGTCACCAAGATGATGGCCAAATTGCATGCTCCTATTTTTTCAAGATTTTCTAGCACACTAATAGTTGAACTGTGAGAGTTGGAACCTTTATTTGACCCAAATGGGTATCCAAAAATGTAAAGACATGAAATAGAAACTAAGTCTAAGTATATTTTTTTGGGTGACACAGGATTACCCTTATACCTCTGGATGCTTCTGCATCATTATTTAAAGAAATTAACATAAGATAGAATAATTGCATATGAAACAATATTATGGTGTCATATTAAATAACAAGACAACAGTATTAGGCAAAAGCCTACAACACAACAGTAAATTGTGAGCCTCTTATCAAAGAGGTCTTGGGTTTGAATTTGCCTGTGCTTAATAAACTAATAATTAATAATAATACATAATAACTAATCTTGGTTTTGGCCCCTTATGAATTAAAAAAACAAAAAACAAGATAACAATATTATGCCTTGAAGGAATTACAAAATGAAGGATAATGATGTACAAGAAAAATAGAAATTGTATCCAATAACTAGGGTCAATGTTTGTACTTGACAAATCATGTATATAAATTATAACTAGAATGAATAAAATCTATCACAAAATGGTAGTGGAGATATGAGTAGAATGAAGAAAGAAAACATAAGATTAATAAATAAAGTATTTTTGGTGAACATGATCGATACCAAAAATTTATATCTCACCTTTTTTACATTTTCCAATTAAAGAAGATATTAATGCATTTACAAGAATAGAAAACATATAAATAAAATATATACACAAGGTATAGAATATTATAGATTCAAATAGATCTAATAATAGATTTAAGACCTTTTATTAACTTGTTGGATAAACAAGGTTTTTCTAATGACAAACTAATATAACATTAATATATTTCAAGAAAAAAATAATGGAAGAAACATACATCCAAGAAAATGCAGAAAATAATCTAGTACACAAATAAAGTTAGTTAGGGAAATCAATATCCACCTCTCAATTTTTCTAAATATCACTTGGAAAGATAGAAAAATACAAGTGGTGAAACCAAAACCATGGTAGATTTAGATATTTATTTTTCCAAATAAGGATTAGGCTTTAATAATGACTTTCAGTTTGTTTGGCACTAAGGACTAGGGTTAATTCTTTTCAAAATTATGAAAAAGACTTATTATTAATATTGATAGAGTTCTATCATCTAAATCATCAAAATTAGAAAGAATTATTATAATAATAAATCCATCACCAATACAATCAAATTCAATCAAAGGATAATTTTTAGTAAATAGAGGAAATGAATAAACATTTTGCATCAAAAATTTAACATTTAATGTAGATGATTAAAATAATATACATCTAGTTGCTACACAATTTTTTTTAATGGTAATCAAGAAAATACTTGATTTCTTAAAGGAGGAAATAGTTTTTGAGGTAGGTTCATTATTGTTGGCATGATATTTGGTTTGTTTCCTTTTGTACTATGATTTCTCTTGAGTCATGAGAGCTGAATTAATTTGGGCATAATTAATCTATAAACATTTTCTTCCCTTAGAGGAGGAATTGAGTGAATTTTTCTAGGTTGAGATCTTCAATGTAAGATGTAGGAGGTAGAATCAAAACATATAAATGAAGAATAAAATGTATAGGAAGAATTTTGAGTATACGATAAGGAGGTCAGTAATTGTTGGATGAAATATCCTTTTGTTTTCTTAAAATGATATCCTTTCATATTTTATTTTTTGATAAGATACCAAAAAAGAAAAAAAAACTTATTTTTAATGTCTCAATGGATGAATGTTTTGGGGATTTTTTAAAATAATATTGACTCAAATATTTATAAATTATATAAGGTCTTACTATAATAAAATTTGATCTGAGGTTGTAATAAATTTGTATAAAAAAAAAATCTGTTGGGGATAACATTGTAAAGACATGTAAGATGGTAAAAACTAGTAAGAACCTTAACAATAATAGTGAGAGAACCTATAGTAAGACATGTAAAACTATCATGAACCTTAATTAAAGATTACACACACACACACACACATACATATACACACTCACATATATATACTATATATATATATATGTATGTATGTATGTATGTATGTATGTATGTATGTATGTATGTATGTATATGTAAATATATGTGTGTGTGTGTGTGTGTGTGTGTATGTATATATATATACATATATGTGTGTGTGTGTATACACATATATATATATACATATATACATATATATATATATACATATATAGATATGTATATATATACATATATAGATATGTACATATATATATATATACATATATATATGTATATATGTAGATATGTATGTATGTATGTATATGTATATATATATATATATATATATATATATATATATATATATATACATTTTTTTTTCATGGTAACATATTTTAATTTTAATACAATTTTAAACAACATAAGTAAATAATTTTTCACTAAAATTATTAAAACTAAGCACACCCTTCTACATGATTTTTAAAAATTCACTAGTTCAACTAAAATCCTACCAACCTTACTTTCAACTATTACACCCTCTACATTCATAGATTTGATTAAGATTTTCCTAAAAATGAAAAATAGAATTCAACCATGTTGTCAACCCAAAAAATATTTGCGTAGATTAGATACTTAACTAGACCCATTCAAGACAAAAAAAAATGATTCCATTTGTAAATGACCATTATGTATGGTTGAATAAATTACACTATAAACCATTGAATTATTGAACATCTTTTTCTGTCCATGATACATTGTTAACATCCATTTCACCCTTGCATGTATAACAAAATTCATTCATCCTCTCCCTATCTTACTCGGTCCATCCAACAAAAACCTTTATTAAAAAAATTTACTCATTCAACATTCATATCATCTTTAAAGCTTTCCAACCATGGCAATCTTTCTTGAATTTTTCATTATTAACCTCTTTTTAACAATTCTCCCCATGAATAAAGTTTACTTATTACCATCATCTTGTTAATGATACCATATATATCAAAAAAAAAATCAAAGAACTAAAATTTAACGTTCCATAATGTTAACCATATCCCCAAGTAAAGTTTTTGGTACAATGATATGCATGACCATTCTAAATACCTCATTCCACTCTTGTAACAACAAATCCCATGCCATGATCATACTTAAAACATTTTTGTTTTTTCTATGGAGGTTCTCCACCTCATTAAATATCTTGTCCTTAATTATCATAACACTATCAGAAAGTTCTTAATATTAGAAGTAAAAATATTTTATTCAACCATTCCTTTGTTATTTGACCAAGAAAGTGTTTTTTTCTTGGGTGATGCAAAAGTGAAATATGTGTCCATCCTCACACAACTAAGCCATACTACTCTTTTCAAATAACTATAATGCCTAAAAATGAACACCAAATTGCAACTTTCAAAGTTGGATATTTCATACTTCTCCCACCATTAATGTGGCCTCCTACAATGTCATGCATGCCACATTAACCACCTTATCAAAGTAAAACCACCTAATTCCATTAAAACTCAAAACATATCTTGGTGCATTTAAAATTAAATATTGAGAAATGGTATTTTAATTCAAAATACATAATCTAAAGTCTTTAACTTTTGTGTCACCATTATTTTTAAAAGTTAATACCTAAATGGATAAGTAATTTGACTCTTTAATAGCTTTCTACTACCTATAAGAAAATATAAATCCAATCACTTATTTTATTTGATAACTAATTCAATTTATATACTTTTGTAAATACTCAGCCTCCATATTTACTCTCATTATTTATTGAATTATAATAAGTGAATGAACTTCTAAGTGTAGTTTCATTACTCCAAAGTTAATTTCTACCTTAATTGCTACTATTGTTTCCTCTTCCTTCACAACATGATTGGTACCATGTTCTAACCTCTTTCATCCTAAATATAAAAAATTCCTCCCATTATAGTACCAAATAATAAAATTTTATACTAAGAGTCCTATATTTTCCTTAGATTTTCCATCAATGTTCACTTTAAACCACCTACCTTTGGTATCTTCCAGACAATTGGATTAATGACATAAGAAACTATACAAACATAGTAGTGTTAATTAATTTGATATATTAATACAATTATTTTGTAAATATATTATATTTAGTAAAATATATTCACGATATAAGTAAGGTATATGAGAACTCTCTATTAGATATTTCCTTCATCTTTTACATTAAAGTATAATGATCCACTTGGTTAATCAATAATCTTTTTTTAAACCAAAGTTTATTTGGGATTTAGGATTATCAATAAGGATCACAATATTATTTATCTCAAAATACATATCATTAAAAATAATAATACATATCATTTCCCTCAATATACATTTCATTAATAATAATAATATCAACTCCCCACCACCCCATTCACATGACCTAGACCAGATCAAAATGAATTTTGATAATTTTTCAATTGGTAACCTAGGTTAAGTAGGTGGGTGTGCTCTTTTGAGAAACTCTAAAGGAGAATTTTTTGTGGCATACTAACTCAACATGGGCATCCAAATGAATCATGTAGATGAGCTTCTTTCCAAGATGATTTTGTAAAAACTTATTATTGAAGTGGTTTCCTTAAATAGAATTTATATTTTAAGGGATGCGGCTAAGGTTTTATGGAATAATGGAGATTTTATACAAATGATTATACACGTGTTAATGAATGTGTAGGTCTCTTTTTTCCACACCTATGAAGAAGGCCATCATGTTGTAGATATGTTAGAAAGTGTGAGAAATTATACATAGGGGTTCAAAATTTGGAATAACCCTTTAAATATCTTGATAGATGCATATGACGTGATCTACCATAACCACTCTAAAATTATGCATTAATGAAGATGTCATTATTTCCTTTATTGGGGTCTAGTTCCCATTTTTTTTATTAGTTGACTTTCCTTTTGTATGTTAGAGTTATTTAACTTGCGTTCAAAGCTCAAAAATTTGTACTAGATTTTCTTGTGTCTTCTTTTTTTGAAAATTGTGTGCAATATTTATAATCACTAGTGTAGGAGAATAATGGGTTAGGATCAAAATCAGATTTTACTAGATGAATGGGGGGATTTGTTACAAGCTAGAGTTGTCATTGCACCAAAAGATCAACCTGTCAATGCTTGATACAACCACTAGACCTATAGAACATAGGAGGTAGTGAATCCATGTCACAAATACCAAAGGGAAACATTGGTGGTTAGTCCAACAATCTTCCCCCCCCCCCCCCCCCCCCCCCCCAGCCTCCTTAGTGTTACCCAAGGAGATTAAAACCTGTGACCAAGCTCTGATACCACTTATTACAAGATAGATTTTTCATTTCACTAAAAGATCAACCTACCAATGCCTGATACAACCACTAGACTTATAGAACACAAGAGGTGATTAAGCCATGTCAAAAATCTTGAAGGGGGATGTTGGTGGTTAGTCCAACATGATTATCTTAATGATAATGTTCTTTGGGAGACCATTGAGTATGGTGGGAAATTACTACATGTATGTCATGAGTATGAAGGGCTACAACCTTGAGCTCTCCTTGAAAATTGTGGAGTCTTGGGATGAAAACAAGTTTATGGTGGATTGTGTTTCTTTTGTTATTACACCAAAGTCCCTTTCTTCCATTACTAGGATAAGATTGGAAGGTGTGAATATTCTAAGTAGCAAAAAAAAAATCCTTTAAAGAGGCTTTTGAGCACTTTGTTGACCTAGAAGAGAAAGTTCCAAGGCTTCATCATGGTTTCCATAGAGCGTAAATGAATGGGGTGTGGCTAGCCCTAGTAAGGGTGCTCATTCAATTCATTACCTACAAAGGAAGGTATAAAAGGTTTAATTCCCACATTTTCCCCATCTTAAATCATTTTTAGAGGAATGATTCTTTCTTTTTCCCATTTTGTATTTACTCTTTTCTTTTGCTATTTGTGGAAAATTATAAAGTAAATGACTTCCTAGCTAAACACCAAGGTCTTTTAGTTAGAATCTATATTTATTCTATTTGACACTTTAGTCCTCACCTCACCTTCTTCCTGAGATGAATAAGAAGGTTTTTAAAGCTATTTCTCCCTCCATGAGTGATTAAGGGTGCTCACCTTAATACCTTAAACACATAACAAAAACAAAGAAATAACGATAATTTGTGAGAATAAAATATGGGCTTCTTATTATCACCACAAATGTGGAATTATAGAATTCAAAATCAAAATATGCTAACCCAAATAGGCACCTTCATTATAGTAAGCTACAAGATAAGCTGTGAATTATCACCCAAAGTTGTTCAAGATAATGTATGGGCATTTCATAAATAGGTTATTTTATTTTTCCTGAGAAGGTTCTAGACAATCAAACTTAATACCTAGAGCCAATAGACACTAACAATACATATAGAGTCAACCAAATACACCTTTGACATTTATTTTGTATGTTTTGTTCTGTCCAACTTCGCAAGGCATTAACTTTCAAACCATTTCTTTGATCAACTATTATAACCACTTTTTGGAATTCTTATCTTCTAATGTATAGGCTCGAATCCGTGCAAGTGCCCATCCCTTTAGTTTTTTGGATTTCATCTAGGAAGGTTTAGGCCTTCAATAGTGAACCTAAATTTTTTATACCAAAACTACAAACCAAAAATTTACAATAAATCCATTATTACTCGTGATATGGCACTGACCCTTAACTAGTAGGCTAATATATCCAAGATGAACATCTACCTTTGAAATTAGGACATTCAAAGCTCATATGATTGACTTACTAAGTAGCAAGCCTCCACACACAAAAACTCTTCATTAAGATAGCCCTTATTCAAACAATTAAAATGAAATATTTTTAGTTGATGCAAGATTGTTCTTATAGCTAGGATGCTCCTACATTAGACACTCAAGGTAATTGGAGAAGTGACCCTGTTATGTCTCAAATATTCAAAGAAAACTAAGATGGTTAACCTCCTCCCTTGATAGCCATGGTGAATCTCCTACTAGCCTACCTTTCCATTTGACCAGGTACTCTTCATAAGTTTTTTCCTTGTACTTTTTCCAACACAGCTATTCAACATCTTCTCAATCTCTTTTGTAGTCGAACTAGCTGCTAGAATACTCCACTATACTTTCGCCACTTCATCTCCATTACCTCCTTCATAATACTATGTCAAATCATAAATGCTAAATACTCATAAAATAATCAATTCAGTAGGCAACTCCACTTCATAGGTATTTCTAGGATCATGCCTTTTCACTATCTTGCACTATCCAAACTTCTTCATTTTTAGCTTATTATATGTATCCATTAGAAAACACTCATTTCTCAAATGAGCCATGACTTCATCTCCAAACCAAAATTTCCTATACCTCCTTTTTACATCCACCTTAGCCTTGTACTAGGTATTCATCTTAGTAATGTGCTTCCTCACCTCCTCATGGATGTTCTTTAAATGTTCAACAAATTCTTCTACTTCAGCACTAGTTATTTTTCCTTTATCCAATTGCCTCGATTAAAAAGAATTTCTAGAAATATTCTCATGTAAAATCTAAAATGGTGATTTGTGAGTACTCCCATTGATATAATTATTATATGCAAATTTTTCTTATGGTAAAATCAAATCCTATCCTTTTGGTTTACCTCCAACCAAACATCTCAATAAGTTTCCCAATTTGTGATTCACAACTTTTGTCCACCCATCAATCTGTAGATGATGTTATAAATTGAACTTTAAATCTATCTTTGATTTCTTCCACAATGTACCCTAGAAATACCCAACAAATTTGGTATCTTGATTGGAAACTATAATATTTGGAAGACCATGTAGTCTCACTACTTCTTTGAAAAATGACTTTGCCACATAGATAACATCACTAGTCATCTTATAGGGAATGAAATGTGTCATGTTAGAAAAACTTTGAACCACCACTAAAATAGAACCATGCCCTTGTTCAGTCCTTGGTAATCCAAGATAAAAATCCATGTTGACATCCTCTCATAGTTTTATGGTATAGGTGAAGGCTAATACAATCTCATATTCTAATTCACTTCTTGAACATCATCTAATATACTCTAAAAATTTGTACAAAATTTGTCACATCTTATTGTAGTCACTACAACATTTGGGGTCAAATTGCAATGATGGTGTAATTTGTGGTCATTTTTATGTTTTTTTTTGCTATTGTCCTTGACAATGTTTCAATACTAACATTGGCATCATAATTGTGACACCCTAGAAAGCACAAAACAATAAAACAAGAAACACGACAATTAGTTTCCATTTGGTTTGATTTTGGAGAGGTCGCAAGTGAAAGAGGTGGTGAGGTATGAACATTGTCATAGCGCCCTTGTGATCAGTGTATTTGGTTGATGTGCCCTCATGATCTCTCCATTTTGTTGTCATTTCCTTGCTTTTCAATTTCAATTTCATGTTGTGCTCTTTCTTTGAGATTTCATTGTTGTGTTGTGCCATTTCTTTATGATTTCATTGTTGTGTCATGCTCTTGTGATCTATGTTCCCTAGCACTACGATTTTCTTCAAGGGAAAGAAGAGGTACGCATGTAAATATTTTTTTATTTTCCTTGTAAACATGTATGTCTTTATATTTCCTTATAATTAAATATGTATCTCTTTATATATTTAGAGAGATATTTTTCAAGGTGCTTATTACATATATGATTGAACTGCATACATTTCTAGAATCCAAATAATAATAAAATAAAACTCACCCAACTCATGCTAAGTGACTTACCTCAAGATCTTGCACAAAAATAATGTAGACCATAAAAAATGGGTTGAGTTTCCAATAAATTTTACAAAAACATATCATAGCAGATATTTTTAGAAAGAAACAAGCCATAGCTAGTTAAATGAGTCTAATTGTTGATTAGCTGGGTTGATAGATATGTATATTTAACTGGGTTATAGAATCTGTAAGGGAATGAGCCTCATGATTATGTATATGTGTTTGGTGCATTTATTTTCTATTTTATATCTTTACATTTCATTGTTGTACTCTTTCTATACAATTTGGTTGTCATACCCTTGTGATCTCTGTGTTTCATTTCCATGCCCTTGATCTGTGATTTCAGTGTTGTGCCCTTTCTCTCAATTTTGTTTCTATCTCGTGCCCTTGCTCTATGATTTCATTATTATGTTTTTACCTTGCTCTATGATTTTGTTTCCATGCCCTAGCTCTACAATTTCTTCAAGGGTATGTAAATGTTGGTTTCTTTTCCTTCTAAATAGGTATCTCTTTATATCTCCTTTTGAACATGTATATCTAGAGATATTTTTTAAGGTTCTTATTACATATTAGCTACACAACAAAAAATTGATCCAAATGCATACACATTCCACAATCCAAATAATTAAAAATTAAAATGCACTCAACCTATGCTAAGTGATTTACCTCAAGATCCTCCACAAAATAATGTAGACTAGGAAAAATGGGTAGAGTTCGCAAGAAATTTTACAAAAACATATCATCACAGATATTTTGAGAAAGAAACTAGACATAATCATGAGGCTCATTCCCTTGCAGAAGCCTTGGCCACAATGAAATTACCTCTAAACCTTGCAAAGGATGGTGAAGTGGTTCCCAACTTTGAAACACTCATATAAGTATTTGATACTTGGGATCATCATAGGGAGATTGTGCCAATACTTGAAACACTCTTGTAAGAATTTTATATTTGGACTATAAATTCTCAAAAACACTTGCAAGTGATTCCAATATCATAGTACCTACCAAAACACTTTCTAGGATTCTATCAAGTGGCTCCCATAATATCATCTATATTGTCTAGTTGTTGTTTCCATTGTGCAATCTCTTTCTAATGTTGCTCCTTCTTGTTCTCTTTCTAAAGACACTACTTCTCCTGTTCTCTCATTCCTTAAATTTTTTTTATCAAACTTCTAAATACCTATCTCTACCTTATATAAAATAAACTTCACAGTGTGTTGTAACTTTGGCATAGGTGTTTGATCATCGATAGCTTTCATTTCAGCATTCAAGTTTTCACGATTGATCAACACCCTCACTTGTGGACCTCTCATGTCAATTTTTGTACTATTTTAACACCATGTTCTTTCTTCTAAGCTAATAGTTATTTAGATGCATTTTCTTGTAAAACATTAATTTTTTTGAACAACTATAAACTCTTAGAATGTGCATTATTATTTTCATGTATGTATGTGTGTCTGTTTATGTATATATGTATGTATATGTATGTATGTATATATGTATGTATGTACATATATGTATGTGTGTATGTGTTTGTGTGTGTGTGTGTGTGTGTGTGTGTGTGTGTGTGTGTAACATATGTGTATAGAGAGATCTTGTAGATTGTGGATTATGGATTATAAACAACAATGAAAAGAAAACATGACATTAGTCATTCCCCATTTGTTTTGATTGATTATGGAGAGCTAAGCAAAAAAAAAGGTTCAAAGCTTAGAAAAAGGGTGGAGAGCTCTAAATTTTGGTAGAGATCAGTGGAAATGTAGGATTTTATTGTCCTTCCCTTGTGAATTTCATGCCCTTGCTTTGTGATTTTATTCAAGGGTAGAAGAGGTACCTATGTAAATTTTCTTTTCTTTTCTTTCTAGACATGTATCTCTTGTTCATATATAGTAGCTTTGTTCAAATTCAAGGATAACCAATTATGATGATTGTATGCATATGTGCATGTATTTATGTAAACCAGTTCACTATGTGAACTACTTTACATGAATGCATACAAAATTGCAGAGTACTTGTGCTAAATTAAATTAATCATTCATGTCTTGAATTAACATAAGCAATTATCCTTGCATTCAATAAAATTTATTCATACCAAACTAAGTATAAAGAAATCTTTACTTATAGATTGTATTAGGGTAAAAGCACAAACCTATATTACATTTTATAAAGAAACGGGATATCAGAATGTGACAATTCAACATTAATAATAAAAAAATGGTATTTGTGTTTAAAATACGGAGATGATGTAAACTAATGAAATGTGTAGAATTGGATGAATTTTATGCCTATAATTTTTATAATTTTTTGAGTAAGAATTTATTCATTTTATTTTATTTTGAACTACCTTTTTTAACTGTAAAAAATATAGGGTGTAGTTCCTATCAAACAAGTATATGCAAATCATCTTTTTTTGTTCTGATATGAAAACATCTTATAGATGACATGTATAGCTAGTGAAAAAATTATTATTATTATTATTTTTTATTTATATTTTCTTTGTTATAAGTACTCAAGTTCAACCTTATCAAAATCCAACAGTTTTTTTCTCCTGTCAAAACTTCCCTATCAACTTTATGCCTTCTTGAAAAAAAATTTACATATTCATGAAGAGGATTCTCTCTTCTAGGGATAAACATTATTTTTTTATTTTTTTTAATATGATTTACTATTTTTCCCTTTTTTGAGGGAGATTCTTCTGAAATGTTAAAATATCAACTTATAATATTTTGAGATTATAACATATTATAACTAATCAAAACACTCAAAAATTTATTTAATGATGATATTGAATCTGAGATCTATAAAAGGATATTTTTAGTTTTTGAAAAAGATTGATTTTTGATAGAGAAATGAGATTTGACCAAAATAGGTTTTGGTATCATAAATGGTGACACGGAGCTATACTTTTACCCATTATCTCTTGGTGATTGAATAAAGATCTTGTGCATAATATTGTCTAGGTAATGATTGGATGCATTCACATTAAGTCATTATAGGATCAAATAGATGATCCATTTAAGTTACTTCATACTTTTTTTTATTGAACATTTTGTTTAACATAATCAATAATAATAGAATTATACAGCTACAACTAGTACTCTTGTTTATTTTATTTTATCATATGTACATTTAAGACTATGATTTTTCTTAAAATTAAAATGTATATTTGTTATCACTAAAATAAAAATATAGATCTTTGATAGTTATATTTTTTGAATGTCAAGATCTTCATATTTAACGTGAAGGGTTTCCACTACTGGACAGTGGAATAGCCACATTGTTGAGCCACATAGCTCATGGCTTTTTCCACCAAATTATATTTTTGTCCTTCAAAAATATTATAGGTCAATGCTCCTCCAATTTTCTATATATTTAATTATTTGTCACTTTCCTTTTGAGGTAATTTTCTATTATGATATAGAGGCATCTATCATAAGGATGGACATGTCAATTTTGATTATCCCACTTTCAAAATTGATTCCCTTTAGTAATTAAGAAAACTACATGCAACTGACACCCTAATTTTCTACAACTTGTCTGATCAACCAGTCACACAAGTGAATCATTCCATATCCATAAACAACATCTAATCCTCTATAAGTCTCTCTCCTCTAAAGATCTAATACATGGAGCCATTATAATCATGAGTAAACTCACTCTCCTTAGATGAATTCAATTGAAACTATTTGTACCAAACTAATTATGAAAAAAATTGAACTTACAAATTATAATATCTCTTGGTGATTGAGTAAAAATCAAATACAATTTTCCAAGGTGATAAAGTTACATATGCAAATATATATATGTATATATGTATGTATGTGTATATGTATCTTTGTGTCTCATTTACATGTCTTTGTGATCTTTGTATATGTATATGTGTATATATACTTACATATAAACACATATGTTTTTATGTATGTATGTATAATACACATACATATACATAAGAGAAGCTTATCTAATTATTTGTTGGGGGAAATATAAAGAGATACATGTTTAGAAGGAAAATAAAACAACATTTACTTAGGTACCTCTTCTCCCTTGAAGAAAATCACGGAGCAAGCTCTACTACATTTGGGCCTGAATGCCACAAATTACACCTCCATCACAATTTGACCCCAAATGTTATAGTGTGTTGCAAAGGGCACATAGTTCATAAGGGTATGAGAGGACAATGAAATCATAGAGCAAGGGCATGGAGAACATAAGGGCATGAAAACAAAATTTAGACATCATAAGGGCATGGAAATGAAATACAGTGATCAAAAGGGTATGCAAATGAAATCTCCACCAACATTCAGAGGTCTGCATCCTCATTTGGAGCTTTCCACCCTCTTTCATATGAAACTCTATATATGCATGAAATGTGTGCCTCTTATACTTACACAGACTTCAACATGATCTTCACATGTGCAACAATCCTAGAATGAACATTAAATTATTCATCTGAAATAGTTTGGAAAATCAACTTGTTGCCTCCTAACTAGATGGATTTTGCAATTGCTCTCAAAATGATAAGTTGGAAACCAAACCTCTAGTATGCAAGATTTTTCTTAAACTATATGAGAATGAAATATTAAATCTATATGAAATGTATTGTTAAGCTAAGAAATAAAAGAAGCATGTATTATAGTATATCAATGCATATTAAGCTAATCTAAGATTATAATGTAATAAATTAAACTATGGATGTATGAAAATGATAAAATATTCTATCATTTATTTGATCTAAAATTAATTCTACCTTTGTAATGAGGAATCAAAGGCTCCTTAAATAGAGTTCTAGAATCGATTGATAGACAAGATCAACTGGAATGAATGGTTAGGATTGAAGATGAGATTTAGTCACAATAGAAACTTCCTTGTGTAGATGTAGTTCGCTATTTTAGATTTGAGTGTGATGGAGAGTTAACTTATTGTCATCTAAGTGTGAGAAAAAGTTAACTAAGTTGATTCTATTTATAGTTCTAGTTCACTCGGAATTTCCATTTCTAAACTAAAGAGAATATTTTGGAGAAGATATTTAATTTAATAAAATAGATTATGACCTCATAAATGCATAAACTTTAATTAATTGAATAATTAAATTCAATAATTAAAATGAGGAAATTATTAAATTAAATGATTTTAATTTCATTATACATTAGCTAAAGAAGTAATTTAATTTAATTTAAGTATGATCACTTACAATTAAATTAAATTTCATCAATAGGTATAATGTAGCTAATTTGAGTCAATACTTAGGAATTAAATAAGGAGTGTGATTAATGTAGATTAGGGTTTTCTACATTTGACATTCAGGTCAAGTAGTGAGTATTGGAATTAGAATTACCTAGTAAAATAGGACTTAGGATTGATTGAATAGACTAGAATTGGTTGACAACGTGCCAAGTTTGGGGTATTACATTTGCCCCTCTTTGAATGAATGTGTGAGCAACACATTCAATTCAAAGAAATCAAAAGTATGAAGCATAGACCAAGAAATGAGATTGGTTCCACAATTGATGACACAAAGATCAATTGATAAGCTTTTTAAGGTTATCTCCAGAACAAGGTTTAACCTTAGGGGATCCAAATAGAATACCTAGATACCAAGATTGATAAGCTTTTAAAGGTTATCTCCATAATGACTCTTAACCTTATGGGATCCAAATAGAACACCTAGATATCAGAGTTGATAAGCTTTTATAGGTTATATCCAAAATGAAGCTTTAACCTTAGGGGATCTAGTCAGAACACCTAGATACTAGAGTTAATAACCTTTTAAAGTTCATCTCTAGAATAAAGCTTAACCTTAGGGGATCTAGATAGAACACCTAGATACTGGAGTTGATGAGCTTTTAAAAGTTATCCCCAAAATGAAATTATCTAGATAGCACACCTAGATACTAAGATTCATAAGATTTTAAAGGTTATCTCTAGAATGAAGCTTAACCTTAGGGGATCTAGATAGAACACCTAGATACCAAAATTCATAGCACAAAGATTATAAAATTTTATAGAATTGTTCCCAAAATGAGACTCAATTCTCAGGAGTCAGGGTTTAGACCATCCTGCTACCTATCCATTAAAAGATGACAAGATTAATCATGATTCATAGAGACATCTCCAAAATGAGGCTTGATCCTTAGGAGTTAGGGTTTAGACCATTCTGATACCTATCCATTGAATAGTGATTGAAAGCAAGAGCCTATAATTATCCCTAGAAGGAGGCTTAGTTCTTAGCAAAAAGTTAGGATCATCTCTAGACCAAAGCTTAATCCTTAGAAAGAATTTGAAATTATCTCCAAAACAAAGATTAATCCCCTAGAGTCTAGATAGAACATCTAAATACTAGTTCATAAAAGATAACAAGATCCAATCATGAGTCATAGAGTCATCCCCAAAACTAGACTTGATCCTTAGAAGTTAGGGTTTAGATTGTCCAAATACTTGTCCATCGAACTCTGATATGAACTACTATAAGATGTGATTAGCTAATGAAAAGATGAGATAGATGATGTATGATGTCCAATAGAGAGGAACATTATGCCCCAAGTGATGAGATGCCCTAAGTGATGAGGACATAAGATTTAGACTGAGTTGTAGTTAGTTTTGAAAGATTCAATGATGTAATCATCCTGCCCCCTTGGGAGCAAAATCAAAAAATGACAGACCAAAATAGTGATATAGAGTATTAGATTGAGAAATATTGAAGAAAGCTTGAGATTCAAAATAATGTAGAATAGATCAAAAGAATCTAAAGAAAATTTGGAATCAATTCAGAGTGATTTTAAGGTCCAAAAGACTAAGTTTGACCAAAGTTGACTTGAGTTTTTTTTTTTAAAGAGATGTTGGAAGATATAAAGAAAATGTGGTTTGAAAAGATAACAAGAGGTATAAAGTGTCAAAAAAATGGACTACACAAGTGTTTGATCTTGTTGATCCCAAAATTTTAAAATGTGATTTTGAGTTACTTAAGTGTGTTAGATTTCAAATTGGATCTCGAAAGTGGGTTTCAAAGTAGCCAAATTATCCAAGAGCATGATTAATAAATCATTTGTTTAGTTGTAAAGAAACATGATACTTTGAAGAAACCAACAATCCCTCATCACAAAGGATGCAAGTAAAAGAGTGATCAAATCATGTGCTTATGCAATGCAACCCTACGCTAGATGCAACTCTAGGTCTAGTTACCAAGATTTGAAAATTATTATTACTAAGCATGTAGCTTAACCCCAAACCTTGTACAATTCCCACTAACATTGTGATTATAGGAATATTAATAGGACATCTATTATATTTTTTTGAGATTAAATGTAAACATTTGAGACACAAGAAGCCAAAATGACCACAACATTTGTCCCTTTTAATGTAGTAAGCTAACATAAGCATCAAAGGATAAATGCTAGGGTGACCAGAATGTTTCTTGTGCGTAGACACAATAGACACATGAGAGATCTTTCTTGTGCTAAGTAATCAATAATTATTTTATCTACAATGACCCTTGTGTTTGTAACCTAAGAAAGAAGTGTGCTAAGGATACTCAGAGTGACCCATATGTTTAGTTAGTAGGATGAGTATCAACATTCACTATAGCATAACGAGTTCACTCCAACAAGAAAAGAGAAGAACCAACCTTAATGAAGATTCCATATAAAAAGAGTCGAGGTACACACAACCATCTAATACAAGATAGAGGCTCTTATAGTGGACGCACCTTTTATATGGATGCTTCAGATCATTAAAACTAAACCATCAAATAGAAAGTTAAAAAAAGATCCTACCCCTAGTCCTTGCTTCTATAGTTGAACACAACATCATCAAGTCACTCAAAGAGATATGATAAAGCAAAAGCAAAGCAAAAAAAGAAAAACTCATGATATCCCAAACAAATTCATCATTTCCAGTCCAGTATTTCATTTTATAGGATTGATGTCAAGTGTCAATGTTCAAAACATATATGAAAGAAATCTCTTTAGTAGGGTGACAATAGTAGATAGATGTAATTAGAAAAATTGGTGACTGAAGTCAAAGAGGAATCTTCAGTAAGAAGAACCTTAGTAGGAAACTGAGCGATAGTAGACAGTCACAATTACGACAACTAGTGACTGATGTGAGAGAGATCTTCCCTAAGAGAAATCTCAAAGTGACACTAGTGATAGTAGGTAGGCACAATTAGAACAACTGGTGACTAATGTGAAAGAGATCTTCCATGAGAGGAATCTCAAAAGTGACACAAGCGATAGTAGGGAGACACAGTTAGAATAACTAGTGACTGTCGTGAGAGACTTTTCATGAGAGGAATCTCTAAAGTGACACTAGCAATAGTAGGTAGACATAGTTAGAAAAATTACTGACTGACATGAAAGAGATCTTCCATGAGAGGAATCTCAAAAGTGACATGAGCAACAGTAGTTAGATGTAGTTAGAACAACTAGTGACTAACACGAAAGAGATCTTCCGTGAGAGGAATCTCAAAAGTGACATGAGCAATAGAAGGTAGATGTAGTTAGAATAATTGGTGACAATCAAAAGAGGCTTTCCATGAGAATAATCTCTAAAGTGACACTAGTGATAGTAGGTAGATTAGTTAGAACAATTGGTGACTAATGTGAAAGAGATCTTCCATAAGAGGAATCTCAAAAGTGACACAAGTGATAGTAGGTAGATGCAGTTAGAACATCTGGTGACTATTACAAGAGACTTTTCATGAGAGAAATCTCTAAAGTGACACTAGTGACAATAGGCAGAAGTAGTTAGAACAACTAGTGACTATCACTAAAAGGACTCCTATGACACTATAGGGTGTTGCTCCCAACTTATGACAAGATTCAATCCATGGATACATGAGAAAAAGAAACAAACTAAAGTAGGAAAACAATTGTACATGAGCCAAAAGATGCCTTATGAGATATAGTATTTTGAACAAGAGGCACTTGTTTACCAAGTTTTCACCTTCTTAGCAGATATTCCTTTTTTCTACCATGATGCCTGTTTGCCAAGTTTTCATCAATGACACTTTTTTTTTTCCTCAATTTCTTTTGTATTTTTCTCTCTTTTATTTTTTTAAAATATTTTTTTGAATTTTTCTATTTTTTTGGTATTACTAAATCACCTATTGCTAGGTTTTCACTAAGATAATAATTTTTTTCAGGACTTTTTGTAATTTTTAGACTTTTTTCAAGACTTGTGTAGGACCAAAAAATGGGTTAGAAGCATAACATACTATGAGAAAATCACAAAACTCAATCAACATATGTTAGCAGCCACTAATCTACCATCAAAGCCAAACTAATAGAGAAAGCAATAGAAACCCCCTTTTTTGTTTGTAGCTCCCATGTCCTTCTTTCTTCTCCAAATGATTGTATCTCCAAAGTTGCCTATAATGAACACAAAATTGAAGCAAAATTCTATGATAGGGATAAAGCCATGAGAATACTTGAAGTGTGATTTTATTTGAGAGAGAGAATGCAACATGCAAAGAAGTAGAGACTCAAAGATTCAAAGATTTGGACTTTCAAAACTTAAGCATTCGGATTCAAGGGACCCAAAATGAGAGAAAGAGTGTTGATTTTATAATCAACACTCAAAGTGAGGGCATTGGATTTGTCACCCACAGACATGCGATGTGGAAAGAGATTCCTTTGACGCATATGACAGAATATGCCAAAAGTAAGATTCTATGACACATGAGAGTCAAATTTGGAAGAGAATCTATGACGCGTCATAAGATTCCTCCACCCACTTAAAGACAAGAATTTATGACAAAGAAGCCAAATAGAGACATGCGTAAGAGGTAATAATATTTGATTATGACAAATCTCAGCCAAGAGTCAAAGGAGAATCTATGAGGTGTCATATCCAAGTGTCATGATGATGCAATATTTTATGGAATATTTGAATTAAAATTCCTCTTATTCCACAAAATAAGAATTAGTAGAAAATAAATTTAATGATGAAAAATGGAACTTAGGAAATTATGAATTTCCATGGTTTGCAGATAATGAATCAATTAATTAATAAAATTAATTAATTGAGGATGATAATTGGGAAGAATAATTAGAAAGAATAGGATTAAATTATGGGTTATTTAATCTTATAGAGAAAATTAGCAGATGATTGGCCAAATTGATTAAATGAATGCGACTGTATCCTTTGATGAAAATGTCATGATGATGGATATCGAATAAGATGGTGAAAAGGTAGACCAAAACCATGGTCAAATTAATTGATAGATCAAAATTGATAACATGCCAAGGACACATGACATGAATAAATTGATATGTAACATTTAACCGACATTGTAAATGCTACAGGATTGAAATTGATTGATAAGGTTTGATCATAATAACACTAACAGACATTGTCAATATTATTAAAATGGTTGATGATGGCATGATCTAACATTGAAAGCCTCAAAAATGTCAAATATTTAATGACATGAATGATATTTTGACCTAGCACTGAGAGCCATGACAGTACTAAGGTCAGATTGATAAGTTGATAGGTTTCCAAGGCACTGAAACCCACAACAATGCCTAAGAGTGGATAAATGATTATTGATTTGGGATGTTTGATATGTTTTAGGTTGATTAGGACTGATTTTGAGTTATTCTAGGTTGATTTGGGGTGATTTCGAGTTGATTTGGGGTGATTTTGAGTTGATTTGATATGATTTTGAGTTGATATGAAATTGATGTGAAAGGGGATACAAATGATGAAATATGGTCAATCTGGCCAAAAGATCAAAGTTAGTAGAGTAAGAAAATGGGAAAAATTAGTATGAAGAAGTGATGAAATCGTAGATGTAAACCATTTTTGAGCATCTACATTTTGCCCCTCTTTGATACAATGTGATTTAGAGCGTTGTATTAAAGAATAACTGATGAAAAAGCCACAACATGCCCCAGTAGGGATGATATATATGGGTGCCCCCTCAAGAAATTAACTAATATAAGCATATGATAAGTCAATTTATCAACAACAAGAAGACAAAACCATAGCAATTGACGGATCTCAAATTAGAGCTAAGATGTGAAAGTTATGAGGTCTAGAGTGCAAAATAGGGTCAATCGGGAGCCTGAGAGTGATTGCATGGGTTACCACTCAAAAAAAAAATGATGAAAATGATATTTCATGTTGTCCAAAATGAAGATAAAAATACAACACAACTAACAGATTGAAAATTTGAGTTAAAACACAAAAGTTATGGGCTCCGGAGTGCAACATAGGGGCTCCGGGAGCAGTTCTGGATAACCTAGGTCCCCAACTGTGCCCAAAAATCAACCAAGTGCATCATTGACACACTTGGTAAGTCCAAGTGCACCATGAAAGTAAAAATTGCATCAATGATGCACTTGGGAAGCCCAACTATGCCCTAAAAGTGCAGATTGCACCCTAAAAGGCTTTGGGGCCTAGAATCAGCCCGATTGGACTCGGAATGACCCGAAATTGTGTGCACATGCCCAAAATGATGGAAAGATGGTAGAGCATGAGGGAAATCATAAAAAATGGTCATATTTGGTCTAATATGATAATAAAAATGTCAAACTGAGGTTGAACCAGGTGGAAAGCCACAGAAAGTTGATTGACAGTGCAAGATGATGCAAGAAAGCATGAATTCAAGATGAAGATGATTTGGTGAATCAGAAGACATGATTATGGTGATGGAGAATGAAAATAAAGATGAGATGAGGAGATTTTGGTATGATGGAAATACTTTTGCTTGTAGAAAGTGTATTATATGTCAAATGGAGCTTTATTTTGATATGGAAAATGGAATGCAACGCATCATAGCATAAAGGGCCAGAGTGCAAATGCAAGCATTTTGCATAAACAAGCATGATGTAGACAAAGAATGACCTTGTCCTTTCTAAGGCATATGTACATGCCCCAGACTTTCAAAGGTACATTTTAATAGATAGAAATGGAAAAAGATGACTATGAACCATCTTGGCTAGTCTCATAGATTAGTTTTATATCATTGAGTGGCATAGGAACATGATCAAAGAAAAAACAAAGCAAAAATAAATCACTCACTAAACAATGTGAGCCAACAGCTATTCTTGTCCATTATTACATTCTTGTTAATTTTTTAGGTGTGTAGATAGTGTTTGACATGTTGATAATGTGATAGTTTTGGTTGTGGATTCAGTTGATAAGTTCATAATGACTAGTTGGATTGATTGTTGGTTCATGTTGCTCAGATATTGTGATTGGCATTGAACTGTAGTGCTTTGATTTTTAGTCTACAAAGTGTAAGTGTTTATGCAAAAGGGGTGGTTATCTATAGTGAGTATCTACAAGGTTTATTGCATATTTTTTATGGTTTTTGTGATTTTTAGGGTTTTTGAGGATATTTGATGTTTTTGTGTGACTGATTTCTTTAGGACATTTTATGATTTTTAGGGTTTATTTCAAGACATTTTATGATTTTTAGTGCTTTTTTCAAGACATGTTATGATTTTTAGGGATTTTTTTAGGATCGTATTTGAATTTTTAGGACTTTTTTAGGATATTATGTGAATGTTTAGGATTTTTTCAAGACATTTTATGATTTTTTAGTGACTTTTTCAAGATCGTATAAGCATAAACAAGTGTTAGCTCCAATCCATTATGCGATAGGTCTAATGGATAAAAAGCACTTAGGGATATGCCCCCAGTTCAAATTCAAACTCATGCACCATGTAGGTAATATGCACCTAGACAAGATGCAAACTATGTATAAAGGCCAATGACAGAGTGTGTGTGCAAACTGGTGATGCTTAGGCAAGGTAACAAAGGACATTAACTAGTTCATGAGCCATGATAAGGGACCAAGGATGTCTTGCAATATGAAGGGTATGATCAAGGAATGATAGAGGGGGAAAAGACCAGATGGAATCCTGATAGATGGAGGAGCAATAACTGATTACACATGGCACCTATTTGCCTGGTTTTCACCATGGTACTTGCCCAAAGCACCTGTTTGCCACGTTTTCACTTTTGGACAAAATTTTTCTCTTGACTCAAATTTTTGTGCCAAGACACCTGTTTGCCAAGTTTTCATCAAGGCATCCATTTTTTCATGACTTTTTTCACTCTTTTTTTTTTTTTTCTTTTTTCATGACTTTTTACTATTTTTTTGATATTTTTTCAGGACTTTTAGATGAAATCAAGAATGTCACTGAAAAATACTGAGAAGATATCTATTATTGGTGCTACTAGCTGATGAGCTCTGGATCCATGACTGATCATAACTACGTAGGATTTATTCCATGTCTATAGCTAAAATCAAACAACTAGAAAGGCCTCGAGAGATACCGTCGTATACCATATGTAAGACAATGTCTATCTCTTGTGAATCAAGGCATGTGAGGATAATTGGGTCAATAGATGTATCATGTGGGATGTCACTGATGATGACATATGCAAAGGCTTGTTGGATAAAGGATTTATTTTGGTTATTGGAAAAATTAGGTAGTTGGATTTGGAGATAAACAAAGGGATATAAGGGAGGGTTGGGAGGGTTGAGACCAATGACCTTCCACATAAACACTGATTGAGAGAGCTCCAAAAGACTTTGTGGCATGTTGAACACTGGAACACTAATATTCATGGCATCATATTTTTCATTTTGTATTAGTGGGAGCTGCTTAGCTTTTGATTTTTTATAGTCTAATGGCACCTCTTGATTTTCACCAAAAGACCTATGCTTGCTATTTCTTTCTCTTTTTGCTTTGTAACTAGAAAGTGGAGTTGGCTCCCCAAAATATGCCAATAAGTTCTCTTTAGGAGAAAATGCTTCTTTATGATCTTCAGTCATAATGCCTTCAAATTCTATTATAAGAGTGTCATCATTGTCGAATCAATCAAAAATTGGTGGTCCACGTTGGTTCCAATCCAAAGGTTCAGGATAACTTGAGGAGATGTCACCATAAGTGTTGAATGGGATTTGGTTGAAGGTAGATATATGGGTAACTGATTCAACTGGGTCTTTGGGGTTATGCTCAGAGGCTAGGGGATTGTTGGTTTCAAGTGGGATATCCTCAGTTGCCTTTTCATCATTTGAAACATCCATAGTCTTACATGTAGATACTGTGGTACTAGGAGGACCTATTCATAATGGTTTAAATCCAAGCCCCAAACTAGGGGGTTGTCCTTCTGTAGTGATAGGTTCAAAGATTCCTTGTTTCTAAGATCCAAGACCACTATAGCCATCATAGCCTTGTTTCTACATGATGGTAAACCCAAGTTCATACTTGCTAGGAGATATCAAAGTGGGTTCTCATTTTTCTTTTGCTTTCTCAATACATACAAATGTATTCTCATTGATAGAAGTATCATTCTTTATACTGATGGGAGAAAGTGGTGACTCCTTAATGTGAGAGACTTGAGACATAAAGTACTCTCCACACCCATTGTCTTCAATCTTCATCTTTTCCTTGGCTTTACTGAGCAGTATATTGGCATCAACATACTTACAGGAATTTGTGGGTTGTGCTTCATTGTTTGTTGGGATTTGGAATGCAATAGCATCTCTTAGATTAGCACAAAACTGGAAAGGATTTGGATCACTGGGGATGGTAACCTCTATGTTGTGACAAAAAAACTTCAAACATTGATGATATGTAGAAGGGATTGCTTTCATAGCATGAAGCCAAGGGCATCCTAGTATCATGTTGCAATTCATTTCTATATCTAGGACATGGAACAATGTATCTTCAGTAGCTGGACCAACTCTGACAGGTAGTGTGATGATGCCCCTAGAGAAGCGTTCGCCATCATCATAAGCTTTTATTGTGATTCTTCAAGAGGGATCCACATCATCTTCAGAATAACCCAAATTGTTGACAACCTTAAGAGTATAGATGTTCAGTCCTGCTCCTCCATCTATTAAGACATGTCTAACTTTGGCATTATGGATGAAGACTTTGAGATAAAGGGGATCATTATGGTTAGGTTTGTCTTTAGGAATATCTCGGGGTGAAAAAGTGATATTTTGTGATGCAGATAGGTTCCCAACCATGGCCTGGAACTACGCAATATCAATGTTATCTGGGACTACTGACTCTTTAAGGGCTTGATCCAAGACCTTTTGGTGTTGGGGAGATGCACGCAGTAGGTCCAAAATGGATATTTGTGTAGGGGTTTTTTTGAGTTGTTCAACAAGGCTATAATAAGATGAAATAGGAGAAGTAGGTCTACTTTGGGGTGTAGGTCTAGTAGAAGTAGTAGGTCTAGATGGGGCACCAGGTATGGTGATCTTGCTACGGTGTGTAGTGATAGCACATCGAGGGTCTTCAGCCTTCAATGTGAATGTGGATATGCAAAAGTCAAACTCATTAAAGCAATTGATGGTGTAGTCATAGCCAGTGTGTGTGTGTAATTCACATTACCTTGTGAGTTTGAGTTTGAACTTGAGGGTTTCTCTTTGTCATGATTACCCAAAGGATCTTTAAAAATAGTATGATCAGAGTTGGATGCTAATAGTGATGGATCAACTATGATGACACCATCATCAATAAGATCTTGTATTGCATGTTTCAATTGGAAGCATGATGAAGTCTTGTGTCCTTTGGTGTGATGGTAATCACAATACTTTTTGTCATCCCACCAATCAACTTTAGTCAATGGTTCATCTTTGATTGGGGGTAATTGCAGGAAGTTATTACTTAGTAACTATTGTAATGCAGTCTCAAGTGGTATTCCCAATGGTGTCAATTTTCTATCCTTGGCCCTAGGATGTCTTTTGTCTTGCATGGAAGTCTCAATTTTTTGTTGTGGAGTTGATGTTTGATTAAATTTTTTTGAATTTGTAGGATTTATACCTTTCAAATTCAATTGAGGTTGTGTTGTGCTAATTGTGCAGGCATCCACAATGCCATCATTAGTCACATTCTTGTTTTTGGAGAAAAATGTTGTGCTGTCATTAGATGAGTTGGTGTTTGTGTTTTCTTTGTTTATCTTGAGGATTCCCTTATGGATAAGAGCATCTTTGATACTAGCCCCTTTTTTCATTAGTTTAGAAATGGTGCTTGGACTCTTGATTTTGAGTTTATACATTAAGTCTAGGACTAAGTTCTCAATGCAAAAGTTTACTTTTTGTTCTTCAGGAATGTCTAGTGAGCATTGACTAACTAAGCTTCTCCAACAGAGTAAGAATGTGATGAATAGCTCTCTTGTCTTTTGTTTAGTTGAGCACAAATCAGAAAGTGTCACCTCATTTGTAATGTTAAAGGAAAAGTGGGAGATAAACTTGTTTGCTAACTCTAACCAAGATTTGATATTACCAAGAAGTTTGGAGTACCATTCAAGTGTAGGCCCACCTAGAGAACGAGGGAACAATCTCATAAGGTAAGTGGGCTTATCATTGAGTTTGGTACATGAAGCACAAAATTCTCGGATGTGATCAATAGGGTTTCCTTTTCCTCAATATTTTTCAAACCTTGGAGCCTCAAAGTGTCTTGGGAATGGAGGCATATACAGACTTTTATCGAATGGGTTAGGACGTAAGTCCCTTTCTATATATAGAGCCTATTTCTTTTGGACTCCTAATGCCTCGACTTGTTTGGAAAGTTGTTTGAATTGTTGTAATAGTTCTTCATTGGGGTTTTGTATGATGGTCTTTCCTTCAAGTCTTTTGTGTCTGTGAGTAGATCATTTGTTGTGGCGAGAACTATGTCTACTTGATTCTGACATTTCTATGTCTGATGAATCAGATGAAGTGTCACTAGGTGGTGGAGGTATGTTGGCACTTCGAAGATAGAAAGGTCCCTATTGTTGGGGAACTTGTTGTGGTATTTGATGTGGCACTTGTTGTGGGATTGACTATGATTGTTGTACCATGTGTTGTTGTTGTGCTATGTGTTGTGGTTGTTGTTGGGATACCTCTATTGGTTGTATGTGAGACCATGTGTGTGCTTGTTGTTCTAGAGGTATTTTTTGAGGTTGTTGTGGCACATGTTGTTGTTGTAATGAATTTTGTCGGTATGTGATTTGTTGCTCAAGGCTTTTTTGGTATTCCAACTATTGCTTGAGTTGCTCTTGTTGTTTAGCAAACATCATTTATTGTTGTTGGAATTGCTGCTGAAATTGTTGTTGATAAATTGTCTGTAAGTCAAGTGGGTCCATATGGGATTGCATGTTGGGAATGTTGGATATTTGCCCCACTTGTGGTTGTTTTCATTGTGTTTGATGTTGTTGTTGATATGTGGGATGTGTGTCAAGAAAATGTAGATTTGATTGTGCCTTGGAAGTGTTGATTCCTTGTACCATTGTAGGTTGTTGTTGTTGTGGGGATTGATTAAGTCCTTGAGAATTGAACATCATGTTTGGATTATGGTTTTGGTACCTTTGTGTGTTTGATGTTCCTGCTTGTGACATCGTATTGACTTGACTATGAGATGTGTCCCTATTAGGAATGGGCATAATGTCAATAAGACTTTTCCTTTGTGCTTCCATAGGGATGGTTGTACTTGGTGTTTCACATGTTGTATTAATGATAGTCTCCATAGCATTTGATGCCATAACACTTGGTAAAGTTAGGAGAAAAGGTGTACTTTGTTGATTTGCCTCCAAAGAAGGTATGTCTGGCATCCCTAGAGTACAAGTCCCTTTAGGTGCATCTTGTTGTTGCATCATGTGACTAAAATCAAGTCTTAATGTCCTTTTGGGGTGTTTAGGGATTGGTGGTATTTCATCAAACAAGGGATTAACATTGATGTGTTCAAATGTACTTTGGAGGATTTTGATGGTTGACTCTTGACAGGACCTTATAGATACCATTATTGTGTTTGAAAACTCCAAATTTATCATGGGTTGGATGTTTTCAATTGTTGTGTTGGTTTGATTTTTGGACCTATGACCTTCCAAGTTTGGGTTAAATTTGACAATTTCTTGTGCTGCCAAACCTTTGAAGTTCTTGCGAAAACTTTTATCTTGACATGCCCTACCCATTTCTTCATCAGTGATGCCATAATCAATGTCAGAGTCATCACTTAGGTGTACAATACCTTGTTGTATGTTTGATGTGTTAGGTTGGCTGAATTCAAATGCATGTGATTGTTCATCTTCAGGTGAGGTTGGTACACTTCCTCCTCCTGGTGGCATTGGCACGAATATAGTTTCAAAGTCAGGACTCCATTGAACCATCCAATGTGTGGGGGAAGTGTTTGGAGGAAATCTCATGGTAGGTGTATTGTTCAAGTTTTTTTGTTCAAGTTATGGTTGTGATGCGTCAATTTGGTCTTTGTCAAAGGTTTATTGGATTTTCTTGCTCTTTCTTTGTCTTGGATGAGGTTTTGGTTGTGCTTGTGCCTCAAAAAACAAAGTTTGATAGAGTTCCTCGAGTCTCTAAGCTGATTGTCTCCTAGTAAGTGCTGGCTTGATACCTAAGAGTGCAAATGCAATGGAATTTTTGAGTGTTTTGGGTGATTTTAGAGTGGTGGGTATGCAAGATATGAGTGTTTTTGGGATTTTTAATTGTTTAGGAATGTTATGAAATGTGAGGAAATGCTAAATGAATTATGGTTTTGATGTGCAAAGTGAAAATTTCCTAGGGATATTATGCAAATGCAAAATGCAAGGTGATGTTTTGAAGTTTGACTAGAGGGGATGAAAATGACTCTAAGGTACGCAAAATGACAATTAGGGTTATGTTTTGGACTTGTTAAGGATGCTAAAGGTTGATGTATACAATGTATATCATGAAAAGGATGATGTTTCTAGGGTTCGTAATGACATTTGGGACATGCAAAATGAGGGTAAATGCTCAAGAAGGTAATTTGGTTGATGGACAATTTCATAGGGTTTGGTAGTGAAAATGATTATAAGGATTTTGATCAATGCAATATGAAGGGGATATACACTAGGGTAGGTCAAAATAATGTTTGGGGATGTTAGGGATATGATTATGTTATGAAAAGGGTATATGGAAAGTTTTGAATTTAGATAAAAACCTTTTGAAAGTATTTTGCCTAAGAGTTTAACCTTGTGATAAGGACTTTGGATCTTGACCAAAAACTGATAAAAGATGAAAAGATCAGATTGATAAAAGATGAAAAGGTCAAATCTATCAATACATAGATAGATTTTGACCAAATAAAATTATAAGAAAAGATAAAAAGACTAGTCAAGATCCATTATCCGTCAACACTAGGAGATACTCTAAGACTCATACTTTGTTTAGATTTTTTACTAAATTCAAAGGTTTTGGGGGTTCAAAATGATGTTTAGAGGACTCAAAATGGTGGTGATGTGGAGAGAATATGTGATATAGAAAATTCCTATGATGAAAAAGGGGATTTTTGGTGCAAGATGTGATTTTGGGTCAAGTACAGAATGGGTAGGTGTAGAAGCTCCTAGATGCAGTTTTGGGGTCCTAAATTGCAGTTCGGAGGCCCAAAATGGTCATGTAGGTACCCAAGTGCACCATAATAGTGCCAAGTGCATCCTAATAGTACCAAATACATCATTGACACACTTGGAACCAGTTTGGGCACAGTTGGTAGTTTTTGGGTGCAGTTGGTAAGCTAGGAAAAATGTTTGCTGATTCTGAGGGGTATGGTTACCAAACTGACATGCCAGGAAGCTAGGATGTTGGGTTTGATGTTAGGATGGGTTGGGAGATGAAAAATGAAGGTTATGATGTATAGAATTATGTCTTAAGTGAAGGTGATGATGATTAGGTGATGTAGAATGTAGATCTGGGCAAGCTAGTGCAAGGGGAGCTAACCTAGTACCTAAGGACACTGTTGAAGCGCCAAAATGTTATTTGGAACCCAAAATTGGATCTCAAGACCACCAAGTGTGCCCAAATAGTGTAGAATACATCAAGAATGTATTTGGGGCCCAGTTGGGTGCAGTTGGTAGTTTTTGGGTGCAGTTGGTAAGCTAGGCTGAAACTAAGGCAATTCTGGAAGCTATGGTTTTAGGATTGATGTCATAGAGAGGTAAATGGTAGAGGATAGTGTTGGGGCTAGTTTGGATGCTCAAAATGATGATTAGGACACCTAGAATGATAGATAAAATGGTCAAGATGATGAATAGGTATGCAAAGATGCAAGACGGTGAACGCAAAGTGCTGATTCTGAGATGGGAATGCAAAAACTAAAGAAAGTAAAATTGAACCTAAATGGATGCAATATGAAAAGTAATAGATACTAAATGAGGACTAAAAGGTGAATATGAAGTTTATATGACATAAGAATGAAGCCTAGACTAGGGTGAATGCAAGTGAAATCTATGCAAGTGTGAGATCTATGTTTTGCCAAGAACATTTAAGAGCACAAGTGGCCATGTTTTCCAAGGTTCGAGTGTGTTGAATCAATGTTTGCAAAGTTCGATAAAGGTTGAAATGTTTTGACAATGTGTGAGGTTTTGACAAGTTCAAATGATATCCAAGGTGTAAATTTAAAAGTTTGGCTCTTATCTTGATTATGTTTTACACACATGTAAGACACATTAAGACAAGAATAGTTGTTGTAAAAAGTTAACAAACACACCACAACCTAGGCTTTTAGGACTGTATCCACTGAATTCCTACTTGAATTGAAGTTTAGTCGTGCTTATCCAAAGTAGACAACCTAGGATCTTGGCACCACAGGCTCCCCCTTACAGCACATTCACTTCTTCGGGCTACCAAGATCCGCTTCCCAAGGGGCATGACTTCCTAAGGGACTGTTGCCTCTACTAAGGACCACAAGAATGTAGGATGTCTTCACGGGCATGGGTGACCCCTTGAGCCAGTCGATAGAAAGGATTTTGGACACTAAAACACATTTTTTAGTAAGGGCATTCCATTCGGCAAGTGAATGATAAACTTCCACAGAAGGTCTCCCAGCCTTGAGAACCAGGGTTTGACACACCACAAGGGTACTGGAGGAGAGCTATAACGTAGCAATACTACCGACATAGCTTTCACCGTAATAAAATTTTATATAGCGACTAGAAAATTGACCTGGCTTTGGCCCATTACCGCTCTGAGGTCGTCCCCTGGCATACCCAATATCAAGTATCTTGGTCCAAGGCAGGCCTCCTATAGAAGTTACACGAATTTATCTTACACCCAAGATCCATGAATGGCGAGGGAAGAGGATACGTCCAATGTAACTCCTAGGGATCTAAAACCGTAGACATGCTAGGAAGAAAAGAAAAATGTTATTTTTAAGCACCAAACCAAATGTTATCTAATCTAGGAAATCCACACACATAGTTTTGAAAGACATACAAAGTCTTCGACAACGTCCTGCAAAGCACACACATCAGTAGTTTGTTATGATCATATCTTCATCCAACGATTGCCACATGTTGCAAATAGATCATCAGTAACACAAAATCACCTAATCTATGTCCTAGAGAGTGATAGGAGCTTGAAATGCAAATTTTGATTGGTACATGTGCTTACTATGAACCTAGGTGTGCTCCCACAGTGCAAATTGCTCCCCAAAAGGCCAAAATGGCTCTGAACATCCCCAAGTGAGCCTAGATAGTGTAGACTATTTCAATGACATTGTTGGGGACTAGTTGGGTGTAGTTGGGAAGTCAAGTGCAGGGTGTGGGGAAATGGATGCCTAGTCAAGACCCAGAAATTGAAAATTTCAAAGTTACACTCCCAAGTGCGCCCAAATAGTGTAGACTATGTCAATGAAATAGTTGGGGCCCAGATGGGCATAGTTGGTAAGTTGGAAATAGCATAATGAGATTTTGGTGGTTTCTAGGCTCCTAAAACTGCTCCTAGGGGTCCCAAGTGTGCCCTAATAGAGCAGACAGTGCCCTAGAACAACAAGCTAACAAAATGCATGAAACAACAGCATATAAGCATTTTACTAGACCCCCTAATTAATCTAGGTGTGAAAAGGAAGAGTAATTAGTCGTTATAACCTTCCAAGTGAGCTCCTTCCTTGCACCTATGAGCACAAAACAAGAAAACACAAGTTAGATATGCATGTTCACGTCGGGTTCGCCAAATTTAGGACCAAAAAATGGGTTAGAAGCATAACATACTATGAGAAAATCACAAAACTCAATCAACATATGTTAGCACCCACTAGTCTACCATGAAATCCAAACTAATAGAGAAAGCAATAGAAACCCCCTTTTTCGTTTGTAGCTCCCATGTCCTTCTTTCTTCTCCAAATGATTATATCTCCAAAGTTGCCTATAATGCACACAAAATTGAATCAAAAGTCTATGATAGGGATAAAGCCATGAGAATACTTGAAGTGCAATTTTATGTGAGAGAGAAAATGCAACATGCAAAGAAGTAGAGACTCAAAGATTCAAAGATTTGGACTTTCAAAACTTAAGCATTCAAATTCAAGGGACCCAAAATGAGAGAAAGAGTGTTGATTTTATAATCAACACTCAAAGAGAAGGCATTGGATTTGTCACCCGTAGACATGCGATGTGGCAAGAGATTCCTATGACGCATATGACAGAATATACCAAAAGTAAGATTCTATGACACATGAGAGTCAAATTTGGAAGAGAATCTATGACGCGTCATAAGATTCCTCCACCCACTTAAAGTCAAGAATCTATGACAAAGAAGCCAAATAGAGACATGCGTAAGAGGTAATAATATTTGATTATGACAAATCTCAGCCAAGTGTCAAAGGAGAATCCATGAGGTGTCATATCCAAGTGTCATGATGATGCAATATTTTATGGAATATTTGAATTAAAATTCCTCTTATTCCACAAAATAAGAATTAGTAGAAAATGGATTTAATGATGAAAAAAGAAACTTAGGAAATTAAGAATTTTCATGGTTTGCAGATAATGAATCAATTAATTAATAAAATTAATTAATTGAGGATGATAATTGGGAAGAATAATTAGAAAGAATAGGATTAAATTATGGGTTATTTAATCCTATAGAGAAAATTAGCAGATTGTTGGCCAAATTGATTAAATGAATGCAATCGTATCCTTTGATGAAAATGTGATGATGATGGATATCAAATAAGATGATGAAAAGGTAGACCAAAAACATGGTCAAATTAATTGATAGATCAAAATTGATAACATGCCAAGGACACATGACATGAATAAATTGATATGTAACATTTAACCGACATTGTAAATGCTACAGGATTAAAATTGATTGATAAGGTTCAATCATAATAACACTGATGGACATTGTCAATATTATTAAAATGGTTGATGATGCCATGATCTAACATTGAAGGCCTCAACAACATCAAATATTGAATGACATGAATGATATTTTGACCTAGCACTGAGATCCATGATAGTACTAAGGTCAGATTGATAAGCTTGATAAGTTGATAGGTTTCCAAGGCACTGCAAGCCACAAAAATGCCTAGGAGTGGATAAATGATGATTGATTTGGGATGTTTGATATGTTTCAGGTTGATTAGGACTGATTTTGAGTGATTTCAGGTTGATTTGGGGTGATTCTGAGTTGATTTGGGGTGATTTCGAGTTGATTTGATATGATTTCGAGTTGATATGAAATTGATGTGAAAGGGGATAAAAATGACAAAATATGGTCAATCTAGCCAAAAGATCAAAGTTAGTAGAATAAGAAAATGGGACAAATTAGTATGAAGAAGTGATGAAATCATAGACGTAAACCATTTTTGAGCATCTACAACTTGTAAGTATATGCAGAGAGCTTTCAAAATTAGATCAGCTATAGAACCACTTTAGATGGAGAATGATGATGGGCTCCTTAAGCACCTCTCCCTCAGCTATAGTAGTTTGGTAAGCACCATATCCAAACAGTGTAGTGATTATGTATAGACCAAGTTAGTTGGGTTCAAATTTCCCTTTTTGTACTTGTTGTTGTTGATTCTTAGAGTTTTCTGTCATAACAAGATCACCCAATTGGAATTCACGTGGGTTAACTTTCTTATTATACCTTCCTAACATATGTTGTTGATAAGCTCAAATATGATTGCACACCACTTACCAACATTCATATAAAAATTCTAGCTCTTGAAGTTGAGATATTATATAATCATCATCAGTAATGAGGCCCTTCATGGAGATTCTTAAAGTAGGAATCTCAACCTTAATTGGAAGCATGGTAACTGCTCCATCTACTAAAGCAAAGGGAATTGTACCCATTGGAGTTTTTGATACTTTTTCTCTAAGCCCATAAAGCCAGATTGATCTAAAGGTGCTAGTCCCTTCCAAATTTGTTAATTGTGCAATATAAGATCTTAAGGATCACTTTGTTGGATGCCTCCACTTGACATTACCCTGGGGGTAATAAATAGAAAATCAATGCTGCACGATTCTAAACTTTTTTTATAACTCCTTAAGATCCTTATTCTTAAACTGCCCTTCATTATTAGTAGTGATGGAGGAAGGTACACCATACCTACATATGATGTAATTCATAATGAAAAGAGCTATAGTTTTTCCATTTTCTATAGAGAGAGGGACTACCTCTACCCACTTAGTGAAGTAGTATGAGGCTATAATGATGAACTTATATCCATGTGACAAAGACAGGTGAATTTGACCCATAAAATCAAACTCCCATTGTTGGAATGGCCAGAGTGTGATAGATGGAATTAGCTTCCTAGCTAGAACATGAATTAGATTCCTATGGAGTTGCCATTGTTTGTAGGATTTGTCATATTTGATTGAATCTTTCTTCATATTCGACCATTAGTAACCAGCTCTAATAAGTTTACAAGGTAGTGTCAATCTATTAGAGTGAGATTCGCAAATGCCCTCATGTACATAAATTAATGCATGTTTAGACTCATTGGGTTCTAGAAAACTAAGGAGTGTTTCATTGAGACCTCTCCTAAACAAGTCATCAGCAATAATAACATACCATGAAGCATTTTGGATAAGGTGACATTTTTAATTCTAAGTTAGATTATCTGGGATGGTTTGGTCACATAAGTAAGAGTATATATTGTGGTAGCAGGATGAATCATGTCCTATAGTAGAATAGATCATTTACAATTTAGGGGAATTATAGGCAAAGTAGAGTAATTTTTCCACTAAGAACTCATGTCGAAGATCATTCTCGAGCATCTGTAACATGGAAGCAAGAGTGGTCGTGGCATCAACCACTTTATTGTCTTCCCAAGAACTTTTTGGAAAGTGATATGAACAAAGTATTTCTTTAGGTCATCCACCATGCATTTATAAGGGATCAATTTCTAATCCTTTGTCTGATATAAATCATTGATCTAGTTGATTATGAAATTGGAATCACCTAAAATGTTCAATCGATCCACTCTCCATTCAATTGCAATCTTCATGCCATTAATGAGAGCTTCATATTCTACAATATTGTTTGTACAAGGACATAGAATCTTGTACACCTTAGGCAATGAATACCTCTAGGGTGTTATGAATAAGAGCCCAACATCATATCCCTATTGTGTGAAGGAAACATCAAAGAACATCATCCAATTTTGGTGTGTAATCATTAGAATTAATTCATTAGGGAAATTAATATTTAGTGGAAGAAGACTATGCATTGGTGCTTCTGTTAATTGATCAATAATCACTTGTCCTTTGATAGCCTTTCATTCAACATGCTAAATGTCAAACTCTCTTAATATCATGACCCACTTAGCCAACCTTCCTATTAGAGCTGCCTTGCTGAGTAAATACTTTAGTGGATCAATTTTAGTAACTAGTCATGTAGTATGAGTGAGCATGTAATGTCTCAACTTTTTGAAAGAAAAGATGACTACCAAGCAAGCCTTCTCAATAATGCTATATTTCATTTCATAAGAGATCAACATGCAACTTAGATAGTAGATACCTCTTTCATTGTTATCATTGTCTTCTTGAGCTAGCAAGATACCAAGATATGACTTTGTTGTTGAGATGTATAGAATAAGAGGCATCTCGTAGATAGGAGGCATCAATATCGAAGGATTAGCAAGGTATTTATTTATCTATGTTAAAATTTGATCACAATATTAGCTCTAGTTATATTTCACACCTTTATATAGAGTCTTGGTAAAAGGTTGTCACCTATCTGCTAGTTGTGAGATGAATCTATGAATGGATTCAAGTCTTCCTTGTAAGCCTCTCATCTAATTGATATTATAGGATGGAGGCATGTCCATGATTGCTTGAACTTTCTCTAGATCAACCTCAATTCCTTTTATAGACACAATGTAACCAAGCATTAGATGTTACACCAAATGCACACTTCTTAGGATTGAGTCTCAGACTAAATTCCTCCATGTAATCGAGGATAGGTCCCGAATCTTGAAGGTGAGTATTGTGTTTTTTGATCTTAACCAAAGTATCATCCACATAGTCTTCCATTATTTTATGCATCATGTCATGAAAAATGGTAGTAACTACCCTCTGATATGTAGCACCAGCATTTTTCAAGCCAAATGGCATCATGTTCCAACAGAAGGTTCCCCATGCACAAGTAAACATAGTCTTTTCTTGATTTTTTTTGCAATTTTGATTTGATTATAACCAAAAAATCCATCCATAAGTGAGTGCATTTCATATCCTACTATCATGTCCACTATCATATCAATGTTAGGGAGTGGAAAATCATCCTTTAGACATGCTAGTTCATATCATGGAATCTATAAAAACTCTAATAGATTTGTCATGCTTGGAGACTCAAAAAAATTTTGATATCCATTTACCATAATCAATAGCTTAGATAAAACCAGCTTTCAAAAAAAATTCTAGTTTAGCTTTGACCAGTTTTGCCACACGAGGATACATTTTCCTAAGCTTCAATTTGATTGGTTGAACTCTTGGCACAATAGACAAGTGATGCATTATGAGATCAGGATCTAATCCTAGCATATCTAACTATGTCCATGAAAAGCTTATCTTTTTATCTTGGTAGAAGGCAATGAATTCCTCTTTTTCTTCTAGAGATAATGACTATGTAAGATGCATCATGTAAGTATGTTCTTCTATTCCCAATTTTATTGGGTATGTTGGCTCTATCAACACTAATGATATTTCCTAAAAGTGACCAAGAAGTGCATCATATATCCCATCTATCAGCACCTTTGAGAGGTTTTCACCTTTGGATACATCTTTTACTTTTACATTTTTAGGTTCTAACACTGCCACAATGTGGTTTTCACCATTGGACCTTTTATTTATTTTCTTTTTGATTGTATGATTGAAAAAATTGATGTTAGCCTTAGTCATGTTGATGCTTTGTTCATTGGTGGAAGATATTACAGGTTTGACAACATTTAAGTAACAAGCAAGAGCATAGTCATTCTGGAAAGTAGGGACTTCATTAGATACATTGGAATTCTAGTCTATGAGCTTAGGATAGGTGAGTGAAATAGATGTGATGGGTTCAATAGTGCTTATGGTGTAGTCAACAAATGCATGGACAAGAAATTTGAGACCTAAGGTGGCTTTGTCCACAAGTGTGTTCAAATGCCTCTAAGTTCTAATGTCATTAATCAAGGACTTGATGACACTAGTTGGATAAGACCTATCCAACCTAACCCTAGATGATTCACCTACTTTGAGGAGATTTCCATAGACATGAACTTGATCTATGTCTTTATTTGTAGTTGCTTCAGAGAGAGTCAAATTCATACTCTCAAGAATCTATGCTACATGGTGACAGACTATAGAAATATCCAATAGTGATAGTGAAAAATTCTCCATCATCATCTAGATTTTTACAACAATACTCAATGTGTAAAGCATGACTAGATTTTCCTTGTTCTTATTGTGTATGATGTGAGTCAATAAGATCATCAGAAGATACACTATCACCATCCAAGGTGTTGACACATGGTACAAAATCATCTAGTTTAGTAAATAATTTAGCAAGATCATCAAGAATGGGATAAGGAAAAGGATCTTCATCATTAGTGTTATATTCATGGTCATTAGACCCAGCTTGTGACTCATTTTTACATGAATTCTTAGGTTCTAGTATAAATTTGTTAATCCCTAGATGGAATGGAATCTTCTTGAAGCCAAGACCAGATGTATCTCAATTCCTTCTAGCTATCACTTTGATAAGATCAATTAGACCATTTTTGTAGCATCCATTAGGACTAGTCCCATTTTAGCCAAAGTGTTTCATGAGTTTAAGACCTGGCCCATACTTTTTAAGAATAATTTCATGAGATTGTTCTGTGAGAGCAACTAGAGTTTCCACTTTGTATATCCATGTAGCAAAAGCTCTATTCTCAGCTTCCTCTTCGAGAGGTATAGTAGCTTCAACAAATATAACATTATACTTATTTTGAGGTATCAACACAAAAGGTCTCTTCACTTCAAACGATCTCCCATAATGACAAGGAGACTCAGGAAGAGATGTTAAAACTAGAACTTGTTCTATGTGATATTCACCCATTCCAATTCCTTTCAGCTTGAGTGACTTCTTGATTTTCCTTAGCTTATTATCATAATGGTCTATAGATTCCCTATTAGCAGGTAGACAATTTTTAGCAAATTTTAGCATGTTATAGGTATAGCTAGTACTTATAGGTATGGTGACCTCAGAGTCATGAAATGGGAACTTTAGACATTGATGATAAGTGGAAGACACAGCTTGCATCTCATGTATTCATGGTCTAACTAGTAGAATATTGTAAGCTAAAGGAATGTCTAGGACATGACAAGTGGCATCCCTTTCTATAAGACCAACCTAGAGAAGAAACAAAACAAGACCGAAGGATTTTCTCTCGACTTCATCATATGCTTTGATATTTATTTTATGATGAGGTTCAATGGACTCTTTAGAATAGTCCAATTGTCTGAAGAGAGTACTAAAGACAATGTTTAAACTAGCTCCATTATTAATGAGCATACAATAGACACATTTTTTGTGTATCATGACCTCAATGTGTAGAGGTTGATTATGAGGATGACTAAGTGAATTTTCATCCTCCTCAAAGGGCATATAGTAAGGTGAGGTCAGATGACCTACCATAGATTGGAACCTCTCAAGATCAAGATCTTGAGATATGTTTGCCTCAGTGAGGGCTTTGTCGAGAATCTACCTATGAGCTAGTGAGATTTTGAGAAATTCAAAGATCATGATTTCATGAGAATTTTTTTTTCATTCTAATTGATTGAGGATACTATAGCTAGTAGCCATAGAAGTTGTTGTAATTTTTTTTCCTTTTCTAGATGGACCAGTAAGAGGTTTTTCTTTGTGTTGTTCTAACTCAAGAGTAGAAGACATAGGGCCTTTGAGTACCAACTTAGCATGGGAATGCATAACAACATTGGCACAAGATTGTGATGATTGGTTGTCATATGTATTAGAAGTAGGGTTCCTTAATACAAATAGTATCTTAGGTTTAGTGTTATCTTGTTTTCCCTTAATGGTAATAACATTTCAATACTCAAAATCCATAAATTCAACCATGTTGATCACGTTCTCATCATTAGAGTATGTATAGTTAACATTGTTATTAGGTTTCTATTTCATTTTTTCTCCTTTTTCATAGGATGGGAATTGCACCTTGAAACCCTTATGATTTGTGTTCTTGTTATGTCCATCCACAACAATCTCACCATTGTTGATTAGGTCTTGGACATTGTGATGCAAGTTAAAGAAATTGCTGATTTTGTGACCTTTATTTTGCTAGTTTTGCAAAATGCAATTTCATTCCACCATGGTGGTCATGGTTATGGATCATAAGGATGGGAGTTATCCAATGAAAAAATGAGCTTGTTTTGAAGCAAGGTCTTGTAGACCACATCCAAAGGTTCACCAAGAGGTGTATATTCTTGTTTTGGGTGTGTGACATAGGATGAGTTCTTTGGTTTGTTTCCAAACATCTTTTTGTCAAAAGGACATTTCTCAAATTCTTGGATGCTTTGAGATTGTCTGTAAGATTGAAAGCTTCCTTAGTAGGTTTAGAAGTAATGTTGCCAACAACTCTGTCATGCACAACTTCTCAGTTTTTGTTCACATACTTAAATTTTTCCTTATTAGAGGTTAACCCTTGTTTAGTGTCCTTTTAAAGGGTTAGTTCACACTTTTTGACCATTAATTCATCTATCTAGATAGCTTGTGTGACCATATCTCCAAAGGTGTGTTGACCTTGAAGTTTAACTCTATATCCAAAATTAGGTAGAAGATTATCCGTAAAGATATCAATTTTTTCCATTTTAAGGATTTTACATGAGTATTTTTTGTAAAGTTGTCTCCATCTCTAAAGGAATGTGAGGAAAGTTTCCCCAATTTTCTGTTTAAGGTTACGCAAGTCTTGAGTGTTAACTAGGTGTTGTATGTTGTAATAGTATTGTTGGACAAATAGGTTAGCAATCTCATAAAAATTTTTGATACTAGTAAGAAAGCATTAAAAACACTCCATAGCCTAACCACCTAGACTTCTTAGGCATAGATGCATGAAATATGTTTGGTTATGCATAAATTCCATAGAAAAGGCACCAAATTCCCATAAATGATCTTGGGGATTAGTAGTTCCAAATTATTTATCATACTTAGGTAACTCAACTCCTCTTGGAAAAGGAGGCATGTCTATATTCTTGTCAAAAGGAAATGGATGAGGAGCATCTAGGGTGTATTTTTTTGTAGGTTTGTCCTTATCACGCATCATTTGGGCTAACTATTCTTACATGATCTTTAGTTGTTTTTACAACTTAGATGTTTCACTTTCCTCTTTAGAGGTAATGATAGTTTCAACATTAAAGTGATGAGGTAGCTTTGCTCCCTCTTGGGAAAGTTTGAGAAAGTATCTCTCTTTCTCTTCACTAAGAAAGATTTCCATAACTTTTAGGAAGTTTTTTTCCTTACAACATTTTTTGATATGTTTAGGAAGTATTTTTTCCTCCTCTTGATTCTCTTTAGTAAAAGGTTCCTTATGTTTTTCATTCTTGTGTTGATCTTGGTCTCTACTATGTTCTCCGTGTTCAGGTTCTTGATCAACTATTTTTGGAATGTAATAAGTTTGAGTGTAAGTTGATTGAAAAGGTTTTCTGAATAAGAATTTAGATGTTTTGTTTGGAGACATATGACCTTTTCTAGTTTTAGAATCCTCTTGATACAAGGGGTTCCTAGTTTTTTGTAATTTTATGGAAAACATTCTCTTAACATGAGGTGATCTGACTGGTGAAAGAGATTGTGTAGACTTCTCACTAGATGAGCTAGACACAGACCGTGTATGAACTAAGAAGTAACCTCTACCATGATTACAAACCTAGCTCTACCTCACCTAATTCTAAGAGGATAAAACACATTTCTACTTCTTGTTGCCATATTCATAGACAAAGACAAAAAGAAAAAGCCTAGACAAGGACCACACTAGAACACAGTCTCAAAGAAACCAGATAAGAGTGGTGCATACTAGGGTATGATTCATCTAAGTAATAGATAGAACAACCAAATATTATGATTATTGTGACAGAGAGTATGACAAATACATGAGGACAAGAACACGATAGACAAGTAATAAGACTAGTTTTCCTGTATATCACAAGTTGCCAGGTAAGCAAGAAGCCATTGTTTGACATTATTTATAGATAGAGAAGTGGTAAATGTTGTAGATATAGATCAGACTTAGAGCCCAAAAAGTTTTGATAGATTAATTTGACAGTTTTGGGGACAAGATCTCATTTGAAGATTCTTAGGGAACTACATGAGAAAACACAAAGAACTAGGCAAAGATTTAAAACATCAATTTTAGGATAGTTTCCTCACACAAGGACTTACCAAAGCCATGCAAGAAGTTGATAGACTAACAAAAGGACATATTCTAGCATAAAAAGATAGTACATTCCATATCTCACATGGAGATTCATAGGGAGTCATGCGAGGAAGTGTTGACAAGGTATTTCCTCACAAAAAAAATTGCAAAACTAGGTGCAAGAATTTGGACAGACTAGAATTTGGACAGACTGACAATTGTTGACTAGATTTTTAAGAGATTATCAAGGTTTCAAAAATTTTTGGATAGATGGTTGATTGTGTTTACAAATTTCAAAAAAATAGCAAGATGGTTTTCAAGTATTTGGACAGCATTTTGGTTTTTGAAAAGACATTTATTTTCAGATAGACACAAGAAGCAAGAAATAGTCATAAACAATCCAACTAAGGACAAAGTAGCTTGGAGGGACAAAGGAGTCTTGACCTTTTGTTTTTTTGATAGATTTGGAAAATTTTAAAGACTCAAAAAAAACATGCTTTATCCCTAGAACCAAAAATGGTAGAGAAGTAAAAACCTTTGTCTCACAACTTATGTGCATGCATTCACCTCACATAGCCATGCCACCCCACTTATCTATAGGAGAGAGTCTTCCCCCTCCTTGCACAAAGATTATGCCCCCTTTCGAAGGTGAATTGAGTAGCAACTAACTAAGAGGTTTTTACTTGGCTTCTATTCATATTAACCCTTAGTGGCTTTGCAAGTGATGTTGAGGCCAAAAACCCACACGAGCATCTATAAGTGCATGTAATTCACTAGCAAGACTAGGGCCAGCACCGATCAGTGTAGTTTATAGAGCCTCTTCTTGATATGTGATATCAAAATGAAGAAGAGGAAATTAATATGGATTTGGAGTCTTTCACTCTACAAATCTTCTTTATTATAATGAGTTGGAATCTCTAGCAAAAGGAGTGTGCTCACTTGGGTCATTCCTGGAGATTGGATCACTTCAGAAGGCCCTCTAAAGGTTGACTCAGACTAGTGTTTCAGATCTAAGGGTAGAAATTTTTGATTTCCCTCAAGGGGAAAGAGCATAATCCTCTACCTCATCACCTTACCCAAATACACAAGACATGTTAATCACTGAGTTAGCTTAATCAATCTAGACTCGTCCTTTCTCAAGATTTTGATTCCCTAAAAGCTAATCATCATCCCTTCATAAAAAAGACTCATATAGGAGAACCACTAACTTGCTTGCCTCTTGAGGGTACTGTCTTTCAGAGGATTCTAGGTTTCTAATTTATTCTTGGGAATCACTTCCAAGTAGTAAAGAGCATACTCCCTTGTTCCCCTATCTTGCACCCTAAAAATTTCACAAGCCCTATTTATACTATGTGAAAAAAGTAATAAAAGAAGACATGACATTTAAGTGGGTCTGAAATGAGTCTTCGACATGTGTATCTTAAACAAATCTCCTGCAATCATACAATTAGTACATGTTTCAAGTTTTTTGATAAGGTGTCTTTCATGAATATCTTGTAAACCATTGTCAAGCTTTTTGGAAAGCAAAAATCAAAAATAAAATGCTTCAAAGAACATTGTTAGTCAAAACATTATGATAAAACTAAATTCTAGAAAATGCATTTGCATGTGCTGATGCAAAATTTCATGTGAAATTATGCACAGGCCCATGTGAGAAAATGATGTGTATTGTGAGAGTAACCATGCATTTATACACTTTTTTGTTAGAGGAAGTGCAATGAAACAGGTGAAATCTTTAGTTATTCATGCAAAAATAAGATTTCTTGTGCGAGGATCTCAAAAAATATATGGATGACAATGATAGAATAATTAAAAAAATCCAAAAAAAATAGAATAAATGAGGCCAGAAAACTTGATTTTTCATCCCTATAGTGGGTGCCAAAAATGTATACATGAAATGTGGGCCTCTTATACTCACACACACTTTAACATGGTCTTTACATGCACAACTATCTCAGGATGAATATTGAATTGTTCATCTACAATAGTTTGGAAAATTGACCTGTTGCCTCCTAACTAGATGGATTTTTCCCTTGCTCTCAGAATGAGAAGCTGGCAACCAGACCTCTAGTACAAAAGATTTTGCTTAAACTATATGAGAATGCAATATTAAATTTGTATGAAATGTATTTTTAAGCTAAGAAATAAAAGAAGCATATTATAATATATGAGTGCATATTAAGCTAATATGAGAGTATAATGTAAGAAATTAAACTATGGATGTATGAAAATGAGTAAATATTCTACCATCAATTCAATGCAAAATCAATTCCACCTCTATAATGAGGAATCAAAGGCTCCTTAAATAGAATTCTAGAATCGATCAACAATCGAGATCAGCTAGTATGAAGGGTTTGGATTGAAGATGAGATTTAGTTAGAATGGAAACTTCCTTGTGCAGATGTAGTTAACTATGTCAGATCTAAGTGTTGGAGAGTTAACTGATTCTTATCTGAGTGGGAGAAAGAGTTAACTAAGTTGATTCTATTTTGAGTTCTAGTTCACTTTGAATTTCCATTTCTAAACTAAAGAGAAGATTTTGGAGAAGATATTTAATTTACTAAAATAGATTATGACCTCATAAATGCATAAACTTTAATCGATTGAATCATTGAATTCAATAATTAAAATGAGGATATTATTAAATTAAATACATTTAATTCCTTTTTACATTATGTAAACAAGTAATTTAACTTAATTAAATTATGAACACTTATAATTAAATTAAATTTGATCAATAGGTTTAATGTAACTAATTTGAGTCGATAGGTAGGAATTAAATAAGAAGTGTGATTAATGTAGTTTAGGGTTATCTACATTTGACACTTAGGTCAAGTAGCAAGTATTGGAATTAGAATTGCCTAGTAAAATAGGACTTAAGATTGACTAAATAGACTAGAATTGGTTAACATGGCAATGTGCCAATTTTGGGGTATTACACTCTCCACAATCAAAACAAATGGGGAATGATTTATATCATGTTTTCTTTTATTTTCTTTTTTCTTTTTTAATCTAAAATCAACTTTTCATTGTGTTGTAACTCTACCATAGGTGTTTTATCCTCAATAGCTTTCATTTCAACATTTCAACATTCAAGCTTTCAAGTTTCATCTTTATTATATAGTCCTTTCCACCCTATAAACCACTTTGTTACTTCATTAAAATCAGGACTTGAATAAAGCTAATGATAAAATAAAGCCCATATTCCATAATCCAAGTAATAAAACAATAAAAATTACTCAACCCATGCTAACTAACGTAGCTCAAGATCTTGCACAAAAATAATGCAAACCAGGAAAAATGAGCAAGAAATTTTAGGAAAACATATCATATCAAATATTTTTAGGAGAAAACTAGCCATAACCTAGTTAAATTGATCTAGTAGTTGATTAGTTGGGTTGATTAAAAATTCCTATAGAACTATCATTAGATTAGGTACAATAAAATGGACAATTAGTTGTTCCTAGCTAGGAGGATCAAATATAGTTTTCAAGTTTCCTCTTCATTATATAGTCCTTTCCACCCTATAAGCTACTTTTTTACTTCATTAAAATTAGGACTTGAACAAAACCAATGATAAAACAAAGCCCATATTCTAAAATCCAAAATTATAAAATAATAAAACAATAAAACTCTCTTAGCCTATGCTAACTAACTTAGCTCAAGATGCTACAAAAAAATAATGTAGACCATGAAAAATGGGCAAGAAATTTTAGAAAAACATATCATAAAAAATATTTTTAGAAAAAAACAAGCCATAACCTAGTTAAATTGGTCTTTTTTTTAATTAGTTGGGTTGATTACAAATTCATGTAGAAATACCAGCAGATTAAGTACAATAAAATGAACAATTAGCTATTCCCAACTAGCAGGATCAAATATAGTTTTCCAAGGTGATAAAATTGCATATGCAGATGTATGTATGTATATGTATATATATGTATGTATGTATGTATGTAGATGTATGTATATATATATAGATATATATATATATATATATATAGATATATATATATATATATAGAGAGAGAGAGAGAGAGAGAGAGAGATCATGTGGATTGTGGAGATCAATGAAGATCCAAGATTTTGTTGTTGTGCCCTTGTGATTATTGCATTTCATTGTTGTTCCCTTGTGATCTTTGGATCTCGTTGTCATGCCATTGTGATCTTTATGTATTTAGGTATGTATGTATGTATGTATATACATATATATGTGTATGTGTGTGTGTGTGTGTATCTATATGTGTACACATATATATTTATACATACATACATATATATGTATGTATGTATGTATGTATGTAGACATAGATGTATGTATGTACACATATATGTACACACACACACATATATGTGTATATATATACATGTGTATATATATATACATATATGTGTATATATATACACATATGTCTATATATATACACATATATGTGTATATATATACACATGTATATATATACACATATATGTATATATATGTGTGTATGTACGTATGTATATAAATAGAGAGGTCTTGTCACAACAAAATAATAATAAAATTCACTCAACAAGTAGCATGGCCACAGGTATTATCACAATATTTTAAGCATAACTATATAAGGAGTGAGTTAGGATGTATATAGGATAACCTTACATTAACTGTAAAATACAACACAAAGGTTGTACAAGGGTACTAAAATATTTTAATTATAGAAAATTGTCTGATTCACTCGAGTTGGTGTATGATTGCAAAGATTTGTATTACATGAATAAAGCTCACTAGTGGTTATAGGAATACAACTACATCAAAAAAATTAGAAAATAGTACATATTCTTTATAGTGAGTATTTCAAGGGTCTTGATCCTATGGATATGGGTATGTAGGTAGCTTGGTAGGTGGAGTATGGCTTCAGTGTGTAGACACCTTGGACATAGTCAGGTAGCACTTAACCATTAATGTATGTATGTATGTATGTAACTATTCTCTACTTAATAGTGCCATCCAGATGTGGACGGGGGGGGCAATTGAGCTTGTACCTTCAACAATACTTCATTTCCATTATTTTTTCTCTCTGAATCAAAGCTATATAACTTTATCACTTGTAACTATAATTTCAAATAGTACAAACCATAATAATTTCTTATAATCAAATGGTTCTCTTTTTAAGTTAATAAAATTGAAGTTTAAAAATTAATTGCATTTATGTACATTTTATTCAAGTTTGATATTTCTCTTTTTCCTAACTCACAGTCCAAAAATAATTTTTCAAAACACATATTGACCAATTGGAGATTGGGCCAAACAATTGTAAGAAAGATTGTGCCAAAAGAGCTAAAAAAATGATTGTGCACGATAATCATCGTTTTATGATAATAATCTTTTTACATTCTTCTTGGCACAATTGTTCTTACATTTAATGATTTTTTATGAGAACAAAATTCCAAACTAATCAAGTAGGTGATAAGACCTATGTCTTGTGATAAGACATGTTTCTTTATTTGATAGAAATCCTAGAATATATCTAACTAAGTTGATTTTTATTTTGTTTTGGCTAATACAAACTTTTATTTCAAATCTATATTTTTTTTGAAATTCCATGATTTCTAATGAGAAAATCTAGCTGAAATATCATATAGAGTCGTAGAATATATCTAGTTTTGTAAAGGGAAATTTTGTTCAGCTTTTTAAATAGTATTTGTATATGATGATTGATTTCTTTTGCAATGGGCTTTGAAATATGTTTACTTGTTTGTGCCTCTTAATTATGACTATGTTTTCTATTTGCTCAAGAAATACGAGTTTTTGAAATTCCAATTTGACTTCAATTAGATTCAAGAAAATTAGCTAAGACAAGGTATTAACAATGTAGGAACGTATTGGGAAACTTAGTGGACTATGTTATTATTTGTTCTATGTTTTCCACTAAATTTAACTGGAATGTTTGGATCTAGTAAACTTAGTATTTGATGCCTATCTTGTTAAAGGTTTAAAAGAATTTTATATAAATAAATTGATTTAAATTATGTGGGTTTTGAATTGTATTGGCATGTTCTCCTTACGAGAATCCCAAGTATTTACTAATGCTATTAATTTGGTCTAGTTTTTTATTAGCTAGGTTGATTACAAATTCCTATAGAACTATCATTAGATTAGGTACAATAAAAGGAACAATCAACATTATTTTTCTATAGGATCTCAAGCTAAGTCACTTAGCACAGGTTGAGTGAGTTTTATTATTTTATTATTTGGATTCTGGAATATATATTCAACTGGATCAATTTTTTCTATTGTGTAGCTAATATGTAATAAGAACCTTAAAAAAGATCTCTCTATATAAATACATAGATAAATACATACATGTGTGTGTGTGTGCATGCATGTATGTATGTATGTATTTATGTATATATCACGTATAGATCTAGGATTTTTTTTTCATGTCGTTGTGATCTCTGTATCCTAAATATTTATTGTTGTTGTTAACTTGGGCATCACTATATGATTAGAATGTTATGAAGTAATGAAGTCAGTAGTAAATTCTCTCATTTCTCTAGAAAATGTAGCATAGGTTCAAGGTCCCTTGGCTTCCAAGAATTTGTAGCATATATTATCACTGCTAGAAGAATAACTTGAGTGAAGAGTTCAGTGAAAGGAGATGAAGAAGAAAGTTATGCTTCTGTGTAAATGCCATAATAATGAGGCTCATTCCCTTGTAGAAGCCATAACCCATTTAAATATATGTCTATATAAACCTAGCGAATCAATAACTAGACCAATTTAAATGGGTTATGGCTTGTTTCTTTCTAAAAATATTTTCTATAAAATGTTTTTGTAAATTTTTTTGCAAACTCTACCCATTTTCCTGATCTATATTATTTTTGTGGAGAATCTTGAGGTAAGTTACTTAACACCTTAAAAAAGGATCTCTTTATGTTTGTGGGTTTGTGTGTGTGTGTGTGTGTACATGTATGTATGTATGTATGCTTGTATGCATCTGTATGTATGTATGTATGCTTGTATGCATCTGTATGTATGTATGTATGCTTGTATGCATCTGTATGTATGTACGTATGTATGTCTATATGTGTATATGTGCCATTGTGATAGTTGCATTTCATTGTCGTTCCCTTGTGATCTTTGCATCTCATTGTTGTGCCCTTGTTATCTATGTATATGTATGTATGTATATACATATATATACATATATGTGTATATATGTGTATATGTACATATATGTACATAAACAAAGATATCGTGGCACAACAAAAAAATAATAAAACTCACTTAACTAGTAGCATGGCTATAGATGCAATGAAAACACCTATTAGTAAGTATATTCCTCTTTTTCTCTCTAACTTTTCATGTGTCTATTTCACTTGAACTATATAAGGAGTGAGGGATGTATATAGATTAACCTTACATTTACTATAAACTACAACACAAAGGTTGCACTAGGATATTACATTATTGTAATTATAGAAAACTGCATGATTCACTCGAGTGGTTGTATGATGGAAAAGAGATGTATTAGGTGATTAAAATTCACTAGTGATTATAGGAATACAACTTACATCAAAATAATTAGAAACAAAAACTACATATTCATTAGAGTGACTAGTTGAATGGTCTTGATCCTATGGATATCGGTATGTAGGTAGCCTAGTAGGTGGAGTATACCTCCAATGTGTAGACACCTTAGACATAGTTAGGTAGAACTTAACTATTTTAAGATATTATATGTTAACTCACAAGGCTTATTCCCTTGTAGGAGCCTCTCACCAAATCACCCAAGATGGCTAGAATATTTGGCTGAGCACCTCCTATATTTCTCTATTTCATGAGTTCATCTCTAACATAATTATGATTATCTATAAGAGGATTATATTTTTCTTTATTTTTTCCAATATCTATGCTCATTCTAAATATGTACTCTTACTTTTCTTTAGCACAGTCTTCAACAAAATTTACCTTTTGACTATTTTTAGGGCCTAAGCTTTGGAATCAATGTAATCTAATTTGCATGGTAGTATAATTTCTTGAATTTATCGACATAGTGCTAAGTGGAATCTGAAACAAATGCATTTAAATTCTCTATTGGGGACATAATCATATTTTATTCCTTAATTTTAGATACAATAATGAGGGTTTTAGTTCAAGCCATAGGAGAGCATTTGAGTTTTGAACATAAGATTGGGAATGATTTATGTCATGTTTTCTTTTTCCTCTTTTATATCAAAATCAACTTCACATTGTGTTGTAACTCTGGCATAAGTGTTTGATACTCGATAGATTTCATTTCAACATTCAGGTTTTCAAGTTTCCTCTTCATTATATGTTTGGTTTATCAATGATTTCCTCTAGTTCAATTATAGTGCATCTCAACTAGATGCTCCAATGATGTAATCACCCATCTATCTTCAAATCATGCAAGCACTTGTTGATTTAAAAAATCTAGATTGATACTAAGAGCTCCAAAGCCATAAATCTAAAGACCATCATGTGTGCATCCCATAGTAGGGAAACATTGTATGTCATGTTCTTGTGCATATAATACAATCACTTCCTTCAAAGTCCACTAAGGTGCACCCATGGACTTATTTAGGTGAATCCCACTACCCATGGAACCTGAGGCTTTTTGCTGAACATATATACTTCTCCATCACCCTAAGATAGCTTATGTTCTCTCTAGCCCATGTGATACCCCCTACAACTTGATTTATCATTTCAAGGGCTACATTTAGCTAACTCCTTATCCTCTCATTAGCAAGAAGCTCGGGGAAAAATAGTCCTTTCCAACCTAAAAACCACTTTGTTACTTCATTAAAATTAGGCCAATGATACAAAACCTACTGGCACTTTTTAAAAAATGTTGCCTCAAACATTGCAACCATATGATAAATGGGAATGACACATGCTCGAGCCATAACCTAGTTAAATTGGTCTACTTGTTGATTAGCTAGGTATTGAAGTTAATTTGGGCATCACTATAGAGATCTTGTGGATTGTGGATTATGGATTATAAACAAAAATGAAAATAAAAAAAAAACATTAATCATTCCCCGTTTATATGTTGCTAAACAAAGAGATTTTGCCATAACATAAAAACAATAAAACTCACTCAAGAGGTTATCATGAACTTATGATCTCTAGCCATGCCCTTGTGATTTTTATATATGTATGTATGTATGTATGTATGTATGTATGTATGTATGTATGGATGGATGTATGAATGTATATGCATATATATACATAACATTTATGTGTGTGTGTGTGTGTGTGTGTGTGTGTGTGTTTATAAACAAAGAGATCTTGGCACAACTAAATAATAATAAAACTCACTCAACAGGTAGCATGGCCACAAATGTTATGGCAACACCTATTGGTAAGTAGAATCCTCCTTCTCTCTCATTTTCCATGTGTTTATTTCACTTGAACTATTATTTTGTAGGGGGCATTTTCTAATATTGGATTCATTTTATGTTGGAGGCAATGAGGACATTCTTGGATGTACTTGTGTGAAGAATTTCCCATTAGTAATGAATATGGACTTCCCTTGAGAGTATGAGGAGGTAATGAGGATATTCTAGGTACTTTAAAGATTGATCCTTTATTAAAGATTTTAGATGTTAATGGGAATTTAGATGCTTGGGGGGGGGGGGGGGGGGGGAGGAAGAACAAATGAGCTTCCACCTTCACATGGTTGGCCCTAATTAATAGATAATATTAAATTATTCTCAAAATCAAATGAAGTTCAACAATAACCTATGATTGTATGACAACTAATTTTGTGAATCTCTTATATTTATTTAATGTAGAAGGATGCCATAGTTGAATATGAAATATCAATTCCTATGCATATGACATCAGGTGGTCTTTAATTAGGTATTTTAAGTTATAGACCATCATGAATTTTCTTGATATGATGGTCTATAATTTTAAAAACTTAAAAAGACCTATTAAATAAATGCAATTGTACTACATTTTTTTAGCTCCACCTAGTTTCCATGCATAAAGAACATAGTTGCACATGCATTCTTGATTTAGAGTGGTAGAATCTTATTTGGGATGTGACAAAAAAATGACATGCACCAAAAGATGGGAAGGTGGTGTCACTTTTACAAGTTAGGAACCTTTTTTGTACTTTAAACATTGATCATTTCTTAAAGATTTTAGATGTTAATGAGAAATTTAGATTTTGTGGAGGGGAAAATGAGCTTCCACCTTCATGTGGTTGGATTTGATTAGTAGAAAATATTAAACTATTCTTGAAACCAAGTGAAGATCAATATTAACCTATGATTACATCATAACTACTCAATGTTTGTTGCTATTTTTTTTTAAATTAATATAGCATGACATCACAATTACAACTACTGGTCATCGATGCCATAGCATTCCAACCACGTGCCTATCCCCATTGCAAGTTGTTGGACTGATAGCATTTTTGTTGAACAAACGTCACAATTGTGATGGTGTCTTCAAAATATTTTTGTTGTAATGCTTATGATCAAAATGAACAATTTTCTAGAATGATAGCCCACCTTATGGCACCTCTATTTGTCACAATTGCAATGATAATCCTTTTCATCACAACTTGTGATAGCAAAAGTTTGACACCTGTCTAACAGGATCCAATTTCAACTGATGTCAATGGGGTGATGGTTCTATATTGTAACTTTGATGTCTCGCTATCACAATTCAAGCCCAAATGTAGTAGTCTCTTATTTAATCAATCCTAAAGTATCTAACCAATCCTCCACTATTCTTCTCCTCAATGAGATTCTCTCTTATTTAACTTCTTGGAATGCTCAACTGACTTCCTTTGAAAAGCATACCATCTTGGAGAATGAAATCCAACCAATTTATCATGTCAAGTGTAACAGGCTATGTACAAGCCTTCCATGCTCCACTAAAAATTGGATCCTCTAGATATAAATTATTGAGTTCTTTAAACCCAACCACCTCAATCTGCATATCTGTTAGTAAAAATTGTCTTCTACTGAGATCATATGTAACTCTGTTAGACTTCCCATTCATGTGTTTAACAAAAAAATGTATAACTCTGCAAAAAATCAACCCACTTCAAATGCCTCTAGTTTAATTCCTCCACTATTCAAATCTTACAAAGCTTGATGATTAATATATAAAACAAAATCCTTAGGAAGAAGATAGTGTCTCAACTTCTTTAATGCCTAAACTATAGCATAAAATTCCTAATCATAAACATAATATTTTATTTTAGCACCATTCAACTTCTCACTCAAATAAGAAACATGTCTACTTTCTTGAATCAAATAAACTCCTATTGTAATACAACTAGCATCACAATCTACTAGAAACACCTTGTTAAAATCTAGAAGTGATAAAAAAGTGTCTTTGTAACTTTCTATTTCAATAGATTAAAATTATTATCTTCTCCTACATTCCACTTAAACTCTTTCCTATCCCCTCTCATTGTTTTAGTCAAGGGTACAAAAATATTGCTAAAACATCTTATGTGCTTCTATAGAAATTAGTCAATCCATGAAAAGATCTTACCTCTGTAGCACTCTTTGGAGTAGGTGATTCAAGGATTAGCCTTCACTTTCTCAAGATTCATTTTTAGATGTTTTGCTAAAACTATAAATCCCAGGTACACCAACTCCTTCACAAAAATGCACTTCTTCAGGTTTATCAACAAATTTTCTTCCCTCAACTTATCAAAAACCTTTTGAATATGTATCAAGTGCTCCTCCAACATCTTACTAAAGATCAAAATATCATCAAGGTAAACAATGAAAGTATTAACTAGAAACTCCTTTAGTACATTGTTAATGAGTAGTATGAAAGTATCTAGTGTATTGTTTAGCCCAAAAGGCATGACTAACCACTTGTAGACCCTTTCCCTTTTCTTGAAAGAAATTTTCCACTGATCACCTTCTCTGATGAGAATATAAAGTTATCAACTCTTAAGATCTATCTTTGTGAAATATACTACTCCGCTAAAATAGTGCATAATATCATCCTTCCTTGGCAATGGAAATCTATATTTGATTGTCATCTTGTTTATATCTAAAAAATATGTGCATATCCTCCATTCTCCATTCTTCTTTAGTGCTAATACTATTGGTGCAATGCATGGACTCTGACTCTATCAAATCCAGATGTTCTACAACACCTCAGGAACTTGTCTATTCAACACTTCACTTTTTGCTTATATCATTCTATGTGCTACCTTCTTTGGAAAATTGGCTCCTAGAAACAAATCCATCTGGGGACTAATCTTTCTCACTAGGGGTACTCCATTAGGTACATTATGAAACACAATATTAGGAAATTATCCCAATAAATCTACAAATTTTTTAGGTACCTTGTGTACTTCTTCTTTACCATCTTTTGGGATTACACCACAATACGTATACTCATGCTTCATACCTTGGAGAAACTCATTTCCATCAATAAAACATATCCTGGCAGCACTACATACATTTTCTTCATTATCCTTCAATGGCTAAAACTTATGTTTTACTCCATCCTTTGTCAAAGTGTAGTCGCGCCCATCATGTACATAATGCATATCAAACTATAATGACCTACCCAACAACATATTACATATATCCATAGGTATGATATCACAAAATACCTCATCCTAGTAGCTTCGAATCTTGAACTTCACTAAGCATTGGTCACTAACCATAACCTTGTGGTTATCTTACACTTAGGAAATGTAGTATGGACATGGACATCTATGCCTCTTTAGTGTCAACTTTGTGACCAACTTTTCTGACACTAGATTATCAATTCTTCCACCATTAATAATCACAGCACAACACTTGTCTTCACATTTTCACTTTATGCAAAACAAACACCTCCTTCGATCGATCTCATTCTCTCTAATCAACAAGACTCTCCTATTAACTAAGACTTCTCCTCTTTTAGCATCTTCAAAATGAGATGATTTGGCATCTTCATCAACATGTGCAACACTAGCCTAGCCTCCTATTCTCTTATCTTTCCTTCCTTGGCATAGGAAATGCTCGAATGATCTATGCCCTTCTTCTTCATAGTGAAAATATTTTCCATGCAAGCCTCCTCTACTAGATCCTTTCCCTCATCCTCTTTCTCTTTGATCTATATTATTCTAATCATGGAAATGAGTGAATTTTTTTCCTCTTTGGTTTTGACTACTAATTCTTGTCTCATCCTTGTTCTTTTGATCATCATTTTGGCCTCCATAAGGTCATCCTCTAGATCTTCCACTATGACCTCTTCCAAGTTATTGTTGTTATCAAACCTTTTTCTAATCTTCTCCTTAACTCTTAGGGAAAACTCATATGGTTCCTCAATATTGGTCAATCAAACTAGAGTTAGCTCCTTCTAAATGCTTGGCCTTAACCCATTAAGATAATGTGCAACTTTCTCCTTATCAACTTCTACATGGCCGGTCCTAATGAGAACTTGGTAGAACTATTATGTATACTCTTGAATAGTTCTTCATTCTTGCTTCAACCCTATCATATTATTCAATAGGTCAAGCTCATAATCCATGAGAATGATCTATCACTTCATTTTAGCTATCATTTGATCCTATCTAGCAATTTTATCTTTTCCTCTTCAATTTCTCTCCAACTAGATTTCCTACCACTAGATTTTCATGCCACCCTTTATTTTGGACTTTGCAAACTTGATCCTATTTGGATCTTCAATATCTTTGTATTTCAATTATTCCTCCAATTCATTGATCTAATCAATCAATTCCTATGGTTTAAGATTTCCCAAAAATGTGGGAACACAAATCTTGGATCTTCTTCTAATCTTGAAAATGGCCTTACAAGTATTTTCCTCCTTTGGGTTAATAACTTCCTCTACTTCCACTTGATCAGCGTTTCCTTCTTCTTCTCCTTCATCCTCACATTCATCATCTATTATGACAAGATTCATTCATCTCCACATTTGTTCTTGCAATGCTTGCATTTTCCTATGGAGGGCTCTAAAACCCTCAAGTGTAACACCAATGGCTCTTCCACCATCCTCTCTTCATGGAGGCATTTTTCAATTCTATTGAGACCCTAGTGTAATGTACCTCACAATCGGTCATTTGTCTACATTCTTAGCCCAACCCACAATCCTAGTGCAAATGGCTCAAAATCGGTGATTACTTTACACACTCAGGAACTCTTGCTCTGATACCACTTGGTGAAGGGTGCTCCCCTTGTTATCTTAAACACACAAAAGAAATAAATAAATAACAATTTGTGAGAACAAAATATGGGCTTCTTATTATTACCAAAAACATAGAATTATAAAATTTAGAATTACAATATGCTAACCCACATGGGTGCCTTCATTACAATAATCTGCAAGTCAAGCTATGAATTATCACCCAAAGTTATCCTCGACAATGTATAGGTATTTGTTTAATAGGATATTTTATGTTGCGTGTGCCAACATTGCATATAAAGTCAAGAAAATACACCTTTGAAATTTATTTTAGAAGTTTTGATCAGCCCAAGTTTGGAAGGCTGTAACTTTTGAATCGTTTCTTTGATTGACTATTATAGCCACTTTTTAGAATCTCGACTTTTGATCTATAGGCCTGGATTGGCGCAAGCACCCATCCATTGAGTTTTCAAGTCTCATCTAGGCACATTTAGGATTTTAATGGTGAGCCTAAAGTTTTTATACCAGAATTACACACCAAAAACCCACAATAAATCCATGAATACTCATGATATGGAACTAAGCCTCAAATAGTAGGCTGATATATCCAAGATGAACATTCAGATCTGAAATTATGACATTTCAAGATCATATGACTAACTTACTAAGTAGCAAGCCTCCATAGACAACAACTCTACATTAAGACAACCTTTATTCAAACAACTAAAATGACATATTTTTAGGTGATGGAATATTGTTCTTACACCTAGGATGCTTGTGCATCAATTAGCCAATCTCAAACTATGACCACTCTTAAGACCTCCTCTATTTTGGTTTGAAGGACTACAATCCCCCAAAAAATACTTATATTTAAGAAAGATTATCTCCCATGTTATGTAATATGAAATAATGTTTATTTTTGGATGACTCTAAGAACATTTCTTTCTCGGCTATGGAGACAAATTGGGTCACAAATAACTCTTCTCAATTTTTTAACCCCCTTCCATATGTTCCATAATAACCACCCTCCCCTAGTGTGAATTTAAGTTATCCAAGAGATCCCCAAGTGTCTAGGGCAACTTTTCCTTGCCTAGTTCTAAAGGAAGAGGGCGATACTATTAATTTGGATTGTATTAATCTACAATTGAAAGAGTTGGTCACTTGTTATAACTTGTTGAAAGAGGTGGCTAGTTGACTTGTTTTCCAGATGCATATTATAATAAGGAAGATCAATAGGATGGAATTCATTTCATAGGAAGAGTGGAAGTTGGTGGATTAGACATTGATTCATAGGGATGAAGTGTGGCAAAATGTTGGCTAGCAGTTGGGTGACAACCTTCAAAATTGGGAAGAATTGGAGGAATAGATGGACAAAATCAAGAATAAAGTACTATTAGAGAAAGAGAGAGAGAGAGATGAAATTATAAAGGCTATGGTGTCCAAAAATAAAGTACATGATTATCTTTGGGAACAAATTAATCAATTTGGTTTCCAAGAACAATTTGGTTTAGGCCAAATCTAAGAAGGACATTGACATTTTGAGGGCACAGTTGGAGAAAAAATTGGTGAAGAGGAAGCATAAGGAGGAGAGCCAAAAAAGGAGGAAGGCACTCATAAGGCCTCCCAGGGGATGAGTAAGACCAGGCCTTTCCATTACCCCAAATTCTTCTTCTTGGATCATCTCAAGAAACTGTAAAGGAGATGGGATTGTCTGTGTTTAGTTTCCTCTGAATGTTATGTGTTGGGTCCTTGTTTATGTGTTGTTTTATGATGGTTCTAGTTTCTAGCTTAATTTAGTATTATTGTTTCAATTGCTGGATTTGGAGTGGTAGGTGGATACTAATTTTTGTTTTTTGGGTTTTTACTAGTAGTGTCTTGGTCCAGTTGCCAGGCCTTTTTTAGTGGTGGTTGGGTTTTTCTTTGATCCTAGCCTAGTTAGTAGTTTTAAGTTTTAATTTTATCTTGGTTTTTTTTGTTTAGTTCTATTTCAGATTATGCCTAGTAGGTGTCACTTCTCATGACCTTATTTATGTTGTCTAAGGACTTGATGTTATTATTGGTGTAATGGGTTCAGGCCCATGCTACTTTACTTAATCAAAACAATAATAATATGAAGTTTGGTATCATCAACAATAATGGGTGAATGATATGGTAAATATATGTAAATTTAGATTAGGAGATTCTACTAGTTTATTAATTTTTATGTTCATACCCTCTGTGGCTATAAATTTTTAATAAATATATACCTGGAGATCACATTTTTGTCTAAAGTTCTTCTTTGTACCATAGTTCATTTCATGATGATAGCTACAAAAGACTCAGAGGTATCTATCATTTTCATGAGATGAAGTTTAATTATATTATATTTAAAAATCTATTATGAAATGATTTTTAGGAGTAACAAAGCTATGACATGTATATTTTTAAGACCAATGGTCAACAATTAATGTAAAGACTACAACTTTTGCATCAATTTGGTTTTAAGAATTATTACTTCTCTTTATAATTTTGGATTGTCTTAACATGAGTTAGAAGGCTACATTTTCTTTTATATGACTACAATTCAAGAATATCCATGTATTGAGGAACAATAGTATAAACAATACCTTAGGAGCTAGGCCATCTATATCACATGTGTGAAAAACAATATTTGATTAAATTAGGGCAGATAATTTTGATTGTAAATGTGTATTGAATAAATTATATTTATGTATAGTTTCATTCTCACCTAGGCATTATTTTAGAGTTTTTGTCCTTTCGTGTATGGTCATGTTTTATTATTGGCACATTATTATATCAATGTCATATTTACTGCCCTACTAGTCCTTGGTTCTTGAACTATCTTAAATTCACAATTCAATAACACCTCTAGAGCCCTTGGCATTTGTTAGTAACATCCAAATGTCATTCGTAAAGGATAAGTTTTCTTGGGGTATTCTTGGCCCTTAACAATTTCCTAATTGTGGACCCTCTGATAATCAAATCAGAGGCATGGGATTTTCTAATCCATACTAGCCTACTTTAAAATTACAAGCATGTTTCATGAGGAAACATATAAAGTCAAGGATAAATCCCTAGTTGAAAATATTTCTTATCAAGTTTTCAATTGTATTACATGAAATTAAATTATGAAATGAGTCAATTCTAATAAATAAGTTGATAGAAGTTGTAGGTTTATAGATCACAAACACTTATTATGTCATCCATGACCAACTTACTATAAAGTAAACTCTACAACTTAACAACAATAAATGCATGAATAGTTAAACACAAGAGAAGCTTGTGAAGCTTTCAAATTTTATTTGAGAAATTACTGCAATATTTATACGTTAAATTCAATAATATTTCAAATCTATTTCTTTGTTGATTCCAGAATAAGGGTTATATGTAGTGAAACCACAATCAATCAAATTTTGTAAACTTTTTTCATGTGTAGGCCAAAAACTAGGAAATATATGGAATTAGAGCAAGTAGATAAGGACCTATAGATTAGGCTTTCAAAAAATCAAAAAGTGAGGATGTATTAGAGCATGTATTTATATTGAAAATACATATCTCTTTTAAATACATATCTATTTTTTATACATTACCCACATTTGGTAGCTCAAAGAATATTCTTGTTAGAACATTATTGAAGATGCATACATAGATAAAGAATTGTTTAAATATAATTCATCTTTATTGACTCTACTTGGGCTATAGTTTTTCTCATTGAACATTATTTTTCATATCATACATAGTATTCATTTTAATACATCTTGCAAGCATATGATGTTTTCTTCTTCATAAATATTATTAATTATTTTCTTGCTTCTCTCCTTGTGGAATATCTATTGATTTTTTATTTTATTATAAGGTTCTTGTATTTATAATGTCAACATGATATCTAAACCCCATGGCTTCAACATTGCATTTAGTAAACTCCTCAACTTTTGAGTTTTTTTTTTTTTTTTTTTGGCTTAAGAATTCTGCCAATTTACCTTCATGTGTAGATTTGTATTTCTTTCATTTTGGCACATTTCATATTTTGGCCAATTTTATGTATAATATTGACATTCTTGTGGTTTTTACTATTAGTAGCTTTAATAACACTTTGCTGTAAGGATTTTTTATTGTTAAGAAGGGGGTTGAGTGGTTGCTTGATGATGACTTCGGATTGATTCTCAATCTATGTTTATCTATGTTACGAGACATCCCCCATTTTAATTTCTTCTTCATATAAATGATAATCATCACTTTACTCAAAGATGCCAAAATACTAAAATGTCTTATTCTAATGTCAAAATCAAGAAAAAAAGAAAATTAGAAAAAAAAAAAAATTATTTGCATATTCTATAATGAGTCATTTATATGGAAAATAAAAACTACCATGCCTACATTAGCAATCTCTAGTGCATCAAAAAGAATTGGTAAAAAATTTATTAATATTTTTAAATTTGCAAAAAAAAAATCTCTATTTCCTAAAGATTTGCAAAAAAAAAAATATACAATTTTTTTCTTGTGACAAGAAATGTGATTACTTTATTGCACATATGGGTAGAAGTATACAACTATTGAAATTGGGAATTTTATTCATGTCCCCTAAATCTCATAGGTGTCTAAATTTGGGAAATTCACTATTTTTAATGGTTAGAAAATTTCTTGGAATATTCTAGCCAACCCATTTTTATAGAAAGTTAGTAAATTAAAAATATATAGACAAAATATTTTGAGAATATTCTACTAATATCGAAATGTTCTTGATATTAGAAAGTAGTTAAAAAAATTTGACTGACCCAAAAAAAAACCATTAATAGCACAACTTACAGCTTATTAGCTACCCACTCACAAACAAAAAATAGAAATTGGCCACCCATGTCCATCATCCAAGTCATAGTATCATGAATATAATTTACTGTCAAACTATCTAAACAAAAAAATATAGAGTAGATAGTAATGAAACAAAATATATCATAACGTAAAAGTTAATGATAGACATTAGTGTAGTCTTAAAAGTGTCCATTAGATAGAAAGTCTTAACAACCACAAAAGGTGTAATCTTAAAGATCAAAAACAAAAATTAAAAATCATAGAATGGAGTCCAACCATCATTCATCCTTCTCTAGTGCGGGAATTTTTTTTTACAAAAAAACCAATAGCCAATCATCACACAAGAATCTCTAGAGCCTCTGAAAACTATTATCCTCCTCCTCTACCATATCATCCTCCTCTTGCTATAGAAGCTAGAGAGTGGTAGTTATCTTGGGCATGACTTTGACAAAAAAGTCTCCTAGAGTATTGAACATTAGATCTAGCTCTACCAAAAATTTCTTTACTTTTTCCTTCTCTTCTTTTAGGTTCCTTATCCCTCATTTACCATATTTTTTGTCCTTAGATCAAGAGGAGGTGTTCTACATATTAAGGGTAGATGGGTGGTCTAAGACAGAGTGATAGGGGTGTCTAGGGGAAAGAATAGGGGTATCCAGTAGAAAACTTCTTGGAGAAGAGGTGGAGGTCATGGGGGGTTATATTTAGAGCCCAAAGCCACTTTCTTAACATTGAGATCTATTGTTTCGAAGTTGTAACTAGCTGACACATGAAAAATAGCTTTATCCCAAGAAGCCTCGTTATTAATATTGATCTTCTCTTCCTCTTTAATATATTGAAACCTCTTAGACAATTGTTTTCCTAGCATGTCTCCCATTTTCCTCACATTCCTTGAATTTTGAATCTAAGTCCACTACCTCTAGATTATCTTTCTTATCCACCCCCTTTTCTTTGAGGGTTTGAGGGAATTCTATAAAAACATCTCCTCTTACCAATTGAATCCATCCCAACCTTACAAAAGTCTACAAATAGCTCTAGCTTAAGGTTCAACTAGGAAAATTATACAATAGGGGAATATTCACTCTTTTGACCACTAGAGGATGAGGAAACATGAGAGGCCATAGGGACATTAGGAATGGAGGTACAATGGTCATAAGAGTGGTATTGGGAATAGGGGGTAATAGAATAATATTGTGGGCAGGGAACAAGGCATGATGGAAGTTATACATGCCAAGGATAAGAACCTGGTGGAGGATGGTGTAATTTTTTCTTTCCTCTATACTTTTTCTAACATCTACAATAGATGCTTTCAAATCATCGAGTAAAAGGAATGGAATGGAAATCTCATCATGATAATGTAATTAATTTAGAAGAGGGGAATAGTAGTAATAACCTACATTAAACCAGTCGTCCAAACAAAAATACTTCATGATCAAAAAACATGCATTATTCCATGACCCTGATAACTTTTCCCTGTTGATATTGCCTCTCATTTTCCATTATGACATAATCATATAAGTGCCACATCATGAAGTAACTTTAAATCACTTGATTGATTTGGTTTTTATCTAACTTAATGAACTTTTATCACTATAACATAATCATATAGACTCAAACTCATAAAAATGAGGTGTCATTATAATGCTAGTTCTTGTATGAGCCCATTCATGGTAGTAGTTTTATTATATTATTAATATATTTTATGTAGTAAGGTTGTCAATTTAAATCCTTTCTTGAGCTTTTAGGGTCAATATTTCTTATAAACACTCTAGTTTATGAAAATTATATACAATTTTAAAAAGTTGGTTTTACAATCTACACTAATTTCCCATCCATTTTTCCACCTATATCAATACTTGTTATATTGATTTATGTGTTTTCACTATCTTGTCAATTGCATGGATATTTCATTTCTAAATGGATTTTGTTTTTATCTTGAATGAGTTTACTTGGGTGTTTTTACATTTATTTCTAACACTTTTTTTCCTATATGGAAATTTTTGAGTACTACTTACATCCATCTATCTATTCATAGACTTATTAAGATAAGTTCCACCCTTATGAGTGATGTTTAGTAGATTTTCCAAATTTAATTATACATTTATTTTACATTTTTTATATTATTAAGTGACATGGAGGGCTATGTAGGGCCTTTTTGGGCCATCGTGTGTAAATTTTCTTTCAAGTAAACTTTTATGGAAGCATCTAAATTGGTTTTGACATTGATGACTTTAAAGCGATAGCCCCTAATTTGAAAAGGCACCTATTTTTATGGAAAGTGGGTAGTTCTACATATAGATAAAATACTATTAAAGTCTACTACTAATATCAAAATGATGGCATGACTATATCATCATACAAATGATGACTCATCAAGTCCCCTCAAATCCCTTCTATTTAGTTTTTGACCCAACTTCAATCATTTAACCATAACATGAGCTTACAAAATCAAAATCATAAGAATTTAGTATCACTAAAATGATAGTTATAACATTAACCCATTCATACTATTAATTTTATTATATTCTCCATTTATTTTATATACAAAGGTTATCAATTTAGATATATTTCTAGGCTTCTAAAGCTAGTGTTGTTCAACCAAACTCTAGTTTATGAAAATTAGATATCACAGAAAAAATTCCCTTATGATTTACACTAAGCTTCTATTCATTTTTTCACATTATTTCTTAGTGATTTTTATTTTGTGTTACCACTATCTTCTAAATTTCATATAATACATGGTTATCCATTTGAATGGTAAAGAAGATTTTAAGATGTGCCTTCTTGGATAATAAATTATTTGAGTTTCTTACACTATATAGTCTAGGTAAGACATGTAGGAAATAGGATAAAGAAGATTAGTTGGGAGAAGTATGATAAATATAATTCTATATGAAGAATATGATATTGGTTCATCCCCAAAACTAGTGTGAGATAGCATTGGTATTTAAAAAGAATGTATATCATGTATATAATAGTAGGTGGTAGATCATAAATTACTTGAATCTAAGAAATAGTATATGATGATCTACTGTATACATAAAACCATTATATAAATTTTTTTTTAATCTAGGTATGACTCTCTACCATTTTGATGTAAAAAAAAATAATATTAGGATATTAAGAGTTACACTTGGACCTTTTTTTCCTATTTCTTTTCTATTGGTATTCTCCTTTAAACTAGGGACTTTGTGCATTTATATTTATAAATAATTTTTTCACAATGTCCCTTTATAGATAAAAAGTAATTTTTTTTTATGTTACAATAATCATAACATGAACATGCTTTTATAGATTTTCTATAGTATCATTGGGGTCCAAAAATGAGAGTGAGCGTTTTTTGTCTCCCCATATTGGGGTTCAAGAATTAGATTATGATTTAGTTGTGCTAATTTTTTTTTTGAAATGTCCTAATTTTCACAATTAATGGCTATTGTTGAGCTGAGAACACTAAGAAAAGGATTTACATAGGAAAACCCCTATACAATAAAATTGTTTTCCCCAATTTGTGTATGTGTATTTGTATATCCTATAGAAAACAAAACTTACATTTTTAAACATTAGAAAATGACATATAAAGATAGATTTTTAATAGGTCAAATAAATAACATTACTGTCTATTTTAACCATGTCATTATATTTTTGGTTGGATTTTGAAGAGAAATAACTATATGATGTCTTGAGTATAAACATAAAAAAATTCATTCATACATATCATTGCATCAAGTTACCATCAAACCATATCAAACATGAATAGAAATTGTTGATCAAGTTATATTGTCAAACATTTTTTGCTCTAGTCTTTAGCTAGAATTTTCATTTTAGATCCCCTTTCCAGATCTAAGCGACTATACATCGAAAAAAGTAGCCATTTCTCGATTACTTGAATCCTAGTTCATTTTCACATAAATCTTACTAAGCCTATTTTTATTAGAATGAAATGTTGTAAAGACTTGAGATGTTAGTTTCATTCATAAGCCTAGGGTTTCAATCTACCCAGATAACCTTGATTTCATCATCCATGTTTTTTCTCATAGAAACTACCTAGCTAATTAATATAATAAATTTATTTAAATGATTTGAAACTATTTAATCTTCCTTCACCTCATCTTGGATACATGACTTAAAGACCTTTTGTCATTTTCCTTATTGAGAAATTGACCATCACATTGTTAGAGACTAAAATAATTATAATCATCATCACTGTCTTGTCTAATCTTTCCAACTTTTCATTATTCATCATAGTTAAGTTTATTTTTATTTTTCTTCAAGTATTTTTGCAAGATTATTTTGTACTAGAAAAATTCAAATAATAGCTTCTACAAAAATGTGGTGTCTTGCATTTTTTTTCATTTTTGACTTATCTAATTTTTGGTTTATTAGTTTCTTCACAATTTCCCCACAGATTCTTGTTGGAATCTAATATCAGTTTTTGAGTTTCAACAACATATAGAATATTCAAGTAAACCAAACCATCTTGAAATAAAAATATATACCGTCAAAATATAAAAACAACATAATGACTTACATGGTTTACCATTAAATTTAAATTTAAATATAAAATTTATTTTGTATAGCTAACTCCTATTGCTTCTTATTATTGTTACCAATTGTAATTACTAATATAAATGTGTTGCAAGAGACCACTAATGCCAAATAATTATGCAATTAGAAGATCATTACTCGAAAATATTAATGATAAACAAACATGATTTATACCACAAACTTAGTGCTTTATAGTATAATCAAAAGGGAGACATAACACAACATAAAGAACTACATGTTTAATTATTAAATTCTGTTATGTAATATAATAATATTTAAATATTCTAACTTTAACTTTTATTTATAGATTTACAATTTCTTTTTAATTGATAATTATCATCAAATTTAAAATTTATTTTGTCTAGTTAACTCCTATGAGAAATAATTATGATTATTAGTACACATGTACTACAACAAATCACTATTGTAAAAATATAGAAACTAATGCAGCTAGAAAACCATTGCCCACAAATCATTATTATGACAAACAAATGTGATCAGTAGCATAGGCTTATCAAATTATGATAGCAAATAATTATTCTGTATGTCTATTGAAGAGCGACAAATAGTTCAAAGATTCTTTGGCAACGGAGCTGGAACACAATTCTATGTCACAAATCATCAAAGTATTATACCCTTTGTTGGGGGACGCTCACTCTTGTGGCCTATATATACTATTCCCCACCCATGTCTCATACCATGTATTAGGCCTAACAAATATAGCAATTAGATCAAATCGCTATTCCCACTTTGCATCATGGCCTGCTCAAACCCCAAACCGGGCACATCTGAGAAGGTTGATGACGTGCAGGAGCTTGCAAAATTGAAGCGTCAAGTTGTACCTGAAAGATACATTCGACCTCTACAAGAGAGGATTGGATGCACAGCACTGAGTGCCCCTCCTGGTCTTCATGTCCCTCTCATTGACATGGCCAACATATTCTCATCACACCATTCGACCAGAAAGCATGAGATGGACAGGCTTGCCAGTGCTTGCAAAGAATGGGGCTTTTTTCAGGTTTGTACGTGCATATTTAAATCCCTTTCCATTTGCAGGAAACCTGATATCTGATTTCTTGCAAGTATTTTAAATTACATAAGTTGTGTATACTATGATTGTCGATTCTTGGGTAACCTCACTTTCCTTTTACAGGAAACGTCATGCTTGACTTGTGCACTATTAGCTTAAGAGCTTCTCACTTAAACCATTAAAATTACCACCTAGAATATATTTATATTAACTATATTCTTTTGTTTAATGTGTAGCATTTTATATTCATAGACGTGGTGAACTCAGATGTGAAAATGATCTCTAGATGACAGTATTGTTTTGAAACACTAAATGTTGATTGTGATTAAGAATCCTCGTATGTTCTCTCTCAGGTGTTGAATCATGGAATTGACCGGGGGCTATTGGAGCTTATAAAGAAGGTGGCGCGAGAATTCTACAAGTTGCCAATTGAAGAAAAAGGAAAGTATCCGATGATTCATGGCACAATCCAGGGATACGGCCATGCTTTCATTTTGTCAGACGAGCAGAAGTTAGACTGGTGTGACATGATGGCCTTGGCAACCATACCCAACTCTCTTCGCAAGCAAAACCTTTGGCCCTCAAAGCCGCTAAGGTTCAGGTATTATAATCTTTTTCGCCCTTAGTTCTTTGACCTAATTCACTCCAAGAAAAATAAACGATAATCATATCCTGTGATTTGCAGTGATACAGTGGAGGCTTATTCAACGGAGGTGTTCAAGCTCTGCAGGAAATTACTGAGTATAATAGCTGAGAACCTCGGTTTAAATCCCACCATATTTGTGGAGATATTTGGAGAAAGTGTGCAGGCGGTGAGGATGAACTTTTATCCTCCCTGCCCTAGGCCTGATCTGGTTCTAGGTTTAACCGCACACACTGATGGAAGTGCTCTTACTGTGTTGCTCCAAGATGATGGCTGTGTGGGTTTGCAGATTCTTCATCAGAACCAGTGGGTTTCTGTAGAGCCAATCGAAGGTGCTCTAGTTATCAACATAGGGGACACTCTAGAGGTATGCCTATCCAAATTTACATTAGACAACCAATTTTAAGTCCATATTGAAATCAGTAATTGTATATTGGCGGGTATTGACAAATGGAAAGTACAAGAGTGCAGAGCACAGAGCAGTAGCCAACAGAAACAAGGAGAGATTATCGATTGTTACATTTCATGCTCCAAGCTTCGATGTGGAGTTGGGTCCACTGCCTCAATTTATAGATGAAGATCATCCAAGGTTATACAAGAACTACAGACATGCAGACTACAATCGCCACTATCTCAGTAACAAGCTGGGAACGAACTCTCTAGATTTTGTAAGGATATGATAGTATATGGTCATGCATAGGAAAAAATAGTAAGAAAAATACTGCGATTAGACCTGTGTTCTCTTCCAACGTCTCGTAATGTGAAATCTATATGCTAGGCATACTGAATATTAAAATAAAACGCACTGTGATCAGACGTTTGTTCCATCGTTGTGTTTCGTATGATCAACTATTGTTATTATTGTTTATGGGATAGACGGTAGGTTCGGTGCACTTTAGAGAAAGTATGCCTTCAACACAAATATTTAGACTTCCTAGAGACCGCGGAGAATTGGTTATGGGAAGATAATTTCCAATGCATGATCTGAAATTGTCAAATATTCTTTTAACTTTGTCATAGGTTTTATAAATTTTAGTCGTACGTAATCCAACCAAGTTTATCATCATGATTTATTTGATGGAGGTGGATGGATTGGATCTACAATGATAATTAAACACAAAATACATACTATAGGCACATATAGAAATTATAAAATCATTTCATTACCTAATCAAAAAACATTACATTGTGTCTCTTTTATAGAGATCTTTGATTTTGACATAGAACAAATAAACTTTTCTAAAATTATCTAAAAATAAATGCCTTCTAGAACCTAACCATATTTGGTAATCCTCTTGGAATTTCTAAAATCCTATGTTATGCCTTACATTTCATTTGAGGGAGAAATTACATTCCAACACTCTCCTTAATTTCAACCTCAAATGTTGTTACATGCATATTCCAATGTGCCATGATTATTATTTTATTTTGCCTATTTCTCATGTCCACATCCAAGCCTACAGTCTTTGAAACCTCTGATCATAATGTTCAAGCTTTCAAATTCCCTTTTCTCTTGCCTGTTATTTTCCTTTTTCTTATTATTATTGACTATTCAAATCCTTTCTTTTTTCTAATGCCAAAATGCCATTTTCCAATAATCTTCATATCTGCTAATGTCTTTGTCCAACTGCTATGGTAGTCCCTAAAAAAAAATTAATCTAATTCTTCAAAATAATAAACTTGAATTTCCTACAAAATCACTTGCTATGGATGTCTTGCTACGTAATGAATGAGATTTACTCAAACCATTTTTATCCTCCTTGAAAATTTGATCTTTGAAAGATCTCTATCATTATATACACTTGAACATTTGTACTTAAACAAAATTTTGGTCATACCTGTAATCTTTTGCCAACTCGATCCGTAGCTCCATCTACTATCTATTTTTATACAACCTGCCATAAAATCTTTATTGCACTCTCTATTCAAACATGTCTTATCACAATGATTTTTCAAGCCACAAATATTACAAGGATGTATATCCCAACATCTATCCTTTGTATTCCCTTTCCTATTATAGTGTGAACATTCCACAATCTTTATGCTTTCAATTGATTCTCTTGAACCTTTATTCATCTTTCCACTACCTGCATCATATCCAAGGCCTGCATATTTTGGCTTGACTATAGTCTCAATTAGATTCCTTAATTCATGTTCATCCTTCCTAGACCTTTACCTTTGAAACCCATTCTTTCCATAATCTTCGAACCAATATTGTCATTATAATAGCTAGAAGTTTTGTCAATACAATTTCCATGTTCATCATTACAGTTCTTTTTGCAAACAACTTCAGCAAAATCACATTTCTCAGTTCTAGAATCATTCAAATCATTTGTGTCACAAGATACATCACATACAAATGGTTTCACATTCAAACATTATTTCTCTTGTTTCAGAGTAGACAATTCCTTCTTTAACATATTATTTTCCTCTTCCAATTTCTTCGCATTATCTTCTAAAACTTTGTTCTTTTTCTGAGCATCATCAAACAACTTTAAATTTTCTTGTAATTTTTTATTTTGCTCTCTAAGTTTGCATGTTTTAGGCACCTACCAATTATGTACTTCTTCCACAAATTTTAACCTATTTTCCAACTCTTCAATTTCCTCCATGTAGACACTAATTTCATTTAACAATTTAGACTTTTCTTTGCCCATTTCATTTCTTACTTTCTAAAATTCCTTTTGCAAAATATCTTTTTCACACAATAATCTTGAATTTTCTTTCTTCACCATCACTAATTCTTCTTCTAACTTATTTGTCTTCTTTTTCTAAACTCTACCAACTTTTCCTATTGAAATCAACAATTTAACACACCTTACTCTTTCTTTTAAATGTCTTTTTACTTCCAAAATTTTAATTAAAATTTCAAACAACTTGAAACAAACCCTACATAAATATCAAACTTGATTCCATGTCATATCCTTTTTTTCTTTTAACAGCAATTGGAGAATTTCTCAAATGACCATACATTTTGTTCTTTCTTTCGTGCTTTAAAAACACTTTGATTCCTTCATAATCTTCATGAGAAGTCTTATTTCCACTTATTCTATTGTTCACAATAATGTGCTTATTTTTGGCCGGCTTGCCCTCTTTCCTTTTCCTCACAACTACTCAACACTTCCTATGTGGTCTTCTTCAAAAATTTATCTTTATTTATAACACAAATCAATCCTCCATATTTTAGTAGGACCAAAACATCACTTCCTCTTTAATCAACAATTCTTTCAATGTTCGATCTCACTTATCCTCTATTTAACCTTTTATTTTAACAAGAAAATGGTATGTGTAATTTAACAAGTTTGAATGACATCTACACATGAATGGCATGAAACAACCAACCAATATTATTGTAAAAACATAATACTTTACAAAGTAGAGGATAGAAACATGATTTAACAATTTTGTTCAGGCGTAAACAACATGCAAAAATAGCATTACCGAACATGATCTTTGACCAATAAATAGGATAGGATAATATACCAAAATGTTCGAAGCAATACTCCAATTGAATGATTCAATTGTATGTCGGTATTTCACTTTCTCCAACTTGTCACTTTATCTTGAACAATTTCATTTATTTTGTATTACCCTAAAAAAAAAAATTTAGTGACCTAAAATCCAAAAGTTTAAAAATACAAGATAGATCAACAATGTCCATAATTGAAACTATGCTATAAATAAGATATAACCAATTTAAACTTTGAGCAAGACAAAACTTTGAAAACCAACAAACAACCTAACTAGTGAACTAGACCAAATAGAAAATAAAATGAAACAAATAGTACCTTGGCTATGCTAGCTCTTTAAGGAGTTTAGTAGGATCTTGGACTCAATGTTCTTTGTGACAATATGTTGTTTTTTGTTCAGTCTTCCCCTAGTTCTTTTTCCTAGACCACCAACCAACTCCTTATAAACCTTCTTAGCTTTGCAAGTGTGGTCAATGCTTAGATCAATTCCCTCTTTCTCTATCATGACCTAATGAGTAACTAAATTTTGCACCAAATTCTGAATTTTCTTGTCACTATTATCAATAAAATTATTTATCTCATTCATTTGGGTCAGAATGTCTTCCTCCACTTTTCTTCTTGCCTCCATCTTAGTTTGAATGGCCTTTTCCAACTTCTCCATTGCTTTCCTAATGGAAATGATTTCACCATATACCCACCTATTAAAGGCCATAGACACATCCACCTTATCCTTAATTTTCTAGTTAACCCATCCTTGATACCTTGTTCCCTAACAATATCCTTTCCCTAGATATCCTTCATCTTCTGCCCTGTGGACATATCCTGAAAATGTTATTCTAAATAATTTACAATGCTAATTCTTGGGGGCTCGGGTTTACCTTTCTTAGCATTCCATCTTTGTTCATCATACTGCTTTTGCTAGCTAGTTAATTACTAGATAATCTTCTCCTTAGATTTCCCTTGTTTCTCTTTTCAAACCATATTCTGCTTTTGACCTATACTAGGAATACCTAGTTCAGGTTTCATTTCAAGCTTTTTCATAGGGGGGGTCTCATTATCATCCCCTATCTATCCCATCGTCATCTTTCCCATAGATATCATAAAAAATTGTATCCTCCTATAAGACATTAGAGGTGGCAATATCATAATCCCTTGTTTCCATAGGCATATCCTCACTTTATACACCCTTTTCCTTAAATTTTGAGGTGTTACCCTTACTAGTTGATCCAATACCCCTCTTAATTTTAGGGTTAGCAGAATAGTTCCTAACTTTGTAGTAGTCTATAGATTATGAGACACGACCTTCATGGAGAACAACACAAGAAGATTTCTTCCTATGATTAGTAATGCTTTTGTTCAAGGAGTTCAAAATATAGAAAGGAAATGAAATCCTATCTCCATATTGAAAGTGGTTAAGAAAAATGAAAATGAAATAGTGAACCCTCTTTTTCTCCCATCTAAGGTGAAGTAAACCCTAATAAAACTAAGAACACTTTGACATATCAGCTTGATCTTCTTATTCAAGAAGAAACTACCTACCTTTACAAGTTCCCTTTTCTAAGCCTCATCCTTCAAAAAATTTCTTGGAGCTTCCTAAGAACTTACAAAATAGTTCAACAAGATATCCCAAGATTAAACTCCCTACTAATCCTAGCAAGTCCAAATCTACACTCTAGTAGAAAACCCCACGAAAATCTCAACTTGTGCTCACAAGCCCACCAATAAATCTCCTAGTTTAACAACCTTCAGCTACTAGCCCCTCTCAAAATTTTCTCCTACACTTCATCCCCTTCTCCAAGATGGATGATTATACAATCTAAAGTAAGACTCCACAAAACACCTCTACTTATACCCAACTAAGCCACAAGTTAGCCTAGCCCATTACAAATTAAAATAAACCCTTGCATTAACTGACCATGCAAGCCACAAGCCAACTCCTATACAAATTAAATACCCATACACAAATTAAATGCCAAAAGTTGGTTCAGAGACAACTCAGGCACCATAGGGACCAAGACCAAACCAAAAGAAAACCATGGTGAGTGTTAACATTCCACCAGACATAGCTGAGCTACTTCATTGATTGAGCTTCTAGGTTAATACAAAAACCAAGCATAACTAAGCCCTATAGTATGAACCTAGCTCCCAATGTATGTCAACTGCCATCAGCATCATCAAACATCTTCTTTAATTGATTCACTCGGTTAACACAACAACCATGAATGACTATGTGTTGACTAAGCCACACTTCATTCTTTGACTAAGTGCTCCAACTCCAAGGTCAAACCATACCAACATGCATGAATGCTATCCAACCAAGGATGCTCCTACATCAAACATTGCAAGTTTGAAAATATATTCTTAGTAGCTAGAAAAAAATCTTTTGGGATATAGCACATAAATCCCAAATTGTTTCAAGTCACATACATATCCTTAAAATCTTCAACTCAACTCGGCTGCCAATGCTCAAGTTCTTCCTATAGAGCTCTTCATTTTGCAAAGGAACCAAGGAATGCTTCTTTCCACCTTTCACAATTATAAAAACATTCTTGAAACAATCATGCACATCCCTATGATCATATTGCCAAGGTCTACCAAGCAACACATGAAACTGTTCATGTCCAAAATATCACACAACACTTGATCCTTATACTGCCCAATCTAGAAATCAATAAGGTACTCCTCCCTCACTTCCAAAGCATGCTCACCTTGAAACTAGCCAATCTTATAAATGAAATGAAATGTACTTTCTTCCTCTTCCTCTATCCTATCACTTTGACTTCTACTACTTTAGATCTTGTAACAAGATAACTACTCTTGCATCCAATAATCCTTAGATCACTTACTCGCATTCACCACATACTCTACTCCTTTTCACACTTCATACAACTATCATGACATAAATACTCATATTACAAACAAGGAAAACATCTTTCCTTAATACCATATCTTCAAAATAATTTCTTGAGTAGGACATGAGGCTTTCCCAATTAATTATTGTAAGATAATTAATTACAATTACAATAGTGCTATCAACTCACAGTCTATACAAAAATTTACACATTCAATACTAGGGCTTGTGTACTTGTTGACATCACCAATAGACTATCTTCTTTCACTTCCTAACTATGCATCTTCTCATTACATTTTAGATGTAAGATAGAGAACAAACATCAAGAACTACTTTTCAAATGTTATGTCTCTAAACTGGTCATTGTAAATTAGGTACAACTTCTATATGTCTTCAACTTAGACTTTGGGCACTAAACCACATCATTAGGACATTGTTTTGAACATGGCAACGATTGTACATCACCAAAAAATCAAACTATTGTCCCTACGACTAAAATCTATGTCTACTACTCAGCAAATCTTTACAAAAGCCATACTATGTTGACATCAATGACAAACACAATCATGAATACAACATGTCAATACTTTCCAATACTTAGGATACTCCCCCAAAGTAGTATCATCAGCATTCATACTAACAATATTGTCTATCTTAGGGAAAGATTTAGCTCTAATAATTTTCATGAACATCCTTATTAGGATGAGGTCTAGTAATAGGGAAATGACTTTTTTGGGAGAGGTCACTGAACTTAGGATTAGAAAATTGATCAAAACTCATAACAACTTGGTACATGTGGCAATAAAAGTGATGGTAGCTTAGGAATTTTTTGAACTTATGGATAGGAGAAAACAAAATACTGACAAAGTGTCCATGTTTGTAGCAACCACTTTGTTGGCTCCTGATTTGATAATTTTGAAACTACCTTTTAAGATGTCAAAAAACTTGGGAATTTTCTAGAAACCATAATGGGTGTTCTAAAAACATAATAAAAGGACGAATTAACAAGACATTAGATTCTTCTCTACTTTAAACTCTGCAAGATTTAGGCAAGCTTACCTTGGGAATTCAACCTTAATTACTTCAAGATCAATGTCTACAATATGAACTTCAAGAATAATAGATTACTTAGCCTTCTTTCTTCTAATTCAGTGGTAATAAAGAGATGATAACTAGCTATTTTACCAAATCCTAGACACCATGAATTGAGTATTGGCTAACAATTATTACTCAAACATTAAAAAATTAAAAGATTGATTGATTATAAATTCTCTACACTATGCAAAAAATTCTAATCAAATCAATTAACAAGGATTTCTAGTTACTTATCCATTTTGGCTATAACTCATAGAGATCACACACTTACTTCTAGATCCTACCTTAACACTTTGTGTTAGGGTTTATTTTTATTCATTTTTAGATCTCATACTTATCATATCTTTGCTTAAACTATATTGTTCTTCCAATTCACATTAAGAATTTACATAATCCATTAGATTATCAACAAAAGAAAATTGAAATATAATTCATAATGAATTACAACTAAAACTTTATTAAACTTTTATATTAAATTTTAGAAAATAATATAGTAATAAGAAAAGAGACAAGATCTCGAATGAAATCAACTCTCTATAATTGTATTGATTTCTTTGAAAGTGTATACAATTCAGTAATCATCTATGTTACAAAAATAACGCACAAATAGACTAGCAACTATAACTTTTATATTCAATTTTAAAACTTCTTTATAGTATGCATGGACCAGCTTAACAATTTACAAAGACTTGTAAAAAATGAAAGAAATTCATACCATCATCTAGCCTTGGAAACATACTTATATCCTATGAGTTGCAACAAGCTCTAGGCATTAAAGGAAAAGAGCAGTTATCCTTAGAACAAAAAGATTTACAAAAGGACAAAGTTCTAACAATCAAAACTTGCATGAGAAGAGACAAAAAATGGTAGTCTTTTATCTTGGTAACAAAATGGATTCTTCATTGGTTACTTTGTGGTGGGGCCAATTCTATTGTAGATGTTTCTTGTACCTCCACTGCACCTAATGATTGATCTTGTTCATTTTGTTATTCTTCAAGTGGTGGGACCACTTGCTATTTATTTGCTATGCCAAGCTCTAATATTTGGATATTTATTTTAACTAGCTGGCTATCTATCACATCATCAGTTTATGTGGCTATATCTATTGTTGCAATCTGTTGACTTTTCTCTCTATCATCTATTTGAATTGCTTCATCAACTAACTATATTGTTCAGTGATAGTTGCCTTGTCCAAAACTTTCTCTTAAGTTGTCACCTACAACAACTATACTACTATAGAGTAGTCTACCATCCACTTGTTGAAAATTATGTCATCTTGCCAGTTAAAACTCAAAATTTCTTTCTCCCTCTTAAAAAAATATTTTCCTAATTTATTTAGCTCAACAAAATCTTGCTCGAAATAATCAAAGAATAATTGGACCTGAACTATTTCTTCTATGGTTATTACAAACCAAATAAAGTTCTCTTTATTTACTACTTCATTCATCCTAACACTTAATAGCTCCTTCAACTCATTACCCCATTCCTCTTTGTCTTTTATACAATCTAGGCTTTTTAGAGCATGGTAAATAAATCAAAATATTTGCTAAGATATCTTAGGAGGAAAAATTTCAATCTTCCCTTTAGTACATCCCTCTTATGATCAAAAGTTATCAAATCCTATGTTTGATAAAAAAAAAATTCAATTTGATCATTAGAATTGTCTATCACAGAGCAACATAAAGCAGTGATGGCATCATATCAATTGATCCATTTATTCGAAATTAGTCTTAAGGTGGCTTCATTATTATTTAATTCCTTCCATATTTCCACCAACCTTGATAATTCTAGGTGGAACAAGTTCCAACCTACCCTATCCACTAAATAAAAAATTGTGTCTCTGATCCTATCCTTATATTGGATGCCTAATTCCACATGTAGTGACCAGATTTTGGCCTTTTCCTCATTTAAGTCTTCATTTGTATAGAAATTTTGTTGTTGAGGTGTGGTTGGAATTTCCACAATAGGACCAAAATTGAAAGGTGGAATGGGGATAGGAGTAGCTTTAATTCTAAGCTGGCTAGACTATTTGCCTACTTTTCTCTTCACAAATTGTTTCTCCATATTGGCAATTTTGTTCTCCAATTGATAGATTTTCCTACCACTTTCATCATAGGCCTCTAACACCTTCTTAAATTTATCATTCAATTTGAAGAGTTTATTTTTATCTTTAGCAGCAACCACCACTAGAAAATATTCTATTTCTTTATTCAATAGAGACACCTTTTCACTATCTATTTCCTCTACTCTATACACCACGAGGCTCCCTGTGTGCTCAAAATCTAAAACCTCCTAGATTTTGTATTTATCTTATTTTTTATGGACCAAAAACTAGGGCTTTATGGTCATCACTATATTTCACCCCTTTATGAGCTTCCATCACTTCCTCTTCTATCCTAAATTTAGTGTCTTTCTCCTTTCTCAATGCATCAAAAATTAGTGCATTAACAATGTCCGACTCTAGTAGTATTATGACTCCCTAATCTTTCAATAGTTGTCTTCCCCCTGCAAGGGTTATTTGTTTAAATTTTTCCATGAGGTTAGATTTAACCTCCTATTCAATATCTAAGTCATGTTTAGAAGGTCACTCATCTTTTATTTTCTTGCACTTTCCTCAAAAATCTTAATATTGATCCTCCACAAAAATTGAGTAAATGCCCTAGATTTTACAAAGTTTTCATCATCTAGGAACTTTTTTTTGTCTGGTCTACCATAGGATCAATTTCATTCCCTTTGAAATTGTTCTACTATGAGGACTAGGAGTGGCATTGGGGGCTCTCCAAGTGCTTCTTCTTCCACCTTTGCTATAGTTATTACAATATCCACTTGGCTTCCCATGTATTTTAGCTCCTCCCTTAAGGAATCTTCATCATCAATGTGAATGAAGGTATGTGAGGGGGAGTAATCCTCATCTCTAGATGATGATCCCTATTCTAACTTCTTCCTCTTAGTAATAAATGCTATATGAGGGCTTTCTAAAATTTATCTTTTGTATAAAGGCACAGGTTGTGTATTTATATTTTTTGCCACAACATACCCTGCCTTCTTCTGCAATGTATACTGACTCGGGCTTATGATGGTTATGCTTTCCAATATCTTCTCAACTTTAATGGTCCTATTTGGGTAGGCTTGTATCAAAATTTCATTTTTCTAATTTAGGGTATGCATGAACCTAGCAAAAATTTTCATAATTTTATTAATTTTGTCTCCCCAATATTTTATATTAGCTAGAATATCATTTTTTTTATATATAATGAATTAATAAACTCAAGAAATTATTGTAAACTTTCCATTTCTCTTTTTGAACTTCCTTCTCTTGTAATGAAAACTCATTCCTAATTATGTCCTTGGGAAAATAAACAAAATGCTCATATGATTTTCCTGTAATCCTATTTTTAAAATATCATGAAAATCCTCAGGATCAATGAAACATGAATGAGATTGGGCCATCTAGTATCTATCCAAAAATTTACCTAAATTCTTCCATCCTCCCTTAGTGAATAAAGAATTGTGGATGGTAGAAAAATGAGGGAAAATTTTACCTCTAGATCTTCCCATCAGCTCCTTCTCTTCTAGTCCTCCTATCTACCATAAGAATTCTTCAATTCCAACTTTCAGTGGAACTTGATATGGTAGGACATGGGGCTTCCTTTGGAAACCATACACTTTTAAGACAATGGAAATAGAGTATGGGATGATGTCCCCCTAGTTATGACTCATTTTCAGTCCCTTGTCATGATCCTTGGGCCTGATAATTCTAGCAAGGGTTGGGATATCCCAGGGTTGTTTCCAGTTAACAAAATCCTCAGCTTTAAGGAAAAGTGCCTATCAAATCTAACAAAGTTGGCATCGGTGACCTCCCAAGTCATGCCAACACTCCATAGTTGGAATGGTAGTTTTTCTCCATCCTAGGGTATAATTTAGTGGCTAATATTCATAAATTGGCTAATTTTAGAATTTTTTGGCTAGTAATTTGGCTAATAATTTAAGATTTGATACAACCTAAATCGCCATAGTTTTATAAAATTCAGTTCTAGAATATTTAAAATCACTCAATAATTTATTTTACTGAAAAATTTAAACTCAAATATTTGCCACAATATTTGTTACATGAATAGATTTGAGTTACCTAAATATAATATATTATTGGAGAAATTAAATTGAACTGACCAATAATTGTCATAATTATTAGTTAATTTAGGGATATATCACCAATATTTATTATTCACTATTGATTTAAAGTATATGTAATGATTCTCATAACATTCCACAAGGTAAAAAAATGTTCAATTTTGATTTGTAATATTCCATGGTGATTACTAAACTTCCTATTATTATTGAGATTCGTCAAAATTTTATACAAAAAAAATTATGATTCAAAAATAATAGCCAAAATTAATCATATTTAGAATAAAAAATTGAGAGTTTCTCCAATATAAATAATTTTGTTTTTTCAAAATAATGAAATATTCGCCAATATTTTATATCTTTTTTTGGAGGTAGCTTTCTTAAAGTTTACCCTGCTCTATCCTTCTCCAACTCCAGCTTCATCTCCTTAAAGAAAGAAAAAAACCCCTTTGTTTAAACATGTGTACATCAGTAGTGAATGCCAACTCAAAAGGGTTTCTCAATTTTTTCCTTGCTGATGTCGATTAATCCATTATGGATTTCCTTTATCAGGTATGTTGTAAAGTCAAAAATGGAAGTCATACCATACTTCAGGGTCTAAGCAATAAAGAAAACTAGGGATCCTTGGATGTGATCTTGCTCATCCATCCCAAAAAGTCTGTAGAGGGAGAAATAAAGTGCATGTGCCCTTGAATTGGAAGTATTTATTCAATAATGGTTCTGGGGTGTTAGCTCTTACCAATTGAAGGTGCCCTATCTTCACAAAATGTTTTTGTAGTGGCCCTTTACTCATGTAAACCCTTTGAGCATCATACTATACCTATAAGTCATCCAAGTCAATATTTTCATGCAATGCATGTTTAGGTTTTAGCATGAGCACCTACCTAATTACCTCAAGTGTGACTCTAAAGAGTTTTTCTCCTGCATGATTCATGACTACCTTGAGCACTATACCATACCTCTTTGCTATCACTATCAAAAAATAATTTTCAAAGAAAATGCCATGAACAATTAATTTTCCTATGTCAAACTACCATACATTTCTCAAAGGAGTACGATGCTTCCTCTCAAAAAAAAAAATTTAAAATAGATCAAAACCACTAGTAGATGTCTCAACATCTCTTAACTAATTTTCTTTAACATAAAAACCCTCCCTAACTAAAAATCTAGGGTTTTGGGGGACTAACTCCTAGCCTTTGGATGTCTCATTGGTGGAAAATGGTAATTGCTCTAGAAAATCATGGTGCACATTTCTTTGCTAGAAATCCACCTTTTGAGAGAATCTCTTCATGGAGACATTTTATCAAAAAAAATTCAATTCAAACAAAAATTCCTTAGATTATTAGAAGTTTTTTGGTACTTACCCACAATTTCCTTCCTTCAACTAAAAACTATGTCCGCAACAATTGAATTGTTCAAGAAAATTGCACTCTAAGCTTTGGTTCTCTACACCTACATTCCCTTTCTCTTTATAATTGATTCTACATTGAATCATAAATTTTATGTCAATTTCATCCATGATAATTTACCTTGAATCACTATCAATGCTCCAATAGTCAAGTTATGAATGTTACATTAGAACTTTAAAATTTGGTCATCGATCTGGGCATGATCGGATAGTGTTGTTTCAAACTTTAATGACTATGTTACCTTTTTAGAAAGTTGGACATGTGTCAATTCATCACTTTCTCACTTTGTCTAAAGTTTGAGCAAGTTCAAAATGTGAGAAAGTGATGATTTTCAATCTTTATTTGATCAATGATCATGAAATATCTTAGTTGTAGCTACATTCCTTTTAAAATTTGTGCCCACTAAGACACATGTTAATTTGTAACTTTCCTACTTTGGCTAAAATTCATGCATCTTGACAAAGAGAGAAGTGACATCCATTGATCCTTATCAAATGGAAGATTAAGATCTTTGTTTTCTGGTGTATATATTGTGTGGCCCACATCGACATGTGAAGCTCATCATATTCTTGTTCTGGTTAAACTTCAAACAACATCAAAATGTGAGAATCTGATAGCCATCAATCAAAAAAGATTTGATAGCTTCTAGAAATGAATACATCTTTTATTACAGTCAACATTTACAACCAATGAAAGCATGCCACTTGGACAACTATGCTAATAGTATCCTTTTTGCAACCCACAACTTAATCTGGTCCCATAATTTCCACTTGTCAACTCATCACATTCTCTCTTTGGTTAAAGCTTGAGTACTTTTAAAATGAGAAAAAGTGATGGGTGTTGATCTTCATCTGATCTATGACTAGGAAGATGCTCATTTTATGTTCCTTGAAACCAAAAAGGATAGCCCACAGTGATAGGTGCCAAGATGTCACATTCTTGCTTTCGGTAATCTTTGCACAACTTCAAAATGTGAGAAAGTGATGAATGATCAATCTTTATCTAATCAACGATCATAAAAGTAACACACAAATAGGGTTTATTTTTGCACAACTTCAAAATTTGTGAAAGTGATGATCATTGATCTTCATCAATCTTTATCTAATCAATGATCATGAAAGTAACACACTAGTAGGGTTAATCTTTGCACAACTTCAAAATGTGAGAAAGTGATGATCATTGATCTTCATCAATCTTTATCTAATCAATGATCATGAAAGTAACACACTAGTAGGGTTTTGAACTAAGAAAATACAATATGTGGGCTAACCATGAGATGACCTTGGATTAAGGAAAAGTTAGGCACTAGGGTAAAACTAAGACTTCACAAAACAATTTAAAAGATTGCATAAAAACCATACAATAAGAAATTTCTCAAAGGGTATTAATGTTCTAATTATAAACCCACCCACATTTGAAAATGAGAACAATGTTAACAATTTTTTTAAAAACCTAGGGCACAATACATACTAGGACAATATAATTAAGGATTTTCTAGGGCACAAATTAATCAAAAGAATTAAAAACCCTATTAAAAAGAATAACAAAAAATTTCACAACAAAATTTTAAGGGATTTTTGACATGTGAAAAACCAAGCCAACACATTCTTCATGTGGATAGGGACAAGGCTACTATCAAGGATTTTTGTAGAGTTCTTTTCAAGAAACCCATCATCCAGGAACTAGATAGTGTCCTAAAGAACATTGATAAGGATTAGTGCATTCTGAGAAGGAATGAATATAAAGAAACATATAACCTAATTCAATTTTTTCCAATTCTGATCATAAATAATTGAAGCAACTTTATGTAAAAAATGGAGCAAATTACCTGCAATTGGATGTTCCTACTGGTAGTCTCCAATACTCACATCTACATGGAATGGAAGGGAATGGCCTATTATTTTGAGAAGGAAGGTCTTCATTTAATTCAAGCTACATGCGTAAAAAATATTTGGATGATTTAATTACTTTGCTTCCCTATAAGGGCTTCTTTTGTTTTTGATGTTCTATACAATATATAGGATCTTTAATGACAAGATCTCTTGTCTTTTATTTGTAGCTCCATAACCTTTAGAAGGATCCTTTCTAGTCTTAGAGAGATATGTTTTAGATTATACTCATATAGGCATTTTATCAAATTCCCATCTATATTTAAGGTCACATGGTCAAAATATCATAGCCAAAAAAGGTAATTTTGATATGATCATAATGTAAGCTACTTAAGAATTATTAAGAGGGAGATTGTTGAAAACAAATTGATGCGAGTATGATAAATGTGTTTCAATCATTTTTTTTTCACTAATTTTAGACCTGCTATTTTTCTAGTAAGACAACTGCTTATATGATTTAAGTACTATCACTTATTTGATTGATGAAGAGGATTTGATCAAATGATGTAACAATAGCACCTAGACGAAAGGTTTTGTTATGATATTAAAAAGAGTACAAGAAATAGCTAAGACAATGATATCATAGTGCATTAATAATCTACTTAAGGTTGCAAAGGTTGGCTACACTAAGAAAATTTAGAAAAACAAGTTAAATAAAGTTTCTCTACCAAGTATGACCAAATGGATAGTAGGTGTTGAGCAAAGTTAGTGCAAGCCAAGCAAGAAATGAGTTGAATCCAAGTAAAAGTCTATTCTAGTGTATGCTAAGAAAAAAAATGGATGCCAAGTAAAGTCTATTTGATGTAGAGCACTAGTAAACTTTAGTTTGTACCTAGTAATTTTATAGCAGATGCCAAGCAATGCACTTTGTGCTGAGCACCAGAATCCAATTATGTCGAGTGCCACCATTATTAGAAAGATCATGAATTTGATGGATCTGAGTTGACAAGTTTATTTTCTTCGATTGTGTGAACTAAGTGGAAGATAAGGTTGATGAGTTGGTGGCACAGAATTCATGGTAAACCATTTTGAGGTAAATTTAAAGAGGATTGAAGGAGAAGTTTCAAGAAATGAAATGGAATAAGGGGTAGATTCATTGAAACCTACCTAATCTATTTGAACCCTAAATTGGACAATGGAGAATGAATGAAAAATATCTTAATTCTCTATTTATAGGGATGATTGATCAAAAGCAAGGGTTTTCATGTGTGAGAACCTAAGGAAGAAAAGGAGTCTAAGGTATTGCTTCATTCAATGACCTAAGGGAAAAGTTTTAATTGGCATGTTAAGTAAGAAGGCTTAAGGATATGGATGCTTGAAGGGCGAACAAGCTATTAGACCTAAAATGTATGAAAGCCAAGCAAAATGGAGGACTAAAATAGAGATCTATAATCTACAAATGGAGTTATAAGTTATTATCATATCAAGCCTTATCGTTACTCTCTAATAATTGTATTAGTCTAGGGTAAACCCTTTGCATGAGGTTGACCTAATAGTCATTCACAAATCCTTTAATTGGGTGACATTCCAAGTGAATGGTCTAAAGTCCTCTAACAAATCTCACTCCTAATTGGGTCATTGAAATCCTTTAATAGGGTCACATTTATCAATGTCTATTGTAACCTTTAATAGGCTTGGCATTTCATAGGGTATCACTTCAGAAGAGTGAAAAGAGTAGCATGTTATTTGTAGTTTTTCCCAAATTGGATTTCTACATAAATCATTATTTCAAGTTGTTGCTAAATCTGCAATGTTTCATGTTTACATTTCTACAAATTGATTTTATAGTAACCTACAAGTTTTAATTGATTGCATAATCTTATGGATGCATACATGATGATAAATGTTTTTATGGGCTCACTAAGCTGTGAAAATTTTTATTTATACGTCTGGACCTTGGATAACTAATTTATCCCCCTCACCCCACCACACCCTACCACCCCACCACCCCCCCCCCCCCCCACTCTTAGTTATTCTAAAAGAATTCCAACAATTGGTATCAGAGTCATCTGCTTAAGAGGACTAGTTTGAAGGTACTAGAAGCACAAAGATCAAGATGTCAAAAAGAGATGTACCCAAGATTAATAGATAACTCTCTTGCATGGTAAATTTTGATGAGGCTACACCTTGGAGGACTTGGATATCATGCAAAAACTACCATTACAATTGAGCATGTTGATCTTGTTGGAGCCCTAAATGTTGAGGATCTGAAAAAGAAGAAAGAACACAACTAGGAAATGTTGGAGATTATCCCTACCCTAATCTATGTTGGATTTGATGATATCTAAAGTCTTGATAGTGCAAATAAAATTTGAGATGCTTTACATACCATCTATGGATGAGACAAGAATGTTCTAAGAGCCAAGTTTGAGAATATCAAAAGTAATTTTGATGACATAAGAATGCAAGAAGGTGAAAATATTTCTCAATATTCCTCAAGGATAAAAAAATGTTGTTAATACAATAAGAGAATCTACTAGCACAATATATGATGATACTGTACTAAGAAAAATTTTAAGAACATCGTTGCCTATATATGGTATTAGATTTTATACAATAAAAGAACTAAGATGTATACTAGGGAATGTTCTATCTCTTGAAGGTCTGGTACGTAGGCTCACTTCTTTGTTGAGAATGAATTGAAGAAGCTAATAAAAAAAGGAGATTATAAAGGGAGATTTTTGAGAACATAAAAGTATGACTAATATGCTTCAATCATTTTTTTTCACTGATGTAAAACCTGCTATTTTCTGGTAAAACAACTATTTATAAGACTTAAGAAATAGATGATTGATGAAGAGGATTTGATCAAAAGATGTAACAATAGCACTGAGAGGAAAGGTCAAGTTACGATTATGTAAAGAAGTACAATAATTAGTTAAGATAGTGATGACATGATGTATTAATAATCTACGTAAGGTTACAAAGGTTGGTTAAACTAAAAAAATTTAGAAGAACAAGTTACATAGTTTTTTTGCCAAGCTTGATCAAGTTGATAGTAGGTGTCAAGCAAAGTCGGTGCAAGCGAAATAGAAAATTAGTTGGAGTTGAGTAAAAGTTCATTCTAGTATATGCCGAGAAAAAATATGGATGTTAGGTAAAGCTTAGTTGATTTCAAGCACCAATAAACTTTAGTTTATGCCAAGTAATTTTATAGTGGATGTCGAGCAACACAGTATGTGTCGAGCATCAGAAGCAAGATAATGTCGAGCTATTGCATTATTTAAACAAATCATGAATTCAATGAATCTGAGTCTACAAGTTTTTTTTCTTGGATTATGTGAACCAAGTAGAAGATAAGGATGATGAACTAGTGGCACAAACTTCAAGGTAAACCATTTTGAGGTGAATTCAAAGAGGATTCTATGAGAAGTTTCTAGAAGAGATATAGAATATTGGATAGATACATTGTATCTTACCTAATCCATCCTAACCCTAAATTGGACGATGGAGAATGAGCAAAAAATAATCTTAATTTCCTATTTATAGGAATGGTTGGTCAAAAGAAAATAGGGTTAAGTGCGAGAAAGGGTTTTTCTTCATCAAGTGACCTAAGAGAAGAATCTAGATTGGCATGATAAGCAAGAAGGCTTAAGGAGATGAATGATTGATGGGTGAACAAGCTATTAGAGCTACAAAGTATAAAGGCCAAGCAAAATTGAGGATAGAATAGTGATCTACAATTTACAAATGAGGTTGTAAGTTGTATTAGATCAAGCCTTACTACTACTCTTTAACAATTATATCGGTCTAGGGTAAATCCTTTGGATTAAGGTTGACCTAAGAGTCATTTGTAAATCTTTTAACCAGGTGACATTCCAAATGAATGGTCTAAAGTCCTCTAACAAGGCTCACTCCTAACAGAGTGATTGAAATCATTTAACAAGGTCAAATTTAACAATGTGTATTGTAACCTTTAATAGGTTTGAATTTTCATAGGGAATCACTTCAAAAGAGTGAAAAAGGAGTAGCATGTTACTAGTGCTTTTTCTCAAATTGGGTTTCCACATAAATTATTGTGTCAAATGTGTCAATGAATCTGTTATGTTTCATGTTTTATAGTTCTTCAAGTTGATTAGATAGTAACCCTCCCCCTCCCCCAATTATTATAAAGTATTCCAACATGCTTTTGAGCTATCTAACTTTGATAATTACAAACTTGAAAATATTGAATCTGCTTTCAAAGCTAAGCTATCATTGAAAGAACCTAATGTGAAAAAGAAACGAAAAAAATTTGTGTCCATTGATAGTGAGATAGATGAGGAGGATGTAGATCAACTTGAATCACTACTGGAAAGGAGATTTCATTTAAAGGTAAACTACCTATCATTTGTTTTAATAGTAATGAGGTTGATTATATTGCTGCTAGATGTCCAGAGAAGAAGAACTACAAAGGTGGTGACAAGTACAAAAGTATAAGAGATGAAGACAAAAAATATTACAAAGACAAAGGCAAGAAGTCTTGCTACATTGTTGAAGAGAAAACAAAAGATGAATCTGATGAAGTGGTGTATGTTAGAATGAAGAACAGATGTAATGAAGATGAGGTAACTGCACTTGTGTCTTATGTGAACAAGAATGATAGATGGATCATTGACAATGCATGTTCACATCACATGACTGGAGATAAAAATAAGTTAATTACCTTGAATTGTTATGATGAAAATAGTGTAAGATTTGGTAATGATACACCATGTTTGATAAAACAAAAGGGTTCCATCAAACTCATAGAAATTATTTTATGTGACAATGCTTGCTATGTTGAAGGACTTAACTATACTCTATTGAATGTGTCACAACTAAATAATTCAGGATCTAAGGTTGAGTTTGAAAACAAGATTGCTAAGATATATTATACTGATGGAAAACTGATTGGAAAGGGTGATCAAACTAGGAGTAATCTATTCTACCTTGGTATAGAGGATGTTACTTGACTAATTATAAAATTTGATAATGCATGGCTATGGCATAAGAGGTTATGTGATGTTAATTTTGATAAATTGGTTAGTATCAATAACATGAGAAAAGTTAGAGGTTTTCCTAAGTTGAAGAAACCTGATAACATAATCTACAAACAATGTCAGTTAGGCAAAATGAAAAAGTCTAAGTTTTAAGAGTAAATTCCATACCTCTAAAGGAATACTAGAAATTATTCATACTGACTTGTGTGGACCAATTGAAGTAAAAAGCTACAAAGGAGGTAAGTACATTATGCTACTTATTGAAGATTATTCTAGAATGATGACAATTATGTTTCTGAAATAGAAATCTGATGCTTCCTAATGTTTAAGTGGTACTAGGCAAGAGTTGAGAAGGAAATAGGTAAAAGTCTAAAATATTTGAGATCTTACAAAAGAGGAGAATTTACATCAAATGAGTTTGAGATGTTATGTAATGATAGAGGAATTAAAAGATAGACATCTACACCTAGAACCCCTTCACAAAATGGAATTACTAAAAGGAGGAAAAAGTCTATAATGGACTGTGCTAGGACACTCATGATGGAGAAAAATGTTGCTTTGAAATACTAGAGAGAAGTTGTTCGTATAGTTGTCTATACCTTGAACCATGTACAAGTCAAGAAAGGTACTCATTCAACACATTTTGAACTATGGTATGGATAATCACCCAATGTAAAATATTTTAAAGTATTTGGAAGCAAATGTTTTATTCTCAAAGATTTTAGTAATGGTAAACTAGATGAAAAAAGTGAGAAAGTTATATTCTTAGGTTATTGCACAAGAAGTAAAGCTTATAAGTGTTTAAATACTAACACTAACAAAGTTGTGGAAAGTGAAAACGTGAATTTTATTGAATATATAGAAGTTTATGAGGTTAAAACTATGAAGGAACTAAAAGAATACAAATCATTTGTATACTTTTATGAAGGTATCCCTACTGAAGAAGATGCTACAAATCAAGTTACAAACCAACACATGTTTCAATGACTGTTGAGTCACATACTATGAATGTTGAGTTGCATTCAGGAATCGAGCTGCATTCAGATGCCGAGTTATAGAATGAAGTTGAGGCACATTCTAATTCTAAGATTAATGTACATGAGAGAGATGCTAAACTACTTGACAAAGATGTACATAGTGACTCTAAAGTTGAGAGACCAAATGAAGAAACTAGAGATGAACCAAGATTGTCTAAATATGTCAAGAGACATCATCCTACTACATAAATCATTAGAGATAAAGATGATAGACCAATGACATGGAATAAGCTAAGAAATGATACATGTTCTTTGAGCATGAAAGAACCTAAAATAGTGAAAGATATCTTAGAAGATGTGGACTGGAGTAAAGCCATGGAAGAAGAGATTGAACAAATTGAGAAAAATAAGATATGGACTCTAGTTCATAGACCAGAAGACAAAAATGTGATCAACACCAAGTGGGTATACAAAAATAAGCTAGATGAAAATGGTGAAGTGATGCAAGAGCATCCAGAGGTATAAGGGCAATCTTGTGTCACCCAAAAAAATGTACATAGACTTAGTTTTTGTTTCATGTGTTTTCATTTCTGGATACCCATTTGGGTCAAATAAAGGTTCCAACTCTCACAATTCCACTATCAGTGTTCTAGGTTAGAGTATTTGAACACCTTGGAAAATGTGTAAATGTTGAAAAAATAGGAGTATGTAATTGAGCCATAATTTTGGTAAATTAGAGGGTGGAAATTGGTCGGATGAATGTAATTATAATTTAGAGCATTCCAAAAAAAGAATCAGGTCAAAAGGCCCCACGGTTTGAAAGTTATCGCAATTTTTCAATTTTTTGAGACCTCTTAAGAATGCTTCAAAGTTAGGTTAGGGGCATTAAATGACCTCAAATAGGGCCAAAAAATGGGGGATGAGCAAGACTTATCCATAGGGCTATAGAGCGCTTCGAGAGCTTTTTGAAAATGTAAATCGGAGCTACGTTTTAAAAGTTATGCCTCTCGGAAGTTCGATTACCATTTTTGGATTCTTCTAATTTTGTGCCGACTTCTAATGTGACTTCTGGAGCCTTCTATTTGGTCGTTGGATGCCAACTAGCACTTTCTAGAATGTATTCTTAATCCTTAACCCTTCGGGGTCTATTTAAGAACATTTCTGGTATTGTAAAAGGGTAAAAGCATAGATCTGTGTCACCGTTTGTGATACAAAAACTTGTTTTGGTCAAATCTCATTTCTCTATCAAAACTCAATAAAAAAAAAAAACTAAAAATACCATTTTATAGATTTCAGATTCAATATCATCATTATATAAATTTTTGAGTGTTTTGATTAGTTATAATATGTTATAATCTCAAAATATTATAAGTCGATATTTCAACATTTCAGAAGATGCTCTCTCAAAAAATGATAAAAAATAGTAAATCATATCAAAAAAATAAAATATATATATTTATCACTAGAGGAGAGAATCCTCTTCACGAATATGTAATTTATTTTCAAGAAGGTATAGATTTGACAGGGAAGTTTTGATGGGAGGAAAAAACTGTTGGATTCTGACAAGGTCGAACTTGAGTACTTATAACAAAGAAAATATCCATCAAAAATAATTATTTCTTTTTTTGTGCACTGGCTATACATGTCATCTATAAAATATTTTCAAATTAGAACAAAAAAAGGTGATTTGCACATACTTGTTTGACGGGAACTACATCCTATAATTTTTACAGTTAAAAAAGGGACTTCAAAATAAAATAAAATGAATAAATTCTTAGTCAAAAAAATTATAAAAATTATAGGCATAAAATTCATACAATTCTACACATTTCATTAGTTTACATCATCTTCATATTTTAAACACAAATACCATTTTTTTTGTCATTAATGTTGAACTGTCACATTTTGATATCACATTTCTTTATAAAAGGTGACACAGGTTTGTGCTTTTACCCAAAAGGCAGTTCGGAGTGGAGATTGAGAGAAGGTATTGGGAGAAGAAATTATCTCCAAATTTTTGCTATTGTAAGCCCATAGGGCATGTTTTGGAGTCTGTTTCTCTGCACTAAGTGTACTAGCATATTTTCATAGTTAATAAAATTTTCCCTTTCCTATTGTGTCCATTATGTACTTGGGTTGTGTCCCCATCATGAAGTCACAAGGAATGAGGCAAGATTAGTCTACAAAGGATATGCACAAGAAGAAGGAGTTGACTATGGAGAAACATTTACCTCTGTTGCTAGATTGGAAGGAGTGAGACCTCTGCTTGCTTATTCTGCTTACAAAAGTTTCAAAGTTTATTGATTGGATGTTAAATCTACATTTTTTAATGACATATTAGAGGAAGAATTTTATATATAATAGCTACAAAGGTTTGATGATATTAACAGTAAGAACATGGTATGTAGATTACACAAACCTTTATATGGTTTGAAACAAGTACCAAGAGTATGGTATGAGAGACTTCATATTTATCTTGTAAAGATTGGATTTGAGAGGACTAATGATAATAACAATCTATACTTGAAGATAGAGAAAGGTAAAGGTATTTTGTTATCTAAAATTTTTGTTGATGATATCATATTTGGAGATCAAGATACTTTATGTAAGGCTTTTGCAAATTAAATGAAGCAAGAATTTGAGATGTCTATGTTTAGAGAGATCAAGTTATTTATGAGTTTGCAAGTACACTAGATGAAATATGGTATATACATCACTCAGTCAAAGCATGTCAAGGAGATACTAAAAACTTTTAGATTGGAGGATTCCAAACTAGTAAGTAAACCTATGGTGATAGGACACAAATTTTCAAAGAATGATGATTTAGCTAAAGTGAATCAAACATTATATAGGTCTATGATTGAAAAATTACAATATGTAGTACATATCAGACCTGATATTGCATTATCTATAGGGATAGTTAAAAAATTCTCTGGTAATCCTAGGGATTATCATTTGATGGTTGTAAAGAGAATAATCAGATATCTAAAAGGAACAGAAGCATATAGTCTATACTATAAGAAAAATGAAAAAATTGAATTAAGAGCCTATAGTGATCTTGATTAGGCTAGAAACATTGATGACAAAAAGAGCACCAGTGGAGGAGCATTTTTCTTAGGCAAGAGGCTGGTTACATGGACTAGCAAGAAATAGAATTGCACTTCATAATCTATTGTTGAAGCTGAATATGTTGTTATTTTTGTGAATTGTACAAATATTGTATGGATCAAATAGCTACTCAAGGGTATGAAGGAAGAGATCAATAACCAATGATATTTTATTGTGATAATACAAGTGTTATAAATATATCAAAGAATTACCTAAGGATGCTCATGAGTGTTGAAGAGGTAAACTAAGGGTGATGCCCCTATCAAAGGCTATCTAAGAAATAAGAGGAGTGTCCTACATCAAACAAGTTGATTGACATATGTTACACAATGATGCAGTGGATCTTACTTTAGGAGATACCTAAAGTAATCAAAGAGGTGAAACTACAAAATAGTCACAAGGTGAAAAAAGAGAAACATTGTTGTCAAAGAGGAAGAAATATAGGAGATTGGAACTGATCAGAAGTGGCATATAACTAAAGAGAGAAATACAAGAGATTGGGAGATATAAGTAAGATAGACATTGATTACAATAATGAATATAAGTATCTAGTAGAGGGAGAGATTTCAATATAATGAATTATTTTCTTTTTGGTATTGTGTTGGCCTTACTACTTTAACCAAGTTAGTCTGGTTGATCAGTTTGGTTTTTTGTTAATGCCAAAGAGGAAAATTGTTTGGAGGGATATTGTTGGAAATAGATTGATACAAGTATGATAAATGTGTTTCAATCATTTTTTTCACTAATGTCAAACCTACTATTTTAGCGGTAAGACAATTGCTTATATGATTTAAGTACTATCACTTATTTGATTGATAAAGATTATTTGATGAAATGATGTAACAATAACACCTAGAGAAAAGGTTAAGTTATGATATAAAAGGGAGTATAAGAATCAGCTAAGATAGTGATATCATAGTGCATTAATAATCTACTTAAGCTTGCAAAGGTTGGCTACATTGAGCAAGTTCAAAAGAACAAGTTAAACAAAGTTTGTCTACCAAGCTTCACTGAATGGATAGTAGGTGTTGAGAAAAGTTAATGCAAGCTAAGCAAAAAATTAGTTGGAGAAAAGTAATTTATGCCAAGTGATTTTACAAAGGATGTCAAGCAATGTAGTTTGAAATGAGCATTAGAAACTAGTTAATGTTGAGTGCTAGCATTATTAGAAAGATCATGAATTCGATGGATCTGAGCTAAAAATTTTATTTTCTTGGATTTTGTGAACCAAGTGGAAGATAAGGTTAATAAACTAGTGGCATAGAATTCATGGTAAACCATTTTGAGGTGAATTCAAAGAGGATTGAAGGAGAAGTTTCTAGAAATTAAATGGAATGAGGGATAGATTCATTGCATCCTACCTAATATGTCCTAAACCTAAATTGGACAATGAAGAATTAACAAAAAAAGATCTTAATTCTCTATTTATAGGGATGGTGGGTCAGAAGAAAAGGTTGTTATGTGTGAGAACCTAAGGAAGAAAAAGAGTCTAAGGTATTGCTTCATTCAATGACCTAAGTGAAGATTCTACATAGGCATGTTAAAAGAAAGAAGGCTTAAGGGTATGGATGTTTGAAGGGTGAACAAGCTATCAAAGTTGAAATGTATGAAAGCCAAGAAGAATGGGGGACTAAAACAAAGATCTGTAATCTATAAATGGAGTTGTAAGTTGTTATCAGATCAAGCCTTATGTCACTTTCTAATAATTGTATCATTCTAGGGTAAATTCTTTGAATTAAGGTTGACCTAACAGTCATTTGTAAATCCTTTAACTAGGTGACATTTCAAGTGAATGGCTAAAGTCCTCTAACAAGGCTCACTCCTAACAGGGTGATTGAAATCCTTTACCAATGTCACATTTAATAGTGTGTATTGTAACCTTTAATAGGGTTGGCCTTTCGTAGGGCATCACTTTAGAAGAGTGAAAAAGAGTAGCATGTGTTGGAGTTGATGAAAGCCAACTCTGAAGATGCCCAAGATCACCTACATGCAAAAACCTATCAAAGAGAAGCCAAGGAGAGGAAGAGCATGGAGCAAGGAAAAAACCCTAAATGGACATGAGAGACCACAAGATATTGAAACACAAGAGAAAATGTATTTACAATATGCAAGAAGTGATGTGATGATACAGCGAGAGAGAGGTCACTTATAAAGACCTCAAGGAAGCTTGTAGAACAAGTTGGAAGGTGCTAGAAGATAAGGATGACAACTCAGCACACATCCATAAAAGGTGGAACATGCTAGAAGGGAACAAACTCCCATGTTGTCAACAACTAACCACTACATGCATTAAATATAAAATATTAAATAAATGTATTTACCTAAGTAAGCTTAAGCAATAGAATAAATAATTAATTATTAATTATTTACTCTAACACCTCCTGTTAAGTGCAACTTAGGGAAATGCCTTAAGCTCACAAAACTAAGATGAAATGCAAGATGGGTCCCAACAATGAGGCCATGTTAGATACCCATGTACAATGCAAGAAAATGCAACCTTTGTAAAATGGACAAAAAGAGAAAACCACGTGGGAAAAATCCTCCCCCAAAAAGAGGTAACCTAGTGAAGAAATGAAGAAGTCTCCAACTAGGGAAATGTCCCCTAAAATAGGAACAAGGAGTGATCATGAAGAGCATCACTGAAGCATGAAGAAGCTGCAAAATTTGTCAAACTGTTGATTTGAAGAACCTTCATGGAAGAAGAAGGCAGAAACCGAGCATGTCTATATGGTAGATGATCCATCTCAACAAAATGCATAGGTAGCCAGCCACTGCAATTGCCTTGTACATAGGATCAACCACTGAATACATAGTTCACACTATCAAACCATTGAACCACAGATGCATTAGAACATTAGCATAACCCCCCCTTAATGTAGACAGGGTTTGATTACAGGGAACTGAGAAGGTGGGCCAAAGTCTACTGTAGACGAACCAAGAATGACGAGAGAGGGAAGAGAGGTACAAAACACCCATAAAGACATGGTCAAACTGACTCTGCATGGGCTAATGTCATGGAAGGGACACTCACTTGACAAAGGGAGAATGCCTAAAATAGCAAACAACTATCCCCCCCATGGTGCTTTATGAAAATAGTGCATGTACAATTGACTCAAAAAATGTTCATGACTGTCGAAATGCAAAAGTGGCACTTTATCTCAGTGTGATACAAAAAATTGCTTCAAAATGATAGTTACAATGATCAAAACTAAAAGCAAGCTACAACAAAATAAAGTACAGCCTAAAATAAGAGAAACCATGCCAGAAAAATGATCCTCGGGCCTAAAACACTCGAAATATCCACCATATAGAAAAAATGCCAAAATTATGATAGAAAGAGCAAGGGCCAAAAACTTAAGAAAAGGACCACATTTCTAGAAAGGTGACAGAACCAGCTTTCTAAAAATATAAAGTTTTCAAAAAAATGGGCATGGAACGCAAAAGATATGCTTGCCAGAGTCAAAAAAAGAACTTTTGATTTTAACTACAAAAATGGGCAATAAAAATGCATCAAAACCTAAAAATACCTGCATTAATGTCTCCATCTCGAAACCAACTTTTTGGTGCTTCTTTCGGATCAAAAAAATACGTCCGTATGCTCAAGTTATGGCCAAAAAAAAAAGGTAGCTCCAAAACAAAACTTGAAGATGAGGTGCAAGAAGGATGCTGATGCAGGATGACATAATGCTGATGTCAATAAGTCATGGCATTAAAATTAACAGCTTGGAGGTTGCAATGTAAAAAAGAAGCCACGTGGTTGCCACGTGGCAGAGAAGATGATGTGGTAGGGGCCATGTGGCAGTCCTGCCACGTGTCAAGTGCTCAACAGCGCTGACTGGGCTCAAATACCATGTCATGACTAACTGTGCACGGGGGCTGCAGGGGTGGCAGAATCGAGGTAGAGCGGCAGAAAGGTGAACAGCCACCGGTGGAGCAACGAATTCACAAATTATCGCTGCTGGCAGAGCTGAGCAGCAGAAACAAGTGGCACTCCGGTGGACTTAATGCTGAGTCGAGGGAGGAGCTCTGCAATGGGCAGCCAGGTCATGGAGGAGAAGCGCTGCTTGTTGCTATCACTACGGGCCATGCTCAGGTGGTGTGCGAGCTGCACGATGGCAATGCGACAGTGGCTACTAGGCGGCATGCCCTAAAACCTTTTTTTTTTTAATTTTTAAATCGCAGATCGTTCGTACGACCGTACGAAAGGGCCTATGAGCAAAAAAAATTTGCCTCCTGGAGCTCTGTCTCCAAAATTGAAAATTTTTATATGAATCCTAACTATAAAGTGCCTTCCAGATCCAATGGCGATGTCCGTTTGGCCCCAATGTGCTCCAAAAATTTGTTGTTCCACTGATTTGAAGAAAAAAATGTACAGAGAAACTAGGGTTTGTGACTTCAAATCACGGCTTCAAAAATTTTCAACCAAGTAGCAGCAGGAAGGCTCTGATACCATGTTGGAGCTGATGAAAGCCAACTCTGAAGACACCCAAGATCACCTGCATGCAAAAATCTGTCAAAGAGAAGCCAAGGAGAGGAAGAGCATGGAGTGAGGGAAAAACCCTAAACGGACATGAGAGACCACAAGATATTGAAACACAAGAGAAAATGTATTTACAATATGCAAGAAGTGATGTGATGATACAATGAGAGAGAGGTCACTTATAAAGACCTTAAGGAAGCTTGTAGAACAAGCTAGAAGGTGCTAGAAGATAAAGATGACAACTCAGCACACATCCACAAAAGGTGGAACATGCTAGAAGGGAACAAACTCCTGTGTTGTCAACAACTAACCACTACATGTATTAAATACAAAATATTAAATAAATGCATTTACCTAAGTAAGCTTAAGCAATAGAATAAATAATTAATTATTAATTATTTACTCTAACAGCATGTTACTAGTGGTTTTTCCCAAATTGAGTTTCCACATAAGTCTTTGTGTCGAGTGTTTTTCTAAATTTGTTATGTTTCATGTTTACATTTTTTCAAATTGATTTGACAATAACCTACAAGTTTTAAGTGATTCCATAATCTTATGGATGCATGCATGATGATAAATGTTTGATTAGTTCACTAAGCTATCAAAAGTTTTATTTATACATCTAGACCTTGGATAACTCATTCAATTCTTCTAATCCTTTCTTTATGATTTTTTTCAAATACAAAGTGTTGTATTATAAATATATATGATATTAATGAAGAATAGTACTATATTATATCCAACTTTTTAAGCATTTTTACTTTTAGAGTAGTATTTCCATTATTGTATCAATTTTCACATCTTTACAATAAGGATTAAAAAATTAATGTCAATATAGATAAACAGGGTTGTAACTAGAATAAATATAGATTTGAAATTGTCAAGAAAATACAATAAGATAAAATTTAACTACCATCTCAAAATTATGAATTTTGATTAATTTCTCACCATTTTTTTGATGTACTTAAATGATCATTATTTCACTTCAATATTTGTATAATTCAAATGAACATTTGTATTCAATTGAAGCATTTAAGACCGAATGAGTAGTGACATTTGGATTGGGGATTAATCTTGACAAAATCAAGCTAAAAATGAGAATATAGATATATCTTAAATAAAAAAAACTCTAGAAAATCATGACAACTAAACAAAAATAAGGACATAAGTTTAATTTAGAGAGAAAATATATATGGAGAAGAGTTCCCATAAAGAGAACTCATAGCCACATTTTTTTATTAAAAATGGATATTTAGGGTAGCATAAAAGAAAACCTAGTTTTAAATAAAGCAAATGTATTCGACTACCACACAAAAAAATATAAGATTGATACAAGGTGTTACAAGAAGAAATATGATTCATAAAATGGAATTAACGCAGAAAGCCACTAGTCTAATAGATTAAGAGGATAAGCTCTAAATACAAGATTATTAGAGTTAAATAAAACCCTCACTATTAAACTCAATAACAACTAAAGAAGATAGGTCATCTAACTAAACAAATATAAAAACATTTAAAGATGAGAACTCAAACTATGAACTAAGAAATAATATAAAAAATGAAAATGAAAGAATGTTATTCATAACTATTATTCCAGTAGAAAACAAAATCTTTAAACTAGATTCTAACCGCACCAAGTTACTTGAACTAAGTATGAATTTTGTTCTTATTTATATATTTATCGATCTTGGCCAAGACTTCAATCTAGAAGTACTTTATATAGGACTTTGGTCTGAGGAAAGACTTGAATGGAGACTTTATAATCTTTACTTTATTAATTAATATAATATAAAGGGTTTTGGCCTTTTATGATAATTTTTTTTTAAATCTAGAATAGTTAAAAATTATTTTCATTATGATTATGGTAGTAATTTTGTATTAGGATAATAATCTATGTAAAAGTGTGAAAAACCCTATTAGTACTCATATTCTTTTTTAGTAATGCATATTGACAATTTCATCATCATGAAAATAAATGTATTAAAAACTAAAGAAGTATTTACTTGAGGTAACAAAATAAATTTATTCCAATTATATTTGTGATAATGTTTATCAATTATTTTATCATTCACAAGTTATGGTTAAACAACTAAAATGACAAATACCTTAGTAGTAGTATGTTAGACCACCACTTACATTTAGATGTTTATATGTAATATATTCTAAAGTTTTTAAAAGATTGTTTATAAAATTACAACTATGTTTTTTTGCTCATATACAAGATAAAAACATGGTGTAGCTTAAATCAATGATTAGAACTATACTTGTTATAGAGGAATATATTTTTCACTATTCTTACTAAAGAGCATGTTTTCATAAAAAGTCTTATAATGTTATATTATTAATCTAGCAATTGATGAAGTAAATATTTTCTAGTGTAATTTTTTCATGAATTTTATCTAATTTAAAGTGAATTTATTTTGTCAATTATATTTTACTAATTATCTATATTAATAATTCTCATATTCTTTAACAAGAGTTTAATAGTTTATGTCATATGGTAGAAGAATCAGATATTTTTATTATTGAATCACTTATGTTCTATGATCTTGATATAACTATAGGCTAAAGATAAAAAAATAAGATTAAATTGATTATTAAACTTGTTATTTTATACCTATTACAACTTTTTAAAGGATATATTATGTTTTCTTAGCTAAATCATGTACTTTAAATTATTATTGCATAAAATCTGAAAAAATTACTTAATTTTAGGGTTAGGAAAAATAGTTTGATAGTCTTTTACTTGACCCTCTATCTATAGCTATAACAAATGGTAGAATAGAAGTTTTAAGAACTGAAAATAGTATAATTTTTTCTATGCATATTTATTTTTGGTAAACAAGTGGGTTTGTAGTAACTAGTAATAAATAGTGTAATATATTTTTATTCTAACATTCTATACTAATATGTGTCCCAAAGTTTGTCACTTATTAAATTGTTCCTATAAAGACCACAAGTTTCACCTAGATAGGGAACCTTTCCTATAGACTTATACAAGTTAGATTATTATGCAATTAGGATGCAAAGTGGTGTTCTTACAAATTCTCCCTGTAATTTGTAAATGATTGAAATGAATTTGGTTTTGTCACCAAATACACAAACTTGGCATGTCTTTTTAAATAATTTTCACTTTAATAAACTTATAATAATTAGTATATTAAAAATTTTATATTAAAAAATTAGAAATTTTGAAATTGCATTTAACTGATTTTTCCTTGTCTTTTCAAGATTTACAAATTTCAATAAAAAAGATTAATGATAAAAAAATGTAAAGTAAATATAGAATCTTGTCATATATAGAAATTTTATTAAATTTTAAAAATTACTAAATTAAACAAACTAAAAGATAAAATAACAAATATCATATATAAGATTTTGGTCATTACAAACAAGATATATTATTGTTTTTATTTATTAACAATTTGATTATTTTTATTTATTAACAATTTGATAAGAATATAAGAGTTAAGGAATTCCTTTAAAAGGAGCAACACATGATGAACATAAACATAATTTGTATGAGAGATAGTATTCACACATTCCCAAGGGTATTGCCAATGGAAGTGGAGAGCGAATCTACAACACCATATCAACATAGAATTATATGCCGAATACATGTCGATACTTGCCTACTAAACAGTAAAGTTCAATCGACTGCCAATAATCAACACCATCAAACCTCTCCCTAGCATCATTTGTTTCATGTATTCATTCTACCCAACATATTATTTAGGGAAAAATAGAACTGTGGTCAATTCGAAGTTAAAGAAAAAAAGGACATTTTACCCAACATAATTTTTAATAGCTCTTGCTAGTAGTTCTCAAAAAAACTTATAAAGCGCTATTTTTTAATTGACAGTAAAAAGATACCTTAAGGAATAATTGTATAAATATTCTTTTAATCTTAATTATATTATGATATATCATGGAATGTCAAAAGCTCCTTCAATCACACATATAAGTATTGTTTCTAATATTTTTAAAGAAATTTTGAGAATACTATTTCTAATTTCTAAGTGAATATCTACCACATACAGAGTTGTAACTGATATATTTATATACAATCTTAATTATAAATGTATTGGTTGTATTACTGTGAGATATTCTCCTAATTTTAAATTTTTATTTTATAAATTTTCTCATACAAATTCTTAATAATACTTGTTTCACCAAGTATTCCATAATTGTAAAAATATCTTTAATTTCTATGAACAGTCTATCTATATTCTTCATACTCATCAATTCTAAAGATATCTTTAATTTCTATTAACCATCTACATATATTCTTCAAATCATCAAATGTTAGATTATTCTAAAATTATTTTTTAGTCAAATAAAGATCTAGCTATATTCATTTCAAAAAGAATGTCTATATAATTGGTATCTCAAATCTTAGAAGCAAACTCACAAATTATATTTTTCATTTCTATGAAATTTGATGATAAAGAGAAATTTTGGCAATAATTGCATTTATGTTCTTGAAACTAAATATTATGGTATTTCAATTGTAGAGTATGAATATCTAAAACTCTTTCAATTATTTATTTGATTGATATCTCAATATTTCAAACAAACTTATAAATCAATATTTCAAACAAACTTATAAAGCACTATTTTTTAATTGACAGATTTTTTTGTTAGTAAAAAGATACCTTAATAATAATTGTATAAATATTCTTTTAATCTTGATTATATTATGATAAATCATGAAATGCCAAATGCTCCTTCAGTCACACATATAACTATTGTCTCTAATATTTTTTTTAAAAACTTGAGGATACTATTTCTAATTTCTAAGCGAATTTCTATCACATACTGAGTTGTAACTGATATATTTATATACAATCTTAATTATAAATGTATTGGTCATATTACTATGAAATATTTTTTTAGTTTTAAATTTTTATTTTAGAAATTTTGTCATACAAGTTCTTAATAATACTTGTTTCACCAAATATTCCATGACTATGAAAATATCTTTAATTTGTATGAACAGCCTATCTATATTCTTCATACTCATGAATTCTAAAGATATCTTTAATTTCTATTAATCATCTACATGTATTCTTCAAATAATCAAATGTTAGATTATTCTGAAATTATTTTTTAGAGGGCTTTCTTGGAAATGCAGCTCTGCAATAGTTGAAGATATATATCAGAATTAATAGGGGGGTTGTATGTGGTAAGCAAAATGTGCAAAGCCTATTTCAGCCAACCTTCTCTACATAATGTTTTGAGATTGAGATTGGGGATGGATGGTATTGACATTTATGTAAGAATTATAACATTGGAAATGTGCATTATTATTATTAATGTTAGATCGTTAAGGTATCATATGCGAATTATTTCCACTCTATAATGATATTTTAAATTGGCTAGTACATTCTAGATTTTGCATCCCCGTGAAGTATAAGGGAATAAGGATCTAGCTATATTCACAATAATAAATTTTTACATCATCCTTAAAATAACATTAATTTCTATTAATCTATTGGTAAATAGATTTGTCACCTTGAAAATGTAAGATTTGGCCCAATGGAGTATGTGACAAATCGATGTCTCCAATAGTTGGATGGGTCCTTGATATCTAGCCCTACTCTGCATTTAGAGGGGCAGATCCCTCGTAAGATAAAATTTGTGCTTTTTCAATAAAGATGAGTAGAACTTAGAAAATAAAAGGGAAAACCATTAATAGCGAATGCTCTTCAGCTGTTACCCAAACATTTTACATGGAGGTTTAATTATATTAATTAATCGAAAAGAGAGAGATTAGTCATCAAGAAAAATCAAACTTTCTCTCTTCCTGTACTTTTCTCTCTCCACATACTAAAACTTTTAGAGAGAAGTATGGGTTTTGGTTTTGGGTTTGGGTTTCATCTTCTCTCTTCTACATTTTCTCTCTTCGTGTACTTTCTCTCTCCACGTACTAAACCTTGTAGAGAGAAGTATAGGTTTGAGTTTGGTTTTTCTCACTCAATCTTTCTCTCTCCATGTACTAGCCATACTCTCTCTCCCTGTACTCAAAATTTTTAACCTAATTCCAACCTGAACTCTTATTTTCAAGAGAATGGAATGCCATTCATAGTGTAGGAGAAGAAAATGGTTAATGAGTGCATTCATAACACATGCAGGATGCATCATTTTGATAGGATTGCTCAATTCAATGAGCTACCATAATTAATATTTTCAAGACATTCATGAAGCAAAGTTGTTGATAATACCATTATCACAACATATTTGATTGAATTGGAAAGCCAAATAAATTCTATTGTTACACGATCCTATTGTTGTAATTCCCATGACAGAGATGATCAATAGGTTGCACTCAAGGAAGGATAGAATTCCAATGAAGAAGTTGAGGGTATACCAATGATGTATAAAATAGAAAATCTAGAATAGTGATGGTAGATTGTACACAAAGATATCTCCTTAGGCTACATTACCTATCAACCTGCCACCTTGATTGATATATTCATAACCTTTAAATTTCCTCACAAACACACGGGTTTTAAATATGCCAAAGAGCCAAAGAGCCAAAGTATGGACTATTTTTTTAAATCAAAGGATACACTCGAACCATTTGATAGAATGTTTCTATCTTCACCCACAAAATGAAGGAGATGTCTCACGCTATAGGCATAATGGGAGATTCAAATTTCAATACATATCTCATCATACATCCCCAACCCATGGCATTCAGAAATGTGGTAGATACAGATTCCAAGGTGCATGACCTATTTGGCAATTATCCTTGATCTCTCCAGTCACCACAGCTAATAGAAGCATAGACATAGCATGTGAATTGTTTGGCACAATGGTATATGCAAGCAATATGATCGGTGAGAGCATAGACCAAAATAGGTGTGATGTTTCATTGAAGGCCAGTTTGATGCAACTTGCAACATTTGGAATGGTAGTCAACCATAGACAAGGTGAATGACTTGTTTGAAAAATTTCCCTTTCTTTTTCTAGCAGTGACAGCTAATGTAAAGTTGAGTCTCCAACTCCATGGTCCCTTGGAGTCACCACAAAGAAGAAGAATGATTATTTTCCCGCTATCTGAGAACCATATCCTATTCGATTTGTCCCTCTCAATGCACACCAATGTTTGGCATCTCTGGCCTTGATTCCAATTTGTGACATTCACTTGGAAAATATGATAAGGCACGAGAAATGTGTTAGAAAACTTAAATGATAATGGTGTAAATAGAGGCACGTTAACATTATCATTTAACTTTAGATATAAAAGTATGCTTCTATTAGTGAATTATTTGATGAAATCCCTCTGTTGCATATAGGAGTTGTGTTTTTCAAAGTGAAGTAAAGATTTTGATGAAGTTTTATGATTTCTTGAAGAAAATACCACACCAAGTTTGATACAAAACCAAGTGATTATTGACTCCACATTATCGCCAAGATAGCCCTTGATAGGTGATAATATGAGGTATAAATTTCAAGGTAAAGAGCCCCCTATGATACTAAAAAGCATGCTTCCTGAAATATTTGACACAAAGATGGGGCATTTAGAAGTTGCAGACTTCTGGAAACTGATGAGCAAAGAAGATAAATCACCCCTGGCACATCAAAAATTGGAAAGTGGCCTAGCCCATGCAGGAGGACATCTACTCATAGTTTAATGTGTAGAATTGGTTTTAGAATGTATCAAGGCACATGATCAGAATTCTAGAGACATCAAGATAGTAGGAGGTAATGTTGTGGCAAGGTTGGACCCAGTATCTATATCCATCATGTTCAGATTTCCAGTAAGAGAGAAATTCATTGAAATTTCTAAAGAAGGTGCCCAAGGTTATTTCCATCAAAATAAGAAAACATGTGTTAATGTCATTGCTAGAAGTTGGCTTGATCAACCCAGACGAGGACAGTCACAATTGCCAAGAATGTTATGCAGGAATATCTTTAATGAAGACATTTCTAATATGATAGTTCTTCTCAATAGAGTGGTGGGAAATCAAATGGCTGAAGATTTTCAGGATTGGATGTTTTTGTATATTAATACCATCACCACTAGAAAACAATTTATAGATTGGGGAGAAATGATTAGCGATGCCCTCCATCACCAGTTGATAGGATTCAGTGCAAATCAAAGATTTTACATGTCCTCATATCTAATGTATGCAATTACAAGTATGAAGTCATGGCCTGATCTGAATCCTTATGGGGAGTATAGCTTAACCACTCAAATTTATAACTATTACCCCCAGTTGTAATTAAAACAGAGAAATGCACACTTTTGCAGGGTGAATGATGTTTTTTCTATGCTCACTGTAGGGAGCTACAAGGAGATATAGGACTTCAAATTTCTCCTAAAGAAGCCAGTCTCATTAGTATTTATGGTAGCTTCTTCATACAATACCACCCAATTCACTTACATCCATATTCGAGGTTTTCAAGATTATCCTCTCATGTTGCCTCGCTTCGTAGATGATAGGTTGGTACTTTCAGAAGTCTACAAGCAAATTGGTCAAGTAAACAAAAAGTGCAGGAACAAAAGATCAATCCCTTTCCCAATTGGCATTGGACATTAAAATTTTTTATCTTCTTCGAATGCTCAAAATATTGAGAGATCCATGGTGAACATAACTTTACACTCTTTCTACAGTCGCTTTCCATTTGATGGCAGTGGGTATGTTAAAAATAACTTGGCACTTGGACCTGGCTATTTTCATTTCCCTACAATGGAAGATTATTGGGCAAACTGTGAGAATGATTTTGAAGTAACAAAAAGGGATTGGACAAGATTTACAGTACAAAAAATTATTGATTACAAAATGGGATGGGATGTGATTGGCATAACAGAGGACAAGTCAGACTTAATCGATCCTTACTTCCTTGAGCGGATACAATTATTAGAATTTCCATACATTAATTGGTCGCTGCCAGAATTGAAAGACCTCAAAGAAAGGACTTTCTTTGTGATTCAATGAACTAAAACTTGGTTAAAGAATAAAGTCAAAGAAGTCACTGCTACTAAATCAACAGGAAGAAGCAGTGTAAATAATAATAATATTTCTCAAGAAGGAACATTAGTTTTAGCCATTCAATCTTCTATTCCTACATCCTCAAGCTCTTTACATAGCACACAAGGGGGAGATGATGGTGAAGATCTAGATAAACGAGTTGATCTAGTTTTAGCATGTGAACTCAATGTGGTCACCAGGAAGAAGAGATCAAAACCCAAGGAGAAGACCTTAAAGCCAATTCAACAAATGATTGATGAAGCTCCTGAGATGGATACTTTACCATCATTTGTAGATGAGATGATTCAATCCATAGCATCTCCTGCATGCTCATTGTCTCCCAAAAGCATAGAAGCAATCCAAGAGGAGCCAGTTGTAGAAAATGTACATAACTTGAACTTGTCATCTATAGTCTTACAGGTTCCTTCAGTAATCAGCCCATCTGCTAGTATTACAACATCTTGGTTACAACAAAGTTTAGAGAGAAAGAAGAAAAGGATGATTCAATTGGAAGCACCCAATCTAGATGTTGTAGCTGACTTAATGCATAGAGGTACATAGATAAAGAAGACTAAAATGGATTCTAGATTAGTAGTGAATCCTAATTTAGGTAATTTAAATGTTGAAATTGTACAACATGTCTTAGAGAATGACATAAATGAGGAAAATGAATCTAATTTTAGCATCACTAAAGTGGATCTAAGTTGGACTACCCATGAAGGGAAAGAACACAATTTTCAAGTGTCAGCTGCTATCCTAATAGAACAATCAAGGAGAGATAATCAAGTTAAGAATCAACTCAAATGTCAAGTCTGGGCCCTTTCTTCATGCATCAGATTGATGTTCGATGACTCCTTTCTAAATCATAGTTCATCCATAGAAAGTACAGAAGATCCAAAGAAGATGTTTGATGAAGAAACCATTCAAAACATAGGAGAATGTCAAACTTATGGTAAGATGGTGAAAGCATAGGTAAAAAGCATGAAAGAATAGGCATCAAGCTTATTTCAAGATATTCAAGATACATTTGCCAAAGTAGATCATATACAAAAAAGAATTCAAAAAGAATTAACAACTCTCAAGGAACAACAAACATTTTGGAGAGAAATTGATGCCAATTTAGTAAAGATTAAAGGCATGGACAACAATATCGTTAAGTCACTAAAGTTAATCAGCATTGGAGAAGAAGAGAAAATTGATATATGGCTGGAAAACATCCGATGGAAGAATGATAGTATGAATGAACAATTGAGTGAAGGAGAACAATTCTTAAACTCATGCAAGTTACTAAAAAAGAAGGCCTTGGGGGATATACTAATGATCGTAGAAGGTATTCCTATTAGTGAACGCACTCAAAATCCAGACATATCTTCCATTTTGGAATGCATAGAGACAAAAATCAGCACCGAATTTGGCAGTAAACAAAGTTCAGATGCTAGTGTTATGATGAGATTGAGCAGTCTCTCAGTAGCATTGAACTCATGTACTCAAAACTTGCTAGGTTGTGTCATAGAATTCAATGAAATTAGAAAGAGACATGAGCTATGTAAGCTAAATATGTAGAGTTTAATCATCATTAAGAACAAAAATTTGGCTTAAGTCATCAAATCATTCAGAGCATACAAGGCAAACTTAACTCAGTTGCTAACATCACCTATAGATCAAAGGACGAGTTCAGGGAATATTAGTGGGCAGAGTTAAAAGTTAGAAGTATATTTGTCTAAAGTTGTCTTAAACTTTTATTTATATATTTTGTAAAAAGGTCAACTTTAGAGTTAACTCTAGTTTTGATTTTTCTAACTGTAATTAAGCTTTAAAGGTTAGAGTTGGTTACAAACCATCTTCAAGTAGTCCAAACTCTAATTTTTTTAGTAGTTACGAACCCGAAAAGTTGGTTAATCTAAATTGGCTATAAATTCTTGAAAATCAATGTAATAAGGGACTTTTTGAACTTGGATATAGGGAACACTGAAGCTTTGATAACAAAGCAATTTTTGGAAAGTGTGTACAATTGTTGTTTTTTTTTCAGTTATTTCTTATTTTCTTGGTGCAAAGAAATAAAGGAAGTACATTTGGGCATTCTCTTTCTAAAGAGTCTGAATTGTTGAGGTTTTGATTCATTTATGAGTATTTTCATGGTATGGTGTGAGTATTCATGAATGGTCGAATTAGTATTGTATTGGTGAAAGTTCTCAAGCATAGTCCTTGATTGCTCTCATTAATAGTTACATCATTTTTTTAAAACATTGAAGGTGTCTAGTGCATTCGCTATCAATGGTTTTCCCTTTTATTTTCTAAGTTCTACTCATCTTTATTGAAAAAGCACAAATTTTATATTATGAGGGAGTTGCCCCTCTAAATGCAGAGGAAGGCTGATATCAAGGGCCTATCCAATTGTTGGAGACATCGATTTGCCACATACTCCATTGGGCCAAATCGTACATTTTCAAGGTGACAAATCTATTTAACAACAAAAATCTATATGCATTCTTCATAATCATCAAATTTTGGCCCACATTTATTCTAGTTATTGGCAGCCACAATAACAAAGGAGATAAACAAAAATAATAGACCTAAATTTTATTTAACACAGATATTAGGGTAGATTTGTTCACCTTATATCATTATGCTTCAAATAGTTACAAAATCATGATTTGGATTGCCTGGTGTAATATCTCATGGAAAGCTAACACCTACTTTGAACCACTCTTCTCCTCGGTTGAAAATAGATAAAATTTACTTGAATACAATAAACACATGGACAATTTTATATGCAAGTATAGGACAGTACTTGTCCACAATTTTAGCTATGGTGGCAAAACACCAACTCTAATGGAAGTATGACTGTATATTAATCTTTTTTGGTTCTGAGATATAATTTAAAATTATGAAAATTTTGGATTTTATAAAGATTTTTTAATAATTTAAAAAATAAAATTAATACAAATATATATTTTATTTTTAATTTTTGGGATAATTCTTAGAGATAAATATTGTTCTAAAGGAAATTCAAAATAGAAGAGTAAAAGGAAAGTTCTAGATGGTCAGATTTAAATTCATAACTTTAATGATATATTTATTAAAATATAGAGAATCATTATGACAAATTTCTTGACTTTTTAAGATTTTTTTTGCTCTCTAACCATAAATTATGAATCTTTGAAAAAGCATACTAATTATTGCCCTCAACTCTCTAAATATTTAGTATTAAAAATCTCCAAATAAAGAGTTATTAGAAGAGATTGTGTTGTCATTTTAAGATTTTTATCTTGTAATGATTGATTACAAAATTTACAAAGTTTTTGAAACATACAAGCTATTTATTAGAAATTCTTTAAATGGTTTATAGATAATTATTAAAAAAATCTAGTGATCTACTTTTATTCTTCATGAAAATGCGTGGACTTCTTATCAGAAAGAAGAAGGTTGTAATATCATAAGAAAAGTTAAAACTTTTCTCTACTAACAACCTAGGCTCCTTTAGGGAGAAATTAACAATATCAGCATACCATGGATTTTGTGCAAAGATGGAAAATAAATGCTCATTTGGAAAACTATCATCAATTATTGTATGATTTTTTAGAACATGCAAATGGGGTAGAAAATCAGCTACTACATTGGATTTCACTTGTCAATTATGGTTAAATCAAATTCTTTCATAAGAAACAGCTAATGAGCTAATCTTTCAGAAATAGAAGGTTTATTCATCAAATACTTTATAGTTGTACAAATATTTCATACCCAGTTATGTAATGCCTAAATTTATTGAGGGCATAGATCACTACAAGAAACTCTTTTTTAGTTATAGTGTAATTGAGCTCTATTCCTTGCAAGTTCTTACTGATATTGCAGATGGCATGTTCGGCGACTCCTTCTTTTTGGCCTGAGATAACTCCTAAAGAATAATCAAAGGGACCCATATAAATATGGAATGGGAGGTTCCAACTAGGACATTGCAGAATAGGGGTTGTAGTTAAAACTTCTTCAACTATTTCAAGAACTTGTCACATTCTACATCCCATACAAATTAAACATCTTTTTTCAAAAAATTGTACAACAGAGGTACAAATTCGATGAAGTCTTTTATGAATCTCTTGTAATAACCAGCATGTCCAATGAAGCTTCTAACATCTTTCTATTTTTCAAGAGTTGGCAAACTACTTATCACTTCAATTTTTGCTAGATCAACTTGAATTCCCAAAGATGAAATATAATGCCCTAAAATAACTCTTTCTTTCGTCATCATGTAGCACTTTTCACCATTGATAGAGAGATTATAATCTTGATATTTTTTGAGAACTTTTTCTATGTTAGATTAAGCCTCCTTAAAAGTGGAACCATATACAGTAAAATCATCCATATATATTTCCATGTAATCAACAGATATATTAGAAAATATACTAATAACAAATCTTTGAAAAGTTGTGCATGCATTGCATAAACTAAAAGGTAGCACTAAATAAGAAAAGGTTCCCTAGGGGCAAGTAAATGTTTTCTTATCTTGATCTTTTGGTGCTATTTTGTTTTAATTATAATCACTCAAACTATCAAACAAGGGAAAATACTTTTTACCAATTAATCTATCAAGAACTTGATCAATGAAAGGTAAAGGGAAATGGTCCTTCTTAATTTTTGAATTTACTTCTCAATAATCAACACAAACCCTCTATATACCTTCCTTTTTAGGCACTATTACTAAAGGAGAAACCCATTGACTATCAAAGATTGGATAAGTGAATCCTACATTTAACAAAAAATTTCATTCTATTTTAACTATATCTCTTAGGACTGGGTTAATCCTTCTCTAAGCTTCCCTCATTGGTTTGTATTTAGATTTAATGTAAGTTCTATGAGTACATAGCTTAGGCTCAAGTCCTTTCATTTTATTGTAATCCTATGCAAATGTCTATTGGTTTTTCTTTTACAGTGCGAGAAGACTTTGTTGATGATTTGAGGAAAGGTTTTTGTTCATATTCAATTCTCTCCCTGGACTAATTTCAACCTTGGATATCTTATCTAAGATAGCCACCTCAAAAAAGGTAGATGAATGAATCTCATGGGGTAACATGTAACACCCCGCCAAGGGATCCAAAAGAAATGACCTAAAGTTTTTACTAAGTTTGGCAATATTTTTTTTTAAACAAGAAAGATAATCATACACATTAAACAAATAGTAATGGAAGCAATGACATATAATCAACTAAAAGCTTACATAGCAGGTTACATTCCTTAAGGATCCCAAGACGTAGAATTACATATAAAGTTAATCTAATACTAAGTCCATCAACTATCATGTCCACATGAAAGAATAATGAAAAGTCCAAAGTCCATAATATACATTTGTTCTGAATGGCTCTTGGAAAATTAATTCAGAATGCTTAATCATCCACTGTACATGTCACAGGGTATGAAAGGCTAAAAGAATATACATATGAAGAAATACAAATACAACATCCTCCTTGGATCCATGATACAAGTACAATAAAATAAATAAAACCATTCACCATACATGATACATCCATACATCATAAAAGATATAACATCCAACATGAAATACAACTATCCATCATAAAATACATTTAAGTATGTGGTTCCTCCCAACCATCAATAGCATCATAAGACCATTGTGGGCCCTAGCCATTCCTTGTGCGTAACATCTGAAGTCACTGATAAGATCGTTGGTACTATAGTAATAGGGATGTCACTACTAAACATACTACAACATAATCATAAAGAAATCTAACATACAAAAATACAGCATAAGATGATCCTACAAGTAGATAACATCACCTATCACATGCTAATCAACAATATGAAGAATTGCATCAAGAAATAACATCACCTAATCATGATAAACAAGCATCCCAAGAAGCTCCAACCACGGTGACTACAAATGGATCTCAATGGTAAGAGTAAAAAGCACTACCACCCAACCGTGTGGAACCTAAATGGTCCACTTCCACCACGCTGAGGAGTTATTCTCAAGTCCCAAACTAGATATCAGATCACATAGCACAAATACTCTCTAAGTCCAAGAAATCCTGAAAGTATACTAACTCAAAGGTTCCAACATAGATCAACATCTAGACCCAAAGGCACACAAGACATGTAGAAAACCTACTATGTAAGTGGGCAAGTGTCATTACACGAATCATGTAGGAGTTACCCTAGAAGTTAGCTTAGGACTTCAGGGTCCCTAGTGATCCCCATGCAGCCACTAGTATCCTCTCATACTGACAAGGCATACTACAGAATGCAAGGTCGTAACCAAGCATTCTCCCAACTCCCACCCTAGTCTATACTAGCACTTAAGGAATGGGCGAGAACATCCAATTAATCTCATTAGATTTATTTAAGTTAATATTTAGTGTAATGTTATCACTTATTAAAACAACTTACAATGGGTTCCCCTAGAAGCCACTTAGGGCCATGTCCCCCATTGCAAGCCACTTCCTGACACTACATATAGATAACCTACCCTAGGCTAAGTAAAAGAAAAAATCAATAATCACATAAGATCACCTTAGTCCTGTATAAGTGACTGGAAAGCATCAAAAGATAATCCACAATAATCACACTAGTTCTCCATGAGCAACTGGAAAGCACCAAAAGATAATCATAATGATCACAATAGTTCTCAATGAGCAACTGAAAGACATCCAATAATAAATCATAATATCCATCGGTTCTCAATGAGCAACTGAAAAGTATCCCAAAGTAAATCACAATATTCACTATTTCTTAACAAGCAACCAAAAAGCATCCCAAAATAATACTGATCAAGGACTCCAAAATGGTCAAGGCAAACATGTCACAACATGACATCATCAAGAACAATCATCTAAAACATCTCAGTCCTCTCAAAGTGACTAGAAGGAAAATCAAATATAACTGATTGAGGACTCAAAAATGGTTAAGTCAGGTATCTCATAAACATACACCTCAACTTCATAGAAGAAGACTGGAAAGCAATAACAACTAGTAAATACAAACATATCACAGAGCACCCCATCACATTACCATGGTTTGGTTAAAAGATCGAGATCAAAACATCACCATGACATCACAAATTCATAACTCCCAAGCCTCTAGTAACAACCTAAACTGGTCAAAACTTGGACAAACCCCGAAACCCCAAAACACAGATAACACATAGAAATATAGAATAGTCTCGCAATTTGGTTTAATCTTGAAAATATAATACTAATTCAAATGTAAGGGTTTTAGATCTCATTTTTAGTGTATATTTTAAATACCTACAATTTACAATATATCCCTTAAATTATTCTTATATTTAAATAGAATTATAAAATTACCCTAATTCGATTTCAAATCAATCATTCAAAAATGATTTAATGGATAATTATCTATTTAAATTATTAAAATTATACTCATTGATTTTCAAGTAAAAGTCTCTATGATTTTATTAAAAATCAATTAATTAAATAAATTTCCAAACCTTGGTTAATAACATTCTTTATTAATTAAATTTAATTAAGTTAAACTAAAATAAATTAATTAATAATTTAAAAATAACCATATTAATATTACTTAATTATTTATTAAATTAATAAATATTAATAAATCTTATTAATAAAAATTGATTACAACTAATAATTTAAAATTTAATATAATATAATTTTAATAAAACAATTTTAATTTAATTAAATTTTATAAAAAAAAATATATAAAATCATTTATTTGAAAAGGCCCACCGGCCTTTTAAAATGGGTTGCGGCCGCGATAGCCAAGGACTGTCGTTGTTGCAGTACCCTACATTAGCGACAGTCAAGTCGCTTAACAGGTAGGTGGGGGGTGGGGATGTGGTGGCCCCTGCCCTCAATTAAATTTTTATTATATTTTAAAAAAAATAAAAACAAGACCCCCCCTTCTAATTCAATATGCAAAAATGTATTAAAACTTTTTAAAAATATATTCCCAATTATATATAAGTCAAATTTTATTTTATTTAAAAAATTTATTTCAAATGAATTTATCATTCCAAGCCAAATTCTCTTCTTTACTAAAATATATAAATATATTATTATTATTATTTATTTACTTTTAAAACAGTTTCCATTAAATCTGATAGAATACTTACAACTAACCACTCAAATTTTCAACCTAGAATTTCCATTTCCAATTTCTAATCTTTCCCAAATTATCTAATAGGAAGATTTGAATAACCATTCGGATCTCCAAATTAAATTCTTTTATTTTTATTTGACATAAAACTCCATCTATATTCTAATAGGATGAATATAGTAAACCAATCGAGTTTTTAAATATAAAATTCTCATATTAATCAAACCCTTCTTGAATATAATTCTAATTTTCTTTTACCTATGGAAAAGGTTTCCAAATTGATTTATTTTTCTTTCAATCATATCATACAGATGATATTCGTAGATTTAGAAAAGAGAACGAAAGATTCACACAACAAGATTCAAAGAGTTGTTTCCAACAATCACAGAGAAGACAAGATTATCTAATAATCCTAATTCTAATTGGGTGAACAAAATTCAAGAACCTACCTAGTTCTAATGCTAAAATCGCAATGCCCAAAAGATCTGCAAGAGAATTCACTTCTATCTAAGGACTTCTCTCCAACAATTTTCCAAATTTTTTCTTCAATAATTTGCTTCCGAAATTCGCATCCCAAATTGACTCCCCTAAAAAATGAACCCTCTAATTGTGATAAAGAGCCCTCTCCTTAACTTGAGGCACTGATTGTGTGTTCACCCAAGAGAACTCCTTGCTCACAACCCTTAACTCAAAATTAACTTTTATTTATCTTTCTTTTATCTTGTATTAATATTTTTCATGCACTTTTATGAATTATTAAATAACTTTATTTAATTTTCACTTGACTTTACTTTTAATTAATTATTAAATTTAATTTCATGCACTTTATGCAATTAAAATATCTTTATTAAATTCAAAAGTTTTATCTTTTTAATTAATTTCTTATATTTTAATCTCATGCATACTTCATGTGAACTAACAACTTTTAATAATTTAATATCTTTTCACTCTTTAATTTATTTTTGAAACTTAATTGATAAAATATTCATTAACTTAAATAATAATAATATTTAGCATTTATTTAAAAATGAACTCTAAATATATTATTATTAAATTAACTAAATATTATCACGTTCTAAATTTATTCTTATAACTTTTATCTCCAAATTTAATTCTTTTTATTTAATTAATTTCCCAATTAATTAAGTACAACTAAATATTAAAATATCATAATAATTTTTCCATTAAATTATTAATTTAATCTTTTAATTAGACTTAATTAATAGAAAATCTGCCAAAGACTCATAAAACAAAATACAAAAACCCATCATAGAAAAACACACACAAAATCAAACTAAAGGGTTAAAATCATGAATTAACGTCATTTGATGTATTCGAAGGGTATTGTACTCAGATACTTGTCCTAATTATCAATTAGGACAAATGGCTTAAGGGTTTAGGATTTGGACTTAAGAATTTATCTCCCCTCTCTTACCATTGAGATAATGAAATAAGGTACACTCATCCTAGCAATTCAAGGAAGTTGATACTCGGTACCTGAAACCTACATAAAATCCATGCAAGTACTAACATAATATTCTAAGCTAAATAGGCAATGGCAGGAAGTGGTGCATCATGTAGATCTTGACTAGTAGGTGGCTATGGCTCCCTTCCTTAACTACATTAGAAACACCATACATAAAGAAAACAAACACGCACACCATACACATGCAAGTATGGGGTAAGTATCCATAAGAAAACATGTACAATAATCATCTAACTAATCATCATCAATAACTGCAAACACTATGATAATCATCATACATACATGAAATATAGGGTACCAAGTAACCTCATCATATAATCAACTGAATGTAAAACAATATCTGATAATCTTAAAACAATGTCACTAATCATAAGCATAAGACTAGCCTAAAAGAGTCTCACAATGATTAAAAAAAAATTAACTAGGGGCAGGCACTATATAACATTGTATGAAGATATTAAGATGTCTCAGAGTAATGAGGTGAATGTGGAGGTGGAAGAATTGTTTGAGGGAAGCAATTCATTTCTTGACATGGGAAGGATTCAATTCCATATTCATTAGCCAAAATGGAAACTATGAGATCATTATCTTCTTGTGACACCATAAAGGGATTTATGTCACTAACAATAAGTTCATTGGTAGAATTTATTTCTATTTCATTTTCCCCTAACTTAGGCCATATAGCTTTTTCATACTCTAGGAGTGGTTGAGCAAGAGAATAAAGAGTTAATTTCTTTGTGTTCATCCCATTGGAGATTGTTATTTCACCAAACCTACAAGCAATATAAGCACCAGTAGTAGACAATCATGGCCTTCCTAGGATAATAGGATAACCTCTTAAGGTAGCCTTGTAAGATAAAATGAAAAATTTAACCGGATACTCCCAGGAATCCAATGTAACCATTATATCTTCAATTATTCCATCAAGTTCTATAGTAGAGTTGTCAATAAGTTGAAGGATTGGAGGAGTTTCTCTAAGGCTAATGATATTAAAGTGACACAAAACTTCCCTTTTCATGACATTTATGGATGCTCCTAAGTCCACTAATGCATTTTGAACTTGAATTTCATTAATGAAAGTAGTAACCACTAGACTCTGAGGATCTTCATACTTGGGAATTAACAACTTATCTAACATTAAATCTAACAATTGACCCATGAAATGAACTATGTTTGGGTCTTTTTTCTTCCTACCAAGCTATTTCATACAAGCTTTTTTTATGACCTTTGTATATGCTAGTACTTATTTAATAGAATTCATTAATGGAATTGTAATAGTCATTTGCTTTGGTTGATTAAGGAGGTCCATGATAGCTTGACATAGGAATAGTTCTAGGTCAACAAGTCTTTGAGGAAATGGTGGATTTTTTGGTCAAGGATTACTTGCTATAGGAGTAGGCATTGCAATAGGTGCATCCTTATTTTTAGCAAATGAGTTATTCATAGTAATCTTGGTAATGATAGGAGCCTTTGGTGTAGGAAGATTTATTCTTGACCGTAGGTGAATATTATTGAGAGTAATGGAATAGGTATGCTATTGATTTTTTTTCTTACTATTAGGATTAGGATTAGGTTGATTAGGAAGCCATGTTTTCTTGGTTTGACTTGAACTGGCTATATGAGGAGGAAGTGTAGCTTGTTGCTATGGTGATGGCAATATGACTTGTTGGTTAGGTTGATTATTTCCCCACTAAGGTGAATGTTGTGTTAACATGAATTTTGATGATACTACATTGGGGGAGTATCCCAATCATTGGAGAGTATTAACATGTTGCATTCATGATTGTGTTTTTCATTGATGTCAACATAGCAGTAAGTCTATGAAGACTGGTAGAGTAGTAGATAGAGATCTTAGTTGTACGGACAAAATTTTTTATTGTCTAGTGATGTGTGTTCATGAACATGTTCTTTACAATGTCCTTATGTGAAGGTTTAATGTGCAGCACATAAGTCAAAGATGTACTAAAGTTATACCTAAATTATAGAGATAAGTATAGAGATAGAGTACTTGAGAAGCCATTTATGATGTTTGAATTATATCCTTTGATAGTGATATAATTTGGTGATGTGCAGTCAGCTAGTGACAGAGGATAGTTTGATGGTGACGTCAACAAGTGCATAAGTCGCACGTATGAAGTTTTGTATATACTGTGAGTCGACTATGTTATTGTAATTTTGAATTAATTAATTATCCTATTATAATTAATTGAGAAAACCTCAAGGCCGACTCAAGGAATTATTTTGAAGATATTGTATAAAGGAAAGATGTTTTCCTTGTTTGTGAAAAGCATCAAGTATTGTATTGAGTGTGAAGTGTGAAAAAGAACAAAGTGTTTACTGAATGTGAGTAAGCAATCCAAGCGATTATTGGATGTGAGTTTTGTGATCTCATTACAAGATTAGGAGTTGACCATTTGATAGGACAAAGAAAGAGCAAGGAAGTACAATTCATTTCTATAATTCTGATCCAGTAGGATCTTCAGGACCTGAAATTGAAGTGTTCCAGTTTATCTCAGAAGTAGTACCATCACATAGAGCAAAAAATTTTGAATTTGGCACAATTTGAACAGGCAAAAAATGAGTCCATTTGTGCAAGATATTGCCAGTCAAAGCCTAGTCAAAGGTTGGTCAACTCAAGGATCATGAATGAGAAAAAGGTGAAAAATTCATCATCACCAAATTGGTCAAAATTGGCATCATCAAAAAGGTCTCATCGTCACGATTCCAATGGTGTTCATTTCATCAAAAAAGGAGTTCGTATGCAAAAGTTATGAGCGGTCAAAGTTTGCCCTAGGAAAAGTTGACCAGTGACGTGTCATGTACATACGATGATGTTAGCATGGTGTTGTAGCAGTTTAAAATTATGACACGTGGCATGTATAGTTAGCATATGATGTGGCAGATGTGACAAGTACCATCAATGGGATCCAATCATCTTGTGACATGTGTCATCACTGCGGCAAGTAAATTGTGCCACGTGGCACCTACATGGCGGAAGGAACAAGTTTTTTATATCAAAAATTAAACTTGGATTCGAACCCATGACCTGCAGTCTCCAAGACATGGTCGGTGGTCATTGGGCCACTGCTTGACTTTGAAAGTAAATGGGCAGACTTTCTATTTAACGTTTACCGCACCAAAAATGGCTTTTAAAGAGCCACCAATGGGGTTGGAACCCCCAAGCAGCAGCATGCCTAAAATGGTAGATGTCATTGTGCTATTTCAGCGCTTTGATAATCTTTTGGCGTAGTTGTTATTTGAATCTTAACAACCCACCAACCTCTTTTTAATTAAGGGGTATTTGTTAGGATTTTGACCCCTAAAATTGGTTTAGAGCCAATTTTATAACAGGGTAAAATGGTAATACGAAATCCAATTAATTAATAGGCCCTATATTTAAAACAATTTTTTTAAGCCTAATTTAGGCTTATTTTTATGTATAAAAGGGGACTAGGAGGGTCTTCCTAAGGGGGAGAGCCATCATTTGATCGTCCAATTCTTCTCAACTCTTCTCGTGGAATTTCTTCTTGTAAGCCAAGCATTCCTTGGAGGAATTTTTGTAACTTGGCAAATAATCTACATTTTGTAAAAGTTGTTGCAAAGATTCTTCTCTTTCTTTTGTAAGGATGTCTTGCCGACGTGGGAGCTATTGTCATAGATGGAGTTGCTTTCTTGAGGCCTCTTGTAACGTGAAAGCTGACTTCTTTTTGTATCCTATGGTGATTCCAAGTCTTGAAGGCAATAGATTGATTCATATTTTTGGTGAATCCAGAGACATAGCCGATGTTCAGTGAACTCTGTTATCATCTCGATTTTATTCTTTTGTGATTAATTTTGTAGTTGTTTCTGAGCTTAGTAGATTATAGATTTGGATTTACATATTGGATTCAAATTGATAATTAAAAGATCTTGATGTTAGATTTTACTAATGTAATCTTTTTAATTCTAACTCGTGAACTATTCTGAGTACGTGCTTGATTAGTTTTACGGATCAAGTGGTATCAAAGATAGAACCACTGGATCATAATCAGATCAAGTTTGGTATCAAAGCAAGTTACTAAGCTCTTTTTGCAGTTAATCACAATATGACATCTGAATCAGGTGAAGCATCCATAGTGATGACATCATCGATGGTACAAGAGTTCTTTGAGATGAAGAAGATGATCGAGACTATTTTTCATGGTCATTGTGAAAAGTCTGACAAGGTGCAGAGGCTAGAAGAGGCAAATCATTATTTACATAAAGAGAATGAAGAATTGAAGAGATTGTTGGATGAGGCCAATGCGGAAAAGCAAAGGTTGGAGATCCTATTACAAGAGATCACTGAAGAGCAGAACAAGAGGAGTTCTCTTGTATCTAAGAGTGGCTGTGTTTGTGAGTTTCATCCGCATTCTGAGGATACATCATCCTCATACTCCTCGCTTACCCTGCCTGACAGTATGGGGACCTCTTCAGTGACAAAGCCATTGGCCAAGTTTTCTTGTGGCCACGATTGGGAAAATTTTCTTGGTATAGTAGAGTGTGTCTATTGTCGATAGATGGAGTACCTTAAGACTCTTAATCTGCCAAATAGTGACAATAATTATCTTGAAGTATCTTCTTCCATAGACCACAAGAAGTCAGTAGAGGATGAGCAGAGCTCTTTTGCGCACTTTGAGAAGCACACAAAAGGTATCAGAACGAAGCTGCTAGGAAAGATGGGTTTTAGAGGAAAGGGCCTTGGTTTTTTTGAGCAAGGTATCACCAGTCCAGTCAAGGAAAAGAAACAACCATGAAACCAAGGATTGGGATTCAGAAAGGAAACGGTAAAATCCTCTAGAATTCAAAATTTTTGCAACCACTATGGCATCAATAGACATTGGGATGCAAAGTTTTGAAAGCTGCATCCAGAGCTCCATCATCGATCGAGGTCCATAGAGAGACCCAATCACCAGCATGTTGATGAGATGATAGTAGAGCCGATAGTTGCTACCACCTCTGAAGCAATCCCAGAGGAATCCAAACCACAGCTTGAGTAGCCAGTAAAGGAGAGTTCCTTTGAACAACTCTGAAAGAGCTAGGAACATCGCTTGTCGAACTAGAATATCAACTTGTGTGTGTTTATTATGTGTTTGTAGTATAATAAATATGTTGGTAAGCTAGTGTGGTTTTGTGAGAATAAAACTCATTAAAATTGTTTGTAATAGTTTATTCATGAAGTTTTTATTTCTTCCTAATTGAGAACTTGTAAGGCTCTTAGAAGCCTTGTCTCTGGTAATCAGTAGAAATAGATATTTAAAAACTTCTTACTACAAGATAGAAATTTGTTTCTTGTAGTTTCTTGCAGTTTCTTTTAGTGCGAAGCTTCAGTTGAAGAGCACTTTTCAGACAGAGTTGTTGAGAATGGTCAACAGTGACCTTATATGTTCTCAGCTTGAAGACTCAGTTGAGGCCATTTTGAAGATACGTCTGAACTCAGTTAAAGTTCTTGAAGGATGTTATCAATGACCTCATTGTTTTAGATGAACATGACCTAAGTTGTATGGTGGAGCCTTGAATCAGCTATTCCAATGTACAAAGGTGAAGGAATATTTTAGGATGAGGCGTAGATGCCATGCTCGAGTAGTTAGAGAAGCAACAAAAATAAGTCAAAAGGAGGTGAGAGATGCAGAATGTGAACTCCCTATGAGAAGCACTGGGGGATAGGTTTATCATACTCAGTTTTTCCTTCTTTCTTTGGGTATTTTAAGTTCCATTTTTTTTGAACTGCATCATAAGGAGTTGTAAATTCTTGCATTGCCAAAGTGTAAGGCCACACTAGGCAGATGTGATAGTGTGTTCCAAAGATTTAGATTATGCCGAGTGACAAGATGCTAAATGCGAGATGTTTTGAAGGAACTATACACTTTTGGAGGACCAAAAGTTCTTCAATAGGGAGGTTTGATCTAGTAGGATCTTCAGGAACTAAAATTGAAGTGTTCCAGTTTATCTCAAAAGTAGTACCATCACGTAGAGCACAAAATTTTGAATTTGGAACAATTTGAACGAGCAAAAAATGAGTCTGTTTGTGCAAGATATTGCCAGTCAAAGCCTGGTCAAAGGTTGGTCAACTCAGGGATCACAGATGAGAAAAAGGTGAAAAATTTATCATCACCAAATTGGTCAAAATTGGCATCATCAAAAAGGTCTTGTCATCATGATTCCAATGACGTTCATTTCATCAAAAAAGGAGTTTGTATGCAAAAGTTATGAGCGGTCAAAGTTTGCCCTAGGAAAAGTTGACCAGTGACGTGTCATGTACATATGATGATGTCAGCATGGTATTGTAGTAGTTTAAAATGATGACACATGGCATGTATAGTCAGCATATGATGTGGCAGACGTGACAAGTACCATCAATGGGATCCAATCATCTTGTGACACGTGTCATCACTGCGGCAAGTAACTCTGTGCCACATGGCATCTACATGGCGGAGCGAACAAGTTTTTTATATCAAAAATTAAACTTGGATTCGAACCCATGACCTGCAGTCTCCAAGACATGGCCAATGGCCATTGAGCCACCGCTTGACTTTGAAAGTAAATGGGTGGACTTTCTATTTAACGTTTACCGCGCTAAAAATGGCTTTTAAAGAGCCGCCGGCAAGGTTGGAACCCCCAATCGGCAGCATGCCTAAAATGGTAGATGTCATTGTGCTATTTCAGTGCTTTGATAATCTTTTTTCATAGTTGTTATTTGAATCTTAACAAGCCACCAACCTTGTTAGAAGTTGTAATCTTTCCTTGGTGTATTCATAAACCAAGGTTAGAACTCCTTTCTTTATTGTTGTAATATATTAGGATATAAGCCAAGGTATCCTAATATATTTATTTTTTGTCCTTTTTCCACTACATCTTATTTTTTCATCTAGTGGAATATGTGAGGACAAATATATATTGTAATTTCTAATTTTAGATTATTCCTCCTTAAGAGGAATCTCACACTTGGCCTCACACACTTATGAATGGTGGCATTCATAAACATGGGAGTTACATTCTAACTCCTCTCTCTCATCTCTATTTAAGAGATGACCCTCTTCTCTCATTCAACAACAATGAGGTTTCTTCCTCTTCTCAAATATTGTATGAGCCATTGCTCTCTTGCTCTCTCTCTTTTTCTTCTTAGTCTTTTCATGCCTCATTCATAATGTCACAAGGGGTTTTCTTTGCTTTCCCCTTTCCAAATATCTTGTCTCATGGTGTTGGAGCTTGAAGCTTTCTCTCTCTAATTTTATGGTAATATCTTTTCATGCATTTATTCACTTAGATTCTTTCCTGGTATTGCTTATTTACAGATTTCTTTTTCCATTTCTAACATGGTATCAAAGCAGTTTAATCTTTGTTTTGAGTGTTTGCATGAAGGTACGATTCGAAGGAGACTCTTGAAGATTTCACTAATTTCTTTTTTAATCTTCTTAAGATGGAAGAAATTGATTTTTTTTTTGGATTTGGCTGGTTTACCGCCAAACCCATTTAACTTTTGTTTGTTCTAATTTGTGCAGGTTACTTCTTATTTTTTTATCTAACCCCCTTTGGCAGGCTTGCCACCAAAAGGTTTTCCTATCTAGATATCAATTTTTTTACTCTTGTTTTGTCTAATCTATTTTGTTTATGGTTATAACATTTACTTACGCTGGCAGAAATTCACACTCAAGTGAGAGAAAGCGTTCACACTTTGTTTTCTAAAACTTTTTGCTTACTCTATATTTTCTATTACTCTGTATTTTCTCTAGTTTCCAAAGAACTCGTGTATTTATTTTGGATGTCAAATGTCCATGAGAGAAATTGGTTTCCATGTCTATTGACATCAATCCAATAGCACCCAGCTTTCTTCATACTTCTTTGTCTTCCAAAATTTATCTTAGCTTTCTTGATTATCTTAGTTTTATTCCTATTACAGATCTGCAAAAGGTATGCTTGTAAAGTTCACTTCCTTCAATTTTGCTTGCATAATTTGAGCCACACCTTCTCATTAGCCTAATTAGATCCACACATTGGAGAGCGGCTTTCACTGAATTAATCGATCCCTTACCATCTGCACCATCATCACAGCCTTTGGGGTTTTCCCACATGGAAGGAGTACCAATTTTCTCAAAATACATGGATACCCACTATGACACTGACATCACTGATGAACTGTCAATTTCAGGTTCAATCATAGGAATCTTGCCAAAGCCCACATTACAGATTTTGAAAAGGATAAAAGGTAAAACTGATGGTGAAATTCCAGCTAAAACATCCACCCATAAAAGTGGAATACAAATCCATTCTTCACAACCACGTGTCGTTAACCTTCCTACCATATTGAAATCTGCCCAGCAATCAACATCAGCTTCTTCTACTCCATTAAATGGCTGTGGCTCATCATCATCTCCATCAATCTCACAAGAGTTTTCAAAAAAGAGATATTTTGATTATACTTCCTTGCCCACAAGAGGGCACTACGGCGACCCTTGACCAGGTTAAGCTCCGGATCAACCTCGTCGGCACCATCAATGGCCATGTCAATCTTGGGATGATCGTCCAGTGTTGATAGAGGAATTCCTAGCAAGGCTGCCTACTCTACTAACCGCTTGGACGTGGGGATACCAGCTATGTCCTTGAGTGTGCCAGACTTCACTAACTCACCTATTTTGGCCACAACAAAGGCGGCAGTAGATCCTGTGCAGTAGATCCGCTGCCATGGTTGTAGTGGCCTTCTAAGAACCCACCCATTTCTTCTTTCTCCAAACAATAGACCACTTATTTCAGTGAGTAACTATAGTTGCTCGAAAACTAAATGGAGAAAACCCTGCCATCAGACCCTCGAAGCGAGTTTGTAGTGCTTGTTTGTCTTGATTATCATCTAGTGATACATACTCCTATTCAATTAGGATCAGGTTTATATGACTCTGTTCTAGTGAGCAAGAAACTGCATAAGCTTAGTTGTGTTCCCGGAGCATAATTCATCACGTGCTTCACAGAAATTTTTAGATTTTCTGGTAAGTGATTGAAACAGAGAAAGCTATATCGTCCACACGATATCTTGTATCGCGAACGGATATGATTTTAACTCTCTGGTATGAGAATTTTGGTAAAATGGAAAAAGGATGGTTGTTGTGCAAGTTTTTTTTCTTTTTTTTAGCTAGGCGCCAAAGGTAACATTTTCTTGTCTTTTCATGCAAGATTCTTTTTCTTTTTTTAGCTCTTGATAGAAGTATCATTTACTTTTATTATTACCTCTTGTCAACCTATTTTTGGCAGGTAATCTTTCATTGTTAGACAAGTGCAATATTCTATTTTAAATCTCTCTTACACATTACAAGCTTTTATTCAAACTTTTTTTAGAAAAGTTTTTTAACTCTTTTTAGTATATTCTTATCTGCCAGATCTGACCTCTATCATTAATTACTAAGTTTTTTTAGTTATATCTTTCTTAATGTTTTATTTCAAAAATAAAATTCTTTTTGAATCTCTTCCAATCTTGAAGGCATAGTATGAGAAAAATGGGGAGATCTTTTCTTGCCCCATGACTTTATGTTCTTATTACTTTGAGGTTATATTTTTGAACCAAGGTAAATATTGTGACTTTCCAAAATATTAAGTATGGAATGGTGATTATTTTCTTTAACCAATCTATTTTTGTATATTTATTTGAGTATATATGGGGGCCCACATATATGCCCAGATAAATATATAATTTATGACTATAATGATTTAGAAATTAATATATACCTTTGCAAAATGAATTAAGTACTCATGTTTACCGTCAATGGAGTTTTATACCTGATATACATATTTTGTTTATTTTGATCATCCTTGGATCTCTACATTTTGAAAATAAAGTTTAATTCATTTTGATTGGATTATGAGTTATCTTACACATTTGCCTTCATTTTGATATTTTGATGTGCTCATAGTTGCACTTTTATGCTTTTATAGCATTGTTCTATGCCATGTTAGCAGTGTTTTGAGTTGCATAGGGAGCCAATTTTTTCAAGGATAACTATGTAGGTCCCCTCAGTATAACTGATACATAGTTTCCTTATCTGGCTCATGGAGTATCCCTCCATCCTATATTGGTGTGCACTCATTTTATATGGAGTTTCCCTCCATTTGATCCTATCTGTTCCATTTTGATAGGATAATATTTTTATGGAGTTTCCCTCCATTTGGTTCTATTGGTTCCATTTTGAAAGATTGATATTTATGGAGTTTCCCTCCATGTTGTTCCATTTTGTTCCTCAATAAAGAGGATACTATTATTGGAGTTTTCTCTCCAAATTCAGATGATTTGATCCAATTTGAAGGCAATATGTCGTTATATCCTCATAATCCATTCTTTTGATTATCCTAACAAATCATGATAATTCTAATTTGATCAGCATGTCTCTCTTTTACTTTATTTTCATATATTAATGTGATAATGATCTGCATACTTTATTGCTTAGATCATGAGTCATGCATGTTATGGATTGATCACCCATTAACTTGCAGTGGGATGATTTATTAAGTGGACTGTCTATATCCACGTGATTGATGCAATGTTGATGCACGTATCATTATTTGACCTTGTCTGTGGTCATTTGTGCATTAGTATAATATACTTTTCATGAGAGCATTGATCAAGCTTTTTACTCAATTTGTCCTTGTTGACAATTTTTTGAGCATATACTTTATCTTGATATCAGGTTATCTCCATTGTTTTGTGGTAACATGTTTTACTCATTGTTTCTCTATGAGAGCCTTATTATCCTTATTCAAAAGGATTTCAAATTTTCATATATGATGGCATTCTACTTGTGGATATTTGTCTTGTTCTTTTTTTTAGGTGATCCATCAAGGAACCTTCTTGGTTTTCCACATATGAAGATCTGTCTATGCTTCCACTTGATCACATTCAAAGGACTCTTGTACTTCTCTTGGATCTTCAAATGTACCATATGGCTTGAAGACAATCAAATTACTTCATATTGAAGATTAAGTTGTAGATTTTTGTAAATTATGAGTTTAATACCCTTTGATGTAATTACCCCAAGTAAAGATTAAAGGGTGGTGTTAGAAGTTGTAATATTTCCTTGGTGTATTTATAAACCAAGGTTAGAACTCCTTTCTTTATTATTGTAATATATTAGGATATAAGCCAAGGTATCCTAATATATTTCTTTTTTTTCCTTTTTCCACTACATCTTATTTTGTCATCTAGTGGAATATGTGAGGACAAATATATATTGTAATTTCTAATTTTAGATTATTCCTCCTTAAGAGGAATCTCACACTTGGCCTCACACACTTATGAATGGTGGCATTCATAGACATGGGAGTTACATTCTAACTCCTCTCTCTCATCTCTATTTAAGAGATGACCCTCTTCTCTCATTCAACAACAATGAGGTTTCTTCCTCTTCTCAAATATTGTATGAGCCATTGCTCTCTTGCTCTCTCTCTTTTTCTTCTTAGGCTTTTCATGCCTCATTCATAATGTCACAAGGGATTTTCTTTGCTTTCCCCTTTCCAAATATCTTGTCTCATGGTGTTGGAGCTTGAAGCTTTCTCTCTCTGATTTTATGGTAATATCTTTTCATGCATTTACTCACTTAGATTCTTTCCTGGTATTGCTTATTTACAGATTTCTTTTTCCATTTCTAACAAACCTCTTTTAAATTAAGGGGTATTTGTTAGGATTTTGACCCCTAAAATTGGTTTAGAGCCAATTTTATAATAGGGTAAAATGGGTAATACGAAATCCAATTAATTAATAGGCCCTATATTTAAAACAATTTGTTTAAGCCTAATTTAGGCTTATTTTTATGTATAAAAGGGGACTAGGAGGGTCTTCCTAAGGGGGAGAGCCATCAGTTGATCGTCCAATTCTTCTCAACTCTTCTCGTGGAATTTCTTCTTGTAAGCCAAGCATTCCTTGGAGGAATTTTTGTAACTTGGCGAAGAATCTACGTTTTGTAAAAGTTGTTGCAAAGCTTCTTCTCTTTCTTTTGTAAGGACGTCTTGTCGACGTGGGAGCTATTGTCATAGGTGGAGTTGCTTTCTTGAGGCCTCTTGTAATGCGAAAGTTGACTTCTTTTTGTATCTTATGGTGATTCCAAGTCTTGAAGGCAATAGATTGATTCGTATTTTTGGTGAATCCAGAGACATAGCCGATGTTCGGTGAACTCCATTATCATCTTGATTTTATTCTTTTGTGATTAATTCTGCAGTTGTTTCTGAGCTTAGTAGATTATAGATTTGGATTTACATATTGGATTCAAATCAATAATTAAAAGATCCTAATGTTAGATTTTACTAATGTAATCTTTGTAATTCTAACTCGTGAACTATTTTGAGTAAGTGCTCAATTAGTTTTACAAATCAAGTGGTATCAAAGATAGAACCACTAGATCATAATCAGATCAAATTCTGCAAAGAATAATATAGAGATCATTTGGATAGTGGGTTCATTGATCTTGCCCTTGAAATTATTTGGGCAGTGGGTCATATTGGTGTTTTAAAACTACTAGGCAACAAAAAACCTAATACTAGGGTTCAAAGGATTAAAAAAATCTAAGGGTTAACTACTTCCTATATTCAACTAAAAAATCCTTAGATCTAGACCAACATTAACAAAATCAGAAGGATTCTCTACACTTCAAGCTATGCAGGGCTTAGAAGGGTGCACCTCAAGGATGAAATAATTGGATATTTAATACTCCCTTCAAAATTCACTCATTGATATTTTTTCTTCAAAAATATATCCCCTATAGCAGAAATGATTACAATTATTCTAAATTTTGCAAATAACTCTTGACTATAGCAACAAAATATGACACATAGAGAATTATTGCAAGTGTTGACCAGCAATTATTTCTTCATTACAGAATTTAGTAAAAGTTGATTTGATTTATATTTTTTCTCTAAACAACCACATGATTTCTAATAGTTTTCATCTGAATTAATGATCATTTCCCTATCCATTAGTATGCAAAGTCTACCCAGAAAAAATTCACCTATTTAATTGCCTTGCAATCAAATTATCAACAATAAACCCTAAACCCCATTCTTATGAATATCCTTCTTGTATGGATAGAAATCCTATCAATTTTTTGAAATTCTTACTTAATTCTTTGAATTAAAAGCAACAACAATTTGATATACAACCTATCACAGTTGCATTAAATTTCATAAACCTTGCTCATTAAATCCCAACATAATGACGCAAGAGCATCTAGTGGTGTAAGGGCAATCCTGTATCACTCGAAAAAAATATGGTTAGTGTTAGTTTCTTTTTAATGTTTTTTCATTTCTAGATACCCATTTGGCTCAAATAGAGCCTTCAACTCTCATAGTTCCACTATTTGTTTTCTAGGCTAGAGTTTTTGAGCACCTTGGGATACATGCCAATGTAGAAAATAGGTTATTTTTTAATTGAGCCATAATTATGATGAGTTAGAGGGTGTAAGTTGAAAGGATGATTATACTTATAATTTAAAGTACTCTAGAAAAATAATTATGTCAAAAGGCTTCACAGTTTGAAAGTCATTACAGTTTTAAGTTGCCTGGAGACCCCCTAAGAGTGCTTCAAAGTTAGATTTAAGGCACTAAATGGCCTTGTACAGACCCAAAAAATAGGGTATGAATGAAGCTTTTCCATAGGACTATAGAGCACTTGAATAGATTTCTAGAAATGTAAATGGTTTGTCAATTAGAATCCCAGATCAAAAGTTATGCCTCCCAGAAGTTGGACTACCATTTTTGGATTCTTCTAATTTTACACCAACTTATGACATATTTTCTAGAACCTTCTATTTTTCTGATGGATGCAAAATGGCATATTCTAAAATTTATTCCTAATCATAAACCTAATCGAGGTTACTTAAGGTCATTTCTAGCACTGTAAATGGAGTTTTGGTGAAGTTTGAGGGAAGGTATTGGGAGGAGGTTTTTCTCTAGAATCAAACAACATTGTAAGCTAGAGGACATGTCATTGGGTCTATTTTCATTGTACTAATTGTAATATCATATCAACTCTAATAATAATATTCCCCTTTTTATGTTTTGTTTATTTGTGGTCTTGGGTTGTGCCCTCATCAAGTAGTATCAGAACAGGTTTTCCTAAGTGTGTAGATAGAGCACCGACTATGAGACAACTTGCACCAAGCCTATGTGGGTGTGGGTTTTGATGTAGTGAGAAGATGTCTCTATAAAGAGAGCATGGTGGAAGGGTCAAATTTGTTCCTCTTGAGGTTAGAACCCTCCAAAGATAAGTTTATGCATTGCAAGAGGAGATTCGTAAAGGGATGAATATTGTCATAGGCGACAAAAGTGAGAAGGAAAATTAAGAAGAAGGAAATATTGGGTAGAAAGGTGAAGGAGATAGAGAAGTCCTAAACTAGGTGGAGAAGAATACTTTTAGGGTCATTTCCAAGCTTGTAAAAAGACCTAAAATTGACATCGACATATTTTTGAGAAATCTAAACCTAGATAAGTTGATCAACTAGATCAATGATCTAGAGGAATATTTTGAGTATAAGGATATTGGAGACCCTGATAGGGTTAAGTTTGTGAAGGCCAAAATGAAATTCCATTTCAAAATCTAGTGGCAAGAGATTTAGTTGGAAAGAAATAGAAGAGGAAAGGAGAAAATCACAAGATGTGATCACATCATGGAAAAACTAAAGAAGTTGTTCATTCATATTGATTATGAGCTTGATTTGTTCAAGAAGATATAAGGGTTAAAGAAAGTGTGAAAATCTATCCAGGAATACATAGAGTAATTTTACCAAGTCCTTATTAGGGTAGGACATGCAGAAGAAATCAAGGAGAAGGTTTCCTATTACCTTAATGGGTTAAGACCTAGCATTCAAGAGGAGTTAAGTCCAATTATAATGACTAGCATTGAAGAGGCATACCAATTTTCCTTGTGAGTTGAGGAGAAGATAAAAAAAAGTTTGATGGAAGGAAAAGAGAGTGTAGTCAAGGAGGAAGGGGTAGTGGCATGTCATTTGGATGCCAAAATGAGAACTAGAAGAAAAATGAAGATGTGGATACTAGCCGAAACCAGAGGAACGAGGGTTTCAACCACTCCTATAATCAAAAAATTGGAGATAAGAAAGGAAGAGGTAGAGGATGTGGACAAAGTTCAAGAAGAGGAGGATTCTATGGTACCTGGTTTCATTGTAATGAAGAAGGTCATCGTGCCTACGAATGCCCTCAATACAAAGGAAGGACATATAGGAGATCTGATGGTCAAGCAATGGTTACTAATGTGGATGATGACACATAGTCATCACATTCAAATGATGTAGAAAAGGAGAGGTTCTAGTTAATGAAAGGGTCTTACAAAGTGGTGAGACTAAACCTAGACAAAGGAGGAGTTTGTTTCATACTAGGTGCAACTGTGAGGGTAAATATTGTAATGTGATTGTTGATGGTGGAAGCACTAAAAAATTGGTGTTAGAGGAGATGGTCTCAAAGCTAAAGCTCAAGAGGGAGAAATACCCCCATGCCTATCAAATTTTTTGGGTGCAGGATGATCATAAGGTCTTGGTTAGTGAGCAATTTTTGGTAAAGTTCAAGATTGGGAGTTACCATGATGAGGCTCTCTATGACATCATCCCAATGGATGTCTACCATTTATTATTAAGAAGGTCATGGCAATTTGATAGGCATGTTATACATGATGGTCATGCAAATACATACTCTTTGAAAAAGGATGGAGTTTACCACAAATTGAAGCCCTTGATAAAGGAGGGTGAAAAGGTATATAGTAGTGCTAGGGTATGTCTTGTTGATGGAAGAAAATTTTTGGATAGCATGAAGCATCAACATATGTGTTATGCTTTAATTCCTAGAAAGGATAAGGAAGGTAGTAGTGAAGTTCCACTTGAAGTTTCAAGTCTATTAAGTGAGTATGGAGATGTCATCTCTGATAATTTTCTAGAAGGTTTACCAACAATAAGGAAAATTAGTCATCAAATAGATTTAGTTCATAGAGCTAGTTTTTCTTAGAAGGCTTCTCATAGGATGACTCCTACTAGGATTGAGTGAGCTATTGAGGAAAGGTTTAATTCGAGAGATCCTAAGTCCTTGTGTAGTACCTATAGTACTAGCACCAAAGAAGGTTAGAGAGTGGAGAATGTATATAGACTCTCAAGCTATAAATAAAGTAATCATCAAGTACCGATTTCCTTTGCCAAGGATGGATGATCTTATGGACTGCTTGAGTGGAGCTTAGTACTTCACAAAGTTAGATATCAAGAGTGGCTATCACTAGGTACAAATACAAGAGATAGATGAGTGGAATACTACATTCAAGACCAAGAACAGTCTATATGAGTGGTTAGTCATACCCTTTGGACTAACTAATGCACCAAGCACCTTCATTCAGCTTATGAATGAGGTAATAAATAAATTTGTGGGTAAATTTTTTATTATCTATTTGGATGATATTTTGATTTTTAGTAAGTCTTTGGATGAACATTCATAGCATGTTTGTAGTGTGCTTGAAAGGTTGAGGGAAGAGAAATTGTTGATTAATTTGAAAAAGTGTAGCTTTGTCAAAAGGGAGTTAGTTTATTTGAGGTTTGTTGTATCAGCTAAAGGTCTCAAAATGGACCCAAAAATGGTGAAGCTCATCTTGGAATGGCCTACTCCAGGGTCTTCCACTGAGGTGAGGTCATTCCATGATCTGGCTAGTTTTTATAGGAAGTTCATTAGGAATTTTAGTAGTATATGTGCACCCCTAATTGAAAAAATGAGGGGGAATAGAAAAGAGTTCAAGTGGACTACAGGAGCTACAAGGAGTTTTGAATTGCTGAAGAAGAAGGTGACAAAGAAAACTATGTTGGCACTTCTTGATTTCAACAAAGTTTTCCAAGTGGATTGTGATGCTAGTGGTAGTGCTATTATGGTTGTATTGAGCCAAGAAGGCAAGCCTATTTTAATGAAACATTGAGTGATGCAAAGAAGTATTTTGTTTATGATAAGGAGTTCTATGCAATAGTTCAAGCGTTAAAGAAATGGAGGCACTATTTGTTGCCAAAAGAATTTGTTTTGTATACTGATCACTAGGCATTGCAATACCTAAATAGCCAAGGTAAATTGAATCAAAGACATTTGAAATGGGTAAAGTTAATGCAAAGCTATACATTTGTATTGAAATACAGAAGTGGAAGGTCTAATAGGATTGCAGATGTATTAAGTAGGAGACAGTTGTTGTTGAAGTGGTTGGGTTTGATGAACTCAAGAATCTATAACCTAAGGATCCTGACTTTATAGAGGCTTGGAAGGCTTTTAAAGAACCTATTACTCTAGACAAGACCAGGTGGCTAGATTATGTGATCTAGGATGGTATGTTTTTCAAGGGATGTCAATTGTCTATTCCAAGGAGTTCCATGAGGGAGAACTTGATCAAGGAGAAGCATAGTAGAGGGATGGTAGGACACTTTGGTTGAGATAAGACCATAGCCATTATTAGAGAACATCATTTTTGGCCTCAATTATCATAAGATGTGAAGAAGTTTGTGCAGAGTTGTCAAGTATGTCAAACAACTAAAGGATTTAGTCATAATACTACACTCTATCAGCTATTTCTTATTCCATCAAAGCCTTGGGAGGACATAAGTATGGATTTTTTTCTTGGATTTCCAAGGACACAAAGGGGTAATGACTCAATATTTTTGGTGGTTGATAGGTTCTCCAAGATGGCATATTTCATTCCATGCCACAAGAATCATGATGTAGTGCATATTGGCAAAAAAAATTCAAAGAGATGGCGATGCTACATGGTCTTCCAAAAAGTATTGTTTCTGACAGAGACACTAAATTTTTTGGGTATTTCTATCTAGGACTTTGTGGAAGAATATGAGGACATAATTGAAGTTCAATTCTACACATCATCCATAGACTGATGGACAAATAGAAGTAGTAAATAGAACTCTGGGCAATTTTTTGAGGTGTTTAGTAGGAGATAAGCCTAAGGGATGTGATTTGATTCTACCACAAGAAAAATTTTCTTACAATAATTATATGAATAGGAGTACTAGTAGATCACCATTACAAATTGTGTATGAGAGTAGTCCAAGGACTATACCAAAGATGAGGAAGATGGAGCAAGGTGAGAGGACATGTGCTAAGGCATAAGACTTTGTTTAACATGTCAAGAACCTACATGAGGAGATACATGCACATATTACCAAGATGAACCTATAGTATAAGACTAGAGTAGATCAAAAGAGGAGACATAAGGAGTTCCAAGTTGGGGATTTGGTTATGGTATACTTGAGGAAGGAATCATTTCTAGTGGGTACTCAAAACAAGATGAAGATGAAGAAATTTGGCCTCTGCAAAATTTTGAAGAAACATGACTTAGAAAATGCATATGATGTGGAGTTTCCAGATGGGATTCACATTTCTCCTATTTTAAATATTAAAGACTTAACAAAATATCATGATGATGGTGTAGAGGAGGAATGGATGCTGGAGCCATGTCCAATTCCTACTTTTGAGAAGGAAGAGACTAAAAAAATTCTGGATAGTCATGTGGGTCAAAGTACTAGAAATAGGTAGTATGAAGAATACTTGGTGAAGTGGAAAGGATGACCAATAGAAGATTCAACTTGAATATGCACAATTGAGGTTTCCCATTTGGGTTTTCCTCTACTAGCTATAAAGTGATAGGGTTACTTTTCAATCTACCCTAGATGTCTTATGTAGGAGCATCCAGTAGTGTAAGGGCAATCTTGTATCACCCAAAAATATGCTTAGTGTGAGTTTATGTTTAATTTGTTTTCATTTCTAGATACCTATTTGGGTCAAATGGATATTCCAACTCTCATTATTCCACTATTAGTTTTCTAGGCTAGAGTTTTTGAGCACCTTGGGATATGTGCCAATGTAGAAAATAGGTTATTTTGTAATTGAGCCATAATTATGATGAGTTAGAGGGTGTAAGTTGGAGTTATGATTACACTTGTAATTTAAAGCACTCCACAAAAAGAATCAGATCAGATGGCTTTAAGGTTTGAAAGTTATTGTAGTTTTAAGTTGCCTGGAGATCTTCTAAGAGCACTTCAAAGTCAAATTTGAGGAATTAAATAGCCATTTATGGACCCAAAAAATGGGGGATGAATGAATCTTTTCCATAGGGTTATAAATCCCTTGGAGAGCTTTCTAAAAATGTAAATAGTTCATCAATCAGAATCCTAGATCAAAAGTTATGCCTCTCGGAAGTTGGACTACCATTTATGGATTTTTGTAATTGTATGCCAACTTTTGCTATGTTTTATAGAACCTTATATTTTGGTTTTGGATTCCAAATTGCATATTATAAAATTTATTCCTAACCTTAAACCTATTTGGGTTTACTTAAGATCATTTCTAGCATTGTAAATGTAGTTTTTGGTGAAGTTTTGGGGAAGGTACTGGGAGGAGGGTTTTCTCTAGAATCAAACAACATTGTAAGCCTGAGGGCATATCATTGGGTTTTTTTACATGGTATTGAATGTAATAGCATATCACTTTTGATAATAATATTCACCTTCTTCTTCTTTTTTCATTTTTGGTCTTGGGTTGTGCCCTCATCACATAACCAACAGATAAAAATGGAGACAGAATTTAGAGAAAATAGACATGGTAGAACATTCCTTTTGTATTAATTCTCCTTGAAAATCATAAAATACTAGTATAAACTCTAGAATAATTCAAGACATGACAACTTATCATTCAATGTTCACTTGTTTTCTCAGATTTACAAATGAATACATCACACAAGTTTACACAAATATAGATTGGACCGAATGCAAAATAGCATAACAGTGAAAATTACATAAATTTTAGACCTCAACTCCACATCTTGGAAATCATTTTATAGGAAGGATTTCAAAAAGCTTCATATGGGAAGAAACTTTCTAAAATTCTAATAAAAATAAAATACAAAGATATTTTTCATTTAATTACATTCAAATATTCTTTGTATATGGATCAAAACTTTGGATGTAGTTGCAAAACTAGAAGGTAGAATCATCAGTTATCTTTAGTATATTTATATTTGTCTTAAAACTCCTATCACTTTCTCTCTTTTATCTTTATTCATTTTACCTCTAACTCCATTCTAATAGTATTTTATGCCATACTAGTCACTGTCATCAGATGGTAAAGCTTTAATGTCGGCTATGACTTCCCATATAGCAATATCTATATCTACATCTAGCTAGGTGGCATTTCTAACTATATCTAGCACATGAACATATTTCTCTATTTGGCATCTATTATTGCCTTCACCTCAGCAGTTATTTTTGACATCTCCACCTCTATCTTGTAAAGCACATCTATCATGTCATATATTGTTCTCACACTTGCTTCATCATTGCAATAAGCTGAAACCTATGATGATCTTGAATATTATCAAAAGAGGATGGCCATTCTACCCAATATTTAATATTTCCATCACTATCCAAAATTGTATACACAAAATTGGGTGTTCCTATAGCAATTGTCTTCATCTTATTTTGTATATGTTGCAATTTTCCATTGAAGAAATCATTCAAAACCCTCACTTTGTTTATCAATTTTCCAGTGTTTACAATAGTTATCATTGGTAGATCCTTCTTTTATGCTAGCACACATAAAAAACTATCAAAAAATAGAGTGTATACCCCCCAAGTATCAAAACATGGAGACAATAGGGAAAAAACCTCTAAACATCTATATGATGCTCCATCCAACATAAGATAGATGTTGTGCACATTCTAAGAGACTAGTTTTAGTGCATTTATTTTGTGAGCCAACAAGCTTTTTATTGTTTTGATTTCTATCTCCTTACATGATTCCAAGTCTTTGTCAATTGCCATTGCATGGCCTCATGCTTCCCCTATTTTAGGTATATGACCCTCTATTTGGACAACTTGATCTTTCATCTTTGTAACTTATATAATAGTGTTATTTAATGTTGCCACCTCAATTTCCAGCTTGATAGTCTTCTATTCCAAGACGTGTATTTATGATTTCTTCCTCATAGCTTCTCCTAGTTCTGATGTATCTCTCATAAGCTCCCTCTAGCTATTCTTGCAAAGTATCCATCTTGTTTTTACCTAATAGGGCTACTAAAATATGTATTCCATAAATTTGATCACTAGAAATGGAATGTACATTCCAAAAGATAACATTCCCCTTATGGGATTCTTTGATTTCCATTAGTGTTGGGTTCTAGTCTTTTGGAGCTAAACTCCATATTGTCATTGTCTAAGCATCTATGTTATATCCATAGCCTCTTAGCTCACTAGGATAATTTTCATCCTCAAATGAGATAGACTTATCTTTTTTATCATTTGGTCCAATAGGAAAGAGTAGCTTATGTCTCATTTCGGGAAAATAATCATTCCACTTCTTCTCACTAGTTCCCTTGCCTCCTCCACAATGAGGGCTTCACTAGTAGGGTCATACTCTTGTAATTTTTGAACAATTTTAGAAACTACCCCATTAGAGTCCCCTGGCTTCATCTACAAAGACAGCTCATTTTGCTTTCATTTAAATAGAAAACCCTTGATTTCTCTAGTCTTAATGAAATTGTCATCAATCATGAACTCGTTAGATTCTATCATTCTATCATCAATCATTTGAGCCTACAAATATAGCTTCATTTCCCTTTTTTCATCTTTTGATGCTTGAGAGACCAAAAATCTTCTCCTAATATCATCAAAGTATTGATTGTCCCTTATAGAATTTGTAGGGCTTTGTGTTGAGCTTTTAGTGGCACTTCCACCATCTTTTGTTTCTTGTTTCTTTGTTTTTCCCACTTTAAACCTTTTGGTACATCCTCTTCATCATTAGTGACCTCCACAATGATGTCTTCATCAGAATACTAAGGGTCAATTTTATTTCTTATGGCTTCAAGGACTTGTGTTGCTAACTCATCAAAATTGTCTACACATTTGTCTAATCTAGACTAGTAATCTTTCTCAGGATAGAATCCCTTGAAGAATGGATCAACCTTTTCCATATCCTATTCAAAACTAAAAACATCCCTATATTTTATCATTCTCTCCCTCTAGAAATCTTCATTAAACTTATCAGTAATGACATCTTCTTCCCACATTGGTTTAGCAGGGGGCAAGGTGTATCCTCTCATATTTTTCAAAGCATTTCTAATGACATTATAGGGGTTATATGTCCTAGCTGGTCTAGTTGGCAATTTGTATGCTCTTAGATATGAATTAGTTTCCTCAATAGTATTATTGCCTATCTCAAAGTCTCCTACTTTGGTGAATCTACACAAGAATGTTCCCTTCTTGACCAATCTACCCAAATATTCTCTATTCAATGAGATTAGTTTCCAAAAAACCTCTACAAACCCTAACCTCTCAAGAACATATTTTGGAAGAATGTGGGGTGGCTGAGGGCATCCAAAAACTCTAATAATAGTGTACTCCTAAAACAAAAAGACACTCCCCTAGTCATATGTTAGTTGTTTACTAGCATCAAAGAACATTTTAGGTTCTTTCTAATAGTTCTAGATTTTCTTTCATTTACTATTCCTATCATTTTTAACATAGGATGGAAAAAATCATTATAAAAAGAAATGGCATTTGAATAGGGGTAGGATTTTTTCCATACCCTTGCCCACCATTGTACTGGTAATCTTTTTCCTCATTCTTTTGTGGACTTGAAGAAGCTTTGATCAAGTGTATGAGCATTCTTGAACATGATCAAATGCATGATCATTGAATAATGTGGGAATTTGAAATTTTCCAGTTGTCCTTGCTAAGTAGCAGTTATTTCTTCATGTATCTTGTCAATTATGTATGCTATGTAATTATATCCAACATTTATGTTAAGATCTTGACCATTTAGAGCCATGACATAATGTCCACCAAGAGCATTCATGGTTCCATCTGAACCTAATACTTTATTCAAGCCAAAAATAGTGTACTAGAAGTATCTTGGAAGAATTTAAAAGGCATAATCTTCTTTATTTCCTTCTTCTTTGGAATCTCTTCCTTCCCTTTATGGAAATGAGGGATGTGACTTGTCATTTCCCTACTCATATAAAAAAATTTATGGTTCTTAAAAAAATTTGTTAGGTCATTAATGTGAATGGGTAGTAACATTGGGCCTCCTCGGTCAAATGCCTCTATGAATGTTTCTTTGTCTAGGGCCAGGAAGATTCTTTTTTCTTTCCTATGGGATGACTTTCTTACTAGATTGTAACACTTGGCCAATTCCTTTACTAGATCCACATCAATGAATACCTCTGGCATGATCGACTTCCTTAGGTTTTTTACCCAAGGGTTGTAGACTACAACCTTTTCAATTCTATTCTTGTAGAAGTACTAGAACAACTTGTATCCATTTCTATTAGGAACCTCTGCATCTCTACAAAAAAAATATGGATCCCTAAAATCATGATCATTCATAGCTTTTGTATTGTTGTAACCAGGAAGAATGTGAATCCATTCTTCAACAAATGAGCTAGGACTTTTTGTTTGCAAAGTAGACTCCTCAATTACTACTTGTGCAATCAACTCTCCTTCTTTCTAATCCATTTCTTCAGACAATTCAATCAATTTTGTATGTTGCATGCTAAAAAATCATTATAAATCACTTTACAAATTGAAATCCACTTAGAAACCTCAAGCAATTATGAAATTAGTAATGAAAACTTCCCTATCTTTCATAATTTATCTATCTTTGCAATAGGATTGTAGCATTGATGGTATTTAAAACTAGCACACTCCAAAACCTATGAATCCTTGAAAAGCTAGAAAAATCTACTCTTTTCACATTTCATACATCCAACTCATTCCCTTTTTATCCATCTTAGACATGGCCATTTAAAATGGTTTTATACTTTCATAACTGATAGTTGTGATGATGCAATCACCACTTTTTCATTGTTTCACCATGGTTTCTTATCATTCTTTGATTCTAGCTATGACCATGCAAAATAGGTTATCTTTTACTATTTCACAACCTTGCATCTCTTTTCTTTAATCACTAGGTCTAGCCTATGATGTTGTGATTCCCTTTGTTCATGGCTTCGTGGCTCCATTTCAATTTATCCTTCTGATCGCTATGACCTGGTAATGAGATCTGTATTTCTTACTTCACATCTTCACCATCATTTAGCCCTTAATATCCTTTCTACTTGTGATAGTTCTAGTTTAATCCTTATCTCTCCCTCACAACCACCAAGTAAGATGTCTATTCTAATGATGTGATATTGTGTTGAGCATTAAGTTTGACAACTACTTCATTCTTCGCAACATTGCAACTCAATATTCTAACTACCTTTGAAAACTTGCAAACGTGTGATTTTCAATCTTTTGCCACTTCACAACTCAAGACATTAATAGCAAATAAAACCATGCAAAGATGTGATTTACATCTTTAACTATAACTCTTGGTTATTCCCAAGCTCACAACTTCAACATTGTAACTATAGCTAATCCTTGAGATAGTGCGATTTAAAGCATTCACCACTTTGTAGCCTTAACTCTGAGTTAATCTTTATCATTACGAGGTTATGATGGTCTACAACTTAATTGGTTACTTACTTGATCACTCCATCACAACTTAATTTGTCACTTTGCTTCAAACACGAGCAAGAGAGCAATAAGCATTTATTCTAACTATTTAATGTCTTTCATAAGTTCTCAACTCATAATACTTTTACATGGTTGAACTATGTGATCATGTGATAACTCCTTAACTTGACTATTTTCTTCTAATCACTCCTTCATGAATTATATTCTTAACTCAACCAATAACTCTGCAAAGAATCACAAGATTTTGTAGCCTCACTACTTTAACCTCAGTTTTCTTTTAACCACTTGCGAATATGCTCTAGTCTTAAAACTTAACCATTGCTAACTCTTTGCATCCTTGCAACTTTGTCTTCATAGTTTTTCTAACTGCCTATGATGTTGCACTAACATCCCTATTAACTATTTCCTCCTATTCACATGGTTGCAACTTAAAATATACTTATTGCTTTCTAGCCTATGAACTTTTGATCATTGTTTGAAACTAACCTTCTTCTCTTCATTGCAACATCACAACTTGAATTCTAACATGCCCTTTGACCTAGTGATGTTGAAATGAGTATCTTACTAACCAATTCCTTTCATTTGCAACATCACAACTTAAAATTATTTATCATGAATATCTCAAGATCATGAAATAACTATAGAATTTAACTATATCCTTCTAGTCATAGCATCGTGACTTGAAACACCTTAAACCTTACTAACTTTTGATCTTGCACTATCCTTTGTTTCACTCCTTTGCACCTCTAACTTGAAAGTTAAAAATAACCACTAAAAAGCCACACTAAGCTAAGAGTGAACCATTTCACCTCATTACAACCCTTAACATGGTTAACTAGAAAAATAGAGCAATGTTGTGATTAAAGAGATTTCACAATGTCATAACTTAAAGTATAGAAAGAGTTATGAAATATTAGCTCAAAAACTTAAGGATATAAAGATATGAGAAAGATTTTTATCATATCCTTACTTTAAAAGTGTAAATCAAATTTTCAAATAAAATTCAATTGACATAAAATAAGACTTTTTCCCTAGGGTTTTTATGAAGGTTAACACAATTTTTTAGAAATCCTAGGCATGAATAACAATTCCTACCTAATTTTTACAAGGTTTTCTCAAAATTCTTACTGGGTGAAAATTTAGGCCATTAGTGGCTCTGTTTGGGCATGATGGATAACTTGTATCCATGCAAAAATGTAGAATTTCTAGTAGAAGCAGACCACGTTCTATTGAAATAATTGATTAATTATGTATTGTCTCTGATGTTACACAAAATATCATATTATTTCTAGTTAGTTTATGTCAAGCTCACTCAGGCAATGAAGATAGTTTTCTATGGCTACTGAGCATTCCAAATTTTGTTTAGTTCAGAAGGCAGTGTCTACTGAGTTTACTCAAGTATCAAAAGAAAGATTCCTAAAGATAAGTTTTAACCCAGCTCACTCAGTTAATGAAGGAAATTTTGGAAGGACCCAATGCTAGCAAAGCTCACTTAGTTACCAAAGAAACTTTTCAAGGATGCAGTGTTGACTAAGTTCACTTGGTTAACATAAGAAAACCATTTTAGAGTTATTGTCTACTGAGAAGGGTCGGCTAACAAAGGATTTTCTTTGTCTGGCATATTAAGTTCAATTTTTTTGATTGTTGGTTCTAGCCAACCGAGAAGATGAATATTCATTATTCTAAGTTATATTTGAGCCAACTTGACAATATGTGTAAGAATTTTCCTTAGGAAAAAATTCACCCAAGATCAAAGAACTCAAGCATAAGCACAATAGTAGATCAAAAGAGTATGATCAGAATATCAATATGTCTTTAATTCAATGTGAAAGTACACTAGGAGTGCCTATATATAAAGGCCTTTGAAATATTTTTAGAATGCATAATAATTAGCAACATGATAAGTCATACAATTAGGCACATGTCCACCAGGTGTGGGTTATCCTTCATTAAGCACAAGAGTAAGTGTGATGATGAGAGGATAAGCCTACAATGGTGTAGCATGCAAAATAATTTTGTACACACCATGTGCTGATATAGGAGTGCTAATAACTATTTTCTTTACATGATAATTTAGTTAATTATGCAAACTCCAGTGTTGTAGACACCATGTGCTAAATTAGAGTTGCTTACTCCAGTGTTGTCAACATGGCAACTCATAAGAGTATGAAAACTCCTAAGTGTCTCACCTAAGAAATATTAAAATAATGCATAATAATAAAATAATTTATTAACCTAAGTAAACTTAAGTAAAGTGTAAATAGTAAATACATATTTACACCAACACCCCCACTTAAGTTCAACTTAGGGGAATGCACTTAAGCTCACAAAAAACTAGGATGAAATGCATAATGGGTCCTAGCTACTAGGCCATGTTAGGTACCCATGTACATAATGAAATGCAATCTCTCATAAAGTGAAGATAGAGGGAAAACCTCATGGGAAAAATCCTCCCCCAAAAAGAGAGATGAAAAGAAAAGATGCATGGATGGATGGAGTAATCAAGGCCCCCTCATTGAGACATACATCAAGTATATACAAAAGAGAAGTAGGAGAAGAACACAATCCCAAAGGAAAAGCTCCCCCATAAGAGTGAAGAAGAAGAGAGACAAGGTAGACCCCTTCCCTAATGAAGAGTGTAGATCAATGATAGCTTCTCCAAGGTAGAAGTTGGTCCATAAGTGTTGAATAACATTCCTCCCCTTTGGAGGAAACAATGGCAATGTATGTATGTGAGATGTGTTGATGATGTGACCTCTCTCTACATCTGTCAATAGGATCCCACATATGTAAATCTATTGAATCACTATTGCTAGTGTCACTATTAGTTTCCACAATGTATGAAGTGTAGAGATGATTAGAGGATAAGCTAGATGAAATTTCCTCAAAGTGAACATCCTTCTCCACAAATATCTCATGAGTCTCAAGATCCATAAGTCTATATTCCTTAACACTCTCATCATATCTAATGAAAGTACAAGGTTGTGTTGATGGTTCCTTACATTCCCTAGAAGATATGTTTGCCCATGCTCTACAACCAAAGACTCTAAAGTGTTTCACAACTAGTTTTTTGCCGCACCATGCCTCAAGGAGTCTTTCCATCTAAGGCATTACGAGGAGACCTATTAAGTATATGATTGGCACTACTTATAGCTTCAACTTCAAGTGTTGGATCAAGAGACTTGGCTTATATCATGCAACTTGCCATGGACTTACGTGTTTGTATCCTCAGTACTACAACATCTATCTTGTGTGGCTGAATGTTGGTGAATTTTGAAGATCAATACCCTCACATTTGCAAAAGTATTTAAGTCTTATGTCCAAATATCTACTTTCATTGTCCATTTGAAGAACCTTGATGGCTTTCCTTGTGTGTTGTTCAACATGACTCTTGAAGGCTAGAAACTTATCCAAAACTTCATTCTTGTGATGAAGAAAGTAGATCCATGTGTAGCATGAAAATTCATCAATGAAAGTGAGTATGTTGTGACCTTGGCTGACTGATGACATTGCAAAAGGACCTACTAGTACCATGTGAATCAACTGAAGAACAATTGGTGCTCTTGAAGACTTTCCTTTATCAAACTTCTCCTTGAGATGTATATCCACTAAACATGTTAAACATTCCCCCCTAGAAAAGTTGATTATAGGTAGACCTTTGACCATGTTTTTTGAGAAAAGTTGTTGAAGATAGCGCAAGGCAAGATGAAAATACCGCTCATGCCATAAGTAAATTTGTGGATGAGATTGATTTAACAAGGCATGTGAAGGAAACTGAGGCACAAAGTGGGAGAAGGAATTATGCCTCTTGTCATGATTGACTTTTCCCACTGCAACCAATGAATCATCTTTGAGACTGCACACCATTACTAAATCTGGAAGGAACTCAACTTTGTTACCATTTCCAAGATGAGTGATTTGGTAAATTGAGAGGAGATTAGAGATAAGGTTTAGAACATAGAGAATTTCTTTGAATTTCCCATTTTCCATCTCCACGTGTCCTTTCCCTTCAACTTCCATTTTTGTATCATCTCCTACAAAGATGTGTGGTACCTGTGACTGCTTCAATGAAGAAAACTCTCCTTTTGGAGAACCCATATGATATGAGGAACCTAAGTCAAGAATTCATTCTAATGAAGAACTTGAACCAGCCATTAGTGCTTTCCCTTGTCCCTTTAAAGTGGTTGGAGTTGAATCCTTGGAAGCATTTGACACATTAATTTTGTTCTTCTTGAGTAGGTCTTCTAGCTCATCAATTCTATTAGTCTTGCAATAATGATCAACATGATTTAATTTCTTGAAACATGCACAAAAAATTCTGTCCTTCTTTTCATTGTTTACCTTCTTGTTGGAAGAAGAATTGCCTTGTTGTGAGGAGAGTTGTTGTGTCTCAAATTGTGATTTTTGCTTCCACTACTTCTTCTTGCTATTGTTAGAACTTTTTCCACTTTAACTTGATTAGTTCTCATCACTAGCCACCAATGCTTTGGTCTTTGATGAAGTGAGAAGTTCCATATCTATCAACTTGGATTGTTCAAAAATCAACATTTCTACAAATGCATCAAATGTAGACTTTTGGAAAGCACTTCCCATGGTCAACTTGTGAGTATTATAACTCAAAAAAAAGAAAGCATACTTTGAAGGTAACCTCTTCAGGGTGTGATGAATCAACCTATCATCCTTCATGGGATTACCACAATCTTTAAGTAGTGCTCTAAAACTCATTAGCTTTGTTGATATAATCTTGAATTGTGTCAAAATTCTTAGGGTCCAATAGAAGTAGGTCATCCTCAATCTGGTATCCCTTTTCCTCATCCACCTTACCATACAATGATTCAAGTTTTTTCCAAGTAGATTTGGCTTCCTTGAAACTAGAAATGTGGAAGAAGACATCTTTATGTATATAAGTCCTGATAATTCCTAAAATCTGTTGATCTTTAATTTGCCAATTAGAGAGTGTTGTATCATCAGTGGGTTTGGGGATTGTAACATCAACATAAAGATTTAAACCTTTTTCCATTAATATACTCCATATAATATCTTTCGATGTAGAATAATTGTGTGAAGTTAGAAGTGGACCTTTAGGTGAACCAATGATGTAGAAAAGTAAAAGAGCACAAAAGAGAGACAGAAGAACACAATACGCACCCCCCTATTCACTGAATCAAAGAACTCCCCCCCCATACAATAGGCCACTTGTCAAAATATACAAAGTAGACTTCTAATTTTTCTATTTACAACTGCCTTTTAAAGCTCAAATCTATCACTAAGCACTGTAGCTCAGATGTACAACAATTGTAAAAAGTAATCAAAGAAATACAATGTAGAAAAGGCTCTAAGTTAGAAAGTGATATTTTTGTCCACATAACCCATAATCTAATTGTAGATCTAGAAAGTAGACAAAAAATTAAGCACTTAAAAAAAAGATAAAACTTGAAAATGTGTCCAAATGAGCCTGTACGGAGCATTTTGAGTTGCAAAATGTAGGATTGGATAGGTGCAGTTTCCAAAAGACAAAATATCTAACAAATCCATATACAAAAACTAGAAAAGAATACTACCACTAAAAAGTTCAAGAAATTCTATCAAAAATCAAAATGAAATTGCACCTAATTTGGAGTTTGGATGACTGAGTTATGGCCTCCTAGGGTAAGACTATCAAATCAAAATTGCATCTAGAAAGGGGTCTGGCTAGCAAATTATGAGGTTAAATTTGATGGTCAAATGGTAATCATCATAGTTCAAAAGTGCCTAGAAATGACAGTCAAACAACTATCAAACTTAATACCATGAATTACTAACGTTAGCAAAAACTCAAGTCCCCTGCTGACATGGTAGTGATGTCAAGATGATGTCAGTTGTACAAAAAGGTATAGACTAGCTGAGTCAGATGTAAAATCGATGTCAACTAGGTAGTCTAAGTTGTTAGTATGGATTGTACAATGCTTATTACAGAATGAAACATAGCAGTCCTTGTTGGCAAGGCTAGGTCACCATTTCCTGTGCTGACATGGACTCTGTATGGGGTCTAAGTGTGCAGGGACCCACTAGAAGTTTATTTTTTCATTGGAAAAAATAATACTTGGGACAAGAAGTTTGAAATCTATAGCCAAATATTTGGTTCATCAGCCAAGCAGAATGCAGGGGCCGAAGAGAGTTAACAACGGAGGTCTAGTTTGTCGAAAACAGACACATGGCCATCATCGGGGGCTAGATAGACTAAGCAATGTGGCTAGGAAGATGTAGTAGGAGATAAATGTTGTGAATGCCAGAAAAAAAACACCAATGATTAGAAGAAATCATGGTCGTCATTTAGAATATGTGTAGCAGCTAGAGATCATAAGTATATGCAACGGCCAAAGTGGGAAAATGCCATTGATGTATTTGTAAAAGTCAGTGTTGGTATTGTAAATGACAATGCCAATATAAAAGTGTGACCAATCAATGTTTTTAATCCCAAATCAGTGGGAAAATAGAGCTTTACTCTATTTTAAAAACTAAAGCTATAAAAGGATAAGCAACAAAGGCCGCTAGAGGTATTCGACAGTGCCCAGATTCTAGTTTGTTGGATTTGGTGTGTACCTTGTCTTGCCAAAAAATAAAGGAATATGCCATGAAAAATAATAGAATATTCTATGCAGGGCTAGGGTGTCACTACTCAATGCCTGTAAAAAAAATTCTTTGTAGGCCCCAAGGGAAAAAAATTCAAAAAAATTCTTCTAAAAATTGTAAAAAAATACTGACAAAAATATAGAAAAAATTAAAATACCGATCTGAATTAAATTAAATTGCAAATCTAATAGATCATACCCAAAATTGAAAATCAGAGCTTTGGGTGCTAGTTTGCAAAAAAAATTTCCCTCAAAATTGACTTTGGCCTAGGGTAGGCAAATTTATAGTCAATTTTCACTAAATCGATGTTCTAGATGCAATGGTGAGGTCTACTTTGGCTCTAGATGCTCCCAATGACTGCAATACTCTAGATCTAGGTTGATGTGCTCAAGAAATAATGGTTGTAAATGACTATGTGAAGAAAAATTCTCCAAGCTCTGATACCATGTAAGAATTTTCCTTAGGGGAAAATTCACCCAAGATCAAGGAACTCAAGCACAAGCACAATAGTAGACCAAAAGAGTATGACCACAATATTGATATATCTTCAATTCAATGAGAAAGTACACTAGGAGTGCCTATAAATAAAAGCCTCTAGAATGCATAAGAATCAAAAATATGATAATTCATACAACCAAGCACATGCCCACCAGGTGTGGGTTATCCTCCATTAATCACAGGAGTAGGTGTGATGATGAGAGGATAAGCGTACAAAGGTGTAGCATGTAAAATAATGTTGTAGACACCATTTGCTAAAATATGAGTGCTAATTACTATGTTTTCTACATAACAACTCAGTTAATTATGCAAACTCTAGTGTTGTCAACATAACAACTCATAAGAGTACACAAACTCCTAAGTGTCTCACCTAAGAATAATAAAATAATGCATAATAATAAAATAATGCATTAACCTAAGTAAACTTAAGTAAAGTGTAAATAGTAAATAAATATTTATACCAACAATATGAAAGATATAAGGTCAAGTTGAGGATTAAAAGTGTATGTATGTATCTTGAAGATTTGATGATGCTAAGAGGATGCAAATTACAAGGATAAGTAGAATATCCTTGTGGAATTGAAAAGATATATTTGATCAGGAAGGATCAAATATACAACCCAGAATTTAGATCTATAATCAACAATTTACAAATGGCTATTTAGTTTCATTCAAATTAGGTCATATCATTATTACTCTCTAACCATTGTAGCAATGATCTAAATCTCTTAACAGAGAAGCAATTCTATTGAATTGTCTAGAGACCTCTAACAAGGCCACTCCTAATAGAGTGATTAAATCTTCTAATAGGATCACACCTAACAGTGTGTTCTATAACCTTTAATAGGGCTCACTTCAAAAGAGTGAAAAATAGTAACTAGTTGCAATTGGTGATTTTTCTCAAATTGGGTTTCCACATTAAATCTTGGTGTCAAATGTGTTCATGCTATTTCCTTTATGTGTTTGCAAATAATTTAAATTAATGGAAATCATAGATAACATCTTGATATTTTTATGTTAATTTTTTACGAAGCATATTTAGTATTTATCGAGTTACAACTTTTCTTTGTGTGTCGAGCTTTAGAAAAATTAAGTTTTGACAGAATTATTTTGTACTAACATCTAAGGGATCTAAGAAATATTTTGTAGTAATTGATTCATGCCTCTCCTCTTAGTTACTCCTCTTATATTTTCAAAAATTGGTATTAGATCTTTTGGTGCTTGTAGAGACGGTTTCAAGGACCTAAGCTAAAGATCAAGATGTCTTACAGAAGAGAGATTCCCAAGTTGAATAGAGACAATTTTGTAGCATGGCAAGGACTTATGAGATTACATCTTATGACTATAAGTGACTTAGGTTGTAAATATCTTGATATTTAATACAAGACTCCTATTGTAACATTATCAATTGAAGATATTGCTAAAAAGAAGAATCAAAACATCATGATGATTGATATTGCATCTGCTCTTAGTTATTCTAAATATGATGAAGTAAAAGACTATAAAATAGCTCATGAAATGTGGACCAAATTGAAAGACATTTGTGAAGGAGATGACAACATAAGAAGAGCTAAAGTAGAAATTCTTAGAGGTCATTTTGATTAGATTAAAATGAGAGAAGATGAAAACATTGCAAAATATGTCGAAAGAATCATTGCAAGTATGAGCGCAATCAAAGCATGTGGGGGAGAAATTTGATAACAAAAATAGGGTACTCAGAATCCTTCTTCCTATTTATGCAATTAGAGTGTATACTATTCAAGAGATGAGATGTGATCCAAAATAACTTTGGATGGTCTAGTTGGAAGATTGATAGCTTTTGAGTTGGATAACTATGATAACTATGTTCCTAGTTCAAAAAGTATTGAGTCTACATTTGAAGCCAAAATCTCACTCAAGAAAAAGAGTAAGAAATCAAAAGCCAATCAATCAAAAAATGAAGAAGAAATAGAAGAAATTTTTGATACTGATCTTGAAGTTATTGAAGCCCTACTTGCAAGGAAATACTCCAAAGGCAGAGGAAAGTACAAAGGAAAGATTCCTCTAATTTTCTTTTCTTGTGAAGAAGTTGGTCACGTTGCTACTAAGTATCCAAATAGAGAAAACAAGAATGAGAAGAAAAGAAACAAGTACAAAGGCAAGAAGGAATTCAAGAGCTACAAGGAAAAAGGTAAGAAATCTTGTTTTATGGCTAAAGATTTTGATAACAGTGAAGATGAAATGGTATATATTGTTGTAAAAGATGAATTTGATGATGAAGGAGATAAGATGGCACTTATCTCTCATGTTAGCAAAAATGATACTTGGATTATTGACAGTGGCTACTCACATCATATGACTTGAGACAAAACAAAAATTGAGCACATGGAATACTATGATGGTGGTAGTGTGAGATTTGGAAACAATGAACCTTGTAACATAAAAGGAAGATGATGTATCTCTTTGACTAATGAACTTGTATGTGATAATTCTTATTGGGTTGAAGGACTAAAGCATAATCTACTAAGTGTGGCATAGTTGAATACTATTGGATTCAAAGTAGAATTCATGGATGGAAAGGCCAAAATGCTAGATGGAAAAGGAAATCTAATTGGATATGGCAAGCAAACAAAAGGTAATTATTTTATCCTGATCTTAGTGAAATCTCATGTTTTATTGCTCAAATAGAAGAAATCTAGTTGTGGCACAAAAGACTATGTCATTTGCATAAAAGTAAAAGGTTGTGTCACCTTTCAGGCTGACTTATTAGAATAACTAAATTTGAGTATTTCTATTTAAAAATCCTTTTTTTTAACATATGAACTAGATAAATTAACTCTAGCTATTTTATATATGGTCTCACACTTTTCTAATTGTTAATGTCTTAAATGCATATTTTTATAATAGTTTGTATCCAATTATTAAAGAAATAAAATTATTTTAGAAATGTGGCATTTCAATAACTCTTACTATTTTATGATTTTTTTTAATAATATGTAAACATCATTTTATAGAGCTCAAAGTCAAGAATATTCTCATATAGATATTATAGTGTCTAAATTAGATATAGTGTATTGTAATTAAAAATTTCTACAACCACATATTTTAACACTCAGAAAAATGTCAGTTTTAAGAAAGAAAAAAATATTAGATCACATAAAAAAAATCTAAAAATTATATGATGTTCTAGAGGAAAGAGTCCTTTTCTAGAATGTATAATTTTTCTCCTAGTTAGAAGAGATTTGTTTTGAAAAATGTGGTGGGAGACAAAAACTATCAATTTCAAGTGAGTTGAAATTTTAATCCTTATAAAAGAGAAAATATAGGCCTAAGGCCATTTTTTATTATTTATTTTTCTAGATATATATGTTATCTAAAACATAGTTTGCGATCAAAGGGAAATAAGTTTATTTCCATATAGTTTTGTGGTGGAAACTAGAGCCCTAATTTTTTAGCACCTAAAAAATTATCTATAAAAATTAGGAAAATATATCAATTCTTATTCCAAATAATTATTAAAAATTATAATCTTAAATTTCATCCATTTCTACATATTTCTTTAGTTTATTTCATTTCCAAATTTAAAATAATAATACCAATTTTATGTCAATGAAGGTGAATAGTTATACTTTTGGTAACCTTTTCTTTTATAAATGGGTGACTCAAGTTTGTGTTTTTACCCATGTAAACTTTGATAATCTAGTTAAGATAAGCAAACATAAAAGAGTAAGAAGTATTCTTAGTTTGAAGAAACCTAATATGGGTCAATGACAAAATTGTCAAATTGGTAAGATGGAAAAGACTAGTTTTAAAAGCAAGAATTATCATTCTGATGAAGTATTAGAGCTTGTGCATACCAACTTATGTGGATCTATTTGAATAGAGAGTTACAGTGGAGATAAGTTTTTCATTCTTTTTGTTGATGATTATTCTACAATGATGACTGTAATGTATCTAAAAGAAAAATTAGAAGCTTTTCAAAAATTCAAATGGTACTTGGCAAGAGTAGAAAAAGAAAATAGAAATAAATTGTAATGCTTGAGATTATACAGAGGTGGTGAATTCATCTCTATAGAATTCAATAAATTCTACATAGAAAAGGGAATGAAAAGACAAGTATCAACTCTTGGTACACCTCAGTAGAATGGCATAGCTAAAAGAAGGAATAGATCTATCATAGATTGTGCAAGAACATTGCTGATAGAAAAGAATGTTGCATTAAAATACTAAAAGGAAGCAATTAGCACTGTAGTTCATACCTTAAATAGAGTACAGCTAAAAAAGACTCAAATCAAACTCCTTATGAACTATGGTATGGCTTCAAACCTAATATAAGTTACTTGAAAGTATTTGGTAGCAAATGTTATATCTTGAAATAATCTAGAAAAGAAAAATTTGACATCAAAGGTGATGAAGGCATATTTCTAGGATACTCTTGCAGAAGCAAAGCATAAAATGTTTGAATTTTTTTACTCATAAAATCATAGAAAGTGCACATGTTAGAATTGATAAGTTTGCAAAAAAGAGTGAAGAATAAAGCAACAAAGTGCCAGAGGATTACAAAAGATTTTTTTACTATGAACCTGATACCCTACCAAATCTATCTGAGAGAAAGGAGGCTTCACCTCTCATGTCCCCAAAATCTCCAATAGTTACCAAGTTGCAGATAATGCAACTTGAGTGACAGTCTAAAGGACTTGAGTCAAAGGCTACTGAGCTAGTTCAAACTAAGCCTAAAGGACCCGAGTCATAGATAGTGGGACCCAAGCTAGATACTAAAGTTCATGATGAAATCACTAAAATTCATTCCAAATCCAAAGAACCTATGTCAGCAAGATATGTTAGAAGGCATCATGCACTTGATCAGATCATTGGAGATAAATTAGATGGAACAATGACAAGAAGCAAAATGATAGGTACATGTCTACTTGCTAAATTTGAACCTAGAAATGTTAAAGATGCATTGGATAATGAAATTTGGATTGAAAAAAGGAATGAAAAAATAGAATAGATAGAAAAGAACAAAAATTTGACTCTTGTTCCTAGACCCAAGGATAAAAATGTAATTGGCACAAAGTAGGTGTTTAGAAACAAGCTGAATGAAGATGGAAAAGTATCTAGAAACAAAGAAAGGTTGCTCTGTAAAGGTTATTCTCAAGAAGAAGGTATTGATTATGGTGAAAATTTTGCTCTTGTTGCAAGATTAGAAGGTATTGGAACTTTACTAGCATATACAGCTTACAGAGGATTTAAAATCTATCAAATGGATATAAAATTTGCATTTTTGAATGAAATCCTTGATGAAGAAGTCTACATTGAACAACCTAAAGGTTTTTTAGATCCTAGCAAAAAGGACATGGTTTGCAATTTGCACAAGGCACTATATGGTCTTAAGCAAGCTCCTAGAGCTTGGTATGAAAGACTTTATAATTACTTGATACAAATAGGTTTTCAAAGAACAAATGACAACAATAGTTTGTACATCAAAGAAGGACTAGATAAGAAGATTATGTTGGTAGAAATATTTGTTGATGATACTTTATTTAGAGGAAATAATGACTTGTGTAAGGCATTTTTTAGAAGAAATGAGTAATGAATTTTAGATGTCTATGTTTGGTAAGATAAAATTCTTTGTTGGATTACAGATTTAATAGAAGAAATATGGTATCTACATTACTCAATCTAAATATGTAAAGTAGATACCAAAGGAATTTGGAATGGAAAATTCAAGACCAGTAGGAACCCCTATGTCTATTAGAGATAAGCTTTCCAAAAATTATGATTCTAAAGAGGTAGATCAAACCACATATAGATCAATGATTGGAAAATTACAATATGTAGTGCATACAAGACCCGGTATTGCATTAGTAGTCAGTATGGTAGAAAGGTTCTCAAAAAACTCAAAGAAAATCACATGATGGTAGTCAAAAGAATCATGAGATATATGAAAGCTACTAAAAAATATGGTTTATGGTATAAAATAGGAGGCAATTTAGACTTAAAAGTATTTACAGATGCTCACTAGGTAGGAAGTATTGATGATAGAAATAGCACTAGTGGTGGAGCATTATTTTTTGGTAAAAGACTAGTGTCTTGGACAAGAAAGAAATAGAATTGTATCTCTCAATCCATAGTAGAGGCAAAATATGTGGCAACGGAAGTTAATTGTTCTAACATTGTTTGGTTCAAATAACTGATGACAGGTATGAAGATAAAGATCAAGGATCTTGCAGTCATATACTATGATAACAATAGTGCAATCAATATATCAAAGAATCTAGTAATGCACACCAAAACAAAGCACATTACCATAAAATATTATTTCTTAAAAGAATTGGTGCAAGATAAAGAAGTCAAATTGGAATATGTGAACTCAAAAGAACAAATTGCAAACATATTCACCAAGACTTTACCTAAGGATGCATTTCTATATCTAAGATGTAAGATAGGGGTCATTCCCCTATCTAAAGCTCACTAAATGAAGTTTAGTGATGCATCAACTAAATCCATATTAAAGATCAATTAGTTGTGTAGTATTAACAAAGGCATATTGCAAATGAATCTGTACTTGAGGTACATTGACATTAACTAAACATTGTCTTTGGCATGAGATGTCAAAGAGGGAGAAATATACTATCATATCTCATAGAAATTTTGTTGAAAAGGAGGATTTTTTTGTCATAGAAAGTTTGATAAAGAGATTTGAAAAAGGAAGAGAAGAATTATCAACAAGGGAGAATGAACTTGGCAAAAGTTCTAGCAAACATAAGTTTTCTAACAGAGGGATAAACTAAAGGCAGAAAGAGTTTACATTGACAGAGGGAGTTCTTAAGGATGAGAATCAAAATGAAACTAAGTATATGTTCCTTACTTTGTTCTTACTAAAAAATTTCATTGTGTTATGACATGTTGTGTTGCCATTAATGCCAAAAAAGGAGATTGTTAGAACAATTGATTAATTATGTATTGTCTCTGATGTTACACAAAATTTCATATCATTTCTAGTCAGTGTATGTTGAGCTCACTCAGGCAGTGAGGACATTTTTCTATGGCTACCAAGCATTCTAGGGTTTGTTTAGTTCAGAAAGCAATTTCTACCAAGTTTACTTAGGCATCAAAAGAAAGATTATAGAAGATAAGTGTTAATCAAGCTCACTCAGTTAATGAAGGAAATAATGGATGGAACCAGTGCTAACTGAACTCACTCGATTACCAAAAGAACTTTGAAGGGATACAGTATTGGTTGATTTCACTTCATTAACAAAAGAAAATCATTTCAGAGTTATTGTCTATTGAGCAAGGTCGGCTAATGAAGGATTTTCTTATTTTGGCATATTAAGTTTAATTGTTGTGATTGTTGGTTATAGCTGACTGAAAAGATGAATATTAATTATTCTAAGTTATATTTGAGCCAAATTGAAAATATGAAAGATATAAGAATATGTTTAAGTTGAGGAGTAAAAGTGTATGTGTGTATCTTGAAGATTTGATGATGCTAAGAGGAAGTAAATCAGAAGGATAAGTAGAATATCCTTGTGGAACTGAAAAGATATATTCAATTAGAAAGGATCAAGTATAAAAGCTAGAATTGAGATCTATAATCAGCAATTCAGTTACATTTAAATTAGGTCATATCATTGTTACTCTCTAACCATTGTAGTAGTGATGTAAATCTCTTAACAAAGTTGGCTTAAGAGCCATTTGTAAATCCTTTAACAAGGTGGTAGTTCTATTGAATTGTCTAATGACCTCTAACAAGGCCACTCCTAATAAGGTGATTAAATCCTATAATAAGGTCACACCTAATAGTGTGTTTTGTAACCTTTAATAGGGTTGGCTCCTAATAGGGCTCACTTCAGAAGGGTGAAAAACAGTAACTAGTTGCAATTGGTGGTTTTTTCCAAATTGGGTTTTCATGTTAAATCTTGGTGTCAAATGTATTCATGTTATTTCCTTTATGTGTTTGAAACTAAGTTAAAGTAACAATAATCACAGATAGAATCTTAATATTTCCATGTTAAATGTTGACCTAGTATATTCAATATTTACCAAGTTACAACATTTCTTTATTTGTCAAGTTTCAACAAATTTAAGTATTGACAGAATTATTTTGTATTGACATCTAAGGGATTTGAGAAATATTTTTTTAGTAATTGATTCACCCCTCCCCTCTCAATTAATCCTCTTATATTTCCAACAAATACATGATACAAAACTAATAACTTCTTCAAGGAGCACACTTGACTAGGCAGGGGAAAATACAAAATAATAGGGACAAACATAGAACAAGGGAAAAAAACTATATAAGGATTTATAGGGATATAAAAAATGTACAAACCCTAACCATTATTCATGGAAAATATAAGTATTTTAAGAATAATACCTCTTCAAGAACTATCTATGAACTAGCTACTCAAGAATATCACGAGATTGTTATCTTATGAAGTATTAATCTTCACCATTATTATCATGGATTTGATAAGGGACAAGCCAAATGGGGTCAAATTCACCATGCTTTTTTTTGTCTTCAACTCTAGCATTCCATAATAACACTAAATCCTCAAGCTAGAACTTCCTATTTGATGCCTTCTTGTCATAGAAATACTTCATTTGTGCTTGCTATCTTGCATTTTGTGTAGAAGCACTCCTTCTTGTTTCATCCAATTGTAATATTTCATCCATTCTCATTTGCATGTCATCAACAATTTCTTCATCATAAACTTGGATGAACTTACATATTTCATTCAAATTGTTCTAAGGCAATCTTGCTTGGATTCCATACACTAAATCAAAGGGGGCATAACCAATAGATTTCTTCATTTTAACCCTTTCTTCCCATAGTGGCAGAGGCAACTTGGAATCCTTAGCCTTCTAGTATAACCAATAGATTTCTTCATTTTAACCCTTTCTTCCCATAGTGGCAGAGGCAACTTGGAATCCTTAGCCTTCTTGTTTTCTCCTAGAATCCTCTTGATAATCTTGAGTAGACTTTTATTTCTAGACTCTGCCTAACCATTTCCTTTGGGGTGGTAAGGTGATGAGGTAGACTTAATGAAGCAATATTTTTTACAAAAAATATTATATTCATCTGAACTAAAGCACATAGAATTGTTAGTGATAATTTTTTCTAGGCACCCAAATATAATTATGATATTATTCAACATGAAATTTATCACCACCTTTCTTGTTGCATTCTTGGTAGGAATTGCTTCTACCCACTTTGTGAAATAATCAGTGGCAACAAGATCCAAGAATGCCCTCCACTAGATTTATTTGAGATTTCACCAATGAATTCAATGTCCCACTATTGGAAAGGTCCTTATACCTCCATTGGCTCTAATGGAAGATTTCCAAAAAAAATCAACTTTCCACTAAATTTTTGACATGCATCACATTTCTTTACTAGTTCTTGTGCATCCTTGAATAGTGTAGCCCACCAAAAACTAGACCTAAGGATATTGTGAGTTGTTATTTTTTCCATGCAAGGATCCCCACACACTCCTTCATGCATGACACTCAAGATATTCTTTGATTCCTCCTCATTCATACATTTTATAAAAGCACCTTCCAAGTCTCTCCACCATAACTAGCCTCTAACAATGATATATCTAATAGCTTGTAACTTCATAGCCCTCTTTTGATTTTTTGTAAGTCCTAATGGAGTCTACATGTGCTATGGATAGAATATTATATCTTTGTACCAATCAAAAGTGTCCATGTAACATAAATCATTCCTACAACCATCGTCAAGTTGGTTAATCCTATTTTCTTCCAAGTTAGCCCCTAACATTAGTTTAGCGAGGCCTTGACCTCTAACCAACTTAGTAATTTAAATATCAGTGTCAAATTCTTGGATCCTATTGATCCATCTACATCTTCTCCCTCAAACCTCCTATTGTGAGAAGGTGTCTTTTATTGGAGCACTTGGAACAAATGCAACTATAGTGGTTCCCATTAAATATCATTTAAATGCCTTCACTACATTAACTAGTGCATATGCTTTTTTTTCATTTATATCATACTTAAGTTCAGAAGCTTGCAATAATTTTCTAAAAAATGCAATTGGTTGTTCAAAGACTTCTTCATTCTTTTGCAATAAGATAGTAGAAACTATATGATATGAGACAAAAGAAAAAATGTGCATAAGATTTGCATAATTTTGAGCTCGTAAATAGGGGCATCCTTAATGACTTTCTTTATATTACTAAATGCCATGCTTGGCTCTGCACCTCATTTGATCTCAAAGCCTTTCTTTAATATTTTGGAAATATGCCTACTTACCTTAGCAAAGCTAGTGACAAATTTTCTGAGAAAACTTATCTACCCAAAGAATGATTGAATACCTTTAACATTCTTTAGCTTTTGAATTTTGTCTATTGCTTCAACTCTTTTAGGATCAATTTTGACTCCTTTTCCAACTAAGTCACCCAATAGGTTATCATTTGTAATAGAAAATGTGCATTTTCTAGGATTTAAAGAAATGCCAAATTTTAATGCTCTAAAAAATATCTTCTATAGGTGCATGCAGTGATCTTTTTCATCTTTTGAGTAAGCAGTTAAATCATCCTAGTATACTACTAGAAATTTATCAATAATAACTATGAAAGCTACATCCATAGCTCTTTGAAAGGTAGCACCAGCATTGGTTAAACCAAATGGTATTCTACTATAGACATAAGTATCCTAAGGTGTTGTAAATGTAGTCTTATACTATTTTGATTCTTTTACAACCGCCTAGTTCTAGCCTAAGAACCCATCTATCATGGATATGAGCTCTGATCTAGTTACTATTTATAACATTACTTCCATGTTAGGTAAGCCATAATTATCCTTCAATGAAGATATGTTTAGATTTCTAAAATTGACACATAATCTAATATCTTCATTCTTCTTCCTAACTAGAACTAAATTAGACACCCAAGATGAATGTCTAATAAGCTTGATAATTCTAACATCTCTAATTTTTATCAACTCTTCTTGCCTCTTGGGTGCAAGAGTGGGATTTATTGGTCTTTGCTTCTATTTGAAAGGCTATTCTCCATCATTCAATGGAACTTCATGTTGAAAGAGGTCTTCTCTGTAAGCTTTCAAGACATCAAATGACCAAGCAAATACATGTTTGTATTTTCTTAATAAACCAATAAATTCTTACCTAATCTTAGGGGTTAATTTCTTACCAATATATACTTTCTTAGGTTCTTCATTAGTCCTTAGGTTCACTTCCTCTAGAGCTTTAGAATTTGACTCTTTGTTCTTAGTTTAGATCTATCATGACTATCAAAGATAGACTCCAAAATAACCAACTATTTTGGAATCTTGTTGGTTTTCAATTGTACAACTTCCTACCTAAAAATAGTCTCTTTACCATAAATATTTTCAACATAAGTTGTACCAACAATTTCTTGCCCCCAAAATTGATCTTCACAATTTAAAAATCTGATTATATCTTTATCTTCCTCAAAGACATACCAATTTTGAATATTATCAAGGACTGAAGGTCCATTCTGCACTTCAATATTTGACACACTAGAAAATGATGTATCATCTAGCTTAATAGCTGTATTAGCTAATAAATTAGCCATTTTTTTGTTACTTTTGTCCTAGGCTATTCCAAAAGCATCAAAAAATTCAATTATATCCCAAAAAATATTCATTGTTTCAATCTTTTGTTCTTTGAAACATATACTCCTCTAACTTGAGAACAATTTGTTTAGAATCCCTAATAACATGCAACTTCTTGATTCCATATTTTACTAAAATTTTAATCCTAATAAAAGTAATTAATACTTAGAAATTTTATTGGTACATACAAAATTTAGAGTAAATGAATATCTAAATGTATTTCTCTTTCAGGATATGAATACTGCCCTAGCTCCTAATCCTTCCTTAGAACTTGCTCCATCAAAATACATATTCTACAAGTTCTATGAATTTATAAAACAAGTTACTTCTTATGCAATCCATGGGAGTAGCTTCCCAATATCTTGAATGATAATTATTCTCTAAATGCATTAACATCTATGTCCAAGAATCATGTGGCATTTGTCAACACTATCTCCAAAAATATAAGTGACCCTTGGCTCTCTATAAATTTTGATAACCTTGCCTCCTATATGAAAAGTGGAATATGATAGGTCACATTGCAGGCTACCTCCCATTGTAGCACTCTATTTTCTAGAGAGTAGCATTCCATAATGGGGAGGAATATCAACTACAAGGACTATCATGGTCATTTAAGCCTTAGGCTAAGCAGCTAGTCTAAAAGGCAATGCATTAATGGTACCTATGAGAGGAACTTCTCTTGCATCCATTTCTCTACACCTACCTTGTTTGGTGTCTACTTCTAAGCCAAAAGCCTCCATAACTTTGAAAGGCATTATGGCATTTGATGCTCATGAATCTTTCATGCAATTTTTCAAGGCTTTATCATTTATGACTAAGCTGGGGAAGAAAAGGTTGATGTCTAGTAATTAGGCTATAGATGAATTATTCAAATACATCTGGGGTGTTTGGGACATGACTCCATTATCTTCTATGAAAACTAGTGTTTGTTGCATGACTATGGGCTTTTTCTCAACAATACTACTATTTCCTATCCTACCCAACCAACCAAGAGCTTTATTTCTATGTTCTTCTATTCTAAACATTTTAGATAGGGGAACTTTAATAGTAATCTGAGATAACATGGATATCATGTCAATAGGATCATAAATAGTAGGCTTAATAGAAATACCTAAAGGTGATAGTTCTTAAGTGGTAGGCCCTACCATTTTCTTAATGACACAAGGTTCTGATTTCTTGTCTTGTACACTAGTTTTGACTATTTCAACTCTTTGAAACTGAACTTGCTTTTAAGGATCCTAGTTCTTGTTCTTACTATCCTTGACTTTAACTGTCACTATATTATATTTCTTACTTTCATCAGTCATCTTGTGAGTAATATCTTTGATGAAGATGCCAAATGTCTTACTAATATCATTATTGATAGTTCTACTTCTCATATTGTAATTATAGTGCATTTAGGATATCATCTCTATTTGTAATCCTGTCAATCTCTTCCTTAGATGGTTTTCTCAAATTTATGTAACCAATGCTTGACAATGTCATGCAAACCTTATCTTCATCATCTGAAAATACTTGATGATGATGTAATTGATAAATACTACTTTGGTCTGCAATATCATTTTCAGATTCTTCTAAATCAGACTCCTCACCATCATCACATAAATTTACCATATTGCAACTAACATCCTCATTTCCTTTCTCCTCCTCCCCTTTTCATTTTGTATCTATTGATTTGCAAGAAATGATAGAGCTAATGCACAATAATTAGGGGAATGAGGAGACTAGCATACAACACACCATGGTACATCATCTGTCATATTAACAGAATTTCTTTACAAAGGGTCAAGTGTACCTTTGTCCTTAGTACTTTGAGCTATATTAGAGATAAGATTATCATCTTTCCACTTAGTAGTATATGGATAATTTTTCATTCTAGGCTACCTATTGTAATGGTTATTGAATTGAAGTTTATCACCATTATTTTGCTTATTTGAATTGTTTGGTGTTGGACTCATATTCTTTAGCAAATTTAACACTTGAACCATTGTATCCTTTCAATATTTTTACCTATTGTAGGCCTATCACTTTCCTTCTTATTATTCCATGGATTGAACAATTTAGGATCATCCATTCTTCATAGATTATCAAAGGCCTTCCTATTGTTCTCAATATTTATTATCATTATGTAAGCATCTCTTAGAGTCCTAGGATATTTGTCTCTTAGGGTATAAGTCATTTTATTATCAAATGCATTAAAGTAAGTGGTAATACAAACATCCTCTCCTAACCTCATTACTTTAAAAATCTTGTACATCCCTTTCTGAAATCTCACATTAAAATCAAATGTGGACTCATTCAGGTTGTTCTTTATATTTTTGAAATCATTTAACATGAAACCTACATTAGTATTATATCCATATTGTTCCTTAAAGAGTTTCTCCAAGTCACTCCATGAACTAATGTTGTCATCTGGCAACCTTCTAAACCAATCCTCAGCATCTTTAGCCAATGAATGCACAAACAACTTCATGACCACATGTTCATGTTCCATTTCATAATCATTGAGCATGTCTATAGATGTTCTTAGGTGCTCTTCACCAATTATGGTATTATTGCCTGAAAATTTTACAACCTTATCTCTAATATCATTTGAGATAGGATGTGGGAACCCAGGGATGCCTAGAAATGACATATGTTTATATTTTTCCATGTATATGGGTCTTCTCTAAAAACCAACAGCATTTGATGTACTTGTTGCATTTTCTTAGTTTTGGACAGGGGTCTAAAGTTGTTGGATTTGTTGAATAGAAGGGATTTGAATAGTGGTAGTAGAAGATGAGGCAGGGGCTGATTGAGAGACATTTTGACTAGGTATTATTCATCCATAAGTGGGAATAGAAGGTGTGGCTTGTGAAGACATATTTGGACATGAAGCTAAAGCATAATTAGTTTTATTAAATTGTATCTTCCTTCTGGTTTCTACTACTTGTGCTTCATTCTCAACCTTTTCAATCTCTTTGCCTAAATCCTCCCTCTCCTTCTTAGCCTTTTCTAAATCTAAATCTTGTTTAGACATGAATTGATTTGTAGACTTGTTAGGAATGATTTGAGGTTTATTTATTTGTATTCCTACAACCTTTTTTTGTCCTTTATCAAAGGTTTTTTTAGTTAGGTCTATAAACTCTAGCTTAATAGGTTTGTAGGATTGGACTTGGGTTAAGATAGGTCCTTCTTTTTCCTTTAGGAGATTTTCTTGCTCTTGAACTTTAGATCTTCAAACTTCAACATCTCCAAAAACATTAGAATTTACTCTGGAGGATCTCTCTTCTAGTTTCTTATTTTGGTCTTTTAGAGCAAACATTCTCCTAAGAAAATTATCTCTCTCAATGAGAGTGTTCATTGTAATTTTCTCTTTCTAATTTTCCAAATGAATGTGTTTGGTTTCTTCTTCAGATACCCTTCTTCTAAGGATTTCTACTTCAAAAAATAGATCATCATGATTTACAGTTCCTACTTTAGATTCTATAAAATTATCCAAATCTATCAAATTTATCTCAATGTTAGGGAATTGCTCAAGATGTGATCTATTGGACTAAATACTCCTAGGTCTGAGACATTGGTACATTTCTTCTACAATAGTGGTTCTAAAAAGAGTATCTCCAATAGGTGATATCATTTATCTTGATAAAACCCCTCTTCATGATAAGGCATTTTGAAAACATTATCCAAGAGCCTAGTGGTTTTAGATTTGAAACTATGAGATGAAATCTCCTTCTTAGGTAAGGGTTGGTATTGTGGGCTATCTCTAGGTTTCCATGTATACCTAGATTCCCGTTTCTTTTTAGGTCAATTATTTCTACTACCCTTTTGTGAATCTATATACAATGGGATATTTGGGTTTTCTTTTACATAAGCTCTTGTATTTTTCCACTTATCAACCATCTTTCACTTTTAAAATAAGCAAAAATAACAAAATCTAAGACTAATTTGCCACCCTCTAGGGGGAAATATCTTCTATTTGGTTAAACTACAAGGAACTTTATGAGGGAAACTTTTTTGAAACAAATCTGACAAAAGGGACCCAACCCTAATTCTTTTTATATTATATACTTTTTAGAAAACAACTCTATTCAGCTAATAAGGTACTTTAAAAACCTTTCTATGTAACAAAATTTCTATGGTACTAGACATTTGCAAATTTTCAAGGTTTGTCATTCAAAAATGACCAATACCCAAGCATGATCTCACAAGATAATAGAATATGATGGTAGATGTGCAATTTCAATAGAGATTCTAGAACTTTGGAGTTCTTTTCTTTCACCAAATCCCTAGTAGAGTCACCATTTTTTTGGTGTTTCACAACTACTCAAAAACAAACAACCTAATACTAGGGTTCAATGGATAAAAAAAGTCTAAGGGTTAGCTACTTCCTATATTCAACTAAAAAATCCTTAGATCTAGACCAACATTAACAAAATCACAAGGATTTTGTATACTTCAAGCTTTTCATGTCTTAGGTGAGTGCACCTCAGGGATGAAATGATTAGATATTTAATACTCCCTTCACAATTCACTTGTTGATATTCTTTTCTTCAAAATCTATCCCCTATAGCAGATTTGGTCACAAATCTTCTAAGTTTTGCAAATAACTCTTGATTACAGTAGCTAAATATGACACACAAAGAATTCTTGCAAATAAGTGTTGGCGAGCAATTATTTCTTCATTACAAAAAAGTAAAAATTAATTTGATTTATATTTGTGCTCTGTGCAACCACATGATTTCTAACATTTTGCATCTAAATTGATGATCAGTACCCTATCCATTAGTATGCAGAGTCTACCCAACAAAACTTGACCTATTTAATTGCCTTACAATCAAATTATTAGTAATAAACCCTAAACCCCATTCTTATGAATATCCTTCTTATATGGCTAGAAATCCTATCAAATTGTTGAACCACTTACTTAATCCCTTGAATTAAAAGCACCAGCAATTTGATATACAGCCTATCCTAGTTGCATTAAATTGTATGAGCCTTGCTCATTCAAACCCAACATAACTAGCACATAAAAATGGAGATAGAGTTTAGAGAAACCAAAAATGGAAAAATATTCCTTTTGTATTAATTCTCCTTGAAAAACATATAGTATTGGTATAACTCTAGAATACTTCAAGACATGACAACTTATCATTCAATGTTCACTTATATTCTCAGATTTGCAAATGAATATATCACACCAATTTATACAAAGATAGAGTAGATCAGATGTAAAATAGCATAATAGTAAAAATTACATAGATTCCAAACCTCAACTCCACATCTTGGAAATCCTTTTCTAGGAAGGATTGTAAAAAGCTTCAGATGGGAGGACAATTGTCAAAATTCTAATGAAAACAAAATACAAAGATATTTTTCATTTAGTTACATTCAAACATTCTTTGTATCTTGATGAAAACTTTGGATGTAGTTGCAAAACTAGAAGGTGGCATCATCAGTAGGTGTCTTTAGCATCTTCATGTTGGTCTTCAAACTCCTATCACTTTCTCTCTTTTATCTATATTCATTTTGCCTCTAACTACATCTTAACTATATTTTATGCCATACTAGTCACTGTCACTAGATGGTAAAGCTTTAATGTCTACAATAACATCCCATATAGAAATTTCTATATCTACATCTGGCTAGGTGGCATTTCTAACTAGTTCAAACTCATCAAGGCATTTCCTCCATTTGGCATATATATTGTCTTCACATCAGCAGTTATTTTTGACATATCTTCCTCTATCTTGTAAAGCACATATATCATGTCATATATTATTGTCACACTTGCTTCATCATTGCAATTGGCTAAAAACCTAGGATGATCTAGAATATTATCAAAAGAGGATGACCATTCTACCCAGTCTTTAATCTTTCCATCACTATCCAAAATTGTAGGCACAAAATTGGGTGTTCCTATAGAAATTGTCTTCATCTTATTTTGTATCTACTAAAACTTTCCATTGAAGAAACCATTCAAATCTATCACCTTTTTTATTAATATTTTGGTGTTTACAATAGTTATCTTTAGTAGATCCTTCTTTTGTGCAAGCACATGTACCAAACTATCAAAAAATTTAGTGTGTGGCCCCCAAGTAGTGAAAAGTGGAGACATGTTGTGATTTCATAATGCACGCCCCATTTCTCCTAGAAATGGAGACCCCCTAATATAATTTTTTCTTTCTAGACCCTTGTTCTAGGGTCTAAGTCTTTTTTATGGTTCTACCTAGTGTCTAAGTCTAGTGTTGCCCTCTACCAGAAAAACCCAGTTCTTAAAAACTGGATATTTTGAGAGAAAATTGAACTTTGGATGTCAAGGTGTGCACTACGACACCTATTGCACCTTTCAAGGTGTGCTAGTGCACTAAGTGCACTAGTGTGAGAGCATTTCCCTTTGGAAGTGTACACCTATGTACATGCTGATGGGGACACAACCCAAGAACAGAATGGAAACAACAGAAAAGGGGAATTATATTAACTGAGAAAATAAGCTAGTACAACCAATACAGGAAAATAAACTTCAAAACATGCCCTAAGGGCTTACAATAGCATAAATCTGGAGATAATTTCTCCTTATGGTACCTCCTCTCAAACTCCACTCCGAACTGCCTTTTACAATGCTAGAAATCTCCTTAAATAGACCCCAGAGGGTTAAGGACTAGGAGTATATTCTAGAAAGTGCTAGTAGGCATCCACTGACAAAATAGAAGGTTCCGGAAGCTGCGTTAGAAGTTGGTGCAAATCTAGAAGAATCCAAAAATGGTAACCGAACTTCTGGGAGGCATAACTTTTGAACCGTAGCTCCGATTGACAAACTATTTACATTTTTGAAAAGCTCTCAAAGCGCTCTATAGCCCTATGGACAAGCTTAGCTTGTCCCCCATTTTTTGACCCTTTTTGAGGTCATTTAATGCCCCAAACCTGACTTTGAAGCATTCTTAGGAGGTCTCCAAAACTCAAAAAACTGCAATAACTTTCAAACCATGGGGCCTATTGACCTGATTCTTTTTCTGGAATGATCTAAATCATGATTACATTCATCTAGCCAATTCACACCTTCTAGTTTACTAAAATGATGGCCCAAGTACATGCTCCTATTTTTTCAGGATTTTCAAACACACTGATAGTTGAACTATGAGAGTTGGAACCTTTATTTGAGCCAAATGGGTATCCAAAAATGTAAAGACATGAAACAGAAACTAAGTCTAAGTACATTTTTTTGGGTGACACGAGATTGCCCTTATACCTCCGGATGCTCCTGCATCAGACACCTAGAGTAGATTGAAAAGTGACCCTGTCACTTTATGGATGGTAGAGGAAATCCCAAATGGGAAACCTCAGCTGCTAAAATCCAAGTTGAGTCCTCGATCGGCCGTCCTTTCCATTTGACTAAATACTCTTCATACTGCCTGTTTCTGGTACTCCTATCCACACGATGATCTAGAATGTCTTCTATCTCCTCCTTCTTAGAGCTAGGAATTGGACATGGCTCTAAAACCAGCTCCTCATCTGCACCATCATCATGATACTCTGTTAAATTTGCAATGTTGAAAATGGAAGAAATGTGAATACCATCTGGCAGCTCCACCTCATATGCATTTCCTGAGTTATGTTTCTTCAAAACTTTGCAGGGGCCAAATTTCTTCATTTTCAGCTTGTTGTAAGTACCAAATGGAAATCTTTCTTTTCCTAAGTGCACCATGACTAGATCCCCTACTTGGAATTCCTTATGTCTTCTCCTTTGATCAGCCCTAGCTTTATACTCTTGATTCATCTTGATAATGTGTGCTTGAACCTTCTCATGTAGACGCTTGATGTGTTCAGCAAATTCCTCAGCTTCAACACTTGTTCTCTCCCCTTGTTCTATCTTCCTCAATTCTGGTGCAGTCCTTGGGCTATTCCCATATACAATTTGAAATGGTGATTTTCCAGTACTCCTATTTACAGAGTTATTATAAGCAAACTCAGCCTATGGTAGAATCAAATCCCATCCCTTGGGCTTATCTCCAACTAAACATCTCAGCAAATTGCCCAAACTTCTATACCACTTCTGTTTGGCCATCAGTCTGTGGGTGATGCGTGGAATTGAATTTCAAGTCTGTTCTCAACTTCTTCCACAATGTCCTCCAGAAATACCCCACAAATTTAGTATCTTTGTCAGAAACTATACTCCTTGGAAGACCATGTAGTCTTACCACCTCTTTGCAAAACAAGTCTGCAATATGGACAGCATCATGAGTTTTGTGGCATGGAATGAAATGTGCCATTTTGGAGAACCTATCAACCACCACGAATACTGAGTCATTACCCCTTTGTGTCCTTGGCAATCCAAGAACAAAATCCATATTTATGTCCTCCCATGGCCTTGATGGAACAGGCAATGGCTGATATAGGCCAGTATTTTGACTAAACCCCTTGGCAACTTGACAAACTTGGCAACTCTGTACAAACTTCTTCACATCCTATGTAATTTGAGGCCAAAAATAATGTTCTCTAAGAATGGCAATGTTCTTATCCCAACCAAAATATCCTGCCATCCCTCCACTGTGTTTCTCCTTAATCAGATTTTCCCTCATGGAACTCCTTGGAATGCACAATTGACTACCTTTGAACAACATGCCATCCTGAATCAAATAGTCTAACCACTTGGTTCTATCTACAGCAACAAGTTCTTTACAAGCTTTCCATGCTTCAGCAAAATCAAGATCCTCGGGGTACAAATTCTTGAGTTCATCAAACCCAACTACTTCAACCTACATTGTTGTAAGCAACAACTGTCTCCTACTTAGTGCATCTGCAACCCTGTTAGATTCTCCACTTCTATGCTTCAACACAAATGTATAACTCTGCAAGAATTCTACCCACTTCATATGCCTCTAATTCAATTTACCTTGGCTATTTAGGTACTGTAATGCTTGATGATCAGTATACAAAACAAATTCCTTTGGCAATAAATAATGCCTCCATTTCTTTAAGGCTTGAACTATTGCATAGAACTCTTGATCATAAACAGAATACTTCTTCTTTGCATTATTCAATTTTTCACTAAAATATGCAATAGGCTTTCCTTCTTGGCTTAATACAGCCTCAATAGCGCTACCACTAGCATTACAATCCACCTGGAATACTTTTCTAAAATCTGGAAGTGCCAACACAGGGTATTCAGTCACCTTCTTCTTCAGCAATTCAAAACTTCTCGCAGCTGTTGCAGTCCATTTGAACTCTTTTCTATCCCCTCTTATTGTATCAGTTAGGGGTGCACATATGCCACTGAAATTCTTAATAAACTTCTTGTAAAAACTAACCAGACCATGAAATGATCTTACCTCAGTAGTAGACCTTGGAGTAGGCCATTCCAAGATGGCTTTTACCTTCTCTGGATCCATTTTGACACCTTCAGGTGATATAACAAATCCCAAATAGACTAACTCCCTTTTTCCAAAGACACACTTCTTTAGATTAATTAATAGTTTCTCTTCCCTTAGCCTTTCAAGGACACTATGAATATGCAGTAAATGTTCTTCCAAATTCTTGCTGAAAATTAAAATATCATCCAAATAGACAATAGCAAATTTTCCCAAGAACTTCTTAAGTACCTCATTCATGAGCCGCATGAAGGTGCTTGGGGTGTTTGTCAATCCAAAGGGCATGACTAACCACTCATAAAGACCCTCCTTGGTCTTGAAGGCTGTTTTCCACGCATCTCCTTCTCGAATCCATATCTGATGATAGCCACTCTTCATATCTATCTTTGTGAAGTACTGAGCTCCAATCAAGCAATCCATAAGATCATCCATCCTTGGTAAAGGAAATCGGTACTTGATTGTTATCCTATTTATAGCTCAAGAATCTGTACACATCCTCCACTCTCCATCCTTCTTTGGTGCAAGTACTGCAGGTACTGCACATGGACTCAGGCTCTCTCAAATCAAGTCCTTCCTTAGCAACTCTTGAACCTGTCTATTTAGCTCCTCTGTTTCAGTAGGAGTCATCCTATGAGCAGCCTTGTTAGGCAAACTAGCTCCTGGAATCAGATCTATCTGATGACTAATTTGCCTTACTGGTGGCAATCCATCTAGAACATTATCAGAGATAATATCTCCAAATTCCCCTAGTAAATCTAAAACTTCAAATGGTATTTCACTACTACCTTCTTTATCTTTCCTAGGAATCAAAGCATAGCACATATGCTGATGTTTCATGCCATCTAAAAACTTCCTTCCATCAACAAGAAAAATCCTAGCACTGCTACATACCTTTTCACCTTCCTTTTTCACGGGCTTCAATTTGTGGTGAACTCCATCCTTTGTCAGAGAGTATGTGTTTGCATCTCCATCATGTATTGCATGTCTATCAAACTGCCATGGTCTACCCAACAATAGATGGCAAACATCCATCGAAATAACATCACAGAGAACTTCATCATGGTAACTTCCAATTTTGAATTTTACTAAACATTGTTCACTTACCAAGACCTTATGATCATCTTTTACCCAAGAAATCTGATAGGGTTGGGGATGTTTCTCCCTCTTGAGCTTTAGCTTAGAGACCATCTCTTCTGATACCAGGTTATCAGTGCTACCACCATCAATGATCACAACACAACATTTATCCTCACACTTGCATCTGGTATGAAACAAACTCCTTCGTTGTCCTAGTTCATTCTCACCACTTAGTAGGACTCTTTCATTTACCAAGGTCTCTCCTCTTTCTGCATCCTCTGAATGTGATGATTGTGCATCCTCATCTACATGAACAACCCTAGCTTGGCCCTCAGCTCTCCTATCTATCCTTCCTTGTCATTGAGGACATTCAAAGGCATGATGACCTTCTTCATTGCAATGGAAATAGGTACCATGGAAGCCTCCTCTCCCTTGTCCATGTCCTCTACCTCTTCCTCTTTGATTTCCAAAGTCTTGATCATGGGAGCAATTGAAACCCTCATTCCTTTGGTTTCTGCTAGTACCCACATCTTCATTTTTCTTTCATTGCGGCCTCCAGATGATCTACCGCTTTCCCTTCCTCCTTGACCACACCCTCTTTGTCTTCCTTCAAACCTTTTATTCAGCTTCTCTTCAACTCGTAGGGAAAACTGGTATGCCTCTTCAATGTTGGTCATTCTTACCAGACTTAATTCCTCCTGGATGCTAGGTCGCAACCCACTGATATAATGAGCAACCTTCTCTTTATTTGCTTCTACATGCCCCGCTCTAATCAAGAGTCAGTAAAACTCCTCTGTATATTCTTGGACTAATCTTCTTGCTTTCTTTAACCCATGCATCTTCTTAAACAGATCAAGCTCGTAGTCCACAAGAATGAACTGCTTCTTCAATTTGTCCACCATGTGATCCCATCTTGTGATCTTCTCCTTTCCTCTTCTAAGTCTTTCCAGTTGAAACTCTTGCCACTAGATTTTGGCATGGCCTTTTAGTTTGGCCTTTGCAAACTTAACCCTATCTGGGTCCCTTATATCCTCATACTCAAAGTATTCTTCCAGTTCATTGATCCAATCGATCAACTCATCTGGTTTTAGATTTCCTAAAAATATACCCACTTCAATTGTAGGTCTTTTCCCAAACTTAGTAATGGCCCTAAAAAGCCTTTCCTCTATAGGATTCAGAACTTCCCCATCAACTTCCTCTTCTGGTCCCATTACTTCCTCTTCATTGTCATCCTCACTATTGTCACCTACGAAAACATTTGCTCCTCTACGAAGCTCCTCTTGCAATGCTTGTACCTGCCTCTAGAGGGCTCTAACCTCCTTGAGATCAATAGCTCTGGCCCTTCCACCATGCTCTCTTTGTGGAGGCATCTTCTAACTCGAACCCACAACCACACAGTCCTGGTGCAAACTGCCTCATAGTCGGCGCTCTGTCTACACACTCAGGAAAACTCGCTCTGATACCACTTGATGGGGACACAACCCAAGAACAGAATGGAAACAACAGAAAAGGGGAATTATATTAACTGAGAAAATAAGCTAGTACAACCAGTACAGGAAAATAAACTTCAAAACATGCCCTAAGGGCTTACAATAGCATAAATCTAGAGATATTTTCTCCTTATGGTACCTCCTCTCAAACTCCACTTTGAACTACCTTTTACAATGCCAAAAATCTCCTTAAATAGACCCTGGAGGGTTAAGGACTAGGAGTAAATTCTAGAAAGTGCTAGTAGGTATCCATCGACGAAATAGAAGGTTCCAGAAGCTGCGTTAGAAGTCGGTGCAAATCTAGAAGAATCCAGAAACGATAACCGAACTTCCGGGAGGCATAACTTTTGAACCGTAGCTTCGATTGACGAACTGTTTACATTTTTGTAAAGATCTCAAAGTTCTCTATAGCCCTATGGACAAGCTTTGCTTGTCCCTCATTTTTCAACCCTTTTCGAGGTCATTTAATGCCCCAAACTGACTTTGAAGCATTCTTAGGAGGTCTCCAAAACTCAAAAAACTGCAATAACTTTCAAACCGTGGGGCCTATTGACCTGATTCTTTTTCTAGAATGCTCTAAATCATGATTACATTCATCTAGCCAATTCACACCTTCTAGTTTATCGAAATAATGGCCCAAATACATGCTCCTATTTTTTTGGGATTTTCAAATGCATTGATAGTTGAACTATGAGAGTTGGAACCTTTATTTGAGCCAAATGGGTATCCAAAAATGTAAAGACATGAAATAGAAACTAAGTCTAAGTATGTTTTTTTGGGTGACACAGGATTGCCCTTATACCTCTGGATGCTCCTGCATCACATGCACAGGTGCACACCTCCAAAGTTGCACACCATCTCAAGCCTATAAAAGCCTAGGACCCCACCCCTTCCTTACTTGATTTTTCTTCATTTCTCTTCTGACAAGTGCACCTCTACACTTTGTGAGTTGCACTTCATCTTTTGCACCTACACACACTTAAAACAATTAAAACAACTAAGGAAAAGGTGCACACATTGACCACCTATTTTTTGCAAAAACTCAACAAAACTTTTTTTTAAACAATTTTCACCTTATTGAAAGGTGTGCACATGCGCACCTTTCAAAGACTAACTTTCTCGTAAGTGAAATAAGGGTGTGTACATAGTGCACCCCATAAAGTGCACTATGTGCACATCCCTTTTTTAAGAAACCTTCCTTGCACATTTAGGGTGCACTACATGTGCACCCTTAAGTTTTGAGGGTTTTCTTAGGAGGAAAGGTTCCCGTAACATACCCTTAATGTGTGCAAGGTGTGCCAAAGTTTTGTCTTACAGAGTGCAAAATAGAGTATTTTGCTAGTTTTGTGATAGTTTTGCATTTAGGTTGTATTTGTTAGCAATTAGGGTTTGTTTAAGGTTTGATTTTCAGCTTTTTGGACTAATGCTTGCTTTTATGTGTAGATGAAAAGGCATCCTTAACTTGTCAAAGTCATAAATTTTGACCTAGAGCTCAGAATTGAAAATTTTTTACACCATTAGAAAGAAGAACTAAAAATCTAATTTTAGTCCCTAAAATAGTGAGCCTTTGGCTACCCAATTTTAAGGACTGCTGAAAGTTTCAACTTAAAATTTTGAGTAGAAGACCTTTGGAAAAGCTAATTAAAATGACCTAGAAAAGCTTGTTAAACAAGATATGAAAATGTTTCAAACATTTGATCATTCTGGACATGGAGAAAAGAAAAAAAAATAGCAATTTGCACTAAAGATCAAAGATATCAATGTTGGACACATGAACCAGACTAGGTTCCTCATCTTATGTGATGGTTAATGACAAGATTTAACATAGGTGCCTTGGGATTTCAGATAGAAGAAGTAGAAGCAGTACTAATTTATTTTTAAAATTGGCTATAAAGAGGGTATAAATCATCAAAAATTGGAAAAATAACCACACTAGTGTGTTCCTAGACCTCATTTAAGAAAAACCTAGAAATGGTTCTCAAAGTTGAGAACTTTGAGTTTGTGGCGAATTAAGCACCTTATACAAATTTCACTAAGGCATACTTCTCCAAAGGTGCACTTCTCCCAAGGTGTGCAAGGTGCGCTTCTCCCAACATGCACTTCTCCAAAGGTGCATAGAAAGTTTTTGAAAAAGTCAAAGGTGTGCTAATAGTTAACTATTAGTTCCAAATTTAGAGCTTTCCATGCATTGAAAATGCATTCTAATAGCAATTCAACTCCTACAAACATCTAGAGAAGGTTGAGCTTCTATTTTTGACATCTCCAGAGACTCCATCATCTAATAGCTTTCTTCTTCTTATTTTCTCATGCTTTCTTTTTTTTAAGACATGTAAAGGCTCATGTGCCTATTAAATGATATAAACAAGGGTGGAGTCCTACTTAGCACTAGTTAGAGAGTTAGATTGTACATAAATAGATTTTTTATATTAGTTTAAAAGCATATATTTGCATGAAGGAATCTATCACTCTCAACACAAATTAAGGAGAATATTTCCTATAAAATTGAGGAAATAATATATGTTATTGGTTCTCTCATTGGAAGTGTATTTATTCTTGCCTAAGTGTGTTATATTTTTAGAATGTATGTTCATGGAATGCAATGGAGCCAATAGTTTTGTTACATTATTTTGATTGAGTGATCTTTTAATTCTAGTGTTTTCTATGAGTTTACAAATTTCACTAACATACTTAGTTGGAGAAGAGATCACCTTATTGTTCCTGCATAGCTTTTGGTCTTGCATGAGTGCACTTTTTATGGCCTTGTGATTTGATGAAAAGTAAAACATCTTATGATTACTAAATTCTCATTGATGATTGCATTAGTGGAATTGAGGAACCACTACTCCTATTTTCATTGGTTACCTACTGATCTTTTCAAAGGCTTAACTCATAGACATATTTTTTCGATGGCTTATGCCCATTAGGGATTTATTTTTCAAGTCATTTTCTTAACTTCTTATTACCCTATCTTCGTTATTTTCTTTTACAAACACTTTTTTAATTTAGGAACTCATATAGTTCCATTGCTAGATTGCATTCATTAAAAAAAAAAAACACCAAAAAAATATCTTTTTCTTGTGTGGTTATTTGTTTTGAGATAGAAAATAGATTCAACATATTATCTAAAATTGGTCAAACCAGTAAAGGCCAATAGGTCACAAGATCACCCAGAACCTTGGAGTTGATCCTAGATTAGCTTCTTAGGAGAGAAGTTTGAAAGGATTCCTATTGTTAAGCATTGTGCAAAATGACAACTCAACAAGACAATTGGAAAACACCTCTTAACATCTATATTTTGCTCCCTCCAACATAAGATAGCTGCTATGCACATTTTGAGAGTCTAGTTTTAGTGCATTTATTTTGTGAGAAAATAAGCTTTTTATTGTTTTGATTTTGTCTCCTTGCCTGATTCCAAGTCCTACTCATCAATTTCTATTACATGGCTTGATACTTCCCTATTTCAGGTATATGGCCCTCTATTTGGAGAGCTTGATCTTTCATCTCTGTAACTAATCTAACAATGTTCTTTAATTTTGCCAACTCAATTTCTAGCTTGATAATCTTATGCTCCAAGACATGTGTCTTTTTCATTTCTTCCTCATAGCTTCTCTTGGTTCTCATGTATCTCTCATAGGATCCCTCCAAATGTTCTTGAAAAATATCCATCTTTCTTTTACCCAATAGGGCTACTGAAGTATGTATTCCATAAATTTGATCACTGGAAGTGGAATGTACATTCTAGAAGATAACATTCCCCCTAGGGGATCCTTTGATTTCCATCAATGATGGCTTCTAGTCTTCTAGAGCTAAACTCCAAATTGCCTTTCTCTAAGAATCTATGTTATATCTAGAGCCTCTTAGCTCACCAAGCTAGTTTTCATCCTCAAATGAGATAGAATTATCTTGTCTTCTCATTTGGTCTAGTAGGAAAGAAGAGCTTATGTCCCATCCCAGGAAAACAATCATTCCACTTCTTCTCACCTATTCCCTTGCCTCCTCTATAGTGAGGGCTTCACTAACAAGGTCATGCTCTTGTAATTTCTAAACAAGTTCAACAACTAACTCATTAAAGTCCCCTAGCTTCATCTATAAAGATAATTTATTTTGCTTTAATTTAAATAGAAAACCCTTTAATTCTTCATTCTTTGATGAAATTTTCATCACTCATGAACTCATTATATTCTATCATTAATCATTTGAGCCTACAACTACAACTTCATTTCCCTTTGTTCATCTTCTAATGCTTGAGACACCAAAAATATTCTCCTAATATCATCAAAATACTAACTGCCCCTTTGGTAGAATTTGTAGGGCTTTATGTTGATCTTTTGGTGGCACTTCCATCATCTTTTGTTTCTTGTTTCTTTGCTTTACCCACTCTGAACTTTCTAGTACATCCTCTTCATCATCAATGACCTCCACAACTATGTCTTTATTAGAATACTCTGGGTCAATTTTATTTCTTATGGCTTTAGGGACTTGCGTTGCTTACTCATCACAATTGTCTACACATATGTCTAATCTAGACCACTAATCTTCCTTAGGATAGAATCCCTTGAAGGATGGATCAACCTTTTTCATCTCATGTTCAAAACTAACAATATCCCTATATTTTATCATCCTCTCCCTATAGACATCTTCATTCAACATATTAGAAATGAAATCTTCTTTCCACACTGGTTTAGTAGGGGGCAAGGTGTATCTTATCATATTTTTCAAAGCATTTCTGATGATAGTGTAGGTGTCATATATCTTGGCTGGTCTAGTTGGTAATTTTTATGCTCATAGATATGCATCAATTTCCTGAATGGCCTTCCTACCTATCTCAAAGTCTCCTACTTTGGTGCATCTACACAAGAATGTTCCCTTCTTGGCTAATTTACCTAGATATTCTTTGTTCGGTGAGATTAGTTGCTAGAAAACCTCTACAAACCCCAACCTCTCAAGAACATAATTTGGAAAAATAAGGGGTGGCTAAGGGCATCCAAAAACTCTAATAATAGTGTACTCTTCAAACAAAAATACACTCTCCCAGTCATGTGTTAGTTTTTTACTAGCATCAAAGCACATTTTAGGTTTACAACCTTTCTAATAGTTCTAGGAGTTCTTTCATTTACTATTCCTATCATTTTTAATAGAGGATGGACAAAAACATTATAAAAAGAAATGACATTTGAATAGGGGTAGGATTTCTACCATACCCTTGTCCACATTTGAACTAGTAATATTTCTCCCCATTCTTGTGTGTACTCAAAGAATATTTCATCAAATATATGAACATTCTTGAAAAGGATCAAATGCATGATCATTGAATAATGTGGGAATCTAAAAATTTCTAGTTGTCCTTGCTGAGCAACAGTAATCTCTTCATGTATCTTGTTAATTATATATGCTACATAATTATATCCAAAAATTTTGTTGGGATCTTGAACATTTAGAGCTATGACATAATGTCTACCAAGAGTGTTCATGGTTCCATCTAAACCTAATACTTTATTCAAGCCAAAAATAGTGTTTTAGAAGTATCTCTAGAAGAATTCAAGATGCACAATCTTCTATATTTCTTTCTTCTTTGGAATCTCTACTTTCTTTTTATGGAACTAAGGGATTTGCCTTGTCATTTCCCTACACATATAAAACTTCTTATGCTTCTTTAAATTCTCCATTAGATCATCAATGTCAATGGGTAGTGATATTGGGCCTCCTAGGTCAAATGCCTCTATGAATGCTTCTTTGTCTAGGGCCAAGAAGATGATTTTGTCTTTCCTATGGAATGACTTTCTTACTAGATTATAAAACTTAATTTTTTCCTTTACTAGGTCCACATCAATGAATACCTCTGGCATAATCAACTTCCCCAAGTTTTTGACCCAAGGGTTGCAGACTGGAACCTTTTTAGTTATTTTATTGTAGAAGTACTAGAACAACTCATATCCATTTTGCATAAGGAACCTCTACACCTCTACAAAATACATATGGATCCCTAAAAGAATGATCGTTCATAGCTTGTGCATTTTTGGAACTAGGAAGAATGTGAATCCATTCTTCAACAAATGAGCTAGGTCTTTTTGTCTATCAAGTAGACTCCTCAATTATTGCTTGTGCAATCAACCTTCCTTCTTTTTGAACCATTTCTTTAAAAAATTCAATCAGTTGTGTATGTTGTATGCTAGAAAATCATTGGAAATTACTTTGAAACTTTAAATCCTCTTAGAAAACTCAAGCAATTATGAAATTGGTAATGAAAATTTCCCTATCTTTCAAAATTTATCTATCTCTACAATAGGAGCATTGATGGCATTTAAAATTGGCACACTTCAAAACCTATCAATCCTTGAAAAGCTAGAAAAAACTATGCATTTTCACATTTTGTACATCCAGCTCATCCCCTTTGTGCCTATTTAAAATGGTTTTATGCTTTCATAATTGAGAGTTGTGATGATGCAATTACCAACTTTTCAGTGTTTCACCATGGTTTCTTATCTTTCTTTGTTTCTATCTGTGACCATGCAAACTAGGTTATCTTTTACTATTTCATAACCTTGCATCTATTTTCTTTAACTTCTACATCTAGCCTACAATGTTGTGATTCCCTCTATTCATGGATTCATAGCTTCTTTTCAATTTACCCTTATAAGCACTACAACTTGGCTATGAGCTCTTTATTTCTTACTTTGCATCTTTCCCACCATTTATTGCTTATTATCATTTCTACTTGTGATGTTGTGATGCTTCTAATTTTAACCATACCACTCCCTCACAACCACCAAGCAAGATTCCTATTCTAATGGTGCAATAATGCACTGAGCATTTTCTTTGACTGCTACTTCATCCTTCACAATTTTTCAACTCAATATTCTAATGACCTTTTAAAAGTTGTGAATGTGCAATTGTCAGTCTCTCACCACTTCATAACTCAAGACATTAACAGCAAAGAAAACCATGCGAAGATGTGATTTCCATCTTTAACTGTAACTCTTAGTTATTTGAAAGCTTGCAACTTAAACATTGTAGCTATAGCTAAGCCTTGTGACATTGCTCTCTAAATCATTTGCCACTTCACAGCCTTGACTTTGAGTTAATCTTTACTCCTTGCGAGGTTGTGATTGTCTAAAATTTAATCGCTCCATCGTAATTGAATCTATCACTTTACTTCAAACCCTTGTAAGAGAGTAATAAACTCATAATACTCCTTCATGGTTTAATCATGCACTCATGCAATAACTCCTTAACTTGACTATTTGATTCTAATCATTTCTTCATGACTTAGATTTTTAATTCAGCCAATAACTCTATGAATGTGCAATCACAAACTTGTTGGAATACTTTTAGAATAACTAAGAGGGGGAGTGAATTAGTTATCCAAGGTCCAGATGTATAAATAAAACTTTTCATAGCTTAGTGAACCCATAAAACATTTATCTTCTTGCAAGCATCCATAAGATTATGCAATCAATTAAAACTTGTAGGTTGTTGTTAAATCAATTTGCATAAATGTAAACATGAAACATGATAGATTCAGCAACAGATTTGACACAATGCTTTATGTAGAAACCCAATTTGGGAAAAACCACCAGTAACATGCTACTCATTTTCACTCTTCTAAAATGATGCCCTGTGAAAGGCTAACCTTTTTAAAGGTTACAATACACACTATTATATGTGACCCTGTTAAAGGATTTCAATCATCCTATTAGGAGTGATCCTTGTTAGAGGACTTTAGACCATTCACTTAGAATTTCACTTGGTTAAAGGATTTACAAATGACTATTATTTCAACCTTAATCCAAAGGATTTACTCTAGACTAATACAATTATTATAGACTAACAGTAAGGCTTGATCTAATAATAACTTATAAATCCATTTATACATTATAGATCTCTATTTCAGTCCTCTATTTTTCTTGGCCTTCATACATTTCATCTCTGATAAATTGTTCACCCATCAAGTTGTTGGCCTAGTTTTTCACCCTTTATGATATTTTGTTCCTCACAATAAAAAACCCTATGATTTTTATTTGAAATTTTTTATTAATTGTTAAAACCCTAATTTCCTAAAGGTTTTATAAATCCTTGTTTCTATGCCCTAACCCTCAAAAGTAGTTAAAATATAATTTCCATTTTTTAAATTGTGCGAAACATGCTTATCCTAAGTTTTCTTTTTCATAAAGATTGTTATTTTTTACGAGATAGACCTTTTTATCATTAAGTTTTCCTTAACCGTGATTATCTTTCTTAAATATTTTATGAAGCATGCTAACTTTGATTGTTTGTTTTGGTTGATCGACAATCTCTCTAAGATTGATAGAGAGCACATGCCCACAATGTGATGATGCATGGTTTTTAAGTGAAGTGGGAAAGTTCCTTAGTGCCATGTAGCACTTGTTGGTGATGGGTCTTGAATGTGCCATAAAGATAGAAATTCATTAGGATTTCTCAGTACTTTGTTAGACCTTTTTTAGAATTGTCAATACTTGTCAGTGCACATTCAATTTTCTAGCAATATTATTGGTTAAGCTAAATGTTGAGGTTATTTTTTTATTGTCATATCATTGAGTCATTGATCTTAGATAGATCGATAGATGGCATATTATTGCTTCGAGGAGATGCAAGAAATTTAACCAAAGTAGGCAAGTGCCTTAGTGACACCTATCCCAAATGGCATCACAAAGGGCATTTCACATAGTTCAAAAGATGCAAGTTGTATATCATTGATCTTTTCAAGATCAATGAGTAGCACTTTACCACTATATAAAAGTGCTCGACATTTAAATAATGTGAGCAAGTGATGCAGGAGCATGTAGTGGTGTAAGGGCAATACTGTATCACCTAAAAATATGCTTAGTATTAGTTTTTGTTTAAAGTGATTTTATTTTTGGATGCCCATTTGGGTCAAATAAAGATTCCAACTCTCATCATTCCACTATTGGTTTTCTGGGTCAGAGTTTTTGAGCACTTTGGGATAGTGTCAATGTAGAAAATGGGTTATTTTGTAATTGAGCCATAATTATGATGAGTTAGAGGGTGTAAGTTGGAGGGATTATTATATTTTTAATTTAAAAAATTTCAAAAAAAGAATCAGGTCAAAAGGCTTTATGGTTTGAAAGTTATTATAGTTTTAAGTTGCTTAAAGACCTCCTAAGAGTGCTTCTAAGTCATATTTGAGGCATTAAATGACTTTGTACGGGCCTAAAAATGGGGGAACAAAAAATCTGGTCCATAAGGATATAGAGCACTTTGAGAGCTTTCTAGAAATATAAATATTTCATCAATCAAAGTCCTAGATCAAAAGTTATGCCTCCCAGAAGTTGGACTACCATTTCTAGATTCTTCTAATTTTACACCAGTTTCTAATGTGATTTCTAGAACCTTCTATTTTGGTGGTGAATTCCAAATGGCATATTCTAGAATGTATTCCTAACCCTAAACCTAATTGGGGTTTATTTAAGAATATTTTTGGTATTGTAAAGGCAATTCTTGGTGGAGTTTGAGAGAAGGTACTATGAGGAGGAATTTTCTCTAGGATCTAACCATTGTAAGCCCATAGGGCATGTATTTGGGTTTGTTTACATATACTGAATGTAGTAAAATATTTTACTAATAATAATATTCCCCTTTTCCCCTATTTCATTCATAATAGTTGTGGTTTGTGTCTTCATCAAGTGGTATCAGAGTAGGTTTTCTTGAGTGTGTACATAAAGCACCAACTATGAGGCAGTTTACATTAGGACTATGTGGTTGTGGGTTTGAGACAAGAAGATGCCTCCATGAAGGGAGCATGTTGGAAGAGTTGGAGTTATTACTCTTGATGTTAGATCCCTCCAGATACAAGTCCAAGCATTGCAAGAGGAGATCTGTACAGGGATGAATGTTACCACAAGTGATGAAAGTGAGGAAGAAAATGAAGAAGAAGGAAATATTGGGCCAGAAGGGGAAGGAGATGGAGAATTCCTAAACTAGGAAGAGGAGAGGCTTCTTAGGGTCATTTCTAAGCTTGGAAAAAGACCTAAAATTGACATGGGTATATTTTTAGCAAGTCTAAACCTAGATGAGTTGATCAACTGGATTAATGAACTAGAGGAATATTTTGAGTATGAGGATATTGGGGACCTAGCTAGGGTTAAGTTTGCGAAGACCAAAATGAATGGCCATGCCAAAATTTGGTGGCAAGAGGTTTATGTAGAAAGAAATAGAAGAGGAAAGGAGAAAATCACAAGATGGGATCACATGGTGGACAAACTAAAGAAGCAATTCATTCCTGTTGATTATGAGCTTGATTTGTTCAAGAAAATGTAAGGGTTAAAGAAAGAAGAAAAATCTATCCAGGAATATATAGAGGAATTTTACTAAGTTCTTATCAGGGTAGGGCATGTAGAAGAAAACAAGGAGAAGGTTTCCCATTACCTTAGTGGGTTAAGACCTAGCATTCAAGAGGAGTCAAGTCTAGTTAGAATAACTAACATTGAAGAGGCATACTAGATTTCCCTGCAAGTTGAGGAGAAGCTAAATAAAAGATTTGATGAAAGGAAAAGAGGGCGTGGTCAAGGAGGAAAGGATGGTGATAGGAAATTTGGAGGTCAAAATGAGAACCAGAGAAAAATGAAGATGTGGGTACTAGCTGAAACTAGAGGAATGAGGGTTTCAACCACTCCTATGATCAAAAATTTGGAGATTAGAGAGGAAGAGGTAGAGTTCATGGACAAGGTTCTAAAAGAGGAGGCTTCTATGGTACCTATTTTCATTGTAATGAATAAGGTCATCATGCCTTTCAATGCCCTCAACACCAAGGAAGGAGAGATAGGAGAGCTGATGGACAAGAAAGGGTTCCTCATGTAGATGAGGATGCATAGTCATCACATTTAGAGGATGCAAAAAGAGGAGAGGTTCTAGTAAATGAAAGGGTCTTACTAAGTAGTGAGACTAAACCCAGACTAAAGAGGATTTTTTTTCGTACTAGGTGTAAGTGCGAGGGTCAATGTTGTGATGTGATTGTTGATGGTGGAAGCACTAACAACTTGGTTTTAGAAGATATGGTTTTAAAACTAAAGCTCAAGAGGAAGAAACACCCCCAACCCTATCAGATTGCTTGGGTGAAGGATGATCATAAGGTTCTAGTTAGTGAACAATGTCTAGTGAAGTTCAAGATTGGGAGTTACCATGATGAGGTTCTCTATAAAATCATTCCTATGGATGCCTATCATTTATTATTGGGAAGGCCATGGGAGTTTTATAGGCATGTTTTACATGATGGTCATGTAAATACATATTCTCTGACAAAGGATGGAGTTCACCAGAAACTGAAGCCCTTGATAAAGGAAGGTGAAAAGGTATGCAGTAGTTCTAGGGTATGTCTTGTTGATGGTAGAAAATTGTTGAATGGCATAAAACATAAATGTATGTGTTATGCTTTGATTCCTAGAAAAGATCAGGAGGGAAGTAGTGAAATTCCACTTGAAGTTTTAGACCTATTAAGTGAGTATGAACATGTCATCTCTGATAATGTTTTAGAAGGATTGCCACCAATAAGTCAAATCAATGATCAAATAGATTTAATCCCTAGAGCTAGTTTTCCTAAACAAGGCTTTTCATAGGATGACTCCTACTTAAACTAAGGAGCTAAATAGACAAGTTCAAGAGTTTTTGAGGAAAGGTTTGATTTGGGAGAGCTTGAGTCTATGTGTAGTACCTGCAGTGTTGACACTAAAGAAGGATGGAGAGTGGAGAATGTGTACAAAATCTTGGGCTATAAATAGAATAACCATCAAGTATACAGAGATAGATATCAAGAGTGGATATCACCAGATATGGATACGAGTGGGAGATGAGTGGAAGAATACATTCAAGACCAAGGGGAGTCTATATGAGTGGTTAGTCATGCCTATTGGACTAACCAATGCACCAAGCACCTTCATGCGGCTTATGAATGAGGTACTAAAGAAATTCTTAGAAAAAATTGTTATTATCTATCTAGATGATATTTTAATTTTTAGCAAGTCTTTGTAGTGTCCTTGAAAAGATGAGGGAAGAGAAATTGTTGATTAATTTGAGGAAGTGTAGCTTTGTCAAAAAGGAGTTAGTCTATTTGGGGTTTTTTGTATTAGCTGAGGGTCTCAAAATGGATCCAAAGAAGGTAAAGGCCATCTTGGAATGGCCTGCACCAAGGTTTTCTATTGAGGTGAGGTCATTCCATGGTCTAGTTAGTTTTTATAGGAGGTTCATTAGAAATTTTAGGGGCATACATACAACCCTAACTAAAATAATGAGGGGGGATAGAAGAGAGTTCAAGTAGACTACAACAACTACAAGGATTTTTGAATTATTGAAGAAGAAGGTGATAGAGAAACCTATGTTGGCACTTCCTAATTTCAATAAAGTGTTCCAGGTGGATTGTGATGCTAGTGGCAATGCTATTGGGTTTTATTGAGCCAAGAAGGTAAGCCTATTGCCTATTTTAGTGAAAAACTAAATGATGCAAAGAAGAATTATTTTGTTTATGATCAAGAGTTCTATGAAATAGTTAAAGCATTAGAGAAATGGAGGCATTATTGATTGAAAAAAGAGTTTGTCTTGTATACTAATCATCAAGCATTGCAGTACCTAAATAGCCAAGGTAAACTGAATTAGAGACATTTGAAATGGGTAGAGTTCATGCAAAGTTATACATTTGTGTTGAAACATAGAAGTGGAAGGTCTAATAGGGTAGTAGATGCATTGATTAGGATAGTTATTATTAGCAGTAATGTAGGTTGAAGTGGTTGTGTTTGATGAACTCAAGAATCTATGCCTTAAGGATCCTAATTTTGCTAAAGCATGGAAGGCTTATAAAGAACCTATTACTCTAGATAAGACTAGGTGGCTAGATTATTTGATTTAGGATGGTATGTTGCTCAAGGGAATTCAATTATGTATTCCAAGGAGTTCTATGAGGGCGAATTTTATCAAGGAGAAACAAAGTGGAGGATTGGCAGGACATTTTGGTCAGGATAAGACTATTGCCATTATTAGAGAACATTATTTTTGGCCTCAATTGTTATAGGATGTGAAGAAGTTTGTACAGAGTTGTCAAGTATGTCAAGTAGCCAAAGGATTTAGTCACAACACTAGACTTTATCATCCATTGCCTATTCCATCGAAGCCTTGGGAGGACATATGTATGGATTTTGTTCTTGGATTGCCGAGGACACAAAGGGGTAATGACTTAGTTTTGTGGTGGTTGATAGGTTCTCCAAGATGGCACATTTCATTCCATGCCACAAGACTCATGATGTAGTACATATTGCAGATTTGTTTCTCAGAGAAGTGGTGAGACTACATGGTCTCCCAAAGAGTATTGTTTTTGACAGAGATACTAAATTTGTGGGGTATTTCTAGAGCACTTTGTGGAAGAAGTTGTGGAAGAAATTAAAGTTCATTTCTATGCATCATCCTTAGATTGAAAGATAAACAAAAGTGGTGAATAGAAGTCTGAGCAATTTGCTGAGGTGTTTAGTGAGAGATAAGCCCAAGGAATGGGATTTAATTCCACCATAAGAAAAATTTTCTTACAATAATTTTGTAAATAGGAGTACTAGTAGATCACATTTCCAAATTGTATATGGGAATAGTGGAAGGACTGCACCAGAGCTTAGAAAAATGGAGCAAGGGGAGACAAAAAGTACTGAGGTAGAAGAATTTGCTAAACATGTCAAGAATCTACATGAGGAGGTACATGCAAATATTACCAAGATGAACCAACAATATAAGGCTAGGGAAGATCAAAAGAGGATACATAAAGAGTTCCAAGTAGGGGATTTGGTTATGGTATACTTGAGGAAGGAATGCTTTCTAGTGGGTACCTACAACAAGCTAAAGATGAAGAAATTTGGTCCCTACAAAATTTTGAAGAAACATGACTCATGAAATGCATATGAGGTGGAGTTGCCAAATGGGATTCACATTTCTCCTATCTTCAATATTGTAGACTTGATAGAATATCATGATGATGGTGCAGATGAGGGGTTAATGCGGGAGCCATGTCCAATTCCTACTTCAGTGAAGGAAGAAATTAAAGACATTCAAGATAGTTCTATGGGTTGGCATACCAGAAATAGGTAGTATGAAGAATACCTGGTGAAGTGGAAAGGACACCCAATAGAAGACTCAACTTGGATATCTATAATGGAGGTTTCCCATTTGGATTTTCCTCTACCAGCTATAAAGTGATAGGGCCACTTTTCAATCTACCCTGCGTGCTTAATGCACGAACATCCAATGGTGTAAGGGAAATCATGTATCACCCAAAAAATATGCCTAGTATTAGTTTATGTTTAAAGTGTTTTTATTTCTAAATACCCATTTGGGTCAAATAAAAATTCCAACTGTCATAGTTCCACTATTGGTTTTCTAGGTTAGAGTTTTTGAGCACCTTAGGATATGTGTCAATGAAGAAAATGGGTTATTTCATAATTGAGACATAATTATGATGATTTAGAGGGTGTAAGTTGGAGAGATGATTATATTTATAATTTAAAACACTCCAGAAAAAGAATCAAGTCAAAAGGCTTTATGGTTTGAAAGTTATTGCAGTTTTAAGTTGCCTAGAGACCTCCAAAGCATGCTTCTGAGTAAGATTTAACGCATTAAATGACATTTTATGGGACCAAAAAATCATGTATGAGTGACCCTATTTCATATGGATATAGAGCACTTTGAGAGATTTCCAAAAATGTAAACAGTCATCAATTGGAGTCCCAAATCAAAAGTTATGCCTCTTGAAAGTTGGACTGCCATTTATGGATTCTTCTAATTTTACACCAGCTTCTAACATGTTTTCTAGAACCTTCTATTTTGGTTGTATATTCCAAATGGCATAGTATAAAATTTATTCCTAACCCTAAACCTAATTGGGGTTTATTTAAGAACATTTATGGTATTGTAAAATGGCCTTGTAAAGACAATTCTTGGTAGACTTTGAGAGAAGGTACAGTGAGTAGGAATTTTCTCTAGGATCTAACCATTGTAAGACCATAGGGCATGTATTTGGGTCTATTTACATGTATTAAATGTATTAGCATATTTTACCAATAATAATATTCCCCTTTTCCCCTGTTGCATTCATTCTAGTTGTGGTTTGTGTCTTCATCAATGAGCACCAAAAGGACATGTGGCATATGTTGATGTCATGAATGTAGTTTTTAAAGGGTACTACACAGTCTAAACTATTGGCAGAGTTATTAGACATCTAGGCACAAATGCCATGCATGCATTTGCTAGTGTGGCTGACTCAATGCGAAAAAGAATAATTTTCTTAAACCATTGATCTTGGATAGATCAATAGATGGCGCTTACCCACAATACCAAGATGCTTAAAATTTAAGCAAAGTGAGGAAGTGCCTACTTGACACGTAGCAAGGATTTCAAACTTTAAAGTAGCTTTTTATTTTCAAATAAAGTCATCCAATGTTGTGTGATCAATGGATGAAATTTAAACCTGAGGCACAAAATGAAAGTTAATGGATAAAGACATTAATGCTATGCAGGGCCACTTCATGTGACCTTAATGATGTGGTATAACTTGCAAATGCACCATTACTAAGATGCACAATTGCAAATTTCTTAGAGTGCAAGGGTTTCTAGAGCTAGGGAATGAGATTTTATGAGGTTTTCAGTGATTTGAAAAGAAATTCATAGATAAAAAGAAGCAAAAATCAATAGATAAGTGGTCTGTAACTCTTGTAAAGTTGAAAAATTATAATTATGCTAAGTTGAATTAAAGATGCCTCCCCGAAAGGAATTTTCTTGCCTAGCAGATTGCCTAAAAAGATCTATTCATGACGATTTTTCTAAACAAATGCCTCTTTCTATGAATAAATTGAAAAAACATAGAGAACTCATCCTTAAAAACCCTAGGTTGGTTGTAGGTGAGGGTTTCTATGACAGGGCCAATTGGGTAAGAGATGCACAAGTTTCAGTGGTGGGTTTGGAATTGTTTAAAAAATGGTTTTTATAATGTAATTTGGACACCCCATTGAGAAATGTATGGGAGTTTGACATTGGAAAATTGGTTATTCCTAGGGTATTCTTTGAAAATGACCTCTTAATTAACATGGCCAATAAATACAACCCCATTACTAGAATTGTAAAAAACCATGCAGGAGACAACCTCTTTAGGGTTTCACCTAACCTAATCAATGAAGTATTTAAGCTCAACCCCAACCAGGTAGTCCATAAGAAAATTGATATGGAATAATTTCAAGCAAGGTATGATACACAAAGTGTATACTTGAGGGTAGGACCATTACAAAAACATATTGTTAAAATTGGGTCACTTCCTCTGGTTACACCAAACACCCCAAAGCCTTTGATTAAAAAGTACTTTAATCCTAGGGCTCAAGCTTTATATTTTTCTCTCTACAAGATATTTGGAATGGATGAGAAAGAATATATTTAAGGCTCCATTGTCCTCATCATAGCTCAGACCCTTTAGTTTAAAATGAGCACAATTCTTGATTTTTCCACCTACCTAGCTGAGGAAATTCACAATGGTTTAATTGGAATAACTCAAGGTAAGGTGAATAGGCCTTTCTACTAGTATTTTTTTTGATGTACATATGTCTTTACAAGGGAGTAACTTTCTTCTCCAAAGAGATGAAATTAGAACTAGAGAAAGATGGAGTGAAACTCCTAGTGCAATTTTGGAGTGCTGACATGACATAGGAAGTCTCAGATGCCAGTTATGTTATATTTAATATATACTTTACTTCAAGGCTTAGATTTATTTTGAAAGGGGATAGTCCAAGAATTCCAGAGCCTTTATTAGAACTGATAAGACCCAAGGACTATGCCAAGGGCTTGTTGGTGAGTCATAATTAGCAGGATATAATCCCATACCGTGTTTTCATTGTGATCAGAGTTTATTGCTTTTTGGGAAAACCCCATGTACTACCTTTTCATGTGCCTTTGAAGATAGAAATTGTAGAGTTACTATGAAAAATTGGGTCAGTTGAGGAAAGGGATATACTGGGAAAAGGTAAAGGCACATTCTTTGCTATTGTTACTATTATACATGATTTTGTTTTTGCTAAAAAATGATGGAAAATTTTGAGCTTATTCTTGGATAAATCTCATGCACACTACATAGATCTAGAGGGATTTTATGACCTCCATAGAGACAAAACTAAAGCTAAGGCTATTATACAGACTATGTATTTCTCAGAACATATCATTAGAAATGTATTTTCATTACAAGAACAAGAGGTTGAAAAAGAAAAATGGGTAGTTTTTAGCAAGATTTTATAATTATCAATTCTTTTGAGCCCAACTATAACCCCCTAGCAGATAAGAAATATTGGGGAGCCAAAATGAACATGTTGATGAACAATTTTTCTATGATAACATAAACTTTAAATGAAAAGAAGGATATCTTAGCTAAAGCATATCCAAATAAATCAGCTGAGGTGGAAAGAAGAATAAGTAGCAGAATGGTTGTGCTCTAGGCTAGTATACATTGTGAGGAAAGGCACGATATGTTGTAGTTCAAAATGTACAACAAATTCCCCCTTACAAAAGGCCAAGATTAGAGAGCCCACCTAAAACAAATGCCCTTAAGAGACAGAGGTTAAAATAGGGATCCTACCCTCAAGCAAGAGATTATTCACCATCCCATACCCCACTCAGAGTAGATGATGAAGCATATCTAAGAGAGAAACTAAGACAAATTGGAGGGGAGGGAGGCATAATTGTCACTACTGCTGATATAGAAAGGGAAGTGCCTAATAAGCCTACTATGCCATCATTTAACCTCACTATTTTCAATTACAAAGGTAAGGAGATAGATCCCATCACTATACAAGCATCTCAAAGGTTTATAGATGATGAAAAATTTGTTAAAATCTAGGGCCTTTGCACAATTTTTGTGGAGGAGAAATATAGGCAATTTTGAGGAAAAGTGTAAACAATAAAAGCAAAGAAACCAAAAAAATTAGACTCTAAAATTAAGGAAGAGGTGAAAGCCAAATTTTTGGAGGACTTTTCCCATCTAAGACTTGAGGCCAGGAGATAGTTGGTCAGAGAATCAAGAATTTTGGTTCTGCTTGAATGGGACATAGCTAATGTTATGATTTTTTATTCCGTTAGAAAGGAGAAGGATGTGCAGCATAAAATTGAAGAAGAAATATTATAAGCACATAGAGGGGTGAAATTCAGCAATGATCACCAAGCTTTGGTGATTTGGTCCATTGAAAATAGAAACAAGACTAGAATACAAGAGATTTCAAGTGCTAAACATACCAGTACACTCACAGTGTACAGAGTAGATGAAGTGGATAGTGAGAAACCTACCAAGATGACTAAAAAAGTGGTAGATTTCATCTTAGTGGTGGGGAAAGAAAAGCATAAATTCCTAGAACTCAATACAAAATTTGAAGAAGTATTAAAAGCATATGATGAAAGAGGAAACAGAATATGGCTATTGAAAAATTAGATATCCTAGTTGGATAAATAGCTCAGAAAGAAGAAAGTGGGAGAGTCCAGTAGACCAAGGAATGTATATCCTCACCCCCAATTGAACAATTCAAATCTACCCCAATTTTTGAGTTGCTTGATACCTTAAAGAGACCTGATTTTTTCACTGTAGAAGAATTTGAAGAAGAAAAGAATAAATTATGCGAGTTACATGTTGAGCTAAACAATCAATATGAAGAGAAACTCAAGAATACAATCTTATACTTAGTGGATAAGATTGATTGGCCATCATTCTATGACTAGTTGGTAGGAATACTAGAGACATGGGATGAAATAAGGAGAGATGAAGATACATTGAAACCCATTGTGCAGAAATGGATTGAAAGAGATAATGATGTTGCTTCTATGTGTATCTCTATCATCACCTTATCATGTGATCAAATAGAGAAAAAAATTTATATAGTTAATAATCTGAAAGAATTTGATGAAAAAAGGATTTTTTTTCAAAAGATCATAATGATTTTTCTTTCCAAGTATATAGCAAAAAAATTTGATCTCTTTCCCAATGCACTTAAAAAGATTGAGAAAATAAAAGATAAGGAAGAATGGGGAAAAGAATTAGATGATTTGTTGTGCCATAAAATGAATCGGGCCATAAACGAAAAAGGGCATTTACTATGGGAAATGACTAATGAGGAATTTTTCAAAGTAAATTTTTTTATAATACTATTAGAAAATATTTTGTTGAAATAGAACAAATAGGAATCTTTGTATTAAAAAAAAAATGGGAGATCTTAAATTTTGATTGGCCTGATGATACTAATTTCAACAAGTGGAAGGAAGAACATTTTTCTTTAGAACAAATGGAAATAGTAGAAGGATGTGAGGGCCAGGAAGAAGATCAAGTAAATGACACCTCATTACAAGAAGACAAAATAAAAAAATCACCCTTAGTGATAGAAACAGAACAACCAAACATAATTGCTAGCTAGGGGGACAAATTGATGATGTGGCAGTCAAGGACTCAAAAGTAACTGTTGCTTTAACAGTTCATGATGATGAAGATGGAGCACCTTGAGTTGGAGTGAAGATACATGATACAGAGCCAGATACCTCCTTAACAAGCCTGATGGCAACAAATTCTGAGGAATCATAATAATGAAAGAGAAATTCATGGAATTTATAGCATTAGAAAGTGTAATAGAAAATGGGCCCACTAAAAGAATATTTTGATGTGAAGCTTTTCTATTTTATAAATTTTTCTCTCTTATGATAGTAACAATTATAAAAAATCTTTTTTTCTAAAGGATAGGTATCAATTCTCTATGCACGTAGCTTGTTGCATCTCACACTATATAAGTGAGATTCCAGGGCTAAAGGAGGGGTCTAAATTGTTGTATAATTAGTTCTTACTAAGTTGTTTGGTCTAGTCTATTGATGCCAACTTCTGTGATGTATTTTCTTTGCCAATATTTGAGAATACATTGATGTTATAGGATCTTAGTGTCTTTTTTTGAGTCATTTCAAAGTTGTTTCAATTGTATACAATTTTCCAAGGGAGATTAATACAAAGATAAACTATCCCCATATATGTTCTTGTTGAATCTTATCTCCTTTTTATTACCTGGTTATTTTGATGTTGTATGAGAAAAGCTTGTCTAGGTGAATGCAATTAATTCAAATTGTATTTCAATTCACTATTACTTTTAATTCAATGAATTAGATAAATTCTTTAGTGAGATTTTTAGGGTTTCCATGGTAATAGGATTGATATTTGTAATAATGGTTTTCAATGAGACTTGTTGATATTATTGATTGTAATGCAATCAATTAGATCTAGAAATTGAATGAACTTTGAGTCCTAATGGATGAGGCACTAATCTTCTAATTAGTCTATAGATGAAAGATCATGAACATGCATCAAGCCCAAATTCTAAATCAAATTTATTTTACTTTTTGAATAATATCAATGTTGGTCAACACTTGTTTGCATTAAATCTCTGAGTCTTAGTTAGCTACTATTGCTAGAAGTACTTGTAAACCTAAGAAGAATTGTGACCAAATCTACATTAAGGAATGTGTATTGTGGTAAATTTTCATGGAATGAACAAAATATGTATATGGTATTAGATTGAAAATCTTCCATCCCTTAGGTATACCTCCCTTGGTTCTACAAATTCTAAAGACTAGAAAATATGTTTGATTTTGTTGAAGTTGGGTCCATATATATAACACATACAATTGTTTATGGGAAGTAGTTGATCCTTAGATTTTGTGATATTTATTATCCTAGTATTGAGTATTTTGTTTCTTAGTAGTTGAAAAACACAAACAAAATGGTGACTCTACTGAGGAGTTGCTCAACACATGCTTGTGCGTAAGAAATACTGTAGTTTCTTTGGTCTTGGTGTATACATATTTGTTAGGTCTTTTTAGTATTTCTCGTGGTTATAGTGGACTTGTTTAGTGAAAAACCTTCAGAATTTGAAGAAAAGAGAACAAAAAACCAAATACCATAGATGTACACTGACATATACATCCTTTATAAAGTGTCTTATCTGTCAAGCAAGAGTTGCAGTCATGTTTTTATGATTGGTTCCTCTGTGTTTCAAGTTATTTCATATTTTCTTATCTCTTACCCTTGAATTCAAAAGCTATTTTATTGTTATATTTTACCTAGAATAGAGTTGCGACTCACTCAAGGTTTTGAAGCTAGTGCTTATTATAAGTAATCCCTTTTAATGGCTGACAAAAGGAAAAATACAAGAGCTTACATAAGGACCAATGTTGACATACCATTATATACTGATCTACCCTAGGATGGTAGGAAGAATCAAAGCAAAAAGAAAGTAGATCCAAATCCTACCTAGAAACCAAGGGGTAATACATCAATACACCCTCAATACTAACCAGTGATAGGGAGGGAGTCCTCTTCATTAAGTTTTGAATCAGAAAATACAAGGCTTTTGGGGGGGAATATTTAGTACTTCACTACAAGAAGAGCAAGTTTATCATGACAAGAATGTTTCCTCAGTAGGAGATACATTACATAGATCAGATGTGAATCATAGGCTAGGGTATAGGAATGTTATGAAAGATCCTAGAATAGTTTTGTCAAGCCAATATAACACCTTTTTAGTTATAGGATTGAACATCCTTTACTACCAAAGTACTATATTGATCTTCATTAAATATCAATTCGAGAGTGTAAACTTGTGATGATGTCTACAAAGTATATGCTCTAGTTTTTGCTAAAAGTCACTACTACCTTGAGTACAATAACTATTAAGGAAATCTAGTTTATCAAAAGGAAAGACAACTATCAAATACTTGGAAGGAAATTCTAATTATTTAACCATACATCTATGCACCTATTGTTGTAGGAAAAGTGACTAGTTCTATTTCTAGTCACTACAGGAACATCAATTCTAAATTTGACTTAGAAAATTGAGTCTAACTCCTAATTGTTACGGTAAACTCCACCTTCCGCATGGGCCCCCACGAAAAAATGAAGAAAAGATCAACTCATACGAAAGTCTAGAAACTTACAAAAGTCATGTATTCATTCAAATATGCACTATTATATTTGCTTGAAAAATAAGATGTCTATCAACTCTATTAATCTACTTACTACTCAACCTCATAGATACAGACAAGGTCTTATTTAAAAGGAAGGAAATAACAAACTCCTACAATTACAACTTTCTCATGAAGGATAGTTCATTATAGTTCAAGATTTATATAAGCATGCAATCATAAAAACATTGGTTATCTCCCTAAATTCCCATAAATATAGAGCATAGTGGATGCTAGATCTGCTCTACTATCTGACTTAAACAACTTCCAAGAATCCAGGTATTGTTTAATAGTTCCTTACATGTTCAACTGATCACTTTGATGCTTTCTTTCTCGCTTAGCCACTTTATCAATTCCCCTTTATTATTTCATTAAAATAGGCCCCTTCTAGTTTTTCCACCAAGTCTTTGACAACAATGGTGCCATAATATTTCTCTTTAATACTAATGATTCCTCAATGCTAGTCTTTCGCACTTGTTTGATCGATTCTAGCTTGGCTTGGATACCTATGGACATTAAATGCACACAAAACTTCCTACAAATATTTATTTATATTTATTAATTTATAAAGAAAAAGCATTAATATTCAACTAACAATTTTTGCAATCTCTTTGGCTACAGGAAGATCTACCCATGCCAAACATTCATGAAGAAATATTTTTACCAACAAAATAAACCCTTTCTAGACATAATTCTAATTATCATTCTTATGCCATATGTTCATACCTTATACATCAAAAGTTCAAAATACTATACTTAAAGGATGATAAAGTTTAGTATGTTATAGACAAATGTTCACAAAAGGGTCAAAAAGACATATATTTCTTCATGTCATCAAGTTCCATATATGGAAACTAATATTATAGATCTTGATGATCCTATTGATTCAAAACCAACTTTTGAAGATCCTAAAGAGGTTTTCTCAGAAATAGAACTCTTGAAGAAATGGGTTGCAGAAGAGGAGTCCAAATGTGTTTTTTTGGAGAAAGAAATGGAGCAATCCACCTTAAACACCATTATTGAAAGAGACAACTTACTTAGAAGGATGGCTTCTTTAAAGGAGAAAAATAAGAAGTTAGAGGAAAGGACCTCAGTCCTTCATGCTAACATTTTTGGGGATATAGATAGTTTAAGGTCTAAGGTTTTAGAACAAGAAAAGCTCATAAGCCAAAGGCAAGAACCTATCATTTCTCATGTCCAAGCTTACAAGCCTACCCAAGTAGACCTTGTAGAACCTACTGTGAAACCCATAGATAAAGGAAAGGGAAAAGATATAGGAATCTAAATAAATGAGCCCTAAGTTATACCAAGTAGATCTGTGAATCCTCTTATGTCTAAACTAGATCTTGATCTAGAGAAGGCTAGAAAAGAGAAAGAGGATTTGGCAAAAGAGCTTGAGAAGGTTGAGAATGAAGCTCAAGTAGTAGAAACTAGGAGAAAGATTTAGTTTATTAAGTCTAACTCTACTTTAGCCTCTTGGTCCAATTTGTCCACTCAAGTTGCAACTTCTATACCTACTTGTGGACCAGTAATCTCTAGTTAGGCTATGTCTCAATCTACACCTATATATTCATCCACTACTAGTATTTAGATCCTTACTTTTCAAATACATCAATCCCAAAATGTCACTCATAATTAGGCCAATAGAAAACACATCCAATGCCACTAGTTTTTAGAAGAAGCCTATATATGTGGAAAATATAGACAAATATCATTTGTAGGGATTCCTAGTTTTCCTCACCCCATATCTTTTGATTTAAGAGATAAAGTTGTCAAGTTTTTTGGAAATAATGTTGTTATTGGTGAGGAGCACTTGAGGGTTTTTATAGATATGTTTAATGATTTTGAAGTTGAACATGAAGATGTAGTGATAAAATTGTTTATACATTCATTGATTAAGGATGCTAGGGATTGATTTAGAAGATTGCCAGATGATTTTATTAGTTCCTAGAATGATTTGGAGAAGTTGTTCAAAGAGAAATATGGAGACAATACTAATGTTGGTTTTATGTTGAATGATTTCAATAATATCCAAAAGAATCCTAATGAATCTACATTTGATTTTAATGTAAGATTCCAAAAGGGAATGTACAATTATTCTAGGTCATGAAACTGAATGAAGATGTATGCCTTACAACATACTTTAATTCTTTTGATAGCAAGATGGCTTATCAGTTGAGGGATAAAGAGCCTAAAACTTTAAGAGATGCTTTCAAGTTTGTAGTAAATATTGAGAATAATATAAAAGCATCTAGTAAGCTAGGGAAGAGAGATGATCCAAAGTTGTTCAATCCTAAGAACAATAGGAAAGAAAATGATAAAACTCCTATAGGTAAGAAGCCTAACGAACCCACAATAGGTTAAGTATTGGACTTGCTGAAAAAGATGAACCCAAAAAATTTCAACACACAAAAACATAATGTTAGTGAAAAGACCCTAGTGAAAAATAACCATTTTAATAGACAGCCAAGAATGTAGAATTACCCCTATACTACTCAGTGGAAAGATGGTAAACCAATTCCTAATTAGACCCAAAATGTAAAAGATAAGGGTACACTATATCCTTTGCAAAGGAGTTCTATTAATATGAATGATGATATACCATGGTTAATCATATGTCAATCACCTCACTCTTCAAATTATTGTGTGGTTGCTCATTTATCTATTTTAGCTCAGAATGCACAAAATGAGAAAGAAGAAGAACAAAAAATCCATAATGATGTAAGTTGTAATATGGTGAGCATGTGTGATGATTGTGTAGATTCTAATTTGGAAGAACCTAGAAATGATAATGCAATCCAAAGAATTGCCTACTAGTTACATCATCAACAAGTGTTCTCAAATAATGAAGGTTAAGATGAAGATTAGGTATGTGTTACATCTTCTGAAGTTGACCATGTAAATTTAAGAATACCTTCTAAAGAGGAAATTGATAAAATCACTATAGAGATTATTTCTTAGGTTCATACTAATTACAATTTGAGAATAGAATAGTTAATAATGATACTGGGAAACCTTCTGGTATATTCATAAAGGATATTACACATAAAATGAAGGGTGGCAATAAGAAGACAAGTATAGAGATAGCTAAGGTTAGAGACAACAAGACCAAGAAGTGGGAACCCAAGAAGAAAGTTCAATTTCAAAAAAATGAGATGGTAAAAGCAACTGTACAAGAGAAGAAGTTAAGAGCTGATACTATCAAGCAAGTGATAGTGCTTGCTATCCAAAAGACTTCTATTCTAAGTATTATTTTAAAGCCCACCATATCTGAGCCTATTGATATAATTTCTATTTTCTCACAAATAATTGTCAAAGTGCCTTTGTCTGAATGGTTTAGAATTGATGAACATAAGAGTAAAGCCTTGTCATGGTTGGGTGGGATAGGAAATAATAGCAATATTGTTGAGCAAAGTGCCATTCAACAAACTCTAGTGGTGGTAGAAGATAGTGGTATTATATCTCAAATTCCTCAAATTTTTTTGGATGATTCATCGGTAGCCTATATAGAAGATATTGACCCATTCTTTGTTAGTCTGATTATTAAAGGAAAAACCTTTAAAAACTACATGATAGACTCAAGAGCTTCTAATACCATTATGTCCTTCAATGTAATCAAAGCTTTATGTCTAAAAGTAGATACCAAGAAGGGTAGGTGTAGGGGTATGGATGCTAGAGAAGTCTCAGTCATAGGTACCATTAATGCATTACCATTCAAGCTAGTTGCATATCAAAAAATAGAATTGATTATGTTAGTCCTTGTGGTTGACATTCCTCCACATTATGGGATGGTGCTCTCTAGAAAATGGAGTGATGCTATGGGAGGTAGCCTACAATGTGACTTGTCCTATGTAACTTTTCATATACATGAAAAGATTTTCAGTGTAGATAGAGAGCCAAGGGTAAATAAAATTTTGGGAGAAGGAATTGATTTCATTTAGTTTAGAGCTGATTCTTGTTGTTTCTTGGACACTAGTGTGATTGCATTTAGGTTAGAGCTGATTATTCAAGAAGTTGAGAAATTGCCTATTGTAATTGAGCATGAAGTTGAATGTTGTATGGATTCACCAATTTTTTGGACCATGTACTTTGATGGGGCCACCTCTGAAGAAGGTTCAGGGGTAGGAGTATTTTTTATTTCTCCTAAAAAGAATACTTTTAGATATTCATTCATCTTGAATTTTTCTTGTACCAACAATATAGAATAATATGAAGCTATTTTATTAGGATTGAGAGTTGCAAGCCATCATGGAATCAAAAATTTGCATGTCATAGGTAATTTTGAATTGGTTATTTCACAAATAAATGAAACTTATGCCTCCAAAAAAAAAAGGTTGAAACAGTATAGAAATGTTGTTTGGGATCAAATTGAACTTTTTTATGCATTTGGTATCTTTTGGAGGGATAGAAGTCAAAAAAAAATGGATGACCTATTGGAAAATGTAGCAATCAAGCCTAAGGATATGTCATTTGTAGAAATTTCATAGATTGAGGTTCAGAATAGACCTTCAATACTAGATAATATTGAACATTGGCAAGTTTTTGAAGATGATAAGGATATTTTCAATTTCATGCTAAGTGAAGACAAGTATCATGGTCAGGAGTTACACTGTAGTGATCTAATTCAAACCATAGATGGTAAGGGAAAAAAATTTGGTCAAGAGATCATATAGTTGAAAACTAATAAAGTGTCTAAAGGGTTGGTTGTTCTAGAAAATATCTTTGACAACCAAGATAGGGAAAAGCCTAGAATTAGAGATCACAAGCCTCAAGAACTTGAAGAGATAAACCTAGGTACTATTGAGGCTCTAAAGAAAGTTTACATTGGTCAAAACTTGTCAGCTGAAATTAGAAGACCTTTGATTGATTTGTTGAGAAAATATAAACATGTCTTTGTATGGTCTTATGAAGATCTTAAGGCTTATAGAGAGGACCTATTCTAGCATGTTATTCTTCTCAAAGATAATGTTAAACCCTTTAGACAAAAGCAAAGACCTGTAAATCCCACCTTAAGCCCCAAAATGCAAGAGCAGTTGATGAAGCTAAGGGATGAAGGGATAATCAAACCTATCAAGCATTCTACTTTGGTTTCAAAATTTGTAACTATTCAAAAAAATAATGGAGATATAAGACTATATGTAGACTTCAGAAACCTAAATATTTCTTCCATAAAGGATAAGTATGGGTTGCCAAACATGGAGGCTATGTTGCAACAGATAATGGGTTCTGAGTTGATGTCTATGATGGATGGATTTTTAGGATACAATTAGGTCCTAGAGAAAGAAAATGAACAATTCAAAATAGCTTTCACAACTCCATGGGGTACATATGTGTCAAAATTTCATTTGGGTTGACCAATGCAAGAACAACTTTCCAAAGGGCTATTGATGTAGCCTTTCATGATTACATCAATAAATTTATGATAGTGTACCAAGATAACCTTACATCTTATTCCAAGAAAATTGAAGACCATTGTAGACACTTGGAAAAGATTTTTATCAAAGCCTTGGAATATGTAGTGTCCTTAAACCCCAAGAAATGTACATTTGGGGTAACTAAAGGTAGATTACTAGGACACATAGTCTCAACAGATGGAATAAAGATAGATCCTGAGAGAGTGGCCACCATTGATAAGGTGCCTAAGCCAAAAAATGTGAAGGGAATACAATCTTTCTTTGGACAAGTTAATTTTCTAAGAAGATTTGTTACAAATTTTGCTAAAATTAGCAGACCTATTTCAGAAATGCTCAAGAAATGAGCTACTATTAATTGGGATGGTGAATCTTCATAGGCCTTTCAAGATATTAAGAATTCCATAAAAAATGCTCCAATTCTTAGAGCCCTAGATTACACTAAGCCAATGCACATATTCTCTTTTGCATCTTTCCACACTGTAGCTATAGTCTTATTACAGAAGAATGAGGAAGGATATGAGTAGCCTATTGTATTCTTTAGAAAATCCTTGCAACCTACTAAATTAAAATATGAAATAAATGAAAATAGGCTTATACCTTAGTGAAAGTTATTAAGGCTTTTAGATGTTATTTGGTAGGTGCCATTATTATTGCATCTGTACCTAGTGTAGCTATCAAGGACATATTTTCTAAGCAAGAGGTATCAACTAGGAGGTGTAGATGGATCAACAAGATCCAAGAATTTAATATTGAAATTCAAATCACAAAATTGGTAAGGGGTCAAGGATTAGCTAAACTTATGGCTCAGTCCAACTTAGATGCTAATCAAATAAATTTCATAATACATGACCTAAGATCATATATATGTGATATCAATCACTGTGAATGGTATACTAATGTTATTTATTATTTACAACATATGGAAGCTCCTTCCCACTTGACTAAAAATGAGAAAAGAAGCAAAAATTTGAAAGCCATCAGTTATATTGTTGTGGAAAATAACTTATGATGGAGAAACTTTGAAGGAGTGCTACTAAAATGTGTTGATCAAGAGAAATCAAAATAAATAGTAAAGGAAATGCATGTTGAACTCTATGGAGGACATTATATGGTCAAAACCACTACACACAAAGTAATGAGAGTTGGATTTTGGTGACCTTCCCTTTTTAAAGATGCTCAGGTAGTGATTAGAAAGTGTGATGCATGTCAAAGATTTGTAAGTAAACTAAAATTCTCAAGTAGCACTCCATTAAACCAGTTGAGGTTCAAGCACCATTCCAGTAGTGGGTGTAGACACCTAAATCTGATTACATCAATAAGTAATCATATTTAGTCATCTCCTAGGACATTATTGATTAAATATTTACTATTTAATTAGCTAATTGTCATCCCCTAGTTAATTTATTTATTTCATTAACAATAGTCCAATTGATAAAATCAAATGATCACCCAAAATCAATTTATCAATTAAATCCCAATTCCTCTATTAAATTGAATAAGTCATTAAATCTATTCAATTTAATTATATACTCCCCATTTTATTAAATAAATCATTTAATAAAATATCTAAAATCCTAAGAGCCTCCGTAAACCCTATCCTAACCCCTAATCCAACCCATTCACGCATACTAACCTCACTTAGCCACCTAACTAACCCATCCCATCAAATCTAAATCACTTACCCCCTAACCCCCCTTCTAAGTTAATTCTAATCTCCCTCCTAAACATTTGAAAACTTTAAGTAAGGGTTAAGACTTGCTAACCCAAGCCAAAGTCAACAATCTCATCCTCACCCTCACCCTCCAAAATTTATGACTCTTACACCTCCCTTAATGACTCTTCCAAGGTATTTATGGACCCCTTATCTCTTGAGCCTCCTTTTTTGACCATCCACCTTTCCTTCCCTTTATCTAATCACCCTTTGACAAGTGTCACCTCCCCATTGGTGCTAAACAGGCACAATCCATGTGCTCCCTTTTGAGTGTATCCTGACCATCCCTCATCATTTCAACATCTTGACATCTTGGCCCTCCATTTTTCCAACCCTTGGCCTATAAATTGAACCTCCTCCCTTCACAAAATAATCCATCCTCCATGCAAAGTTATAATTATATTTTGAGAGCACACGCACTACCAAAATACCATTATAATGGCAAAATCACTCTATGGCTCCATTGTTGCAACCTTATTTCACTCACCCCATCCATCCATTTGAAGCTTGAGCTATACTTGTGAGCACACATACCTTAAATTACGGACAAATATATTGTATCATTGTGTTATACCATTTGGAGCTTATCATTCTTGGTTTGCCTCCATTTGTGGTGATAACAAATCAGTCCTATCTTAAGTGTTTACTCATTTTAGTATTGTTAATGCTTTCCTTAATAGCTAGTATTCATGTTACACTACTAAACTAGGTGATACAGTGGGGAATGGATTTTATAGGTGAAATCTCCCATAAGTCTAGAACTAGTTATTCATGGATCTTGGTTGCTACTAATCACTTCACAAAGTGGGAGGAGGCAATTCCAACAAGAAATGCAACTAGCAAGGTTGTTAACAATTTTCTACTAAATAATATCATTTCAAGATTTGGTTGTCCTCAAAGGATTTTAATAGATAATGCAATGTGCTTTAGATCTAAGGAGTTAATCAAGTTTTGTGATAGGTATGGAATAACAAGATCAGTATCTTCTCCCTATCATCCATAAGGGAATGGAGAAGCTGAATCCAAAAATAAAAGCTTGTTGAAAGTGATAAAAAGAACATTGGATGACAAAAAGAAATATTAGGATTCTAAATTGTAGTTAGCAATATGGGCTGATAGGGTGACTATGAAAAAATTCATAGGTGTAGCACCTTTTGACATTATGTATGGAATCTAGGAAAAGATGCCTCAGAATAGCCTAGTGGGACTCAATAATTACATCCAAATGTATGATGAAGATATTATTGATGACATGCAAGAAAGATTGGATGAGTTGGTAAGATCGACTGAGACTAGGAAAGAAGCATCCCTCAGAAATTAGAAGTTGCAACTATAGGTCAAAACACTCTATGATAGAAGGACAGTGAGAAAGAAGTTTGAATTTGAAGATTTAGTCCTCATGTGGAATGCCAGGATTGAAGATAAATGAAAACATGAGAAATTTGATCCAATATGGTTAGGCTCCTATCTAATTGAAGCTACATGGGGAGAGGACTATTATATTCTAAAGGATCTATCAGGTAATATTCTTGAATATTCTTGAACTACCAGTTCATGGACAATTCTTGAAAAGATATTTTTGTTAAAAATACTTGTTTCTTCCATGAATATTAGTTTAGGGTTTTTTTACATTCTATGAATCCTTTGTGTCTCTTGTATAGCCCTTGTATATATTTTCTTCCTGAGTATTGTTGCTCTCTCAAAAATTTTCAAAAGGATGGTCAAGTTTGTGGTCTTCTTCTCCTAGGGATTATGAGCCCTTATATGAATTCTTGCCTATTCATTATCCCTAGATAGAGCCACTGTTGGCCTAGTTTTTCACCCTTTATGATATTTTGTTCCTCATAGTAAAAAACCATAGGGTTATTATTTGAAAAAAATTATTAATTGTTAAAACCCTAGTTGGATTTCTTAAATGTATTATAAACCCTCGTTTGTGTGCCCTAACCCTCAAAAGTAGTTAAAATATAATTTCCATTTTTTAAGTTACATGGGACACACTTATCCTAAGTTTTCTTTTCCATAAAGATTAATTTATTATTTTTTGTGAGATAGACCTTTTTTTATTATTAAATTTTACTTAACCATGGTTATCTTTCTTAAGCATTTTATGAAGTGTGTTAACTTTGATGGTTTGTTTTGGTTGACTATTGATCTCTCTAAGATTGACGGTGAGCACATGCCAAAAATGTGAAGATGCATGGTTTTTAAGTGAAGTGGGCAAGCGCCTTAGTGCCTATTGAGCTATTGTTGTGAATGATGCTAAACACTAGGAATTCTATTAAACACTTCTCTTGAAAACTCAATTTTGTGAATCAACTCCAAGGTTTTGGACAATCTTACGACCTACTAGAATCTACTCAATTGAAGATAAATATTTTTGTTCATGAGGAGGCCTTTGCTAGTTTGAATGATTTCATATGAGATGTAGAATATATTTGTTGTTTCAAAATAAACACATAAAAGAACTATGTTTTTGTATTTTATTTTATTTTGATGAATGCAATCTAACAATGCAGCTAGTATGAATTCATAATGTGACAAGGGGTTAGTAAAGAAAATAATAAGAACTTTAAAGAAATAACATAAAATTAAAATCCTAATGGATAGAAGCTATGAAAACAACACATCTACAAGTTAAATTTTCAAATAAATTGGTAGGTAACCAATGAAAGTAGGAGTAACACTTCTTTGATTCCACTGATGCAATCATTGATGGGAAACTTAATAACCATATGATGTTTCATTCTTCATCAAATCACAAGACTACAGAAAGTGTGCTCATGCAAGATAGAGTTATGCAAGCACAATTTGGTATTTTTTTCTCGAGCTAGATACATCAATGGAATTTGTAAAATCATAGCAAACACCAAAATTAAAAGATCGCACAACCAAAAATACCGCAATAAACTTTTGGCTCAATCACAATTCCATGAACATAAATTCACAAAAATATGACACATCAATGCAAGCACCAAAACCATAATATTATTTCAAAATAATGGCAGCCCTAATTACATATTACAATCTTGTATTTATAAGAAATCATCTCCTTAATTTGTGTTGAGAGTGAGAGATATCTTCATGGAATAATATGCTTTTAATTTAATAAAACAAATTAATTATGTACAAACTAACAATCTAACTGGTGCTAAGCAGGACTCCATCCATTTTATATTATTAATTGGATGTATGAGCCTTTACATGTCATAAAACAAATAAATTATGAGATAAGAAGAAGAAAGCCTTTAGTCAAAATAAAAGTGTTTGAAAGTGTCAAAAATAGAAGTTGATCCTTCACTGGGCATCTGTCAAAGTTAAACTGTTGTTAGAATGTGTTTCCAATGCATGGAAAGCTCTAATTTTGGAACTAGTAGTTAACTATCAGTGTACCTCTAGAAAAGTGCACCTTGGAAGAAGCACACATGTGAACCTATGCACACATGTGCACCTACGCACCTCTAACTTCTCCAAAATATTCCAACACTTTGTAACTAAAAAGTGCACTAGTGCACCTAGCACAATAGTGCACCAGCATACCTCAAAGTTGTAAAATTGCAAAATTTTACCAAGTGTCAAAACTAAAATTATGGCTTCTGTGTTTTGTCCCCCTTCATACTAGAGGTATATCTAGATGCTTTCCTTCGAATTTATCAATAATCTCAGCAATCTTCGTTGCATCTGGTAAATCCAAGGCATTATATTTATCCTTAACTTTTTGATAGAAATTATCTACCTCTATATGGGTCTTAGCAAAATCCCCAAGTTTGGTATCCATCTCCAGCAAGGCTTCTTCTATCTTGAATGCATGTCAGATATATTCATCACTAGAGGCTTCATCAAAAATCTTCTTGAATCTCTAAACTACTACCTCAACTAGTATTAGCTTCTCCTATGCATCATCCTCAAAAATTTCAAGACATGCATCACTATAATGTTTCTCTACTTGAAAAATCTACTCTCGGGCTTGGTCCTTGAGCCGGTAGATCTCTACATGTAATGACTTCATTACCTCATTACTACCCACTATCTTTTCTATCCAATCATCAATTAAATCGAGCTCTTTTTTAGTATATACATCCATGACTGTTTTATACCTCTACCCCTTTATGGCATGTAGCACCTGTAAATCCTTTCCCCATGCATGTACCTCATCCATAATACTAAAATATTTCTTCAAAATTATGACCATTTTATCTAAATTTTCTTGCATAACATGAAGTAGCTTTAGATTTCCTTGGGTGTTAAGCATACCCTTTTCCTCAAAACTTTCCCACCATTGCTAATAGGCATTCAAAAATGGATCCAATTGTACTCCCCCTATCTCTACTTTGAATTGTTGTGTTCAAAGTCTCCTTGAGGTGTTCAGGATCCAGGGGATCAACAATTTCAGCTAAATATCCACTTAGGATTTCATTTTTCCTATGAAGTTTCATTACTTTTGTCCCTTACTATTCTAAACTTCTAAACATCTCCTTCATCACCATTGTAACCATCAATTTGGTTGTATCCATTGTGGGCTTCCCGAGCATAACCTCTTTGATCTGAGAATCTTGTGGACCCAAATCTTCTTTCATATATCCTCTAGTCATGTCAACATTGCCAATCTTCTTTCCCAAAGGAGTCTTCTCTATAATGTAGGATGATTGAATGATCTCTGATGCCTCTACAATATGCTCTCTATACCACCTTTTTTCTTTTCCATATGTAAGCTTTATGAATTGATCTACACATGGAAGATTGAATACCCTCTCAATGTTTTTAGGTCAGGGATTGAGAACAATTTCCACAGTTATACTATTCACAACCCTTTCCTCTAGGAAAAAGTGTTCTACAACTGTCATTATGAGTTATGAAGATTGCATTGATATTGGGTGTGAAGCTGCATTCACCAACCTTGATCCAAGCAATTTAGAAACCATAACAAACCTCTCTATCAATTTGTTATAAATCCTCAAGAATTCCCCCAAATCAGTATGCCCCAAGTTTGTATCTTTGATTTTCGAGTAATCATCCTAGAACCTCAATTTCTATGGAATACCTTGGAATTTGAAGACTACATATTTCAATGCCATTTTCTCACTTAAAGGAGCTGAAGAAGAAGCCATTATATCATTATCTACATGAAAGAGCACCCATTAGTCCAAGATTGAAAATAATATAGCAAATTCAAACCCTAGCATTAATACAAACAAAATTTGCAAAGAAAAACTATTCAAAAAACATTAAAAAAACTTGCATTTTGCCCATAAAATGCAAAAAATTGGCACACCTAGCACACCTAATAGGTGTGCCAAACACACATTTTTTTTAAAACAAAATTCTAATTATAAGGTGTCTACTTAGCACACCAAATCAAGTGTGCTAGTGTGCACCAATACTTAATGCATTTTGTATTTTTTAAGTTTTTAACTTTGTATATGGTCAAATTTAGGTGTGCATCAGCGCACCAAGTTAGGTGCACTAGTGTGCATCTAGCTTGGTTTCCTTCTTTTGTTTTAAGTTTTTATGTGTTTAATTTTTTTGAATTTTGGGGTGCGCACTAGCACACCTAGTTAGGTGTGCTAGTGCGCACCTATTTTTCCCTTTTATGTTCACTTTGTTTGTTTTAAGGTTTTACAAGGTTTAGAAAAAGGAGAGGTGCACAATAGCACACCTAATTAGGTGCACTAATACACACCTCACATTTTTAATGTTTCTTTGTAGTAGGTCTAAGTGGAAGGTGGAGCAAGGAGAGTGCACCTTATGGTTGTGGGAGCTGTGACATGGGGTTTGTTGATGTACTTAGTGTGAATTTGTGAGAAGTGGAGCTATGGTCACATGGAAAAAATGAATGTAATGAAAGACAACACAAGGGAGGAAGACACCCCCACCCTTTATATAGGCCCAAGCTTCTCCTGCACAGGTGCGCAAATTGCACAAACTACACAGCTGCGCAATTGGGTAAAAACTTATTTTCCAAAACTTGGTGCACTAGCGCACCTTGGGAGGTCTACATAGTGCACTAGAATTTTGAAAACTCAGCTTTTTTATTGAATTCCTAACCTTTAGAGTTTTCCAACCAAACCTAGTTATGAATTAGGGGCTTATGGGTGACCTCAAAATGATGTGGATCCTAGATTAAGAGTCCAAAAATGCTTAAAATAAACTAGGGGGTCCCCATTTTCAAAAACAAATGGGGTATGCATTGTGGAACCACAAAAATTCCAAGGAGCACTTGCTAATGATGGGTCTTGACTATGCCATAAAGACTAAAGTTCGACAGGATTTGGTAGTACTTTGTCAGACCTTTTTGAGAATTGTCAATGCATGTTCTATTTTCCTACAATATTATTGGTTAAGCCAAATGTTGAAGTTATTTTTTACTATCATATCATTGATCTATTAATCTTGGATAGATCGACAGATGGCATATTACCACTTCAAGGAGATGCAATGAATTTAACCAAAGTGGGCAAGCACCTTAGTGACACCCATCCCTGATGACATCGCAAAGGGAATTTCATGTTGTTCAAAAGAAATAAGTTGTATATCATTGATCTTTTTAAGATCAACAAATAGCACTTTACCGCTATATAAAAGTGCTTGACATTTAAATAATATAGGCAAGTGCCAATAGGACATGTGGCATATGGTGATGTCATGGATGTAATTTTTAAAGAGTACTACACAATCTACACTATTGGCAGAGTTATCAAACACGTAGGCACAAATGCCATGCATGCATTAGCTGGTAGAGCCGACTCAACACTAAAAATAATAATTTTGATAAATTTTTGATCTTGGATAGATCAACGGATGTTGCTTACCTGCAATACCAAGATGCTCAAAATTTAAGCAAAGCAAGGAAGCGCATGCTTGACGCATGGCAAAGATTTCAAACTTTAAAGCAACTTTTTATTTTCAAATAAAGTCATCCGATGTTGTGTGATCAATACATGAAATTTAAACCTAAGGCACAACATGAAAATTAACAGTTAAAGAAATTAATGTTATGCAGGGCCACTTTGTGCAACCTTAATGCTATGGTATAACATGCAAGTTCACCATTACTAAGCTGCACAATTGCAAATTTCTTAGAGTGCAAGGCTTTCAAGAGCTAGAGCATGAGATTCTATGAGGTTTTCAATTATTTGAAAAGTAATTCAAAGAGAAAAAGAAGCAAAAATCAGTGAGTAAGTGGTCTATAACTCTTGAAAAGTTGAAAAATTATAATTGTACTAAGTTGAATTAAGGATGCCTCCCCAAAAGGAATTTTCTGGCCTGATAGATTACCTAAAAAGATCTATTCATGATGATTTTCTTTAAAAAAATCCTCTATCTATGAATGAATTGAAAAAAGGTAGAGAACTCATCCCTTAAAATCCTAGGTTGGTTGTAGGTGAGGGGTTTCTATGACAGGGCCAATTGGGTAAGAGATGCACAAGTTTTAGTGGGGGGTTTGGAATTGTTTTTAAAATAGTTTTCAGAATGTAATTTGGACACCCTGTTGAGAAATGTATGGGAGTTTGACATTGGAAAATTGGTTGTTCCTAGGTTATTCTTTGACAATAACTTGTTAATTGACATGGCCAAGAAATATGACCCTATTACTAGAATTATAAAAAAACATGCTGGAGACAACCTCTTTAGGTTTTCACCTGCCCTAATCAGTGAAGTATTTAAGCTCAACCCCAACTAGGCATTCCATGAGAAAATTGATATGTAAAAATTTTAGGCAAGGTATGGTACATAAAGGGTATACTTGAGGGTAGGACCTTTGGAGCAACATATTGTTAAAATTGGGTCACTTCCTCTGGTTACACCAAACACTCCAGAGCCTTTGATGAAAAAGTACTTTAATCCTAGGGCTTAGGCTTTGTATTTTTCTCTCTGCAAGATATTTGGAATGGATTAGCAAGAATATATTAAAGGCTCCATTGTCCTCATCATAGCTCAAACCCTTCATTTTGGAATGAGCATAATTCTTGATTTTACCACTTACCTAGCTGAGGAAATTCACAATGGTTTGATTGGAATAGCTCAAGGTAAGGTGAATAGGCCTTTCTTCTAGTATTATTTTTTGATGTAAATATGTCTTTACAAGAGAGTAACTTTCTTCTCCAAAGAGATGAAATTGGAACTAGAGAAAGATGGAAAGAAGCTCTTAGTGCAATTATGGAGTGCTATCATGACATGAGAAGTCTCAGATGCCAGTTATGTTAGATTCATGAACAAGTATGTTGATTAGTCTATAGATGAATGATCATGAACAAGTATCAAGCCCAAATTCTAAATAAATTTTACTTTACTATTTGAAGAATATCAATGTTGGTTAGCACTTGTTTACAGTGAATCCCTAAGTCTTAATTAGCTACTTTTGCTAGAAGTACTTGTAAACTTAAGAAGAATTGCGACCAAATCTTCTTTAAGGGATGTGTGTTGTGGTAAATTGTCATGGAATGAACAATATATGTATATGGTATTAGATTTAAAATCTCCCACCCCTTAGGTATACCCACCTTGGTTCTACAAAGCCTTAAGAGTAGAAAATATATTTCATTTTGTCAAAGTTGGGTCTAGATATAAAATGCATACAATTGTTTATGGGAAGTAGCTAATCCTTAGATTTTTGTGATACTTTGTATCCTAGTATTGACTATTTTTTTGCATAGTACTTGAAAAACTGTAGTGCTTGCCCCTGGTTCACATTGTGTTATCGTTGTTGAACTCTTTTAGAACTAGTTTTATGTTGTTGGTTAGCAGTATTCTTTTGAGATTATCAGATATTGTGCTATGGATTCAGTTTATTATGTGATAAGATTACTTAGACTCTACATTTCATATATGTATGATGATTATTTTTAGTGTTCACAATTATTGATGATGATTATTACATTGCTTTCAATTATTAATGATGATTAGTAAGATGATTTATTATCATATGTGCTTTCTTATGGATACTTACCCCATACTTGCATGTGTATGGTGTGCGTGTTTGCCTTGCGTGTTTGCTTTTGTATGGCATGTCTGATGTGGTTAAGGAAGGGAGTCATAGTCACCTGCTAGTCGAGATCTACACGATGCACCACTTCCTACCATTGTCTATTTAATTTAGTATATATTGTGTTTATACATGCATGGTTTTTATGCAGGTTGCAGGTACCGGGTATCGACTTCCCTAAATTGCCAGGATGAGCGTACCCTATCACATTATCTCAATGATAAGAGAGAGGAGATAAATTCTCAAGTCCAAATTCCAACTCTTTGAGCCATTTCTCCTAATTAGAAAATTAGGACAAGTATCTGAGTTGTATACCCACCGAATGTGTCGGATGACATATTTCGTGATTTTTAACCCTTTAGATTTATTTTGTATGATTTATTCTATGATGAGTTTTCATATTTTATCTTGAAAGTCTATGGCGAATTTTCTATTAATTAAGTCTTAATAAATAGATTTAATTAATAAATTATTTATTTGAGAAAATTAATAAAATATCATGATCTTTGATATTTTGATTGTAATTAATTAAATGTGAATTATTGGGGAAAAGGAATTAAATAAAAGAAAACTAGAAATTAAAATTAATAATAATAATAAAGTAATAATAAAGTAATAAATAAAATAATAATAATAAAAGTTATAAAAATTAAAATGAAAGTTATAAAATTTAAATAGAAATTATTTAAAAAGTAAATTGGAGTTATAAGCTTGCATGGGAATTAACATGTGTCAACAACATAGGGGTTAGTGCATCAATTAAGCACAAGGTGTCTACAACTCTATGACTCATCAAAAAGGTTGAAAATGACCCATGCTTAGTTGGTGACACCTTTCAACGGTTTCAAGAAGTAATCCAAAGATTTATTGAGAGCTCTTTATATTCAAGCATTCATAGAAGCTTAGAGGGAGGGTGGAGAGCAATTGGAGCATTGGAGGACTCAAGAACTCTGAAGAAGGGAGCTTGCTCTGCGAGTTTTCTGAGGAAGAGTGAATTAGCATCAGAATTCAGGTAGATTCTTGTAATTTTTCTTATGCTATTTCCGCATCATGCATTCTTGTCTTCTTCATGTCTTCCATATGACTTCTAAGGAATTTCATATTGTTATTGTATGCATTTTCAATTTGGGCAATTAAATTTATTTGAGAATTTTATATGCATGGATTTAGAAAAAAAAAGAAAACGTGTTTGGGTTCGAATTAGAATCAAATTGAAATAAATTTGAAAATGGTTTCAATATTTATGGCCAAATTCATTAGTGAAATTATTAGATAAATTTAGAGAACAATTACCTTTTAAGAAAAAAAAAATTAATTGTCCTGTCGTTGCCCCTTGGATAGACCAGAACTCAGTTATTCATAACTTTTTATCGTGATCGAATTTATTCGATCGCTCCGATCAAAATTGGTGCAACTTGGCCCTCTCCAACATATTTCAATTTCAGCTCGATCCAATGGTTCATTAGGGAGACTATCATACTGAGACTATTTTATTCAAAGATAGATATTTCTCCATTTCCCATAATCAAGAATTGTTTATGCTTAAACTTCACAAAAATAATATATCAAAGCATGGAATGAATTAAGATATTATTGCAATCTTCCCTTATTAGAATCTTATTAATATGCATTAGTTTTATATGGTTTATTATCTAATCTAACTAAATCCAATTTAATTAAGATTAGTTAATAGTAGAAGAAGTGTAATTAATTATTAGTCAATCTAAGTAAATGGGTGAGAGAAAATTAAAAGAAAAGAGATTTTAATATAGTTTATATAGTAGACTTTTTATAATGTATATTCAATACTATTTAATATATATTAAACAATTTTAGAGTTGTTTAATGAAGATGATAATGTTAAGAATTTAGAGATTATTCATGTTAAAATCTACAATGAGTCTTATTGATTTGTGATAGGGATCTCTTTCAAACAACGTTTATATAGACAAAATATAATTAGAACAATTAGAAAATGGAGTCTAATGGTTGATTTTAATATTGATTAAATAATTGTAAGATGATAATTTATATTATGTTGATTTAAATTTAGAAATTCTGAATGATATTGGATTAAGACTAAATTATTATGTTATTGGTTAATACGTTTGAATACCTTAATGGAGTTAAGAGTTAGCCAAATATGAGTTTATGGAAGGATTTTATAAATCGAGTATGTATAGTTTGAGGAGTTTATTATTTATTAATGTTTGTAAGGACTAGCAAACTATTAATAAATAATGGTTTAAATAGATATCAACAAATTTGATTAGAGGTAAAAGATAATAATTTTTGGAGTTGAATTATAATTGATTTTTAATCGATTGATATTCATTGAGTTGATATTATAGCTATGATATTAATAATTAAGTTGTGCAATAGAGTCTTATTTGAAAAGATTAATGATAATACGAATTTGTTAAGGGAATGTTGGTATTCTTTGAAAGATGATGAATATGGTCATTTAAGATTTTCAATAATTATTATTGAATTATTAATATGATCTTTTGAGTATTGAATTATAGTTGACTTTTATCATACAGAATTATAGTTAGTTATTAGTCATCTGATATTAATTGGAATGTTGCTATGATCATTTAATTATTAATTAAATCAATCAATGAGAGTTAATTAGAAGATTTAATTGATATAATTCTTTTAATAAGATTGTAGAAATATTGATATCAAGTTGATAAGTCTTATTCTTATGACTTGAATGATGACTTTAGATGTTTTAACGGTGAAGACTTAGTAATATTTAATTGAGGACTATTAGAATATGGACCTATGTTAATTGATTGATGTAATTGATCATTTTAATAAAGTTATAATCTCTTATTCGAAGAATGATAATTGGTCCTCTTATAATATAACGAATAATGATCCTAAAAAAAGTTGAAAGGTTAATCAATTAGAATATGGATCATGGTTAAATATAAAAGACAATTTAATTAAGGTCAATGATGATCAGTTTAGTGAATATTTATCCTTAAATTATTCTTAGAATGTAATTCATAATAATGGAAGGGTAATGCTATCGAGGAACAATTGGGTTGACTTGTAGGTCAAATGATGAAACTTAAAACACTTGAATATACTTGCAAATAGAAAACTGAAAACCCCTACATATTATTCAACTATGTGAATTTAGTAAACCAAAACATGTGTTTGCATCGTGTATTCTATATGCTTCTTGTTTTGGGTTTTGAGTTGACTAGTGTTGACCAGTCCTAGGATGTTACCAGAGGCTCAGGGGTTATGAGATATGATGGCATGTTGATCTTATTTGGTCTCGATCTTTATAAGCCCAACCATGGTAATGTGATCGTATGCTCTATGAAATGTTTGTATTTACTAATTGTTATTGTTCATCAGTCTTCATGTGTGAAGCTAAGAGGTATGTGTATGAGACACTTGAGCTAATCATTTTTGAGTCATCGATCAGTTATCCTTGGATTATTTTTTAGTCGCCATGATGGGACTGAAATATAGATTTATTTCTTGATGATGTCATGTTGTGACATGTTTGACTCAACCATTTTGGAGTCTTCGATCAGTATGATTTTGAGATATTCTTGGTTGCTTGTTGAGAACCATTTATCTTGAGATATATTTTGGTTATTGAGAACCAATTGATACTTATGATTATCAGTGATGCCTTCAGTTGCCAATAGAGAACTGTTGTGGTCATGATTTTCTATGGATGCTTTTTCAGATGCCCGTGGAGATTTGATGATTCTTATCTTGGAGATTTGATGATTCTTATTATGAATATTTGATGATTTTATGCATATTTGATGATTTTATTATGAATTACCTTTTATGATTTTGAGATTTATGATTCCATGAGCTTAGGGTAGGTAATCTACTTGTAGTGTCAAAAAGTGGCTTGCAATGGGGGTCAGGGCCCTAAGTGGCTGTCAGGATAACTCATTGTAAGTTTGGTTAATAAGTGATAATATTTACACACTAAATGGGGATTAAATGAACCTAAAAAGATAATTTTTTTGATGTTCTTGCCCATGCCTTGAGTGCTTGTACAGGTTAGGATGTGAGTAGTGAGAACACACGGTTGCGATCGTGCATTTCGCAGTATGCCTTGTCAGTATGAGAGGATACTAGTGGCCGCATGAGATCAGTATGGACCCGTTGAGTTTAGCTAACTTCTAGGGTAACTTGTACGTGATAAATGCAATGACACTTTCCTGCTTACAGAGTAGGTTTCCTACATGTCTTTGTGTGCCTCTGGGAATTAGATGTTGGTTTTGTGTGATGGAACCTTTGAGTTAGTATACTTTTAGGATTCTTGAACTTTTTATGCTATGTGTATTGATATCCTGTTTGGGACTTGAGATTATCTCCTCAGCATGGTGGGAGTGGACCACTTAGGTTCCACGCGGTCGGGTGGTAGTGTATTTTCACTCTTATCATTTGAGATCCGTCTGAGACACTGTGGCTAGAGTATCCTTGGTTGGTATTTATTCTTCATTATGTTCTTGGAGCATTATGATAGATAATATACCCTATGATGGATGTATTCACTGGTATGTTTCTTATATTGATGATTTTCTTTACTTTGCATATGTTAGTTGATGATTTATTATGCTTTACTTTGCATGTTAGTAGGATGTTTTAGGAGTGACATTCCTACTATGTTAATACCGATGATCTCTTCAGTGCTTTGGAATGTTACACACAGAGGGATGGCTAGGATCCACGATGGTCTAATGATGCTATTTACGGTTGGGAGGAACCGTGCACTTATTTATGTTTGTGATATATGGTTATCTTTTGTGATGGATGTTTATATCTTTTGTGATGATATATCATGTATGATATGTGGTTTCATTTATGTTATTCCATCATAGATTAATATTAGATGATGATGATGTACTTTATTTGCTTGGATGTTTATTCTTCTAATCTTTTCATACCCTGTGATATGTACAGTGGATGATTGAGCTAAACTAAAATATAATTACAAAAGGACACTTGTATATTGTTTAAGTCCATTGGATGTATCATTGTTATTTCATAAGGATGGGATGTTAGATGAATAGTTAATTTAGATGTGATACAACGTTAAAGGATCTTTAAAGAATGTAGCTTGTTATGTTTATATGTTATGTTTATTTTCATTTGAATTGTTGCTATTGCTTCTGCAAATGTTATGAATGGTTTTATCTTTCATGTTTAAAAAAAAAAAAAAAATTGTTTGGCAAACTTAGTAAAATTCTTTGGATCCCTTGGCGAGGCATTACAAAAACACCAACACAAGCATTCATACCCTTAAGCCTTCTTTCTTAACATGCCAATGCAGACTCTTCTTCTTATGTCACTTGATGAAGCAAAACCCTTGACTCCTTCTCTTCCTTATATTCATGCACATAACAACCTTTTCTTCTAACTAGTCATTCCTATAAATAGAAAATTAAGATCTTTTGCCGCTCATTCTCCATTGTCCAATTTAGGGTGAGGAAAGATTAGGTAGGATACAATGAATCTTCCCTACATTTCTTATCTTCTCTAGAAACTTCTCCATCAATCCTCTTTGAATTTTCCTAAAAATGGTGTACCTTGAATTTTGTGCCACCAACTCATTAATTTTATCTTCCACCTAGATCACAAAATCCAAGAAAATAAACTTGTCAACCTAGATCCATCAAATTCATGATCTTTTAAATAATGCAGCCACTCGGCTTTATCTAGCTTCTAATGCTCGGCAAATACTATGTTGCTTGACATCCTCTATAATATCACTTAGCATGAACTAAAGTTTACTAGATCTCAGAAACAACTAAACTTTACTCACCATCCACTATTTTTCTTGGCATACACTAGAATAGACTTTTACTTGGCTCCAACCAATTTTTTGCTCAACTTGTACTAACTTTACTTAGCACCTACTATCCATTCGGTCAAGCTTAGAAGAAAAAATTTTTGTAACTTGTTCTTCTAAACTTTCTTATTGTAACCAGCCTCTATAACCTTAAGTAGATTATCAATGCATCATGTTATCATTGTCTTAACTAATTCTTGTACTCCTTTACATAATCATAACTCAACCTTTCCTCTAGGTACTATTGTTACATCTTTTGATAAAATCATCTTCATCAATCAAATAAGTGATAGTATTTGAATTATATAAGCAATTGTCTTACCAAAAAATACTAGGTTTAACATCAGTGACAAAACAATGACTCAAACATATTGATCATTCTTGTATCAATCAATTCTCAACAATATCCCTCTTTAACAGTCTTCTTCAATTTGTTCTCAATAATCTTCCTCTTTGGCATTGATGGCAAACCAAACCAATTAGCCAAACTAACTAGGCTCTTAATTCAATTTTTTTATTTTTCTTATAATATACACCATACTCCTCTATTCCTTTCAGATATCTCGTTATTCTCTTTACAGCCATCAAGTGATTCTCCCTAGGATTAGCAGAGAATTTTACAACTATCCCTATAGATAATGCTATATCAAGTTTTCTATGTACTGCAAATTGTAATTTTCCAATCATAGACCTGTACAATATTTGATTCACCTCAATTGAATCATCATTCTTTCACAACTTGTGTCCCATCACCATAAGTGTTCTTACTGGTTTAGAATCCTCTAATCCAAAAGTTTTTAGTATTTCCTTAAAATATTTTGATTGAGTGATTTATATACCATATTTCATATGATATACTTGCAAACCCACAAAAAAATTGATCTCTCCAAACATAGACATTTCAAATTTTTTTTTCATTTAATTTGCAAAATCCTTATATAGAGCATCTTAATCCCCCAAATAGGATATCATCAACAAAAATTTCAGATAACAAAATACCTTTGCTTTTTTTTCTCTTTATGTATAGATTGTTGTTATCATCAGTCCTTTCAAATCCAATCTTCACAAGATAGTTATGAAGTCTCTCATACCATGCTCTTAGTGCTTGTTTCAAACCATATATAGCTTTTTGTAATCTACATACCATGTTCTTATTATTAACATCAACAAATCCTTTGGTTTGTTTCATGTAAACTTCTTCCTCTAATATGTCATTCAAAAATGTAGATTTAGCATCCATTGGATAAACTCTAAAACCTTTGAATGCAGAATAAGCAAGTAGAGTTCTTACTCCTTCCAGTCTAGCAATAGGGGAAAATGTCTCTCCATAGTCAATTCCTTCTTCTTGTGCATATCCTTTGAAAACTAATCTTGCCTTGTTTCTTGTGACTTCAGCATTTTCATTTAGTTTGTTTTTGAATACCCACTTGGCGCCAATCACATTTTTGTCTTTTGATCTAGGAACTAAAGTCCATGTTTTGTTTTGCTCAATTTGTTCAATCTCTTCTTCCATGTCTTTACTCTAGTCCAAATCTTCTAATTCATCTCTTACTAATTTAAGTTCCTTCATGCTCAGTAATCATGTACCATTTCTCAATCTATTTCTTGTCATTGGTCTAGCATCTTTATCTCCAATCATTTGTGTAGCAGGATGATGTCTCTTGACATATTTGGACAATCTTGGTTTAGCTTGAGTTTCTTCAATTTGTCTCTGAGCTTTAGAATCACTATGTACATCTCTATCAAGTAGCTCAGCATTTCCACTAATGTCTAAATTTGAATGTGCTTCAACTTCATTTTGTAACTCAGTATTTAAGTTTAGCTTGATTCTTGAATACAACTTGGCATACATAGTATGTGAATTGGCAGTTACTAAAGTTTGTTATTGGTTTTCATCTTGATTTATAGCATCTTCTTCAGTAGGCATACCTTCATAAGAGTATTCAAATGATTTTCATTCTTCTGGTTCTTTCGTAGGTTTAGCCTCATGTACTTCTGTATATTCATCAAAATTTTACATTTGAACTTTTCACAACTTTGTTAGTGTTAGTATTTAAACACTTATAAGCTTTACTTCTTGTGGAATATCTTAAGAATATACCTTCTTCACTTTTTTCATCTAGTTTACCATTCCTAGAGTCTTTAAAAATGTAACATTTGCTTCCAAATACTTTAAAATATTTTGCATTCAATGAGTATCCATACCATAGTTCAAAAGGTGTTGAATGAGGACCTTTCTTGACTTGTACATGGTTCAAGGTATAGACAGTTATACTTACAACTTCTCTCTAGTATTTCAAAGAAACATTTTTCTTCATCATGAGTGTTCTAGCACAGTCTATTATAGATTTGTTCCTTCTTTTAGCAATTCCATCTTGTGGAGGGTTTCTAGGGGTAGATGACTTTCTTTTGATTCATCTATCATTACAGAACATCTCAAACTTATTTGATGTGAATTCTCCTCCTTTGTCAGATCTCAAACACTTCAGACTTTTACCTATTTCCTTCTCAACTCTTGCTAAGTATAAATTAAACATTTGGAAAGCATTAGATTTCTATTTTAGAAACATAACATCATTCTAGAATAGTCATAAACAAATAGCATAATTTACTTATCTCCTTTGTGTCTATGCACTTCAATTGGTCCACACAAGTTAGTATGAACAATCTCTAGCATTCCTATAGAGGTATGAGTTTTACTCTTAAAACTTGACTTTGTCATTTTGCCTAACTGACATTGTTTGTTCATTATATTATTAGGCTTCTTCAAATTAGGAAAACCTCTAACTTTTGACATAGTGCAAGGTAGGAGTATCCCCAAAGAAGATGTCCTAGCTCCTAGCTATAAAACCACATAGTGGCAACACAACAACAAGAAGTAATAATGCAAGATCTGACACCAAATTGCAATTCCTTATTCATAGATATATCTGATTACATGCAATGTGTCAGGCTATAAAGTCTTCTCGATTATAGCCAAATATAAAGCAAGTAATAGTTCTACAAGATCCCTCTAGATATAATTCAAACACTAGTTAGTCCATATCCACACTCTGGTAGAAAACCCCCAAGGAAGATCTCAACTTGTGCTCACAAGCCCACCAAGCAATCTCCTTGTTTTTCAAGCTGCAACCACTAGCTCTTCTCCAAATTTTTTCTTCAAGCTCATTCTCTTCTCCCCATTGAATGAATAATGACAAAAGACTTCCCCACAACCCCTAATTATACCAATATAAGCCACAAGTCAACCCAGAATACAAATTAAATACAAATACATAAATTAAATGCCAAAGTTGGCTTCCAACAATAATTAAATGCCCAAAATTGATGTCTAAGTAAAATAATGATATCTCCTAGATTCAATAGAGTTATAACTCGTGCTTTGAACCATAGGTATAAATCTAGGCCCTCTTTAATCCCTTAAATTTTCATCTTCTAACTTATTGTGGAAAATTAGTTAATGGCCTACAATAGGCACCAAATTCTTAAGCAAGGTCAAGCTCCTCTCAGACCATGCCAAGTAACCAAAGACCATGCCGAGTCCCAAGACCATGCCGAGAAACCATAGACCATGCTGAGCTCTAAGACAATGCTGAGCTCCATAGAACATGTCGAGTTCCAAGACCATGTTGAGCTCCTTAGAACATGCCAAGCTCTTAGAGCATGCCAAGCACTAATCCTTCTTTGACTGAGTACTAGTCCAAGCACCCTCCAAAAAAACTACTCAGCATCCTCCCATGAACTCCAAAGTGGTCACCAAGAAAGCCCAAGATGCTCCTACATCAGACTCCCCAATTAAATAGAAAAGTGTCTCCCACACTTTGATGTCCAAAGAAAGAGTAACAACCACCTTCATCTTTACCAAAGGTTTCCACTCCAACATGGACAAGAAAACCAATTTGTGCATCATCCATATCTATATCATTTTGTCAAACACTAGAATCTCAACCACCCAATCAGCATGCTCACTCCCAGGAACAAACTGGACATAATGCTTCATTAGCAAACCCTCATTATGAAAATTTGCAATCATCTTAGGGTCCAAACCTCTTGGACCCATCTCCCAAGATCTTTGTAAACCCTCTACAAAAAATCATTCCCATGCTCCTTGTGAAAACCTTGAATTTTTTGCAAGTCAGATCACAACCTGCCACCTTGCATGAATAATCAAGAACCACATCACAAGTCTAGGACCACAGATCTGCAATCCAAAAACTCTCTACGATCATGCCTCAATAAGATTAGTCATCCATATTTACATCCATGAATCCATCTATAAGCCCTCTATAATTGCAAGCTAGAACCACGATCTACCACCTCACAACCAAGAGATCTAGGACTTCAAAAAGAACAATACACCACTAGACCAAGATCAATTTAGATCCACTCCTCCAACCTAAGTACTAGTGTAAACTACCACAACTTTGATGATCGGTCTACACACTCAAGAACAACTATGCTCCACCTGATGTAGTGCAAGGTAGGAGAATCCCTAAAGAAAATTTCCTAGTTCCCAGCTATACAACCATGCAACAGAAATACAACAAAAAGAAACAATAATGCAAGATCTAATACCAAATTACAATAATATATTCATAAAATATAACTGATTACATGAAATGTGTCAGATTGTAAGGCCTTCCTAGTTACATCCAAATATAATAGCAACAGCTCTGCAAGATCCCTCAAGATCCAATCCAAACCCTAGCTAGTCTAGGTCCACACTTTGGTAGAAACTCCAAAGGAAGATCTCAATTGCTGTTTACAAGCCCACTAAGCAATCTCCATGTTTTCCAAGCCACAGTTGCTAGCTCTTCTCAAATTCACTCTTCAAGCTCATCCTCTTCTCCCTGATGGATGAATAATGACTAAAGACTTCCCCACAATCTCTACTTATACCAATCTAAGCCACAAGTTGGCTTAGAACACATATTAAATACAAATACATAAATTAAATGCCAAAATTGGCCTCCAACAACAATTAAATGCCCAAAATTGATATCTAACTAAAATCATGATATCTCCTAGATACAATATAGTTAGAAATCATGCTTTGAACCATATGTAGTAATATAGGCCCTCCTCAATCCATTAAATTTTCATCCTCTAACTCATTGTGAAAATTTAGTTACATAGCCTGCAACAAGAACCAAATCCCTAAGCAAGGCCAAGCTCCTCTCAAACCATGCTGAGTAACCAAAGACCATGTCGAGTCCGAAGACCATGTTGAGCAACCATATACCATGCTAAACTCCTAGACCATTTCAAGCAACCATAGACCATGCCAAGCTCCAAGACCATGTTGAGCTACATAGAACATGTCAAGCTCTAGGACCATATCGAGCTCCATAGAACATGTCGAACCAATCCTTATTTGATTGAGTACTAGTCCAAGTACCCTCAAAAGTAACTATTGAACCTCCTCCCATGAACTCCAAAGTAGTCACCAAGCAAGCCCAAGATGATCCTACATCAACTTTTCTTTAATTACTAATATTGTCCATGTTATCAAAATTGACATGACATAACCTTTTGTACTACAGCCACACATCATCAAATTTTATAATTAGAGAAGTAACATCCTTTATATAAAGATAGAATAGATTATTCCTAGTTTGATCACATTTTCCAATCAATTTTCCATTTGTATCATATATCTTAGCAACCTTATTTTCAAACTCAAAATTACATCCTAAATTATTCAGTTGTGACATACTTAAGAGATTATAGTTAATTCCTTCAACATAGTAAGCATTGTGACATAGAATCTTATCTATAAGTTTGATAGAACCTTTTCCTTTTATCAAACATGGTGAATCATTACCAAATCTTACATTATTTCCATCATAACAATTTAGGGTAATGAATTTACTTTTGTCTCCAGTCATGTGATGTGAACACCCAGTGTCAATGATCCATTTGTCATTCTTGCTCACACAAGTCACAAGTGTAGTTGCCTCATCTTCATCAAATTCTTCCTTCATTGCAACATACACTGCTTCATTTTCATGTTCATTAGATTCATCTTTTTTTTCCTTTTCAGCAATATAGCAAGACTTTTTGCCTTTGTCTTTGTAGTCCTTTTTGTCTTTATCTCTCCTACTTTTGGACTTGTCACCACCTCTTTAGTTCTTCTCTAGACATCTAGTAGAAATGTAACCAACCTAATTGCAATTAAAACAAATGATAGGTAATTTACCTTTGAACATTCCTTTACCTTTGTGAAATCTTCTTGCCAGTATTGCTTCAAGTTGTTCTACATCCTCCTCATCTATATTACTATCATTGGACACATAATTTTTCTTTTTCTTTTTCTTCTTCTCATCAAGTTCCTTCAATAACATCTTAGCTTTGAAAAAAAAATCAATGTTCTCATGTTTGTAATTATCAAATTTTAATAGCTCAAAAGTAATGAGTCTACCTACCAGACCTTCAAGTGATAGATTATTTCTTGGTATGCATCTTAGTTCTTGAATTGAAAAAACTCTAATAGCATATATAGGCAGCAGTGTTCTTAAAACTTTGCTTAGTACAATATCATTATCTATTGTTCCAGTAGATCCTCTTATTGCATTAACAATTTATTTTATCCTTGCAACATATTGAGCAATATTTTCACCTTCTTCCATTCTCATATCATCAAACTTACCTTTAAGACTTTCAGCTTTGGCTCTTAGAACATTAGTGTCTCCTCCATAAATGGTGGCTAAGGAATCCCACATTTTATTTACACTATCAAGACCTATGATATCATCAAATTTTTCATAGCTTAGGGTAGAGGTAATCCCAAGCATTGCCTGGTTGTGTTCTTTCTTCTTTCTCATATCCTCAGCAGTTCGGGCTCCAGCAAGATCAACATGCTCAGTAGTAATGGTAGATTGTGTATGGTCTCCAAGTCCTCCAAGGTGTATCTTCATCAATCTTTTGCATTCAAGAAAGTTATCTCTATTAACCTTGGGTACTTCTCTTTTTGGCATTTTGATCTTTGTGCTTCTAGTACCTTCAAACTAGTCCTCTTAAAAAAATGGCTCTAATACCAATTGTTGGAATACTTTTAGAATAATTGAGGGGCGGGGGGGGCGGTGGGGGTGTGAATCAATTATCCAAGGTCTATATGTATAAATAAAACTCTTCATAGCTTAGTGAAGCCATAAAATATTTATCTTCATATATACATCCATAAGATTATGCAATCACTTAAAACTTGTAGGTTACTATTAAATCAACTTGTAGAAATGTAAACATGAAACATGATAGATTTAGCAACACATTTGACACAATGATTTATGTGAAAACTCAATTTGGGAAAAACCACCAGTAACATGCTACTCTTTTTCACTCATCTGAAGTGATGCCCTGTGAAAGGCCAACATTGTCGAAGGTTACAATACACACTATTAAATGTGACCCTGTTAAAGGATTTGAATCACTCTATTAGTAGTGAACCTTGTTAGAGGACTTTAGACCATTCATTTGGAATGTCACCTAGTTAAAGGATTTAAAAATAACTATTTGGTCAACCTTAATCCGAAAGATTTACCCTAGACTAATACAATTATTAGAGAGTAACAATAAGGCTTGACCTGGTAACAACTTACAACTCCATTTGCAAATTTTAGATCTTTATTTTAGTCCTCCATTCTTCTTGGCCTTCATACATTTTAGCTCTAATAGCTTGTACACACTTCAAGCATTCATACTCTTAAGCATTCTTTCTTAACATGCCAATATGGACTCCTCTTATTAGGTTACTTGATGAAGCAAAACTCTTGACTCCTTGTCTTCCTTAGGTTCTCTCATATAACAACCTTTGCTTCTAACTAGCCATTCTTATAGATAGGAAATTAAGATCTTTTTCCATTCATTCTCCATCATCAAATGGTTTGGACAGATTAGGTAGGATAAAATGAATCTTCCCTATATTTTTTATCTCCTCTATAAACTTCTCCATCAATCCTCTTTGAATTTTTCTAAATATAGTTTACCTTAGATTTTGTGCCACCAGCTCATCAATCTTATCTTCCACCTAGTTCACACAATCTAAGAAAACAAACTTTTCATCTCAAATCTATTGAATTCATGATCTTTCAAATAATACAGCCACTCGACATTATCTGGCTTATGATGCTCAACACATACTATGTTGCTCGGCATCCTCTATAAAATCACTAGGCACAAACTAAAATTTGTTGGTGCTTGACAATAACTAAACTTTACTTAGCATCCATTTTTTTGCTTGGCATACACTAGAATAGACTTTTACTTGGCTCCAACCAATTTTCTACTCAACTTGCACTGACTTTGCTTAGCACCTACTATCCATTCGGTATATACATTCTTAGTGTAACCAGCCTTTGTAACCTTAAGTAGATTATCAATGCATCATGTTATCATTATCTTAACTAATTCTTGCACTCTTTTACATAATCATAAGTCAACCTTTCCTCTAGGTGTTATTGTTACATATTTTGATCAAATCCTATTTATCAATCAAATAAGTGACAGTACTCAAATCATATAAGTAGTTTTCTTACAAATAAATAGTAGGTTTGACATTAGTGACAAAAAAATGATTCAAGCATATTGATCATACTTGTATCAATCTTTTTTCAACAATCTCCCTCTTTAATAGTCTTCTTCAATCTATTCTCAACAAAGCTTTTGTGGCCTCCCTACTTTAACCTGAGTTTTCCTTTAACCACTTGCAAAGATGCACTAGTCTTCAAACTTAACCACTACTACCTCTTCACATCCTTGCAACTCTATCTTCATAGTTTGTCTAATTTCCTATGATGTTGCATTGACATCCCTATTAACTATTTCCTCCTATTAACATGGTTGCAACTTAAAATATACTTACTACTTTTTGGTCTATGACCTTGCATTTATTGTTTGAAACTAACCTTCTTCTCTTCATCATAGCATCACAAATTGAATTCTAACTTTCCCTTTGACCCAAAAATGTTTTGATGATCATCTTACTAACCACTTCCTTTGATTTGTAGTATCACAACTCAAAAGTCTTTAAGTCATGAATAGCCTATGATCATGCGATAACTATAGAATTTAACTATATCCTTCTATTCATAGCATCATGACTTGAAACACCTTAAACCTTTATTGACTTGAAATCTTGCGTTATCATTTATTTTTCTTCTTATGAACTCTAACTTGAAAGTTAATAATAACATTCCAAAGTTGCACTAAGCTAAGAGTAAACCATTTCGCCTCATCACAACCCTAGACATGGTTAGCTAGCAAAAAAAATTGATGTTGCAATTAAAGAAATTTCACAATGTCACAACTTAAATTATAGAAAGGGTTATGAAATATTAGCTCAATAACTTAGGGATACAAAGATATGGGCAATATTTTTATCATATCCTTACTTTAAAAGTGCAAATCAATTTTTTTAATGAAATTCAATCGACATAAAAAAATACTTTTTCCCTGGGATTTTTATGAAGGTTAACATAATTTTTCAAAAATCCTAGGCACGAATAATAATTTCTACATAATTTTTACAAGGTTTTCTCAAAATTCTTGCTAGGTGAAAATTTAAGCCATCAAGTCTAGTTGTCTTCCACAACTCCTAACCGGGTTGGAATCTCCTCACATAAATTCAAAGTCTCCTAATAAGTATTAATATGTATTAAATTTTGTTATAGAATCCTAATAGGGTTTATCCTCTAACAAGGAATATTTATATTATTGCATCATCTTGTGCATACCATCCCCACCGGGGTTAACCCTCTGATCAAGGGTCTCCCTAGTTAACGTATCTAGTGATATTGTTCATGAGTATCTTTTGTGGTTTCTAATTATATTGCTTATATAGTTAAAGTTTAATAAGGTTGATAATTGTGATATTAGTTAGATAATTGATTCATCCCCTCCCCTCTTAGTTAGATTGGTGGACTATATATTCTAATAATTAGTACCAGAGCATTAGGTCCTTGAAGGAAAAGCTTAAAAGCTTTGGGAGATCAATGACAAGTCATTTCAAAATAGATAGTCCTAAGTCTGATGGATGAAATTTGACACCCATAAGATGGAGCTTCTTGGTGAGACATCAAAAATGTATAAAGAGTTGAGCATTGAGTTTCCTGATCCAGAATCCTTTTGTTACATACAAAAGAATAGAGGCACAAGTAAAGATAGATTCAAATCTAAAGAAGTTAAGAAGGTCAAGGAAGGTATTGATTTTCTTATGAAAAGAGAGCCTGAAGGTATGGAATTTTTTTTTTTGGACATGTAAAGAGTTTGGTCATTTTTCATCTAGATGTCCTAAGAGAGTAATAAAATATAGAAAGATTTCACTTTTTGATGATGATGAAGAATTTAAAGAAAGTATGGAAATATTCTTGAATAATTGTGATGATAAAGATAAGGAGCCTAAATTGGCTAAGGAAGAGGAAGTAGTAGAAGAGATAGCTCTAGTAACTATTATTGATCCAAAGGCTAACCATGAAAATGTGGAAGTTATCATTGAGACTTACAATGATTTTCAAAATGGGAATCGGGTTGAAGAGCAGAGATCTAAGGCTAGAGCAGAAGAAAGAGTTGATTTGACAACTCCTAGTAGAAGTATATCAAACAAGATGAATGAGAAAGGTGAAGTTGTGAGAAAAAAGGTCAGACTTGTATGCAAAGTATACTCATAGAAATAAGGCATAGACTATGAGGAGAGATATGCCCTTGTAGCTAGAATGGAAGTGGTAAGAATGTTCTTGGCTTATGCAATGAATAAGAAGTTCAAACTATATTAGATGGATGTCAAATCAATCTTTCCAAATGAAGAACTTGAAGAAGAGGTATTTATTGAGAAGGCTAAAGGTTTTACTCTTATAGAAGAAAAAGATATAGTATGCAGACTAAAGAAATCTCTATATGATCTAAATCAAGCACCTAGAACCTGGTATGCAAGGTTGGACAACTATTTGGAAAAACTTAGATTTGCTAAAGGTACGACAGATAGTAACTTGTATCTAAAAGAAATTGATAATGGTTTTCTAATAATAGTAATTTTTTTTATGACATCATATTTGAAGGAAATGATGAAGGAAGGGATAATTTTTATGAAGAGATGAAGAATGAGTTTGAGATGAGCATGATAAGAGAAATAAAGTTTTTCCTAGTATTGTAGATTGTGCAAAATAGTGATGGTATTTTAATTTTACAAGCTAAGTACTTAAAATAATTGTAGAAGATATATTTGGATTGGAAAGTTGTAACCATGTTGGTACACCTATGATAATTGGGCACAAGTTATCTAGCAAGGATGAGACACCTAAAATTGAGTAGAAGAAGTATAGATTCATGATTGGAGGTTTTTAATATCTGAATCATAGTAGACCAGATATAGAAAATGTAGTTGATATTGTAGCTAGGTTTCATGATGATACTAAGGAGTACCATTTTACAGTAGTGAAGAGGATATTCAGATATTTCAAAGGAACATCTGACTATGTAATTTGGTATGATAGATCGAGTGATTTCACTCTATGTCAATACATTGATACAGATTGGGAATGCCAGTGGTGGAGAATTTTTTATTTGAGGAAGATTGGTTTCTTAGATGAGCAAGAAACAAGATTGTATTTCCCAGAGTATAGTTGTGGTAAAGTATGTAGTAGCAGCAAATAATTGTAATCAAGTGATGTTGATGAAACAAATGCTAAAGGATATCAGTATTGAGTTTTGTTAAGCTATCATTTTCCACGATGCTTAATGCTAGGAATCCATTCAAACTCCTCTCTTGGAAATTTAATCTAGGATTAGCTCCAAGGTTCTGGGTGATCTTGTGACCTACTAGAATCTGCTCAATTAAAGATAAATGTGTAAATTCACAATGAGGCCTTTTTTGGTTCAAATCAATCTTGGATAAGATGTTTGATTTGTAGTTTTGAAAAGTAACCATGAAAGAGATATATTTTTGGTATTTTATGTTTTCTGGTGAATGCAATTTATTGATGGAACTATATGAATTTCTATTTTAACCAAGTGTTAGCAAATAAAATAACAAAGATAAGGTAAAGAAAGATTAAACCAAGTAACTTGAAAGGGAAATTTTTGGAAGTATGATTGTTGATGATATTCGTATGGGGGAGTATTGTAGATATGTTACTACGATAATATGTTATATTTATGATTGAGTTTGTTATTGATGTCAACATAAAAGTCTTATGTGGTATCTGACAGAAGAACAATGGAAATATCAAATTGGTACGGATAGCTAGTTGAGTATTCTCACTATTTAAGGTTATGGGAGATAACTCAGAGTATCTAGTATATGCAATCAACGTTGGATAAAGAAATGATTAGTCTAGAAGAAGTTATGTAATTTTTGGTGATGTTTGTTTTGAGATAGAGTTTACAGAGGCATGTTCTATTAAACTTGTTATATCTCTTAGCGGTATTGTTATTATGAGAACCAAGGTTGAGAATGTGAATAAGACATGTTGATGATGATGTGGATAAGATCACTTGTCATAATATTATGTGTACAAAAAGTTATTCAAGTTGCAAGGAAAAATATTAATGTTATCACTAAGTGTAACGTGTTCTTAATTTGGTCATATAATGATTAATTGAGAAGGTCTAACAGTTGACTCAGGGAATTGTTTTATGGACTCAATATAAGGAAGGACATTTTACTTTATTATATGGAATGGAATTGGATTGATAAAAATTAATTGTAAGCAGCAATCAGAGCGGAATGCAAAGTTGAGCAGAGAAAAGTGGAAGTAAAGGCAACTTCATTGCCAAGGTTTTTCTGAGTGATCCAAGGTTTGACACTTGGATCCAAGGTTCATGACCTAGTTTACAAGGTCTAAGAGTGATTGGTTCAGTTGACATAACAAAGAAAAGAAGAACATAATAGTAAATTTTATATTTGAGTAGTGAGCTCTTCTTGTAGTTGAAATTGCATGTTTGGGCAATGGGCTCATCTTGCATACATTGTACTACAACTCCTAACAGTATTGACACAACTCATAGCAGGGTTGGAATCTCCTAATAGGGACTCATATGTACTAAATATTATAATAGTGTCCATCCTTTAACAAGGAATATTTATATTATTACATCATCTTGTGGGCATCATTCCCACCAAGGTTTTCCCTCTAATCAAGGGTTTCCCTAGTTAACATATCTGGTGTAATTGCCTATGTGAATCTTATTATGGTTGTTTTTTACTTTGGTTGAATGGCTAAGTTTATTTAAGGAAGATTAAAAAAATTGTTGGATAACTGATTCACCCCCCCTCCCCCCCCCCACCTAGTTATCTTGGTGGACTATTGTTTCTAACAATTGATATCAAAGCTTGAAGAAGAGGTGTACATAGAATAGCCTGAAGGTTGTCCTTTGATAGATGACAAGGACATATTATGTAGATTGAAGAAAGTATTGTATGGCTTGAAGCAAGCATCTAGAACTTGGTATACAAGGTCGTACAAGCACTTGATAAAGCTTGGATGTAGCAAAGGTATGATAGATAGTAATCTCTATTGGAAAGAAATTGATGATGGTTTGATGATTTTGGTAATATTTGTATCATATTTGGAGAAAATGATGATAAAAGTGACAAGTTTGCAAAAGAGATGAAAAAAGAATTTGAGATGAGTGTGATAGGAGAAATGAAATATTTTCTAGGATTACAGATTGTGCAAATTAAAGAAGGGATCTTTATTTCTTAGACTAAGTATTTGAAGGATTTACTAAAAAGGTTTGGTTTGGAAATATGTAAACCTATTTGAATACCTATGGTAACTAGATAGAAGTTATCTACAAAGGATGAGACATCTATTATTGAGCAAAAGAAGTACAGATCTATGATTGGAGGATTACAATATCTAACTCACACAAGGCCAAATATAGAAAATGTAGTTGGAATTGTTGCAAGATTTCAAGTTGATCCTAGAGAAGCACATTATGCAATAGTCAAAAGGATATTTAGATATCTAAAAGGAACATCTAAGTTTGGATTGTGGTATGATAGATCTAATGATTTCACTTTATGTGCCTATACTAATGCTAATTTGGTAGACAGTATGGATAACAGAAAGAGCACCAATGGTGAGGCCTTCTTTCTTGGAAGAAGATTGGTTTCTTGACTAAGTAAGAAGAAGGATTGTACATCACAAGTTATAGCAAAAGTAGAACAAGTTGCAGTAGTAAAAAATTGCAATCAAGGTATGTGTAGGATCACGGTGTGCCAAAAAGTGGCGATGTGAAAAAAATAGAGTTTGAAGATGTCTAAAAGTGCTTCAAAATCCACTCTGACTTTTTTCCACCTATCTAGGTACCAAACCTAGAAGGAAAGGCCGAGCCTTATCAGATATCCGATTTGACATCAGATATCTGATATTATTGGATATCTGATCATATATCTAATATTCGATAATCAACGGCTTATAACATTATTATTATTATATTATAATAATATAAAAATATTATGTTATAATAGTATAATATATTATTTAATATTATATTATATAATATTATTATTATAATAATAATTATACTATAATAATAATATATTATAATAATATTATATTATAATGTATTATATTATAATAATATTATATTATAATGTATTATATTATAATAATATAATATAATGTTTTATATTATAATATATAGTAATGTAATATAATATATATATAATATAATATAATAATAATAAAGTAATATATTATAATATAATATATAATAAAAAGCATAATATATTATAAATTATAATAATATAATATAATATAATACATTATAATAATATAATATAATATTATTATTATATAATATAATAATTATATTATATTATAATAATATAATAATATAATATAATATTTTATATTATAATATATATAAAATATAATATAAAAATATATAAAATATAATATAATATAATATATAATAATAATAAAGTAATATATTATAATATAATATATAATAAAAAAGTATAATATATTATAAATTATAATAATATAATATAATAGTAATATTATATTATAATAATATAATAGTAATATTATATTATAATAATATAATAATATATTATATTATAATAATATAATATAATATAATTTAATATATTAAATATAAAATATCATATAAAATATAAGACATATGTTATATGTTATATATGTTATATCTTATATATAAAATATAAGATATATGTCATATCTTATATAAAATATAATTTTTCATTCGTATCGGATATTCGATATCTGTGACATTACATTAAAAAAAATCATAGACCTGTAGGCCCTTATTTTGCATATTTGGGGGCCAGTATTTGCACCGCGATCGGATATCGGATATCAAAGTATTTTTTTAAATTTTTTTAACTCATTTTTAACCTAAATTCAATAGATTTTAGCATGATTTTTTTTGTTTTAGTTGAATCTAGGGTTTTTTTGAAAAAAATGGTTTAAATTAAGGGTTTTTTTTAATATATATTACGTTTTGCAATTCAATAGGAATGGCTGATCAGAATGATGATACTGAGGCAAGGAATAATATTCCTCGTAACCCCCCACCAAATGATCTAGTACCCCCACAAAATCGTCCACCAAATGATCCTCTACCCCCTCAAAACCCTCCTCGAATCAAAGATTTGATAAATGAAAATCTCATCGAGTTGAGAGGTTTGCATAGAACATATAATAATGTACCCACATTGGCTCCTATGTTATCCACATTAAACACCATAGTGGATAACATTGAAACCCTTATGAACCAACAAAATGTCGCTCTTCATTGGCGTGATGAAATGCACAAGATGTTTGATGATGGTTTGGACTATGATGAGGTTGTGGCCGTCAACATAACCAAAGACGATTTGGCTAGCCTTTTTGCGAACCCAAAAATGGGTTTACCAGTCGACCCAAAAAAATCTAAACTATCAATTAAATGGTGCACAAATTATGCCATACGTGCAAACTTTTGGGATCATTGGTGGACAGTCTTTGATATCCCTCCACATGGCAATTTAGACATACCATTTTATTTCCTTAGAAAATTATATGCAGAATTTGTGTTGAAACTTAAAGTGAAATATTGCAGCATGAAGCTCAATATGGTCTTAGGACTAGGAACTCCTCAAGATAGACCCTCTTTCCAGCAGAAGAAAGCTAGAACTTTTTTCCCCCCCACTAATATCTCCCCTCCTCCTCGAGTGTAGCATCTAGATATTATGACAAAGGCTAGCTATCAGACCATTAGAGCCATTCATAGCCTAAGTAGCCTAATGATATCTCAGGCTAGGTCAGTCCTATCTCCTCATGTTGATGATGCTAGTGCTAGTTCATCATCGGCTAGCTCATCACACATTTTTGTACTTCACACTTTCATTACATGCAAGAATATTTTCTTGGGTCCCATAGGTGATCTTCCTGAGTATCATTTTGTATTAGACGAGGATACACTAGACACACGCATAGAGGCTACAAACCCTGATGTGAGAGAGGAGGGGAATACAGAGGCATGGACTCCTTTGGTGTCGGTACATGTATACATTTTTTTGTTGTGACATATACGATTTAAAGTTAATTTTTATAATAGAGTAATTTTAATTTTTAAGCCATATTGACTTTTATATGTATGTGATCTTCATTCATGTTTAGTTGATGACCGAGGAAGAGTTCAGACAGATTGATGATGCCATGCTTTCGGCCATTTCATTTGGACTTGAGACATCTACAGTACATTATGTTGTGTTTCTATTATTTTTCTATTTGATATTGTAGCATATATGGTTGCTAAACTTTCTTTTATCTTGTAGGTACCATCTGTCCCGAGGGGACAAAGTGTAGGGGGTGAGCTAGCGTGCATTGACAAAGGAAAGGTAATTAGATGCTTTCAATTTGATAAAATATCGATGCATTCTTGTAACATGTTTGTGGTAATCCCATTTAATTACATTATTTATTGTATATAGGGTGTGGCTACTGGCAACGAGCATGTACAGATTTTGCGTCATAGACCATCAAGGATTTCCATTTGCACTGAGAGCCCCATTGTATATATAAGTATCATTTATTTTTTATTATCCTTATCTTAATAAATAAATTCAAAACTGATTTCCATGATATTAAAAACTACTATTTTGTATCTCATAGGAGACTCCTAGTGCACATGAGGTTCGACGGGAGAGTTATGTAGATTTGATGATGCAGCCACTCTTTCCTAAGGAGGAGCCTACAATAGTAAGTTGTAGTTTGAATTCATGATTAAATATGTTATAAATTTAGCATTCTATGAATTATAATGTTATAGTTTAAATTTTAGATTCATCTGACAAACATATTTGAACATATACAGTCCATAATCAGAGAGGTAGAAGCACTGTTGAGGGCATATGAGAGAACTCTTGACCGGCACAGGAGGTCGATAAGAGAGGTATTTATTATGAAATTTTGATAGTATAAATTTTCATTACAACAAATATCATTATGCAATTGAGTAATTCAATGTTAGATACAAAGAATCACATAAATTTAGTAGTCTAACTTTAGGTTTTCCATTTTTGTTTATGTAGGATGCATCCAATCCACCTAGTGCTGCAAAGAGGCTACATTTTGATCATCCACCAGCACCCTAGGATAGTATAGTTGTCATAGGATGCATCATGAGACATTTTGAGATGGTATATGCCACATTATATATAGAAACATTGATATTATACACATTCTGATGGCGTGATCAGCCACAATTTGTATATGGATCTATGTATTTTGATATATATTTGAGTACTTTGTCTATGGATACACTGGTCTATTTTGATATGTTCATTATTAATAAATGGTATATTACAGTTCAAATTTTTATTATTGATTCATATTATATGAGTAGCGATTTGTACAGATTTATTACTTATAAGAATGTATGGTCTACTTAGCACTCATTACATTCTGGTAATGCTAATATAGATGACAAACTTCTTAAAAATCTCCATCCTTGCACTACTCTAACTCAAAACCTATTTAACCATAAAATTTTCAAGATCAAAATTAGTCAATTCACTAGCCCATTTAAAAATTAATATCATATAAATTCAATATTTATTCTCAATGTCCCTAGCACTGGAAAATTCTTATTATGAGTGGTTGAGCTAACCAAATGCTTTTAACATATATTTTGTCTTTTAAACATAAATTGTAATAACATAAAAAAGATGTGTGACTTATACAGATAATAATAGGAACAAAAGACATATAAGTAATTTTTGTAACATTAAATACTAACACATGATGCTAGATTCTCAAAGAAGCGCCTCAGCCTTCTTACTTATTATTTGTTGTTTAACCCTTTTCTAAGCATACTTGCATGTTGACTTTCTATCACACCCACCTTTGATAACTAAGCATTTGTTAAATGAGGAAAAGGCAATTGTTATCACAAACTGTTAAAAAAGGTATACAATTTCTTAGGGATATCAAATTTTGCTGCTCAGGCAAGGTTTTAAATTCACCTCCTATTTTACACGCAATTGTCTTTTTATTACAAATATTATGGTGCTTTTAGATTTGGAGTAGAATGCTAATAAAGTTAACATGTGATGTTTTTTTTTTTGTCGCAGTGGAAGTTTGGTCCAAGAATTTTTAAGAAGGTTTTAGTACAGAGATCATATTTAATAGTTGACCAGGATCCTTACAAATTTTGCAAAGAGGACATTGAGATTATCTGGTGTAGGACAACAGATTTCTTAGCATTATGTAGCATTAGACAGTCAAATGCATTTTGTCTGAAACTTCCTGATGGTATCGAGCTTACTAAAATCATTGAAATCTTGCCTCTGCATAGAGCAATGACAGAGCAACTTATTCTAGGAAATGGCAATTCATTTTCTCCCTTTCCATGTATGGTTCCACATGTTAATGTTCCAGAGGGTGTTAATCTACCTTATGAGATATTGTTTCAAATCAACTCCCTTATTCATCATGGGATACTCAATGGCCCAACAATGAATTGTCACTTTTTTTATTTGCTAAATAATGAGAAGAAATCAGCTTTACACATATGTCTGGACTTAATAGAACTACATAAATTGAAGTTGACATGTTTTGACCTAGAAACATGGCTTCAAAATCAATTAAAGAAGTTGCAAACTAGTCAAAATCAATTGAAGTCTCTGACAATTTTTGGACATAATGGCACATTGAAATTCCATCGGGCTCTAGTTACTTCGACTAGGGTATACTTTTTGGGCCCCGACTTGAATATTTCAAGTCGAGTGACAAGGCATTTTTCAAAGTATGTTGATGATTTTGCTCAAAGTCTCTTTTGTGGAGGAGGACTTTAATAAGCTTCATTCAATTGCTTTGACTGCAAAAAATGAATATGGTTTTCATGCAAGACCACAAAGATCACAAGTATATGATAGAATATTCTCAATTTTGAAGGAAGGCATTAGAATAGGCAACAAAAGATTTGAATTCCTTGGCTTCTTGGCCAGTCAATTGAGAGAAAATTTAGTCTAGATGTTTGCTTCAAATGACAAAGTTACTGCTGAGTCCATTAGAAAATGGATGGGATATTTCCACTATAAAAATGATTCGGCCATACATGTCATGAAAATGGGGAAACCATCTAACTCTTTGAGGTAAATATTAAATGTTTGAGATCATGAAGTTTCCCTTATTCCTGATAGTTAAATTTGTACAAATGGTATCAACTACTAATATTCAGATGGAATTGAGAAGATTTCTTTACGTCTAGCAAAGTAGATAGCTCATATTTGTCGATTGAGTATGCCTCCTCCTTCAATGTTCTAGATCGTTGTGCCGAATCCAAATGGAATTTGATCCCTTGAAAATGAGATAGGTTATTTTAGGCCTCATCATCACCATCCTGTAGCATTTGATAGTTCATCAATAGCCCTCACAAGCTTTGAGTTATGACCCTCGGAAGACTGACCTCGAAATGCACTTAGAGAACCTTGGGGACTCCTTGGTACGGGGTAGCTGTGGATGATGATGGTCTCTATGGTTGGAATAAGGGTGTCACTAGGGTTCACCCACCCACTCAGAGCTAATGGCACTGACGATTCGATGCCAAGATCAACGGTTTCAAAGTTGTGTTGTGGTGCACCTATGAACTGAAGCACACTATGAGTTTTAGCATCGAGTGAGATCATTGTGCTGAATCCAAATAGAATGTGATCTCTCAAAAGTGAGATAATTTATTTTAAGTCTCAACATAGCATTTTATAGTTCATCGATAGTCCTCACGAGCTCCAAGTTATGACCCTCAAAAGATCGACCTCAAGATGCACTTAGAGCACCTTGGAGACTCCTCAGTATGGGGTGGTCGCAAATGATGGATGGTCTCCGTAGCTGGAACAAGGGTGTGACTAGGGTTCACCCACCCACCCAGAGCTAATGGCACTGATGATTTGATGCCAAGATCAGAGGTTTCAAAGTTACGCTATGGTGCACCTATGAACTGAGGCACATTGTGAGTTTAGGCTTTGAGCAAGATCGCTATGCCGAATCCAAATAGAATGTGATCTCTCAAAAATAAAATAGGTTATTTTAGGCCTCAACATCACCATCTTGTAGCATTCAATAGTTCATCAATAGCCCTCATGAGCTCTAAGTTATGACCCTCAGAAGATCGACCTCAAAATGCACTTAGAGAACCTTGGGGACTCCTCGATACGGGGTGGCTACAGATGATGGATGGTCTCCGTGGCCAGAACAAGGGTGTCAATAGATTCACCTACCCACCCAAAGCTAATGGCAATTATGATTCGATGCCAAGATCAACAATTTCAAAGTTGCACTATGGTGCACCTATGAACTGAGGCACAGTACAAGTTTTGGCATCGAGAAAGATCATTGTGTTGAATCCAAATGGAATGTGATCTCTCAAAAATGAGATAGGTCATTTTAGGTCTCATCATCACCATCCTATAGTAGTTGATAGTTCATCGATAGTCCTCATGAGCTCAAAGTTATGACCCTCAGAATATCAACCTCAAAATGCACTTAGAGCACTTTGGAGACTCCACGGTATGAGGTGGCTCAGATGATGGATGGTCTCTGTGACTGGAGAAAGGGTGTGACTAGGGTTCAACCACCCACCTGGAGCTAATGGCGCTGACAATTTGATGCCAAGATCAGCAGTTTCAAAGTTACATTGTGGTGCACCTATGAACTGAGGCACACTGTGAGTTTTGGCATCAAGCGAGATCGCTATGCTAAATCCAAATGGAATTTGATCTCTCAAAAATGAGATAGGTTATTTTAGGCCTCAACATCATCATCCTATAGCATTTGATAGTCCATTGATAGCCCTCACGAGCTTTGAGTTATGACCCTTGGAAGATCAACCTCAAAATGCACTTAGAGAACCTTGGGGACTCCTCGGTACGGGGTGGCCACGGATGATGGATGGTCTCTATGACTAGAACAAGGGTGTCACTAAGGTTCACCCACCCACCCAAAGCTAATGGCATTGACAATTCGATGCCAAGATCAACAGTTTCAAAGTTGTGTTGTGGTGCACCTATGAACTAAGGCACACTGCGAGTTTTGGCATCGAGCAAGATCATTGTGCCAAATTCAAATGGAATGTGATCTCTTGAAAATGACATAGTTCATTTTAGGTCTTAGTATCACCATCCTATAGCATTTGACAGTTCATTGACAGTTCTCACAAGCTCCAAGTTATGACCCTCAGAAGATCAATCTCAAAATGCACTTAGAGCACCTTGGAGACTCCTCAGTACAGGGTGGCTGCGGATAATGGATGATCTCCATAGCTAGAACAAGGGTGTGAGTAGGATTCACCCACCCACCCAGAGCTAATGGCACTAATGATTCGATGCCAAGATTAGTGGTTTCAAAATTACGTTGTGGTGCACCTATGAACTAAGGCACACTGCGAGTTTTGGCATCGAGCAAGATCATTGTGCTGAATCCAAATAGAATGTGATCTCTTGAAAATGAGATAGATTATTTTAGGCCTCAACATCACCATCCTATAGTATTCAATAGTTCATCAACAGCCCTCATGAGCTCCAAGTTATGACCCTCAGAAAATCAACCTCAAAACGCACTTAGAGAACCTTGGGGACTCCTCGGTATGGGGTGGCCACAGATGATGGATGGTCTCTGTGGCCAAAACAAGGGTGTCACTAGGGTTCACCTACCCACCCAAAGCTAATGGCACTGAAAATTTGAATATTTCTAGCCTTTATGAGTTAGATTTTGAAAAGTTGTCAAGAAAATTGCAAAAGTTGCTAAGCAACTTTTTGCAATTTTTGCAATTTTTGTGCTAAGACAAGTTTTATTGCAAATTTGATTTCAAATGGATTCTAAAAACTCTTAGGGACCCTAATAATGTTATAAACATCTAGAATTACCTTAAAAATATGGAATTTACCAAAAATCCACTTTATTGGACCAATTGATGGCCAAGGCTTATAGTTGCACCATGGGGTCTTGTGTCCATTACAAATGTGGATGGTCACTGGGAGATCATTAGATCTATCCCTAGACCTTATTACATCAAGAAAATAAAAATTATTAGGTGCTTTGCAATAGTGTTCCCTATATTTCATTAATTTTATTGGACTAAGAACCAGTTTTCCTCTCAGTTGGAAGGGTGGGCCTAAGGGTTCAACACTAATGGGTGATGTTGAACCACCTTGGTAATGACTAGTTCATTTGGGGACGCTTGAGACTGCATGCAAAGAAATTCTTATCGATTTTACTCTTGTTTCAAGGGGTGGGCCTAAGAGATCAACATATTAGAATGATGTTAAATCACCATATTAATGAACAGCTCATTTGGAGATGGTAGCTAACCAAAGCTTAGAAGCTTATTTTTATAGTATTGTAAAAGTTTTTTGTGAGAACCTTGCTACTAAAAATTTGGAGTAAATGCAATTTTCCCAATGATTCTAAGCATGGTAACCAATGGAGGAAGAGTTGGCATGGTTGTAATAATACATGGTAACCATGATGAACCAACAAAAAGGAGAAACACTATGAACCATGATGCACTTGAACATAAAGATGATTATGGAGAGGATCAAATGCAACATGTTGCTTCAGTCTCAAATGTTGACAATATACAAGTGATTAAGAGGATAGGGTGATGGACCCAAGTAACAACATAAAATGAGAAAATTTGTAACAATGTGCCAAAAGACCCTTCTAGGTTCCGATGGTCAAATCCCACAAATGGTCAACTCTATGAGGTTTTAAGGCTTCAATGAGTTTTTTTTGACATATTCACCATGTTCCAACACTTACCCTTAAGTTTCAATACTTTTCAAGCCAAAATTCACAACATACCAAAATGTTGTCTATGCAACTTTACAATTCTGTGACAACATCAAGACAAATAGGTGGATAACTTTTATTTTTGCCAAAAGACTCCTTGAATAAATGGATGTTTTGGATACCCTTTATCCTTTCAAAAAATATATATAAGACTTAGATACCCTTCCTTTGGAAAATATCAATGAACTTTCACACTTCTCCGGTTGTCCGGTTTTTTAACAATGTAGAAAAGATGCATTTATAAAGCAACCACTAGAAGGACTTAAGATCTAGACTCCAAACTTTTCATAGGCTCCTAAAATGACTTCAATTAGACAAATCCACTCTCAATTTTAGTTTATGGGTTCCCTAACCCCAAAAGCCCCAATTCACCTTCTCAAAACCCTTGTTCCTAGTGCATCACCAATCTCACATGTGCCAAGCCTTCTTGGACTAATTCAAAATTCAGACATCTATGTTTTATCACCATAAACATGAATCAACTCATAAACACTACCCTCTTTAAGGAAAATCTCTTCCTATATGACTGTCCCCTCACTTTCAACCCTTGTTTTCACCCTTTTATGTTTGGTGGCCACCAATTATTCTAGTTAGTTGATCATTTTAGGGTTAGAATACATTATACATGTTAGGATAATGGCATTCCATGAAGATTTAGGTAAGCATTTAATGGAATGGCCATGATTAGATGAAAAAATTGTCAAAATGCTTATGAAAAGGACTACTACAGCTAACAATCAGCAAGTTAGATGAATAACCCTTCAAAAATGAAATCAAAACTTGGTCCTAAACTTCCTTGCAAATCTTAGAAGATGCCTCAATGCATTACAATATCATAAAGAACTTAGAAACTCCAAAGAACCTTCAAATTGCTATTAAAATCCAAGCTTTTTCATTCAAAATTCTGAATTAGTCCATACAGACTACCCTTACAGTTTGTACAAACACTATTTATAAGTTTCAAGAGATGGTTAATAACCACCTCCAATCAGTTTCACTTCCTATTCCTTCATAAAATTTAAACTATGGATTTTCCCTCCAAAATGCTCACGTAGCCATTACATTCAAGATTTGAATTTTCTAAAGCAATAAGCTAAATTTTAAGTGATTTATTGAATGTTTCAACTTATGAATTGACTTGAGATTATTATGAGACCTTATTAGAACCTATCTAATGACTCACTTACCCTATGCAAACCTATCCATTACTAAAATTCAAATCTCATGGTCTTTTACAACTTTTCAATATGAAAGTCTTTCAAAACATTATACAAGATTATGACTCTTTATGCTTTCAAATGCCATGATTGGTTGCAAAATGGAAGAAATCAAGTATTCTAATTGTTCATCCATATTTTCTAGATTTTTCTTATTTGATTAGTTTGATAAAAATAGTTTTAATAATCATAATGTCAGCTTTATGTCAAATAAGGAAAAAGCCAAACTTGTAATAAGATATCTGCAAGCAATTATCTTTCATATAGTTATAAATCCTCTTAAAATTGTCATTATAGCCTTGTATCACATGCAAATATGATTTGCAAGAACTTGTTCAATATATTCCTCTTATAATTCCTTACAAAGAACCTATAAAACTACAAATTAGAATGTGCGACTAATTTAACCTATCTTTTTCATTATTACAAAAACCATATACCAAAAAAGTTCACATTTTACATCATAATACATCATAAATCTTAGGAATTCTCCCCAATACCACCCCCCTCCAACTCTTCATGATGTACCTACATTCCAATATCATAAAAAAATTAGTAACTTATTGTATTAAACAAGATAATCATTAGTTTATTGAATCATTATGAAGAAAATAACATAAGAAGTAAATATACATAGTCGAGTGTTCCAATAGGGTCCTCTCTCTATTTTAGGGTCTCCAACAAGGCTTCATGATCAGCATTAGCAATAGTAAAAAGTTCTTTTACTTTTGGTCTTCCTTGATGTTTCAACAACTTTACATTTGTTGCTATAATAAGATGAGAATATATGAGAATTATTTTGTGCTTCTGATAGTCTTCGAATGTAGGAATTCCATTCCTTCTAAGCATGTATGTCCACAACCATTTTCCAGCAACAACCACTAAACCAGTAGGATATGTGAATCCATCATTATCTGTGATCGGTTGTGCAAGTTTTTGTTTACCTCGTACACAACGTGCTAACCAATAGTCAGATTTATCATCATTCCCCTATGGTGCAACCAATACAAAGACATGTCCTAGCTAAAGTAAATATGATAAATGGTTATGCTCAAGTGAACTTTCTATGTCATCATTTTTATAGAGGGTATGATAGACAATGGAGTAAGATAATGTGGAGCCCATGTGTCCACCCACTCACTTGACTCATAGTGATCCCAATCACACTGGAAAAAAAATAGGCCAAAAGCAAGCTAGTTGTCATGTCCAAATGGTCCATGTACTAGAATCAGAGCTCTAGAATGAATGCATTTTTTATGAGTCTCTCACTATAGCACAATATGATCTATCAGCTATGGAACCTTCCTCAACAAACCAAAAGAACCTGCATAACACTGAATCAAGAGTCCCCCCTGTGATAATGCTAAACTACACCAATCAACAATGCTACGAGAAAAGGAGTCATATGTCATCATTTAATAGATCAAAGGGGGTCATAAGTCAACCTATGACCCCCTTTGACCCATATGAACCATTCTAATATGTCCCTAGGGGTCCTAGGACCCCTAGGAACATATGTCATCATTTAATGGGTCAAAGGGGGTCATAGGTCACCATATGACCCCCTTTGACCCATATGAAGCATTCTAATATGTCCCTAGGGGTCTTAGGACCCCTAGGGACATATGTCATCATGTAATGGGTCGAAGCCCTTTGACCAATTTGAACAATTCTAATATGTCCCTAGGGGTCCTATGACACCTAGAAACATATGTCATCATGTAATGGGTCGAAGGGGGTCATAGGTCAATTGACCCATAAGAATTATTCTATTATGTCTCTAGGGGTCCTACGACCTCTAGGGACATATGTCATCATTTAATGATTCGAAGGGGGTCATAGGTCAACCTATGGCTACCTTTGACCCATATGAATCATTCTAATATGTCCTTAGGGGTCCTAGGACCCCTAGGGACATATGTCGTCATGTAATGGGTTGAAGGGGGTCATAGGTCACCCTATGACCCCCTTTGACCTATAAGAATGATTCTAATATATCCCTAGGGGTCCTAGGACCCCTAGGGACATATGTCATCATGTAATGGGTCAAAGGGGGTCATAGGTCAACCTATGACCCCCTTTGACACATATGAATGATTCTAATATGTCTCTAGGGGTCTTAGGACCCCTAGGGACATATGTCATCATGTAATGAGTCGAAGGGGGTCATAGGTCAACCTATGACCCCTTTTGACCCATAAGAATAATTCTAATATGTCCCTAGGGGTCCTAGGACCCCTAGGGACATATGTCATCATTTAATAGTTTGAAAGGGGTCATAGGTCAACCTATGACCCACTTTGACTCATATGAAGCATTCTAATATGTCCCTAAGGGTCCTAGGACCCCTAGAGACAAATGTCATCATGTAATGAGTCAAAGTGAGTTATAAGTCAACCTATGACCCCCTTCAACCCATAAGAACAATTCTAATATGTCCCTAAGGGTCCTAGGACTCTTAGAGACAAATGTCATCATTTAATGGGTTGACCTATGACCCCCTTCGAGCCATAAAAATGATTCTAATATGTCCCTAGGGGTCCTAGGACCCCTAGGGACATATGTCCTCATTTAATAGGTCGAAGGGGGTCATAGGGTCATAGGTCACCCTATGACCCCCTTTGACCCATAACAATGATTTTAAACGATTAGACCCCTAGGGACATATGTCATCATGTAATTGGTTGAAGGGGGTCATAGGTCAACCTATGACCCCCTTCGACCCATAAGAATAATTCTAAATGATTCTAATATGTCTCTAGGGGTTTTAGGACCCCTAGAGACATATTTTGTCATGTAATGGGTCGAAGGTGGTCATAGGTCAACCTATGACCCCCTTTGACCCATATGAAGCATTCTAATATGTCCCTAGTGAACCTAGGACCCCTAGGGACATATGTCATCATGTAATGGGTTGAAGGGGGTCATAGGTCACCCTATGACCCCCTTCAACCTATGAGAACAATTCTAATATGTCCCTAGGGGTCCTAGGACCCCTAGGGACATATATCATCATTTAATGGGTTGAAAGGGGTCATAAGACAACCTATGACCCCCTTTGACCTATATAAAGCATTCTAATATGTCTCTAGGGGTCCTAGGAGCCCTAAGGACAAATGTCATCATGTAATGGGTCGAAGGGGGTCATAGGTCAACCTATGACCCCCTTCAACCCATAAGAACGATTCTAATATATCCCTAGGGGTTCTAGGACTCCTAGGAACAAATGTTGTTATTTAATGGGTTGAAGGGGATCATAGGTCACCCTATGACCCCCTTCAACCCATAAGAATGATTCTTATATGTCCCTAGGGGTCTTAGGACCCCTAGAGACATATGGCATCATGTAATAGATCGAAGAGGGTCATAGGTCAACCTATGACCCCTTTTGACCAATAAGAATTATTCTAATATGTCCCTAGGCATCCTAGGACCCCTAGGGATATATGTCATCATTTAATAGGTCGAAAGAGGTCATAGGTCAACCTATGACCCCCTTTGACCCATATGAATCATTCTAATATGTCCCTAGGGGTCCTAAGAATCCTAGGGACATATGTCATCATTTAATGGGTCAAAGGGGGTCATAGGTCACCCTATGACACCCTTTGACCCATATGAATCATTCTAATATGTCCCTAGGGGTCCTTGGACCCCTAGGGACATATGTCATCATTTAATGAGTCGAAGCCCTTTGACCCATTTGAATGATTTTAATATGTCCCTAGGGGTCCTAGGACCCCTAGGGACATATGTCATCATGTAATGGGTCGAAAGGGGTCATAGGTCAACCTATGACCCCCTTTGACCCATAAGAATAATTCTATTATGTCCCTGGGGGTCTAGGACCCCTAGAGACATATGTCATCATTTAATGGGTTGCAGGGGGTCATAGGTCAACCTATGACCCCCTTTGACCCATATGAAGCATTCTAATATGTCCCTAAGGATCCTAGGACTGCTAAGGACATATGTCATCATGTAATAGGTTGATGACACAGGAGCATTCAGAGGTATAAGGGCAATCCTGTGTCACCCAAAAAAATGTACTTAGACTTCATTTTTGTTTCATATGTTTTCATTTCTTGATACCCATTTGAGTCAAATAAAGGTTCCAACTCTCACAGTTCCACTATCAGTGTTCTAGGATAGAGTATTTGAACACTTTGGGATACGTATAAATACCAAAAAAATAGGAGTATGTAATTGAGCCATCATTTTGGTGAACTAGGAGGTGTAACCTGGCCAGATGAATGTAATTGTAATTTAGAGCATTCCAAAAAAAAGAATCAGGTCAAAAGGCCCCACGGTTTGAAAGTTACCACAGTTTTTCAAATTTTGGAGACCTCCTAAGAATGCTTCAAAGTCAAGTTAGGGGCATTAAATAACCTCAAAAAGGGAAAAAAAATGGGGCACAAGCAAAGCACTTCAGAGGGCTATAGAGCACTTCGAAAGCTTTTCGAAAATGTAAATGGTTCATCAATCGCAGCTACGGTTCAAAAGTTATGCCTCCCGAAAGTTCGATTACCATTTTTAGATTCTTCTACATTTGCACCAACTTCTAATGCAGCTTATGGAGCCTTCTACTTAGCTGGTGGATTCCTACTAGCACTTTCTAGAATGTATTCCTAGTCCTTAACCCTCTAGGGTCTATTTAAGGACATTTCTAGCATTGTAAAAGGCAGTTCGGAGTGGAGTTTGAGAGGAGGTACTAAAAGGAGAAATTATCTCCAGATTTATGTTATTGTAAGCTCTTAGGGCATGTTTTGAAGTCTATTTTCTCTGTACTAAATGTACTAGCTTATTTTCACAGTTCATACAATTTTCCTTTTCTTGTTTTGTCCATTTTGTGCGTGGGTTGTGTCCCCATCAAGTGGTATCAGAGCTAATTTTCTTGAGTGTGTAGACAGAGCATCGACTGTGAGGCAGTTTGCACTAGGACTATGTGGTTGTGGGTTTGAGTTAAGAAGATGCCTCCATGAAGAGAGTGTGGTGGAAGAGCTGGAGCTGTTAATCCTGAGGAGGTTAGAGCCCTCCAAAGGCAAGTACAAGCATTGCAGGAGGAGCTCCATAGAGGAACAAATGTTGCCGCAGAAGACAACAGTGAGGATGACAATGAAGAAGAAGCAATTGGACAAGAAGGGAAATTTGATGGGGAAGTTCTAAATCAGGTAGAGGAAAGGCTTTTTAGGGCCATTACTAAATTTGGGAAAAGACCTACAATTGATGTGGGTGTATTTTTAGAAAATCTGAAACCAGATGAGTTGATCGACTAGATCAATGAACTGGAAGAATACTTTGAGTATGAGGATATCACAGACCCAGATAGGGTTAAGTTTGCAAAGGCCAAACTGAAAGACCATGCCAAGGCAAGAGGTTCAATTGAAAAGAAACATAAGAGGGAAGGAGAAGATCACAAGGTGGGATCGCATGGTGGACAAATTAAAGAAGCAATTCATTCCTGTGGACTACCAGCGTGATTTGTTTAAGAAGATGCATGGGCTAAAGCAAGCAAGAAGATCAATCCAAGAATATATAGAGGAGTTTTACCGACTTTTGATTAGAGCAGGGCATGCAGAAGCAAATAAGGAGAAGTTTTCTCATTATATCAGTGGGTTGCGACCTAGCATCCAGGAGGAATTAAGTCTGGTAAGAATGAACAGCATTGAAGAGGCATACCAGTTTTCCCTACAAGTTGAAGAGAAGCTGAATAAGAGGTTTGAAGGGAGACAAAGAGGGAATGGTCAAGGAGGAAGGGGAAGCAGTAGGTCATTTGGAGGTCAAAATGAAACCCAAAAGAAAAATGAAGATGTGGGTACTAGCAGGAACCAAAAGAATGAGGATTTCAACCACACTTGTGATCAAGACTTTGTAAATTAGAGAGGAAGAGGTAGAGGATGTGGACAAGGAAGAGGAGGCTTCTGTGGTACCTATTTCCATTGCAATGAAGAACGTCATCATGCCTTTGAATGCCCTCAATGGCAAGGAAGGATAGATAGGAGAGCTGAGAGTCAAGCTAGGGTTGCTCATGTGGATGAGGATGCATAGTCATCACATTCAGAGGATGCAGAAAGAGGAGAGACCTTGGTAAATTAAAGGGTCCTAATAAGTGGTGAGATTGAACTAGGACAAAGGAGGATTTTGTTTTCGTACCAAGTGCAAATGTGAGGAAAAATATTGTGATGTGATCATTGATGGTGGTAGCACTAACAACTTGGTGTCAGAGGAGATGGTCTCTAAGCTAAAGCTCAAGAGGGAGAAACATCCCCAGCCCTATCAAATTGCTTGGGTAAAAGATGATCATAAGGTAGTAGTAAGTGAACAATGTTTAGTGAAATTCAAAATTGGGAGTTACCATGATGAAGTTCTCTGTGATGTTATTCCGATGGATGTTTGTCATCTATTGTTGGGTAGACCATGGCAGTTTGATAGACATGCAGTACATGATGGTCATGCAAACACATACTCTCTAATAAAGGATGGAGCTTTCCACAAACTGGAGCCCATGAAAAAGAAAGCTGAAAAGGTATGTAGCAGTGCTAGGATTAGTATTGTTGATGGAAGAAAGTTTTTAGATAGAATGAAACATTATCATATGTGCTATGCTTTGATTCCTAGGAAAGATAAAGAAGGTAGAAGTGAAATACCACTTGAAGTTTTAGATTTACTAGGTGATTTTGGAGATATTATCTTTGATAATGTTCCAGAAGGATTGCCACTAGTAAGGCAAATGAGTCATCAGATAGATCTAATTCCAGGAGCAAGTTTTCCTAACAAGGCTACTCACAAGATGACTCCTACTGAAATAGAGGAGCTAAATAGACAGGTTCAAGAGCTGTTGAGGAAGGGCTTGATTCGGGAGAGCCTAAGTCCATGTGAAATACCTATAGTACTTGCACCAAAGAAAGATGGAGAGTGGAGGATGTGTATAGATTTTTGAGCTATAAATAGGATAACCATCAAGTACCAGTTTCTTTTGCAAGGGATGGATGATCTTATGGACTGCTTGAGTGGAGCTTAGTACTTCAAAAAGATAGATCTCAAGAGTGGCTATCATTAGATATGGATATGAGAAGGAGATGAGTGGAAAATGGCCTTCAAGACCAAAGAGGTTCTTTATGAGTGGTTAGTAATGCCCTTTGGATTGACAAACGCCCCAAGCACCTTCATGCAGCTTATGAATGAGGTACTTAAGAAGTTCTTGGAAAAATTTGTTATTGTCTGTTTGGATGATATTTTAATTTTTAGCAAGACTTTGGAAGAATATTTATTGCATATTCATAGTGTCCTTGAAAGGTTAAGGGAAGAGAAATTGTTAATTAATTTGAAGAAGTGTATCTTTGCAAAAAGGGAGTTAGTCTATTTGGGATTTGTTATATCACCTGAACGTCTCAAAATAGATCCAAAGAAGGTAAAAGCCATCTTGGAATGGCCTACACCAAGGTATGCTACTGAGGTAAGATCATTTCATGGTCTAGTTAGTTTTTATAGGAAGTTTATTAATAATTTTAGTGGCATATGTACACCCCTAACTGACACAATAAGACGGGATAGAAAAGAGTTCAAATGGACTTCAAGAACTGCGAGAAGTTTTTAATTGCTAAAAAGGAAGGTGACAGAACAACCTATGTTGGCACTTCCAAATTTTAGAAAAGTGTTCCAAGTGGATTGTGATGCTAGTGGCAGTGCTATTGGGGTTGTATTAAGCCAAGAAGGTAAGCCTATTGCATATTTTAGTGAAAAATTGAATGATGCAAAGAAGAAGTATTTTGTTTATGATCAAGAGTTCTATGCAATAGTTCAGACCTTAAAGAAATGGAGGCATTATTTGTTGCCAAAGGAATTTGTTGTGTATACTGATCATCAGGCATTACAGTACCTAATTAGCCAAGGTAAATTGAATCAGAGGCATATGAAGTGGGTAGAGTTCTTGCAGAGTTATACATTTGTGTTGAAACATAGAAGTGAAAAAACTAATAGGGTTGCAGATGCACTAAGCAGGAGACAATTGTTGCTTACAGTAATGCAGGTTGAAGTAGTTGGGTTTGATGAACTCAAAAATATATACCCTGAAGATCTTGATTTTGCTGAAGCATGGAAAGCTTGTAAAGAGCCTGTTGCTGTAGATAGAACCAAGTGGTTAGACTATTTGATTCAGGATGGTATGTTATTCAAAGGCAGCCAATTGTGCATTCCAAGGAGTTCCATGAGGGAAAATCTGATTAAAGAGAAACACAGTGAAGGGATGGCAAGACATTTTGGTCGAGATAAGACCATTTCCATTTTTAGAGAACATTATTTTTGGCCTCAGATTTCACAAGATGTGAAGAAGTTTGTATAGAGTTACTAAGTTTGTAAAGTTGCCAAGGGATTTAGTCACAATACTGGACTATATCAGTCATTTCCTGTTACATCAAGGCCATGATAGGACATAAGTATGGCTTTTGTTCTTGGATTGCCAAGGACACAAAGGGGTAATGACTCGGTATTTTTGGTGGTTGATAGGTTCTCCAAAATGGCACATTTCATTCCATGCCACAAGAGTCATGATGTTGTCCATATTGCAGACTTGTTTTTCAGAGAGGTGGTAAGACTACATGGTCTTCCAAGGAGTATAATTTCTTATAGAGATACTAAATTTGTGGGATATTTCTGGAGGACATTGTGGAAAAAGTTGATAACAGACTTGAAATTCAGTTTCACGCATCACCCACAGACTGACAGCCAAACAGAAGTGGTAAACAGAAGTCTGGGCAATTTTCTAAAATGTTTAGTTGGGGATAAGCCCAAGGGATGGGATTTCATTCTACCATAGTAGAGTTTACTTAAAATAACTCTATAAATAAGAGTACTAGAAAATCACCATTCCAAATTGTATATGGAAGTAGCCCAAAAATTGCACCAGAATTGAGGAAGATAGAGCAAGGGGTAAGGACAAGTGTTGAAGCTGAAGAATTTGCTGAACATATCAAGCATCTACATGAGGAGGTTCAAGCACACATTACTAGGATGAATCAAGAGTATAAAGCTAGGGCTGATAAAAAAAAAATACATAAGAATTTCAAGTAGGGGATCTAGTCATGGTGCACTTACGAAAGAAAGATTTCCAGCCGGTACTTACAACAAGCTAAAAATCAAGAAATTTGGCCCCTGCAAAATTCTGAAGAAACATGACTCAAGAAATGCATATGAGGTGGATTTGCCAGATGGTATACATATTTCTCCTATTTTTGACATTGCAAACTTAACAACATATCATGATGATGGTGCAGATGAGGAACTGATGTTAGAGCCATGTCCAATTCTTGCTTCTAAGAAGGAGGAGATAGAAGACATTCTAGATCATCGTGTGGGTAGGAGCACCAAAAATAGGTAGTATGAAGAGTATTTGGTCAAGTGGAAAGGATGGCCGATAGAGGACTCAACCTGGATTTCAACAACTAAGGTTTTCCATTTGGGATATCCTATACTATTCATAAAGTGACAGGGTCACTTTTCAATCTACCCTAGGTGTTTGATGCAGGAGTATCCAGAGGTATAAGGGCAATCCTATGTCACCCAAAAAAAATTAGTTAGACTTCATTTTTGTTTCATATGTTTTCCTTTCTGGATACCCATTTGAGTCAAATAAAGGTTCCAACTCTCACAGTTCCACTATCAGTGTTCTAGGATAGAGTATTTGAACACCTTGGGATACGTGTAAATGCTGAAAAATAGGAGTATGTAATTAAGCCATCATTTTGGTGAACTAGGAGGTGTAAATTGGCTACATGAATGTAATTTTAATTTAGAGCATTCCGAAAAAAGAATCAGGTCAAAAGGCCCCACGATTTGAAAGTTATCACAGTTTTTCAAATTTTGGAGACCTGCTAAGAATGCTTCAAAGTCAGGTTAGGTGCATTAAATGACCTCAAAAAGGGCCAAAAAATGGAGGATGAGTGAATCTGGTCCATAGGGCTATAGATGCTTCGACAGCTTTCCAAAAATGTAAACAATTCGTCAATCGGAGCTACGATTCAAAAGTTATGCCTCTCGGAAGTTTGATTACCATTTTTGGATTCTTCTAGATTTGCACCAACTTCTATCGCGGCTTCTGGAGCCTTCTACTTGGTCAGTGGATGCCTACTAGCACTTTCTAGAATTTATTCCTAGTCCTTAACCCTTCAGGGTCTATTTAAGGACATTTATGGCATTGTAAAAGGCAGTTTGGAGTGGAGTTTGAGAGGAAGTACTGAAAGGAGAAATTATCTCCAGATTTATGTTATTGTAAGCCCTTAGGGCATGTTTTGAAGTCTATTTTCTCTGTACTGAATGTACTAGCTTATTTTCACTGTTAATACAATTTCCTTTTTCCTTTTGTGTCCATTCTATGCATGCATTGTGTCCCCATCAAGTGGTATAAGAGTTGGTTTTCCTGAGTGTGTAGATAGAGTGCAGAATGTGAGGTAGTTTGCACCAGGACTGTGTGGTTGTAGGTTTGAGTTAAGAAGATGCCTCCATGAAGAGAGTATGGTGGAAGGGTCATATCTATTAACCCTGAGGAGGTTAGAGCCCTCCAAAGGCAGGTACAAGCATTGCAGGAGGAGCTCCATAGAGGAATAAATGTTGCTGCAGGTGACGACAGTGATGATGACAATGAAGAAGAAGAAATTGGACCAAAAGGGGAATTTGAAGGGGAAGTTCTGAATTAGGTAGAGGAAAGGCTTTTTAGGGCCATTACTAAATTTGGGAAAAGACCTACAATTGATGTGGGTGTATTTTCAGAAAATCTGAAACCAGATGAGTTGATCGACTGGATCAATGAACTGGAAGAATACTTTGAGTATGAGGATATCAGGGACCCAGATAGGGTTAAGTTTGCAAAGGCCAAACTGAAAGGCCATGCCAAAATTTGGTGGCAAGAGGTTCAATTGGAAAGAAATAGAAGAGGGAAGGAGAAGATCACAAGGTTGGATCGCATGGTGGACAAATTAAAGAAGCAGTTCATTCTTGTAGACTACAAGCTTGATTTGTTTAAGAAGATGTGTGGGCTAAAGCAAGTAGGAAGATTGGTCCAAGAATATACAGAGGAGTTTTATCGACTTTTTATTAGATCAGGGCATGCAAAAGCAAATAGGGAGTTTTATAGACAATGTTTAGTGAAATTCAAAATTGGGAGTTACCATGATGAAGTTCTCTGTGATTTATTCCGATGGATGTTTTCCATCTATTGTTGGGTAGACCATGGCAGTTTGATAGACATGCAGTACATGATGGTCATGCAAACACATACTCTCTAATAAACGATGGAGTTCACCACAAACTAAAGCCCATGAAAAAGGAAGGTGAAAAGGTATGTAGCAGTGCTAGGATTTGTCTTGTCGATGGAAGGAAGTTTTTAGATGGAATGAAACATTAGCGTATGTGCTATGCTTTGATTCTTAGGAAAGATAAAGAAGGTAGTGGTGAAATACCACTTGAAGTTTTAGATTTACTAGGTGAATTTGAAGATATTATCTCTAATAATGTTCCAGAAGGATTGCCACCAGTAAAGAAAATTAGTCATCAGATAGATCTGATTCCAAGAGAAAGTTTTCCTAACAAGGTTGCTCACAGGATGACTCCTACTAAAACAGAGGAGCTAAACAGACAGGTTCAAGAGTTGTTGAGGAAGGGCTTGATTTGAGAGAGCCTAAGTCCATGTGCAATACCTACAGTACTCGCACCAAAGAAGGATGGAGAGTGGAAGATGTGTAAATATTCTCAAGCTATAAATAGGATAACCATCAAGTACCGATTTCCTTTGCCAAGGATGGATGATCTTATAGACTACTTGAGTGGAGCTCAGTACTTCATAAAGATAGATCTCAAGAGTGGCTATCATTAGATATGGATACGAGAAGGAGATGAGTGGAAAATAGCCTTTAAGACCAAGGATGGTCTTTATGAGTGGTTAGTCATGCCCTTTGGATTGACAAACACCCCAAGCACCTTCATGTGGCTTATGAATGAGGTACTTAAGAAGCTCTTGGGAAAATTTGTTATTGTCTATTTGGATGATATTTTAATTTTAGCAAGACTTTGGAAGAACATTTATTGCATATTCATAGTGTCCCTGAAAGGTTAAGGGAAGAGAAACTATTAATTAATTTGAAGAAATGCATCTTTGCAAAAAAGGAGTTAGTCTATTTGGGGTTTGTTATATCACCTAAAGGTCTCAAAATAGATCCAGAGAAGGTAAAAGCCATCTTGGAATGGCCTACTACAAGGTATGCTACTGAGGTAAGATCATTTCATGGTCTAGTTAGTTTTTACAAGAAGTTTATTAAGAATTTTAGTGGCATATGTGCACCCCTAACTAACACAATAAGAGGGGATAGAAAAGAGTTCAAATGGACTGCAGCAGCTGCGAGAAGTTTTTAATTGTTGAAAAAGAAGGTGACAGAACAACTTGTGTTGGCACTTTCAGATTTTAGAAAGGTGTTCCAAGTGGATTGCGATGCTAGTGGCAGCACTATTCGGGCTGTATTAAGCCAATAAGGTAAGCCTATTGCATATTTTAGTGAAAAATTGAATGATGTAAAGAAGAAGTATTATGTTTATGATCAAGAGTTCTATGCAATAGTTCAGGCCTTAAAGAAATGGAGGCATCATTTTTTGCCAAAGGAATTTGTTTTGTATACTGATCATCAGGCATTACAATACCTAATTAGCCAAGGTAAATTGAATCAAATGCATATGAAGTGGGTAGAGTTCTTGCAAATTTATACATTTGTGTTGAAACATAGAAGTGGAAAATCTAACAGGGTTGCAGATGCACTAAGAAGGAGACAATTGTTGCTTACAGTAATGCAAGTTGAAGTAGTTGGGTTTGATGAACTCAAGAATTTGTACCCTAAAGATCCTGATTTTGCTGAAGCATAGAAAGCTTGTAAAGAGCCTATTGCTATAGATAGAACCAAGTGGTTAGACTATTTGATTCAGGATGGTATGTTATTCAAGGGCAGCAAATTGTGCATTCCAAGGAGTTCCATGAGAGAAAATCTGATTAAAGAGAAACATAGTGGAGGGATGGTAGGACATTTTGGTCAAGATAAGACCATTGCCATTCTTAGAGAATATTATTTTTTGGCCTCAAATTTCAAAAGATGTGAAAAAGTTTGTACAAAGTTGCCAGGTTTGTCAAGTTTCCAAGGGATTTAGTCACAATACTGGACTATATCAGCCATTGCCTATTCCATCAAGGCCATGGGAGGACATAAGTATGGATTTTGTTCTTGGATTTCCAAGGACACAAAGGTGTAATGACTCAATATTTGTGGTGGTTGATAGTTTCTCCAAAATGGCACATTTCATTCCATGCCACAAGACTCATGATCTTGTCCATATTGTAAATTTGTTTTTAAGAGAGGTGGTAAGACTACATGGTCTTCCAAGGAGTATAGTTTTGATAGAGATACTAAATTTGTGTGGTATTTCTAGAGGACACTGTAGAAAAAGTTGAGAACAGACTTGAAATTTAGTTCCATGCATCACCCACAGACTGACGGCCAAACAGAAGTGCTAAACAGAAGTAATGTTTAGTTGGGGATAAGCCCAAGGGATGAGATTTGATTCTACCACAAGCAGAGTTTTCTTACAATAACTCTATAAATAGGAGTGCTGGAAAATCACCATTCCAAATTATATATGGAAGTAGCCCAAGGACTATACTAGAATTGAGGAAGATAGAGCAAGGGGAAAGGACAAGTGTTGAAGCTGAAGAATTTGCTGAACATATAAAGCATCTACACGAGGTTCAAGCACACGTTACTAAGATGAATCAAGAGTATAAAACTAGGGCTGATCAAAAGAAAAGACATAATGAATTTCAAGTAGGGGATCTAGTCATGGTGCACTTATAAAAATTAAAATTTCCAGCCGGTACTTACAACAAGCTGAAAATCAAGAAATTTGGCCCCTACAAAATTCTGAAGAAACATGACTCAGGAAATGCATATGAGCTGGAGTTTCTAGATGGTATACATATTTCTCCTATTTTCAACATTACAGACTTAACAGTGTATCATGATGATGGTGCAAATGAAGAACTGATGTTAGAGCCATGTCCAATTCCTAGTTCTAAGAAGGAGGAGATAGAAGACATTCTAGATCATCGTGTGGGTAGGAGAACCAAAAATAGGCAGTACGAAGAGTATTTGGTCAAGTGGAAAGGATGGCCAATAAAGGACTCAACCTGGATTTCAATAGCTGAGGTTTCCCATTTGGGATATCCTCTACCATTCATAAAGTGACAAGGTCACTTTTCAATCTACCCTGGGTGTCTGATGCAAGAGCATCCAGAGGTATAAGGGTAATCCTATGTCACCCAAAAAAATGTACTTAGAATTAGTTTTTGTTTCATATGTTTTCATTTTTGGACACCCATTTCAGTCAAATAAAGGTTCCAACTCTCACAGTTCCACTATCAGTGTTCTAGGATAGAGTATTTGAACACCTTGGGATACGTGTAAATGTTGAAAAAATAAGAGTATGTAATTGAGCCATCATTTTTTTGAACTAGGAAGTCTAAATTGGCCAGATGAATGTAATTGTAATTTAGAGTATTTTAGAAAAAGAATCAGGTCAAAAGGCCCCATGGTTTGAAAGTTATCGCAGTTTTTTGAGTTTTGGAGACTTCCTAAAAATGCTTCAAAGTCAGGTTAGGGGCATTAAATGACTTCAAAAAGGGCCAAAAAATGGAGGATGAGAAAAGATGGTCCATAGGGCTATAGAGCACTTTGAGAGCTCTCCGAAAACATAAACAATTCATCAATCAAAGCTACAGTTCAAAAATTATGCCTCCCGAAAGTTCGATTATCATTTTTGGATACTTTTAGATTTGCACCAACTTCTAACATGGCTTCTGGAACCATCTACTTGGTCAGTGGATTCCTACTAGCACTTTCTAGAATGTATTCCTAGTCCTTAACCCTCTAGGGTCTATTTAAGAACATTTTTGGCATTGTAAAAGGCAGTTTGGAGTGGAGTTTGAGAGGAGGTACTGAAAGGACAAATTATCTCTAGATTTATTTTATTGTAAGACCTTAGGACATGTTTTGAAGTCTATTTTCTCTGTACTGAATGTACTAGCTTATTTTCACAGTTAATACAATTTCCCTTTTCCTATTGTGTCCATTCTGTGTGTAGGTTGTGTCCTCATCAATTGGTATTAGAGCTAATTTTCCTGAATGTATAGACAGAGTGCCGACTGTGAGGCAGTTTGCACTGTGTGGTTGTGGGCTTGAGTTAAGAAGATGCCTCCATGAAGAGAGCATGGTGGAAGGGCCAGAGCTATTAATCCTGAGGAGGTTAGAGCCCTCCAAAGGTAGGTACAAGCATTGTAGGGGGAGCTTCGTAGAGGAACAAATGTTTGCGCAAGCAATGACGGTGAGGATGACAATGAAGAAGAAGCAATTGGACCACAAGGAGAATTTGATGGGGAAGTTCTGAATCAGGTAGAGGAAAGGCTTTTTAGGGCCATTACTAAATTTGGGAAAAGACCTACAATTGATGTGGGTGTATTTTCAAGAAATCTGAAACTAGATGAGTTGATCGACTAGATCAATGAACTGGAAAAATACTTTGAGTATGAGGATAACAGGGACCCAGATAGGGTTAAGTTTTCAAAGGCCAAACTAAAAATCCATGCCAAAATCTAGTGGCAAGAGGTTCAATTGGATAGAAATAGAAGAGGGAAGGAGAAGATCACAAGGTGGGATCGCATGGTGGTAAAATTAAAGAAGCAATTCATTCCTGTGGACTACGAGCTTGATTTGTTTAAGAAGATGCATGGGCTAAAGCAAGCAGGAAGATTAGTCCAAGAATATACAGAGGAGTTTTACCAACTTTTTATTAGAGTAGGGCATGCAAAAGCAAATAAGAAGGTTGCTTGTTATATCAATGGGTTGCGACCTAGCATCCAAGAGGAATTAAGTCTGGTAAGAATGACACGCGTTGAAAAGGCATACCAATTTTCCCTACGAGTTGAAAAGAAGTTGAATAAGAGGTCTGAAGGGAGACAAAGAGGGCATGGTCAAGGAGGAAGGGGAAGGGGTAGGTCACCTGGAGGTCGAAATGAAACCCAAAAAAAAAATGAAGATGTGGGTACTAGCAGGAACCAAAGGAATGAGGATTTCAACCGCTCTCGTGATCAAGACTTTGGAAATCAGAGAGGAAGAGGTAGAGGATATGCACAAGGAAGAGGAGGCTTCTATGGTACCTATTTCCATTGCAATGAAGAAGGTCATCGTGCCTTTGAATGCCCTCAACAGCAAGGAAGGACAGATAGGAGAGCTAAGGGTTAAGCTAGGGTTGCTCATGTGGATGAGGATGCATAGTCATCACATTCAGAGGATGAAGAAAGAGGAGAGACCTTGGTAAATGAAAGGGTCCTATTAAGTGGTGAGATTGAACTAGGACAAAGGAGGATTTTGTTTCATACTAGGTGCAAATGTGAGGAAAAATGTTGTGATGTGATCATTGATGGTGGTAGCACTAACAACTTGGTGTCAGAGGAGATGGTCTCTAAGGTGAAGCTCAAGAGGGAGAAACATCCTCAGCCCTATCGGATTTCTTGGTTAAAAGATGATCATAAGGTCTTGGTAAGTGAACAATGTTTAGTGAAATTCAAAATTGGGAGTTACCATGATGAAGTTCTCTATGATGTTATTCTGATGGATGTTTGCCATCTATTATTGGGTAGACCATGGTAGTTTGATAGACATGCAGTACATGATGGTCATGCAAACACATACTCTTTAATAAAGGATAGAGTTCACCACAAACTAAAGCCCGTAAAAAAGGAAGGTGAAAAGGTATGTAGCAGTGCTAGGATTTTTCTTGTTGATGGAAGGAAGTTTTTAGATGAATGAAACATTAGCGTATGTGCTATGCTTTGATTCCTAGGAAAGATAAAGAAGGTAGTAGTGAAATACCTCTTGAAGTTTTAGATTTAGTAGGTGAATTTGGAGATATTATCTCTGATAATGTTCCAGAAGGATTGCCACCAGTAAGGCAAATGAGTCATCAGATAGATCTGATTCTAGGAGTAAGTTTTCCTAACAAGGCTACTCACAGGGTGACTCCTACTGAAATAAAGGAGCTAAACAAAAAGGTTCAAGAGCTTTTGAGGAAGGGCCTTATTCGAGAGAGCCTAAGTCAATGTGCAGTACCTATAGTACTTGCACCAAAGAAGGATGGAGAGTGGAGGATGTGTACAGATTCTTGATCTATAAATAGGATAACCATCAAGTACCAGTTTCCTTACCAAGGATGGATAATCTTATGGACTACTTGAGTGGATCTCAGTACTTCACAAAGATAGATCTCAAGATAGGCTATCATCAGATATGGATACGAGAAGGAGATGAGTGGAAAATAGCCTTCAAAACCAAGGAGGGTCTTTATGAGTGGTTAGTCATGCCCTTTGGATTGACAAATGCCCCAAGCACCTTCATGCGGCTTATGAATGAGGTACTTGAGAAGTTCTTGGGAAAATTTGTTATTGTCTATTTGGATGATATTTTAATTTTCAGCAAGACTTTGGAAGAACATTTATTGCATATTTGTAGTGTCCTTGAAAGGTTAAGGGAATAGAAATTTTTAATTAATTTGATTTGCAAAAAGGGAGTTAGTCTATTTGGAGTTTGTTATATCACCTGAATGTCTCAAAATGGATCTAGAGAAGGTAAAAGCCATCTTGGAATGGCCTACTCCAAGGTCTGCTACTAAGGTATAAGGGCAATCCTATGTCACCCAAAAAAATCTACTTAGTCTTAGTTTTTGTTTCATATGTTTTCATTTCTGGATACCCATTTGAGTCAAATAATGGTTCCAACTCTCACAGTTCCACTATCAGTGTTCTAGGATAGAGTATTTGAACACCTTGGGATACGTGCAAATGTAAAAAAAATAGGAGTATGTAATTGACCCATCATTTTGGTGAACTAGGAGGTGTAAATTGGCCAGATGAATGTAATTGTAATTTAGAGCATTCCAAAAAAAGAATCAGGTCAAAAGGCCCCACGGTTTGAAAGTTATCGCAGTTTTTTGAGTTTTGGAGACCTTCTAAGAATGCTTCAAAGTCAGGTTAGGGGAATTAAATGACCTTGAAAAGGGCCAAAAATTAGGGGATGAGCAAATCTGGTCTATAGGGCTATAGAGAACTTCGAGAGCTTTCCAAAAATGTAAACGATTCATCAATCAAAGCTACGTTTCAAAAGTTATGCCTCCCGAAAGTTCGACTACCATTTTTGAATTCTTCTAGATTTGCACCAACTTCTAACATGGCTTCTGGAGCCTTCTACTTGGTTGGTGGATGCCTACTAGCACTTTCTAGAATGTATTCCTAGTCCTTAACCCTCCGAGGTCTATTTAAGGACATTTCTGGCATTGTAAAAGGTAGTTAAGAGTGGAGTTTGAGAGGAGGTACTGAAAGGAGAAATTATCTCCAGATCTATGTTATTGTAAGCCCTTAGGGCATGTTTTGAAGTCTATTTTCTCTGTACTAAATGTACTAGCTTCTTTTCACAGTTAATACAATTTCCCTTTTCCTGTGGTGTCCATTCTGTTCATGGATTGTGTCCCCATCAGTTAAAGGGGTTCATAGGTCACCCTATGACCCCCTTTGACCCATAATAACAATTCTAATATGTCCCTAGGGGTCCTAGGACCCTTAGGGACATATGTCATCATGTAATAGGTTGAAGGGGGCCATAGGTCAACCAATGACCCCCTTTGACACATATGAATGATTCTAATATGTTCTTAGGTGTCCTAGGACCCCTAGGGACATATGTCATCATGTAATAGATCGAAAGGTGTCATAAGTCAACTTATGACCCCCTTTGACCCATAAGAATGATTCTAATATGTCCCTAGGGGTCCTAGGACCCCTAGGGACATATGTCATTATTTAATGGGTCGAAGGGAGTCATAGGTCAACCTATGACCCTCTTTGACCCATATGAAGCATTCTAATATATCCCTGTGGTCCTAGGACCCCTAGGGACAAATGTCATCATGTAATGGGTCAAAGGGGGTCATAGGTCAACCTATGACCCCCTTCGACTCATAAGAACAATTTTGATATGTCCCAAGGGGTCCTAGGACCCCTAGGGACAAATATTGTCATTTAATGGGTGACCTATGACCCCCTTTGAACCATAAGAACGATTCTAATATGTCCCTAGGGGTCCTAGGATCCCTAGAGACATATGTCATCATGTAATAGGTCAAAGGGGGTCATAAGTCGACCTATGACCCCTATCAACACATAAGAATAATTTTAAATGATTCTAATATGTCCCTAGGGGTCCTAAGACCCCTAGGGACATATATATATATATATATATATATATATATATATATATTGTAAATTATAATACTAATAAGATAATATATTATTATATATTAATAACATAGCTCATAATTATAATATGTTATAGATTATAATAATAATATATATTAATAACATACATATATATATAATATATTACGTTATTATATTTAATATAAATATAGGAAAAATAATAATAACATATATTATATTTATAGATTATAATAAGAATAATATAATATATTATTATATATTAATAGATTATATTTTATATCTTTATGTTACATTATTATATATATATTATATTTTTACATATTAATATAACTCAAATAATATATAAGTTATAAACTATAAATCACAAACTCGATTTTCCCTCTAAAATGTCTTGGGATTGGAAATTTCTCTCCAAAAGCAGATGGGGGCTCACTGAGTCAAATCGGATATCTAATTTGAAATCAAATATTCAATTTGAGATTTGATATCCGATTAGGCCTAGTATTTACCAAGCCTACCTAGTGAACCCAAAAAACGTGTTTGAGGAGTGTTTTAGTGACACTCAGACTTCGGGTAGCCATTTCACAATGTTATTTTGATCAAAATTGAATGAAATAAAAAGGGTTTTTTAATATCGCTCTCAAGATTCCATCAATATAATTGCTATCAAATTTTGAGTTCGATAAGTATTTATTAGTTAATTATCAATGAAGATTATTGTAAAGTGCTAATTGACATACTGATTGAAAAATAGCTATAACTTTCAAACAATATAACATTTTTTAAATTTAAAAGTTGTGTCACATTCTATGATTTTCCTAGTATAAGAAAAATGAAAAATAAATTAAATTTGGTAAAATTTTCTATTAGTTAAGGTGATCAGACAGAGAAGTTTTTTTTTTCAAAAAAGTTTTGTTAGAAAAATCATATTTGATTATTTATTTGGAATAAAAATACCAAAAAATATGTGTCACATCTGGTCATGAGACTACTTTTTATATCTATAATTATATTAAAAAAATATTATCATTTGATTTTGATTAAGGTGGTCAGACATACACCTACTTTTTATTTTTCCCTTGAAATTTTTGTAGTACTACATTAAAATCCAAACTTTTGACCAATCAATTATTTTTTTCTCCTGATAAGGCCTAGTGGTTTAGAAACTACATTTAGTTTCTTACAAATTATTTTCTTACAACTTTTTGATATAAATTCCATAACCACTTTAAAATTATGTGTCAAGTTGACATAACCCTGATTTGCTAATTTTTCATTGCCACTTAAGGCCATAGTTTGGTACACCATGATCCTGCACATACCCATCAACTTGTTTGGATAAAGCAGATGCTGAAAGATATAAGGATAGAAATTACTAAACCTATTGTCATACATTATGAAAACGTAAGTACAATAAATATTTTGAAGAATCCAGTGTTGCATTCAAAGAGTAAGAACATTTCTATTAAGTATCACATGTTGAGAGAGAAAATTGCAAAAAAGAAAACTAGATTGGAGTATTTGAGCACTAAAGAACATATTTTAAATATATTCACTAAGCCTATTCTCAAAGATACTTTTGAGTATTTTTTAGGAATGCTAGGGGTTATGCACCTTCCTACATCAGAGTAGATGATGCAAGAATGTATCAATCTAGTGTAAAATAGAGCATCATTATTTTCTAGACTAAATGTTAATTCTTCCTGTATGAGGGAGTATCTATAATGGACAAAGTCATCCAGGACACTTATTGGATTTTGTTTTGAAAAGTGTCTTTAGACACTTGAACTAGTAAGAATTAGTTATTGTAGAGTTTGATGGTTGCTATAATCTTTGACATTGATGTCAATGAGGGAGAAGTTTAGCATGAAAATCATCATGAGAAGATCTTAAGGAAGAACATCATGGGGATAAAGCAAAGACAAGCAAGAATAAATGATAGTTTGATAGAAAGCTCATTGATGTAAATCAATGTGGGACAATGATTGATGAAGAGGATTTGAAAAGAAAGATGAATAGTATATTGTTGGTATTCTTGGAACTAGATGTTTTTTCATCTATGTTGCCATCATTGCCGAAGGGGGATATTGTTGAAAGCATGAATGTTGATGATATTCTTATGGGGGAGTATTGTAGATGTGTTACTATGATAATATGTTACATTCATGATTGATTTTATCATTGATATCAACATAGCAGTCTTCTATGGTATCTGATAGAAGAACAATAGAAAGATCAAGTTGGTACAGATGGCTAGTTGAGTATTATCACTATCTAAGGTTCTAGGAGATACTTCTAATTATCTATTATATGTAGTTAACATTGGATGAAGAAATGATAAGTCTGGAAGAAGTTATGCAAGTTTTGGTGATGTCTATTCTAAGATAGAGTTTACAGAGGCATGTTCTGGTAAACTTGTTCTATCTCTTAATAGAATTGTTATTATGAGAACCAAGGTTGATAATGTGAAGAAGACATGTTGGTGATGACATGGCTAAGCCCACTCATCATATTATTACATTTATGGAAAGTTATTCAAGTTACAAGGTGGAAGATTAATATTATCACTAAGTGTAACATGTTCTTAATGTGGTCCTATAATGATTAGTTGAGAAGGTCTAATAGCCGACTCGGGGAATTATTTTATGGACGTAGTATAAAGGAAGGACATTTTTTTTTATCATATGGAATGGAATTGGATTGATGAAAAGAAATATTAAGAAGTAGAGAGAGTGGGATGTGACGTTGAGTAGAGTAAAGTGGAAGTAAAGGAAACTTCATTGTTGAGGTTTTTTTGAGTGATCTGAGGTTTGATATATGGATCTGAGGTTCATGACCTAGTCTACTAGGTGTAAAAGTGATTGATTTGGTTGATAGAATAAAGGAAACAAAAACATAATAGTAAATTGCATGTTTGAGCAATGAGCTCTTCTTGTAGTTGAAATTACACGTTTGGGTAGTGGTTTCATCTTGCATACATTGTACTATAGCTCCTAAAAGGTTTGGCACAACTCCTAACATGGTTGGAATCTCCTAACAGGGATTCAAAGTCTCCTAATAGGGATTCGTATGTACTAACTATTGTAATAGACTCCTAATAGGGTCCATCCTCTAACAAGGAATATTTATATTAGTACATCATCTTGTGGGCATCATTCCCACTGGGGTTTTCCCTCTAATCAAGGGCCCTAATTAATATATTTAGTGTAATTTTCTATGTGCATCTTATTATGGTTGTTATTTACTTTGGTTGAGTGGTTAATTTTATTTAAGGAAGATAAACATTTTTTTTGATAGCTAATTCACCCCCCCCCCCCTCCCCCCCTCTTAGTAATCTTAGTGGACTATTATTTCTAATAGAAATTCCTAATGGACACAAATCATGATAACAACACATCTACAAATTAATTCTTCAAAAAAGATCAGTTAGGAAATGAATGAAAAAAGGAGTAGTACTTCCCCAATTCCACTGATGCAATCATCTATGGTAACTCAATAATAATAGAAAGATGTTTCACTTCTCATCAAATTGCAAGACCATAGAAAATGTGCTCATGGGAGATAAGAAGCTATTCAAGAACTATAGGTGATCTTTTCTCCAACCCAGTGTATGCGTGAATATGTGGCCTAATGTAAACACACACACTTCAACACGGTCTTTGTATGTGAATTCATTCTGGAATGAACATGAGATTGTTCATCCAAGATTTTCTCTGCAAAGCGACCTGTTGCCTTCTATCTAAAGGGATTTTTCCTATTAATATCCTCATAATCAAGGTGCAGGCAACCAGACCCTCTAAGAACAAAGGATTTAAGAAATGAAATTAATCTATATGATTATGTAGATTAATCTAGAATGGAGTATGCATTTAATCTAAGAACAAGTAAAAGAAATTATACTAAATGTATGCATATTAAATCTATATGAGAATTAAACTAACAATGAAAATCTTATGAAAATAAGGAGCTCAAATGAATGCACAATCCAGCAGCAATTCAATGTAAATTCTCATTCAACCTTCTCTTTTAAAATGAAGAGATGAGGGTCTCTTAAATAGACTTTCCCGGTATCCATCAATGGTTGAGATCGATTTCAATCAACGATCAGGATTAAAGGTAAAGTTCAGTCATAAAGGAAGATTCCCAAATTAAAGGGAGTTAACTGATTTAATTTGAGCAAAATAAGGAGTTAACTGATTCAATTTGAGTAGAATAAGGAGTTAACTATTTTAACTTATTTTTGATCAATAGTGAACTAAAAATTTCCTTTTTTGAACTGAAGAGAGATGTTGGTGAGATATTTAATTTAATAAAATGAGATATTCTCTCATAATTACCTTTTCTATTTAATTAAATAATATTTTAATTAATTAGAGACACTTTTCTTATTTAATTAAATAACTTCATTTAATTAATTAGGAATGGCTTCCCATTTAATTAAATAACTTTGTTTAATTAATTAGAAGTAAGTTCTCCATTTAATTAAATAATTTCATTTAATTAATTAAAATAGGCATATTTATTAAATTAAATAAATTTAATTCCATAGTACATTAGTCTTAAGATATAATTTAATTTAATTAAAGTATAAATACTTAGTAATTAAATTAAATATTAATTAATAGGTTTAATGTGACTAATATGAGTAAATACTATAGGAATTAAATAATAAGCATGATGAATGTAGATTAGGGTTTTCTGCATCTGACAATTAAGTCAAGTAGCGAATAGCCGAATAAGAATTTACCTAATGGAATAGGACTTTAGGATTGATCAAAAATAGACCAAAATTGGTTGAGATGGAAATGAGCCAATTTTGGGGTATTACATTTTTCCCCTCTTTGAATGAATGTGCAAGTAGCACGTTCAATTCAAAGATAATCAGAAAGCATGATGCGAACATGAGATTGGTTCTGAAGTTGATTACACGGAGATCAATTGATAAGCTTTTAAGGACTATCTCTAGAATAGAGCTTAATCCCAAGGAATCCAAGTAGAGCACTTAGATACCTAAGATCGATAGCATTTAAAATACTACTTTTAGAATGAAGCGTAATCTTTAAGGATCTAGACAGAATGTCTAGATACCTAAAATTGATAAGCATTTAGAAGACTATCTCCAAAATGGAACTTAATCTTCAAGGATCCAGATAGAAACCTAGATACCTAAGATTGATAAAAGATAACAAGGTCCAATCATTAGTCATAGAATCATCCCCAGAACGAGGCTTGATCCTTAGGATTGTCCCGATACCTATCCATTAGATTCAGATCAGAAATGTTATAAGATGTGATCAAATGATGAAAAGATGAAGTAGATGACAAGGATGCCAGAAAGAAGAGGAAAAGATGCCCTGAGTAATGAGATGCCCCAAGTGAGAAGGACATAAAATGGGAACCAGATGCCCCAAGAAATGAGACTCAAAATGAGTTTAAATTTAGTTCAATGATGTAATCATCCTGCCCCCTCAGGAGTGAAATCAAAAGATGACACACCAGAAGTATGATGTAAGGAGAGTGATGAGAGATATAGAAGAAATCCAAGGCTTAGTAGAATATAGAAGAGATTAGAATGATCAAAAGAAATATAAAGAGATTAGAATGATTTGAAGAAATATAAAGAGATCAGAACGATCTAAAAAAATATAAAGAGATCAAAACAATCTGAAGAAATATAAAGAGATCAAAACAATCTGAAGAAATATGAAGAGATCAGAATGATCAAAAGAAATTTGGAGGTTGATCCAAAGTGATTTCAAGATCCAAAAGACTAAGTTTGAGTTGATAGGATTCCAAGAATTGCAAAGTATCAAAAAGATTTGGATTGCACAAAAAAAAAATTTAATGCATTTTGAGCCACTTAAGTGTGTCAGATTTTGAATTCGATCCTGAAAAATAGGTTCAGAGCAACCAAAGTAGCCAAGAGGTTGATTAATCAATCATTTGTGCAGTTTGTGAAAGAACATGATACTTTAAAGAGATCAGCAATCTCTCATTAGATAAGGTGAAAGTAGATTTGCAATTGAATTGCATACTTATGCAAGTGAAGTATGCAATGCAAGACTATGTTAAATGCAACCCTAAGTTTGGTTACTGAGCCTCAATATTTAATCATCACCAGATATAATAAAGCTCATATTTTATACAATTCCCATTGACATTGCAATCATGAAAATATTAATATAACATACATTATTGGTTTGTCGGGATTAAATGTAAGCATTCAAGGCACAAGAAGCCAGAATGACCAGAAAATTTATCCCTTTTAATGTAGCAAGTTAACATAAGCATCAAAGCAAAAATGCTAGGATAACCTAAATGTTGCTTGCATGACAGGCACACCAAATACATGAGAGATCCCTCTTATGCTAAGTACTCAATATTCATTCTGTCCACAATGACCCTTGCATTTGTAACCTAAGATAGAAGTGTGCTAGATATACTCACAGTGACCCATACATTCACTTAATAGGATGAGTATTAGTATGTACTATAGCATGAAGAGTTCACTCCAACAAACAAGGAGAAGAACCAATGTCATTGATGTATTTGTATAAAAGGAGTCGACGTACACATGGCCATCCAATATGAGATGGAGGCTCTTATAGTGACACCCCTCTTATAGGAATAGATCAACTTATTGGAACTAAACTACAAATAGAAAGCAAAGAAAAGATCATGCCCCCAGTCATTACTTCTCTAGTCAAAGATGACATCATCGAGTTACTCGAAAGGATATGATAAAGAAAAATAAAGCAAACAAAGAAAATTCTCAGCATATCCAAACAAGTATATTATTTTTAAGTTTACTATTTTGGGATTGATGTCAAGTGTCAATGTCCAGAATACATTTGAAAGAAATCTCTTTAGTAGGATGACAACAGTAGGTAGACGTAGTCAGAACGACTGGTGACTGAGGTCAAAGAGGAATCTTCACGATGAAGAACCTAAAGAGGACTAAGCAACAGTAGAAAAACATAGCCAAGATGACTAGTGACTGACGCAAGGGAGATTTTTCAAAAGGAATTTGGAGATATGACTTGAGTAACAGTAGGCAGACACAACTGAAACAACTAGTGACTATTGCAAAAGAGATCTTATGAGAAGAATCTCGAAATGAGTGACACTGACAATAGTAGGTAGACACAGTGAGAACCATTGGTGATTGTCACAAAGGAGATTCTATGAGGAGAATCTCAAAAAGAGTGACACTAGCAATAGTAGGCAGATGCAATGAGGACCACTAGTGACTGTCGCAAAGGAGATTCTATGAGGAGAATCTCAAAAAAAAGTGACACTAGCGACAGTAGGCAGATGTAGTGAGGACCACTGGTGACTGTTACGAAGGAGATTCTATGAAAAGAATCTCAAAAATTGTGTCACTCTTTTTTGAGATTCTCCTCATAGAAATGTATGTGTGAATATGTGGCCTAATGTAAACACACACACTTCAACACAATCTTTGTATGCGGATTCATTCTGAAATGAACATGAGATTGTTCATCCAAGATTTTCCCTGCAAAGCGACCTATTGCCTTCTATCTAAAGGGATTTTTCCTATTAATATCCTCATAATCAAGGTGCAGGCAACCAGACCCTCTAAGAACAAAGGACTTAAAAAATGAAATTAATCTATATGATTATGCAGATTAATCTATAATGGAGTATGCATTTAATCTAAGAACAAGTAAAAGAAATTATACTAAATGTATGCATATTAAATCTATATGAGAATTAAACTAACAATGAAAATCTTATGAAAATAAGGAGCTCAAATGAATGCATAATCCAGCAGCAATTCAATGCAAATTCTCATTCAACCTTCTCTTTTAAAATGAAGAGATGAGGGTCTCTTAAATAGACTTTCCTGGAATCTATCAACGGTTGAGATTGATTTCAATCAATGGTCAGGATTAAAGGTGAAGTTCAGTCATAAAAGAAGATTCCCAAATTAAAGGGAGTTAACTGATTTAATTTGAGCAAAATAAGGAGTTAACTGATTCAATTTGAGTAGAATAAGGAGTTAATTGTTTTAATTTATTTTTGATCAATAGTGAACTGAAATTTTTTTTTTGAATTGAAGAGAGATTTTGGTGAGATATTTAATTTAATAAAATAAGATATGCTCTCATAATTACCTTTTCTATTTAATTAAATAATCTTTTAATTAATTAGAGACACTTTTCTTATTTAATTAAATAACTTCATTTAATTAATTAGGAATGGCTTCCCATTTAATTAAATAACTTTCTTTAATTAATTAGAAGTAAGTTCTCCATTTAATTAAATCATTTTTTTTAATTAACTAAAATAGGCACATTTATTAAATTAAATAAATTTAATTCCATAGTACATTAGCCTTAAGATATAATTGTTACCTTTCGCTCACCCGCCAAAGGTTTAAATTTTAAATGCTCAGCTCGTCCAACGGCTAGCCATGGAATTATTATTTTATATGCCAAGATCGGACCTTATGATGTGTTTCGCAGCCCACAGGATCTTCTCCGTCAAATTTCATCAAGATCGACAGTCGACGCGATCTTGTCATTAGAGATGCACGAGAAATAGCATTAGCGACATCGCACCCAATTGACACGTGTCTGGTGGGTCTGACGAGTGGGCTACAATAGAGAGCGGGTTGGGAAAGTTTTTTCGGTGCCATAGGCACTATGTCTCTATCGCATGCCAGCCGAAAAATCTCCATAGTGACATAGCGCCCGGCGGAAATGCTCACGGTGGCGGGCGACACGTTTCCACGGGCCAAAAGTTTGAAAGACCGACGAGGCACCATGGCGCCAACAAAAAATCAATGCATTTTCCAATGGTGACATAGTAGCCAATCAAAAAATCCACCGTGGCGAGAAGCAACCAGGCACGTTGGGTCCCAACAAGTACTTCGCATGAGCAGTCAGGAGCCTAGCGCCACGGTGGCGAATCAGATGTAGCCACGTATTGATCAATGGGGTCAAGGCAATACGGACCCTCCGAGTTGGTGCTTTGTCAGACCAGGGAGGTGTTTCATTAGGCCAATAAAGAGCAACCACGTCCCCCAAGTCAGAGTTCAGTCAGCGTCACCAGTACATGGAAAGGTAAGATCTCCACCGTCAGATCAGGGCCGATCGACGACAAGCACCATCACGCTATAGAAGAGCTGTGCGAGTCTTATGTTAACGACATTGCACCTGAAGGACACACATCCTCATGGGTCCAAGGATGTCAGCGAGGACTAGTCAGACTGTTGATACGTGGCTAGTTCTTATTCATCGATACGCTGAGGGGAATGATCTTCCTTGCACACTGTTAGATTGATTAAGATCAATGAATGGTGCCATCTTGCTATGGCAGAGATGCACGGGTTTTAACATGGCGACATAGAGACCATTCGCCATGTGTCAACGAGAGTCAGGTCTTACCAATCAGCATCAAGAGAACGAATCAAATGATGACATGCATTCAGCAGGCCCAGTAGTTTCGGGAGGAATGGCGAGTCTTCACGATCATCGGATCCATGGAGATCTACGACTGGTGCTGTCTTGCTATTAAGAACAGCTCGATAGATAACATCGGTGACTTGGTGCCCTTGCACCATGTGTCCTAGCGGGACCGCATTCCATGCCACTGGATGTGATCGGATTCAGGGTGACCGACAGACCAATAAGTTGACGCCACATTTCGACGGGCTCGGTGAATCATAAAAGAAGGAGGGTCGCGGGAGGTCAGGTTTTGCGACCGTCAGATTAGAATAGATCAACGGCAGCGCCATGTCGCCTTGGTGAAGCTGCAAGATTCTTAGTATAGCGACATGGCGCCCTGTTGCCACGTGTTGATGGGGTCAAGTCTCACTAGGATGGATCGCTGAGCTATTTCCATATGTCATTCGGACAAAGATCGGTTGCCAAGATGGCACCAAATTTGATGGGCCTGGAATAGGAATAGCGCAGGGCAGTATGAGGCAATTCTGGTCATCAGATGGAGACAGATTTTTGGTGGGCACCATTGCGCTATGAAGAACTACTCGAGAGATAGTGTTAGCGACAATGCGCCTAGATGACATGTGTCCTATTGGCCCGATCAAGGTTGACGGTCGGCTGGCAGATAATATAACCATCGCAATTAGTGGTAACCGTCTAAAGGGTGGTGCAGTAGTTCGATGACGGAAGGTCAACCACAGGAGGACTTCCTCAGGTGGCAAAATAAAGAAATATAGTTGGCCCGCGTGGCCTAGTTGACGCATAAGGAGCTTGGTTGACCTTTTGACTAGGCTGATTCATGAATCAAAAAATGAAGATGATCGATGTTATCTTGCAATTTGATCTTCGTGATCATTTCTGACCTACCAGGAATGAATGCCAAGCATAGGGAAACACTCCACCGTCCCAGTCGATCCATCTACTATGTCAGTATCATTCATTGGTGTCGCTCTGTCTACTCGAGGCATTCTTTTAGTCAAATATCTAATTTGGTACTTCAGAATCATGCTCGAGTGTGATCTTTGATCGGATATTTTGGGGTTCGATGCTAGTAGGTAGGAAGTAAATGTAACGCAGAAATCTTCAAGTTATGCCTGATCTATAAAGGCAATTTTGTGATTTGTTCCCGTCGACTCTTCCTGATTTTCTCTTCTACTACTTGCAGACTTGCAGTATAGAATCCCTGTGTCTCTAAGCTACATAGCATCCTGTGTCATTCTTTTCAGTGGTCAATGTGTATGTGCTTCATTTTGCCTCTCATTGATGCATTATTGAGATTAGTGGTCCACATACTGTATCTATCTTTGGCCTATTGAATAATATACAAGTGAAATCTTCTTTTCCTGGTGTCATTCAATTGGTCTCCTGATCTGTATGTGATTATTGGTCGATATAAGTCTGGACGTGTATGACTTTGGATGTTACCCGAGTTCTGTAGTGCATATATGGGCAAGAATGAGTTTGAACACTCTGTTTTGGTGCATCACCGACTTAGATTAGACTAGGTAGATTTTCTTTAGTGTTCTCTTTCTCCCTTTTCTTCTGAGAATAGATAGGTGCGCCCTAACAGTAAGAGGAAGCCGGCCTTCTCTGAAGACTCAACCTCGTAGTTCAAGTCCCACAGCTTGGAGGTTGTTTCCATGTTTCACTAGGTTGTCCTTGTGCATAGGCCTTGGACAAGCGTGCAAACCTAAGTGACAACAGTTTTTGGCACACCTGGTGGGACTCATATCAAAAGATTTAAGGTCTACTAGTGTTAAGAAGGGAGAATTCTAGGGATCAACACTGAAGAAGTAGTGCTGGCTTCAGTATTCAAGCCTTCAAGAGGCTGATCTTTCAAGTACTTGGCGACTCTAAACATCAATAAATCTGGTTTCAGGCTAAGCTACAGAAATTCATGCCCAGGGCTGAAACAAGGGCATCTTCTAGAGGTAATTTTCAATATCAAGAACTCTCACTTTTGAATCCTATAAGAAGGAGGACTAGAGCTTCATTATCACTAGTTAGAGGTGGAATAATAGTTAATATACCTATAAGATCTGTCTCTACTCCTCCTACTATTCAAACTCAGCCTAGATTGCCATCAAGCCTCATCAATAGAACGCTTGTCTATATGGCACACCCAAGGATTCATGCTTTTTCCACCTTTAATGGTGGAAGCCCTCTATTGTTAGCCCAAAGACATGATATACCAGTAGCTGCACTAAAAAGCATACCTAATTTTACTGGTGAAACTTCTATTTCCCCTTTAGAGCATATCCAAGAGGTAGCAAATGTCTATAATATTCATGGTATTACAGAGGATGATGTTGCTGTCAGACTTCTAGCCTCATCTTTAAAAGGAAAAGCATTATAGTGGTATAGAGGCTTAGCTCATGGTTCCATAACTGATTGGGATGGACTAGGAGTAGGATTATGCAAACATTTTGAGGATAAGAGTGACCATTTGTCACTATTAGAGCAACTGACTACAATAAAAAAGAGCCCCCCATGAATGTATGACTAATTTTAACTACAGATTCCAAAAGACATGGGATAGAATACCTACTATAGTAAAACCTACCCTTGGTAATGCTTTCTTGCATTACCTTAGAGCTTTCAACAGTGACATTGCCACTACAATCCAAACTATGGGGGGAGATACATTACCGAATGCTTATGAGACAGCCATAAAAGCTGAGAACATCCTAATACAAGGAGGAAAGTTGGCTCCAAGACCTCCTATGCCCTTCTTTCCGAATGTCCCCAATCACCAACCAGTAATAGCTCCCCTTCCTACAATTCCTACATCACAAGCCCTTACTCTAACTCCCCAAGCTTCCACATCCTCAAACGGAATAGATGAACTCAAGGAAATGCTCCAAGGTCTAGTGCTAAACACAAATAAAAGAGAGAAGACCCTGGATAAAAAATTACAAGAGCAGGGGAGGGAGTTGAATTACCAAGGGAAGATATTAGAGGATAGTTTTTCTCTAATACAAAAGATGAGTAACAAGGTGGTGGCCTTAGAAAGGAAGCAAGCCCAAAGTGGCAAGCCTCCCCAATTACAATATCAGGCTCCAAGTGATGGTAGGCCTCCTAATCAGTGGAATAGCTCTTTTGATCAAAATAGGAAGAATAGTCATGCTTTTGCTCCAAGCTCAAATCAGAACAGAGCTATAGTCCCTCAAAATAACTTGGCCCAAGATCAAGATTTTTGTCCTTCTTGCAACTATTCTTATACCTATTGCATGTGTTAGAAGGCATAATCTTATTTGGCCTTAACTATCCAGGAGCCTACAGTAAAGCAACCATACAAGGAAGATCATACCAAGGAGGCCTCATATATCCAAAGGCAAGGTGATTGCTCTTTCATGAATCACCAGATGGAGGAGCATTGTAATGTAAACCAGGATTCCGTTGCTCATAACACAAGAAGTAAGAAGAGAGATATGGAACATGCTGCTCCTCCTTCTCCTAAGAAAGCCTCAACTTCAAGTGTTACACCTAACACATACACAGAAAATGAGCAAACAAACACTTCACAACAGAAAAGGCAAGGTCCAAGAGAGGAGAATGCAAGTGATCCCAATTTTGCTCCATCTCAACCTCTCATGAGTGCAGCTCCCAAAGTTTCTACCAAAATTCCTAACGCACCATTGAGTCTGGTAGAGCAAATGAAGAAGAACAATGTAAACATTTCCATGTGGGATGTTGTTGCTACCATACCAATGCAGAGGAAGATGCTGCAGCAAGAATTGGAAAGGATTGAACCCAAGGATCAGTCATCTACCGTGGAGAGTGCCACTAGTTTAGTACAACCAGCAGGAGATGTGGAGACAAGTAAAAAGGTTAGGCCTCCTCCATTTTATGTTTCTCTAATTATAGGGAGCAAATTAGTCCATAATTGCATGATAGATTCAGGGGCTAGTAGCTCAGTAATGCCTAGGTGTGTTGCTGATGCTTTAGGCATGAAATATGAACCCATTGTTAGGGATGTATTACAACTAGATGGGAGTACTGTCAAAACTATAGGCATCCTTAGAAGTGTGGAAATGGCCCTACATGCATGCCCTGGTTGTACTATGATTCAAGACATATCTGTTGCTGAGGTCAAACCCTATTTTTCCATCTGTCTTTCAAGAGACTTCACTGCTCAAATTTGTGGATTCATATCTGCTGATTGGTCTTATATGTCATTTAAGACCAGATATGGGGCCAATGCTTCAATAAGAGTAGAACCTCAAGCCCTTCATCACACTGAACCCTACACTCCCAACTTCATCAATATGAATTGCCCTATTCTAGAGATGGATGAAAATAACATAGTAAACGAGCCTGTCACTTCCATAGCAGAGATTTCTGATTTCTTCTTAGATGAGTGGGCAAATACATGTCAGTTTGAGCCTATGTCAGAAACTCTTGAGATAGGCCTTAGTACATATTGCATAATAGAGAAATAGGTTCAAGTTCCTGACCTTGTTAGGACTAATGATGACATAAATGGAGTATGGAGTATGTACTTTGATGGCTCAAGGAATAGAAATGGATCAGGGACTGGTGTTATGTTGATCTCTCCTGCACAAATAAGATATTATTTCTCTTTTAGACTCCAATTTAGTTGTACCAATAATGTGGCCGAGTATGAATCTTTGATCCAAGGTCTCCTACTTGCCCAAAAGAGGGGAATTCAAGCCTTGAAAGTATATGGGGACAGTGAGTTGGTAGTGAACCAAGTGAGAAATTAGAATATCACCAAAAATGGCCTGCTCAAGTCTTATAAACACAGAGTCTGGGATTTGCTTGAGGGTTTCCAAGCATTTAATATTCGGAGCATTCCTAGGAGAGAAAATAAATACGCTGTTAGACGTGCAGCAGTGGGAGCATCTTATGATGTGCAAAGGAATCTTGAGGAAGAAAAGAAACAACAAATAAGGGTGGTGGTAAGGCCTGCTATTCCTGATAATAATACTCATTGGCAGGTGTTTGAGTTCGATGAGCAGATTGTGAGTTTCTTGCAGAATGAAGTAGAATTTTCAGAAAGAAATCAGTCAAGACTACAAGATCAGTATGGTGATCAGATCATTCACCTCAGTTCCAACAATTTTCCCAAGGTTCTCATTACCTTAGAGAGTGTTTTTAATCCTGATGATCAGTCAAGGGATAAAGGAATGAATCTAGCTGCAGAAAAGGATGATCATGCCCCAGTTACTATTGCTGATGGAAAATCTCTTAACATGGGAAAGGTATGTTCTGAAGCCGAGCAAGAAAATTTCATTCATCTATGTCAAGATTTTAGTGATGTATTTGCTTGGATGTATGATGACTTAAAAGGTTTCGACCCTAGTTTGTTTCAGCATACTATAGATTTGGTTGATAGGGTCAAACCAGTAAGACAAAAATAGAGGCCAATGAATCCCAAGATTGAACCCTTGATGAGGAAAGAGCTATCCAAGTTGATTGAAGCTAACATAATTTTCCCTATTAAACATTCATCATGGGTAGCTAACCTTGTCCCTGTGAGGAAGAAGAATGGAGAAATAAGATTGTGTGTGGACTTTAGGGATCTTAATCAGGCTTCCCTTAAGGATCACCATCCTCTCCCTTCTATGGAGAAAATTCTGTCCAAGGTCAGTGGGTCAAGGAGATTCTCTTTTCTTGATGGGTTTTCTGGTTATAACCAAGTGCTGGTTAAAGAGTCTGATAGATACAAGATAGCATTTACTACTAAATGGGGCACCTATGCTTATTGCAAAATGCCATTTGGATTAACAAATGCAGGTGCCACATTCCAAAAGGAAATGGAGGTAGCTTTCAAAAGATTAATTGACAAGTTTGTCTTAGTATACCTTGATGATATAACTGTGTATTCCAAGAATGTAGAAGATCATCTTGATAATTTGAGACAGGTATTTCTAAGATGTAGAGAGTTTGGGGTTTCTCTTAACCTAGCCAAGTGTGTCTTTGCTACAAACCAAGGAAAACTATTGGGACACATTGTATCTAAGGATGGATTGACCATTGATCCAGAAAGAACAAAAGCAATACTTGCTCTTCCTCTCCCTAAACACAAGAAGGGGCTGCAAAGTTTCCTTGGTAGGATAAATTTTGTAAGAAGGTTTATTCCTAATCTTGCCATCATGGTGAAACCCCTCACAGCCATGCTTAAGAAAGATATGGTCTTCTCATGGACCAAGGAGGGGAAGGAGAGTTTTGAAGAAATTAAGGCAGCCATAGCCTCAGCCCCCACTCTCATGAACCCAAATTTTGAGAAAGATTTCATCCTTTACACTTTAGGTGGTGAGTCAAGTGTTTCTTCTGTCTTGACTTAGACAAATGACAAGAATGAGGAGTAGCCCATAGCCTTCTTTAGTGAAGGACTCAAGGAGTATGAAGATAAGTATAGCTTTGTTGAGAAGCAAGCCCTTGCAGTCATTAGAGCCTTGAAGAAATTTAGACACCTCTTATCCCACAATAGGATCCATTTGTTGGTACCCCATGCGAGTGTAAAAGACTTCCTGTTAAGCAAGGACATCAGTGAAAAGAGAGCTGGATGGATCACTAGGGTAATGGAATATGATGTTGATATTCAGATTACCAAATTGGTAAGAGGGAGAGGATTATGCAAAGAAATGTTATCAGGTCAGGATTCAGATGAAGGGACTGCTATGGTAGTTGCAGAGCAGCAGGAGGAAAGAAATTTTAATGCCCCAAGGAGTTGGATGGATGACATGAGGAAATTTTTATCAGGGAATGGATACCCTCAGGGATTGGATAGAGCTAAAAGAAGACAATATAGACTGCAATCCATTCCCTATGTTGTGATTGATGATATCCTATTCAGGAGGGATTTTAATGGGACCCTGTTGAGATGTATTGAAGAGGATCAGGCTGAGAGGATGATTAAAGAACTTCATGATGGCCCTGATGGTGGCCACTTCTCTGCAAGAACAACCGCCATGAAGATCATGAGGGATGGATATTATTGGCCATCTCTGTTCCATGATTGTTATAGGTATATGAGAAAATGTGAGAAATGTGCCTTTTTCTTAGGCAAACAAAGACTTGCAGCTCTCCCTCTTCATCCTATTCAGGTGGATCAGCCCTTCACCCAGTGGGGATTGGATTTTATAGGCCCCATTAATCCTCCATCTAGCACAGGTGATAAATGGATTTTCGCTGCTATTGATTATTTCACTAAGTGGACAGAGGCAGTTGCCTTGAAGGATGCTACAGAGCCATCAGTTGTTGAATTCCTTGATGGAATTGTATCTAGATTTGGTGCTCCTTCTACTATCATCTCAGATAATGCCAAATCTTTTGTTGGAACCCAGATTTGTGCATGGGCAATGAGTCACAATATCTATCTAAGCACATCATCAAATTACTACCTACAGGGTAATGGTTTGGCTGAATCCTCCAATAAGAATCTGATCAGAATCATAAGGAGAACGATAGAAGACAATCAGAGGGTCTGGCATAAAAAATTAAGGATTTCTCTGTGGGCTGATAGGATAACACCCAAGAGATCTATTGGGAATTCACCTTTTGTGCTGGTATATGGTAGTGAGGCCAGACTTCCCATCTCATTGGAATTCCCATCCTTGGAGTTGGCTCATCAGCTGGAATTGGTTGAAAATAGTCCCATGTCAGTGAGAATGGCAGAATTGATTGAACTGGAAGAAAAGAGAAACAAAGCTATGCAAACCCTGGAGATACACCAGCAGCAGATGAAGAAGAGTTTTGATAAGAAGGCAAGGGCTAGAATCTTCAGAGAAGGAGATTTAGTTCTCAAATGGGACTCAGACAGAAAAACCAAGAAGGCACTCCAAATTTGATCCACTATGGAATGGCCCTCATCTAGTCTCCGGTTGCAAACAGGCCAATGCGTTCCAGCTAAGCAGGCCAAATGGTGAAGTTCTGCCCATTCCATTCAATGGGATCCATTTGAAGCCCTATTGCTGAAGGATTATGAATCCATGTACATAATTAGTTTAGTTGCTTCCTATTGTTCCTATTTTTTCAATAAGTGCACGTGCACATGGCTCACTTCATGAGTCGCCAGTTCTTGAAATTTTGACAAGTCTCAGGTTGCTGAGGAGGTCCTATTTTTTGTTTCCAAGTCGCAGGGACAGAGCCAAAGTTCAAAGGTTTTTAATGTTCTGATTTCCTCATTTAGGGTTAGGGTTTCTTGCAACTCTCAGTTCCGTACCTTCTAGGCCCTCTTTTTTGACTCCATGGCCCAATGGATCATTCTCAGGCACTAGTCTTATGCATTGAGCAGGCTCATGCCCCCTGTGAGTTGCCAGAATTTTTACCTTTCGCTCACCCGCCAAAGGTTTAAATTTTAAATGCTCAGCTCGTCCAACGGCTAGCCGCAGAATTATTATTTTATATGCCAAGATCGGACCTTATGATGTGTTTCGTAGCCCACAGGATCTTCTCTGTCAGATTTTAGCAACATCGACGGTTGGCATGATCTTGTCATTAGAGATGCATGAGAAATAGCATCAGCGACATCGCGCCCAATTGACGCATTTTTGGTGGGTCTGGTGAGCAGGCTACAACAGAGGGCAGGTCAAGAAAGTTTTTTGGCACCGTAGGCGCTATGTCGCCATCGCATGCCAGCCAAAAAATCTCCATAGTGACATAGCGCCCGGCGAAAATGCTCACGGCGGCGGGTGACACGTTTCCATGGGCTGAAAGTTTGAAAGATCGACAAGGTGCCATAGCGCCAACGGAAAACCGATGCATTTTTTGATGGTGACATAGCACCCAATCAAAAAATCCACTATGGCAAGAAGTGACCAGGCACGTTGGGTCCCAGCAAGTACTTCGCATGAGCAGTCAGGAGCCCAGCGCCACAGTGGTGAATCAGATGTAGCCACGTATTCATCAGTGGGGTCAAGGCAATACGGACCCTCCAAGTTGGTGCTTTGTCACACCAGGGAGGTGTTTCATTGGGCCAATAAAGAGTGACCACGTCCCCCAAGTCAAATTTTAGTCAGCGTCACCAGTACATGGAAAGGTAAGATCTCCACCGTCAAATCAGGGCCGATCGACAGTAGGCGCCATCGCGCTATAGAAGAGCTACGCGAGTCTTATGTTAATGACATTGTGCCTAAAGGACATGCATCCTCATGGGTCTAGGGATGTCAGCGAGGACTAGTAAAACCGTTGATACGTGGCTAGTTTTTATTCATCGATACGCTGAGGGGAATGATCTTCCTTGCACACTGTCAAATTGATTCAGATCAACGAATGGTGCCATCTCGCTATGGCAGAGATGCACGGGTTTTAACATGGAAACATAGCGACCATTCACCATGTGTCGGCAAGATTCAGGTCTTACCAATCGGCGTCAGGAGAATGAATCAAATGATGACATGCATTCAGCAGGCCCAGTAGTTTCAGGAGGAATGGCGAGTCTTCACAATCGTTGGATCCATGGAGATCTACGACTGGCACTATCTCGCTATCGAGAACAGCTTGGTAGATAACATTGGTGACTTGGCACCCTTGCGCCACATGTCCTAGCAGGACCGCATTCCATGCCGTCGGATGCGATCAAATTCAGGGTGACCGACAGACCAATAAGCTGACACCACGTTTCGGCGGGCCTGGTGAATCATAAAAGAAGAAGGTTCGTGGGAGGTCAGGTTTTGTGACCGTTAGATTAGAATAGATCAACAGCATCGCCATGTCACCTTGGTGAAGCTGCAAGATTTTTAGTATAGCGACATGGCACCCTGTTTCCATGTGTCGGTGGGGTCAAGTCTCACTAGGATGGATCGCTGAGCTATTTCCATATGTCATTCGGATGAAGATCGATTGCCAAGGTGGCGCCAAATGTGATGGGCCCAAAATAGGAACAGCGCAGGGCAGTACGAGGCAATTCTGGTCGTCAGATGGAGACAGATCTACAGTGGGCGCCATTGCACTATGAAGAACTGCTCAGGAGATAGTGTTAGCGACAACGTGCCTCAATGACACATGTCCTATTGGCCTGGTAAAGGTTGACAGTCGGCTGGCAGATAATATAACCATCGCACATAGTGATAACCATCTGAAGGGTGGCGCAGTAGTTCGATGACAGAAGGTCAACCACGGGAGGACTTCCTCAGGTGGCAAAATAAAGAAATATAGTTGGCCTGGGTGGCCTAGTTGACGCATAAGGAGCCTAGTTGACCTTTTGACTAGGCTGATTCATGAATCAAAAAATGAAGATGATCGATGTTATCTTGCAATTTGATCTTCGCGATCATTTCTGACCTACCAGGAATGAATGCCAAGCATAGGGAAACACTCCACCGTCCTAGTCGATCCATCTACTGTGTCAGTATCATTCATTGGCACCACTCTATCTACTCGAGGCATTCTTTCAATCGAATATCTGATTTGGTACTTCAGAATCATGCTCGAGTGTGATCTTTGATCAGATATTTTGGGGTTTGATGCCAGTAGGTAGGAAGTAAATGTAACGCAGAAATCTTCAAGTTATGCCTGATCTATAAAGGCAATTTTGTGATTTGTTCCCGTCGACTCTTCCTGATTTTCTCTGCTACTGCTTGTAGACTTGTAGTATAGAATCCCTGTGTCTCTGAGCTACATAGCATCCTATGTCATTCTTTTCAGTGGTCAATGTGTATGTGCTTCATTTTGCCTCTCATTGATGCATTATTGAGATTAGTGGTCCACATGTTGTATCTATCTTTGGCCTATTGAATAATATACAAGTGAAATCTTCTTTTCCTGGTGTCATTCAGTTGGTCTCCTAATCTATATGTGATTATTGGTCGATATAAGTTTGGACGTGTATGACTTTGGATGTTACCCAAGTTTTGTAGTGCATATATGGGCAGGAATGAGTCTGAACACTCTGTTTTGGTGCATCACCACCTTAGATTAGACTAGGTAGATTTGCTTTAGTGTTCTCTTTCTCCCTTTTCTTCTGAGAATAGATAGGTGCACCCTAACAGTAAGAGGAATCCGGCCTTCTCCAGAGACTCAACCTCGTAGTTCAAGTCCCACAGCTTGGAGGTTGTTTCCATGTTTCACTAGGTTGTCCTCGCGCATAGGCCTTGGACAAGGGTGCAAACCTAAGTGAAAACAATAATTTAATTTAATTTAAGTATAAATACTTAGTAATTAAATTAATTATTAATTAATAGGTTTAATGTGACTACTATGAGTAAATACTATAGGAATTAAATAATAAGCATGATGGATGCAATTAGGGTTTTCTGCATTTGACAATTAAGTCAAGTAGCAATAGCCGAATAAGAATTTGCCAAATGGAATAGGACTTTAGGATTGATCAGAAATAGACTAGAATTGGTTGAGATGGCAATGAGCCAATTTTGGGGTATTACACTCAATACGTCAACAAAATTCATTTTAACAAGACAAACACCAAAGCTAAAAGGTCGCACAATCAAATCAACACAATAAAACCATTGGCTCCATTATTATTCATGAACATGCATTCACAAAAATAACACACTTCAAAAAGAATAACTATAATTAGAATACGAGCACCAATAACATATATTATTGCATCAAAATAATAGCCTAGAGTACATATTACGTCTATGTGTTTATTATAAATCATCTCCTCTTTTTTTGTTGAGAGTGAGACCTCTTAAAATTAAAACATGCCAAAAGAAAATAAAACAAATCTAATTATATACAAACATGCTCTCTAAATGGTGCTAAGTAGGTCTCCACCCTTCTTTATATCAATTAATGGATGCATGAACCTTTACATGACTTAAAATAATAAAAGAATGAGAAGATAAGAAGATAGAAGCTATGAGATGATCTGGGAGTCTTTGGGAGATCTAAAAATGAAAGCTCAGCCTTCTCTAGGCATTTTTAGGAGTTGAATTGTCATCAAAATGTGTTTTCGGTGCATGAAATGCTCTAAAATAGCAACTGGCAATTAACTATTGGCGCATTGCTTCTTCTTCAAAAATTGTCAGCACACCTCTAAGAAAAGTGTACCTTGGAAAAGTGCACCTTCAAAAAGCACACCTACACACCTATGCACTTTGGTAACAAAACCCAAAAATCAAAAAATTCTTCTAAGTGTCAATTTTCCAAAGTGCAAATTTTTCTAACTTCACAAATTTCCAGAGTTAGAATTTTTTTCAACTTCACAATTTTCTTGAGTTAGAATTTTTTCTGACTTCACAATCTTCTAGAGTTCAAATTTTTTCTAACTTCACAATTTTACAATTTTTTAGAGTTTGAATTTTTTCTAAGTTCACAATTTTTCAGAGTTAGAATTTTTTTTGAACTCCACAATTTTCCAGAGTTGGAATTTTTTCTAACTTCACAAATTTTCAGAGTTAATATTTTTTTGAACTTCACAATTTTCCAAAGTTATAATTTTTTTGAACTTCACAATTTTCCAAAGTTAGAATTTTTTCCAACTTCACAATTTCCTAGAGTTAGAAAATTTTATAACTTCTCAATTGTATGTTTCCATCATCTAGGTCTTGTTAACCTTCAAACAAAATGATGTGTGGATGTTTCCCTTTAAACATAGCAGAGGTGATTTCTTGAGGAGATAATAATTCTAAAGCTTCATAATTTACCCTCACTTCCTTGTGGAAATCATGAAGTTTGACTTCTTGGGTATTCCCTAAAACTTGAAAGTCATGGGTTTGAATGTGATATTAGTTGTTGCAAAAGACAAGGAATCCATGGAAATGTTAGAGACCTTAGAGGGCCTCTAGATGTTTTAGATATGTGCACCTGTGCACCTTAAGAGAAAATGTATTCACTAAATCTTCAAATTGCACACCTTTGCACCTTTAGGGAATTGTGCAAAGTGATCAATTAACCAAAAAATCAAATTTCTCTATTTTGAAAATGGTTTCTAGTTTTTTTTCAAACAAGGTCTAGGAGCACTCTTGTGTACTTATTTTTCCCTTTTTGATGACTTATACCCTCTTTATAACCCAAAATTGTCATAAACTTGAACTCCTTTTGCTTCTTCTATCTGAACTCCCAAAGTACATGTGTTGAATCTTGTCATTAATACTTTCATAAGATGGGGAACTTGTTATGGTTCATGTGTCCAACCTCTATATCTTTGATCTTAAGTGTAGATTCATGAATCAAAACTTACATGTGACTCCTCTGAAGGTGAAGGTTACCAACTTAGGTGAGATCTCTATTGATGTTGATAATGAAGATACTATGATAATATGTGCACTTGTGTGTTATGTGTTGCACCTTCGTGTTATGCACATCTTTGTGCACTATGAAGTCTATTCATTTATTTTTCTTCTCTCTGTCTGCCCAATCCTTTCTGGTCAAAGACTAGGTGATCCATATTATCCAGAATGATCAAATGTTTGAAAAATTTTCATTTTTTTTAAAAAATATTTTCTAGGCCTCTTTTAATTGGTTTTTCAGAGATCTTCTTCTCAAAATTTTAAGTTGAAACTTTCATTGGTCCCTAAAATTGTGAAGTTAAAGGCTCCCTATTTTAGGGACTAAAATCATATTTATAGTTCTTCTTTTCAATGGTGTACACAATTTTGAATTTTGAGCTCTAGGTCAAAAGTTATGACTCTAACAAGTTGGGGTAAATAAACACCTAGTTTTGAATAGCTTTAGTTAAATATTGTTGTTTTTATTATATCCATATATAATTTTTGAATTCATGGATATGGTGAATTTTTATGTTCCATCATTGTATATATTTTTACATTTTTCAGTAATATGATGGATTTTAGTTTGCATACAACTCTTCCAAGTTTTTGTAAGTTTTTTTAGAAATTGAACATTGATATCACAAGTACTTGATTCTCACCAGATATTGTGTTTAAGTCCATTTCTTAAATCATATCACTAGGGTTTGACCTAGACCCTTAGGAGGGTCCAAAATTACTAAGGCTTCAAAATAGATACCTCATAGGGAATTTTAAAACTAGGGGGTCCCAATTTTGTAACTCAAAATGCGACATGCATTATGAGGTCACAACAAATAGCCCCAACAAAATGGAAGAAATGAAAAAATCATTTCATCATCAGCAATCATTCTTCTAACGTGTATCAAGTGATAACTCGATTTCAAATATTTCAAGTAGTTTTTAAATTCTTTAGAAGTTGAAACTCCAGAATCTCAAATTTTATGACTCGGTGTGTGTTTAGTGTATCAATTTCCTTTGACATCATTAGGTGTAGTCTATCATGATTATCTAGTAACTTGCATAAAATCTTTAGCTCAACCAATCCATTCATAAGGAATTGTTGTAAACCTATTTATGCATCACTATTTGACTAGATGAAAGAATACATTCTAAGGGCTCTTAGCGAGTTATCAATTCTTTCCTTTTGAGTCTTTGGTAATATTCTTTAACTTTCTTAGAAAAGCTTGTGTGTTTCCACTTGATTTGTCCTTGGATCATTTTCATTGAATAGGATATCCACTTTGGAGTGCATATCCCTAAATATTTGATTACCTTTTACAATCATCTGGAATCTTTAGATGTAACACCTGTGTGATTCTTTTTTCTCTTTTCTACCTTGACCACACTTAGATTGTGTGGTCAAGGCCTCAATATTATTTTCTAGATCTATGCTTCAGTTGATAGCTCTTGCATTCCTCTTTTGAAGAATGTTTAGGAAACTCTCTGTTGGTCTCAGATTGGTTTTGATAATTGTGTGTTAATACACTTAAGAAATTTTCTTAGTTGATGTTGAGTATAGTATAGATGTTGAGTTACAGTATGTGTCAAGCCAAAAATTCATTAAGTGCCAAGTTACAATAGATTTCGAATAGATAGACAATGTCAAGTCATTCAAAAGATGAGTGACTAATTGATGTTGAGCTAGTATAGATGTCGAGTGAACTATAGGTGCCAAGCAAGACAAAATTACTATAGGTGTTGAGAAAGACAAAATTTCTATAGGTGTTGAGCAAGATAGAATTCCTAAGTGTTGAGCATCAGTAATTAGTAAGTGTCGAGTATAACAAAATTAGCATAAGAGTTTTTTCCCTCAAAAAATTATATGTAAACCATTTTTGAGCTGACATATGATAAATCTTGAAGGATCTAAAAGATAAGATCGAATCTTTATAATTCCATATGAAATCAACATGAAACCAATTAAAAACATGGAAAGATTTGAGTGAAAAAGATGGATGAATCTCAATTGTTGATTCATACCTAACCCTAAGTCACAAAGCCTTTTTAAGGAGGTCAAACCCCCATAACTCAGTAATGTTCAAGAATGCATGAGATAATGTTAGCAAAATTTGAAGGGAAATGAAAGGGGTGAAAAGACTTAAAGGAAGGAAAACATTATAGAATCAGTTGGTGAGAACAGAGTATCAACACTTTGAAAAGAGTCATATTAGATCAAGAAGGATCAGATCAGATTGGATAGAACAAGGATCTAAAATTAGCAATTGAGAATTGTAAGCTATCAGGTCATCACATTCTACTATACTTTCTACCCATTATATTAGGAGAATGAAAATCCTATGATGATAGGTTGGTTTAATAGCCATATCGTAAATCCATTAACAAGGTGACATTCCAAGTGAATGTTTCTAAATCCTTTAGATAGGTCACTTTTAACAGGGTGTTAGAGCCTTTAACAGGGAAAGCCCCTCATAAGGCAGACCATTGATGATGGTCAAACTTTTTAACCTTGACAAGTTACATATTGCTACAGTGATAAGTTGTGGGTGTCATCCCCACCCCAGTTTTACCTTCTCATTTTGGAGGATTTCTAGGTGATCAAATATTGTGTTTTCTATTTTCATGCATGTCTTTACTTTCATGTTAATTAGAAGTATTAGATTCATGTATTGATTTTAGTTAAAAGTTTTATTATCTTAAAGTTTAGTACTTTCGGTTCACACCCCCCTCTCAGAAGTATTTTTCCCACTTGTAAATTCCAATAATTGGTATCAGAACCAAGTTCTTACAAGGAGAACCTTACAGCTTGAAGAAAAGATCTAGAAATGGAGGCCTACAAGCTTCAAAAGATTATAGAAAATCAGGAGATTGAGAGACATCTCATTCTACATTCTCTAGAAGAAGTTAGGGAAGAATTGAGAAAATCTCTAAAGAGAAGAAAAGAAATTACCATAGTTGAGAATGATACACAGTACAAGGAGATTGACACCTCAAAAGTGTTTGTTAATGGAGATTCCAAGGAGTTTGATGTAGAAATTACAAACCTAATGGAGAAGAATAGAGCTCAAGTAGAAGAGATCAGAACTCTCAAGATTGAGCAAGAATCACAAGCATGATGCTTTGTGAAGTGACTAAACAAAAGAAGAGAGCTATTAAAGATAAATCTATGATAAAATATGACAAGAGAAACCTAGCAAATAGATTGGAAGAGAAGTCAATTGAACTTTTAAGAATTTATAACATCCAACTAGACACCCTAAGCCAAATGATGAATGCCCATCATGAGCTAAATGTCAAGGACATTGAGATCTCCACACTGAAGATGCAAAATGAACAACTACAAAATGACTTGAGAAGAGAGAAGTTGTAGAGAGCTTCAACAAACCTAATGAAGCCATCAAGTACTTTGAATAGCTACTACAATCACCAAGATCTAGTAATGACACTTTAGGACTAGGATATACTAGCACTAAAAAAGGAGAGTCGTCAAAGACTGTAGAAGAAAGAAATAACAAAGGTAACAACACAAAACCCACTTTTTTTTAATGGTAAAAAGGGACATACTTTAATGTGTGTAGGAGCAAGAACATCAATCATCATGACAAACCTAAAAACTTGGGTCACTATAACAAGTATAATAAGCAAGGTCATTAGGCACATGACTACAAGACTAGAACCATCAAGACACCAAGATTTGAAGGGCACTACTACAATTGCAATAAGTATGCACATAGAGCCTTTGAATGTAGATCAAAACCTATGTGGACACCAAACCAACCAATTAAGACAAATAATCATGGACATCACTACAATTGGGACTACAACACCAAGAAGAGTTGTCACTACTATCAAGAGTGTGGACACATCCTTGAAAATTGCATAAGAACACATTTTAGTGGAAGCTACAATAGGTGGTTGAGCCAAACTACATGCTTTAGGTCAAAGGCACCCAACTCTAAGTTCAACAAAGAAAAAGGAAAAGTTGATGTTGAGCACATTAGAGGAGAAATGAATAAAAGATGGAAAAGAAAAGATGGAAGCAGGACATCCAATGGAGGGATCATTTCACCTAAAAGGTCAAGTGGTCACACTTCATCCAACTAAGAAAATGAAGAATGTGGGACTGATATTCAAATGTTTTATCATATATCAGTTCCAAGGCAAGTTAGTATTGAAAAGGATAGATCAACATGAATAAAGATACAAAGTTAAAACTTCAAAATTTTCACATTGTTGTTGAGTAAGGAAAGTTGTCTTCAGATGTTGAGTTGTCTACCAAAGTTAGTAGAAGCTAAGTAGGTAGTTGTTGCCGAGTAAAATTATGCTAGTTGAAGCTGAGTGAAAGGAAACTCTAGTGTATGTCAAGTGTTGGAAAATCAATGAAAGCTGAGTGAAATAGAATTGCATAAGGAGTTGAGTGGATAGTTGTATATACACTAAGCATTAAATGCTATGAAATGAAGGGTATAAGGTCATGTTTGTTAGAGTAAATAATTAATATCTAATTATTTATTCTATTACTTAAGCTTACTTAGGTCATGCATTTATTTAATATTTTATATTTAATGCATGTTGTGGTTAGTTTTTGACAACACGGGAGTTTGTTCCCTTCTAGTTGTCACACTTATCTTCTACCACCTTCCAGCTTGTTCTACAAGCTTCCATGAGCTCTTTATATTCGGGCTCTCTCTCATTGTATTATAACAACAACAACATAACATCAGTTCTTATTGTAAATACATTTCTTATTGTGTTTGCATTCATGGTGTCTCTCATGTCCGTTTAGAGTTTTGCCTGTGCTCCATGCTCTTCCCTTCTATGGCTTCTCTTTGACAGGTTTCGCATGCAGGTGATCTTGGCGTCTTCGGAGTTGGCTTTTCTCAACTCCAACATGGTATCAGAGCCTTCCTGATGCTGCTTCGTTGAAGAAATTTTGAAGCCATGATTTGGAGTCACAAACCCTAGTTTGTTTGTGCAATTTTTCTTCAAATCAAGGGATCAGCATTTTTTTAGAGCACTTTCAGCCCAAATGGACATCACCATTGGATCTGGAAGGCCGTTTGCAGTCAGGATTCATATAAAGCTTTTCATTTTTGGACACAGGGCAATTTTGGCAATTTTTTGAGGCCTCCAGGGTCGCTGCCGTACGGATCGTACGGACGCACGGCTTGCGAAAAACAAAAAAAATCTTTTTGGGGCGCACCGCCGCCACGCCACCGTAGGGCCGCCACCTGCGCGCAGCCCGCAGCGGCCGCAGCAGGCAGCGCCGCTCGCGCTCCGCCGCGGCCCGGCCTCCTCCCGGCTGCCGCCCGTCCTCCGCCCTCCACCGGCGGCTCCTCCATGTTCGCCGCCCTACAGCCACCTCCTCCTAGCTCTGCCACCCTACGGCCGCCTCCGCCTGCCAGCTGTGTAGACCACTCTGCAGCTGCGTCAGCACTTTTGCAGCCAAAGCGGGGGTGACACGTGGCCTGGGCACCACGTGGCACCTTGCCACGTGGACCCGCCATGTCACCCCTGCCACGTCAGTTTTGCCACGTGGCGTGCCACATGGCACTCTTTTTTGCTGCAACGGCCACCAAACCGTCAATTTTTTTCCTGTCAAATGCTGACATCAGCATGTGTCATCAACCTTGCTTGCACTCTCCTTCAAGTTCTCTTTTGGACCTACTTGTGATTTTTTGGCCATAACTTTTGCATACGGAGGTATTTTTCCGATCCGAAAGAAGTGCCGGAAAGCTGGTTCCAAGAAAAAAATTTTGGTGTAGGTATTTTTTGGTTTTGATGCTTTTTTATTGCTCGTTTGTTCTATTGAAGTCTGAAGTCCTGTTTTTGACTTCGGCATGTATATCTTTTGCGTCCCATGTCAGTTTTTTGAAAACTTTATATTTCTGGAAAGCTGGTTCTATGTAATCTTCAAAAAAGTAGTCCTTTTTTTTATTTTTGGCATCTGCTCTTTCTATCATAGTTTTGGCATTTTTTCTCTATGGTGGATATTTTGAGTATTTTAGGCCCGAGGATCGTTTTCCTGGCATGGTTTTCTTTCTTTTCGGCTGTACCTTCTTTTGGTTCAGCTCTTTTTCAGTTTTGATCATTGTAGCTATCATTTTGAAGCACTTCTTTGTATCGCACTGAGATAAAGTGTCACTTTTGCATTCTGGGAGTCATGAACGTTGTTTTGAGTCAAGTGTACTTGCACTATTTTCATAAAGCACCATGGGGGGGATTATTGTTTGTTGTTTTAGGCATTCTCTCTTTGTCAAGTGAGTGTCCCTTCCACAACATTAGCCCATTCAGAGTCAATTAGACAGTGTCTTTATCGGTGTCTGTACCTCTTTTCCTCTCTCCTCGTTCTTGGTTCGTTTGCAGGAGATTTGGCTCACCTTCTCAGTTGCCTATCATCACACCCTGTCTGCATTAAGGGGGGGTTATGTTGTGTTCTAATGCATCCTTGGTTCGATGGTTCGATAGTGTGAACTATGTATTCAGTGGTTGATCCTATGTACAAGGCGATTGCATTGGCTGGCTACCTATGCATTTCGGTGAGATGGATCATCTACCATATAGACATGCTCAGTTCGTGCCTTCTTCTTCCATGGAGGTTTCTTTAGATCAGTAGTTTGGCAGATTTGCAACTTCTTCATGCTTCAGTGATGCTGCTTCTTCATGATCACTTCTTGTTCCTGTTTTAGGGGACAATTTCCCTAGTTGGAGACTTCTTCCGTTCTTCACTAGGTTCTTACCTCTTTTTGGGGGAGGGTTTTTCCCATGTGGTTTTCTCTCTTTCCCTGCTTACAGAGGTTGCTTTTTCTTGCATTATACTTGGGTACCTAAAATGGCCTCGTTGCCAGGACCCATTATGCATTTCATCTTTGTTTTGTGAGCTTAAGGCATTTCCCTAAGTTGCACTTAAGGGTGGGTGTTAGAGTAAATAATTAATATCTAATTATTTATTCTATTACTTAAGCTTACTTAGGTCATGCATTTATTTAATATTTTATATTTAATGCATGTTGTGGTTAGTTGTTGACAACACGGGAGTTTGTTCCCTTCTAGTTGTCACACTTATCTTCTACCACCTTCCAGCTTGTTCTACAAGCTTCCATGAGCTCTTTATATTCGAGCTCTCTCTCATTGTATTATAACAACAAAAACATAACATCAGTTCTTATTGTAAATACATTTCTTATTGTGTTTGCATTCATGGTGTCTCTCATGTCCGTTTAGGGTTTTGCCCGTGCTCCATGCTCTTCCCTTCTATGGCTTCTCTTTGACAGGTTTCGCATGCAGGTGATCTTGGCGTCTTCGGAGTTGGCTTTCCTCAACTCCAACAATGTTTTCAATCATTTTTCATCATTGTGAACACAAAGAAAGAGCAAGAAGAGTGTAGAAATGCTTTCCAAGAAAAGATTGAAGCTTTTGCGAAGATTTCAAGCCAAGATTCAACATCATTTCATTGATTCAAGGTATTTACACTAGTATCAAGCTACACAATCAAGCCATTTTTACATTTTGAAACCCTAGTTTGAAGAAATTGCATCTAGCTCTAGGAAACCCTAGGATAAAGAGTCATTTGAGGTCTAATTGGTCAGTAATGAAGTTAAATAGCTAGATTTTAGACCAATCCCTGAAGTTCCTTATAAGAACAACCGTGCCAGAGCTTTATCCATGATTCCACCCAAAGTTGTGATGGTGCAAGATGTTAGAAGATGTTACAACTACAAAATTGGTGCTATTGGAGAGATGGAGATTAGGGAAGCATACAATAAACTATGTGAAAATAGAGTATTGAAAGAAGAATTTCAAATTGTTAAGAGATAGGGCTTAACTCATGCCCTAGATTAGCCTACTGTATTCAAGACTAAATGGGTAAGAATTGTGCTAAGCAGAATCCATGATGGACATGTATGGTTGGAATATGAACCCATTAAACTATCTAAATGGACTATACATAGAGTAACTAGGTACCCAACCCTAGAATGCCCAAAAACCCTAAGGAGTGATTCCAAAGAAGCCATAGAAAAGAACAGTGGTGTAAAATAGAACAAGAGAGGGATGACAATTGATACCATCAAGGATCCTCTTGTAAAAAAATTTGTTAGAGTCATATCTTATAAATTTAACTAGTCTAGCTAACTCAACAGTGTACATTGTATTTTAGTAGACATGGAATACAAAATTGTCAAGAAGGATCATACTTATGATATAGTTGAATTGCAATTACAAAAAATTATAGAGAATTTGAGAGCCATAAGAAGGTCCAAGGGTGCTTAATGAAAATTTGGAGCAATTTTTATATGTTTATTGTTTTATGTACAGAATGAATTCCCCTCTTTTGGAAAAGTAAGCTGGAAAAAAAATAGGTCAATAGTAGTACAAGTGAATGAATACATAGAATAGATGGGGGAAAATTTTGAAACTATTATGACCAAATACTTTGAAGACTTCAAGAAGTCAATGAAACAAAGACCAAGGATACCTATCTCTCTTGTTGAGCAACACATCAATGACATATGTTTCTTAGTTGAAATTGATTTTACATACATCAATGCAGTAGTACCAAGGGTCAGATGGCTGAGGCAACTTGGATATGAAATCAATATTGATGAGGCATCAGTAGCAATCATAGCATTGCTAGCAAAAGATATTGACAAAAGTGTTTAACCCTTTGGAACTTTTGATGTTGTAAGATCCAAGGTGGATATGGAATTGAAAACTACTTCAACCTTGAAGAAAAAGGACAAATTGATGAAGAAGCTTAAGGAAAAATTTGGGGAAAGCACTGCAGAAGGTGAGGAGGAGGATGAAGAGGAAGGTGAAGATGAAGAAGAGGAGGATGAAGGGCCACTTGCATTGACCCAAGGCATGGGAGAATATGTAGAAGAGAAAGAAAGTGTCAAGGAGGAAGAGGAAACCAAGGAAGCATAGATAGAGGGAATGAAAAGAAAAGCTACTTCCAAACCAGCTGCCAAGGCCAAGAAAGTTGCTAAGCTAGCCTAGCAAAGCCTACCACAAGGGCTAGTACAAGAGCCACATCAAAGAAGGCAAAGGAGAAGGAAAAGAAGAATGCCACTGAATAGGAAGTACTAGCCTAGAAGAAGTAGAGAAGAAAATATGTGGCACCTCTTGAATCAAATGAAGAAAGAACAGAGTCAGAGTACACCAGCCAATTCAGAGTGGTAAGTCACACCCCTAAGTCTAATTTGGAAAATATTTGTGATAACATAAGGGATAATACAGACTTATATGGTTTAAAAAGCATTGATTTTAATAAGTTGAATAGAGAGCAATAGAAAATGGTTGAAGAGTCAATCTACACCATGATGGCAAAGTTCAAGAGAACTCCACTTGAACTTGACAATACAATGCCTAAACAGTTATATTCAATTATACAAAATAAATGGCATTACTGCCTCAACATGGAGAAAGAAATAAGAGAGTCAACATTGGCTTGAGTAATGCCTAAACTTACTAAAGGGTAAATTAATAAGGCAAATAAGAAGCATGGGAGCAAATTTTCACCCAAGTATAGAGCATTCAGTATTCTATAGAATAAAATTGAGGATGTTGTCAAAAAGTTCACACAAATGTGGAAAATAATTTATGGGCTGACAACTATGAAAGAAGGAGAAGCAAACCCCTTTAAGGGAAGAAACAATGATGAAGAAGAAGAGGAAAATGATAAGGAATAAGAAGGAGAAAAAGAAAAGGAAAATGTTACAGTGGAGAAGGAGACACAAAAAGATGACATGACAATTTTTGAGGAGCAACAACAACAACAGAGTGTGCAAGACACACAATTACCACCACTAAGTCCTCCACTTGTAACTCCCACACCTATAGATACAATAATTATTCAAGATGTTTCTGACAACTCTAGTCAGAACATATATCCACTAGCTGTAGAAGATCTCAAAAAGATTCTTCACCAAACTACCCTATAAGCTCAGTTGTGTACAAATCAAGTCTTGGTGAGTGTGGAAGAATTGAAAAAGGTTGTAGCTGATATCACAAGGGATAAGGTGAATCCACAAGAACCACCTTCTCATATCCCAATAGCTACAAGTGGACAACACCATGAGAAAACTACACAAGACACATCTATAAAGGTTGACTCCATAGTCCAAGTCTTGACAATTGAACAAAAGACACAAGAGATAGAGGAGACAGAGCCTACAAGGGAGCAAACAAAATAGATACATACATCTATCTCTATAGCACAAGAACAAGATGCACCCCCACAGATCACAATAACTGATCAAGGAATAATAGAGGAGGAGACCCCTAAGGAGAAGGAGCAAGAGGCAATACGAACATTGGTCAATTTGCCTACAACAAGGACTCCAACAATGCCTCAAAAGCTGAGCACTATTGCCATACCACTACAAATATCTACACCAAGCTCGAGCTCAACAAGAGTAGCAAGGGTACTTCACTATGGAGACCCTACACTAGATGAGGACACAGTCATTCCCAAATATGACTATGAAAATATGAATATTGATCAAATAAATGAAGTGCAAGAAGCACTTGAGAGGAAGAAGAAGTAAGAAATACTCATAAATGAGTATAAACAAAGGCAAGCTTTGATTGAAATAAAGGACATCTTTTTAGATGCATTCAACTTGTAGGTACCTAATGAAACCAAGCCTATTATGGAACAATTATCTAGTATAGTGGACTAGGTACAAAATGAAGACCGTGATACTAATGCAAAATTGTTAGAATGGTCTGAAGAGAAGTTTCAAATGAAGATAAATGAAAGAATATCAAGTGAAATTTCACTTTCACAAGTGGGGCTGGCAAAGAAGATTGAAAAGGTCAAAGCAATACTTGAGAATATATTCTCATTATACTCAAAATTGCATGATCCATCCATTTTCACATAGGAAACCAGCCAACGAGTAATGAGCTTGGAGAGGAACCTTAAGATATCAAGCATGCAACTACCTAAGGATCCAACTCAAAATGAGAAGTATTTTCAAACTATGCTTCAAACTTAGAAGGACTTAGTTGTATTCACAATAGATGAGGCAAATGTAAAGGCCAAATTGATACAAATTCAATCTACTATCACCCCACACATGGAAATTTTGTAGAAAGAACTGGCCTATGCTGAAAATGTGATTAAGAAAGACCCCAATCTTTCTACATTGGAAGGCCTAGTTCACCTTGTAGTAGAGATAGCCATCTAGCTTAAATCACTAGAAATTGCCTTAGACAACTAGGATTTTACTCTAAGGATAGTTATGGAGTTAAATAAATCCTTTTTGGCTAAGTATTCAGTTAATGTATAGAACCCTTTGACATAAGTATCAATAAAGGGGGAGATAATTATAATAAAAAGGGAGGTATAAAACTGAGGATAATTTTTGAGCCAAAAGGAAATTATAACTACAAGGGATGGTGTGTAAAAGGCAGAGTAAAACTAGAGCAAGGCAAATAAAATAAAGCAGATAGATCAGAATCAGCATTTAGCATGAGACAAATCTAGCATGAGAAGTTGTAGATATAGCAGTGGCACATCAACTTAGGGGGAGATACAAATTTTGAGGTATCTTTATAAAATTTTGAAATTTTTTTGAAGTTTTATATATATGCTAATCAAATTTATATTATACTCGAAGTGATTAGATTCATGTATAGTTAAGTGTTTTTGACACTCATGTCAAAGGGGGAAATTGTTAGTCTCAAATTGGTTTTGACAATTGTGTGTCAACACACTTAATAAATTTTCTTAATTGATGCCAAGTATAGTATAGATACCAAGTTATAGTATGTGCAGAGCTAGAAATTCATTAAGTGTTGAGTTAAAATAGATGATGAGCAGATAGACAGTGCCAAGTCATTTAGAAGTTGAGTGACTAATTGATGTTGAGCCAATATAGATGTTGAGTGAACTATAGGTGTCAAGCAAGATAGAATTACTATAGGTGTCAAGCAAGATAGAATTTCCATAGGTGCTGAGCAAGATAGAATTCCTATATGTGTCAAGCATCAGTAATTAGTAAGTGTCAAGTAACATAGAATTAGCATAAGAGTTTGTGCCCTCACAAACTCAAATGTAAACCATTTTTTAGCTGACATATGATGAATCCCAAAGGATCTAAAATATCAGATCAAATATTTTTAATTCCCTATGAAATCAACATGCAACCAATTAGAAAAATGGAAAGAATTGAGTGGGAAAGATGGATAAATCTCAATCATAGATTCATACCTAACCCTAAGTCACGAAGCCTTTTTAAGGAGGTCAAAACCCCATAATTCAATAATGTTCGAGAATGCATGAGAGAATGCTAGAAAAGTTTGAAGGGAAAAGAAAGGGTTGAAAAGACTTAGAGGAAGGACAACATTGTTGAATCATTTGGTGTATCAGTTGGTGAGAACAAAGTATTAGCACTTTGAATATAGTCATATCAAATCAAGAAGTATGAGATTAGATTGGATAGAACAAGGATCTGAAGTCAACAATTGAGGATTGTAAGTTATCAAGTCATCACATTCTACTATACTTTCTAGCCATTGTATTAGGAGAATGAAAATCCTATAATAATAGGTTGGTTTAATAGCCATATTGTAAATCCTTTAACAGGGTGATATTCCAAGTGAATTTTTGTAAATCCTTTAGATAGTTCATTTTTAATAGGGTGTTAGAGCCTTTAATAGGGCAAGCCTCTCACAGGGCAGACCATTGATGATGGTCAAACTTTGCAACCTTGATAAGTTATATATTGGTGCAGTGTTAAGTTGTGGGTGTCATCTATACCCCAGTTTTACCTTCTCATTTTGGAGGGTTTCTAGGTGATCAAATATTGTGTTTTTTATTTTCATGCATGCCTTTACTTTCATGTTAATTAGAAGTGTTAGATGCATGTATTGATTTCAGTTAAAATTTTTATTAGCTTAAAGTTTGGTACTTCTAATTCACCCCCCCCCCCTCTTAAAAGTATTCTTTCCAATTGTAAATTCCAAAAATCTCATGCTAAATAGTGATCTTAGTAGTTCTTTGAAGAGACCCTTTGTTTGAATTGGTATGTTTTAAATTATCCCTCCCTACTATCAACCTAGATTCAAAAAACACCTAGATAATCAAATTTTTAATTTGCAAAGTGTTCAAAGATATCAATATGTGATTATTATTTTAAGACTAGAAGTCTTCTACAACTATAAGAAACACCTATTTCAAGTTGGTACAAGAAACAAAATCATCTGAATTCTTTGACAAAGAAATATCTCTTCCCTAAAGTAGAGACTAGTTGGGATGGACCACATGTTGGGAACAACCCTGACAAAACACATTGACTCCCTAACTCAAAGACTAAAAAAGAAAAAGAAAGCAAAAATATTTTTTTAAAATCCAAACAAAAAGACTCTCAACTCAAAGAAAACTAATACCTAACTAAAGAAACAAAAAAATAAATAAAAAACAAAAACATATATATAGAAAACTCTGAATAAAAAGAATGTGGGGTGGCTATTAGTAGATTTTTCATTATGTGTACTAGTAATGAACCAACCCATATAGTTCTAAAAAAAATTTACTTGTCTTTGTACTTAGAAAAATAAAATTTGGACAATCTTAGTTCAAACTCTAGGTACAAATCACACAAAATCAGAAGTTGTGGTAACTCTCTATGGTCATGATTAATCCACAAACAAGTTCTCTTACCTTCAATATTATACTCAAATTTAAAATCATCAAACTATGAGGGATAATGCAAAAATATCACCTGATATAGTGAGTCCCCCACCATAGGGGTACACTCACACATTGTAATTTCTCCTTTTGGTTGTCTTATCTCATGGTACACAACTCCACATACACATGGAAACACTAGCATTGATGATGTAATATAGTTATCAGAACATGACCCAAAAAATAGAATATTATTTATGTGGTCCTTATTATCACCAACATTAACCTTAAACCATGAATTGTCACCTTTAGGCTCCTTGGGTCTAGAAAACTCAATCATAGGCCTTCCTTTAAAATTACAAGATTCATTAATGTTATTAATCAAGGTGTTCCCTCCCTCATGTCCCAAGAAAGCTTGTTCAAAATCATACTTGCCCTCCATTGCAATCTCCCAAGCTAACAAGAAATCAAGAAAACTTACTTCTGAATGGAACCCAAATAGATGGATTCTACATGACTCAGTTATTGAATAGTCTGATATATGTGTAGAATGACCACAAATAGACATTTCGTCAGTCAAGCTTGTGACCAAATTAAGCACTATGTCTATCTCTTCTAATGACATATCTTGTTTTGAGAAAGGTATCTTATCATTATTCAATGGGGAATCCATATCAAAATAGGAACAATTGGTATCTCCTTCTTGATGACTTCCTGATTCAAAAACCTCACCAACCTTTGGATCTTCTACATTTCCATCAATTTTTTTCAACTTTGAGAATTTTTGGTACTTTGTGGAGTTTTGGAAATTCAAAATTTTATGCATCCTCAAAATTTCTTGGGACGTCCACACTTATTGCAACATCAAAATGTGAAGCAATTTTATTACTTCCAACAATTTCAACAATCTGATCTATCTGCACTAACACATTAGATACTAAATCTTAGAAACTAGCACATTCCAACTCTAAATGAATCCTTTGATGGAGGTGACAATAGTTAGGAAGAAAAAGGATATTTGGATTATGACCTTCTCTAAGATACTTCAAATTTCTTATTATGTTATCCATAAAACCTTTCAAAATCTCATCCTTACACGTAATTCCTTTTGAACTATCAAGGTAATGTTGGTTAGAACCTCGTAATGAATTAGAGAATTACAGACCTTCATGTCTAGAGGAGTGGGATGTAACCATAGAGAGACATCATCCATTAGAGACTCTTCTCTACTTTTCAAACTTTTTGTGTTCATATTATTGCTGCAATAAACATGAATCCCAAAGGGTGTATGCTCTTTCTCTTCATTGAATGGGAACACAAACTTATCTTTGTTATTTTGTCCTAATATAAATTTATCATATGATTCAAATACATTGCTCTAATCTATAAAGGTTGTTCCTCCATGATTTGGGGAGTTTGATCTAAAACATAATTGTACCCATATCCATTTTCACTTCAGCTCATACCTGTAATACCATTATTCTCATTGTTGATGTTACTATAGAGGCCAAAAAAATTTCTCTAATTTTGAGAATAATTGTTTTGGGCAACAAGTTGTCTTGGATAATTGCCTTGGTTTCTTGAGGAATTCAACTTAAAATTGATGATTTCATTGGATAAAAGAGACATCATCTCCTTCATGGCCTTAACCTCACTATCCATATTGTTCTCAAGTTTATCAAGTGGAGAAGTCTTTTGCTCAAATAATATAGTCTTTAGGGCTTATACCTTGAATATGTAATTGTCGGCATTGGAGCAGTAGTAACCTACTTCACGAATATAATAGTTCTTCGAAGACCTTTTCAATGGTATCAATGTCTCTAGGTGGGAGCCTTCTTAGAAAAATATAAGTTAATGAATCCATTATTCTCAAATAGATCTAGATGACAATCTCTTTTTCTATAGTGTAAGGAAACTCCATTCTTTGATTCATCCTATAGAGCAATGATTAAATTGTAAAATAGTCTCTTTGGCATCCATCTTAATTGAGATGAACTGATGATATAGGATAGCTGGATAAATATAGATCTTGAATTGTTCCAAACGCTTGCTCTTAAAAGAGTTCCAATTCCTTATTGATGTTGGTGGTAGATTGAGGTACCAATTGAATGTCATTTCCCCAAAAGTGTGAGCGAAAAGGTGATATACAATGACCATATGCTAAATCTAGTTTTGATTATAGATTTACTTTAAAATTTTAATATGATCTTCTACTATTTATGATTCTCCATAGATGAACCATGGGCAAAAATTTTCAAGATTTTTGGGCAAGTTGTGTAATGGACCAATTACATTCAAAGGTGAACTTTAGGAATTGAAGAAAGACATGGTGCATAATGATGGCAATGTGTGAAGTAGAATGTAGAGTGGATAATGATGATGGTATTTTTAATATTAATGGGTAGAGTTCTTTGTATCCCTTTATCAATGTGAGACTTGTGAAAGTGACTAAGTTCTAGGAACTTGTATTTATTCTAGGAAAGTGCACCAACGGACCTATACACTTGTGCACTTGCACATGTTCTAATAGTGACAGAGTAGGAAAATTTTTGAACTTCCAAAAATTACAGAAATTTCAAATAGCAACTTGGATTTTTTAGCTGAATGATTTTTGGCCCTCCTAGCACCACTTCTATTGAATTGTCATTTTGCATGATGCTTAGTGGTAGGAATCCTTTTGAACTCCTCCCTTGAAAAGCTAATCTAGGATCAGCTCCAAGGTTCTAGGCAATCTTGTGACCTGCTGGAATCCACTCAATTGAAGATAAATGTGTATTTTCATGAGGAGGCATTTGTTGGTTCGAACCAGTTTCAAATAAGATATTTGATCTGCTATTTTGAAAAGTAACCACAAAAGAGATATATTTTTGGTATTTTATGTTTTATGATGAATGAAATTTATCAATGCAACTATATGAATTCCTATTTTAACTAAGTGTTAGCAAAGAAAATAACAAAGATAAGGTAATGAGAGATTAAAGAAATTAACTTTCAAGAGGGAAACTTTTAAAAGACATAAACCAGAGTAACAATACATCTACAAATTAAATTGTCAAAAAAGATCAAATACAAAACCAATGAAAATAGGAGTAGCGTTTCCTCAATTTCACTGATGAAAACATCAATGAGAACTCAATAATAATTTAAAGATGTTTCACTTCTCATCAAATCACAAGGCCATGGAAAGTGCACTAATGCAAGACAAGAAGCTATGCAAGAATAATAGGTGATCTTTTCTCCAACTTGGTATGTTAGTGAAATTTGTTAAAATGAGGCAGACACCAAAGCTAAAAGGTCGCACAATCAAATCAACACAATAAAATCATTGGCTCCATTATTATTCATGAACATGCATTCACAAAAATAACACACTTTGGCAAGAATAACTACACTCAGAATGAGAGCACCAATAACATATATTATTTTATCAAAATAATGGCCTAGAGTATATATTACATCCATGTATTTATAAGAAATTATCTCCTCTTTTTGTGTTGAGAGTGAGAGCTCTTAAAAAATGAAAACACATGCTAAAAACTAATTTAAAAAATCTAATTATATGCAAACTGGCTCTCTAAATGGTGCTAAGTAAGTTTCCACCCTTGTTTATATCAATTAATGGGTGCATGATCTTTTATATGACTAAAAATAATAAAAGAATGAGAAGATAAGAAGATAAAATCCATGAGATGATTTGTGAGCTCTAAAAATAGAAGCTCAACCTTCTCTAAGCATTTTTGGGAGTTGAACTATCATCAAAATGTGTTTCTGGTGCATGGAATGCTCTAAAATAGAAACTGACAGTTAACTGTGGGCACACTGCTTCTTCTTAAAAAACTATCGGCACACCTTTGAGCAAAGCGCACCTTGGAAAAGTGCACCTTCAAAAAGCACACCTGCTCACCTTGGTGACAAGACCCAAAAATCCAAAAATTATTCTAAATGCCAATTTTCCAAAGTGCAAATTTTCTAACTCCACAATTTTCAAGAGTTCAAATTTTTTCAACTTCACAATTTTCCAAAGTTAGAATTTTTACTAACTTCACAATTTTCTAGAGTTAGAATTTTTTTCCAACTTCACAATTTTCTAGAGTTAGAATTTTTTCTAACTCCACAATTTTTTAGAGTTGGAATTTTTTGTAAGTTCAAAAAATTTTAGAGTTAAAATTTTTTCAAACTCCACAATTTTCCAGAGTTAGAATTTTTTCTAACTTCACAGTTTTTTAAAGTTAGAATTTTTTTCAACCTCACAATTTTCCAGAGTTAGAATTTTTTGTAACTTCACAATTTTATAGAGTAAGAATTTTTTCTAACTTCACAATTTTCTAGAGTTATATTTCTAACTTCATAATTTTATGTTTCCATCATCTGGGACTTGTTGACCTTCAAACAAAATGATGTGTGGATGTTTCCTTTGAACTTTTGGATAGCAAAGGTGATTTATTGAGGAGATAATAAGTCTAAAGCTTCATACTTTACCCTCGCTTAACTATGGAAATTATGAAGTTTGACTTCTTGGGTATTCCTTGGAACTTGAAAATCATGGGTTTGAGTGTGATATTAGTTGTTGCTGAAGACAAGGAAGCCATGGTAATGTTGGGGACCTTGAAGGGCCTCTATATGTTTTAGAAATATGTGCACCTACACACCTTAAGAGACAATTCATTCACCAAATCTTCAAATTGTGCACCTATGCACCTTTAGGGAATTATGCAAGGTGCTCAATTTGCCAAAAATTGAAGTTCTTTGTTTTGAAAATGATTTTTGAGATTTTCTCAGAAGAGGTCTGGGAGCACTCTTGTGTACTTATTTTTTCCTTTTTGATGACTTATATCCTCTTTATAGCCCAACATTTTCATAGACTTGAACTCCTTCGGCTTCTTCTATCTAAGGGTAAAAGTACAAAGTTGTGTCACCTTTCAGGCTAACTTATCATTATTATAGATTTAAGTATTTTTATCTAAAAATAATTTTGTACAAACATATGATCAAGATAAATTCATTCAAGCTAAGTTATATATGGTCTCACACTTTTTCAATTGGAAATGTCTATTAAATGCAAGTTTTATACTAGTTTGTATGTAATTACTAAAGAAATACAATTATTTCAAAAAAAAGGTGTTTCAATAACTCTGACTATCTTTTGTGATTTTTTAATAGCATATAAACACCATTTTGTAGAGCTTAAAGTCAAGAATATTCTCATATATAGTTTATAGTGTTTTAATTAGATGTAGTATATTGTAATTAAAAAAAATTACAAGCACATATTTTAACACTCAAAAAGGTGTTAATTTTGAGAAAGAAAAAATATTAAATCATATAAAAAAATTTAAAATTATATGACATTCTAGAGGAGAGATTTCTCTTTTAGAATGTATAATTTTTCTCCTAGTTAGAATAGATTTGTTCTGAAAAATGTGGTGAGAGATGAAAATTTTCAATATCAGGTGAGTTGAAATTTGAATCATTATAAAAGAGAAAATATAGGTCTAAAGCTAATTTTTATTTTTGATTTTTCTAGATAGATATGTTATCTATAACATATTATGAGATCAAAGGGAAATAATTTTATTTCCATCTAGTTTTGTGGAGGGAACTAGACCCCTAATTTTTAGCATTTTTCAACAGCTAAAAAATTATCTATAAAATTTAGGAAAATATATCAATTCTTATTCCAAATAATTATTAAAAATTATAATCCTAAAATTCATCCATTTCTACGCATTTCATTAGTTTAGTCAATGTTCAAATTCAAAATAATAATATCAATTTTATGTCATTGAAGTTGAATAGTTATACTTTTGTTAGCCCTTTCCTTTACAAAAGGGTGACACAGGTTTGTGCTTTTACCTCTGAACTCTCAAAGTACATGTGTTGAATCTTATCATTAATAGTTTCATAACATGAGAAACTTATTCTAGTTCATGTGCCCAACCTCTGTATCTTTAATCTTTAGTGTAGATTCATGAATCAAAACTTGTCTGTGACTCCTTTGCAAGTGAAAGTTACTAGCTAATGTGAAATCTCTATTATTTTTTATAATGAAGATGTTATGATAATCTATGCACTTGTGCATTATGCATCAAACCTTCGTGTTATTTGCATTTACACACCTTCATGTTATGCACATCTTCATGCACTATGAAGTCTATTCCTTGATTTTTCTTCTCTCTAACTACCTGATCTTTCCTAGTCAAAGACCAAGTGATCCAAATTATCTAGAATGATCAAATGTTTGAAATGTCTCTTCTTCTTTTTAAAATATTTTCTAGGCTTTTTTAATTGTCTTTTTTAGAGGTCTTCTTCTCAAAATTTCAAGTTGAAACTTTCATCAATCCCTAAAATTTGGAAGTTGAAGGCTCTCTATTTTAGGGACTAAAATTAGATTTTTAGTTCCTCTTTCCAACGATGTAAATAATTTTGAATTCTAAGCTCTAGGTCAAAAGTTATGACCCTAACAAGTTGGGGTAAATAAACACCTAGTTTTGAATAGTTTTAGTTATATATTATTTTTATTATAGCCACATATACTTTTTGAATTCATGGCTATGGAAAATTGTGATATTTCATCATTGCATATATTCTTACATTTTCCAATGATATGATGGTTTTTTCTTTGCATACAACTCTTTCAATTTTTTGCAAGTTTTTCTAGAAATTGAACATTGATATCACAGGTACCTGATTCTCACTAGATATTGTGTTTCAGCCCATTTCTTAAATCAAATCACTAGGGTTTGACCTGGACCTTGAGGAGGGTCCAAAATGACTAAGGATTCAGACTAGATGCCTCATTGGAAAATTTAAAACTAGGGGGTCCCCATTTTGTGACTCAAAATGGGGTATGCATTGTGAGTCCACAACAAGTTTGCATAACCTATTATCATATACTATCATAACACAAGTATAGTAAGTATGTCTAAGAATCATTTATTGTATTCTAAGACTAAGTGTATATCTATTATGTATCATGTCTTTGTTGGAATTTACAAGTGGGAAGTATACTTCTGAGGGGGGGTGAATCAAAAGTAACAAGCTTTAACCAATAAAACTTTTTTAACCTAAATCAATTCATGCATGTAACACAATTAAATAACATGAAAGTAAAAGAATGCATGAATATAGTTGACAGTAGATTTGATCACCCAAAAACCCTCCACAATGAGAAGGTAAAACTGGGGTGGGGATTACACCTACAACTTATCACTACAATAATAATGTAACTTGTCAAGGTTACAATGTTTGACCATGAGCCATGATCTGCCCTGTGAGAGGCCTACCTTGCTAAAGGCTCTTACACCTTGTTAAAAGTGTACCTATCTAAAGGATTTACAAAATATTCACTTGGAATGTCACCTTGTTAAAGGATTTATATAATGGTTGTTAAACTAACCTATCTCCATAGTATTTCATTCTGCTAATACAATTGTTAGAAAGTATAGTAGAATATTTGACTTGATCACTTGCAATCTTTTATTTCTGATTCTAGATTGCTATTCAATCCATTCTAATCCTTGCTAATCTGATATAAAGCTATTTGTAGTACTGATACTCTATTCTTCTAACTGATCTTGCAATCTGTTAAGTCACCTTATATGTTCTCTTAACACTTCACCCCGTATTCCTTCTATTCTTCACTCACTCAGACTCTATTCACTCTATTGAATTATGGGGCTTTGACCTCCTTAAAAAAATTTCATGACTCAGGGTTAGATATAAATCTATGGTTGAGATTCATCATTTTTGTCTCTTTAGCATTCCATTTTTCTAATTGGTTGCATGTTGATTGCATAGGGAATCAAATAGATTCTATCTTATCTCTAATCTTTGAGATCTATCCATTAGTTGGCATGCAAAATAGTTTACATTTAGTCTATGAAGGCACAAACTCATATGTTGATTATGTGTTACTCAACACTTGATAAAACTATTTCTCAGTAGATACTAAAGTTCTGCCTGGCTTAGCACCTGAATATGCTCGGCATCTATTATTCACTCCGCACACATACTTGTTTGGCACTATCTATTTGCTTGGCACCTAAATGACTCAGCACTTACTAGCTTTCTAACTCAACACCTATTGCAACTCATTACTTTCATATATTATTCTTGACATATGTTGCTAGCTTGACACAAACTTAGAAAATGGCTTAAGTGTTTTCACACTCAATTATCAAAAACCATTCTAAGATCAACAATCTCCCCCTTTGACATGAGTGTCAAAAACACTTAACTATACATGATGTATCTAACTCCCTCAAGTATAGTATAACTTTAGTTTGGCATATATACAAAATTTCAAGATTTGTTCAAAATTTTGTGAAGGACAATATACGTCAAAATTTGTAACTCCCCCTGAGTTGATGTGCCTTTATGGATTTTTCTCATGTTGATTCATTCTAATACTCTTTATCTGATGTGCTCTATTTCTATGCTCTCTTTTTTCACTCCCCCTTTTTGTCTACTATTTTCTCTATTTTTTTTTGACTCCTCCTGTCACATGTATCCCTTGCAGATTAAGTCTCCTTTTGGATTTACAATTTCTCCCCCTTTGTTTCTAATTTCTCCCCCTTTTTGACACTTATGTCAAAGGGCTATAGTCTAGCTAAGTATTTCGCCAAGAAGGTTTTTTTTACTTCCATTACAATAGAGTAGCATCCCAATTTTGTAGTGCAACTTTTAGAGATTTGATTTGGATAGCTACCTCTACTGCAAGGTGAACTAAACCATCTAATGTAGAAAGATTTGGATCTTTCTTTACACATTTTCTATGTATGCTAGTTCATTTTGTAAAATCTACATTTTAGGGTTAGGGCAGATTGAATCTGAACTAATTTGGCTCTTTTATTAGCCTCATCTACTATTAGTATAGCTAGTTCTTTCTATGTGTGAAGTGTTGTATGAAAATGCTTCTCACTTTGAGCTTGATCTTTTGGCAGTTGCATGCTACATATCTTCAAGTTCCTTTCCAAGCTCATTATTCTCTAGCTAGTTTCCTGTGTGAAAATGGAAGGATCATACAATTTTGAGTACAATGAGAAGATATTCTTAAGTAGTTCATTCACTTTATCTAGTTTCTTAGCCAATTATACCTATGAAAGTGCTATCTCACTAGATATTCTTCCATTCACCTTTGCTTGAAACTTCTTTTCTGACAATTCCATCAGTTTTGCATTGGTATCATGGTCTTCACTTTGCACTTGGTTCACTATTTCTAAAAGTTTCTCCATAATTGGCTTTATTTCATCAGGTGACTATAGGCTAAATGCATCTAAGAATATGTCCTTGATCTCATATAGTTCTTGCTTCTATTTATACTTATTTGTAAGTATCTCTTTCTTCTTTTTCCTCTCTAATTCCTCTTGCATTAGGTTAATTTGTTCAAGACTAATATTTTCATAGTCATATTTGGGAATGACTATTTCTTCATCCAATGTTGGGTCTCCATAATGAAGTACCCTTGCTACTCTTGTGGAGCTCTAGCCTAGTGTAGTGATTTGTAATGGCATGGCATCAATGCTTAGCTTCTAAAGCATTGTAGGAGTTCCAATGGTTGGAAAATTTAACAAAGTGTGAATTTCCTCCTAATCCTTTTCTTTTGGACTTTCTTTGTCCTCTCATGAATTATCTTTGTCAATCACAATTATTTTGAGTGTACCTTGTTCTTGTGTTGTAGAGATAGAAGTATCTATCTACCATGTTTGATCTTTTCCAGGCTTTTTCTCTTCTGTATTCTGAGTCTTGTGCTCAATCATCAAGACTTTAACTATGGAATCAACCTTCGTAGATGTGTATATACTTGTTTTTTGTATAGGTTGTCCACTTATAGTAGTAGGGATGTTAGAAGGTGGTTCTTGTGGATTCACCTTATCCCTTGTCAAGTCAGCTACAGCTTTTTGCAACTCTTCCACACTGACCAAAATTGGATTATCACACAACTTGGCTTGTAGAGTTGATTGGTCAAGGATCTTTTAAGATCCTCTATAGTTAATGGATTTATGTTATGACTAGAGTTATCAGGAACATCCTTTACAGTTATTGTGTCTGCAGGTGTAGATGTGTTATGTGGAGGGCTTGGTGGTGGCATTTGTGTGTCGTGCACACTTTGATCTATTTGCTGCTCCTTAATAGTTGCCATATCATCTCCTTTTTGTGTTTCATTCTCCACTGTGTCATTTTCCTTTTCCTTCTCACCTTCTCCTTCCTTATCATTGTCTTCCTTTTCTCCATTGTTTCTTCCCTCAAAGGGATCTTCTTCTCCTTCTTTAACTATTGTTAGCCCATATGTTAACTTCCACATTTGAGTGGACTTCTTAGAAACATCTTCAATCGTATTTTGAAGAATGATGAAGGCTTTATATTTGGGTGCAAATTTTCTCCCATACTTCTTTTGAGCCTTTGTTATTTGTCCTTTGGTAAGTTCTAGTATTACTCGAGCCAATGTAGACTCTCTTATTTCCTTTTCCATTTTGAGAAAATAATGCCATTATTTTTCAACAATAGAATATAAATCCTTTGGTATTGAGTTGTCAAGTTCAAGTGGAGTGGTCTTGAACTTGGCCATCATGGTATAAACTAATTCTTCAACCATGCTCTGCTCATTCCTACTTAACTTACTGAATTCAATATTCTTCAAGCCACTTAAGTTAGCATTATCTCTAACATTTTCAAAAATGTTTTCTAAATCAAATTTTAATGCATGACTTACCACTCTAAATTGGCTTGTGTATTTTGACTCTATTCTCTCTTCATCTAAGTCAGGTTGAACAACACATTTTCTTCTTAGTCTTTTCTTTTCTGGGTCTTGTTTCTCAATTGCCTTCTTCATTTCTTTGGCCTACTCCTTGGCCTTTTGAGTGGTAGCCCTATTTCTTTCTCTTGTAGTGCACTTTGCAGGGCTTGGCTGAGCAACCTTCTATTTCTCCAACTTTGTTGTTGGCTTTGTGTTTGCCTTTCTTTTCTTAGGTGTTGGTTTGTTAGGTGCTTCCTTGACTTGTTCCTCCTTGACACCTTCTTCCTCTTCATCTTCTACCATGCCTTGTGTCAAGATAAGTGGCCCATGGCCCTATTCTCCTTCTTCTTCTTCTTCTTCATCATCATCATCCTCTTCTCCTTCTATTATACCTTCTCCAAATCTAGCCTTAGGTTTCTTGACCAATTTTTCTTTCTTCTTTATTATGGGTGCAATTTTCAATTCCATTTCCACTTTTGACTTTATAACATCATAAGTACCGAAGGGTTTTGCACTTCTGTCAATTGTTTCTACAAGAAATGTTGTAATTGCTGCTAAGGCCTCATCTATGTTTATCTCATATCCAAGTGGCCTTAGCCATCTAATTCTTGGTACTACTACTTGGATGTAAGTGTAATCAATATCAACTAAAAAGAAAATGTCATTGATGTGTTTCTCTACAAGGGAAATTGGTATTTTGAGCCTTTACTTCATAGAATTTTTGAAATCTTCAAAATAGCCTGTCATGATGGTTCAAAATTTTCTCCAATCTATTTTATATACTCATTAATTTATACTACTATAGACATATTGTTCTTCCAACTATCTTTCCAAAAGTAGGAAAATATTTCTAAATATAAAAGAATGTACATATCAGAATTGACCCAAACTTACATTGAGCACTTTTTGATCTTCTTATGGCTCCCAAATTCTCTATTATTTGTTGCAGTTGCAACTCCTCTAGATCATATGTATGATCTTTCTTAACAATTTAATAACCAACATCTACTACAATGTAGGGCACACTATTCAATCTTCTTGATTGAAAGAATTTTTGTGAGATGACTCTTATAGCAAACTCTATGAGTGGGTCTCTGATTGTTTCTATTGTCATACCCCTCTTATTCCATTGTGCACCAATGTTTTTCTCAATGACCTCCTTGGAGTCACTTCTCAGAGTCTTTTGCCAATCTAGGGTTGGGTAACCTATGACTATATGGATGATTCTTTTTGTTATTTTGATAGGTCCACCTTCCAACCACAAGTAACCATTATGAATTTTGCTCAATACTAACCTAATCCACTCTGTCTTGAATACCATAAGGAAATCTAGGGCATGAGTAAGTCTCTTCTTTTCCACAATATTGAATTCCTCCTTCAATGTACTATGATCACATAGTTTATTGTAGGCTTCATGAATCTCCATATCACCTATACCTCCAACTTTGTAATTGTAGGTTTTTCTGACATCTTGTACCATAACAACATTTGGCAAGATGATGGATAATGCACCAGTAGGATCATTCTTGTATGCCACCTCTAGGATTGGCCTAAAATCTAGTTATTTAACCTCTTTGCTAAATAATTGGACTTCAAAGGGCTCCTTATCTTTAGATTTTTTCTAACTAGAAGTCACTTTCATAAACTAGGGTTTAACAATTTCAAAACAGCATAGCTCGGCACTTGAGTAAATATCACTCTGAATCGCTATTATAATCTATTTGAATTCTTCATGTGTGCTTGAAATCACTTCTTCGCTTCATTTTCTCTTCATTCTATGTTTTTTGTGATGAGAAATGATTTGAAAAATTGACCTTATACCCTTTAATACACAACATTAAATGCTTAGTTCATATACAACTAGACACTTGTCTTGCATACAATTTCCTACTTTACTCAGCATCAATGTGAATTCCTCTTAACTCAGCATCTATAGGGATTACCCTTACTTAGCATCAACTAACGTAATTTTGATCAATAGCAACTAATCACTTGGCTCCAACTAGTCTTGGTTGACAACTCAGCACACATTATGATTTTAATTGATAGCTAAAGGTAACTTGTCATACTTGGCAGTAGGATGAAAACTTAAAGTTTTAACCTTACATCTTTATTCATGTTGATCTATCCTTTTTAGTACTAACTCATTCTAGGAATTGATGTATGATAAAGCATTTAAATATTAGTCCCACATACCTTATATTGCTTAGTTTGATGAAGTATGACCACTTGACACTTTGTGCGAAGTGATCCCTCCATTTGATGAGTTGCTTCCATCTTTTCTTTTCCATGTCTTATTCATCTCTCCTCTGATGTGTTCAATGTCTACTTTCCCTTTTTCTTTGTTGAACTTAGAGTTGGGTGCCTTTGACCTAGTTAGGCAATACTTGCTGATGTGAGTAGTCTTTAAGCAGTTGAAACAAGTGGTTTGACTCAACCATCTATTGTAGTTACCACTAAAGTGTGTTCTTATGCAGTGCTCAGTCCATACTCTTGATAGTAGTGATAGCTCTTCCTAGTGTTGTAGTCCTAATTGTAGTGGTGTCCATGACTTTTTGTATTTGTTGGTTTGTTTAGTGACCACATAGGCTTGGATCTGCAATCAAAGGCTCTATGTCCATACTTCTTGTAGTTGTAGTAGTGTCCTTCAAATCTTGGTGTCCTAATGGTTCTAGTCTTATATTCATGTGTCTAATGACCTTTCTTATTGTATTTATGATAGTGACCCATGTTCTTAGGTTTGTCATGTTGATTGGCATTCTTGCTCTTGCAGATATTAGAAATATGTCCTTTCTTACCACAAAAATGGCAAGTGGGTTTTGAATTCTTACCTTTGTCACTTCTTTGTTCAGTAGTCTTGGATGACTCTCCTTCTTTAGTTTTGGTATATCCTAGTCCTAATGTGTCATTGTTGGATCTTTGTGTGAGGCCTCACCCCGACCTTTCGTAGCCTTAGTTATTACTTTATCTTTTTGTTACTCACGACTCGAGATGTCGAGACATTATCAGATACTTGAACATATCATATTATTTCATATTGTGTAATGTTATTTTATGATATTTGATATCCATCATTTAATGCTTTATGTAGATGTATGTTGATGAATTAGGTAAAATGTAGGATTAACACATTGATTTTGGAATCTTTATGATTAAGGATATAAGTAGGATGCAAGAAACCCTGATTTATGTATGTTTCAATTTATGTAAATTTCTGATACGTATATATGTTCATGTGATTTTTGGGGCTACTGATGTGTGCAATGAGTGTACAAATATTTTAGTCGAGGAAACCAAGGGAGGAACAGAATTGATCTCTATGTGCTAATTTTTGGAAACCTTGTTGTTTGTAATTCAAGTATTGTACTGTGAGATGTATGTATGTATCTTTCTGTGTTCAGTAAATGTTAGTGTTCGTAACTATGTTCTTTTAGTGTCGCTTGACACTCCTAAATTGTTTATGTTCTTCAGTGTGCTGATTAGGGTTAGTTGTGTAACCTTTGGACCCAAGTTGGCTTAAGTTAGTGTCAGTTTTCTAATTGGGTTCTTAATCGAGTTTAGTCGCCCTTAATCTAAATTAGTACTTATCTTTTTTTTTTAGAGTTTTTAGTTGGTTTTAATTATTTCCTAGCCTTTGTGTGGCTCTAAACCTATTCCTAAGGCTTTAAAATATGAAATAATTATACCCAAGGGGTATGGGTATGGGTTGGGGGTCTTTTCCAACCCTTAAGCCCCTTTTGTTGACTTTGGAGATCACTCAAAAAGTCTCATTTTACCTTTGTGCGAAAATTGCAAGTGGTTATCTTGGGTTATCTCACCTCATCTCCACTTAGGGTTTAATCATAGTGTAGGTTGAGTTAGGAGTTTCTAGAATTGCTAGTGGGTGGTAGTAGTTATTGCTCTTTTTGGGTGGTTGAGCTGGAGGCTTATTTAGAGGCCTTCATTGGACTAGTTGAGGTTGTTACCCAATCTCTACATTTAGAGAGGAGTTCTTGAAGATTGAAGGAAGGAGAAGGAAACTCTACTCAAACTTGTTCATTGCCATTACTTCTTTGTGAAGGTTGGAATTCTCATGTCCCTTGTTCAGATTTCATTCTTGTTTCATGCTTATACTACCTTGTTGTTATTTGAATGTTTGTATGTTTGTGGGTATGTTGGGATGCTTTGAAAACCATGTTATTTTGGATGATTTCTTTTCATGTTTATGTTTGCAATTTTGAGATTTTTTTTCTTGCATGGGTGTTTTGGTATTACTCACCCTTGGAGAGGGTAGAAGTGACCAATTTTGGGAAAGGTCTGTTTAGTCGGACTCCAACCAGTGTAGAGTCTCTTCTCAAGATGAGAAGAGGGAGAAAGGGTAGGGTGTTATGGGCCCCTACCTGTCAGCAGAAACCTTGTATGACTATGGTATGTTGAAATGGAAGAACGGAAGTTCTTGGTTTATAGCCCCGATTAGGCATCTGTTGGTGGTGTGCTTGACTTCTCCTAGTTGGAAGAATCCACCTTTCCCTAGTGTTGATTCATTGTGAATCATATTGTGAAAACCATGTATGAATATGCATGTTTGATTGTCTCTTGGTTATGTTTTGTTGTCACCTGATCAGAATTCTGGTTCCTCCATGGTTCTTGAATGTGTTGCAGAAATCGTTATGAATCCCTTGATGAGGGTCATGAAGAAAATTCTTTTAAATTGTTGTATTTTGGATTGATATCCTATGTAAATTTGTATTTCAAACTTTGTTGGATTGGCAACAAAGCCGGGTTTTCTTTCTGATTCTTTCCTGGCTGAGCCTTTGAATCAGGTTTCTCAATAAAATTGGTGTTTAAGTATCATTGCTTGTCTTGTGATTTAATCGTAATTTAAAAATAGATGGATGCACATCAGGAATAAGGTGTTTCGATGATGGTTTAATTGAGCAAATTTTCAAGTTTCCTTATATGTTCAAAATGATAATTATGTTAAGGAAAGAAAATAACATCTATGGTTGATATATTGCAAATTCAAGTTTTATAGGAGATCATATTAAATATGGTGTTAATATGCTTCAAACTATTGTATCCATGTGTTTAATTCTATTCAAAAATATAGACAAAAAAAAATACCTTCATTGCTTGTAATTCTATACTTAGATAAATTTTTCAAAAAAAAAAGTGTTTAAGAGAGTAAAACTCTCTGCCTTTTGTATGAGTGATTCAAATTAATTCTTTTGGTAACAGAGAATCAAAAGATTCTCTTAAAAGAGCCTTTTTTATTATTAAAAAAATTAGATTTAAAGTTAAAATCAATATTAAAATAAACATCAAGAAAATAAAAATATCATAGTTTTAGTAGATATCCTAAATATCCTATTTTGCTACCTATAAAACTTTTTAACATTAATGCATTTTCCATCACCTTGGGGGATGTCAGATTTGGAATGAACTTTTTAATAAGGTTTTAAAAAACAAAAGTTTGGTTATGCAAGTCAGGATGTACATGGGGGGGGTGACGTCACCTTGCCCCCCCATGTCCCATCCACCTTTCTTCTTTCCTTGTGTTGAGCCCTCACTTGGTTTGGGTGGACTTTATCTATGTTGGAAATTTATTAACTTGCCTTCATTGTGTTTGGGCCGCCCACCTTGGATTTGGGTCTGCGCTGGTCAGTTTGGGGCAGAGCGCTATCCCAAGGACAATGCTTGGGAAGTGCTCCTTGGGAAGCGCTTGCCCAAGGGTGTAGGTGCTATAGGGGTTAGGTTAGTTAGTGAGTAGGTTAGTTTATGTTAGGTTTAGTATATGTTAGTTTAATTTTTAGTTTTTAGATTTTGTTTTTATTAATAGTATTAGTTGTTAGTTTTATTGTGTTTAATATTAATGTTATGTTTGTTAGCATTAATTATTTAGTTATTTAATTATGTTTGTTTAAGTTTTAATATATATTTAATTTTAGTAATATTCATTTTAGTATTAGTCATTAAAGTTAGTTGTTATTTTAATCTAGTTTTGTTTAACTTTGTCAAGGTAAATTTAGTTATCAAATTAAGTTAGTTTAGTATAAATTAATATTAAATCTAATATAGTTTAGGTTTTAATTAGTTAGTATTTTTAAATAGATATATATTTTAATATAGTTTAGTAGCTAATATAGTTTTAATTTGGCGTTAATTGAATGGCAATCTTATTAGAATTTAAAGGATAAGTTTAATTTTGTTATAAATTATGTATCGTGCTAAATTATAAGTTCTATCATCATTTAATCTATGGAACTATAGTTCTCTTCTAATATACATTTTTTTTTTAAACTAGTTTTAATGTATTATTGATTTATATTTAGTTAGTACGTATTAGATTTAGTTACTTGTTAGTAAATGAAATTTAAATTTAGTAAGATTAGATAGTTGAAATGTTTAAAGTTAATAAATTTTAGATATATATATTCAGTTTTAATTTTAGTTAATTGTTTTTCTTAAAAAGTGACTTTACAATATTGGTTAGATTGTCAATCAATATTTGTCAAAGAGATTTATAGTTGTTTTTTTTCTTTTTTTTAGATATCTTTCAATTAATCTAAATTTCGAATACATTTACATTATCATTTAAATAATTGTTTCATATTGTTGTAAGCTAATAAAATAACGTATCTTATGATCAATATCAATCTTAACAATGTACTTCTCCATTAGAGTTTTAAACTTAAGATGTATTATAGTGAACCCTTACTTCTCTTGCAGGAATTAGATTAAAACTTTGAGCACTCTAATTATTATAATTTAAAAAAAAAAATTGTGTGGTTTTGCCCTCGTAGTTTGGGCATGACACTTTGAGATTTTAGTACTTTCTCAAAGTACTTGATGGCTTCATTGGGCTTGTTGAAGCTCTCTGTAATTTCTCTTTCTCTCCTCAAATCATTTTGTAGTTGTTCAATCTACAACTTTAGGGTGGAAATTTCAATGTCTTTGACATTTAACTCATGATGTGCATTCATCATTTGGCTTAGGGTATCTAGCTACATGTTATAAACTCTGGCAAGTTCAGTTGACTTCTCCTCTAGTCTATTGGCTAAGTTTCTCTTGTGATCTTTTATCATGACCTTATCCTCAATGTCTATTTTCTTCTATTTAGTTATTTCACATAACATCATGGCTTGTGATTTCTGCTCAATCTTGAGAGTTCTAATCTCTTTTGCTTGAGCTCTATTTTTTTCCATTAGGCCAGTAATTGTTGCATCAAATTCCTTTAAGTCTCAATTTGCAAATACTTTCATGGTGTCAATCTCCTTGTATTGAGTATCATTTTCAGCTATGGAAATATGTTTTCTTCTCTTTAGGTATTTCCTCAGTTCTTCCCTAGCTTCTTCCAAAGAATGTAGAATGAGATGTATTTCAATCTCCCGATTCTCTATAATCTTCCCAAGCTTGTAGACCTCCATGTCTAGATCTTTTCTCCAAATTATAAAGCTTCTCCTAATGAGAACATAGCTTGGATACCAATTGTTGGAATTTACAAGTGGGAAGTATACTTCTGAGAAGGGGGGTGAATCAAAAGTAACAAGCTTTAACCAATAAAACTTTTTTAACCTAAATCAATTCATGCATGTAACACAATTAAATAACATGAAAGTAAAAGCATGCATGAAAATAGTTGACACCAGATTTGATCACCCAGAAACCCTCGAAAATGAGAAGGTAAAACTGGGGTGGGGATGACACCCACAACTTATGACTGCAACAATAATGTAACTTGTCAAGGTTACAAGGTTTGACCACAAGCCATGGTCTGCCCTGTTAAAGGCTCTTACACCTTGTTAAAAGTGTACATGTCTAAAGGATTTACAAAATATTCACTTGGAATGTCACCCTATTAAAGGATTTATATAATGGTTGTTAAACCAACCTATCTCCATAGGTTTTCATTCTACTAATATAATTGTTAGAAAGTATAATAGAATTTTGGACCTGATCACTTGCAATCTACATTTCTAATTCCAAATTGCTATTCAATCCATTCTAATCCTTGTTGATCTAATATGAAGTACTTTTTAGTACCGATACTCTATTCTTCTAACTAGTCTTGCAATTTACTAAGTCACCTTTTATGTCCTCTTAACACTTCACCCCTTGTTCCTTCTATTCTTCACTCACTTCCACTCTTTTCACTCTATTAAATTATGGGTCTTTGACCTCCTTAAAATGTTCTCATGACTTAGGTTAAGGTATGAATCTACGGTTGAGATTCATCCTTTTTGCCTCTTTAGCATTCCATTTTTCTAATTGATTGCATGTTGATTACATAGGGAATCAAATAGATTCGATCTTATCTCTAGTCTTTGAGATCTATCCATTAACTAGCATGCAAAATAGTTACATCTTAGTCTATGAAGGCACAAACTCATGTGTTGATTTTGTGTTACTTGGTACTTGATAAAACTATTTCTTAATACATACTAAAGTTCCATTTAGCTTGGCACCTAAGTATGCTTAGCATTTGTTATTCACTTAGCAGACATACTTGCTCAACACTGTCTATTTGCTCAGCACCTGAATGACTCAACACTTACTATCTTTCTGACTTGGCACCTATTGCAACTTGGCACATACATATATTATACTCGGCATATGTTGCTAGCTTGGCATGAACTTAGCAAATGGCCTAAGTGTGTTGACACTCAATTTTTAAAAACCATTCTAAGATCAATTTTCTTGAGATAGAAGGTAGCAAAAAAAAAGATTAGATTGGAATATGTGAGTAGTAAATATCATTTTGCATATATCTTTACAAAAGCCTTTACCTGAAGATGCATTTGAGTACTTGAGAGGTATGCTTGGGGTTATGCCCCTATCTACTTCTAAGTAGATGATGTAGAGATTACATTAGTCCAATGGTATAGAGCACTATTGTTAGTTTGGACTAAATTTTGATGCTTCCTATATGGGGGAGTATCTAAGATGAGTTGAGTCTTTGAGGAATCTTGATATTTGGTCTTGAATAGTGTCTTTGGACACTTGAGCTGGTTGAAAACTTGGATCAGTTTAATAACAATTAGTATACTATCATATTGAGCTCTTTGACATTGATGTTAATGGGGTAGGATATACATGAAAAAAATCTCCTAAGTAATGGGGAGGAGAACTCCTAGGTATGAATGGGAAAGTTGTATCTAAATGGGGGAGAGATATCTTTTAAGGGAAATTTAGAAAGATTCATGTAAGGAAGCATGAATATCTCTAGGAGATATGCATCTTGTGTGTTGATATTTGTTTAGTGTGTGAACAATTGACGCTAATCTTAGAAGTGTTCCATAGAATTTCAAACTTGTTTCATGAAGAGGATTTGGGAAGCTAAGAATAGTAGCAACAGTAGCAGAGTATTGTTTTGGTATTCTTTGAGCTTATATGTTTTTCATCTATTTTGTCATCAATTTCAAAGGGGGAGATTGTTAGCATGAATTCTAATGATACTACTTTCGGGGAGTATCCTAAGCATTGGAGAGTATTGACATGTTGCATTCATGATTGTGTTTGTCATGGTAGGGACACATTTCCTTAGCTTCATTCTCTACCTTCTCAAGTTCCTTAGCTATATCTTCTCACTCCTTAGCTTTTTCCAACTCTAAATCCATATTTGACATGGTAGGGACACATTTGGATGAAAAAACTAGTTCATTGATCTTAACACCAGTTACTTTCTACTTACTTCTTTTAGCAGCCTTAGTGGTAAGATCTATTACACTAGCTTTAGTTTTCTCTCCAATGGGTTTATATTGTTGGATTTGCACAACTACTAGATCTCTTTTTTCTTGTGTGGTCCATTCATGAACTTTGGATCTCATTTCCTCCACATCCCCAAATAGATCTAAATGTAAGGAAGTAGACTTATCTTCTAATTTCTTATTGTGTTCCTACAATGCAGTCATTCTTATAAGAATGTTGTCTCTTTAAATTATAGCATTCATAGTAATTTTCTCCTTCTCCTTTGCTAAATGGATGTGTTTGGCATCTTCTTTAGCAACTTTTTCCTAAGGGCTTCTACCTTTTTTGGTAGATCATCAGGGTTGGTAATAGTTGCCTCTAATTCCATAGGATCACTTAGGTCAATGAGGTTTCTCTCAATAAAAGGAACATGTCTAGGGTGGTATCTGCTTGATTGGATTCTTCTAGGTCTTAGATGTTGATTTATTCCTCCTACATCACTTGATCTAAAGATAGTATCTCCCATGGATGACACCATTTTATCTTGGTAGATTTATTCCTCTTGAAAAGTTGTTGTAAAAAGACCACATAAAAACCTAGTATTCTAAGATTCATAACTATCGAAAAAAAATTATTTCTCTACTATAGGGTGGTATTAAGGATTATCTCTAGGCTTCCATGTATGATTGGACTCCCCTTTCTTCTTAGGAAAATTTTTCCTATCAAATTTTGGTAATTCTATATATAATGGGATTTCTAGGTTCTCTCTTACATATGCTCTCGTGTTTTTCCTTCTATAAGCCATTTCTTATTATAATATTAGCACTAGCTAACAAAACCTTTTGACCGAGTCACCACCCACTAAGAGAAAAAAAATTATTATGACTAAAGACAAGAAAATAACATAGGAAAAATATACTTGAAAAAAAATTTGACACAAATGGCCCAACTTAGAACAACTTTAATATAGTGTACTTTAGGAAATGTATACTCTATTTGGAAAAAAGGCACTATGTAGACACACCTATGTCATGTAGCTCTTGTAGTATTGGGATTTTTTAGATGCGAGACCAATAAAAAAGATACGTATCAGAAAACTAGACATATGATTGCAAATGTAGACTTACAACAGAGACTCTAGTATTTCAAATAATGATTTTCTTTTCATAGCTCCCCAGCAGAATCACCATTTTGTTGGTGTTTTAAAACTACATATCTTAAAATAGCACTAGAATACAAAACAAAATCTAGATACCTAGGGGTTAGTTATTTCCCATCTTCAGCATAACCTATTTTGGATCTTGACCAACTTAACAAAGCACATGGGCTTTCTACACTTTAGGCTCTATAGGCCAAGGTGAGTATACCTATGGATTATATCATTTATTGATTTTCTTTATCCATTATTCATCCCTTATAGTAGAAAATGATCTAATATCTTCTTAAAATTGAGAATAACTATTGATTTATAGTAGCCAACTATAAACTCAAAAGATATTACAATAAGTGAATGACTAACATGTAATTCATTCTTAGAGACTTTAGATTATTTTTTTGATTTAAATGTGAATTACAAAACTAAATGATTGCTTCAATTTGCGTCTGAATTGATGACCAGTGCCTTATCCATTATTACATAGAGTCATATTAGTAAAAAAATTATCTATTCAATTGACTTGCAATTAAATATATAAATTGTCAACCCTAATTCTCATTCTTATGATATCCCTCTCATATACTTAGAAACTCTATCAATTTACAAAAGCATTTACTTAATTGCTTGAATTAAAAGAAACAATGAGTTGGCATACAACCTATCCAAGTTGCATTGAACTAAAATGAACCTTACTCATTTAGTCTCAAAAATAACAAGAATATGAAAAAGGAGACAAAAACTCAGGACATGGATACTTAGTAATTCCTCTCTTTATATTAATCTCCTTGAGAATGATACATTCATCTGATACAAAACTCAAAATATATTTCAGAATATAATAGATAGTTCATTCATTCTTCACTATGTTCTTGTCATAAAATTTTTAAAACAACATCCATTGACACAAAATTTTGGATCAACTATAAATAGTATAAGAGCTAAAAGAAAATAGAATTCGAACCTCAACTCCACATCTTGGGAATCCTTTTATAAGACAAGGATTGCATACAAGCTATATATGGGAGGACACTTGTCAAAACTTTATTAAAAAATAAATACACAGATAATTTAGATATTTTCTCTTTACAAATAGTCTTTTTACTTAGACAAAAGATAGGAAACAATTCAAAAATTGGTAGGTGGTGATCTCTCTTCAGCTATCTTCAAGATGAGCACGTGTGCAACTTTAACAACCTTTCATAATCATTGTCTTTCCTCTATTTTGTCTCTTCTATCATCCAGTTATGATCTCTAACTACTTCCTATGGGTAAGGCTTTGATTTCTCCAACTTCTTCCCACACATAAATCTCTCTTTTTGTTGTCCATTCAATGTTTCTAACCTCATCAAAGTCACTAATTACCTTATTCCACCTGGCATCACTTGTGGCTCTTGATTTGGTTATAAATTAGTTCATATCAATTTCCACTTTGAAAAAAGAATTAATTAAATCATTGAAAGAAACATCATCTATATCACCATCAAAAGTGGCTATTACTCCTTCTAGAGTTAGTATTGAGTCAAAAGAATTTGACCACTCCTACCAGTCTTTTAATTTATTTTCATCATCCAAAATTGGTGGGATGTAAGAATCAATCCCCTTTTTCATAATCTTCATTTTATTTTGCACAATTTTCAATTTTCAACTTACCATTAAAGAAACCAATTAATTCTTTTACTGCCTCTAAACTTTCCTTTACTATGAAAATTGTATCTAGAAGATCAAACTTCTTTGCTATTAACAAAATCAATCTTTCAAAGAATTGATTATATGGCCCCCATTGAATAAAAATAGGTGATAGCCATAATAGTGCTTCATTGCATATATGTTCAACACTTTGTAGAGAAATGAAAATGCTATGTGCTTATTATCTTCTTCAATGTGTCTATCATGTGGCCTATAATACCCTTTAGAAATTATTTCTTATTTCACCACCTTGTTTTGGATCTTTAACATCTATACTCATTTTATGTGGCTCAACATCACTCTACACTTTCTCTGTTTTCTGGTTTGGTGTCTCTTGAGTGGTCTTGGTTGGTTGCTCACTCATAATTTCTACTCTACTCTGATATGTTGCACTGAGATGTTCTTCTAAAGATGCTACTTCAGCTTCTATATCTTTGACCTTTGACTCTAACTATTTATTTTATGACCATAGACATAGCTCTTTTTGAGCTCTTCCTTGTACATTTTTTTGATATCAATGTTATCATGGAAGGTCCTAGTTTCAATTTCTTCAACCTTGGCCTCATTCATGAATGAAAAGTGTTTCAGGGCCTTTGGGATCTACATACCAGAAGTATTTTTCATGGTCCATACTATCATTTTGTTTTGAGCAGTGCTCTGAATATCCATTAACTTTGGCTTATTTGTTTTAGATGCCATACTCCACACTATCAAGGACTTAGAATCTATGTTAAATCCTAGTCCTCTTTGGAAACCATTAGCACAAAATATCTCATATGAAATTGGATTTTCTTTTTTCTTGATCTAATCAAGCATGAATGCTTGCTCAAAATCCCATCCAGGTATGAAAACATTGCACTTCTTTGCACAAGGTATCTAGCCTCTGTGGGAGTCATTTGCTCACTCTTAGGATGATATGCCTATACTTTGTCTACCAATTCTTGAATCTTCTCCCCATACTCACCTGGTTTGAGATTTAAGACCAACTCACTCTACTTCACTCTATACAAGAAACTTTTAAATTTAGTAGACTTTAGGAATTCATCATATTCCATGAATTTTTCTACTTGGATGATCCTATCATCTAATGTAGCTCCTATTAGTTGTAAATTAGTCAAAGATTTCTCTACTGTTGTTACTCTATCTTTTAAATAATTTTTTCTTAAATCAAAAAAAAAAATCTTTTCAGCCATTAGTAATAGGTAATACATAACCTCTTATCTCTTCCAAAGTGTTTCTCATGAAATTTTCTGGATCATACATCCTATATGGGGTAGTGGATAGGTTATTATGCCTAAGGAAACCATGAATTTGATCAAGAGATTCTTTTCCAATTGAAAATTCTCCTATCCTGAAACATCTACACAAAAAGGTGCCTTTGTGTAGTTTTGGTCATAGTATTCCTTATTTACCATGATCAGTTGCCATAAAAATTCAATGATTTTAAGCCTAGGAGGGATATACTTTGGTAATATATGAGGTGTCTAGGGAATTAAATAAACTCTCATAAGAGAAAAAGTTTGGAACAAGAAAATATCACCCCAATTGTGATCTAATCTCTTATGTTTAGGCAAAAGGGTTGTTCTTAATAAATGTTTCAAAATTTTAGGCACCCTAAAGAAAATGAGGTCTAACATTCTCATTATTACTACACTAAAATTGTTGAAACAATAAATAGAATCTGAGTAGTGGTAGTATCTATCCCATATCTGTGTCCATAGTTGTACTTGTATCTCTCCATTCCCATCAAATTTCTAATCAATGAAATTTGGATTAATGTATCCCACATTCTCATAGAAGATAAGATGCATCAATAATGAATAATGCTGGAATCTAAAATTCTCCAATTCTCATTGCTATGTTGATTCAATTTATCCTTGCATCTTCTCAATGATGTAAGCCACATAATCGTACTCGACATTATGGAAGATATCCTTCACATCCAAAGGATATGATGTAGAATTATCCATACATCATATCAGAGCCATCACTTCCCACTACCTTGTGGATGCCATAAATAGTTTTCTAAAAAAAAAATTTGAATTTTCTTACAGGCATCATCTTCTCTACCTTTTTAGGGAAATCTCCTACCCTTTTGAGGTCCATAGGGATATGATGCATTATTTATTTTCTAGTCTAAGAACTTGTATTTCTTTCAAACTTCCTTTAAGATTGTCTATATCAATTTGGACACTCATTTGTCCTTCCAGTCTAAAAGCTTCAATGAATGAAGCATGGTCTAGTGTACAAAGAATACTCCTATCTTGTCTATGAAATGATTTGGTTGTTGGATTGTACAATTTGATTATGGAGTTCACCAAATCAACATCCACATATACCTCTAGGAACAATAGCTTCACCATATTTCTTCTCCATGGGTTGCATATAGAGATCTTCTCAAACGTATTGTGAACAAATCATATCCATTTATGCCTAGGAAAATTACATCTCTATAGAACGTGTATGGGTCTTTGAAATCATGATCATTTGTAGAGATTTCATTCAATGACTTTGAGAATATTTTCATCCATTCATCTGCATATTTATTCATCTTTCTTGTCAATTTTTCCATCCTTTAAAGTTGATGTTTCTGCAACTTCCATGTCTTCATCTTGGATTTCTTCTACCTCCTTCTCTAACATATTTTCTACAACTAAAATCTAAAAGCTATGTCTACAAATAAAATTTGAAAGTTCTACAACTACTCAAATTCTTTGTACTTTGTAATTGATGTCTTGTTTGGCCTAGAAAGTGTCTTTTATGTCTAGCGTACTTCAACTTCTTTGCTAAATTGATTTCCTACATGCACGAGCTTTAAATCTTAGTTTTTTTTTCAACTCATGGAGAATCAACTTGATTAGCCAGCTCAGCACCTTTTAGTACTTTAAAACCTTATTGTTCAAAATCTTTCTATCATTTTCTAGCTCAGAGAAAGAAAAATCACTTTTTAATGTTATATTTAGGGCTTGTGATCTTACACCTTATATTTGAAATTCAAACCCTCTATAACCCCACAAAAAAGATAAATTACCTTCACGATCTTATGCTCCATCCTTTTTTGTATCAGTAGAGAGTCATTATATCTTACCTTATAGTTTTCTGCTCACCATTTTATCATAAGATTGGGTCTAATATTATTTTTTCAAACGGTGAACTTATGCCTAACATTCTTCAAACATCTGCATAGCATCAGCATTGTATATTAAAACATTTATGAATCTTACACTTCAAAGGTACCCATAGCATTGTGGATTCTTTCTTATTAGCTTACAATCTCACGCTAATAGCTACACAAACCTTCATCGTAACTCCAGGAGATTTTCCTCTAATTATTGTCTTAACCCTCTAACCATATGCTAACTATTACCTTTACTTCTTACTATAACCCTGGAGGCCTAGCATTAGCTTTACTTTAGTCTTGTGACCATATGCTTGACTCTTTACCATAGCATCAAGACCTTTCTTATTTCATCCTCTGATCTTACACTTCACCTTATCTCATAGTTGCAGAAGTCTTTGTATTCTACCTTTATGATATTCCACTTTTCATATCCCAAGAATACTTTATTGATATAGCATAGAATCAAGACCTTTTCTTATTTCATCCTCTAATCTTACACTTCACCTTATCTCATAGTTGCATAAGTCTTTGTATTCTACCTTTATGATATTCCACTTTTCATATCCCAAGAATACTTTATTGATATGTGCTCAATTCTGCTATGCTTATGTGCTAGGCCCCACATCATAAGATCAAAACACCATATAAATTTAAAACTTTACACCTTATGATCTCCCACTTTTGGTCTATTTGTATGGTTGAGACTCTATAGAAAAACTTTTATGCATCTACCCTACTCCTTTCATTGTAAGATCATAACACCTACTGACCTTCATTAAAAAACTTACAATGCTACACTTATGACATGAGCATAAGATTTGAACCCATATAAAGTACTTCTATGCCTTTATACTTATGGTAGATTTCATGACATCGGGAGACCCATGAACTACCACTTATGATCTTGAGCTAAACCTTATTTCGTATCATCGGGAGATAGAAAACCTAAGACTTATGACTCTACATTAATGACTATGATCATGAGATCATAATGAGACAAGGAAAATGTGAAAATCAAATTCAATCTCTCATTAGATACAAAACCTAGGGTTAAAACCAACCCGATCATGGAATAATAAAAGTTTCAATGATTAAACATGAGACACAAGTCTTAGAACATTTGGAAGATCCTAGGTAAGGGCAAAAACATTGAAATGGACTAGAGCATAAACCTGCTAGGTTAGGTTTTTTATAGAAAACTTGACAAAAAAAATGAGAAACCCTAACTACAAAAGACCCTTCATGACATTTTCACAATATATTTTTGGAATTTTAGCACGATGAAAATATAGGCTATCAATGCTATTATGTATTTTTATGTCTCTATGACTTTAGATTGCATGTATGTATATGTGATTGATGCTTCTAATTAATGCATGTTGATTGAAAGGCATCAGGGTGGCTGACCCATCTATGTTGTGTTGAAAATGAAAAATTACTTTACTCTCATTTCTTTGATTCTCTAAACATATAGAACCATGATATCATGTTGCTTTAAATCTCCTACCTATGCAAGATGAAATGCCATGCACTACATATGGTAGTTGATCCACTCCCTTGACATACCTAATTTATGTGAAGCATTACATTCACTCCTCTTGCACTTGATTTATATATATATATGTATGTATGTATGTATGTATGTATGTATGTATGTATGTATGTATGTATAAGATTCATGCTAATCCACTTTTACTTCACATATTTCAGCCACTTAATAAAATGAATATATCCACGTGCCTTGATTTGAGACGCACCTTTATGATGTTAGATTTCCTTTGCACTCTTATTCTACCTATAGAATTTGGATCATGATGTAATAGCTCCTCTGCATATCTATTTTTGATAATGCATTACTTATAAATACATGATTGGTTCATTTGTTTCTATAACATGCATGCAAACAATGATCCCCTAAGCCTACTTCCCTACCTCCAATGTGATAATCATGAAACTTGTAATAGTAAAAATCCTTAGTGTTGGAGTCACTATGGTAACTCTTGATGTGGTATATTCTAGCCTACCTCACAACACTAATGGGAAGTATTGAGAGGGATCTAGTCCTTTCCTATAATTTTTCTTACTGAGAGTAACCCAACATGAAAGGGAGCTTAGGAGAGCTAAACTCCCACATTTTTGGATATTTTTCTTGAGGGAATTTATTGCATTAGAAATATATAATTAGCATCATCTACTTTCACATGGAACAAATGTCATTAGATAAAACATGGTACTTATTTCTTCTCTTGCATGGTTCCTTTCATCATTTTGCAGTTTTCTTGGGTATGGCCAACTACATGCAAAATTTTTTAGGAATGAATATATGTGTGCATGACTATAAGATCATTTTTTAGGATTTTAGGCATTGCTTAGATCATTTCTAGATCCAACACCCCCCAACCCCTTTATCTACTAAAAGTAAAGCCAATTCTATAGCAAGATGGATATTAGAAGGATGTGGGAGTCAAAGATAGGGTCAATCACTTCAAGATCTTTACAAGAACTGTTTGGTATCCTAGACTTCTCTCACTTTTATGATACATGTACTCATTTTTAGGATATCTAGTATGTGGTTGGCTATGCTCACAACCTATGTGATCCCATGCAATTTACTTGATCATCATTTCATGCACTTTACATTATGTACATTGATACTTTAGTGAATATATACACAATTTTTTAGGTTATATACATTTTTCTTCATTTCCCTTCAACATGATCATTTACTTCAACTAGGTATACATGTACTTTTTTCATTTAATGCAAAATAAACAAAAAAAATTAATCAAGTTCACAGAATAATCACAAAGTAGGGTAGTAGACAACCAATTCACCTAGTAATTAGGCCTCTAATTTGCACCAATTAAATCATAATGAAAAATGGTAACATTTCTGGTGACTTCTAGTGAATGCTTGCCCAATAAGCAACATAATGAGCTACCTTATATTATCCATTAGGCATGTAGTCTTGAAACCTTAGAAATGAAACTCAAAATAGGAACCATAACTATACACATGCATTGTTGATTCTCATCTTATTATAAATGTTCAATGATGTATAAATGCTAAAGTAGATATGAATGAGATGGTTATGCCTCCAAATAAGAAAAAACTAACCATATAAGGTTTACTAATGTGATCTAAAGAGTCCATTTAAGTATGTGCCAGTGTTTTTTATGAGTGGGTACTCTTCCTACTGATAGCAATGATTGGCATATATCTAGGTGGTTTTTGAAATATGGCATCAATAAGTCCTAGACTTATTACTAATAGAAACTAAAAATAACTAGAAAAACAGTCAAACTAAAACTAAAATTATGCTCCAATACTTAGGGAAAATGGGAAATTAAACTGAACTAAAACCTAAAACTGAAAACTAAACTTGTACTTCACACTTATTGAAAATAGCAACTAACTATGATGTGGAGCTATCGAGAAGCTTGATGGAATCAACTTCTTAGGTTTTGTTTAATTCGCACATTCCTCTTTATAACCTATTAATAGTCTCAAAATATCCAAGGCTCTTTCTACATCCCAAATAAACTTCATCAACATTCTAGAATTTGTATAAACCTCTACACAATCATACATAACTTTTGAACTAGATAAAATTCTTGAGAACCACTTCAGTCAAATCTTATGTAATATAGTTCTTAATAACATATCCAAAAAATAGAAATGTCCAATGGTTCAATATAAATATATGGTCCCTGCATCGAGACTATAATTTTTAAGATAGTTGCGTAGTCATCTATAATAATTAGGAACTTTCTTCATCCAAATAATGGCATAAGATAATGCATTAAAAAAATCAAAAGGCTATCAAACTTTATTTCATATTCATGTCTCTATTACATTCAATTCTCCTCTCCCATATATATTATGTACTTCTATTTATATTCAATACAATTCTATTTTTTAGGCTTGACTCTCTAAATTTTGAAATGACTTTTTACTTTAACTTCCAATTGTAACTGACTCATGATTCCAATCCATATTACATTTTCATTTAATCATCATCTCAATATATTAAAATAAATACTTTTATTATTAACTTTATAACTAAGAACCATAACATGGAGACATTTTGATAATTTTTTGTGAAAATAAATTTATGGTCTTGGGTGCCACAACACCAAACTACTATAATACAAGGGAAGAAAGTAACCTCAATAGTAATAAAAAGTTGGAGGTGGATCCCATCAAATAGGATAGGGATTTCTTCTCCATCAAAATTAGATGGTTGGTAAGCATCATGTTCTTTACATGTTGAAATCACAAACAGGCCACTCCACAATACATCAAACTTTTTGTGTTTCCTAGGCCTACTCTTTTTTTCATCCCACTTAAGTACCATTTCTCCCACATTTAAGGTCTTAGATGCTTCCCTCTTGTCAAATTTACTATTCATATGTGCTTGGTTACCTTCAAGGTTTTGCAATTCTTAGTTCCTGGTCTCTTCTTGATCAATGAGTTCAGCAAGCCTAACCTTCATATGCCCTTCCTCCATCAAATATAATTCCTTAATTAAAATCAAAGTAGTTAACTCAAAAAAATGGGTAGTCTTTCCTTTATACCATACACAAGAGTATAGGATGAGTTACATGTTGACCTCTTATGGGTTATTTTATTAGTCTAAAGAGTGAACACAAGCTTGTTGTGCCAAGATCTCTGATTATCCTTAGTTGTTCTCTTTATGATCTAAATTAGATTTTTGTTTGTCAATTCATCTTGACCATCACCCTATGGGTAATAGTTAGATGAGGTATTCAAATAAATGTAATTACCCAATGCACATTTATGAATCTTCATACCAGAAAAAGATGAGGCAATGTTAGAGATAATAGAGTTTAGAACACCAAACCTAGCCACAATGTCCTAATAGAAATTTATGTTGGAAGTCTTAATTGGACACCAACATATTGAGAGGGGGGATGAATCCAGATTTATAACACTTTAACCTTTTTAACAATTCTATAATGCATTCACCACATTTACCATCTCATATCCAATTTCTTATGCATTCCTAACTTATATAATCAAATTGTAATAGCATATATATCTAATCCATCAATCACATGCATGAAAATTAATCACATGACACAAAGATTTTGGTTACTGAGAAACACATTAGAATGAAGGTAAAAGTGGGGTGGGGGTGACATCCACAAATCTTCACTACTATAGTAATAAAGTTAACCTATTAGGGTTACAATGTTTGATCATATTAATGATCTACCCTATGAGGGATCTGACTTGTTAAAATATTTTGAGACTGTTAGATCTCACCTTGTTAGATGATTTCACACTTACAATAAAGTAAGGACTCTATTAGGAGATTTACAAAGATCTGCTTAGACCACTTTGTTAAGAGATTTATCCTTTCTCAATTAACTAGAACTAATTCAGTATGTAATCCTTGGTTTTCTTTGATAAGATCATATTGGATCTCCTCTTTGCAAACTAATCCTCCCTCTAACCTAATAAAACTTTGTTTCCCCTTCATTACTCTGACTAGGTTGCTTGCACTGTTGAGATGTAAAATAACATTTTTCCTCTTCTACAATGTTTATACATTCACAAATGAATCATATGAACAGCTTTTTCTATCCTTCGTATCTTTACCATACCATTCTATGTCATCTATATCAAAACAGGTCAAGTTCTGCCATATTTAAATAGTCCATAAAGAGTTTTCTAGATGCTCCATGTTTTTTCCTTTCCATCTAATTAATTCATAATAGGGCATAGGGATATGTGATCCATGTCATAAAATGAATAAAAAACTTTTGTAACAAACTCTACAAGTATTTAATATCATGTCCATGTCAACTTGAAAATGGTTTACCTCAAAGTTTGCATTGTTCTTCACTTAAATGTAAATTTTGCATTGCTTGACACTTACTATTTTAGACACTTGGCATTCACTATATGTTTTTTTGTCACTCAATCTCTATTATTCTTGGTATGTTCTATATAACTCAGCTTCAACATACTTAAAATTCTTTGTTAACATTATACTTGGCTTACATTGAAAATACTTGGCAAACTTTTACTTTCTTGGCTCCTCTAGAGCTTAGTATATACATGTTTACATACATGACTTGGCCTATATAGAGTATCTCAATCACAATGATGACCATCTGAGTCTATCTAGTAACTGACTACATATTTAACAGTAATAGATAACAATAGTTACAGAGATTGACAATCTCGCCCTTTTGACATTAGTGGCAAAAACACTTTGTCATGAATGCGTCATTACAATTCTAATATGAGTACTCCCCCTAAGCCTATGACTTAGTTCAAAAATAGAAATTCAAAAAACTTTGACTTATGTTGAATTAAAAAATGAAAAATATATATACACATGACTCTAAGTAGTCTGATTGCTTTAGTGTCATACCCAGATTGTCTTTTGCATTCCAAACATCTTTTACACTTTAAACTCTGATTGACTTCTGAACTCTGTTACATTCCTAGAACTTTTCATCTTTCTTCCATTCAAGATATGTAATCATTACATTACATTCCCCCTTGTTTTTTTCAATTATGGTTTCTATTAGGGTTGAATGGGTGGAATCAAACCATATTTTTTAATAAAAGGTTTGTGAATTTGGGTGATCATCGCAAATACTTAATCCCAAATGGTCTTCGATGATTCCATAGTGTGGTTTTGAAACTATAGCCTAGTTTCCAAATTAATTCAATTTTTAGCCACTGAAAGATTGTGATCTTCATTGTTTTGATATTGGGTTGTTTTGACTTCTCTTTGCATGACCTCCAAATGATGTATCAACTTTATTTAAATAGAGATCAATTTTGATCTCATGTTGTTGTTAGTTGCTTGTAGCTTAGCATATTTTCCTTAGCATACATTAACTTACTATAGTTATGGGTGCTAGATTTAGCTAGCTACAAAATGGTGTTTCTTGTTGTCTTTATGTTAGCCTAAATCTATTGGATGTTGGCTTGAACATCACTTGTGAATCTTGGCACATCACATAAAATAGTTTACAAATATAGTACTCTCTAAGTTAGTTCAATTGTATTCTATGCACGTTCCTATAGTTACACTTTCTGCTTGGCAATTATTGTAGAAATTTTATCCACAACCTTATTTTCAAATTTCTTTGTAGACCAATCCATCAACTTCTCATTAGATTCTATATCACCAGCATTTATTTTCTCAACAATACTTACAAGATGGGAAATTATTGGGGGTTTCCCATCAAAATTGTGAGTATCAAATGCTTCAACAAAAATATCTTTAACATCATGTAGTATTTTTCCTTTGTTAATGTTCTCTCCTTAGTTCTTCCTATCTCTTCTTCTTTGCCAGAACTTCTTGCAACAAAATTATTTTATCAAGAGTGAGATTTTCCAAATCCAATTGTGGCATCCCAATAACTTCATTTAGACTAACTTAAACATCTGGTGAGAGGTTCTTTATTTCTTTCTTTGATCTAGGTGTAGAAGTGTTGCTACTTGGCACTAATTTTGGAGATGGTGAGGGGGTATCACCACTCGGTCATGTCTATACATCAATGTTAGAGACAAAAAATGTTGCACTCAGCTCTATTGTATTTTCCTCCTTATTTACCTCAATGTGAGGTTCTGACACTATTGTTCCTTCTTGACCTTTGGTAAAAATGTGTACACTAATATCCTTATCTAGTTCTTTTGTATCATGCTCCTTTTCTTATTTGCATCTGAGGGCATTTATGGAGTGTTAGGGGTTTTGGCATAAATTGGTGATATGCTTCCTTATAGACTCAACACACTGAACTCATCTCATCACTTTCATTATCTGGAATAGCATCTGTCTCAGTGTCTTTTATTTTTGTTGTGAGACCAAAAAATAATCTTCTAAAGTGAATAATTATTTTAAAGTATAGCATCAGTTTAATTTTACAATAACATGAAAATTCTAGGTTTCGAAATGAATCTATTCATGCAACTCTCCAAAAAAAAATTCCTTCTATTCTTGTGATAGATCTGGCATAACCTTGACAAATGTGTTAGTTCTTATATTTTTCTCTTCTACTTCTACCTATTGCCACTTTCTTTCAATTATATCATACAAAATATGTAGGTATCTTCTTCTTTACTTCATTTTGAGAAAACTTATGATTGGTAATCATATCCATCATATCCTCCTCAACTTTTTTTTATTAGTATTATCCAATGTGTCACATTTCACAAATCTAAAACTAGATAATCCTAAAGATTTTCTAAGTTGGCACATACCTCATCAATAGATTTTGTTCTCCTTGTGGGTGGTCCTTTGATAAATCTTTTTCTCTTTGGTTTTGATCGACTAGGTACATTAGTCTCTACTAATTTTTGTTTTGGAGTCTTCTTGGTACTAACTATTTCCCTAGTCCTTGGTTTGGTAGGTGGTGAAGGAGAGAGGGATGTCACCACTGGCTTCTTTGTAGTTCTTTTTTCCTTCTTGCTAGGTGGTGTAACAACCATTATGGATTTACCCTTAACTCATTCTTCCTCTTCCTCATCACCACTACCCTCTTCATCTTCTCTAAGACCTTGTGTTATCTAGAGAGGTTCCTTGCTCTTTCCTTGGGTACCTAGCTTTGCCTCTATGTCTTCAATCATTTTCTTCCTTTTCTTTTCCTTGGAAGCTATTGTGATGTCTATAGTAATTCTAGCCTTATCTTCTTCATACTTCCCAAAATGTTCTACTTCATTGTCAATGTCTTCTTTCAATAATGCAATAATGTTTGTATTCATAGTTTTACTATAAATCTCATAGTTAAATGTTGGTAGCCATGCCTTTCTTGGCTTAAATACCTACACATATGTGTTGTCTATGTCTACCAAGAAACATACATCATTATAATGTTTCATTACCAGATCTTTTGGTATCCACATCCTCAATCTGATTCTTAGTCTAAATTCCTCAAAATATGTATCCATAGTATTCTCAAAATTCTCTAATAACTGAGTTATATACTCATTGTTTTGTCTTGTTATAGGTTTTCCTTGTTCCCAAATAATGTTTCCAATACTAGGAAAATACTTCTAATAAGTGAACCGAACTTATACATTGATTTTTTTTCCTTCTTGATAGATGTTAAGTTTTTTGCTAATTGTAGCTTCTACAACTTGGAAAGATCATATTCATGATCTTTTATGACAATCCTCCATGCTTGATCCAGTACCATACATGGCATACTATTCAATCTACTAGATTGATAAAATTTGTGAGAAATAACTCTCACTACAAATTCAATCAATGGATTGGGAATGTTTGTGATGGACAATCCTCATTCATTCCACTTAGCACCTATGTTTGCTTTATTTTCCTCATGGCTCAAAATTTTCATGGTCTTCTTCTTGTCCAATGTAGGATAGCTAGTAATCTTGTGAACCATCTTCTTAAATACTTGAATTGGTCCATTATACATAACTTTAATCTGTTCAATTTATAAATTCCTTGGGAATTCTAGGGCACAAGTTAACCCTTTCCTTTCAACAATTTTGAACTCATCCTTCAAAATTCTTCCATTGCATATTTTCTAATATGTTGCACACATTTTATAATCTCCTACTTCCCTAATCTTACACATGTAGTAGTGAAATGCATCGAGTATCATGATTCCCTTGGTTGGTATTAAGGATAATACACCCATTCAGTCACCCCTCATTGGAATCTTAGGAATAGCATGAAATTTGGTTGGAGGACAAGCATCACTCCTTACCAAATGAATATTACTAACCTCTATTTCTTGACTCTTTCCTACAGATGATGAAGCTGACATTTTCTCTTTATTAGGGTTCATAAAAATTTTTTCCTCTAAATCACTCGGCATGACTTATATCCTCACTCGATCAATCTTCTTGTCTTAGATTTTTTCTTGAATCACCTTAAATCTATTTTTGCTTAAATCGCATTTGTGCTATTCAAATTCTATATGCAAGGTGTGGAATAATTCCTTCAAATTTTGATATATACTTCTTTTTTCTTGATTTAGGGTCTCCATTAATGTTGTCTAGTTAGGTAGGTGGAATTCAACTATCATAGTCAACATTATGCCTTCAAACTAGGTCTTCACTATACATCTTGGTCTCTTCCATATAGCTTAGCCTCTACACTAGTTTAGCTTCTAAAGTACTTAATCCATATTGCAATTTCTTAGTCAATATATACATTTTTACTAGTATTCAACACTATCTATGTACATGATTCTTTTGTATCTTTACTTATTCAAATATGAACTTTAGCCCATTTTATTGATAGCAACTAATGTAAGATGTATCATTAGATATACAGTTCCAAACATACATTTCTCACTTTTTTTGAGATGATGTGATCACCTTCTCCATTGGATTGGGTGACCTTAAATCCATTTGTTCCACTACTTCCATTGTTTATCTTTTTCTTCCATGTTTGGCTCATCTCCTTCCTTATCTTATCAATGTCCACTTTGCCTTTACCCTAAGTGTTTTTGTGATTGGTTGTTGGTACTTGAGTTCTATAGTATTTTCTTAAATGTCCAAACTTGTGACATTTGGAACATGCACTATTAAGTGCATGGTTCTACCTTTTATTAGTCCAATAGGGTTTTTTCTGTGATCTACATTCATATGCATTCTGTCCATATTTTTGGCAATTGTAACAATAGCCTTCAAATCTAGGTGTATTAGATATATTCTTCATTCTTGACCTACACTCATGTATTTGATGTCCTTTCTTCTTGCAATAAAAATAATAACCAGTAAACTTAGGTTTAGGATTTTGCATACCATTTTTCCTTTGGAAGATATTTGCAGTATGACCAAGTTTTCCACAGTGATAACATGTTGGTTTTCCTTTTGACTTTGCATTTTTTAGTTATCCATTCCTATATGATTCTCCTTTCTTAGTATATAAATGTCCTAATTCAGTGGTACTTCTAGATGATCTCATAAGTTATTCAAAATATTTCATTGCTTCATTTGTCTTATTGAATCTTTCAACATATTCTTTCTCATTTTTTAGTGCATTCTTCAGAAGATCCTTTTGAGATACTAGATTTTTTATTTCCATATTCATCTTATTCAACTCTTGATTTGTAAGCATCAATTGATTGATCATTTCAAGTTGATTTTTTGTGAGCTTTTGTACATCTAATATCCTTTCTTCAAGTCTAGTTTCCATTGTCCTTTTGTCTTCCTCAACAACAACCTTGTCTTCCTCAACTTTCTTTTTCTTCTTAGTTTCTTAACATAACCTTACTAATTGATTCTTGTGTTCCCTTTTTAGTCCTCTAACTTATTTATTTAGAAGTTTGTTCTTATCTAGTAGATTTGCAGTTGATGTATCCTTTGAATTTAATGGTTCAAATAGTTATTCAGTTTCAACTTCTTCATAAGAAAACTATTTGTCTTGAATAGAGCATTCATTTCTCCTTTTTAGGTATTTCTTCAAATCTATATAGACCGAGAAAACATTTTTGAATTCTTAATTAGACACCAAGATACTAAGAAGGGGGTTGAATCAGGACCTATAACACTTTAACCTTTTAACAATTCTATAATGCATTCACCACATTTATCATCTTATATCCAATTTATTATGCATGCATAACTTATATAATCAAATTGTAATAGCATATAGATATAATATATCAATCACATGCATGAAAATTAATCACATGAAACAAAGGTTTCAGTTAATGAGAAACACATTAGAATGATGGTAAAATTGGGGTAGGGGTGACACCCACAAATCTTCACTACTATACTAATAAAGTTAACCTATTAGGGTTATAATATTTGACCATATTAATGATCTACCATGTGAGAGGTCTGCCCTATTAAAATATTTTTAGACTATTAGATCTCACCTTGTTAGAAAATTTCACACTTACAATAAAGTAAGGACTCTATTGGGAGATTTACAAAGATCTATTTAGACCACTCTGTAAAGAGACTTACCCTTACTCAATTAACTTAAACTAATTTAGTACCTAATCCTTTCTTTTCTCTAATAAGATCATATTAGATGTCCTCTTTGCAAACTAATCCTCTCTCTGATCTAATAAAACTTTGTTTCCCCTTCACTGCTCTAACTAGGTCACCTGCTCTGTTGAGATATAAATGAACACTTTTCCTCTTCTACAATGTTCATAAATTCACACATGAATCATATGAATAGTTTTTTCTCTTCTTTTTATCTTTAAGTACCATTCTATGTCATCTATATCAAAATAGGTCATGTTCTACCCTATTTAAAGATTCCATAAAGAGTTTTCTAAATGCTTCCTTACTTTTGCCTCTCCATCTAATTCGTTCATCATAGAACATAGGGATCTATGATCCACATCATAAAATGTGTAAAACTCTTTGTAACAAAATATACAAGTATTAAATGTCATATCCATGTTGGCTTGAAAAATAGTTTACCTCCAAGTTTGCATCATTCCTTACTTGAATGTAAATTTTGTGTTGGTTTGCACTTAATGTTTCTAATACTGGTGTTCATTGTATATGTTGATGTCACTCAATCTCTATTATTCTCGATACCTTTTGTATAACTTAGCTTCAACATACTTAAACTTATTGGTTAACATTATAATCTACTTACATTGGAAATACTTGGCAACTATATATTTGCTTGGCTCCTATAGAGCTTGGTATATACAAGTGTATATACATGACTTGGCCTATATAGAGTAGCTTGATTATAGTGATGACTATCTGACTCTATCTAGTAAATGATTAATTCTTTGACAATAAGACAAAAATAGTTAGAGAGATCAACAATTTTGGACTGAAGTTTCATTAGAATCCTTTAAAGCTATAACTTTTGTCTACTTAGTAAAATAATAAGTGTTTGTTAGAACCTAGAAGGAGGGTTAATAGGACCAGTAAAATCTAATCCCCATTTAAGAAATGATTGTTCAACCTTAATAGAATATAGGGGAAGGGTTGCCATCTTTTTCTTACCAATAAATAGAGAACATTTCTTACATTTACTTACCTGTGTGAATGCATCCTTGTGGAGATCTGGCCAATAGTATCTAGCTTTCATAATATTATGAGAAAAGTGTCAACTAGTTGCTCCATCATGGAATTCCTCCAAAATATTATCAATTTGGTCTAGTTATACACATCTCAATAACACTCCATGATAATCCTTACTATAAAAAACATCATCAATCACTAAAAATGTAATGAATTGAAATCAAAATTACCCCCTTTTTGTATTTCTCAAACATTGTGGGCATTGACTAGTTAGTAGATAGTGCTTCATATATGCTACCTAGCAAGAAGTATCATACACTACCATTAATTAGGATGGCATATACATATTTTATTTTAGTATCAATAGGCTACTCAGCTAGTTGTTTAAATAATCCTTTTCCTCTAATAAATTTACTAATCTTAATTTGAACATCATATTGTTGGAATAATGATACATTTGTCATTAGTTACAACACTTATCTGATTCTGAATGCTTACCGAGTTCATCACTTAGTTTACAGTTCATACTGAGCATTCGTTGGTTACCAAGTATGTTTAGCAGTGTTTACCGAGTCAAGAAGGTAAACAAAGGTTTTAGTGTTTATCGAGTCAAGAAGGTAAACTAAGGTTTTAATGTTTACCGAGTCAGAAAGGTAAATGAAGGATTTAGTATTTACCAAGTCAGGAAGGTAAATGAAGGTTTTAGTGATTACCAAGATAGAAAGGTAAAAGAAGTATTCAGTGCTTACCAAGTGAATCGAAGGAGTTAGTTTCTACCGAGTGACACAATGTTTACCGAGTCACCAGTGGTTACCAAGTTCCAAGCTAATCAGAGTGATTAGTATGGACCGAGCCCTTACCTCTACCAAGTGCATGATGATGCCGTGTAATGTAGTGGATGTCGAGTGTCAGAAGGTCACCGAGTGAGTTTGAGGAACCTGAGTTTTCTACTATCTGGCCAACTCAGTAATGTTTTGTCTACTTGTGTTTGGCCAACCTTGTTGTTGTAAATATTGGAATGGTATATATGTAATGTATTGTACCATTTACAAAAGATATAATGAAGAAGAGTAACAGTCAAGAAAGAGCGAAGTAAGAATGTAATTGAGCGAATTGAAAAAGAATCAGCAGCGAAGTATTCAGCAAGGTTATCAAGGAGCAGCAAAAATATATCCATCACATCAAGTGATCAGCACATAAGATCTAATCAACAAATTAGTTGCAAGCAGATCCACTGCTTCATCCTAATAGGTGAATTAGTTTTGTAAATCCTTTAACAGGGTAGACTTAACAGTCTTATGTAAATCTCCTAACAGAGTGCATACTTCATTGTATGTTTGTAAATCCTCTAACAAGGTGGATTTAGCAGTCCTACTTGCTCCTAATAGGGCAGATCACTAGAAGTGATCACTGTAAGCCTTAACCGGCCAACTTTATACTGCAGTATTGAAGTTTCATGGGCATCATCCCCACCCCAATTTTACTTTCAATTTGAAAGGTTTCTGGGTCACCAAATCAGTGTGTTAATCTTTTCATGCATTCAGTAAAGTAGATGAATGAATGGTGAATTTATTATTATGCTAAATTGGTTTAAATTTTAAAGCTTACTGATTCACCCCTCCCCTCTCAGTAACATTATTAGACCTGAATATTTCCAACAATTGGTATCAGAGCTTTGTGGTTCTCAGGACAGAGCTTGACAGCTTGAGCAAAGATCAAGGACAATGGAGATATTCAGACTTGACAAAACTATTGAGGATTAGAAGCTAGATTTGGAGATGGCCATGGTTCAACTCAAAGAAGCAAAGGAACATCTTTCTCAATCCCTAAAAAGAAGAAAGGAACTTGCAAGACAAATAAATGACCATTTTTATGTTGAAGAAAGGATTGAAGATTTGTTACCATCAAGTAATTTAGAAGAAGCTGACAAAGCAATCAAAGAACTTTTAAAAAAGAATGGATCTCTGCAAGAAGAGATAAGAAAGCTTAAAAGAGAGCAATAAATACAGTCAATCAGGCTATGTGAAGTTTTGGAACAAAGAAACAAAGCACAAGAAGAATTGGAAGATAGAAGTCATGAAACTCAAAATCAATCCCTTGAACATGAAGATCTAGCAGATCAACTATCCAATGCAAATGAAGAAATCAGGATTCTCAGAGCACAAAATGAAAATCTACAGAATGACTTAAGAACTGAGAGACAAATCAATGAAATCTTGGAAAATGATCTAAATATTGAAAAACAAGTCAATGAAAGGATGATGAAATCTCAAGCAGACATGAGTCAATTGAATCAGCAAAATGAGCAGAATTTTTATAAGCAAAAGGGTAAAGTTGGTCTTGGATACAAGGAAGAAGGTGAATCTTCTGAACAAGGTACCCAAAGGAATTAAAGACCCACTTGTAATCATTGTGGCAAGATAGGTCATACATCTAACAAATGTTGGAGTAATGGTAAAGGAAAATTCAATGGCAAATGTTTCAATTGCAATCAGCATCGTCACAAAGCCAATGAATGCAAGGAGAAACCATAGTTTGAAGGCAAGAGTCACAAATGCAAGAAACAAGGAGATAAGGCATCTGAATGTAGATCAAAATCACTCAATCCAGTAGAACAAATTGTCAAAGCAATATTTGGTTGGGATTACAATACTTGGTGTAGATGTCACTATTGTGGAGAATATGGACACATAGGAACAAACTGTAGAAGGCATCACCTAAGGAAGAAAGATACAACCATAAGATGCTATACTTGTACTGAACTTGGTCATATAGCCAAGAATTGCATGAATATAGGAAAGGTTGAAGATGAAAAGAAAACTAGAGCTGATAATATTTGAAAGCAAATGAAACAACAGTGGATTCCTAAGTCTACCCAGCAAGAAAATTCAAATGATGGAAATGTCACTCTAAGAATGGGTGACTCCACCATTCCTAATTAGACTTATCAAGAAGGATAAGGGACTGCATCTTCAAGCCATATCCTAGGCAGTTCCAAAAAGAAGAAGTGGAAATGAAAAATCAGTATTGCAGATACAAGTCATAATTCACAGTGTTGCATCTACAGAGTAAGGTTGGTTTTCAGACTTTACCGAGCTTGATCGGGAAGATAAGAAAGGTTTTTTGTGTTCACCGAGCTACAAGGTTTATCGAGTAAGTCAGTGACTATTTATAAAACCCTAATTATCATCTACCTATGTACCTGAGCATTAATGATAGGATTTTGATCAAAAAGGAAAAATTTAATCTCATTTTTCATCATGAATTTAGAGTTCACAGAGCATATATATTTTCAAGTGCATCCAAGCAAGTTCAAGTGATTTGAAATGATTTTCCAGCAAAGAAATTGTGTTATGAAATCGTTCTCTCACCGAGTAGCAATGGCATCAGCAAGCACCAGTGGCAGCAAGGCGAAGAGAGGTTCTGAAATGCTTGTGAAGGGAGTCGAATGGGAGGCGCCCAATTTCAAAATTGTTCCTGCCATCGCTGAATCACTCGACCCGCATGGAGCTCAATCGCAGATCCCTCCAAAGGTACTTCTTATCAATGATATTTGTACTCATTTCAAGTGTACTATGCAAGAAATAGGGACACTAGATATGGATAGTACTCTAGCTGAGTTATGTGTGGATGGAACCCTAAAACCTGAGTTTAAACATTTGGAAACCAAAGGTTTAACCCATATCCCGCATCTGCCAAGAATTTTCCAAGTGAAATGGGTGAGGTATATCTTAAGCCATGTGCATAATGGACAATTATGGTTAGAGCAACCCATCCTCATAACAAAGAAGATGATCCACAAGATCACGGATTTACCAATGTTGACCAAAGCCAAAACCACCAAAACCCTAGGTCGAGATGAACTTCAGAAATTAACCCAAGCCAAATGGGATGGCAGAGGATTAAAGCTCAACAATGTTTCAAATATAGAACTGAAATTTGGTATTTGTGTTATTGCATACAAACTGTATAGTTCCAGCAGGCTGAATAGTGTACCCTGTGAGGCTGTAGATTTGGCATATAAGATTGTAAAGAAAAATATGGAGTTTGACCTAGCTCATGTGCTATTAAAACAATTGAATAAAAACATGGATAGCATAAGGACTGCAAAGACAAACCCTTGTAAATTTGGCTCTTTGCTAGTTTGTTTATTTTTCTATGTACAAAAATTCTTTCCATCTAAGGGTGCAGTTGTATGGAGGAAAGATACTCCAATTTTGTATCAAATAAATGAATTCCTAGCAGAAATGGGTATGAATTTTGATAAGGTAATGGATAATTATTTTTAAGATTTCAAGGAAAGGATGAACAACAGGTTCAGGATACCTCCAAAACTTGTTGAAGAGTATAAGGATGATGTCTGTTTCATGGTTGACTATGACAGAGTCTACATCCAGGCAGTCAAACCCTGAGTGGCATGGGTAAAACCATTGCCCTATGAGCTAAATATTGATGATGCCAAAGATATCATTGAGGCACTGGTAAATGAACCAGTGGATCCCAAGTTGCCTACATTTGGAACCTATGAAGAGGCAAAGGTTAGAATAGAGCTTGAAATCAAGCTTCCTCAAGCAATCTCTAAAGGTAGGAGAAAGATAGAAAAGCTAAAAGCTGATACTGGACCTCTCATGATAATAGAAGGGAGAGGAGAAGATGAAGAAATGGAAGAAGAAGAAGAAGAGCCTCAACGAAAGAAAGGTAAGGTGACTATCACCAAACCTACAAAGCAAACCACTGTAATATTCTCCAGGAGAACAAGATAGGGAAAGAAGGAACCTGTATTTGTTAAGCCTCCACTCACCTTTGAAGAAAGACTAAAGCAATTAGATGAAGGAGGTAGCTTCACAAACTTCAAAGCATTAAAGTTCAAAACTAGAACAAAACAGGAGAAAATGCAGATTGAGGATCTGGTACTGAACAAAATGGGTAAATGGAAATACTCCCCAGACCAGATAGCCTCTCAGATCTCCAAAGAGCTATTGGAAAGATTGCAACCAAGATGGGAAGTTGCAACCAAGACTATCAAAGACATTTATGAGCAGACCCTGAGGAATCTCTTGCCAAGTCTCTCTAATGCTGAAGTGAAGAAATCACTGAAAGATCACGAAGGTAATATGATGATTAGATTCCACACTTGTTTGATACTTGTCAAAGACATTGAGCATGTAGTAAATGATGCAACAAACATGTGAAAAAATATCTATCATCTACACAAACCCAGTGAGGATACTGTTGAAATCACGGACAATGACAGAAGTGATGATAATGATGATGATGATGAGGGTGATGACATTGAAGACATACCAGAAGACCTGCAATCATTAATGTTAGAAATTGAGGAAGAAGCTGAAAGATAAATGGAGGAAGAAGCAGCCTCTACTAGTGAGATTGTGAGCTCAATAGCCTCATCAATTGATCGATCTCCACCTATCTCCTCTCAGCTCCAGGTTTCAGCAATGCAAGTGCCAAGCACTTCATCTACCGAGCTAGCAGTCACTTCTTCATTTATCGAGCTTCCAAGCACATCATCAACCACTGAGTCATCCACTGCAGCAGTCACTTCACCGAGTGTATCTCTTCCACCTGCAGCTTGTACAGTAAGTCTTCCAAGTTTCATATCAATTTTGTCTTCCTCAGTCACATTGGCCCCAATTTTTGCTCCAGTCAGTTCTCCAATTGTAAATATACTAGTATGTACATAATTTTTGACTAGTACATCATTTTTGGGAAGTATATCAAGTTTTGATACAGCCAGCACCTCTCTTAGTTTACCTTTAGTTGGTCCCATTCCAGTTTTGACTGCTAGTCCTGCAACATCGACCATTGTATCTACTTCAAAAGGAAAGGAGGTAAGTACTGTAGATAAACCAAAGACACCCTTGAGACTGCTGCTTATAGATAGTGATATAGATTTGGATGAAGAAATTGTCATTCCACAGATAAATCTAGAAACTGCTATAGTTAATGAACTGAGATTGGCTAGTCAGCATCTAGAGAAAAAGGCACAGCAAATGCAGCTAAGGAATGAAAGGGACAGAGAATTCAACATCATTGAGAGTGCTAAGAACATAATAACTGAGGCTATAAGTGTTGATGTGGATTCATCTCAACACATTTTGTTACAGCTAGAAGAAGCGGTGAATAAATTTAATGAGGATATCACAGGACAAGAAAAGTTAATAGAGAAAGCAGAAAGGAAATTTGAAAATAAGGTGCTTGAGCACATTGCTCAGCACTTAGCAATAAAATAGGATGAATTAACCTCAATTTTGTCTAACATTGAAAATTCTTTTAATAATGTAACCTCACTTTTTGCAAAACTTTGTGATGTTACCGAGTATACAAAGGAAATAAAAGAAAAGTTGAATAAAATTGATGAGGATATAAAGGTCAGTGCCCAAATGCTGCAATCTGACAACAGTGCAAGTTCATCCCATCATCTGAGAATCAAATTTTTGTCAGAGAAACAGGTAGAATTGCTGAGAGAGAAAGCAAGGATCAGGTCTACAATGATTGACATCCAGAATATGATCCTTCCTGTCATGAACACAATGCAGAAGCACATTGCATATTCAAAAACATTGATCCATGACAAAAACTTCTCTGTTGCAAACCATGTGATTGAACTTTCTGTAGAAGTTCAAGTAGCTCTCTCCACATGTAAAATCCTGCAAGACAATTGGGATAAAACTCTACAACTAATTCTTCAAGTACATTCTGAGTTTATCACACATTTTGGTGTCTCCATGTAAATACACTCTTTATTCTTTGGCATTATTGTCAAAAAGGGGGAGAAATTAATATATAGAGGAAAATCAGACACAAAAGGGGAGAAGGTAATAAAGTCATATAACTCATGTAAAAACCTTGTGTATATTGTATGGGGGAGTTATATGTAAGGTAGCCCATGTATATTCAGCACAGTAGAATCAAATCAGTTTTGTCAGATCTTGTATATAAATTTTGGCTCATAAGTGTTTTTGTCACTAATTCCAAAGGGGGAGATTGTTGGAATAATGATACATTTGTCATTAGTTACAACACTTATTTGATTTTGAATGCTTACCGAGTTCATCACTCAGTTTACAATTCATACCGAGCATTCATTGGTTACCAAGTATGTTCAGCAGTGTTTACCGAGTTAGGAAGGTAAACAAAGGTTTTAGTGTTTACCAAGTCAAGAAGGTAAATGAAGGTTTTAATGTTTACCGAGTCAGAAAGGTAAATGAAGGATTTAGTATTTATCGAGTCAGGAAGGTAAATGAAGGTTTCAGTGATTACCAAGATAGAAAGGTAAAAGAAGTATTCAGTGCTTACCAAGTGAATTGAAGGAGTTAGTTTCTACCGAGTGACACAATGTTTACCGAGTCACTAGTGGTTACCAAGTTCCAAGCTACTCAGAGTGATTAGTATGGATCGAGCCCCTACCTCTACCGAGTGCATGACAATGCCATGTAATGTAGTGGATGCCAAGTGTCAGAAGGTCACCGAGTGAGTTTGAGGAACCTGAGTTTTCTACTATCTGGCCGACTCAATAATGTTTTGTCCACTTGTGTTTGGCCGACCTTGTTGTTGTAAATATTGGAATGGTATATATGTAATGTATTGTACCATTTACAAAAGATATAATGAAGAAGAGTAATAGTCAAGCAAGAGAAAAGTAAGAATGTAATTAAGCAAATTGAAAAAGAATCAGCAGCGAAGTATTCAGCAAGGTTATCAAGGAGCAGCAAAAATATATCCATCACATCAAGTGATCAGCACATAAGATCTAATCAACAAATCAGTTGCAAGCAGATCCACTGCTTCATCCTAACAGGTGAATCAGTTTTGTAAATCCTTTAACAGGGTAGACTTAACAGTCTTATGTAAATCTCCTAACAGAGTGCATACTTCATTGTATGTTTGTAAATCCTCTAACAAGGTGGATCCAGTAGTCCTACTTGCTCCTAATAGGGAAGATCACTAGAAGTGATCACTGTAAGCCTTAATCGGCCAAATTTATACTGCAATATTGAAGTTTCGTGGGCATCATCCCCACCTCAGTTTTACTTTCAATTTGAAAGGTTTCTGGGTCACCAAATCAGTGTGTTAATCTTTTCATGTGTTCAGTAAAGTAGATGAATGAATGGTGAATTTGTTATTATGCTGAATTGGTTTAAATTTTAAAGCTTAATGATTCACCCCTCCCCTCTCAGTAACATTGTTAGACCTGAATATTTCCAACACATATTCCATAACTTTAGTGATCCAATTACTCCTCTTATGGTTAAGATCATTGTTTAAATTGAAATAATTTAATAATAGGATGTGCAATCATTAGATGATTAGTATTATGTAAAACCAAATGTCTTGATTTTTTCATACATCCAATGATAGCCAAATTATGCTTTTCAACAAAAGTAAACATTTTTTATACCCATCCAAACCTTGATTGTAGAAGGCTATGGACTACTGTTGGTTATCATCATTCTCATGTACCAACACTGCATAAATAGAATATGTTCTTCCAAAGGCATACAAGATAAAATCCTTAGAAAAAATAGGATTGATAAGAGTAGGTGTTATAGAAATAGCTTCCTTTACCTCTTAAAAATATCATTTATCTTCCTTATTCCATGTGGATAAAACATTCTTCTTAATCATATGAGTCATAGGTCTAATTATTGTCATAGCATTTGTTGGAATTATAATAGGAAAGGCAAACTTCTAAGAGGGGGAGGAGGGTGAATTAGTAGTTTAAACTTGGACCCATAAAACTTTCACCACACATCCATCTCATGCATTCAATGAGTAAACTAAAGTAACATGTAAAGCATGTACATCTAAATCATGTAAGCATATAAGCATTCACACACATATAACACCACATATGATTACCCAGAGACCCTCCAATTAGAAGGTAAAACTGGGGTGGGGATGACACCCACAAATCTTCATTGTTGTAGTAATAAAGTGTATCCAATGAAGGTTACAATGTTTTTACCATGAAACATGATCTACCCTATGAAAGGTCTGCCATGTTAAAAGCTTAGAAAGATTGTTAGGTCTCACCTTATTAGAGGATTTCAACACCATGTTAGAAGTGTTCCTTGCTAAAGGACTTTAACTCGCAATTAAGTAAGCATCTTGTTAGAGGATTTCATACATCCTATTAGGACTACTTTGTTAAGAGATTTTGAATGAAATCACCTATTAGAATTATCAACTTTGATCCTGTGGTTAGCACTTGATTGCTTGATAATAGATCACCTCTAAACTAATTTCTTCTTGATCCTACTCAATCAGATGTCTCTTTGTTGTATCCTTTTCCTTTCCTCTATTCTACTCTGGCCGATTCTACAATGTAATCTCACTTCATAACTCCTTATCCACTATGAAATTATTGTTTATGCATGCAAAATTCTCTCTTAGCTCCTTCAATACCTTGCTCACTCACTAGAGAGTTTAGGGTTTGTCCTCCTTAAGAAGATTTAGGTGATTTAGGGTTAGGTATGAATCTATGACTAAGATTCATCTATTTTTCCACTTAATCCTTCCCATTTTCTAATTGGTTGCATACAATTGCATAGGGAATCCAACTTGAGATTTTTCCTTCTCTCCAAAATATCAAAATTCAATCTTAAGTCAGCTCAAAACTAGTTTACATAGTTGTTTGTGCCTTTAAAAAAAAATATGTAAAAATTGTGTCACTCAACATCTAAAGTCTTTGATGTTTGGCATATAATGTTCTCTATGTTATGTCTTGGCATTTTTGTTACTCGGCATGCACTACTTACTTGGCTCTTGTGTCACTTGCCATACACTATTTGTTTGGCACTTAAGTGACTCGACACATGAGTGACTCAGCACTCACTATAACTCGACATGCTCTATAATATACATGTGCTTAGTATGTACTACTTGTTCAACATGAACTATGTAAATAACTTAAGTGTGTTGACACTCACTTGTCAAAGCCAATTTGATATCAACAATCTCTCTCTTTGACATGAGTATCAAAAACACTTGAGTATACATTAATATCCTTAATCTCACAAGAATAGCATATCTTTAACTTGGCTTATATACATAACTTCAAATTTCAAAATTTTGTAACAACTTAGATACCTCATAATTTGATATCTCCTCTTGAGTTGATATATCTATTCTATATTCAAAATTATGTACTCCTACAGATTAAATGTGTCTTATCTAATACTTGTTGACTTCATGCACTATTTTGCTGAAACTCTTTCATCTGATACTTCTTGTATGTTGATGCTTCTCCTTCTTTGCTTACCCTCCTTATATCTCCCAAAAATTCTTATTCTTTATTGCTCTCAAAAGTAATATCTCCCACTTTGTTCTATCTCCCCCAAAAATATATCTCCCCCTTTTTGACACTTATGTCAATGGGCTATACACTTAGTGTGTATTTTTCCAAAAAGAATTTATGGACATCTAATATTATCTTCAGAGCTGCATCCTAGTTCTCATATGCCACATCCAAAGGCTTTATTTGAATAGCCAGCTTAGCAGCAAGGTGAACTATACCATCTAAAGTTGAAAGATTTGGGTCTTTCTTCATTATGGTTTTAGCATTGCCTAACTCCTTGTGCAAAATTTCTATATGAGGGGTTAGAGTGATTTGGATGCTAGTCAATTTGGCCCTTATGTTGGCCTCATCTACTGATAGTGTAGCTAACTGACTCTATGTTTGAAGCAATGTCCTAAAATTCTTCACTCTGGGTTGGATTCATAGGTAGTTTAGCACCTGATGAACTTATCTGACTTTCCAATCTCAAGATGTGACTTCTAGTTTCTTGGGTGAAGAGTGTTGGATTACACAATTTAGTGTACAATGAGAAGATATTCTCAAGTACCTTCTTTACATCCTCAACCTTAGTTTCCAATGTAAATTTTGTTAGTGCTATGCCACCTGCCATTTTCTCATTGACTTTGATTTGAAACTTCTTTTTTGACCATTCTAGTAATATGGCATGTGTGTCTAGGTCAGCATCACTCACCTTCTCCACTATATTTTTTAGTTGTTCTATTAGTGGCTTGGTCTCATCTAGAGTTAGTAGACCGAATTCATCTAAAAAGATGTCTTTAATGTCCTATAGTGCATGCTTATGAGTATTCTCCCTTCTAAGCATTTCTTGATGCTTCTTTCTTACTAGATCTTATTCTAATATGCCAATTTATTCTATGGTCATTGTATCATAGTCATACTTGGGAAAAATTATTTCTTCATCAAGGCTCACATCTCCATATTGGATCACTTATTATGCCTTTGATGAACTTAGGCTAAACACTGAGATTTTCAAAGGAGTTGCATCTATGCTCAGCTTCTGAAGTGTATGAATTGATGGAGTGCCAAATTCTAGTAAGGTTACCAGAGCTTGGATGGTTACTTGATCCTCTAATTAAGGTGTCATCTCAATCTCTTCAGTCTTTCCTTGTTCTACCACAATGACTTGACTTGCACCTTGATCTTGTGTTGTAGGTAAAGATAAGACTATCTGACCTGTTCCACTCTGATCTTCTGTAGTTGTTTGTGTTTCCATTTTACTCTTCTCAACTATATCAACCTTATCTAATGTGGCTTTAGGTTCTTTGAACAAAGGTTATATGGTAGTGAATCTAGGGATGATAGAAGGTGGTTCTTGTGGATTCACCTTTTCCCTTTCAGTATCAATCACTGACTTTTGCAATACATCTACACTAACCAAATAGGATTTTCACAAAGTTTGGCCTGTAGTGTAGACTAGTCTAATATCTTCTTCAAATAATCCTCTATAATGGGATTGATGTTCTAAGCTGATAGGTCAAAAACATTCTTAACAATTACTATTTTAGTAGTCTCACTTGTGACATGTTGAGGACTGACATTTGGAAATTGTGTGTCTTGCACACTTTGTTCTTCATGTTTCTCTAACTTAGCTATTGCCTTGTCATCTATTTTCATTGTTGTTCCTTCCTCAATAGTGTCATCTTTTTCATCATCCTCTTCATCATCCTTTACTTCAATGGGTTATGGTTCTCCTTCCTTCACTGTAGTCAAACCATAAGTAAGCTTCCACATCTGTGTGGACTTTTTCACTACATCCTCAATGTTGTTTTTCAATATGCTAAAGGCTTTCTATTTAGGTGTGAACCTAACTACATATTTCTTCACAACTTTAGCAATTTGTGCCTTAGTTTAGGCATCACTTATAACAATGAGGTCTCCCTAATTTGTCTCTCTAGGTTCAGACAATAGTGTCATTTCTACTCAATTTGGTCATATAAGCTTGTGGGCATAGAGTTGGCAATCCCTAATTGAGTAGTCTTGGATTTTTCCATCATGGCATATATGGCCTCATCCACTTGGTTCTTCTCTACTTTACCAAGATTGTCAAAATCTACATGTATAAATCTTGATAAGTCTGCACTATTCTTAACATTTTCACATAAATTTTCTAAGTCTAAAAGAGGATTGTGACTCACCACCTTAAATTGGTTGATGTCATCTAACTCAATTTTCTCTTCATTAGACTCAGCCTGTGCTACATACTTCCTCCTTGAACTTTTCTACAATTGACCTTCTTTCTCTACCTGTTTGGTTTGTTCTTTTTCCTTTTGTGTAGTTACACATGTACTAGCTCTTGTAGTAGGTGTAGTAGGTTTGGCTTAGCTTGGTTTTATAGTTTTCTTAGCCCTTTCCACTAGTTGTGCATTGGTCTTCCTCTTATTTGTATTAGTGGGTGTAGGTGCTTCCTCAGCTTCTTCTTCCTTGGCACCTTCAGCTACTTCAATCTCCTCCTCTTCTGTCTGGTCTTCACCCATACCTTGAGTTAATGCAAGAGGTTTTTGTGGTTGAATGTCTTCTTCCTCTTTATCCTCTTCTTCCTTTTCTTCCTCCTACTTGGCACCCTCTCCAAACTTAGCTTTCAATTTATTCACTATCTTCTCCTTTTTCCTTCATGGCAAAGGCAGTCTTGAGTTCTATTGTGATTTTGGATTTAGCTATTTCATAATTCTCAAATACCTATGCACTTTTATCTATGTCTTCTACAAGTAATGCAGTAATAGTTGTAGACGCTTCATCCACATTAATTTCATAACCTAAGGGTCTTAACCATCTCACCGTTGGTGTAGCATCCTATACAAAAGTGCAGTCGGCATCCACTAGAAAATATACATCATCATAGTGTTTTTCTACTAGTGACACTGGTATTCTCAACCTCTTCTTCATTGACCATTTGAAATCCTCAAAGTAGCTAGTCATCATAGATTCAATGTTCTCTCTTAACTACTCAATGTATTCAACAATCTGAACTGCTACTAACCTATTGGTTTTCCAAGATGTTGCTCCAAATGTTGGAAAGGTGTTTTGAACATAAAATAATATGCATATCAATATAGAATCAAATTTAATTGTACACTCTTTATCTTTCTGATCACTCCAAGGTTCTCAACTAGTTATTGTAGTTGGAGTTCTGCTAGATCATAGGTATGATCTTTCTTGACAATTTTGTATCCCACATCCATAACTATGCAGGGCACACTATTTAATCTACTAGATTGGTAAAATTTGTGTGAAATAACCTTGAAAACAAACTCAATCAATGGATCAGTAATTGTATCAATTGCCATGCCTCTTTTGTTCCGGACAACTCTAGTGTTCTTCTCAATCACCTCCTTTGAGTCACTTCTCAGTGTCTTAGGCCAATCTAGGGTTGCATAAATAGTAACCCTATGGATTATCCTCTTAGTAATTTTGGTCCATTGTCCATCCATAATGAACTATCATATATTTGGCTAAGCACTATCTTGATCCACTCAGTTTTAATCACATTTGGAAAATCTAGGGCTTGTGTCAGTCCCTTTTTCTCTATGATTTTGAATTTTTCTTTTAATACACCATTATCACAGAGTTTTTTGTATGCTTCTCTAATCTCTATATCCCCAATGCTACCAAATTTATATTTATAGCATTTCCTTACATCTTGCACCATTAACATGTTCGATGGAATCATCGGCAATGCACTAGAAGGGTCTTTCTTGTACGTAATATCAAGAATAGCTTTGAAAATGGGTTTCTTAACTTCATTACTCACTAATTGAACATTCAAAACTTCCTTCCCTTATATATTCTTTGAACTTGATGTCATTCTATGAAACTAGGGTTTATGAGAATCTAAACTGCATAGCTTGACTCTTGATAAATACCTTACAAAATCTCACAAACTATTGTAGAATCATTGCTCAAACCTTCTACAATTGCTTTGAATGGTTTTCTAGATCATCTTCTACTATACTTGCTCTTTCTTGAATTTGAAATTATGAGAAATGAGTCAAGAATTGATAAAATACCCTTTGATACCATGTAATTAATGTTGAGTTCTTACACAGCTATAAGCTCGGCATAAACTAGTTTCAAGCTCACTCAGCATCCATTATCATTTCAATCACTCAAAAACAACTATGACCTCAACATCAACTATCTAGTCTATTAGCTTAGCATCTTCTAGCATTCCACTTAGCACATATAAGAAAAATTTTATACTCAACACAAACATGAAAAACTTAAAGATTTATCTTGGACTTCTAGCAACATCTTGCATCTTTATTCATGCTAATGTAATATTTTCAGTACTAAAACCCTTTGGAACTGATGTATGATATAAGCCTTTTAAATATTAGTCCCACATACCTCTTGATTGCATAATTTGATGGGGTGTGATCACTTGACCTATTGGTTGAAGTGATCCCTTCTCCATTTGATGTACTGAAATTATCCTTTTTCTTCCATGTCTTATTCATTTCATCTCTAATGTGTTCAACATATGCCTTGCCTTTTCCTTTATCAAATTCACAACTTGGTGCCTTTGACCTTGTTGGACAATATCTATTGATGTGACTAGTCTTCAAATAGCTGAAACATGTGGTTTGATTCAACCACCCTTGGTAGTTACCTCTAAAGTGTTTTCTAATACAATTTTTAGGAACATGTCCATATTCTTAACAATAATGATAGTTATATCTTGTATTATAATCCTAGTTATAAGAGTTTCCATTGTTCCTTACCTTTGTTTACCTATTTGATGACCACATGGGTTTGGATCTACATTCAAAAGCTCTATGTCCATACTTCTAACAGTTATAGCAATATCCTTCAAATCTTTGTGTATGCATGGTCTTGGTTTTGCATTCATATGCCTCATGACCTTACTTGTTCCACTTATGATAGTGAATCATGTGCTTAGGCTTGATATTCTAATTTGTAGTCTTGCTCCTACACATATTAGCAGTATGTCCTTTCTTACCACAATTATGACAGGTATGTTTGGAGTTCTTACCTTTTTTGTTCCTTTCTTTAGCATTTTTGGATTACTCCCCTTCTTTGATGTTTATGTATCCTAGTCCATATGTATCATTATTGGATCTAGGGGATCTCAATAATTGCTCAAAGTATTTAATGGCTTCATTTGACTTGTTAAAAATTTTAGCAAATTCCTTTTCCCTCTTTTGATCACCCTACAATTACTCATTCTACAATTTCAACGTAGTTATCTCAATATCCTTGAAATTCAGTTCATAGTTGGCATTCATCATTTGACTTAGAGTATCCAATTGCATGTTGGAAATCTTGGTTAGCTCTGTTGACTTCTCTTCCATTCTATTGGTCAAAATCATTTTATCATCTTAAATCATGGCTTTTTCTTCTATGGATTTCTTCTTCTATTCATGTCACCTCACACAGTAGTATGGTTTGTGATTCTTGCTCTAACTTGAGATTTCTAATTTCCTCAGCTTGGGCTCAATTCTTTTTCATTATATTTGCAATTGCTGCATCAAATTCATTGGAGTCACCATTAGCAAATAATTTAGCAGTGTCTATCTCTTTGTATTGTGTGTCATTCTTCGCAATAACAATTTCTTTCCTTCTCTTCAAAGATTTCTTTAGTTCTTCTCTCACTCCATCCATTTGATGTAGAATGAGTTGTATTTTAATTACCTGGTTATCAATAATCTTTTCCAATTTGTAGACTTCCATTTCAAGATCTTTCCTCAAAGCTACAAAGCTTCTCTTTCAAATACCAATTGTTAAAATTATAATAGGAAAGGTAGACTTCTAAGAAGGGGGAGGTGAATCAATAGTTTAAACTTGGACCCATAAAACTTTCACCACACATCCATTTCATGCATTTAATGAGTAAAGTAAAATAACATGCAAAGGATATACATCTAAATCATATAAACATATAAGCATTCACACACATATAACACCAAATATGATTACCCAGAAACCCTGCAATGAGAAGGTAAAACTAGGGTGGGGATGACACCTACAAATCTTCAATACTATAATAATAAAGTGTATCCAATGAAGGTTACAATATTTTGACCATGAAACATGATCTACCTTGTGAAAGGTCTACCTTGTTAAAGGCTTACAAAGGCTGTTAGGTCTCACCTTGTTAGAGGATTTCAAAACCCTATTAGAAGTGTGCCTTGCTAAAGGAATTTAACTCACAATTAGTTAAGAACCTTGTTAGAGGATTTCATATAGCCTATTAGGACTACTCTATTAAGATATTTTGATAGAAATTACCTGTTAGAATGTCTTAGCTTCGATCCTCCAATTAGCACTTGATTGCTTGATAATAGATCACCTCTGAACTAATGTCTTCTTGATTCTCCTTAATCATATGTCTCTTTTTTTTATCCTTTTCCTTCCCTATGTTCTACTCTAACTAATTTCTCAATGTAATCTTGATGAGATGTCTCTTTGTTAAATCCTTTTCCTTTCCTTTGTTCTACTCTAACTGATTTTGCAATGCAATCTCACTTCATAATTCCTTAACCACTATGAAATCATTGTTTACACATGAAAAATTCTCTCTTAGATCCTTAATACTTTTCTCACTTGCTAGAGAGTTTAGGGTTTGTCAGGTGACTTAGGGTTAGGTATAAATCTATGACTATGATTCGTCCATTTTACCACTTAATCCTTCCCAATTTCTGATTAGCTACATGTAATTGCATAGGGAATCCAACTTTATATTCATCCTTATCTCCAAAATATCAAAATTCAATATTAAGTGGGATCAAAAATGGTTTACATATTTGTTTGTGCCTTTACAAACAAACATGTCAAAATTGTGTCACTCAGCATCAGAAGTCTTTGATACTCAACATATATTGTTCTCTATGATGTGACTCAGCATCTGTGTTACTTGACATACATTTCTTACTTATCTCCTATTTCACTTGGCATACACTATCTATTTAGCACTTGAGTGACTTAACACTCACTATGATTTAGCATACTCTATAATATACATGTGCTTGGCAGGTACTACTTGTTCGGCATGAACTAAGTAAATAACTTAAGTGTGTTGAAACTCACTTGTCAAAACCAATCTAAGATCAAAAGCATTAGGAATGAATCCCCTACCAAAATTAATCTTTCCTAGGAAACTTTGTAGTGCTTTCTTGTGTGCTAGCAGGGGTAAGGCTTGGATAGATTCTACTATTTCAAGGTCAATGTGTTAGAAGTAATAGTTCACCAATATAACTGAGAAGGCAGGGTGAATTAGTTATATAAAAATCTTAATTCATTTCTTACTTAATCAACCAAAGTAAATAGCAAACATAAATGTGCACACACAAATACACTAGATATGTTGACTAGGGAAACCCTTGATCAGAGGGAAAACTCCAATGGGAATGATACCCATAGAATAATGTACTAATCTGAATATTCCTTATTAGAGGAAAGACCCTATTAGGAGTCTATTACAATGCTTAGTACAAAGAGTCCCTATTAGGAGACTTTGAATCCCTATTAGGAGATTCCAACCCTATTAGGAGTTGTAGAAGGTAGTTGAACCCACTATCCAAATAGCTTCAAGATCAAATCAATGAACTCACTATCCAATTGATCTTGATACTATTCCTTTTGGAATAACAGATGTGGAACAATCTTCTCCTCTATCTATTACATCATAAATCTTCACCTTCAAATCATTCAAATAGATTTGGAACTCATCAATAACCGTTAAGGTCACTTACACACATAGAAAATTACTATGCTATCCTCCTTAGCAATTTGCAAATCTTCTCTACTTCTTTTCTTTTCTCTTACCATATATAGAACTTGGAAAACACTTTTCCTTTATACCATACTAAATTATTAACCATGTGAGTCAACTCTACATACTTAACATTAGTTTGAGTTGGCTCCATATTTTATTAAATGAAATACACATTTAATTAACGTTGTCAGTTCTCAGTTGTTCACAAACTTTCACACGTGTGGCTTTCATACTTTCACACTTGCTGACATCATTAGTTGTTAGTGTACTTCCTCTAACTAACTATGAAACTCTTCATTCCAAACATAATGTATTATATTGATCATACAACAAAGATTATTTCCCTAACGCTCTATTTCTTGTAGTTCTCTGTAAATCATTGATATCTTTTGTATGATGTTGATTCAGGTTCTGTACACTTGACCACATGTCAAATACATGTTGTAGTACCTTGTATTAACTAAGCATAGGCAGATATGCAATGTTGTGTCCTTAATTCATAAATCTCAGTCTACTACTCTATCAGTCTTACTATGTTATCATCAATGATAAACATAGTCATAACACTATTTTGTGTTGCTCCCCCATAGCATCAGCATTCATGCTAACAATCTCCCCCCTTGGTATTGATGGCAAACATAGATGAAATATATCTAGTTCCAAGAATACCAATCAATCAAATCCTTCAACACTATTCAACACTACTCCCATTACAATGTTTGTCACATATTTTTCTCTCCCATTACAATGTTTTTCATGTCACTCACTCTCCCCCATTGACATCAATGTCAAAGGTAGTACAAAAATCAACCTATTAGCATGACCGCAAGTTGGTTTTTTTCTCTATAATTATTTTATAAACACCACAAGTATCTAAAGATATTGTTGTATACCAATTACCTATTTCCAAGAGTCCTTGATTAACTCTGTTCATCACAGATACTCCACCATTGGAGAAGCATCAACATTTAGTCCAGTCTAACAATGGTGTTGTGTATCCTAGACTGATGCACTTCTACATCTTCTACTCTGAGCTAGGTAGGAACACACTCCAAGAAAACCTCTTAGGTATTTAAATGTATCCTTTGGTAAGGCCTTTGTAAAAATGTCTACAATTTTTTCCTTAGCGCTAATGTATTCCAATATGATTTCTTTCTCTGCAAATTTCTCTTTTAGTACATGATACTTTATAGCAATGTTCTTAGTCTTAGAATGCAAAATAGGATTCTTAGACATGTTGATTGTACTTGTGTTATCACAGTAAATAATAATAGGTTCTATGAATATGATTCCAATATCATTCATCATTTGCTTCATCCATATAAATTGATTACAATTGTTTGCTGCTGCAACATACTCTACCTCAGCAATACTTTGTGAGGTAAAATCTTGCTTCTTGTTGATCCAAGAAACTAATCTTCCTCCAAGGAAAAATGCTCCTCCACTAGTGCTTTTTTTCCATCCCTATCTCCTACCCAATCAACATTTGTGTAAGTGCAAAGAGTAAAGTCACTATTTCTATCATACCAAACACCATAATCTGATGTTCCTTTCAAATATCTAAAAGTTCTTTTTACTACTGCATAGTGATACTCCTTAGGATCATATTGAAATCTTGCTACAGTTCCAATTGCATTAGCTATGTTTCGTCTACTATGAGATAGATACTGTAATCCACCAACCATAGATCTGTACTTCTTTTTTTCAATAGTAGGTGTCTCATCTTTTCTTGATAACTTATGACCAGTTACCATAGGAGTTCCAATAGGTTTGCAATTTTCTAAACCAAATCTTTTTAGTAAATCATTTAAATACTTGGTTTGAGAAATAAAGATATCTTATTTATTTTAAACAATTTGTAATCCCAAGAATAATTTCATTTCACCTATAATGCTCATTTCAAATTCATCCTTCATGTCTTCTAAGAATTTGTTACTCGCTCCATCATTTCCATGAAAAATGATGTCATCAACAAATACAATGATTATTAGCAAACCATATTCTATTTCCTTCAAGTATAGGTTACCATCTATTGTTCCTTTAGCAAATCCAAGCTTTTCTATGTATTTTTCCAACCTTACATACTAGGTTCTTGGTGCTTGCTTTAACCCATTCAATGCTTTTTTTAATTTGCAAACCATGTCTTTTTCTTTTGTTAAAGGAAAGCCCTCTGGTTGTTCAATGTAAACCTCTTCTTCAAGTTTTCCATTCAAGAATGTTGATTTGACATCCATTTGATGTACCTTAAAGTTCTTATTTGCTGCATTTGCTAGGAACATTCTGACTGCTTCCATACTTGCTATAGGTGCATATGTCTCTTCATAATCAATTCCTTCTTGCTGAGAGTATCCTTTTCGTACAAGTCTTGCCTTGTTTCTTATTACTTCTCCCTATTCATTCATTTTATTTCTGAAAACTCATTTAGTGCCAATCACAATTTTGTCCTTTGGTCTAGGAACCAATTCCCATGTGTCATTCTTGATTATTTGTTGGAGTTCTTCCTCCATTGCTTTTATCTAGTGATCATCTTTGATTGCTTCATCTGCGCTTCTTGGTTCTACTTGAGATATCAAACATAGTTCTTCATTAATTTTGCTCCTTGTCATCAGTCCTTTTTCTTTACTTCCTATTATCTGATCAGTAGGATGATTTCTTGTCAAGTTTCTACTTGGGGGAGGAGTTGCTACTTCAACTCTTATCTCAAGTACTGCATTCTATTCTTCTCTCACATCTTCAATTTGCACATTATTCTACATGTCATTTTTAGTCTTGAAAAATAACTCCTTACTTGTTTTATTCATTCTAGAGTAATCTTTTTCATTAGAGTTATAGTCCACTATGTTTTCCTTGGTACCAAAATTTTCATCAATTTTAACATTTGCACACTCTACTATAGTTTTTTTTCTATAGTTAAAACATCTATAGCCTTTAATTTTTAATGAATATCCAAGAAACATACCTTCATCACTCCTTGGATCAAACTTATCAATATCATCATCTCTTCTTATGTAACATTTTCTTCCAAATATCCTAAAGTATTTGACTGATGGTGAATGACCAAACCATAATTCATAGGGTATTTTGTCCATACCTTTTCTAATTTGTACTCTGTTCGATGTGTATACTATTGTATTTATTACTTCTCTCCAAAAGGTCTTTGGTACATCATTCTCAAATAGCATGGCTCTTACTTCTTCAACAATTGATTTGTTTCTCCTTTCAGCAATCTCATTCTGCTTAGGTGTATTGGATGAGGATAATTGTCTCCTGATGCCATGTTCTTCACAATAGGTATTGAATTCTCTAGAGGTGAATTCTCCTCCTTTGTTTGATCTTAAAATTTTGATCTTAAGTCTAGATTCACTCTCAACTTTATTCTTAAATATCTTGAATTTCTCAAATGCTTTTGATTTCTCTTTAAGAAAAGCTACCCACATCATCCTAGTGAAATCATCAACAAAAATCATAAAGTACCTTTCTCCATAGAAACCTCTTGTTCTTGAAAGACCACTCAAATCTGTATGTATCAATTCTACCTCTTGTGTAGTGTAAAACTACTTGCTAGGGAATGAGACCCTTTTATGCTTGGCCAAAATATATTCCTTGCAAATAGTTTCAATGGGTTTAGAGATCTTGGGAAAATCTCTTACGGCAATTGTGTTACTAGCCTTTACAATGTTATCAAAATTAATGTGACAAAATCTTATGTGCCATAACCAACCATTGTCAATTTTTGCTACTAAACATGTTATTTTAGTGGAGTTTAACTCAAAAACATTACCTCTAGTTTTTGTGCTAGTACCAAGTAGTTTCCCTTCCTTTTTCTTGATATTGCATATATCATTACCAAATTGTAGTTGATAGCCTTTGTCCATAAGTTGTTAAACACTCAACAAGTTATGATTTAGTCCATCTCCAAAATAAACATCATCAGTATATGTTTTACCGTCAAGTGTAATAGACCCAATTCTTGCAATATGATAGGTTGTATTCTTTCTTACTTAGATAATTCATCCATCATGGGTTTTGAATTTAACAAATTTGCTCATATCACCAGTCATGTGATGTGAACAACCACTATCAATGATCCAGTCTTTCCTTTCAACTTGTGAAATTAGTGCACTTTCTTTCCTAGTTTCTTTGTTAAGATCATCCTCTTTTATGGCCACAAATCCTAATTCATCTTGACTTCTGCTTTAATCAAATTCTTCTTCATCTTCTTCTTCATTCACATATAAACAATTTCTAATTCTTCTAGATTTGAATCTTCCCTTAAACTTTCTTTCTCTCTTAGGACATTTAGATGCATAATGACCATATTCATTGCAAGTCCAACATTTAAAAATATTATTGCCATCTTTTTCTCTTTCCACAAGAAGATCCACTCCTTCTTGGATCTTTTCTTCAATGGATATGTTGTTGCTAGCAATGTCTCCTTGTGTTTTTGTGCTTTTTGCTAAACTAGGTTTGATGTTTAGAGCACTGAATGTTGTGTCAACTTTTGCCAATTCTCTAGACTATTTCAGATCAAATTTTACAGCTTCCAATCTTCCAAGCAATGTCTCTTTAGTGAAACTAGTAGTGCAAGGTATCATCAGTTGAATCATTTGGGCTACTGTTTTGAAGGGTGGTGCCAGAATTTTCAAGATCTTCCATATCACTTCATCATTATAATTTTTTCCATCATGAGAGGTGATTCCTATAGCAATATTAGATATTCTCCCAACATAGCTTCTTACAGATTCATCTTCCAACATTCTAGCATCTTGAAATGTGTAATATAAATTTTGCAATCTAACTCTTTTTGCATAAGTATCTCCTTCATAATTGGCTTCTAAAGTTTTCCAAATTTTATGAGATGTTTTTAGTTTTACCTAATTGTACTCACTTTTAGGTAATGCTGACAGTATTGCTTTTCCTGCCCTTATATTGCACATAAATACTTCTCTCTTTTCTTTGATGTAGGTTTCAAGTTGATCTCCTTCTATAATGGTTTTGGATGTCTTAGTCACAAGCCAATACCCTGGTCCCATGCATAAGAGATGAATCTTCATTTTTTCCTTCTAGCTGTCATAGTTTGTGCCATCGAATCTAAGACTTTCTTTTCTAAACATATTTTCCATGGATCTCCCAAAGTTGTTAAACTTTCCTTCAAGGACCTATCACTCTAATACCAATTATTAGAATTAATAGTTCACCAATATAACTGTTGGGGGGGGGGGGGGGGGGCGGTGCGAGAGGGTGGGGAGCGTGAATCATTTATATAACAATCTTAATTCAATTCTTACTTTATCAACCAAAGTAAATAGCAAACATAAATGCACACACACAAATACATTGGATATGTTGACTAGAGAAACCCTTGATTAGAGGGAAAACCCTGGTGGGAATGATGCCCACAGAATAATGACTAATCTAAATATTCCTTGCTAGAGAAAAGACCATGTTAGGAGTTTGTTACAATGCTTAGTACAAAGAGTCCCTATTAGGAGACTTTGAATCCCTATTAGGGGATTCCAACCCTGTTAGGAGTTGTAGAAGGTAGCTGAACCCACTATCCAAATAGCTTCAGGATCAGATCAATGAACCCACTGTCCAATTGATCTCGATGCTATTCCTTTCAAAATAATAGATGTGGAAAAATCTTCCCCTCTATCCAGTATGTCAGACCTCTTCACCTTTAGATCATTCAAATAGATTTGGAACTCATTAGTAACCCTTAAGGTCACTTACACAGAGCAAATTACTCTACTTTCCTCCTTAGCAATTCACAAATCTGGTCTGCTTCTTTTCTTTTCCCATATATAGAACTTGGAAAACACTTTTCCCTTATACCATACTAAATTATTAACCCTTTGAGTCAGCTCTACATACTTAACATTATTTTGAGTCAGCTCCATATTTAATTAAATGAAATACACATTTAATTAACATTGTCGGCCCTAAATTGTTCACAAACTTTCACATCTGTAGCTTTCATACTTGTGCACTTGTTGATGTCATCATTTGTTAGTGTACTTCCTCTAGTTAACTGCACAACTCTTCATTCCAAATACAAAGTATTATATTGATCATAAAATAGAGGTTATTTTGCTAAAGCTTTGTTTTCTGTGGTTCTCTATAAATCACTGATATCTTTCATATGATGTCAATTCAAGTTCTACACACTTGACCACATGTCAAATAAATGTTGCAGTACCTTCTATTAATTGTGTGTAGGTAGATATGCAATGTGGTGTCCTCAATTCACAAATCTTGGTCTACGGCTCTATCAGTCTTACTATGTTGTTATCAATGATAAACATAGTCGTAACACTATTTTGTGCTACTCCCCCATAGCATCAGCATTCATGCTAACACAATGGTAGTGTCATGTTTGGAAACAATGTACCGGAGCAATTTTCCTTCATGAATAACAAATATACAATTATTAGGATCCAAGGATAGTCCATACTCCATGCACATTTCAAAAAAAATTCCCAAATGCAAAAAATGCTCATTAGTATCTTTAGAGAAAATAGTAATGTCATCCAAATAAATAAGTACAAACTTTTTTATCAAACCATGAAAGGTCATCTCCATTTTCTCTAGCATTGAACAACCTAAAAGGTATCATTTTGTATGTTATTTTTTCCCACTCAGTAGTGAATGCAAACTAATGTTGGTCCTCCTCCTTCACTAGGATCTAATATATCCAAAAAAAACCATCAAGCAAAGATAATATATCAGATCTTGAAACTCTTTGTAAAATTTGTCTCATGGAGGGGATTGGAAGGTAATCCTTATGAGAGGTCCTATTAAGGTCTCTAAAATCTACACAAATCCTTATTTCACCATTCTTCTTCCTAATTAGAACTAATTTGGATACCCAAGAGGTGTACTTAATGGGAAAATTAATGTCACCTTTAATCATCTTACTTAGCTCAACCTTCATAAGTGCCTATAACTTAGGATTGATGGGCCTTTGCTTATGTCAGATTGTCTTTGCATCAAACACCAATTATATAGTATATTGTGCTAATTAAGGGTCAAATACATTCAAATAATGATACTCCCATGCAAAAACATCACCAAATTATTGGCACAAAGAATAAATTTATTATATTTCATCTTGTGAGCATACCTTGGCAAGCTTCCAAAACTTGTCTCTGAGTACCTCAATTGGTTGATAGTGTTCTTCTTTAACTGTAACATTTTCCTTATCCCTCCTATGTTGGTCATCGTCATTAGAAATAGACTCAAGGGTGACTAACTCCTTGGGAAATCTATTATAGTTCAACTATAAAAGATTATCACCATACGATCATTCTAACTTCTTCTAATTTCCTTTAGAGAATTTAACTTCTTCCATCAAAAATTTCAAAATGTGTTCATCACTTTCAAAGACCTAAAAAATTACCTCATTATCTATAATTGAAGGCCTTACAACCACCTTCAAAAATTGTTATATCTCCATAATCTTGACCTCCTTGGGAATGTCAAACTTAGATTCCATTACAACCAAGTTACCGGCATGTTTATTTTGATTTCTAGGCATAGAAATAAGGTTAAAAGCATCAAAGGATTCAATCAAGTCCCATACTCTATTTGTAAACATCTTGAGTACATCATTTTTAGTTCTATTTATGCTTTAGACTTGATTAACAATCAACTCACTATCTCAAAACACTTGTAAATACTTAATAGATTTCTTCCTCGCCCACTCTAGGCTATGAATGAGTGCCTTATACCGTATTTTATTATTTATACAGACAAAAGTGAAATGAACAATATAGTATAACCTTTTCCCTTCATGTGAATTCAGCATAGCACATCTATTGGAGCCTATCTTGCTCCTTACACCATCAAATAATAACTCTTTATATTACCATGTTGATTTTTAGACTCTTGCATCTCTCCTTTGACCAAGTTAGGAATAAAATCTTGTTTTGTGTGCATGGTTTAAATACCTATTCTATCTACTTCCATATTTTGAAAAGGATCTTATTCAATTCTTTTAGTTTTTCAATCATCTAAGATTGTGTCTGGTATATTCTCAGTAAGGGTATTGATATCTGGTACAATGAGCTCTTGCTCATGAAATGTAAAGTTAGCATTCATTGGGTTAGGTGTATAAGGCTCTAGGTGGTCTTTAGTAAACACTTTAGATTTTATTTAGACTCAAGTGTCATACCCATTCCTTAAAAATAGATAAGACCAATCTACAAAAAGATACCAATGCAACTTAGTGATAAAATTCTTGCTTACGCACATAGAAAAGAGAGTTGACAAGTCAATAAGATAGATATCCTATGGGATTGAGAAATTAGGAAACTCTTGAAAGATAAGGCTCAAATCCTTAATCACACCAATAGTATTAACAATTTTTTGGCTTCTAATTTGATAGAATTTTAACCTCTTAAAAGATCAGAATATCGAGTTAGCTAGAAACCATACTGGGTATTATAAGGAACAAATTAAAAGGACCAACTAACAAGACTATGTGATGTCTTCTTCACTTTGAACTCTATAGAATTCAGGTGTGTATACCTAGGAAACTACTCTTTATCTCTTTAAGACTCAAAATCTCAACATGAATTCCCTTGTAGAAAATGATTGCCTTATTTTCATCTAATTCTAAGACTATAAGAGAGATGATAAATGGCTAATCTATCAAACCCTAAAACTCCATGAATCAAGCATAGGCTTACTTTTCATATCTATAATAGTAAAACATTAAAAGGATCAATTTATAAAATATTTATACCATATAGACATTCAAAATTAGATCAACTTTGATGGATGTCCAGTGCCTTATCTATTGGGCTACTATCTTATAGGAATTTGACATTTACTTATCTGACCTATCTTAACACTTTGTAGTAAGAATATCAATATACAATTCTAGATCTCATTCTTATCAAAATATTCTTTGCAAACCAAGAAATTATTCCAAGTTACATCAAGCATTTACATAACCCATTTTAGATTATAAGAATAATGTGAACTGAAATATAATTCAAAACTAATTACAACTGAGACTTAGTAAACTTTTCCATCGAATATTAAAGAATGAAATGATAACAATAGAAGAGACAAGTTCTAAAATGTATAGCCAACTTTTTGTATCTTTATATTAATTTCTTTGAAATGTATACAATTCAATGCTAGTTCTAGTTATAACAAGACTCAAATAGACCAATAGCTATTAACTTTTCATTCTATACTTTTGGGAAAAACAATATACAGTATATGGACCGACTCAAAAATGAACAAGACCTAGTTCAACAAAGTGAATCTTGGACCATCACTCCACATCTTGGAAATCCTTTTATAAATAATGATTGAAACAAGCTTAAAATGGGAGGACACATATTCAAAAACTAGATACAACAATAATTTTTCATATAAGAAAAAAACACTTACATAAAAGAATGTTTGAAGATTGCCAAATTTTGAATAGTTGTCCTTCTAGATGTTCAGGATCAAATTTTTTATTTGTAATGAGAGCATACCTATAGCAGGTGAACCACAAAAATAAGTTATCTCTTTCAAATACTTGTCCTCCCTCTTCATGTTACTTTGACTTTTTCTAGCTCATTTAGTCACTATCTCTAGATGGAATTGCCTTTTATATCTTCTATAACCTCCCAAATGGTAATATTTGACTCCTCATTTGGCCAGGTGGCTTCTCTAATAGTATTCAACTCATTTAGGAACTTATTCCATTTGGAATCTATTAATCTTGTACCTCTATAACTATTTTATTTATATCTACCTCCAACCTATACAAAATATCAACAATATCAAAAAATTGTTACAATATCAATTTCTCCATTATTGTATGCAATAAATCTCTCATGTTTCAAAAATTCATTAAAATAATCTAACCATTCTTTCCACTCCCTTAGCTTATTGTCATCATCAATAATTTTCTAGATGAAGCCAGGTGTCCCATTAGCAATGGTCTTCATTTTTTTATTTATCAATTGCATCTTTCCAGAAAAGAAAGCATTCAACTCTTTTACCATGCTTATCATTTTCCTTGTGGAAATGATAATCCCCTTAGAAAATTCATTTTTTTGTGCCAAAACTAGGACCAACCTATTAAAAAATTAAATGTATGGCCTCCACTTGGTGAATAATGGAGAAAGAATAGATAATTCCTCAATGTACTGATATTGTGCTCCATGCAAAGCAATGTAACTACTATGGAGATTTTGTGAAGTTACTTGAGGAAATTTATTATTTGTGAGAGCATACTCTCCATTGTCCTTACTTCTACATGTTTCTCTACTTCCATCTCTTCCACCTCCATTTTTTGATCCATACCCATATTTGATGCTTCAGCATCTATTTGGGTCTCTTGATCTTTTACCTTTGTCTTTGTATCAACATTAAAACTAGACCCTTTTAGTTCTCCAACAATATTAGTCTCCTCAAATGAGATAGATCTACTTTTTCTCCTTGTCTCATACAACATCAAAGATGAGGTTTGCTCCCATCCAAGGAAGAGAAATATTCCACTTCGTTTGACTAGCTCTCGAGCTTCATCTACAGTGAGGGTTTCATTGTTTGGATCATACTCTTGCAATTTTTGGACCAGTTCTATAGCTTTTCCTATGAATCTCCTAGCTACAACTATAGAGTGATTTTGTTTTGTTTAATCTTAAGCAAAAAAAACTTGAACTCCTCAAAATTGATTAAGTCATCATCCTTCATAAACTCTTGAGCTTGGATGATCCGTTCATCTATCATTCTTTCCTCAAGCTCTAGTTTATTTGGGATTTGTCCATTTTGATTGGCATGCCTTATCAAGAAATTATGTTGGATATCATCAAAGTGATTTCTCCCTTTTGGTATGATTTGTATGTCTTTCTCCCTTTCTTTTTTTAGGATCTCAATCAGCTTCTTTTTTCTACCACCTTGAGCCCTAGAAGAACCTTTTGGTTGCTCTTCTTCATCATCAATATTGATGATTTCATCCTACTTAGGGACATCATGCTCTAGTCTATTTTTTATTTTAGGAGGCACCTGAGACATTATGCTTTCAAAATTATTGAGACACTTATTATATCTATCTAGATAACTCTCCTTATCATAGAAACCTTTGAAGGAGGGATATGTTATTTTCATCTCTTCTTCAATTCTCATTATCTCCTTCTATTTTAGACTCTTATCTCTACATACTTCAATTTCCAAGAAATATTTGATTACATCCTCTTCCCGATAGGGCTTACTACTAGGGAAAATATATTTTCTCATTTCTTTTAGGGCATGCCTAACAAGGTCATTAGAATCATATGTCCTAGAAGGAGATGAAGGTAATACAAATTCTCTCATAAATTCATCTAACTCTTCAATAGAATCCTTGCCTATGACAAAATCTCCTACTTTGATATTTTTACATACAAAAGATCCTCTTTTTATTGTAGGTCCCAAGTATTCCTGGTTCATCATAATTAATTTCCAAAAGAATTCAACAATCCCCATTCTATTTGGAATGTGCTTAGGCAAAACATGAGGAGGTTGGGGGCATCCATAAACCCTTATGATGAAAAAATTCTCAAAACCAAAAACACTTCTTCAATCATGTCATAATCTTTTATCCTCATTAGGGGACACATAAGGTCTAATTAACATCCTAACACCCCTAGGAACCCTCTCTATTGTATCAGCTAACATATTTGAAATTACAAAATCATTATAGAAAGCTATAGAATTGGAATAAGGGTAGAACCTTTTCCATGCCCTGGTCCACAGTTGCACCGGCAAGTTTTCTCCTATCTCCTCTATTCCCTTGATAAAATCAGGATTGATGTGCCCTATATTCTTATAGAGGATTATATGCATCAACAATGAATAATGGTGGAATTTGAAATTCCCCACTTCTCCACTTTGTGTAGCTATGATCTCATCGTGCATAACATTTATTATATGGGTCACAAAACCATGCCCTTAATTATGGTGGAAATATTGTATATTTAAAGCCATGATATATATGTTACCAGGAACACTCATAGTGTCATCTAGCCCTATCACCTTGTCTACTCCAAAAAATGTATATTAAAAATATATTCTTAAAAACTCCAAGGGCATAAGGTCTCCTACCCTTTTAAGGAGCTCACCCTTTTCCTTTTTGGACTTAGGAATATGTCTTCACATAACCCTACCAGTGAAGAAACTCTTCTAATTTTTGAAATTTTTATCAATTTTGTCTTGCTCAATGATCTTTTCATAGATCCTCCAAGGTAAAAGGCTTATATAAATGTCTCTCTCTCCAGAGTGCATAAGATTCTCCTGTCCTTTCTTTGGAATCCATGGGTCAGAGGATTTTATGCTTATCAAGGCCTTCACTAAATCTATGTCAACAATGACTTCAGGGCTCATCAACTTTTCCAAGTTTCTATTCCATGAATTTGAAATAGGTGGCTCACAAAACCTATTATTATTAAAATACAAGAATAATTCATTACCATTAGTTTTTGGTATTGTTGCATCCTTGCAAAAACTGTACGAGTCTTTAAAGATATGTGAATTCATAGTTTGAGCATTTGTTGACCTTGGTAGAAAATATACCCATTCTTCAACATACAGACTGGCTATCTTCATTTTGGCTTTCTTAGTGCCTTGAAAATCTTCTTCTATATTCACCCATGCAATCAACTTTCCTTCTTCTTGTGCCATGATTTTGACTTTAGAATTTTTAATCAACTCTCTATAATTTAATTTTCTTGAACAATTTTGTGCTCAATTCTCTTCTTGGCTTTGAACTCTGTGAATGTTGTTGTAAATGGAATTATGTTACATAACCCTTTAATAGCAGTTTAAGCATGGGAATGGCATTAATGGAATCTTTAAGACAACATGCATGAAAATTTTTGAATACTATGAGTTATTTGTAGCTTCATGAGGCTTATCTTCTAACCCTTAATCTTGCTTGTAATTTCATGAGACCCTCAATCTTTTAGCCTTGCAAAAGAGAGAACACTGCTATCATATATGATCACTACTTCATGGATTCCTTTTCATTTTGTGCTCATAACCGTATGACTGATTGATCACACAAACTTTGTTATCCCTTGACCTTCTTATAGGATCACACCTATTTACATTAACTGCATTTCATGGGTTGAGACCATGCATTACATGTTAAATCTAAATGATCACTACTTTGTCATCTCTATTTCTCTTTACAACTTTAACCATGTGATCGTGCAATCAAGCAGACTTAGCAACATTTAAATAGCTTCACTAGATTATAGCTTACATTTAACCTTACATCCTTAACATCATGACTGATTAATGAAGCATTAGATTTATAATACTAATTATTTCTCTAGTTAGTATGTATCCACCTAACTACATTCTTTAGTCACATGATCAAGAAATCTTCATAAAATGCTAACCTACTTCACTAGTTTATAGCTTATATTTTTCATCACAACTTAAACCTTACGACTAAGAAATCAAGCATTACCTTTATACTCATTAATTGTTTTTATATTTTATGGCTTCATATCAAACTATAATTTGAAGCCTTATAAATGCATGATCAAAGTTGGTCGATGGGTCACTTCATCATACCAATGGTTTAGACTTTAAGTTGTGAAGCCTTGAAAAGTTTATCCAACATCAATTGCACCATCTTTGCTTAATTATTTATATTGGATCATAACATGCTATCTTTAGATGCTTCCACATATCTAATTCTTTTTCTATTATGAGGGAAGTGATTGAGATTGAATGCCCTTTCACATGGTCGCCACATGAGACTTTAACTTCATACTTTACTGCATGAAGCTATGAAAGCTCATTACATAACCACATTGCATCTTTGATTTTTGATTCATGTCTTCATCAATAACCATAGAGAACAAGCAAACACTACCCAATTGATTAAGTTGTGCCATCACACCATAAAAAGGTTAAAGGCTTAACATGGTAACGATAGGGAGATAACCTTTGGTCACAAGGTTACCACTTAAGATTTCAAATTTCTTTTAAAAGTACAAAATATTTAGAGAATTTATTTAAAATAAGGAGGTTTTAAGACATGAAAACATATATGAGGATATGAAACTAGGGCTTTTCTAGGAAAATCTATGAACATGAAAAATGTAAACCCTAATTGCACAATTTAAAACTGGATTTTCATAATAGGTTCTTTGCAATTTTACATGGTGAAAATACAAGTCAACATAGTTGAACCATCTAACTAAATAACCCCCTTCTCAAGTGGCTCATATGATAAACCTTACTTATCAACAACTAGCTTAGGAATGATTGAACTACTAGCACCCATTTTATCATATAGTTGTGGACTAAGAACTTAACAACAATAAATGTAAGATAAAAGGGTGGTGGTTTCACCTTTAGGGCTTGTTGGTTAGTTTGTGATTAAGGTGCACTAGAAATTAGCACTTTAGATTACTCTTGAATAGGTTCACTAGATATTGAAATCTTAGACAAAGCATAAATCATAACCTCTTTGTTTCTCGATAAGGTTGAGGCATCCAACATAGAAATATTTGCAAGGGTCTTCTTTATTTGATCCATAATGTTGAATAAACTTAAACTCACCCTTGGTTGTTCCTTACTAAGAACAACATCTACTTGACTTGGAAAATATATTTCTATTGTTTTTATAGGCTCTTTGGCTAGAAAAGGTTGATCCTTAAGAGAAATATGAACATTCTTATTCTTTGGCACCACAATGAGGGCTTGTTGGCTTGTATAAGTTGGTTGATCCACTTCAATGGCCCTCTTCTTTGACCTTGCATTCACTAAAATAGGGTTGTATTTTATATTATTTATAAGTGGTGAGTTCACCCCACAAAATTCTTCCTCTTTCCAATTCATGAAAGTTGTATCAGATGCATTTTTTCACTTGGAATAATGGATTTATCTTGTTATACTTGAACATCTGGGGTTTCATTTTTCTAAGGCATGACATTGTTTTGCTCCATTAGAGCTTGAGCTAACATCTCATTCTCATAGGTTCTCTAATTATGTTGTTGAGTGCATGGGTAGAACCACTCATAATATTGGATTAGATTAATGTATATCAGTACTAAATCCCTAGAAGTACTAGATATGTTGGGGTTATAGGCCTAACTAGCTCTAGCATTATAGTTCCTTCCTTGACCTTTCCAACCTACCATGTAAGAGGGTCTACTCTATTGAAAGGGGGTTTGATAAAGCTTCTATTTCTTAAGTCTAACCAGCTCATTGCTCACATTTTGCAAGATCCTTTGGATCTCATTCATCTCTTGGGATTGATTTGATGCTTGGGGGGTTATGTTAGCAGCTTGGGCTAAGAGTGCTAGGACTGGTGGAATAGTTTCCAAGACTAGAATTTCTTTAGGAACCAACTATAATTCTAGACAAATTTGTATAGGGGGCCTTGGGGATATTTTCCCATCTTTAATGAGGCAATTTTCATCCATTATAGCAATATCAAAGGCTCCTGATAATGTGTCACCTCCCATAGATTGAATCATGATTAAGATGTCACTATTATGGGCCCTTAGATATTATAGGAATGCATGTTGATTAGAAGGCCTCATCATTACTAGAATTCTATTCAAGGTCCTTTGGAATCTATAATTAAAGTCCATCATATTATGCTCATGAGGTGACCTTTTAATGGTAGCTAGGTGTTCAACTAGGGAAGATGGTTAGATTTATCTTCAAACTAAGTCGTCAAGGTTGTTACTAACTCATCCCATGAGGTTATGGAATTGACTAGTAACCTCGTAAATCATGGAAGTAATTTTCTTTTCAATGAGGCTACTAACAACCTCGTAGCCACATTGTCTTAGGTAACATGGTGAAGACCACAAAGGGGTGAAATATCTCTTATATTCTCAGTAGGAGTAGTTTGGTCCTCTCCAATAAAAAAGGGTAAATTTTTAAGGGCTACAACTGGGATATCATCATGTTGCTATAAATTTAATGGGACACCTTGATTAAAGTACACAAAAGGATTATTCCTAGTTATAAGATGATTTGGTGGTACTTTTACTACTTGGGGAGGTGGTAGTGGTGGATTAGGAGGTCATGTATGTGTAGGGATATGATTGGAAGTAGTAGAATAAGTATGGTTAGGAGAAACAACCTGGGGTATAATAGGTTGTGTGTCTTTAGGTACCCTATTCTATCTTCTAGGTGTTGATATCTCTCACATGATAAAAGGTTCCTTACTCTTCTTGGTTTGGTTCTTTATCTATGTTGAAAACTATGATCTACACAAATCCACAAAGAGAGTCACCAAGTATGGTAACATCCACTATCAGAAACATGTCATTGTTTCTCATACTAAGCAACAACACTATATGCCACCCTTTATTTAAATGATGGCTTATAAGTTTCCCGCTAGGTGTGCTATAAAATATTGTCACATAGATTACACCTTTATGTTGAAATGAAGCCTTTAAAAATCTAGTGAAATATAGAATGATCATTGATTTGTGGGTAAGCCATGTTAAGGATCAACCTCCAATATAAAGGGTCAACTTTTCTTGAATCATGTATTGAAACTTAACTAAAACTTTGTAGAAGAAGGGGAAAAGAGGAAATAAATATCATTAACTAAAATTTAAATTAAAGTGATTCACTGAAACTATGAGGGTGGTGCAGCTTTAAATAGACAACCCACATCTTGAAATGAATATAACAGCTCAATCACAGAAAGATCCTACTAGATTTAGGTGCATAAAATGTAATAAGGTGTAGAGTTAAAACAAATTAAACATGTTCATAACTTTTTGAACTTGGATTACAAAAAATTACAGTTACTAATCAAACGCATGTCTTCGACGTCATGAAAATATATCTCAAATGCCTCACAAACACTTAACTTTTAAGAAAATGATTCATTAAAACCACACAAACTTAAAGTTGGGAATTCTTAATAGATAATGAAAATTTGAAATAGGGTCAAAGAGGATCACTGCTATATTACTTTTAGAAGGAGAAAAGGCTCAAAAACTACATCACAAAAGAACTTGAGCTACAAATAGGACTAACTCTCTAAGGAGAAAGGGCCAACTCCAAGGAGGTAGAATATAAGAACTAAGTAAAAAAAATCCAAGGAAGGGGGTATAAATGGGTTCAAAACCCACAATAGTATGATCCCCTTCAAAATGAAAACATGTCAATGATTTTCATTAAATTAGCTAGTAGGTGAAATATGACATTGTTAGATTGTGGTGACTGATTAGGAAAGTACTATACATACTTCATAAATAGTGGGGTTCGGGGCATCGCCCCGAAAAAAAAAAATTTTGGGAAGTAGCCGACATGGTAGCCGACATATTATGGCTGACATATGGCCGACATGTTATAACCCTAAAGCAGTTTAATACTTGTATAAAAAGGGCTTAGGGTTGGGTATTTTTTATATGTGGTGATACGAAATTGGTTCTTGCGACGGTATTGAGCTGTAAGCGATTACGGATTGTAATCAGGTTGTAATCACTGGATTGTAATAAGATCAAACTTGTTGTTTGGTGGACGTAGCCCAGGGATTAGGTGAACCACGTTAAATCTTGGTGCCTTGTGTTCATTTCTGTGTGTTCTATTATTTTCTGTTATTGGTTATATTTGCATGTAGTTTTTATTTCTGTCTGTGGTTTATCCTAACAAGTGGTATCAGAGCAAGGTTGTCTTTCAGTTATCCTCTGCAGGAAAGTCTCATGGTTAAGTGGGAGTCTCATAGTTGAGTGGGAGTGATGGAAGATGAGGGTAAGTTGAGGGTTGACAGGTTTAATGGGCAGAACTTCCAGTTATGGAAGATGCAAATGGAAGACTATTTATATCAGAAGGATTTATGGAAGCTGTTGGAAGGAAAAGCCAAGAATTAGGGAACTATGTCAGAGGCTGAATGGGATCTTTTGGACAGAAAGGCACTCGAAAGCATTTGGTTATGCTTGGCACCATCGGTGTCATTTAATATTACAAAAGCAAAGACGAAAGAAGAGTTGATGAAAACCCTAGCGACATTGTATGAAAAGCCCTCCGCTTCAAATAAGGTATTTCTCATGAAGCGTTTATTTAATATGAAAATGGCAGAACGTGGATCTGTTGCAGATCATTTAAATGAGTTTAATACTATTACTAGTCAATTATCTTCTGTAGGTATCAATTTTGATGAAGAAATTAGGGCTCTCTTGATTTTGTGTTCTTTGCCTGAAAGCTGGAATGGCTTGGTAATGGTGGTGAGTAATTCTGTTCCTGGATCTAGTACCCTAAAATATGATGATGTGATCGGTGTTATTTTAAGTAAGGAAACTCGTAGAAAATCCTCAGGTGGATCTACATCAGGAAGTGCTTTAAATGCACAAAGCAGGGGCAGAACGACTGAAAGAGGAAGTAACTTTGGAAATCATGGGAAATCAAGAGGAAAGTCAAAGGGGAGGAGGTCTCAATCGAGAGGACCAAATGATTGCTGGTACTATGGGAAACCAGGGCACAAAAAGAAAGATTACTGGACTCGAAAGAAAAATGAAGGAGATAAATCAGATGGAGACAAAGAGGCAAATGTGGTAAGTAACAAATCCGAAGAGGATGCTTTGCTTCTGTCTTTAGAGAGTGTTGATGATTCATGGGTTTTAGATTCTGGTGCTTCTTTTCATGCTACACCTCATAGAGGTTATTTCATTGATTATGTCCAAGGGGATTTTGGGATTGTTTATTTGGGGGATAATGAACCCTGTCAGATTGTTGGAAAGGGAAAAATTAAGATTAAGTTGCAGAATGGGAATCATTGGCTACTACATGAGGTAAGACATGTTCCAAAACTAAGTAGAAATTTAATTTCAGCAGGGCAACTCGGTGATGAGGGTTGTGTAGTTACTTTTAATGATAAAAATTGGAAGGTTTCAAAAGGTTCCCTTGTAGTAGCAAAAGGTGTGAAAGTAGGCACCTTATATCTTTGTACAAGTCATATTGTTCCTTCTACTTTGATTGTTTCAGAGAAAAATGAATCTTCAGGAACAATTACTATAGTTGAGCAGGGAGAACAAATAGATGCTGTAGATTCTGATACAGTGCTGTGGCACAATAGACTTGGGCACATGAGTGAAAAAGGTATGAAATTACTTCATTCAAGGAAAGTTTTACTAGGTCTAAAATGTGTGAATATGGATTTTTGTGAAAGTTGTGTGTATGGAAAACAAAAGAGAGTGAGCTTTGTAAAGACAGGGAAGGAAAACAAAAAGGAGAAATTAGAGCTTGTGCATACAGATGTATGGGGACCGGCTCAGGTATCTTCCCTTGGTGGCTCTCATTATTATGTTACATTTATTGATGACGCAACTAAAAAAGTATGGGTTTATTTCCTTAGACAGAAATCTGATGTATTTCAAACTTTTAAGAAACGGAAATGCTTGGTTGAAAATGAGACTGGTAAGAAATTAAAATGTCTCAGATCTGATAATGGTGGTGAGTATTGCAATCATGAATTTGAAGATTATTGCTCCACTAATGGTATTCATAGACAAAAAACTGTTCCAAGGACTCCACAGGAAAATGGAGTGGCTGAACGCATGAACAGGACTATAATGGAGCGCGCAAGGAGCATGAGGTTGCATGTTGGGTTGCCCTTACACATGTGGGCAAAGGCTGTCAATACTACAGTATATTTGATTAATAGAGGTCCCTCTACTCCTTTGGGCTGTGGTATTCCAGAGGAAGCATGGACTGGTAAGAAGGTGAGTTATTCTTTTCTCAAAACCTTCGGTTGTGAAGCTTTTGCTCATATAGACTCTGAAAATAGAACCAAGCTAGAAGCTAAATCAAAGAAATGTGTCTTTGTTGGATATGGCATTAATGAATTTGGCTATAGGCTTTGGGATTTTGAAAATCATAAAATTATAAGAAGTCGGGATGTCATATTCAATGAAAAAGTGTTGTACAAAGATCTGTTGCAGCAACATGAGAAGAAAGAAGATGATTATGTAGTGTTGGATGATACTCCAAAAGTTGATATTCTAGCCATTCCTCATGATGTGCAACAACTGCAACAAAAAATACCACACACACCAGTGAATGTTAGACGGTCAACAAGGCCAATTAGACCTCCACAAAGGTTTTCTCCCTCTTTGTATTCTATTTTACTTACTGATGCTGGTGAACCTGAAAGTTATGATGAAGCTATGCAGGTGGATACTAAGATTCAGTGGGAGTCTGCAATGAAAGATGAAATGGACTCTTTGCTGAAAAATAAGACATGGGATTTGTGCAAGTTGCCTGCAGGTAAAAAGGCTTTATAGAATAAATGGGTTTACAGGTTGAAAGAAGAGGAAGGAGGTAAGAAAAGATTTAAAGCTAGGTTAGTTGTAAAAGGATTTGCACAGAAAAAGGGAATTGATTTTGATGAGATATTTTCTCCTGTTGTTAAAATGACTTCTATTCATACTATTTTAAGTCTTGTGGCTACTGAAGATTTGCATTTAGAGAAGATGGATGTTAAAATAGCCTTTCTTCATGGTGATTTGGATGAAGAAATATATATGGCTCAGTGTACAAATTGAAGTAAAGTTTATATGGCTTGAAGCAAGCACCTCGGCAATGGTATCTGAAATTTGACAGTTTTATGCATGAGCATGGATATCATAGGTGTCATTCAGATTACTGTGTTTATTTTAAGAGGTTGGATGATGATAGCTACATTATTTTATGTTTATATGTTGATGATATGCTTATAGCTGGGTCTAACATGGATCATATTAAGGGGTTGAAATGCCAATTAGCACATGCATTTGCTATGAAAGATTTGGGGGCAGCAAAACAAATCCTTGGTATGAAGATTTGCAGAGATAGGAAGAACAGAACATTGACGCTATCTCAAGCTGATTATGTTGAGAAGGTGTTGCAATGTTTCTCTATGGAGAATGCTAAAGCTGTCAGCACACCTTTACCTGGTCATTTGAAATTGACTAAGGAGATGTGTCCCAAGACACAGGAAGAGGAGGATAAGATGTCCAAGGTACCCTATGCTTCAGCTATAAGAAGTTTGATGTATGCTATGGTATGCACTAGGCCAGATATTGCACATGCAGTGGGAGTCATTAGCAGGTATATGAGTCATCCAGGATTTGAGCATTAGAATGCTGTCAAGTGGATTCTCAGATATTTGAGAGGAACATCCAATAAGTGTTTACACTTTGGGGGCTCTACTACTGATTTACAGGGCTATGTTGACTCAGATTTGGCTGGGGATATTGATACCGGGCGGAGTACTACAGGTTATGTCTTTACTGTTGGTGGGGCAGCCGTGAGCTGGGTTTCTAGGCTATAGAAGATTAATGCTCTCTCCACTACAGAGGCAGAGTATGTTGCTGCTACAGAGGCAGCCAAAGAGATGATATGGCTTCAGTTCTTCTTGGAAGAATTGGGACATCCTCAGAAGGATAATTATTTGTTCACAGATAGTCAGAGTGCCATTCATCTTGCTACGAATTCAGCTCTGCATTCTAAGACCAAACACATACAGTTGCGGTACCATTTCATTCGGTCAGTTTTGGAGGATGGACAGTTAAAGCTGGAGAAGATACATACCAATGAAAATCTAGCAGATATGTTGACAAAGGTTGTAACAAGGGAGAAGTTGAACTCCTCTTCAGCTTCAGTTGGTCTTTTAGACTAAATGTGAATAAAAGAACAGCAGAGTCCAGGGTGGTTTGATCCAGTGGGAGCCCCATGCGGTAGTTGTATTGCTACAGGATTAGTCTCCAAGTGGGAGATTTTTGTTTAGTGTGGAGCCTGATCAGTCCCCAAGTGGGATATTGTTAGATTGTGGTGACTGATCAGGAAAGTACTGTACATACTTCATAAATAGTGGGGTTCGAGGCATCGCCCCGAAAAAAAAAAATTTAGGAAGTAGCCGACATATGGCCAACATGTTATAACCCTAAAGCAGTTTAATACTTGTATAAAAAGGGCTTAGGGTTGGGTATTTTTTATATGTGGTGATACGAAATTGGTTCTTGCGGTGGTATTGAGCTGTAAGGGATTACAGATTGTAATTAGGTTATAATCACTGGATTGTAATAAGATCAGACTTGTTGTTTGGTGGACGTAGCCCAGGGATTGGGTGAACCACGTTAAATCTTGGTGCCTTGTGTTCATTTCTGTGTGTTCTATTATTTTTTGTTATTGGTTATATTTGCATGTAGTTTTTATTTCTGTCCGTGGTTTATCCTAACAGACATCTCCATGGATCATGTTGAAATATAAATTAGACATCTCCCTCATATTCAATTAGTAGGAGTATGAAACTTAGGAAACTATATCATGGTGTTGAGCCTAATGAGGCTTGAAGGTTTATTCTCTCCCACTTAATTTAGTATAGTTTCCCTCTAGATTTTACTACGAGGGTATGGGGTAGCACCCCTAAGACAAAATCAAGGGGAGTACCCCTTGTGGGGTCTTCATGTAGTGCCCTAGGTATGCTCCCTATTGCACTATAAGGTGGGGTTGAGGGGAAATGCCCCCACAGTAGCTTTTGGGGGTACCACCCCTAAAAGATCAACTGACTTTATTATTGTAAAAGGCATTGACTGCTATTTTTTTATTAGACAACATATTCTAGCCCTAATTTTGTAAGCAAAAAAAAGATTGTATAAAATGGCTTAAGGTTAGGGATTTCATAATTCAGAATGAGATTGTAGTTTCTTGTGATGGTATTGATCTATAGCAGATTATAGATTTTAATTAGGTTATAATCATGGATAATAAGAATATTGGACTTTCTATGAGAAGCATAGGTTGGTAAGAAGGTGAGTTATTCTTTTATTAGAACCTTTAATTGTGAAGAATTTGCATATATATAGATTACATAAAAAGAACCAATCTGGAAGTTAAATTAAGGAAATGTGTATTTGTTGGATATGGCATTTATGAATTTAGTTATAAACTTTGGCATTTTGGAAATTATAAAATTCTAAGAAGCAGGGATGTCATATTCAATGACAAAGTGTTATACAAAGATCATTTTCAATAGCATGAGAAGAAAGAAAATGATTATGTACTATTGGATGATACTCAAAAGGATGATATTAGTAGCTCATGCTCTAAAACAACCATAGTAACAAATACCACACACCCCAATGAATGTCAACAAGGCTATGTAGACCTCTACAAATATTTTCTCCCTCTGTGTATTTTATTTTATTAATAGATACTAGTGAACATGAATGTAGTAGTGAAGCTATGTGTTGGTTTTTTTTAAATAAAGGTTCCAAAACTAGCACCAGGATGTGAAAAGAGAGTGGATGCCTAGGGGTTAGCTAATTCCCATATTCAGCAAGAACTCAGTTAGATTTAGACCAACTTGACAAAGCACAAAGGATTTCTACACTCTAGGCTCTACAAGGCCAAGGCGGGTGCACCTATGGATTTATCACTCATTTAATAACTTTCCTTGTGCAATATTTATCCCTTATAGAAGAAGATGGTCAAAAATCTTCTCAAAATTGAAACTAACCATTAATTTACAATAGCTAACTATAACTCAATAGTTATAACAATAAGTAGATGACCAACACATAGTTCATTGTATAGAATTTAGATAATTGATTTTAATTCAAGTGTGTATTATGCAACCAAATGAGTATATCAATTTTCCTCTTCACTCATGACCAGTGCCTTATCCATTGCTACACAGAGTCATATCAGTAAATCTTGACCTATTTAATTGACTTGCAATAAAATTTATCAATTGTTAACCCTAATCCCATTCTTATGATATCCCTCCCATATATCTAGAAACCCTGTCAATTCATAGAAGAACTTACTTAATCTTGAATTAAAAGTAATAATAGGTTGACATACAACCTATCCAAAATTGAAAGAACCTTTCTCATTCAATCTCAAAGCTACAAATACATGAAAAAAGGAGATAGAATTTTAGAAACACGTATACTCAGTATTTCCCCTTGTATTCATCTTCCTTGAAAATAATACATTATTGATATAAAACTCAAGATATAACTTAGAATATGAAAAAAATTCATTCAATATTCATTATGTTCTCAAAGTATAAAATTGAGACAACATACAATTGACATAAAAGATTGGACCGACTACAATAGCATAAGCACTAAAAAATAACAAAACTCAGGCCCTCACTCCACATCTTGGAAATCCTTTTATAGACAAGGATTGAAACAAGCCTCATATGGGAGAACACATTTCAAAATTTGATTCAAAAAAAAAATACAAAGATATTCCAAGATACATTTTCTTTTACAAACATTCTTTGCATTTGGACAAAATTGGGGAAGCAATTCTGAAACTAGTAGGTGGCAATTTCCTTTAGAATTTGTTTGTACTTTAACAACCTATAATTTTCATTGTCTTTTCTTCACTTTGTCTCTTCTACCTTTTCACTGTGACTTTAACTATTTAATCATTATCCTTAGATGGCAAGGCCTTTATTCCAACTATAACTTCCCAGATGGCTATGTTAGTTTCTATATCTAGAAACTGGCATCTATGAGTCCATTCAGTTCCTCAAGGCACTTATTCCACTTATCATTTGTGCTAGCTTTAACCTCTATAGTAACCTTGCCCATATCTACTTCTAGTTTATAAAAAACATCAATTAAATCATAAACGACCACAACATCTACCTCACCATTACAATAAGCCAAAAAATGAGCATGATTTAGAATGTCATCAAAATAAGATGACCATTCTTGTCTATTATGCTAGGCACAAAATTTGGGGCTCCTATAGCAATTACTTTTACTTTATTCTGAATTAATTGTAATTTTCCCACAAAGAAACCATTCAATTCCTTCACCCTATTAATCAATTTCCTGACAAAAATAATTATCCATTTTGGTAAGTCCTTCTATGTCAACATGGATCTTTAAAACTTTCAAAAAAATTGGTGTATGGGCCTCATTTGGTGAATAAGAGAGACAGAAAGGAAATTACCTCTAAACACTAATACTCTATCCCCTACAAAACAATATAATTGCTATGTACATTTTTAGAGGCATACTTCAAAGAATTTATTTTTTGAATCAAAAAATTCTTTATGGTTCTGATCTTTATCTCTTTGCTTGATTTCAATCCCTTTTCATTATTATCCATGGCTTGGCCCATTACATCCCCTATCTGAAGTGCATAGCCCTATGTTTGCACACCTTTATCTTCAATCTCAATTGCAAGCCTAACAGTATTCTTCAATGTGCATATCTCATTTTCTAACTAGAGGCTCCTCTATTCTAAGACATACGTTTTCTTCATCTCCTACTCATTGTACCTCCTTGTATAAATAAACCTTTCATAGGCTCTATCTATCTATTCTTCTAGAACATTAATTCTATTCTTTCCAAGCAATGATGCTGAAGTCATTAGTCCATAAATATGGCTACTAGATGTAGAGTAGACATTCCAAAAGATAACATTCCCTCTAGGGGATTCTTTAATTTCCATAAGAGTAAGCTTTTCATTTCCTAGAGCTAAGCTCCATATAGCCATGGTTTGAGCATCAATGCTATAACTAAATCCTTTCAGCTCTCCTTGTTGGTTTACATCCTCAAAAGAGATAGTTTTCTCTTCTCTTCTCATTTGATCAAGCAAGAACGAGGAACTGGTATCTCATCCTCAGAAAACAATTATGCCACTTCTTTGTATCATCTCTTTTTCCCTAAGGAAAATTCTTAAGAATTTGGTATAGCTCTAATACCATGTAAGAATTTGGTATAGCTTTGATACCATGTAAAAATTTGGTATAGCTCTAATACCATGTAAGAATTTTTCTAAGGCAATAATTCAACACCAAGAACAAGAAGCTCAATAGATAGCACAAGAGAGACTAATGATGATCACATGAGAATCTCAATAATGATCAAAATGATAATGGATATTAGATGATTGGATGAATACATCATAGAAGTGTCTTGTATATAAAGGCAACTAGAATGACTAGGATTAAGAAAAGTAATAAACATCACAACTAAGCACATGTCCACCAAGAGTGGATTATCCTCTACTAATCACATGAGTTTGTGTGATTATGAGAGGATAAGTTTACATAGTTTTATCTCATAAAGAGATGTTGTAGACACCATGTGCTCTAATAAGTTGCTAACTCCTATGGTGTCAACAAGACAACTCATATGACTATGCATATTCCTAAGTGTCTACATGACAACTAATATAAAAATGCATTATCTAAAGTAAACTTAAGTAAAGTTTAATAATAATTAATTATTTACACTAACAATCTCTCTTTCCTCTTCTACATTCAAAGTTTCACTTATAGGATCATACTCTTGTAACTTTTTTACCATTTCTTCTACCCTTTCATTGGAGTCACCTAGTTTCATCTACAAGGACAATTCATTATGTTTCAATTTGAATTAGAAGCTTTTGAATTCTTCTATTTTTATGAAGTTCTCATCATTCACGAACTCCCTAGTTTCAATATTTCTATCATCAATCATTTTGGCTTGAAGTTCTAACTTTTTTTCCCTTTGCTCATCCTCAATAGCTTGAGTCATCAGGAAGCTTCTCCTTGCATTGTCAAAATACTAGCTATTCCTTGGCATGATTTTCAAAGCCTTTTCTCTTGCCATTTTAGGAATCTCCACCAACTTCTTCATTTTCCTCTTCTGATGAAGCCATGTTGAGCTTTGTGGTTGGTCTTCTTCATTACTTATTTCCACAATAATGTCATGTTTAGGAGATCCAAGATCTACTCTATTCTTGATCTCTTTAGGAACCTAAGCTATAATCTCATCAAAATTTTCTATAAATTTGTCAAACCTTGGCTAGAAGCTCTCTTCATGATAAAAATATTTGAAGGATCGATCAACCTTCTTCATTTCTTCTTCAAATCTCATCACATCTATCCATTTTATCATTCTTTCTCTACACACATTTTCATCTAGGTAATTTACAATCACATCTTCTTCCCACAAACCTTTGGTTGGTGGTAAGTTGTATCCCCTCATATGTTTTAAGGCAGTCCTAACTACACTAAAAGGGTCATATTTTCTTGCAAGAATAGTTGGCAATTTATAATCTATTAGGTTGTATATGTTTCTTCAATTTCCTTTTTGCCAATTTCAAAGTCTCCAATTTTTGAGTTGTTATCTCTCGAAGTTGTACCTCAACTAAAAACTAGAACTCTAGGATTAATCACTTTGAGTAACATGGAAACACTCCTAGGTAGTGTACCATGGGTTAGGAGTGAATCTCCAATTTATAGGTTGGTTCCTTATGATATTTCACCTATTTACTTCTTCAGATAGAAAATTAAACCTAAAAGGGAAAGGGATAGAAGGATAACTTGAAAGAAAATGTTGAAAGGTAAATTGAGGTGATACACCAAACATTAATATGAGGATATTGTTGGACTGACATGATGAAACACTTCTAAATAGTTAAAATAAGCACAATATTGATCACTAGGAACTCATACATAATTACTCATAAGGAGGAAAGCTTTAGGCAAGATGTTAAAGGGAATCATAACATTAACAATTAACTATTTGAGATAAAGAAAATAATCACGAGTTATAACTTATATAAACACCTCCAAAACCTTACTTGTAAATAAAACTAAGACACAGACTTAGAGATTTAGAATAAATCACAAAATTTATATCATATCAGTGATTCGAGCAATAGAGACACAACAAGGACTTCTAAACTATTCCTTTATTTAGATTTCAAAGGTAGTTCCACAACATTCCTCCACGTTGACTATAAGTAAAAATGTAGAAAAAGATATGAAGAACTCATAAGAGATCATGACAACATCAATTTTCAATAAAAACTCTCAGGATTTGACCAGTTAGCACCTTTTACACTTGGAAATCCTTATAAAGAGAAGGATTGCAACAAGCTTTAGATGGGAGGGGCACATGTTAAAAAAACTATTGGAAGAATACAAATATTTTTAGAAAATTACATTTTTACCTATTTTGTATTCCAATAAAACCTGAGAGGTTATTATGATTTTCACCAGGTGATATTTGTTTTAGGGACTCTTTAATTGATTCTATTTTCCTTTAATCATTAAATTCTCCTAACTATATTAGCTAGTAGAACTATTACATCTTTAACTTCTCCTATCACATCCATTTCTTCCCTGGGGCCATTCAAAATATCTAATCCTTCCTTTCAATTCCTTGGCTCTACTTTATCTAGGATCAGATCTTCATTTTCTTATTTTAGTTCTGCAACTTGAACCTATCATTTCTCACCACCTTTGGTTAAATTCTTAACTAACTTCCTAGTGAGATCACAAATATAATAGTTGGAAATTCAACTTCAAACTTTGACCCCAGATTTCTTGATGCTATGATCACAACTCAATCACTCTATCACCATAGTTAAACCCTTAACATCATTTTTTATCATGATCATGCTACAAGCAGAACACTAACCATGTCACAACTTCATAGCATCTTCTATAATTGTTGGATTCTAGCTACAATACTATGCCAAAATTGAATCTTGATTGTTGACTAAATTGGTATGAGATCACAAGTTTGCAACTTAATTCTTAAATCAACCATTAACCCCTGCAGACATGTGATAAAGCAATCACCCTTTTGTCGTGTTAACCCAAGGTTGACCTAAACCCAATGTGACCATGCAATCCATTACCTTTCATTGCTTTGCACCATAAATCTAGGCTTAAAGTAAACTCCATGTAACCATGCGACAAAGGCACATCTATCTTTTGATTTCTCGGTTGTAACTTGAAAACATAACTCAACATTAACCCTTTTGGCCAAGTGATAAAGGCATCATTGCATCAAAACCTTGACCTTAGTTTACAATTAACCCATTATGAACATACAAAAAGGCATACGAACTACTATTGAAAAATGGACACATTGGTACATGTGTCATCCTCTCGTTATGTCACTTTGGTTAAGCTTCTTGCTTCTTTTGTTAGCGACAAAGTAATAACCATAGATACCCCTTCAATCTAATGGCTTATGGTTGAGTGATCCCTTCCTTCTCCTTTACATATGTGATGAATAAAAACTTGAGATTTGGAGCCTTGTAGTGATAGCACCCTTCTACAACTTCTCTCATGGACTGGTCCTACCTTATCCATGTTTCACATCATCACTTTGTCACTATGGAAAACATCCTTGCTTCTTTGGTTAGTGACATAATGACGACCATTGATCTATCTTTGATTGAACAATTAGGAAGATTCATAATCCTCTCTCTCGACAATCAATACAAGGCCCATAATGCTATGTGTCACCTCTTTATTGCTTCACAAGCTTAACTCATGATTAGGCTTAACCATCTAAAACTACATGAACAAAGAGGAATCATATGTTCATAGCCATAACCATGAGTCTTCATTAACTCCAAGCAACCTTGCAATCAAATAGAAATTTTTGCTTCACAAGCTTAACTCATGATTAGCCTTTAACCTTGGTGACCATGTTATTGAAGCATCATAGCATTGGAACCTCAACCTTAGGTTAGGAATAAACTCATGCAACTAGGAAATAGAACAAATTTTCACTATTGCTGAAATTGGGCTCTCTAGTACACATGTTGTGTAGGCATATTGACACTTTCTTAAAATTGTGATCAACTTCAAAATATGGGCATACACCCACTATCAATCTAGGAAGATTTGACAACTGGGAAGATGCATCCATTCTCCTTAAAATACAATAGGGCCCATAAGATGGGTTTCACTCCTTTGTACCTTCATAATCATAACCTTGGATTAAGCTTTTAACCTCATGACCATGCGACCAAGGAAGAATTGCATTATCACCACCCTTTACCTCAAATCAACTTTAACTTAGGGCAACTACATGAACAGGACCTTTCCACATTATTGCAGGGTTAACTCATGATTAGCTTTAACCCCTTGCAAACATGTGAAAAATGCCTTCACATGTTCATAGCCTTAGCTTCAATTCCTCATTAACCCTAGGTGACCTTGCGATCAGATAGAATCATTGCTTCACAACTTATATCTTGACCTTAGCATTTAATCTTGTGATCGAGTGATTGGCTATTTCATTGACTACTTTCTTCCTTAGTGCATTATCATGGCTTGAATTTTTAACTAGATCCTAACCTTGTGATCAGGTGACTAGGAACATGCTATTTCAGAATTCAACCCCATGATTAAGCTTGAACACGTGTGACTGTGTGAACAAATCTTTTGTGGCATTTCCATCTTTAATCCCTAGTTATCTTGACTCTTTATGACAATGCAAACATGAAATTAACCACCTGATGATTATGTCAAACCATCACCACTGCTTTGGGGTTTAAGCCATAACCTCTCATGACTGCGCAAACAAAGCTTTTGCATGGTCTCAACTTAAAATTTTAACAAGGCTTAAGGTAAGTGATAAAATATGTAAATACACAAGTTAGCCAAACTTAGGGATATAAGAGATGAAACATGATTAATCATTTATGTATTCCTCTCATGCATGCATGGCATTTAATGATTCAAAAAGAAGAATGTGAATCATGGCCACTACCCTAGATGGAAAAGACTGGTCAACCCCATGATTAAGCTTGAACACGTGTGACTGTGTGAACAAATCTTTCATGGCATTTCCATCTTTAATCTCTGGTTATCTTGACTCTTTACGACAATGCAAACATGAAATTAACCACCTGATGATTATGTCACACCATCACCACTGCTTTGGGGTTTAAGCCATAACCTCTCATGACTGTGCAAACAAAGCTTTTGCATGGTCTAAACTTAATATTTTAACAAGGCTTAAGGTAAGTGATAAAATATTTAAATACATAGGTTATCCAAACTTAGGGATATAAGGGATGAAACATGATTAATCATTTATGTATTCCTCTCATGCATGCATGGCATTTAATGATTCAAAAAGAAGAATGTGAATCATGGCCACTACCCTAGATGGAAAAGACTAGTCTACCAATTTTTTTGCATAGTGATAAAGAATGGTAACATGAGCATCTACACAAAAATGTGCCCTTCCTGACATTTTAAGCTAAGTATTCCATATTTAATCAAATTAATTGCCAAAAGAACTCCACAATACCTATTCTTTCTAGTAAATATTTTGGGAGAATGTGGGGTGGCTAAGGGCATCCAAAAACCCTAATGACTGTGTGATCTTCAAACAAAAATACACTTTGTCAATCAAGCCCTAATTGTTTTCCTTCATCATAATATTTTTTGGGATTAACCAATTTTCTAACATTCCTAGGCACCCTTTCTACTATAATTCAAAATATGGTATACAAAATCATTATAAAATGAAATAGTGTTTGATTAAGGGTATAATATTTTCCATGCCCTTGTCTATCACTGCATAGGTAGTTTCTCTCCCCACTCCTCTATACTTTCCAAAAAACTTTGATCAATGAATTGCACATTCTTATAGAGAATTAGATGCATGGCTAGAGAATAGTGATGAAACTTGAAATTCTCAAATCTCCCTTCCTAAGTTGCAACAATATCATCATAAATTGTATTGGCTATGTAGGTGACATAGTCATATCCAACATTAAATTAATGTACTAGTCTTGGATATTCAATGCCATGATGCAATATGCACCAATAGAATTCATTGTTTGATCTAAGCATAGGAATTTGTTCAACTATATTCTTAAGATATCTCTAAGAAAACCCTAGAGGCATAAAGTCTCCCACCTTTTTAGGTATATCTCCTTTCTCCTTTTTCCATGAGAATATGCCTTGTCATAATTCTACTCGTGTTGAAACTCTTGTGGTTTTTGAAATTCTCATTGAATTTATCTAGGTCAATTGGCATAGACATAGGTCCTCCCAAATCAAAAGTTTCAATAAATGTCTCTTTATCTAGTGCATAGAGTAAACTCCTATATCCCTTGTGGAATGATTTGCTGAAAAGGTTGAAAGATTTTATCAATGCCTTCACCAGATTTACATCAACAAACACCTCAGGAATGATCAATTTTACTAAATTCTTGTTCAAGGGGTTGGATATAGTGACCTTTTCTGTCCTATTCTTGAAAAAATACCAAAACAATTCAATCTCATTCCTGTCTGACACCTTTGCATCCCTATAGAAACTATATGGGTCTCTACATTTATGATTGTTTGTAGACTAAAGGTTGGAGGAACCTAGTAAAAAATCAATCCATTTGTTAGTGAAAGGGCTAGGGCTTTTCCCTTTGGATGCAACTTCTTCAATTTGAGCCTAGGAAATCAATTCTCCTTCCTTCTATGTCATAGCTTCAAAATATCACAATTTTGAACTCTATATACTAAATATTTTGCTGCATCTCAAATTTCACTCTATAACTAGTAATAAAATCTCTGTTCTTCTTAGCATTTATCCTTTTCTATAATTCAGAGCATGGCATTAATGACATTAAACTAGCATGCTCAAAATATTCTCAATACTGCAAAAGTTGCTTTGTCTTCAAATTTGACACTATTTATACTTCCAGCTAATCATCCTTTTCCAACTCAAACATGCACTTTATAACTTTGTTTTTTTCCTCTAAAACTATGGATTGTGAAGTGGCGATCATCTTCTTTTCCCTACTTCTTAGTGGCTTCCTATCCTTCTTTATTTTTGGTCATGACCATGTCAAAAGGGCTATATTTTCCATTTCACAACTTTGCCACATAATTTTTTGACTGCCAAGTTGACCTTGCAATGTTATTCTTCACATAAATCTCTGCTTGACAACCTTACTTTCTTGTTTACCATGTGGGCCTACAAAGAGTTGAAACCCTTAGTTAATCCTTCATCACAATGTCACAATGGTTAAGGGCTTATAATTCCATATCACAAAGATGTAGCAAATATTGTCAACCTTAACATCATCAATGCATCATAGCTTAAAATTAAACTTCTTGTCAATACCCCAAGAAGTCACAAATTGTATTACTTTGACCATCTCATAGCTTCATAGTCATTCACCTCTTCATTTCATTAACCATAGTGACCCATTGAAATGGTTATTTGACCTTTTATCACAACATCTCTTCCTTAAACTCTAATTGTAGCTTAACACCTGTGAAGGTGTGAAATTGCCTATCTCCAATTTGTGGCTTACCCTCTAAATTGAACCTTTATCCTTGCAAGGTAATGAAGTTCATCTTTTAAACTTGTCACCACTTAACTTTGGTTTATGACTTATCATTCATGATGCTTGCGATGCTGCAAAGACTTCAACTTTAACCTTTGCACCACTTTGCAACTATCAAATACATAACATCTTTAAACCTTGTGGTGTAACAAACACTACCTTAGATTTGACTATCACCCTTCTCACTTCTTCATGACTATAAACCTTAACTCATCTTACAACCCTACAATGTTGTGATGACAAGCTATCTCCACTTCTCCACCTTAAACCTAGGTTATTATTAACTATAAGAGATGTTGCGATGGCATAGAACCTGACTACCTATATACCCTTTTTCATCTTTTCAACTTGAAATTTATTAAGTGAAACATAAACTATAACCCTGTGATCTTCAGTTTATCTCCACTTCGCGGCCACAACTTGAAGGATAACCTCATTACCCATGATGTTGCAATGACCTTGTAACTAACTACTTTGCAACTTCATAGTTAGCAGAGTGGTTAGAGACCAAAATAGGGAGATGAAGCAATCAAAGTAATTTTGTGACATCACAACATAAAACATTTAGGGTCATGACTTAAGATACATGAAAAGGTCAAAAGACTTAGGGATATGAGAAATCAAACATATAGCCAAAGTTTTAATGTATCCCTATTTTATACTTACAGATCAATTTATGAATAATCTTGCAAAAAATAAGCTATGATTATTTCTCTAGGGTTTTTTCTTAAGGAGTGACAACAGTTTAATAAACCCTAAATTTTGGAAACACAATTTTTTCCTAAATTTCACATGACATCAAAAAAAATTAACTTAGTGAAAATTTAGTCTATGAGTGGCTCTATCTGGGGATGATGGATAACTTGTATCCATGTAAGAATCTATAATTTATGGGTTAAGAAAACTAGATACATGACAGCATTGTAGAGAAATGCCTGAAAAAATAGGGGAACCAACAGAACAAACAAGAATGACAAGAGTGTATAGCTATTTACAGAATATACAAAACCCTAGACTAATGTTCATGGAAAAACAAGCATTTCAATAGAAATATCTTTTCAAGAATTATCCATGAACTGGAAAATCCAAAATATCCCCTGACAATTCCTTGATAAAATAAGAGTATTTTCCCCAATTTTCATGAATTAGATATGGGCCTAACCAAATGGGATCAAACTCTCCATGTCTGCTCTTTTTTTATAATCTAGCATTCCATAGCAATACCATATCTTTAGGCTAAAACTTTATTGCTACTATCCTTTTTTATATAAGTGGTTAACTTGGACTTGCAACTTTTCATTTTGGGCAAAACCATCTCTTTTTGTCTAATCCAATTGCATGACATCATCAATTTTGATTTTCATTTCATCAAATATGTGCGAGAAGGTCATGATCTTGGTTCTTCATTATGAAGGCCAATGTTCTAGCATTACCCTTAGGTGGCTCGGGACTCTTCACCACTTTAGTCAATTCCTTTATTCCTTCCTCAATTGTTAGCTCCAACTGTCTCTTCTATTGAAACATAACCTCTCTCTTCAACCATGATGGTGTGATTCCCATAGGTGACATGTACTTAGCTAAAGAGCTTGGTCCTAAAGTAGGCTCATTTCCCTTATCACTTCTCTCTGAAGTCTTCTCATGTCAAGGAAGATCCTCACAAGTAGTCTTTGTACTCTATTCGGCTAAGGATCTTGCCTATGTATCTCCAAGAGTTTGTTAATTTTCTTCCAGTATTTTTCCCTCCTCAAATATTTCATTGATAGGAAGTTTTTTGAATTCTCCTTCATTTCTTGACCTTCTAGTTGAGCTTCATCTATTGGAGGAGGTAGAGCTACTGACCCTTTATCTAGAATGGTGGTCATATCCTATGGTGGATGTGATGGAATGCCCAGAGGTCCTTGAGGTAGAGGAGGTAATTGATTCCAATCCTCTCCTAAAGCTTCACTCATGGGAGTATCTCTGATCTTATCCCTCACCATCTCAGTGTCCACTTCTTAGCATGAATGTTGATGCTATGAGAAAAAATTTCAGAACAATGTTATGACTTTGATTGTCATTGATGACAACATAGTAAGACTGACAGAGCAGCAAATTGAGATTTATGTATTGAGTACATCACATTATGTATATACTCATGTGCATTTAATAGCATATACTACAGAATGTATTTGACATGTGGTTAAGTGCACAAAACATGAATCGACAGAGTATAGAAGATATTAATGATTTATAAAGAACTACAAGGAAACAGAGCATTGGAAAAATAGTCTATGTTGTATGATTAATATAACACATTGTGTTTGGAATGAAGGGTTTTGTAGTTAATTGGAGGAAGCACACTAACAATTGATGATGTTAAAAAGTGTGTAGGTATGAGAGTCACACAAGTGAGAGTTTGGTAATAACTGTGAGCCAATAGCATTAATTAAATGTGTATTTCATTTAATTAAATATGGAGCCAACTCAAATGAATGTTAAGTGTATGGAGCTGACTCAAAAGATTAATAATTGAGTATGGTATAAAGGAAAGATGTTTTTTGAGTTCTAAGACCATCATTGTGTTTGAGAAGTAGAGAAAACTTGTAAATTGTGAAGTAGAAGAGCAAAGTAATCTGCTAATGCGTGTAAGTGACCTTAAGGATTACTGATGAGTTCTAGATTTGTTTGCATGATTTTAAGGTGAAGAAGTCTGACATATTGGACAGATGAAAAGAAAAGAGATTATTTCAAATCTATTATTCTGAAAGGAATAGTACCAAGATCAATTGGATAGTGGGTTCATTGATATGATCCTGAAGCTATTTGGACAGTGGGTTCAGCTACCTTCTACAACTCCTAACAGGGTTGGAATCTCCTAACATGGATTCAAAGTCTCCTAACAAGGACTCTTTGTACTAAGTATTGTAATAGACTCCTAATAGGGTATATCCTCTAACAAGGAATATTTAGATTAGTACATTATTTTGTGGTCATCATTCCCACCAGGGATTTCCCTTTGATCAAGGGTTTCCCTAGTCAACATATCTGGTGTATGTGTATATGCACATTTCTTTATGATTTTTGTTTACTTTGGTTGATAAAGTAAGAATTTTTTAAGATTGATACATAACTAATTCGTTGCCCCCCCTCTCTCAATTATATTGGTGAACTATTACTTCTAACACCATTGTTATAAAATCAAATTCTGAGAGGTCAAGGACATTAGTTGCTTCACTCTCCATCTCTACTATCCACTTCCAATCTTCATCTTTTGAAGTTGATACTTGGTTAGGCTCTCTTGGAGAAGATGGAGGTGTATGTGTAGAACTTCTACTCCTCTCTTCCTATGTGGCTTTGGTCAAGTGGGTTCTTTAGTTAAAAGGGACAAATTATTTTTGTTCCCCTTCTTTCTCATCCTCAACTTCTAAAATGGTTTATGGAACTGTGGGGATAAAGTATTATTTTTCTTCAATCTTCTTCTTTGTGTACCCACCGTAGTTGTTTTGATCATTTCTCTCTTTGGAGCTAAGATGGAGGCTTCTTCCTTTGTAGTTGTTAGTGATAGGACCCTTTTTTCCTCTCTTTGTTCCTCCTCTTGTTGTTCTAGTTGTGCCTATTCTATTGGCTCAACTTGGTTAGCTTTCTCAACTTGCTCATCTTTCTAAGCTTGCTCAACTTAATCTACTGATGTTTGGGCCTCATCCACTTGTCTCTTTAACCTAGGGGGTGCCCTCTTCCTCTTCTTTCCCTTATCAGCCTCAAAGTACTCAACCTCCTTCTTATCTTGATGTACAACTCTTTTCCTTACTAGGGATTGAGTGGGGTAGGTTGGTACAGTGACCTTTGCACCTTTACCTTTGATAGGCCTTGTTGTGGCTTGCAGAGGTATGGCCTAAGGAACTAGATCCATCTAAAATGGCTTCTGGATCCATTCCCTTATCAATTCAATTATATGCCTAGCCTAATGATCTATGTCATTATTTTCCTCTCACCCTATCTCTACATTCATGATAGGCTTGTCCTAGATTTTGTCTCTATTGTATAAAGTATCCATAACTTCTAATACATCCTTTTCCATAACCTTGAGAGGAATCTTCATCTTTAGCATATTTTCCTGCTAGGTATAGACTTGTCCTACAATAATCCCTTATATATGTATCATACTCATCTATTGCATTCATCCAATGATCTTCTAAGGCATCAACATGTACAAATTATTTTCCTACCAAATGCTAAACTATTCCAATATTGTCAAAGAATGGATGAGGGGAGTTGTATTCTTCCAAGGTATATTGATCCCATTTAGAGTCAAAGGTGGCAATGTCTTGTTTCTACTTCACCTCGAATGCACCAATTGTAATTGGCTAGACCCATGTCTTCTTATGTTATTTCCTCACTCTGTCACATGCAGAAGTGAGTTGTTGAGCTATCTCTAGAAGAATCAGGTTGTGTGAGGGATATCTCATAAGATTTTTGGGGCATAGAAAAGTACCAGCTACCCAAAGATATTTGGAGGTTTTGAATTCAATGTAGTAGACACTTATCTCTACGATTCAAGTTGTCACCTCTATTGACATTCTTTTTATGTAGTTGTATATGTGAAAATGCGGCCTATGCTAACACACACACTTCAACATGGTCCTTATTTGCGGATTCATCCCGAAATGAACATTAGATTGTTCATTCAAAAATCAGCTGGCAAGGCGACCTTTTTCCTTCTATCTAAAGGGAATTGCTTGTTAGATATCCTTAGATTTGAGGTGTTAAGAAACCAGACCCTCTAAGAATGAAGGATTTAAGAAATGAAATTAATCTATATGATTGTGCAGATTAATCTAGAATGAGAAATGCATTCTAATCTAGGAACAATTGAAACAAAACTAGATTAACCTATGCATATTAAGCTAAATAAATTTAAACTAAGAATGCACGATGTATGCAAAAATGTGAGAAAATGTGAGCAAATGTGAGTATGAATTTCAACAGAAATTCAATGCAAATTCTAATTCATCCTCCTCAAAATGAAGAGATGAGGGTCTCTTAAATAGACTTTCCTAGAATCCATCAATGGTTGAGATTGATTCCAATCAACAGTCAAGACTGAAGATGAAGTTCAGTCATAAAGGAAGATTCCCAAATTAGAGGGAGTTAACTGATTTCTTTTGAGTAGAATAAGGAGTTAATTGATTTAATTTGAGTAGAATAAGCAGTTAACTGATTTAATTCCTTGTTGATCAATAGTGAATTGGAAATTTCCTTTTTTGAATTGAAGAGAGATTTTGGTGAGATATTTAATTTAATAAAATGAGATATGCTCTCATAATTACCTTTTCTATTTAATTAAATAATTCTTTTTAATTAATTAGAGACACTTTTCTTATTTAATTAAATAACTTCATTTAATTAATTAGAAATGGCTTCCCATTTAATTAAATAACTTTGTTTAATTAATTAGAAATGGCTTCCCATTTAATTAAATAACTTTGTTTAATTAATTAGAAGTAAGTTCTCCATTTAATTAAATAATTTTGTTTAATTAATTAAAATAGGCACATTTATTATATTAAATAAATTTAATTCCATAGTACATTAGCCTTAGGATATAATTTAATTTAATCAAAGTATAAATACTTAGTAATTAAACTAAATATTAATCAATAGGTTTAATGTGACTAATATGAGTAAATACTATAGGAATTGAATAAAAAGCATGATGAATGAAAATTAGGGTTTTTTGCATATGACAGTTAAGTCAAGTAGTGAGTAGCCGAATAAGAATTTTCCTAGTGACAAAGGACTTAAGATTTATCAGAAATAGATCAGAATTGGTATCATGGCAATGAGCCAATTTTGGGGTATTACAGTAGTCACCTTTAATGAGTCTAAAGATGGTGAAAATGAATCCATTAATAACCACTTTGTATTCCACATTCTCATCGAGAGCTTTTTTTTACCATTTGTGGGTATACCACATAGGGCCAAGCATTTGCATCCTGCATGCTTCCCTTGTTATACATCACTCGATAGTCTGTGGTTCTTTCACACCATGTATGATATCATATAGAACAAAGGATCATTTTTAATGGTGACTAGCTACCCATCCAAGTTATCACTTAGGATGGTGGCCTAATCAATGAGCATCTTCACGATCCTTATGGTTTCAATGAAATTAACCATCCATGTTTGAAGTTGACCCACTACAAGAAGACCCATAACTCTACTTAGGAGGATAATCAAGTGTCTGATGTCATCTTTCATGTACCCTATGGTCATATCCACCTTACCTACTATGCAGCCCAAAGGTGTCCTATCAATCAGGAATGAAGATTGCACTAGCTCCTTAGCCTCTTTCTCATTATCTTTATACCATTGTTCTGCTCCATCATATGAAATTTGGAGGTACTAATCCGTCCTTAGAAGGTGAAACACTTTTTCTATGTTTTGGGTCAAAGGTCCAAGACTATCTCTCTAGTTACATTCTTTACTACTTTTTCCTTGATCACATAGTTCTCTTCTAGTGTCATTATCAAATCTAAGTATTGAACTAATATGGGGTGAGATATTGCATTCACTATCCTCGACCGGATCAATCTTAATACCATAGAAGACCTTTCCCTTGGTTTATTGCAGTCAATATGTCCCAGCTCTATGTCTTATATTTTTATGTGCCCATTCTAGAATTATGACTTCTTTGGGACGCCTTGATACTTAAAAGAAATAGGTTTTGGTGCTAGCTTTTGTGCCATGGAAGATAATGAAGATACCATTTAATCTACATGAAAGAGGAAAAAAGTAGTCTTACATTATCAGAATGCAAAAATAAGACTCTATAAGATTCTAAGTATCATCAAAATGAAGCAAAACACTAGTCAAAACAAGTCAAAATGTAGATTCTCCCCCTAGAAAGGAATGATGTTCAAGTTAACACACCTAGTGCACCCTTATAGGTGTGCTAGTGCAATTTAATAGCCCTGAAATGGCCATTTTGTACAATTATGCATATATGCATGTGTACAACTAGGCAAGGTGCGCACATGTGCATTGCACAATGACTTGTGAATTTTTTATATTTTTTTTGGGGGTTAGGATTTCCTTTAGTTCTTTGTGTGTGAGAGGAAGTGCACACATGTGCACTTCATAGGGGTGCACATATATGTACCTTTTTGAAGTGTCTTAGTTCTTTTTTAGTTATATTTTTTAGTTTTTATGTTTTGTTTTGTTTTTTTGAGTTTTTTGAAATGTGTGGAGGTGCACACATACTCTAAGAAGAGTTCATATGTGTACCTCTTTAGGTGTTCTAACCTTGTTGTAGTTGTAGGAGGATAGGACAAGTGCACTATCAGAGGGAGTGAGGGTGCAGAGGTGCAGTTCAACAAAGAGAGTGGGAGTGAAGTGAGGTAAGAGGGGGTGGGGGGGGGGGGGGGGGGGGGGGGGGGGAGGGGGGGGGGGGGCTTTTATATGTTCCAAGGAGATGCACACCTTGGATAGGTGTCCATGTGTGAACCTCCAGGGGTGCACATCTATGCACTTTTGAAGGGAGCACATCTGTGCACCTCCAAAGGGTGTGTATATGTGCACCTCTTAAAGGTGCACATATGTGCACCTATCCCAAAGATGACCATTTTCCCCATCAATTCTAATTTTTGTCTCTCTCTCTCTCTCTCTGATTGCTTGGACTTTCCCATTCAAAGATTAGAGTTTGACCCAAACCTAGGGAAGGGTCCAAAATGACCTAGGCACCAAACTAGGAGTCTTATAGGGTAAATTAAAACTAAGGGGTCCTCATTTTTTGATTGAAAATGGAGTGTGTGTTGTGAAGCCACAACAATCTAATACAATGCATGGAACACTATTTAGTCAACTCAACTAATAAAACTTATGTGCAATCACTCATACTAAAAATTTGACAATAGGGTCATCAATTCCATCGATTGACATACATCAATTGTCCCATTTAGCTTTTTTTAATTTCTCAACTTCATTTCTTGTTGTGCATCTTATTGACTTTGGTCTATCTAGGTTAGGGTATCCTATTACTTGGTAAATGATGGCCTTGTTGATCTTAATTGACCCACCTTATAACCATAATTTCATATCATGAATATGAGTCAACACAATCTTTATCCATTACGCTTTGAAAACTTTAGGAAAACCTAGGGCACTAGTAAGCCCTTTCTCAGCAACAATCTTATACTCATCCTTTAGTAGTCCATTATCACACAGCTTCCCATAAACTAGTCTTAGTTCAAAATCTCTAACTTCTCCATTTTTTTATATTTAACAATTTCATACATCTTGAATTGTTATAACCTTTGGTGGAATTGATCATAGAGAACCAATTTCATCTTCTATTGCTTCAAAATTTGAACAGTCCCTGAAATTAGGTTGAGGACATTAATTTTTCCTCAAAATTTGTGTGTTACTCTCCTTCAGCATTTCACTCAGAGTTGCAGTTGATGTTATTTCAAACTAGGGTTTTGAAACAAATTTTTCTTTGACAACCTTAGAAATTAACTAGCTCAATAATAAAAAATTTACTTACTGAATTATGTCAAATTGCCAATGGAACACTGTGATTTGCTTGCTTTGTCACCAAATTTTCCTTGATCACCTCTAAATCTCTTGTGCACTCAAATTTTCTTGGTAAAGTAAAATGAATGCCCAAATTTGATGTATATCTTCAATTTTGCTAATTAGGTCTATAATAAATGCATTTGTACTTTGGTAGGTGTACAATAGTTGTCTGAGCCTTTTGCACCTCTTTTGAGAAACTCAATCACTATCACCTTGTTTGGTTAATACCAATTTTCTCGACCAATACATCATCTCGATCTTCGTAAGTTCTCATTCTATATTGAAATACTCAGTTAACAAAGACTAAATTATTGATTCTCAAATTTGTCCTAATGCATCTTGATTCATATTGATATGGACTTTTAACCATTTACTTGTTAGGAACTTATGTATGATATTTCATTAAGTATGCAGTCCCTTGCATGCCTTCTTTTTCTCAATTAGATCACATGTGATCACTTGATCCATTAGATTTGGCGATCTCATTTTTACTTTCTCCATTGCTTCTAGCTTTCACTGTCTCTTTCCATGCTTTCTTTACTTTAACTTTCCCTTTATTGTTTCCATTGTTTGGTGTTGGTTCTCGAGTCCTATAGTTCTTACTAACATGTACAACCTTAAGACAACTAAAATAAACTAGGTTTCCATTCAACCATTTCTTATAGTTACCCCTAAAATGTGTCTTTATGCAATTCTTTGGAATGTGCCCATACTTTCCACAATAATAGAAATTATACCATGTATTGTAATTCCAATTGTAAGAGATACCTTGCTTAGGTGAATGTGTTTTCTTTTAAGATGTCTAGTTAGATTTTTCCTTGGATTTGCATTCAAATCTAGGTGTAGTGGGTGCATCACTTTTATTTGATCTACATTCACGTGCTTGGTTTTTGTTGGTGTTTTGAAACACTATGGTTTCAAATTACCTCGATGAAAATAAGAAACATCTAGGAGTGGCTACTTCCCATCTTTAACATACCCTTTTATACACCGAAAAAACTATAAGGCTAGACCCGTATACTACTTCAGGCTCTAAAAAACTTAGGGGGGTGTACCTCAAATTCACTTATATGGTACTAGTGCTAAAACATACGCTTGAATCTAACAAAGCATATAAAAATCCTTAATCTTCTAACACCTGTGCAAAGATCTCAGACATGGAATAGCTAATAACATGACCAAAGAAATTGATAAGCTAAGTGAGGGAATCATTTTTAATTCTTTCACCATGAAAGGAAAAAATATTTGATTATTCATGTTGATTTTAGGAAAACCCCAAATATGCAAGAGTAAGAACAAGTTGATCCTATAGCTGATCAGTGCCTTATCTATTGGGTAGTTCCATAAATCACACTTATACATCTATAATACCAATGACATATTCTATACATCAAGATATTAGATCTATCTTATGAATTTGTGAATCAAACATCGGTGTTTATAAAGACCTCATTCTTATGATGTATCCTTCTCAAATAACCAGCAACCCTATCAAATACACAAACATTTTCTTGGCCCTTTGTTCCAACAAAAAAATCTATCATACACACAACCTTAAGGGGATGCAAATGGGTCTCAGTTCTTTGTCCCTAAACCACATAACATTGTAGATTACTAAGATAGGAGATGAGAATCAGAATGAAACTAAGAAGATTCTTGCTCATTTGTATTCATTTCTTTGAAACTATAAATTCAAGATGCATGTAAACAACTCATGAAACCACTAAATAGATAAGAACTATCTATGTTATCTTAACTATGATTTTTCATACAAGAGAAATATGCTGAAGAATGTGGTATCACAGTGATGAAAACACATCAAAATAGGAACACTGGTCTCACAATGAAAATTGCCAACCCTTACAATGGATGAGAAAGAGAAAGATATAGAAGAAGAATGGAATCCTAGATCTAATATGGAAGTGACATGTGTCCACTTGAATCTCCATTCTTTGTTATTTTAAAATATTTCTCATCTTTCTACCCATGAAATCTGATTTGGTTTCCATCATTGTTTTATAGCAAACCTGAAATATCTCTTCTTCAATGATGAAAACCCTTGTATTACCAAAATATCTAAAGTGCATCATGAAATGCTGATAATATCTTGATTCAACTAACTTGGAGGTGACAAAACTTTCCCACAACTACATTCATGCTACCTTTTATGTTCACTCAACTTATCATTTCACTGGAAATCAAATCTGGATTGCCCCAGCTAAATGAAATGGAAAAATGGGCACCTGAGACAAATCCTTGCATAACATGAACAACTGGCCTCCTATGCAAAAAAAAAATCCAGAAATAAAAATTTCATTCTCTCTTGATTCTGGTGATATATAATAGTTCTATATGGACTTATCAGAAACTCCCAAGATCTTAGTTTGAAATTCATGTCCTTAGCAAGGCTTTGAGACTACATTTCATTTTTTTAAATATTCCAAAGTTTGAACTATAGCTTATAACATTTGTTTATTTAAAATGACCCTGCACACATTTTTGAGGGAAAATAATAAAAAATTATTATTTTATGCAGTTTGAACTTTCCTCCAATTTTCCATCTGGGTCAAACTAGTTTGATCGGCCCTACCACATGTCACACTCTAATAGGTTGATTTTTGTACAGTCACCTGACACCCACCATGTGTCACTATCTCATTGGTCCTCTATTCTACCATGTGGCCACAACATCAACCTACCACATCATTGGTCGCTATGTCGCATGACGAGACAGCATTGTGCCGCATCATCATGACATAGCGATGTTGTAACATGTGGCAACTCGATCTATGTTAGCATCCTATTGGCATCACCACATCACCATCCTATCACTACACCACCTTAGCCTAACATGTCATCATTTGCTATGTCACATGATGAGTCATCATTGTGCCACATCATCATGACATAACAACATTGTGACACATAGCATTCCTAGTCACCTCAGCACCTTAGGAAGTGTGCCACATCTAAGTCGCTATACCACATGTCAATTTTTTATTGGTCCACCTGGTGCCACATATTGTTACCTATCTCTTTTTGGTAGGTTCCTCGATGATCCACATCAGCACACTTATAATTTAAAATTAAGGTGTCACCTCATCCAACTGGCCACAGGGCCCATGGGAGCACTTAGTTTTCCTTCAAAAGGCACTCATCTTCAAGACAAGTTTATCTTGTGTACTTGGGGTTATAAAAAAATAAAACTCTTCCTACAATAACCATGTGGGATAAATCCCCTTTACAATTCTTGTATTTTTCTTCATATTTATGCTAGCAATCAACTTCTCTGAAAAATGTATATAACAGTAGCCTCGGTAAGATATCATCATAGCATTTTGAACTAACGTTTTGTGCTCTTCTCCTTTCATCACATCAAGGACTCTATTCTACACATTGTGGGCTAGGCATCAAAACTCCAATGACAAGGAACCATAGGCATGCCCAGTTGAGGAAGGTCGCCCTTTCTCACAACAGTGGACTAACGAGAGTGGTAAGGACTATAGTAAGCAATGAGTGAATGCCCTTTTTTATAGGCCCCCAAGATTAGAATGGGCAGCTCATGGATGAACAGAATGGTGGCATTTACTTTAGGCACCCCTGCATATCCATCCCGCCCTATCCCTACTATCTATATTGTCCTTTGCTTTTGGCTTTGTTGCCTTTCCTAGTATGGCACATTGTTGAGTCAACTACAGCATCGACAGATGCAAAGGGTTGGTTTACCATGTCCTATTTTGCCAACATCTCCATTCCCTAGCACATCTTTTATTGCTCCTACTACTTCTACCATGCTTTCTCCACTATTTTTTGCTACTTTTCAAGTTGATAACGTGAGTGAAAAAGGGCACTAGGAGGAGTGAGCATATTGTGTGGTAAAAAGAATGTTTTAGGGTATAATTTAGTGGCTAATATTCATAAATTGGCTAATTTTAGAATTTTTTGACTAGTAATTTGGCTAATAATTTAAGATTTGATACAACCTAAATCACCATAGTTTTATAAAATTCAGTTATAGAATATTTAAAATCGCTCAATAATTTATTTTATTAAAAAATTTAAACTCAAATATTCGCCACAATATTCATTACATTAATAGATTTGAGTTACCTAAATATAATATATTAATGGAGAAATTAATTTGAACTAACCAAAAATTATCATAATTATTAGTTACTTTAGGGATATATCACCAATATTTATTTTTCACTATTGATTTAAAGTATATGTAACGATTCTCATAATATTCCACAAGGTAAAAAAATGTTCAATTTTGATTTGTAATATTACATGGGGATTAATGAACTTCCTATTATTATTGAGATTCATCAATATTTTATACAAAAAAAATTATGATTAAAAAATAATCACCAATATTAATCATATTTAGAATAAAAAATTGAGAGATTCGCCAATAGAAATAATTTTGTTTTTTCAAAATAATGAAAGATTCACCAATATTTTATTTCTTTATTTGGAGGTGGCTTTCTTCAAGTTTACCCTAGAATGTTTCTTGCAGGGAAAACAGAGCATGGAAGAAGTGTAGCACGGTGGGGTCAAATGAAGCAAAGGGAATCCCTTCTACATTAATCACTGCATCTCCCCAATCATCTTCTTTCTTTCAAAAACAGGCATCTTCTTGTTTCTTTGTTTCATCCTTTCAAAAGTGGGAAAAAGCAATAGTTGACACAGTGTGTATAAAATTAGGAAAAGCTGCAAGAAAAGTTGCTCATTGAAAAAGCTGAGAGATGGATCACATGAATTGATCTTGAAAACTTTCTTTTCTTCTACATAGTTGCCATAGACCCGGGCCTCATTCCATTTGATGAAATATTAACAATATTGTCTTATTGGGAAAAGCCTTTGTACAGTCATTTTAAAATCATTGTTGGGATATGATCTAATAATTATAGACTTCCAACTTCCATGGAAAATCTCTGACTTGACCAAAAAATTCGTTCATATGCCATCTAGATTCGTAACTTTGTGATGAAACTGGGGCAATGATCCATAAAGATCCTCTACTTGGTCTTGGCAATGGTCTCATGAATGAGAGTGTGTGATAAAGTTGACTTTCTCCTTTTTATTATTCCTTGTGTATCTACACTATTTCTATTCTCTTGTTTGACCCTAAAATGACATATGTGCATTCACAGAATTATATAATTATGAAAGCCACTAAACCCTCCTTTTAGCATCTTCGCATCTAATAGCATCAGTCGGGCCCCGAAGTAGATCTAGCTAAAAAAAAATCATTTTCAAACAACTAAACTATCAAATTGATCTATTAATCATTTGATGTTGATTTGATCAAAATTTAATCACTATTGTGTCATTTAATAACTGACTTTCAACCTTTCCTACAAACTACAAGTTTCATGCCAAGAGGTGTTTTGACTAGCTTTAAAAACTAATTAAAACACCTAACCAGGCTCTGAAAACATATGCACTAATTATTTGTTCCACATTCTTACACGCTACTGAATTTCGTCTTGTGAAGAATTATCAGTCAAAAGATATTGACTTTCAAAGTTGACCTCTCAGAACTACCTGCAAGCAAACATGTTAGAATAAACGAATACTTGGGAGCATGAAAACTAGGGCATTGGTTCACCATCATGAGGAGAGTATAAATCTAGGATTAGGGCTCATGATGAATAACTGGGCAGATTTGGTGAGTAGTCAAAATGGATTACTCAAAATTTGCAAACTCGAAACACTGGTAGAAAGGATTTTTTTGCAAATGGAATGGACCTTGGAAAGTGTGCAAACGGATTTGTCAAGACTTGCAAACAGACACACTTAAATAATTTTCAAAGTAGAATGCAACTATATAATCCATTCAATCCCACCTATCATAGATTCAGAGTTATGACATCCCAAATAGGGGTACCAACCAATTTGCACCTTTTGACACTAGTAAAACTTTACAAATTGCATTTGGAATCGCTTTTGAAAACTTATTAAACAGATTCATCATAAGCTAAAAATTGAAACATAGCAAGTCTCTAAGCTCTAGAATGTTGTACAAAAGGAATTTTCTCATTTTGATCAACAAGGTCAAAGTTAGAATGAGTCAAATAGGGGTGTCCAAATTTTTTAACAAATTACATCAGCATGACAACAATAAATGACCGACTTTGAGGGATTTAAAACCTATTCAAAATGACTCAAAATATAAAACATAGGTTCTTTGATATGGATATTAAATAGTTCCAAAGTGGTGAGTCATGAAACATTACTAGGTGTGAGATATTCAAATGCAAACAAGGCCTCTTGTCATTATTTGACACAGGCAAAAATGTAGATTTGGCCATTGCTCAAAATGAAACTTCACAGAATGACTCAGAATGGAAATTTATCTTCACAAAATGAGTGGATATACTGACTACAAAATGTTAGAAATATTAAACACCTATTAGGCCTCAAACAGACAGTTGGGTAAACATGCATTAAAAAGCACTTATAGAGCTTGATTTTTAGGATGGTACTCAAAATCAAGGCTTCAATTTTGAGTCCCAACAGTGTCCTTGCTTCTTGAAATTAAAATAGTTACCAATAAACTGAGGTATAGGGTTTTACATACCATTTTTTCACCTACATATGTTAGCAGTGTGTCTAAGTTTACCACAATGATGACTAGTAGGTTTTCCTTTGGATTTTGCATTTCTTTGATCTCCATTCTTTGATGACTCTCCTTCCTCGGTAGATGAAGAGTGCTTGTCATGTCCTAGACAAGAAGTATCATCGGAGGACCTTGGTGATCTCATCAGTTGTTGAAATTATCTGATAGTTTCACTTGGTTTGTTCATTCTTGCAAGTATTTCTTTCTTAGATCTTAACTCATTTCTTTGTTGGTCACTTTGTAATCTCAAATTTGTGATCTCCATGTCCTTTACGTTACACTCTTGATTCATAATTAACAACTAGTTCATCATGTCCAACTAATTGTTTATGAGATTTTGCACCTCAAATGATCTTTCTTCAAGTCTAGTAGCCATTTATCTTTTGTCTTCCTCAGCCATGACTTTTCCTTCTTCTGATTTCTTTTTTTGTTTAGTCACTTCACATAATCTTACCGATTGAATTTCTTTGTTTAGAATTGTGTTCTTCTCCAATTGATCTTCTATTGTTACATCATTTCCATCAGTATTCCTACTGCTAAGAAATCCTTGTGTATCAACTTCCTTGTATATTGTATCATTTTGTTGAATGGCTGTTTCTTTTCTTTTCTTTAAGGATTTCTTCAACTCATCTTTTGCTCCTTCAAGTTGTTGTAATATGGTTTGGATTTCAATCATCTGGTTCTCACTGATTTTTTCCATCTTGTATTCCTCCATCTTCAAGATCTAATCCTCTCAAGCTATTAGACTTTTTCAAGAGAAATGAACCCTGATACCAATTGTTGGAAATCTTAATGGGAAACAAGATACTAAGAGGGGGGTGAATCAGGATCTATAAAAAATTTCTCTAAAAAAAAAATCACACCTAATCCATCTCATATCTCAAATCTTATACCATAAAACATAAACATGTAATGTTGAAACAAAATTTATCTAAGCATAGCATCCATGAAAATCATCAACACATAACATAATTTTTTTTTTAACCTAGAAACACTTCAATATGAAGGTAAAACTATGGTGGGGATGAAACCCACAAATATTCACTATTGTAACAAAAAAATTAACTTGATAAGGTTACAATTTTGATCATATCAGATGATCTACCTATGAGGGGTATTCTCTATTAAAAGTGTTTAAGATTTTTAGGTCTTACTCTATTAAAGGATTTTACACTTACAATAAAGTAAGGACTCTATTAAGAGATTTGAAATAGGTTTATTAGAATCACTCTTTTAAGAGATTTTCCCTAACTCAATCTATTAAAATTGATTAAGTACCTAACCCTTTAGTTTTCTCTAAAAGCTTATTACAGATTTCCTCTCTTCAAAATCTCAATCTGATCTCCTTATTGGATATCTTTGTTATAACATTCATTGCTATGGTTGTATTGTCTAAACTCCTTTCAGACTTAGCCTTCCTTAGCTCTATACTTAGTGTGTTCACCCTTTTACTTCGCTTCCATTCACATACGCACTTCTCATTATGATCCTAGGGTAGGAACCATTCTTAAATAGATAACCCTAAAAAGTTCTAGATTAGGATCAACAATCCATATTTCATCCTTTTTATCATTTTCTATTCTAATTTTCTGATTGGTTAATTTTCTTGTCTAGGAATTAATACCATCTGAAGAAAGTGTAATCTCCTCCTTAATTGTCTCTATGATATTTAAATGTCATGTAGAGGTTGGGTGGAATGATTTACATAAGTGTTTGTGCAATTACAAACTTATATGTCAATACTAGTTTACTTGGTATTTGAATGTTCTAACGTTGTCATAACTAACATTCATGTTGTCACTCAGCTTATACTCACACAACATATTCTATTCACTCGATAATAATTGACTTTCTAATTTCTTAGTCTCAACTATGTTACTCAGCTTATATGCTTTCTCAATCTCAACTAGGGTGCTCAACAACCTTTCAATTTTTCAGCATGTGATGACAAATAAACAAGTCATTTATAACTCGGCCTTCTCTAGATGGCTCGATCATATTGATGACCATGCAACACTACCTTGGAAATGACTAAGTGTTAGACACTAATAGGAAACTTAGGCCTAGAGATCAACACTTGGTTCATACATGAAATATATACAAGTCTAGTTACACACTCATTATATATAAGATGGCTCAGCTGCAGTGATGATCGACCAACTCTTCGAAATATATGACTAAGTGTTTGACACTAATAGACAACATAACTTAGGGATCAATGGTTGATGAGTTTTTATATTGATTGAGTGAATTTATGAGATTGAATAAGTTGTTTGAAGTAGTTAAATGTTGAATTGGTACATCTTTGATGCAATACAAGGTAAGAGAATCCCCAAAGGAGATGTCCTAGCCCCCAGTAAATAACCACACAATAACAAAGCAAGATCTAATACCAAATCACAACTCTTTATTCATAAAATAATTGATTACATGCAATGTGTCAGGTTGTAAGGCCTTCCCAGTTATGGCCAATTAAAAAGCAAGTAATAGTTCTGCAAGATCGCTCAAGATCCAATCCAAACCCTAGCTAGTCTAGATCCACAACTGGATAAGAACACCAAGAAGAATTTACACTTTTACACTAAGGTCCTCCAAGAAATCCTTTGGCTTTCAAGCATTAGCTTCTAGCCCTTCTCACAAACTCACAACTCCACCACAATCCTGTTGTAAACTACCTCACATTTGATGCCTTATCCACATACTTAGGAAAAATGACCCTTCAGCTAATCCATGTTGAACTGAGGATCCACTCCCTCTGAGTGAATGAATCCTAAAGACTCCACAAGACCCCCCTACTTATACCCAACTAAGCCAAGTCATCCCATTTCATTTCAAATTAAATTAAATCCCTTATAGTAAATATATGTTGAGCCACAAGTTGGCTACAACACATTAAATACCCAAAGTTGACTATAACACATTAAATGCCAAAAGTCATCTCACTAACAACTCAGCACCTACATGCCAAATGTCAAGCAACCAACACATGTCAAGCACTGTAATGGATGTCGAGTAATTTGTATTTGTCAAGCTCCAATAATGACTGAGCCCCTTCAATGATTGATCTCCTTGGCCATAACTATACCTAATAGTGACTGAGAACCATTCCTTCTTCTTCAGCCAACCACCAAGCTTATCCACCAAGCCCACTTAGTCAAGCCTTCAACCAACAAACACCATAGAGATGACTGAGCACCTCCAGCTTTCCATAAAACTACCTGACTTTTCAAGAACCTCAAATGCCACAATATCAAACTCTTGGGGTACAAAGAAAAGTATGTCCTATACTTTGATGCCCAATAAAAAATTCACAACCGTCTTCATCTTCACCAAAGGCTTCCACTCCAACAAGGACAAGAATACCAACATGCAAATCATCCACATCTGCATCATTCTGTCAAACACTAGAATCTCAACCATCCAATTAGCATGTTCACTCCTAGGAACAAACTAAACATAATGCTTCTTTAGTAAATCCACATCCATAGTAGCAACTAGTGAATCCACACCAGCAGCGACAAACTCCACATCAGCATCAATATGTAACCCGTCAACAACATATGCTAAAAGCTCAACACCAGCAATCCCATTTCTCACAACAAGATTCTTTACAACACATAACTCACCACCAACAGTAATAGGATCATCCATGACTAAGTGCTCTACAATCTCCATGTCAGTCTCAATTGACTGATCATGAAAACCAATTTCCATCCCAACATCAACAAGATTAGGAATATCCTCAACAATAGCCTCAATTTGTTCTACAAGTTACATATCAGACTCCACAAACTTATCAACAAAACCAACCTCTTCCACCTCAACCTTGTTATTTCATCTTCTCTCTTGAACAAGCCTTCTAATTAACTAGACAAATCTTTTTCAGATCAATACACTCCAACTCCATAAACATCTACAAAATGCCTTCGTCATCCCATTCTTAATTTAATCAACCAAACTAGCTTCAAACTAAGCAAACACCTCCTTATCTTGATCTACCAAACTAGCTTCAAATTGAGAAGACATCTCTAAAATCCTCCTCTTTACCACATCACAGAGATTCGCAATCATCTCAAGATCCAATCCTCTCAAAGCCATATTCCAAGATCTCCACAAACCCTCTACAACAAATCCTTCCCATGTACCTTGTGACAAACCAAAAATCATTTGCAAGTTAGATCGCAACCTACCACCTCGCATGAACAATCAGAAACCAAATCACAAGTCTAGGGACACAAATCTACAATGCACAAACCCTCTATGATCATGCCTCAACAAGATCAATCTTCCATCTTTACATCTAATGATACATCTAAAAGTCCCCTACAATTGTAAGTCAAAACCATGATCTACCACCTCACAACCAAGAGATCGAGGACTCTAAAAAGAACAATCCATCACCAAATCAAGATCTTCTTAGATCAACTTCTCTCAACCCAATGTCCTAGTGCAAACTACCTCAACTTTGGTGATCGATCTACACACTCAAGAACAACCTTCACTCTGATACTACCTAATGCAGTGTAAGGTAGGAGAATACCTAAAGGAGATGTCCTAGCCTCCAACAAATAAACATATAATGGAAACACAACAGCAAAGTAAGATTTGATACCAAATCATAATTCTTTAATCATAAAATAACTGATTGCATGTAATGTGTTGGGCTATAAGGCCTTCTCAATTATGGCCAATTAAAAATCAAGTAATAGTTTTACAAGATCCCTCAAGATCCAATCCCAACCCTAATTTCAAACCCTAGCTAGTCTAGATCTACAACTAGATAAGAACACCAAGAAGAATCCACACTTGTACCCCAGGTCCACCAAGAAATCATCTGGCTCTCAAGCCTTGGTTACTAGCCCTGTTCACAAACTCACAACTCCACCACAATCTTTCTATAAACTACCTCACATTCAACGCTCTATCTAGAGACTCGAGAAAACTCACCCTTCAACTACTCTACGATGAACTCAAGATACTGGTAATTTTTGTATAGTAAGTGGTTTTGTGCTTATCTCTTGTATTAAAGAACACTATTATATATTGCATTTTTGGGAAGTGGGCTCATCTTGAATACTTTTTGTAATTGTAATAACAACTCCTAATAGGGTTGAGGCTTCTAACAAGGCCTAGTCCTCTAACAAGGATGGAGACACTATACGGATGCAACATATTCCTAATAGGGTCAATATCTTTCACAAGATACTTTTGATTAGCGAATCATTTTGTGGGCATCATCCCCACTGAGGTTTTCCCTTGGCCATGGTTTTCCTAGTTAAAAAAATATGGTGTTATGTGTTGCATTACTTTATGGTTGTCTTTATTATTCATCTTAATTAGTTTACTTTCATATACAAGTTATAAGATTGTTAATGATATCTATAATTGGGAAAAAAATTGAGGAATATTGATTCACACACCCCCCCCCCGCCACCATCAGTAGTTTCTATTTCTCATAGATAATGCATCATAATCTTCAATGAAGTGCCATCAGAAAATGGGCCTGAATGTAATAGTTTTTGTATGTAGCATATGCAAGTAGATTTATCACTCCTTCCAATCGTGAAATAGGGGATAATGATTCTCTATATTTAATTCCTTCTTGTGCATAACCTTTAGTTAAAATATTTGTCATGTTTCTCACAACTTCTCCTTTTTTATTCATCTTGTTCCTAAAAATCCATTTAGTTCTAATCACATTCTTATCTCTGGGTCTTAGTACCAATGTCCATGCATTATTCTTCTCAATCTAATCAATATCTTCATTCATTGCATTGATCCAATCTCCATCTTCAAGTGCATCTTTTACTATTATGCCCTCAAAGTCAGGAATCAAACATGTATTGTCTCTTAACTTACTTCTTCTCATGACTCCAACACTCTTATCTCCAATTATCAAATTTTGAATGGTGCCTTCTAATATATTTTTCTGAAATGGACTCAATTCTTCATTCTTTAGCATTTTTAGCACTCTGTTGGGGTTCAAAATTCTTCTTGAGGTGCTCTATCTATGGCTTAGGTGCTATAGGTTGTTCTTAATCACTCTTTCATGTGGCTAAGTTTGGTTCTTGCATAAAGTGTTAGGTGTTCCTTCTTGTACATAGACAAATATATTGTACTCTTTGAGTTCTTTCCTTCTCTACTCATTGTTATTATCTACAAACTCATCAATTCTCACATTTGCACTTTCAACCATACTAGCAGTCACTTTATTCAAATACATATATGTTTTACTCCTAGTAGAGTAATCTAAGAATATCCCTTCATCTCCTTTTGAATCAAACTTTCCATTTCTAGCATCATTATGAATATAACACCTACCTCCAAAGATTTTGAAACAACTTACATTTGATGTGTGTCCATACCACAGTTGATATGGTGTCCTATTTTTACCTTTTGTCAACTAAACTTAGTTAAGGGTATAAATGTAAGCACTAATAGCTTCTCTCTAGAACATTTTTTCAACTCCTTTCTCAATCAGCAGTGTTCTAACACAATCTATAATGGATTTGTTCCTCCTTTCTACAATATTATTATATTGTTGTGTCCTAGGTGCAGATAGTTGCCTTTTAATTTCATGCTTAATACAAAATTTAGTAAACTTCATCAGACATGAACTCACCACCTCTATCAAATCTTAAACATTTTAATTTCTTATTTGTTTCCTTATCCACTCTTTCTTTGTACCATTTGAACAATTAAAATGCATAAAATTTAAATTTTTGAAATATTGGAGTCATCATCCTCAAATAATCATCAACAAATTGAATAAAGTATCTATCACCATAGTAACTTTCAACTTCCATAGAATCACAAAGATTAGTATGAACCAATTTCAATATATCATTATATGAATGTGACTTGCTTGAGAAACTTGACTTGGTCATCATACTAAGTTGGCATTCTTTAAATGTAGTATGATCAGGTTTATGTAAGTTCAATAAACCTCACTTTATTATTCCTACTTAGATTAATCATATTATCGAAATTCACATGACATAGTCTCTTACTCCATAACCATACATCTTCAACTTTATCAAATAAAAATGTTTTTATAGTAGGATCTAGGTAAAATAGGTTACTCTTTTTTTTCACCAATTCCAATCAACACTCCATCAATATCAATTGTTTTCACCTTTCCATTTAGAAATTCCATTTGTTGACCTAATTTATTCAGCTGTGCAATGCTCAACAAATTGTATTTCATATCTTGAACCCAATAAGAAAAATCACATCAAATCTTGTCATTCAACATCAGTGAACCTCTTCCTTTCAAAGCAATGAAACATCATTTCCAAGTTTAACAAATCTGTCATCATACTCTTCTATTTTATCAAACTTATCAATAGCATCATTCATGTTATGTAGAAAGCAACTATAAATAATCCAAGTATCATTTTTACTAACGTCTGATATAAAGGATTTTTCCTTCTTGATACCTTTCCTCATGTAAACCTTCTTTGACAGCAACATATACAACTTCCTCACCTTTATTTTCATCATCAGATCCTGAATCAGTGTGTTATTCCTTGGCAATGTAGCATAACTTCTTTCTTTTGTTTTTATAGTCTTTGGTCCTTTTTTATTTGTTCTCTCATTTGTCATTCCTTCTCTTGTTAGGAAATCTAGATGCAATATGACCAACTTCATTACATTCAAAACATATCAGGGGTAATTTACCTTTGAACTTTCCTTTTCCTCTAAATAGCCTAGTCAAAAAGGCTTCAAGACCATCTTGCTCATTGTCACCCGACTCTTCTACACTTATTTTTCCTTAAACTTGCAATAGTTAGTAATGACTTGAAATCATTTTCAACCTTAGGAAAACTATTATCAAAGTTATTCAACTCAAAATTAGCCATCCTACTAACCAAAGCACAAAGATTAAGCACATAATCAATAATAGCTCTGAATTCTTGAATAGTTGACACTCTAATAGCATAAATAGGCAACAAAGTTCTTAGGACTTTACTTACAACATATACATCACTTATGATTTCTCCATTGTCTTTGAAGGCACTAACTGCTTCCTTCATTCGGTTATTGTATTGTGAAATGTTATCTCCTTCTTTCATCCTTATATCATGAAATTTTCCTCTTAGGCTCTCATCTTTTTCTCTCAACACATTCTAATCTCCTACATGAACAAGTACTAATTTATCCCACATCTCTTTACTAGTAGCATAGTATTTGATATCATATTCAAGATCATTTAGAGAAGAAGTGATCTCTATCATTAGGTTATTATGTTCTTACTTTTCCTTCAATCACTTAGCTCTGATACCAATTGTTAAATAACTGATGGGGGGTGAATCAATTCTAACTAGTTGTCTTACACGTTGTTAGTACCTAATATGGACACAATTTTAAAACTTCAAGTGCAGAGTTTTGAACCACTTCGAACTGAAGTTTGAATTGGTTCAAAGTGGTTCAAAATAGTTCAATTTGCACATGCAGGTTTAATGGTCTATTCTAAAAGGTTCACATGTAGGATTCAGTAGCTTGGTTTCGGTGATTCATTTCTAGTTCAGAAGATGCAGTTTGCCAGTTCATCCAAAAGGGCTTAGTTCAAAAGGTTCAAGGATGGAAATGTTGAAGCAAAGTTTAGATCTAAATTTTGAGTTTGAAATAGGAACATGAATTCAAGCTTCATGTGAAGAAGTGTCAGATGATCAGTTTATTGGAATAAGAGTTTCAGTTTAAAATGGAAGATTGTTGCTAGAACTAGACTCAAAAGTACAAGTTAACAGTCTAGATACAAATTATAAGAGAAAGTCATTATTTTGGGATGTATTGATTATCCCCCCATCTTTGATTCCCATCTTGATGAGTTGTATGGTTGCCACATATGAAGGAGACAGCAAGCATTCACTGGTATGCTTTCCCACATACTTCCCTAAAACTTAGATGCCCATGAAATCTATGGTGTAAAACTTAAGATTCAAGTTCAAGTCATCATTGTTCAAGAATGACCAATCCAAAGATTAGATTTAGTGACTCAAAAGTAATATTTTAAATTCAAATTTATGGTGCAATAAGGGAATACATGTGAATAATGCAACAAATCTTGAAAAATCAAAGTGACTCAATATATACATGAATTCCACACTATCCCAAACATGGATGGATAAAGAGACATTTGGAGATCTTGGTGAGGATGAGGAATTGGGGCCAGTTGATTGGCCTTCAGTAGTCAAACACATAACTTTTTTTAAATGCATTGGGAGAAGGAGAATAACCTCATCCACATAATATATCTTCAAATAAAAATGAGATTTATAAGAGGCACATGGTAGATACTCAAGTGTGACCTTTGAAATGGTGTGCAAGCTGCTTATTGGGAAATGCTTGATGAAGGAAGGATAACAATCACTATTGCCATTCTTCTTATGTAGTCAGTTGAAGGAGCCATTGACATGATATTAACTCTTGAGAAATTATTTAACTGTTCAAGAGTTGGAACTTTCTTGCTACATCGCTATTGCATTTCTTCGCGCCCATAGAATTGCAAGAAGATGGTTGTGTGAGTTTATTGGAAAGAGTGAAGCAGAAGGGGAACCAGAAAAGAAATTCTTAGAAGATGTTCAACTTAACTTCCCCAAGGTTTTATGTGTTTGAAGACAAAGCAACATATCTTGTTTTACTACATCTTAGTGAGCATGTTCAAAATCTTGAGAAGTTGGGTTTATTGGATGCAAAAGAACTTATGAAGTTATGGGGAAGCATATTATATGAGGAGGGTTATTGCTTATTTCCAATAGAGTTGTCCAATGGAAAAGTAAGAGTATTGCAGATAGACATCTACTACACCCAACTTCAATGCATAGCAGAATCTGAATAAAAACTCAGGCATGATCTTGAAGTTAAGATGATGGCGGAGACATCATTTGTAATTTCTCATGGCCTCACCGAAGTACCACACTAATAGCAATATAAGTATGATTCAGGGGATCAGATTTTTCACACCGATGGTAGGAATGTGAAAGTATACGCATTTTGTGTCAAATGCAGTAACAAAGCAATGTGTATGAGACTCGAGATTCATTTGGTGATAGGAGTCAAAAGTGTACATTTCAATAATTTCACAATGCAAGGGACTTTCATTTTAAGAAAACTTGACACTACATTATGCATAGATCTCATGCATATGGCAGCACCCAAGAACCCAGATCTAAGCCTCTTCCTTGTCGACAGGGAGGTAAAGAAGATAATGCAAATTCCAAAATTTAATCATTAAGTTAGATGCATGCTCGGGTATGTGGAGCTGTGGCATTTAAATTTAAAACAAATTTTTTTTTGATAAAGATCGTGTTCCAATGGATGTTCCACAGCCTCGATTTGAAGATAGTTACATATGGAACCATGGTTTCAAAAACTAATCCAATTATAAAACCCGTCGATCTGTCTGAAACCAATACAAGAGTCTTTAAAATATTATCTGAGAAGCTGATGCTCTCAAGCCAACATGCATTGACCTTGTGGTGGTGAAGGAAATTTGCAGGAAGTCTGACTCAACTGGCAATCTAAGAAGAGAGGTATCGAACTGAGATCTCATTTGATATGCATAGAACGTTCTAAAAAAAGGGGCATCTTTTTTATCATGTGTCAGTAATTATAGAGGAAGGAGTAAACATATTTTAAATGAATATACATATCAAACCTGTGCATTATGAGCTCCAAGTTTCCATGAAGCACAAACTGATTTCCCAAGTATGAGATAAAGACTTGAGGCACTTATTGAGTCCTAGTCACCATGGAGCCAAATTATCCCTCTACAGAAAACACACAGAAAGTCATGATAGCATCGGTGTCTTTGTTGAAGAATTATAAATCACTTATTCTTAAAACAACCAAAGGAGAAATTGCAACAAGACAAAGATCACGACAAGTGTTATTTCAATTGATTGAATCTTGAAAGAACACTTGGCAACATTACATGATTCATCGGCAAGGGTGGTATTATAAATTATCCATTGATCAACACTTGTCAGCATGCATATATTATAAAGGCCTCATATTAGCAAAGATATAAGACAATGTTTATAATGATATAAACGCATGGGAAAGGGGGAAATTAGTTTCTTGTTTCCAATGGGAAATCATAAGGTTTTCAAGATTCACTTAGGGAAACTGAAAAGTTTTCACAAGAAATGAGAAGAAGACAAATAAGCTAGCAGCAGCAGAAAAAGGGGTTCCATTCTTTCTTTCTTCTATACTGCAGATTGTGTGCTACAACAGGGAAGAAGATTTTTCAAATTATTCCATTTTTCTTGTGAGGATGTGGGAAGCAGGGCATGTGTTGATTCTCCTATTTTGAACTGTGTGTTAGAGATAGGAATAGATTTTGGTTGTTAATATAATGTTAAAGAAAAGAGTTTCAGTTTTTCTTTAGGCAGTGGTTTTGATTGTAAATGTGTAAAAGGATCTTTGTGGTCTTTTACATTTAGAGAAGGGAGGTTGGAGGAAAATCACATCAGATCTTTGGTTATGATGCATTTTCCTTCCACTAATCATGATCTTTGCGTCATTTTTGGTTTTCTCTAAAATACATTTTAATGTCATTGTTTTCTTATTACATTATCATTTCAAATATCTTTTAAAGCTCTGATTTTTCATTCACTCAAGAGGATGGAAGATATATTGTTTGTTTTATCTTTGTAATGCGGCATTTGGGCAAGTGAACTTTGTGTCGTTTGTTGTTCTTGTTGTTCTTTTCTTTTCAGTTTCTTAGTTTCCGTGTCTACTTCATGTTTACAGGTAGATGTTTGTGATCCTTTTGTGCTTTCTGGTTAAAAGCATCCATAATTAATTCATTGTATATCTTACATGGGGAGTTGTACCCAATAAAATTTAGATGAAGGTTATCAATCCAATGATAAAAACTATCCAACTATTGGTGCTGATTAGTCTTCTCACTTGGGCATTCAAGGTTATATTTGTACGCATTTTCTTGGAGGACAATCTGTTCACTAACAGATTTTTGGTGATTCTGCTGGGGAAGGAAATGAAGATCATTACCTAACATTTGTTTCCTTAGTTTCATGGTTATCTCTTTGTATAGGAGATTGGCGACTCTATGTTACAAACTTGTTAAATCCTTGATTTGGAGTTTCAGTGTGTTTTATGGTGGTGGTTGTAGCTCAGCCATGGGGAGCTCGAATTGGACCATTGGGCTTGGCCCAGTATTCAGCCTTACCTAAAAGATCATGGGAATACCTTCCCAAGTTTCTTAGAGATAAAACACAAGATCCAGATGACCACATCAAAGCAGTTACAGTCGCATGCGGGATTATTGGCGTGCAAGAAGAAGATGTGTTCATCAGATTGTTTGTTCAAAGCCTTGTGGGAAAAGCTACATAATGATTTCAGAATCTACAAGACAGATGTATCACAACTTGGGATGATCTTAAGGAGAGATTCCTTGAGAAATTTCAACCCCACAATTGATCACTATCAATTGTTGGTAAATCTTTTTCAAATTCAGATGAAAGGAGATGAATTTATAAGAGAGCTTATTAACAAATTTAACTAAAGTGTTGGTAAAATTCCTCTAGACCAACAACCTAATAAAAGCAATCAATTATGCATCTTTACTACTGCTATGGAGGTTGAAATCAAGTTTTGGTTAAAATGTCTTGGAGTGCAAAATTTGGTAGGCACGCAAAAGAAAGCAATCAAGTTAGAGGATAGCTTGATTCTTAGTGGTCTAAAATCTACAAAGACTCCACCAATGAAAGAATGCCTTTGTGGACAGCAACACTACACTAATGAGAAAACTACAAAAAAGAGGCATGTTCTAGAAGAGACCAAATTCACTCCCAATGTTTCTCTTTTTTAGAATCTAGCTATTTTTAATGATGAAGATTTCAAAGAACCCTTGTTGGCTGAAGATAATGTTGTAAAGATGATAGGATTCTGATGCCCGCATATTGAAAATAATGAGTGTGTTGCTCAATCAGACAAACTAGTGACCAGCTTGAATGTACTAGTTGCAAGTGAAGAACTTGTTGCATATGAGTCAAATGAAGGGTTATCAATAGCTGCTCTTTTTCCAGAATGTGAAGGTTGTTCTTCTGAAGTTGCTAATGCCCTCTCTATTATTGATTCTGATCAGTGTGATATGGTGTACCAGCAAGAACAAAAACTAACATATAGTGAAGAAGGGTATGACATTCCTCTCTCTAAATCTTTCTAATTTGAATATATACCGTAGCTAGAGGGATGCTTGCAATCTAAAGTAGTGATGAAGCAAGGATATCTTTTGAAGAATATGGTGGGTCAAATCATGTAATCTTTGATTTTGTTAACAAGCACCGATGATAAAGAAACTTCACAAGTTAAAACATCCATCAATTTTGATGAAGCAGAATTGCAAACTATTGTACAACATTTCTTTCCTATCATGTTGCAGCAAACACAAGTGGAATGAGAGGCATGCCATTTTTATGATGAAGTTGGTATTCCCAAGGAGCAAGAGTTCTTGTAGCACATGGTTTTTGAATCCATCTTTGCAGTCATCACAAGGTGTCTACTAATGCTGGTGCATTCTACATATCAGTCACTCTTCTACACATGCATGTATTTCTATGAACTATTCAATGGGTTTCCATGAGCAAATGAATGCATTCTCAGAGGTATGGGCTGCTAGCCTGTCTTTTTGTAAATAAGTTTTTGTTGTGCGTAATGGTAGTTTAAATAATGTGCAAGCTTTGTACTTGATGGTAGTTTAGTTGTGTTGGTTAGTTTGTTTTGCCCTGCTCCCCTCTGCCCTCTCTGCAAGCAGCTCCCAATTTTCTTGCCAACTCTATGGCCCAATGGTTAAGGCACTCATCTTTACCAAAGATTACTGGAGTTCTCTATTTTTGCATCAAAAATAGTCCCTCAGTTAGAGCCCCTGTTAGTACCTGATATGGACATGATTTTAAAACTTCAAGCGAAGAGTTTTGAACCACTTCGAACTAAAGTTCCAAGTAGTTCAAAGTGGTTCAAAACAGTTCAATTTGCTCATGCAAGTTTAATGGTATATTTTGAGAGGTTCACATGTAGGATTCAGTAGCTTGATATCGGTGATCCATTTCCAGTTCAGAAGATGCAGTTTGTCAGTTCACAAATTCCAAAAGGGCCTAGTTCAAAAGGTTCGAGGATGGAAATGTCGAAGTAAAGTTTAGATCTAAATTTTGAGTTTGTAATGGGAACATGAATTCAAGCTTCATGTGAAGAAGTGTCAGATGATCAGTTTATTGGAATAAGAGTTTCAGTTTAAAATGGAATTTTGTTGCTAGAACCAAACTCAAAAGTACCAGTTAAAAGTCTAGATACAAATTATAAGAGAAAGTCATTATTTTGGGATGTATTGATTATCCCCCCATCTTTGATTCCCATCTTAATGAGTTGTATGGTTGTCACATATGAAGAAGGAGATAGCAAGCATTCACTGGTATGCTTTCCCACATACTTCCGCAAAAGTTAGATGCCCATGAAATCTATGGTGTAAAACTTCAGATTCAAATTCAAGTCATCATTGTTCAAGAATGACCAGTCCAAAGATTAGATTCAGTGACTCAAAAGTAATATTTTAAATTCAAATTTATGGTGTAATAAGGGAATACATGTGAATAATGCAGCAAATCTTGAAAAATCAAAGTGACTCAATATATACATGAATTCCACACTATCCTGAACATGGATGGATAAAGAGACATTTGGAGATCTTGGCGAGGATGAGGAATTGGGGCCAGTTGATTATTGGCCTTCAGTAGTCAAACACATAGCTTTTTTTAAATGCATTGGGAAAAGGAGAATAACCTCATCCACATGATATATCTTCAAATAAAAATGAGATTTATAAGAGACACATGGTAGATACTCAAGTGCGACCTTTGAAATGGTGTGCAAGCTACTTACTGGGAAATGCTTGATGAAGGAAGGATAACAATCACTACTGCCATTCTTCTTATGCAGTCAGTTGAAGGAGCCATTGACATGATATTAACTCATAAGAAATTATTTAACTTTTCAAGAGTTGGAACTTGCTTGCTACATCGCTGTTGCATTTCTTTGCGCCCATAGAATTGCAAGAAGATGGTTGTGTGAGTTTATTGGAAAGAGTGAAGCAAAAGGGGAACCAGCAAAGCAGTTCCTAGAAGATGTTCAACTTAACTTCCCCGAGTTTTACATGTTTGAAGACAAAGCAAGTAACATATCCTATTTTACATCTTAGTGAGCATGTTCAAAATCTTGAGAAATCGAGTTTATTGGATGCAAAAGAATTTATGAAGTTACAGGGAAGCATATTATATGAGGAGGGTTATTGCTTATTTCCAATAGAGTTGTCTAATGGAAAAGTAAGAGTATTGCAGATAGACATCTACTACACCCAACTTCAATACATAGTAGAATTTGAATAAAAACTCATGCATGATCCTGAAGTTAAGATGATGGCGGAGACATCATTTGCAATTTCTCATGGCCTCACCGAAGTACCACACTAATAATAATATAAGTATGATTCAGGGGATCATGAATCCCAAAGGTTTTTCACGTAGGAATGTGAAAGTATACGCATTTTGTGTCCAATGCAGTAACAAAGCAATGTGTATGAGACTCGGGATTCATTTGGTGATAGGAGTCAAAAGTGTCCATTCCAATAATTTCTTAATGCGAGGGACTTTCATTTTAAGAAAACCCGACACTACATTATGCATAGATCTCATGCATAAGGCAATGCCCAAGAACCCAGATCTAAGCCTCTTCCTTGTCGATAGGGAGGTAAAGAAGATAATGCAAATTCCAACATTTAATTATTAAGGTAGATGCATGCTCGGGTATGTGGAGCCGCGGCATTTAAATTAAAAACAAATGATTTTTTTGATAAAGATCGCATTCCAATGGATGTTCCATAACCTCGATTTGAAGATAGTTACATATGGAACCATGGTTTCAAAAAGTAATCCAATTATAAAACCCGCAGGTCTGTTTGAAACCAATACAAGAGTCTTTAAAATATTATCTAAGAAGGCGATGCTCTTAAGCCAATGTGCATTGACCTTGTGGCAGTGAAGGAAATTTGTAGGAAGTCTGACTCTACTGGTAGTCTGAGAAGAGAGGTATCGAACTGAGATCTTATTTGATATGCATAGAACATTTAAAAAAAAGGGGGCATCTCTGTTATCATGTGTCGTTAATTACAAAGGAAGGAGTAAACATATTTTAAATGAATATACATATCAGACCTGTGCATTATGAGCTCCAAGTTTCCATGAAGCACAAATTGATTTCCCAAGTACGAGATAAAGACTTGAGGCACTTATTGAGTTCTGATCACCATTGAGCCAAATTATCCCTCTACAAAAAACATTAAGTCATGATAGCATCGGTGTCTTTGTTGAAGAATTATAAATCACCTATTCTTAAAACAACCAAAGGAGAAATTGCAACAAGACAAAGATCATGAGAAGTGTTATGTCAATTGATTGAATCTTAAAAGAACACTTGGCAACATTACATGATTCATCGGTAGGGGTGATATTATAAATTATCCATTGATCAACACTTGTTAGCATGCATATATTATAAAGACCTGGTATTAGCAAAGATATAAGATAATGTTTATAATGATATAAACACATGGGAAAGTAGGAAATTATTTTCTTGTCCTCGATGGGAAATCATAAAGTTTCAAAGATTCAGTTAGGGAAATTGAAAAGTTTTCACAAGAAATGAGAAGATAAATAAGCCAGTAGCAGCGGAAAAAGGGGTTCCATTCTTTCTTTCTTCTGGACTACAAACTGTGTGCTACAGCAAGGAAGGAGATCTTTCAAATTTTTCCATTTTTCTTGTAAGGATGTAGGAAGCAAGGCATGTGTTGATTCTCCTGTTCTGAACTATGTGTTAGAGATAGGAATAGATTTTGGTTGTTAATGTAATGTTAAAGAAAAGAGTTTCAGTTTTTCTTTAGGCAGTGGTTTTGGTTGTAAATGTGTAAAGGGATCTTTGTGGTCTTTTACATTTAGAGAAGGGAGGCTAGAGGAAAATCACATCAGATCTTTGGTCATGATGCATTTTCCTTCCACTGATCATGATCTTTGCATCATTTTCAATTTTTTCTAAAATACATTCCAATGTCACTATTTTCTTATTATGTTATCATTTCAAATATCTTTTAAAGCTCTGATTTTTCATTCGCTCAAGAGGATGGAAGATATATTGTTCATTTTCACTTTGTAATGCGACATTTGGGCAAGTGGACTTTGTGTCATATTCTATTCTTGTTGTTCTTTTCTTTTTAATTTCTTAGTTTCCGCGTCTACTTCGTGTTTACGGGTAGGTGTTTGTGATCCTTTCATGTTTTCTAGTTAAAAGCATCCATAATTAATTCATTTTATATCTTACACGGGGAGTTGTACCTGATAAAATTTAGAGGAAGGTTATCAATCCAATGATAACATGTCCAACTGTTGGTGCTGATTAGTCTTCTCACTTGGGCATTCAAGGTTATATTTGTACACATTTTCTTGGAGGACAATTTGTTCACTAACACATGTCCTTAAAGTAATTTTCATCAACTTGACACTTTAACTTCCCAATCACTAGCTTGGTAAATAGATCGAACTTAAGAATATTAATGTATTCAAACTTGGCAATAAACTTTTAATTTCTTATAGCGAGTATCAGAGAAAACTTCATGTATATACCATGTATACCAAGTTTCAACATGAAATAACATGCAAAATAATCAACATCCTCACATTTTGACACAAGTTTTTAATGTGGAAACCCTATAAAGGGAAAACCCAGCTAGTAAAGGAAACCCAAAATTTTCACTCTTCTACAGTGAGCTCTTATAGGAGAAAACCTTGTTAAGGTTACATACACATGGTTTTAGATTAAGGTAAAAACAAGTTTTGAAAGGGTCCCAAAACCCTTTACAACAAATAGAAAGATAAACCATTAAGCACACCCAAGTTTTAAGAGGACCTAAAATCAGCAAAACAACTAAACCAGGTTTTACAGGGACCTAAGACCAACAGATGTGACCAGAAAAATCAACCATAAGAACACTAGATTCTGGAAAGTCAACAGACAGGAACAAAGCAACCTGACAAACCTCCCAAACCAGTTTCCAGCAAATCAGAAACTCAACCAGTTCACCATCACTAAAAAACCAATCAGCATAAGGGAACAAAAGATTTTCCTTTTGATTTGAATTTGTCCTTACGCAACCAAAGGATCATATCTAAAGGGGGGGCAAAAGACTTAGTTTTCTTCCTTTTAACTGCAATCCAACCATCCTCAAACTTTGTTGCCTTAGCAACCCAATCCTTAGAAGATAAAGACCCGAGGAATTCAGGGGACACAGAAGCCACATCAAACTCTCTGAGAGAAACAGACTCCCTAGGAGGATCATCTGAAGCTGGGGAAGAGACCAAAGCATCCTCCTCAACCACCAACATGGAAAGAATGCAATCCACAGCCACAGCATTCGCAGGAGCATCTAGGGAATTCACCAAAGCATCCACCTCAACCATTGGCTCAGAATGGATGCTAGCCTTAGCCTTAGAATCCACAGGATCAGCTCGAGATTGTTTCACCGTGTAGTGCTCAGAGGAGGCCCCAAACCACCAAGAAGGTGGTCATCTAGACTTGGATTTTCTAGCAGCACAACGGGCAGCAATGTGCCCCATCAAGTGGCAGTTCTTGCAATGAAAAGGGATTTACACAAAATATCATCTAGACCTTATCACTCCTCAAAATGAGTGGCCTTCTATAAAGCACTTACAAGCATTCAAATGAATGTCACCGTACAAATGGATTTACAAATAAGATTTTTAAGTCGATTTGGATAAGAGATTTTCTACTACAATGATTCGAGAGTAATAGTAAGATGATCTACCTAAAATAGAAACTACCTTTTCTTGATCATATTTCCATTTCACTCACTCTTTGTCCTTTGTTCATCCTCTTCCTTCCTCATAACTTATCTACTCATATACACATCGACTTTGCACTTCACTTGCTAGATTTTACAATGTTCCTCTTCTCGATTTTACCTTCTATCTTCTTTTTCACACACAACTTGATCAGCAAAAATGAGAATCTTATTCATCTCTTAAATAAACAACTCATTGTTGCTTCACCAAAATCTCCAAAAAAATTCTACTTAATCACAATTGTTTGATCTTCATCTAGCTCATATTCATTGAATCTAGACACTCAAGTATCTCCCCTTCACCTTGGACTTGATGCTTCATTTCAAATCATTACATCTCCTTCATTAGGTCTTCTTTGAATTTCTTCAACTATAGATCTCATAACAAACTACATCCTATCTTTTAAATTTCTCGATCAATCTGTATTTTCATCAAATGTCAACCTCAAATCAATTTTGCTTGAAACTATTTTTCTTTCCCTTGCTCGATTAACACTACACTTGCATGGTAAATACTAATTTTGGTTAACATTATTCTTTCTTGGTTAATATTTCTCATCCTTTTTTCACTTTACATATGCTCAATAATAATTCTAATAGCTCAGTGACCAATAGTCCTTTATTCATCAACCTTACTATCTAGCTTGGTGCAACTTCCTATTTCTTTATCTTCTCATTCATGACTTCATAACTTTCTTATACATGATCTCAACATTAATGAAATCATGTAGAACAATCAAATCAACATTATATTGTCAAAGTCTAACTCATCATTTCAATCCATGCACTTATCAATGCTTTCTTTAAATCCTCTTCGTCAATCAAATGATATGGCACTCCATTGAATTAGCATAATGTCTTACAAAATAGGATCGACATCAATGACAACATAGAAACTAATATGACTTTTTCACAAACATTATCAACATTATCATTTGGGGCGAACATTGATTTAGAGTTGAATGTTGTTGACCAACTGATGTTGTATTCTTCTCATTGGTGTCTTGAACTTTCTTTGAAATCTCTTCTTCTTTCTTAATCATCTCCTATAATATTTCCCCAGTAGTCTACAAGTTTTTCTTAGGTAGTTTCATTTTTTGTGTAGTTAGTAAATTAAATTGCCCACTTTGTTTGTAGTGCTTTGTGTTCTTGTCAATGTCTCTATCGATAATGATGTTGACCTTGTCCATTTGTTTCTCTATAGGAGTGGTGTCTCCATTATTTCACTCTCATCATATTCTCTCTACTTATTCAATTTATCCATTGATGAATTCATAACATCTGACACATCGCAAACTAGCTTATTAACAGTGAATGTAGCATCAACATTAGAGGGTCCTAACTCTTTATAGGTTTCTAACTATTCTTCACTCAATACTTATTCCAAAAAAAATTAATGGAATCCTCTAACATAGACTCTTCATTTTCTAGTAGCACTCATAGTCTTTGTTCTAAACTCTTTCTCATATTTTTGCATGTAAATTTCTACATCATTGTCTAAAAAGTGTGGCACTAGTGTCTTTGGTATCTTTTTCCTTGTCTCCTCAACTCTTTAGAATGTTAAAGTCCATCTAACTAACTATGTCTCATACAATTATTTAGGCACATTATCATTTACATCTCCAAGGTATTTTTGAACTTAAGAAAATGTTTTATAATAGTGTCTTAAATCAATTTATTGTCTTCCTCCACTAATTTGAAAAATATGGCTGCATTTATTGTTCCAACTAATCAGTCTCAATTATATATTCAACAATCTCTGTTGGTGCCTTTGGTAACTTGAATGCTTTCTTTCATATTCTTCTTCCCCATTTAGTAATCTATCTTTCTAATTGTGTCTCTTCTTCATCTATTTTAACTGGATTTTGTTTAGTGTATGTTGGAGTCCTTGTTTGACTCTATGTAGTTCTTCTTTCATGTATTATAGGTCGTGGTTGCCTCTTTATAGTTATCTTTTTCTTTGATGTTTCCTCAACCTCAATTTCCAATTTTTTAATAGTAGATGTTTGTATGTCCTCTTCTTATGTTTCACTGTCTTCAACTTCTTGTTTTTTCAATAATGATAGTGACTCAGTAGATTTATCATTGTTCTTTGTTCTCTTCCTTTTGGGTGTAGAAGATAGCTCTTATGGTTTCTCTTCATGTTGCTCCTCTATCTCTTCTACCTATGAGCTACTTTCCCCTTCACCACTTTCATATTTTGATTCTAAATTTTCCCATAAGGTTCTCATCTCAACAGGTTGTACCCATGAGGTTCTCATCTCAACAGGTTGTTTCCTACAAGTGTCACTGCTTATGGGAAAATGAAGTGTATCCTTGAACTTATCAACTACAAAAGGGGGTATCTAATAACATTATTGCATTTTAATTTGAAACTCTTTAAAATAACCCCACATAATTTTATTGAACTCCTCTCGCAATTTCTCAATAAACTCATTGATTTGATATAACATGGGCCTATCTAAAATCCACTTTACTCCCTCTATTCTCAAAAAGAAATTTATAACATGAAAACTAAGCAAACAATTAAAGATTTGTACTTAACCTCTTACTTATGATCTTTCTTCAATCTTTTTCATATTGGCAAGAAATTGTGTCCTTGACATTTTAGCCAATTCATAATGTTTATCCAATTTTGCAATCTCATATGTTGCATGTACAATATTTCTCGGTACATTGTTGGATCTTCTTATCTGGTATTCCTTGTAACTAGTTATCATCACTGTGAACCTTGTGATCTCCATGTCTATGATCTTGTTGACTCTCAAAGCTCAACTCCTTTATAGTTTAAGTAATCTTCTCCACTTCGTCAATATTTTTTAGTCAAAAGGTGCATTCCTTGCCATCCACTGGTAGTCTAGTGACTACATTAATTATATCTTTGATGATCTTTATTGGTTCATCTTCATCAAACCACAGAAACTAATCATGCACCTGACTTAACAAATAGAGAATCCAATCTTCAATGAAAAATTTTGGGAAAAAATACCATGTGGGTTAAACCCTTTTTCATAAGATGATTTTGTTCTTCCTTAATAATTACATTGACACACAGCTTCTCATTGTACAATTTCTTAATTTTTGCAACACCCAATTCAATATTTTTGTTATAAATGAAGGTTCTAATGTCCTTGATTGGCATCTCTCTTGATGATAGAGATGATAGCACTTCGGTGTTGTCTTTCCCTGCTACCTTCAAAGGGCATTACTTGAAATCTAGCACTGGCTCATCTTTGATACTAATTACTACAAGATTCTTGATTCTAGCTGCCACTATGTTCAATAGGTTATACTTTACCTCAGAAATTTCAACATTCACCAAGATTCATTGCAACTCAACTTTGCTCCACTAAGATAGGCCACAAAATGACTTTGATCAATCTTTTAACAACTTCTAACTAATAGAGATTCACAAATGATCACATTAAGCACTCAAATTTAGCTCAAATGATTATACTTCATAAATGTAAGGTAACAAATGAACAAGTTCAAGATGTATTTATCTTCCAAAAAGTGTACAAATGGCTACTTTTTCAATAAATGTTTATTTCAATAGTGCTATGTCGATAATGACCTTTTACATGATAGTAATATCCTTTATTGATTTCATTTCTATCTCTAATAACAAACTTATTTACCAATAGCTCTAAATGATATAACTGAGATATCCAAATTTTTTTGCCTTTCATCATGTGTATTAAAGATAGTTTATATTGTATTTAACTATTCTAATATACATTCCAAATCATCTTTTATAAGGGATAAATATATTTAACATTGCTCTTTTAGGTCACTAAGAAAAATTTACTTTCTTAGTTTGATGATGAATCCTCTTGACCAAGGGATAGAGGGTTGCATCTCTACTCATTTCTTTCCTCCTTAGCCCAAATTTTATTTATATCATTTCTCACTTGTTCTTGGTTTACCAATGCTTTTCCATTATTATTTTCATTGATAGCTTGTCAATACCTACAGTTTTGTGCTAAGTGTCCACACTTGTCATAGATAACAAATACCATGCTTGTTTTACTCTAAGGTCCAAAATTTCCTCTTGAATCCCTCTATCTACAATTCATTGTCATGTGTCCACATATATTGCACATAGCTAGATTTTTCCTTCTCTTTTCAGTATGCTTATCAATTTGTTTGGTATTCTTGTCGATGAGACTCTTAGTCTATAATGTTCATATTTATGTTCATACTTATTACATGTATAACAGTAACCAGCAAAGATTCCTTCAGATGATATGTTGCTAGTTCTTGATTTGTATTATTTAGCTTGATGTCCAAACTTGTTGCAATTAAAGAAATGTGCATTGAACTGTCTACATCTTGGAATATTTACTAATCTATTTTTACAAACATTTTCTAAAGGACCAAGCTTTCTAGTTACAACAAGTAGGTTTAATGGGTTTATTACCTTGTGTGCCCATAGGTTCCTTTTCCTTTCGTAGTAGGTCATCTTCCATTGATTTCGATGATTCCTTCATTTCGAATTTGTCATTACTAGTATATCTTAGGCCAGTTGTATCTCCAGATCTTCTTTGACTCTTAAGTTGTTCATCAACTTTTTGCATGCTTAGCTCAAATCTTGTGAGTCTTTAATTTGACCTCTTTTTTCCATTTTCAGATTATTCCTCAAATTTTCAACTTATTTTCTTAGATTTTCATTTTTGGTGAGTATTTGCTTGTTTTCTTCATTTGTGTCATTTAGATACTCATTCAGTGTGTTATTCTCCTACTACAATGTTTGAATGATAACATCCTTGTCTTTGATAGCTTTCTCAAGTTTTGCTTTGTCATCTTTGGTTGTCCTCATTTCTTCAAGTATTTCAACCATTCTTAAGGCTTGACTCTCAAGTTCTTTTTGAGTTTCAATAAGTTCTTCTTCTAGGGAAGTCTTCCTTTTCATCAGTTCCTGAACTAATGCATCAGCTTCTTCTAGATTTGCACTATTTTTTGATAGTTTTTCAATATTTTCCAAGCTTATTTGCAATTGTTTTGACAATTCTTTTGTTTTCAAAAATGATGCTTTCATATTATTGTTTAGATAACTTATCTAAGCAATATCTATCTGCAATCCCATATGAGAGGGTTCACAATTATCTTGTAAAAATTGGTTTTGAGAAGACTGGTGATAACAGTAACTTAGACTTGAAGATTGAAGGAGGTAAAGGAATTTTACTAGTTAAAATATTTGTTGATGATATCATATTTGGTGGACCAAATGCATTATGTAAAACATTTGCAAATGAAATGAGGAAAGAATTTGAGATGTCTATGTTTGGAGAGATAAAGTTTTTTGTTGGTTTGCAAGTATATAAGATGAAATATGGTATTTACATCACTCAGTCTAAGTATGTAAAGAAAATATTGAAAACTTTTGGTGTGCAAGATTCAAAACTAGTTAGCACTCCTATGGTCATAGAACATAAACTTTCAAAGACTGATGATTTTGTTGAACTAAATCAAACATTGTACAGGTCTATGATTGGAAAGTTGCAATATGTTGTGCATAGCAGACCTAATATTGTACTAGTTGTTGGGATTGTTGCAAGGTTTTCTGCAAATCCCAAGGAGAATCATTTGATGGCTATTAAGAGAATTATGAGATACATGCAAGGAACAAAAGATTATGGTCTATACTACAAGAAGAATGATAAATTTGAATTGAGAGCCTACACAAATGTTGATTGGGCTGGAAATATTGATGACAGAAAAAGTACAAGTGATGGAGCATTTTTTTTGGGAAAGAGATTAGTCTCATGGACAAGTAAAAAACAAAATTGTATATCTCAATCTACTACTGAAGCTGAATATGTGGTTGTTGCAGTAAATTGTACCAATATAGTATGGATCAAGCAGCTACTCAAAGGAGTGAAGGAAGAAATTACTGAACCTATGTTATTTTATTATTATAATACATGTGCTATAAACATATCTAAAACCCTTGTGATACACACAAAGACAAAGCACATTGCAATCAAGTATCATTACTTGAGAGAACGAGTTCAAGACAAAGAAGTGAGAATGGAATATGTGAATACAAAAGAATAAATAGCTAGTATATTCACAAAAGTTTTCCCTAAGGGTGCACATGAATATCTTAGAGGTAAACTAGGGGTGATACCCCTATCCAAAGCTACTTGAGAAGCATGAGTAGTGTCTTGCATCAACTGAACTGAATGTTGTATCTTACAACTTGATGCAGTAGAGTCATCTAAAGTAATGGAGGAGTTAAATTAGACGATTTATAGTCACATGCAAGGTTCCAAAGGGAGAACCTGAATTGATTATATCTATATGTATAGATGACTATCTTTGGCATTGTTGTCAAAGAGGGAGATATAGGAAAGAGGGAGAAATTCCTAACACAAGAAGATATACTGATAGACAGAGAAATTTCAAAGCTATTTAATTTTACTGTTTGGTATTGTTGTTGATATCGGTTTGCCATCAATGCCAAAGAGGGAGATTGTTGAGTTCAGATTGTTCAGTGCAGTATTGTTGAGAAAAGAGATTAAAAATGAGGGAGATTGTTGAGATTAGATTGATGGAATCTGTCATGGAACAATCATTATTTTGTCAATGATGTCAAACCTACTACTTGTTGGTGAGATAAATTGCTTTTTGGTCTAAATGTTATCATTTGTTTGATTGATGAAGAGAATTTGAATAGAAATGATAACAAGAGCACCTAAAGAAAGATTGAGTAATTTAGTGTATAAAATAGCACTAAGACCAATTAAGACATGACTGATATGATGTTTTCTTGATATACTTAAGTCTGTAATGAAAGGTTACTCAAGCAAAGATTGGAAGAAGATCAAATAAAGAAATGTGTCTACCAAGCCTTGCCAAGTAAATAGTGCAAGCTAAACAAATTTAGTAGAAGCCAAGTGAAAATCAATAATTTTAAAAAGTTCTAATATGTTTATAGGAGGAATTTAGAAATTTTGATTATTCATGATAGGATTAAGAATAGGCTTGATATCAAACTCCATGAGTTGAATTTGAATAGGGATATTTCTCATTATATTGATGAGATGAAAAAAGTAATTGTGAAACATGAACATTTCACTGAGGATCTAAAGTCATAGTATGATGAATTTGGAGATGCACTAAGGGATGGATTGCCAAAACTAGTTGATAGAATGGAGATCTGAGGGATATAGATCCTTGCGACTTCTCTAGATGCAGCTCACACCGATGGGCCAAACCTAGAGAAAGCCACATCATACATGGAGCATTCGGTGTTGTTGGAATACATTTGAAGGAAATTATACATGATGTAGACACATATGCCTCCAAGGGGTACCTAGATAATATTCACAAGTGTGGCATCTTGTTAGGAGAAAAAATCTTTGTTCAAAATGATCTCTTATACAATTTGTCTTGCTGAATTAGTTGATACATAGTTTTCAAAACAAAAAAATTATACAATGCATGGTTGGAAATCTCTTCTTTGGATTGTGTATCTAGTTGAGTGCCACTATATTCCCATTATTAATGTAATTTTAGAAGTTCTTTATCTTGTGACAGGTGTGTGAATTCTTGTTGTTATTTGATTTGTCCCTTGTGATGTCTATTTCAAGAAGATATATGTTGAATGTGCAATATTGTGGGAAAAATAATTTTGATAATGTTTCAACTTGAATAATGGAATTGATTTTGCTTGACCTTTTAATTTTGTACTAGTGGCATTTCTTGAGTTAAAGTTTAAAAAAATAATAAGACTAATTGTAACTGTATATGCTACTTTAGTATGTTAGAAACACCAAATTAAAACAATCAAAAAGCATTTGCATACTAATTTAACATAACTTCATGAGAGACAAAGTGAAGTCCTCAAATGAGAATATGAGTCATGGATAGGCTCTCTCAATGAGGATGATCACTTGATGTAGAGGTGTGTCTAATAGCTACGATGGCTTGATTATGTATGTATGCTCAAATGCTCAAATGGGCTTCAATGGAGGATTTTTGATAGATTTTGGTGAATGGATTTGATGTAAAAATGGTTTTTCAAAATGGCATTATGGCTTTACTTTCTAGATTGTGTTAAAATGGCTTGGGAGAGGATTTCTTAAATAGGCAAAGGGCTTGAGGGATCAAGGGCTAGGATGCAAGGATGGGAGAAATTTTATGGAAGGTTTAGATTGAATGAGAGGAGAGCACATGGATTGTGCTTCTTTACAACCAATCAGAGAGTGACACATGTCACAGGGTCATTGGTTAGAGCAAGAGGGGTTGAGGGGTCAACAAAGAAGGCTCAAAGCTCATAAAGACCCTCATAATGGCTTGTAAGAGCAATGAATGGGCTTGTAAGAGTCATTTATGGCTTTGCGGGCTTCATAAAGTTTTATGGTTGGGACATTTGTGAGAGAGTTGAGATATTTTGACTTGGGTTGGATTAAGAAAGTCTTAAACTTGACTTAGAAATGTGCAAATGATTAAGGCTTGGATAAGGCTTGGGTTAAGATTAGATTAGGCTTGTTAGAGATGGGCAAGTGGATGGCATTTATGAGGGTGGGTGAGTTAGTGGCTAAGCTTAGTTAGTATGGGTGGATGGGGTGGATTAGGCTAAATGGAGGATTAGGGATAGGCTTAGGATGAGGATGAAGACTTTCTAGAAGAGTCTAGAACTTCTTAGGATGAGGATAAATAAAGTTTATTTATCTCAAAGGTTTGGGTTGAGGAGATATTTATTAAAACATTTTTAATAAATATGAGGATTAATATTTAATCTTAATTAAATATTTTGAATTAGGATTAAGGATAGGAAATGGTGGGATTAGCCTTTAATCGAAATTAAACAAGGATTAGAAGATTTTGGAAGAGGTTAGTGATCTTAAAGAAATTGGCCAAGTTTTGGGTAAAAAATAAATTAATTATTTCTTTTGGAATTTTTGGTCAATTTATTAATTAAATAATTAATAAATAAGGAAATAATGTTTAAATAAGATTTAAATATTTTTGGGAGGGATTCCTTAATTAAATATTTTTAATTAAGATAAAGGGATTTAATGGTATAAAAATAAAATAATTAATTAATTAATAAATGACGATGTCATCAGGGACTTTTTTAGAAAATAAAAATACTTTATTTTCTAAAGGATTTTTAGGTGTCTACATTTTGCCCCTCTTTGACATAGTGTTGAAACAACACTATTTCAAAGAAGTTCAAATATAAACGACATGGAGATGACTTTATGGAGCAACACAGTTGCCCTAGTTTCGGTTAGAAGAGAGAGAATGGACTGCATGATGCCCCCTCAAGAAGGCAGCGGGGAGAGAAAATGAGGTTCGACAGCTTCTTGAAAAATACAAGAATCTGGAATGAGCAAGGAGACTCAAATTGGCAAAGAGAAGGGGTTGAATTAACTCAAACTCTCACTACAGGAGAATGATAAAGGGAGAATCAGAGGCACAAGAGGAAGCAAGCTTAAGACTTTAGGGAAGGTGGAGGATGAAGGAGCGGAGCGCTATAAAAAGGAATCCAAGATAGGGAGAAGGATGAGGGGATTATAAAGCTGATGCAACAGGATTTCAAAGAGTCAGATTGGCGAAAGATGGGTTTCGGAGATCCCTAAGACTAGGATTGTGGATCTCGAAAGATGAGGCTTGGTGGATTGATTGGATTGTTGGATCCCTAAGACTAGGATTGTAGATCCCTAAAGCTAAAAGTGAAGATTGATTCAAAGAGATACTGATGCATAAGCTAGGGTAGGAGAGACAGATGCTGGATATGGTGGGGGATAATGGAGATTAAGGGAATCCATTGAATCTTTTTGAGCAGGGGGATACTTCAAAGAGAAGTACCACTATGTAGTTGAGCACTAGATTTGCTATAGGACTGTTGGTTAATTGCCAAGGTTACCAAGAACATCAAGGCCATGTCACCAACCGACTAGAGGATTGATGGACTGACTCGAAACAAACACACAAAGATTGCCCCAGCATCACATATGAAACCAGGAGGAAACAAAGTGGAACCGACACTGGGTAACCCACAAGAAGAAAAGAAAAACAAATGAAAGACCTGATCAATACCTTACGCTCAGATTGCCCCATTCACAGCATACCATGATATGGAAGATCATGGCAACCGTGAGGAGGGAATAAGGAGATTTCTTGAAAAAGATACTTCAAAACCCAAAAGAGAAGATTCCAAATCAAAAGAAAGTGAAAATCCAAAAGAGAACTGTTTGCCAACAAAATGGGTAGGACGAGGTACTAACGGACCAAGATCAGACATGAGGAAAGCTATATCCTGCAAGGATCTATCGGAGAGCACCTAAGCTGGTGGATTTGGATTAGTGATGCACTTGGCAAGCTGAACTGAGAAGGATAACACTTTGGTGATAGGAGATCTAGCTAAAGGATGCATTGGAATAGCTAACCAAGATTTGTGTGATGTGTGCAAGATGTTGATCAAGGATGAACTGACACGGAAGCTGGATAGATACAATGGTACTAAGCTAAAGAGGATGCACAAGCTGACAGACCAAGATATGGTACAAATGTACAAGTTGTTTTGGACAAGATTGGATATACAAGCTATGATACAAGGTATGATACAAGTGTTGGATACAAGATTATTTACAAGCTGTACAGGAGCTCCGAATGATAAGATAGCGGGATGGCTCAAGTTGGTGCAAGATGCAGAAGCTAAGGATGAGGCGATAGCGGAAGATATGGATTTGGCAGGATGCATCCTATGATGATGATAGATGTGCGACCAAGGATGGGGACAATGCTAAGGTTGGTGGTAGCTAAGCTAATAGATGGCGCTAGAGTGAATGGCTAATGAGAGGATGACATTGGATTTGCATGAGGATAGCCTAGAGTGAGATACCAATGACAAGGGAGGATGGACAAGACATGATCTCCAAGGAATACAGTGCCCCCAGTCAGAAGATGACATGCGGAAGGAGGTCTTACGATAGATGTGATAGGATTGAAGCTAGGATGAAAAAGCTGAAGGCGCTGGGGAGATGGATGATAGCTGGGATGATGGGGTGAGGTTGCAGAAGATAAGTGGATAGTGATAGATAAAAGCTGGAGGATGAAAGATAGGTGGATAAATTGGAAGATGGAGCTGGATGGCAAGATGTGACCAAAAGCATGAGGATGATAGGCTAAGCTGAGGATGGCTGGATTACGCATGATGCTTGTTTGCCAAGTTTTCATCATGGTACTTGTCCAAGGTGCTTGAATTGCCAAGTTTTCACCAGTGGATGTTTTATTTTTCTTTTTTCTTTTTTGACTTTTTTGACTTTGGACTTAGCTGGAATGATTTTGGCTTTCTTTAGCTGTTTTTGGCTTTTTTGGGATTTTTCATTAGTTGTTGGTACACCGGATGTATGATTTATGCAATAGATCGGATTAGATGGGATTGATGGTAGGAGATGGAGGGATAAAAAGGCTGGAAAGGAGCATGAGATGGGGATTCTTCCAAGATCAACATTGGCACATGTTGGGACGGGTGTGAAAAGAGCATATGGGGGATAGATGGTAGATGCGGGCTTGATGGAGGATTTGTGGAAGCATGCTTGGGGATATAGGCACCCAAAATGGAGTTAGGAGATGGGGAACATGAGTCACTAGATGGGGGATTAGCAATGGTGGCCATTATGCATTGGGTTTCAACTTTTTTCTTTGAGATCCACATGGTTTTGGATTTTCTTTTCATAGGCTTTTGCATTGTTTTGCATTCTTTGATTGGATTTTGCCTTTTTGGAATAGACATATGATTGCCTAGGATGTGGATTTTTAGCTTTAAGCATTTTGAAGTTGGCATTCACATTGTTGTGGTAAGCTTTGGGAAGATGGTTAGGAGAAGCTTTGAGAGATGGAGAGGATATGGAAGAGCATGTAGGGGGATGATGATGGATGATGTGCCCTGATATGTGCCTTTGTTGATCTTGTGTAAGAATGGATGGAATAGGATTTTTATGATGGCTGATAGGAGGATGGAGGATGGTAGATTTTGGGACATAGGGACCCAAAATGGATTTAGCGGATGAAGGGGGGATATGGTAGGTTGTTTTGGGTTGCAAAGATGGTGGAGGGGAGATGACATAAGATTTCTTGAAGGAGTGATGGGAGGCTGGCATGGTGGGCCTGGAGATAGGCTTGGTTTGGGGATGGCGTGTACCAACACTTTTAGATGGTAAGCCTTTGGATACATATCCAATACCATGAAATTTTGGATTCTTTTGTGCAATAATAGGCTTTCTAATTCCTTGTTCTTGTGGTCCTAAACCTTGACCTTGATAATGCCATTGATTGAGCATTTGAATGAGCTAAGGAAACTTTTTGCTTGTAGAAAATGGTAGAAGTGCTTTATTAGATGTACAGCAATGGGGAGATACTGTTCTTAATTCTTCTGCTGAGAGGGGGCCACCATGGTTGAATGTAAGTGAACCAAGAGGGTAGATTATAGATGGTAGAATAACTTGGATAGGTGGTAAGATGGAAGCATGGAGCGAAGGAGATGGTAAGATAGGAGATCTTGATTTAGCTGATGGGATGAAAAGATATCTTGCAGTAGAGGAGGTATGGCTTGAGGTTTTGGAGATGGAGGGGATGGTGACTACACTATGGATGGATGACATGGTACGATGATATCTTCATTTATGCTTTGGGGGATGTCAACATGCTTTTGGGCAGGATCTTGATAGGATTGGATTGGAGTGGATGGTGCGATAGGAGGTGAAGGGATGGATTCTTCAAGGGTAGCGGATGGATAGATGGGATATTCAGTAGTGGAGATGGGTGAGTAGAAGATGGATGCATAAAGGTCATTACGGGAGATTTGGGAAATGCTTGGAGGTGATGTGGATAGGATTTGGAGGGATTTGACAGGTGGTGGGATTTTGATGCTTGCGGGAAGTGGAAGGATTTTAAGCAATTTGATGGATGGTATGGGGCTGATAGCTATGGGAGATGGAGGTGATATTATAGATGGGGAAGCTTCATCACTGACTACTTCATATGGTTGGATTAGATGAGATGGCTTATCGACTGTTAGAGGTGGCTTTTCTTGTATTTCCTCTAGGAGATTCCTGGGAGACTCATGTGTCAGATGTGGAGGTGGTGGATTGACAGGAATAGCTGGTGTGATGGGGGTGGAAGATTGGAAGCTTGGTTGATTGGGTGATGGAGGAGAAGCTGGGATATGAGATGGCATGACTAAGTAGTTTGGAGGAATGCTTGAATTTTTGGGGATGGTTGGCGGAAGGCATCTAAGGCTCTCAAGATACTCGTCATAGTCAACAAGATTTTCATCATCATTGGAATAGGATGTAGCAGGAGAAAAGACAATGCGGCCAAACTCATCATGATAGGGTTGGGATTTCATGTTTTGATGATGAGTTGGATGGGGATGGGGTCTTGCATATGGATGAACACGGAAGCTCATGGTTGGATTTGGATTAAGCGCAAATTTTGGATTGGCTGATGAAAGATTTCCTAGAGAGAATCAAAGCTGCATGACAGATCTAAGGAGGATTGGCTGGAGATTTTTGGCTTTCCTGTGGATGGAAGACTTCAAGGGTATTCTGTCAAAAAGTGAGAGTTTTGCTTTTCTATGTGCAGGATTGGTGGCTTTTGGAGTCAACTTGAGGATAGAAAATTGATCCTATGGGCATGACACGAGATTGACCACTTGTGGATCCCAACCTTTAGCTTAGGTGATGAGGGATGACAAGTGACAAGGCTAGATTACCCTAGACAAAGCTGTGTCAAAGGGATAACCTTGGGGAGATTGAGGGATTTGGATAGATTGATTGTATAGCAAACTCTGGCAGAGTAACAACGATTCCTTAAAGGATTGGGTGATTTTGGATTGGGTTGCTAGCTGGCTGGGGGGATGATTTGGATGGACTTTGGATTTGCGATTGTTCTAAAGCAAAGAACTAGATAGATTTGGTTGCGGTGGGGGAGCTTGGATGATTTTCTGATGGGGCAATGACTACGTTAAGTATGCCTTGAGCTGGGAGATTTCTGCTTTTCTGGGATTTTGACCAAAGTTGGCAAACATTCATTCAAAAGCTATGAACAAACAAGCAGACAAAAATTTGGAGCAAGCACGTCAAACATAGCAACATCCTAGGAAGCTTTCTACAAGGATGAAATTTGGTTTAGCTAGGGAGTCCTCGATATACGCAAGGTACGTGAGGCCCAAATCTATAGATGAAACCAAAAAAATGTCACACAGCCGAGAGGAGTGGTAACCCACTTCTCCTCTTTCACTTCTCAAGGGTATAAAGTTCCTTGAGGCTTAGCCTGAGTGACAGAATTTTGATCCCAAGAGAAGTGTCTTTGGATTCACCTCCCGATCTTTATACTCCGCTGGAACGCTAGAGTTGAGGTCGTCCAAAGGGGTGATGAAATCTCCAAGCAGGCCTCCTAAAACTTAAACAAGATTTTGGATCCTAATCTTATGCACCCAAGATGGCCTCGAAAGACGACAAGGGGAGAGAAGACTTAGATGATCTTGGGCTAAAAGACAAAGTTCTTTTCCAACTGACGCTTAAGTTTTCTGATCTAGACTTTTTGAAAACACACGTGACTAAGATGCAAAGGATCAATTCCAATTTGAAATGCGCCAACAAAAGAGAAGTGATCGAATAATGAATACACAAAGGAGAGTTAGGGTCAACAAGAAAGTAAACTCGCACGCTCGGAGGCTCTCCACGTCAAGTATCGATTAATTTCCTTTAAGACATTCAAGAGTTAGTGTTTGTTCGTTTTAAGGCCAAAACAAAGATGTGTGTAAAGCTTGATTTCAAGCGCGTGCCCGGAGGCCCTCCACGTCAAGATTTGTTCAATATTTATGCCCAAATGAAGTGTTAGCGAAACTAATGTGCATTCAAAAAAATTTCTATCTTAGAAAAACCAATAAAAATTCGAGTAAAATTTGATTTTTGTGGAGCACTTAACACTTTCTTAGGTAGACCCATCCCCATATATGGCGTCGATATTGCAACCAATAGTTAGAATGATGGGTGATTAAAGAGAGTGAGTCCAACAACAAATTCACTCAAAGTGTCTTTATTTGTTTTTATAACTTAGAAAGTTTCTAAAATGTGGATTATTTTTATGCCCCAACAAATGATTATTTGATCTATGGGATTCAAGATTGGATTTGTTGTTTTAATCATGCATTCATAAAAAAAATTTTAAAAAAAACTTGATTTTAATCCATGGCACTTAAGAGTGATTTTAGCAACATGCATTCAAAGACAAGTGATTACACATTCAAATTTTTTCCTTTGAGCATTCAAGATTGAGATTTTGCGTGTTTTTTTAAGAACTTTGAAGTGCTTTGTTTTAACCTTAGATCATTCAAGATTGTTTTGGACTCAAAAGTGAAAATGACTTTTTGGACTTTGTTTTTCATTCAAGATTTTGTGTTCTAGTTTGCATGTTTTAAGCCTAAAAAAATGATATTCCTAGATTGTTTTGATGCATGAAAAACCTACGAAACATTCAAGATTTTGCAACAAGACATTTGGTTGGAACAAATAACAAAGCTTTTAGGACAATTTTGGCAACCATTTAGGACTCTTAGTTTTCATGAGATTTTTAAAACTTTAAAATATTTGCAAATGAGGTTCATTTTATCCTTGATTGATGCTTTGAGTTTGATTTAGATTTTAGTGTGCACATAGTGTTGATTTTGAACCTTTTGAAATGGAAACTTGAAGTTCTTCTTAAATTTTCAAAAATGAAGTGTTTCTAACTTTGCATGAATGCATCTAAAACCTTGATGTTGCAAGGATGCAAATGATTGGATTGGTTTAGTTTCACTTGTTAAAAGATTTTATTTTTATTTTTATTTTTTGCAAATTTTTAGTTTTTAATAGATTTAAGTATGATTTGAGAGTTCATTTTAAGCACTTAAAAAAAAGTGTGTATGATTTTGCTTCCTTAAAAAAAATGCCAAGATCCCTCAAGAAGAAGAAGAAGTAGATGAAATAGAAGAAGAATATAAAGAAGAGGAAGAAGAATTCCAAGTGCTCCGTCACCCTATAAGCTTGAAAAATTTGCAAACACTATAAAATAGACTATGAGTTCCTTTGTCTTCTTCATGCTCATGTGGACCTACAGAACCAATTTATACAATCCTACCAATCACAAAAACAAGCAAAATTAGCCAAAATTAGCAAATGACATACAAAACTTGACTAAAAAAGCTAATGAAGATGACCCATGCGGGGTCCCACCGGGCGTGCCAAAATGTATATCCTACTTTAATATGTTAGAAACACCAAATTAAAACATTCAAAAAGCATTTGCATACTAATTTAACATAACTTCATGAGAGACAAAGTGAAGTCCTCAAATGAGAATATGAGCCATGGATAGGCTCTCTCAATGAGGATGATCACTCGATGTAGAGGTGTGTCTAATAGTTAAGATGGTTTGATTATGTATGTATGCTCAAATGCTCAAATGGGCTTCAATGGAAAATTTTTTATAGATTTTGGTGAATGGATTTGATGTAAAAATGGCTTCTCAAAATGGCATTATGGCTTTACTTTCTAGATTGTGTTAAAATGGCTTAAGAGAGAATTCTTTAAATAGGCAAAGGGCTTGAGGGATCAAGGGCTAGGATGCAAAGATGGGAGAAAGTTTATGGAATGTTTAGATTGAATGAGAGGAGAGCACATGGATTGTGCTTCCTTACAGCCAATCAAAGAGTAACACATATCACAAAGTCATTGGTTAGAGCAAGAGGGGTTGAGGGATCAACAAAGGAGGCTCAAAGCTCATAAAGACCCTCATAATGGCTTGTAAGAGCAATGAATGGGCTTGTAAGAGTCATTTACGGCTTTGTGGGCTTCATAAAGTTTTATGGTTGGGATATTTGTGAGAGAGTTGAGATATTTTGACTTGGGTTGGATTAAGAAAGTCTTAAGCTTGACTTAGAAATGTGCAAACGATTAAGGCTTGGATTAGGCTTGGATTAAGATTAAATTAGGCTTGTTAGAGATGGGCAAGTGGATGGCATTTATGAGGGTGGGTGAGTTAGTGGCTAAGTTTAGTTAGTATGGGTGGATGGGGTGGATTAAGCTAAATGGAGAATTAGGGATAGGCTTAGGATGAGGATGAAGATTTTCTAGAAGAGTCTAGAACTTCCTAGGATGAAGATAAATAAAATTTATTTATCTCAAAGGTTTGGGTTGAGGAGATATTTATTAAAACATTTTTAATAAATATGAGAATTAATATTTAATTTTAATTAAATATTTTGAGTTGGAATTAGGGATAGGAAATGATGGGATTAGCCTTTAATCAAAATTAAAGAAGGATTAGAAGATTTTGGAAGAGGTTAGTGGTCTTAAAAAAATTGGCCAAGTTTTGGGCAAAAAATAAATTAATTATTTATTTTGCAATTTTTGGTCAATTTATTAATTAAATAATTAATAAATAAAGAAATAATGTTTAAATAAGATTTAAACATTTTTGGGAGGGATTCTTTAATTAAATGTTTTTAATTAAGATAAAGGGATTTAATGACATAAAATTAATTAATTAATTAATTAATTAACGATGATGTCATTAGGGACTTTTTTAAAAAATAAAAATACTTTATTTTCTAAAGGATTTTTAGGTGTCTACAGTAACATGATAAATAATTGGAACTTGTAGAAGCCTCTTAGTTAAGAGATTTGTTAAAGTAACACATTTAAGAATTGGCTGACAAGGTTATACATAAATCATTTAAAACAATATTTCATTACCTAATTAAATTAACTCTCAGTTTTGGTTAAGAGTTTCTTCATTCTCAAAGAAATCTTCATTAAAACTTTTGCAATATTTACAATACATTAAGAATTCGTTATTAAGATAAAATAAATTTGGTATTAAAAGCACTCTATACAACATAAAAAATTATTTTCTCTAGATATATTAATGACAGTATAAATTTTTATAAACATCAACCATTAATTGATTATTATATTATGACATTTCTAAACATCAACCATTAATTGATTATTATATTATGACATTTCTATCACGATTCAATTGAGGAGTTTTCTAGTCAAACTCATTGACTCGTATTTCATTAGTAGTGGCTCACATCAACCTAGCTCTTATGAGAATGAATGGAACACTTAGGACTCATTGCATATATTGCCCAAATAGTGGGAGTTATTTCTATTTACATGTCTAATCCAAAAAGAGCGCATTGGGATGCAATAAAAAGAGTTTTTAGATATTTGTAGAGTAGCTCAGAGTAATTTATATGTTTCGGGAAATGAACATTCCTTGGATATTTGAGGCTATGTGGATTCAGACTAGGTTGAAGATCTTGATAAAGGAAGATCCACCAGTACATATGTGTTTATATTATTTGGTGGGCAATCAATTGGATGAGCAAGCAATAGGTTGTAGCCACTTTGTCCACTACAAAGGTAGAGTTTATGGCAGCTACTCATGCCTGCAAAGAAGTCATTTGGCTCAAGAAATTGTGTTCAGATATAGAGCTCAAATAAGATGCAATGACAATTTATAGTGATACTTAGAGTGCAATCTACCTAGCAAAGAACGTGGCATTTCATGCCAGGACCAAGCACATTAATGTTCAATATCATTTTTTGAGAGATGGTTAAGGATGGCAAGGTGAAGCTAGAGAAGGTAAGACTTTGGCAAATGTTACTAATTCTTTAATTTAAACCCATGAGCACAAAAAAATTTAAATGGTGTTCGGAGTCTATGGGTCTTTCGTCCGCTCGCTATTATGTCCATGGTAGTATGGATCCCCCAACTCTTGCAAGGTATTCAATGAGTGGGAGAATGTTGAGAAAACATGTATATCAACCTTCCAGTATTTTCTAGATAGTTCCAAAAGTAGTCAGAAAGTTTTCCACATGTTAGTTCCTAGGAAAAAGTAAAATGAGTTGTCAAAAAATGTCTTCTCGAAGTATAATATTTTGGGTTATTTTTAGTGTGTAAATGATACATTTTATGACAACTATAAGGACAAAAAATAGGGTATAAAATTTTGGACGGGAGTGACTTTTTAACCTAATTCATGTCTATCTTGGGCAACACAAATCATGCATGTGCAACACGTGTCAAGTAGGTTTCGCACATTGTATTGCAAAACCAAGTATGCTTTCCACGTTGTGAGAAGCCTATAAAAGGAGGGTTTGGGGAGGAATTTGAGTATTAAGTTTTGTTTGCAAGATCGAGTGATAGAAGAGTGCTTGTGAAGTTCCTCTTAGATTCAACTGAGGTGATCCTCTTGTAAAAACTTGCATTACAAGTGTGTTGTAATCTCCATTGATTTGATAACATATTATGCAGGGCTTGCAATGTGGGATTTCACTTGTAAGAGTTTCCCTACAATAATTACAGTGTTGTGTTCATTGTTGTTTCGTTTATGCATTTGTTTGTATCCTAAAATCTTTGTAATAGTAGAGTTGTTATTTGCATAATCATCCTCTCAAGATGAATATAAGAAGTGATTTTGAATACCTTTGCTTCCTTACAACAAACATATGTGAACCGGTTCATTTTAATATATAGTTAAATTATTTGCTTCCTAACAACCATATGTGAACCCGTTCATTTTAATCTATAATTAAATTGTTTGCTCCCTTACAAGCAGCATATGTGAACCCGTTCATTTTGAGATATAATTAATTAATTCTGCTACAGAAAAGTTGTTTGGTTGCTATTCTACACAAACTAGAAGTTAACTTATTAGGCCAAGTAAAATTATCTGATCTTGGGTTTCTAATAAATCTATGCTAGTAATAGGTCAAACTAATATTTCTACTTTGTCTAGTGACTTCTTTGTTCTAAACTTTTCTTCTCATAGAAAAACCAGGCATGGATTCCCAAAATAGACCTTTAGTTCGTGACTAATTTGGGGTTGTTTAAAAAAGATAGGGATGCAAGTTTCAACTGACTAGAATAGAGTCGCATGTTTCTCATGTTAAAGTGAAATTACGTAACACGTCAATATAATATTATAAACTAATAAAAATTGGCAATAAAATTGAAATTATTTCTTCCAAAAACTAGGAACCAAATGATCCCTAATTCGTGTGTTTTATATACATCATCACTCGTAGTAATCTAAAAAATCAAGGGTTTATCCTTTGTTGTTAACATTTTTGTGACCTGCAAACGAGTGCTTAATATTCCACCCGGAGGAAAAAGAACTACTTTCAAACATAGGGGAGAGGACCCAATACTTGAGAACCCTAACTTTGCGCTTATCAAAACCCTACGTAAAATTTTCAAATCACTCCCAATTTTTTACAGCAGCTTACTTAATGAGTCGTCTACTTATAACTAAGGTTTCAAGTCCACGTCATCCATTATGATGCCACATCAACATGTTTTTTGCCAAGTTGTCCGAAACAGCCCAAAAAAAAGTGAGACCAATGGTTGTGCATAAAAGGTACCTATAGTTGAACAGCTGATGTGGCATCACATCATTGATTAATTTTTATAACTGAAGGTACATTTTATTCAATTTTGGGTAGTTAGCATTGTACTAACAACTTTAAAGTCACAAGTATTAGTACAATGTTGTCAAAAAATTGCACAATATGTCAATAAGTGTAGGTATTAAGTGAACAACTCCTATCACAACTATTGGAACACGTTCAAGTACTGGGTCCTCTCCCCTAGTTGCAGAAAATAATTGGAACGGGAAAGGGCAAATATGATATTCCTTATAACCCCCAAAACATCAATTGGGTATGCAAAAGGCTGCCAATAAATCCTGCAGCAATTATTGTACTGGGATCAAAGAAAGAAGAAAACTTAATGCCAACAGCACCAAAATCCAATGGTCTATTATGAACTCCTAGACACTAAACTGGCTTCCCAACTAGTGAAGCATTATTAACTGAATGTAGTTATTCATTATTGTGAACAATGAACAGCGGTTGTGAAGCACAAGCCAAAGAAAATTACTAGTAGTTGATGGTGCATACCAAAAATTAGCAAAGAATGGTAAAATCCACAAGCGACAATGCAATGTGTACATAACAATGCTGAAATGAATATCATATTGGTTATTGCTTTGCAAAGAAAAAAAGTTTTAATTCCTCATATTTTTCATTAATTATTGCATACTAGACCTCTCACGATAATAGTTCCTTTATTGTTGCCTTACATGGAACTTGAAGACATAGCGGACCATGCAACAAAAATTGAACATAGTTCAACGCCAATTTGTCTTTATGGTTCTTGCAAATAAGCTTACTAATAACTTGATCAGATCTGCGTTCTTCTGAAATTTTACTATGTTATCCTGCAAAAGTTTTCCTAAATGACAGCCCAAAGCACAGGGAGGAAAACAATTGTTAACTCCAAACACCAGGGTTTGAAGTCAATTTTGAATTAAATAAGTTCAGCTGAAAAATTCTCTCTTGTATTACTGCAACTACTTTTATCATCAAAAAGGTGAGTTTTTAGCACACATACTTCCCAGTATACAAGTCATAAACCAACCATACCACGATTTGTTACTGGTAACATTTCCTCAGTAACCAGGTCTGTAAAAATTTCAGTATTTTGCATAGTCCTCTTCCACTAGTGCCATATCAGAAGCAAGCAAAGAAGCATCTGAAATTTTGGATCCAGAATGCACATAATTAATTAACGATATAGAATCCAAGAAGAAAATATAGCTCAATGATGCTGATAACAACAGAACAAGAAAGAATGCCCTGATTGCTAACTAGAGGCAGATGGCCTAAATAGTAAACTATTAGTCTTGTATGCTTCTACTTGGGAATTAGCTATTGCTTCAGGTACAAATTTTGACTAAAATCTCGTCCCTTTTAAACATAAGATTTCAAAATAAAAACTTCACTTCTAGTACATATCAATGCGGCATTCCTGCATTATACCTCGGTAATACAAAACTAAGCTCCAACATTAACTAGTATATTGATTCATATCCACAGCCTCGTGAGGTGTCACTGGTAACAGACACGAACAACAGCAGCTTCAACATAGCCCCACCCATCTTCAAAATCTGGTCCAACCCAATATCCAGAAAATATATGAATTCCTAATGATACCAGCTGGAAACGATTTGATACGTCTGCAATAACTATTCTGTATGCCAGCAAAGAAGAAATAGTGTCCAGAGTAGACCCATTAAACTGCAATAAGGTATTGAACTTGGGTGAAGGTCTAAATAGTTGATTAGCTACAGAACCCAACACAAGCACTTGCTTCATTGGAAAGCTTAGTACATTCTTCATATGCTTTTTATGTTCTCTTGTATTGCCTTGTCGTACAACAAAATTACACTCCATTTGCTTGAGGGTTAAGCTGGCATGAACTAGAGGAGCCAATACATTCTATGGGTCAGATATAAGCCCTCAAAGTTATATCAATATTTGATTTCTAAGCAATGAAATACAAAGAAGTGGTTAAGATAAAAACATCTGAGAGTTTTTAATTGTTCATCTATTCTTATTCTTAGAACATAAGGTGAAAACATAAAACTTTAAAATATCTACATGGACAAACTAGATGGGTAACTAAAAGGATTTAAGAAAAACCTCTGCATGCCATCATATTTGCTTGTATGCTGGTAAACTTTAACAGCTTTCTCAGATGATACTGGTTCTCTTGCTGCAGAACTTCACAAGGAAGCAAAGAAACAGTCATCAAACTTCCATTGTAGGAAACCCTTGCCTACATGTCATCTATAAATGTTAGCTGAGAATATTCAAATATCTTAAGCAACTTTCTTGAAAACCTTTGTGTATCATGTAAACCAACTAAAGGAATATGACATAAATTATTCACCAGATAGTGCAGCATTCTTAAACTTAAAAGGAAAGGCAGCTGTATTTGAAACAGATCTAGTTAGGTTTTTTTGCCTTGTTAACTCCATTCCGTATAGTAAAGTTGCTTTATACTGGCCACTGAAGGTCAAAACAAAAGTATGTAATGAATAAAGGGTAGAAGCATTGATGTATGCAAATAAACTGAATGGTGAATAGCAAACCGTAGATTTAAAAAGGAAAAAATTGGCTAACCAATATTGCATGTTTGCCAAATTAGCATTGCTATAAATAAACAGCTTAATAATTGCCATTGCTTAAATGGAACACTATCACATTTTGTACAATAACATTTTTCATTAATATACCTGCCTATTATTAAACTGAAGATAGAGGAAACTTGTGGCATAAGATGACTGAGTACAACATGATATACTAAGCCCAAGTGATATGATGACAGGCTAATAAATTATCATGAAGAAAATTGCAATGGATCATAAAGCGCAGAAGCATTAAGATGGTGGAGATAGACCAGAAATTAGCATATCGGTGTCTTAAATTCTCGAAGTATGTTGTGTAGCTATTAGATTTGGAGTATTCAATTTATAATAAATATAACATTGCACCCAAAGACGTGAATTTTCCAAAATAATTATGCAATGATACAAAGGGTGTTCTCCTTTGTATTTATATCAAAAAGTGCATTATTGAATTTTTTAATTGTTTAGTCGCCTATTTTTGTCTGAAAAGCTTTGATCGATGACATAACTAATTTTTCCTTGGATCTTGAAAAAAGTGTGATTTTCAGAATTAAAACTTTATTTTACTATTTTAAGGTGACTTTAAAAATGAATAATAGCAGAGTATTGTAGGTGGGAAGTTGGTGTTTGTGGGTGAAAACCCAATTTGTCCCATCTTAAGGGTTGTTTGTAGAAGTGGTCCCTTTATTGTGTAGGAGGCTTCTGGCACTTTCTTTCTCACACAAATATTAGAGATCTAGGGAAAATGCACCTCCTTTCTCACCTTTAAGGTAATAGAGATCAAAATTCTTATGCCATTCTCACCCACCTTGGATATTAGATATCTAAGAGCAGTCTACCCTCTTACTCACCTAGGACACGAGAGATTTAGGTGTAGTATGTTTCCATGATTCATCTTTGGCTATTAAAAGCTCCAAAGTGATTAACTGTTTCATGTGTGTCTCAAATTGCTATTGTCATCCTTCTAATTGGAATAACTTGTGATTTTCATGTCTACACAATTATATTTTTTGCATATTTATGACAATCTTGTGTGATGTGTTTGAGTAAGATAACACGGTGTTTGTTTCCAAGTATAGAAGGGTGTGCCTCAACATCCTCAACATCTCACATGGTAACATGTGATCACTATTGGTTTGTGTTGGAGCTTCTTGGAGAACTTGAGAAAAGTTATAATTTTGTGATAAATTCTTTTAGGCTTGTAAACAATTTTCAACGGTTCCCATCCATGTATTCATTGGATGCAAGTGAATTTGTAACAATAATTATATTATGGAAAAGGGATGGAAATAGTTGGGCATGAAAGAAATCATTTAAACAAAATGAATGTCATTCTTTAAAAATGTGTAATCAAGTATTTTTCAATTGTTAAAACATGATGCTACGGAAGAGTGAAATTCAATAATGTACTTGTTTAAACCCAAACTTATTAGTTTAGAGTTGTGCATGGAAATGCAGTTTGGATCTTTTGGCTTGTGTAGACTTAACCATGTCTTACTAGATGATCCTTTTGATATTGGTGGTTGTTTTTCATCTCAATCTTGGTTTTGGGGGTTGGTAAGTTGGTTGTCCACAAGGTATCTTTGACCATGTTTAGATTTGAGTTCAGAGAAAACAAGAACCACATTGTTTATTTTGAGTTTTTTTCCAACTTCAAATAGCATGTTCTAGTAATAACAATAATTTGCAAATAACCAACGCAATTCATACTAGTAATAAAGCCATTTTACTAATAAGGTTGACAAGGGTTTTTAGCAAAAGTTCCTTATAGGGAATTGATCCTTGGGGTCTTACTGGGAGGTTTTCAAACCATCATCCCATTGCAAATAGGGACCGCCTCTTTTTGGTTTAGTAGTACTAGTGGTCTTAAATGTTTTTATGTGGTTTTAGGTGGTCTTAGTAGCGATTTTCAAGTCTCCAAATCCAAGAGATACGTTTGAGCAATTTTGGCCTACTACGAAGTCAAGTTTGTCTAGAATGTGAGCGAGAGTTGGGCTAAGCTAGTCAAGGATATGAAGTTGAAACCAAGCAATTTGTAATGAAATCAGTCAAAACCTTTTGAAAATCCTTGTTCCAGCTTCACTTTGACCTTTGAAAGTCAGAAAAGGTTGTAGGAGGTTACACTGCTCAAGGCATGTTGAATCCAAAAATTTGGCAAGTCCAAATGTTTTTTGAAAACTCCCAAAATCTAGAATCTTAATAACTCCTAGAAAGCTGAAACCTATCTCAAAAATCCTGAAAGTATTTATTTAATATATAACTTATAATTAATTAACTTAAATGTCATATTTTATATAAATCCTCTCGCCTTTTGAGTTGAAGAAGTTGACTTGCAGAATTTGGTGGTTAACATGCAAATAAAAACTCCTAGCACTAGGTCATTCTCTGACCATGTTCTAGGATTCTAATCCTCTAGCACCCCAAAATTTTGCCCCTTGCAAAAGCGAGTTCCAAGTCCAAATTGGTGAGAAAAAGTGAGAAAGGCAACAGTGTTGTTTTTTAAGGTTAAGTGGCATTGAGGAAATCCCTTTGGCAAGGCAGATTATGCTTGCCCTAAAGGAAATTCCTCTAGGCAGGGCGGATTTCGGCTACCCTAGAGGAATCCAAATTCCTCTGCCACCCTTGATTTTTGCCCCCTTCTTGTAGCTTAAAATCCTCTCCTCAAATCTGCCTATAGGCAAGTAATCAAGGAAATCAAGTGAGCCAATAGAATTGTTTTGAGGTCAAAATATAAAAAGAAAAGTTAAAATCAGAGTGAAAGATGAGGACTAGAGCATGGAATAAGACCTGATTAAGCACAAATCTGATTACATTGAATGAAGACTCGCTTAGGGGCAAATTAGAGACTTGTTTGCATTTGAAGAAATGAGTAATCACCATAAAAAGGGAAGTCTAAGGAGTGAAGGGAGTAGATTTGTAGTTCTGAAGCCAAAACGATGAGGTATATCAAAGAAGAAATTCCTCTAGGCATGGATGATTTCGCCAGCCCTAAAGGAATCTAAATTTTTCTCTACCCCCAAAATTTCCACCCTCAAGCCTAGGTGATAAAAGGCATCATATGGTTAGACAAACTTATTTCTCCCTTAAATTATAATGGTTGATGCAAGTTTCGATGCTCATAAAGCTACATGGTTGGACAAAATTGACTAAGAAAAAAAGCGTTGATGGCATGATGAAAGAGAATTGGGATAACAAGAAGCCATTAGTTTAAGGGATGGAGTGGAAAGTACAAGGAGGTTGGGATAAGAAGAAGTCATCAGTTCAAGGGATGGAGTGGAAAGTATAAAGAGGTTTCAAAGATGAGAGAAGAGGATGATTGAAAAGATCAAGACAAAATTCCTCAAGGTAGGCCGGAATCTGCCTACCTTTGAGGAATCTAAGATCTCCTCTATCTTAGGTTTCTGCCCTATACCTATATGGAGAAAAGAGGAAAAGTTGTCTTATGAATGATGTAAAAAGGTGATCTAAGCATGAAAATGAAAATCAAAGATCGGATGTTGGCCAAAATTACTTGATGCATTTGAAGGATTGAAAAGCAACGAGGAGATTCCTTAAGCAAGGGCGGAATCCACTTGCCCTTGAGGAATCTATTTCCACCAAGGATCAATGGAAGAAAACTCAAAGCAAAAGGCCTCCAATTCACACAAATGAAAATAAGAACATGGAACGATCGATTGGATCAAGTTTTGGAAGAAAATCCATTGGAAATGAAGTAGGAAATTCAAGAAACCTCTCCATGTCTCAATTTTCACCTTGCAATAGTGATAAAAGCATGCACCAAAGGCCTGCAATCTGCATTGAGAGGAGGAATGATGAAAGGGATGGAAGACATGAAAGGTAGAATTGAATGTAGAAAGATGAAACAAGATTGATGAGAGAATCCTCTAGGCATGGTGGATTTGCTAGTTTTAGAGAATTCATAAATCTTCTCTACCATCAAAATTTTGCCCCTTACATGAAGAAGTTGAGGGTGTATGATAGGCCCCTAGACTTGTCCAAAGTGAATTATTTCCCACTTGATAGAAAATTGGTAAGAAGAACGAGAAATAAATCATCTTGAGGGAGCAAGCTATCAATTGAAGGCAGCAATTGCATCTTTTATCAACCATTTGAAGGCCCCAAAACATCAATTTTAAATTTTAAGGAAGATTCATCTTTGAAAATAAGAGATAGGGGGGGTAAGTAAAACAAAATCTGGGCAGAATATACAAGCACCAGGCCTAGTTAAACTCAAAACTTAGAGAAAATTTGCATGAAGAAGAAACTTTTGGTCTTAAACTAGGGAAGATCCATGATTGCAGTAAAAGAAAAGAGGAATCTAGAGGCAATTTCATTTCATGAAAACTTTAAGATTTCCCTCATTTTGTTTATTTCTTATCAATTTTGTGAGCTTAATACGATTTCTCTTATTTTATTTTTTTGAGAGGTGAAAAAAGAAGCTAGGTGATCAAAGAATGGAAGCAAAGCCATGCTCAAGGACTTCAAATGAGGAGATTCAAATCAGATTGTCAAAATGCATATTCAAGGCAAGAACAAGATGGAGTTCAACGGGATAAAACAAATTCACAAGCCCACAAGAAAAAACAAATGAAAGAAAATCATCAACTTGAATTTCCTCATGAATCCCAAGTTCACTTGGATCCCACTACATGATGACTTCACCACTTCAAGAAGATCAAAGTCAAGGCGTCGAAAGAAATGTCAAGTTTCCAAGTGCAAGCAAGTTCAAATCATGCAAAGAGAAAATTTCCAAGCAGGAAGACAGAGAAAATTCAGAAGATGAAGCGATTTGGGAGTATGCCATCACAATTGAGGGCTTGATAATGTCGAGTATCAAGAAATATTTCCTCAACGCAAAGGATTGACCAAGCCTATGAGATAAGGATGGTGAAGTAGCGCCTACTTATCTTCTACCAATGAGAAAATTCTAGTTACACATGTTCAAGCACACTCGATCATATTATGCCAAGGGTACAATTTTTCCATTGGCTCTCAAAAGTATGAGGAGATTACTTTTAGAGTAGTGTATGAGACTTGTTGAAATAGTTGTCATAATGCTATCAAAGTAATATGTTGATTCATTGTTGGTCTCCATGGTGGATTACTTGTGTTGCTTTGGAGGATTGCATGGTTTCTTCAATTCCTCATTTAGGATTTTATTTCATGCAAAGTACAAGTAGAAATGAATGAATGAAAAATATTGTTGAATGATGATTAATGGTGAAGCTAGTGTCCATGCCTTTTGGGACTTGTCAATTGTAAGCAACAGCACAAAGTTAGTCTGGATCTAAATTGTAAACATTTAACTTCTCTTGGAGATGTCCATTTAGATCGTGCCTTCATAAGGCATTTGATTGAGCATTGATAATATGAAAATCATTCTTGCATCTATAGAAGATAGCACCATCCTATGCCTAGTTGATACAGCAAAGAAAGGATTGGTTAGAAGCTCACCCATCATCAAGATTGTCTTGCATTTATAGAGTTAGAATTTCCCTTGCAAGTTATTTGGTTGGAAGTGATTGGAGAAGTTAAAGTCTAGTTGATATCCATTGAATGAATAGTGTTAAGTCCCTTTGTGATAGCCAACATATCACATCATTAAGACTGACTGAAAGTCCACAGTAAGGAACCTTGATGTTGTCTCATTTGATCGCACAATCTCTATACATTGTTTAGCATATGAACATCCTCATTCAAGAGAGACAGTTTGAGATTTGGTGTTTCATCTCTAAATCGTAAGTAAACGACTCTATATGTTGTAGTGAAACAAAACTTACATCAACAAATCTACCTTCACTTCCCATCAACTTGATTTGATGTCTTGACATGCCCTCTTATACTTTTGGTTGTTTATTTGTTGAATTTGTTCAACTAATTGGATTTGGTTAGTTACTTATAATATATAGACAAGTGGTCATGTCTCCCTTCCTACTAGTCACACGCGACTTGTTGAGAGAATGGCTTGGCAATGTAAATTCATTCTTTAAGGATATGTGCAAGTTAGCTAGTGGGCTTGGACGTAAGAAGGTTGAACTTCAATATGCTATTTGGTCTTTTCCATTTTTGTCCACCATCCTAACAATGTTGTGAGTGGTGGACTCTATTATCAATTGTGAGAAGACTTTGTTTTTATCATGTTGGAGTTAACCACAGTGGTTGTCTTCAGCCTTTTGCTAGTGCAATGTTGTATTTATGGTGGTTGACCTTGTCCTTGGATTGCAATGTTGTTATATGTTGGAACCATCACCATATAAAAGCAAGAGTTATGACATGTATGTCACAATTGTATCACGAATAATTTGTTGGTTTGCCTCCTATCTACTAATGTTCTTATATAAAAGTTAAGGAAGTACCCTAGGATGAGTTCAATCAAATAAATTTGTCAAGGTGATCCATTTCCTTCTTTCAACTAACACAAGCATTGGAGTTTTTAGGCACCCACTAGATAGATCATCAAGACAATGTTCCTCTTTGTATACCACTACTATAGCGCCCCAACCTTCTACATCCCATTCAAAGAAAACTATATCTTCTAATTTTCAGCATTGTCTTTGTTGATGTCAGTTTTTGTACCACATAACATATTAGCAATTGAGTATCTGAAACGGAGTATCAAACACACAATTCCTCTCTTGAAAAGTTAATACTCATGGGACATGAGAATAACTCCAATGTTCCTTACACCTGTGGATACTAACTCAGTATATCGATGTGATTTGCTGGTAATCACGTAGGTGGCCTTACGCTGTTTGTTTGAGGATGACTTGGACTTTGATGGAATGATGGAGATGGTGATTAGATGTGAATGCTAGATGATGTTGATGGAGAGGGTGATGGTGGTGGAGGGCGAATGGTTCTTATAACTTGTGTCTTTCTAACTCTCTTCTTCGAAATTCGAACTCCTAAACTACTTGCTATTCTACTCTTACTCCTATGAATGGAAGATTAGCAAATGCACTGGGATCGAATCCAATGAAAGTTAACCAGCGGCTCCACCTCCATAGATGCAATGATTCAAAGGAAAATGAACTAGTTTACCACACAAGACTTCCCAACAAGCCGCTAGGATGCTAGTGGCCTAGTATTGATTCCTATCAAACATCTACTAATGCTATCATGCAACTATTCATCTACTTTACTCTTATTTAACAACTTGAAATGCAATCCACTTTAATAACTTGAAAAGAAATTTTACTCCAACTATTTGGAAGTAGAAACCATGCAACAATACCAAAAGCTCTTAATCACCATGCAAGTCACAACAATGAGAAAGAAAAGTGATTTTTTGGCAATATCTTTGCAACAATTTCCTCCAACCATTACAAATGAGAGCAAATGGCCTTATATAGAGGCCAAAATGTACAACCGACAATAAAGATAAAGAGGCAAAATCAATGATCCAAATTGAATCCTAAAAACCCTAACTAGGGTTGCCACCCCATCGGCCAATGAGAAGACGCCACCTCGTCAATGGACCAATGAAAAAAGTGAAAAAGTGCCAACCAATGAGAAGGCACCAAAATGGTGGCCAATCAGAATTAGACATTTGTCCTACCCTAGAAGAAAGAGAAATTGCCACTTGGGCTTACATCAAATGATCTAATATAAATCTCCCTTTTTCTTTCATTCTTTTAGCTAAGGCAATGAACCTAGCTAGCTTTTCGTTGACTTCTTCCATGGGAGGGCAAGGTGTATGCTTTATCTTGAGCTCAGCCGATTTCATCATGCTGCTTGCTGCCTATAGTGTCTTCTCATGGTCCTTCTCATACTCTTTTGCAAATCCAATAAATGCATTGAGGGAGGAAAGGGTGCCTAAATGTTTCTTCTTGATAGAAACCTTTCCTAACTCATCCAATCTTGATCCAAATCTTGACTCATCAATGTCCTCTTCTCTGATGTCCTCAAAATCAAGTGTCACTCCAATGTCACTCATCATGGTTGAAATGGAGGTGTCGACGCCTGGGCTGTAATGTGCAATTGCCTTCTGCATCTCCTTGAGTGTTCTCAATCTGGTAGTCAAGGCAACAAACCAAGACTCAACCGTACTCAATCCTCTTTCATCAACCAACTTGGCCCTTTCCAAATATGCCTCTGGTAGCCTAATGAACACCTGTAGCCTGGGAATAGCTAAATCCTTGACCGGAAGGAAATCCTTCCACTCTTCAAATATTTTGAACTTGTTTCTACCAATCACTAATGACCGAAATGTCGAGATGAAGGAAGGCAAGAAATTTCGCCCATCTTGGATTGTATCATGGATCCAATCCCTGACTTCATGTAGCTGAGCTGATATCTCTTCTAGGTTGCTCCTACTTTCTTGAGGAAGGGCTACCTGGTGCAACTATTGGATACGCTAGCAATCTCTCCAATATCTATTCTCAGCTTCCAACTTTATGATCCTTTCATTTGCCTTCCTTAAGCTTTCTCTGATTGAAGCTATACCCTCCTAAATCTCTTCACATTCCATGTGATCCGTGTTTCTTCCCAAGTTGTGTTCCACTATCTCATATTCTTGGGCCGCAATCTCATCCACTGCCTTGTAGACTGTTGGTATAGCAATTTGAACCTTTCGGTGACCATCGTTGTCGCTCCTGATTACCTTTGCCATCATTTTTGCCATTTGTTTCTAGTTCTCGCTATCACCCTTTTCTATTAATCCTTGGACGTCTTCAACTGTTCGGGCGATTACTACCTCGCCTCTTGGCATAAGCATTTTCCTTAACCATAGTGGTGAAGTGCATCTCCCCAAATCTAGATTTGGTTTGACTAACAAAGCATCACCAACGGCCTCAGATGCCTGACTTATTGCCTCAATGTCAATCGGTTCATCTTCTTCTCCACTAGTTACTACCATATCAGGTCCTTATTGGTTTTCTAAGAGACGAGAGTACTCGGTGCTCTCACTATAACCACTTGATTCTGAATCAGAGCTTACCTCTACCACAGCCCCTTTATCACTTGAATTGACCTCTTGGGTTCTAGCCTCAATTATGCTTTCTCTTGATGGTGTTGCATGTTGTCTCTTGGCTGGAGGTTTCGGATGTTCTTTGCTCTTCTCAACCTCCAAAGCTCTCTTCTTGCTTCTAACTATTTCCTGTTGCCGGCTACTTCCTTCACCCTTATGTCCGACTGATTCTGTTGGACCTTCTTTTGGGTTCATCTTCTCATAAGTAAGGGGAATCTGTTGACTTTGTAGCTTACTTAACTTTCCATTATACCATGACTCAGTATGCAAATCAACTGCTCTCGTAACTGCCTCCAAGGAAGGATCCTGATGATCATCCCAATCTACTGGATTCAACTCTATTCCTTCTACTATATCATAATCTTCTCTCAACACCTTTCCATCATCTTACAGTTAATCGGGAATATCAAGGCCTCTCCATTTGATATCTCTCATCATGTTCACTGACAATCTTGAGAAAGCTAGCTTTCTCACATGAAAGTCATCCTTAGCATTAGCCCAAAAGTCCTCTATAGTTGGAACATGTTTAAACGCATTTCCATGAGATACCTTGATAAGACCATTAGGATCTATCCTTGCCTTGCTCTGTACCATCCTAGATGATACCATTCCAATTCCTTCTCCACAGCTGCAAAGGCAACCCGATTGGGGCAACTATCATTGCCAATTCCGAATGAGAAATTAATCCCTATCTTACCTTTGTTTTTTATTGTTCTATCATAATGCTCAAGTTGCCTAGCCAATTCCATCAAAATTACCTTGTCAGGTGGGTATCTTGGAAGCCTCTTGGGACAAACTGCGCTTCCTGCCACTCTAATGTAGGTGAATTGCGAAAATTGGATAAACCAACTTCCATACTTCTTTATCTTTGCTTCTGCTTCCGATGAGAGTCTCTTAGCAGGTGTCCCTTGTAATACCCTTACTATCTTCATGGCAAAGGCATCACAAAACATCTTGTAATCCTTGTTGTGCAAATGAAGTTGTGGATAGCATTCATGCACCAAATATTGCCCCGGCCCATTGCCAACTTCTCCTAAGGCCTTAAGTCCCGGACTTTTATACAATCTAGCAATTAGGTAAAACAGATAGGATCCCATGTAGAATTGTTTTTGGTTTTGTACGGTTCTAAGTTGCAACTCTAGATTCTCGCTTATGATCCTAGCCCAATCATATCTTTTTTTTTCTCTTTCAATTTCATCAATAAAGAAGTACATCCAGTTTTCGAATTGCATACCTTGAGCTAGGCCCATGATCCGGCTGAGAAGCACAATGAGATCTCCATATTCTAATTTGAAATCTGCCACTGTGAGCCTCGATGATCTGGTTACTCCTTTATTTCCCTCATGTAGCCAATCCTATTTTAGATGTGTGAAATAAACTTCCCGGTTATCCTGAAATGATTTGACTACTTGATCCATCATCACCACTGTCATGCTCTTGTACTAGGGAATGTTAAATGCCTCTTCAATCGCTTGTCCACCAATATTGGCCAACACCCTCTTCCCTTCATCAAAAATGATGGATTTACTGATCAGATCAAACCTGGATGCACATTCCATAACCAATTTTGGACAAGGCAAATGTAGGAGGAAAAGTTGTTGCGTGTACAATTTCGCTCCTGTATATCTTCTTTGCCAAGGGGTATTGTCCTTCCTTTAGTCTGTCCTTTACCTATATCATTTTTATTGTACTGACATTAGTATCGGTTATTTGACTCATTTTCGAAAAGAAAGTTGTTTTGGGCATCATATCCTCTTTGTCTTTCTCAGTATTTGTTCTTGCTTGCACTAACATCTACCATCCTAAACATTTATTTCTGCCCCTTCATTCTAAGTGATATGGAGTACCCTTATCGATCTCTAATCTTCTTTCTATTGATGGATTCTACACTTATTTCTGCCTCGCCAAGTCCTATCACTACACTTACCAATCTCCAATCTTTAACCTAGGGGTGGGACTACCACTTATTTCTGCCTCGCCGTTACCTTAGGATGGATTACACTTATATCTCCCAACTTCAATCTAGGGTGGTCTAGCTTGTTTCTGCCTCTTCAAATGTCCTATCATGGATTCTACCCTTATCAATCTCCAATCTTCAACCTAGGATGGAATGATGAAGTGGTGGATGATGAATGCAAGAAGAACCAAGGGAAACAAAACTAGACAAGAACGAAAGAGAGAAATCCGCTTAAGGACCCCTTTCAACCCTAAATGATTTGAAGTTACCTTTACCAATAGTCGGGTCTTCTTTTGGAATTTAGGATCAAACTTAAGAATTTCAAATCCTTTGCAAATCTTGATGTCTTAGCTGAAAAATCAGAATTTGGCCCACTTGAAATTGTCCATGCATGCCACAAAAATCAGACTTTACACCTTGTTTTCTTCTTCAAGCAAAAATCGTCCAACCTTGGAAGAAACTCGCAACCTATATAAGATGTAAGATCGGACCTCAAAATCGCAGGCCTCTAGCAAATATGAAATTAGACTTGAACCATAACCAATCTACCCCTCAACTTTGCAATTCTGAAAATGTCTTCTTTTGCCACAACAAATCGCCAAGAATGGGAAGTCCGATCTGCTCTAAGGCCCCGTTTGGTTGCTGGAATATGGGTGGAATAGGAAAACGAAATTAGAATATGTTTTATATTCGCTGTTTGGTAAGCTCAATCGGAATTGGGAATAGGAAGACATATTCCAATTTTGCCCCTAAAATGAGCATATGTCTATGCCAAAAAATATCTGTTATTGGAATAGGCCATTTCCATTCGCATTCCGATTTTCCATTAAAAAATATTTTTCATTTTTTTTTAATTTTTTTTTTTGAAAATTATTTTTTTCAAATTTTTATTTTTTTCGAAATTTTTTTTTTTTTAAATTTTTTTTTTTACTTTTACTTTTTGAATTTTTTTGTCAAATTTTTTTTAAAAAATTTTTAATGACATTTTTTTAAATTATATCTATTTGTTTAAAAAAATGAAAATGAAAATGAATTAACTAAAAAAATAATAAATTAAATTTTTTTTTAAGAAAAATGTTTTTAAAAATACAAAACTTAACCTTATTCCTATTCTATTTTTGTACAACCAAACAATAGATTAACATATTCCTAGTTGAATTTCAAGTGCACCAAACATGATTGGAATTGCCTATTTCTATTCCCATTCCTCATTTCCATTCCCATTCCATTTTTCTATTCTAATTTTCTATTCCTATGCCAGCAACCAAACGGGGCCTAAATGAATTGCCAAGCATGGGGGAGCAGCTCCAAATTATTTTTAAAAATCGCCAACACAATGCCAATCTGCCCTAGCTGGAAAAATTCGCCCAAAGAAAATGCCAATCTACCTTTGCAAAATTGCTAAAGGAAGAAGAAATCTGCTCTTAGTCAAAATCGCCTAAGCACCAAAGAGGAGGAGTGAGGAATGAGGAGATAAGGGAAAAGAGCCTCCTCTTATACCCCACTTGCTTATCCTTCCTAGCTGGCCGACTGGGACCTTGGGAGTAAAAAAATATTAATTAGAACAAAAAATTGGCCCCCAATTAAATGCTTAGCCCAAAATTAATTTTACCAAGATGAAACTTACTTTTTTAAACTGCCAATTAGACCAAGATTGCAAAAATAAAGTAAATAATGCCTTGAAGATGCTAAATGTTTCCATTTAATGATGATTTAGTAATTAATATGTCATTAAAATCAGATTTTGGCTAGCCAAAAGCCATTTTTTCAATATTAAATTACTAATTTCATTAAAGACTTAAAAATTCCAAGGCAAATTTAATTCATTTAAAGCCAATTTTTGCAATTCAATTCAAATCGATTTCGCTAAGCAATTTTAATTTTTTAACACAAATAAAATCATTTCTCTAGAGTCTAAAGTTGATTTTGCAATTTGATTTCATCTTCACAAAATTTATTTTCTCACCCAAAAAATTCAAGATTTTCCAAAAAAACTTAAATTTAACAAAATTTCTTTTTTTTGTTTTTTGAAAATTATTCAAGTTCATACAACAATATCCAAATTTTCAAAAAAAACATCTAAGTACAAGATTTACAATTTTATCCTGCCAAGTGTTGTTTTTTGAAATTTGTCCGGCCTAAGGATCAAATTGGTCGTTCTGGAAAATCAAGTTGAAACCGGGTGAAAATAAATCTAACCCTCCTATTGGACTGAAGGCGTCCAAGACTCAAAATTTTCAAAAATCAAATCAAAATTTTTTGGACAACTATGAAAAAATTTGCCAAGGCGACCGAAAAAGGGGGTCCCCAAAATTTTGGGACGATGGTGTGAGAACCTCACAACAGTCTTCCACTTGTTCACAATCATAAGTGACAAAAATAGATGCACATTATAAGTTTTATTAGGAAGTGTAATTTACTTCTTACTCGGATCATCTACACTCGCCCCCTCAACCTTGAACATTCTTCTATCAAGATATATTCTTGTTGGACCCTTTTGAAATTATAATCAACAATGTTATTGGTTGTTCTAATCCAAGTTGTATTGCAAACATTAGATATTGTTGGTGTTTTACACTACTAAGCAACAAAATACTTAGTACCAAGATGACGAAGATCACAAATACCCTAAGGATTAGCTACTCCCTATAAACAGTTATATGTTCTTCAGATTTGGACCCAACTTCAACAAACTCTGGAAAGATTTTCTACTCTTTTGGCTTTGCAAAACCAGGGCAAGTGCACCTGAGGGATAAAAGATTTGCAACCTAATATTACATTCACAATTCATTCATTCTATAACATTTACAACAATAATCATCCCCTTATAGCAGATTGGTCACAATTCTTCTTAGATCTACAGATAATTTTGGACAATAGCAGCTAACTAAGACCCAAAGATTAAATGTAAACAAGTGCTGACAAGTTTTGTCATTCTTAAAACATTAAAGTAAAATTGATTAAATTTCAAGCTTGATGCGTATTCATGGTTTCTCCAATCATGGACTGAACTTAGCTGATCAGTGCCTCATCCATTGGGCTTCAGAATCTATCCAATTTCTTGACCTAATCGATCACATTACAATCAATTGTTATCAGCAATCCTCACTGAAACTCATACTTGCATATATCCTTCCTACTCTCTAGAGATCTTATCATATTCACTGAAGCATTTCCCTAATTCATTGAATTAAAAGCAATAGTGAAATGATATACAGTTTATCCTAATTGCATTCAATTGAACAAGCTTTGCTCATGCAATCTCAAGATAACCAAATAACAAAAATGGAGACAAGATTCAGAAAGAAAAGGTATGGGGACAGTTCATCTTTGTATTAATTCTCTTTGAAAATTGTATAACAATTGGAGTAGAACTCAAAACAACTCAAAAATAAGACACTATGATCCTATAACATTAATGTATTCTCAGATTTTGACATGGAAATACATCATAAAATTTACATCAAGAACTTGACTGAACAAAGCTTAGTAAAAACTAAAAATTGTACAATGACTCGAACCCCTCTTCTAGCCCTAGAATCTCACTTATATACTGTGAAATGCAACAAGCTTCAGGCATAGATGATACTGACAGCTGTCCTTAAGACAGAAAAATATTTACATTGTTACTGTCATAAAAGAAAAAAATTTGTACAACAGAAAGTCTTTCATCATGAATATTCTTTAGTGGGGACCACTTTCTATCACACCTTTTGTTGCTGAGGATTTTATGATTGGCTTTACTGTTGCGGTTCTTCCTCGGAATGTGTGATAGTCGATTCTGCATGTGGTGGCTTTGTCCTAGTATTTGCAAGCTGAGTTGAACCTAAGGTATCCTATCCATGTCATCTTGTACTGACAGATTAACAGTCACCATTGGTTGTTCTGTTGTCGAGTCACCATTTTGGGGCCCTATTTCAGTAACTGCAATTGCTTGCTCACCTTTGTCCTCTTCTACTTTTACTGATGTGTCAATTATTTGTACTTCATCCTGTTCCATTTCATCATCATCAGTTTCACCACATTCTAACTGCTTTGCATGAACGAATTCTACTGTCCACTTGTCAAAAAGTGTGTCATCTGGCCAATTAAAATTTAGAATATCACGCTGCTTCTTCATCACATACTCTCCAATTTTGTCAATCTCAACAAAATCTTGTCTCAAAGAATCAAAGAATAACTTTTACAACTTCTTTAGTTGTGGCTTAACTTTTACAACTTCAAACTGATTAGGTTTCCACAATCCATTAGACTTCTTAATTTTGCTTCTGGATTTGATTGTGTACGTTTTTTTAGCATCAACGTTTCAAATCACACTCTGTGATCCATCATCGGGATGAGAGAATGCAAGAATGAAAAAGTGACTGCCCACCAGGCATTTCCCTTTTCATTTATGACCTTATTCATTCGAAGGCACAATAGATCATTCAATTCTTGAGCACATTCCTCCTTATTTTTCAACTTATTCTTTTTATCTATAGCATGTGGGAACAGTTCAAAGTTAATACTCTTATACTTGTCAAGATCTTATGATCCTTCTTTGCAATGCAACTCTCTTATCATCAAACTCTGATATATCATTGGTCAAATCATAAGGTTTTTCTATATACTCATAAGATAAACTGATAACAAAAAAACATAGAAGAGTAACATTCTTATTTCTTCTACTCCATTTGTTAAAAATTGGCTTTAGGGCATCATCGCTTGCTTTCAGCTCTTCCCAAGTATTTACTACCTTTATTAACTGTTCATAGAAATTTGGCCAATCAATTTTATTGACTAAATACATAATGGCTTTCCTTAACCTATCCTCATATTGGATCTCCAACTCTACATGCAATGCCCACAATTTACTCTTCTCTTCTTCAAAGTCCTCTGCGATGCAATCTTGAGGTCTCTGTGGTGTGTCTGGAATCTCAATAAGAGGAGTGGATTTAAAAGGCTCCGCTAGTGGATAAGAATAGTTGACTCTAGGCCTACAACACTGCCCTTGATGTCCCACCACTTTATTTTCTAGTTCAATCCTCTTTGGAACTTCTCTAATATAAGCAGCTAGAAATTTCTCATACTTGTCTTGTAACTCTAACCTTTCTCTTTTGTCTCTCAAAGTTGTGGCTAAGGTGAGGTTGGCTGATCCAACACCTAACTCTGCGACCTCTTCACTAGTAGTTTCCTCAACTCTTTTCACAATTAAGTTTCCTATTAGGCCGATGTCATCAAGTTGGGAAGAGCTAGTCCTAGATCCTTTCTCATTGACCATATTACCAGTGCAGCATGGTCTTCACTAAACTTGGCACCTTTCATTTCTTTCTTCCCTTTCTCCTCTGTACTCAATTTCTTTGTAACAGAATTGAAAATCATTGCATCTGCAATATCCCAATTGGGCAGTAGCAAATCCTCGGATGTTTTTATCATTTGCCTCCCCTCTTCAGGGGTCAAACTTTTAAATTCTTGCATTATTTCTTCTTTTATTTGGTTCTATATATCTGCTTCCTCCATCTCGGGATGCTCTATTTTCAATTTACTACACCTTTCTTTAAACAATCCAATGTTTGTTCTCCAAGCCAACTGATAGAAGGCTCTAGATTTAACAAAATTGTCATCAGAAATGAACTCATGGCTGGCCTGTTCTACAACAGGGTCCAACTCCCTTCCTTTGTAGTTGGCAACAGTTAACTCAAGGCTTGGCATTGGAGGTTCCTAGGGATTTCCCTCTTCTAATTCTGATGTAATAATAAAAATTCCTCCTTGGGATCCCAACTGTTCCACCTGCTCCTTAGTGAGTTGTTCATCTCCTATGTGTAATGGGGATTGGGTGGGTGAATACTCCTCTATTTAAGGCACTCGTTCTTTTTCTATCCTCTGCCTTTTGGGCATGGGCTCATTATGTCTCTCTTCCAGAACAGCACTGGTTGACCCTATTATTTGTTTTCCCTTATCTCCTGTAGCCCTTTTATTCTGAATTATATTGTAACCAAGTCTCTTTTGAACAATTCATTGCCCTAATCCTACTGTAGGGGTAAAGGACAACCATCTCATGACCTCTCGGGCCTTCTCTGGAAAAGAATTAATAAAGAATTTAATTTTTCTCATTCATGACATCCATAATCTCTAGAAAAGTAGTCATTAGCTTATTCAATTTATCTGTCTGTGTTTTTGCATCATCTAGAGGCTTATATTTATTATCAAAACAATTAATGAATTCCAGAACCCTAGAATAAACCCTCCACTTCTTTTTTATCTCTTGCTCTTGCAAAGAGAACTCATTTCTTATTATATCTTCAGGGAAGTAGGGTCGATGCTCTTTTGAACCAGTTTTAGCTCTTCACCTAAACACATCAAAAAATCCCTCGATACCACAAAAATGGGCATGGGATACAGCCATTTTATACTGGTCCAAAAATTTGTACAGGAACACCCAACCACCCTTAGTGATTATGAACTGGTGAGCTACAGAACAAGTGGGGAAAATTGAGCCCCTAGATCTACCAGTCAATTGTGCTTCCTCCAATCCCCCTATCCGCCACAACATTTCAGCAATCCCTACCTCTAGAGGTACTTGATAGAGCAGTACATGGGGAGTCCCTTGGAAACCATAAACCCTAAAAATTGTAGAAATAGGGTAAGGTATAATGTCAACCCAGTTGTGGGATACTTTCAAACCAAAAAGATTATCCATAGGCCTGATAAACTCCAGTAGTGCCTTGGGGATTCTGGGTTTGTCCCTCAATATGAGGCTTCTCAACCTGGATGCAGAATATCTATCAAATCTAACAAAGTTGGCTTCCTCTACATCCCAGGTCATATCAACACTCCATAACTGGACTGGCAGAGCCTCTCCTTCATACTCTCTGTTCAAAACCATCTCCTTTTCAAAATAGGTAACCCCTTTAAACAAGAACATGTGCATCAACAATGAATAATGACCAAATGTCTTTTCCAAATTTAATCCTATATGGATCTCTTCTCCTATATAAGATGCAAAATCAAAAATGATGTCCAAAAGAAGAGATCTGTGTCATCATGTACATGAATTTTATTGGCATAACATTTTGTTCATCCTCACCAAAAACCCTACACAAGGTCATATAAATATTTATAGCCCGGCTAGTGAAAAATTCCTTCTTAAAGGGTTCTTTAATCGATGCTGTAACAAAAGTCAAGTTCCCAATTGTGGCAAGGTGTTCTCTCAATGCACCTTGCCTAACCTGATCTTTCTTGGACAAGGACTCTTTCTCCAAACCCTGAAAATCAATGGGTTCATGATAATCTGATACTGGCTCCAGACCAAAAACCTCTCAGATTTCTTCAACATTAATCCTTATCAAAGGTTCCCCATCTACTCTACTTACTATCCTGGCTATGGGGTCGTAATTCTTGGCTATGGCTGTAAGAAAATCTGAGTCTATGAAAACCCCAAGGACCACTAGTTTACCTAAATCAAAATCCCAAATATTTCCATGGGGGGGCAAACAACTTCCTTTCTGAAAACCATTTCTTAAAAAGATGGAGCCCTGTTTTGGAAGTAGTAGCATCCCTAACCCAATTCCCTTTATCATATAAGCCATCTGCAATCTTGAGCCTGGGGTTCACAGGAATTAGCTTTTTTACCTAGGCCGACTCATTTGTAGACTCAATTATTCAAGAAAGTCATCATGTATGTTCCTACTTGCATATTCTACCTTCCCCGAAAAACCCTTCTTTGGAGGCATGTTTAATAATGATGCAGAATACCAGAATCCTTTGAACTGTTTGATGGATTAAGGTACTTACTTGGTTATTTGTTATCCTTCTTGAAGCTCTGCAACAAACAACAGATACAAAAAACTCTTTTGCAATTCAACAAGGTGAGAACAATTTTTTGACAAGTTCTTGGCTCTCTGAGAATTTGAAATTTGTTCACATGGAGAAGAATCTATGAAATCTTGCAATATATCTCTAGTTCTACTTCATACAGGGAGCCTTAATTTTCATAAATGGATCATAAGGACAACAGGGTGGCACCACCTTCTAGCTTTAAAAACAAGCCTTCGATTTAGAAAAAATCCGACGATTGAGGAATAGAATTATTAATGACTTAGTTTCAATCTTCCATTTAGCGGCCAATCCAATTAAAGCTTTCCACATTGGCATACCTTTCAACGCTAGCAAGTTACACTGGACCCACTGGCGCTTTTGGACACATGTCACACTTTTGCTATGTCACTAAGCATAAACATTGAGCAACTTTTTATAGTGACATAGCAACCATCGTTGATGCTGCCCTGATCGGATGATGAACATTTCTTGATGATTTTATTGCAAATGTGGTGGGTCCTTCTATCTTCCCCTTGGTCGCCATGTTGCGAACACTAAAGATCGAGCAAATTCCATAACAAAATAGCAACCACCGTCGATCTAGGAGAGATCCGACGGCATGAATCAACCAGTATATTTCTCTGAGCACGGATCCACAATGGCATATGACATAATACCATCTGTCGTGTTGACAAGGCCATTTATGATAGGTAATCTTTACGGCACCGCTTTTTACATCCGGTACTGTCGTATTATCTTTTCACGGGAGATCGTCATGTCGCGATCGGTAAAGTTCCTACAACTTCTGGTAGCAACATAGCAACCACCGTTGGTTTCAAGGAAATCTGACAGTAAAGATCAACAGCACTTTCTCGTTAGGATATTTCTTTAATTGCAACTGACATGTCTAATATTCCATCATGCTGACGAGGCTTATTAAAAGCAAGTATAATCACGGCACCCATCTTTAGAGTTGGTCCCAACATGTTTTCTCTTTTGCGGCGGTTGCTATGTTGCTACGGGTAAAAACCTTGCGATTTCTCATAGCGACAACGCAACTGTTGTCGATCTTAAAGAGATCTGACCAACACGGGTGATTCACTTTAAAACTATACTTATTCACTAATTGGGTCCCGCATGCAATAATTGCTTGGTCGCCATGTCGCTAGCAATAAAACGCACGCAAATTCTTATGGTGACATGGCGATCACCGTAGATTTCGAAGATCTAACAGTAAAAGTTATTTCGAAAACTTTATGAAACAAAATGAGTAGTCTTTTAAAAGGTTCCCGGAAAAGATATATTTTTAAAATAATTTTCCCGCTCGATTACAAGGAAAGATAAACAACCTAAAAGGCTTGCTTAGGGCACAATTTTGCAAAACACTAATTAGGGATTTCTTAGGGTTAACAAAATTTAAAAAGGATCAAACTCTAACTTGCACAAGAACTAGGAACATTCACTATGAAACACACTCAAAAAGATATGGAGTGAAAACATGACTAACAGTGGCTCTCTCTAGGGATGAGAAATATGCATGTTCATACAAGGGCTCAAAATCCCTGGGAGAAGCAAACCACAAACTTGACTAATTTCTTACTTGACAACTCTAAGAGAGCAACATGAGAACAGAAATATACAAGGGCTACACAAGACACAAAATTTACAGAATATATAGAAAAAACCCTAAACTATTGTTCATGGAAGAAACAAGTATTTTAGCAAAAATACCTCTTCAAGAACTATCCATGAACTGGCAGTTCAAGAATATTGCTTGATAGATCCTTCAGAATATAAGAGTCTTCCCCCCATGTGGCTTCAACTAGAGAAGGACCTAGCCATATTGGTTCAAATTTTTCATATTTTCTTTTATCCTCAATCCTAGCATTCCACATGAGAAATAGGTCTACAATTTCAAACTTCTTATTAACTGTCTTTCTATCATACAGTGTTTTGACTTGTAACTGCAATTTTGCATTTCTCAGAGAAGCTTCCTTTCTAGTCTCAGTTAGCCCTACTAATTCATCCATCCTCTCCTACATGTCATCAATAATATCTTCATCATACATTTGAATGTAATTGTATAAACCTGCCAGATTGTTTTGAGGCATTTTTGCCTGGATCCCATATACAATATCAAAGGGTGCTACGCCTATAGCTTTCTATAATGTCACCCTGTCAGCCCATATTGCCAACTGTAGTTTGGAATCCCATGCCTTTTTGTTATCCTCCAGAGTTCTTTTTATTACTTTTAACAAGCTTTTGTTTGTGGATTTAGCTTGTCCATTTCCTTGTGGATGATAAGGGGAGGATGTTGACCTTGTTATACCATATTTATCACAGAACTTTATGAACTCCTCTAACCTAAAACACATTGCATTGTTAATTACAATCTTTTGTGGGCACCCAAACCTTGAAATGATATTGTTTAGAAGAAAATTATTCACAGCTTTACTGGTGACATTCCTTGTAGGAATAGCCTCTACCCATTTTGTAAAATAGTTAGTAGCTACCAGAATCCATGAATAACCAATACTAGACTTGGGAGAGATTTCACCTATAATATCTATACCCCATTGTTGGAAAGGTGCCTGGACTTCAACAGGTTCTAATGGAGTATTTCCAGAAAACTTCAATTTTCCTGCAAATCTCTAACAAGCATCACATTTTCTAACCACTAGTTGAGCATCCTTGAACAGAGAGGGCCACCAAAATCTAACTCTCATCACTTTGTGGGCAGTGGTTTTAGCCATGTAATGTCCTCCACAAACCCCTGCATGAATCTCATCCAATGTCTCTTTGGATTTCTCTTGATCAACACATTTCAGTAACACACCCTCAAATTTCCTCCACCATAAAGTGTTTTCAACAATAATATACCTAATGGCCTATAACTTTATGCTTCTTTTCTCATTATCTGTCAAATGGGATGGAGCTTCCATGTGTTGCAAGTAATATGACATTTGTGTACCATTCACAATGATCCATATCACATAACCCTAATCTTAAATCATCTACTACCATATTTACCTAATTTGCATCCAAGTTTGATTGGATCGTAAGCTTTGCTAGTCCTTGACCTCTTACCAATTTGGTAATCTGAATGTCAATGTTAAACTCCTGGATGCTATTGATCCATTTACACCTTCTACCAGACACTTCCTGCTGAGAAAATATATCTTTTACAGCTGCACTAGGTACAAATGCAATGACAATGGCACCCACCAAATAACATCTAAAGGCTTTTGACAGCTTTTACCAAGGCATAAGCTTGTTTTTCATTTATTTCATACTTTAATTCAGCAGGTTGAAGGGACTTGCTAAAAAATGCAATAGGTTGTTCATACCTGTCTTCATTCTTCTACAATAGAACTGTTGCCACAATATGGAAAGATGCAAAAGAAAATATGTGCATTGGTTTTGTGTAATCAGGTCCTAAGGACTAGAGCATTTTTTACAGCTGTCTTGATGTCTTGAAAGGCTTGTGAAGGTTCACCATCCCAATTGAGAACAACTCACTTTTTGAGCATCTTAGATATAGGTCTACTTATTTCAGCAAAATTTGTAACAGATCTTCTCAAAAAGTTTACTTGCCCAAAGAATGATTGTATTCCTTTTACATTATTTGGTTTAGGAACTTTATCAATGATAGCCACTCTTTCAAAATCTATTTTCACGCCATCCTTCGATACTATATGTCCTAACAATCTCCCTTCTGTCACTCCAAATGTACACTTTTTTGGGTTCAATGATACTCCATATTCTAAGGCTTTGATAAAAAAAATTTCTAGATGTTTACAATGGTCCTCAGCCTTCTTGGAATATGTTGTGAGGTCATCTTGGTACACTGCCATAAACTTGTTAATATAATCATGGAAAACTACATTCATAGCCCTCTGAAAAGTTGCCCCTGCATTTATTAACCCAAATGGCATTCTCGTATATACATAAGTACCCCATGGAGTTGTAAAAGCTGTTTTGAATTGTTCCTTTTCTTTTACAAGGACCTAATTGTATCCTGAGAATCCATCCATCATAGATATCAATTCAGAACCAGTCACTTGTTGTAGCATGGCTTTCATGTTTGGTAATCCATAGTTATCTTTCAAAGAGGCAATATTAAGGTTCTTAAAATCTACACATAACCTTATGTCTCCGTTCTTTTTTCTGACAAGCACCAAGTTTGATACCCAAGTGGAATGCCTAATTGGTTTGATTATCCCTCCATCCCGCAGCTTCATTAATCTTCTTGCATCTTAGGAGCTAAGGTGGGATTTACTAGTCTTTGCTTTTGTCTAAAAGGTTTTAACATTTTCTTTGAGTGGTATGACATGCTGGAATAAATCTTCTCTGTAGGCCTTAAGGTCATCATAAAACCATGCAAAAACATGTTTATACTTTCTTAGCAGACTAATTAGAGGCTTTTTGATTTCAGCTGCTAGGATTTGACCAATATAAACTTTCTTTGGGGCTTCAGAAGTACCAAGGTTTATCTCTTCCAGTTCTTGGGGTTTATGATTTTTGTTTCCAGATTTCACCCTATCTCGGTTATCAAACATGTTCTCTAATACGACTAACCCTTTGGGTACTTTGCTGGTTTTCAATTGTATAATCTCTTGACCAAAAATTGTTTCCTTACCATCTGTGGTTTCAATTAAGGCACTAAAATCTAACTCTTGGCCATGGTATTTATCTTCACTTGACAAGAAATTTAAAATATCTCTATCATCTTCAAAGACTTGCCAATGTTCTATGTTATCAGGTATTGAAGGCCGATTTTGTACCTCTATCTGTGAAATTCCAGCAAATGATACATCCTTGGGCTTGATAGCTACATTTGCCAATAGATTAGCCATCTTATTCTGACTCCTTTCCATCCAAGAAAATACCAAATACATCAAATAACTCAATCTGATCCCATACAGCATTTTTATATTGTTTCAATCTCTTATTTTTTGAAACATAAGTTTCCCTAATTTGAGAAACTACTAATTCAGAATCACCTATGACATGCAACTTCTTGATTCCATGATGGCTTGCAACTTTCAATCCCAATAAGAGCGCCTCATACTCTGCTATATTATTAGTGCATAAAAAATTCAATGTGAACGAATATCTAAATGTGTTCTTTTCAAGGGAAACAAAGACTACTCCTGCCCCTAAAACCTTCTTTAAAACTAGCTCCATCAAAGTACATGATCCACAGAATTGGTGAATCCATACAACATTCAACTTCATGTGCAATCACAGCAGCGAGTTTTTCAACTTCTTGAATAATCAACTCAGCTCTGAATGCATTTACACCAGTGTCAAGAAAGCGAGTAGAATCCTTATTAATTTCATCTCCCAAAATATGATTGACTCTTGGCTCCCTGTCTACCCTAACAACGTTGTCACCTATGTGAAAAGTAGCATATGATAAGTCACATTGTAGGCTACCTCCCATAGCAGCACTCCATTTTCTTTTCAAGGGAAACAAAGACTACTCTTGCCCCTAAACCTTCTTTAAAACTGGCTCCATCAAAGTACATGATCCACAAAATTGGTGAATCCATACAACATTCAACTTCATGTGCAATCACAGCAGCGAGTTTTTCAACTTCTTGACTAATCAACTCAGCCCTGAATGCATTTACACCAGTATCAAGAAAGCAAGTAGAATCCTTATCAATTTCATCTCCCAAAATATGATTGACTCTTGGCTCCCTGTCTACACTAACAGCCTTGTCACTTATGTGAAAGGTAGCATATGATAAGTTACATTGTAGGCTAACTCCCATAGCAGCACTCCATTTTCTAGAGAGCAACATTCCATAATGTGGAGGAATATCAAATACAAGGACTGGCATTGTCAATTCTACATCAGGGTATGCAACTATTTTGAAGGGTAATGCATTGATAGTGCCAATGATAGGAACTTCCCTAGCATCCATACCTCTACATCTACCTTGTTTGGTGTCTACTTTCAGACCTAAGGCTTCCATAACTTTGAAAGGCATAATGGTGTTAGAGGCTCCTAAGTCAATCATACAATTCTTCAGAGTTTTCCCTTTTAAGAAAAAATGGGTCAATATCTTGTAAATAAGCCACAGATGAATCATTTAAAAACATCTAAGGGATTTGAGATACAATGCCACTATCTTCAACTACCATTGAGGTTCGTTGTATGACACTTTTTTCAGCAATGTCTCTACTACTGCCTATTCCACCTAACCATGACAAGGCTTTACTCTTATGTTCATCAATTCTAAACAATTCAGATAAAGGCACTTTGACAGTTATTTGGGACAACATAGATATCATGTCAATGGGTTCAGACATAGTAGTTTTTACTAAGCTTTGTTCGGTCCAATTTTTAATGCAAATTTTATTATGTATTCTCTGTGTCAAAATCTGAGAATACATTAATGTTACAAGATCATAGTGTCTTATTTTTGAGTTGTTTTGAGTTCTACTCCAGTTGTTATACAATTTCCAATGAGAATTAATACAATGATGAATGGTCCCCATATCTTTTCTTGCTGAATCTTGTCTCCATTTTTGTTATTTGGTTATCTTGAGATTGCATGAGCAAAGCTTGTTCAATTGAATGCAATTAGGATAAATTGTATATCATTTCACTATTGCTTTTAATTCAATGAATTAGGTAAATACTTCAGTGAATATGATAAGATCTCCAGATAGTAGGAAGGATATATGTAAGAAGAGTTTCAGTGAGAATTGCTGATAACAATTGATTGTAATGCAATCAATTAGCTCAAGAAATTGGATAGATTTTGAAGCCCAATGGATGAGGCACTGATCAACTAAGTTCAGCCTATGATTGAAGAAACCATGAATAAGCATCAAGCTTGAAATTTAATCAATTTTACTTTAATGTTTGAAGAATGACAAAGCTGGTCAGCACTTGTTTACATTTAATCCCTGGGTCTTAGTTAGTTGCTATTGCCCAGAATTATCTGTAGATCTAAGAAGAATTCTGACCAATCTGCTATAAGGGGATGATTATTGTTGTAAATGTTATAGAATAAATGAATCATGAATGTAATATCAAGTTGTGAATCTTTTATCCCTCAGGTGCACCCGCCTTGGTTTTGCAGAGCCAAAAAAGTAGAAAATCTTTTTAGATTTTGTTGAAGTTGAGTCCAGATCTGAAGAACATATAGCTGTTTATAGGGAGTAGCTAATCCTTAGGGTATTTGTGATCTTCACCATCTTGGTACTAAGTATTTTGTTGCTTAGTAGTGTAAAAACACCAATAGATACGATTAGTCTCCTTCCCACCATCTCGTGCTTGGTCTTTATCAACGCCATGGTTCTTTGAGAAATTGTCCTAGCAAGGATATTTATGCTTCTACCATTTTGAACATGGGGTTTAACAATGTGGGCTTTTACCCCTCTTAATTTGCTCACATGCATTGAGTACCATGTAACTTCTTTTCAAAACCTAGAGTCCTTCAAACATTACCTCAACTTCTCAAAGAAATGCTTCAAACATTACCTTTCAAATACCAAAGTTATTTGTGTTTTTCTTCATTTGTGCTTAAGTCATCCATGTAAAAATAATAGTGTCTTTAATAATTTACATTTTGAAACTACTATCATTGTCTTAAAAATAGATGAGAATATATGATAAGCTTCTCTAATTTCCAACTGTTGGCAAATTCATTTAATTCCTCTCGAGGGAAGAGGAAGATGCACGATGATGATAGCACCAAGGTAGTAGCAATGATGAATCAACAACAATCTAGGCCCTACAGTGGGGCATGATGAGAATGACGAAAGAATTGAAGGGTGAGAAAGGAAGTAGTAAAGAAACTAATGAGCTATTGTGTACTGAGTGTCAAATTGAAGGGCACAAAAATGATGTTATGTGAAATTTGCCTAGTGATGGGTCATTCAATAGAGTGCCCACATAATTTAAGGCTCAAAGCATGCAAGTACTTTTCACACAAGGAGTGTCTAATCAATCGAATTAACAAAATGTAGCACCAAGCAATTATGGAAATCAACAACATAATCAAATACAATATGACTCCAAAGGATGTCACATCATACAGTGTCAACAATGTAGAAAATGGGTCACTTTGGATGGGATTGTCAAAGTGAGCACAACAGCAGGTGTCTATTGTGCAAAGGGTGTGGTCTTGGGAGCCATGAGGACGCTAATTGACCAAAATAGAAGGGAGTAAATACTACATAAAAAACCCGAAGAGGTACTGGTAATCACTAGACTTCAAACCAAGAGAGTTGCATACCTTGACCCCTGTACAGAGAAGGAAAATTTGTGGGAAGCCAAGGTTGATATTGAACGGGCAATGGAGGAACAAAGAACCTCAATTGATGCTATCGGTACTCAACTATGGTTGAGATTGGGAAAACTATCATGAGACAGAAATCACAAGCCACCATACTGTACAGGTATATGATCTTCTACAAGCCATGCCACAATTGAAGATAATCATTACCAATGTAGTGGGTAACAATGGAATCGGTAAGTGCAAGGCAGGTGGACAAAAAAGCTAGCTAATAGTCTAGTCACTAACCTATGTTGTTGACAATAGGCATTGAAAGTTGTTTATCATCAAGATAAAGGTAGTGGGATGGAAGCTCACAAAAAACATCATCGATTAGGATTTGGCATGAACGTACTACCAAAAGAGACACCGAAGGCGCCCAACAAGCCAATACTCTAGCCACCAACCTCCGATGTTGATGGCACCTAAGGTCATCATTTGCACTCGACATTTCTTTTTGGAATGAAAAGGTGTGTGATGCCCTCCTCAAAAGGGGTTGGCTGATCAAGGCAAAAGTAAACCACAATTGGAAATGGAACACCCTCTTGATTGAGACTAAAGGGAGGAATTACATCATCAATCTTAGGAGTCACGTGGTGAGAAGTTGGCATTCTTTGAATCAGAATCGGATGACGAAGAGCTAGAAATAGATGAAAGAAGCAAAGGAATTAAACCAAATGATGAAGATGTGCTTGAGCTAGAAGATTGTTTTGAAGATGAAACAAGTTCCCTAAATGCACTATTTCCCTGGAAAATGGAGGACTATGAGGTATTCATGTCAACATGTAATTTTCTTGCAACTCTTTGTGAAGATCAGCCAATGGAAGCATGTAAAGTTATGGATGATACAATGCACAATACGAAGATGGAAAATGGGAAGCAAAATATAATGCAAACTATATACAGACCATTGTTTGATTCATACTCTTGACAAGAGTTTGCTTGTTTTTCATAAAAGAAGACAGTTTTGGCACAAAGGAACTTAGCACAAACCTCTGGAGGAAGTAGAATCTTCCTTCCACCACTCGGCACACATAAGCACCATCATTGCACTAAACAACATGCAGGGCTTGTGTATTCTTGTGTGCGGACTGTTGGTACATATGCTTCAAAAGATTTGGTACGGGTCTATTATCATTGTAGAGTCCCTACAACTTTAGTGTGATGCATGACCTTGTCTATACAACAGTATATTTCAACCACAAAACAACTCATAACTTGGTCCATACAGAACCACATTGCAACCAGCAAACAACTTGAGTCCCTATAATTACTGCATGACTTGCAGACTTGGCCAAACATGCAAACCATTCCCATCATCCAATATTTAGAAGCCACCACTTTCATACAAAGTACAACATGAACTTCACACATACCAAGCATTTTTTCTACAAGACAACATACGATGCAAGCCTACCTTGCAACACTCAACATTTTTTGTCATACAGGTTTGGTCATAAACTTCCAGCCAACATCGTACGTGTACGGACACATAACTATACATTGGATCCATGCTGAAAAGCATGTCCTACAAGATCAAAAGTTGTTTGCCATACCTCTTAAAGATTTTGTATGAGGTTATTCTTGCCCACAATTGTACGGTACTAACCTTGTTGATTGTACGAACTACTATCATATAGACAACTACTAGTCCAAACAGCTCCTTGCATACAAGTCCTCATTTTGTTCCAACTGTACACAATGTCTATTGTATGAACTATTTCTTCCGTACAAATTTTCACAAAATCCTACCGTGTAGAGTATAGTCAACATACAGTGTATGGCCAACACCATTCACACGCCACTCTTTAAGCTTGTACACGGTGCAATGAATTCATTGTTGTGTGGTCCATCTATTTTGCCAAATCGCAATGTGATTCTATGTCTAATGAACAATTGGCAACTTGGCATCAAGAAGTCCATACGAGAGCACTATGTGGCACATTTTGCGATTAACTTGACAGTGTAGCAATACCTTAACAAGAGGGGCCAGTGGGTGTGGCAATTGCAAGATCATAAGTTAATTCAGCTTTGGCGACTTCTACATCATAGTTTTGACATCAAATTTCTATTTTTTGGGTGTAATGAATTCATTGGCGTATGCTCCATCCATTTTGCTAGTAAGCTATGCGATACTATGTTTAATGAATGCTTGGCAACTAAGCATCGAGAAGTTTGTACAGGAGCACTATGTGGCACACTTTGCAACTAGACACTGTGTCAATACCTAAACAAGAGAGGCCAATGAGTGTGTTGGTTGCAGAATCATAACTTCATTTGGCTTTGGCATCTTCTACATCATAGTTTTGACATAAAATTTCTATTTTTTTGCTTGTTCAACATTTTCCTAGGTTCTCAAAAATCAATAAAATGATGCACGCCATGGAGTTCTATGGAGTTCAAAAGGTGTTAATTTGGTCTTGACAATGAGGGAGTTGCCCCTCGACCCCGCCCTATACCACGCTACCCCCTTACCCCAAGACAAGCACTGCCCCAAACCCTATTGGGGGCACTACCCCCAAACTCCCACTTGAATTTTTAGGTACATTACAATGTTGTGCTCGCACAATACAAAGCATTGCCTATGCTCTTTCAATTAGTCTTGTTGAATATTACTTAATGTAAAATTGTTGTTCGAAGGATGAATTTTTCTTCTAGGGGGATGTAGTCGACATATAATGTTGATTTTTACGTTTGATAATATTCTTTATCCGTCAATGTATTGAGTGTCCATGTACTAATTATCCGTTGGTTGTCACTCTCAATGGTTGTAGGTGTGTGTTGGTTGACGGTTGTGTCTCTTTTGGAAATGGTTGGGTCATTTAAATATGTTGTGTACCATCAAGGGGGCATGGTTGTAAAAAAAAAAAATTGGTCAACAACCAAAGGTGTCAAGTGACAATTTTTTCTCGGCACAAAAGGGTACTGAGTGGCAGAGAGGTGTCGAGTTACTCGGCACACGAAGGGGGAAAACTCGACACAAGAGGGTGTTGAGTGAACTCGGAAATATGGATGTCGAGTGAGCTCGGTCTCCAAAGGAGGAGCTCGGTTCCTGAAGGAAACACAGAGGATGTCGAGTGAGCTCGGTCACCGAAGGCACCAAGTGAACTCAATAAGAGCGAACGGAGTTGACAGAGGAAGAGCTCGGTTAAGGAGTGCACCGAGTGTGTTAACTACAAACTTACAGTTTGAACTTTTTCACCATTAAAAACCCAAAGAAGATAACAATGAAACTTAAATGTATGAACTTCTCAAAAAAACACCATGCAATAGTGATTAGAAAGGAGACAACAATGAACCAACTCAACTGGATCAATAAGTATGCCTACTTTTCTTGCTTTCGATTCAAAATAGGTTAAACTATTACAAAATCTGGGAGCATTTGGCTTCAACCAGAAAAAACACTAAATACTTCAAACTGATAAAACTTAAACTCAAACTTACAGCACAAAGGTTGCATACAATAACACCTGGAGAAATCACTGCTTCTCGGGACAAACCAAATGAACTTACAGAACAACAGTGAGATTCAACAGGTGCTACTACAAACACTGAAAATGAACCTTCCTTTTGTACTCTATTCTCTATTCTGAATATTCTTCCTCTGCTCTGATCTACTGATCTTCTTCTTGTCTCTACACTCTACTCTGAACTTCTCTTACTCTCTAATTTGGTCGAATGAATAATATTCATTCCTTTTGTCTTATAGCAAAATGTTCTCCCTCTCATTTCAAATTCAAACTCACCTACCAAGTTGAATGCTGTTAGGCGAGTAAGTGGGTGTTTGGCTCCAGGGGCAACCGACCAGTCGCATTAAATTTCTGACACTCCCCCTTTGTTCCAAGCAAAACAAAACAAGGATCACACTTGATCCAAATCAACTACACCAAGACTTCTTAAGTGCACAAAATTTTCAATGCCTAAAGGCTTAGTGAATATGCCTGCTAGCTACTGCTCAAACTTGCAAAATTTCATCTTGATATCTCCATTCTCCACCAACTCTCCGATGAAGTGATATATGATCTCAATGTGCTTGCTTCTCCCATGGAAGATTAGATTCTTAGACAATGCAATTGAGGAAATGTTGTCACAAAATATTGTGGTTCCATCCTCTTGCCTTTCATTCAAATTTGTCAAGATTCTTCTTAACCAAATAGCTTGGCATGTTGTTGCATTCATTGTGATGTATTCAACCTCTGTTGTAGATTGAGCAATAATAGGTTGCTTCTTGAATGCCTATGAAATTGCACTTGATCCCATATGGAACATGTATCCGGAAGTACTCTTCCTATCATCTAGACTTCCAACCCAATCACTATCTATATAACCAACCAACTTAAAATCATTATCTGCAGTATACAAAATTCCAAATCCCTTGGTACCATTCACATACCTTCGGATCCTCTTTCCTACTTGCCAATGGGAATCCTTTGGTGTTTCTATAAATCTGGAAATCAAACTTACTGCATGCATCATGTCAAGCCGAGTTGCTGTCAAATACATCAAACTTCCAACCATACTCTTGTATAGTGTTGGATTCACACTTTTGCTACAATCTTCCTTGCTCAACTTCAGACCTACTATTGTTGGTGTGGGGGTTGCCTTATTGTTCTACATTTTGAATCTCTCCAAGATTTGCCTTACATACTTTTCTTGAGAGATGAAGATGCCATCATGCATTTGTTTTACTTCTATACTTAGAAAGTATTTCAAGAGACCAAAGTCGGTCATCTCAAATTCATTTTTCATGGCCTCTTTGAACTCACCAATTAGGAAATTATCATTTCCAACAAAGATTAAATCATCAACATACAAGACAACAATCAACACTTCCATTTGCTGCCTTGATGTGGAGAGTGGGCTCACCGTCACTTTCGCTAAAGCCATTGCTCATCAAATATGAGTCAATCCTGTTGTACCATGCCCTTGGAGCTTGCTTGAGCCCATATATAGCTCTTTTCAATCTATACACCTTGTGTTCTTCACCTACAACTTCATACCCAAGTCGCTACTCCACATAAACCTCTTCTTTCAATACACCATTCAAGAAGGCGGACTTCACATTTATTTGATATACCTCCCATTTGTGTTGGGCTGCAATTGCTATGACAACACACATGGTTTCCATTCTTGCAACCGGGGCATATGTCTCATCATAATCTCTGCCATACTGTTACTTGTACCCCTTGACCACTAAACATGCCTTATGCCTATCTATTTTCCTTCAACATTACACTTGGCCTTGTAAACCCATTTCACTCCACTTACTTGCTTCTCGGGAGCCAAAATAGTTAATTCCCATGTCTCATTTCTTTCAGTAGCATTTATTTCCTCATCCATGGCATTACACCATTTCTCTTCATAGCTTCTTCAAAGTAAATTGGATCAATATGAGAAAATAATGCAAAATTAACACTCATCATAATCTTCCTCATACTTTTCATCTTGGTATATCTCCCTTAGAATCTTACTGTTTCTTGGCAATAGGGAGGCGAGAGTGGGATCTGAATTCTCAGTATTGTTGATGCTATTGTTTTGCATACTAGCTCAGGGCTGTCTTGAATTGCTTGGAGCTGTCACTCAGCATGTAAGGGTTGTCTGAAATCCATGTTTATTGCTCTATCATCTTGCTGATCACCAATGTCATCTTCTTCCTCATCAATAGCAAGCACTTTACTTGAAGTGCTTGAAGAGTCATCTACTGAGCCATCCCATGACTAATTTTCAAGAAACTCCACATCTGTTGAAATGATGATCTTCTTGGTGATCAGATCATACAATCTATAAGCATTTGATTCTGAGCTATAACTCATGAAGATACACTTTACACCTTTGTCATCTAGCTTCTATCTTTGTTTCTTTGGCACATGTGCACATGCTACACATCCAAACACTCTCAAGTGCTCAGCTGTCCATCTATTCCTTGACCAAGCCTCAAGAGGAATCTTGTCACGAACTAACTTTGTAGGACACCTATTAATCAAATATATTGTTGTTGTTTGGGAGCCCTTTTGCTTTCATCATACTTCTTGCCATTTCAACAATGGTCTTATTCTTTCTCTCAACCACTCCATTTTGCCGCGGAGTATGACTAGCTGTAAGCTCTTTCTTAATATCATTTTGCCTGCAAAAGTTTACAAAAATATTGGAGGTATACTCCTCTCCTCTATCTGACCTAAGGACCTTAACATAGTGTCCACATTCATTTTCTATCAAGGCTTTAAATTCAACAAATTTGTCAAATGCCTCAGATTTGTTCTTCAAAAAATACACCCATGTCCTATGACTGAAATAATCTATAAATGTCATAAAATAAGTACTCCCCCCAATAAAAGTAGTTTGCATAGGGCCTACTAGATCAGAATGCACCAATTCTAATGGTGCTCTAGCCCTTCTAGAATTTCCAAAATTAAAGGAAAGCCTATGTTGCTTACCCAAAATGCAAGCCTCACACTTGTCATATGAATCTACTATGCTTGGCAAACCATCTACCATTTTTTTCTTGGACAACAAATTTAAAACAGCAAAGCCAAGATGTCCATACCTAAGATGCCAAAGCTTGGAGGGGTCTTCAATCACGCTCCTAAGAGTTGATTGTTGATGTACTATTGTACATGCATGCTTGGGAGGTGCAGCACTAATTTGAGAAAGAAACATGTCTTTATCTTCAAGGGGAACATCCGGTTCTTTGTCATTTGGACTGATGTAAGTAATCTATTACTCCCATCCTTTTCATGAATGACACAATTGTCATTTTCCATCAACACCTTGCAACCATTTTGAATGAGTTGTCCAACACTCATCAAATTGTGCTTCATACCAAGGGCAAAATACACATTATGTATCTCCTTCTCACCTTGCTTGGTACAAAACATGATTGATCCTTTGCCCACTATGGGAATGGTTCCAATATTTCTCATCTTAATTTCAAACTTAAAAGTCTTGTCAATGAAAGAAAATATACTTTCATTACCACTCATGTGGTTGTTGCAACCGTTGTTTAGGTACCATACCTCAAGGCTGCCTTCTTCACCAATGTTGCACATGATGAAGGTTGTGGGATTGTTTGCACTTCCCATGTTCACATCAGCCAATTTGCATTCGGTCTTGACTGATCACCCTACTTCTTCCAATATTCAATAGCATAATGCCCATACTTATGACAGTAGTAGCATTCAACATTGCTCTTATTAGAGTTGTAATTCTTCTTAGCTCCTCTAGAGTTGTTTTCAGAGGTGCTTGCTCCCTCTTGGTTGCTTGCACGTCCTGAGCTTTCTACACCAACATTCATTTGACCATTCCTTCCATGACTTCTATTTCTTGAGCCTCTACCAAAGTCATTTCTTCCTCTCCCCCTACCTCTTGAATTCTCTTGAGCCTTGAAAGACTACTCTTGGGAAGTTGTTGCTGATCTGTTGATCCGATGCTCATGGGTTTGAAGAGTTCCCATCAACTCATCCATGGTCAATGTGGTGAGGTCTTTTGCTTCCTCAATGGTCATGACAAGCTTGTCATATTTCTGAGGTAAACTCCTCAATATCTTTTCCACAAGTCTTTGCTCTTCATAATCTTCTCCATTTGATTTGAGCTAGTTTATCAAAGTGGAGATTCGTGAACTGAACTCTGCAATAGGTTCATTGTCTTTCATCTGAAGGTTCTCAAATTCCCTCTTAATCATTTGTAGCTTCACTACTCTGACCTTATCAGTCCCCTTGAAGTTCGTCTCAAGGATGTCTCATGCTTCCTTTGAGTAATTTGTTGCTACAATCTTGGGAAAGATTGTCTCTGCCATTGCTACCTCTATTAGACTTAATGCCTTTGCATCCTTTCTCCTTGACTCCTTCAACTGAGTCTTCTGTGGGTTTGTAAAGGCAACATACAATGTTGGGACTGTAACATCATTGAACCCATTGATTACGAACTCCCACAAATCATTAGCTACCATTATGGTTTTCATCTTCTTTGCCTATGTATCATAATCCTGTCCATTAAAAAACAACGGCTACTGCCATATCTTTCCTACATCTCCTGCCATGTCAAATATACCCAAAAAAAAATGCCCCAACTCACTGTGGATTTGGGGCCTCAAAGCTCTAATACCATGTAAAAGTTAAATCATAAACATAAAAATTTTGCTCAACAACCAAAGGTGTCGATGTAATGTTCCCATCTTTTTAGCACCTCAGTAGAGTTCTTAGCCCTTACATTCTCCGAAGGCTAAGTGAAGAAATAAGGAGAAATTGATTAAATTAATTTCTTATAAAGTCATTAAATAAATTAAAATTAAAAAGTGACTTTATATTTAATTAATTTAATTTTCTAAAAGAACAATTAATTATTGTATTGGAAAGTGAGAAGCTTCTAGAGAGTGCATTTTCTAAAAGTACAACTAATTATTGCCTTGGAAAGGGGGAAGCTTCTTGAGAGTGCAACTAAATAATATTTTATTTCCTTCTAAAAGGGTGAAGGAAAAGAATAAATAGGGAGGGCAGCCTCATTGTTGAGCATCGAATGTGTTGCCATCTACTCTTCCAGATAGCTTGTGGAGCCAAGGGTTTCTGCAGTTGTTATATTGATCATTGGGAACGAACATTCCCATTGATTTGCATAACCAAGGTGGTGAAATATCTTTCGAAGGGTTGCGACTGTTGGAGAAGACAAATCAGTCTTTTCATTGTGCAAAATCTCTGGCCTAGGGCCAGCTTTGTGGGGTAAGGAATAAGTTGGAATTCGCTATAGTGATTATATCAGAGTTTTATATCAAAATTTGTTGCCCTAATGTCTTATTGATGTAGATGCATAGCTTCCTATTTGTAATCAATGTTATTCAAAAACAATTGCATCTTCATTGTTAGTTGTTTAGTGTGTTCCTTGGAAGCATAATTATTAAAGTTTGGCATTTAGAAAGCAATCAAAGTTTACATATGCAATATATCTCTTGATTGGGGAGTGTTTGACAAAATGTCAAACAATTGAATTTGAGAAGGATTTGGTGTTTTGCGAAGTTATAACCCGTTGGGGTTATTACATTGGTATCAGAGCTAAATCCTGCCATCCTGAGGGTTTAGCAATCACAGGCAGCCACCTGGGGTTGGCTCTCACAGATTTTCCTCTCGTAGGCAAGCTTTGTTTGACGGGGAACAAGATTTTGATAGGCAGTCAGACACTATGGGTGACAAGCAAGAGTATAGCCCACCAAGAGACAATAGGAATGAGGATCAGGAAACAAGGGAATTTTTTAGAACAATGGTTAGATGACAAGAGTGGATGGCTCAAGCTTTGCAAGCACTCACCACCATGGTTGAGCGCATGAACGCACAAGACAGACGGAATCAGGAACAAGGGGATAATAGGCGTGCAGTGGGATCGCCTAGAGCTCATAGAACTCTTTCCAAAACAGCAGACAGGCCCACATGTCCTACCTTTGTTAGAGAGGAACCAGTACAAGAGCTAGCAGAGGAAGCTGAGGATGGGACATTTGCAGATATCCTTATAGCTGCTAATGATAAATGGGAATTACTGACACCGTAGGTATGGGAGAGAATGACTTTTGAGAGGTTTGTGAACCAAAGAAGAGAACATTACCATGCAATCCGATAGAATAGAAGACCTTGTGGCAAGGATAATGAATTAAAGCGAGCTACAGGAAAGTTTTCCTTGACTACATTTGATGGGAGTAGCAGAATGACAGCACAAGCTTGGATTCACAAGCTTAATACCTTCTTAGCACTGAGACCTATGACAGAAGTGGAGGCAATAAAATATGCCACACTACATTTAGAGGGAGCTGCACATGATTGGTGGTACCATGGGATGGTTACCCTTCAGCTTAACCAAGTGACTTCATATTAGGACTTCGTGGACAGGTTGGTAGAGAGGTTTGATAAGAAGGATCCAGAAGTCTACTTCAAGGAAATGGCACAATTGAGATAGATAGGCGATCTGGAGTATTTCATTAGTGATTTTCGGAGGCTATCTGTTATGCTGCTAGATATATCAAACAAGAGATTGGTTGTTTTGTTCACGAAGGGAACTGGAGGGTTGGATAAAAGCCTTTGATCCATTCAATTTGCAAGAAGCAATTAAGAAGGCTTGAAGTATGGAACAAGCAACCCTAGTAAATAAATTTCAGTCAAAGGGAGCATCATCTAGCAAAGACAAAACATTCTTCAAGAAACCTGACAGGAATTAAACAAAGGCTGAAAATAAAGATAAATCATTTACTCCTTTGGATAGAGAGACATTGAATGATTTAAGGAAGAAAAAACTTTGTTTTTATTGCAAAGGACCCTATGACATGAACCATGACTATCCCTTGAGGCCAAAGGGAAAAGCAAACACGGTTATGTGGGCATATTATGAGGATTCTGATTCTGAAAATTCAGACCAGCAATTTGAAAAAGAGGAATCAATTGAAGAAAAGGAAGGCATAGATGCTATAGGTGATGAGAAGACTGAGGGTAGACTTAACGAGGCCCGTCTCACTAGTGTACAATAAGAGGGATCATTCAGGATGAGAGGGGTATTGGTTGGTCAATGAGTCAATGAGTTATTACTTTGCTTGATACAAGTGCTACTCACAATTTTACTGATTCCAGATTGATTGAGAGGCGTGGGATACAGACAGAACATTTTGAGGGTCTGAGAGTGAGGGTAGCTGATGGCTACATCCTCAAATGTGATAGGAAGATTACAGGTCTGCTCCTAAAGATCAACAATTTTGATTTCAAAGCAGATTTTTATGTTGTTAACATAGGTGATACAGATTTGGTCTTGGGTATCACTTGGTTATATGACATAGGGGAATTCACTCTCAATGTGAGAGATATGAAGATGAAGTTTCAATCAAAGGGGACGACCCGTATACTTAAGGTCATTCGTGACAGTGGGTTTAGGATGATGTCTTGCAAACGCATGGAGAGCTTGTTGAGACATGACCGGGGTGAGTGGGCAGCCCGTTGCACTTAAATGCTATCACAGGGGCAGCAAAAATCAGAATATCACCCAGACATACAGGGACTGAGAATCAAGCACTACAAAGTTTTTAGTGAAATACCACCAAGTAGACCTCCGGATAAAGGTACTGAGCATATTATTGAGTTAGAGGAGGGTGCTAAAGCCATCATGATCACACCCTACAGGCATCCAAAGATATTGAATGATGAGATCGAGAAAACCATCAAGGAACTACTTGTTATGGGGCACATTAGACCAAGTAAGTCGCCTTTCGCTTCTTCTGTGATTTTGGTGAAGAAGGATGGAACTCTTAGGATGTGCATAGATTACAAGGTCCTGAACAAGAACACTATAAAAAATAGGTACCCCATCCCACGAATTGATGAGTTATTAGATGAGCTACATGGAGCATTTTTCTTCTCCAAAATTGATTTGAGATCAGGCTATTATCAGAGCTAAGTCAGAGAATAGGCTATAGAGAAGACGACATTTAGATGTCATTGTAGCTATTTTGAGTTTGTAGTTATGCCATTTGGGCTAGCTAATGATTCGGCTACTTTTCAATCCACAATGAATAGGGTTTTTCAGCATCAGCTGAGGAAATTTGTGTTAGTCTTCTTTGATGACATCCTAGTGTATAGTAGGACATGGGATGAGCATGTGAGGCACTTAGACACTGTGTTGAGTATTCTAAGTAGGGAGTCCTTATATACAAAAGAGTCCAAATGTGATTTGGGATTATCAGAGTTATTATATCTGGGTCACATAATCAATGCTTAGGGAGTACGCATGGATCCTGAAAAGATTTGTGCTATTATTGAGTGGCCTACTCCAGTGAAGCTAACACAATTGAGAGGATTTTTGGGGTTCTGTGTGTTCTACAGGAGGTTTGTTAGTGGACATTCCAACCATGCAGCACCCTTGACGGACTTGATGAGAAAGGGGGCTTTCTTATGGACACTTGAGGCACAGGAGTTTTTTGATAAATTCAAGGAGTTGATGACTTCTTGTCCAGTGCTAGCATTACCAGATTTTAGCAAACCTTTTGAGTTGCACTGTGATGCATCTGGGGAAGGTGTTGGAGCGGTGCTTATGCAAGAGAAGCACCCGATTGCTTATGAGAGTAGAAAGCTCAAGGGGCCTGAGAGGAGCTTCAACATTTATGATAAGGAAATGTTGGCCACAATGCATGCTTTGGCCAAATTCAGGCAGTATTTAGTAGGTAGCAAATTCAGCATAAAAACCGACCAGAATAGCCTGAAACATTTCTTGAGGCAACGAGATCTTAATGACAGGCAACAGAAATGGGTAAGTAAATTACAAGCATATGATTTTGATATTAGCTATTTCAAGGGGACACAAAATGTAATAGCAGATGCCTTATCACGAAGACCCCACTTGAGCTTGATGACAGATACATCAGAGGATTGAAGACATTTGATCCTTACAAAGTATGCAAAGGATACATGGGCATCGAGATTCATAGATGGACTGATCCAGAATAGTGATTTCACCCTTGTGAATGAGATCATCATTTACAAAGGGCGCATTTATTTGGTGCCAGGGTCAAAGGTGAAGAGGATGGTGTTGAGAATTTATCATGACTCACCTATGGAAGGACATCCAAGTTTTGACAAAACCTACCGGCAAATTCATGAGCATTTTTCGTGGAAAGGGCTCAAAGATGAGGTGTTGCAAAGAGTGTCCTACTTGCCAGCAGAATAAATAGGAGCACTCTTACCCAGCCAACTTAATTAAGCCACTTCCGATTCCTGATAGGAAGTGGGAGTGTTTATCCATGGACTTCATCACAGGACTGCCGAGAGCCCAAGGTAGAGACTGTATATATGTTTTTGTTGATCAGCTTACAAAGTTTGCCCACTTCTTCCCAATCAACACTACATACACTACTACACAAGTGGCAAATTTATTCTTCAGGGGTATTTAGGTTGCATGGTTTACCTCGGAGCATTGTCAGCGACAGGGATAGCAGGTTTGTGAGTCACTTCTGGCAGGAGTTGTTCAGATTGTGTAGGACACAACTCACTCTGGGTACTAGCTACCACCCCCAGACAGATGGTTGGATAAAGATAGTGAACAAATGGGTGGAGGGATACCTTAGGAATTACATAGCAGGGCAACAAAAGGCTTGGGTTAAGTGGATATATCTATATGAATATTGTTATAATTCCATTTATCACATTTCTATCCAGATGTCACCATTCATGGCATTATAGTTTCATGGATTTGTTGCTATCAGATAGTAGAGTGCGCAGTGTTGGAGACCTATCACAAGAGAGTCGGGACATTGTGAAGGCTCTTAAAGATAATATCACCAAGGCAAAGAATCAACAGAAGTAGTATGTTGATCAGAAGAGGACTAAGCAGACTTTTAGAGATAGGTGATATGGTTTATTTAATGTTGCAGCCTTACCATCAGTCCACTCTCGAGAAGAGTGATGCCGAAAAATTTAAGCCACATTATTATGGGCCTTTTAAGGTGATCAAGATAGTTGGAGAGGTGGCTTACGAGTTGGATTTACCGGCAAAGAGTAGAGTCCATAATATTTTTCATGTGTCACGTCTCAAAAAGGCATTAGGACACCAAATTGTTCCTTAACAGTGTTTCCACCCTTGGACGATGAGGAGAGATTGGTTTTAGTACCAGAGGCTATCATTGAGTTTACGGAGAGGAATTTGAGAAGTACTATAAGGGAGTACTTGGTGAAGTGGAAGGACCTAGTAGTAGAGGATGCCACTTGGGATAATGAAAAAATTTTGCAGCATCTAGAGTTGAGATTGCTTGGGGACAAGCAATTTCAAGAGGGGCGGACTGTAATGTCCCCATCTTTTTAGCATCTCAGTAAAGTTCTTAGCCTTTACATTCTCCGAAGGCTAAGTGGAGAAATAAGGAGAAACTGATTAAATTAATTTCTTATAAAGTCATTAAATAAATTAAAATTAGCCAATAGTGGCATGTTGTGATGGTTAAGTTATTGAGTTGTTATCCTTGCCATCAAAGTTCGAATCTAATGGGGATGAGGTCCCCCATTTGTGGCCTCACTGGTTCATAGCTCCAAGTCAAAGCGTTTACCCCTCTTAAAAAAAAAAATTAAAATTAAAATTAAAAGGTGACTTTATATTTAATTAAATTAATTTTCTAGAAGCACAACTAATTATTGTATTGGAAAGGGAGAAGCTTCTAGAGAGTGCATTTTCTAGAAATACAACTAATTATTGCCTTGGAAAGGAGGAAGCTTCTAGAGAGTGCAATTAAATAATATATTATTTTCTTCTAGAGGGGTGAAGGAAAAGAATATATAGGGAGGGCAGCCTCATTGTTGAGCATCGAATGTGTTGCCATCTACTCTTCTGGATAGCTTGTGGAGCCAAGGGTTTCTGCAGTTGTTATATTGATCGTTGGGAACAAACACTCCCATTGATTTGCATAACTGAGGTGGTGAAATATCTTCCAAAGGGTTGCAACTATTGGAGAAGACAAATCAATCTTTTCATTGTGCCAAATTCATGGCCTAGGGCCAGCTTTGTGGAGTAAGGAATAAGTTGGAATTTGCTACACTGATTATATCAGAATTTTTTCCCCTAATGTATTATTGATGTAAATGCATATTTTCCTATGTGTAATCAGTGTTATTCAAAAACAATTGCATCTTCATTGTTAGTTGTTTGGTGTGTTCCTTGGAAGCATATTTATTAAAGTTTGGCATTTAGAAAGCAATCAAAATTTACATATGTAATATATCTCTTGCTTGCAAAGTGTTTGACAAAATGTCAAACAATTGAATTTGAGAAAGATTTGGTGTTTCATGAAGTTATAACCTATTGGGGTTATTACAATCGAGTGACAATTTTTGCTCCGCACAAAAGGGTGCCAAGTGGCAAACAAAAGGTGCCGAGTTACTCGGCACACTAAGGGGGGAAACTCAACACAAGAGGGTGCCGAGTGAACTTGGCAGTATGGATGCTGAGTGAGCTTGGTCTCCAAAGGAGGTCGGTTCCTGAAAGAAACACAAAGGATGCCAAGTGAGCTCGATCACCGAAGGCACCAAGTGAACTCGGTAAGAGCAAACCGCATTGACAGAGGAAGAGCTCGGTTAAGGAGTGAACCAAGTGTGTTAACTATAGACTTACAGTTTGAACTTTTTCACCATAAAAAACCTAGAGAAGATAACAATGAAACTTGAATTTATGAACTTCTCAAATACAAAACACCATGCAATAGTGAATAGAAGGGAGACAACAATGAACCAACTCAACTGGATCAATAAGTATGCCTGCTTGCTTGCTTTCTATTCAAAATAGGTTAAACTATTACAAAATCTGGGAGCATTCGGCTTCAAGCAGAAAAAACAATAAATACTTCAAACTAATAAAACTTAAACTCAAACTTATAACACAAAGGCTGCATACAATAACACCTAGAGCAATGACTACTTTTCAGGACAAACCAAATGAACTTACAGAACAACAATGATATTCAACACGTGCTACTGCAAACACTGAAAGTGAACCTTCCTTCTGCCCTCTGATCTCTGTTCTGAAAATTCTTCCTCTACTCTGATCCATCAATCTTCTTCTTGTCTCTGCACTCTACTCTGCACTTCTCTCTTACTAATCTGGTTGAATGAATAATATTCATTCCTTTTTTATTCCAACAAAATGTTTTCCCTCTCATTTCAAATTCAAACTCACCTACCGAGTTGAATGCTGTCAAGCGGGTAGGTGGTGTTTGGCTCTAGGGGCAACCGACCAGTTGCATTAAATTTCTGACAATGGTATCATTGAGTAAATTATAATCCTTGGTCGACCTTCTCTATAATGTGTTCATGAGAAAATAAAGATATATTTTACTCTCTCTTTTTTATTGATAGTAAAAAGGCCATGAGGCCCACGATTGTGTATAGATTTAAAAAAATATCTAAATTGGGCACCAAAGATCAAAGATGGATAGGTATTCTTGGTGTAGCCCTAACATAAATATCTCAAAGTGATTTATCCAATTTTAGCGCCTGATTTACTCCTATACTTGGTATGCACTGCCATCTGTGTTATTATTTCATGCATATAATTTACAAGGCATGGCAGTAAACAATCATGATGTAACGAATATCAAAATGCCTCCATACATAACATACCCTTGAAAGTTTTGCATGATAGATCAATGAATCTCCATGGAAACTGATCAATGATGTGCATTTGTCAATTCTGAGATAAATTCACCAAGTGGGTTGATCTAGGTTATCATCCAAAACCTCACGAGTTTCTCTCCTAGGGTTTACTAAACCTACAAGCGAACACTCTCAAGGAAAAGTTTCTTTGAAAATAACAAGTTAGGAATGAATCCTTATTTCACCTTTTCTAATGCTTTTACTTTTTGAAAGTAATACTTTATTTTATTTCTCCTTCATTTACTTCTTCCCCTTAAAAGTGACTTTACATAATAATTTGTCATTGATATCATGAAGTCCACTTCATAAAATAAAACATGTCCAGCTGCTAATTAATTATATTTAAATAATCTCATAAGACTTACCACTATTTAACATTTATTAATTAGTTTATTCACTTAATAAATCCAAATGGCCTACAGCTAATACTCTCCTCTAGGTGATCACTTTGACTAAAATGACACTGCAGTCCTTCCACCCCAAGATTGTTTGTCCTCAAGCAATCACATCAGATCTGTGTTAGGCTCAAATATTCAACTTAATATCAGATCCCAAATTAATCTAGGACCTTGGTATGTATTCCCACATATATCTCCTTCAAGCCTCCACTACTCTTTAATATAAACTTCATTATGCCCAAAACTATGAAGCAACTCATCATGATCCCAATAAAGTAGTACAACAAACATGCCAATACCAAGATCACATATCATCGTGCTCTCAAACCAACATATAGTGGAGGAATAAATGTCTTTTATCATGCCACCGATGCCATATGTCCATCTAAATCTAAAAGAGCTCATATGGACATGAAAATTGATCATTATAAGTGCACAATCAATCATGTCACTCCAGCATATGCTGTTGCAAATTCTACTAAAAATGATGCAACAACTACCTTCAATGACAAAAGACAACAAAATCTCATAACTGTACCAACCTCCATCAGAGAAAGATTGATCCAAATCTTTCCAAATCCTCCAACCACATGTCCTATAGAACCAAACTAAAATCCTTGTGATCAATAGTGTGAAACAACCATCTAGCACCATTGTGACAACTCTAACCCACTGAACTATGGCTGAAAATTCCATGCTCAAAAATGTAGAACAACCCTCTATCTTTGTGATGTAACTCAAGCCCAAAAGGTTCGAACATAAGTACTACTGTCCTCTACAGGCTCCGTGATGTCTTCTTTATTTGCAAAATATACTCTCCAAGTATGATCAAGGAATGATATTGTTATGAAACGAAGGCATAATGTCAAACCTTGCATGCAATGTGGTTCATCAGTTCTTATCACATGATCTACCATAACAACAAGACAAATGAAGCCATATAAAGATGGGAGATGGTTGATCATCAACATGAGAACCAATTTTATTTTGTAAATTCCAAGTTTACCTTAAGAGATGCTAACATAGGCTGTTATCCTAAGGTGCGTAACATACTGAAAACTCTTTCATGAGCTGTCAGACTTCTCACCTCAAGGGATGTTGTTATGAATCAGTCCAGCAACTAAATTGATGTCAATGGTATCTATACATCCATGCATAAGAAAGAAACCCATCTCGTCGTTTGTACCTATCAAGTGAGCATGTCTCCACACAATCTAATCCAACCCAAAAACAGATGTAGATCCAGATAAATCTGAAAATGCAATGTCTAACCATGTAAGATAGCCACGTGTCAACCATGAATCCATGAAAATTATGTCAAAATCCAAGCAATGAAGAGTTTTACAAGCATGTGAAATAGGTGACATATATATAGTTGTATTGTATTTGTTCCCATTAATGCCCAAAGTCAAACCATAAGTGGCTGATCCACTAAACAAATCACCCATAAAATCATGATTCACCTAAATGAAATTGTCAACATCAACTGAAAAATCAAAATTTTGGATGTTAGAGAGCTCCTACTTCTAATCGTCCATGGAGTTGTGTGCATCACAATCTTGATAAGGATGAAACTTGACCTGATGTATCAACTTGGCACTTATTGCCTTGACCAGCCGACTCTCTTCCATTCTTTAGGACTGATTTGATTCTATTGTCCCAAATTTTACTAATTCATTCCTCTCATAGGATGCATTATCACAAATATTATGTTTGACCTTTGCATCCTGTAAATCATTAATTGGAGAGTCAAAGCACTTACATTTTAATGAGAATAGGCAGCTAACTCATGGGCATAAAGAGATAAGGTGCTACTGTCCTTAATCGGGGATTTAGGATTGCTTGTACCTTTTCTTTCGAGGCCTTTGAAATCTTCAATGCTAGAGTACACTTGCATAAACCTGGCATCCCTATGCTGTAGCATTTCATGTCTTCAAGCTATGTCATCATCATAGTCCATCAAGATATCATCACAAATTGATTCATGCCCTTCTTTAACTGCTGGTATAAAATCAGATTGTTGGCAAATTGAGGTTTCAACCTTTACGTCATGCTTATCTATCCACTCATGAATGTTTACCGTGCTACACTTTTTATCAGCACTGTTCTTCTTGAACTTGTGCCCATCTGATGTCACAAGATTGCTGTCCCAACTCGAAAATCCAGAATTACGATCAAACCTTTGCAATGTCTTCATTGTTCTTTCTTGTATCATTTTTTAGAAAAGACTGTTCCTCTGAGTGCTGGACTATGAGATGTGTCCTGCTGCAACATTAATTCCTGGTTGCTAAAGCTGGTGTGTTTTTCATAAGTAACCAACTCCATGGTGTAGTATGCAAAACAAATCAAACATTATCAAATTGAAATATCTTCTTCCTGTTAGGAAATCTCTTAGTCTCTACAATCAGCTCTCTAAGGCAAAATAACTCATATGATCTTGGCAAATGTTCTTCCATTATGCATGATGCATGTTCATACAAAATGGAATCAATAAAGTTTTCTTCTACACAAATAGATATAACACTAGTGGGTGGTCAACCAAGTGTGTGTCCAGTATCATGATAATTTTGAACCTTCAAAGAATTCTCTAAAGAGGACGCTAATGAACTTCATGATGCAAACGCAATGCCCAAACTGAATTTTCAGAATCATACCTCTTCTCCTGTTCACACACATCAACATGTTCTTGTTTGCTTACCTCAAGAAGATCTTCCTTTGCATTCTCAACTTGTATACATTCTTCTCTTGGAAGAAATAATGGTCTAATGTATGACTCCCTTTGTTTCCTTGCATTGTCTAGCTGGTTGAAACGTTCCTTGACCTCTTGTAGGTGTTGTCTTGCTTGGGCAGAAAGCATCTTTGCCTTAGCTCTTTGTAACCACCCATCACACATATTGTGTGCCCTTTTAACAACTTCCACGCTATGATGTACAAAATTAGAACCTTTATGGCATGAATCCACAATATATACTTCATGTTTGACACCTTCAAGTGGAGTGCCAATGTTGGACAACTCGACAATACCATCATCTTCATGTGTAAAGGCTACCAACTCATGATTTTGCACAGGTAAGGGACTGCTGTTCCAAATCAGGGAATCAGTCCTTTGTTCATGCATTTGTATGATGCCTTCATAAATCTAATTTAGCAATATAAGAAAACCTACCAATGTGCCATTTTTAAGAGGAAATGGGAAAATAAATGTTCCATTTTAAAGAGGAAATGGGAAAATAAATGTTCCATTTTAAAGAGGAAATGGAAAATAAATGTTCCATTTTTAAGAGGAAATGGGAAAATAATGTTTTTGTGCTAGTCACCTCTCCTTTCATAAGTAGATGGTCATCAACAAGTGATGGTTTACTAATTACTTAAAATTCTGAATTGCCTCCACGTAGCCGATCAGTTACTTCTGGATAGGCAAACCCCAGTATAGACTTTTGAACAACACATGATTACTCTTTGCCTAAACCTCACATGGCTGAAGTGAACTTGTGGCTTCCTTAGTCTCTGGGACAACTTTATGCCTAGTCAAAGATCATGAGGAGTAATGTCAAAACATAAAGAGACACTTTGAATTCTCCTTGATTGATTAATTCCTTCCTCAAATATGAATCAGTAATGTTTTTCACCACACATTCTTCAATGGGATCCATTGCTTCTACTTCTTTATTTGTATCCTCAACATATGTAGATGCATGCTCAAGTAATGGATCATGCAAAATTAATGTACCGCCATTGGTATGTGTAACCAAATCAAAATTAACTCAGTTCCTTTCACCAGTGTTACAATAGCTGCCACAAGTCTCGTGTGTTTCCTCAAATGAACTTTTAGCATTGGGATGACCTATATGCTCATCATTAGTGACTTCAATGTGTTCACCGTTATTATGCCTCTTATCCATCTATTTAGCTTCTTCCAAAAGCAATTTCTCTAACAATAATTTAGCATGTAAACTGTTCTATTAATTTTCTGGGAATGATTGTGTAAGTTTTTTTGTCATCAATGTTTCGGATCATACTACATGATCCATCATCATTTTGTCATTTTTCCTTGACTCTCTTGCATCCTGATGATGGATCATGTAGTATGATCCGAAACGTTGATGACAAAAAAACTTCCACAATCATTCCCAGAAAACTAATAGAGCAATAATGACATACCCAATTGATATTTTTGGAATGCTTGAAAGAAGTCATTAATACCATTCGTAAGTTTTTTCATACGACAATCATTTATTTGTGGTCTTTCACTTTTTCTTCTACCCCTTTCTTTAACTCGTGAGACAAAGAAAGTAGGTAACAATCTATCATCTTTAATTTCAGCCATTGATGTAACCTTTTATATCCTTGTTGTAGATGTCTGAAATAAACTCTGAATTTGTTTCCTCTGTTCCTAACAATATACCTCTGAGTTCATTCACTATCACACGAGTTAAAATACATAACATGCAAAGTAAACCCCACCTTCTGGAACTGGTCAGAATCGCTATGCAATCAAATCCAAATATTTGTACTGCTTGAAAACCACATACAAAATATAACATCCGACACATATGCAACTACGAAATCTCATATGCACTACTAAAAACCTAACTATATGGCAAGATCACCAGCTCTGATATCACTAAAATACTGTAACAAGTACATAAACCAAAGAAACATCGCAGCTCCATAAGTGTCCTTGGTGGCAGCCAATAAAGAATTGCCTAAATCATTTCCTAGTGCATCTAAACCCCTTGTACACCAAAGATGTGACCAAAGTACAAAATCTTTGCCAGGCTGAATTTACATTTGTAAGCCTTCGTATACAACATTGTGCTTCCATAACAATCAAAACTTCATCAAGATGTTTCAATTGATCAAACCATGTTTTGTTGCATATATCATAGATAAACACAATCAAATATTCTCAACTACTTGTTGAAAATAAGATTCATCCCAAAAGGCATATACAAAAAGTTCAGGAATATATGTGGGCAATGCATTGGGCAACCCAAAGGGCATAGACAAAAACTCGTACTATCCATAATGACACCTAACAGCAATCTTGGCAATAAACTCTTCCTGAACTCAATCTAATGGTAACTTGATGTAAGATCTATTTCTGAGAAGAAAAGAGCACCATGAAGCTCATCCACTAATTCATCAATCCTAGGAATTGAATATTAATTCTTAATTGTCTTCTTATTCAATGTACAGTAGCCAATACACATACTTAGAGATCCACTTTTTTTCTTCACCAACACTACTAAAGAAGCAAAAGGGCTCACTAGGCCTAATGTGTAGTGATAGTCTTAGCACCTTCCTCTAACTCTATAGTGTACTCAAATCCTCTATTAGGGGGTCACTCTGGAGATATATAACTAAAAATCATACCATGACTATGTAAGACTGCCTATAAGTCATCTTGGTAATGCTTATGTATGATGTCCAATGGCTTAGGAGAAACCAAACATTGTGCTTCCCATTCAACATCTGCATGCCTCAAAATCACCTCCATTCGCTTGGTTGGAAGGAACATCGTTGGGCATGCCTCTCAATACCACTTTCCTACCATCAACCTTGAATGTAAACTCTAATCTCTTGAAACTTCGTGAATATTTATTCAGAGGTTCTATCCACTGAATGCCTAAGATGACATCTATATCATCTAATGCCACCAAACAAAAAAACATCAACATTGGTGAAGTTACCTAAAGTTAACTGTAGAATTCTGTGTAAACAAGTCAAATGATGATCACTGCACCTTAACATCAAACCCCTTGTATTCCACTGTCTGCAAACCCCTCTGAGCAACCAAACCAGCATATGCGAAGTTATCGATAGCCCACTATCAAGCATGACAACCATTCATTGTCCCTGAAAAACACAGCACACCCTAAATATATTATAGCATGGCAAACCAGATAGAGCAGCAATGGTACAACCTTTCTTTTTAAAAGGTCTTCATTTCTCATTGTGAGATTTCTTTCTCCTTTGACTCATAAGATTTGTTGTATTGATTCTGCTCTACATGTTCTTCCTCTTCATTATTTGATCTAGCCTCAATGTTGTGTATCTTTCCCTTACCAAGAAACCTATGTCTTGTTATTCAAGGCTCCTTACAACTAAAACCTACCTTTTGTCTTCATAGTTCTTATCTAGTTTCATAATCTAATTTAGTCCTCTTAGGCTGCTTAGGCTGCTTCTTTGGGTAGCAATTTGTTCTTTTGCTTGAATCCATGTCCCTCAGCGTTCTTAACCACCTCTTGCAGCAATCTAGGACCAAAAGCTTTAATCGAAACCATCAAAGGGTCCAGTAAAAAATCAATGAATAAGACAAGTAATCTTCTCTCAGATATATCAGTGACCATCATAGAGAATCTTAGGAAATCAGCAATATAGCTATCAACTGTACCCGGTTGTCTCAATTGTGCTAACTCCTCAAATGGACTTCTAGGTCTTTCTTGTCAAACCTCTCTACAAGTCTCTATGTAAAATTCAACATACGAAGTGATCTATATCGCAGTATTGAGCAGAATGAGTTGGCTTCGCTTAGTGAGTAATCAGTATGGTTGTCATTGATATCAACAAACTGTTGCATAAATGTCAATACACTTTCTATGCAGTATTTTGCTTTGCATATTCTTTAAGTTGCATTTATGATAATGAGATTTACGCATATTGTTAGAAGATGTTTGAAGTTATTGGTTTCAGGATTTTCATGCTTCAGATCGTAGAAAAGTGGAATTAATAGTTGTCTGAGCAAGACTATTATTGATAATATTTTGTGTGAAATGCATGCTTCGCATTTCTCCACAATTTGGTTTCTGAAATTGTGATTTTGGAAATAAAGTTTTAATGTTCTTATCTTCATTCACTGAAGTTGGAACAAGAATTTGGATTTCTTAGACAGTTTCAAAGTTCGATGATGCTCTTAGTACTTACTCTAGGTTTGGTCAACCTTGGGTATCCACTCTTCAATTAATTATCTTGATGAAGGCAATATGATATGTAGAGTGTATGACCTTTACAAGGCATGTAAATGGTCCACTTCTCATTATTTTCCACCACAAGAATGTTTAGTGCTGACCTAATTCAAAAGCGTGTTTGTCTAATTGCCTAGCCAATAGTAGGAGAGACTGCAATTGCATGATTGGTATAAAGAAAGGATAAATCATTCAAGGATGTGTGTGGCATGTGTATTCTTGTCGAACTAAGTGCAAGTTTGTGCTTATGCGATGAGGATGTATGAAAGAGGATTTTGTCTCCCTAGTTGTATGATATAAAGCAAAGTGTGGTGCAGAGCAATCTAAACCTTAATGTGTTAGCTGCAAAGAGTAGTGAGTTGAAGGTGTCTACAAATCTTTTCGTTGTGTTATGATTGTAGATCAATGGTGGATCTATTCTCTTTTATTCTTTTTCATCCAGCCAGTGAGCCTTCTCACAATGAGTCTTCTTTCTTTGGGCAAGGAGCCCTCCAGCAATGAGTCTTCTTTCTTCAGGCAGTGACGAGCCCTTTAACAAAGAGCCTCTAGCACAGAGCCTTTCTTTGCAAACCACCTTAATTAATGTTCATATATTTGTAATGACCCTCCTCAAATCTGCCCTCAGAAAATGCTGATGAAAGCTCAAGGAATTTCATCAAACAATTCACATGCAAGGGACGTATGACTGATATAGTATTTCAGCTAGCTTCAAATGACTTTTTCTTCAATTTGCATCAATGAGAATCTTGTGCTAGAAGACTACAATGGACTACACAATGACCTAACATGAGTGTGCTACTAATTTTGACAATATTCAGCACATATATATGATCTAAGCATGAGGAATGAACACCTACAACCAACTGGCATTTTTACAAACAGTTGGTAGGCAAACTAACAAGCTGATAAATAATGATATTAGATTGCTTAAATGACACCAGCAACAATTATCTTCTTAATTGCAATGAAGAAATACAATGCTCATGAAATATGGCCAAGGCTTTGGCATTTACATGGATTACAAAATGAGAATGCTGGTATAATGCACACTTACAGCTGAAAACTTATAACACCCTAAAAAGCAATACTAACAAAGAACCTCGTTGTAGATGGCTGTGATAATTTCCTTCAATGCTGCTCCTTCTGCTCTGCTTTTTTCGAACTGCTTTTTCGGCCTGCTTTTTCCGGTTCTCGTTTTTCGGACTGCTTTTTTGTACCCGCTTTTTCAGTCTGCTTTTTTGGTTCCGCTTTTTTCGGATTGTTTTTTCGTACCCGCTTTTTCAGCCTACTTTTTCGGTTTCGCTTTTTCGGACTGCTACTATGTTGAATCTCAAGACCATATCTTTCAATGGCGTCAAGATTTCCAACTTGAAGGGATTTCGTCCTCCAAACTATTGAGACATAATCTCCAGAAAATTTTCCAATTTCTTTGATATTTCCAAGCATGAATAAATGAGAGCTATCCTCTTTCTTTTAGTCCCTTCCTCACTTGCTCCACGCATTTCGTCTTGCCAATGTGGGATAATACATGAGTTTTAATATTACTTCTTTTTTTTCCTTTTACAAAGTCCATGTATGTACTCAAAAGGGGAACTCTTGATTTTTTTATAAAGTGACTTTATAAAATATTTTATAATTCAAATCACTTTATTAAATTAATTAAATATAAAGTTACCTTTTAATATTTATTTATTTGATAACTTTATAAATAATTAACTTAATACCACTTATTTATTTAATTAAAATAATTAATTAGTCAACCTCATAAAATATTCATTATTTTGGACAACCTAATTAATGAAATTAATTAAATCAAATTGCCTCCAAAATGGGGACATGATAGTCCGCTCTTCCTGAAATTGCTTGTCCCCAAGCAATGGCTGAACAATAAACCAATCAATCCGCCTGGATCCCAATTGTAGTCATGAACTATACGTTGTTAATTAACATAGGCTCCTACAATATCCTCTGCAATATAACCAAAAGGAATCCATAATCAAACTGACAATTACAACTCAACCAAACTCCAAAATCACAACTGCCACAGTCAGAAACCCACGAGACACAAACTCTTAGAACATCAGAACCCAAGTAAAGTGGGCAAACCAAGCTGCCAACACAGTAAATACCATCAACGCATCCCACTGGCCTATACGGAATGTATAATCCAACTCTGCAATAATGGTGAACGCTCCCGAATGAAACTGTACCAAGTATGGAGAATCCACACACTGTACAACTCCTGCAGTCAACACAACTCTGCAGATCACCGGCCACTATCTCATAACCATAACTCCCATGCACCGTTGATGGTGAAAAGACATCACAAGATAAACAGCAAGAAATGGAACCCAAACCAAATTTGCCTGCCATCAACTCCTCAACACAAGGATCAAATGCTAACTGATGTACATACCTTACAGTATAATGCTGATAAAAAGAACCAAACTCAGTCAACAGCTCACCATGAACAAGTGATACAACCCACTGTGACTGATCACCAGCTAAGTCAAGAGATGTCATAGCCAAAGGAGTAGAATCAATAACAACAACTGCTGAAGCATCACTCCCAAACTCTTGCTCTAAGTCATGTATTATCAAGCTGTCAACCGCAGAACCTATCGCCATGTCATGCCCATCACAACTCTCATCCTGTGGTGTCAAACCATCCCATAACTGATGACAAGCACTAGGAATCAAAGTATATCTCTATATCATCATCTCATCAACATGGTCATCAAAGGTAAATTGATGAGCATACCTCACAGTGTAATGCCGATAGAATGCGCCAATCTTAGTCAATGGCTCAGACTGCAACCCAGATGAAACTAACTACAATCGATCACTAACCAAGCTGGAACTGACTACTACCTCCAAAGACATCACCAAGGGAGTAGCATCACTAGCAGGAACCATGCCAACTGCCGACTCACCAACATTACACATGATCTTTGATACAACATCTCTAGTCTCCGTGCCATCAGTACTAGAGGCCACCACCATGTCAGGCATACCACAACAATCTGCTGCAACACCCAACTCAACTGAACCTAACTCTAGTGAGAACGAACCCGATATGCCAATGTTAGTATCAAGGATGGATGCATCCCCATCTCCACTGTCTCTGACAATCTCAACCATGGACATCCTCGAATCACCAAACACCACAGCTTGTGACTGTACAGAATCTGGTAAAGACTGCAGTCGCTCTAACTCCATGGTCACCTTAGCCAAATGAAACTGTGACTCCTCAAAAGCCAATTGTGTACTCTCAAGAATCTCAGAAGTCACCTCGAGCTATTGAGTAAGCTCACTCACCTCATCTTCCTTGGCCAATAATGCTTTGTATGCTGTACTCCCCCACTCCATAAGATAATCTCTGTCGGCTACCAACTGCATATAATTCTGTCTCAAAATCCGAATAGCCTCCCATAAAGAGTGGATCTTCGTCAAGGAAAGATAACTGCCTCCCTGCTCATTACTAGTAGGAGAACCCCATCCATAAACTACTAACAACTGACAAGTAGCATCGAAATGCTCGCAAACGATAGCAATGTCTCGCTCACTAACTCTCAGCTGACTAGACACATGATTGTGTTGGCTGGTCAAACTCCTATACTCTACCCCTGGTACACTATTCAAAGGAGTAACCTCATAATAGCTAACGTCTGTAATATTGCCATCCAAATTCTGCAGTCCAACTGCTGAACTTGTATCATCAAACGGAGTGACTAAAGCATCAACATAAACCTCCGTATCAAAGGAAACTGTTGAGGAGACTAAGTCCTCAAAACTGTCCAAAACATCCCCCTGGGTGTCATCTGTAATAATCAGATCCTGGGACTCTTCTGTAAACTTTGTCATATTTGAGAGATCATCAACCCATTCCAACAAGAATGGTCGACTGGATACATGAACAATGCCCAACAAAGGTGTGTAAAAACTAATTCCAGCATCAAACGAGCTGTTGGCATGGATGAGAACTACACCTGGCAAACTACTAATCAAGTCCATGATGGTGCAACAGATACTACTACCAAAGAATGATAAATATCTCCGGTCAAAACAATCCCAAGTACTAAGATAAGGATCCCAACATCTAATCCATGAACGGAAACCAACTAGCAATTCAAGTAAACTTCTCACCTGAGTAATGTGAAAAATACCAACTGACTTCACGAACCTGTCTACAGTCTTTGAATCCGGAGTGTGAATGCTAGACGTACTTATATCATCATCAACATGTGACCCGACTGTAAAAGGAAACTGAGTCCTTGCTATATGCGCTAACTCCCGAACTGAACTCACCTCAACACAACGCTCATCCACATGTCTCTCAGAATCCTGAAGAGCCAACCGAGTACACACCAAGGAATTTTGAGTATCCTCCAACTCATGAAAAAGCTGGTCAACCTCCTTCTCCTCCTTCTTCACTGCATCTTCCTTGATCTGTTGTAAGTCGTCACAAGAACCTGTGGTGACTCCTTTCTGTCTCTCCTGCAGTTGAATCATCCAAATGTGATTCTCAATCAATCCATGTATCCTGTCATGATGAGATAAAGCCATGACAATATTCTTGTCCCTTGTCTTTAGCTGGCTTGCCAAACCAAGTAAAGAGCTACTAGCCTCTATCTCATGTGAAGAAGCATCCAACTGTGCCTGATACTCAGTTTTTGCAAAGTCCTGAATGCTCACTTTCTGATCAACTATACTATCCTCAAACATGACGGTATCCTCAACTGCTGTAACTTCATCCAGCCCAACTGTACTGGAATCACTATCTGTGTCAATCGCACAATCCGGTGTGCCTGTGATATCACCTTCTGGCTCAACCTGCACAACGTCTGTAACCCCTTCTACCTGTGAAGATGATGCAGATAAACCATTACCTGAAGATGTGCTAATATCTCCCTGTATTGAATCAGCATGTCTGTTAAACTCCTCATACAAGTTTCTGCCTATCATAGGGAAGGTACGATCCTTAGGCCTATCAAAACGTTCAATCAGTCTCTTCTTGAACTCCACATAGGAGGTAATGTGTGCATGACCCATAGTGACCATACCATGATGCCACCACTCGTGTGCTAACCCATCCAGGTGAATTGCTGCATACTTAATAGCTTCTTCCTCAGGCATAGGGTTCATTTGAAAATATGTGTCAAGCTTTTGAACCCAAGCTCTTGCTGTAGACTTCCCCGAGCCATCATAATATGGTAACTGAAGTTTCCCTACTTTCTTCCGTAGCTCATAGCTCTGGTTCCTGTCATGTCCACATGGCATATGCTTCATTCGCACATCTATATACTCCCTAAAGGTAATTGCAGCTATAAAATCTGGACATCCAGCTTTCCAATCTCTCCTCAGCTGGTCCTGTATATCAGTGATCTGGTGCTCTGGTACGGGCTGCTTTGGAGCTCTAAGAAAAAATGTTGAAACCATGGGCCTCGAACTCATTGTCCTAGTTTGCTGGGGTGCATGACCGAAATTGTTCTCAACTTGTTCGACTTCATTATGTGCCCCATCCTGATTATTACCATTCTAATTATTTCCTCCAACCACATTAGTAGTCAACCCCATTTGACGAGCCATCATCTGCATCATAAGCTTAAATCTTTGACTCTGTTCCTGTGCTCTTTGCTCTGCTGATTGCTATCCCTGTGCTAAGGTGTCTAATAGCTGTAAGAATGTCATGTCCCCTTTTCAAATAATTAAAAAATAATAATCTTTGCTAAGGCAGGCAGGCCCAAGAAAGTGAAGTTTCGGAAAAAGGGGGTTAATCTTTGAAAATTGTTGGACTAATAAATGAAAATTATTATTAAAATATGTTTCATTAACCTCTTTTGGACGTGAGTTACGGTTATGCCCTCTTTTAAGGGGTTTGGAGGCATTTTGGAGGGATTCCAGAACTTGATTTTTGCTCATTCTTTGTTTTTCTTCAGAGGCTGCCAAACCTGTGGAGAAGGAGACCCAAGAACGGGAGTTTGCAGGTTTCCAGGGAGACCCAAGAACGGGAGTTTGCAGGTTTCCAAGACGGCTAAGGAAGGGAGTTTGAAGCCATTCCATGTGCATGCTCATACAGAGTTTGCCTTTGTGCTGAACATTGCAGATTTGTGGGTTTTCGAGTGTGTTTTTTGTATGAGTTTGGTGTTTTCAGTTGAGTATTTCATATCAGTTTGGGTTGCTGCTGTATTTCATACTTTAAGGTGTTAAAATAGAGCTGAATATATGTATTGGGACGTGATTAAACTTCTGAGATAGATTATTAGTGTTTTTGTGGTGTTTCCGGGCATTTTTGTGTTAATTTCGGGAGTCCGATGAGCATAGTTTTTGTCCTACATTTGAGAACTGTTGTGTAAAGGATATACGGATCTGGAAATGTAATTTTGTAGGCTGTTATGCTGCTGAAATTTCTGTAAAAAATTCCACTTTCAGATTTATTAATAATAGGTGAAGCTGTGAAGCTTTTGGCACAATTTCTGGCATACCCGATTTGGGGTTTCTTGAGAAATTTGGTGGATCTTTGTGATATTAGTTGTTTGATCTTGAAAATCTGATTAGAGGTTGGAAATATCATACAAAATCAGAAAAGGGACATTTCAAAGAATCTTTCCTTTCCCTGATCTAGACGAGCATTCATTTTGTCAAACATTTTTCTCTCTATCTGGCTATTCCAAATTCCCAATAAGACCTCCACAGGATGGCAGGACTTATAGCTCTGATACCACTGTATTAACCCTCCTCAAATCTGCCCTCAGAAAATGTTGATGAAAGCTCAAGGAATTTCATCAAACAATTCACATGCAAGGGACGTATGACTGATATAGTATTTCGGCTAGCTTCAAATGACTTTTTCTTCAATTTGCATCAATGAGAATCTTGTGCTAGAAGACTACAATGGACTACACAATGACCTAACATGAGTGTGCTACTAATTTTGACAATATTCAGTGCATATATATGATCTAAGCATGAGGAATGAACACCTACAGCCAACTGGCATTTTTACAAACGGTTGGTATGCAAACTAACTAGTTGATAAATAATGATATTAGATTGCTTAAATGACACCAGCAACAATTACCTTCTTAATTGCAATGAAGAAATACAATGCTCATGAAATATGGCCAAGACTTTGGCATTTACATGGATTACAAAATGAGAATGCTGATATAATGCACACTTACAACTGAAAACTTATAACACCTTAAAAAGCAATACTAACAAAGAACCTGGTTGTAGATGGCTGTGATAATTTCCTTCAATGCTGCCCCTTCTGCTCTGCTTTTTTCGAACTGCTTTTTCGGCCTGCTTTTTTCGGTTCTGCTTTTTCCGACTACTTTTTCGTACCCGCTTTTTCAGCCTGCTTTTTTGGTTCCGCTTTTTTCCAGACTGCTTTTTCGTACCCACTTTTTCAGCCTACTTTTTCGGTTCCGCTTTTTCGGACTGCTACTATGTTGAATCTCAAGACCATATCTTTCAATGGCGTCAAGATTTCCAGCTTGAAGGAATTTCGTCCTCCAAACTATTGAGACATAATCTCCAAAAAATTTCCCAATTTCTTTGATATTTCCAAGCATGAATAAATGAGAACTATCCTCTTTCTTTTAATCACTTCCTCACTTGCTCCACGCTTTTGTCTTGCCAATGTGGGATAATACATGAGTTTTAATATTACTTCTTTTTTTCCTTTTACAAAGTCCATGTATGTACTCAAAAGGGGAACTCTTGATTTTTTTATAAAGTGACTTTATAAAATATTGTATAATTCAAGTCACTTTATTAAATTAATTAAATATAAAGTTACCTTTTAATATTTATTTATTTGATAACTTTATAAATAATTAACTTAATACCACTTATTTATTTAATTAAAATAATTAATTAGTCATCCTCATAAAATATTCATTATTTTGGACAACCTAATTAATTAAATTAATTAAATCAAATTGCCTCCAAAATGGGGACATGACAATATTTGAGAATTAATCTTTCCTTTGGTTTTTCATTTAATAGGGTTTTCCATGTAAATCTAGTGTTTTATGTGTTTAATGGTTGTGTTTTTCATATTTACATCTTTCATTAATTAAAAGGTTAAAGTAAGCTTGGTAAAATTGATTAAGAAAATTTATAAAGTTAGAAGTTATAGACAGCTAAGTCACCCACCCCCCCCCCAATTGTCTTGCACATTCAACAATCTAATTGTGGCCCATGATGACCAATCCATGAGGTCACCATTCATGTTCAACTTCATCAAGATGTAAAGAACATATTTGATCACCTCATCTTCAAGCATCCAATTTAGCTAAAAATGTGTCAACCTTCTGAACTCGAGTGCTTGTCGGCGTCTTACCTGACCCATCAAAGAAAATCAAACTAAGCTTGCCACATTCCTTTTAAGGTCATTATTGTGATCCTGGTTTCCACTATTGGGCAAGTGTCTCATCCTGAGGTCCATATAATCCTTCAGGTACATATTTGGTTGTAAACATGTATCAACCTAATCCTACTCAACTGATCCTACAATTCTATAGTGTATGTCCATTACCCTCCTGAGGTTCAACTCTAGGAGGAGAAACAAACATCATTGCCCTAGCTATAGCGAAAGTGGCTCATTGGTTTGGAGTCCGACTTTACTGAATTATTACCTTGGTCTTAATTACACCATTGTTACCCCCCATTAGTGTTTGCACCAATATTCATTTGTGGATGATAGGCCATCAATTCTACTAATAATTCTAAACATTGATTATGTTGGTCTGCCTTTTGCTTGATAGCTTGTTGCCCTTTGACCAATGTCTCTAGTAAACTTTAAAATCTTTCTACCCCCTAATCCTTAGCACTCCATTCACTCATATTTAGTTCCCTCAATCCACTACTCTTGTCAAAATTTCACAATTGTTTACACTATTGTCTTAATGTGACCTCTCGTAAGATACCCAAAATGTTGGAGGTTGTCTCACCTTCCAAAATTTGTGCAAGTGACCATTATTTCCTCAATTCTCTATGACAGTACTTTTTCTCTCTTTTACTCGTGAAAACACATGTTTGCAAGAGAACCATCTTTGATACCACTGTAACAACCCCAACCTAGTTTGATAAGATAAGATAAGATAAGATGGTTTGAAACAATTCTTTTATTTCACGAAGTATTTATTGTTTATATTTTTTTTCAAACAATTGTGTTTGCAAATGTTTTCTATTCACTTGTTTTATTTAGGCGTATATCTAGAGTTTGCTCTCTCAATAATTTAGACTAACATATTTAATTGAAAATAATTATTGTATAATTGCAAATGGAAAACAAGCAAAGAAAATTATTGTCACTAAATCAAGCGAATCAAATAATGGAAGTTTATTAAAACATGATGTTTATTTTGACATCTCCAATACTTAGAAATATCAATTAATGGATATAGTTGCATCTATCTATATACCGTCTCAAACTCAATTACATTCCAACTGATATCTTCTCGGTCAATAAGGGAGTGATGCCTAAATCTTAATAAAATTGTGCTTACATTGTTAGACTGACATGAATAAACTAACACTGTGATATTGCATTATTTAAGAAAGATCACCCTACGAAGGAATATATCAAACATTGCCAATCTTTGATTCCTTCGCACATGTTCTTTTATCCACTAATCAAGATAAATAACAAATTAACAGCGATCAATTTTGTCGCATCTCCTACATTACCTTGCCTTAGTATGGATGTCATCTCCACAATCTTCAAAAAATACCTGCATGTGAAAGAACCTTCGTAGTAGATAAATTAGAGCCCAAACATTCCCTTGATGATGCAGCAGATAATTATTGTGAGATTATGGTAAATATCATTTTGGCTAGATCAAGTTGAATGCCAATCTGATTTTGCAACATCTGATATCAAGTCCTAACTGTGTTATTGCGAGGAGAGCAAGCCTCTTGTTATTTGTATTAATCTTGTCACCTAGAAAATATTCAATCTCACTCCATGTGAATGTGTAACCACATAACTGTACATGGAGTTTCACATTAGGGGTCTAAATCAGAACCATCACCCCACTCTAAAGGTATAGTTTGCTTCCTATTGATGTGAGCTTTATTCCACTACAACATGCAGAATCAAATTCTCAATGTTTCAAAGTAAAATGCTACACATTCAATCCTCTCTTGAATAATCATGAAAAGACTTGAAGGCTCCCTTCAATTGTGGATATTCGCTCAGTGAAATAATGTGATTAGTTGGAATCACTTGGGGGACTTACGTTGTATCTCAAGATTTGACAACTTGCTTCTGAAGATTTGGCTTCACAATGTGCAATGAAAATAAAGTTTTGATTTCCAACTCTTGAACTCTCAATTTGAACTTAACTTCTTCTACTTCTACTTCTAACTATAAATGCAAGGAAGAATGGATGAGCTTAGACTCTACTAGATGCAATCTTGTTAGTGACTCCACCCACCTACTGCAAGCTTCTAAGGTATACTCAAATGATTTTTTTTTTGATGAATAAGGCCTTCTCTTTTAATTGATAATATTAAAGTACGTATTCACAAAAAAAAAAGGGGGATATGAGATCACCCCGCAAGAATCACACAGCCTCCGATTGGAAGGGAAAAGCAAATATTCATCAAAAAAACATATAACCATCTCAGGCTGCCAATGCAGTATCAACCAAGTGGGGAGGGTCATTTTGATCATCTTTTCCCCAGCCAATATTGGGTTGCATGTGGGTGAAGAATAAACCACTTGCCCTCATCTTTTTATTTTTCCTCCTCAGCCCTAGGAAGTGAAATGACCAAGGCCAAGCGAGGAAACCATTTGGAAAAGATGGCAGCAAGCCATGAAGAATCACTAGGAGCAGACCAAATGGCAGTAGTAGCAAGAGGATAGTGGAGCAGCAAGGGAACAACCGGAGTCACGGCGTGGTGGGCAAGTTGTACGGCGACGCCAGCCATAATCACTACTGCCAGAGGAGTGGCAAGGTGCTTGGGATCTCGGGATCTGTGAGCGGAAAGCACTAGAGCTACAGTCACGGAGGTGTCCCTAGGGCAAAGTGCGGTTGGTAGAAGTGAAATTCAATGGTACTCTAGCAACTGTACATGGGGCATTACCCCAATGTTGTAGAAGCTCTTCAAATCAATATCTCCTCTTTAATCCCATCAATTGAAGTTAAGTACTTACAGTCACCAGCTAACCACACAAGAAACACTTACAATCACCAAGATGCTAGTAGCCTAGTTTATATCGAGTCAAGCAAGTAAACACCCACCAATTCTTTCATCCAACTAAACTACTTAAGAAAATTCTATTCTATCTCAACAACTTGAAATTGAAATCAATTCTAAGTGAGGATCAAGATAACCATGCAATAATTCAAACTTGTTCACAACAAATCACCATGCAAAGTAGGAAACTTGTTCCTTGACACTTTGACTTTTACACTATGCAGAACTGCCCTAAAACCTTAAGACTTGTACCTTTAAGCATAAATTGAAGGCAGACTCAGCTAGGATTTGTGGGAGAGGGCAGGAACTAGGAGGCCAAGATTAAGAATCCTAGAGGGCAGACAGATTCCACCATACCTTTAGGATTTTCACTTTGCTCTACTTCTCATACTTAACCATTTTGTTTTCTTGCTAGCCCTCTCAAGACCAAGGATTCAACTTCTCACACTTAACCATTTTGTTTTCTTGCCAGCCCTCTCAAGGCCAAGGATTCAACTGATTTCTAGCTACACTCCTATTTCCTCAATTTTAACATCACAAAATTGAGGCAACCCTATGCAATTTTCTCATGAATTCGTAGGTATGCCCTTTTTGTTTTGGCGTTTTGGTAAAGTATCATTAAGGCAATTCATTCTCCTTGAATTGTACTCTATGTAACTTTATTTGAGGATTTCTTTTGATGGTTTCCGTAAAGTTTAATCCATAAATGTTTGTGAGCACTTCTCCAACTGCAAATGCTTGAAATTTGGTAAACTTTCACATCTTTTCTTCGTTTTCCTTTTTGTTGTAAATAGTTTTGAGTCATGTTTTTGCCTTACAATAAGAGCCCCTGCAATCCCAGTTGTTTTGAGAAAACTTAGGTCTCAAACGCAGTTATCTTGCTCAAGTTATGAAGGTAAAGGTGGGGGTTTTCAAGGCGACATGTCATGATGTTTTAAAAAAACTCCAACACTGGGCTTTTCATTGGCAATTGCACAAAATAAAATTATATTTATTATTCAAAGTGGATTTTGACATCCATTTTAAAATCTCAGCTCATTCTAAGTTGATTTGACCATAGTTTTTACTGTTTTATGAAAATTGGCCTTTTTAAGTCTATTTTCATATTATTAAAAACTATAGTTATTTATTAAATTTAAATACATGAGACATTTAAAATGCAAAAAGGTGGGGTTTTACCACTCGTAGCATAAATCAACATGCAAAACACCTATTAAAAACCCACTGCCAATAAATGTCCTAAATACATATAGGTGGAGTTTTTATTGGCAATAATATGTTATTTTATCACTTGAGTGCTTTTAAGTAGGGAATTTGAACCCAAAAGCACATGTTATTGCACTTTAGAAGTTTATTGATATGTCTATTGACTTAGAGTTAGGTTTAAAATGCATATATGTGGAGAATTTAAACCCAAAAGCACATGCATTTTGAAAAACATGTGCTTTTCCTCCCTAAAAACACCTCATTACTCCTTCAATGAAGCATTTTGATATGTTACAGCATGTGGTGGGCTTTTTAAAGTTCAAAACGTATTCTTTTGTATTCAAAAAGCATGTCATTACTTATGTTTCCATGTAAATGCATATAAGTGGTGATTTTCAAGACAAAATCATGTGCTTTTGTATTCAAAAAGCATGTCATTACTCACCTTATAGGCATTCTAGAGAAAATCTTCATATGGGTGGTGAATTTAGACCCAAGAGCACATGTTTTGAGATCACAAAGTGTGTCCATACTCTTTTATAACCATTGAAGGCAAGGGTGGTGATTTTAGGTTGAAAAGCACATGCTTTTCACTTCCAAAACCATATATTTACTTCATATGCATGCATTTTTCATTAAGTGGCAATTTTGGGCAAGAAAGCATGTCTTTTGGGGACTAAACAATACATCTTTACTCATTTTTAAGGCATTTTTTATCAACCAAGCATGATTAGCAATTTTTGAGAAGAAAGCATGTGTTTTTTACTTGAAAAAATTCACTTAATTTGGGTGTTTTTGAGAAAACCGGGATTTTGTTTCATGGTCAAAACTCAATGGATTTTGCTCTCTATAAGGTCATTTTTTGCATTAAATCATCGAACGATCATTCTCGGCTATTCATTAGTGTAGATTTAAGAGGGGTTTTTGCTTATATTACAACCCATATAGGGCATGTTGTCGCCCAAAATTTCAAAAACATCTTGTGCTTAAGCATTTTTCTTCATCAAATCTACAACTCTTTGACTCAATGTAAAATAGTTTACCAAAAATCAAGTGTTTGCAGTCAGAGAAGAAAAATTCTTGTTCACAAACATTTGAGGATTAAACTTGACGGAAACCTTCAAAAGAAACACAAGAATAAAGTTACATAGAGTACAATTCAAGGATAATGAATTGCCTTAATGACACTACCAATACGTCAAACAAAGAGAATATACCTACAAATTCATGAGATAATTTTGCAGAAATGCCTCAATTTTGTGATGTCCAAATTAAGGACAACAACTGGCTCTAACTAGGGAGCGTACCCCATTTGTTCTTAGAAACATTGAGGAATGTTGAATCTAGACCTCTAAGTGTCATTATCTATTCCATTGTGCTATAGAGTCACATGACTAAAAATACAAGACACAAAAATTCTAAACTAAAAAGTTTTGAGCATTATGTACAAGGGTACTTATCTAGAGCTTATACAAAATAATGCTTTAGATGTTGTGCACTATATGGAAGTGCAAATGGTGTTCCCTCACTGTATGCCCATAGGAAATTGCTTTCTCCTGCCACTTGGTAAACTGTGAAAGGGCCACACCAAAGAGAATCAATCTTTCCATGAATTGCTTTTGGCTCTCGTCTTTTATCTCAGAGTAGGACACAATCACCAACTTGAAATTCTCTATTCTTGGCTTTCTTGTCAAACAATGCCTTTACTTGTTGTTGATGTGCGACAAACCTATCCACCACTTGTGTTTGTTGTTCTTCCAACTGATGAAGAAAGATAATCCTTTTGTCCAAGGAACTTTGCAAAGTTTCATCTTCAGCAGCCTTTGCCAACTTGAGAACGGGAATGATATGATTTACGAAAATGGGCTAAAACAACAATATCTAGTGTGATTCAAATACCTGCGATATCTATGTTCAATTTTTGGAAACATTTGCAAAAACTCGAAAAGAGTCGTATGCAAACCAAAAGCCATCTTTTATTCAAAAATGTAAGAATATATACAATGATGGAACATCAAAAGTCACCACATCCATGAAGTCGAAATGCATATGTGGCTTTAATAAATAACAATATTTATCTAAAAACTATTCAAAAAACTAGGTATTTATTTACCCCAACTTGTCGAGGTCATAACTTTTGACCTAGAGCTTGAGTTGCAACACTATATGCACCATTGGATAGAAGCACCATTGGATAAAAGCAAAGTAACAAGAATCGGAATCGGATCGAAATCGGCAAGGCCGAATCAAATCGTGAATCGGCCATGAATCGGAATCGAATGAGCCACGAATCAGAAAATTAAAAAAACCCTTGAAATTTAGTGAGTAACTTATTTCATAAACCCTTTATCGCTGATTCGATTCACCGATTCACAAAAAATCGTTTGGCTTGAATCGAATCGCGTGAATCGCATGAATCGCCGTGATTCTTGGAACTATGGATAAAAGAACAAAAAATCTAGTTTTAGTCCCTAAACCAAAAAGCCTTCGGCAGCCTAGTTTAGGGATAGATGAAGCTCTCAACTTCAAATTTTGAGCAAAAGACCTCCAAAAAGACATTTACTATCATCATAGATTAAATCATTTACAATCTAGTTAAATATTGAACACTAAGGAATTCACCAGGCAAAATGCCAGAATATGGTGAAGAAGGTGTAAAGTATCTCTCTAAAGATAATCTGAAAGCACCTAGGAATCACTAGCTTGATGGCCTAAGAAAGGTGAAGAGGTGGAGTTAAAGAGAAATCGGTTATGACTATTTTAATTAATTAAACATTCAATTTGAAATGTTTTAATCACAGACTGTGAGATGCTGGATGCATGTAGTCTTCTTGAATAAATTGACAGAACTGGTTGTTCTGAGAATTCCTAACACCTGGAACTCACCCGGCTGTGCAACCAAGAAAAAGGGTGACGAGGTGAAAAGAGGAATCTGTAGTAACATGAAACAGTAACCAGTTATGACAATTCAATGTTTATCATTTTAATATGAATTAATTAATAGCTCATGCATATCCCTGTTAATGTGATCTCCTATTGCCAAGTCGTATGGTGAGTTAATTACCAGGAAGCCCAGTGTATGGCAAAATGACCTTTGCCTATTCCGGGTAGGGAGGGCCTTTCTCATTAGAGACTGTGTGGGGATAAAGATGTGATCCAAGGTTGGGGGGTTAAGCCCCTGGCAATGTTTCACCTCTCCTCAAGATGTTGGACATGCATCAGACAGAGATAAGCTATGCATTCAATTGTTTATCGGAAAACAGGTAATATTACTTTTATTTATGAGGTACGATTAAATTGAGTTATTTCATTGTTACTGTTATTTTACATCTAGATATAAGAGATAGAATCATCGATTGCTTTCATTTATATGAATATAGAGTATAAGCATATTTCTAATCCTGAAGTACTGTCACAGTTAAATATTTGGAGGTAAAGGAATCTAAAGCCCTGACTGATTGAGAAATGACTAGAACCCTAAATGATACAGTGGTATCGGAAGCCTTAATTGAATCCGTGGTATTGAAAGCCCTATTTGAATCTGTGGTATTGGAAGCCCTAATTGAATCAATGGTATCAGAAGCCCTAATTGAATCCGTGGTTGTGGAAGCCCTAACTGAGATAGCGATATTAGAAGCCCTAAATGAACCGAAGGTAAACAATGCCCTAATTGATGCCCTAATTTTATATAATGGTATTTAATGATAATTGTCATTTGATTTTGGTTTAACAATATTGGATAGAAGTCGTTTTTTGTGGTATTGTTATAGACGTATTTGTGGACTAACCCGGGTGGTTGCAGAAGTATCCCTAGTTGATTTCAATCTCAGTTTTTCGAGGTATGTAGTTTTCAATTTCTGTAATAAATACATTTGATGGTACTTCAATTTTTTTTTAAGTTAAGAAATTTTGTTTAACTATTTTTAACGGTAAATCTTATTCACATGAACATGAATGATATAATTGTCTTCCTATGAAACGAAGTAGTAACTGTATTTCTTGAGTATGGTATTGGTTATTTAAGACCGTGGAAAACCGGATGTTTCATATGGTATCAGAGCGCTGGGTTCAACACTCAAACCTTGGGTCCAACACTGTTTTTGAAAAACTAAAAATTCAATGTTGAAAAAGATTTATTTTTGCATAACTAGATATTGCAATCAAAACTGGAAAAACAAACTGGAAAATCATTCAGAATAGCCAGGAAGGCTGAAATGATATAAAGTGGACAAATGTATAGAAAGATAAAAAGGATTGGCAAGTTGAGTGGTGGAGATTGGGTTTGACGACCCACATTTTGAAATCCTTGGCCAGGGTGGAATTAGGCTGAATCGTCGAACAAGTATTGTCCAAACGCTTTAGTTATTTTGTCGAATAACTGTTGGGACTTCAACCCACCTAAATACTCAGATGGCAGGACCAAAATGATACATATGCCTTATCCCTGGAGGGAGGGCCATTCTTTGTCAAAAATGAAAAAGGTTAAAATGGGTCCAGATGTCGAGGCTTGCGCAATCCAAACACAGTTTATATAATTTTGATAAAATGTTATCTAAATCCATCATGATCGGATTTGTCGACCCAAAATACTGACAGAAATAAATTGTTACCTATTTGAACTTGAACTGAAAACAAAACTATGAGCCATGATCCTTTCTGATGTTGGTTAAACAACAAGATCATTATGTGCTCCAGTAAGGAGTAAACACACTTGCATAATTGGAACTATCAATGCTTGTTTACAGATGTAAACATGAACAAAATATGGATGGAAGCCTAAATCATAAAAATGGAAAAGATGAATTTCCAAATATTTGGAGATAAATGATGAGTTACTCATGGGAATCTTATGTATGATGATCTTGCATAGTATATCATGTTTTTACCCTTTGACACACTACTATACGTGTATAAAACACATGCAATGTTGACTTTACATATTGAGCTGTTGTATATTGCTTTGGAGATGAAGTGTATATTCTATCATGAAATGATTATTATAATGAAATGTTATTTTGATAAGATGGGCAAAGAGGCCGAGGTTACATAAATGGAAAAACATGGATCTAATTGAGGTGATCTGTAAGTTTACCAGGACGATCTACCCATTAATAAGTGCCTTATGCCAAATGGTATGTATAAGTGATTTAAATTAAGATCGAGAACTTGTTAGTTGAAGAACTTCAATTTGGAAAGTTTATCTTACTTTCAGTCCTTGAACCCTGAAAATTTTCTTAAATGAAGATATCAATATGGAATCGAACTAATGATATGGTGAGTACCTACATGAGTATGACAGGAACATGAAATAGTATCAACTCAAATGATGCTAAGAAAACCACAAGTACGATAAAGAGAACTCAGGTGAGTACGTGTTTACTTTTATGTTACCATGCAAGTATCTTTCTGGAAACTTTACAGTAAAAATGGACCTTGAATTTCGATTATGTTTTTTATTCTGACCCAGTTGAGAAAAGAGATGATATCAAAATGATATCTTGTATTTAGGAATATTTTTTTAGTGTCTAACTTGCAGGGAACATCGAGGACGATGAACCACAAGGGGAATGGTATGTTACATTCCAATTTTAAAACTCCTTTATAATGTTCATTGCAATTTCAAGTTCATTGAGGACGATGAACCACAAGGGGAATGGTATGTTACATCCCAATTTTTGACCTAGCTTGAAATATAGCCGTTGAGGTTCGCAAGAAGTCAATTGGCAGTTTAATTTGATATAATCTAGCGAAATGGTAAGAGAGTTGGTCGTTATGATTTCAAGTGAAGATGACATATTAGTTGATTGTTAATCGCAAATTGATGGAATTAAGATGAAAGGATAACTGTTGTGATTATTTATGATTATATAATTTATAATTTAACTACGGAGAAATTCCTTGCAGGGAGCATATCGAAGGGGTGGAAGCATTGTTAGAAAAGAATTAGGCAAGACATCACCATCATTGGCCAAACAGGTAGAGGACCTAGCGATTTGAAACAAGATACATCTATGGAATTGTATGAGTTATTTAAATAAATAATTTAATTAAAATAATTGAGTTAAAATATAAAACGTATCTTAAAGGATTTTAATTTATCTTAAATGATTTTGATTTATCTTTCGTTATATTGTTTTTAATAATTATTTATAAACGTACATTTAAATAAAAAATGATTTAGCACCATTATCATTTAATAATTTAATAAAGTGATGTTTATAGGTGCATATAAGATTTTAATAATATTCGAGTTATAATAACAGTAGAATTATTATAATATTCGAATTGCAACCTTCCAACTTTATTCTTTTCAATTTAATATTATTTGCTTTTAAATGATAACACTTGGCATAATTAATCAATTTAAACATTTGGCAATTTGAGTTTTAATCTTTCCAACTTCTCTTCCTTATCTTTAAATTTGAATTTTTTTGATGTATTCAAATGGTCCTCTTGGAATTCAAAGAGCTTTCTTTATAACTGAAGGAAACCGAAAAGTCTGGTTCATTTTATATTATGGATTCCTTGGTCGATTATTGGCATCCATTCTTTCTCCTTCACCATTCAACTATTCATTGGCCTTCTATATTTCCTTAGCCATCGAGATCCCTGTTTAAGCTCTAGCCTCTGAACCAGTCCAATGACTCTTCTTGCATTGCTCCAAACAATACCATCGTCCACGGGTTATAGATTGAGACAGCGGTTTGTATAAGTGCAACTCTTCTGAATCAGGTGACAAATGAGGAGTCACGTAAAACTTCTAATCCTTCTCATAAAATCGTTTATGCTTTCCCTCTCATTTTATTATTGCAGAACCAACGGATCAGAGCTTGGTCTTATTTATTTTTAAGTATGTGAAAGTAGTATCCAAACTGTAAATGGATTCATCCAAAATCTCTGTTGTAAAGTGTGTCGACCTTTCTTGAAATATAAGGCAGCTAACAGAACTTCAAGTCTATTGTTTCCATTAGAGTCTGTCGTTTTTCTTATTGTGAAATAAGCAATGATACTAGTCTATATTTCCCTTTCAAGATTATGGTGTACCTTGAAAAGACTGTCGACTATCATATGAATAGCAAAGTGATGATTTATACTCAAGTCTATAATTTCTTGGATAATCGAACATGTAATCTTCTCGCATTTTTGTCTTTGAAAACTATCATCGTAGATTAAATCATTTAAGTCATCATAGATTAAATCATTTAAATCATTTAATATTTAACCAGATTGTAAATGATTTAATCACGAACCAACTTCGTAGGTTTGATCTCGATGTCATGTCATACTCTTGGATCTTGGCAACCTAGTTGCCCCTCTTTGTTCCAAACTCATGTTGCATCAAAATAGACTTGATAATTGTATCAAAGACAAGAGCAATAACATGAGAGTTCAAGATATAGAACCTAAAGTACTTTAGTGCTTTTACAACCGCAGAGGCATTCTTCTCCACTAGTGAGTACTTCATCTCATCCAACTTGCGTGGGCAACTCATAAATGCAATGGGAGATTCAATTCCTTCAATATTATTTTGCATGAAAATTGTTGACATTGTGTGCTTGGAAGAATAGCTATACATAATAAAGTCCTTGGTGTAGTTTGGACAAACCAACACAGGTGCATGAGTTATTGCTTCTTTGATTTCCTTGAAAGAAGCCTTTCCTTCTGCACTCCAGCAAAAAATTGCAGGACCTTTCATCATATTTGAGATATGACGTGTCTTCTCAACAAAGCTTGGGACGAATCTTGATAAGAAATTCACATTTTGAAAGAAAAAGTGAACAACAATTTTACTAGTTGGTAGTGAAAGACTTTGAATTGATTTGACTCTCTCAAGGTCAATCTTTATTGCCTCTTTCGACACAATATATCCAAGCAACTTTCCTTCTATAACCCCAAAAATTGACTTTTTAGGATTAAGAGAAATTTTGTATGGACGACACCTCTCCAATACTTAACGTAAGTAATATACATGATCTTGCCATTGTTTGGAGAAAAATAGTGAGATCGTCAAGGTAAACCACAATAAATTCATCCTTGATATCTCGGAAAGCCACATCCATTGCCCACCAATCTGAAGGGCATTGTGTTGTAAGCAATGGTACCCCATGAAGTGGTAAATGAGGTTTTTTATTGATCATCTTCTCGGACATCAACTTGAGTGTAGTTAGAGAAGCCATCATGCATGGATAACATCTGAGATTCAGTCATGGTCTATAAAACATGATCCATGATCGGGAAAGAGTAATTATCCTTTAGTGATGCTTGATTTAGATTACGAAAAATCCACACACATGCGGATTTGAGCATTCTTCTTTCTCACTCGAACGATGTTAGCTACCCAAGTAGAACACGGAATTGGAAAATTATTTTCGTGTCTAACATCTGAATTTCAAAGACAATGGTGCATGAAATCTTTGGATTTTACTATTGTTGCTTTTGCCTAAAAGTAGTTGCACTAGACTTAAGGGGAATATCATGATACCAAACCTTAGAATGGAAAGCCTTTAAGTCATCATATGAGTACGCCTAGGCATCCATGTATTCATGCAAACAAATCGACGAATTGACCTCTCTTCAGGTGTACACCACTTGCCAATATTCACAAATCTTGGTCAATATTTGATCCCAAGTTAACCTTCTCAAATTCCATAAGAGAATTTGATCCAACTTCTTGCTGATTTTTGACATAATGGTCATGTTTGTCAAACAACCGTTCTAAAGAAACCAACCCTCAAGGAATCTTATTTCTTTTGAATTGAATGATATCATCCCTTGTGTCAAGATCCTTTTCTGAAATGACCTCTCTTGGAAGCGAACTACTACCTTCAAAGTACAACTCATCAAAGTTTTCTCTTGTTTCCAAGAAATTAATAAGTTGATGATCATCATTGAAAACTTGCAAATGATCCAAGTTGTTGGAAACACTTGGACGATATACCAGTTGCATGGTATACCTATCTTGCTCAAAGCTATCATGAGGTACTAAGAGTGAAGCAGAAGCAGCGAGAGGATCAGCTTTGTCATTAAATTCCTTGGAAACAAAGAAATGTTAAAGGCATCAAATCCTTCAATATAGTCCCACACCAAGTTTTGATAATGCTTGAGTCTCTCGTTCCTTGTTTGTTGCTGATTTTGAATCTGACACACTACAAGCTCAGCATCACCTTGAGCATACAAATTCTCGATTCCATTATTTTGGGTCACATCTATGCCCAAAACAAAGCTTCATATTTCATCGTGTTGTTAGTGTTGTCAAATTGCAACCTGAAAGAATATGAAAACATTTCTCCTTGTGGATAAATCGGCACCAAAACTAGTAGATGCGCAACTACCATCGAATTCTAAAGTCCAAATGTCATTAGAACTTGTGGTACTTGCAGCGTCCATTGTTTCAGAAGTACTTGCAACATCTTCATCCATAGTCGTAATAGGTATAGCTTTTTCAATCATGGTAGAAGATGATGTAGAAACAATCAGATGCTCTTCATCAACATTAGCAAACCTATCTTCATTTCAAACACGTGACCATAGATGAACGTAATGGCCAACCGTCTGCCATTTCTGACACTGTCAATATGAAGATAATAGTTTCCCATGCCAGGTGATTCAAAAGAATTTGGGCACGAGGATCATCAGACTTAACAACAATGTATTTAGTCTCCCTTTCAACAAACAACTTTTACATTTTTCTCTTTACAAGAATGTGTGCCTCCTACATATCCATATTGAGTTCTCCTCCCATGTCTGTATACAAATTACTACCAAGTATCATTTTGTAGGAAGCAGGAACATCAACTACCAAGACAATCATCTTGATCTTCTTCTCTAAGAAGGATACGAATGCAAATTGAGCATCCTTAATTTGCCCTCAAGGTGGAACTTGCTTATTCTCCATGAAATAACATTTTCTGAAGGTCTTTGTTAAAGTTAATCCCAATGCATCTGCCACTTTAGTCAGCACAACATTATGAGATGCTCCAGAATCAATAACACAGTTACTCAACTTGAGACCATTGACAAGGAAGGAAATATATAAAGGCTCTATTTTCCCAGAGATAGAAGATGGAATAGTAACTAGGTTATTGGACAAATTTTTGGGTTCTGGGGCAACCAACTGAGTTTGTCTTGGTTGGAATTCTTTAACAAATTTACTAAGACGTTCCAACTGATCTAGATATGTTTGTCGGTATTCAATCTCTAACATTTGGATTTTAGTCTTCTTTGTATGATCAATCTATGATATCAAAAGCTTGAAAGGACAATTCAACTTGAGGCTTTGGATTAGACACACTATATTTCGGAACACTGGTAAGACCAAGAAAATTAGGTGAACCTACTTGATTATTTGTCGAACCTTTAGAAAGAGTAGGCAGCAGAGTTCCTCGTTTAGCAAGTGTAACGGGCATTTGCACATCTACCTTAGGTTTAGCGGCTTCTTCCTTTTGTTTGGCAAGTTGAGTTTGAGAACATGTCATGACTGCATGGGCATGACCAAAACTTTCTTCAGGATCCTCGTCTTCACAATAAACATACTCAATGTTTGAGTCGCTAACTACTTCGCCGTTTTCATTGTATAGAGTAGTGTTAGCTTCCTCTTGATAATCCTCTGGTAAGGCACCAAATTGATCGTTCTCAAAGCATCTCGATGCTTGATTGTTAGGTGGGGCTTCAAGTACAAGCCTCTCCGGGGGAGGGGGAAGCTTTGCTTGATTCTTAGCCGCATAATTGTGAGCAGCATTAGGATATGTTCTCCTTGGAATGCCCTTGTATAGGGCATTCAAGGAAGTTTGAGAAAGCTGCTTTTTCAAGGCAAGGACTTCATTTGCCAATTTTTTCACCATAGGATTTGTGCTCCCAACAGATACATCATTTGAATTCCCTCTTGAGCAATCCTTTCGTGTCTTACCACCATGATAAGACCATCCTCAATCTATGTTGCTAGAGCTTGAGCATTTGTAGGATTTGCAGGAACGACTCTCCTCAACAAGAAGCTAACTTCTAGAAGCAAAGTATTGATGACAAAGCATTTGAGATTCTTAGGAGTGGATTGAGAAGTAGGAATCCGATTTGCCAAGTTGTTGCGCTTGGCAATGAACTCCCTCATACCTTCTTGCAACACTTTCTTCATTTGAGTGATTTGTGCAAGCAAAGCATGTTTATCTTCAGTGGGTTTGAAATGTGCTTCAAATTGGGTTTGCAAGGAGTTCCAATCAGTGATTGCCCCAAAAGCCAAATTATAGAACCAATCAGCCACAATTCCTTGTAAGGTTTCTATGAACCTTACGGAAACGTCGTGAAAAACCCATCACCTTGCATGCAATATTAAATGCTTTGATATGTTCATCGCGGTGTTACTTTTTGTCTTCGTAAAACTTAGGAAAGTTCTTTTGAGAACCTTGGGGTAATACATGCAAAGGTTGAGCAAGATTCAAAGGGCCAAAAGTTGCACCCCATGTATCTATAGGAGTTAAATCAGCCATCTCTAAGGATGCTGAAGCTGAGCTTAAAGGTTTCGTAGGCTTCAAAGGGGACAAGAAGAAAACAGAATTTTCACTTCGAATAGAACTCTTCTTGGATGATGGAAAACTAGTAGTTCTCCTAAGAAGAGCTTTGATGGCAACGAGATCACGAGTTGCTCACTCAGACCAACTTAGTTGTGGAACTTTAGAACCTTCTCCTTTATGGCACCTTGAATAGTAACAAAAACCCTTGAGTGTGAACAGCCTATAAATAAATGAAAAAAACAAAAACTTCAAAAAGAAGTGTGAGGCTTCTGAATGCATTTGATATCCCCGCCAAAATCGCCAAAAACTGTTGGCTAAATTTTGTAAGTCACTAATACTACAACTTACAAAATTGTAACTTTAACCAATGGTGTAGTGAGATAAATCTCTCCTCTCAACAATAGGAGAGGCTCCCTTTTTGACTTAGGTGGCTACAACAGAATCCTAACTGCAGATTGACAAATAGGTGGTTCTCTCAATCAACTCCCCATTCAGGTATACCCGATATTGGAAATCAAGAACCATGGGAGTTTTGCTGAAAGAAGGGAGGAGATTATTAGAAATTGGATGCTCTTGTTCAATGTCACTCAAACCTGCATTTGTGAAGATTGGAAGGGCCAGGAATGGTATTTAGAGGAAGAAGGTTTTATGCAATGTTTAGTGCTTGCTTCATATATGCAGAGACGAATTTTTTAGGGCTCTTTTTTTGGTTTCTTTGTGTTTGCCCCTTTTATATAAAACTTTCTTAATCTCAACCCTCTGCAACTCCTTTTTGTCAATTTCAATCTCAGCCTCAAGCTGATTACAGCGAGTATGCTCAAAGTCCTTACTATCTTCCTACCCCTGCTTCACCAGTCCCAACATCCCCATATAAAAGGATTGATGTCATGATGTTGGAGTTCCAAAAGCAGATTGACTAGAAATTTCATGAACAAAATGAGAAGATTGACTTGAAGTTTCATGAGAAGAGGAAGAAAATGGACATGTGGTCTCATGAACAAAATGAGCATTTGCTGGCCTGTGATAGGCAGCTTGATGAGATTGAGAGGCGACAAGATTTAGATCAACAGCAGGAGGAGATGGCATACCAGGCCTATCTCCAACAAGAACAAGATGAAGAGAGGGAGAGACAACAGAGGCATCTCTTGAAGAAACTTGCAAGGCAAGCTGCTGCAACAACAGAGGAGGAAATGAGGCTCAAGCTCGCTCATTTTCAGACCAAGGAAGCAGAGGCAGACCCTTCTCCAAAATATGTCATTCCAAGCTTCAAGAAGCCCCCTCCATTACAAGAGCCTCCTGTTGTAACTTCTAAACTCCCTGTGCAAAAAAGATGGCCCTATCAGCTTTTTGTTCCTATTACCATTTCACTCTTTGAGGGTGGACTGGTTGTATGGACTCCTGATGGTCCAAACATGTCCTTTTGGGAGAGTGAAACAAAGCCAACAAAGCTGCCATGGGAGGAGTTGCACCCTGATGAGGAGGACAGAGAGGTGGCGGTTGAGCAAAAGGAAGAGGATCCAATCCTCTTATTTGAAGAGCTTCCCTCTTTTGTTAAGGAAGAGAAAGAAAATTAGGTTGTTCCTTTTCTTGAGAAACAAAGAATGGTTTTTTAGCCTTTAGAAGAAAATGAGGTTTTGCTACAAGAAGAGGAAGCGGAAGATAAAATGTTGCAGCAAACAGTCCTCTATGATATGGAGGATGGAAAAGAGAGCCTCGAGGATAGCTCTGTCTTTGAGGAAGAACATGCTGATATGCATGAGGTTGTTCCTCAACCTATGTATTTTACTGCAGCAGAGCAAGAAGATTCTGATGAAGAAAATTTTTGGGATGAGATGGAATTATTTTGCTCATCCTTAGACATCAAGAATCTTCTCCTTCATCGAAAAATCATGAGTTGTAGCAGCAACAAGTGGAGATTCACACCATACCAGTAGCTCCCAAGGAGGTGGTTCACAAGCAACATGAAGAAGATGTGGAGATCATTTTTTCACAAGAAAAGAAGGAGCCGTTTCCAAACCAGTTGGATACAAAGGTTGCAAAGCACATTAGTGTCATCAAGGCTGATTGCTTAGACCTGAAGCCATCAAGAGGATACCCCATAAGGCATCTAGCTTTGCAACAAATCAACATGTTGCCCCCGGTCATGCTTGCTTCAAAGCATGAGGGTAAGTTTCGAAAGAAGGAGCAAGTATGTCTTGCTCAAATTGATAACGCCCCAATGTTGGAGAGTTTCATTATTCTCAACATTGGGAAGGTTTTCTATGCAACAATATGTCTTTCATACTTGCTACTATTTTCAATTGCCCACATGCATGAAAGAAAAAATCAGCTTGTAAGAAAGGGCAGCTATATCAACAAGCCAGTCAATGGTTTTGTTTAATTTTTGTTTGTAAATATTGTACATAGTAGATTAGGTGTTTCCAGCTTTCCAAGAAGTGCATGAGTACAGCTATTCCCTCCTGGAGAGAGCAAGTTTTGTAGTTTTCTTGGTTGCAAAATTTTTGTGAAGTTACAGGTGGGCTAGCGTGTCATTCTTTGTTGGTGACTCCATGCCCAATGGATTGCTTAAGACGACTGATCTTATGCCTAGCAAGCAAGGATCCTATAGAGTCGCCAAAAATATTGGCTATTTTCGCCCACATTCAACCCATCACATATAACCGATCTGAGATAACTTCAATGGGTTGTATTCTTTACAAAGGGTTAAGACGTTAAAATGGCAGGGTTAATAGTTCATGTTATCCGCATTTGACTATTTCGCAGAGTCACTTTTATGTCCTTTGCAAAATAGAGAAACCTTCCTATGTTAACCGCTTTGCGCTATTTCGCAATGCTTCCTTTTGCCCTCTTGCGAAATAGCGCCAATTGTTGGATTTAAAGCTTATCTTCATCAACGGTGGTGTTTTAATCACTTGTTGAGGGTTCTTTTGCTGCATCTAGGTCGTCCATTTCAAATGGAAAGATCTTCATCAATAGTCATCACTTTTCCTAGGCAAATCAGATCATTTCCACGAGAGTCAACCATACACTTTACGCAGGTGGGTTAACCCTATGTGTTATCCCATCCCACATTTTTTGATAGCAACGTGATTTGACTTCTTGCAGCCATGACACGTTACGAGGACTGTTTCTTTAATGCAAAGCGACTTCTTGAGCCTTGTAACGACAACAATGTATCTCCGCGCCTCTTTATTGCTTGTAAGGATTTGATTCCTCATATTTGATCTTTTACGGCTAGGTGCATCTCCTTCTGGTTTTCATGTCACTTCATGGGCAAGTTGCATTGTATGATCAAATTTCCTTCTGATTTTCAGTTATTGCTATCTATAACTCAACTCTAGTGGTTGGAGTTTGAACTTCATGATTTCATTGATTTATGTTTGATCTATAAAGACAAGTTTGTAAATAGTTTTAAGGTTTCTTCTTTGTTTCCATTTTGCAACAGCAGTATGCTTTGTAAAATGTATTCCTTTGCCTTCTGTTAATGAAACTTCTCCAGTTTTACCTCTTCTTGTCATTCATTAGTATGTGCATGTTTATTGCCTCACTTTGAATGTTTTATTTTTTGTTTCCCTTATTTGCATGTTGTGTTTATTTGTTGGCATTTGCTACATAAGTGAAAACCCTTTTCCTTTCAGCATTTGGTTGGTTCAAACTTGCATACAAGTTCTTGGAAGGTAGAATAGAGTTGAGATTAGTGTATTTGGGTGTTTCATTGATGTTAAGTGCATTCATAGGCAGAGGTAGTAACCAAGTTCAATCTAGTGCATCACCCCCCTTTCATTTCAGTATTTACTTTCATGCAATCCTTCCCCCTTTTCCTTCCAAGTGGTAGTTAAGGTGCACCCTGATTGTAAGGAAGTCGGCCTTCTTTGAAGATTCAACCTAAGAGCGCAAGTCCCACACTTGGAGGTTGTTTCCATGTTACACAAGGTTGCTTGGGGATAACTCGTCGAGCATGGGTGCAGACTTTTGTGTCAACATGGTGATGGGACAAACTTAAAATCTTTGGCTCTTCAATTTATAATACATCTAAAATTTTAACACATAGAATGATGACTGCATATTTTATATAGAAACCTTAAAAATGACAATCTACAGAGGCAATAAGGATCCTTTTGATATAACAAAGAGAGGAACTGACACATGTTTATCTAACCTGGCTCTTGTACCATGTTAAATTTTGAGCCCAAAAATCAATGATGAGAAACAGCAATAAGAAAAAGTCAAAATTGTAACAATAAACACCAGAAATATCTTGGGAAAACCCTTCTAGAATGAAGGGAAAAACCCAACCACACAGCAAAAGAAGACTTTATTGATAATGAAAGATCAAGTGTACAATGTCTTTCGCTTGATGTGATATATAACATAAAAAGAGACTCTTCAAATTCCAACCAAAGGTCTCTTCAATTTTCAAAACATAACTCTTTATTACAAATACAACTATTTGTATTTCCATGCCTTAATGCATGATGAATGACACGTGTCTTTACATTTATCATAAACGTCCTTTTCAACTGAAGGTGACTATAACGGAATTAACGCCTAAAGATAAAGATTTCTATCACAGCTACAAACTCCAACAACGGCTTCATAGGGTAGCCTAATGCAACAAAATAATTAATAAATAAAAGGGGCCCAAATAATAAAACAATAAATGAAGTATGATGGCCTATTTGTAGCCTTTCAGCTCTTTATAACGCCATGGTTGGCATTATAAGAGATCATCGCGGAGTTATCTTTTCTTATGCTTTGCGATAACATTTAGAATTAAGTTCTTGTGTGTAGTTTCAGAGGTGGAAGACCCTCTGTAGTTTGTAATTGCAGTTTTAGTGGTTAGCAACCACCTTGGTCTGTCGTCGGAGATATCACTTCAAATATTTCACGGTGCACTTAATTATCAAATTTATGAAGCCTTCTTGCAAAGACAAATTTGTGCATCTAGATATGATCTAAAAATATAAGTATCCAATTGATAGCTATTCACTAATATGGTTTAAATATGCTCCAATCTACAATCTATTGTGATACCTTGGATTATAAAAATAGTCATTCATATTTTTTAATCGATCGAGTATAATATTCAGTCATCAAGAAAAAGGTGTTGAAGGTGTTGGGTGTGAAGGGTGTTGAAGGGTGTCGAATAGTAGCGTGTAGCATGTGACATGTGGAGTACAATTGTGCAGTAAGTGGTGTGTGGAGTGTGGTGGTGAGGTGTGCAATGTGTGGCATGCAAAGTGCGGTGGTGAGGTGTGCAGTAAGTGGCATGTGGAGCCTAGTGGTGAGTTATGCAGTGTGTGGCATGTGGAATGCAGTGGTGAGGTGCGCAGTGTGTGGCGTGTGGAGTGCAGTGTGTGGTGTGCAATGTATAGAGTGCATTGTGTGTGTGGTGTATAGACTACAACATGCAAAGGTGTGTGGGGTGTGGCATGCAGAGGGTGAGTTGCGGCATGTGGCACACAACGTGTGGAGTACAAAGTGCAGAGTGCAATTGTGTGTTGACTACTGTAATGGAAGTGTGTTGACTGGAAGAGTAGAAGTGTGTTGACTGGTACAATGGAAGTGTGTTATTGGTACGGTGGAGGTACTATGGAAGTGTCCTACTAGTACGGTGGAAGTATGCCCCTTGGTACAATGGAAGTGTTCCCTACAGATGAGGTGCATCATCGGTACATTACAATGGTATCAGAATTGATGATCCTACCAGCCTATTAGGAGTATCAAGGCACCCAGTGATGGAATGGGAAATGCATTTATGGATATGACAGTCTTGTTGAGGGATCTAAAAAGAAGTCAGCAGCCGCCCCATGAGAACCTAGCAAGAGGACAAAAGCAGACTAATTAGACACTCAAGTGCTTGGCAAATGGAAGAATCACGGGCAACATGTAACACATCAGACCAATAGAAGATTGATGATGTCAAATTTCCCTCCAAGGATTGAGCAGTTGGAAATGCATCTACTCACTTTGGTTGAATCATTGAAGCAAATCAAGCAAGATTGGATTGATAGTGGATGGCGAATGGACATACCTCCCAAGGACTACATAGACCTTCGAATGAAATATCCATCCTTTGAGAATAATAGGGTCTACAGCAATAATCTAAAGTGGGAGATTAGTAATGGGCTATACAACACCTTAAATTCCAAAGAGGATAAAGATATGCTCACAAATCCACTTCAACAACAGTAGGAATCAACAATTGTCCCTTCAAAAGAAGAACACCTAAACTTTCAAGAGAGACGCAAATATGAAGCAAATGTTTGCAAAACTTTTGTCAAGACAACAGTGGTTAATCAACTAATGAAGATGTGGACTCTACCAATGAGCAAGCTCTACAGTTGGGGATGCAGATCAGTAATAGTGGTAGCATATGCATCTCAGCATCAAGGAACAACACCTGATGAAGATGACAAGGAAACTTCAAGGGATCATGACAACTTTATTGGCAACTATGGGCAAGGCATTCTTTAATCAAAGTGGAGCAGCGAAAGCTTGTTGGGGTTTTGCATGTGGAGCTCACAATTATGGTGTAGCATCAAGCACTAAGTGGATAGAGTCATCAGCATTCGCGCTTGGTTTGGGATCCTAGAGCTTCACCAAATGGTTTGTTGACAGATTGCTCTAGGGTAAGCAATCTCTAGGCAGCAAGAATTTGTAATGTCCCCAAATTATGGAGAGAAATAATTAATTAGGTGGTTCCAAAATTTATATAATATCATAAGGATCTATTTACTTAATTAATAAATAAAAGGGCCCCAGTAATAAACTAATAAATAAAGTATGTCAGCCTATTTGTAACCTTTCAGGAAACAAAGCTCTTTATAAGGCCACGGTTGGCATTGTAGGAGATCATTGTGGAGTTATCTTTTCTTCTATATTTGTGATTCCATTTTGAATTGAGATTTTGTGTGCAATTTTGGTGGTGGAAGACCCTCCCTAGTTTGTAATTGCAGTTTCGATGGCTAGCAGACCCTAGTCTACCGTTGGAAATATCGATTGATATATTTCACTATGTACTTCATTGTCAAATTTGTGAAGACAAATTTGTACATCTAGATATAATCTGAGAATAAAAAGTCTCAAAATGATAGCAATTCGTTTATACGATTTGCATATGCTCTGATCTACAATCTATTATATTACATTGGATTATAATTGCCATTCATATTTTTTAATAGATCAAGTACAATATTCAATCATCAGGAACCAAGTGTCAAAGGTTGAGTGTCGAAGGTATCAAGTGAGAAGGGTGTTGAAGGGTGCCCAATAGAAGAGTGTAGTGTATGACATAAAAGTACAATTGTGCGGTGTGAAGTGTACAAAGTACGGTAGTGTAGTGTGTGTTGTGCATTGTACAGAGTATGGTATGCGTGTGGTATACAAAGTGCAATATGCGGAGGTGTGCACAGTGTGGCGTGTAGTGTGTGGTGTGCAGTGTGCAAAGTATGGAGTACGATGTGAAGCGTGCAGCATACGAAGTGCACTCGTGCAGTGTCATGCGATGTGGAGTATGTTGACTGGTATGATGGAAGCATGTTGATTAGTACGGTGTAAGTGTGTTAATGGTATGGTGGAAGTGCTTTAACAAGTATGGCACAAGTATGTTGACTAGTGTGGGGGAGTGTGGTACTGGTATGGTGTGTCATTTGGTACAGTGGAAGTGTTCCTTGTGGTTAAAGGTGTGTCGTTGGTCCGTCAATCTGGGCTTGATGTTCTTCCATCCCTTGACCCCACCCTATACTACAACATACACTGTGGACCCTCTACATGGTTGGATTTGAAAAAGCATGAACCAAAAATCAGTCTTACATTGTCCGAAAATGATGACATCTCCAGGCAATGGAACACAAGGGAAACATCCTTTTGCTATGCCCCTACCACCCTTGTTGAATAGGAGACAACTCTAAGCAACTACAAAAGAATAGACATGTTTTAACATCAATTCCTTGTTTGAGTTGTCAGGCAATGACAAACTAGAGCTGCACACGATTAATCATCCAATATCCCTCAACGAGAGCATTGTTAGGGTATGCCCTAACGAGGGCATTGAGGTGGCACTAGGACATCACGAAGCACCTCAAGGAACTTAGCCACAACACCTAAATGCCCGAAAACTTGAGCCATCCCCCCACATCTAGCAATTTATAGCATTTTTTAGATTTTGACCACTAACCCTAATCCTACTAGTCTAGTGGGCCCCATCCATGACTTGGGTATTCAAAAAAGTCAAACTTTATGAAAATTGTATATCCCTCATCCTCTAGATGGGTCAAATTCTTTGACTTCGCTACTAGTTCTCACAAGAATTAAAATTTGGTTACAAATACAGAAATAAAATGGGCATGATGTTAGAAAAAACATAGCAATAAATTTATGAGCATGCACCATGAAGATTCATAAGGTCTCAAAGGCCTCGATTTGTGCTTAGTAGCAGGGACTCTACCCCTCAACCCTACCTTGTACTACAACAATAAATGCACAAAGTGCCTTGCCCTCGAATCCCACAAGTGACACTACTTCTCAACCCTGCTAGGGTTGCTGCCCCTGACTCCTATGAAAACCATGACCCTCAAGCTTGCTAGGAGCGCCACCCCAACATCCCCACTAGCTACCATTCACAATTCAAGGTCCTTGGTACCCTTATTCCCAAACCCATCTCTCCACTCCAAAACTCAGTGACAATATGATAAACATTACATTGGGCTGCACTAGATAAAGATCAGATTTAATTTTATACTTGAAGACTAAGTTTTATGGGTACACCATACTTGAGAATTTGATGCATATCAAGAACTTGAGAGTATCTGACAACATTGAACATGTGTTTGTATCTTGTGTTTGATCATTTTTATCTCTCTACACAATATATTTGACATGTATAGCAAAGTAGTTTTTTTTCCCACATTTTTATTAGATGTAATTTTTATTTGATATACAGTGTCAATGCCATGTAAATGGAATGCTACTATGATTGTCATGAAAACAAATACTGTAACATCAAACAGTCTTATCCAAACTTTGGAGAAAATGAACCTTCATATGGCTGTATAACCCCATGCTTACCAAATCTCAACTTAACAAATACAATTCAAATCATGTCAAAGGGGTAGCAGCTTCCACTGATAAAATACCCTAGGTTCAAATCCTCCCTTTGCAGAATGAATCCCATTAACTCTAGAAATCATGGCATGAGGTTGTGAAGAAAATACTCGTATTAATAAATCTTAATAATGCGGTTCAGACTTATCTTACATCATGTTAGTGATCATCGATTACCTCCCAAAACTAACCAACCAAAAAGGATAAAATTGCACTCTTATTCGATAATGTGGATTTACCAAACACCAATCTACCATACCAAAAGATACGTGTTACTTCTGGGCTTAGAATCCACAAAGTGAGCATGTCCAGGGTTTAAACTTCGAATTCAACAATCTCAAATTGGATTCACTGCTGAGTTTGATCGCCAGACCAACTCCAATAAATACCCAAAAAAAAAAATTACAAAATTAAAATACTGAATTGAAGGGTGACAGAATGTCACCCAAGATAAATACAATATTTGAGGTATAAATGTTTTATAAACAGTCTCGACCATCGATGAGAGGTAATGGCAAAATTATGCTGCTAAGCCTTTATTTACTGAGCGTTACCTAAAACCTAAAACAAAATTTATAAGTACATGTAAAAAGTTGTGGATGCTTATAATGTGCACAGAACGAAATGTAACCTATATGAGCTGCAGAGGTCACTTACCTGGTTGCTATTGCCGAAATAAAAATTACCCACTGATATAGAAGCCATTCTGAAACTCACCGTCGAGGAGCCCGTACAACGGCACTCTCAGTAATTTAATACCAGTGTTTCAAAAGCACATACATGGATAAAGTTGATTTTCGAAGATTGCTGTTGACAAAAAAGGGCGGCGGGGCTCTTTGGTTTTATTTAATAAATATAAAATAAATGAATGAGAAATAGATATATTTTTGTTTTATTTGATATTTTCAAGATGGAAGAAAATTAGGATGAAGTAATGGCCATATAAATAAAAATAAAATTAGTGTATATGTTTATTAGGAATATGTATTTTGTTTATTGTTTATGTATATAAGGATGTATTTTACTATATAAATAAGTGGTCAAGTTTTTTTTGATATTAAAGCCACTAAAACTATGGGATTGGCCCTTCAACAAAATAGTGGTAGCCCAACCAATAGACTACCAGCAAATAAAGTGCATTACCACACCACCCTTAACCTTAATAATCAAAAACAAGCATAAAGTCCCAGAACCCCTAGTAATAGGATTCTTCATAACCATAAGAGTACTACTACCAGCAACCATAAAACAAATATCAACATAACCACAATTACGAAAGTAGCAAAACCACTTAAATCTACTTATCAAGTCTTAAAAGTATAAAGTCTAAGGTCATGCAAGGCCAGTTAAAAGTATCAAAGCTAGAACACCACAACATGGCAAAGTCAGCAAAAAAAGAACCAACAACAACAACAACAACAAAATGGCTACTTTTTAGCCTTCTCTTTTCCCTTCCCAACCAACAACACATTTGCCTAGTCTTTAGCAAGGAAACCATAGAGTAGCTTAGAGTCATCCATCTTAAGCCATTCCTCTTGTTTCTCCTACAACAATAGCTAAAGGGTAGTGGTCGTACCATGAGTCACTTTCACAAAAAACTTTGAAAGGGTTTTGAAGCTCTCATATAGAGCTTAGAACCTCACCTTAAGCTCATTTAGCTCACTACTGGTATCTGCCACATTCTCAGCTAGAGTAAGGCAAACACCACAATTTCCCATGGGGGGCGGGGGGTAGGGGGGTTAGATAAAAACTTCTCTTTTTCTTTTTTATCATTCCTCCCAGGAGAGGAGGCAGTCATAAGCAAAACATCTATAGAGGCCTAGGTGTCCATATAGATATCATGGCTAAAGTTGTGAGGCTTCATATAAAAAGTAACTGAAAACATGGGAGGGGTCCTTACAAGCTCCTTCATCTTTGACTTTCCTCCCTCAGAATCTAAGGTCTCCTCTCTAGTCTCAAGCTCCCTTTCTTCCTTATCCCCTTCCTCCAAATTTCTCCTAGCCATCTCTTTTATTTGGGGGTTTTTCTTCTCAATTTCTCTAGAGCCTAACACATCTCCTTCCATGTCCACTCCCTCCATGTCCAAATATCTATTCACCTTATGCCTCTGTTTAGCTTGAGTTTTAGCTAACCTATATGACCTCTCATGCTCCCTCCCCAGTATCCTATGCAGAATCTCCAAGGTCGACACCAATAGTTTTTTTTTTCTATTTTAGGTTTTTTACTAGTAGCCTAACTCCTAAAAATAACAAAATTGTCTTTCTTTTGGTTTCTCAATGGGTAGGGGTAAGTGAGGGGTAAGGGGTGTGGGCCCTAGACCCTCCACAACAACCAATTATCAGAGGGTTTTGTGGGGCTGGAATATTCTCAACAGTGACACATCTAGGAGGACATAGAGCAAGTTGGAAATTATATATATGGAAAATAAGATCCTGATGGAGGATGGTCAGGGGATAGGGGTTTTGTAATGCCTCGCCTTAAGATCCTTGGAACAAGGATTCAATACAAGCCAATAATTTTTTTTTACAAGTATGAATGCACATGACAACATCATACAGGGATCACAAAGATCACAATGGAAGACTTCACCAACAATCCTAGCAACCAATGGATCTCCCAACGCTACAACCTAACTAACACAATCAAACTAAAGAATGAAAACACAAGATGACATAAGAACACCAAATCTTTGATCTATCAAATCATGAAACCACTAGCATTCCTAAAGAGTACTCAAAAGTCCAAATTGCATTCTCTGAGAAACAGTGGAGAGACCCCCTATTTTTCATGCCAGAGAATAATAATTGATAGTCTCGCTCAAGGAAGTACCTCTTTGCGTGAGAAAGTACACTAAGCCACACGACAAAACACCATCTCACGTAAGGACATGCTAGGATCGACAATCAAAAGTACTGCACTGGTGTGGGGTTTCACGCGAGGAAACCCAACACACCACATGAACATTTGCATTCTTGTGCAAGAAAGTGCAATTTTGCGCGAGGATACAAATCAGTAAGCTAGAAAACATAAAAGTAAAAAGATAGGAAATAAATTTCCTCCACATTAAGGAGTACCAGATCCACATTTCGAGGCATAGAAACTCAAAAACAATAGCTACTAGATGGATCTACATCTAACCATCTAACATAACAAAGAAGGGAAATAACTAAAAGCAACATCGCAATGTATCGAATAACATCACAATAACTATACAACCAAACTAAGTACATGGTTCCTCCCAACCATTAATAGCATCATAAGACCATCGTGGATCCTAGCCATCCCCCACGCATAACATCCCAAACTACTGACCAAATTGTCAGTGATATCTTATGACGCGACACTGCTAAAACATGCTACAACATAAGAATAAGAAAATATAACATTCTAGAAGTGAAGCATAAGATAATCCAATAAATCAACTGCATCATTTATCATATGCTAAGCATCATACGAATAGGAAATCTAACATGCTAAACCAATAAGCAACAGATACACCAATGAAACAATTCACATCATCTAATCATATGCTAAACATCATAATATAGAAATGCGTCAAATAAACTAGCATCATCTAAACATGATATCCAAGCATTCCAATGAAAGCATAAATCACAAGAAAGCATACTCTGAAACCTAAAGTATCAAGTGAAAACATCTAGCAACAGTCACACTAGGACAAAAGATCATCTCTGTATGCAGGTCCCTAGTAGTGGTAAAGGTAACTAAGCCTCCCAACCATGTGGAACCCATAAGTCCACTCCTACCATGCTGATGGAGATAAAGATCCAACCACCAACACACATAACACAAACATCCATGGCTATCACTCACACCAAACAATAATGAAGACTGAAATCAAGAGCATGAAACAATGCAAGTACAACAAGTCTTAGTCAGACACTCAATGGGCTACTATGTAAGGGATCACATCATGGAGAGTTGCTTGGCATTGACAAGCCCAAGCCGATTTTGGCAGCATCAACTTCCCAATGGAAGGTGCACAATCCTGACAACATCAATTGGCCAACAGAAGGTGCACAATCCACATTTTAATTATCTTAAATTTTATTACCACTCACACATTTTATTTAGTTATCACTTACTTAAAACTTCCTCTGCCAACCTTGGGAAATAGTCACCAGGTTGCGAGATAGAAGCCCCTCCATGTGCTACCCTGCCCATGCTCATCCAACGATGAGTGCCCACAGGCATGCATATTCCCAACCCAACCCTAAATGATCATAACTTTTGGCAAGTCCATGGAAGATCGGGCCTCGCAAGTCACTCGGCAAGGTATGCGTACGTACTCGTGTGTGGTAGTACACCATCACAAAGATCATAACACAAGAACTAGATGAGAACACAAGAAAAATATCACTCAATTGAAAACAACTCGGGAGGATAGATTCTGCACGAATCTCAAAGACAATGAAACCATACATCATGAAATCACTCAATCGGCCTCAATCCAGGAGTATGATTCTACACAAATCCCAATGATGCAACAAGACCAAACATCATGAACTCACTCAACCGGCCTCAATCTAGGAGTATGGATTCTATACGAATCCTAGTGTCCATGAAACCATAACAAAGGTCCAAAAGAAATAATAACACCAGATATAAAATCACTCAATGAACCAACATTGGGAGTACAGATGTGGTACGCATCCCAATGCAAACATGAAAGTGTAACAATGGTCTGACTGACATCCAAACAAATGATCCAGGTCCACGACCAAACTCATGCCATGAAAATCTAAGAAAACAGGGCGACATGCAAAATGAGGTAAAAACCCCAAAAACTAGAAAACTTCAAAATTAAAACCCATTTGGTCTTTGGGTAAAAAACCCCGAAAATCTAATAAAATTTGGGTTTGGACACCATATGCAAAAATGGCCAGCATAATGATGCAAAACCCCAAACCCTTATCTCGAAAATAGGGAAAGTGCTCATACCTGACCAACCGAGCAGAACTAGCAAACAAAAATAAAGGGGAAAACTAGTCCCCAGCCTCCTAAAAAATGACTACCAAAAACAAAAGCTGAAATAGAGTAGAAACAATAAAATGGGAGAACCCTACCTCACCGTCAAAAGGACAAAAAGGGAATCTGAAACATAAATAAAAAATCTCGCAGAAGTAACCGAAAATCTTGGCAATCCAAGGTCTCCTCGAGTTGGATCCAACAAGATTGACCTCTCGACGATCCCATGCCCGTAGCTCCCACAACGAACAAAAGAGTAATTCCTCATGAAGAGGATTTTGGGTTTTACTCTCAAACTTTCTAATTCAAAAGTGAGAAGTGAGGAATTAAATTCCTTATTCACTTCAAGTGAATCACCGATTAGGGCAAATAACCAACCAACCTAGTTAAACCTCGAATTGACCCAAACAAAAATAGGTTATTCCTAAAAATAGGAATTCATTTATGAAAAAGTGGCCAAAACTTAAATTCAATAAAATTTAAAGCCAAAAACCCAAAATCATAGAAATTTCCTTAACAACTTTCATGATGATGCGAACCTCTAAATGCACAGACACACTCACTGGTCTAATCACACAATGCAAATGTGTTCAGATTTAATAATCACCAAAAGGATTAATTCAACAATTAAAATAAGGATATGTCAACCATATAGGGACAACATTGGTAAAATATGAATAGTTAAATCACTAACTCCATATGCCACTGCCAGTGATATAAATCTTGCACACTAAAACACACGATCAAGTGCAATTACATATAATAACTTAGATGAAGCAAAAAATGCATTAAATCACCTAATTTAACCATTTATTTAATTATATCAAATAATCCATTTACATCACTCGCATAAATCATGACAACATAGGAATGAAGTAAATACCCATAACATTAAATCCATCACATAACATAATCAGAGATATGTCCAAATACCGGATAACTATATATCATCATAAAACACACTGTCATCTCAAAATGGCATCATCATACAATATGATCAACCAAAAAACATAGTAGTCTAACATCTATGATACTAAAATCAAAGTATAACATCTAACCCTCAGGTCATCTCAAATGTAAAACATAACATGAGTATCAAGTATCTCTCAGATCAAAATATAACAAGGTAAATATCAGCAACACATAACCAATGAATCCAACATGGACAATCCATTTCTAATTATTTAAGCATTTAATAATGGTTGATTAAACAACATGAAAAGACACTTAAAACACATAAGCGAACACAATCATAAACATGACTAACCACTGCTATAGGAACCTAGTCTAGTGTAGCACAGTAATAGTACACAGTGCAATCTCTGCACACATCTTAGGGCAATCACGAAACAACATCATGATACCACATCAATCCTAGTAACCACTAGCACAAACCTTAGTGAACCATCTAACACATCATAATCTTCTATATTAACCATAAGCATAAATAAAGCAACTGAAACAGTAACCTAAATCAAATCACCCCAAGGGTGTAGACCACTCATGATCCCAATCACAATCCCTTCTCAAGGCAAGATCAACAAAGTTGCATCCATCAAGATGACTTACAGAAGTCAAATGGGAGAGGCACTACAGGTTTAGATAAAAACTTATCTTTTTCTTTTTTATCATTCCTCCTAGAGGAGAAGGCAATCATAACCAAAACATGTATAGAGGCATGGGTGTCTAGATAGGTATCATGGCTGAAGTTGGAAGGCTTCATATAGAAAGTAGCATAAACATGGGAGGGGTCCTTACTGTTGGAAAATGAAGATGGTGTAACTGAGAGGGGAGGGGTGAATCAGTTACCACAAAAACACTTTCAAAAGTCCCAAAGATGCCTTAAACTTAGTTGCTGCTGCTACAAAAAATCACTGCTTAAATCTTGATAGATGTTTAGTTAATTTATGAAGCATTTACTAAAAATAAGTGATTATGCAAAAGAAAGTAATCATTAACACAGTAGACACCAGATTTACGTGGAAACCCAATATGGGAAAAACCACCAGCAACTAGTCACCAATTTTCACTCTTCTGAAGTGAGCCCTGTTAGGAGCCAACCCTGTTAAAGGTTACAAAACACACTGTTAGGTGTGACCCTGTTAGAGGATTTAATCACCCTGTTAGGAGTGGCCTTGTAAGAGGTCTTTTGAACAATTCAACTGAATTGCCACCCTGTTAAAGGATTTATGAAATGGCTGTCAAACCAACTCTGTTAGGAGATTTTGGAATCACTGTTACAATGGTTAGAAAGCAACAATGAATGATCTGAAAATACATGCAACTTATCTTGCTGAATACAGATCTCAGTTTTGCTCCACAAGATCCTTACTGATCAAATATATCTCTGCAGCTCCAAGATTTCCCTCTGCTCAATTCTACTTAGGCACACGCAAGTCTCTTCCTTGCACTTCCTTGCACTTTTCGTATGTTCATTCTCTCTCATCTTTTTTTTCTTGAGCACCTCTTTATATATTATTCATAATACCAGGTCGGCCCAACCAACTTGTTAATACAATTCCAAAGTCGGCTTGCCCAAACAACTTGACTAAACATATTCTAAAGTCGGCTTGAACTAAAAACTTTCACTGGCCGACGCTGCTCGGTCAATACAGAACAAAAACTTCCTTCCTGTGTTAACCGACAGAACTCGGTAAGAACTACAATTACCGGGGAATTCGGTAAACCTGCCACTTCCTTTGGAAACCGACTTGACTCGGTAAAAGCTGTCTTCGACTACCGAGTGAGCTCGGTGAAAACTCGGCTTTCCTTAGCTTACCGTGCGAACTCGGTTAACACTAACCGTTCGTTAAACAATCCTTTGATACCCGAGTGATCTCGGTAAGAACTAAACTTTCCTTAGCTTACCGAGTGAACTCGGTTAACACTAACTCACCGTGTGACATACAGGAACGCTCGGTATATACTGCAAAAGGCTTTTACTGACCGACTGAGCTCGGTAGACTCTGTAAACTGTTTTCCTGGTTGATAGAACTCGGTAGACTCTGTCTGATAACTAATATGACATTTGTGTAACATCAAAGACAATACACAATTACTTAATTGTATCCAACAATCTCCCTCTTTGGCATTGATGGCAACACAACATGTCATAGCAGAAATGAAATTTGAAAGCAAGTCTATTGCAACACAACACAATTAATAATTCTCCCTCTAAGATAGAGAACTTTCCCTCTTACAGTAATCTCCCTCTGTGAAGAAATTACTTAATCAAATTTCGGATTTTGGAAAAGATATGACAGTAAAACTCTCCCTCTTTGATAACACATGCCAAAGACCATCTAATTTCAAATGAATTTCATTGTACCTTTAGTACTGATTCATATGCAATATTTCCTTGATTTGTTGCATCAACTGATGATTGTTCAATTTTGTAAGAGCTGATGCATCACTAAAACTTATTTTAGTGAACTTCAGATAGGGGAATAACCCCTAACTTACCTCTGAGATACAAAAATGCATCCTTAGGTAAAGGCTTTGTGAATATGTCAGCAATCTGTTCCTTTGTATGTACATATTCCAGTCTGATTTCCTTGTCCTGTACCAATTCTCTGACAAAGTGATACTTGATTGCAATGTGCTTAGTCTTAGAATGCATTACTGGATTTTTAGATATATTGATTGCACTTGTGTTATCACCAAACATGACGACTGGTTCCTTGATTTCCATCTTCATGCCTTGTAGCAATTGCTTGAACCAAACAATATTAGAACAGTTTACTGCTGCAGCAACATACTCTGCCTCTGCTGTTGATTGAGCTGTACAATTTTGCTTTTTGCTTATCCAAGAAACCAACCTCTTTCCAAGAAAGAATGCACCTCCACTTGTGCTTTTTCTGTCGTCAAGGTTTCCTGCCCAATCAGCATCAGTAAATACTTTTAAGTCTAGGTTTCCTCCAAGTTTATACCATAATCCATAATCTTCAGTTCCTTTCAGATATCTCATTATTCTCTTGATTGCCATCATGTGATTTTCTCTTGGTTTGGCTGAAAATCTTGCCACAATTCCAACTGCAAGAGCAATATCTGGCCTAGTATGAACTACATATTGCAACTTTCCAATTATAGATCTGTACAATGTCTGTTCTATTTCCTTTGAATCATCTTCTTTGGTAAGTTTTAGTCCAGTACACATGGGAGTTCCAACTGGTTTACAGTCTTCCATACCAAACTTTTTCAATATCTCTTTGATATATTTTGCTTGAGTGATGTAGATGCCATTCTTGTTCTGCTGAATTTGAAGTCCCACAAAGAATTTGATTTCACTGAACATTGACATTTCAAATTCCTTGCTCATTTGTTCTGAAAATTCTTTGCAAAGATCATCATTCCCTGTAAAAATAGTATCATCTACAAATATTTCTGCCAGGACAATCTTATTTTCTGGTCCTTCCTTGATATACAAACTACTGTTATCATTATTTCTTTGAAATCCAATTTGAATAAGATAGCTATGCAATCTTTCATACCATGCTCTAGGGGCTTGTTTCAGACCATACAATGCCTTGTGTAATTTGCAAACCCTGTTCTTTTTATCTGGATCAATAAAACTTTCAGGTTGTTCAATGTAGACCTCTTCATCCAGTATACCATTTAGAAATGCTGACTTGACATCCATCTGATAAACTTTAAATCCTTTGTAGGCAGCATATGCTAATAAGGTTCTAACACCTTCCAATCTAGCAACAGGAGCAAAAGTTTCTCCATAATCTATGCCTTCTTCTTGAGAATATCCTTTGCACACTAATCTAGCTTTGTTTCTTGATACTTTACCATTTTCATCCAACTTATTTCTAAAAACCCACTTTGTACTGATTACATTTTTGTCTTTAGGCCTGGGTATAAGAGTCCATGTTTTGTTCTTCTCTATTTGCTCTATTTCTTCATTCATTGCTTCAATCCAATTATCATTTTCTAATGCATCTTTGACAGTTCTAGGTTCAAAATTAGCAAGTAAACAAGTACCTTTCAACTTACTTCTTGTGATGGTTCCATCAGATTTATTTCCAATGATCTGATCTGCTGAATGATGTCTCCTGACATATTTGGCTAGAATAGGTTCTTTTTCTTTTGGATGAATTTTGTCGTTATCTTCTTGCATTTCTCCTCCTTGCTCGGTTTGGTTTGGCTCGGTATCAACTGGCACGGTATGTACCTACTCGGTTACCTCAGGCTCGGTAATCTCTAACTCGGTATTTTCTGATTCGGTAGATGTTGGCTCGGTAGATGTTTCCTGCAACTCGGTTAGTGATGACTCAGTAGAAGAAGATTTCTGATTCTCAAATGCAATTGATATTATATCCGAATCACTGAAGACAAATCTTTTGTAATCTTCTGGTTCTTTTCTGCTTTCTTCTTCAGTCTTTTCTGCAAATTCATCAACTTTCACATGTATACTTTCTATGACTTTGTGAGTAGATAAGTTTAAGCATCTATATGCTTTACTCTTACATGAGTATCCAAGAAATATACCTTCATCACCTTTTACATCAAATTTTTCTTTTCTAGATTCTTTCAAGATATAACATTTGCTTCCAAATATTTTCAGATAACTTACATTGGGTTTATAGCCATACCATATTTCGTAGGGAGTTTTGAATGAGTCCTTTTTTAACTGTACTCGGTTTAAGGTATGAACTGCTGTACTGATAGCCTCCTTCCAGTATTTGATAGCAACATTCTTTTCTATCATCAAGGTTCTTGCACAATCCATGATGGATCTGTTCCTTCTTTCAGCTATGCCATTTTGTTCAGGTGTACCTGGTGCTGAAACCTGTCTTTTGATTCCTCTTTCAATACAAAAGTTATTAAATTCATGTGAAATAAATTCACCACCTCTGTCTGACCTTAGGCATTTCAATCTTTTCCCTGTTTCTTTTTCTACTCTTTCCAAATACCATTTGAACTTTTCAAATGCTTCTAATTTGTTCCTTAGGTACATGATGGTCATCATTCTTGAATAATCATCAACAAAAAGAATGAAATATTTTTCACCAGTATAGCTTTCAGTTTCAATAGGTCCACATAAGTCAGTATGCACAATTTCTAATAAATCTTCAGACTGATAATTTTTGCTTTTGAAACTAGACTTACCCATCTTTCCAATTTGACAATTCTTGCATAAACCGACCTCTGGTTTCTTTAAATCAGGAATGCCTCTCACTTTCTTGAATTTGCTTATCTTTACCAGATTGTCAAAATTCATATTACATAATCTTTTATGCCATAACCAACTCTCTTCTATTTGAACAATAAAACATGAATGTTCATCAAGTTCAAGATAAAACAAGTTACCTTTAGTTTGAATACCAGATCCAATCAGCTTTCCTTTATCGTTCAGCAGTCTTGCTTTGCCTTGGATGAATTCTACTTTGAGTCCATTGTTGAGTAACTGTGCCACACTCAATAAATTGTGCTTTAGTCCTTCTACCCAATAAGCATTATCACATACAAGTTCCTGGGTTAGAGTGATTCTTCCTTTTCCTTTGATGCAACAAGGTTCGTTGTTTCCAAATCTTACACTGCCACCATCATACTCTTCAAATTGATCAAACTTTGTTTTATCTCCAGTCATATGATGTGAGCAGCCACTATCAATGATCCATGTATCATTCTTACTTATGTGAGAGATGAGTGCCATTTTTTCATTGTCAGATTCATCTTTTACAGCAATGTAAACAATCTCATCCTCTTCTTCATCATTAGAATCATTAGAATCTTTAGCCATAAAACATGATTTCTTACTTTTATCTTTAAATGATTTGAAATCTTTCTTACTGTTCCATTTATTATCTTTCTTTTCATCTTTATCTTTCTTGTTTGGACATCTTGCAACAATATGACCGACTTCTTCACATGAAAAGCAGATTAGGGGTACTTTACCTCTGTACTTACCTCTTTCTCTTGAATATTTCTTTGCAAGTAGGGCTTCAATTACTTCAAGGTCGCTGTCAGAGCTCTGATCTGATTGATCTTCACTCTCTGACTGAGATTCCTTCTTCTTTTTGCCTTTGTCCTTGAGTGAGAGCTTGGCTTCAAATGCAGACTCAATGTTCTTTGCAGCTGGAACATAATTATCAAAATTATCTAATTCAAATGCTGTCAATCTTCCAACTATGGCCTCTAGGTTTATCTTGTGATTGGCCTCACACCTTCTTTCTTGAATGGCTGATACCCTGATGGCATAAACTGGAAGTAGAGTTCTAAGAATTTTACTTATGACTGTCTCTTCACTGATACTTCCTCCAGAAGCTTTGATAGCACTGACACATGCTTTAATTCTTTCAACATATTTGGCAATATTTTCATCTTCTTTCATTTTCATCTGATCGAACTATCCTCTCAGACTTTCAGCTTTGGCTCTTCTGACATTGTCATCTCCACCATAGATCTCTTTCAGTCTTTCCCACATTTCATAGGCAGTAGTGTAGTCCTTGACATCATCAAACTCTTCATAACTCAAGGCAGATGCAATATCAATCATCATAATGTTATGAGTCTTTTTTATAGCAATGTCATTGACTGATAATGTACCTGATGGTTCTACATATTTCTCATCAAGATATTTCAGACCAGTGTCACCAATGGAAGCTAGATGAAGTCTCATTAATCCCTGCCATGCTGAGAAGTTGTTTTGGTTAAGCCTTGGGATTTCCCTCTTATAAGACATCTTGATCTTTGGCTTAGATCTTTGAAATCTTCTCCTGCAAGCACCAAGAGCTCTGATACCAATTGTTGGAAAATGAAGATGGTGTAACTGAGAGGGGAGGGGTGAATCAGTTACCACAAAAACATTTTCAAAAGTCCCAAAGATGCCTTAAACTTAGTTGCTGCTACTACAAAAAATCACTGCTTAAATCTTGATAGATGTTTAGTTAATTTATGAAGCATTTACTAAAAATAAGCGATTATGCAAAAGAAAGTAATCATTAACACAGTAGACACCAGATTTACGTGGAAACCCAATATGGAAAAAATCACCAGCAACTAGTCACCAATTTTCACTCTTCTGAAGTGAGCCCTGTTAGGAGCCAACCCTGTTAAAGGTTACAAAACACACTGTTAGGTGTGACCCTGTTAGAGGATTTAATCACCCTGTTAGGAGTGGCCTTGTAAGAGGTCTTTTGAACAATTCAACTGAATTGCCACCCTGTTAAAGGATTTATGAAATGGCTGTCAAACCAACTCTATTAGGAGATTTTGGAATCACTGTTACAATGGTTAGAAAGCAACAATGAATGATCTGAAAATACATGCAACTTATCTTGCTGAATACAGATCTCAGTTTTGCTCCACAAGATCCTTACTGATCAAATATATCTCTGCAGCTCCAAGATTTCCCTCTGCTCAATTCTACTTAGGCACACGCAAGTCTCTTCCTTGCACTTCCTTGCACTTTTCGTATGTTCATTCTCTCTCATCTTTTTTTTCTTGAGCACCTCTTTATATATTATTCATAATACCAGGTCGGCCCAACCAACTTGTTAATACAATTCCAAAGTCGGCTTGCCCAAACAACTTGACTAAACATATTCTAAAGTCGGCTTGAACTAAAAAATTTCACTGGCCGACGCTGCTCGGTCAATACAGAACAAAAACTTCCTTCCTGTGTTAACTGGTAGAACTCGGTAAGAACTACAATTACCGGGGAATTCGGTAAACCTGCCACTTCCTTTGGAAACCGACTGGACTCGGTAAAAGCTGTCTTCGACTACCGAGTGAGCTCGGTGAAAACTCGGCTTTCCTTAGCTTACCGTGCGAACTCGGTTAACACTAACCGTTCGCTAAACAATCCTTTGATACCCGAGTGATCTCAGTAAGAACTAAACTTTCCTTAGCTTACCGAGTGAACTCGGTTAACACTAACTCACCGTGTGACATACAGGAACGCTCGGTATATACTGCAAAAGGCTTTTACTGACCGACTAAGCTCGGTAGACTCTGTAAACTGTTTTCCTGGTTGATAGAACTCGGTAGACTCTGTCTGATAACTGATATGACATTTGTGTAACATCAAAGACAATACACAATTACTTAATTGTATCCAACACTTACAACCTCCTTCATCTTCAACTTTCCTTCCTTAGAATTTGAGGTCTTCTCTCTAGTCTCAAGCTCCCTTTCTTCCTCATCCCTTTCCTTCAAATTCCTATTGTCCATCTCTTTTGTTTAGGGGTTTTTCTTCTCATTTTCTTTAGAGCCTGACACCTCTCCCTCCATGTCCACATATCTATTCATCTTATGCTTCTGTCTAGCTTGAGTTTTAGCTAACCTATCTAACCTCCTACCCCCCCTCCCCCCCTAGTGTCCAATGTAGAATCTCCAAGGTCAAAAACAACAATTTTTTTTCATTTTAGGCCTTTTACTAGTAGCCTAACTCTTGGCAATAGCAAGATTGTCTTTCTTTTGGTTTCTCGGTGGGGTAGGGCTAGGTGAGGGTTGAGTGATGTGGGCCTTGGACCCTCCACTAAACCAATTTTCAAAGGGTTCTCTAGGGTTGGAATATTCTCAACAACGACACATCTAGGAGGACATAGAGAAATGTGGAAATTATACATATGGAGAATAAGACCTTAATGGAAGATGGTATAGTTGATTCCCTTTCTTTTTTTATCCTTGACTTCTGACACGGTATCTTCAAGCTCATGAAACAGGAAAAAAGGAATAGAGAGAATGTTATAATTTTGAACATGATTCAACAAAGGAAAGTGACAAACCCCAAATCTACCCTTTAGGGTTAGGTATTTCATGATAAACATGCATACATCATTCCATGGCTCTAGGAGTTTTTTCATACAAAAACCCACCCCTATGTCAGATTGGCTCCTCCCCACCTCTGAAGAATCTATTAAGACTTGTCTCATCTAAAACTTTTGTCACTTTTTTCCATTTTCTTCCTTCTATCAAAAGTCATGTCATGGTTTCTTCATTAACCTAGAAGGATATGTCATTAATTGTCACTCTCCTATCTGTCCAATAATTCACAAATTGATGTGAGTGGTTCAAATCATAGCCCTCCATGGCTTCCATTAGGGGAACAAGACCACCTTCTTTCAACATAATTCAGGTGCAGGGCTTCCTCACACTATCCTCAATGTTGATGGGCTCAATTCTCATCAAGTCTCCACCCATATTTTCCTTTGAACCAACACTCAATGAAAACTCCATATTTGTAGACATCATATTATTTCACAAAAGCCAAAATGACACTTTAGATTTCGAATAGGATGAAAGCAACTTATGTATCTTTCATTCCTAAAAAGGTAGAAGTTGTCGTAATTATTACAATGAGTGGTCTTAAAAATTATTTCCCTTCTCAAGAGTGTAGTCATGTGTGAACTAGTACTCCTTCGATCAATCATAAATAAAATTCTCTGCTAAAGATCATGCAAAATGTGATTTATTTGAAATCCCAATCTCTTAATTAATTTAGCTCTAATGAGATCTTGCTTAATCTTTTCTATAAGCTTATTAGAGGGAGTAATAATTAAAACTCCACTCCTTTCCCAATTATTAGTCACATCAAACCTCTTTTTCTACAATATATTTAAATTCTCAAGTCTATCATAACATGTATGTAACTCCCCCAAAGAGGTACAGATCAAAGTTAAAAAAAGCATAGCTTCAAATTTTAGATATCCTATCATCATTTTTGGCCAATAGGAAAAGTACAAAAAGGGACAACTCATTCTTCCCCGCGCACATTATTTTTCTCCCTTTCTATGAGGGTAAGAATATCAAGTGGCATGCTTGTCATACTTTTCCATCACCTTAAACCCCATACATGTAGCCCTAAACTAGCCATAGAATCCACCATGACATTACCTTCTCTATAAGTGTGTTGTAGATCATAAGTATGTAAACTAGCCAAATGTCACCCATTATACCTATTATGGCCCATTCCAGCTTCATAAGCCCCTTCTCTGAGTCCACAATCACCTCCAAATCTCCCTCCACACATAGGCATTTTCATCTTAGGTTGAAAGTAAGATGTAATCCCCAGTAGAGATCTATAGCCTCTACCACATTATTAGAAACATTTCCAAGATTTCCCACATAAACCATTAGTTGGTTGCCATTTGAGTCTCTCACCACCCCACCACTTGCAATACATCCACCATGTGCAGGACCATCAAAATTAAGCTTCACCATAAGGAACCTAGGGGAACGCCATTTAGTTCTCTTTCCCATAGGTGATTTTGAGAGTTATCAAAATCAAAGAAGGCACCTTGGAGCTTCTAATTAATTTTCATCTTTTGTTCCCCAATAGATAGGAGAACTGAAGGTTTCTTCCATTTGATGCACTGAATGTTTTCCATGAGGAGCTTGTGCACTATATTGCTCACCACCTCCTCTAGTCTTTCTTCCTCATTAAAGATTATATTATTTCTCTCTTCTAGATTCCCCAAAAAATGTGAGGGAGAATGAGGTTCCAGAGAAGCCTTAGTAAAGGATAGAAAAAAGAGTAATCCCTATTTAAAATAAACTGCTGCAAATTATTTTGAAAAACCTAGCCTAGAGGGCATATGCACAAGATAGTGGACCAGACTTTTAAAGCATAAAGACATTCAAGAAAGATGTGCTTAATGCTTTCCTCTTCAACCTTACAAAGGTAGCACCTATTAGGGATCTAAAGTCTCTCTTCTTAAGGTTGTTCATTATACGGATTTTACCATGTATAGTTTTCCACTAGAAGAAGTTCACCTTAGGGATGAGCTAGAGATTCTGAACCTTGTTCCAATTGTGGGGGGGGAGTTTAAACATTGTTAAAGAGCATAAGATAAGATGTTTTAACAAAAAAATGGCCATTACAAGTCCTATCCAAATGAATTTATCCTCCCAAACATAATTAAGAATTTTGTGGGAAATAAGGCACTCCATCATCTCCATAACCAAAGGTCTAAGATGGACAAGAACTACCACCTCATAGATAGGTTTCCACCTCCTTTGTCTTGTTATATAGTCACTAACTTTTTCACCAAAAGCCGTCTTCAATGTTTCCTCCAAGTTGAAGAACTTACTAAGAGCCAAAGGCTTCCTGCCAAGCCAGTTGTCATCCCAAAATATAATATTCACCCCACCTCCTACCCGCCAACAAAACCCATCTTTAAGGAGGTTTTTATTTCTAATAAGGTTATTCCATATTTTAGAACCCAAAGGTAAATTATTATCTTTCAGACAATAAACAAAAGGGATGTTATTGAGGTATTTAGCTTTCATGATCTTACACCATCTAACCTGATTCTTAACCAATTACCATGCAATCCTAGTGAGAAGAGCTTTGTTGAGGTTAGAAATATTCCTAACACCTAGTCCTCCTAAAGCTTTTGGCCTATAAATAGCATCCCACCTAACTAGACTCATTTTATTCCTTTCTTCATTCTCATGCCATAGAAAAATCCTTTGGAGCTTCTTTGCCATATTTTGGGAGATTCTAAATAATGAGAGGAAATAAACATGAATCCCTTGAAGTGATGAAGTAAGCAACTAGATCTTTCCAACACTACTCAACAATTTGCCTTTCCAATTAGTGAGTATCTTTTAGATACGTTCCAAGATCGAGTTCCAAAAGTGGTTGGTGACTTCTTTTACTGTCAATGGAAGACCAAGATGGGTATTAGGAAGACTAATTAGTTGGAAACCCAAGATATTATTTATTTTTCTTTGTTGATTCAAATCAATATTAAAAAAATAGACCTTTCAACTATTAAGGTTATTCTATTGCCTTGAATTCTCTGCATAATCAACAAGATGATTTATTGAAGCACTTGCTTCAATCACCAAAGAATATCCATACAAGAAAGTATCATCAACAAACTGTTGGACAACTTTAGGAGAAAGGGAGGTTGACACAGGCAAAGGATGGATAACTAGGGCCAAAGGCTCACCCAGCTATCCAAATCACCCTGCAAGAGTTAACACGATGAAAGCAAACACAAGGAACAATAACCAAAGGAGGAAGAAGAGTGAAATAATTTTATTGATTCATTAAAATATCTTCATACATGCCCAGCTGTAAGGCCTTCTGGGTTACAGCCAATTGCAAATACATTCACATTCAAAGATCCAACTGCAAATTTGCACTTCCATTTTTGCTCTGCAATTTGCTCCCAAAAACTTGCCTAACTCTAAGCCTAAACACTCTATATATATATACTTGCCAAAATGGGTTACAAATTATTCTAGAACATTACATAAGAGGATGGCCCACCCAACAATGGTCTAGACGCATCCCAAGAAAAGATCTTAACATAAATGTTGTGATTAAAATAAATCTCGCAAGTTGGCTTGCAGAAATCATGTCCAAATGCTGACACTCGGCATACACTGGGTAACTTGGCACATGAAGAGTCACTCAGTATAGATTGGGTAACTCGGCACATGAAGGAACTACTAGGCACATGAAGGAATTGGAACTGCTAGGCACATGAAGGAATTGGAACTGCTATACACATGAAAGAACTGCTAGGCACATGAAGGATTTTCTAGGCACATAAAGGATTTGTTAGACACACAAAGGAATTGCTAGGCACCAACTTGCAGAATGAACAAAAAATGAGCAGGATAACAAGGCAACCCAGGATGCTCCTGCATTAGACAACTGGCGTTGAAAGAAATGATTCTCCTTAATCATTGAGATGTCATAGCTTGAGCTAAATCCAACTCAAATTGAGAAATCCATGAAGCATCTTTGTAAGAATTTTCCTAAGGGAAAAATTCACCCAAGAACTAAGAAATCAAACACAAGCACAATTGTAGACCAAAAATGGAGAGAGTATGATCAGAATAACAATGTATTCAATAATTGTCACAAGAGTACACTAGGAGTGCCTTAATATAAAGGCCTCAAGAGAGCTTCTATAATGCATAGAAGTTAGCACCATGAAGTGTCACACAACCAAGCACATGTCCACCAGATATGGATTATCCTCCATTAAGCACAGAAGTAAGTGCAGTGATGTGAGGATAAGTCTACAAGGGTGGGACACGCAAAATAGTGTTGTAGACACCATGTGCTCAAATAGAGTTGCGTACTCCTATGTTGTCAACATGACAAATCACAAGGTGTGCAAACTCCTAAGTGTCTGATAAATAAAATAATGCAATATAATTAAATAATGCATTAACCTAAGTAAACTTAAGTAAGTGTAATAAGTAAATACTTATTTACACCAACAATCTTCAATAGGTATAATCTTCCACTTCACCAAATATTCATAGTAATTTTTTCCTCTTATGCTCTTGCCAACTCTCTGATCCAATATCTATTCAACTTCTTCAATCTTCTTTTTAGGATAATCATTTGATACAACAACTTCATCCTCTAACTCATGATACTTATACAAATTAGCAATATTGAATATAGGAGATATATCCATGTCATCAGGTAACTCAACTTCACGAGCATTACCACTGTCAAAATTCTTCAAGATCTTACAAGGTCCAAATTTCTTCATCTTTAGCTTGCTGTATGTTCCAACTGGGAATCATCCTTTCTTCAGATGAACCATCACCTCATCACCAACTTGAAAATCATGGTGTCTTCTAGACTAATCAGCATTCTCCTTATACTTCTGATTACTTTGTTCCAACCTCAACTTCACTTCCTTTTGCAAAGAATCCATAAAATCAACAAATTTTTCTCTTGCAACACTTTTCTTTTCTTCACCAGCAACATCTCTCAAATCTGATATACATCTAGGATGCATTCCAGTAATAATCTCAAAAGCTATCTTCCCTGTACTCCTATTCACATAATTGTTATATGCAAATTCAACTTGTGCTAATACCATCTCCCAATTACTTGGCTTATTCCCAACTAAACATCTCAACAAATCACCCAAGCTTCCATTCACAACCTATGTCTATCCATTTGTCTGTGGATGGAATGTAGAACTAAACTTCAGCTTAGTACCCATCTTCTTCCACAAAGTCTTCCAAAAATAACCAACAAACTTACTATCTCTGTCAGAAATAATACTTCTTGGTAATCCATGTAATCTCACGATCTCTTTATAGAAAAGTTCAGCAACATGCTCAACATCTGATGTCTTCTTACATGGTATGAAATGAGCCATCTTAGAAAATTTGTCCACTACAACAAATATGGAATCATACCCTTTCACTATCTTAGGCAATCCAAGAACAAAATCCATACTAATGTCAGTCCAAGGTTTCTCAATAATAGTAATAAGTGTATACAAACTAGTATTTTGACTCACCCCTTTTGCAACTTGACAAACTCCACAACTCTTTACAAATTTCTAAACATCCTTATACATTTGTGGCCAATAATACTTTTCTTTCAGCAAACTCAATGTCTTATCAATTCCAAAATGTGCAGCTAATCCACTACTATGCTTTTCCTTAATTAGATTCAACCTCATAGAACTTTTAGGAGTACACAACTAAATACCTTTGAACAACATACCTTCTTAAATAAAATACTCATCATACTTACTTATGTGATCTATTAGATTTGGTGCTCTACACTCTCTCCACACCTCAAAAAAATCAAGATCAACATCATACAACTCTTTCATTTTATCAAAACCAAGAACTTCAACCTTCATTTCAGTCAACAAAGAACGTCTTCCACTCAATGCATCAACAACTTTGTTAGTAACTCCACTCTTATGCTTGATCGCAAATGTAAAACTCTGCAAGTACTCAACCCACTTCATATGTCTCTAATTTAATTTATGTTGACTTCCCAAGTATTGTAAAGCTTTATGATTAGTATTTTGTACAAACTCTTTAAGAATCAAATAATGTCTCTACTTCTTCAATGCTTGGACAATAGCATAAAATTCTTGATCACACACAAAATATTTCCTTTTAGCATCATTCAACTTTTCAGTAAAGAAAACAACGGATTTACTTTCTTGACTTAATACAGCTCCTATTGCATTACCACTTGCATCACATTCAACTTGAAATACTTTGTTGGAATCAGGTAAAGCCAATATAGGTAATTCAACAACCTTTTGTTTCAAAGTCTCAAAACTCTTATCAGCACCATGTGTCCACTTGAATTCCTCTTTATCTCCCCTCATTGTCTCAGTCATAGCATTACAAACAACACTAAAATTCTTTATAAACTTTCTGTAAAAACTAACCAAACCATGAAATGATCTTACCTCATCCACATTTTCAGGTGTAGGCCATTTCAAAATTGTTTTAACCTTCTCAGGATCCATCTTCAATCCATCAGTTGAAATCACAAATCCCAAATACACAATCTCCTCTTGCATAAAAGAACACTTTTTTAGATTAATCATCAACTTTTCCTCTTTCAACCTCTACAATACTTGTCTAATATGCTCAAGATGTTCTTCCTTAGTCTTACTAAATATCAAAGTATCATCCAAATAAACAATTAAAAACTTACCCAAAAATATTTTCAGAACTCCATTCATCAACCTCATGAAAGTACTAGGTGCATTAGTCAAACCAAAAGCCATAACCAACCATTCATACAAACCATCCTTTGTCTTGAAAGTAGTCTTCCATTCATCACCTTCTCTAATTCTGATATGATGATAGCCACTCTTCAAATTAATCTTGATAAAATACTTTGCTCCACTCAAACAATCCATTATGTCATCCATCCTTGGCATAGGAAACCTATATTTCACTATGATTTTGTTAATAGCTCTGAAATCAATACACATTCTCCATTTTCCATTCTTTTTAGATTATAATACAACAGGTACAACACATGGAGTCAAGCTTTCTTTGATCAAACCTTTCTGCAACAACTCATGCACTTGTCTGTTAAGTTCTTCATTCTCTGTAGGTGTTAATCTATATGGTGCTTTTTTTAGCAAACTAGCTCCAGGAATTAGATCCATACAATGACTTATACTTCTTACCGGAGGTAAACCATCAGGAATATCATTAGCAATAATGTCTTTATACTCATTTAGCAATTCTATAATTTTTACTAGTACTCAACTATCACTATTTGTTGTCGCTCATTCATTACTAGCTTCTGTTGCTTGGTCATTACTACCAAGACTCGATCCTCTAGGAACTATAGCAAAACAAACTTGATTCTTCTTTACTTCCTTTTCAAATTGTTTCCCATTAACCATGCAAATTTTATATTAGTACAATTAACCTCATTTGGATTTTCAATAAAAGGCAACAATATTTGTTTCTTCCCATTCACCCAAAGAGTATATTGATTCAATCTTCCATCATGTACAACATATCTATCATATTGCCAAGGTCTACCCAACAAAATATGACAACAATCCATAGGCATAATATCACACAAAACTTCATCAAAGTAATGTCCAATTTTGAACTTCACAAGGCATTGTTCACTCACCAATATCTTATGCTCATCTTTGATCCATGAAACATGACAAGGTTTGGGATATTTTAGCCTCTACAATTGCAACTTGGTAACCAGCTCTTTTGATGCCATATTTGTAGAACTTCCACTATCAATGATTACTTTGCAGCATTTTCCAGCCATCTTACATCTTGTCTTGAAAAGATTCCTCCTTAAAACAGGTTCCTCATCCTTAAAACAGGTTCCTCATCACTTCCCTTATTACATAAGGTTCTTCTCACCATCAGATTTTATCCAGCCTCAGTTTCACTTGGTGAACCCTCATCATCTCCTTGAATCACAACATTTCTGTTACCTTTCCTACTTTTAGAGGATCCACATTCGAAAGATCTATGTCCCTATTTACCACATCTAAAACAATTACCATGAAACCCACCTTTAGAACAAGAATTACCTCTTCCTCGATAAGAACTACCACTTTTCCATACAGTCTTGCCTTTGCCATCATTCTTCCATTCAAATTTTCCTTTATCCTACATAGAACTATCAGATCTACCACTTTCTCCATAAGATCTACCTCTGCCTCTTTGGAATCTACCACCTCTACCTCTTTGTCTTTGTTCATGCTTCTTTGTCAAGATCTCCTTAGCTTTCAAGGCATATTGATATGCTTCTTCTACACTTTTCAACTTCAAAAAATTTATTTCATCTTGAATTCTAGATCTCAATTCATTAATGTACCTTGCAATTTTCTCAACATCATCATCCACATGTCTAGATTTGATGTCCAATCTATAGAATTCCTCAGTGTATTCTTTCACAGTCATGTCTTTTTGTTTCAAATTTTGCATCTTTCTCAACAAGCTAACTTGGTAATCAACAGGGAGGAATTTGTTCTTTACCTTGTTCACCATATTTGGCCAAGTTTTGATCTTCTCCTTTTCTCTCCTTTGTCTATCAATTTGCAAATATTCCCACCATAGTGATGCATGACCTTTCAACCTAGTGACTACAATCTTCACCTTTCTATTATCAGGAGCATTTTCATACTCAAGGAACTTCTCCATATTAGAGATCCAATCCAACACAGCATTAGTATCCAATTTTCCATCATAAGGAACAACTTCTACAATAGACTTTGTATTTTCCCTAAACAACACTCTCAACAATCTTTCCTCATCTTCTTCAAGTTCTGGATTATGGTTTGGTGTTTCTTCTTCATCATCACTTACATCATCAAGATGTGCTCCTCTCCTCTAGGCTATCTCCACAACATCTAATCTGGCTACAATTTGTTTCAACTGATCTAATATAGCATCATCAACATTTCTTCTACCACGAACCATCTTTACAAATCAAGTTCCTGTAAGATCATAACCCTCTGCAAGTTATAGGTTAAATCCATAGATATGCAACCCTACAACCAAATCTGAATTAGGGTTCTACATGATCCAATCTCCACAAGGATGAACCTCAAGCTCTAATACCAACTGATGTAGGCAAAGGATGAATAACTAGGGCCAAAGGCTCACCCAACTATCCAAACTACCCTGCAAGAGTTAACACAACAAAAACAAACAAAAGGAACAACAACCAAAGGAGGAAGAATAGTGAAATACTTTTATTGATTCATCAAAATATCTTCATACATGCCCATCTTTCTAGGTTACAGCCAATTACAAATACATTCACATTCAAAGATCCAACTACAAATTTGTACTTTCAGTTCTGCTCTGCAATTTTCTCTCAAAAACTTGCCTAACTCTAAGCCTAAACACTCTATGTATACTTGCCAAAATGACTTATAGATTATTCTAGAACATTACATAAGCAGATGGACAACCCAATAATGGTCTGGACACATCCCAAGAAAAGATCTTAACATACATGTCACAATCAAAATAAGTCTTGCAAGTTGGCTTGCAGAAATCATGTCCAAATGCTGACACTTGGCATACACTAGTGACTCGACACATGAAGAGACACTTAGCATACATTGGGTAACTCGACACATGAAGATTCACTCAGCTTACATTGAGTAACTCGACACATGAAGGAATTGCTAGGCACATGAGGGAACTAGAACTGCTAGGCACATGAAGGAACTACTAGGCACATGAAGGAATTGCTAGGCACATGAAGGATTTGCTAGGCACAGGAAGGAATTGCTAGGCACCAATTTGCATAATGAACAAAAAATGAGCAGGATAACAAGGCAACCTTGGATGCTCCTGCATCAGAGGTGGAAGGATTAATACTAGCAATACAACCAGAGTTAGCCAAATTAGTTAAGAATCTACCCAGTACTTTCTTCACCATGATGAAAAGATAGGGGAGATCAGGTCCCTTTGCTTCAGACCTCTCCATGCTCAAGAAGATCCCTAATTGGTGCCATTAACTAGCCCAAAAAAATCATAGTCTCTGTCATGGTTCTTATCAACCTTATCAAACCACTCCTAAACCCAATTGCATCTAAAACTTCATATAAAAAATCCCAGTTAATGGTATCATAAGCATTAGAAATGTCTAATTTTAGAGCCATACTTAGATTCCTCCTTTTATCCATAGAGTGGAGGATTTCATGTGGTTACCACTACATCTAGAATTTTTCATCCTGGGACAAAGCCATTTTGAGGCTTACTTATGAATCTTTCCAAGAATGGTTTGATTCTTTTGACTAGGATCTTGGAGAACACTTTATATATCATGTTGCACAAACTAATTGGTCTATAATACGTCATAGTCTTCAGGTCAACAATCTTGGGAACTAGGGCTATAAAAGTGTTGTTTAGCCTCTTAAGAAACTTCCCGATCCTAAAGAAGTCTCTAGTGGTCCTTCTAGGATCTTTTTCAATCACTTCCCAAAAGTGCTTAAAAAAGGTTTGGGGAGACCCATCTGGTCCAAGGGCTTTATAATATTTTGTAGAGAACATTGCCCATTTAACTTCCCACTCAGTAATCAAACTTAACATACTTTCACTATCCTCCTCAGTAAGAATCCTCAGAGTTGAGCAAACCAAACTCCTTCTAGTTTCAGGGTTAAACTATTTATTCGAACCAACATAGGTTTTTGAGAATAAATTAGTTGCTCATCTACCAATATCCTCTCGTTCAATTAAGTTATTTTGGTTAATACCTCAATAGAGACAATGGTATTTCTTTTCTTATGCCTAGAATTCAACCAATGGAAAAGGTTATGTTTCTATCCCCCTCACTTAGCCATTGGATTCTTGATCTTTGCTTCCAAAAGACTTCCTCCCTCATGATGATATCCTTCGCAAGCCCCTTCTTCAAGTAATGTGTTTTTCGAGCCATCTCCATGAGTCATAGCCTTCTAAAGAATATCTTTTTTTTTTCTCTATTTCATTATTTTTCTTAAATATATCCCCAAAGGATCATTTTCCCCAAATGATCACATTTCTCTTGACATTATCCAGCCTAGCTACCAATCTATACATTGTAGTCCCCTCCACATAGATATTCCACCAATCCTCAACACAACTTCTAAAATTAGGGTGGGACAAAAGAGGAAATCAGACCAATTGAAAAGGATTGGAGAATGGTATGAAACCATTCTTGGAAGAGTAGATTGGGAAGAAGTAGTCAATCGATGCTAATCCGCTAAGACAAGGATCTTGTCCAATTTCACCTAGATCAGATCTCCTCCTTTTTTTGTTATTAGACCAAGTAAAGAGAGCACCTTGAAGGTCCACATCTATTAAGTCATCCATGTTAATGAACTCCATTAGATCTTGCATATTATCTATTAAATCATTAACCCTCACCCCCACCCTCCCTACACTTCTCAAAAGGGTATAGAGGAGTGTTAAAGTAATCCATGCACATAACCATTTTATTAGAATTATTAGCTAAAAAGGCCAAAATATCCTCCCAAAGCACCACCCTCTGCACCCAAGAATTAGGAGCATAAACATTCACAATGTTCCAAACATAGTTAACAAAATAAGTTCAATGACAACATGACTCTTGTTATTCAATAAAGTTTTTCCAAAAACAACATTAGGATTCAATAGTGTAGCAACACAAAATGAAGCACCCTCCACTTTACTATAGCTATAATTGGTCCTGACCAAAGTTTCTCCACCAACTTGGAAAAGTTATAACTAGACATTTTCGCTTCTTAAATAAGAAGAACATCAATATTTAGAGAAAATAAAGATTGCCTCATGGCATACTATTTTTTGGGGTTATGCAACCCATGCATATTCCAAGATAGAAACGTCATCTCTTACCTATTTCTAGGGTCAACTTCCTACCACTAAAAACTTCCCTTGTCATTTGTTTTGTCCTATAACTTCTTCTATTTGGCCTTTTTTGTCTGAGAACACTACCAACATCCACTTTCTTTCCTCCTTGAGTCTTTCTCTTTTGGACTTGTCAATCACCAACTGTGCTACCCTAAGGAGAGGAAGGGACCAACCGAACAAAAAAATCATCACCTCCCACCATATTAGTCATATCCTTGAGAGGATGGGCCTAGGAAGAGGAAGACAAAATATCCTTTTTAGAAGATGAGAGGTTTTGATCCTCACCCTAGTTCAATTTCTTGGCCATTTTTGCAGCACTTGAACCATCAAAGCCAATAACACCACCAACACCATCACTATGGATATGCATATTTGTCATAACCTAAAATTTATCTTCCTTAAGAGGACTCTCCTTAGTCAAATTTCATCCCTTCACCACAACTAGCTCATTTTAAGAAGGTGTTTAATCCCTTGCAAGAAAGGGTAGTTATCCATCTTGTTTACCCCATTTCCTTGAGGACTCTTATTACTAGAGGGAGGGACATCATTACCCTCGACAGATTCCACCATCCTCTCAGTAGAAATTATTAGGGTAGGGAAGATGATTCACCACATTCTACGATCTCTTTCACAATCCCAAGCAAGTCCATTTTTTCATTTTCCTTTGGCTTAGGGGTTTTATAGTCCAAGAAAACATGACCAAACTTGTAGCATTTTTGGTAGTATAACCCATCATTCTCATATTTCATGGTGTACTTTATTCCCCACTTAGAAGTGAGGGTGACATGGGTAGGGAAGGCTTTGTTAATTGCAATATCCATACAAAATCTACCATATACAAGTCTAGATTTATGTAGGGTAATAGTATCCATAGAAACAAGTGATCAAAAGAGTTCCTAATCCATCTAAGGATCTTTTCATCCAAAAATCTAAAGGGAGTCCAAGGAGTCTTACCTAAACCAGAGGTAGCCTGCAAAGTTATATGGTAGGGTCAAACCATGGGTACCACTTGGCCACTACCAATTGGTGATTCTCACAACACCGGGTCTGAGAGAGAATCATAGCCAAATTCTCTATTGTCATGAATTTGAAGAAAAATAGGTCACTCAACATGGCTGAGACACTAACACTTCTTTTCATCTTCCATTTTTGGCTAACCCATTTTCTAACCTGTTAGCACGAATGTTGATGATGCTACATTGGGGGAGTATCTTGAGCATTGGAGAGTATTGATATGTTGTATTCATGATTGTATTTGTCATTGATGTCAACATAGCAGTAATTTTGTTAGAACTAGAAGAATAACAGTAAGTCATCTTAAGATGCATAGAAGCTGAGAAAGTTTTAGATGATGCACAATGGAGGACATGTTCCTAAGGTTGTCTTGATGATGTGGTTTAAAGAACTAAGTTTGATTCAATGTTGTATGAAAGTTACACTTGTTTTAATGGAAGCAGTACAGAAATAGAGCATTGGAAAACAAAGTTCTACTAATCTATCACTATCTTTCATCTAAGATGTAATGAAGAGATGGGCAATCAAAAAATGATAGAGGACAGTCATATGGTGATGCTAGTATGTACATAAGACATGGTTTCACTCAAGTGAAGTTTTGTATAGAATGTGAGTCGACAATGTTGTTGTAATTGTGAATTAATTAATTATCTTATTTTAATTAATTGGGAAAGCCTCAAGGCCAACTCAAGGAAATATTATGAAGATAAGGTATAAAGGAATTTTTTTTTCCTTATTTTTAATGAGTATTTATTTAGAGGATCAATTGGAATGTGAAGTATTAGTGCATAGTGCAAGGAGCAAAATGCTTGCTGAATGCATGTAAGCAATCCAAGGGATCACTAGATGCGCAATATGAGATCTAGTTACAAGATCTAAAGGATCATAAGTCTAGTTGCATGAAAGAGATAGAGGAAGGATTACATTTTAGTTCTATTATTCTACAAGGAATAATACATAGATCATTTGGATAGTGGGTTCTTTTATCTTAACCTTGAAGCTGTTTGGGCATGGGTCTAGTTGTCTTCCACAACTCCTAACAAGGTTAGAATCTCCTAACAAGGACTCATATGTATTGAATGTTGTAACAGACTCCTAATAGGGTCTACCCTCTAACAAGGAATATTTATATTAGTACATCATCTTGTGAGTACCATCCCCACCAGGGTTTTCCCTATTTAACATATCTGGTGTGAATTGTGTATATCTTGTTATGGCTTGAGTTTATATTACTGACACGGTTAAGTTTGTTCAAGGTTAATGTTTATGATGATAGTTGGATAACTGATTCACACCCCCCCCACTTCAGTTATATTAGTGGACTATATATTCTAATAATTGGTATCAGAGCATTAGGTCCTTGAAGATAAGTCTTAATAGCTTTGGGAGATCAACGGTGAATATATTTAGGAAAGATAGTCTAAGATTCAATGGGGCCAACTATGACAATTGGAAGGAAAAGATGAAGACTCATTTGTTATGAATGGGTTTGGGTTATTGGATTTTGAAAAAGAGTGAGAAGACAATCGTGGAAGAAGGAAAGCTTGAAGAATGCAATGAAGCAGAAAGAGATCTATTCATGTGTAGCATGAGAGCCAAAGAAGCCCTACTATCAACTCTTCCAGAGAATGAATACAATTAGGTAAAGGCATTTCAAACTTCTCGTGAAATTTGGAAAGCATTAGAAGTTACTTTTAAAGGTGACACTCATACAAAAAGATTGAGATTGCAAAATTGGATTTGTGCATTTCAAGATGCTAAGATGATGGAAGATGAATCTATAAGAATTTATATAGGAAGAATATTAGAAATTGTTGTAGGATTCTGATCTCTTGGTGGAACTAAAGAAGATGATGAGGTTATATGGAAGATCTTGAAAATTTTAACACCACCATTCAAGCAAATAACTCAGATGATTCAGCTAGTTATGCCCTGCACCAAAGATTTCGCAAAGGAAATATTGTTTGGGAGATTAGAATTTGTAGAAGCATAAATGAGATAGTTTAGAGAATTAACCAAAGTTGAGACAACTTTTAGTGCTCTGAACATTCAACCTAATCTATCAAGAAGTGCAAGCACAAGAGGAGACTTTGCCAGTAGTAGTAGATATGAAGAATATAAGAAGATTGAAGAAGGAATAAACCTTCTGGTAAGCAGAGAGAAAGATGGTAAGAAAATATTTAAATGTTGGACTTGTGATGAATATGGTCATTATGCATCTAAATGTCCTAAAAGAGAGAAAAAGTTTACAAGAAAATTTAAGCCTAGAAGAGATAAAGATAGAAATTTTTTATATGCTAATGAGGATGAAGAATCTGATGAAAAAGATCAAAGTGAAAGTGATGATGAAATAGGATTTGTGGTTATCAAGGAAGATGATCTTGATAGAGAAATTAGAGAAGAAAGAGCTTTAGTTACCCAAGTTGAGAAGAAATTAGATTGGATAATTGATAGTGGATGTTCACATCACATGATTGGTGATATGAACAAATTTGTTAAGTTCAAAAATCATGATGGAAGTATTGTTAGAGTTGGTAACAATGCAACCTATCATATTACAAGGATTGGATCTATTATTCTTGATGGTAAAACTACCACTGATAATGTTTACTTTGTTAATGGTTTGAAACATAGCTTTCTAAGTGTTGGATAGTTGGTAGACAAGGGATATATGTTGTAGTTCATAGAAAAAACTTGCGTTATCAAAGACAAAGATGGTAAGCTGATTGGTACTAAAACCAGATCTAGAGGTAATATATTTTAGTTGAATCCTACTTAAATAACATGTTTGGTTGCAAATGTTGATAATAGTTGGTTATTGCATAGAAGGTTCTGTCATATAAACTTTGACAATATTGTGAATGTTAGTAGTACATTTGCAGTAAGAGATCTGCCTAAGATTATTAAGCCTACTAATGTTGTCTGCAAGGAATGTATTTTGGCTAAGAAGAGGAAAGTGTCTTTTCCTAGCAAGAAGTTCTCTACTATAGAGAAATTAGAGATTATTGACATGATCTGAGTGGTTCTGCGAGAACCAGAGGATTTTATGGTAAAAGGTGCTTTATGATTTTTGTTGATGGTTTTACTAAGATGATGTGGGTAGCATTTCTTAAAGAGAAGTCTGAAGCTTTTGAGAAATTCAAGATATTTAATAATAGAGTTGAAAATGAATTTGGTGTCAAGATTAAATGTTTAAGAGCAGATAGAGGAGGAGAGTTCACTTCTAGAGAGTTCAATATGTTTTGTGAAGAGAATGGAACCAAAGACAACTATCTTCACCCAGAACACCTGAACATAATGAGATTGTTGAAAGAAGGAAAAAGTCAATAGCAGAGGCAACAAGAATGATGTTATTTGAGAATGATATCTCAAAGACATTTTGGAGAGAAGTAGTTAACACTGTAGTATACACTTTGAATAGAGTAAAGATTAAAAAAGGTATGAGCAAGACACCCTATGAGTTATGGTTTGGTCATTCACCATTAGTCAAATATTTTAGAATATTTGGAAGTAAGTGTTACATAAAGAGAGATGATGATATAGGTAAGTTTGATCCTAGAAGTGATGAAGGTATGTTTCTTGGTTACTCATTGAAAAGTAAAGCATATAGACGTTTCAACTATAGAACTAAGATAATAGTTGAATGCACAAATGTAAAGATTGATGAGAAGTTTGGTACTAAAGAGAAGATGGTAGATTATAATTATGATGAAGAAGAAGATAATTCTAGAATTGTTAGACATAATGCTAAAGTTCTTTTTGAGATTAATAATGATTTGCATAATGATGCATATGTTGAGCATATAGAAGAACACATATCTGAACCTAGAGAAGAAAATAGAGTTGAGATGTCAACTCCTAATCCGAATAGAAACATGATAAAGAATCACCCTCTAGAGTAGATAATTGGAAGCAAAGATATAGGTGTGATGAAAAGGAACAGAGAGAATGAGGAATTGTGTCTAATTTCTCAACTGGAACCTAAGAGCATAGATGAGGCATGTAAGGATGATCACTGAATGCAAGCTATGAAAGAAGAACTAGATCAGATTGTGAAGAATGAGACATGGGAATTAGTTCCTAGACCTAAACACAAGAATGTGATAGGAACCAAATGGGTATTCATAAATAAGATGAATGAGCAAGGAGAAGTTGTGAGAAACAAGGCTTGACTTGTTTACAAAGGTTACTCATAGCAAGAAGGCATAGATTATGAAGAAACCTATGCACCCATGGAAAGAATGGAAGCAATAAGGATGTTCTTGGCTTATACAATAAGCAAGAATTTTAAGGTTTATCAGATGGATGTCAAGTCAGCTTTTCTAAATGGATAACTTGAAGAAGAAGTCTACATTGAGCAATCTGATGGATTCCCTCTGATAGAAGATAAATATTTTGTATGCAGACTAAAGAAAGCACTGTATGGTCTAAAACAAGCACCTAGAAACTGGTATGCAAGGTTGGATAGGTATTTATGAAAGCTTGGATTTATCAAAGGTATAATAGATGGTAATTTGTATTTAAGGAAAATTGATGATGGTTTATTTATCATTTTAATATTTGTGGATGACATAATATTTGGAGGAAATGATGACGAAAGCAACAAGTTTGTTGAAGAGATGAAAAATGAATTTGAAATGAGCATGATAGGAGAAATGAAGCTTTTCCTAGGATTACAAATTGTGCAGAAAAAAGATGGGATATTTATTTCACAAACTAAGTAGTTAAAAGATTTTTTGAAAAGATTTGGTTTGGAAAGTTGCAAACCTGTTGGTACACCCATGATAACTGGTCACAAGTTATCAAGTAAAGATGAGACACCTACAATTGAGTAGAAAAAATATAGATCTATGATTAGAGGATTGCAATATCTGATCACACCATACCAAATATAACAAATGCAGTTGGGATTGTAACAAGATTTCAAGCTAATACAAAAAAGTATCATTATGCAACAATGAAGAGGATATTTAGATATTTGAAGGGTACATTTGATTATGGAATTCGGTATGATAGATCAAGTGATTTCACCTTGTACGCATATACTGATGCAAATTGGGTAGGTACTATGGATGACAAAAATAGCATTGGTGGTGGAGCATTCTTTCTTGGAGGAAGATTGGTTTCTTGGTTGAGCAAGAAATAGGACTGTATATCTCAAAGTACAACCGAGGCAAAGTATGTTGCAACAACAAACAACTATAATCAAGTTATGTGGATGAAACAAATGTTGAAGGATATTGAAATTGAGAGTATAGAACTTGTCATCATTTATTGTGATAACAAAAGTATAGTAATTATGTCTAAGAATCCAATATTGCATTCTACAACAAAACACATATCCATAAAGTAACATGTTTTGAGAGAGAAGAAAACAAAGTAAGAAATAAGGTTGGAGTATGTAGGCACTAAAGATCATATTGCAAATATCTTTAGGAAGCCTTTTCCTAAAGATACTTTTGAGTACCTAAGAGATATGCTAGGGGTTATACCTTGCCTACTTTAGAGTAGATGATGCAGAGAGTGCATCAGTCCAGTGGTACAAAGAACTATGATTAGATTGGACTGAATGTTGATACTTCATGTATGGGGGAGTAGCTGATATGTACTAATTCATGAAGGAATCTTGGTAATTGGTATTTTGTATTGAAAATTTTCTTTGGACACTCGAGCTAGTTGATGATTTGAACAACTAATTAATAGTTGGCATGTAACAATTGGTATTGTGATTGACACCTTTGACATTGATGTCAATGGGGGAGATAATGTACATGAAAAACATATTGAGAGAATGTACATAAGCAATGGAAAGAGAAGCACCTATTGAGATGGAAATGGGGGAGACTTATCTCTTTAGGGAGATTTAGAAAGGTTCATGTAAGTGTGCAGTTGTACGAAAGATCAATGTAAGTGTGTAGAAGAAAGTGTAAGTGTACAGATGCAACCCGAAAGTATTGGAAGTTGTTTACTATGAACAACTATTGTTGATCCTAAAAGAAGAAGAAGAATAGAGTAGTGTTCCAGAGAATTTTAGATTTGATTGATGAAGAGGATTTGAGAAGATGACAACAACATAGTACTATTCGGTATTCTTGAAACTTAGATGTTTTTCATCTATGTTGCCATCAATGCCAAAGGGGGAGATTGCTAGCATGAATACTGATGATACTACATTGGGGGAGTATCCCAAGCATTAAAGAGTATTGATATGTTGCATTCATGATTGTATTTTTCATTGATGTCAGCATAGCAGTAATTATGTTAGGACTAGAAGAATAGCAATTAGTAATCTTGAGATGCTCAGAAGTTGAGGAAGTTTCAAATGATGCATATTGGAGGACATGTTCCTGAGGTTGTCCTGATAATGTGGTTTAAAGGACTAAGTCTGATTTGATGTTGTATGGAAATTACAGTTATTTTACTAGAACCAGTGCAAAAACAAAGCATTGAAAAACAAATTTTTGGTAATCTATCGCTATCTTTCATCTAAGATGTAATGAAGAGATGTGCAATCACATAGTGATAGAGGATAGTTGAATGGTGACGCCAGTGTGTACACAAAACATGGTTTCACTCATGTGAAGTTTTGTATAGGCTATGAGTCGACAATGTTGTTGCAATTGTGAACTAATTAATTATCTTATTTTAATTAATTGGGAAAGCCTCTAAGCCGACTCAAGGAATTATTATGAAGATAAGGTATAAAGGAATTTTTTCCCCTTATTTGTAATGAGTCTTGATTTAGAGGATTAAGTGGAATATGAAGTATTAGTGTGCAATGCAAGAAGGAGCAAAATGTTTGTTGAATGCATGTAAGTGATCCAAAGGATCATTGGATGTACAGTATGAGATTTGGTTACAAGATCTGAAAAAGCAAAACTTTGATTGATAGGATATAGATAGAGGAAGGAGTACACTTTAGTTCTATTATTATTCAAGGAATAATATAGAGATCATTTGGATAATGGGTTCTTTGATCTTAACCTTGAAGTTGTTTGGGTAGTGGGTCCAGCTGTCTTCTGCAACTCGTAATAGGTTGGCACAACTCCTAGCAGGGTTGGAATCACCTAACAGGGATTCAAAGTCTCCTAACAGGGACTCATATGTACTAAATGTTGTAACAGACTCCTAACAGGGTCTAGCCTCTAACAAGAAATATTTATATTAGTACATCATCTTGTGGGTACCATCCCCATCAAGGTTTTCCCTCTGATCAAGGGGTTCCCTAGTAAACATATCTGGTGTTAATTGTGTATGAGTAACTTGTTGTGGATTTAGTTTATATCTCACATGGTTAATTTTGTTTAAGGTTAATGTTTATGATGATAGTTGGATGACTGATTCACTCTCCCCCTCTCAATTATATCAGTGGACTATATATTATAACATAACCATCTCAATTGATGGTCTAAAAGAAATGAAATGACCAACCAGATAGAGCTTGAGGGAGGACAAAACACTCTCCACAAAATTATCTGGTAGAAAAAAATTAGGACCTTTAGCACCATAATGAACCTTAGGATCCTTAATAGGTAGAGACCCACCAAATTCACCAACTAAAGCTTCCTTCCACCTCGAACAAACTTCAGCTGAGTTAGCTTTTGATTGCACATTAGGCGGGGACTTCTTGGGGGGGCCTCTCAAAAAAGCCAAATCATCCATCAAGAAATATCCATTCCAGTTAACATGTCCATAGTCAACTCCATTAACTAACAAACTTGAACAAAACATGTTGGGGTCCACCTCTCCTTGGGATTCCTAGTTTGAGATAAGCAGCAAGAGTAGATTCAGGTAGATCAAGGGATCCAAATTGATTGAAGGAAGCCATCACATCCCATGCAAATTCAAAATAGAAAATGAGAGGAAAAAAGTTGTAGAGTGGGAAATACTTCTAGATAAATATTATTTATTTTAGTGGTCAAATTGTTAAGTAGTAGGATTTATAAATACAATAAGATATTTAGGTTAATCATATTAAACTTGTTTCAATAGGAAAAAAATTGGTATGAAAAAATAGTTGTCAATTTGTAATGGAGTCTTATTTCTTATCTTATTCTTTGTTGGTGTGAACACATCATTTTATCTAGTTGATTCATCACCTAGATCTTATTTACACTACTTTTCACATATGATAGTTAACACTTTATGTCTCAAGTCATAATTTAAGACACTTATCAAAATCTTGGGTAACCTTATGCTTCACCTTCATCTACAAAACAAGCGACTCCCTTTATATTCTAAATTTGATTATCATTGTCTATTTTCATCTTGTTGGTTCCTCAAATTGTTAGGTGACCTATGAGTGTTGCTTACTCTATGTTGGGAAATTCAACACAATTTGTCCAATGACTAGGGTTGAAACTTGATGATCAAATCCTCTTCTCTTTAGGCTCAACTAACGTAGGTGAGTATACCTTATGGAAATTGTTTTAATCTTACTTATGCAAACTTCTTTAATTGATGCTCTTGAGATCACTAGTTATTCTCAAGGAGAAATCAAACTTTTGAATGCTTAGAATGCTTTAATGAGTATTTATAATTTAAAAATGCAGAACACTTGAGTATGATATAGAACACCACAAAGTTCAATTAATAACAAACCTTAATGAATTAATTCTGAACAATTCCTTATTCCAAATGGGAAATATAGAATTAAATTTATATCAACTTCAAGATAATAAAAATTCTTCAAAGACGACATGCGCTTACCATCAATCACCAGATAGAGAACTCTAACACAAACCCTAGTTCAATTGTTTTTAATTTTAAACTTGGAAGATCAATTGAACAAAAAACACAATGCTTGCAATTTTGTATTATCAAGAGACTATATCAAATTTCAATATATCGATAGAAATGTGAATCTAAGAGGACAATCTATTAAGTACAAGTGAAGGTTATTCTACACAACTTTTAGAAAGGAAAATAAAGTATTTTTATTAATATCAAAAAAGGAGTACAACTGAGCCATGAGTGGTTGCAATGTCAACTCAAAATCTACACAACTTATACGTTTCTATGCTATGATTTGATTTGTACATATATTTTTCTATATTATTCTATTGATATCTATTTAGGGTCTTGGTACCTCTTCTTATAGGAAACAAAGAGGTGCTACAAAAAAGATTCAGACCCTAAAAAAATGCTTAATTAATTACAACTAGACATAAAATTTACATATTAACAAAAATATATTTTCATAATCATCATGGAAGAAGGCCATTAAACATGTCTAGCATGTCATTAAGGTAAGCACGATCACTTGGTTGTTTCCTTTTTCAACTAATATCAATTCGATCTCAACTTTATCTTCTTCCAACTTGAGCTCGTGGCAGTTTCTTACATAAATGGAATAGCTATTTCTAAGATTCCACACAACCATGTACATGTTTTTATTAATATCAAATTGGTCCTCTTCTTTAAGAGAAAGACCCAGCTATGTGAATGGTTTTGGTTCTTGGCCTTGCTGGATGTTCTTGCATTGGAAATCCCATTCTTGCACCTACAACTAAAAATTCTAGAACTTGGAGGAATTGTTGGAGAATTATACCATGAAATATTGCTTGCAATCAACTTGAAATGAGGCCTTAATAAAATAGTAGCATATAATGACACATTAACTTAACATTTATTTGCACAAAATTCCACATATGTTAGGCTTGCAAGTGTATAGCATCTATGTCTTTTCCAATTAAAATTTGCAAAAAAAATCTTTGTTCTTTCCAAGAGATCTAGACAATGGTCATTTTGCCTTTCTAAATACTTATCGGGATACCTCCTCTAAAACTACGATGACCATTAATGTATTTGAATTTTTTTTTGCCAATTTGAGGCATGCCTTAGACACCTCCTATGTTTTGGCAAAAAATCTTTGTTTCACCCAACACTTTAGTCATGCTATCCTAAACCTTCAAAGTTGCCAATTTGCAATCTCCTAACAACATCTCTTGCAAAGTTCTGAGAAATCTCCATTTCACAAGTCTTAACAAGCTACTTTTCTGAAGTTGTGACTTTGCATCACCCTTAGGAAGCTTCTTGTGAAACAACAAAAATTACATTTTTGGACCATATCCTACCCACTTATTTTGATTTGGAAATTTTTTTCCATTTCACACAACTCATTATACTTTTCTTGCAAAATTTGGATTTTCATTATTTTTCTGACCTCTCACACTTGTCCTTTTGAAATAGAAAAAAATGAACCTTTATGAAGTTTTGAAGTCAAATTTTAGCATAAAATTGAGGGTTCCACCAGTGGCTCTTTCTGGGGATGCATATTACTTTGGAATACAAGGAGAATCTAGCTATCTCTAGGATGATATTATAGAGGAGAAGGACAAATTAAAAACTATCTAGTAATACAAAATGTAAGAGTCCCTTTGAACTAAGAGAAGAAAGGTTTAAGGAACTATGCATGTATAGGAAATTCTCGAATGCTTCAATTTGTCTCTTGTTTCCTGCCATGTTAGAAATTTAAAAAAAGGCCTAACCACAAGGCATCAAATTTTCCATGTATCCCTTTGTCCTAATATTTGACATTGCATTTAAGCACCCAATCTCCATTTTTTAATGATCTCTCAGTTGATCTCTTATCACAAAAGAATTTGATACATTTCTACTTTTCAATATTATGCTCTAATGTTGATCTTCTAATCTCATCCAACTCAACTAATCGTTAATCCTTTCTTCCATGAAGTCAATGTCTTCAAATTGTTCCTCTATCATTAACCTATATACTGGCAATAATTTTTTCAAAGGAAGTCTAACTTTGTTACCATAAACAAGATTAAAAGGGGAGAATGTTGTGGACTTCTTTACTGTAATTTTGTTAGCCAATATTACCAAATTCAATTTAGTGTCCAAGGGCTTTTTATTACTATCAAGCATTGTTTTGATAATTTTTAGTAGATTCTAATTACTTGATTATGCCTAACCAACAGGGATAACTTTAAGAAACCCCTCTCAAAAAAAAGCCTAAAATGCTGGCGAATCCAACATCTCGGGGGCAGAAAATTTTTAATATTGAGGGCAATTTGTTTGTTCCATATAGGAAAATAAAATATTATATGTTGGCGATTTTTTTCTTGCCCTAGAAAAAATTATTTTAAATGTGACAAATTAATATTTTTTTTCACTGACGGATATATAAATGATGGCTATTTTTTCCCTTGCCAAAAATGAATTAATAATGTTAGAGGCAAATTACTTGTTTTGTAGGAAAATGAATAATAATGGTCTTGGCTAATCTTCAGTGGTAAACTGAAAAATTGTTTAATCTGAAAGAAAAATTTGCACATGTATTGGTTAGTGACTGTATTGACTGCTGAGTAGTCACTTTCAAGTTTCAACTTGTGTACTGTCTTAGGTGTGTTATTAATAATGTCATAATATCGTTACGTTAGTGTCACAATTACCAAGTCGACTATCATCACTTTTGTTACGTTAATAGTAAATACAATAGTTTTATTGACCATTGATTAGTTAGAGATCAACGATAGTAGATGCATCTCAGGGCCACTCGCTTGAAAAGACTTGGAGTCACACGTAATTTTCTAGAATGGAGACACGTGGAAAAGTTTACATGAAAATCATTAATCATGTCAAGCACTATTGACTGTTCGACATTAATGTCAACACATTTTGGCATTTCACACACTTGAAAATTAATAATAATATGAAAAAATAAGATATGGAAGATCATAAATGCCAAAGAATTAGATGCAACTGCAGTCTGCCATTAAATAGGCTCTTCAATTCCTCTTTCAATATCATTTCTCATATTCTAATTTCTTCAATCTGAATTTTGTTTGTAGTTGCACTTTGCAAAGTTTTTAGTTTCTTGAATTGTAGTCATGGATACGCCAATTCGCCTGAAATGCACTAATATGGCTTTGCAAAAGCCTTTTCTGGGTAAAATTCTTGATGATGCCCTTGCCATGGTTTGCAAGGTAGATGGTCGAAGTCCTTTTATCCGCCATGCTATATGCATGGTACTCGGCCATGAATTTTTGAGAAATGATAAGAGGTACCGTGTGTCCATGGATATTACCTCCCACTTCCTCGCATCTCTTCTCGATCTTGGAGGCAGGAAAATAGACATGCTGATGCTTCTGCGTAATGTTTTTAAGGAAACATTTTTAGAAGATGATGTCAAAATTATTGTATTGGCCAAGCAAGTACCAGGGCCAGGTATTGGCATCCCTTTTGCAGATATAGCAGACAAGTGCTGGGAGGAAGGCATATGGTGCATTATACATAAGCATCCTTTCTTGCTCAGCATGAACGAATGACAACTGACTCACCATCTGAAGTGGGTGCAGCTCGGAAGGGATTTTCTATGGAAATAGTTGTTGTTGGACAATGACGTCAACGAGACGGACTTCACATGGTTGGACGAGTTCAGTGACATCATCTTCTCCAATAAATTCCTCGCAAACAAAATTGAAGACCTTTATGATTAAAGAATTCAATCCCTTGGCCCCTCAGCCTGCTCATGCTTCCAGCCTCCCTGGTTCCCTGTTCAGTGTTCCCTATTCCCTTGGCCCTTTAGGGCAAAAATATGTTTTGATTAGGGCAAAAGTTTGCCAAAAAAATGTTTTCAAGATATATGTATTTTTCTTTGGATTGGGCCTTGCCCTTTTTGGTAAATTACGAAATAGTAAAACCAGGCTGATTAGTGATTCAATAAGCTATTTTGAATATGTAAGCTATGAATCAGTATTATGTACATTGTACAGTCTAAAATATTATCAATGAAAATAATAGTTTTTGGCTTCTCAAATCGTTGTTCTTCTTAGTTTACGACTTTGTAAGTTTTTTTTGGCATCTTGTTTCTCAAATTATGCACTGTTGAAATGTTACTGTTAGTCTGCGACTTAGTTGAAAATAGTGAACTGTTAATAATTAACTATTTTTCTTTAATCTAATTGGTTAAAAATTAACAAATGGAGCTTCAAGGAAAACTAAAGATTAATAGATTATAACCTTAACAAAGTTAAATATAATTTTGATAATCTGTGTCAAATTTTTATTTCATACCTATCTTGTCACCTATTCCTAACTTTTTTTTCATTATGAAATCTTTTAAATGATGAAGAATAGTTTATAAACAATTATCACAATTTTCAATATATGTTAAATTTTAATAATTTATAGATATTATAACTATATTATATTTTAATTTTGAAACTAAATAATAAATATGAATAAAAATAGAGCATTTGCAATTATATTTTTAAATTGTAATTATAACCATATCATATACATATAATATAATTATTTATACTATACTATAATATAATATAATATAATTATAATTTATAACCATGCACATAATATTTATATAATATAATAATAATAATGAGTATGACCATCTCAATTTGATAGATTGACGGTCCGGGATGAATTTCGGGCCAATTTAGAGAATCTTTTCCTATCTGCCCAGATTCATCCAGAATCGTGACACGTCGTTGAATCTTTTCCCATCTGCCCAGATTTGCGATGGTCATTATATATTTTATTAAATTTATTATTATTATTATTATATTATATTACATGGTTATATTTATATTTTATTATATGGTTATGATTATATCATATGGCTATAATTATATTATAGTATAAATAATTATATTATAATTTATAAAAAAATACATTATTAAAATATAAAATATAAACTAATGCACTTACATTAAAAAAATTAAAAATATTTAACAACAATAATAATTTAATAATTTAATTAAAAATAATAGAACATATGATATAATTATTTATACTATAATATAATATAATTACAACCATATGATATAATCATAACCATATAATATAATACGATTATAACCATATAATATTTATATATAATAATAATAATAATAATAATAATAATGACCATTCCGGATGAATCTGGGTAGGTGGGAAAAGATTCTCCAAATCGGCCTGAAATTCCTCTCGGGCCGTCGATCTATCAGATTGAGTCTGAGATGGTCATTATATATTTTATTAAATTTATTATTATTATAATATTATATTATATTATTATATTATATTACATGGTTATATTTATATTTTATTATATGGTTATGATTATATCATATGGCTATAATTATATTATATTTTATTATAGTATAAATAATTATATTATATGTTCTATTATAAAATAAATAATTATAAATAAAAATAATATTATTTTTATAATAATAAAAAATCTTAAATGATTACATAATATAAGTAATATTATTTTTAATTGAATGCCAAAAAAAAATTATAATTTATAAAAAAATACATTATTAAAATATAAAATATAAACTAATGCATTTACATTAAAAAAATTAAAAATATTTAATAACAATAATAATTTAATAATTTAATTAAAAATAATAGAATATATGATATAATTATCCATAATATAATATAATATAATTACAACCATATGATATAATCATAACCATATAATATAATATAATTATAACCATATAATATTTATATAATATAATAATAATAATAATAATAATAATAATGACCATCGAGTCATCGACAGCCCAGGATGAATCTTGATTTATCAGATTGAGATGGTCATTATTATTATCATTATATTATGTTATTTAATATAATATTATATATAATATAATAACAATAATAAATTATTATTTAATATTATATTATATAAATAATATTAAATAATATAATATAATAACAGTAATAAATTTAATAACCATTTGATAGTTTATAGATTGACGGCTCGAGGTGGATTTCAGGCCGATTTGGAGAATGCTTTCCCATCTGCCAAGATTTATCCAGAATCATGACACGTGTAACTTATGTACATCACTACATTATTTAATATTGACTTTGAGTCTTGACAATTTATTATGGTTAGATGTACATTGTACATAAAAGTTAAAACCATTAATTACTTATGACTTTCATTTTAACTATTAAACTTCAAGTATTACCTTTTTAGAGTATGAAGTTGAGAGTTTTGGAACTGTAAGATGAGAGTCCGATACAATAGCCATAGGGTTTTCAAATTTTAAATTTTCAAAGACTGGCAGAATTCCATTTTGTGTTCTAATTTCTGAAGACTGAAAGAGTGAAAGTTGGGTATCAGATGACAACACCGATTATCCAATCTCAATTCCAGGTATTTAATTTTTTTCAAAAAAATTCAATTGCAATTTGTAGCAATAGAAATCTTGATTTTAATTATCTTAGGTTTACACTTTACAATTATTTTGAATAGGGTCTGAAGTCTAATAACCAGTAGTAGCTAGGCATGAGCAAAACAAAGTCAAAAACCTCCCAAACGAGTGCACCCATAAAGGAAAAGAACACCATTATACAACTCAGACAAGTGCTACAAACCCCTGGTTTCACCGATAAATGTCATGATATTTTTGATCCTGTTATCCATGGAGATTCTGGAATCATGACAATTAGACATTCATTGTTTAGTAAGTGGAAAGATCCCCAGAAGGGGAGAATTAATTACAAATATAATAACAGTATTGGTGCATATACAAATAAACTAGCTGCTCTGGTTACTGGATAAGCAAACCTCTCTATACTCGAAGTATTGCCTTGCCCTAAAATTGTAATGCTATGCGCTCAGAATTATAATAAAAATAGAAAGGCAATTGTAAACCAAAACACTCAAGAAGAAATTTTATCAATAACTGAGAGTGAATTTTTCACTCTGTTAGACCTAGGGTTAGGGTTTAGAACAGAAAGCTCTAAGGAGCTCATTGACTTGGATAAACTAGCTCAGGCTTATGACAAGATGGAAAGAAGTTTTCAAGATTCATATATTAAGGGTTTAATACCCTTAGAGTCCACTACTAGTGTTACTGTTACACTGGACAAAGACCATAAGCCTCCTTATCAGTATGATATTTTTGTGCCATGGGTCCAGAATACTATTTCTTTGTTATCATTTTTCTTGGGATTGGACAATAACAAGGAAGTGGTGGCCAGTGTTCTTGAAATGATTTATAATATCCATTGTCGAGGTTAGTCAGTTGACAATGTAGCAGTAAGATATGATTTTGTTCGGTATATTGTTGAATCTATTCAACAACAATTACTAATGATTAAACAAAGTACAACTATAGGCAAGACGAAGACATTTAGGTTCACAAGTTACTTGTGCTACCTTCTTTTAGCAAAGCATCGCCCAATATTTGAGATAGAGAACAACAAGCTTGATATTGAGGTCTATTAGTTTGATGAGAAAACCCAGAAGAAATCAAAGACACCAAGTCCAGTATATGAGTGGACACATAAGATGAGGATACTACTAACAATAAAAACTACAACCATTTTGTAGACTTCTTTTTGGCACCTATTTACCAAAAAATCATAGACACTACAATGCTTAGATTGCCTGTGTCTTTTAAAGATTGCATTCAATTGGGAAGTCAGATTCAATTGGCTGACTGGTTCTTCATGGAAGAGTACACTGTCTTAAGGTTTTACGGTTCAACGGTTGAACCCTACAAACTTTCAATGCATGTTACAGAAAGGGTTTTTGCACTAGAATATGTAAGGCAGATGGAGAGCGCAGATGAACTTTTCAGTGGACAACAAAAGAAAACGATATTTCCTTCCTTGCCTTTCACAATTGGAGGCCTCACATTTGAGAGAAAGGCTTTGAAAGTGACAAATGAATTGGTAACTTTTTTTGGCTTTCATTTTGTTAGCCACTAGAATTATGATCCACTAAACATAATAAAAACAAGACTTATTGCCAATGGGAACTCTGCTAGCAAATATCAACACCAGGAGATGCCATTGATAGAAAAGTTAAAAAACAAGGATTCGTGGGATGAGGTTAAGAAAGAGATGGAGAAACATGTAGCAGAAAATAATATTTCAATGCAACAACTGTCATCCCAAATTGCGACATTGCACATATCAGAGTCACACAAATCAAGGCCTTTGACATACTTAAATTTCTACAAGAAAGCATCTGAACCTTCTAAGAAGTCTATGCCGAAAGCAATTAAAGAGGCATGCATATCTGAAATGTGGTGTCAAACCAAGATAACTGAGTTTTGGAAAATGAGGAAAAATTTGGGTGAACCAAAGACATCAGAAAATTTTGAGGAAATAGATGAGGATGACCTTTTCAACAGTTATTGGGATAAAGAGCATCCAACTGCATTATATCAACTTGACAGTGATATTCAAAGACAGGAGGACCTCCAGTTTGATGCTGACATTCAAGGTATTGAGGATTCTGGGTCAACCAGGGGCAGAGATATTATTAAACTTCAAATGAGTGATTCTAATAAACAAACGTATGGTAAAGGATCAACTATGATACAAAAAATGGGTTATGCAGGTATAGGGCCCATTGGTGCAAGTGGTGAAGGGATTTGGAATCTAGTTCTAGTACCAGACCCACCCAAAAGGGGAAGTAAACCAATCATTGGAAGCTCCTAGATTGAATATGATTCATCTGAAAAGGGCAAAAAGCATTATACTTCTGCTTCTGAAGGTCATCCCAGCACATTATTTGTTAAATCTTCAAATCCAGTTGTAGTTGATCCCATTGGCACTGGCACTGACACTAGCACTAGCATGGATGAACCTTGTGCAAAAAAGAAAAAACTTATGACAATTACACCACAAGAAATGTTAGTGGTTACTTCAACAATGTATGCACCAGTGGCTTCTATACAAAACCCTGAAAAATAGTCCTAAAATGCCAAGATTTGGAATAGGCCATCTTCAGTATGTTGGCAATCCTCAAAATATAATTGTAGGTGAAGTAAGTTTAGCTGGAGATGGAGGAGCATCAACATCCAACGATATAGTTGATAATTCACCTTTCAAACACTCAATTGTGTCAGAAAACCCGAATTTTAGTTTGAATGAGTTTGCATCAAAGTTTGAACAGACAAGCAAAAGAAATAGGCAAATTATGAAGACTTTGAAAAGTAATGCAGTTGTTGAATGTTAGGGATCTACTAACAGAATATTTCCAACATATGATCCAAACAATGAAATGATGAACTTCATGGCTGTTATGCCCCTGGGTAGAGATAATAATCCACCACAAAATGTAATAAATTGTAACGATATACAAGTTACCAGTCTTCAAATGGATTTGTCAAAAGTGAAAAATATTGACAAAATCAATCTATCAAAAGAGAGCAACAAAATGGTCTACTCTACACTTTTGAAAGCGGAGAGGGAAAATAAAAGGCTTACAAAGCAAATAGAAAAGTTACAGGCAGACCTTGATAATGTGAAGGCGAAGGAGAAAGCAGCAGACAATAAGTTCAAAGAATTGCAAAACAAGATAAAGAAATCTTCTCCTACAGAGGCAATTGTCCAGCAAGAAAAGATGAACAAACAAGTGCAACATTTGACTAAAGAATTGGATGAGTGTGAAAAAAGACTTAAGAATTAGATGAGTGCGAAAAAAGACTTAAGAATGAACAAGCGTCTACTGCACAGTTGTTCAAGTCTGTAGAGAGTAGTACACAAGTCATCAATCAATTAAAAATTGAGCTGGCATCTGCTGCTAAGGAAAATAAAATTTTGAAGGATGAATGGGAGAAGGAAAAGAAAAAAGTGGAGTCTAGGGCAAGTATGATTTTTAATTTGCAAAAGGAATTGGGGAATGAGAAGAAAAAAGAGGAGTCTACTGTAGACACAATCCACAATTTGAATAACCAATTGGAGAATATGAAACAAAAAGAGTTGTCAACTGCAAAAACTATCAGTGATTTGAAGGAGGAATTGGAGAATGCAAAGAAAACGGAGTCTAGTGTTACTGCAAGCACTAACATAATCCACAAATTGATGAGGAAATTGGAGAATGCAAAGAAAAAAGAGGCGTCAGCTGCAAAGCAAAACCTCAATTTGAGAAAGGAATTGGAGAACACGAAGAAAGAGGAGTCGACTCAAAGTCTCCATGATTTGAAGAAGGAATCAAACAATGTGAAGAAAAAGGAGTCCACTTCAAAGACAATCCATGATTTGAAAAGGGAACTTGAGGAAAAGAAGAAAAAAGAGGTAACTATTGCAAATAAAATCCAAGATTTGAAGAAGAAATTGGAGGATGAGAGGAAGAAAGCAATTGATTGGCAAAGGAAACTAGAGGAAATGCAGAAAAAGAGTGAAAAAGAGATGTCTGAATTGAAGAAAAAGGTGGAGAATGTAATGGCAGAAAATATAACGACCTCTTCCGAAGACCATCATGTGAAGAATACTATAATAAACATAGTTAAGCTTATCAAACAAGAAATTTGGGACAAAATAATGATGATCAGTGATGGTTTAGTTGAATGGCTTGATTTAAATAGCAATCTAAGAGTTGTCTTTGAAAATGTAAAAATTGATTTTTAGGCTAAAAGACAAATCTTCACCAGTTCCTTAAAAGATCTTTCTAACCAAGTTCTCAATAAACTAAAGAGATCCAGTGATAGGGATTTGGTAAACCATGGAATAAACAACCACTTGGATGCCTATGTAATGGCCATTAATGTCTCTCAACATTGTGAAGAAGTAATGCGAATTGGTGAATCGCTCAATTATGCTTCCAAAGAGTTGATGAAGATGAATAACACCATATTGAACTTGCTGAATGTTGGATTACCAAATCCAGTTAACTCAAAAAGCACATTCATTGGAAACAAAAATTACATGAAAAAATTGCAGGGCAGGATGAATTCTGATTTAGGGAAATTGCCTGAGGAATCACTTTGGAGGGAATTGCAAGTTGCATCAAACCACTGTCAACAATGAGTGATGCTATAGATAGATTCCTCCTATCATATGATTCTATCTCTCAGAAGTATTTTTTGTTGACGAGACTACAACTAATTAGCTACAACCTCAAAAAAATGGAGCTTCCAAATGATGCAAAATGGAGCACCCTAAAGAAATTCAATGAAGCTGGGTCATCTTCTCAAATTGTTACCGTTGCTATCAGTGGTAGTCATAGCTGATAGCACTAAGTAGTAACACTATAACAACTTAGTAAGTGATAGAACTATAATAATTTTTTTACTTGTTTCTCTTTAATTTCAAATTTTGGATTTAATTTCAACTTTGTTTAATGTTAATTGTTACAGGAATCAAGAGCCAGCATATTGATCATATATACAATTACAAACCGACCTACAACTATTGTTGCTCCCTTGTATCTGCAAAAGGGAATTCACGGTCATTGCAATTTGACATTGAGTCATTTGCAAAGGGTTGTAATTGTTTGTAATTGATAATCGTTAAATGTATTATGTTACAGGCTAATTTGTAATTATAAATTATAATACAATTTTTTTAAAAATGGAGCTTATTTTATTAAATGCATTATGTTACAATTTCTTAAAGAAACTAGAATCAATGAAAATCTCAACATGTTAAAAAAATACAATCAATGAAAATCTCCACATGTAAGTACTAAGTTTGTAACATCAACATGTTTAAAAATAAATAAATAAAAGTAAGCATCTATAAAGGGACAGTGATAAAGGCTATAAATTAACTTCTACAAACACGTTACATAATTAATTAGTAGGTAGAGTCTTAGATTAGAGCTACTAGCCTACTACTTGACTCACACAAAAGGTTGAGAAGCTGCTACAGTTGCCATTCTGCCTGGACCGGCTCAGCATCACTATCATCAGAATCCTCCTCATTTATTGCATATAACATTTCATTGTTTGTTACGTTTTCTTCAGATTCACTGTCAGCATTAGACTCACTATGCATGCCAAATTCAACATCATCTTCATTGCTTTGACTTTCAATATCACGATATGAACCACTGCCACCACCACTACCACTGCCATTGCCACTGCCACTGCCACCACCACTGCCACTTGTGTTTGAAATATTGGAAATCCCTCTTCTTTGAAATCACTTTCTCCAAATGCTGATAGCCTTGTCATAAGGGAAACTTTCTACCTCATACCTAGAATTATAGAGCCTCAGACAATTATCCAAATTTTTGTCGAATTTGTTTCTAACCTTTGACTTAAGGAAGCCCAAAGTATTGAAAACTCTCTCATCCTCCACTGAACCCAATATCATTGTCAAACATAAATTGGTAAGCTTGAAATATTCTGGTATTGCCTCTCTCAATTGATTGCTCTCACCAAGGTTTTTCCAAAGCTTTATTACCGCTCCCTCTTCATTTAGGTTCTCCATAATAGCATATTGTTCCCTCATTATGTTTGCAAAAGAGTATGATTGGTCTCTTAGTCGAGTTTCATCTAAAATTTCATTTATGGTGACTCCATTGATTACTTTAGGTGTGCAAAAATGTTGAATCAGAGTCATCACCCTTCTTAAAAAATTAGTTGGACTGTTTAGAGACCAATATTATGGAAAAACAATTGACATTGTTTCTAGCAGTTCCTCTGGAGGGAATCTAAATTTGATTTTTGATGATAGATTATAGCAAACTCGCTTGATAGAGTCAAGCACAGAGTCTTTGATCTTCTTGAAGGCTTCACTTGTAACACGTGAAAGTGTAATGTCCCTTTACTAATTTTTTTATGATATTTCCAGCCTCAAATCAGAACTTTAAAATCAAACAACCAATATTACAAAGATCTGCCAATTCTCCAATAAAACCCAAATCGGGTATGTCCAAATTAGTGCCAAAAACTTCACAACTTCACAAATTATTAATAAATCTGAAAATGGACATTTTTACAGAAATTTCAGCAGCATAACAGCCTACAAAATGACATTTCCAGATTTTTATAGCCCTCACACAACAGATCACAAATGTAGAGCAAAACTATGCTCAATCGGGCTCCCGAAATTAACACAAAAATGCCCGTAAACACCACAAAACACTCATAAATTATCTCAGAAGTTTAATCATGACCCAATACATATATTCAGCTCTATTTTAACATCATAAAGGCTGAAATACAATAGCAAACCAAACTGATATGAAACACTCAACTGAAAACCCAAATTCAAACCAAAAACAACCCCGAAAACACCCAAATCGGCACTATTTAGCACAAGGGAAAACTCTGTATGAGCATGCACATGGAATGGCTTCAAACTCCCATCCTTAGCCTTCCTGGAAACCTGCAAACTCCCGTTCTTGGGTCTCCTTCTCCACAGGTTTGGCAGCCTCTGAAGAACAACAAGAAAATTCGCAAGAATCAAGATGTAGAATGAGCCCAAAATGCCTCCAAACCCCTTTTAAAGAGGGAATAACCCTAAATCACATCCAAGAGGGGTTAATAAAATATAATTTAATAATAATTTTTATTTATTAGTCCATTGGTTTCCAAAGATTAACCCCTTTTTCCGAAATTTCACCTTTTTGGAGCCTGCTTGCCTTAACAAAGTTTATTTTTTTTAATTATTTGAATAGGGGACATGACAAGTCCTCCCCTCCCAAATATTGCTTGTCCTCAAGCAATGAAGGTTGGAATTATCAAGAATATGTTCTCCTTCCCAAGTTGCATCCTCTAGTGGTAATCCTTTCCATTTGACCAAATGTTCTATGATGCTCCTATTTCTCAACCTTTTCTCTCTTGTATCCAAAATCTCTTCTGGTATCAAAACTAATTTCCCTTCATCATCAAGAGGTGGTAATTCTGTAGATACTATGGTTTGCTGGCCTAGAACCTTCTTTAAGCAAGATACATGAAAAATATTATGTATTTTGCTGTTTGGTGGGAGCTCCAATTCATAAGCTACCTCTCCTACCTTCTTGATGATTTTATAAGGCCCATAGAACCTTGGCTTGAGTTTCTCTACCCCACTTCTCTTCAAGGTGCTTTGCTTATATGGCTGCAACCTAACAAATACCAAATCTCCCACCTCAAAAGATCTTTCAATCCTTTTCCTGTCAGCATATATCTTTTGTTGGTTTTGTGCATGTTGTAGATTATCCTTGAGGGACCTTATTATGTCTTGGCTTTGCTTGATGAAATCACTTGCTGCGGGTACTCTGCTATCGGAAAGTATTAGATCAACAAAGGAAAGGGCATCGTAACCATAAAGAGCACGAAAAGGAGGCATACCAATAGACATGTGATGAGATATATTGTAACAATACTCCCCTAGGTGTAACCATTTCACCCAAGCATGTTGTTGATTTGAAACATAGTTCCTCAAATATCCTTCTATCCATTTATTAACTATCTCTGTTTGTCCATCTGTTTGAGGGTGATAGCTAGTACTGGGAGTGAGTTCAGTTCCTGCCAAATGAAAGAGCTCCTTCCAAAAAGAGATGAGGAATCTACTGTCCCGGTCACTAACAATGTTTCTAGGCAAACCATGTAATCTAAAAATTTCCTTGAAGAACAATTCGGCCACTTGTGATGCCTTGAAATCAGATGTGATAGGAAAGAAATGTGCATACTTAGTTAGTCTATCTACCACCACATATATGCAATCCTTACCTTGAACCTTGGGCAACCCAGTGATGAAATCCATGGAAATACTTTCCCATTTTTGTTCAGGAATAGGAAGTGGCTGCAACAACCCTGAAGGAAAATTTTGCTCACTCTTGCTTTGTTGGCATACCATACATTCCTTAATGTGTTTAAGGACATCCTCCTTCATACCCTTCCATGAAAACCACTCTCGAATTTGCCTGTATGTCTTGAAGTATCCCTAGTGACCAGCCAAAGGTGTGTCATGAAAGGCCCTCAATATCCTCTCCTTAGTTTTTGACCCTGGTACTAAGAAGATCCTGTTCTTGTAATAAATCAATTCATCAACAACCTTGTACTTGTTATCATCCACTAACTTATCCAAAATCTTGGTGGCAAATGAATCTTTAGCATACTCTAAAATTATGGAGACTTTCCAATCAGCAGAGATAGATGATAAGGAACACAAAGTGGGCTTTCTTGAGAGAGCATCAGCAACCACATTATTCTTTCCTTTCATGTATTCAATATCAAAATCATAAGCTTGCAATTTGCTTACCCATTTTTGTTGACGATCATTCAAATCCCTTTGGTTCAAGAAGAACCTGAGGCTATTATGGTCTGTCTTTACAATGAATCTCCCACATACCAAATATTGTCTAAACTTATGAAGTGCATGCATGATTGCCAACATTTCCTTATCATAGATGGAGTACCCTTTCTCTGATTGATTTAATTTTCGACTCTCAAATGCTATTGGATGTCCCCTTTGAGTTAGGACAGCCCCTATACCTTCTCCCGAAGCATCACATTCAACAACAAAAGGTAAAGAGAAATCTGGAATTGCAAGCACAGGGCATGAACTCATTACCTCCTTAAGCTTATCAAATGTTTTTTGTGCCTCTTCTGTCCAAACAAAAGCTCCTTTCTTTGTCAAATCAGTCAAGGGGGCAGCAAGCTGAGAAAATCCCTTGGCAAATCTCCTATAGTAGCTACACAACCCGAAGAAACCTCTCAACTGTGTAAGATTAGTGGGTGGAGGCCAATCCAAAATTGCCTGGATTTTTTGTTGATCAACCTGTACTCCTTTAGAGCTTATAATATGTCCCAAATATAGGATCTCTGTCAAACCAAACTCACATTTAGATAGCTTAGCATAGAAGGATTGCTGCTCCAAGATTCCCAAAACAGTGTCTATGTGCTTTAGATGCTCTTCCCATGTTTTACTATATATCAAGATATCATCAAAAAATACCAAAACAAATTTTCGAAGATGCTGACTGAATACCTTATTCATACAAGATTGGAATGTTGCTGGTGCATTAGTGAGTCCAAATGGCATAACAAGAAATTCAAAGTGCCCATAGTGACATCTGAAAGCAGTCTTTTCCACATCTTCACTCCTCATTCGGATTTGATGGTAGCCTGATCTTAAGTCAATTTTTGAGAAGTATACAGCACCATGTAACTCATCAATGAGTTCATCTATGCATGGTATGGGATACCTATTTTTTATGGTCTTCTTGTTTAGAGCCCTGTAGTCTATACACATTCTCATTGTACCATCCTTTTTCTTGACAAGTACCACAGATGATGCAAATGGACTAGAGCTAGGCCTTATGAATCCCATGTCCAGGAGTTCTTTAATAGTTTTTTCAATTTCTTCCTTATAACCTCTTGGATGGCGGTATGGGGTTGTTATAACTGGTTTGGCACCCTGTTCTAACTCTATAACATGCTCAAAACCTCTATCTGGTGGTAATCCTGGAGGCAAGTCATTGAAGACTATACTATGCTTATCAAGAATATTTTGAATTTCAAAATGGAAATTACCTTGATTCTTGGGAGAGCTTGTTGGTTGGATTATGACTCCTGCTGCCCATGTTACTTGTCCTCTTCGAAAAGTCCTCTCCATCCTCTTTGCAGAGACCGCCTTAGGTGCTCCATTTGATAACCCTCTCAATATGACTTCTTTCCCATTGGAATGAAATTTAAACTCCATAGTTTGATGGTTCATGTAATAGCCTCCGATAGAGTGCAACCATTGAACACCCAATACAAGATCTGTCTCCCCAATACCAACCACATAGAAGTCATCACATAACTCATAATCTCCTAAGGTCATCTTGAGTTGTTTCACCACCCGTGTGCAAGGCATAGTGAATCCATCAGCTACAGTAACATTGAATCCCTCAAAATCTTCTGCTTTAAGCCCTCTTTTCATGACAAATCCCTCATCAATAAAATTGTGAGTTGCCCCACTATCAAGAAGAACAGTCAACCTTTGCCCTGCTAGTACCCCTCGAATTCAGAAGGGATGGTATCTTGGGACTCCTGATAATGCTGCTAAAGTGCCATCCTTGCTGATTTCTTTTACTTTCTCTTCTTCTACCTCCTCCTTAGTATCATGAAATTCCTCATGCTCATCTGAATCAGATTCTGAAGCAACTTCAATATAGTGCACTTGACCTTTCCCCAAACATCTGTGTCTTGGAACCCATGGTTCTCTACAAGTAAAACAAAGCTTTTTCCTTCATAATTCACTCCTAGTCTCTTCATCTACCTTCTTTTTTGCCACATTTGTCACATCTTTTGGTGGTAGTGTTGGGAAAGTCTTTTTCTGAAAATTTCTCTTATGTTGCCAAAGATTTGGGGGTTTTTGATTAGTGATTGATTTCATAGGCACGCAAGTTTCAAGTTGCAAGCTTCTTTTGATAGCTTCCTGTAAGGTTGAGGGTGAGAAAGCCTTAACCAAACCCTTAACAGAATCTTCTAAACCATCAAGAAAAAGATAAATGATCCTCTTTTCACTCAATCAGGTACCATAACAGCCACTTTTTGAAATTCTTCTATATACTCATTAACTGATTTGGTTTGCTTCAACTTTGACAATTCTTTAAAGTACTCTTCATCATCCTTGAGGTCAAATCTATCTATCACCCTTTGACTGAAATCTTCAAATGTAGTTACTTGATCGTGACCTTGAGTAGTCATTCCATGATACCACCAATCATAGGCTGCATCTTCCAAGTGTAGACTTGCAAATTGAATAGCATCACTCTCTTTCATGGGGTTAAGTGTGAAGAAAGTTTGTAATTTTTGTAGCCATGCTCTAGCTGAAATTTTATTTGTTCCATCAAAAGTAGGCACTGTAAACTTGCTTATTTTATTTTTGAGCTCTCTTCCACTTGTGTCATGCTCCCTCCTATTCTCTTTCTTGGGCATCAAAGCGTTCATCATATCCACATATTCTCTAAAAGGAACTAAACTATGAAAGTCATCATCTAAACCATTGTAAGTATCTCTTAATGTAATCAAATTACCTGTAACCTCTTCCACTGGATTAATGGCTGGATTTGGTACTGGTGGCTCATCTGCAGGCAAGAAAATAGATCTGGTTGATTTAGATGGTGTGGATCTCCCATTTCTCGGCTCCTCTGAAGTGCTCCCTTTCTCATTAATAGATGCAATTCCTTGTAATTTTTTTGTCAATATTCGCAAAGCCTCTCTAGTTTCCGCCAAACCATCCACTGTTTGCTTCTGAGTATTTTGGATGTCTTGGAAGAATTTCTTTGCCATCTCATCTGGATCAGCCATACTTTTTTCTTCCTTGGATTTTGTACTTTTGCTTTCAACTGGGGGTTTGATCAAAATTTCTTTATTCTTTTCTCGCTGCAAATATCTTTTTTCTCTTTCACTTAGTTGCATGCAATCATAAAATATGACATGCGAGATCTGGGTAGTTGTTAAAACTGACATGCAACTTCTACAAACCCTCAGGTTGGCAAGATCACGGCTCTGATACCACTGTAATGTCCCTTTACTGATTTTTTTATGATATTTCCAGCCTCAAATCAGAACTTTAAAATCAAACAACCAATATTACAAAGATCTGCCAATTCTCCAATAAAACCCAAATCGGGTATGTCCAAATTAGTGCCAAAAACTTCACAACTTCACAAATTATTAATAAATCTGAAAATGGACATTTTTACAGAAATTTCAGCAGCATAATAGCCTACAAAATGACATTTCCAGATTTTTATAGCCCTCACACAACAGATCACAAATGTAGAGAAAAACTATGCTCAATCGGGCTCCCGAAATTAACACAAAAATGCCCGTAAACACCACAAAACACTCATAAATTATCTCAGAAGTTTAATCACGACCCAATACATATATTCAGCTCTATTTTAACATCATAAAGGCTGAAATACAACAGCAAACCAAACTGATATGAAACACTCAATTGAAAACCCAAATTCAAACCAAAAACAACCCCGAAAACACCCAAATCGGCACTATTCAGCACAAGGGCAAACTCTGTATGAGCATGCACATGGAATGGCTTCAAACTCCCATCCTTAGCCTTCTTGGAAACCTGCAAACTCCCATTCTTGGGTCTCCTTCTCCACAGGTTTGGCAGCCTCTGAAGAACAACAAGAAAATTAGCAAGAATCAAGATGTAGAATGAGCCCAAAATGCCTCCAAACCCCTTTTAAAGAGGGCATAACCCTAACTCACGTCCAAGAGGGGTTAATAAAATATAATTTAATAATAATTTTTATTTATTAGTCCATTGGTTTCCAAAGATTAACCCCTTTTTCCAAAATTTCACCTTTTTGGAGCCTGCCTGCCTTAACAAAGTTTATTTTTTTTAATTATTTGAATAGGGGACATGACAGAAAGTACCTTCTCTAGTTCTTATTCAACTTCGCTTCCTGCTTCATTGGGTTTGGAGTTGGGGTTGATGCGGGCTTAGTACTGCATTGGTATGTCAACTCCATGTACCCTAGCATATACCTCATCATTTGCACCAATATGTAAAAAGTTCCCAGGATTGTTCAAATCTGAGATTTCTAACCACTTTGCAAACTTTGTTTCATCTAATGGTAATAATCGGTACAGAGTATCCAGACTACTACATGTCATTTTACATAGCTTATTATATTATGCAATGTACATAGCTCTTTGTTGAAATTGTTTTATAATATTTCTCATGTCCTGTAGCATGGGGAGAATAATTGCTAAAGTTAAGAGTACCTTAACATTAGTTAGGCTTGAATATAGCAGAGGGAATCTGTCTTGCACAAAGTGGATTAGTCCAAGCAATGACGGGTATTCAAACATTACTTGATGCACTGGTCCATCCAAAGAGATCCACCTGGTATCATTGTGTTTAAGAAGCTTCCTCCCATCAGTAAGTCCTGCAACAAAGTGTTGAAATTCTTGGACTCATTTTGGACTTCGACAGAAGTATTGGTAAATCTCTTTGATTAGAGATTCCACTTTACTTACACAACCAAAATTTTTGACAATTCCAAAAGCTAGATTCATTCGATGGGCCATGCAATGAATTGGAATAACATAGGGTGCCAAATCATTCTTGATCTTTTTGCAAAGACTGCCTTTATGACCTTGCATAACCGAAGCACCATCCGCTCCAACACACCAACTTTTTGGCAATCTCCATGCTATCCAAACCTCCATATTCAATTAGAGTAGTCTTTAATAATTCATATAAGTTTTCAGTTGTCGCACTACGATTCAATTTAGCAACACATAGTAGAAATGGTTGACGACAAAGATTGTTTACAGTATAAACATGCATGTACACCCAGGAAGTATTATCAATTGTTGTAACTTCATCTAGAGACAATGCAATGAAATCTGAGTTTTTTATAGATTCCTTCATATCTTCTATTTCAACCCGTGCAAGACATTTAGCCCATTTCCATCCGTTGTTTACTGACCAGTGATTGTTAGGATAGTTTCGAGTTTTCAAAAAGTGCAATAATGTAGTCATTGTAGGGTAGTTCATCATAGGTCGTCCTCTACTCAATATATAAAAGACCACACCTAATTGAACTACTCTTCCCATATTTTGCACTTCCGTTGCTTTCCCAATGAAATCTTCAATGGAACATTTTACTATAGAATGCTTCTCCTATATTTGCTAGTGTAACTCGTATATTTCAGCATTCTTGGTATGTAGACAATTCTACTTTGTTTTCCAAGTTAGCATGGATTTTTTGACTCCATCTATAATTTCCTTCTTGTAAACTTTACTAACATGCTTTTCTATAGTATCAATTTTAAGCTGCAACCTCTTCTCCTTCTTTGTTATCTCTGTGCAAATCTTACATCTGCATTCTACAGGAGGCTCACCATCATTTGGATTAGGCAATAGTTCAATGAAACAATAATTTTCCACCCATTCTATCTAAAAATTCTTTTTGGATAGATCCTAACGAGATCAATCTTTCTTCGATTCTAGTTTTCTTTTCCCCTTTTGTGCATGAACTTGATTTATGGAATCAATTTTGGTTTTCTCAACCGACTGGTCCAGGACTGACTCCAACTCTATAATCTTAGTTTGTGACTCCCTACTTGGGGGAAGTTCCTCTAGATCTTGTTCAAGTTCATCCTTGACTGAGATATCAGGTTCACCAACTTGAACTTCAATACTATATGAGGGTCCAACTTGTGATGAATCTCCTTTTTCTGTAACCATTGGAGATCTAACTTGTGAATCTTGTAGGTTGCCAACATTTCCACCACCAAAATATGCCACTATGGTTCTTCATTTTGGTAATGGTGGCCTCTCTTGGATTTCAGGGATCAGACCCCTCTTGTTTGACATGGCAACCCGATAAAAGCTGCAAAAAAATATCAACTTAGTTGTTAAACAAAAGACTTAACTACTTAGACTACATATAATAACAATAATATGATTCATTCTCAAAAAAAGGGTACTACTACTATAGTACTACAGTCTATGGTACTACCCAATATAATTCACAAACCTAATACTTATAGGTTATCTTAGCATGTGAGATGTCTAGTCACCAGCGGACACTGGACAGTGAAACTAAAAAAATAACCAGTACCACTTACAAAATAATTTAAAATCCACTTGCCTTTTACAAAAACTAGGTCAACAAGTCAATGGCCAATGCACTCAACACTCTGAAAGTTTGGTAGCAGTAAGAAATGCCAGTCTCCAGACCAGAAAATAGCGAATTGTGTAGAATAATAATTTCTTATAGTCCAATCTAGGTTGGTGAATTAGGTGGGATTAATAAGCGGGAATGTCAAATGCAAGCGAAATGCACCTTCCGATGCAAGCCTATAGTAGGAAATAGTTGGCTAAATGGGGCAGGTGATTGACACATGTTAGTAAAATGGTTGGCAACACCCAACTCAAAAGAAAATTTATAGGGTTGTAGTAATGGCAAAATAATGTCGGCCAATAAGAAACAACATGCACCAATACTTTTGACCAATCATGTGATAACTAATGGGTGACCACCCGGGCGTTAGACCCAAATATGATAAATATCTGGCGATGCGGTTGGACCCAAATATGATAAATATTCACCAAATGATGATTGATCCGTCAGACGGGATCACCAAAAGGAGAAGATTTGCCACTAAAGTAATCCCTGCTAACCAATTCCTTGAGGATGATATGGAGAAGAATGTGAATTAATTAACCATATTTATAATAGCATTTAGAAAATTCATTCATTCTAAACACATACCATTATCCATAATAAGCTTTCAAGGGACTCCAAACCTACTTACACTATTCTCCATCAATAATTTGATCACAACTTTGCTAGTAGATGTTGATCTCTTTAGTTTTGTTGTCTATTAGTGTCAAACACTTAGCCATATAGAACATAGAGTTGGTTGGTCATCATTGTGACTAAGTCTCATCCAGAAACATAACACATAAGATCATGGATTGTGGAAATCTATTATCATTAGTATTATGCTGAGCTATAGAGGATCCGAGCAAGTCTATGGTCACTGAGTATCCCTATGGAAGCAAAGTTATATAGTGTACAGTGAATGTCGAGCAAATAATGTGAATATGTGTTGAGTCATACATAAGAAGCTGAGCTAGTAGAGGCCAATCATCAATAGATAGAATAATTATGACTGAGCATCAGGAACCATATGTGTCAAGTAACACTTTGTGAATAAGAATGTTTGGAATGACACTAAATATGAGGTAAACTATTTTTGGCTAACATGAAGAAAACATTTAATGATTATAGAGTTTGTTACACATTTTGGCATGGATCATTGATCTCTATGAAGGAAATTTAGCCGATTAGATCAAGAGGCAAAAATTGAAGCATCTAGATTGTCGATTATGTTCTAGAAAACTCTAAATATGTCTATTTAAGGGTAGATCCAAACCTTATTCCATGTGATGTGATGTAATGTGAATGTGTATGCGAATGAATTGTGTTTTGGGTGCTATAAGAGAAGTTTTGAAGAAATAAAGTATAGCGGCCAAGAGGAGCAAAGAAGAGATATATTAGATAGGAGATTGGATTAGAGAGTGAAAAGAGAAGACAATGGCAACTCTAGTGAAAGTGATATAGCTATAGTAAACCCATTAGAGAAGAAAAACATTTTGAATGAAGAAGTCAAAGGATTGAAGAGAGATCATGAATCCAATTAGTAAGACTATGTGAAGTGACTGAATAGAAAAAGAAAACTGAAGAAGACAAAGTCATGGCAGAAGAAGACAAAAGAAAAATGACTACCAGACTTGATGAAAGAACATCTGATGTGCAAAAGCTTACAAAAATTTAGATGGACATGATGAATCAACGGTTACTTGCAACTCCATAACTAAACATAAAGGATATAGAGATTGCAAATCTGAGATCACAAAGTGATCAACTAAGGAATGAGTTAAGTTATGAGAAGTAACTAATGGGGAGGATGAACAAACCTAGTGAAGCTATAAGATACTTTGAAGAATCGATGAGATCACCAAGGACACTTGTGACACCTTTAGACTAGGATATACCAAGCATTCTTCATCCACTAAAGAAGGAAAATTGTCCAAGAGTGGAGAGATAAGAAATACAAAGCCAAGGAACCAACCTACATGCTCTCATTATGGAACACCTAGCTTATAGACACACATCAAACATTTGCAAGAGCAAGATTGGTAAGTAAAATCCTAAGCCCAAGTTTACTGGAAATTGTTTTAATTGCAAGAAAAAGGCCATCAAGCACATGAATGTAGATCAAAGGTTAGCAATACACCTATTGCACCTAGATTTACGGGATATTGCTACAACTGTCAAAAATATGGACATAGAGCACAAGAATGCAGACCAAAGGAAAAATCTGACTAAACATCCAAGAAGCAAGGGCATCCACCTAAGAAAGGCAATTATCATAATTGGGATTACAACACATGATATGGTTGTCATTACTATACACTAGAAATGTGCACCACTCTAAAACCTTGTATCCAAGTGATTCCATGATTTGGAATGCTTAAAATGGCGGCCTAGAGCTCCGTATCCATGGAGTGCAAGTAAGTATTTTGAGCAATATGAATAGCTCTTGGCTAATCCATAGAGCCAGATTCCTTGCTATTAAACCATGCAATGGGAGGTTCTTTAGACAAGAGCAAGAATACAAGTGTCCACAAGAACTCTCAATCATGAAATGCAAGAATGAAACTAAGCTAGAATGATATGCAAAATGTAACTCGATTAAGCAAATGAGAGTGTTACAACAACCAATGCTAATTAAACTATGTGATTTAAGCTATTACAAGTTGAACTAAGCTACTATGAAAGATGGATCTAAGCTATTTTTCCATGATGATGAGAGAATTTAGACAAGAAGTAGAAGTTCTCCACAAGCTCTAAGAAGATTAATTGATAAACCTGCAACATAACAATACTCAAGAAAATGTGGATCTTTTGAGAAGGGGAGAGCCCTTTCTTTTAAAGGTGTATGGATGATCAAGATCAAGATCAAGGATGGATGATCAAGGGTGGGGGTTGAATTTTGGCATGATCCATGTGTAAGAGCAAGTCAACCAATGAAAAGGAAGTTGACTTTTCATGTGAGACAAAAGCCTTTTCTTTTAATTTGTAAATAGAAAGAGGACTTTATGTGTGCACATTTAGTGGGTTAGAAGAATGGAGTCTTTTATTTAATTAAAAGGGAACATGTTCTTTTAATCAAACAAGGACTTAGAACAATATAGTGAAACTAGAGGTTATAATCAAATTAATTGATTTTTAGCAATTTAGCCTAGAAAAATAATTAATTAATTTAGCCAAAATGCTGAGAAGGGGGCTAGTAGTCTAGATGACCATTTTTAGGTGATTACATGTGCCCCTCTTTGACTAATGTGTGATCAATTTGTGAACACATGATGCCAAATAATACATAAGCCAAGTAGGTAGCACTAGATAGAGAGATCTAATTCTGAAGAACAAAATGTAGAAAGAGATATAAAGTCTTGAATGTAAAGTCTAATAGCGATAGTACTGAACACTAGGATAGAAATGATCAAAACTCAAGAAGAGTACTAACACCAAGAAAAGTAGATAGATCGAGAGAAAATAAAAAGATCAAACATATACTCTTAAGAAATAGATAGCTGTAGCAAGCGATGATAGAGTATTTTTTCCCTGTAATGCCCTGCTCGGAGATCGTTGGAACAAGGGTCAAAATAAGCCAAGTTAATTTTTGTTTGTTTAAAGACAAGTATGAAAGCACGAGAAAACCATCATACATGGATCATAAAGATCGCAACGAAAGACTAACCAACAACCAACTACCAAAGATCTCCAAGCATCACCACTGACGAAAACATAAATAGGAAAACATAAGAGATCAACCAAGTTGAAAGACAAAAGCTGACTCCTGAAAATTGGCTAAGTCTGAAATCCTGAACCCCTGAAATTTTCTAGAATCTTTATCTTAGCTCGTAGAGGTTTGGAACCTATCTCAAAAGACTCGTCACATATATTACAATATATCTCAAGTATAAGTTGATGTAAATATACATCAACTTATACTTAATATATTATAAACCCCTTAGAAAATCTATTTTGAACTAGGAAGGTTTAAAACCTAAAAGGGTGTCCAAAACCAACTTCTAAACTTTTCTCAGGCAAGCCTATATAGCCCCTATTTTTTGTGCAAGGCCTATAGAGTACCAGATTCTCACACGAGGATGTGCAACACACCTTGCAAGAAACTACCATCCACATTAGAAAGTGCACCAAATGGCACGAAGAAGTACTTAACCCAACAACAAAATTGGTGTTGCATTTCGTGCAAGGAAGTGCCAAGCTGCATGAAGAAACCCAACACACCACGTGAGGACTTGCATTCTCATGCGAGAAACTACAAGTTTGCACGAGAATCTAGAACACCAAGCCAAAAAAAAATAAAGGAAGGAAACTAAAAAATGAATTCCTCCACACCGGGGAGTACCAGATGCACATTTCAAGGCAAGAACACTCAAACAATATTTGAAAGATGGAAAATTAGAAACAAAATCTAACCATCTAATCATACAGTGAAGGAAAAGAACAAAAGGGAAACATTGCAGAGTACTAAAAGCAACATCACAGTGAGCAGTACAAACAAACTAAATATGTGGTTCCTCCCAATTGTCAATAGCATTATAAGACCATCATGGGCCCTAGCCATCCCCTGCACATAACATCCCAAGCCATTGATTAGATCATCAGTACTATCATAATAGGGATGTCACTATTAAGCATGCTACAACATAAGCATAAGGAAATCTAACATGCTAGAAGTAAAGCATAAGATAATCCTACAAGTAGATAATATCACCTATCACATACTAATCAACATAATAAGGAAATGTGATAGTAACTTACATCATCTAGACATGATATACAAGCATTCTAATGAAAATATAAATCACAAGAAGGCATACTTTGGAATCTGAAGTACAGAGTGAAAACATCTAGCAACAACCACACTAGAACAAAGACCATCTCTATATATCGATCCCCAAGAGTGGTATAGGTAGCTATGCCTCTCAACCACATGGAACCCATAGGCCCATTCCCACCATCCTGATGGAGATAATGATCCAACCAAAAACACTTATAAAGCACAACATCCATGGCTAACACTCATGCTAGATAGTATGATGACTGAAACCAAGACACAGACAATGCATAAACTATAGGTCCTGGTCAGACAACTCAATGGGATACTAAATAAGGGTTGACATCATGGAGAGTCGCTTGGCATTGACAAGCCGAAGCTCAAATCATGCAGATACAACTCCCTAAATAGAAAGGCTCTCACGCATACATTTTATTATCTTACATTTTATAACCACCTAGTATTTTCCTTAGTTATCATTTGATTAAAACTTATGTGCGCCAACCCTCGAGAAATAAGCATTGTGTTACAAAAAAGAAGCCCCCTCTATATGCTACCCTACCCTACCCATGCTTATCCAATGATGAATACCAATAGGCATGCAAATTCCCAACCCAACCCTAATGATCATAATTTCCAGAAGTACCACAAAAGCTCAAGCCCCACAAGTCAATTGACAAATTTACGTGCATGTACTTGTGTGTGGCGCACCACCATCATGAAGATCATAACACAAGGACTGGATGAGAACATAAAGCAGAAAGTCACTCAACTGAAAACAAACTCAAGAGGATGGATGCAACACATATCCCAATGCAACATAAAAGTGCAATAAAGGTTTGACTGACATCCAAATGGATAATCTATTTCCACAACCCAACTCATGCCAAGAAAACTCGAGAAAATTGGATGGCACACAAAACAAGGTAAAAACCCCAAAAACTAAAAAAATTCCAAAATTAAAATCCATTTGGCCTTTGGGTGTAAAAACCCTAAAAATCCAAAAATAAATGAGTTCAGACATCGTATGTAAAAATGGCCAGCATAATAGCTCAAAACACCAAACCCTCATCTCAAAAATAGGGAAAATGTTCATACCCGACCAGTTGGGCAGAACCAACAAATAGAAATGGAGGGGAACACTATTTCTTAGCCTCCTAACATACTGCTACAAGAAACAGAAGTTGAAATAGAGCAAAAACAATAAAATGAGAAGGCCCTACTTAATAGCAATAGGGGCAAAAACTACAAATAGCCTCATAAAATAAATAACCTACTGAATCTACCAAAAGTGACAGCAAAGTAAGGTCTTCCTAAGGGAGATCCAATGAGACCAATCTCGTGAAAAACCCACGCTCATAGCTCCCAGATTAAGTAGAAATTGAATCCTTCAAAAGAGGATTCTCAAAAGAGCTCTCAATTTTTTATTTTTAAAAAGTGAGAAGTGAATAATAAAAAATCGTTTTCAATACTTATTCACTTTTTGAGTGAATAGTCGATTAGGGCACATAGCCAGTTAGACTAGCTAGACTCTGAATCAATTCAAATGAAAATAGGTTATTCTCTATAACGAGAACTCACCTAAGGAAAAGCTGCCAAAAATTAAATTCGAAAAGATTTAAAGACCAAAAATCGAAAATCACAAAAAATCACTAAACAATTTTTGCAACAATGAGAACCTCTAAATGCATAGACACGCTCACTGGTCTAATCACATAATGCAGATGAGTTAAAATTTATTAATCACTGAAAAGTTTTAATTTAAATAATTAAAATAAGGATACGTTGACCATACAGGGATGACATTGGTAAATATGAATAGCTGAATCACTAACTCCATGTGCCACTACTAGGAATATAAATCTTGCACACTAAAACACACGATCAAGTGCAATTGCATAATAATATCATAGCCAAAGCAATAAATGCATTAAATAACTAATTAGTCCATTTACATCACTCACATTTGCATAAAGCGTAAAGATACAAGAATGAAGTAAATAACCATAGCATGAAATCCATCACATAAAATAATCAGAAATATGCCCAAATACTAGATAATCAGATATCATCATAGATCTACTATCATCTCAAAATGGCATCAACATGCAAATATGATAAACTGAACAATATAGTAGTAAAGCATCTATGATACTGAATCAAAGTACAACATCTAACCCTCAAGTCATATCAAAATATAAATAACAATAAGAGTATCAAGTATCTCTTGAATCAAAATAGACAAGGTATAGATTGCAAACATAAGAGACACTACATGCCCCCTTGGGATCGAAATCAAAATGAGGTAAAGGAAAGGCAAAAATGAGCTAGATATGAGCAAACCCAGATACAGAAAGGTCCACGATGATAGATATATGATTAAAACCAAAGAGTGACCATAAAGAAGTGATAGGACACCTTAGTTTGACCAAAGTTGACTAGAAAGGATAAAAAGGTCAAATCAAGTATAAAACGATAATTTGGAAGTGTAATATGTGAAATGAAGTAGATATGAAGTGTAGAAATGGTGAAGACATGGAGAAATAAAGATGCCCCAATGAATATTCATAGATTAGACCTCAAAAGGTCAACCTAATTGCATAGAAGAAGGTAGAATTTTGAAATGCAATTTTGACTATCAAAATAAACTCAGATTTTGATTTTGATCCCGAAAATAAATCTAGGATGTCGAAATTGGCTAGGGTGCAATTTTTATGGAATTTTGAGGGGTTTGAAAAATGAGTCAAAATTAGGTCAGATGACTATATAAGGGGTCCAAGGGTCATTTTCAATTCATTTGTCTTTTATAGTTTTGAGAGCTTTTGAGTGATTTGGAGAGAGAAAATGGCTTTAGCAGGCATTCCAACTCACCAACATCGTTTCAAGCATAGCTAGTTGCAGAACTGGCCACCTAAGTATGAGGCACCGATGAGCTATAATTTTTTTTTCACTTTTTTGTAGCATTTATTGCATTTTTTGGTGTTTTAAGGGTTTTGAAATTTTTTTTTTGCAATACTTTAAAAGTATCGCACAAATACTTTAATAAATATCACATGATACTTTTGTCAAACCAAAAGTATCGCATGACTTTACAAAGTGTATAACCCTAGATATACCTAAATATCATCTCACATGGTGCAAAATGTCACCCAGGCAAAAAGTATCACCCGAGTATTATAAAAAGTATCGTATGATACTTAATCAACACAAAGTATCGCCTGTGTTGGCTCTTGATTTAACAATTTTCAAAATGACCAAGAAACTAGACGAATGCATCTAAGGCTAGCAACTTCCTATGATGAATGCACCTGAATGCAGTCCTGGGCGAACTTTAAGGCATAACTCCTTCTTCACTTCAAGCTCTGCTAGACCTAGGCGGGTTAACCTTCAGGTTCTGAGATATGGTACCTATGCATTTAAAACATAAATCTGAACCTATTAACACAAATGAAAACCCCTTATTTCTCCTAATAACTCATGTAGTTACACAGATCTATAGTAGCTAAATGCAAATCTATGAAATTCATAAGTTGAGTGAGGGTTAGACTATTCTAGCTCTTCAACATAATAGGGAAAGAATGTTTGATTAATAATGTTGAACTCAACAAATCCTCAGATATGCAGCAGTAAGACTTAATGATCCTATAGCTGATCAGTGCCTAATCCATTGGGAAATTCCATGAATCAATCACACACATATGGATATCTGATACTTATGTATATATTTAGATATATGATCTATCTATTTACCTTATAAATAAACATTTGTGCTCAATCCAAACCTCATTCTTACATGATATCCTTCTCAATAAACCTGCAACCTTGTTGATTCACTGAAGCATTTACATAACCCCTTGAGTTACAAGCAACATTAAGACAACATATAGCCTTAAGGGACTGCAACTACAATCTAGGCTCTTTGTTCAAAGATCGTAAAACATTGAAGCTCACTAAGATAGGAGACAATATTCAAGATGAAACTCAACCTACTATTCTTTATATTAATTTCTTTGAAATAATACAACCATATGCATGAAATGAAAATATGAAAACACCTAACAGCTCTAAATTATCTGCATTATCCTTCCTAATGATGTTCATGTGAGAGAATTATGCTAAAAAATATGGTGTCTCAATATTGAGAATGCACCAAGATTGGAACCAAAATGTTGGTATCGCAGTAGTGTGCAAATTTTCTCCAAAAGACTATAACCCTTACAATGAAAGAAAGATTGAAAGATATAGGAAAGAAGGATGAATTCCTAGATTTGATCTATGCCTGACATGTGTCCACTTGGAATTCAATCCCTTGCAATTGAATAACCTCTCTCTTCCTTCTTCCATCTCGATCTGATTTGGTTTCATCATTACTCTATAACTAATTTGAAAATATCTTCTATTTAATGATGATATCCTTTATGCATCCAAAATATCTGATCTGTCTCAGTAAATGCTGGTGAAAATTTGAGCTTTTACTGAATATGGGTGACCAATTTTGACCTTAATTGCATTTTCATTGCCTTTTGCTCACATTCAGGTCATTTCGATGCTAAAAATCAAAATTGAACTTTGATACTTGAAATTGGTTGCAAGATAGGAATTTGAGAGAAAACCACTTATAGCTCGAATAGACTACTTCCTGTGCAAAAACTAACCTCATATTTGAAAAATTCAATTTCTCTCAATTTTGGCGATATATAACATTGCATATTTGTCTTATTAGGAACCTCCATAAAGCCAGTTTGAAAAATACCCCTCTGTTATAACTATCAGGTCTACATCCTTTAAATTTTAAAATTTCAAAATATTTGAAATTATCTAAAGTTCAAACTTTAGAAAAGAAATGCCCTTTTGAAATTTTTTAAAACTTGACGTGCATTCTGAGAAATAATAAAAAATAATATTTTTTATTATTTTTTCAATTTTCTCCATACCCTTTGAATCTGGGTTCAAACCTCCATTGACCAAGCATTTCTACCATGTGGCAGCCTCTGATTGGCCCACCAACTCACCACATCATAATCTAGATAACACTTGCTTCATTATCACCAAGTCATCATCCAAGCGGGGCCTGCTGACACGTGTTAGTAGCTCGCAATCTTGCATTTGTTATCTAGCATGCATCTTTGTCAAGCGGGCGTGTGCTGACCGTCAGATCATGAAATGTGTCATGATCCTGTGCTTTGTTGTTGATCTTCTCATCTGCGCCACCTCATCACCAGCCGAGACCCACACCATGTGGCGGCATCTCGTAATTCTGCACTTTTTATCTTTTGGGAAACTTCCCCAAGTGGGGAAGCACCAGCCACAAATCAAGACACATGGCATGATCCTGGGCATTGGGAATTTTTTGACACCACATCATCATTTTTGCGCATTTGTTCAAAATTAGGCATGGATGACCTGCCAGTTGACATCATCAGGCCCTATATGCAACACAGACTTCCAAAAGCTGTTGGACTCTAAGACATTTAAGTTTGGGTGTGCAAGTGTATTTAAAAATATGAAAAAGACCTCCCATGGAGAATGTGGGATAATGGCTCTACGCTTTTACTCCACTACTCATTCCTTGACGTCTATTCTGTACATCTTTAGACCTGTAAAAGTGTCTCCCCATCTTTACTTTCATCTTCATAGGGATTGAGCATGCATTTATCATTTAAAACAATCATGGAATATTTGCATCCCAATTTTGTTTGCTTCACTTCTCTGTAATGAAATTCTCTCACCTTATTTTCACCCCTAAATAAAAGTCTTTCCGATTTCCATCCACCATTTGCAGTGTAACTTTGTCATTTGATAGAAAATTGGGGAAAAATGAGGCACAATTTGAAGAAAGAAGATCAAAGAAAGAAAAAATATCTTCAGAAATGGGAATCGTAGAGTACAATTTGTTTACCGTTAACATCTTTGTGTCTATAAAGCCATTGGTCATATGTAGATGAGATAATGAGTATTCTTCCCTAAGCAGAAACTCAACTATTGTGGCAATCATGTTCACTATCTGCACGACTTCATTTATTAGAACACCCCACCTCTTCAATGCATCATTGCCTCTTCATGGCTGACCCTGCTTAAAAAATGTGGGTATCCCCTTTTAGAAAGCCACGGATGACCTTTGTAGTTTCTTCCTTCAGTGTGGGACACCTGTTCATGCCGCCTTCCTCTGTTATGCTATGTAGATTCATTTGCAACTATGTGCTTGCCTTTCCCTTTGCATGGGATTTTCCCTTGACTAGCATAATCTACCTTCAACGTGCCTTCTTGGTGTCGGATGATCTCTTATTTTCACAGTGCACATCAAACCATTTTCCATTGCAGGGATCATTGCCTTTCCAAGAGGCAATTCTATGATTTGTGTCAGCTGAGGCCTTGAAAGCCATCAATGCATCATAGTTGGTAGTAACTTAGGATTGAGAAACTCTATAAAGGGGAAATAATACTACTAAGAGTACCATAAATATTTGTAAGGTAGCATAATTGACAATCTTTTGGTTGATAAATCTATTCTCTCAATGCTTAAAACCCCCAAAAGTGTTATAGCAATTTGAGAGTCAAAAAGACTTTAAAACTACATTTGCTAAATCCTTGTGGAGCAGCAAAAGCATTGATAATAGCACATTCTCTAAATTCTTGCCCATTCACTTTCACATGGAGCTCCTTCTTAGGCCTATGACTTTGCTAGTTACCTTATATGGTTTTTGGCTTCTACTTCTTCCAATACCCCCCTTTTGGACTTACATTTTTATACTCTTTTCATCAAAATAAGTACCCATATGATTCGAATGCAAATAAGATTCTTATCAAGGGTATAGAAACTATGCCTGTTGATAGGATCACAACCTTTGAGAGTATTTATGAAAAGATATTTATTATTCTAATATCATTTAGTCGGGCCTTGAAGTGGGTTCGACTAAAAAAATAATTCTTTTCAAACGCCTGAAATGCCAAATTGATTTGTAGAACATATGACATTGATTTGAATCAGAATCCATCACTGAATAATCATTAAAACTCATTTTATCACTTATCTACAAATTTTGACTTTCTGCTAACAGGGCTTGTTGGCTGGCTTTAAAAAACTAATCCAAACACCTGACCGGCTCTAAAAACTGGCATTAATTCTTTGTTCTGCACTCTTTCACCCTGTCGAATCTTGTCTCATGAAAATTTTAGGGTCAAAAGATATTCACTGTCGAAGTTGACCTCTCAGAACTACCTGCAAGCAAACATGTCAGAAAACACTAAACTAGGTTTAGAATCAGCTTAAAAAACTTGGCAAATGAGTACATGAGAAAATGAAACTCAGGGCATTGGTTCTTTGTCACAAGGAGAATATGGATTTACGATCTGGGCATATGATGAATAACTAGGTGCAAATGGCAGATGATCAAAGTGGGCTACTTAGATTTTGCTGATTTAAACAATGTCAAGAAATCAATTTTTGCAAATGGAATGGACCTAGAAAAGTGTGCATATGGATTCATCAAGACTTGCAACTATGCACACTTAAAGTATTTTTAGAGTACTACATAGCGATACAATCCATTTGATCTAGGCAATTATGGATCTCAAGTTATGATGTCACGAACAGGGGTACCAAACAATTTGCATTTGTTGACACCAGTAAAAAGATAGAAATTGTGTTTGGAATCACGTTTGAAAACTATTCAAACGAATTTTTCATAAGCTAAAACTTGAAACATAACAAGTCTCTGATGTCTAAAATGAAATGAAAAAGGAATTTTAGAATTTTGGTCAAGTAATCAAAAGTTATTACAGGCCAAACAGGGCTTCCTAGAATTCTGAACATTTCATATCAGCATGACATTGATAACTGACCAACTTTGAGGGATTCAAACCTAGGCAAAAAAACTCAAAATGACTCAAAAATTGAAACATAGGCTCTCTAGTATGGACACTAAACACTCCCAAAGTGGTGTGTCATGAAACATTACTGGGTGCAAGATATTCAATTGCAAACATGGCCTCCTGTCATTATTTGACACTTAGGGTAAAGTGCAGATTTGACAATGCTCAAAACAGGACTTCACGAAATCACTCGAAATGACAATTTAACTTCATAGAACACTTAGATGCACTGAATGCAGGGTGTTAGAAACATTATACACCTCATGGGGCTCAAAGGTACAGTCGAGTACAAACTCATCAAAAAGCATTTATAGGGTTCAAAGTGATTCAAAATTTGAAATAGATGCTCAAAATGGGAATGCAATTTTGAGCGCCAACAACCTGCACATAGTAAGAAGTGTCGTACGATCTATTTTTGATCTTTTTATGCATGTTTGAGAATTTTTTTCTATCATTCTACTTGGTTGATGATGTTTATAGCATATCCTAATGTTTCTAATGTTCTTTTGACTTAGTTTTTTAGATTTTTTTTCCTACGCTTCATATCGGGCCCCCAAAGTGGTGGAGTTGTGCATCCTTCAACATTTAAATGATGATGAGAAGGCTGTTGTATTAAGCATGGGTCTAAAGTGGGTGACACACATGCCCCACATATGAGCGAACCACGAATTACTAAGTACTTTAGCTGAGTGGTGGCACATCAAGCACAACACTTTCCATCTACTGACAGGTGAGGCTACCATAACCTTAGAGGAAGTATACATATCCTTCATGTGCCATGTTATGGAGATATGATGAGTTTTATGTTTGGTTTCTCATTTGTTTTTAAGTTTCTGATATCCATATGAGATGTACTGACACAAGTTTTTGCATGTCACAGGTTTATTATGATTAAATCCCGACAAAAGGGAGACTAGCAATAGTAGTTCAACAAATATTTTGAGATGTGACCATCTTGGATCATCACTTGAGCTAGGAGAGGCTCACAGATGAGTATAGGGTTGAGTATCTATTAGCTTTCCTTTTGTGCTCGCTGGTTTCTCAAGCTTTGGTTACCGGCAGGGGCCAGAAAGGCTTCCCATTAGGATGGGGCAGACTAGTAGTAGATTTATTGGGGTAGCCCTAGAGGATGGCATGGGGACCTATGGTTCTTGCATATATGTATCAGAAGCTTCATGAGATAGTTTACCAAGAGGGGCAAATATGGGCATGTGGTAGTGTGTTGGCCTAGATATGGGTGTGGGAGCATATTGTCATGAATTGACCCAAGGTGCAACCATGAGAGCATAGTGAGCCCTTCATTTTTAGGTATATAAGGTTCATTCCATAGAGTCACAATGGAGTTGTGACTTACTACCAAATCCTCTTTGATGAGCTCACTTTTTATGTTTGGTGGCCATCCCATGAGTGCCACAAATGGTCTGATGCATGGGAGCTCAAGCATATACACTATAGTCAACTACTAGTTGGGAGACATTTAGAGATAGTGGAGCATTTTGTCATCAACTGATTACATCATCAATTTGGCTAGCAATAGGGGATCTCAGTGGAGATCACCACTTATGCACATTCATGATGAGGATGCACATGGTTGGCTACCCATGCTAGATTATTAGGCTACTTTGAGGGATACAATAGCTTTGATGCTGGAGCCTTGAGATTAATGCCCAAACATGGAAAATGTAAGAGCAAACCTGACGTATATGTATGAGATGCAAAGGACTACTTTCTCTAGATTCACATGATCAAATGCTCCACTCGTGGTAGTAGGACAGGGGGAGATGGAGGAGACATTGACTGAGGAAGGGGTGGTAGGCACATGGAGGTCAAGAGTAGTTCCTAATTTGGTGGGAGGAGACAAATGTAGGCCTAGGACATGAGAGAGAAGGAGGAGGATGAGGAGGAGCATCCACTAAGATGTAAGGGAATGTGGTGGGAAGAGGCACAAAAAGAGTAGCCTATTGAAGGAGATGGAGAGGAGGAGATCGCAATGCTAGGATCTAGGCCCTAGAGGCAAAGCTATAGGGGTTGAGGACAACCATAGTGGTTGGAGAGAGATCTCTGAGCATAGGCTGACAAGAGAGAGAGATCTATGAGGGATGATTTAGAAGAGGCTCGATGGGAGGTGGAGTGACAGACAAGTAGGATGACCTACTACCATTGCATGCATATTATGGTAGTTTCAGTAGACTGACGAGTACCTATATACTCAGGGAGGGCTGGTAGATTAGATTAGACACCATTGAGGGCACTAGCGACTCCTCCCCAGGCACAACCTACTCATGAGGGGAGAAGCCAGTTAGGTCCAAGATGATGTTTTGATGACAATTTTGTTGTATGATATGTATTTTTAGACATTCATCCAGATTTTGGACCCCATATTGTATATGTACTATGATACATTATATATATATATATATATATATATATATATATATATATATATATATATATATATATATATATATATATATATATATATATATATATATATATATATATATATATATATGAGATACCAGATTCAAGTGATATTCTTGTGTACTTGCCTCATTCTATGAATGTTGTATATGGATGTTTCAACATTTTTTAGTTTATGTTTCCATGTGGTTTTTTAGTTTCCTGCTCATGTATGCTTAGTTTTATGTGAATGTTGATATGCTCATTGATATCTCTCACGTATAGTTTTAACTCTCATGTGTATGATGTAGATTTGTGTTTTGAAAATATAATACTTGGATAGATTAGACGTGATTTTTAGATTAACCCCTTGTGATGATAGGAAGGCAAATTGAAAGATCAAGAGGATGAAAATACATGATCGAGAAGAAAGTGAAGGACACATGAAAGCAAATAGCTAATATGTCCATTTGAAAAATGAAGAGAGAGCTCCCCCTATATGCAGAAATGCAAGACTAAGATAAAATCAGCCTATGATGCAAACTAGTATGAAAAGCAGTTTGTAGGAATCAAACCTAAGAATCAAAGATATGTAAGTCAAGATGGCTATGCAATTACATTCCCTAGGTTTAATATAGCAAGATTACACCCGTATCAGGGCATAAGTGCTAAGATAATCCCTGATGAGCCTTTAAAAGGCCATTATTTTGAGAACCTTTTATCTTGTTTTTCAAACAATTATCTTGCAAGAAACATTTTATGACTCTATGGTTTAAGCAAAAGAACTAATGTTTTTTTATAAATATACTATCTATATGTTAATACATGAAGATTGTAGTATAGATTGTTTAGATATGTTGTGTTTGCTTAAATCTATGAATTTCTATGGTTTAATGAAGGAATATTACATGTGGATAAATATTTCCTCATCCATGCTATGTTTGGGTAGGTTCCTTCCTGTAGTCGTAGGACTTACAAGAGTGATAATTTGAACATTATACCTTTTCTAACATTGATGATGAAATGAATATATGTATGCAAAAGTTATTGCATTTAATGTTTTGTAGGTGTTTTCCATGCATATAGAAGACAACATTTTAGTATTGAGTCAAAGCTGACCATATGATTGATGAATCAATGTGTAAGCAGAGTATTGTGTGAGTTTTGTTATGGTAGCACATGAAGATAACTTCCTCAACCTGCTATATTCTTGGAGAAGTTAAAATGTAGTTAATAGTGTTTCTATTATAAAATGTATGATCTGTAATTAATCCTCATTGATGGATTGATCATAATAGTAGGAAGTTGTTGTAGCTTTCTTTTAAATAATTTTTGTTGTAACCTTGAAAAGAGATTTTTTCCTAGTTTTGACCAAAAGGAAGATAGAATAGATTGTTTTGTTCAGTAGTGTATAATCTTGTTTTCAAATGTAATATCTTATTATGAATGAATAGAATATAGAGTTCAAGTTTCCAACTTAAGACTTGATCATTTTTCTATTCACTCATCCAAGGGGGCCCACTTGGTGAGTGAACTACTTTATTAGAATAGATTTTATTTCTTTGATTGTTTCTTTGCAAAGTAGACTTCTGCTATTCCTATAGCCATTGTTAACAAAATCATTGAACTATTGCTGTAACATAGGTACATAAATATATTTACTATTTCCAGCATTACTCTAAGCTTCAAGGCAAATGTCATTTCAATTCCTAGCTTAGTTTCCTTCAGCATTTCTTTCCTGTTGTAGTTGTAATGACTTAAAGACTTTTCAACCACTCTCTCAAGCTTACACTCTCGAGTTGATAAATAAAATGAAGTCAATATGTTATTCTTAGGAAAATACATGATTTTTTCTAATCATAGAGTTGATGTAGAAGGATGCCCAATCCTTTGCTTCTAAGGTGTTTAGCTGACCGACCAACCCTTGAGTGTGATCTTGCGAAAAAAGACAAGGATGATATGTTGTAGGTTAAAAATGTCAAGTAGGAAAAGAACGAATTCTCTAAAACACTTTAGACTAACAAGAATACCCACAAGCATAAAGCAAGTAAAACATGCCCCATGCCCCCAATCTTCTAGTCCATGACATCCTTGAATGACTATTAGGGAGGGAACACTCAACAAAGAAATGGTCATTAACAACACATAAAGAAAGATAAAGTTCATCGTAGCTTAGTAGGTTTAATGTTTAAGTGTGTGTGTGTGCCACGTGGCCATTTCTTCAAGACTTGAATATGATAATGAGAAATATCACAACATCCTAGTCTATTGGTAGAATATCCAAAAAGTGTTGCGAAACACTTAATGTCAAGGGGAAAGTGTTGAGAAACACTATTTTGTGATTTGCCAAAGAAACCCTAATGCACAAGGAGACATAAGTAGTCATGCCCCTCAGATGAGGAAAAGAGATAATTCCAAGCTAGGAAATGTGTTGTAGAGTGGATGGAAGAGATTGATAGACATAGGTGTGAGGGTCTCAAGTATTGCCTATTTCTAGGTTTTCACCGATTGGCAGATTTTTTTAGGACTTTTTTCTTTTTCTTTTTGTATTTTTGTATTTTTTTGGTGATACATCAAAGTTCCTATTTCTAGGTTTTCACTGAGATGATCAAATTTTTAGGGTATTCTCTGATTTTTAGAATTTTTTTAAGATCAATGGATATATACAAATAGTTGAGCTATGAGCCTCAAGCATGTAATTTCTTCAAATGTAGAATATTGATGGGCTCAACTAATTGTTCCCCTTTAGGAGTAGAAATTTGATAGGCACCATATCCAAATTTTGTTGTTACAATGTAAGGACCCAACCAATTAGGCTCAAATTTCCCTTTTTGCTCTCTGTTATGCTAATTTTTGGGATTTTCTCTAAGCACAAGCTCACCCACTTGGAACTCATGGGGATGAACCTTCTTGTTGTAGATAGTAGATATTCACTTTTGATAAGACCTCATATGGTCAAAAGAAGCCTTACAATGCTCATCAAGGGTTTCTAGCTCTTGTATCCTCATAGCCCTATGATCTTCATCAATTATCAACCCACGTAGGGAGACTTGTAGTGAGGGAATCTCAACTTCTAAGGGCAAGAAAAACTCAAAACCATAGACTAATGAAAAAGGTGTAGCCCCTTTAGGAGTATGAATGGTGGTCATGTAAGCCCATAATACCAGATTGATCTATAGATGCCAATCTTTTCATGATTTGTGAACCATTTTGTGTAAGATTTTGAGGAATGTTTTATTAGAGACCCTAGCTTGGCCATTTCCTTGGGGATAGTAGATTGAGGACCAATGTTGTTTGTTCTTCAATTTCTTACACAACTATTTTAGGTCCTTGCTTTTGAATTATCCTTCATTATTAGTAATAATGGAGGATGAGATGCCATGGTAACAAATAATGTGGTTGAGTATAAATAAGATAACATGTTTCCCTAAAACACCAGATAGAGGTATAACTTCAACCCATTTTGTAAAGTATTCAGTCACTATGATAATAAACTTGTGACCATTGGATGAACTTAGATGAATCTTTCCTACCAAGTCAAAGACCCATTACTGAAATGGACGATGTGTAACAGAAGGTATGAGCTCACGTCTAGGAGCATGAATCAAGTTATCATGAAGCTGACATTTCTTACAAGATTTAGCATATCAAATAGTGTCAACCTTCATGGTTGGCCAATAATAGCCTGCCCTAAGTAGTTCCTAAGCAAGCGTAAGACCATTGGAATGTGCCCCACAAATGCCATCATGGACTTCAACTAATGCCTTTTCAAACTCTTCTGGCTCTAGACACATAAGAAGCATTTTGTCTAGATCTTTCCTATACAAGTCACTAGAGACCAGGGTGTAGTGCAAGGCATTGCGAAGGAGTTGGCATTTTTGGTTTCATGTGAGATTTTCAGGAACAATATGATCACATAGGTAGGAGAGAAAGGTGGAATAGAAAGATAAATCATGATAAAAAATGGTGTAGATCACATGGTTATCAGAGGAGTCATAAGTGGGGTGACATAATTCTTCTACTAGAAAATCAAAACGTGATTCATGTTCTTGTAATTGGAGAATAAATGCTAGGATGGCCATAACATCTGTAGCCTTATTTTTTTCTCTAGGAATTTGTTGAAATGTCACAAATGTGAAATAGTTATGTAGACCATCAATCAACATCTTATAAGGTACCAACTTGTCATCTTTGGTTGGATACTCATTGTTGACTTGGTTTATGAGAAATTGGGAATTTCCATAGATATGTAGCTCTATGACCCTCCATTCTAAAGCCATTTTAATCTCATTTGTTAAAACCTCATACTCAACAATATTTTTAGTGTAAGGAAATAGAAGTTTGTAAGACTTTGGGATTCTGTAACCATGAGGTGTGACAAACAGAATGCTTGCGCTAGCCCATTCTGGGTATGAGAATCATCAAAGAACATCTTCCAAGTTCTTTCAGTGATATACATGATCAAAGTATCTAGAAACTCAATCTATATAGGCATTATATCTTCTAATGGAAAATTAATTTGTTGGTTAGCTATGGATTGCCCCTTGATAGCTTTGTGTTCGATGTACCGAATGTCAAATTTAGATGGAATCATCATCCATTTATCTAGATGGCTGGTAAGCTCAAATTTACACAATAATTTTTTTAGGGGATGAATTTTAGCAATGAGATGGACTGTGTGAGCCAACATATAGTGTCTAAGCTTTTGGGAGGCAAATACCATTGCAAGGCAAGCCTTCTCAATGTTATTTTAGTTCATCTCATAGACCAACAAAGTGCAACTGATGTAGTAAATAATACACTCTTTTCCAATTTCTTCATTTTGTGCTAAGTGTGCTCCTAGGGAAGAGTCTGTAGCTGAGATATATAGAATCAAAGGTTTTCCTAAGATAGGTGGCATTAACACTGGAGGTTTATCCAAATATGATCTAATCTAAACTCTTCATTTTAGATAGATGTGGAGCCTTTATGCAAGCTCTTAGTGAAAGATTGAGCTTTATCAACTAGTTGAGAAATGAATCTCCTAATGGATTGCAAATTTCCTTGAAGACTTCTTAATTGACTTATATTCTAGGAGGAGGCATTTCCATGATGGCCTACACCTTTTTGGGATCAACTTCAATGCCTTTTGCTGATATGATATAGCCTAACAATTTGCTTGACGTGACACCAAATGCACACTTTTTGGGATTTAGCTTAAGCTAAAGTTGTTCCATACTATCCAATACCAAAGTAAGGTCATCAAGATGTATATTTCTTTGTTTAGATTTGGCCAATGTGTCATCAAAATAGTCTTCCATGTTTTCGTACATTATATCGTGGAAGATTATGGTCATGGCTTGTTGATAGGTAGCTCCTGGATTCTTTAACCCAAAGGGCATGACGTTCCTAAAAAAGGTACCCCTTGCACATGTAAAACATATTTTTTCCTGATCTCGAGGGGTGATTTTGATTTAGTTCTACCTAGCGGATTTGTCCATTAAAGAGTACATCTCATAACCCACACTCATATCCACTATCATGTCTATGTTAGGTACTAGAAAATCATCCTTAGGGAATGCTTTATTTAATTCTCTAAAATTGATGCACAGTCAAATGGAATTATCATGTTTATACATAGGTACAACATTGGAGATCCATTCTGCATAATCAATGGCTTTGATAAAGTTTGCATATAGGGTTTTTTCGAGTTCTGCCTTGACCAAAAGGGCCACATGTGGGTGCATCTTCATCAACTTCTATTTAGCAGGCTTGCCACTAGGAGAAATAGATAGATGGTGCATAATTAGATCAATTTCAAGTCTATGGATATCTAAGTAGGTCCAAGAAAAAATGATTTTCTTTTCTTGAAAGAACTTAGTGAAGTTCTCTTTTTCTTCAATTGATAGAGATTGGGACACATGAATGATTTTATGAGACTCTTCTATACCCAAGTTGATAGGTTGTGTGGGTTCGATGAGAACTAAAGATCTATCCTAAAAATAACTTGGGAGACTACCAAGCACCTCATCCTTAGGTGCCTTGAAGAGGCATTCACTCTTGGATACATCTTTATTTTTACTATTTTTGTGGTTCAGATACCACAAAGTGGTTTTTGCCATCTAAATACTTTTATTTTGATTTTATGATTGAGGTGCTTGATATTTGCTTCTATCTTGTTGACCATGAGTTCACTATGGAAGATGCCACATGTTCGATAGCATTGAGGTAGAAAGTGATCTCACAGTCATTTTGGAAAGATGGTATTTCAGGTCTTTGATGTTGAGCATACCAATCTATGAGATTAGGGTGAATTAATGAGAGGGATGTGGAGGCTTCAAGATTGTTTATGCAAAAGGATTCATCTCTAGTGACATGAGAGGTCAAGCCTATATTGAAAGTTACAAAGGAATCCATATCAAGAATAGACATAAAGGGATCAATGTGATCTACTAAAGCAGTTTGTGAACCAAACTCATCAGACCCTATATTAGACTCTTCAACTACATTCAGTTGGGTAGAATAGGCATGGATAACACCAAATCCTAATTCATAAGAGGCATCTGAGAGACTTTCCCATTCATACTCACTAGAATTTGTACTCTGGTTCCTAGCAATCAAAGAGAGCAATATTCTCTCTTGTCCTTCCTTTGTTTGAGTCCTCATGGTTAGACTCATCATGTTCATGTTATATAGAAGTAGAAGCTTCAATATCATTGGAGGTAATCATTGATTCTTCTCCCAAAAGGAGAAAAGTGGGAGGTGTAGAATCCTCTTCTTGTAGGACAATTATAGAAAAAGATGGTTCATCATCCTCTGATTTACTAAACATGGGAGCTCTTCAATCAAATCTTGCTAATTCATCTTCTAGCCCAAAGCCTAGGCTGACAAGTATCTCTAGTTTTACAACCCTCAATATGACTTAAGGGTTCTATGAGAGATTTTTTGTTATTAGTTAAGGAATCATGGCCTTGATAGCCCATTTTTTATAGAAATTTGTATCCTTTCCCATAATTCTTAAGAGAGATAGGAGTAGTGACCGTGACTTCCTTCACATCTTCCTCTTCCCTATATATCAAATCTCTGATAGCTTGGTCTTCTTTTTATACTTCTAAGGGAATTCAAGATTGAACAAAGGTGCCAAAAATGGTCATAGAAAAATTAAAGGGCTTCAATTTGGCAAAAAAATTTCTGTAAGATTGAGGAGAAATCGATAGAGTAGCAATAGAATCCAAAGTATACTCACCCATACCTAGGCTCATCATTTTCAATTTTTGCTCACACTCTATTAGGGACGATTTAAGCTCATGAGAAGAGTGATTGTGAGGAATGAGTGTATCAACAATAGATAGTGTGTTGATGGACATTGAGTTGTCTTTGAGGACAACTATCTAAGTACCATTGAAAGGAAACTTTATACACTGGTTGTATGTAGATGGTATTGCTTGCATATCATGAATCCAAGATCTTCCTAGCAACAAATTATACACATATGGGATGTCTAAAACTTATAAGACCACATCTTTTTTAACTAGGCCAATGTAGATTGGTAGTACAATGAGACCTTTAGACAATATTTTGACCTCATCATAGGCTTTGATGGTGATCTTTCTCCTAGGGTCGATGGAAAATTCAGACATGCCTAGTTGTTGGATAATGTTGAAAGAGATAATGTTTAACCTTGTCCCATTGTCTATCAAGACTTCTATATATAGGGTGAGATTATGGGGATGACTGAGAGAACTATCATCTTCTTCAAAAAAATTGAGGTAATGAGGTGAAGAAATGTGATTCACCATAGCTTGGAACTACTCTGTGTTAATATTTATGGGGATATTGGTGGAGTGTGAGGCTTTTTCAACAATACCCTTATGCAAAGGAGATAACTCTAACAATTTAGAGATGGATATTTGTGTTGGGGTTCATTGAGCTGACTAATAAGATCATAAATAGAGATTGCTGGGGTAGCTACTTGTTTAGACAATGAAGAATTTTTAGGATCATTGAAAACTTTAAGGATGAATATTGATTGCCACCTAGTGACAATATTAAGCGGCTCACCATGCGAGGAGGAAGATTCTACCACACTAAGAACTACCTGTTGGCATTCTAGTCATGTTTTTTATTAGTGACATACACTTATTCATCTTGTGAGCATATACTAAGCTTATTGTATAGTTAACAGTGTTAACCAAGCATTTCAGTTGCTACTGAGTCCTTTGGACATATTTTAGTTTGCATTGAGCAGTTACTATATGGTGATGATCAGTAGTGTATGCCAAGTGTATCATTACAAATTGAGTTGTGTAGTGCTTATTGAGTTCACATTTGATGTGATGTAAGTCTATTATTAATCGAGCTCACAGTGATAGTGTTGATCGAGCTATGCAGTGAGAATCGAGTGATTCAGTTTGTATGCCGAGTTTTATAGTATACGTCAAGTCACCAGTGTAGACTGAGTTCAAGACTACTTGAAAGTGATTATTATGGATTGAGTTTCTATGTCTACCGAGTGCATGATGATGCCGAGTAGTAATAGTGGATGCAAAGTATCAGAACCTCATCGAGTCAGTCTTCAAAACCTAATTTTCTACACTTTGGTCGACTCTGTAATATTTGTGTAAACTTGAATTATGGCCAACTTTGTAATTGTATAATTGGATTAGTATAAATGTAATGTAGTGTATCACATTCAAATGAAGAAAGAATGAAAGTAATGTAATAATTAGAGAAGAGAAAAAGAGTGAATTACAAAGGCTACAATAGTATAAGGAGCAACAAAGATTTATCTATCATAGCAAGGTGATTTGTACACTCTGAGGAATCTCATTCAAAAAACCAAGTTGCAAATCAAAGATTAGATACTACTTCATCCTAACAGGTTGATCAGTTAAATCCTTTAACAAGGTAGACCTAACAATCTTGTGTAAATCTCTTTACTAAGTGCATACTTCATTGTATGTTTGGAAATCCTTTTGCAAGGTGGACCTAGCAGTCCTTATTGCTCCTAATAGGGCAGATCATCAGAAGTGATCATTGTAAGCCTTAACAAGTCAACTTTGTACTATAGTAATAAAGATTGTGGGTATCATCCCCACCCTAGTTTTACTTTCTATTTGGAAGGTTTCTAGGTCACCCAAATTGTGTGTCAAAAGTGTTATGTATGCTTTAATGTTTTTAGTTTCTCATGCATGCAAATAGATTAGAATACTCATGAAGGATTAATTTTTAATTAAGGATTAAGATTTATTGGATACTAATTCACCCCTCCCCTCTCAGTAACTTAGCCTATCATAATATTTCCAACAATTGGTATCAGAGCTTTATAGTTCTCAGAGAAAATTTTAACAACTTGAACACAGATCAAAGGCTATGGAGGTATTCAGACTTGACAAGGCTATTGATAATGAGAAGCTAGATTTTGAATTGGTTATTAGACAACTCAAGAAAGCAAAAGAGAAACTCTCTCAATCCCTGAAAATAAGAAAAGATCTTGCAATCCAGATGAATGATCCACTCTACATTGAAGAAATAATTGAAGACATCCACTCAGGCAATTCAGATGAAGCTAATGAAGCAATCAAAGAAATTTTGGAAAAGAATAGTACTCTTCAAGAAGAAGTAAGAAAACTAAAAAGAGAGCAATAAATTTAGTCAGTAAGATTGTGTGAAGTCATGGAAGAGAAAAACAAGATAAGAGAAGAGATAGAAGGAAAGAACAATGAAATTCAACACCTATCCCTTCAGCAAGCAGACTTTATTGATCAACTCACCAATGCAAATGAAGAAATCATAAATCTAAGATAAGAAAATGAAAGATTGTAGAATTATCTAAACATTGAAAGGCAAACCAATGAAAGAATGATAAAATCTCAAGCAAACATGAATCAATTGAATGAGCAAAGTCATTTTAGACAAAAAAGGAAAGCAGGAATTGGATATACAAAAGAAGGTGAATCATCCAAGCAACGAGCTCAAAAGAATCAAAAACCTACTTGCAGTCACTATGGTAAAATAGGTCATACATCAAATAAATGTTGGAACAATGGGAAAGAAAAATTCAATGGAAAATGCTACAATTGTAATCAACATGGTCACAGGGAAAATGAATGCAAAGAAAAATCAAAATTTGAAGGAAAATGTCACAAATGTAAGAAGCATGAACACAAGTCATCAGAATGCAATACTAAGATATTGAATCCAATAGAACAAATTGTTAAAGCTATATTTGGTTGGGACTACACAAGTTGGTGCAGATGTCATTACCGTGGAGAATTTGGACACATTTGAATGAATTGTGAGAAACAACACATGAAGAAAAGAGATACTACCAGAATATGCTTCATTTGTATAGAACTTGGTCATCTTGCCAAGAACTATATAAATACTAGAAGAATTGAAGATGAAAATAAGGCAAAAGTAGATAAGATCAAAAAGCAGATGAGACAACAATGGGTTCCAAAGTATATTGAGAATGCAAGTCTGAGCAATGATGATCAAGTCACTCAAGAATCAGGTGACTCCACCATTTTCACTTGATTTATCAAAGGAGAACTAGAAATAGGATTTTGAAGAAGACATCTAATATTAGTTCTAGTTGATAGGACAAAAGATCCATATCAGCATTCAAAATGCAACGAGATCACTAAGTAAGAGGTACCAGTCATTACCGAGTTACTATCCTTACTGAGCAAGCAAGCAAGGTCGGGAGTAACTAAATCTCAAGTCATAGAATACTACGGAGTATTCAATGCAAGTGAAGTGGATGACCATCTTTCATTTGAGCGAACAATTGTACCAGGCATTTATGGCAAAATTTGATAAAAAGGGTGAAATCAAAATCATTTCTCACATGAATTTTTGAAAGCTATTTGTGTAGAGTAATATTCTGAGCATTCAAGTGATTTAAGCAAATTATTACTAAAAAATTTCATATTTTCTCAAACCCTACTGAGTGAAGATGGCATCCATTATAGCAAGTCAAAGAAAGGTTTAGACATGTTGGTTTGATGTGTGGAATGGAAGGCACTGGATTTTAAGTTGACTCCTGTCATTGCAAAAACCCTAGATCCAGGTGGACCATAGTCACAAATTCCACTAAAGGTACTATTAATCAATGATATTTGTTCATATTTCAAATTTTCTATACAAGATATCAAAACACTAGAGATGGATGAATGTTTGAAGGAGTTATATGTTGATAGTGTGTTGAAACCTGAGCATCAACATCTCAAGACAAAAGGTTTAACTCACATTCATAATATGCCACAGAATTTCCAAGCAAAATGGATAAGGTTTATCCTTAGTCATGTACACAATGGTCAACTGTGGTTGGAACAACTAGTTTTGATAACCAAGAAGATGATCCACAGGATCATTGGTCTTCTAATGTTAGCAAAAGAAAAAATGACTAAAACCCTAGGTCAGGTTGAACTAGAGAAGAAAACCCTTGTTGAGTGAGATGGAAGGGGAATGAAGATAAGCTATGTCACCACCATGGAATTTAAGCTCAACATACACGTCATAGCTTACAAAATCTATAGTCTGAGCAGATTGAATAGCGTATCTTGCAAAGTAGTTGACTTAGCATACAAGGTGGTCAAGAATAACCTTTCTCTTGACCTTGCTGAGTTACTGTTGAACCAGTTCAACAAAAACATGGAAAGCATAAGAAATTCCAAGAATAATCCATGTAAGTTCGGTTCACTCTTGACCTATTTATTTTTCTATGTTCAAAAGTTCTTTTGATCAAAAGGTACTATAGTTTGGAAAAAAGATGTACCAGTTCTATATTATATTAATGATTACATTGCTGAAATGGGAGAGAATTATGCAAACATTATGGACAACTACTTTGATGCATTTAAAGAGAAAATGAATAACAAATTCAAGATTCCAAAGAAGTTAGTTGAAGATTAAAATGATGATGTCTATTTCATGGTTGATAGTGACAAAGTGTACATTCAGGTAGTTAGGCCAAGAATAGTATGGGTAAAACTTCTAGGATATGAGGTGAAAATTGATGAAACCAAAGACATAATTGAGGCATTAATAAATGAACCTGTTGATCCTAAGGCTACTTACTTTGGCACTTATGATGAGGCAAAGGCTAGGATAGAACTAGAAATAAAACTTCCTCAGGCAGTTAACAAGGGCAAGAAGAGAATTGCTAAACTGAAAACCAGTTCCACTCTTTTGTTAATAGAAGGAAAAGGAGAGGATAAAGAAGTAGAAGATGAAGAAAAGTCAGAGGAAGAAGAGCCACTAAAGAAGAAAGGTAAGGTAATCATTAACAAACCTACCAAAAAATCTACTGTTATGTTCACTAGGTGATCATCCAAGAAGAAAACAAATAAAGAAGGATGAGACAATCTTCAAGAGGTCTCATTCCACCTTTGAGGAAAGAATGAAAGAGTTAGAATCAGGTTCTAGAATTATAAATTTCAAGGCAGTGAGGTATGAGTCTAGGATTGTAGAGGAGTAGAAGCAAATAGAAGATATATTAATATCCAAGATGGTAAGTGGAAGTACTCACCTGACTAGCTAGCTCAACATATTCTTGATGCTTTGATAGAAAAAATTAAGCCAAGATGGGAGCATGCCATGCAAACTACAAAAGATATATATGAGAATACCCTAAGGCAACTCATGCCAAATTTGGATGACAAGGAGGTGAAGGAATCTTTGAAGAAAAGTTAACTTTAAGATTCAATACTTGTCTTATATTGTTGAAAGACATTGAGCATGTTGTGATGAATGCTACAAACACATGGAAGAATGTCTATCTTCTTCACAAGCCAAGTGATTTTGTAGTTACTATAAGTGATAATGATGATGATGATGATTAGGAGAAAGATGAAGAGATTGATAATGAAGAAGTGACTCATTTTGATAATGTAGATGATGAAGAGGAATAAGGGAAGAAGCTATTGAGGAAAATGCACAAGATACTGAGGAGACTAACCCAGTAAAGATTGCTACAGCGGTGATAGCCTCACTTCCTCATTCTAGTAGAAAATCAATGAAAACACCAAGCCTAGAGAAAGCTTTAGCAAGATTGATTATGACTAGCACTGAAAGAACAAGCACTCAATCAGTCTTTGCACCTGTCCAGCTCAATACTTCATTGATAGTAGTGCCAAGCACTTCATCTACTAAGCAACAAGCTCTTCCCTCTACTAAATTTTTGCTACATTAGGTATTTCAACTACTGGTATTTCAACAATAAGTGCAATATCCACTTTTTAAGCAAATTCTACCATTTCTACAATTGTTTCCATTCCTAGTATGAAAGTAATAAGTGCAAGGTTAGTTGAGACCAAGCCTCAACCAAGCACAGAATTTTTGGGTAAAGGCAAAGAGAGGAAGAAGATATAGATCTTACTAAGGAGATTGTCATTCCTAAATGGGAAATCTCAAATCTAAATCCTAATTAGATGCAAATTTTTGGAGAACTTCTTCAAAATAAAGCCAAGCATCAAAGGCTTAGAGAAGAAAGAAACAAGGAGTTTAAGATAATTAAGGATGCTAAGAATATTCTAGCAGAGGCTCTAGGCATAGAGTTTGATACTCCTCAACCAATTTTGTATCTATTAACAAAGGCAGTCCATAAATATAATGAAGATTTGGATGGATAGGACAAGTTTTTGCAAAAAGCCAAGAAAAAGTTTGAGAATAAAGTTTTAGAACTTATTGCTCAACAAATTTCCATTCATCAAGTAGAATTATCTACTATTTTAGTCTCTCTAGAGACCTCCTACATCAATGTATCTTTACTTTTTGGTAAACTATGTGATACATCAATTTTCATAAAGGAAATAAGAGATAAATTATCAAAGATTGATGAGGATCTAAAGACAAGTGCACAACAGTTGCAACTTGACTCGAGTTCAAGATCTGCCCACTTCAATAAGATCTGACTTATGACAAATATGTAGGCAAAATTGCTAAGAGAAAAGGCCAGAATAAGATCAACATTGATAGATATTTAGAATTTTATTCTTCGAAACTTGGATGCACTATAGAAGTACATTACACATTCAAAAACACCCATCCATGACAAAAAATTCTCCATTGTAGACCATATGATAGAATTGTTAGCAGAAGTGCATATTATATTACACACATGCAAAGTGTTGCAAGAGAATTGGGACAAGACTTTAGCACTTATCCTAAAGGTACATTCAGATTTCTTGTCACATTTTGGCATTACTATATAGCATAAAAATTTGGCATTAATGTCAAAAAGGGGGAGAAGATTGGAGGATATGTAAGGAGAAAGGGGGAGAGGATTGAAAGAAGATTGGAGAAAATTGCAGATTGTATGTATATTGTATAAAGAAAGATAAAATGTACATATAAGATGTATAGTATATTTATATTATGTATGGGGGAGCATTACCATGTACAAAAATACATCTCTTACAAAACCAAATTTGAAAAATCTCAAAAATAGTATACTCTATCGACTTGGAGACATAAGGTGATGAATTAAGATGTTCTTGAACATTCTTGAATTCAGTATTGACTGATAAGTGTTTTTTTCACTAATGCCAAAGGGAGAGATTGTTGACATTCCTCTCATGTTTTTTATTAGTGACATACACTTATTTAGATTATAAGAATATACTAAGCTTATTGTATAGTTAATGGTGTTAACCAAGCATTTTAATTGCTACTAAGTCCTTTGGACAGATTTTAGTTTGTGCCGAGCAATTACTACCATGGTGATGATTAGCAGTATATGCCAAGTTTACCAGTGCAAACTGAGTTGTACAGTGCTTACTGAGTTCTCAGTTGATGTGATGTGAGTCTAGTGTTAACCGAGCTACTTAGTGTTAACCAAGTGACTCAATTTATACTGAGCTCGTAATGATAGTGTTGACTAAGCTATGTAGTGAGAATTGAGTGATTCAGTTTATATGTTGAGTTTCATAGTATTCATCAAGTCACTAGTGTAGACTGAGTTCAAGACTACTTGGAAGTGATCAATATGGACTAATCTATGTCTACCGAGTGCATGACGATGCTGAGCATTGATAGTAGATGTCAATTATTAGAACCTCACCGATTTAGTCTTCAGAACCCAAGTTTCTACACTTTGGCTGATTTTGTAATATTTGTGTAAACTTGTATTGTGGCCAACTTTGTAATTGTGTAATTGGATTGGTATATATGTAATGTTTTATATCACATCCAAATGAAGAAAGAATGGAAGTAATACTAATAATTAGAGAAGAGAAAAAGAGCGAATTACAAAGGCTTCAATAGTATAAGGAGCATCATAGACTTATCTATCATAGCAAGGTGATTTGTACACTCAGAAGAATCTCATTCAAGAAACCTTCAAATCAGAGATTAGCTACTGCTTCATCCTAACAGGTGGATCAGATAAATGCTTTAACAAGGTATACCTAATAGTCTTGTGTAAATCTATTTACTGAGTGTATACTTCATTGTATATTTGTAAATTGTTTTGAAAGGTGGACCTAGTAGTCCTTATTGCTCCTAATAGGGTAGATCATTAGAAGTGATCATTGTAAGCCTTAATAGGCCAACTTTATACTGTAGTATAAAGCTTGTGGGTATCATCCCCACCCCATTTTTACTTTCTATTTGGAAGGTTTTTGGGTCACCAAAATTGTGTGTCAAAAGTGTTATGTATGCTTTAATGTTTTTAGTTTCTCATGCATGCAATTAGATCATAATACTCATGAAGGATTAATTTCTAATTAAGGATGAAGATTTATTGGTTACTGATTCACCCCTCCCCTCTCAGTGACTTATCCTATCATAATATTTTCAACACTACCTTAGGTTGAGTGTCCCTATGTTGTTGTTGATCATTTCACATTTTTAGGAGAACCTTGGTCCTTTCATCATCTGTATCATAATTGGGTTCCTTGTCAGAGTTAGGACCCATCATGCAAAGATATTCAATGGGTTCAATCATATTTATACCATTTTTAGTGTCAACGTGTATAGTTGATCTTTGCATCATGTTTATCTTTTTAACCTTGGAGGATTTACCTTTTTCATACTTTGGTAATGGTTGTTTGAAAGCTTTGTGATTAGATTTTTTGACTAGTCCATTTGTGAAAACTTTACCAGAATCTATGAGATCTTGAATGACATCTTTGAGCTTAAAGTAGTTTTTAGTATTGTGTCCTTTGCTCTTGTGATAACTATTGCCACAAAAGTTTGCACCCTTGTCCAAAGTTTTTACCTAAGGACAACTGTGTGAAACATGGAAACAACCTCCAAGCTATGGGACTTGAACTGTGAGGTTGAGTCACCTAAGAAGGCTGACTTCCTTTGCTATTAGGATCCACCTAACTACTCTTGGAGAGGGAATACACAAAAGCAAGCTACCTAATATATTTTAAAGAGGTTATGCACCAAAATAGAGTGTTCAAACCAATCTCTGCCCATACATGCACACTTGAACTATTATGACATCAAAGATATACAAATTCAAACTTATTTAAATTAAATAATCACATGCAAATTAGACAATCAAAATAGATAATACAAGGAAGAAGAGACTTCACTTATATATTATTCATAGGTCAAAAAGAGGTATAATCATGCAAATTGCAGATAACCACAAAATATTGAAGAAAGGCAAATAGATCTTGCACAATCATTAATGGATTGAGGAGATAAGGTAGGATGTCATTAGGTCTAGAGGAAAAGGGAAATTATAGTGAACTTGTAGAGCAATAGCAGAGAAACAAAGAAGAGTCAACCCTCAGAAAGAATTACAACTTTTCTTTTATAGTTCAAGCATAATTAAGATATTTCTCACTGAAGTTACTCCACAACCATTTCCATTAAGTGCTCAAAGAATAATCAAGATGATCCAAACAATAGATTTGATTTGGTACACTTTTAGAGGCATGAAAATCATGGAAACTTTGAATAGAGTAAATCATGAAGTGATAGAAACAATGCCAATCAATGCATAGTTGGGTAGATGGATAACCAAGTGATGAGTGCATGCTCTTTTTTCATTTACTAGGCATGGGGATGCTGAAAGTAATCTATAGGCGATCAAAAATCTAATTCACCATTAAAGAGTCATTTTCCTTTTTTGCTATCAACATGCCAAGTCAGATGTATCAGTAAGTCAATAATATTCAATGTTCATCATATACCTTTCATGAAATTCTATTTATTGAAGACACTTTTCTTTTCCATCTTGGATGAGTGAAACATCTTCATCCTAGTCAACCCAAGGTTCTATGATCTTATGATCATCAACTTGTCTTAACATTGGGTCTCCCTTGAAGTTTGTTTATGATTTTATGATTGCCACAATGCTACAACAAATCCTTTATCTTCATTCCTTTGGAAGACCTCTGTAGCTACACCTATAATCCTATGACAACCACATATCGTAAGATCATAATTCTTCTTACCATTTCCTACAATCATATGCTTTTATGATGTTATAATAGCTACATTCATAACATCAATAGCTAAGATAATTGACTCTACAATTTTACACTAGATCTTAAGATCATAGCATGGGAACATGGTTGTCCTGACCTTCACCTTTTGTGACTAGAAGAAATGGGGCCCAGTAGGTACACGTGTCAAGACCTCGACATGTCGCTATAGGTATCTGTTGTGCAACTTCCATTGGCAAAAAAATGACAACCACTTGATCATAATTCATCTGGTAGCTCTGAAATGCACCAATTTGTGTCAAAACCTGACCAATAGAAACACTACCTTTCACCAATTCATCTGATAATCTGTCCACCTTACCTGTGGCCCAAAAGAAAGGTAAGACCCCATGCCACACATCAACCTCCTGCTATGTCACATAAATTAAAATACTCACAACTTTCCATAACAACATAGTGAGGACCATTAATTTTCCTCCATCTGACAGACCATTAATTTTCCTCCATCTGACAGCCTAGAAACACGCAACAAATTTACTAACCATGGTAGAATCCAAACCAATTAGGACTCATCTGTATGCCAACCTGTGTGACAAGTCTATGCTTTTGTAGCTCGCCAATGGAAAGACATCATCAGATCCATGCATCACAATGTTGTTATGTCACCTTCCATAGAACCTTTGTAACTTTATAAGGTGACAAGTCAATGACCGTACATCTAGGAAGATGTATTGATAGGAAAATTTGCGGCCCGCAAAAATATTAAAACATGACATAACCTTAGTACTTAGGATATAACATGCATAACCAAATTATTCTCGCATGCCCTAATATTTGAATTTTCAAATATATGAATGTTAGGGTATGATTAGGCCTTGAATTCAATTTTTTTGTGAGCAGACATTTTGGTTAACAATTCTCTCAACTCAGAGGGGATGCAAGCCTACTATGCATAAGACTAGTGACCTAAAGCATCCATTGGGTTATAGAGTCAAAAAAATGAAAATTTTCCCTACCAAAAACCATGATACCAAAGACTGTGACCCTTTATGATCTCAAAGCTTAGGAAAACTACCTCTACAATAGTAAAACAAAAATTCTATAATTGAAATCAAGAGTCAAAACTTTCTATAAAACCTTCTATAATTCTTGCAAAACTTCAAAATTTCCATCCCTAAAAGATAGCCCATGCTTGAAAATTCTTGGAAAATAGGAAACAACTAAAAGAAATAGTACTATACTATGTACAAAAACTCACATATATGCAAGGTTAAACAAAACCATTAACTAGTTTGTTGAAGTAGTTGCCCTTCCTCACTAGTTGACTTCTTGTTTCATGCATAAGCGTAGCTGAAAATAATAGCAAGTGTGACAAACACATTGCTATATGAAGTACCTTCCTTCCAATGCTGAGAACAACAAAAAATTTCCAACACTGGGGCATTACCTTGTAGAGAAAAACATACTTGCTTCGCTTTGTGATTTTTATCCTCATGCTCAACAGTAAGCATGACCGGGGGCAACTTGTTGATTTGTTATAGAGCTAGATGCCTTATGGGGCATCCGTTGGATGGCATTAGGTCTAAGCAATCAGCCTTGACCACATTGTTGTGGTTTCCAATCTTGGTATCCTCTTGGTTTGGAAGTGACTCCTCCTCTTCTTCTGAAGAAATAATCTCCACATCTTGCTCATGATGCTCATGATCCACCTCCTCTCGAGCTACTGGTATGGTGTGACTTTCCACTTGTTTCTATAGTGGAACATGCTCTTCCTATATATGGGATGATGAATGAACATCCATGGAAGAGTAGATAAAATCCAACTCATCTAAAGGATCATCCTCATCATTGATCTCCTCCATTATAGTTGCAAAGACATTCATAGTTTGAGGGGAAACCTCATGCAGGTTAGCATATTCCTTATTTAGGACAGAGCTATCCTTGAGACTCTCTTTTCCATCCTCCACATCATGGAGGACTGTCTGTTGTAGTGAATGATCTTCTTCCTTTTCCAATAACAAATCTCCATCCTCTTGTAAGGGCTGAAAATCCATGATATGTTCCTCAAGAGAAGGAACAACCTTTTCTTCTTCCTCTTCAACAAAGGAAGGAAGCTCTTTAGGTAAGGGGACTGGATCTTCTTCCTTTGGCTCAATAGATACCATCTTTGCCTCCTCAATAGGCTACAACTCCTCCCATGGAAGCCTTCTCGGCTTGTTTTCACTCCTCCAAAACTCCATATTTGGACCATTCAGACTTCATACGATCAGTCCATCCTTAAAGAGTGAAATGATGATGAGTGTGGAAGGCTCATGACCAAGCCATTTTTCTTGCATAGGGAGCGAGGGGCTACAAAAAAAGGTTCTTGTGAGGGAGGGGGCCTCTTGAAGCTTGGAATGACATATTTTGGAGAAGGGGCTACCTCTGCTTCCTAGTCTAAAAATGAGCTAACTAGAGCCCTCATTTCCTCCTCTCTTGCTGTAGCAACTTGTCGTGCAAGATTCTTCTCAAAATATCCCTGTCTCTCCCTCTTTTCTTCTTATTGTTGGAGATAGCCCCTAGTATGCCATCTCTTCCCATTGTCTCTCTCTATTTCTTGTTGCCTTGCAATCTCATCAAGTCCCCTATCAAGTTTCAACATTTTCTCATGGCATTCATTTACTTTCCCATCCCATACATCCATCTTCCTTTGGGATTCTAACAACATATCTTTAAGCTCTTCAAATAGGGATGTTGGGACTAATGTAGTAGGGGAAGGGGAAGGGTAATAATTTTAAGCAGAAGGACTATAAATAATTTGGGGTTGAGATTGAAACTAATAATATGAGGGTTGAGAAGTAAGATTTTCATGACATGAAGGGAAATAGTAATTGTTTCAATGAAAAAGATTCATGATTAGAGCTTCATAAAAAACTACAATTTCATAGAAAAAATTAATTTTTTTAAAAAAGATCAAAGATGATCCTTACATACCAGCACTGTCTGGGTATGAAACTAGAAGAAGTGCACTAGATCACCATGGTGATTGATTAAATGCCTCCAAAGGCTTATTTCATTAAGAATAACACCAAAATTCTTAATGTATCGAGATCAACTAGCTACCTATTGGACTTAGCTGAAATTGATTTGTCCTACCAAGCATTCCAAAAACTATTGTCACAAAAGTCTACACCCTTGTATAATTTTTTTACCTAAGGACAACCTTTTGAAACATGGAAACAATCTCCAAGCTATGGGACTTGAACTATGAGGTTGAATCTCTAAAGAAGGCCGACTTCCTTTGCTATTAGGATGCACCTAACTACTCTTGGAGAGGAAAAGGGAGAGGGAATACATAGAAGCAAGCTACCTAATCTATTCTAAGGAGGTGATGCACCAAAATAGAGTGTTCAAACCAATCTATGCCCATACATGCACACTTTACCTATTATGACATCAAAGATAATAGATTCAGACTTGTTTAAATCCAATAATCACATATAGATCAGACAACCAAAATGGATAATACAATGAAGAAGAGAATTCACTTATATATTATTCATAGGTCAAAAAGAGATATAATCATGCAAATTTCAAATAGAAAATAGCCACAAAACATCAAAGAAAGACAAATAGATCTTGCATAGTCATTAATGGTTGAAGGAGATGAGGTAGAATGTAATTAGGTCCAGAGGCAAAGGGAATTTGCAGTGAACTTGCAGAGCAATATCAGAGAAATAGAGAAGAGTCAACCCTAAAAAAGAATTACAACTTTGCTTTTATAGTTCAAACATAACTGAGATGTTTCTCACTGAAGTTACTCCACAACCACTACCATTAAGTGTTGAGAGAATAATCAAGATGATCCAAATAATAGATTTGATTTGGTACACTTGCAAAGGCATGAAAATCATGAAAACCCTGACTAGAGTAAACCCTAAAGTGATGGAAACAATGCTAATCAATGCATAGTTGGGTAGATGGATAACTAGGTGATGAGTGGATGCTCCTTTTGCATTTACTAGGCATGGGGGTTCTAAAAGCCATCTACAGATGATAAAAAATCTGATTTGCCATTAAAGAGTCATTTTCCTTTTTTGCTATCAGCAGGCCAAGTTAGACATATCAGTGGGTCAATAATATTCAATGTTCATATTGTACCTTTCCTACAATTCTATTGGTTGAAGACCCTTTTCTTTTCTAGCTTGGACAATTGAAACATATTTATCCTAGTCAACCCAAGGTTCTATGATCTTAAAATCATCAACTTGTCTTAACATTGGGTCTCCCTTGAAGTTTCTTTGTGATCTTAAGATCGTCACAATGCTGCAAAAAATCCTTTATCTTCATGCCTTCGGATGACCTCTGCAACTGCACCTAGGATCTTATGACAACCACATATTATAAGATCATAATTCTTCTTGCCATTTCCTATGACCATATGCTTTTACAATATTATGATGGCTGCATATTGTAACATTGACGACTTAGAAAATTGCCTCTGCAATCTTACACTGAATTGTAAGTTCATAGCATAGGAACATGGTTGTATTATCATAGCCCTGACCTTCACCTTTTGTGACTTGAAGAAATGGGGCCTGATAGGGACACATTTTGAGACCTCACCATATTGCTATAGGTATCCTTTGCGCAACTTCTATTGGAAACATAATGACAACCACTTGATCATAATTCATCTAACGGCTTTGAAACACACCAATTTGTGTTAGAACCTAACCAATAGAAATGTTGCCTTTTGCCAACTCATCTAACAATCTGTCCACCTTACCTATGGGCCACAAGAAAGATAGGACCCGCATGCCACATGTCAACCTCTTGCTATGTCACATAAATTAAAATACTCGTAGCTTTCCATAATGACATAGTGAGGACCATTGATCTCCCTCCATCTGATGACCCAAAATCATGCAACAAATTTACTGACCATGCCAGAATCTAAACCAATTAGGAATCGTCTGTATGCCAACATGTCTGACAAGTCTATGCTTTTGCAACCTACCAAGGGAAAGACATCATTAGACCCATGCATCATAATATTGCTATGTCACCTTCCATAGAACCCTTGTAACTTTATAAGATGATAAGGTGACAACCATAGGTCTAGGAAGATCTGATAGTAGGAGAAGTTATGGCCCACAGAAATATTAAAACATGACTTAACCTTGGGACTTAGGATATAATGTGCATAACCAAAGTATTCTTGCATGCCCTAATATTTTAATTTTCAAATATATGAACATTAGGTATGCTTAGGCCTTGAATTCAATTTTTTGGCAGGAAGGCATTTTGGTTAACAATAATTGCTAACATGGTCCTATCTCTACCAAGGGGGTCTGATGGGTTGGTCATAGGGTCAAGAATTGTCTGGAACCATGAGCAATTTGTTTGCAAGTAAGGTCTTCAAGACCACTTCACAAGGTTCGATCATAGGTGTAAACAAGTCTTTTCTTAGCAAATTTGTTGTTTTTGTCAAATGTTTGAGACTTCAAAGCCTCTTGTTGTTTCATAATATAAATAGCATTGGAAAGGTTAAAAGTAGATTCCTTGGTCTTAGGAGCATCCACTACTCCATCATTCACAAATTATTTGTTCTTACTCCAAGGCTTTTTCATGTCTTTCCCATTTCCATTGCCATTTTTGTCTTTATTCAAGACAATATCACCTTTTCTGATAACAACATCCTCAATGTGGTATGCACTTTCAACCATGGCATTGAAGGATGTGAATAATTGTTTTCTAAGGTCAGAGTAAAGTTTTGGTACAAGTGTATTGACAAAGATGTCAATCTTCTCTGTCTCAGGAACTTGTCGAGTGTATCTAGAATATAGAGATCTCCATCGCTGAAGATACATTGCAAAGGGTTCTTTTTTTTTTGTTTGATGTTGCACAAATCCAATATAGTAATAGGATGTTGAATGTTATAGGAATATTGTTGAATGAAATGTTGTGCAAGTTCATCAAACATTTTGAGAGATGGTGTCAATTTTGTCTACCATTCCATGGCTTGTCCTCTTAAACTCCTAGAAAACAACCTCATGAGGTAAGTGTCTTCATGCATAATGTCCATGCTAATAGCATAGAAGTGCCTCACATGAGCATGAGGGTCACCATTTCCATCATATTTGTTATATTTGGGAACCTCTATATGTATAGGAAATGGAAGCACATAAAGACTCCTATCAAAAGGAAGAGCACATATCAATTCAAAAAATGAGGTTTTAGGTTGTTCTTTGGAGACTTGTAGTTGTGCAAGTTGTTTTATAAGTTCTTGCATTTCCTCTCTCAAAATTTCAGCTTCAGTGGGTTCTCATTTTTTTTATCCTTTGCACGTCAAAGTCTTGAGGGAGTTTGCATCTCTTCCCTATCATCTATTGCAAGTATTGGTCCCCATTTTATTCCAAGGTTTTGAGAATCAACTTTTGGGTGACCTCATCTTCTTGGAATCTCATCACATCTTCACTAGTGATTTCATCATCACTTTCCTAATGTAATTGTGAATGTCTGGGTGGTGATGAGCATGCTCATGCGTTGACTCTAGGAGTCCTAGGAGGTGTGTTGTTTCCATCATTTCCACTAAGGGGGATGTTATAAAATGGCTTGTTGTAGTAGCCTCTCCTATTTTCATCATTGTGTGCATGAGCATTGGACTCAGCTTGGTGATAGGATTTTTCTCTAGTGTGTATGGCCTCTTTGAGTCTTTCATTTTCTCGCACTTGTTCTCCTAAGAGACTTTTGATCTCCTTAGGATGCATGGTGAGTGGGATGTTGTTTTCACCCTTGGGTTATCAAAGGGTGTACCAAATAGATTTTAAAAGCTATAAAGTAGGTTACACCAAATATTAGCTTCTTGTGTTCTATTAGAGTCAAGATCTTCCACACAAGGTTGTCTATGAGGGCTCCTAGGTGGGGTTTCCAATTGTTCGAAAGTGAAAGAGGGAGGACTAACTTTATTGAATTGGAACCTATTCATGACCAACATGTAAGGATATATCTTTGTTTAGTAGGATGGGAGAAGTGTTTTAGAGTTGAAGCTTGTAGGTCAAGAATGATCACTTGTCAAAGATAGAGTAAGTGAGTGGTTTGTCAAGAGTGCTCAAGCATTTACAACACTAGTGACTTAAGCTGAGATTGAGAAAGAAGCTTGTTAGAAATTAGATAGTATAGAAAGGTAACCAATTTTTGAAAAGTGACCATTAATGATCATTTTTAGCTTACATCTAATAGACTAAACCCATCTTTTCGACTTAGAACAATACCTAACATGGAGATTCTTGACCAAGTTCAAGTAGGATGAAGTGACGACACCCCTAGATCAACTAAGATGTAATTTAGACTCTATTTTGGAAGTGAAAAAATTGAGGCAATATTTTTCAAAGAGCTACGTGATATTAGGACAACAAAAAGTATTGTACAATAGAGTTTACAATAACTAGGTGACACTTTTTTCTCAGGTGATACTTTTCCTTAAGGAGGGTGATACAATTCACTATGGCTAGATGATAGAAAATATAGTAGTCATGCGATATAGTTTTGAGAAAAAAAAACATCGTACAATATTTCTCCAACAATCGTATGATAGTGCATCAGTGAAGAATGAAGAGCAGTTTTGACCCAAAACAATTGTGTTTCAGGTTGACAGTTGAATGTTTTCAGGCCAAAATGTTATGAGGACAGTATAGGACCTTGTTTTTCATCAAAAAAAAACATGGTCTAAAAATAGTAAGGGAATTTTGCATGTCTCAAATAATTGAACAAGGGACAAAGCAACCTTACTAATACACACTTGTGATATCAGAACAGATTTCTATCAATGCTAACAAGATGTTTGATTTGTAAGAACATTTGCACAAGTCCCACACATCTGAAAATACTTGCCAAGCAAATATACCTAAGAGTCAAGGTTCATTACTCAACAACTTGTCCCACACTAAGTGCCTCTTCGCCTCACACTAAGTAGTTTCCCATAAGAGATATTGCATTTTTCATGGAGATGCCATAAGCATAACCAAGGGGACACAGATGGTGAGTGTAAAATCTTGGGGTGATCTGAGTAATCTATTAGGATCAATCCTTGAACCAAGAAGTTGAGTGAAAAAATAAGGTAGTTACTAACCTATAGTGTTTATAAAGGGCTTATATTCATAATGTTCCTCTTGCAACCAATTATGGGACACCCTGTCTTGCGATAGGTAATGAACCTCGCGGCCACAAGAGCACCTTAAGCATTCTTTCCTAGCATTTTCCTCATGGTCTTAACCCCATAAGTACTCACACTAAGTGAAGGAAAACATTATTCTACCAAGGTTTTGTGTCCTTGGTAGCCTTAAGATTATAGTGGGTTGGAATAGCCAGATTTTCTTGTCCCCACTTGGGTCATTCCTCTTGATTGCTCAAGAGTAGGCCCTCTAAAGAATTCTAAACTAAAATAGATTGGATCCACTCTTGAGAGTCAAGATTTATAATTCACTATGAAGGTCCAAATTTTTTCCCCCAAACATGCCAAACAAGTTCAATTAGCCCTCTTGCTTTTAGAATCTAAAGGCAGGTCAAGATTTTTGATTCACCACAAGGGTGAAGAGCATACTTTCCTACCAACAAGAGACTACAATTAGAACACTTATGTGCCTATGAAAATGAATAATTAGTAGGATTTTCCTACAAAAAATAAAGGAAATACAAACACTTGTTTGGTTTTTATGCTGTTGGGCAACCCTGCAAATAATCGTTAGTAGCTTTTTTGCATTTGAAGCTTTAACGTGCATTATTTTAAGATAAGTATTCAAGTATTTAGGGAAAGAACCTACAAGCACAATAGTTAGTCCAAAAATATAGATGAAAAGTTATAATCATGCCTCTGTCATATTGTAATGGACCTGAAAAACCCAACGAGCATATAACAAAAGTCTGAAAAACAGATCAAAGAACCTGAACAACAAGTAATTTTAGGCTAGGCAACATTTTATGCTAGAAGAGTATTGTACGATACTTTTCAATATATTGGTACGATAACTTTTCCCCAGGTGATCTTTTTGCCTATGGTCGTGCAATACAACTTACTACACTAGTTCAACAGAGTTTTTTTATGGGTGTGCAATACTTTTATTGGAAAAGTATCACATGATATTTGCGACTGTAAAAAAAAGAAGAAAGAGCAGACAACAAGAAAAAATGTGTAGATTATGAACAAAACCATAGTGTTTTTCCCCACCACACCAAAAATGAACACTAGAAATGTGCATCACTCTAAACCCTTCTATCCAAGTGATTCCATGAGTTGGAATGCTTGAATAAAGACCTAGAGCTCCCTATCTATGGAGTGCAAGGAAGTTTTTTGAGAAATATGAATAGCTCTCAACTAAACCTTAGAGACACATTACTTGATAGTAAACCATGCAATGGGAGGTTATTTAGAGAATAGCAAGAATGAAAGTATCCACAAGAACTCTTAATTGTGGAATGCAAGAATAAAAATAAGCTAGAATGATATGGAAAATGCAACTAGATTAAGCAAATGAGTGTTACAACAACCAATGCTAATTAAACTATGTGATTTAAGCTATTACAAGATGAACTAAGCTACTATGCAAGATGGATTTGAGCTAATATGGCATGGTGATGAGAGAATTTAGACAAGAAGTAGAAGTTCTCCACAAGCTCTAAGAAGATCAATTGATAAACTTTCAACATAACAATAACAATAGGAAAAGGACTATGCATGTACATTGAGTGGGTTAGAAGAATGGGGCCTTTTATTTAATTAAAAGGGTACATGTTCTTTTAATCAAATAAGGACTTAGAACAATATAGCAAACTATAGGTTATAATCAAATTAATTAATTTTTAGCAATTTGGCCTAGGAAAATGATTGATTAATTTAGCCAAAATGTTGAGAAGGGGGCTAGTAGTCTAGATGAACATTTTTAAGTCACATTGTTAAAAATTGCATTAGGACACATTTCAAAGGCAATTATAAGAAATGGTTGAATGGAGACCTAGTTTGTTTTCATTGTCACAAGACTAGACGTGAGCAAGAATTGCAGGACCCAAACACCAACACCTAGCAATGAACAAATCAATGAAAAAGGAAAAGTTGATGAGATAAATCAAGCTTGGAAAAATAAGGTAGAAGCTAGAAATAATAGAACAATTGAAGTTGAGATCATCCAATCTAATGGAGAAGGTGATCACACTATCTCAAACTAATCAAGAGAGGTACATACAAAACTATATATTTGAATGTCCTATCACACATCAATTCCTAACATAAAATGAGCCAAATTTCATATTCACATAAGATAAGATACATTAGGATATATTTGTGGAAAGAATCAAGCAAAGAAATCAAATACACTATTGGTGTCAAGCATCGATAATATTGTTTGTATTGATCGAGCATTGCAATATGGACCGAGTGCCTACATACACCAAGTTGATGTGTTAGCTGATTTAAAGGAAGATAATACTGACTAAATTTTGTAGTTGAGACCGAGTTGACAAAGGGTGAAGTAATGATTGAGTTGACAAGACAACTAGATTCCACCTAACAAAGTACACAACATTTATGAGTGCCCTAATTTGAATGAATGAAGGTATATAGTAGAAATTTGAATGTATTTTGCACACCATGCATTCATATTTTGAGAGCCTAAGTGATTTGAGCGAGTTGTGAAGTGATTCCAAAGGTGATTTTGAGCTAATTTGTTGGTGTAGTGTGATTGAGTATTGATTAATAGTAGTGTTGAGCTACTCAGAAAGTGATTTTCAAACCCTAAATGCATAAATGGCATCTTGATCAACATCAAGAATGAAGAGGGTAGTAATGTTCAATTGGTAAATAGTGGCACTTTTCCTCCACCTAAATACCAAGCTATTCTAGATATTTCTATGAAAGGAGATTCTATGGGTGCGTTATCATCGATACCACCTAGGTTTTTAATGAGACATGATACACATAGTTGTTATATGTGCATGATTAATAAAGTTGGAGACTAAGAGATTTGTATGGCATACCAAAAATTGTGTAATGGAGTTTTGAAAGATGAATTCAAGATTATGGAGAAGAAAGGGTTAACGCTCGCCCTAAATTTTCTAAAAAATTTCAAAATAGAATGGATAAAATTCATTTTGACTCAGACTCACCATATGCAGTTATGGCTGGAGAATGGGCCAGTAAAAATTACAAAGAAGATCATACATGCAGTCATAGGCTATCCCATATTTCAAAAAAAGAAGACTATGAGGTGCCAAAGAAAAGATGTTATTGAGGAAAACACTAAGGCCAAGTGGAATAGTCACAACATGTCAATATAAAATATCATGTATCCATTGATAGAGTTATTTTACTACGTGTGATCACTCACAAGTTTTACCAATCAAGCCAACTAAACATTATGTCCTATATGGTAGTAGATTTAGTCTGGAAGACTGTAAAGAAAGATCATGAGTATGATATTTCCAAGCTCTAATAGTTACAATTGGCCGAGAATCTTCTATCAATCAACGAAGCAAATAATTCTATGTGTAAGTTTGGATCTTTGATAATGTGTATCTTCGTTTATGTCCAAAGTTATTTTCCTACTATTGTTAATGTTGTTTGGGAATTAGGAAAACCTACTACTAAACATATAGGTGAATATATTGCAAATTTGGGAGATAGTTTTGAAGGTATTTGGAATGGATACTTTGATGAGTTCAAGCAGAAGATGAGGAAGAGGATAAGGATTCCTAAATCCTTAGTAGAGAAGTATTTTAATGATGCTTATTTTCTACTAGACAATGATTACACATATGTTCATGTGGTTAAGCGAAGGGTAGCCTGGCTTAAACCATTTTCTTATAAAATTGACATTGATAATGTGAGTGAAACAATCATTGCATTGCTTACCAACAAAATTTATACAAAGGTTGAGCCCTTTCAAAAATATGAGGAAGCAAAGGGCAAGATAATAAGTGATGTGAAGATTTCCTCATCTGATAGAAAGAGGAAGAAGATGATAAAAGACCTAGAAGAGAAACTAGGCACACAAGATGAAGGTGAAGGACCTCTAATGATAACACAAGGACTTGGAGAAGATAGAGAGAGTAATGATGGTGATGCAGAGGAAGAGGAAGAGAGTGAAGAGAAGAAGGGTAAAGCCTTAACACTTGCTTCACCATAGGATAAAAAGGCCAAGAAAGTCACAATTATTGAGCCCAAGGTTTAGAAATGTGTGAATAAAGTTATATCCAAACCCTTCTCTCATCCTACACTAATTAGACCAAGGACTAGAGCTATTATAGCAAAAAGTGTCAAGCCACCTTTGAGAAAAGGAGTTACAAATATTACAAAAGAAAGTGAAGGTTCAAGTGGCACAAGTAGTGAAAAGAGAAAATTGTTAGCAACTAAGAGTCAACCTCAATAGATGAGGATAAAAATAATTGCACAAAAAGATGATGATGAGGAAGATGCAAAAAAGACAAAGTTAGATGAACCAAGTCACTATCGAGTAGTAGTGCAAACAAAGCCTAAACCAATTGATGAGGTATGTGACAACATTAGGAATTCCGCATGCTTATCTAGTTTTAAGTTTGTAAAGTTTGGAACACTAAGTGTAGTAGATAAGACTTGTTGGAAATATTAGATAGGCAAGGTTACTAAGAGGGGAGGGGTGAATCAGGAACCAATAAAACTTTTACTTATTTCACCAATTAGCCCTTCATTATTATTTTGATCTAATTGCATGTATGAAAGGATGAAAGCAGTAAAACATTCATAACACTTTGACACAAGATATGGTGACCCAAAAACCTTCCAAATAGATTGTAAAACTAGGGTGGGGATGATACCGACATGCATTGGTACTACAGTATAAAGTTGGCTAGTTAAGGCTTACAATTGATCACTTTTGATGATTTGCCTTATTAAGAGCAATAAGGATTGCTAGCACTTTGTTAAAAGAATTTACAAAACATACAATGAAGTATGCACTCAGTAAAGAGATTTGAAAAAGATTGTTAAGTCTACCTTGTTAAAGGATTTAGTTGATACACCTGTTAGGATGAGCCAGTCGTTGATATCTAATCTGCAACTCTGATTTACTGGTTGATATTCCTTTGAAATGTGAAGATCACCTTTCTGTGATAGATAAATATTTGTTACTGAGTTCTACAGTTGCTATCGAGTCCTTTGGACAAATTCTAGTGCCTATCGAGTAGATTCAGTTAGTGTAAAGTCCAACAGTTTAAACTATGTATTTTAGTGTATGCCAATTTTATCAGTAGTTACCGAGTAGTGCAATGCTTACAAAGTTCATAGTTCATGTGATGTGAAGCTAGTGTTAACTAAGCTTAAGGTTATAGTGTTTACCGAGTTTTGACATGGTAAACAAGTGATCCAGTGTTTGCCAAGTTGCACAATATCTACCGAGTTCAAGACTACTTGAAAGTGATTAGTATGGACTGAGCTTCTATTTCTACCAAGTGCATGATGATGTGGAGCATTGATAGTGGATGCTAAGTATCAGAACCTCACTGAGTTAGTCTTTAGAACTCAAGTGTCTTCATGTGGGACAATTTTGTAATATTTGTGTTAACTTGTATCATGGATGACTTTGTAATTATGTAATTTGAATTGGTATATATATGTAATGTATTGTACCTTATCAATGTAATGTGAATGTGTATGCAAAAATGCAAGTTATAGATGTAGTAGAAGAAGAGCGAATTGTAAAGGCCATAACAAGATAAGGAGTAGCAGAGACATATCTATCATAGAAAGGTGATTAGTACACAAAGGAATCTCTTTCATCAAACCTCATTGCAAATCAAAGATCTACTATTGCTTCATCCTAATAGGTGAACTAGTCAAATCCTTTAACAAGGTAGATCTAACAGTCTTACATGAATCTCTTTATCGAGTGCATACTTCATTGTATGTTTGTAAATCCTCTCACAAGGTGGACCTAGCAGTCCTAATTACTCCTAATAGGGTAGATCATTAGAAGTGATCAATGTAAGCCTTAATAGGCCAACTTTATGCTACAGTAATAAAGTTTGTGGGTATCATCCCCACCCCAATTTTACTTTCTATTTGGAAGGTTTTTGGGTCACCAAATCTTTTTGTCAAAGTGTTATGGATGCTTTTATGTTTTTAGTTTCTCATGCATGCAATTAGATCAGATGTGATGAATTAATTAGTAATTAGATTATTGGATTAAGAATTGAAATTGTTAAAGTTTTAGAAGTTATTGATTTACCCCTCCCCTCTTAGTAACTTAGCATTGTCTTCAATATTTCCAACAATTGGTATCAGAGCTTTGTGGTTCTCAGGATAAATTTTAACAAGCTTGAGCAAAGATCAAGGCCATGGAGATATTCAAACTTGACAAAGAAATTGACAATGAAAAGTTGGATCTGGAAATGGCCATTGCCCAACTCAAGAAAGCTAAGGAGCAACTTTCCCAATCTCTGAAAAGAAGAAAGAAACTTGCAAAACAAATGAATGATCATCTCTACATTGAAGAAAGAATTGAAGACTTTCACCCTTCAAATAGCTTAGATGAGGCAAATGATGCAATCAAAGAACTCCTAGAGAAGAATGATTCATTACAAGAAGAAGTGAGGAAACTAAGAAGAGAGAAAGAAATCCAGTCAGTAAGGCTATGTGAAATCATGGAAGAGAAAAACAAAACAAAAGTAGAAATGGAAGGAAAAGATAATGAAATTAAACATCTATCTCAGCAACAGACTCTTTCATCAATCAGCTTACTAATACAAATGAAGAAATCATGAACCAGAGATCAAAGAATGAAAGATTGCATAATGATCTAAATTTTGAAATGCAACTCAATGAAAGGATGATGAAATCTCAAGTAGATATGAATTAAAACCTCTATAGACAAAAAGTGAAAGCAAGAATTGGATATAAAGAAGGTGAATCCTCCAAACAAGGTGCTCAAAAGAATCAAAGACCTACTTGCAATCACTGTGGTAAGATAGGTCATACATCAAACAAATGTTGGAGGAATGTGAAAGAAAAAATCAATAGAAAATGCTACAATTGCAATCAACATGGTCATAGGGCTAATAAATGCAAAGAGAAATCAAGATTTGAAGGTAATTATCATAAATGTAAGAAACATGGACACAAGGCATCAAAATGCAAAACCAAGATATTGAATCCTGTAGAGAAAATTGTGAAGTAATATTTGGTTGGGACTACAATACCTGGTGTAGATGTCATTACTGTGGAGAATTTGGACACATTGGTATGAATTGTGTTAAACATCATATGAGGAAAAGAGATACCACCAAAAGATGTTTCATTTGTACAAAATTTGGTCATCTTGCTAAGAACTATATGAATATTGGTAGAATTGAAGATGAGAAGAAGGTAAAAGCTGATAGTATCTAAAAGAAAATGAGACAGTAATGGATTCCTAAGTCTACAAGGATACTAGTCTGAGTAACGATGGTCAAGTCACTCAAGAATTGGGTGACTCTACCATTTCTAATTAAGTTCTCAAAGGAGAATTGGAACCAGGCTATCAAAGAAGACATCTAAATCGGTTCTAGTTGAAAGGTGACAAAGATCCAAATCTATGTTTAGGATACAAAGGGATCACTAAGCAATATCAGTATCAGTTATTACCAAGTTACTTTCTCTATCGAGTAAGGTCAGGTCATAGACTCTACCGAGCAAGGTTGGGAGTAATAAAGACACCTATGGTTATCAAGTCATAAAGTTATCATTGAGTGATCAATGCCATATAGTGGATGATAGTCTATCAACACATCTACCTTTATACCAAGCATTAATGGAAAAATATTAGAAAAAGGCATGAAATTGAATTCATTTCTTATTGTGACTTTTCAAGTGCTATTGCGAAGAGTGATTTTTAGTGCGATCAAAGTGATTTGAGCAAATTTTCAAGGAAAGTTTTTCAAAGTCCTCTCAAACTACTGAGGAAAAATGACATCTGGCAGTGGCAAGGTTAAGTGAGGATCTAACATGTTGGTTCATGGATTTGAATGGAAGGCACCAGATTTCAAGTTCACTCTTGCAATTGCTCAAACCCTAGATCCAAGCGGATCTCAATCCCAAATTCCTCCTAAGGTACTTCTTATCAATGACATTCATACTCATTTCAAATGTGTTATTCAAGAAATTAGTGCACTAGAAATGGATGATACCCTAGGTCAGCTATGTGTGGATGGAGCCTTAAAATCTAAGCATCAACATCTGGAAACCAAAGGGTTGACTCATATCCCTCATATGTCTTGAGAATTTCAAATCAAATGGATTAGGTTTATCCTTAGCTGGGTGCATAACAAGCAATTGTGGTTAGAACAACCAATTCTAATAACAAAGAAGATGATTCATTGAATCACCAGCCTCCCTATTCTAACCAAAGCCAAAATGAAAAAAATCCTAGGTTGGGCATAGTTGGAGAAGAAAATCCTAGCTGAATGGGATGGTAGAGGAATGAAAATTAGCAGTGTCACTGATGCAGAATTAATATTTGGAATTCATGTTATTACACACAAGATATATAATTTAAGCCAACTAAATAGTGTGTCATGCAAAGTAGTGGATTTGGCATACAAGGTGGTTGAGAACAACTTGTCATATGACCTTGCTGACCTATTGGTGAAACCATTCAACAAAAACATGGAAAGCATAAGAACATCAAAGAACAACCTGTGCAAGTTTGGTTCATTGTTAACTTGCCTATTCTTTTATGAATAGAAGTTCTTCCCTTCTAAAGGGATTTTAGTTTGGAGAAAAGATGTGCCTGTGCTCTACCAAATAAATGAGTATATTTTCGAGATGGGTGAGAACTACAATAGTATCATGGACAACTACTTCAATGCATTCAAGGAGAAAATGAACAATAGGTTCAGGATTCCAAAGAAGTTAGTTGAAGACTATAAGGATGATGTATGTTTCATGGTGGACAGTGACAAGGTGTATATCTAGGTAGTTAGGCCTAGAATTGTGTGGGTAAAACCTTTTGGTTATGAGGTTAACATTGATGAGACAAAGGATATCAGTGAAGCCCTTGTCAATGAACTAGTCGATCCCAGGGTCTCTTACTTTGGAACGTATGATGAAGCAAAGGCCAGGATTGAACTTGAAATAGAGCTCCCTTAGGTGGTCAAAAAAGGAAAGAGAATGATAGTAAAGCTGAAATCAAGTGCACCTCTCTTGTTAACTAAGGGAAAAGGTGAGGATGTGGAGGAAGCAAAGGATGAGGAAGAATCTAAGAAAGAAGAACCTTTGAAGAAGAAGGGCAAGGTGATCATCACCAAGCTAGCAAAGTCATCCACTGTAGTCTTCACAAGAAGGTCACGAAAGAAAGTTGACAAGGAAGGAGGTGACATTATATTTAGTAGACCTCCATTGACCTTCTAGGATATGCTAAAGGAATTGAAAGATGGAACCAATATAACAAACTTCAAGGCATTAAAATATGAGACTAGGACTAAGGCTGAGTAGAAACAAATAGAAGATTTGGTCATGGATAAAATGGGACAATGGAAGTACTCCCTTGCCCAACTAGCTTCTCAGATTCCTAGTGTCTTATTGGACAAATTAAGGCCAAGATGGGAACATGCCAAACAAACAATAAAAGACATATATGCACAAACCTTGAGACAACTATTACCGAGCATATCAGATGCAAAGGTAAAAGAGTCACTAAAGAAAAATGAGGATAAGATGACTCTCAAATTCAATACCTGTTTGATTTCAATGAAAGATATTGAGTATGTTTTGAAGAATGCAACAAATACTTGGAAAAATCTCTATCATCTTCACAAACCAAGTGAATTTCCAGTTGAAGTAAAGGATAATGATGATGAAGCAAAGAAAGAGGGAAAAACCCTCCCCAAAAAGGAGAGATGAAAAGACAAGATGCATGGATGGATGGAGTAATCAAGACCCCCCCAATTATGACATACATCAAGTATATATAATAGAGAAATGTGAGAAGGACAAAATCCCATAAGAGGAAAAAGTCCCCACCCATAAAAGAGAAGAAGAAGAAGACAAGGTAGTCCCCCCCCCCCCAAATGTAGTGTGTCGATTAGTGATAGTTGCTCCAATGTAGAAGTTGATCCATGAGCATTGAATAATGTTCCTCCTCTTTGGAAGAAACAATGGAAAACGGTATAGGTGAGATGCTTCCCCTACGTGTAGAAACAATCTTGATGATGAATGGTGTCTCTAAAACCTTCTCAATTGTCCCTATGTCAATGTTGATGGTCACCCCTTCCAATAATGCTAAAAAGAACATGTGCAGATTGAGCAAGGATGGATGTAGAACCTATCCCAAAGAACCAATTGTCTCCTAAAATGATAAAGAGACCTCTGCAACTATTGTACATGGGAATCCATAATCATATCAACCTATGAAGACTGATCATGTAGTGAATGGACAAGAGGGTCAGAGTGGGCCCTTACAATAACTGGAGAAGGATCTTCTTCAATAAAGAGAAGATATATATCATTAATGATGTCTTCCAAATTTGCTATGTGTGACTCCATGAACAAACCTAAAATATATGTCTAGAAGTCATCCACTAATGTTGGAGCTAGAAGAGAAGGTGTACCCTGTTGTGTTGGACGTATCACTATGGCAATATGTGCATGTAGAATTTGTCGATGTTGTGACCTCTCCCCGTATCTATCAATAGGACCTCACATATTTGAATATGATGAAGCACTATTGTTGGTGTCACGATCAGTTTCCACAATGCATGAAGTAGTCTCCTCAATAAAGAGAAGACGAATATCATCGATGATGTTTCCCACATCTTCAATGTGAGACTCCACAAATAAACCTACAATATCTAGAAGGAAGTCATCCCATGAAGCTAAAGTAGGAAGACGTGATATATCCTATTGCACTAAATTAGGAGCATCTACGACTAGAACTAGATCAGTAGTATCAACAGGAGCATCAGGAGGTGTGATCACATTTGGAGTTGAAGGAACCATGACTAAAGTGATGAAAGATATAATGTCATCTAGAAAAGGAGGAACTGTGGGATCTCCATATTCCTTCCAAAGAGCCATCCACATATCATACAGGTGAATGAGCTTTTTAATGACATGCCAAGGATTAGAACTCATATTCATTATAATAATATCCAAGAGTCTATTAATAGGTGGTTGTGTTTTAGTGTTAGAGATCAGTTCGTTGGAACATAAATAAGGAAATACTTCCTTATGCTCACTTCTTAGATGATCAATGACTAAAGCACTCCATTTTTTATAGTTTCTTTTTGTAAATGGGGGTCTAATCCCAAATTGATATGTAAAAAAAAACTCATACATGAGATCAATGAATGTAAACACCCCCCAAAATCCAAAAATATTCAATCAATCCCCCCTTTCACTCAATCAAGAACCCCCCCCAACCCCCCCCCGCCCCACAAAAAAGAAGAAGATGCTTTTAGCACTTTATATGTAGTGCATTTACAATGGCCACTTGCCAATTTTGGCCTTAGTGGACTTCTAATTTTTCTTTTTACAACCTCCTTATGGAGTTCAAAACTGGAACATTACAATGTATCTAAGATATACAATAATTCTAAAGATATATCAAAGCATTACAATGTAGAAAATGACCTAGTTCTGAAAGTGATACTTTTGTCCACACAACCCTATAATCTAATTTTAGATCTAGAAAGTAGAAAAAAAATAACACACTTTTAAAAAAATGGAACCTATTTTCAAGTCCAGATGAGCCTATACAGAGCATTTGAAGTTGCAAAATGCAAGATTGGATAGTTATAGTCACCAAAAGATGCAATTTTTGACAAATTTGTGCACCAAAACTAGGAAAAAAAACTACACTAAATTTTTTAGGAACTTTTAGCCAAAAAAAAAAAATTGCACCTGATTTGGAGTTTGTATGATTGAGATATGGCCTCCCAAAGTGAAACTATCAAATAAAAAATTGATCTAGAGAGGGGTTGGATCAGTAAAAGATGGGGTTAAATTTGATGGTCATACATCCATTGTAGCAATTCTATTTTGGCTCCTGATGACAATGAAATGGTTGTAAAATTTAGGATAGTAGATTGTTGACATCAATGTACTCACCCCCTTTGGGTGATGTTAGGATGATGTCATCATCATATAGATTGTATGAACATCATATAGATCTGATAACTCAGCTACTTGCGTGTCAGACATGTGTCACCAATTGGCTAGTTGATAGACTACGGATGTGGCAATGAGTTTGACTCAGACATGGCAAATACAATGGATGTGGAGGCTACGTACATAGCTACGGAGAGAGTGGTTGTTGCCATATGGCCTCTCTTATGAATTTTGTGTGTCTAAAAAATAGAGCTTCAAAGTTGTGATAGATGTTGTCAATTTTATTTTATGATGCCTGGAAACTTGAACTACCGGCAATAGTGGCTAGAGATTTGGTTCACTATAGTCGGAGGAATAAGATAGGCACTGAGAAATTAAAGCCGATGGGGGGGAGACTCTTTAGTCCCACATTCATTGCGGGGGGTCCCCTAGAGGTCTTTAAAAAACTTCATCTGCTGAGAGTAAATAAACAAGCCTGCCAGCGCTTGCTTGTCGAAGGTGTTGGGCTCATCGTGGAGTGGTATGTACGGTCGATGGCCGAAATATATGCCAAAAATTTGATGCTTGCAGTCCTGCCAACTAATGTTAGTGGAATATTGTGCTTGCCAAACAAAATAGAGAATGTTCTAAATTTATAGGGAATATTCTTTGTGGGAGTTGGGGTGTCATTGCCCAATTCCTCCAAAAAAAATTCTCTGCAGGGGCTTGTAGGGCTAAAAAATATTTCAAAAAAATTCCAAAATTTCAAAAAATATTGCAGAGAAGAAATAATTGCAGATCTAAATCAAAATCAGCAGATCAAATAAAAGATCATACTAAACTTGCAAATTGGGGCCTTTAGGTGTTGGTTTGCAAAAAAAACTACCTCAAAAATTGACTTTGGTCCAACATAGGCAAATTTATAGCCAATTTTCACTGAATCAATGTTCTGAATGCAATGGTGAGGTCTAATTTGGATCTAGACACTCCCAATTTCTATAGATTCTCTAGATATTGGTCAAGGTGCTGAAGCAAGAATGGTCTTGAATGACTATGTGAAGAGAATCTCCTTGAGCTCTGATACCATGTAAGAATTTTCCTTAGGGAAAAATTCACCCAAAACTAAGGAACTCAAGCACAAGCACGACAATAGACCAAAGAGAGTATGATCAGAATGACAATGTGGATGTAACTACACTAGGAGTGCTTGTATATAAAGACCTCTAGAGTGCTTCTAGAATGCATAGGAATCAGCAACATGATAAGTCATACAACTAAGCACTTGTCCACCAGATATGGGTTATCCTCCATTAAGCATAGGAGTAAGTGTGATGATGAGAGGATAAGCCTACAAAGCTGTAGCACACAAAATAATGATGTAGACATCGTGTGCTAAATTAGGAGTTCGAATAAATGTGTTGTCTATAAGACAACTCAGTTAATTATGCAAACTCCAGTGTTGTAGACACCATGTGTTGAATTAGAGTTGCTTACTCCATTGTTGTCAACATGACAACTCATAAGAGTATGTAAACTCCTAAGTGTCTCACCTAAGAAATAATAAAATAATGCATAATAATAAAATAATGCATTAACCTAAGTAAACTTAAGTAAAGTGTAAATAGTAAATACTTATTTACACCAACAAATGCCCTGCAGATTTGAAAACATCTACACCACCAAGGGTTGAATGGATGATTCTCCACTACCAATTAGTCACCAAGGTTCAATATTCATTTCAATTCTCTCACCCAGAATAGTTTACTCAATAATTTCATCTAGTCCTAAGAGCCATTGCCTGTTGACACTTGCAGCCACAACCCGTTGAACCTCATCTTTCAATCCCCCCACCATTAAAGCTAGTGCCACACCCAAATTTGACTTTCTCTTCCATAAATCATCTAGATACTCTGGTGTGAATAATTGCTGAACTCCTTTCAAAAAGCTTGGGTCATCGATAATGAAAATGTGCTTCAGGAAACGCATAGATATTTGGCCTTCATAGGTCTATATTTGTGAATCTAAACCAAGAGCAAAATTCACCTCCATATTTGTATCAGAGAAAAACAATGACCTTTCCCTACCTTCTCCCTAAATTTAATGTCCTCAAAAATCTCTGGAACAAGGTACCGAAGCAACCAAACATGTTGACATGTGTGAGGGATTCCTTGGCATCATGAAAATCTCTGCTTACCCTGAGATGATTAATATCCTTGTGAGTCAAAATCATAATTCCATTCCTTTTAGACTTCAAATTGAGGTACCATGGGTAGATTATTAAATCTAATGGCCATCGAATTTCCTCTTTTTATTTACTCTCCAAGGTGATAGAAGTCCTCAAAATTTTCATATTGAGGACCCAATTTTGAATTGGCACCTAAATTGGCTAGCCGATCCACCACTCTATTTGCTTCCTTGAAGTAGTGTGAAACTTTGAAACCCTTAAAGTCCAGTAGCAACTCCTTGATGTGTCATATACTTTTCTCCAGATGTCATTTCACCATCTTTCCTTTCTTAATGCCATGCCATTGATAATGATTTCCAAGTCTCCTTCCAAATGTATACGTAGACATCCAATTTTAACTCCTAACCCCAAAGCTTCCTTGATAGCAAAACATTCTGCAATGTTATTTGTTCCATCCAACAATCATTTGGCTACAAATGTAATTATGTTGCCTTTGTGATCTCTTGCCAAACATCCACACCCTAATACACCTGGGTTACCCCTTGTCGCCCCATCAAAATTAATTTTGATCCATCCCTCCTCTAAAGGTATCCATAATGCCTTCTCCCTTTTTGAGATTGGATTAACCCCAATACACCCATGAATGGGTGATATAATTTGAACTTATTATTCACTGCATAAGCCAAGAACATTCTTACTACTTCCATTTTGACTATAGGGGCATAAATATCTTCATAGTCTATGCCTTCTTGCTATGAGTAACCTTTGCATAAAAGTCTAGCCTTTTTCCTTACAACTTCTCCTTGGTCATTCATCTTCTTTGATATACTTCCAATAGGAGTTGTCAACTCAACTCTTCCTTTTGATCTAGGCTCAGATCTCTAATATTTAATCTGATTCCTATTCTGCAAATCATTATTAGTCTCAATGATAAATTCCACATTTTCATGGTTAGCCTTTGGATCAATAATAGTTACCAAAGCTATCTCTTCTACTACTTCCTCTTCATTAACCAATTCAAGCTCATAATCTTTATCATCAAAATCATTCAATAATCTTTCCATGCTTGCTTTAAATTCTTCATCTTCATTAGAAAGTGAATTCTTTCTAGATTTTCTTACTCTCTTAAGACAACTAGATGAAAAATGACCAAACTCTCTACATGTCCAAGAAACAAAAATTTCCATACCTTTTAGTTCTCTTCTCATAAACAGGTCAATACCTTCCTTGATCTTCTTGTCTTCTTCAGATTTGGATTTGTCATTACTTGTGCTTCTATTCTTTTATATGCAACAAAAGGATTCTAGATGTAGAAACTCAATGCTTTGTTCTTTGCACAAATCTGATAACTCACCAAGAATCTCCATCTTCTTGATGTCAAATTTTCCTCTAACCTAGGACTATCTTTTCTAAAACAACTCGCCACTGATCTCTCAAAGCTATTAAGCTTTTTGTTCAAGGATCTAACACTTTGATACCAATTGTTAGAATATATAGTCTACCAATATAATTGAGAGTGAGAGGGGCTGAATCAGTTATCCAACTATTATCATCAATTATCAACCTTAAAAAAACTTATCCATATGAGCAATCTAATTAGAAACCATGAAAAGATACTCATACACAATAACACCAAATACATTAACTAGGAAAACCCTTGATCAAAGGAAAAACCTCGGTGGTAATGGTACCCACAAGATGATGTACTAATATAAATATTCCTTATTAGAGGATTTTCCCTATTAGGAGTGTAAAATAATATTTAGTACATATCAGTCCCTATTAGGAGACTTTGAATCCCTGTTAGGAGATTCCAACCCTATTAGGAGTTGTGGAAGATAGTTGGACCCATTTCCCAAATAGCTTTAAGGGCAATACTGATGAACCCACTGCCCAAATGATCTTTGTATTGTTCCTTGCAGAATAATAGAAATAAATAGTACTTCCTTCCTTTTTCCTATCAATTGGACCTCTTCTCCTTCTAATCTTTTAACCGGATCACAAATTTCACATCCAATAATCCCTTGGATCACTTATTTAGATTCAATAAACACTCTACTTCTTTTCACACTTCACAGTTTATACAATAGTGGATACACTTTACAAACAAGGAAACCAATTTTCATTTATACCATATCTTCAAAATAATTCCTTGAGTCAGCCTTGAAGCTTTCCCAATTAATTATTATAAGATAATCAATTAATTATAATTATAATAGCAATGCTGGCTCATAGTCTATAAAAAACTCCACATGTGTGATACTAGGGCTTGCACATTCGCTAACATCATCATCAAACTATCTTCTATCATTGTCTGATTGCTCATCTCTTTATTACATCTAAAATGAAAGATATAATACAAACATTAGAAATTGCTTTCAAAGCACTCTATTTATGTACTAACCTCAGTAAATCAAGCACAACTTCTATGCATTTTTGACTTATGTACTATGCATTGAACCCCATCATTAGGAGACTGTATTGAACATGTCCATGAACACACATAACCAAACAAGCAAAATATTTTTTCATACAACTAAGATCTCTCTCTGCTATTTTACCAAGCTTCACAAACTTATTGCTATGTTGACATTAATGAGAAGCACATTCATGAATGCAACATGTCAATGCTCTCCAATGCTTAGGATACTCCACCAATGTAGTATCATCAACATTCATGCTAACACCTTTGACTGATCTGGCTGCAACTCTAGTTGTACTGCTTGTTACTCAAGTTGCATTGCCATTGATTTTCTAGGTTTACTATGTTGTTATTGGGATTCAACTGTTTGAGGTAAAGTCTCACGTTACTCCTCATAGTAAATAAACTTGTTGTAATCTTCAAGCTCCTTGTTGCTCTGTTCTTCACTTCTTTTTGTAAACTCATCAATCTTCACATGTGCACTTTCTATGACTTTGTGAGTACCAAGATTCAAACATTTGTATATCTTACTTTTGTTAGAGTTCCCTAGGAATATGCCTTCATCAATTTTTGCATCTAGTTTTCCTTTCCTTAAATCTTTCAAGATATAACATTTTCTTCCAAATACTTTGAGATAAAAATCATTAGGCTTGAACCCATACCATAATTCTTAAGGTGTTTAGTTTGTACCTTTCTTCAGTTGAACTTGCTTCACTATATGAAATGTTATGTTGATTACTTATCTCTTGTATTTTGGCGCAACATTATTTTTAGTTATTTGTGTCTTGCACACTCCATGATGGATATATTCGTTATTTCTACTATACAATTTTTCTTTGGTGTCCTAGGTGCTTATACATGTCTTTTGATTCCTCTTTCAATGCAAAACTCATTGAATTCATTTGAGATGAATTCACCTCCTCTATCTGATCTCAAGTAATTTATATTCTTCCATGTTTGTTTCTCAACTCTAGCCAAATACCATTTGAATTTTTTAAAAGAATTAGATTTCTCTTTTAGGAATATTATAGTCATCATCCTAAAATAGTCATCAACAAATAGAATGAAGTATATATCTCCACAGTTGCTTTATATACCTATTGGTCCACAAGTATATGTATGAACTAGTTCCAAAACTTCTTTAGAATTGTAAGACTTACTTCTAAAAATATTTTACTCATCTTTCCAATTTTACATTGTTTGCACATGCCCATCTTAGGTTTCTTTAGGTTTAGTATGCCTCTTACTCTTTTTTTCTTTCTTATGGTAACTAGGTTATCAAAGTTAACATGACACATTATTTTATGCCATAAACAATTTTCCTCTATTTAGGCCAATAAACATAGACTTCCAGTAAGATCTAGGTAAAAAAAATTACCTTTTGTTTGATTACTAGTCCTAATTAGGTTTCCTTTTCCATCCAATAATTTAGCTTTATCATTCATGAATTCTACCTTCTATCCTATATTGTTCGATTGTACTGCACTAAATAGATTATGTCTTAATCCTTCAACCCAGTAGGCATTTTCACATTTTATTCCTTCAAATAATGTTATGATTCATTTTCCTTTTACATAACATGGTTCATTGTTTCAAAATCTAACACTTCCACCATCATAGTGTTCTAAATGTCCAAACTTAGTTTTGTCACTTGTCATGTGATGAAAACAACCATTTGTCACTAGTCATGTGATGAAAACAACCACCATGTATGATCTATGTATCATTTTTTCTAACATGAGAAATAAGTTCCATCTTTTCATTTTCCACATTATAAGATTCATCCTTAATAGCAATATAGACTACTTCTTCTTCATCATCATCACTATTAGAATCTTTAGCAATGTAACATGATTTATTACCTTTGTCTTTGTAATCCTTGTAGCTCTTAAAGTATTTCTTACCTTTGAACCTATTATTTCTTTTCTCATCTTTGTCTTCTTCATTTGAACATCTTGCAACAATATTACCAACTTCTTTGCATGAGAAACAAATCAATGGAATTTTGCCTCTCAATTTTCTTTTCCCTTTTGATACTCTTTTTTCTAGTAGGGCTTCAATGACTTCAAGGTCTTCATCTGATTCGTCTTCTTCTTCACTATCAACTTGTCTACCTTTTGAGTTTCCTCCTTTCTTGCAAAGAGTTATTTTTACTTTGAATGTAGATTTAAAGTTGCTACAATTAGGAGCATTGTTATCAAAGTTATCCAATTCAAAAGAAATCAATCTTCCTACAAGTGTATCCAAGGTTATATTATTTTTTGGATTGCATCGCATCTCTTGAATTACTAAAACTCTATTTGCATAAATAGGAAGAAGAGTTCTTAGTACCTTGTTGACCACAATTACATTAGTTATTATTTGTCCTGTAGCTTTGATTGCACTCACACTTTCTTTGATTGTTTTACTGTATTAGACAATGTTCTCACCTTCTTTCATTTTCATTTGATCAAACTTGCCTCTTAAACTTTCTACCTTGGCTCTTTGCACATTTTTATCACCTCTATAAACTTTCTGCTACTTTTCCCATATTTCAAATGCAGTAGGAAAATATTTAACTTCATCAAATTTAGAGTAGTTTAGAGAGGAATATGTATCCATCATCATTATATTGTGATCCTTTGCCTCTTTTATTTGTTCCATAGTTATAGGTTTAGGTGGTGGCACATAATTTTTTTCCAAGTAGAACATACCAATATCACTAATTCTTGATAGGGTTAGCTTCATCAATTCCTTCCATACTAAAAAGTTTTCTCTATTAAGCTTGGGAATCTCCCTTTCGTATGACATCTTGATCTTTAGCTTAGGTCCTTGCAACCTTTCCTACAAGTACCAAATTTGATACCAATTTTTGAAAATGAATATAGTAATTAAGAGGAGAGGGATGAATTAATCACTCCAAAAATAATTCCCTATCCCTAGATATCAAAACAAACTTTTCACTAATGATACAATATTGTCCATCTCAGTTAATACTAAGTTAATGTTGTAACTCAGTTAAAAAAGTAGTCTTATGAATATTAATTTGTTTTAACCTTTAGTAACTTAGTTGTAGAAACATAAAGCATTAAGAAAATAACATGAACACAAATGAAACCAAGGTTTAATGTGGAAAATCAATTTGGGGAAACCATCATATAACTAGTCACAATAGTTTTCACTCTTCTAGAGTGATCCCTGTTAAGAGCCAACCCTTTTAAAGGTTATAATACATATTATTAAGTATGACCTTGTTAGAGGATTTAGATCACCCTGTTAGGATGGCTTGATTAGAGGTCTTCAAACACTTCAATCTTGAAATGTCACCTTGTTAAAATAATTTACAAAATGACTGTTAAGTCAACTCTATTAAGAGATTTCTTTACTGCTACAATGGTTAGAAGGTAACAACAATTTGACCTGATTTAAGAAGCAACTTCCTTTATAGATCCAAATCTTTGTTTTGGCTTGACCTCTAGATCCTTACTGATTAGAATAATCTTTGTAGCTTATCTTTCACACTTTCCTACTCTGCCTTCACTCACATATCCATCTTATTACTTACACATTATCCACACTACTTGACCTTTCAATTATATCATAATCTTTGATAATTCAGCTTAAATACCGTTTCAAATAATCATTACACATCCAAATAGTAAACCTCAATCAATTAATAATTAGACAATTGTATTATGTTGTCACTCAGTTAACACTAGAGGTCCTTTGATGCCCAACCACTTTCTTAACACTACAAGCAGGATATCATTCATTAACCAATTGCTCAGTTAACATTGAATGTTCTACATTACCTGACTTCTCAGTCAATGCTGAATATGCTTGGTTAATACTGCCAGTCCTTCATCGCTCAATTAATACTAACATTTGTGTAACATCAATGGAAACATACAATTTGAAGAATTTTTACTAGCAAGAACTAATACCTTGCCCTGATCATGTCAATATTAGGAATGTATTCATCTTCTTTGGAATCATTATCTTGCCAAAGTGGTTTTTTAGACAAAGTATTAATAGTTGGTTGTTGTTCCCATTTCCCATCTTCTTCTAGAATACTATGAGCAATCAAAAACTTATCAAGAGCATGTGACTACTTATAAATTTCACACCAATGACCATTTTATACACAATTATTATTTCTCTTTATAGGGTTAGGGGTTTCATTGTTCCTTATAGGTTTTCCATCCTTCTGGTTGGTATTGGATGGCATATATTGCAATATAATTTCATAAGGCATGTCATTTCTATTAGATCTGAAAGATTTACTTTTATTTTATTCAATTTGTATGTCTTTGATCATATTCAATAATTTATCAATTTTATCCTCATCCTTTTTCTATTTTGGAGCTTTGGGATTGAATAACTTGGGGTCCTTTCTTTTTCCAATCTTTCCAATAGCTTTCCTATCATTCTTAATGGTTGTTGCAACTTTAAAAGCTTCTTGCAATGTGTTGGGCCTATGAGACCTTAGCTCATAGTTATTTTTTCTATGAAAAGCACTTAAGTAAAAATTTATCAGGAAAGATTCTACTAGTTAGATATCTCTTGGTATCCCATTTAAAACCTTATTAAGTTTTGACACTGATTCATTGGAGTTATTTTTATGCTTGTTAATATATGAGAAGAAAAAGATGTATCACTATAATCCCCACATTGTTCAATAAATAAATACACAAATTCATGTCAACTAGAAATGGAACCATCAAGAAGTTCTCTATACCATTCAGTAACATCATCAGTGAAGGATTGCACAAATAGTTTCACACACACATCCTCATGATTTTGTTCTAATTCTTCAATGGTATTTTTCAAATTAATAACATGTGTTCTAGTATATTGAGTCTCCTCTCTAGAGAACTTTGGGATTGCAATTCTTAACTCATTTTCTATAGTATTCGAGTATCCCACAATCTCTGTGAAATCAAGTTATCTATATCTTTCAATTACCATAGGAGCTCTAGTACCTTGTCCTATATTCATTTGACATTGATTTTGACCCCCTAATTGTTTGTTATGCTGTGTTGATTGTTCTAAAAATTATTCCTAGTGTTATTTAGATTTCTATTCATCCCATCATAATTTCTATCAATGTTACATTCATTTCCTTTATTTTGATATTGTCTCTGGAATGTCCACTAGTTTCTTCTCTTCAATTTCTTTCATACACGGGTATTTTTATGTGAATTATTGTGAATAAAATATGTATTCTTATGAGGTGGGTAATAGTTAGAAGACTTACCAGCCTCTTAGTTTTTGTTGTCATCAGCTTTCTTAGGAGTAAAGATTTCATCTTGTTTTATGCCAATTCTTTCAAGCATCTCGCTAGGAATGCATCTCAAAGCCTTTGTTGCCTTCCTTAATGAAATAGTGCACAATATCTAAAATACTATGTCTAGTTTTTGAGTGTCTTCTTCATCATCTTCATGTTGGTAGGTTTCTAGTTGATTCTCATAATAAAGGATCCTTATGTTGTAAAAAGGAGTTTTCTCCCTTTCTAAAGTATTTCACTAGATTGTTCACCATCTTTAGTAAAAGGTCTATTTTTCCTATCAAAAAATCTCTTGTACCCTATATACAACATGTCTAATAATTGGTTCTTGTTTCTCCTAGTTTTCTTCTTTGGATTGCACTCTAGAAATTATTTCCCTTCATGGATAGATATTCTACCCCACATACACTTTATAGACCAATGCATATAATTTCCCTTCCTCTCAAAATTAAATGTCTGATCATTCATAAAAATTACATAGATTCATTATCTCTATCTTGAGGAAATTTTTTATCAAATATTTTGGGCTTTTTTCTAGTAGAGTAGACTTTAAAATAAAATGTCCATTTCTTATGGTCAATGAAACTGAAGATTCTGGGTAGCTTCACAATGTTTACTTTGAGAAACTCTCCTTGATAAAGTTACTAATTTGTTGATTCCTCAAATTGTTGGTTGAAAGACCTATGAGCCTTGTTTAATCAATGTTGGGTAATTCAACACAATTTGGTCAATGACTAGGATTAACACTTGATGATCAAATCCTCTTCTCTTCAGGCTCTGCTAACCTAGGTGGGTATACCTTATGAAAACTATTTTAATCTTACTTATGCAGACTTCTTTAATTGTTGCCCTTGAGATCGCAAGTTCTTCTCAAGGAGAAATCAAAATTTTGAATGCTTATAATTATTTAATGAGTATTTATAATTTTAAAATGTAGAACACTTGAGTATGACAAAGAATTCCACCAACTTAAATTAATAACAAACTTGAAAAAATTAAGTCATGCCAATTCCTTATTCTAAATGGGAAAAATAGAGTTAAATTAATATCAACTTCAAGATCATAAAGGCTCTTAAGAGATAGCATGCTTACTGTCAATCACTAGATAGAGAACTCTAACACAAACCCTAGTTCAGTTGTTTTTAACTTCAAACTTGGAAGACCAATTGAACAAAAAGAATAATGGTTGCAAGTTTTGATTATGAAGAGACTGTATCAAATTTCAATATATCCATGGATATGTGAATCCATGAGGACAATCTGTTAATTACAAGTGAAGATTAGTCTATACAATTATTAGAAAGGAAAGTAAATTTTTTTTATTAATTTCACAAAAGGAATACAATTGACCTGTCCTATATTCTTCTATCAATATATAGCTAGGGTCTTGGTACCTCTCCTTATAGGAAACAAAGAGATGCAACAAAAAATCCTCAAACCCTTCAAAAATGCTTAACTAATTATAACCAAACATAATAACATATTAACAAAAAGAGATTTTCATAATCATCATAGAAGAAGGCCATGAAACATGTTTAATATATCATTAAGGTAAGCATGATCACCTAATTGTTCTCCTCATTCAGCTAATATTATCTCGTTCTTGAATTTATCTTCCTCCAACTTAAGCTCATGGAAGTCACTTACATAATTGGTATAGTTCTTTCTAAGATCCCACGTAGGCATGTACATGTTGTTAATAATATCAAATTGGTCCTCTTCTTCCAGACAAAGACATGGTTGTACAATTGGTTTTGTTCTTGTACTGGAAATCTCATTCTTGCACCTACAACTAAAAATTCTACAACTTGGAGGAATTTTTGGAGAATTGTACTCTAAAATATTGCTTGCAAAATTAACTTATAATGAGGCCTTAATAAAATAGTAGCATTTAATTTCCCATTGACTCAAAAATTATGTTCACAATTTTCCACACATGTTTGGCTTGCGGATGTACAACATTTATATATTTTCTAATTAAAATTTGCAAAATTTTCTTTGTACTTTCCAAGTTATCCTGACAATGGTCATTTTTCCTTTTCACATGCTTATTTGGCTACCTCCTTTGAAAGTGCAAAAAGTCACCATTTCGCTCAACACTTTAGTCATGCTCTCTAAAACCCCAAAAATTGCCAATATACAAGTTCCTAACCACACCCATTGCAGAGTTATGAGAAATCTCTATTTCACAAGTCTTAACAATATCCTCTTCTAAAGTCATGACTTCACATCACCCTTATGAAGCTTCTTCCAAAATAATGAAAATTGTGTTTTCAAACTATGTCCTACGTGCTTCTTGTGATTTGGTGATTTTTTTTTTCTGTTGGTAAACATATTATTCTTACCAATGTAACTCTTAAATGCCTGAACCTGTGAGAAAATTTTTGATACCAAAAGTTGGATAATCTATCATAAGGTTGATAGGTTTCATTTGAATTAAAAGGTACAACTCCCTTATCAATGATATTCAATGAATCTTGTTTTATTCCTAACCTAACTGGGTACGTTCTTAACTTGAGAACGAAAGAGGAAAACCAAGCCAACCCTAGACAAAACTAACTTAGGCAAAGAATTCAGTTCTACACCTAGCCAACCCCAGGAATTCACACTTTCTATGACTCCTCAACATTGGTAATGCAATGTGAATGCTATGTATACAAATGTAGTGCAAAATGAAATGAAAGAGAAAGTTAAATAATCCCAATTCCTGTAATAAGAATGTCTACAAATACTCTGATCTACAACCCATTCATTACTCAACAAGAGATGCAAGATGATGCCCAAAACTAAAAATAACAATACTCTGATTGATTATAATCAAAGGAGAAATAACTAAATACTCTGATTCAAAATAAAACCCCTGTTGCCTTCAACATCACAAATAAGAATGCTTAGAGTTTGTTTATTCATAGCTTGTGCTAAATCTATTACAAAAACTCACACTCTTAGCATGCATAATGAAAATGCAAAAAACTAAACTAAGTTCCTTCCCCCTACACCAGCTCTCTGTCGCTCATAGAAAAGAAGAACCCTTTGCAAATGAAAAGGTTTTACAATAAATACATTCTCCAGCAACTATTTGGTTTCTTTCGGTGACTTTTCAATTATGTAACTGACTCTTGTCTCTTTGAATTCTCATCTTTTTCCTTCTGAAAATTGATATTCTTATTAACTTTAAAGTTAATAATGATATATCTTAATATATTTAAATTATATTTTAACAATTGACATTTAAATGTGTTAAATCAAAATCGTTCCTTTGTTGGGTAGACAGAAAAATAAATATTGCTGCCAATGAAAATGGGTCATGTTTCAAGGGGTATAACTTTTTCTTCCACTGCTGGATCGAGCTCATTTTTGGATAAGTTTTTCCACACCTAATTTTTTGAATTTTGACTGAAGTGATCGAAAAAATAATCATTGAGTCAAAAGATATGAGCTACTGAATGCTAGTTTATATGACTGCTACAAAATTAGAATTGATAAAATAAAGTATCCAACCATTCTTCTTTCACATGCTTTGTAACCTAGATATCTTCAATTTCCTAGTATGTTCTTCCATGCTTACCATGTTGATTCTCTACTGAATTTTGGGAGTGATTCTCTGGAATGCTTGTGGCAGAAAATCCCAAATGGAGGTAAAAAAGTGTTCCAAGTTCTCAATTTTATGCTTCTTTGTTGTAGGTGAAATTCACACATTCTAGTAATAGCCACACTTTGAAAATAATTAACAAGTAATACTTCTTCTTTTTATCATGTCACTAGTTACATAACACTCAAATTTGTTCTTGGCAGAAATTTGATTTTTGTCTTCTCCCTTTTGTGGAAAACTCTAACCTGACTGCGAAAGATGTAGCATAAAATGAATTTTCCACTTCATATTTAATGTCATGTTGATGTCCAAATATTCAAGAGATAAATCATTATTAGATTATCATTCTTTGTTTAATCAATTAAGATCTCTTTTCCATCTCTCTATTGTTGATTTGATACTTGGTGGAAATTCCATTTTTGAGAGTGAAAAGCGCACCCAATCTTCAATTTTCCACCTCCATGTAGTGGGCACAATTTTGATGTAGATTGATTCATAAATTACTTTTCTAAAGTTATCTTGATACTATACCCCATATCTCTTCATTTTGGATTGAGATTTTCCTTTTCTCTCCTCATGTGGAAAATTGAACTTTGACTGCGAAAGGTGTAGCGAAAAATGAGTTTTTTGCTACGCATTTTTCCTTTGGTGGAAATGAAACATTTGCTTCTCTAATGGAAAATTTGAAAATGAATATGAAAGGCGTAGTGGAAAATGAGTTTTTTGCTACACATTTTTCATTTGGTAGAAAATCTCAAGTTGACTACTCCATTGCAAAAAATTCAAGAAGTGCTTCTCCATGGCAGAAAAATGAACTTTGACTTCGAAAAGTGTAGCGAAAAATAAATTATCCACTTCTTTAAAACTTTATCAAATTTTAACCATTTTACTTCCACATTTTCATATCTGGACTCAGAAACAATTTGATCCTTCATAGAAATGTTCTTAGAATCAGGGAATACATTAGCGGAAATTTATCATGGGTGGCAATGTAAAAAAAATTAAAATTGGGGTACTTTTAATGCACCTACAACTGGCTCTGAATGGGGATTATGTGTTGCAAAGTGCCTAAAGAATCCAATATCTCTAGCAAAAGACAAATGCCTATCCATTAGACTACAGAGTCTAAGCACAAATATGACTATCAAAGAATTGCTTACCAGGAGGGCGGAGGGGATCAAGGCAAAACCAAAATTGAGAAAGTGGGAAACACTAAGCTAAGCACACCAAAACTATGCAAACAAAAGCTTATTTACAAACACAGGTGAGGAGGTCTCACCAAAATTAAAGAGAGTAGGAAGAAACTCAAACATAACCATTAACCAAAAAGGAGAAGTATGATCCTTTCTAGAAAAGAAACTTGTGCTCCAACAAGCTGCAAAAAAACCATTGCCTTTCCATGGCTTCACCATTGTTGAAAGTGAATCTATAAGCATGCTAAAAATATGTGACCCAAAAATATTTTCCAACTAACCATGCTTCGTAATAAATTTATGATTCTTCTTTATCCTTTTGAATGTAAGATTTATAATCATTCCCAATCTCAAACTAAAACTTAGACATCTCCAAGAAAAATATCATATCATCTTTATTATCCAAACACTTGAGACTACCATAATCAAAAGAATATCCAACATCCATGGTGCTCTCAACATACAAATTTTCTTCTTTAGGGTGAGGATAAATCTTGACTAAGATAACTTTGTCACCCTTTTCTTTCATCAAATCTAAAAATCTTTCATTTAAAATAGAGATATAGATTTGATCAATACCTAAAATCTTGATAGGAGCTTACCATTAATTGACAAAGAGAAGTATGAGCCTCTCTGGTAAAGTGGGTTATGTTTTGCAAGGCTGAACCAAAACCAACACCTTCTGGAAAACTCTTCATGTCTGAATGCTAGACTAATATAGTGCTAGAAATTAGTGAGCCAAAAAGATTTCTCAAACAACTAGGCCTCATCATAGACCTCTAATTTTTTGGAATTCATCTACACATTACTTCTCATGTATTCAATAATTGTTTGCTGAAGAGAAAAATAATCACAAACTTTTGGAAAAGATGTTGCAACATATTCACACTCATAACTTTCAACTTGATCACTCTTAAGAGAAATCCTAGTCGATAAATTGAGATTGCAAAAATGTGAATGTACACATAATTTTGAAACATATTTTGCATCATAGTTACATTCACTATAGTCATCTTCGATAACAATTTCAAATTTCAAACTGAGATTGAAACAAAATGATTCTTCATTGCACATAGGGTCAAACTGAATTTAAATAAATTCATCACTTTTCATGGCTATCAATTCTGAAAAAAATTTCATCCAAATTTAAAATCTCAATACTTGAATCAGTTATAGAAGAAGACTTACATTTGGCCAGCATCAAGATTTGATTAGCTTCCATTTTGTGATAAAGAAAAATATAATCTAGCTCTAAATCATCTTCATTGTGCTGCAACATTTCGTTAGCCACTAAAGATCCCTGTACAAAATTTGTTCTTGCATATTTTCTTCAACTAAAATTCTAGACTTAGTGAAATAATTATCAATCAATGTTATAGCCTTTCCATCAATACAAATTTCTTCCAAAATACTCAACTTTGCATGGTATTAAGAACAAAATGATTCTAATATAGGATCATTACAAACTTTTGAAATTTAAAAATAATTTCTGCCATAATCTTCAACAAAATTGAAATTTTCATATTCCATAAGTGCATTAATCGTAGAATGATTTTCAAAAGACACCTCATGCAAAAGATTATCTCTATTTTCATCAAATATGAAACTTTTTTTATTAGGAGAAAAATAAATCATGGTCAAATTTTCATTTTCTATGGTGGTTACCAATTCCTTGCCATTGTCAAGGATGCCTTTCTCCATGGAAATTTGTTCTTCTAAAAATTATGGTATTTCTTGTTCTCCAAGAACCAAGAAATTTACTATAATTGGTTCTTCTTTTACCGATTTTTCTTCAAGTAAACTTGCTGAAACATACTTCCCTTTTCTTCAATCTTAAACATTAAAGTATCTTTGGATGACACACTTTAACAATAGAGCAGATTGATGATCTTTTGAGGGATTTAATCCTTTTCTTTTAGCTTCAATTTACTTTGTTTAAATGTAATCCAAAGGGATTGTAAGTTAGGACCACTCTTAGCAGTGGGTTTCCTTTTGATTTGCTTTCTTGGTTGAACTTATTACTCACTCAAAACTAAAAAATTATAGGAAACAAAATCAGGTGGGACTTCTGAAACCACTTCATCATCCACCTTTAATTCATTTCTTGGCTGCAACACCCTTTCCTCACAATGCTACAATAACTTCTTTTTTACATCTAGCTCTTTCATCTCATGATATTTGGAACGAACACTTCTCCATAAAAGAACTAATGCATGATCTTCTTCAATGCTCAAATTCATTTTTCTCCCATGACTAATGCTTTCTCTAAAAGCATCAAAAAAATCATGCAATAATGGATCATGTGTTTGATGAAGTTCAATCAAAGAAGGATCTGGCCTTCTTCCTTTCATAGCTTTAATGGGCTTGGTCTTTTAATAATAGAGTTGCCAATCTCCTGCAAGTAGATATAATAAAAAATTCTAAAAATGAGAGCATTGGACTCTTCAACTAGAAATGATGAGAACCAAAATAGAGTCGCCAATCTCAAGCGGATATAATAATAAAAATTGGGAAAGCAAATCTTCAGCACTAATCTTCTTTTTTGCTTCCCCAGTAGAGTCACCAAAAATTTGTTGGTAAATAGATTGTTCTTTCCAATGTAACTCTTAAATGCTTGAACCTGTGAGAAATAATTTGATACCAATAGTTGGATAATCTATCATGAGGTTGATAGATTTCCTCTGAATTAAAAGGTACAGCTCCCTTATCAATGATATTCAATGAATCTTGTTTTATTCCTAAACTAACTGGGTACGTTCTTAACCTGAGAACAAAAGAGGAAAACCAAACAGGCCCTAGACAGAACTAACTTAGGCAGAGAATTAAATTCTACACCTAGCCAACCCTAGGAATTCACACTTCCTATGACTCCCCAACATTGGTAATGCAATGTGAATGCTACTTATGCAAATGCAGTGCAAAATGAACTGAAAGAGAAAATTAAATAATTCCAATTCCTATAATAGGAATGTCTGCAAATACTCTAATCTACAACCCATTCATTATTCAACACAAGATGCAAGATGATGCCCAAAACTAAAAACAACAATAATCTAATTGATTATAATCAAAAGAGAAATAACTAAATGCTATGATTCAGAATAAAACCCCTGTAGCCTTGGACATCACAAATAAGAATACTCAGATTTTGTTTGCTCATAGCTTGTGCTAAATCTATTACAAAAACTTGAACTCTTAACATGGATAATGAAAATGCAAAAAACTAAACGAAGTTCCTTCGCCCTCCTCTAGCTCTCTATCTCTTGCAGAAAAGAACCCTTTGCAAATGAAAAGATTTTACAATAAATACATTCTCTAGCAAGCATTTGGTTGCTTTCGGTGACTTTTCAGTTCTATAATTGACTCTCATCTCTTTGACTTCTCATATTTTTCCTTATGAAAACTAATATTCTTATTAAATTTAAAGTTAATAATGATATATCTTAACATATTTAAATTATATTTTAACAATTGACATTTAAATATGTTAAATCAAAATCTTTCCTTTGTTGGGCAGACAAAAATAAATATTGCTGCTAGTAAAAATGGGTCATGTTTTAGGGGGTATATCTTTTTCTTCCACCATTAGATCAAGCTCATTTTTGGATATGTTTTTCCAAACCTAATTTTCTACATTTTGACTGAAGAGATCGGAAAAATAATCATTGAGTCAAAAGATATGAGCTACTGAATGTTGGTCTATATGACTTACCAAATCAGAATTGACAAAATAAAGTTTCCAGCCATTCTTCTTTCACATGCTTTATAACCATTTTATCTTCAATTTTCTAGTATATTCTTCCATGCTTACCATGTTTATTCTCTACTAAATTTTGGGAGTGATTCTCTGGAATGCTTGTGGTGGAAAATCCCAAATGGAGGTCAAAAAGCATACCAAGTTCTCAATTTTTCGCTTCTTTGTTCTAGGTGAAATTTGCACATTCTAGTAACAGCTACACTTTAAAAATAATTAACAAGTAATACTTCTTCTTTTTCATCATGTCACTAGTTACATAACACTCAAATTCATTCTTGGTGGAAATCTAGTTTTTGTCTTCTCCCTTTTGTGGAAAACTCCAACCTGACTACGAAAGGTGTAGCATAAAATGAATTTTCCATTTCATATTTAATGTCATGTTGATGTCCAAGTCTTCAAGAGATAAATCATTATTAGATTATCATTCTTTGTTTAATCAATTAAGATCTATTTTCCATCTGTCTATTATTGATTTGATACTCAATGGAAATTTCATTTTTGAGTGCGAAAAGTGTACCCAATCTTCAATTTTCCACCTCTATGTAGTGGGTACAATTTTGATGTAAATTGATTCATAAATTACTTTTCTAAAGTGATCTTGATACTAGAGCTCATTTATCTTCATTTTGGATTGAGATTTTCCTTTTCTCTCCTCATGTGGAAAACATAACTTTGACTGCGAAAGATGTAGTGAAAAATGAGTTTTCTGCTATGCATTTTTCCTTTGGTGGAAAATGATGTTAGAAATGCTTTAGAATAACTGAGAAGGGGGGGGGGTGTGAATTAGTTATTTAATATCCAAATGTCTTATTCAAACTTTTCACTAAGTATAGTGAGCCCATTCAATCATTTATTCATCCAAGCTTTAACTTTTCTAACCAGCAAGTTATTGTAAATCAACATTCAAGCATAACACATAAGAAATCAACACATAACATAGTGATTTACGTGGAAACCTAATTTTTGAAAAACCACCAGTAACATACTACTCAATTCTCACTCTTTTGAAGTGATGCCCCATGAAAGGCCTGGCCTGTTAAAAGCTTACAACACGCTGTTAAATGTGACCTTGTAAGAGGATTTAACCACCCTATTAGAAGTGGGCCTGGTTAGAGGACTTTAGAGCATTCACTTGGAATGCCACCCTGTTAAAGGATTTATGAATGGCTATTAAACCAACCTAAGTCCATAGGATTTTTAGATCTAATACAATTGCTAGAGAGCATTAGAAAATCTTTGACCTAACTACAACATACAACTTATCTTGTAGATCTCAGATCACTTCTCAGCACATACCATTGCCTGGCCTTCAATCTCTGCAACTCTGACAGCTTGCCCTAATTTCAGACTTAGTCTCCTTGGGTCTCCATGCTTAATGTACTAGTGCAATCATCTCTTCATGAACACTTATAGAAGCAAAGCCTCTATGCTCTTCTCCTAGATGTCTTCTCCTTGACACCCTTCAAACCACTTCACAGATTTGGCTCTTCAGCAGCAACAATATCAAAAAAATTTGCTTCTTGGTCTATGACTCCTTAAATAGAAGTCTTGGAGTTCTTTTCCCACTCGATTCTTCCATTATTTAATTTCAATTCATATGGATTAGGTAGGATTCATTGCATATAACCCATATTTTGTTTCCTCTAGAAACTTCTTGAATAATCCTTTAGAATTTGTCCAAAAATGGTTTACATAGAATTCTGTGACACCAACTCATCATCCTTATCTTCCAAATTGTTCACAAAATTCAAGGTAACCACTTTGTCAGCTCAGATTTGGAAAATCTTCATCATTTGAAATAATGCAGTAGCTTGACACTATTGAAATACTGATGCCCGACACATACTGTGTTACTCGGCATCAACTATATTTTTCCTGATGCTCAGCACTTGAAAATCACTTGGCACCAACTAATATTTTCTGATGCTTGGCACCTGATCTTCACTCAACACTTGAAGGTCACTCAACACACACTAGAATTTACTGTTACTCGGCTCCAACTGAGAATTTTCTTAGCTTCAACTAACTTGCTCAGCATCCACTAATGATCTTAGTTTAAGCTTTGTAGTCAACCTTGTTACAACTTCTTCCTCCAATTTTTCTAAGTGTGACCAACCTCTGTATCTTTGGGTATGCTATCAATACATGATTTAACCATTGTCTTAACTAATCCTTGCATTTCATTACAGCATCATAACTCAACCTTTCCCTTAGGTGCTCTTATTACATCTTGTTGATCAAATCCTCTTCATCAATCAACTAAGTGATAGTACTTGGATCTTATAAAAAAATTTCATTCCTACAAATAGAAGGTTTGACATCAATGAAAAAATAATGATTGAAAACATCAATTTTCTTTTTTTACAACAATCTCCCTCTTTGGCATTAATGGAAAACTAAACTGATCAACCATAAGACTAAACTATTCAACCACAAGCTTACTAGGTTAGAATAGTAAGTCAAATGCCAAAAAGTAAACTGTAACTTCACATCTCCTTCTACTATTCTGATTGCTTCATTTCCACTTCTCCCTCTTGGTTGTTGTATCCTAGTGCTTTTTTTTTCTCCCTCTATCTTCATTTGATCAGTATCTCCCTCATTCTTCTGATCACCAGATCATCAACATGTGATTATTTTCTCACAACTTCTGTTGATCAGTTTCTCACATCTTCTCCCTCTTTGACAACAATGCCAAAGACATATTAGCATCTTAGTATGCAAGTTTAGCTTTTGTAGGTTCATTCAATTTCTCCCACTGTCACCTTGCTTGTGACTAATTAGGAACTTCAACACTTTTACTACTTTAGGAATGAATCCTAAAGTACACATCGTCTTCATCAATGTGTAAGATCTTCAACATTCAACTCATTTGATGCAGGGCAGTCTTATTTTTTTTTCAAGTAGCTTTAGCTAGGGGTATCACCCCTAACTTACCTCTAAGATACTCAAAAACATCTCTAGGTAGTGCTTTTGTGAAGATGTCAACAATCTGTTCCTTTGAGCTAACATATTCCATCTTCACTTGTTTATCTTCCACCAACTCTCTTACATAGTGATACTTGATTACAATGGACTTGGTTTTTAGATGCATTACAGGGCTTTGATATGTTGATAGCACTTGTATTATCACAAGAAAGTATCATAGGTTCAGTTGCCTCTTCCTTCATACCTTGTAGCAAATGTTTGATCCATACAATATTGGTGCAATTTATAGCAGATGCAACATATGTTGAAAATGATTGAAAAGATCATGAATGAAGGATAATGGAACTGGTAAAGAATGTTTTCAATCATTTTTTTTTCATTGATTTCAAACTTGCTACTTGCAAGAATGACAATTTCTTTAGTGATCCAAATACTATCAATTGGTTGATTGACAAGGAGGTGGCAATCAATAAGATGTAACTAGAGTACCTAGAGAAAGGTTGAAGTTATGATGTTGTAATAAAATATAAGGATCAGTTAAGCCATTGATGAAAGAGTGTATTGATGACATACTCTAAGACACAGAGGATGGACACACCAAGATATATCAAAGATGTAAAGATTAACTAAGTCCTAGTTAGTGCCGAATAGATTCTCAGTTGAAGCTGAGTAAGTTCAACTTAGTGTGTGTCGAGTGATCTTCAAGTGTCGAGTAGTCTTCAGGTGCCGACTGAAGATTAGGTGCTGAGTAGCATAAAAGATAATAGGTGCCGAGTAAGTCTTCAAGTGCCAAGTAAGATATAAGTGCCGAGTGATATTGAAGTGCTGAGTGAATTTCAAGAGCCGAGTTTCACATAATTTCTTCAGGTGCTGAGTGCTAGTAAATAATAATAAAAGCTGAGTAACACAAAAGGTGATGAGCATCAGTAAACCAATGATGCTGAGTTGCTACATTATTTTGAAAAGTTGAAGATTCACCATATCTAAGCCGACATGGTAGTTATCTAGAATTTTGTGAACCAGATAGAAGATAAGAATGATGAGTTGGTGGCACAAAACACTATGTAAAACATTTTTGGTGAATGCTAATGGATTTATCATGAAGTTTCTAGACAGAAAAAAGATATGGGATAGATACATTGTATCCTACCTAATCCATTGAAACCCTAAAGTTGGAGAGGGAGATTTGAGTGGGAAATCAAGAACAAAACTTCTTTATAAGGAGTTACAGGTAAAAGATCAAGTGCACATGCAAGAGAGGGAATTGGTCATAAGTGTGATCATGCAAGAATCCAAGAGGAGTAAGAATAGAGCATCAAGACTCTGAGTTGATCGAGTGACCAGAGAAGAGAATTGGTATAATGAGTGGAAGAACTCAAGGAGACATATCTTGAAGGGTGAACAAGCTATCAGCACTGCAAAGGAGGAAATCCATGCAAAGAAGAGAACTGAAGAAGTGATCTGAAATCTACAAGGTTGAAGTTGCAATCTGTATTAGGTCAAAACCCTTCTAATACTTTCTTACCATTGTATTAGATATTGAAACCCTACATTGCTAGGTTAGCTTAACAGCTAGGTGGATAAGCCTTAAGAGAAGGATAAAGAGATCCTCAGGAGAAGGATAAAGAGATCCTTAGGAGGAGGATAGGAGATCCTTAGACAGGGATGAAAGATTCTTTTGAGAAGGTGACTGTAAATCCCAAAAGACTTGGGTGAGCCTAACAACTCTATGTAAATCCTTTAACAAGGTGACATTCCAAGTTGAATGTTCTTAAATACTTTAACAAGGTCACATTTAACAATGTGTTGTAGCCTTTAATAGGGCAGACCATTAGAAGTGGTTGAAATCGATTGCGTAGTTATTTTGTGGGTATCATCCCCACTCCAATTTTACCTTCTTATTCTTGGAGGGTTTATGGGTTATCAAATCCTTAGTGTTATGGTGTGATGCATGTTTATTTTTCATGGTTGTTTAAATGTTTAATTGCATGCATGATAATTTTAGTTATTTTCCATTAAGGATTTGTAGAAAAAGTTTTATTGGACATCATTGGACCTTGGATAACTGATTCACCCCCCCCTCTCAGTTATTCTAAATAATTCTAACAACATATTCTACTTCAGTAGTTGACTATGAGGTGTAGCTTTTTTTTTTTTTTTAATCCATGTAATCAAACTTTTTCCCAAGAAAAGTGCTCCTCCACTGGTGCTTTTCTTATCATCAATGTTACCTCCCCAATCTGCATTAGTGTAAGCTTTTAGTTAAAAAAAATTCACTCCTCTTGTGGTACAAGCCAAAGTCATCAGTTCCTTTTAGGTACCTTAATATTCTCTTTACTATCATTGAGTGATTTTCTCTTGGATTTGCAAAAAATCTGGCCACTATTCCAATAGCTAATGCAATGTTTGGTCTACTATGTACAACATATTGTAGCTTTCCAATCATTGATCTATACAATGTCTAATTTACTTTAGCTAATTCATCATTCTTGGATAGCTTATGGCCTGTTGCCATTGGTGTGTTGACTGGTTTTGAATCTTCTAACCCAAATGTTTTGAGTATCTCCTTGATGTATTTTGATTAGGTCACAAATATACCATACTTCAATTGATGTACTTGTAATCCAACAAAGAATTTGATTTCTCCAAACATTGACATCTCAAATTCATGCTTCATTTGATCAACAAAATCTTTGCAAAGAACATCTTTTCTTCCAAATATTATATCATCAACAAAGATTTATGATATCAAAATGTATTTACCTTTTTCAACTTTGATGTACAAATTGTTGTTGTCATCTATTCTCTCGAATCCTATCTTCACAAGATATTTGTGCAACCTCTCATGCCATGCTCTAGGTGTTTGCTTCAATCCATAACATGCTTTGTGCACTTTGCAGACCATGTCCTTGTTCTTCCCATCAACAAATCCCTCTGGTTGTTCTATGTAGACTTCCTCTTCTAGTATACCATTAAGAAAATTAGACTTCACATCCATTTGGTAGACTTTAAAACCTTTGTATGCAACATATGCAAGTAATGTTCTTATTCCTTCCATTTTTGCAACAAGAGCAAATGTTTCCCCATAATCCAGTCCTTCTTCTTATGCATAGCCTTTCCAAACTAGCCTGGCTTTGTTTCTTGTTATCTCACCATTCTCATCAAGTTTTTTTCTAAACAACCATTTGGTACCAATCACATTCTTATCAGCTGGTCTAGGAACTAGGGTCCATGTTTTGTTCTTCTCATCTAGTCTATCTCTTCTTCCATGGCTTTATACCAGTCATCATCTTGTAGTACATCTTTCACTATTTTGGGTTCAACCTTGCTTAGCATACATGATTCATTCCTCAGTCTATTCCTTGTCATTGGTCTGGCATCCTTGTCACCAATGATTTGATCTGCAAGGTGATGTCTTCTCACATACTTGGCTAAGCTTGGTTCTGTCCTTCTTTCCATGTTTGTTTCTTCATCTCCAGAGTCATTTTGTTCTTCTTCATTTGACACTTCATCATTTCTTTCATGTATACTATTTTTAGAACTAGAATGTGCATTTTCTACATTCTATAGCTCGACTTTTGAATGCAACTCGACATTCAATGGTTGAGACTCTACAGATACTAGAATTTGTTGCTGATTCCTAACTTGATTTGCAACATTGTCTTCAATAGTCATTCCTTCATAGAATTATGCAAAGGATTTATAATCTTTTGATTGCTTGGACTCATTAACTTGAGCTTTTGCATGCTCATCAAAATTTATATTTGCACTCTCCTCAATCTTGTTAATGTTAGTGTTCAAACACTTATATGCCTCTTCTAGTGGAGTATCCAAAGAGTATGCCTTTATCAATTTTAGCATCAAACTTGCCACTTCTAGTATCTTTAAGAATATAGCATTTACAACCAAATAATATGAAATATTTAACATTAGGTGAGTCACCATTCCATAATTCAAAAGGTATTGCATTTGTACCTTTCTTAACTTGAACTCTATTCAATGTGTAGACTGCAATACTTACAACTTTTCTCTAGTAGTTTAGTGAAACATTTTTCTCCATCATCAAGGTTCTAACATATTCAATCACTGACCTATTCCTTCTTTTAGCAATACCATTCTATGGTGGAGTTCTTGGTGCTGATGTTTGTCTTTTGATACCTTTTTCATTGCAGAATATTTCAAACTCTTTTGATATGAACTCACCTCCTCTGTTTGACCTTAGGCATTTTAGGTTCCTACCTGTTTCCTTCTCAACTCTTGCCAAATACTACTTGAACATTTGAAATGCATCATATTTTTGTTTAAAAACATAGTAGTGATCATCCTGGAATAATCATCTACAAATAGCATTATGTATCTGTCTCCTAGGTAGCTTTGCACTTCTATTGGACCACATGAATCTATATGGACTAGTTCCAATACTTCTTTAGAAGTGTATGTTTTTCTTTTTAAACTTGACTTATTCATCTTCCCTAGTTGACATTGTTTGCACATTGTATTTTTAGGTTTCTTCAATTTGGGCAACCCTTTGACCTTGTTCTTTTTGCTGATGCTAATTAGATTATCAAAGTTAACATGACATGACCTTTTATGCCACAACCACACATCATCAAATCTAACAAAAAGACATGTTGCATCTTCCATATCTAGGTAAAATAGATTACTCCTAGTTTTTTCACCTTTTCCTATCAAATTTCCATCAGTGTCATAGATCTTGGCAGTTTTGTTTCCAAATTCAACTTTGCAACCTATATTGCCTAACTATGATACACTCAACAAGTTGTAGTTCAATCCTTCGACATAGTATGCATTAGCACATGAAATTTTCTCTATGATTTTAATAGACCCTTTTCTTTGATTTGACATGGAGCATCATTACCAAATCTAACACTCTTTCCATCATATTGAGTAAAGGTAATGAACTTACTTTTATCTCTTGTCATGTGATGTGAGCATCCACTGTCTATGATCCACTTCTCATTCTTGTTCACATAGGTAAAAAATGTTATTGTTTCATCTTCATCTTTATCTAATTCACCCTTCATGGCCACATAGACTACTTCATCATCATTCTCATTAAAATCTTCTTCAACAATGTAGCATCTCTTGCCTTTCTCCTTGTAGTCTTTGCTATCATATTCTCTTTTGTTCTTGTACTCATTTCCTTCTTTATAGTTCTTTTGTGTACATCTTGCAAAAATATGACCTACTTCATTATAATTGAAACATATTATAGGGAGCTTACCTTTGAATTTACCTTTACCTCTATGGAATCTCCTAGCCAATAGTGCTTCTAACTGTTCCACATCTTCCTCATCTACAATGCTATCACTGGATGCATGTTTTTCTTTTCTTTTCTTCTTGCCTGATGTCTCATCCTTAGTGTCTTTTATTGTCATCTTGGCCTTGAAAGAAGATTCAAGGTTCTCAGGTCTGTAGTTATCAAAATTGGACAATTCAAATGCAGTAAGTCTTCCCACTATTCCTTCAAAGGTTAGTGTGTTTCCTTGTACACATCTTAGCTCTTGGATGGGTGAAACTCTAATAGCATAGATAGAGAGTAGAGTTCTTAAGTATTTGTTGATGACAGTTTCTTCTTCCAATTGACCACCTCGACTTCTTATTGCACTTACCACTTCTTTCATTATTGCAGCATATTGAGCAACATTTTCACCTTCCTCCATTTTCATGTCATCAAACTTTCCTCTTAGGCTTTCTCTCTTTGCTATCTGGACATTCTAATCTCCTCCATAGATATCTGATAAGGCTTTCCACATTTTGAATTCAGTGTCACAATATTTGTTGTCAACATATTCTGCATAGTTAAGTGTGGGGCCCATTTGTCGTTGCACCAAAAGCCATGACTGTTAGTGAACATGGAACACCACATAATTAACCACCTGTGGGTAGGGGAGCGCGTCGCATCACCCAACAATCTCCACTTCGACGCGCATACCAGGTGCTTATGCAGGTCGAGAAGGCACTGGGGAGATTTGAACCCATGACCAAGCCAAAACCAGGCTCTGATACCAATTGTGGGGCCCATTTTCCATTGCACCAAAAGCCATGACTGTTAGTGAACATGGAACACCACATAATTAACCACCTGTGGGTAGGGGAGCGCGTCGCATCACCCAACATTAAGTGCTAAGGCAATCTCCAACATTGCTTGATTGTGCTCCTTCTTTTTATTCAAATCATCTGCAGTAAAAGGTCCTACTAGATTTACATGTTATGTTCCAATTGAGGTTTTTGCATAGTGACCTATTGATCCAAGGTGTAGTTTTATCAGACTCTTCCATGCAACAAAGTTGTCTTTGTTGAGCTCGGGAACTTCTCTCTTGGACATCTTGATCTTCCTACTTCTAGTACCTTGAAACTAATCAGCAGATGGCTCTGATACCAATTGTTAGAAATGCTTTAGAATAACTAAGAGGGGGGGGGGGGGGGGTGAATCAGTTATTCAAGGTCCAAATGTCCTATTCAAACTTTTCATTAAGTATAGTGAGCCCATTCAATCATTTATTCATCCAAGCTTTAACTTTTCTAACCAGCAAGTTATTGTAAATCAACATGCAAGCATAACACATAAGAAATCAACACATACACAGTGATTTACATGGAAACCCAATTTGGGAAAAACCACGAGTAACATGCTACTCAATTCTCACTCTTCTGAAGTGATGTCCTATGAAAGGCCTGCCCTATTAAAGGCTTACAACACACTGTCAAATGTGACCTTGCTAGAGGATTTAACCACCTTATTAGAAGTGGGTCTAGTTAGAGGACTTTAGAACATTCACTTGGAATGCCACCCTATTAAAGGATTTACAAATGGCTATTAAACCAACCTAAGTCCATAGGATTTTTAGATCTAATACAATTGCTAGAAAGTATTAGAAAATATTTGACATGACTACAACATAAAACTTATCTTGCAGATCTCAGATCACTTCTCAGCACATACCATTGATTGGCCTTCAATCTTTGCAACTCTAACAGCTTGCCCTCCTTTCAAGCTTAGTCTCCTTGAGTCTCCATGCTCAATGTACCAGTGCAATCATCTCTACATGACCACTTATAGAAGCAAAGCCTCTATGCTCTTCCTTCTCCTAGATGTCTTCTCCTTGACACCCTTCAAACCACTTTGCAAATTTGGCTCTTTAGCAGCAATAGTATCAACAACATTTGCTTATTAGTCTATGACTCCTTAAATAGAAGTGTTGGAGTCCTTTTTCCACTCAAATCTTCCTTTATTTAATTTCAATTTGTATGGATTAGGTAGGATTCATTGCATCTAACCCATATTTTGTTTCCTCTAGAAACTTCTTGAATAATCCTTTAGAATTCACCTAAAAATGGTTTACATAGAATTCTATGCCACTAGCTCATCATCCTTATCTTCCAACTTGTTCACAAAATTCAAGGTAACCACATTGTTGACTTATATTTTGTGAATCTTCATCATTTGAAATAATGTAGTAGCTCGACACTATTGAAATACTGATGCCCAACACATACTGTGTTACTCAGCATCAACTGTGTTTTTCCTGATGCTTGGCACCTAAAGATCACTTGGCACCAACTAAGATTTTCTAATGCTCGACACCTGATCTTCACTTGGCACCTGAAGATCACTCGGCACACACTAGAATTTACTGTTACTTGGCTCCAACTAAGAATTTTCTCAGCTTCAACTAACTTCCTCAGCATCCACTAATGATCTTAGTTTAAGCTTTGTAGTCAACCTTGTTACAACTTCTTCCTTCAATTTTTCTAAGTGTGACCAACCTCTGTACCTTTGGGTATGCTATCAATACATGATTTAACCATTGTCTAACTAATCCTTGCACTTCATTACAATATCATAACTCAACCTTTCCCTTAGGTGCTCTTGTTACTTCTTGTTGATCAAATCCTCTTCATCAATCAACTAAGTGATAGTACTTGGATCTTATAAGCAAATGTCATTCCTACAAATAGCGAGTTTGACATCAATGACAAAACAATGATTGAAAACATCAATTTTCCTTCTTTGCAACAATTTCCCTCTTTGATCTTCAACAATGAGCTTTTCAACCATATTTCCAACAAATGAAACATTTGCTTCTCCAATGGAAAATCTGAAAATGACTACGAAATACGTAGTAGAAAATGAGTTTTCTGCTACGCATTTTTCCTTTGGTGGAAAATCTCGAGTCAACTACTTCATTGCAAAAAATACAAGAAGTGCTTCTCCATGGCAAAAAAAAGAACGTTAACTTCAAAAAGCGTAGCAAATAATGAATTATCTACTTCTTTAAAACTTTATCAAATTTTCACCATTTTGCTTCCACATCTGCATATCTAGACTTAGAAACAATTTGATCCTTCATAGAAACTTTCTTAGAATCAAGGAATACATTAGTATAAATTAAACATGGGTGGTGACTTAAAAGTTTTTAAAATTGGGGTACTTTTAGTGCACCTACATTTTCATTTTGCACCACTCTTTACACTATGCTTGTGAAATTTGAATTTTCATTATTTTGCTGACCTCTCACACTTGTTCTTCTGAAGTAGAAAAAATCTATCTTTATGAAGCTTTGATGTCAATTTTTAGCATAAAATTTAGGGTTCCACCACATCTCTTGAACCAATAGAATCATTCTCTTATATTTGAGTTCTCTTTAATTTTTATTCAATTTCTTAGATTTTCATGTGGTTGTCTTGGTTCTTCCAAGTTATTACCTAAATCCTTCTATAGATATGTCAACTTCTCATGCTTAAAGGTTCTAAGATAAGGGCTAATGAACAAGAACCACATGAAAAATATTTCCTTTTCACTTTACGTTCTACAAGACCAGAGAGGGTTATCACATACAATACCTAAAACATATTTCACTTCATAAATATGAAATTTATAGTAAGCGAAAAATCTCACTTATTCATACTTGATTTTTACACTAAAGTTAAAAATTATGGCTCAGTACTTGGAAAAACTCATTCACTATTCCTAATAGCTTACAATGTATTCATAAAAAAAAAAGTGTTGAAAGTGAAATAGAAATATGTAGAAATGAGATCAATATAACTTGTTTTTTAGTTTGAAAAGCTTTGAGTACAATGAACATATGTGGAGATGACTAGGATATATACTTCAAAAAGATGTATCCATTCTCATTAATTTATTTTTTCTAGATATAGTACATCTATAACAATAAAAAAAGTCATGCCATAACATATGAGGAAAGACTTGCATGAGATTATATATGACTATGTTTTAGAGCTTGAAGCCCCACTAAAAGGCCTCAAAATCATTTTTCTAACATTGAGGGAACAACAAAGTCAATGTCATGTATAATTGTTGCTACAATACATAACTATCTAAAGTCACAACAAGATAAAAATACAACTAAAAAGAAGAAGAGAGGAGACAAAATACATCCTCACTCATTGTTGATGATAGATAAGAAGTTATTTTTGTTGATGATCCTCCTATTTCACCTACATACTATTCATAAATGGATTTGATCTTCCTAGATACAATTATAAATCAATGAGTCTTTGAACAATGATGTGGCATTTAAATTTCTCTCATCTGAAGATAGATTCAAATGCAAATCAAATCTTTTGAATAACATCATTTTATTCTAAAGAGAAAAGGAGATTTGCGGTTGGATATCCTTACAAAATAGTCATGATGACGATAGATTGAAATGAAAATAAATTTTTCATTTACTCTATCCTAACTGTAACTCCAAAATGTGCTCATGGGAATTAATATCCTTCATCAAAAATACAAAAAAAAAAAAAAAAAACTAATTGTGACAGTAGTTCAATCAAGTGGCTTGCAATCATTTTTCTCTTCATTGAATGTAAATTACCTAATACATTTGTTAGAAATAGGGAATACTTGAGGGGGGGGGGGTGTTGTTGAATTAGTGTTCCACAAAATTTTTCACAGCTATGGATATCATTATCAATCTTTAAACTTCCACAAATGATCAAACTAAAAAGTAAATATAAGAATAATATAATGAAACTCATAACACCATTAATTGTTAACTAGGGAAGCCTTGGACAAGGAAAAACCTCAGTGGGGATGGTACCCACAAAATTATCAACTAATCAAAAGTATCTTGTGAAAGATATTGACCCTGTTAGGGGTCTATTACATCTATATAGTGGATCTATCCTTGTTAGAGTACTAGGCCTTGTGATGCAAGAGCATCCTAGGCTGGTTGGACCCTAGAGTTGGAGAACTCAGTTGTAGGAGTGGTATATGGTCATTGCTAGGTGTAGTGTTGGTTGAGGTGCTCCATCATTGAAGGAGCTCAACATATATTATTTCTTTATGTATACAATGTTTCTTGGCTTGGTGGCATTTTTTGTCACTCAGTAGTTGGCTTGTGGGATGGAGTTCTTATGGATTGGATCGGCCAACTTGGCATATTTATTGTGTGTAATTGTGATGTGGATTGATCATGGGAGTTTGTGTGGACCTATTTGAGTCTTGGTTATTTGTCTAGGTTTATTTAATGGGTGTTGTAAGCCTTCTAAGGCATTTAGTGTTTAATATATATTGCATATTGACTTGTGTCTTAAATATCTATTGCATGTAAACTTGTGCCTTAAATATGTATTTAATATAAGGGTTTATTTATTTTGTAACTTTCTAGGTTGGCTTGTGGCTTAGTTGGGTATAAGTAGAGGCTCTTGTAAAGTCTTAAGTCATTGTCATCTAGCATGGAGAAGAAGGAGTAGTTGAGAAGAGCAAAGTTTAGTAGAGCTAGTAGCTAAGTGTGGGCTTGGGAAGCACGAATTTTCCTTGGTGACTTGTGAGAAAAAGTTTAGATTCTTCTTGGAATTTCTACAGGTGTGGATCTAGCTAGCTAGTGATTAGATATTGTGAGGTCTTTTAGAATTACTATCATAATTGCTTTGTATTTGGCCATAACTTGGAAGGTCTTATAGTCAGACATGTTGGATGAAAATCTCATGATTCTATTATGAGAATTGGCATTGTTGTAGATCTTAATCTCCATGTTCTTGTTTACATTCCACTATGTGGTTAATTATTGGGGGCCAGGACATATTCTTTGGGGATTCTCCTACCTTGTACTGTATCGGGTGTTATCAGAGCAAAGGTTGGATCTGGTTGATCATGTGGATTTTTTGCAGAGGGTTTGAAAAGATCTTGGAAGATGCCTATGAGAAGATTGAACCCTAGGGTGATTGAAGATCTCTATGATGCTATGGAAGTAAAAATCTCAGAAAAGATCAAAATAAATTAGATCTAAAATGGAGTTGATGAAGAATGAGATTATGAGAGCTCTAATTGGTGTACCTAGGAATGTGGGTACTGAAGATAGTTATGAGGAAGCACCTGAAGATTTTGAAGTTGCTAGATCTAATGGTGAAAATAGAACTAATTGAATGGAGAGACCTATGGAAGATATGATTGGTCAATTAGATAGATTTGGGTCTCAATTGAAGATGAAGCATAAGATGGATGTTTCTAATTTCTTAGGTACTTTGAATCTTGAAGACCTAATTGATTGGATTGGTCATATGGAAGACTAATTTGATTTATAGGTTATTGGTGATCCACTTAGAGTTAGGTGGGCACAAACTAAGCTAAAAGGGTATGCTTCTCTTTGGCAAAAAGAATTACAAAGAGATGGAGAAGAGAAAGGTGAAACGAAGATCACTAGGTGGAGATTGATGGTGACTAAATTGAAGGCTAAGTTCATTCCTGCTGATTATGAACTTGATTTGTTTAAGAGGTTGTAGAATCTGAAGCAGAGGGATTTGTCTGTGAAGGATTATGCTAAGGAATTTTACAAGATGACTATTCAATTAGGACATAGAGAACTTTCTAAGGAGGAGCTGGCTTGGTATATTAATGGTTTGAGATTCAATATTAAGGATGTGATTGGTATATTGAATATTGATTTGATTGAGGATTCTTATAGTATGCTCTAAGGGCATAAGATAAGTCAAAGATAAGACATCAAGGCAATTATCTATGAAAGAAAAAGAACAAATATTCTAAGAAGGATAAACAAAATTTAGAAGACGAACCAAAACTTGTTGAGCCAAAGAAATGGATAGGTAGAGGTGCATTTGAGGGAACTTGTTACAAACATGGTGAGGAAGGTCACAAATCTTTTGAGTGTTTACAGAAGCTTGGTGATAGGAGAGTCATTGTGGTGAATGAAATTGAAGAACGTGTCAATGAACCTAAGTAGGAATTGAATAATTTATTGTATCAGTGAGTACTATTTTGTAAGAGGACATTGGAACCTTGTTAAAGGAATAATTTGTTCAAGACTTGTTGTACGTACGAAGGTAAAATCTATAATGTGATTATGAATGGTGGTAGTATGGATAACCTTGTTGTTGAGGAGATGGTTTAGAAACATGGTTTGAAGAGAATGAGACATCCTTGTCCTTATAGGATTGATTAGTTGCAAGCTAAACATGCTTTGGAAGTGAGGGAGCAATGTCTTGTTGATTTTCAAATTTGGCAATATAAGGATCAACTGTTTTGTGATATTATGGACATGAGTAGTTGTTACATATTACTTGGTAGATCTTGATAGTTTTACGATAGGGTCATGCATGATTGTGTCAAGAATGTGATTACTATTGAGAAAGGTGGTAGGAAGTATTCCCATTTTCCTTTGCATAATGAAGAACTTGGTAGGAGAAACTTGAGTATTGTTAGTTGAGTTGAGTCAAAATATTATGAGAGGGTTAAATATCAGAGTGGAAAATACACATGTGGAACACCAAAGGAAGATGTAATGAAGTAGAAATGGAACAAGGGAAAGAGTGTGCTAGTTGAAGACTTGGGGGAAATGTATGCAAAGAAAAAATTTGGAATTTATGTGTTGAATCCCAAAAGATGTTCTTCTACCTACTAAGAACATCTTTTTGCACCTGGGGTGTCTGATGCAAGAGCATCCTAGGCTAGTGGAAATCTTGGATGGTGAAGTGGTTGGACCCTAGATTTGGAGAACTTAGTTGTAGGAGTGGTGCTTGGTCATTGAAGGAGCTCAATCATTGAGTGGTTCTTCTTAGGTCCTAACCCAAATTTCATTTCCTTTACCCTCTTAGATCTCTTTGGTGATTCTTTGTCTTGCTTAATTTCCCATTAGTAATACTATTGGTGGCTTCTCTATAGGAGAGGTCCTTGTAGACCTTCTTGTAGGTGTTGATGCTACTAAGTGTACATGACTAATTTTTACTTCTTCCTCTAATAGTGGTTGTTCTACTATGATTATGGGTGCTACATTTGCTAGAGGGATGCTAGGTGAAGTATCAATAGCAATTTTTTTAACAAAAAGAATCTTTGATTGAACATTGGCCCTCTCTAAAATGTTGTCTTCTTAGCCTCCTCAAATTTTTCCCTTGTCATTTTGGAATCCTTAAGCATTTGATCAATCTCTCTCCCTATTCTTTTCTTGGCTTCTTTGTTGTATAAATGGCTTGTTACTTCACTGTACTTTTTTGCATAAGTCCCCCATCTAGGGCCCTCTTAATCACTATCTAATTCAAGAATTCACTTCACATATCCATCAACTATTTGTTAGATAACCCCATAACCCATAGGATGAATATATTTAACTCAAGTTTTTGCTACCTCCATAAATGTAAATTCCATCTCTACCATGAAAAAAATTTCATCCTTGTACTTTTCTACAATATATTATGGAATCCTTACTCTCTTTTTCATCTTTGATTGAAAATATTTTATCATCTGGGTAATATTTTCTATGATAGTTTCTCTAGGATGTTGTGTAAACTAGTGAGTAATTAATTCCATTGTGCATCTATTGGAATTCAATTCATAGGTAGGCATGTCTATAAATCTCTTCATGATATGATTGTGACCTCATATTCTTCATTAGTTACTACTTCCACTTGCACCAGTTCAAGCACTACCATGTAATCATTGATCCATTTGGAAATCTATGCATGTTTTGGCCATGTAAATTTGGAAATTTCAAGAATAAATTGTATATATTGCCACTTCTTTCTTGTAGAAACTTGGAAATCAGCCTAAAATTTGACAAACTTTCTTTCCAAAATAATGATATTATCTCGTAGGATATGGAAATCATTTATTTGAAATCTTTCACTTTCTTTGAAGTGAGCCATAGCTCTCTGTGGCAATGTTATCATCCCATTTTTCCATTCATCCAACTTATTGGTTTTTCCATCACTGTCCTTTAAAGAAGGTATGACACAATGCTTAATAGAAGAAATGAGCAATTCCTTTTGCTTAATATTTTGTTGTTCTTGCTTCGTATATGCCAGATTCATTGGTATGGCTTCCAACATATCAATTGTATCCTTAGTCAACCGAGGAGCATCAAGATCTCTTTTGGTTATCTCATAGAGCCGACCTAATTTATACCGAGAATGTTTCCATTTCCTTTCTAACTCTAGAAATATAGTTTTTTAATTCTTGAAGAAATCAAGCATGTTACTCAACCATTGGAACCCTTCATATACTTCATTGCACTTTCCTATAATCTTTTTGATATTGAATGCCTAGATATCCTCAAGGTTTTAATAAGTGCATTCTTTATGTAACTCTTCTTCTCTAACCTCTTTAGATTGTTTTTCCTTAACCTCAATAACAAGGGTTATTTGATGAACAATAATTGCTCTAGGTGTTGGAAGGGTTTTAGGCTATTAAGCTAACTTTCTAACCTCCTCGTCGTTGTGTACATTTATTGATTAGTGCATTCATATCCATCTCCCTTATCTACAACTCCTCAATCTTCTCCTTCATATGCTTCATTTGAGCCCTATTAAACATGGCTTTATGCATCAACTCATTTACAAAAACTAGGGGGTTGGTGTTATTCATTATACTATAATTGCTTGTGTTTCTCTAAAGATATCAATCATCTTGGGCTTATCACCTTTGAATGTGACCCAAGTAGCCAAAGTATCTATTTTTGGATCAAACTCTGACCCCTCTCATTTTCCAATATCTCAATCTTAGTGGAAAATGTTGCATCTTCATGTTCCCTCACTTGATCTAATAAGAACAATTCTTTGAGTGTTAAGATAGGAACAATAAGGATATCACTTTTGTACATAATTTCCCTAGCTTTTTCTTCCATTCAATTTATATCATCTAGATGCAACTCATCAATCATCTACTAAGCTATAGAAACATATTATGATTCATCAACCCCTTCCAACCTTCTCTTCTTTCTTTCATCAAAATCTTTCATGATATATTTGATCCATAAGTGTTTAAACTCCTATGTCTTGGTAAAGTTTTCCTACTCAATGAACCTTTGAGTGATAGCCTCTCTTGCATCTTTAGTGTCAATCGACTCATCATTTTCCATTATCAATGCATGATAACCATGTATCTTTTCCTAGAACATTGATGTAGGTTGTGGTTCCTTGTTGTAATACCTTCATGTTTTTCAGAATATGGGAAACTTCTTTTGACCCTTTTGCTTAATCTGAATCATTATAAGTAACTAATGAAGTGTTTCTTTCTTCAGATACACTAGTCTTAGGTTCATAGAGTGAACCTTCTATTAGCAATTTTTTTTTATTTTGAGCTAGTAAGGGATGAGGTTGCTCAACATTTTTTCCCTTCTTCTATTTTATATATTCTTGATGTAACTAGTCAAAATTATAAATTCATTTATCATCCCTAATAGTCTCCAACTCTATTTCATCGTAGAAATGACAGAGTCTTGTACTTAGCTTTTCATTCTCAATATTCAACATAATTCTCCACTTCTTTACCCTGTGCATTATTTTAGGAATATTATCATGGTTTTTGATAATGTCCTCTTCAATGTTAAACTAGTGATCATATATTGCAACAAAATACTTAATGTGTCCCTCCAAATCATATTGTCTTGCCTTATCACTTTGGAACCCAAAACTATTCATGACGTACTCTTGCACCTCCTTTATGTTTGAATACCCTATTGTAAAGCCAACAAATTTTATGAAAAAGGGCATATTATTATCATTTCTCCTAGGTTATGCAATGTCCCTTTCTATCCATAGTAACTGCCAAATAAATTCAAGAAAATATATCCTCTCAAACACAAATAGGGATAGTCTATGAGATTGTTGCCTACATCCATATAACCTGATCAGTATAAAATTAGGTTTGCATATCTAATCCCCAAAGTTGAACTCATATTTATTATCATGAAATTATTCCTTAAGACTCAACATAATTTTTATCTATTTGGGTATCCTAGTCACTGACCCTCTAAGAAACCTGGTGATCCACACTATGAACACATCTTTGAATATCTTAAAGTCTCCTTTTTTGCCATACTTATCCTAGACACTACACTACATATGAATGGTCAATGGGTTTCCTTGGTCATTACTAGTAGTTAGCCTCAAAGAATTCCTAAATTGGTCAGCCTTTTAAAATAGCAAAAAATCACACAGTAGGGAATAGTTTTTGAAAGTCTTGGTGGTCCTCCACCTAGCTAATTATGTATGAAGTGTCCTTTCAATTTTGCTAGAAAATTCAAACTCTAGGTAAGAATGAAGGGTTTGAATCCTCATGGACATGTACATATAATCAAGGGGAATCAAATCCTTCAAATCATCTCCAAACAACTTATACTAGCCATAATAGGTGTTCTTGAAAAAACCCATAAACCTGTCCACCAAATGAGGACCCATGTGTTCAACTGGAATCAACATGTTATTATGTCCTCTATTCATGAAATGTAAAATTTTGGTGACCTTGAATTTCATTTTTCTCTCATAGTCAATTCTAAATTAATCTTTATCTATTTTTGTTAGGGCTTGAGTGCTTAAACCAAAACATTCTTCAATGTAAGGCCTAGTTATGACCACTGGAAGAATTCCATCTAGTTTCCTAATAGTTATTGTGGCTATTTCATAATGTTCAACTAAACTCTTGATGAGCTCAATGTCAACATACACATTTGGAACTACAATTTTTCCCAGGTCTAGCTTCTAAGCATTATTTCTACGTTCATTTTCATATGTGTTTTCATAAAAGTACCAAAATAAGGAGCTACCATAGATTGAAAGTTTTGCATCTTTACATACATCATACTTATTAGAAAATATAGACATAGTTCCAATATTAGAGGAGCCAAGAAATAATTCTAAGAGTGTTTTCTAAATATGTTTTCCTATGTTTTCTCCTTTATCATTTTTAACAACTACTTCTTTCTTAGCACTGACCTTTTTCTTTGGTGTCACTTGAAAGAAATCTCAAATTCAAGAAGAAAATTTAACTTACAACTTTTACAAACTTGAAGATGTAACCACACAAATCGCTTATGTTAGAATGATTTAGAATAACTTGGGGGGGTGAATCAGTTATCCTTAGGTCTTTCAACGAACTTAGATCTAATCATTAAGTAGCCCAATCTCTATAGCAATATATTAGTAACATAAAACTTGTAGTCCACTACATTAATAGTAAAACATCTCAAATAACATCCACACGAGTATGACACCAGGATTTAATGTGGAAACCCAATTTGGGAAAAACCACCATCAACATGTCATGAATTATTCACTCTTTTGAAGTGAACTCTATTAGGAGCCAACCTTATTAAAGGTCACAATACATACTGTTAGGTGTGACCCTGTTAAAGGATTTAATCACCTTGTTGGGAGTGGCCTTGTTAGAGGACTTAAGAACATTCCATTAGAATGTCACCTTGATTAAAATATTTACAAATGACTATTAGGTCAACCTTGATTAAGGGATTTTAAACTGATACAATGATTAGAAAGTAACAATAGGTTGATCTGAATAAATACAACTCACTTTGCAAATATAGATCACAATTTATCTCATATGTTGATCCATTGATTAGCCTCCATCATCATCTCTTTCTATGATCTTCTTGGAAACCCTTCAAGTAATCACACTTCACTTCTTCACAACTCTTCTCAACCTCCTACTCAAGTTCACCAATCAACATAATGAACAATTGCTCCAAGCTTGTTAAGGTCTTCACCATCTCTGCTAACCTTTATGGATTATCCTTTATGCCTCCTTAAATAGGTATCTTGATATTTTGCCATTCAAACACCACAATAGATCTTAGTGTTAGATCATATTCATTGAATCCTTTCATCTTTTCATTTCCTCCTTCCTATTCTATCTCTTTGAATCCATGCATAGAAATGATCAAACATGGTTTTTCTTGAATTAAATGTTCCATCTCATCAATCCTTATCTTCAAAATGCTTTCCATATCAAAGAATTCAACTATGTCAGCCAAGAAATGAGATTTCTTCACAAAATATAAAAATGTTGTCACTTGGCCAACACTGTGTTCGTTGGCCTCAATCATCACTAGATAACTCAGTTATCACTATACTAACTTACTTGTCTTACACTATCTTCACTCGGTTCATTTATTAGTGCTTAGTCCAAATTATTTATTACTTTTTCTTTTACTGGTGCTTATTCAACACTAAATTGGCTTTGCTTATACTATTTTCTCAGTCGATACTAGCATAGCTCAAATTTAGCTATAAGTTCCTTAATATTTTTCTTTGAAGTCGGGGAAGCCTAATTATTTTTTCTTTATAGATCATCTCTTATAGGCTTTAACACAACCAACTTATTCACTTAATGTTATGATTAAACAACACATTATATTTCCTAAGTCCAACTGATCAAGTGCCCATTGTAGTTTCACATAACTCAACCTTTCCACTAAGTGATCTTGTTATCTCTTCTTCTAAAATCCTCTTCATCAATAATATTGATATGGCACTCTACTTAGGTAGCTACTATCTCATCAATAAAGTTTGACATCAATGACAACATAAAAATTATTCCAAATATAGTTCCAACAATATCCCTCTTTAGTATTTATGGAAACACCTCTAATTACCATGCGATCCAAAAAATTTACTTGCTTCAAGAAGCTCCCTTTGTATTCAGTATTAGATCTTCATTAATATCCTTAATTTCATCCTAATTCTCATCTTAGTGTCCAACAATCTCCCTTTTTAGTTTTATTTTGTTTCTCATCCATTTAGCTTTAATATGCAACACCTCTAGGTATAACAACATATAGACTCCTTCTATCATATCAGAACATAAAATCAATCATCTCCCACTTTGATGTACAACTCCTAAACTTTTGAGTTTATTGATTTATGGAAACACCTTTCACTTATTTATCTCTTTATGCACTCTCCCTCTTTGCAACATCTTTGTATGTTTGCTTCCTCATAGGTTCTTCCTCATATGGTAATTGCATAATGTTTTCTTTCTCATATGGTAACTGTGTAATATCTCTCTCTTTGATAATAATTCCAAAGACACTCCAATACCATCACCAGGTAAATTTTCAACTTACATATTCAACACATAGATATCTCTTGGTTAATTCTCCAAACTATGTTCTTCTATCATCTTTCTTATGACTAATTCAATATCTTGTGCTTTTCTCACTTCATAGCCTTAGGCAAGTCCTAAAATGTGACCTTCTACATCAATTGTAAGATATTTTGATCAACACATTTGATGAAGAACTCCATCTTAGCTTAAGAAGCCTTAACTAGGGGAATCACCCCTAGTTTACCTCTTAGATATTTATGTGCATCCTTAGGTAAAGCTTTTGTGAATATATTAGCAATATATTCCATTTTATTTATATATTCCAATTGTACTTCTTTGTCTTGTACCAACTCTCTCAAATAATGATACTTGATAGCAATATGCTTGGTCTTGGCACGCATCACACGATTTTTAGATATGTTTATAGCACTTGTGTTATCTTAGAATATAAAAATAGGTTTAATGATCTCTTCTTGCATTCCTATCAACAATAGTGTGATCCACACTATGTTAGAACAATTAATTATTGCAACTACATATTCAGCTTCTATTGTGGATTGGAAAATACAATTTTACTTCTTACTTGTCCATGAAACTAGTCTCTTTCCTAGAAAGAAAGCTCCACCACTTGTACTCTTTTTGTCATCAATATTAGCATCCCAATCTACATGAGTATACACTTTTAACTCAAACTTGTCATTGTTCTTGTAATACAATCCATAATCCTATGTTCCTTTCAGATTTCTTAGTATTATTTTTACTGCCATTTTATGATTCTCCTTAGGATTTGCAAAAAATCTAGCAACAATCCAACTACTAGTGCAATATTTGGTCTGCTATGAACAACATATTACAACTTTCCAATCATTGATCTATACAAGGTTTGGTTATTCATTGAAATTTTATGTCCAGTAGCCATGGGTGTTCCAACTGGTCTTGAGTCTTCCATGCCAAAGGTTCTCAATATCGCCTTCACATATTTTGATTGTGTAATGTAGATACTTTTCTTTATTTGATACACTTGTAAGCCAACAATTTTTTTTTGCAAACATAGACATCTCAAACTCTTGTGACTTACATGATGCATCCTTTCATCCAAGTATGATATCATCAACTAATATTATCTCTTTGTTATACATAGTCTTCAAGTACAAATTTTCATTATCATTTGTTCTTGCAAAACTAATCTTTGCCAAATATGTATGCAATCTTTCATACCATTCTCTAAGCACTTATTCCATTCCATACAAATTTTTGTGCAACTTACATACCATATCTTTATTATTTGGATCAAAAAATCCTTCAGGTTGTTCAATGTAGACTTCTTCTTCTATAATTCTAATAAAAAATACATATTTGATGCCCATCTGGTATACTTTGAATCCTTTGTAAGTGGCATATACAAGAAGTGTTCTCACTCCTTCCAATGTTGCAACAAGAGAAAATGTCTCCCTATAGTCAATTCCTTCTTCTTGTGCATATCCCTTACAAACTAGCCTTGCTTTGTTTCTTGTTACTTCACCTTTCTTATTCAACTTATTTTTGAATACCCACTTTGTTCCACTAACATTCTTGTCTTTTGTTTTAGGCACAAGTGACTAGGTTTTTTTCTTCTCTATCTGCTCAATCTCTTCATTCATTTCTTGGATCCAATGTTCATTATCCAAAGAATCTTTCACTGGTTTGGGCTCAAATTCACATTGTACTAGCATATGTCACTTCTCAATCTTTTTCTTGTCATAACTCCAGAGTATTTATCTCCAATGATTTGATTAAGTGCATGATGTCTTCTTACATACTTTGCTAATGTAGGTTCTCTTCTTCTTTCTTCTATTTCAAGATCACCTTTCAAATTAACTATAGGTATCACTTCATGTATTTTTTTCTTGCTCTTTTGGTTGTTTGACAATTAATTGATATTGCTTGATAGGTTCTACCTATTGCTCAGCATACGCTTCCTGATGCTCGACACCAACTGCATGATTTGTGCCACATTGTAGCTAAATCTCAGCATGAACTGGATGTTGCTACTCGATAACTTTTTTTCTCCGATTTGGGTAAGGTGTTAGGATCACCTTCATCAATGTATATAAAGCTTCTGGAATGTTCAAGTTCTTTTTTACACTTTGCTTCATTCTTTTTTTCATATTCATCAACTTTAATATTTGCACTTTCCATAAAAAAAATTATTGTTAGAGTTCAAACACTTGTACACTTTGCTCTTAGTGGAATAACCTAAGAATATGCCTTCATCACTTTTAGCATCAAGTTTCCATTTCTATTATATTTTAATATATAACATTTTCTTCCAAAAACTTTGAAATATTTCACATGAGGTGCATGTCCATACCATAGCTCAAAAGGTGTAAGGTTTGTACCTTTCTTGATCTGTACTCTGTTCAAGGTATAAAAAAACTTTTCTTATAGCTTATAGTACTTAGGTGCAAAAATCTTCTCCATCATCAATGTCCTAGCATAGTCCATGATTGATCTATTCATCCTTTCATCTATACCATTCTATGGAGGTGTCCTATGAGAAGACATCTGTATTTTAATTCCTTTATCATTGTAGAATATGTTGAATTCTCCAAATAGGAATTCACCTCCTCTATTAGATCTAAAAAACTTCAATGATTTACCTGTCTCTTTCTCATCTCTAGCCAAATGCCACTTAAACATTTGAAATGAACCATATTTTTCTTTAAGAAATATCACAATAATCATTCTAGAGTAGTCATCAACGAATAGAATCAAGTATTTGTCACCATAGTATATTTTCACACCAATAGGTACACAAAGGTCAATATGAACCAATTCTAAAATAACATCATAAGTATAGGTTTTTCTCTTGAAACTAGACTTTGTCATTTTCCCAACTAACATTGTTTAAATATCACATTATCAAGTTTCTTCAATTTTGGTAGCTCTCTAACTATCTTTTTCTTACTAATGCTTACAAATTGTCAAAATTCACATGATATAGGCTCTTATGCCATAACCTTATATCTTTACATTGTGAAAACAAATAAGTGTCATCGGATAGGTCTAGATAGAACAAGTTACCTCTAGTTTAGTCTCCACTTCCAATCAATTCTCCTGAACCCTTGTAGATCTTGGCCTTCTTACCCTCAAATTCAACTTTGTAGCCTAAATTGTTCAACTATGTCACACTCTAACAATTGTAGTCAAATCCTTCAACCCAATAAGAATTTTCATATATGATCTTATTAGTTAATTTTAATGGTCCTTTACCTTTCACAAAATATGGTGCATCATTACCAAACTCAACACTACCTCCTTTATAATGTTCTAGGTTTTCAAACTTACTTTTATCACCAATCATGTGATGTGAGAAACCACTATCAATTATCCACCTATCACCTTTACTCACCTATGAAATAGGTGCAGTTTTCTCATCTTTCATAGCAACATAAACTACTTCTTCATCATATTTATCAGAGTCACTATCACTTTCTTCTTCAAAAATGTAACAAGACTTCTTACCTTTTCCTTTGTTGTCTTTTCCATCACTTCTTCCTTTGAACTTGTTGTCTTTCATTTCATCCTTGTCATCCCTATCAAGACACCTTGCAGCAATATGACCAACTTTATTACATGAAAAATAGATTACATGGAGTTTACCTTTGTACTTTCCTCTACCTCTTAGAAGACTCCTAGCTATTAATGCTTCAAGATCATCATCATGAATATTCACTCTCACTAGTCTTATACTTTTCTTTCTTCTTTTTAGACTAATGCAAAACCAATTGTTACTTGACAACATATTCAATAGCAGGGGCATTAAAATTATCCAAATTTGACAATTCAAAAGTAGTGAGTCCATCAACTAGACTATCCAAGGTTAGGTCATTACCAGAATTTTATCTTAGTTCTTGTATTATAGAAACTCTAATAGAATAAATAGGAATTAAGGTTCTTATTACCTAACTGATCACATTCTCATCACTTAGCTTTCCATAAACTTGTCTGGTAGCATTCATAACTTTTGTGATTATTCCAATATATTGAGCAATATTTTCACATCAAACTTTCCTCTCAAGATTCATAATTTGGCTCTAAGTACATTCTTATCTCCTCCATGGATCTTCCAACTTGTCTGATATCTTCTTTGTAGAGTTTCACTCCTTTATATCATCAAACTCTAAGTAGTTGAGGGCAGATGCAATCTCCAATGTTGCATGATTGTATTCTTGTTTCTCCTTATATGTTGGGTTGTCATAGGTGTAGGTGCAACCACATACTCATTCTCTGAGTAGAATACCACTAAATCTCCAATACCAACAATGTGTAGCTTCTCCAAACTTTTCCATGTAGGAAAATTATCCTTGTTCAACTTGGGTATCTCCTTTATGTACATCTTGATATTTAGGTTTAAGTCCCTTCAAACTTATCCTTCTACAATCACCAATGTTCTGATATGAATTATTAGAATAATTTAGAGTAACTGAGAGGGGCTTGAATCAACTATCCTCAGGTCCAGATATACCAATTAAAATTTGAGACACTTTAACCAACTTAGATCTAATCATTAAGTAGCTCAGTCTCCATAGCAATACATCAGCAACATAAAACTTGTAGTCCATTGTCCCAATAATAAAAAACTTGTTGAATGTAAAACATTAATAGTAAAACATCTTAATTGAAATCCACACAAATATGACACCAAGATTTAACATGGAAACTCAATATGGGAAAAATCAGCATCAACATGTCACCAATTATTCACTCTTCTGAAGTGAGCTCTATTAGGAACCAACCTTATTAAAGTTTACAATACATACTGTTAGGTGTGACCCTGTTAAAGGATTTAGTCACCCTATTAGGAGTGGCCTTTTTAGAGGACTTAAGAAAATTCTATTAGAATGTCACCTTCATTAAAGGATTTAAAAATGATTGCTAGGTCAACCTAGATTAAAAGAATTTCAAATTGATACAATGATTAGAAGTAACAATAGCTTGATTTGAATAAATACAACCCACTTCGCAAATATAAATCATAATATAGCTTGTATGTTGATCCATTGATTGGCCTCCATCATCATATTTGACTTTCATCTTCTTGGAAACCCTTCTAGAAATTTCACTTCAGCTCTTCTCAACTCTTCTTAGCCTCCTTCTCAAGTTCACCACTCAACAAAATCAACAACTACTCCAACATTGTTAAGCTCTTCACCAACTCTGCCAACCCCTATAGATTAACTTGTTACCAATTTTCATATCATTCTAATTGGTGAATCTTAGTAGCCTAATTACTATTTTTCATTATTATGTGATCTTGATTATATTTGTGTTCATTTGCAAATTAAGAGAAAGATCAAGTACACAATCAGCTAAAAAATAAGGAAGCTAAATTAAAAGTACAAGGAAAAGTTCATGTGATAATGATCAGTGAAATATATAGGCTCACACAAACCATGAGCATAGCCAAAACATAAAGCATATTGAAAGAAATTGCATGCATCAGAAATAAAATTAAAATAAAAGGCACCATACATTTCTTGAGTCATATATGCACATGGTTGATCATTATCTCTAGTTTCCTTCCAGAACCTACAAGGGTTACAACATGAGAGTAAGGGGGTAAGATCTAGAAAGATCTAATAAATGTTTGATATCTTGCAAATATTATGCATGCAAAACTAGAAAGTACTCAGATGACTATCTTTAGACATGCACAGAAAGGCTCAAAAAGATGATATAAAAGGAGATAAGCCTATTTTTTATCTAATGTATTTTTTACATGTGTAGGTAAAACAAGTTAAATAAATTAGAAATTTTATATGTAGCATGCAGGGAAAATTTTTAGATGTGACAGGAACTAGGTATCATTCCTGTAGAAAAAAGTAGAATGTGGAATGCAAACATGTTATTAGTGACAAGAAGTGTGTAGTTTTACTATTATAGCTAGCCACTTTGAAAAATTGGTATGACCACAAAAAAAATTCCTGACCCTATAAATTGGTGAGGAGTTAGATATTGATGATAGGAACAAACTTTCTTCTTTAAAGTAATTTTTTTAAGGAGGTCTAAGTAGTCATTTTATTCATTTTCTGAAAACTACATAAGAAACAGTTCCTGTAGCAAAGAAAGAAGAACGCAAAATGCATCATGCTATAGGAGGTAGCAGAAAAAGGGATAAAGAGGAAAAAATAAGAAATATCACTACATTTGATATGCATAGTTTAAATGCATCACTAAAGTATGGATGAAATATATGCAGCTACCACATGAGATTGAAATTCATGCCCACAACACCATTGCTGGAAAGGAAAATGTATTTGCATGTACACATTCAAAAGGAAATGTCAAGATGAAAGTGTATAAATCAATATGTAGCCATGACATGCATTCACATGGTGATAGAAAAATTATATGGAAAATAATGCCCTAGCCTTATCATGTAGCCATAGCCTGCTGTGTTATCAAATTCAAAAGGGCAACAAAAAATAAAGAGAAAATAGCCATGAAAATGAAAGAGATGAATAATAAAAAATTGCAGATCAAGCCCAGCCACAAAATCCTAGTATTTTTTCAGAAAATTGACTAAATAGAAGAAGCAAAGTCAAATTCCTACCTTTATGCCTTCAAGTTCGTGTTTTTTCTAAAAATGATGCTATAGAAGCTAGCTCATCTCCTTGTTGTAATAGAAACTTTCCCTCCTTGTTTCAGTCCAAGTTTGAGTTCAAGCTAGGACAACTTTTTCCTCTTAAGTTTTCTTTATTTTAATATTAATGTATGAAAATGCATTAATATATGCATAAAAGGGGGTGGCATTTTAGTATGCATAGTGGTAAATGTTTTATTTTTCTAAGTGTTAGAAAGTGGGGAATGTTTATGTATGCAAGGGGGGTATTTTTTTAATTAATCAAAGTCCAAGGTGTATATAGGGGGATTTTAATTTAATGTTTTCATTTTATTATAAATGTAAATATTTAAATGGATGATGTCATTATAAATAATTCTATTTAAATATATTTTAAAAAATGCAAAAATATTATGGAATTGGTGGAATTTTATTTTGCCAAAATTATGGGTAGGAGGAATTCCATAAAAGGGAAAGTTGCATACACCTACTAGCGGATTTATTGGGGGATGATAGTTCTCCAATTTCAGTTTGTAGCATGATTCATGGTGAGGACAGTTTATAGTCTTCAACTGATTTGATGGAAATCATTGATTGGTTTCCAATTTTGGGGATAATGCATGTTGTGGGTTGTGAACCTATTTATACCCCATTCTTGGGCATTATTCTTAGCTCTTACATTCCACCTCCTTATGAGTTCTTTCTTTTTTCCTCCTTGGAAAGTTAGTATTTTGTAGCTCAGTCCTATATTGTGATGCAGTTTTTAAGCTTTTGCTCCTTCTAACATAATATAGCAGTGATCCTCTTTGGCCCTATTGTCAATTTGTCATTGTCTTTTAAGCATTTCTAGCTCTAAGTTATTGTGTTTTTCCATGAAAACTTGGCTTAGATTAAGTGTTTAAGAGGTATTTGAGAAGTTATTTATAAGAAGAATAAGTGTGATTTGTGTGCAATCTAACTTTGAAAGTTGTGAACAAGTTTTTCTTCTTTCAAACCCAACACCTTGTTACATTTCATGCACTTAATGTTAATAGGATCTTTTTGTGATTAAACTATTATAGTCATTTCAAGTTATGAGTTTCATTTGAGGTTGCATTACTCCACAATTTTAGTGAATCACCTTCATTTACAGTTAAATTTTATTTTATGTTTACTATCTCTCCCCTTTTCCTACAAAGTTAAAGTCAAATTCAAGAGGTGATTCAAGGGAAGCCAACCCTTTGTACTAGAGGTTGATCCTTAATATATACCCATAGGCAAAGTATCATCCTATGTTTATCTAGATTGTTGAAATTTAAAATTCAGCACAAGGGTGCAATCTAGGTGACAACATAACCCTTATGCCTCCTTAAATATGTAGCTTTATCTTTTTCCTCTTAAACACCACCATAGATCTTAGGGTTAGGTCAAATTCATTAAATCCTTCTCTCTTTTCATTTCCTCCTTTCTCTTCTAAAAACTTCTCAAAATTTCTCTTTGAACCCATGCATAGAAATGCTCAAACATGGTTTCCCTTGAAACAAATGTTCCATCTCATCAATCCTTATCTTCAACAAGCTTTCCATATTCCAAAAATTCAACTATGTTGGCTAGGAAATGAGATTTTTCACAAACTAAAAAATATTGTCACTTGACCAACACTATATTCCTCAACCTTAGTCATTACTATACTAACTTATCCAGCTTACATTATCTTCACTCAGTTCATTTACTAGCACTTAGTCCAAATTCTTTGTTACTCTGTCTTTTACTATCACTTGGTTGACATTGAATTTTCTCAGCTTCTACTATTTGCTTGATCAACACTAGCAGCTTGGCTTCAACTATAAGTTCCTTAAAAAAAAAAAAATTAAGCTTGCTTAAGCCTAACTATTTGTTCTTTATTGATCATCTCTTCTAGGCTTTAACACAACTAACTTCTTCACTTAAATTAATGATTAAACAACACATTATCTTGCCAAAGTCCAACTAATCAAGTGCCCATTTTAGTTTCACATAACTCAACCTTTCCACTAGGTTCTTGTTGAAGTTCATGAAAGATCAACTCCAAGGCTCCCAGGAATCACCTGCATGCAAACACCTATTATAGAAAGAGAGAAGAAAAAGCTATGGAGGCTAGAATTCCTAGATCCATAGATAAGACATTCTTGATGAGAAAAAAGATAAATTTCTATAATCAAAAGTGAATCAATGTGTTAATTACAAAGAGAGATTGTCCTTATAAGGGAGATCAAGGCCCTAATAGGTAACTAATCTAGGTTGCATGATAATAATTAATAAAGGAATTAATTATTATATGCCCAAATTTTAGCTTAAGTAAGCTAAGATAAGAAGTGACTTAATAATTAAATCGATATGATTTAATTAATAAGAAAAAACTTTATTACTCTAACACCCCCCTTAAGATAAAATTAAAAACTTAGAAGGTACACTGAAAGTAAATTTGAGTCTTGACAAAAAAGCCTAATGAGGTACACATGCACAACCAAATCTCTTAAAAGAAGAGAAATAGAGAAAACCACATGAGAAAAACCCTAATCCAAAATCAAATGGAAATAATGTTGAAAAGAACTAGTGAAGGGCTGAAGAAGCCTCCAAATTAGGGAATGTACTAGAAGATAGGAACAAAAGATGATCATGAAGAACACCACTGAAGCAAGTAGAAGCTACAAATCTCTATCAAAAGTAACAGGTGATATGAAGAACCTTCACTAAAATAGAACCTTTCCAGGTAGAAAAGACTATAATCTGCATTGAATCAAGAGGCACACAAAGGCAAACAATTGAACTCGAAGTTACAGATGGAGTGAAACACCAAAGCCTGAAGAGATGATCAATCAAACATGGAAGGTTACAGCCAAACTAGGAACGAAAAGAAGAATATCTATATTGTAAATGATTCATCTCGCTGAAATGCATAAGTATCTAGCCACCGAATCTGCCTAGTACATAGGAACAAAAAACTAAATACATAGCTTATTGCATCGAACCAAGTGTTGGGCTGATTTTTCACTTGCTTGCACTCTTGTTAAAATCTGTGAAAATCAAGAAGAATTGTGAAAAAACCCTAGGTCAAAAGTATTCACCTTGTTATGTCGTTGGAGTTCATTCAAAATATATTTGCCTTTTGAAAAGAGATATCTGAAAAACCTTGTTATACCTTTATATCCCTAGGTTATAAGCTAATGTTTTTTTTTTTTAATGTTTCATGATCTCTTGTCTTTTAAGTTGCAATTTTGCAAAGTCTAAATAATCACATCATCAATTTTCTTTTCTTACCAACCATTTCCAAGGTGGTGAAAAGGTGAAAGGTCTATTCTAAGCTCAACACGGCTTCACAACAGTCAATGATAACATCAAGGTTGGGAATGTGAATGAGAGAAACAAGGAAGAGCACATGATATTAATTCATTTTTAACTTAAGGCATTTCAAGTGGCAATGTTGTGATAAAAGGAAAAGGGTTAGGTCCAAACCATCATTCCAAGGTCGTAGGTCATAAAGTATTAAGGATGTCTTAAGTTGTAATTGTGTGAATGAAAGGAGGTAGTCAACATAGATGTCAATGCAACATCACGAGGGGGTCAGATAAAATGTGAAGACTAAGCCACAAAGATGTGAAAAGGTAGTTATGGTTAAGAATTATAAGTAAGCACACCTTTGCAAGTGGGTTAAAGAAACTGTGGGTTAATGAGGTGAGGTTGTGAAAGATTTTAGTCACGCCTTCATGGGGTTACTTGTTGAGTTAGATTTTTAAGCCGCAAAGTAGTGAAGGAAAGAAGGAAGTCAAATAAAGCCCTATTCACATGATCGCGTAGTTGAAATATGAAGACAATATCCAGGATGCGAAACCACAAAGGATTCCTAGCAGTTAGAAGAAGTGCTTATCACTAAATCAGAAAGGTTTAATGCAAGGTAATATGTTAAGACATAGTAGTTAAGATCCAAGTGGTGAAGCTACAAAAAGAAGATAATGGTCAAACAGAACAATGGAGCACATCTTTACAAATCAAGAGTAAAGGTAAACAAATAATGATGTGAAGTTGTGAACAAAGAAATTGTTACAGTTAAGAATATTCGTTGCACTCTCGTACAACTCCATAGATAGTCAGGGCATTAAGCTATGATGTTGCAAGATAAGGAAAGTGTTAAAGGAAAATGCTTGGCACAACATCGCACAGTTAGAATGAGAATTTTCTCTGATGGTCACAAAGGGGCAATAAGGTAAGAATATAAAATAGTACATCATTGCAAGCATAAAGGATGCTAGGGTAGAAACAACAGTGAAGTTGTGAAATGGTAAATAAGGCATTCATCACCAAATCATAGTGGTCTAAAGGATAAAGTGAAATAAAGCTGCAATGGAGAGAATGAAGGTATTCATAGCATCGCAAGCCGAACTCAATAGTGAGAAAGATAAGATACGAGGTTGTGAAACATTAGAAAGATAGCCCTAGTCACATGATCCCAACTAGAATCAAGGGGAACATAAAATTAATGGCAGAGGAGTGATGAGTTGGTTTTTGCATCATCACAGCTGTCAATTTTAAGGCATGAAAATAGTTTTAATAGACACATCTAAAATGGATAATAATAACATGACCTTGATGTAAAAAGATATGAAAAAACATATATTTTAATATCTTTTCAAGAATTGATAGTTTTTTCAAGTGTGCTAATGTTAAATATCATTAATGCCATTCTCCCATTACAAAAAAAAAAAGTCTAAAAGATAGGGAAACGTCAATTATCATTTTCATAATTGCTTAGGTTTCTAGAGTGAATTTTGAGTTGCAGACTAATTTCCAGTAATCTTTCAGCGTCTAGTATACAAATTTAGTATAATTACTTGTAGAAATGGCCTAGAGAGAAGGAGAACTAATTGTACAGGTAGTGATTAAAGACCCAATTGCACCACCTAAGCTTCCCAACACATTTATAGAAGAGTGGATACATATTTTGTTTGGTTCCACCAATGCTCGAAATGCAGATGATCTTGCTTTCAAAGACCCATATGCATCATGTAGAGATGTAGAGGTTCTTGATAGAAATGGGTACAAATTGTTTTGGTATTTCTACAAGATGTTCTGGTATTTCTACAAGAACAAAGCAGTAGAGGTTCCAGTATGTAACCCTTGGGTAAGGAATTTGGGTAAGTTGATTATACTAGAAGTGTTTTTAGGTGGGACTTGGTAAAAGCATTAATCAAATGCTACAATCATGTTAATAAGACATTCCATGGGAGAGATAGAAGCATTTTCCTATCCTTGGATACAGAAACATTTAGAGGCATTTGACTTGGGTGGATCTATGTCACTACCAATTGAGATAGAGAAATTGAATGAAAATTTCAAGAATCATAAGAGTTTCTACATGGGTAGGAATATGACCAAAAACATTCCTTTGGTAAAGAAGAATGTGGGAGACATTCCAAAATAGAAAGATACTCAAAAGATCATGCCCTTGGAATTCTTCCAAAGATACTTTAAAAATATTGTATTTGGAATTAACAAAACCCTAGGTTCAGATGGAACCATGAATGCTTTAGGAGCACATTATGTCATGGCTTTGAATATTCAAGACCCAAATCATAATGTAGGTATGATTTTGTGGAATATATCATTGAGAGTATTCATAAGGAGATTAATACTACCTAGCAAGGAGAATTGAAGGATTTTTAATTCCATTACTATTCCCTAATCATGCACATGATCCTATTCAAGAATGCTGATATATTTGATCAGAGTTTCTTTGAATCTACACGAGAGTGGGGAGAAAGGTTGCTAGTACAAAGATGGACAAGGGTATGGAAAAATTCTTACCCATATTTTAATGTCATTTCTTTTTATAATGATTTTGTTTATCTAGTTTTGAAAATGATATTATTATTAATTGGAAGAATCTCTAGGAGTGTTAGAAAGGTTGTTAAACCTAAAATGTGCTTTGATGTTGGAAAGCAATTAACACATGATTGGGGAAGTGTTTCCTTGTTTAAGGAGTTTATTATTATTAGAATCTTTGGATGTCCTCAACCACCCCATATCTTGACCAAGTATGTCCCTGAGAGGTTAGGGTTTGTAGAAGTTTCTTGGCAACTAATTTCTTTAAATAGAGAATATTTGGGCAGGGGTGTTAAGAATGAAACCTTTTTGTGTAGATTCACCAAGGTAAGAGACTTTGAAATTGGCAAAAATGCCATTGAGGAAACCAATGTATTCTTAAAAAATTATAAATTGCCAATTGGGTCAACCAGAACTTATGACCCATTCAATGTAGTTAGACATGCCTTGAAGAACATTAAAGGATAAAAATTTGCCTCCCACAAAACCTATGTGGGAAGAAGATATTATTGCTGATAGGTTAAGTGAGGATATCTATAGAGAAATGATGGTCAATTATAGAGATATTATCAATTTTTAATATGAAATGGAAAAAGTAGATCCATCATTCAAGGGATTTTATCCTGATGAGGACTACTGGTCCAAATTGAAGAAATGTGTGGAAAATTTTGATGAGTTAGCATCCCAAGTTCCAGAGGAAATTAGGAAAAAGACTAATCCTGAGTATTCAGATGATGAGATCATTATTGAGGTCTCTAATGATGAGGACTAGCTAGAGGAAGATCAAGTTAAAGAAGATATTCCTGAGAGTTCTAAGTGGGTAGAATGGAGGAATAAAAGGAAAAAGATGGTTGAATTTCTAGAGAAAGCCCAACAAAAGCCCTCCAAATTTTTCCAAGGGGTAGTAAGAATTTTGATGATATAAGAAGAAGATATTTGATATCTCAAGCATTAGAAGATGAGCAGAGAGCAAATAAATTATAGCTAGAGGCTTAGATGATAGATGATAGGATTATTGAAGCTCACGAGTTCATGAGTGATGGTAGTTTTATAAAATATGAGGAGTTTAAGAGCTTTTTATTCAAGATAAAGCAAACTAAACTTGCTCTACAAATGAAGCTAGGCGATTCAGATGAAGTAGTTATTGGACTTGTGAAAGAACTACAAGAATATGATCCTACAAGTGAAACCTTCACTATTGACGAGGTCAAAGACTTGACAACAAGTGGCATGATTGTATTCCTAGGATGGTATCTTAGCTCATCCTTTCTATTGGATCAAATGAGGAGATAGGAGAGAATAATTTCATTTGAAGATAAAAATTAGTATGGAGAACTGAGAGGGTTAGGTTTCAACATATATGCTCAAACAATGGAGATTTGGAGTTTAGCTCCAGAGCATGATAAACCTAACCTTATGAAAATCAAGGAATCCCCTAGTGGGAATATTATTTTCTGGCATGTACAATCTACCTCCAGTGATTAGTTGTATGGGATGCACACTTCAGTAGCATTGATGAGCAAAAATAAGATGGATACTCTTCAAGCTTGGCTAGAAGAAACATATGATAGATACCTCAAGACAAGAAGAAGAAGATATGAGGAGGAGATGAAGAAAATAGATGTTTTGGAGCATAAAACCATCAAGCTAGAAATGGATGTAGCAACCTTGAAGAAAACTATTAGAAACACTACTGAGATCCATGACAGAGGTGTGCAAAAAAAAGGCCAAGCATTTGAAATAGGGAAACATTAGGCCATGCAATGGAGATTGATGAAGCAAATTTAGATGCAAGAAAGGATGCATAGATGAGAACCATGAAGAACTTGCTAATTCATAAGATCAATGCACTGAAGACAATTTCTCAGAATGTGCATAACAGCTACCTTGCCTTAGAAGGAGTGGAATATAAGTGTTTAGAGGCATTTTCTCTATTATCTCCACTTTTCAGTACATGGGTCCCTTACACACAATTTTTTGATAGTACCTCAAAAAAAATACTTGCTAAAGATAACCATTGTGAATACTAGAAAAGTAATCCATAAGGTGAAAGACTTGAATGGTTTCTTTGGTGGCAAGATACAGCTAATCCAAAATAAGATGAAGACAATTGTTGCAGGTACACCTAATTTTGTACCTACAATCTTGGATAGTGAAGCCAAATTGAAAGATTAGGTAGAGTGGTCCTCCTCTCTTGAAAACATTCTTGATCATCCTAGGTTTTTGTCCTTTTGGAATAATGAAGCAAGTCCTACTATAGTTTTTGATATGGTTGATATGCCTTATAAGATAAAGGTAGAAATGTCTAAAGTAAGTACTGAGGTTAAAGCCATAATAGATGTCAAGTGGACCAAATGCTTAGATGAGTTGGAGGTAGTCAGGAATGCCACTTGGCTAGATGTGGACATGGATATTACCATATGGGAATTGATTACAAATATCAAAGCCTTATCATCCAATGATAGTGATTAGTGCAACTAAAGAATGCAATTACGATTGTAGTTAAAGGTATAAAGAATAGAGAAAAGGCATGGATGGTGATGGGAGCTGAAGAAAAATTGAATTTTCTAAAAGGGATACCTATTGACAAGTGTCACCTACTAGTCTTATAACTACATCTCAGAATTTTGGCCAACTACAATGAATGTTTGTGATGCAATTGGTTTAAAATATCTTTATATTTATTTTTGAATAGTTTTTTGACAAGTGTCCTCCCATTTGAAGCTTGTTGCAATCCTTTCTATAAAAGGATTTCCAAGAAGTGGAGTTGAGGTCCAAAATTTATGTAATTTTTAGTATTATCCTAGTCTTGCATTTGGTCTAGTCAGTCTTGATGTATTCATTTGTATATCTGAGAATAAAAATGAACATTGAGTGATAAGCTATCATGTTTTGAAGTATTTATGAGTTTACATCAATATTGTATGATTTTCAAGGAGAATTAATGCAAAAAGAGAATTCTGCCATATCTTTTTCTCTAAATTTTGTCCCCATTGTTATGTGTTGGTTATGTTGAGATTGTATTTAGCAAGGTTTATGCAATTTAATGCAACTAGGATAGGTTGTAAATCAATTTGTTGTTGCTTTTAATTTAAGGAATTAAGTAAATGCTTCAATAAATTGATAGGATTTCTATTTATATAAGAAGGATATTCATAAGAATGGGGTTTACGATTAATTGCTACTATAATTAATTGTAAGGCAATTAATTAGGTCAAAATTTATTGGGTAGACTCTAAATTCCAATGGATAGGGCACTGGTCATTTATTTAGTTGCATGTTTAAGAAGTCGTGGAGTTGCATGAAGCAAAACTTTAAAATCAAATCTATTTTTACTTTCGTGAATGTAGAGTTAAATTGTTGGTTAGCACTTATTTGCAATAATCCCTTGGATGTCATTGTTAGTTATTGATGTCAAGGATTATTTGTAAAATTTAGAAGAATTGTGACCATTTTCTATTGTAAGGGATAGAAGAGAAATAGAAAGACAATTATAATAATCATATGTTGAAGTCAAGAACCATAAACTAGTAGGTAGCTAACCCTTAGACCAAGACCTATCCTCAGAATCCCGATACCAGGTACTTAATTTCTTGGTAGTTTTGAAACACCAACACCAAGTAAGGATGAGAAACAACAAAAGAAACCCCCCAATATAGATAAGGGTGAGGTGATTGGAAACTAGAAAAGTGGGCCAAAATAACTATATGTCAAGGAACCACGATCAAGATGCACAAAAGAATACATATGTGTGTACTAAGGTGATCAATCACAAACACTTCATGAGGCTAATGTCACAAAAGAGAAACTCACTGGACAAAGGAAGATGGAAAAGAAAGGGAAAATATCAGCCCCCCATGGCACTCTAGTCAAAGTAGTGCATGTATAATGAGGCACAAGATATAGTGAATAATAAGAATATAATAGTATATACTAGTTTCCTCATATGGCACTACTCGAATTTGAAGGAAAAATAAGGCAAAACTATTGAAATAAAAATATTGATGCAATAGCACACCTTATCTTAGTGTGTTTGTAAGAATGCATACAAATAATGTCTAAATAGACCAAAAGAGACATAAGGTTGATACAACACATAGTACAACCCATGACAAATCATCTTAAGCAATAAAAGTGATCCCTAGACCTGAAACAATCAAGATATCCACCAGAATACAAAAAAAATAAAAAATTGAATAGAATGTGCCTGAAGAAAAATCTCAAAAAGCAACCAGCATCACTGGAAAGGTCCCTGAAAGAGCTTTCCAATGATATAAGAATTTCCAAATCAAAGATTAGATGCTCAAGGTATGTCTCCTAGAGTGCAAAATAGAACCCCTAACTTTGACAACAGAAAATGCCATAAAAGCATCAAAACTAAAAAATTACTTATACCACTATGACAGGCTCAAAACCATCTTTTTGGTGATATCTCATTTGCAAAAAATAGAGTCTATATACCCGAGATATGATCAAACATTGTGAAGGTAGGTCCAAACAAAGCTAGAAGGGTAAACATGAACATTGATGCAATGCTAACATCAGTAAGTGACAAGCACAAATTTGATGGTCAAATGGTCATCGAGGCAAAAAAATGCCAGAAAATGACCTCTACCAAAAAAGGTCCAATTGTTGGAAATACTATGTTGGAAAACAAAGGGTTGGTGCCGAAAGAAGAATCTAGTGGCCAAAAGAATTGCCATGTGTCAAAAAGAGATTGGGTGACAAATAAACTGCTCATAAGAATGCAAGGCCACCAATGGTGATGTAAACTTCAAAAACCATGATGGGAAATAAATTGAAGTTAAAAAATCCCACCACCAATCAAAAACATGCATAATAAATAGAGGATCCAAGGCATGGGGCCATGTAAAAGGTTGAAGTTTGGTGCTAATCACAGAAGGAGGAGGCTAGAGTTGAGTAAGACTAGCACATTTGATGGTACCAAGAAGGGACATGCACAATCTTCCAAAAATATCCTCCTACTAATGACACCCTTGAATCGTTCCCACCAATGAGTGTCAGTGGGACCTTTAATAACTTATGCTACAAAATATGCATAAGGATGAGGTGGTTGGATTGAGAGAGGCACCTCCAAAAATGCACCAATACTCAACTTGGCCAATCAAGCAATAGGTCTCTAAAGAAGCTACATGAGTTCATTCACCAAAAACTTGCCAAAAAGATTAGAAGATACCCCAAACTCCAAGAACGCCACCAAATTCCTCAAAAAATGTGCCACAAAATCATGAGAAAGGTCCAACAACCATTGATGGCCACATAAATTGTTAAACCCCAAAAATGGTGGTCTTAGTGTAAGTGCCCATAAATCAAGGCAAACCCACCAAAATAGTGGGTCACAATAGAAGGCTTCAAATTCTCCCCCAAAAAAAAGTAAAAAATCTCTAATTAAAAAAGGTGTGATCCATTCTATTGTATGTGGTGTGGATCCCAAAGTTTGAAGGCCCATAAAAAGTTTCCAAAAAACTTTGCAAATCAACTTTTGTGTTGATGTCAGCTTGGAGTGGGGCCCAAAAAAGGTGTTGACTGGCCCAAGGTACTACAGTGGCCTTCCAAAATGTGGGTAATCCTTCTGAGGTTTGTAATCATTCTTCATAGAATATGTGGGAGCTAAAACAATGATAGTCTTCAAAGTCTGTGCTTCCTAATAAACACCAACAAAATTGCACTTGGGTTTTGAAAAATGTCCAGCACTTGGAGAATGAGTTTGGGTAGGGGCCCCAAGTTAGAGGAGTTCTACTCCCAAAACCCAACTATGCCTAATAAACCAACCAATTTCCAAAATGGCGCACAAGCTCCATAAAAGGCTAGTGACAGTGATAGAGGGTATGGTACCCACACAAAGAGTTACCTTTCTCTTTTTGAATAAAAGAAAAAAAAAATGCCTCCTCCCATATGCACTCCAATTCATGTGATATTTTTAATTTAAAAAAGTCTAATGCTCTTTCAAATAAAGAAATATTTTAATCAGAAAAATGTTTTTTGAGTATAATTTTTTTGATAAATTAAAAAATTATTGCTTTGATTTGTGTACCCAAGTCAATAGGTCCTGATGCAAAAAAAAATTGCTTTATATTTCAACAGCATCTAAATTGGATGTATTTTATATGGAAATAGGGATTTTTGGATGCTCTAAGCTCAACAATGATGTTTGTTTGGGCTCAAAGTGCACCAAAAACTAAGTCCCCTCTAGATCCAATACAAAACAATTCTAAAAATTAAAACCCTCTGAAAGACAAATCACTGATCTGAAAACCAAGCCAAACCTCTCACAAACAAAATAGAGGCATAAAGATCTAGAGCTCTGATACCATGTTGAAATTGATGAAATATCAACCCCATAGCTCCCAAGAATCACTTGTCACAAAAAGAGAGAAGAAAAAGCTATGGAGGCTGGAATTTCCAAATCCATAGATGAGAAATTCTTGATGAGCAAAAAGAGAAATTGTTATAATCAAAAGTGAATTAATGTGTTAATTACAAAGAGAGATCATCCTAATAAAGGAGATCAAGACCCTAATAGGTGACTAACCTAGGTTGCATGATAATAATTAATAAAGGAATTAATTATTATATGCCAAAAGTTTGGCTTAAGTAAATTAGAGATAATAAGTGACTTAATAATTAAATCAATATGACTTAATTAATAAGAAAAAACTTTATTACTCTAATAGTTCTCTTTTTATCTCTTCTTCTCAAATCTTGTTCATCAATCATATTGATATGGCACTCTACTCAGGTAGTGACTGTCTTGCCAAAAAGGTTTAACATCAATGACAATATAATAATTGTTCCAATTGTAGTTACAACAGCTTGTTCTCCCAATCCTTTTCCAACTTAAAATTGTATTTTAGAGAGAATGATTTCTTACCCTTGATAACTTGTCACTTTCACTCTTCTTTTAATTCTTATTTATGACTTCAGACACTTTTCACAAGTGGCTACTTCTCCACTTCCCTTACCTATCACTTCAAACATTATACAAGTAATGTCTTGTACTTTAAGGTACATAAAATGATTTATTTTACCTTTTAAAATTTTCATCAATCATTTTTTGATATGTGGTTCACTTATCCTTTATAAAATAGAAAAAATTTCCACTTCTCACTTCCCACTTGAAGCTACTTATGAAAAAAATATAATCGCTACTTCATGGTCACTTTGTTTTACTACATATTATCTCATGACAAATCTCTATATTGCAAGCCTTTCATTTGTTAGCCCTAACCAATAATGTAACTAAGAATTCTATGAATTTATTTAAACTATTCATATCAATTTTTATATTGTCATTGATGTCAAGTCTTAGTTGACTAGACATTATGCAAACTCAGTAGAGTGCTATATCAAGTTGATTAATTAAGAGGATTTGAAGAAAGTATGTTGAAGATAGAGTTGATAAGTATGGTATTCAAAGAGCACTTGAATGAATTGGATAATGATAATGTAATGTTGGTTTTATTGTTTTAAATTCATGTAATATTTTAATGTAATGAGCTATACAAGCTACACTAAGTGACAATGTTAAAGAAGGAAGATTATGTTCACCAAGTTACTACAGTGTTACCCAAGCATTTGGCTAAGCAAGTGAAAGTTTAGTGTTACCTGAGAAAGTTTAGTGTTGATTGAGTGATATATTACCTAAGTGAAATTTTATGTTCATTGAGTAATAGCAAGAAAACCAAGTTTTTAAAATTGGAATATGAAACCAACTTTTGATGGAAATAAAGAATGTTTGAGAAGTTCAAAGGCATGAGTCAAAGTTTTTTATAAGATCAACAACTAGAAAATGCAAGGAAGATCTGATGATGGAGATTGAAGAAGGATAAGGGTGAGCATAAAATTCTATGAAAGTTTTATTTTCTAAGTGTTTACATGCAATGAATTTGAGATCCATGATTGTGATTAAGTGGCAATAATTAGAAGAATCTAGAAGCACAGAGACTACTATTTAAGGAGTAGTTGAGAAAGTGTATTGGTTGTTGATCGTTGGTGGAATTATTTGAAATGAATATCAAAGTGTGAATTTTTTGAAAAATAAAGAAGAGAGGGTGAACTGATAAGAGAAAGAGAAGATTAAAGAAGAGTTAAGTGAAAGAGTGAAGGTGTGAATCAACCTAGTAAAGAGATCAGAAAGAGACCAAGCAGAAAGGAGATATGAACAAGAAAGGTAGTGCTAAACTTGACATATAAATTTGTATTGTTACTTTCTATCATTATAGTAGAAAAATCTTGTTAACCAAGTTGACCTAACAAATTTGTGAAATCCTATATGGTAACATCAATTAGCGGTGTTTATAAGTCCTTTAGAGCAGGCATTGTAAATATATGGTAACATCTAAGTTTTATTATTTCCAGTCAGTAATAACATAAATAATGAATGAAAATGTTGTAATAAATTAGATGTGTGAGTTAATTGTGAAGTTGGATGAGAACGTCAAGTGATTAATTTGTTGTTTATAAAGTTTTTTTGGTACTAAATTGTTTGAAGGGACTATAGGATAACTGAACATTATTGATTCACCCCCCCCACCCCACCTCCCTCCTCAATTATCTAATAATTGGTATCATAGCATAGTGCTTGGAGAAAGAATTTTAAAATAACTTGAGCTTTATAAAGGTCACAAGATGTATAAGAGAGAGGAACCAAAATTGAACAAGGATAATTTTTCATAATAGAAAGACTAAAAGAGGTTACATCTATCTAAAATTGGAGATAACATAACTCACTAGTTGGACAATGAATACATCGCACCTCTTACTCCTATGACTATGGAACAAATGACCAAGAAAAGGAATCATAATAGCTTGATGATTGAGATTGCATCTACACTTAATGATGTTTAGTTGATGATATCAAGTATCACACAAATGCTAAATAGATGCGGGACAAGTTGGCACTTGTACACAGTGGAGATCCAAATGAATTGAGAGATAAAACTAAAATTTTGAGAGGTAAGTATAATGACATGAGAATGAAGGAAGGTGAGAATGTTGCATAGTATGTGAGTTGAACCAAAGAAGTTCTAAGTACAATTATAACTACTAGAGGTGATAGTAAAATTATAAGTAAAGTTCTTAGAACTCTTCCGCATGTTTATTCTATCAAAGTTTTTTCAATTCAAGAAGTGAGAGCTATGTCTGGTAATGTTTTGACACTTGGTAGTTTAGTTGGTCAGTGTTAGGATTAACCATGAACAAAAATAAAAATTACTTGCAAATATAACCAATATAAGAAAATAATAAATCACACAGAAGAGAACACAAGACACAAAGATTTAGCATGGTTCACTCAGTCCAAGGGCTACATCCACCAAAAAACAAGTCCAATATTATTATTATCTAATGGTTACAACCTGATTACAATATGTAATCTCTTACAACTCAATACCACCACAAGAAGCAATTATCGCATCACACATGTATAAAATCCCTAACCCTAAGCCATTTTATACAAGTATTTTTTTGCTTTAGGGTTAAAATTAGTTAGAACACATCAACCTAAAATATCAATAAAATAGCCCCAAAAAAATATTTGACAAAAAAATTATGGAGTATGTATAGTACTTCTCTGATCAGTCACCACAAACTAACAATCTGATCCCACTTGGGGATTGGTTAGGCTCCACACTAGACAAAAATTTCCTACTTGGAGACTGATCCTGTAGCAATGCCACTACTCCATGAGGTTCCAACTAGATCAAACCACCATGGAATCAACTGTACCTTTATTCTATGCAGTCAAGAAGACCAGCTAGAGCTAAAAGAGGAGTTCATCTTCTCCCTTGTCACTACCTTTGTAAACATATCTTCTATATTGTCATTTACATCTATCTTGTCCATCTTTAATTGTCCATCATCCAAAATAGACCAAATGAAATTATATTGCAACTATATGTGTTTTGTATTTGAATGCAAAGTAGAATTCTTTGCAAGATGTATGACACTTTGGCTATATATAAACATATAATTATCCCTCTACGTATGCCATAATTCTTCTAGGAATAATTGAAGCCATATCATCTCTTTGGCTACCTCTATAGCAACAACATACTATGCTTCTAAAGTGCATAAAGCATTCACCTTCTATAATTGAGAAACCTAACTCACTATTGCCCCACCAACAGTAAATACATAACCTGTAGTATTTCACTTGGTATCAATATCCCCTGTCAAATATGAGTCAAAATAGCCCTATAAGTCAATAGTAGAGCCCCTAAGATGTAAACACCTACTTGATATTCCTCTCAAATATCTAAGAATCCATTTTACTGTATTCCAATGCTTAATTCTAGGATGACTTATATACCTGCTAACGACTCCCACTACATGTACAATATTTGGCCTTATGCATTGTTGGAATTCTTTAGAATAGTTGAGATGGGGGGTGAATTAGTTATCCAAGGTCCAGATGTATAGTTAAAACTTTTCACAACTTAGTGAACCCATATCCATAAAACATTTTCATCATGCGTGCATCTATTAGATTATGAAGTCACTTAAACTTGTAGGTTACTGTCAAATCAATTTGTAGAAATGTAAACATGAAACACAATAGATTCAATAACACATTTGATGCAATGATTTAATGTGAAAACCCAATTTGGGAAAACCCACCAGTAACATGCTACTCATTCTCACTCTTTTGAAGTGATGCCCTATGAAAGGCCAACCATAGTAAAAGTTACAATACACACTATTAAATGTGACCTAGTTAAAGGATTTCAATCACCTTGTTAGGAGTGAGACTTGTTAGAGGAATTTTGATCATTCACTTGGAATGTCACTCGGTTAAAGGATTTACAAATGACTGTTAAGCCAACCTTAATCCAAAGGATTCACCCTAGACTAATATTATGATTAGAAGGTAACAGTAAGGCTTAATTTGATAACAACTTACAACTCCATTTGCAAATTATAGATCTATGTTTTAGTCCTCCATTTTGCTTGGCTTTCACACTCTTCAACTTTGATAGCTTGTTCACCCTTCAAGCATTCATACCCTTAAACCTTCTAGCTTTTCTTACCAATGCAGTATCTTCTCTTAGGTCACTAAATGAAGCAATACCCTAGTCTCCTTGTCTTCCTTAGGTTCTCGCACATGACAACCCTTGCTTCTAACAAGCCATCTCTATAAATAGAGAATTAAGATATTTTGTTGCTCATCCTCCATCATCCATTTTAGGGTTAGGTTGGATTAGGTAGGATTCAATGAATCTACCCCTCATTTCATTACATTCACTTTACAAACTTTTCCTTTTAATCCTCTTTAAATTTGCCTCAAAATAGTTCATCTTGAATTCTGTGCCACTAGCTCATCAAGCTTATCTTCCACATGGTTCACACAATCCAAGAAATCAAACTTGTCAGCTTAGATTCATCAAATTCATTATCTTTCTCATAATGCTAACACTCCACATTAACTGGCTTTTGATGCTCAGCACATACTGTGTTGCTTGACATCCTCTGTCAAAACACTTGGCATGAACTAAAGTTTACTGGTGCTCCACATCAAGTAAAATTTACTTGGCTTACACTAAAATTGACTTTGCTTAGCTCCAATTGATTTTCTTCTTGGCTTACACTAGCTTTGCTCAGCACCTACTATGCAGAATGTTAAGCTTGGCAGATAGACTTCATTTTACTTGTTCTTCTAAACTTAATCAATGTAACCATCCTTTGCAACCTTAAGTAGATTATCAATGCACTATAATATTATTGTCTTAACTAATTCTTATACTCTTTTTCATATCATAACTCAACCTTTCCTCTAGGTGCTATTGTTACCTCATTTGATCAAATCCTCTCCATGAATCAAACAAATGATGGTACTTAAATCATATAAGCAATTGTCTTACTAACAAGTAGCAGGTTTGACATCAGTGACAAAATAATGATTAAAACATATATTCATACTCTTGTCAATCTATTTTCAACAATCTCCTTCTTTGGCATTGATGGCAAACCAAACTAACCAAACTTAATTAGTATGACCAATCAAAATACCAAAAAGAAAATAATTATTTATATTGAAATCTCTTCCTCTATCAACAAATTTCATCTTCTGAATAGGTTACAAAATTATGCTATGATCAACAAATAATCAATCAACTCATACTTATGACTCCTTAATTACTTCTTATATCTCCCTTTATGTTATCTCCCTCTTACTAGATAGATGTTTCTTCTGTGTTTTCTTTTATCTCCCTCTGCAAAATTAGGTATATCAAGATTTCTCTATCTTTTCAATGTCTTTATCTCCCTCTTATTTTCTTATTTCAATTCCTTTATCTCCCCTTTTGATAACAATGCCAAAGACATGTTATCGTCATATGTAGATATGAACATTTTTAGTTTCTCCCTTAGTCATCTAGCTTGTGACTGATTTGTAGTTCTAGCTCTTTGATTACTTTAGGCAGCTCCTAAAGTAAGATCCACTACATCAATGTATACCATATGTCAATCAACTTGTTTGATGTAGGGCACTCCTCATGCTTCTTGGATAGGCCTTGATAGGGGTATCAACCCTAATCTACCTCTTAAATACTCATCAACATCCTTAGGTAATGCTTTTGTGAAGATATCAGATATATGCTCTTTTGTGTTAACATATTCCATCTTCACCTCTTTATCTTGAACTAATTCTCTAAAGTAATGATACTTGATCCTAATGTGCTTTGTCTTTATATGCATCACAAGATTCTTTGATATATTTATAGCACTTGTATTATCACAATAAAGTATCATGAGTTTAATGATTTCTTCCTTCATACCTTTGAGGAGTTTTTTGTTCCATACAATGTTTGTACAATTTATTGCAGCAACAACATATTCAACTCCAGCAATAGATTGAGATATACAGTTTTGTTTCTTGCTAGTCCAAGTAACCAGCCTTTTGCCTAATAAAATTGCTCCTCCACTAGTTCTCTTTTTGTCATCAATATGTCTAGCCCAATCAGCATTAGTGTAGGCCCTCAATTCAAATTTCTCATTTTTCTTGTAGTATAGACCATACTCCTCTTTTCATTTTAGATATCTCATTATTCTCTTTACTACCATCAAGTGATTCTACCTTGGATTAGCAGAGAATCTTGCAACTATCTTTACAGATAGTGCAATATCAAGTTTGTTATGTACTACATATTGTAATTTTCCAATCATAGACCTATAGAATGTTTGACTCACCTCAGCTAAATCATCATTATTTGACAATTTGTCATGTCACAATGGGTGTGCTTACTAGCTTAGAATCTTCCAATCCATTTTTTTTCAATATCTCCTTAACATACTTTGACTGAGTGATGTATATACCATATTTCATCTGATGTACTTACAAACCCACAAAGAACTTGATCTCTCCAAACATAAAAATCTCAAATTTTTGCTTCATTTCATTTGCAAAAGCCTTACATAAAGTATCCTGATCTCCAAATATGATATCATCAACAAAAATTTCAGATTAAAAAATACCTTTACCTTTCTTTATCTTCAAGTATAGATTGTTGTTATCATCAGTCCTCTCAAATCCAATCTTCACAAGATAATTATGAAGTCTCTTGTCAACATATACTTCTAGCTATTCTATATAATTCTCTTCCTTTAATATATGATTAAGAAATGTAGACTTAACATCCATTTAATAAACTTTGAAACCTTTGTATGCAGACTAAGCAATAAGAGTTCTTACTCCTTCCAACCTTGTAAAAAGAGTGAATGTCTCTCCGTAGTCTATCCCTTCTTCTTGTGCATATCCTTTATGGACTAATCTTGCCTTATTCCTTATGACTTCACCATTTTCATCTAAATTATTTTTGAATATCCACTTGGTTCCAATCACATTTTTATCTTCTAGTTTAGGAACTAGAGTCCATGTCTCATTTTTCTCAATTTGTTCAATCTCTTCTTTCATGGCTTTACTCCATTCCACATCTTCTAAGGCAGCTTTCATTGTTTTAGGTTCTTGCATGCTTAGCAAACATGTATCATTTCTCAACTTGTTCCTTATAATTGGTCTAGCATCTTTATCACCAATGATTTGTGCAGTAGGGTGATGTCTCTTGACATACTTAGAAAATCTTGGTTCTACTCTATTTTCTTCATTTGGTCTCTCAACTTCTGAATCACTATGTACATCTTTTTCTACTAGTTTAACATCTCTTTTGTGTACACTAATCTCATAATCAAAATGTGTCTCAACTTCATTTTGTAACTTGGCACCTGAATGTAGCTTGGTTCCTAAATGCAACTTGGCATTCATTGTTAGAATTCTTTAGAATAACTGAGAGGGGGGTGAATCAATTATTCAAGGTCCAATAATATCCAATACAACTTTTTCTTCTAAACCTTAATGGCACATAACTGAAATTATCATGCATGCAATTAAACATTAAACAACCATGAAAGATAACATGCATCACACCATAACACTAAGGATTTTGATGACACAGAAACCCTCTAGGAATAAGAAGGTAAAATTGGGGTGGGGATGATACTCACAAAATAACTGCACAATTTTTAAACCACTTCTAATGGTTTGCCCTGTTAAAGGCTACAACATATTGTTAAATGTGACCCTATCAAAGGATTTCTACACCCTGTTAGGAGTGTGCCCTGTTAGAGGACTTAAGAACATTCAACTTAGAATGTCATCCTGTTAAAAGATTTACATAGAGTTGTTAGGCTCACCCAAGTCCATGGGATTCACCTTCTCAAAAGAATCTTTCATCCCTCTCTAAGGATCTCCTATCCTCCTCCTAAGGATCTCTTTATCCTTCTCTTGAGGATCTCTTTATCCTTCTCCTGGGGATCTCTTTATCCTTTTCCTGAGGCTTATCCACCTAGCTATTAAGCTAACCTAGCAATGTAGGATTTTAATATCTAATACAATGGTAAGAAAGTATTAGAAGGGTTTTGACCTGGTATAGATTGCAACTCTAACCTTGCAGATTTCAGATCACTCTTCAGTTCTTTTCTTTGCTTGGCTTTCCTCCCTTGCAATGCTAATAGCTTGTTCACCCTTCAAGATCTATCTCCTTGAGTTCTTCTACTCGTTATGCCAATGCACTCAATGATCACTTGATCAACTCAGAGTCTTGATGCTCTGTACTTACACCCCTTGGCTTCTTCATACGAGCATACTTATGACCAACTCCCTCTCATACATGCGCACTTGATCTCTAACCTATAACTCCTTATAAAGAAGTTTTGTTCTTCATTTCCTACTCAAATCTTAATTTGATTTTGAGAAAACAGTATTGTTTTCCCTCCAAATTGATTCTTCTAGAAACTTCATGATAAATCCATTAGCATTCACCTTGAATTGGTTTGCATGGTTTACCTAAAATTCTGTGACATCTACTCATCATCCTTATCATCCAACTAATTCACAAAATTTGATGTGACAAACTTATCGTTGTTGATCTAGCGAATCTTTGACTTTAACAAATAATGTAGCAACTCGACATCATTGTTTTATTGATGCTTGGCACTTGACTAATTCTGTATTACTTGACACCTAAATATCACTCAGCTCCAGTATCATGCTCGGCACTCGAAGTCACTCAACATCTGAAGGCTGCTCGGAACCTGAAGATCACTCAGCACTTGATCTTCACTCAGTACCTGAAGGCTGCTCGACACCTGAAGATCACTCGGTACTTGATCTTCACTTGGCACCTGAAGATCACTCAGCACACACTAAAGTTGAACTTGCTTAGCTTCAACTGAGAATCTATTCGGCTCTAACTAGCTTGCTCAACTCTCTCCAATGAACTTAGTTAGGCTTTACAAATGACTTAGTTAAACCTTACATCTTTGATGTGCCTTAGTGTGTCCAACCTCTTAGAGTATGTCATCAAGACAGTATTTCATCAATGGCTTAGCTGATCCTTATACTTCATTACAATATCATAACTTCAACCTTTCTCTAGGTGCTCTAGTTACATCTTATTGATTGCCACCTCCTTGACAATCAACCAATTGATAGTATTTGGATCACTTAAGCAATTGTCATTCCTGCAAGTAGCAAGTTTGACATCAATGAATAAACAATGGTTGAAAACATTCTTTACCAATTCCATTATTCTTCATTCATTCATTTCCAACATTCATAGTATGTGACTCGTCAGTCACTAAAACTTTTTTTTGGTTTGCAACTTGATTTACAACATCTTCTTCAACAGGCATACCTTCATAAAAGTATATAAATAATTTGTATTCTTCTAGTTCTTTCATAGGTTTAGCCTCATATACTTCTATATATTCATCAAATTTCATATTTCCACTTTCCATACCTTTGTTAGTGTTAATATTTAAACAATTATAGTCTTTACTTCTTGTGGAATAACCAAGAAATACACCTTCTTCACTTTTTGCATCTAGCTTACCATTCCTGAAATCTTTGAGAATATAACACTTGTTTACAAATACCTTAAAATATTTTACATTGGGTGAGTAGCCATACCATAGTTCAAAAGGTATTGAATGAGTACCTTTCTTGACTTGTATACAGTTCAAGGTATAGATAGCTATACTTATAGCTTCTATCTAGTATTTCAAAGCAACATTTTTCTCCATCACAAGTTTCCTAGAAAAGTCCATTACAGACATGTTCCTCCTTTCAACAATTCCATTTTGTCGAGGTGTTCTAGGAGTAGATGTATGTCTTTTGATTCCTCTATCATTACAAAACATCTCAAACTTCTTTGATGTAAATTCTCCCCTCCTATTAGATCTCAAACATTTCATACTTTTACATAGTTCCTACTCAACTCTTGCTAAGTATCCCTTAAATATTTGGAAAGTATTAGATTTTTGTTTTAGAAACATAACTGTCATCATTCTAGAATAATCATCAACAAGTAGCATAATGTATGCATCTCCTTTGTAGCTTTGCACTTCAATTGGTCCACACAAGTTAGTATGAATAATTTATAATATTCCTTTAGAGGTATGAGTCTTACTCTTAAAACTTGACTTTGTCATTTTGCCTATTTGGCATTGTTTGCAAATTATATTCTCAAGCTTCTTTGACTTAATCAAACCTCTGACTCTTCTCATGTTACTGATACTAACATAGTTGTCAAAATTAACATGACATAACCTCTTGTTCCATAGCCACACATCATCAAATTCTACAACTAAACAAGTAGCATCCTCTATATCAAGGTAGAATAGATACCTCTAGTTTGATCACTTTTTCTAATTAGTTTTCCATCAGTTTCATATATCTTAGCAATCTTGTATTCAAACTCAACCTTACAACCCAAATTATTTAGTTGTGACACACTCAACAAGTTATAGTTAAGTCCTTCAACATAATAAGCATTTTCACATAAAATCTTTTTTGTCAGCTTGATAGAACCTTTTCCTTTTATCAGACATGGTCCATCATTACCAAACCTTATACTATTTTGATCATAATAATTCAAGGTAATGAACTTACTTTTATCTCTAGCCATGTGATGTGAACACCCACTGTCAATGATCCACCTGTCATTCTTGTTCACACAAGACACTAGTGCAATTGCCTCATCCTTATTAGATTCATCCTCCATTTCAACATACACCACTTTATCATCATGATCATCATATCCATCTTTTGTTTCCTCTTCATCAATGTAGCAATACTTCTTGCCTTTGTCTTTGTAGTCTTTGTTGTCTTCATCTCTTCAACTTTTGTACTTGTCACCAACTTTGTAATTCTTCTTCTCTAGACATCTAGTAGCAACATGACCAACCTCATTGCAATTGAAACACATGATAGGTAACTTACCTTTAAACGTTCCTTTACCTTGTAAAATCTCCTTGCTAATAGTACTTTGAGTTGATCTACATCTTCCTTATTTGTATCACTATCATTGGACACATATTTTGCCTTTTTCTTCTTCTTCTTCTTGTTCTTCTCGTCAAGTTCCTTTAGTGATAGCTTAGCTTTAAAAGTAGATTCAATATTTTTAGGCTTATAATTATCAAAATTAGATAGCTCAAAAGTAGTGAGCCTTCCTACCACACTAATACATTTGGCATCGATTTGCGACAACTAAGTGTTGCAATTATGACAGCAATGTGTCGCCACTGCGACAGTAATAGACATCATTATTTTTTAGTCACAAATTACGACGTCTATCCTCTGTCATCGCAATTTTGACACTTGGCCATTGCAATAAAACCACTTTATTTTGGCACAAATCGTGTCGCAATGCATGCGGCATACATCACAATTTTGATGTTCACCCCAAGCATTGCGACAAAGTCGCATCAGCATCTGGCCACGAGGTCGCTGTGGTGGCAGTCGTCCCATTACTTCCCTAGACATCACAATTGTGACATCCTCGACAAATTGTGATGGGGATGCGACGGCACCTAGCGGCAAGGTCACTGTGGCAATGATGATGCCAACCATTGCAATTCTTGCATTGACATCGCAATTGCGATGTCCATGCAAGAATTGCAATGGTGACGTTGCATTTGCGATGCACGTTCTATCGCAATGGTCAAGCAAACATTGCAATTGTGATGTATGCGGCAAGCACTGCGGCGGGGCCACTATGGCGGCAATGCCAACTGTCGTTGCCACTACAACGACCCTGCCGCAAGCATATTCAGCCTATTGTGCCTTCAACCATGGTGTTTTTGGTACTTGTGGCTGGAAATACATTTAGTTTCTTGACTATATTTCTGCAACCTATGTGGATGCATAGCTTTTACACATGACCCATTCATTTCCCTTCCCTTTTAGAGAAAAGTACCATTTTTGCCTCCCTACCAAAAGGAACATATAAAGATTCATTAGGACTAAAAGCTGTATATGAGAAATATGTTAGCAAGTAATACTATTAGGATGGTCACTTGATTTAGGGATGAGTCTATTTGCTTAGATTTGGTATGTGTGCTCAAGGTTCTCAAAATAGCTTCAATGGATTTGGGATTTTTGGTGTGGATGATGGCTTTGATATGGATTTGGCTTCTCAAAAGGGCATTATGACTTTACTTCATGGATTCTGATTAAATGGCTTGGGAGGGGATCCAATTTATAAGCTAAGGGCTTGGGGGTTTGAGGGCTAAGATGCAAGGATGGGGAAAAGCTCATGGAGGGCTTAGATTGCATGAGAGGAGAGCAAATGGATTGTGCTTCCTTACAACCAATCAGGGAGTGACACATGTCACAGGGTGAGTGGATGGAGGAAAGGGCAAGGATGAGTCAACAAAGGAGGCTCAAGGCCTTAAAGACCCTCATAAATGGCTTGTAAGAGCAATGAATGGGTTTGTAAGAGTCTTTATGGCCTTGTAAGAGCATTCATGGCTGGGTGGTTGGGATATTTTGGAGGGAGTTGAGATTGTTGACTTTGCTTGGCTTAGGAAAGTCTTAAGCTTGCTTAGGGAATGTGACAAGGTTGAGGGGGGGGGGGGGGGGGGGGGGGGATTAGAGGTGATTTAGGATTAGATTAAGCTTGTTAGAGATATGCAAGTGGATGGAATTCAATGAGGGTGGGTGAGTTAGTAGCTAAGCTTGGTTAGTATGGGTGGATGGGGTGGATTAGGCTAAAATGGAGGTTTAGAGATAGGCTTAGAGTGAGGATGAAGACCTTCTAGAAGAGTCTAGAATTTCTTAAGATGAGGATAAAAGGTTTTTTAGGAAATAAATAAAGTTTTATTTATTTCATGGGTTTGGGTTGAGGAGATATTTATTAAAACATTTTTAATAAACATGAGGATTAATATTTAACCTTAATTAAATATTTTGAGTTGGGATTAAGGGTAGAAAATGATGGGATTAGCTTTTAATCAAAATTAAAGAAGGATTAGAAGATTTTGGAAGAGGTTAGTGGTCTTAAGAAAATTAGCCAAGTTTTGGGCAAAAAATAAATTAAATATTTATTTTGGGATTTTTGGTCAATTTATTAATTGAATAATTAATAAATAAGAAAAATAATGTTTAAATAAGATTTAAACATTTTTGGGAGGGATTCCTTAATTAAATATTTTTAATTAAGACAAGGGGATTTAATGGCATAAAAATAAATTAATTAATTAAATAATTAATTAATTAATCAATGATGATGTCATCAGGAATTTTTCAAAAAATAAAAATACTTTATTTTCTAAGGAATTTTAGGTGTCTACATTTTGCCCATCTTTGATGTGATGCCGCAAGTGGCATGGCATCAAAGATAAGAAAATAAGATGCCCAAGGCTAGAGCAGAAGAGGAGAGAATGGTCTGCGAGATGCCCCCTCAAGAAGGCGGCGGGGAGAGAAAGCGAGGCTCGATGACTTCTTGAAAAGTACAAGAATCCAAGATGAGCAAGGAGACTCAGATTGGCTTAAGAGAAGAGGCTAAATTAGCTCAAACTCTCACTACGGGAGAATGATAAAGGGAGGTCAGAGGCACAAGAGGAAGCAAGCTTAAGACTATAGGGGAAATGGAGGATGAAGGAGTGAAGCGCTATAAAAAGGAATCTAGGATAGGAAGAAGGATGAGGGGATTATAAAAGCTGATGCAATAGGATTTCAAAGAGTCAGATTGGCGGAAGATGGGTTTCGGAGATCCCTAGGACTGGGATTGTGGATCTCAAAAGATGAGGCTTGGTGGATTGATTGGATTGGTGGATCTCTAGGACTAGGATTGTGGATCCCTAAAGCTAAAAGTGAAGATTGATTCAAAGAGATACTAATGCATAAGCTAGGGTAGGAGAGACAGATGTTGGACATGGATGGGGGATAATGGAGATGAAGGAAATCCATTGAAGCTTATTAAGCAAGGGGATACTTCAAAGAGAAGTACCACCATGTAGTTGAGCACTAGATTTTCTATAGGACTATTGGTTAATTGCCAAGATTACCAAGAACATCAAGGCCTTTTCACCAACTGTCTAGAGAACTGACAGACTGACTCAAAACAAACATGCGAGGATTGCCCCAACATCACACATGAGTCTCGAAAGAATCAGAGTGGAACCGACACTGGGTAACCCACAAGTAGAAAAGAAAAACAAACAAAAGACTTGATCAAGACCTTACACTCAGATTGCCCCATTCATAATATACCATGATATGGAAGATCATCACAACCTTGAGGAGGGAACAAAAAGATTTTTTGGAAAAGACATTTCAAGACCCAAAAGGGAAGATTCTAAATCAAAAGAAAGCGAAAATCCAAAAGAGAACCATTCGCCAATGAGATGGGTGGGACGAGGTACTAACGGACCAAGATCAGACATGAGGAAAGCTATATCCTACAAGGATCTATCAGAGAGCACCTAAACTGGTGGATCTGGATGAGTGATGCGTCTGGCAAACTAAACTAAGAAGGATAACACTTTGGTGACAAGAGATCTAGCTAAAGGATGCATTGGAATAACTAACCAAGGGTTGTGTGATGTGTGCAAGATTTTGATCAAGGAGGAACTGACATGAAAGTTGGATAGATACAATGCTACTAAGCTAAAGAGGATGTACAAGCTGACAGACCAAGATATGTTACAAATGTACAAGTTTGTTTTGGACAAGATTGGATATGCAAGCTATGATACAAGGTATGATACAAGATTATTTACAAGCTATACATGAGCTCCAGATGATAAGATAGTGGGATGGCTCAAGTTGGTGCAAGATGTAGAAGCTAAGGATGAGGTGATAGTGGAAGATATGGATTTGGCAGGATGCATCCAATGATGATGATAGATGTGCGACCAAGGATGGGGACAATGCTAAGGTTGGTGGTAGCTGAGCTGATAGATGACACTAGAGTGAATGGCTAATGAGAGGATGGCATTGGATTTGCATGAGGATAGCCTAGAGTGAGATACCAATGACAAGGGAGGATGGACAAGACAAGATCTCCAAGGAATATGGTACCCCCATTCAGAAGATGACATGCGGAAGGAGGTCTTACGATGGATGTGATAGGATTGAAGCTAGGATGGAAAAGTTGAAGGCGCTAGGGAGATGGATGATAGCTGGGATGATGGGGTGAGGTTGCAGAAGATAAGTGGATAGTGACAGATAAAAGCTAGAGGATGAAAGATAGATGCATAAATTGGAAGATAGAGTTGGATGGAAAGATATGACCAAAAGCATGAGGATGATAGGCTAAGTTGGGGATGGCTAGATTATGCATGATGCTTGTTTGCCAATTTTTCATCATGGTACTTGTCCATGGCGCTTGAATTGCCAATTTTTCACCAGTGGACACTTTCTTTTTCTTTTTCTTTTTGACTTTTCGACTTTGGACTTAGCTAGAATGATTTTGGCTTTCTTAAGCTATTTTTGGCTTTTTTGGGATTTTTCACTGGCTGTTGGAATGTTCAATTTTGTTGCCAGCTGTTGGTACACCAGATGTGTGATTTATGCAATAGATCGGATTAGATGGAATTGATGGTAGGAGATGGAGGGATGAAAAGGCCGGAAAGGAGCATGAGATGGGTATGCTTGCAGGATCAACATTGGCACATGTTGGGACGGGTGTGACAAGAGCATATGGGGGATAGATGGTAGATGCGGGCTTGATGGAGGATTTGTGGAAGCATCCTTGGTGATATAGGCACCCAAGATGGAGTTAGGAGATGGGGGACACAAGTCACTAGATGGGGGATTAGCAATGGTGGATGCCATTATGCATTGGGTTTCAACTTTTTTCTTTGGGATCCACATGGTTTTGGATTTTCTTTTCATAGGCTTTTGCATTGTTTTGCATTCTTTGATTGGATTTTTCCTTTTTGGAGTATGTCTTTTAGAATAGACATATGATTGCCTAGGATGTGGATTTTTAGCTTTAATCATTTTGAAGTTGGCATTTACATTGCTGTGGTAAGCTTTGGGAAGATGGTTAGGAGAAGCTTTGTGAGATGGAGAGGATATGGAAGAGCGTGTAGGGGGATGATGATGGGTGATGTGCCCTGATATGTGCCTTTGTGGATCTTGCATAGGAATGGATGGAATAGGATTTTTATGATGGCTGATAGGAGGATGGAGGATGGTAGATTTTGGGACATGGGGATCCAAAATGGATTTAGCAGATGAAGGGGGGATATGGTAGGTTGTTTTGGGTTGCAAAGATGGTGGAGGGGGGATGACATAAGATTTCTTGAAGGAGTGATGGGAGGCTGGCATGGTGGGCCTGGAGATAGGCTTGGTTTGGGGATGGTGTGTACCAACACTTTAGATGGTGAGCCTTTGGATACATATCCAAGACCATGAAATCCTGGATTCTTTTGTGCAATAATAGGCTTTCTGATTCCTTGCTCTTGTGGTCCTAAACCTTGACCTTGATAATGCCATCGATTGAGCATTTGAATGAGCTAAGGAAACTTTTTTCTTGTATAAAATGGTAGAAGTGCTTTATTAGATGTACTGCAACAGGGAGATAATGTTCTTAATTCTTCTGCTAAGAGGGGGCCACCATGGATGAATTTAAGTGAACCAAGAGGGTAGATTATAGATGGTGGAATAGCTTGGATAGGTGGTAAGATGGAAGCATGGATCAGAGGAGATGGTAGGATAGGATCTTGATTTAGCTGATGGGATGAAAAGATATCTTGTAGTAGAGGAGGTATGACTTGAGGTTTTGGAGATGGAGGGGATGGTGATTGCACTATGGATGGAAGACATGGTACGATGATATCTTCATTTATGCTTTGGGGGATGTCAACATGCTTTTAGGCAGGATTGGATTGGAGTGGATGGTGCGATAGGAGGTGAACGGATGGATTCTTCAAAGGCAGTGGATGGATAGATGGGAGATTCGGTAGTGGAGATGGGTGAGTAGAAGATGGATGCATAAGGGTCATTACAGGAGATTTGGGAAATGCTTGGAGGTGATGTGGATAGGATTTGGAGGGATTTGATAGGTGGTGGGATTTTGATGCTTGTGGGAAGTGGAAGGATTTTAAGCAATTTGATGGATGGTATGTGGATGATAGTTATGGGAGATGGAGGTGATATTATAGATGGGGTAGCTTCATCACTGACTACTTCACATGGTTGGATTAGATGACATGGCTTATCGACTGTTGGAGGTGGCTTTTCTTGTATTTCCTCTAGGAGATTCCTGGGAGACTTGTGTGTCAGAGGTGGAGGTGGTAGATTGATAGGAATAGTTGGTGTGATGGGGGTGGAAGATTGGAAGTTTGGTTGATTGGGTGATAGAGGCGAAGCTAGGATATGAGATGGCATGACTAGATAGTTTGGAGGAATGCTTGAATTTTGGGGGATGGTTGGTGGAAGGCATCTAAGGCTCTCAAGATACTCATCATAGTCAACAAGATTTTTATCATCATTGGAATAGGATGTAGCGGGAGAAAGGACAATGCGACCAAACTCATCATGATAGGGTTGGGATTTCATGTTTTGATGATGAGTTGGATGGGGATGGGGTCTTACATATGGATGAACATAAAAGCTCATGGTTGGATTTGGATTAAGCGTATATTTTGGATTGACTGATGAAAGATTTCCTAGGGAGAGTCAAAGCTGCATGACAAACCTAAGGAGGATTGGCGAGAGATTTTTGGCTTTCCTTTGGATGGAAGACTTCAAGGGTATGTTGTCAAAAAGTGAGAGTTTTGTTTTCCTATGTGCAGGATTGTTGGTTTTTGGTGTCAACTTGAGGATAGACAAATGATCCTATGGGCATGACACGAGATTGACCACTTGTGGATACCAACCTTTAGCTCAAGGTGATGAGGGATACAAGTGACAAAGCTGGATTGCCTTAGAAAATGCTCTGTCAGAGGGATAACCTTGGTGAGATTGGTTGATTTGGATAGATTGATTGGATAGAAAACTCTGGCAGAGTAACAACAATTCCTTAAAGGCTTGGGTGATTTTGGATTGGGTTGCTAGCTAGCTGGGGGGATGATTTGGATGGACTTTAAATTTGGAATTTTTTCTAAAGCAAAGAACTAGATAGATTCAGTTGTGGCAAGGGAGCTTGGATGATTTTCTGATGAGGCAGTGACTACGCTAAGTATGCCTTGAGCTGGGAGATTTTTTCTTTTCTGGGATTCTGACCAAAGTTGGCAAACATTCATTCAAAAGCTATGAACAAACAAGAAGACAAAATATTGGAGCAAGCACATCAAACACACCAACATCCTAGGAAGCTTTCTACAAGGATGAAATTTGGTTTAGCTAGGGAGTCCTCGATAAACACAAGGTACGTGAGGCCCAAATCTATAGATGAAACCAAAATAATGTCACACAGTCGAGAGGAGTGGTAACCCACTTCTCCTCTTTCACTTCTCAAGGGTATAAAGTTCCTTGAGGCTTAGCCCGTGTGACAAAATCTTGATTCCAAGAGAGGTGTCTTTGGATTCACCTCTCGATCTTTATACTCCACCGAAATGTTGGAGTTGAGGTCATCCCAAGAGGTGATGAAATCCCCAAGCAGGCCTCCTAAAACTTAAACAAGATTTTGGATCCTAATCTTATGCACCCAAGATGGCCTCGAAAGACGACAAGGGGAGAGAAGACTTGGATGATCTTGGGCTAAAAGACAGAATTCTTTTCCAACTAACACTTAAGTTTTTTGATCTAGATCTTTTGAAAACACATGTGATTTAAGATGCAAATGTTCAATTCCAATTTGAAATGTGCCAACAAAAAAAAATGATCGAAGAATGAATACACCAAGAAGATTTAGGGTCAACAAGAAAGTAAACTCGCACGCCCAAGGCCCTCCACGTCAAGTATCGATTAATTTTCTTTAAGGCATTCAAGAGTTGGTGTGATTTTGTTTTAAGCCCAAAACAAAGATGTGTAAAATATGATAGTCAAGCGTGCGCCCAGAGGCCCTCCACCTCAAGATTTGTTCAATTTTTTATGCCCCAATGAAGTGTTAGTGAGACTAATGCGCATTCAAGAAATTTTCTAACTTAGAAAAACTAATAAAAACTCAAGTAAGTGGAGTTTGATTTTCGTGGAGCACTTAACACCCTCTTAGGTGGACCCATCCCCATAGATGGTGCTGAGATTGCAACCAATGGTTAGAATGATGGGTGATTAAAGAGGGTGATTCCAACTACAAACTCACTCAAAAAAAATTTATTAGTTTTTATAACTTAAAAGATTACAAAAATGTGGATTTAGGTTCTTTTTATGCCCAAAAATTGAAGTGTGAGATATTGCAATGGTGAATTGATCCTTTACATTCAAGATTGAGTTTGTTTGTTTTAAGCATGCATTCCAAGAAAAATGTGATTTTAATCCATGGCATTCAAGATTGTGTTTGAGCAACATACATTCAAAGAAAAATGTTTAAACATTCAAGTTCATTTACCGAGAGCATTAAACCATGTAAGGAGAACCTGTAAGAAACATGGTTAGTGGCTAAATGTATATGAGAAATATGTTAGCAAGTAATACTAATCTATTCAAAAATAAAAGCATTAACTAGCATAAAAATCATAACATATAAGATAGACAAAGTGAAAACCCTCAAATGAGAATATGAGCCATGGAATGGCTCTCCCAGTGATGATGGTCACTTGATTTAGGGATGAGTCTATTATGTGGATGTGGGATGTATGGATGGTGGGTGGATGGATGAGGGAGAGGATAGTGATAGATAATGGATTAGTCTTAGTACACAAGGCGCCTAAATTACTAAGTTTTCACCAAGGTACCTATCCAAGGTGCTTGAATTGCCAAGTTTTCACCATTGGACGCTTATTTCTCTTTACTATTTTTTTTTTTTGTATTTTTAAAAGCTGGGTATACCAAGGATCTTTACGCATCTAACTTCTTGAGATGAATGATGTTAGTAGGATCATTCAAGAGTTCTCCTTTTGGTGTAGATAGCTGATAGGCTCCAGAGCCAAAGGATGTAGTGACAATATAAGGACCAAGCCATGTAGGTTCAAACTTGCCTTTTTTTTCTCGATCTGCTTGGACTTTCATGTTTTCTTTGAGGACCATGTCGCCCAGCTAAAAGTGTCATGGAAGCACCTTCTTGTTGAAATTCCTTTTGAGATGAGTTTGATAGACTGTGAGATGATTATAGGCTTGTTGTCACTTCTCATCTAAGAGATCTAGTTGGGTGAGTTGAGCTACTTTGTATTCTTCATATGATATTTTCCCTCGCAAAGATATGCGCAAGGAGGGAAGTTTAACCTCTATGGGTAATACCACTTCGGCACCATAGACTAGGGAGTATGTAGTTGTTCATGTGGATGTACAAAAGGAGGTTCAATAGGCCCATAGGGCTAGATTTATTTGTAGGTGTCAATTGCGGCCGAAATCATTGACAACTTTCTTTAGGATTTTGAGGAGGGTTTTGTTAGTTGCCTCTGCCTAGCCATTACCTTATGAGAAATATGGGCTAGAAAAGTGGTGATGGATGCGGAGGGAAGTGCATAATTCTTCCATGTTGAGATTTTCAAAGTTACCTCCGTGGTTGGTGAAGATGGTGGATGGGATGCCGAAGCGGCAAACAATGTGATACAAGATGAACTTGGAGACCTAAACTCCTGTAGCTGAGACTAGGGGGACTGCTTCCACCCACTTAGTGAAATAGTTTGTAGCTATTATTATCCATTTATGTCCATCAGATGAGAGAGGTGTGATAGTTCCAACTAGATCAAGGCCCCAACAAGCGAAAGGCCAAGGTGGTGCAATAGGTTGTAGATCCTGTGTTGGAGCGTGCACAAGATTTGTGTGTTGTTGACATGGGAGACACTTTCTGACAAAGTCATAAGCGTCTTCTTCAATGGTAGGCCAATAGTAGCCTACTCTAAGGATTTGTCACGCTAGGACAATACCACTCATGTGGGCACCGTAAAGTCTAGAGTGTACTTTTTTTAACACCATCGCGGCCTCATTTTCATCTAAACATCAAGAGATAGTATCATGATAACCTCAACGATATAGGGTATTGGCTATGATAACATAGCAGGATGATTTTCAAATGAGGTTTTGGCATTGGGTATGTGTGAGGTGAGGGGAGATGATACCATCATTAAGGTAAGCGTGAATCTCATGGTACCAAGGGGATTGGGGACCAACCAAGATACAAACATAGTTTGAATCCTCATTCGCATAGGCGGGTGTGAGGAATTGTTTGACTAAAAACTCATACTGTGTAGCTTCTTGGGGAATTTCCAAGAGCGAGCTGATAGTAGCCATAGGGTCTACTGCTTTGTTCTGCATTCGAGGCACTTGTGTAAACTAAAGCTTTGTAAAATGTTGGGTTAGCTGATCAACTAGCTCTTTGTAGGGTAATAGCTTTTCGTCTTTGGTTTGATATTCATTGAGGACTTGCTTGATGATGAGCTGAGAATCATCAAAGATTTGTAACTTAGTAATGTTCCATTCTACGGCTATCTTTAATCCTGCTACGAGAGCTTCATATTCAGCTATATTGTTGGTGCTAGAGAATTGTAGCTTAAAAGCTTTTGGAATGTAATCTCCTTAAGGTGTGACCAACAATATTCTTGCCCCTAATCCATGAGATGTATATGAGCAATCAAAATAAAGTTTCCATGGGGGATGCTCTTCAATTAGATAGATATGCTCATCTAGAAATTCTATGATCAAAGGATATGTATCTACTAGAGGTGCATCAGCTAGGTGATCTACTATAGCTTGCCCATTGATTGCCTTTCTGTCCACATACTGGATGTCAAATTCGCTAAGGAGCATAACCCATTTGGCCAAACAGCCTGTAAGTGTTGTTCTGGAGAACATATACTTGAGAGGGTCGATCTTGGAGACTAGTTGGATGGTATGACTTAGCATGTAGTGGCGAAGCTTTTGAGTTGAGAAAACAACTGCCAAACAAGCTTTTTCCATAGGAGTATAATTGAGTTCATAACCAACTAGGGTTCTACTGATGTAGTAGATGGCTCTTTCTCTGCCGTAGTCATCGAGTTGTGCTAGAAGTGCCCCTAGAGCAGTAGGTGTTGCTGATATGTACAAGATCAAGGGACGACTAGGAATTGGTGGAACCAAGATAGGGGGATTGATGAGATACTTCTTGAGATGATCGAAGCTATGTTGACATAAAGGATCCCACTTGAAGTTTTCATCCTTCTTCAGTAAATGTGCAAATGGCGTACACTTATTTGCAAGTTGGGAGATGAAGTGCCAAACAGATTGAAGCTTTCCTTGAAGAGTGTGAAGCTATCACAGTGTTTGGGGAGGAGGCATGTCTAAGATAGCTTTGAGCTTCTTAGGGTTGATCTCTATACCTCATTTAGAAACTATAAAGCCTAGAAGCTTTCCAAATGTGACCCCAAAGACACACTTCTTGGGATTCAGCATGAGATGATATTTGGCTAACCTATCAAAGACTTTCTCCAAGTTAGCAAGATGATCCATGAAGGTATGAGATTTGACCAAGATATCATCCACATAATCCTCCAAAATGCTATGGATAAGATCATGGAAAATGGTTGTCATAGCTCTTTGATAGGTAGCCCCAACATTCTTTAGGCCAAAAGGCATCATGTTGTAACAAAAGGTTCCCCAAGGGGTAGTGAATGTTGTCTTATGTTGATCCTCTTCTGTAATCTTGATTTGATTGTACCCAAAAAAGTCATCCATGAGGGACAAAATTTCATGTCCAACTATAAGATATACAATCATATCTATGTTGGGCAAGGGAAAATTATCTTTTGGACAAGCTTTGTTAAGATCTCTAAAATCAGTGTAGATTCTAATGTCACCGAAAGGCTTTGTGACAGGGACCATGTTGGAGATCCACTCTGAGTAGTCGATAGGTCGGATAACCTTAGCAACTAACATTCTTTCTAATTCAGCTTTGACCAGTAATGCCACCTTGGGGTGCATTTTTCTAAGCTTTTGTCTGACAGGCTTGATCTTTGGATCGACTGCAAGATGATGAACTACAAGTTTTGGATCAAGTCCTAGCATGTCCTGATATGACCATGCAAATCGGCCAATGTTCTCTCTTAAGACCTCAAAGAGGAGGTCATCTTGGTCTTTTGATAGGGATTCAACAATCTAAACAAGTCTGGGGATCTCTGAAGAACCGATGTTGACTTCTCTAGTATCCTCAATTAGAATAGAAGACACCTTTGGTCAATTATCTTGAGGAGGCAATGCTAAATCCTCATGTTCTACTTATGGCTTTGGATTTTCTTGCTGAGGGGTTCTCTTTACTACCTTAGCTAGTCTCAGATTCACCTTAGTTCCAATTTTGGGTGTATCTAAACTAGGTTGGGGATTTTCTCCAAAATACCCCTTGGCATCTAGCTTATAGATATAGGTAGAATCTAGCTTTGTTTTCTTGTGAGGTGTTTTAGCTCCCATGTATCTCAAAAGTGCTTCCTCTAATGTGAACTCATCAATGTGTATGACGCTTGGTTGGTCCCAATCTATGAGTTGTGGATGGGCGAGTGGTAGGTCAATGAAATGGATGGATAGTTCTTAGAGAACAGAGTCTCCTAAGGAGATTTGGTCTAGGATATCGTCATAGGCTCTCTTTTCAAATTCCTCAAGAATGTCTTCGATTTCAACAAGGTCGCGGAGAATGTTAGAAAAAGTGTGACCATTCTCATTGGTGCCCCCAGTTATGGGTATGCCAAAGCCAAGACCTGACTTTGTTTCCCACTTGTGTGCTTCGATGGGGCACTGCATGCCTCTTTCTTCTGGTCCTAGACCACCACCTTGATAGTTCCATTTGTTAGTGATGAGCTTATGTTCTTGGGGATACTTCTGGTTGAAGTGATCAAGGCATGCTTGATTTCTTGGAGGTGCATCCTTATGTAACCAATTGTTGATATCTGGAGTGAGCTCCTCATGAAGAGGGATTTGCGAGGATACAAAGGTTGTTGGGCCAAACTGTTTGTATCAAGGAGGTGGAATATCCTTAGCTTTGTGATATGTCGGTCATCCATGGGCATGTGGATCAAGTGGGAGTGCCCCGAAAACAAATACATCTAACAAACTATACTCTCCACAGCCTTTGTTATTGATCTTCATGGTAGACAGGGTCGAGGCAAGGATGGTTTCTGGGTCATTACAAGTGTTGGATGAACTAGCAATGGCTGTACCGATATCAATTCTAGGGCAATGGTTTGCATATGAAGCTTCAACTGCATTGCAGTAAGCAAAGGGTTCCAGATTGGCATGGATGGTGACCTCAGTGCCTTGATGCAAAAATTTGACGCACTAATGGTAAATGGATGGAACGGCTTTCATGGCATGAATCCATGGGCAATTGAGGAGGATGTTAAATGGTAGGTTTAGATCAATAACATGGCAAAGTGTTTCTTGGATGACTGGCCCAACCTTGATTGGCAGCAAAATAGTTCCTTCTATGGTTCTTTCCAAGTTTTCATAAGCTTTGATGGTGATAACCTCACTGATGATATCAACCTCAGTATACCTAGCTTGTTTTATGAATTTTAGGGTACAAATATTCAAGGCTGATCCATTATCTATCATTACTCTTTTTACGATGAAGTTGGATACCATGATGGCTATGCGAAGCGAAAGGGTGTGATCTAGCTTGACCACGAGTATGTCGGTGGGTTTGAATGATAGGGCACATGAGGATGAAGGTTGTCCAACAAGATTACAAAAATTAGTAGCATTGATATCTGAACGGACATGGGATTCTATGAGAGCACTGTCAAGGATGCTTTTGTACACAGGAATGGTGCGGAGAAGGTCTAAAATGGAGATTTGGGCTAGCATGTTCCCAAGATGTTCCAAGATATTGTACTGGCTTTTTGGTGAAGCTGATGGTGCTAGTGAAACAAGTGGGCCTACGGTGTTAAATTGTGCTCTTCGAGTGGTGACTAGACACTTATTGTTTGGTCCTTGGATATTAATAACATTAACAGAAGGCTCTTTCTTGGATATACAACCTATGAGGCTACCATAGTCTATACAGGATGAAGTGTGGTCATTGTTCTTCCCATGCTATTGGTTTGGCTAGTGGTTGTTGGTGTTGTTGTTGTTGGTGTGGATAGGTGCTTTTCCAGGATTTTGGTTGTTGTGAGGAGGAAAAGCATTTTGATAGATTTGTAAGCCTACATTGGGAGAGGTTTGGGTACCAACGGTGATTTATTTCCGATCAATGAGGTCCTACACATAATCTTTCAGTTTCATGCATATGAGGGTGGTGTGACCTTTTACCTTATGAAATTTTTAGTACTCATTATCTTTGTACTAGGAAGCTTTAGATTGGCCTAGGTCAATTTTCTGGGTAGGAGGAAATTTGATGAGGTTTTCCTTAGTCAATTTCTCAAAAATGACATCTAATGGCTCACCAAGGGGTGTATAATTTTTAGTTGCAGGTTGGAACTTGGGCTTTGGTCCTGCAGCTACATTGATGGCATTAGCTTGATTGCTAGACCCTTGAAAGTTGGGTCTTGGATTGTGGCCTTGATAGCTTTGGTGATTCTGGTGTTGGTAGTTGATAGCTTGTTGATTGTTTGGTTGATATGGTGGGTTAGACTAATTTTGGGAAGGACCAGTAATATTCACATGTCTCGTGTTAGTGACCCCATCTGTTGCAATGTGCTTGTTTTTGTTCCAATACCTAGACTTGTCATTGGAATGTGATTGATTTTGGTTGGCTTCCTTGTAAATCTTGACCACACCATCTTTAATGAGTCCTTTCTCAAGGATCATTCCTTTTTCTTTGATATCTTTGTAGGTTTGCAAACAGTTCATGTCATGTGGTGAGCCAAGCTAGGATGGGCATTATCAATAAACATTTTCACCAAATGGCACTCTAGCAAGGTGCAAGATATGTGAGTGGTAAGGTTTTTCCATCTTTGTAGATATTCAAAAAGGCTTTCTCCACCTTTTTTTTTAGTGTGGACAAGATCAACCACTGATAGCTCTATTTCAACAAGATGGGCATATTGGGCTACAAATGCCTCAGATAATTCAGAAAAAAATTTAATTGTACCATATGGTATTCTATAAAACCATTCAAGAGCTGGTTCGGCCAAGCTTTTTGGAAAAAGATGCAAGAGGAAGACGTCACTGTATGCCACTTCTTGGCAGTGCATGTAAAATTCTTTGATATGTGTGACAGGGTCTCCTTTTCCTCCAAATTTGTCAAACTTGGGTATCTCAAAGTGTTTGGGAAATGGTGTCATGGTAATGGCTCTGTCAAATGGGTAAAGACACACATTCTCAAATTTGAAGGCTTTTGGATCATTTCCCTCCTAGATGTTCTTCAAAGTTATCTTCATGGCTTCCCATTCTGAATTAATGGGTGATGGTTGGGGTGCCCCCAATGTAGGAGTGCCCTAAGGTAGGTATGTGCTAGATGGGACAATGGAATGTGGATGGCTTTGAAGTATGGGTTGGTAGGGATTGTACATGGCTTGGGCAACTAAATGGTGGATGATGGGTTGCTGAGGTGGAGGTGGCACATATTGCTACATGTGTTGTGAGGCTTGTTGTTGATATTGGATTTGGGATTGGGATTGAGGGATGTAGGTTGGCTATGGGATAAATGGATTGCTTTGTGGAGGTAAGGTATAAGATGGTTGTGAAGCTTGGGGAAAGGATTGGGGAGCTTGTGGAACTTGACTTTGGATTTGAGGAGTTTGACCAATATATGTGGGTTGTGCCCCCATTTGGGAAGGTATCTACATGGCAAAAGAGGCCAAGTAATTGGTGGTTGGTGGTGGTGGATTTCCTCCTAGAAGTTTCATAGAAAAATAAGGGGTAATAGGAGATAATGGATTAGTTGGTGGTGGAGGTGGTGGGAATTGAAAGCTTGGGAATGGAACTGATGGGGTTTGATATCTTGGTGGCTAGATTTGAAAGCTTGGTAGGGTGGTGGTAGGAGCTTGGGTCACTTGAGAGCTTGGTAGAACATTGGTAGTAGCTTGTGGGGTTTGACAGCTTTGTGGAGTGAGTGTAATGCCCCGCCCAGAGATCCTTGGAAACAAGGATTCAAATCAAGCCAAGATTTTTTTTTTTACAAGTATGAATGCACAAGACACCATCATACAGGGATCACAAAGATCGTAACAGAAGACTTCAACACAATCCTGGCAACCAACAAATCTCCGAATGCCACTACCCAACTAACACACCCAAACAAAAGCCAACAACCACCACAACAAGATGAGGGCACAAGAAATGACCACTCATCAACAAAACACCAAGCTAGGGTAAAATGAAAAATCTTGAAAGTTGGCTAAGCCTGAAATCCTGAAGCCCTGAAAATTTCCTAGAATCCATAACTTATCTCCGAGAGGTCTGAAACCTATCTCAAACAATTTGTCGCATATATTAAAATATATCTTAAGTATAAGGAAATCTGTTTTCAACTAGGAAGGTGTAAAAACCAAAAGGGTGTCCAAAACCAACTTTGGAACTTTCATCTGACAAGCCTAGATAGCCCCTGTTTCTCGCGCAAGAAAGAAAACTGGTCTCGAGTTTCACACGAGATCTTTCACCGCTTTGCGCGAGAAAGTGCACACTTCACGCAAGGACTATTGAGCTTCACACGAGGATTTACATTCTCGCGCGAGGATTCCCTGCGCACCGTGTGAAGATTTACATTCTTGCACGGGAAGTGTATTCTCACACACGAGGAAGAAACAGTCTCGCACGAGGAAAATACAATTTCGCATGAGGAAACAAATCAGTGCGACACAAAATGCAAACAAAAAGCTAAACAAACAAGGAAACCTCCACATCGGGGAGTACTGAATCCATGTAAATCGAGGAATGAACACTCGAGAGCAACAACAGAAAGGAAAGAGGAATATCTATCCATCTAAACCATAATAGTAAAGCACATACTGAAATAAACATCGCAAGGAACAAAAATACATTTTAGAACTAAACAACCAAATAAGTGTGTAGTTCCTCCCAACCGTCAATAGCATCATAAGACCATCGTGGGTCCTAGCCATCCCCCGCGCGTAACATCCCAAGCCACCGACCAGATCGTCAGTACTGTTGTAATAGGGATGTCACTACTAAAACATGCAACAATATAAGCATAAGGAAATCTAACATGCTAGTAGTAAAGCATAAGATAATCCTATAGTAGATAACATCTCCTATTACATGCTAAATAGTAATAAGCAACAGATGTACTACTAGATCAAATAACATCATCTAATCATATGCTAACCATCATGATAAGGGAATGCATCAAATAAACTAACATCATCTAAACATGATATCCAAGCATTCCAATGAAAGCATAAATCACAAGAAAGCATACTCCAGAACCCGAAGTACCAAGTGAAAACATCCAACAATGGTTGCACTAGGACAAAATCGTCTCTGTACACCGATCCCTAGCAGTGGCAAAGGTAGCTACGCCTCCCAACCACGTGGCACCCATAGGTCCACACCCGCCATGCTAATGGAGATAATGATCCAACCACAAACACACATAAAACACAACATCCATGGCTAACACTCATGCCAGATAGTATGATGGCTGCAACCAAGAACCTAAGACAATGCAAGGAGTACAGGTCCAGGTCAGACACTCAATAGGCTACTATGTAGGGATTGACATCATGGAGAGTCGCTTAGCATCAACAAGCCCAAGCTAGTATAGGCAGCTACTCTTCTCAACAGAAGGCGCACAACCTAGGGTAGCTACTCTTCATGACGGAAGGTGCACAACCCACACATTTTAATTATCTTGTATTTATTACCACCCAAAGTTTTAATTTAATTATCACTTATATAAAACTTCCTCTACCAACCGAGAAGTAGTCACCAGGTTACAAGATAGAAGCCCCCTCCATATGCTACCCTACCCTACCCATGCTCATCCTACAACAAGTGCCCGTGGGCATGCATACTCCCATCCCAACCCCAATGATCATAACTTTTGAAAGTACAACGAAAGATCGAGCCTCGCAAGTCACTTGACAAATGTACACGAACGTACTCGTGTGTGGCACACCACCATCACAAAGATCACAACACAAGGACAGGAATGAGAACACAATGCAAAGAAAACACCCAACTGAAAGCAACACGGGAAGGACAGATTCTACACGAATCCCAAAGCCAATAAAATCATACATCATGAAATCACTCAACTGGCCTCAATCCGAGAGTATGGATTCTACATGAATCCCAATGATGTAACAAGACCAAACATCATGAACTCACTCAACCAGCCTCAATCCGAGAGTATGGATTCTACACGAATCCTAGCATTCACAAAACAAAAGCAAAGGTCTAAAAGAAACCATAACAGGTGTAAAATCACTCAACCGAACACAACGTTGAGAGTACGGATGCAACACGCATCCTAATGCAACATAAAAGTGAAAAAGTGGTCTGACTGTTATCCAAACGGATCATTAAAGTCTGCGACCCACATTGTGCCAAGAAAACTTGAGAAAATAGGGCGATACGCAAAATGAGGTAAAAACTTCAAAAATTTGGAAAACTTCAAAATTAAAACCCATTTGACTTTTGGGTTCAAAAACCCCAAAAATCCAAAAATAAATGGAATCGGACACTGTATGCAAAAATGGCCAGCATAACGGCGTAAAATTCCAAACCCTCATCCCAAAAAATAGGAAAATGTTCATACCCGCCCAACTGGTTAGAACTAGCATATAGAAACAGAGGGGAACACTAGTTCTCAGCCTCCAAACAAACGGCTACCAAAAACAGAAGCAAAAATGGAGCAGAAACAATAAAACAGGAAAGCCCTACCTCACAGCCAAAAGGGCAAGATGAAAATCTAAACTATAAAATAAATATCCTATAGAAGTAGCTAAAAATCGCAGCAATCCAAGATTTCCCCGAGCTGGATCCAACGAGCCCAACCTCGCGATGATCCCACGCCCGTAGCTCCCACAATGAACAAAATAGTAAATCCTCATGAAGAGGATTTTGGGTTTTACTCTCCAACTTTCCAATTTGAAAGTGAGAAGTGAGGAATTAAATTCCTCTTTGGGTACTTATTCACTTTTTGGGTGAATAATCAATTAGGGCATTTAACCAGCCAATCTAGTTAAACCCTGAATCGACCCAAATGAAAACAGACTATTCCTATAAATAGAAATTCATCTATGGCAAAGCTGCTAGAAATTAAAATAAATCAATTAAAAAGCTCAAAAACCCAAAAACACATAAATCTCCTTAAATAACTTTCGCGACAATGCGAACCTCTAAATGCACAAACACGCTTACTGGTCTAATCACATAATGCAATGAGTTCGAATTTAATAATCATCAAAAGGTTTAAATTAAACATTTAATTAAAGATACGTCAACCATATAAGGACGACATTGGTAAAATATGAAAGGCTGAATCACTAATTCCATGTGCCACTGCCAAGGATATAAATTTTGCACACTAAACAACACGATCAAGTGCAATTGCATATAATAACATAGCCGAAGCAATAAATGCATTAAATCACCTAATTTAACCATTTATTTAGTTATATTAAAATAATCTATTTACATCACTCACGTTTGCATAAAGCATAACAACGCAGGAATGAAGTAAATAACCATAGCATTAAATCCATCACATAACATAATCAGAGGTATGTCCAAATACAAGATAACCAGATATCATCATAAAACACACTATCATCTCAAAATGGCATCATCATGCAATATGATTAACTGAACAACATAGTAGTCTAATACCTATGATACAGGAATCAAAGAGTAACATTTGACCCTCAGGTCATCTCAAATGCAAAACATCACATAAGAACAGATATCTCTCAGATCAAAATAAAACAAGGTAAATGTCTGCAGCACATAACTAAATAATCCAACAAGAACAATCCATTCTAATTACTTAAGCATTTAATAATGATTGATTACTCTGCATTAAAAAGGCATTTAAAACACATAAGCAACCACAGTCATAAACATGACTAACCACTACTACAGGAACCTAGTCCAGTGTAGCATGGTAAAAGAACATAGTGCAATCTCTACACACATCTCAGGGTAATCATGGAACAACCTCATGATACCAAATCAATCTTGGTAACCACTGGCACAAACCTCAGTGAACCAAAAATCACATCATAATCTCAAAGATCAAACAAAAGCATAATCAATGCAACTGATAAAGAAACATAAATCCAAACACCTCAATGATGTAGACCACTCAGGGTCAAAAGCATGATCCATCACAACAAAAGATCAGCAAGGTTGCATCCATCAAGATGACTTACAAAAGTCAAATGGGAGAGGCACTACAGTGAGGGTAGTAGCTTGTGGATTTGTGGTTGATAGCACTGAGCTCCAAGGACCTAATGGAAATGATGGAATAGTGTTCTGAGCTAAGGTAAACAAGCTGGGGGCAATGAAAGGTTGATTACTTGGCCCCATGGGTGGCATCCCTATTGTTTATTGCTGAGGTTGGCCAAAGATGCTAGCACTGATTTGGGAGATGGCTGGGTTTGGAAGGCTGGGTTGGAGAGCAGCAGCAACAATAGTGAAGGGAGTGAATGATGAGGTGTTTTGGGTGAAGGGGTTTGGGATGGAGTGGAGTGGTGGTGGCTGGATTGGCTTGTAGAAGGGAGATTTCAACTTGAGTGGAGGATGGTATGTTTGAGTCTGTTGGATCATATGGACTGGCTTGAGGCTCTTCTTTTGGCTCATATTGAGGATAATTTGAATCATAAGAGCCTATCAGGAGTGGTAGTTGTCCAAACAACAGGTGAGATGAATCTGATAATGGAGGAGGTCTTCCAAAGTCGAAGGCTCCTATATTGTCCCTTCAAAAGTTAGCCATGATTGTTTCTTTTTTCTTGTCTATAATGGCATTCATCAATACTGCATTTTCAAGTTGGTTCATGAAACCTTCAATGTCAGTAGGTGATGGTATAGTGTTCTCTGGGCTAAAGGATGGTTGAGTGCTCAAGGGGATTAATGTTGTTTGATCCAAATGATAGGGTTCCATTGTTTCCTTCTTCTTCTGGGCTAAGCAAGTGACAGGTGGCATGAGAATGTTCCTAGGGATGAGATGCAACAATGTCAATGGATGCAAAGGGGGAAGGCTTTTCTATGCAAACGATTTCCTAGGTTGAGGCAAAGTTATATGAAAAACCTAAGGAGGATTGGGTTGGGGATTCTAACTTCAAAGATATGTTGCCAAATCATGAAAGGTCTGCTTTCCTATGTGCAAGCTTGGTGGTGATTGTGTCAACTTAAGGATAGACTGATGATCCTTTAGGAAGAACACGAGATTGACCACTTGTGGATCCCAACCTTTAGCTCAAGGTGATGAGGGATAACAAGTGACAAAGCTAGATTACCCTAGACAAAGCTCTGTCAAAGGGATAACCTTGGTGAGATTGGTGGTTTTGGAAGATGTTAGAAATGGCAAACTTTTGGTAAGGTGACAACAATTTTGAAGGCTTGGATGTGAAGTTTTTGGATTGCTGGCTACATGGTTTGGTTCTAAATGAGATGGATGTGCTAAAATGCTTAAGAGGAGGACTAAAGATGGCTGGCTTTCCTACAAAGATGACTCTAAAGTGAAGCTTATGCAAGAAGATGTGGAGAAACAAGGGGGTCTAATCATAAAAATCATGCCTAGTTGGTAAGGCATAAGCAGGGTTAACTCCTGGATGTAGGTTAAGTTGGATGGTGCGATCTAACCAGACATCTTGAAGGGCTTTGTCGGCAGCTTTGTCCTCTGCTTTGTGGAGTTTGGTAATTTGAGAGCTTGGTGTTATTTCCTTTCTCTTGGCTAAAAGTTCTTGGTATGCTTGAGATGGCTTGAGTTTGGCTTTGTGAAACTTCTATTTGGGTTTGGGTTGTTCTGACATGAATTCCTAAATTTGCTTGGCTTTGAGAGATCTTGGTTATTTTACTTCAACTTGTTCAACTTCTAGAAAAGGCAATGACTATGCTAAGTGTGCCCTAAGCTAGGATTGACCAAGTTGGGCAAACATTCATTCAACAAATAAAAAATCAAGCAATAGATAGGAACAACCAGATATAAGTTTTGGATTCTTAGAATGTGATACTTGCGCCATGGAGTGTGTATGTTTTACAAATGTTTCGGTCAGTCACTTCAAACACATTAACACCCTAGATGGTTGTCTGCAAGACTGACAGTTGGTTTAGCTAGGGAGTCCTCGATATACCCAAGGTATGTGAGGCTCAAATCCGTAGATGAAAACAAAAAGATGTCACACAGTCGAGAGGAGCGGTAACCCACTTCTCCTCTTTCACTTCTCAAGGGTATAAAGTTCCTTGAGGCTTAGCCCGAGTGACACAATCTTGATTCCAAGAGAGGTGTCTTTGGATTCACCTCCCGATCTTTATACTCCGCTGAAACGCTGAAGTTGAGGTCATCCAAGGGGTGATAAAATCCCCAAGCAGGCCTCCTAAAACTTAAAAAAGATTTTGGATCCTAATCTTATGCACCCAAGATGGCCTCGAAAGACGATAAAGGGAGAGAAGACTTGGATGATCTTGGGCTAAAAAACACGTTTGTTCTCAACCGACTCTTATGTGTGCTGATCTAGACTTTGCAAGCACTCATGTTTAAGATGAAAATGTTCAATTCCAACTTTGAAATGCCCCAACAAAGCAAAATCGATCAAAGAATGTGAACAAGAAGAAGAGTTAGGGTCAACAAGAAAGTAAACCCATGCACCCGGAGGCCCTCCACGTCAAGTATCGATTAATTTTTTTTAAGGTATTCAAGAGTTGGTGTGATTTTTTTTTAAGCCCAAAACAAAGATGTGTGAAACTCGATTGTCAAGCGCATGCCTGGAGGCCCTCCACGTCAAGATTTGTTCAATTTTTTATGCCCAAATGAAGTGTTAGCGAGATTAATTTGCATTCAAAAAAAATTTTAACTTAGAAAAAATAATAAAAACCCAAGTAAGTGGAGTTTGATTTTTGTGGAGCACTTAACACCCTCTTAGGTGGACCCATCCCCATAGATGGTGCTGAGATTGCAACTAATGGTTAAAATGATGGGTGATTAAAGATGGTGATTCCAACTACAAACTCACTTAAAAGCATCTTTATTTGATTTTTATAATTTAGAAAATTACAAAAATGTGGATATAGGTTCTTTTTATCCCCAAAAATTGAAGTGTGAGATATTGCAATGGTTAATTAATCCTTTTCATTCAAGATTGAGTTTGTTTGTTTTAAGCACGCATTCCAAAAAAGATTGATTTTAATCCAGGGCATTCAAGATTATGTTTGAGCAACATTCATTCAAAAAAAAATGTGTTTAACCATGAAAGTTCATTCTAAGAACAACCACAAAAGATGTCAAAACAAAAATGATGATGGTGCGGATGGGGAACAACAATAGGCGGAGACGACAGTTAACTAAGCGGAGATGCCAAATCGTAGAGACACTGAACTGAGGAGACGCCAATCAGCGAAGATGACAGAGAAGGAAGTGGAGATGACAGGTCAGTTTGGCAATGGTGAAAAATAAGAAACTAGGCAGAGACGCTGAACTGCGGAGATGACAATTCAGTTTGGCAATGACGGAGAGGACGAAAAGCCAGGCGGAGGTGCTGAACTACGAAGATGACAGTTAAGGATGTGGAGACGATAGTCTTGGTGGCGGCGCCGACAACAGGAGACTAGGCAGAGACACCAAATTGCAGAGATGTCAGTTTGGTTGCGGAGACAACAGAGTAAGAAGCGGAGATGACAGTTGACAGGCGTAGACGCCAATCTGCAGAGATGACATTGTGCGAACAAAACTAAAATGCATGGGTTTTTTCTAGAATTTTTGGGTTTTTTCTAGAATTTTTTGATTTTTTTTATTATTTTCGATTTTTAGAGGGTATGTCTTCTTCCCAAGTGCGCCCTTCAACCTGCAAAAATAAGGAAAACACCCTACAACTCACTCAAACAACAAAAAATGTTAGATGGTTAGTTTACAACAATAAAACATGGATTGAAATGACCATAGTGGGGTCCCACCGGGTGTGCCAAAATGTATATGAGAAATATGTTAGCAAGTAATACTAATTTATTAAAAAACAAAAGCATTAACTAGCATAAAAATCATAACATATAAGATAAACAAAGTGAAAACCCTCAAATGAGAATATGAGCCATGGAATGGCTCTCCCAGTGAGGATGGTCACTTGATTTAGGGATGAGTCTATTATGTGGATGTGGGATGTATGCTCAAGGGGCTTCAAGTTTGCTTCAATGGTGGAGATGGGTAATGGCAAATTGATAGCTTTGTGAGCTCTCAATTTGGCATTATAAGGGTATGGTTAAGGGCTTTGTTTCTCAAACTAGCATTATAACTTTAGCTCAAAGATTGTGATTAAATGGCTTGGGAGGGGATCCAATTTATAGGCTAAGGGCTTGGGGGTTTGAGGGCTAAGATGTAAAGATGGGGAAAAGCTCATGGAGGGTTCAAATTGCTTGAGAGGAGAGCACATGGATTGTGCTTCTTTACAGCCAATCAGGGAGTGACACATGTCATAGGGTGAGTGGATGGAGGAAAGGGCAAGGATGAGTCAACAAAGGAGGCTCAAGGCCTTGAAAACCCTCATAAATGGCTTGTAAGAGCAATGAATGGGCTTGTAAGAGTCTTTATGGCCTTGTAAGAGCATTCATAGTTGGGTGGTTGGGATATTTTGGAGGGAGTTGAGATTGTTGACTTTGTTTGGCTTAGAAAAGTCTTAAGCTTACTTAGGGAATGTGATAAGGTTGGGGGGGGGGGATTAGAGGTGATTTAGGATTAGATTAAGCTTGTTAGAGATATGCAAGTGGATGGCATTCAATGAGGGTGGGTGAGTTAGTAGCTAAGCTTGGTTAGTATGGGTGGATGGAGTGGATTAGGCTAAAATGGAGGTTTAGAGATAGGCTTAGGGTGAGGATGAAGACCTTCTAGAAGAGTCTAGAATTTCTTAGGATGAGGATAAAAGGTTTTTTAAGAAATAAATAAAGTTTTATTTATTTCATTGGTTTGGGTTGAGGAGATATTCATTAAAACATTTTTAATAAACATGAGGATTAATATTTAACTTTAATTAAATATTTTGAGTTGGGATTAAGGGTAGAAAATGATGGGATTAGCCTTTAATCAAAATTAAAGAAGGATTAGATGATTTTGGAAGAGGTTAGCGGTCTTAAGAAAATTGGCCAAGTTTTGGGTAAAAAATAAATTAAATATTTATTTTGAAATTTTTGGTCAATTTATTAATTGAATAATTAATAAATAAGGAAATAATGTTTAAATAAGATTTAAACATTTTTTGGAGGGACTCCTTAATTAAATATTTTTAATTAAGACAAAGAGATTTAATGGCATAAAAATAAATTAATTAATTAATTAATTAATGATGATGTCATCAGAGACTTTTCAGAAAATAAAAATACTTTATTTTCTAAGGGATTTTAGGTGTCTACAAAAGCAATTTTCTCAAAAACAAACATATACACTGCAACATTAATACAAAAAACAAGCACCTGAAATAAGGAACCATCTTCCAAGGATAGGAGCTTAGCAGCCTCACTCTCATTATCTATAGAATTGTGGACCACACTACCATTCTCTAGATTCTCACCAGCTACAAGTTTACCATTTGAATCATTTTTTGGAAGTTTAGTAGCATGATGCCGAGTAATAATACCTATCAAACCATTTGTAGAATGTTTGACATTCTCATGATATGTTACCATTAATTTTTGAATAAGCTTCAAAATTTCTACCAATATAGTTCTCATTATCATTGCTCACATCACAGTTCCGAGAATGTCTAACAACCATAATATTAAAATTACCCACAGAATCAGTTCCCTTTATTTCAGATTCCTGCTTCTTAACATTATTACTAGACCCATTCGATGTGCATCCTTTACCTATGGTATGACTTGACTAGAAGATATTATTTGTTTGAATACCATTGGTTCTTGGAGGCACCATCTGTAATGTAGCATCATGATCTGTTGATGATATGGATTTACTGAATGATTGTCCATAACTTGTGTTCTTTTCTAGACTTTCTGAAATGAAATTGACATTTGACAAATTTTCTACCTGTTGGGATATCTTGTTTACACCTGCAACACTAAAAGAGATTATTGTCATTTGGAGAGAATGCATGTTTTCTGTCACCTGGGGGGCATATGAATCTTGTAAGTGGTTTTCCTTTGGATGTCCAATGTTCAATGACACCCTCTTCTTTAGTTTAGAGCCATTATACTGAGATTCAAACCCACTTGCTATTTGAATGCTAGTTTTCTTATCTCGTATATAGAATAGCATGTAAGCTTTCTGGGAAAGCACACTTTTCTCACTGACTGAATAGACCTAGAGTAAAAAATGTCATAAGAATAACTTCAATCAGTCTACGCAACTTTAGTATAATTATTGTTGCCATATAAAGAAAAGGTTCTACATAAAATTGTAGTTCTTTTGTGATTCTATTATACACAAATTATAATGAGCTTGCTCCACAAAATTAAACATGTCTTCACAACTGTAGCAAATATATACCTGATTATCATCTGAAGCATGCCAGATGCTTGTGGATGAATGAATAAAGCATAAATAATGACCAGAATGTGTGCTCCAACCATCATGAACAAGAACACCATAAAGAGTGTACTTAAAATTGCCCTCCTGTGATTGATCAATAGATAGAGAAACTAGAATATCATTCAAATGTGCAAATTTATTAAAAAACCAGTAGATATTACAAAAATTATATTATTAGATTCCACTGAAAATGTGATCCACTGGCAAATAATATTGTAAGGGCTACTTACATGTGAACTGCTAACAAATGGTTTGAGATCCAACGTACAACCAAAGTCTACTTTTTTGTCAATTTTTCCTCCAGATCCAACTACACTAAAGCACTTGAGATGAATTTCAAGAACATGTGGTGCTTTATCAATTTTGAGTTGTTCTAGAGCCTTCACTTTTACTTTGCATCATTCACATTGATCTCTTTTCACACCCCCCTCTAACTGCTCCACTACCATGTAATGGGATAATGCTTTCAACAAGGAATCTACTCGAATGATCTCTAGGCTCAAATCTAAGAAAGGATCAAACTTATTTGAGCAATAAGAACATTGTGTGCACTTCACCTACAAGCCAGGTTGAAGCAATTGTTAATAAATTAAATACTTTTCTAAGACTATAACCTAGAGTTCCCAGCATAAAAATAATTTTGAGAGGTTTAAGTGACTCAAAAAATCCCATTTATGAAATGAACAGTAAATCTTGGAGGTGTCTATAAGCCCCTCTCTATTCCCTCGCTAATATTTAAAAAGATGATGTTTAGATATGAATAACTTCTTTTGATATCTTCTTACATTCACTCATCCTTGTTAACAAAGTACGAAATTTTTTGAAAATATAAACACCTAAAAATCACAACCTGAATTATGAGTCGGCCACCAAATATTTTATGTACTAGACTCTTCTCATAAGCAACAGGTGATTCAATTAAACAATATAGATAAATATATTCATACTGATGAAAGAAAGTTTTATGTTTTTCTGTGTTTTTTTGAATATATGATTTTTTCCTTTGTTCAGAATATGAAATATATAGCAATGCATGGGAGTTGAAAGTGTAGATATAGTGCCCCTCATATGATCTTTCTATCTCTTGAGTCAATTCTTTCTGATGTGCTTGAGCATGTTCTAGAACAAACCTGCATCCTTTATAAGTTTAGGCCAATCTTGTGAAGCAACAACATGAAAGTTCAAGAATCACGACAAAAATTAAACATGGAAAAAAATCCAATACTATCATCATTATAATCTACTAGAAATAGAAAATTTTTCATATCCAAACCTATCAATAAATGCCTAAATGCAACACCTTTTCCTATAGAATAATTCATCTACTCTAATTTTTAAAAACTTATAGAAATTATATTTCAAAAGTTTGTTAGGCAAAACACGTAGATAGATATGACATTATTCTCATTCTCAAATTACACACCCACTGATAGCATAACATATATTAATTCAATGAAACTAATTTTAAGAAGGGTTCAATAATCTAGATGCCTATTTCACATGTGAGCAGTGGTACTTTGAAACAATCATGAGATAATGTAGTTCAAATTTTGGTGAGAATGTTGAAATTTGATAAATAAAATTACATTATTAGTGAATGTACATGTAAGTTCATAAGGATCATTGTGATGAAACTAAGTTATAATCATGATTCCAGGAACAACCTGTCAAATAATAAACAAGTCAGAATATGAATTTTATTAAATTTTAAAATTTTAGAGATTAGAGATTGGATCTGTGAAATTTAGTTTTACATGTTTAGGGATTTAAAAAAGAAATCGATCAACCAACATGTAGATGCCATGATGAGATGACACACACCTGTCCATATGCAAGAACTATGGCATTATAACCTTGGAATAAACTATCAACAAGTGGAGCGACACATTCTCCAAAAATTATTGATGATGGAGAACTAGTACTACCATACACATGATCAAATGTAAATGAATGCGTACCAATTTGCACCTGTAAAATTATAATCAGAAATTGGTAGAAGTTAGAAATATACTCTACGACTCCATTGAATGTAAAATCCAGATCTTGGAATCTATATGATTAAAATACAAGGCATTAATGGATTTCATTAAATTGAAGCAAGTACTGAGAAAATATGCATCATGCACTATTTAAAAAATAAATGGCATGATAGTATTTTCATGTGCACATATTAATATACAAAAGAAACTAGCAGTTTGAAAGCTGTGTCTGATACATAAGTGTAATTAAACAACAAGAGAGTTGGAATTGTAAAGATTATTGTTACTGTATTTCTAACACTGTAGTTTTATAATGAAAAAAAGTTCTGTCAAGTTGCTCAACACACACACACTGAATATTAATTTGTGCAGATTCAATTACTAAGAGTCCAGTTTAAAAGTGTGAAAAGTTGTTGTCTAAAAGACTTTGACATAATTCATGAGCTCAAAGGTGCTAATCAATCTGCGTTGTACCCTGCACAAGGAGTTTACTTCAACCCATACAATGATTTGATCGACATAACTGATGCTCTAGGAATCTCCTTGAACTTTCTTTATAATCTACTATACTCTTGAGATGCATTGACCTGCTTTTGATAATCTGTGGACACTAACATATTTACTTCTTTCTTTCTTGAAATTCAAATCCTTTGAGTACTTACATATTTGCTTCCTCTTGGAGATTCCAACTCAAAAAATGCATCTTCACATCCATTTGGTGAATGTACCATCCAAATTTAGTAAATGTTAAAGGAGCAAGCATTTTTGAGGTTATATAACTTCAATTATTTGAACTAAGTGAGGATATTATTTTAATAGAGGCAATCTTGTGCATCTATCTTGACCAATGCACCAATCTTCATAGTGCCTCCAGGCCAGGATGCCTGCTTCAACTTCAAAGTAAAAAACCATTGATGATAGTGTTCCTTTCATTTCATGAGTTCTAGATGCCACAAGAAACAAGGGAACCCTCTGCTGATCGAACACAAATGTGAAGGAGAAAACTCTGCATACTTGAACACCACTTTGACAAGCCATAAGAACAATGATTGCAGCTGTACAATAGAAAACCACAACCATATCTAACAAAATGCTTTTTAATTTCTCAGCCAATGACTTCAATATTTGACTTAACAAAACCATTCCTGCTTCCTTCTTGATAAAACTAGAATATATGGTCTTCATTCAATCAAACATTATTTCTCACTATCAAGTCCCCGGATAATCTCATCAATTCCTGATCTCTGAACTAGTAACTTTCTCAAACATCAATTAAAAAAGAACATATTGATAGGTTATTCAAAGGATGATATTGATATGGCTTTTTCAATACTTCAAAAAAATTATACAATGTAATTTAATATCAATATGTTACAGTTTTTTGGTTGTAATATACATTCACAATCTTTTCTTTTTTTTAAAACTACACAAAACATACCTAGGCTCCATGTATAACCTACTTCGTGTTGTGACTGTTGTATATCTCCATGAAATGCACGAGCTTTACCGGGAAATGATTCAGCAAGCTCAGATGCATCATTCTTTGTCTCTGTAAAAATAATACTGTGTCCCCCACTGCAAAAGTAAAAAATAATTTACCTTTCGATTAAGAATGGAGTTGCTCATGAGAGATGCTTGACAATACAATAATCAGAATTTACAAAAACCATTTCCAAATACATAGATCTTATATTTCTTGTCCAACCTGTTGTAGCAGCGAATGACGTCTGGTATAACCATTGCTCTTTCTTTATAAAAGTACAGAAGAACAATGTGCCTCACACTTGTTGCTAAATATTTTAACAAGACTTTATGCTAAAGCTTATAAATGATGGCTCTTTCTATGAAGAGTTTGGTCACATATTGGCTTTACAAATCTCGTGTTGGCCCTGTAAGTGCCCCAAAAGCAGCTTTTCTGACTCAAAATAACATTAAAAAAATGCCTTAGCAAACTATATGACTACATACAAGCGAATGTAATGAGAAATTTGTTCTTATGAACCACTACTTGTGAAACATGGGTCAAGAGTTGAATCCTGTTAGCAATATCACAATATAAGGTCAATTTTTCCAAACAAATTTTGATAATATTTTTTATGTTCAATATGGTTCAACGAAGTTTAAACATGGGTCATGAGATATGAACTTTAGTTAACCACTAACCACTGTTCATTGAAATATGGATCATTGTAAGTTGAATCCAGATAAACAAGCACAAACTGATACAGTACAGAGCACCAAATATTTGAGTAATCTATACAAATCACAAGATTGTAAGAATTCAAATATCTTAATTAAATGCAGAGATAGCATAATTTGACACACTACAGGAAAAAAAATACTTGAAACTGAATTCAATTCGAGAATAAGAACAAGTAAACATGAGAAAGTAACCATTAAAAGTGAGGTGCTAAAGATACATAATGGAAATTGGCACTTCTTATTGAAAACTTAGCAAACATGTAATTTATGTCATTCACAAAAGAAGTCATATAGTCTATTAGTTACAATTTCAATACAAAATTACAAATCATACCAAGGATGTTTTCCACGTCCTCCACAAAGCCCATGTTAAGAATTTCATCAGCCTCATCAAGGACACGAAATTTCAACGATTTCAAGTTTAGACTGCCTCTCTCAATATGATCCTGTGTAAAGAAATCGAAACATTTTTTTTACCAATGAACTGTTACATATCAAGAAAGTAGTTAATAAAAGCTACTCACTTACCTTGATACGACCTGGTGTTCCAACAACAACATCTACACCTCTGCGTAGTGCATTCTCCTGTGGACCATACGGAGCACCTCCATACACGCAGCATGTATTACTTGCAATCATCAATAGATCCTATCAAATTTGCATCTATGTAAAAGATGCTCGTGTCCTTCCACTTGAAAGGGGCCTTAGCAAGACACAATGTTATAGGTCTAAACATAGGACAAAATAGAGAAATATTTAGTATCTTGTTGAGCTTCACTTTGTTTCGAGAATAGTTTAATATTCTCTACTAAACAGGGCCAACCACGTGAAGGTGGAAGCTCATTTGGCTCCACCCCCTTCCCCCTAAGATCACTCTACATTCCCCATTAACATCTAACATTCATTCATTCTTTCAACCATTAATAAAATGTAACATTCAATCAATATCACATGATAACATTCAATCAATATCATATGATAACATTCATTAACACATTATATTCATTAACATGCAACATTCATCAATATTCTGCGTTAACACATAATTCATGAACATTCATTAGCACATAATTAAATTCATTGAGACATAAAATTCAGTCATTATCAATTAAGGTATGTAGATGACTATCATTTCTTTTTTTTCTTTCTATTTCTTTTTTCTATGTAAGCTCTAAGAGGAGCATCAGTGTCATCATCAATTCCCCCCTCATCAGTTGTTCTATTCTCTGTTCTTGATGATCTCAAATTCCTATGATGTTGCAAAGGGGGGTCCTCTGCAATAACAAATAAAAGAGTTAAATTAAAAATAATTTATTATAATTGTTACAATTATTTAATTATTTTAAATAACATAACTGTGGCGCTCTTTACTTGATTTGACCACATCATTTTGTCTGGACTCAACGTCAACAAGGTCATGAACATCGACCCCTCGATCCTCTACATCTGCTATACAAAATGTTACATTAAATCCAAACACCAATTTCAATTACATATAAAAAATTTAATAGAAAATATATACCTACACCACTGGGATGCACATCATGTGAACCTTCAGCATCCATAGATTGTGTAGAAGGATTGTCAAGCTGCATTCCAACATCCTACGCATTGTTATCATTGCTTGCTTAGAACAGATATACTCACTTTATATTGGAACTTAACATCAAATAGACTAATTGGTAAAGTATTCAATTTGAAATAAATTTCATTTAGCTTATTTACCTATGGCTCAGATGCATCATTATTAGAAACTTCCACACTACTGATTTCAGCTCGTAGTTGTTTAGCCATGGCTCTATAGCCTTGTTGGAAGCCAATTCTCTTATCCTCTTCTGTGAGGCATCTCTTGAACTCTGAGCCCTGCATTTTTGCGTGGTATGGTGAATTTTACTTGCATTGTTTCATCAACCAATGGAGGGTAGTTAAAATATCAAAAGGAAATGGTAAATAGTTAGCAGGGTTTCCAACCCTTGTTACACCTTATTTTGGTCATGTTGGAGTTGTTCTAAACTGTCTTTGGTCTTTGGGAGTCCTAGAGGATCCAATTTCACTCTTGGTTGGGTGTGTAGAATAAAGGTCAAGTGTTGCAATCTGCCCTGTCACTGGTAACAACAAGTTTTCCTTAGACCTTATTTGTTTTGGGTTGTGTTGATGTTTGTTTTGGTTTCCATTTATGTTAGAGGGTTGAATTGTCCAAAACATTTCATGTCAAGGTTGGTTGTATGAGGCCTTGAATGGTACAAGGGAGAAGTAACTAGTATGCAACCTTATGTGATGAGTTGGGTCCATGAATTAAAGGAGCAGACATTGTAATAGCAGATTAGTTCGTTGTTTGAAGGTGAATCAAGCCTTGAATGTTCTTGTAGAGAATAGAGGATTGGGGTGATAACTTGAATTGCTTAGTTGTTCCAAGGTGCTAAGAGTTTGTTGGTGCTTGGTGTATATGAGAAATATGTTAGCAAGTAATACTAATCTATTCAAAAACAAAAGCATTAACTAGCATAAGAACCATAACATATGAGATAGACAAAGTGAAACCCTCAAATGAGAATATAAGCCATGGAATGGCTCTCCCAATGAGGATGGTCACTTGATTTAGGGATGATTCTATTTGATATGATTTGGGATGTATGCTCAAGCTTCAAATTTTTTTCAATGGTGGGGATGGGTAATGGCAAATTGGTAGCTTTGTGAGCTCTCAATTTGGCATTATAAGGGTATGGTTAAGGCTTTGTTTCTCAAAATAGCGTTATAACTTTAGCTCAAGGATTGTGATGAAATGGCTTGGGAGGGGATCCAATTTATAGGCTAAGGGCTTGAGGATTTGAGGGCTAAGAAGCAAGGATGGGGAAAAGCTTAAGGAGGGCTAAGATTGCATGAGAGGAGAGCACATGGATTGTGCTTCCTTACAACCAATCAGGGAGTGACACATGTCACAGGGTGAGTGGATGGAGATAAGGGCAAGGATGAGTCAACAAAGGAGGCTCAAGGCCTTAAAGACCCTCATAAATGGCTTGTAAGAGCAATGAATGAGTTTGTAAGAGTCTTTATGGCCTTGTAAGAGCATTCATAGCTGGGTGGTTGGGATATTTTGGAGGGAGTTGAGATTGTTGACTTTGCTTCGCTTAGGAAAGTCTTAAGCTTACTTAGGGAATGTGACAAGGTTGGGGGGGATTAGAGGTAATTTAGGATTATATTAGGCTTGTTAGAGATATGCAAGTGGATGGCATTTAATGAGGGTGGGTGAGTTAGTAGCTAAACTTGGTTAGTATAGGTGGATGGGGTGGATTAGGCTAAATAGAGGATTTAGGAATAGGTTAGGGGTTGTTAGATTTGAGGGATAGATTTATTAATTAGATTTATTTAATAAATGGGGATTTGGAATTAGATAGGAGAATAGGATTTAATTGATAAATAATAGGTTATTTGATTTATCAATTAGGACTATAGATGATTAATTGAATTAATCAGCTAGGGGATGGCAAAGGATTAAATAAATAGGAATTTAATTAATGATGCCTTTAGAGATAGCTAAATAGGATTACCAAAGTGGTGTAATCAAATTTAGGTGTCGACACTTGGTGCAGGAGCACCTAGGCTAACCTCTACTAGTTAGTCAATTTTGGCTTGTACTTGACTCTAGCCAAGTCAAGAAGTTAGTGCAATTTGGTTGAGGAACTTAGAAGGTCTTGTTTTTGTTGGCTAGGTGAATTACTCACTAAGACTAAGGTCACACAAATAGCCTTTTTTAGTTGTTATTTAAATTCTTAATGTTAGGAGTTAGGGAGATTGAGTCATTAATATGTCTTAGGCCTAAGAATGGTTAATGGTTATTAAATAAATATGATGATCATGAATGATCTTGGATCCTCAAATATGTGGGGATAAGAAGCCTATAATATAGGATTAAGGCATGTGATGTATTAGTGGATTTGGCACTTAGATCCATCTAAGTGAAAGTGAGAAAGAGAACCAAAATTAAGGTGTGGATCATCCAAGGTGGAGTTTTCAAGGTGTGACTCTTATAGTAAAGTGTGAATATTATTTAGTTAATGATCTAATCCTATTAGGAGATCCTATAGAAGCATAAGATACTAGGAGATAAGAGAAATCTCTTGGTGGAAGTGGAAAACTAAGCCTAGGAGTTTTATCTTACACCAGTGCTTCCAAAGTGTGTTACTCTGCATCATATATTGGTGTGGAGGAACACTGAGATCCAAGTTGAGGATCAAGAGCATAGACAAGCTAGTCTATCCTAGCATTTCCCATCACATTATATAAAAAATTTGATACAATTTTTCATTTACTAATGCTTTAACTCTTGCTTGAAGTTTCAAAAAACCACTAGAGCTGAGCTTGTGTGTCCCGTGCTTTTCTAGTCTTTCCTTTGTTGCCTTTGATGTGTCAAGAAATCTATGAAAAGTTTGAAATATGTTAGATAGTATAAATATAGAGGTTAATTAGTACATAATTATATTATCAATAGTATCATATACCTTGTTGTACTCTCCACTGGTGTAATATTATTTTTCTTATCAGCTTTATACTTTCCATCCAAAATCAAGCCTGCCACTCAGCCTCAGGAATATAGGGTGGACGCTCGTACCTAAGGTTATTCCATAAATTTTTTTTGTACTGGTCCCTAACATACTTCAAACATAAACTAGCTTTTTCAAGGAGCTTGTTTCTCTTGAATGCACGAGGTCCAAAGAGTTGGGTCATGCTCTCTATAAGATCATCCTTCAACGGTTTGTGTTGGCTATTCCACCTTTTAAGTAAAAAAAAACATGTTAGACTCATAAATGAAGTGAAGCTACCTTTAATATAGTTCAATAAATAGATGAAAAGGAAAACTATTATAGCAATGATATGAAATCAAAATAGTGGTTTGGGGTTTTAGTTAGGATATGATGTTCCACCAGGTACGCAGGGTGGGCTCGAATATTCACAAACACTCATCACCAAGTTTTCTCCAAAAAACATCATTCCCTACAAAACAATCATGGGATCATTAGTCGATGAAGAGTGATCAAAAACTAAATTACTATTATATCACTATAGAATAATGATAACTTTAAAGTACCTAGAACTTTGGATACTTTTAATGGAATGCCTTCATCATCGCTAACGATCAATATGACATCCTTCACCGTTCCCGTACTAGGAATATAGGAACATCCAGGAAATGATGTTGCGGCTCCTATTGCAAAAAGTTGCATAAGTTTCATAAGTCTTTGTCACGAAGTATAAAAGAACAAATGATAATTGATGTTAAAAAGTTGTAAAAAAAAATGGTTTGTTGTTGTCATAAGAGAGAAAAAGAGGGATTTGTGTAACAGCAGATGGTGCAACAGTCGATGCCTATAAGTTGTGTGTTGCTGACTCAGTAGTCGAAAAGAGATTTGTGGTTGTCCTAGATGGAGGCGGCATCATCATAGGATTCAATTGATATGAAGTTGAAGAATAAAATTGTTAGAGCATGCATAAATATAGAACGCGTGGACTAGCATGGACAAGATTGTTAGAGCATTAAAAAAAAGGATTGTTTGAGCATGTATTGTCAATGATTATGATCATTCCTATATATATTCAATGGAAAACAGAAGTGGGGAATGGAACATGCAATCTACCTAAACCACCTGCAGCACCCTCATCATGGGAACGGGGTTCAAAATCATGCAAAAAACTCTATAAAGACAATGCATCCATTTTTTAATTAATGCCATAAAAGAGCATAACATAAAAACCATTATTGAACTCTTGTTATAATTAAAAATTTCATTAATATTTACTTTTAAGGTTTTAGAAGTGTGCATCAATTCAGATCCCCTTTCTCTTATTTCCTGAGTAGTAGGCTTTATGGTTGCCAAACGTAAAATTTCTCTGCCAATTTTCTTTAGCAACTTTTTAGTCAAACCGATCGGGTCATCACTGTCTGCTAAATCAATATAAAAAGGGTCCTCCTCAGGGGGGGCTGATGATCAGGGACTGCAAGTTCCATTCCCTCCCTCTAACCACTGGCCCTCTGTGACAACAATAGTATTAGTATTATCAAAATTACTCCAAAACAATGAAGAAAACAACATTAAAAAAATAACATTTTGCTTCTATCTAGTTTCCACAATTACAATGAGTTTTACCTGCTTGTGTGTAGATGAGCCAGGAACATTGCCAGCATCCCCTCTGGGTGGTTGCTCCATATTGTGCCCCTGTGTCAAAGATCAAGTATAAAAATGTTAGCCAAAAATTTATTGACTAAATGGTATGTTAGAGTCATTGATTAGAAGTTGGTTTAATAGTATGTACCACCCCCATGATAGTAGCCTTGTTTGTATCTATGCAGTTCAAATTGTAATCAACAAGAAGCTCTTCCCCTGCAAGTATTGATGTTATCGCACAGATGAATACACAATTTCCCTTGCACGCCTCAAATATGCAATTGGGTTGCTTTATAGTTGACCCAGGTCGTGTACTATTTATAAAACTCACAATATTCCCTGTTGTTTTTGGCCTTCCATCAATGTATATAGCCACACTTTTACTTTGATTATTGTCTTGTTGTTGTATATAATTTTCCAAGAGGGCATACCTACGCATACTTTTTTTATATTGAACAATATGCATCCAACTTTTGTAATCGTAACATGGTCCAACATACTCCATCAATTCAAAAACTTTGTTGTAAGAAACCTTTATGCTGTCCATAGAAAATACGCCCAAACCATGTAATGATGATGGTGCTATGCGATATATCCTCTCGTTAACACAAAAATGAGTGTTTATTGGAGGAAGTTCCTTGGGTACCCAATGTTTCTGTAGATGTTGGTACCTCAAGGGCACCTCGATGTCACCTTTTGTCTCATCATCATAAGAGCATGAACCCCCTTGAGCAAGGAAAAACTTCATGTGTTTATTGAATTTCCTTCTAGTCATTTGACCTCTAGTTAATCTCCCTGTTCTAGATAAACTGCATGTCTCACTTTCCTCTTCTATTCCTATATTTCCCTCACTCGAGGAAGACACTTCTGACAAATACCTATTCGTTGGTACCTACAAATGGGAGAGATCTTAGAAGACATCAATCTTACTATTGATAAGTGTATTAAATAGGCTATCTATAAGGAGTACTTACTCATACCTATCGATCCATGAGACTGTGCGGGACACTCCTTAAAGGGGTTCAATTTTTTGCAAATGTAATTCAATTATCGTGAGCATAATCACATCATAATCATAATCACATCCATAATTAGCATCACATAAAAATTAAAAACATTAAAAGGTACACAATATAACACTTAAATTAGGCTCACATTATAAGCCTACTAGGGAAGTAGGCCTAGTGAAGGGCTAAAACTGGGTTTTTGTATCAGTTGATGAGTTGAGGGCTTAGTCACCTTGGGGACATGCTATTTGAAGTTGTTTGATGTGTGTGGAGGTGGAGGAAACACCGAGTTAAGGTGAAGTCAAGTTTGGCGCCTATTGAGGCATTGTGAGCATTTTATAGTTTGTTGATTAGATTGCTTGGATGAATCCATTGGATGGATTAAGGGACATTCATGGGATTATTCCAAAGATGTAGAACCTAAGGTGGCATAAGGATTTGGTGTGCACTCTGATAGGTTATGGAATTGGCTTGGATAAAGGAGAGGGATCTTATGAAGATGCTTGGTTGGTGTTGTGAGAACACTATGGAAGTCCCCCTTGTTATGAATGATTGCGAGTCCACCTAGGGTCTCTGCATCACCTACAGAGGCAGAATTATTAACCAACAAATTGGGTAAGCACTTATATTATGTTTTCCCTATGAGTTTTATTCTAGGTACAACTCCCTTTTATAGATATTTAATGAATTCCCTTTTCTAAACTAAACACTTACAAATGCTTTTGACCTGAAAGAAAATAAGGCTCAATACATTCACGCATCAATATGTATTTTAAATAGTTTTATTTAATTAATTTAGATTAATAGTTAATTTAGATTAGCAGTATTCTATTTGTAGTTGAAACTTGTAGCTTTTAAATAGATAATGAATAAACTATGTAACCATATATATAAGACAAATATATTTCTATCAAGAAATGAATATTAAATAGATTAAGGATTGATGGCATACCTCTAAATTTCACCATCATCATCATCCTTGTTCTCATCATCATCATCATCATCATCATCATCATCATCATCCTTGCATCATCGTTGTCGTTGTCATCGTTGTTGTCATCATCGTCATCATCATCAACATCAACATCATCTTCTTCATCATCACCAGTAGCAACATCATCGTCATCATCTTCTTCTTCTTCTTCATGAAAATTTGTGTCAGGAACATCATCCAATAACTGTCGATCGTTATCACCATCTACATCATCTTCTACTTCTTCAGTATCTTCTTCTTCCATCACATTATAATTTATTGACCTTCCTCTCGGTTCATGTCTAACAACAAATGACCAACCAATTTATGTGGAACCTCTGAGTAAAATACCTACTCACTTTAGCTTGGAAGAACATAGGGCTCATCCCCAACTGGCTCAAACAACCTTGTATTAACTGTTGTAAATCTTGTTAGATTATGGTGACTGATTAGGAAAGTACTGTACATACTTCATAAATAATGGGGTTCGGGGCATCACCTCGAAAAAAAAATTTGGGCCATGGCCGACATGGTAGTTGACATTTTATGGCCGACATGTTGTAACCCTAAAATGAATAAAATACTTGTATAAAAGGGTTTAGGGTTAGGTATTTTCATTATGTTGTTATGTGAAATTGGTTCTTGTGGCAGTATTGAGCTGTAAGGGATTACGGATTGTAATCAGGTTGTAATCACTGGATTGTAATAAGATCGGACTTATTGTTTGGTGGATGTAGCCTAGGGATTGGGTGAACCACGTTAAATCTTGGTGCCTTCTATTTATTTTTACGTGATCTATTATTTTCTATTATTGGTTATATTTGCATGTAGTTTTCATTTCTATCCGTGGTTTATCCTAACAAATCCATTATCATGTTCAATAACAGTTCTATCAGGATCATTTGGATTAAGTCGTAGCCTGTACCATTTGACAACGAAGAGTACTAATTTGAAGGAACTAAAGTCACACTCAAGTATATCATCCAAAATGCCATAGTATCAATTTTTAGACTCTCAAGGATGTAAGTCATTTCTAGATGAAATATTAGTCACTTGAAAGACTACAGTTATTCCTGAATCACAAGTTTTCTTCGTGTCATCCAACAATTTGACGCAAATTTTTTTACCATTATAGAACATAGCCTTATGGTGTTTAACCTACAATAATATGTGAAACATGTCAAAATTATTGTATCATGAGTTGATAAACATACGAGTGATTAATAAATTTGTACATACCTAGAAATCTCTTAAAACATGTGCTAAATCTATTTCCCTTTGCATAACATTGGAATCTCCATTACGATGAGCTTCTTTAACCAATGAAGATACACCTTCCCATGTTAATGTCCGACTAGAATGTTGACATTGTTCAATCCATACCATCATCCAATCAAGATTGTTTGCAATGTACAAATGTAGTGCATCCCACTCTCGAGCACCTGTACAAAAAAAATAGACAACTTACAACTGATTTACTTTGAAGATTAAGAAATAATTTATTACAATAACATCTTATAATTTATTACCTCTCACTTTCCTCAATGTACCTTTCCCCATCAAGTACTCCCCTTCTAATTTTTTAAAAGGCTCGAGATCCCCAATGTGATCTACATGGATATTTGATGCAAACTTAGGAAGATATTCAGTAATGTACACCATAGTCTGGTATACCATATATCCCTCTACCATAGAACCCTTAGGATGTGCTCTTTTTCGAACCAAAGCCTTCAAATATTTCAAGTGCCTCTCAACCATCCACATTGACCTACTGTGTACAGGTCCACACAATTCAATCTCCTCAACTAGGTGTATGAGGTAGTGTTCCTATGCATTGAAAAAATTTGGAGGTAGACACTTTTGCATTTGACACAGTAAATGAAGAATTCTTTTCTTCCAATAGTTTATATCTTCTTTATGGATTTCTTTAGATGACAACCATCTACATTAAGAGATTCAAGTCACAAAAAATATATAGATACGAGACTTTACAAAACAATATATAATAGATTACATAGTAAGAAAAAAAAATCACAAATATAATTAATATATACAACAAATTGAACAGATATTAATGCTTACCTCATGTATTTTCCAAGATCGCATATCACTTGTTTGATGTTATTGTTGAAGGGCTCTGGGAGAGATAGAGGAAGCACGTACTATAGTAATTATAAACCAATCATTTCATTGTTTTCTAACATAACATAACAAACAGTACACGTAGTTTATGAATATATTATAAATATAGAAGAACATAACTTACCTTGATGAAAGTATGCCAATCATGCTTTTTGAGCCCTAGCCCAAATTTACTTTTTTTTGATATGAGATTGTTTATGTTCGCAGCAAATCTTGTGGGAAATCGAATTTTCCGTATGACTTCTTTTATGGCATCACTTTGCTTCTCCGTTAATAACCAAGGAAGGGCACTTATATTAATCTGATCTCTGTTGCTATTTGAGTGAATGAAATTCTTCAATGAATGATTGGATTCATGAATGTCATTACAAATATTGATTTTTTTTCTTTGTCATGCCTTCCATCCAATATTTTCCACAATGTCTCTGTTATATTCTTTCCAATATGCATAGTATCAAAGAAATGCACAATTTGTAAGTGCTTGTAGTAGGGCAACCTACTAAATTGTCTAGGATAGCTTTTTAGTCCATTTGGAAGGTTGTCAGTACTGCCTTAACGACCTTCACGATCATCAATTACACAATTAGTAAACAAAAATCACAATAGAAATATATAAATTACAAACATAAACCATTAGGTGGAATGACATTACCTCGACGATTAATTCTATTATATTCCAACTTCCATAGGCGAGGTGTCATTCTTCATGGCTTTGATGTAGTCTCTTCTTTCCCATTGAAAAGATGTTTTTTCGTTCTTCGATACTTATGATTCATGTGGAGGAAGTGTCTACACTCATCAAACACTTCTTTTCCTAAACTTTTTGAATGACGAGATTTTATCTTTGGACCACAAACTGAACATGCAAATTTTCCCTTTGTTTGAAGACCTATAAGATAATGATATAATTGGATTATTAAATATGTTGATTTTTATAATTAGAATTATCATGCGCAACTTGAATTCACTACAACATACCACAAAAATGTGTTAGCCCTAGGGCATCATGTATTGTCCATGCAAGTATTGCATGGAATTGAAATTGTCTTTGTCCTATTGGTCTAGACACGTCATACATAGTGACACCGTTCCATAACTCCACCAACTCATCGATAAGAGGCTCAATATATACATTCATATCTTTAACTTGATATTTACCTACTTGAATGAACAATAACATTACATAATTATTGTGACTGTTTTACTGTAAGATTTGTAAGTACATGTAAATTAATAACTATCAAATGATAAGATACCTGGAACAATCATTGCAACATAATGTGCTCCCTCTTTATTGACATCCACGGAGGAATATTATTGTTGATAACAAACACAAGCCACACCGAGTAAATAGATCTCATCTCTCCAAATGGATTGACACCGTCCGCTGCCAATGAAAGCCTGAGATTATGAGGTTCTTCTTTGAAGTGTTGCCACTTTTTCTCTATGTGCATAAATGCTGAACCATCCGCAAGGATTTGAATAATGTCATCTCGACTTCTATTGCATGCATGATAATCCATAAATTGAGCCAAGTTACTACACCTAAATAATTGTCACATCCGTGGAATAATGGGGATGTAATGAATAACCTTTTGAGGCACCTTTTTTGTTAGTCAATCTGTTCGATATCTAGTCGTATGACATACAGGGCATTGTGTTGCAAATTCATGTTCTTTATAATATATAATATGATCATTGGGACAAGCATGTATTGCTTCATTCTCCATTCCAATATCTTTCATAACAGCAGATAATTCTCGATATGAGCGAGGTAGAATATTTGATGGTGGTAACAGAAACTTGCCTATCAATCTTCAGAAAAAAATATAAGTTGTTAATATAAATAATATTAGTGGTACATTATTCACCCTTTGTTAACTATAAAGACATATATGACACACCTTAACATACGTGACATTGTTATGTTGGATAAACCATTCATAACCTTCAAGTTCAACAACAACAATACAGTAGAGAGAAGAGTTGTTTCAGAGTCTTTGTATAGGGGCTCGTATGCCTTCTCAAGTAGAGGTACATCGAGGCTATCATCATCATCATGATCAAATATGCTTGGACTAAATGTGTCATGGATCAATGTATTTATACCATCATCTTCAATTGTGTTTTCTGGCACATGATCGTCATCTTCCATGGGATCATTATCTTCACCTTGGATATTCGCACCTCCATGTTCCTCCACTTCGAAAACCATATTCTTTGGATTGTTGTGGTTCATATCATGTACTTCCCTGGGGAGATCAACCTATACAAAATTGATCAACATAAATTAACCATGATCATCAACTAATCAACAAGTGATTTCATATGTATATAAATTGTTAAAATGATATAATGAACAACTTACCAGTGGATGATAGTCATGCCCCCCTTCAATGTGACCATTCTCCCTACAATGTCTCTTAACTGTTCTGATTAGAAGTCTTCTACGGTTTAAGCCCTTACAAATTTTGCAAGGACAATAAAATTTTCCATCACCTTTTCTTTTCAAGTTAGACCACAATCTATTGATTGTCTCCCTATTTTATTCTTTACTTATATTATCTGACATGATTGTTCTTCGCAGGAAGCAAAAATTGGGCTATGAAAACTTCGGTCTACAACTTTCACAAACTAAGAAAAACTATTGAAAGTACACAAATCTTCTTAGACCTGGCTAAATACTTTAATATTTTAAAAATACTTTCTTAATTGACTTTATTCCTAAGACATTTAACCCAATCACCTTTTATAACATTCAATCAATTGCTCTAGGAAAATTTTTGGCTAAGATTATTTGTAAAACTTTGACCAACTGCCTGAAGGTCTTATTTCAAGAGACCTTATGACATTAACCCACTAAAAGCAATTTCAAAACATATAAGCTAAAATTCTAGTTAAAATATACATTAGATTAAAAAATATACAATTTTCATACCCGAGCGTGCGGCTATAACTCGTGCAATGGCCTTCTTTCTTAGTTGTAGAAGCTCTCCAACAATCAAATTATACAAGCTACAAGGCCTAACAGCAATTTCAAAACATATAAGCTACAAGGAAAGACATATTACTTGACATGGCAAAAGGAACATAATTTACAAGCTTTACCAAGACATATTAAATGACATCATAGTGCTAGAGAGATCGCAATTATATGAGTCAAACATAGTCATGAAAAAGCACATAAATTATTTGGTTATTGATTTGTTGACATATTGTTGTTGATAATGCTTTGTTATTATCTAGTTCAGAGATTTGATATATACTCATTGTTGTTGTTTAAATGCTATTTAAATGCATATATTTAATTACATTATTATTATGATGGTTTAAATGGTGATCAAATATGAAAGGGTCAATGTCCTAACATTTGAATATATAAGAATGATTATGTCATCCAAATGCCCCTTTATTGTTATGTAAAGGGTGATGCTGATATCTTGGACTGGTGTGAATGATCATTGCAATAATATCTAAAAAAATAGGAGACTGTATTTTTAAATTTTAATTATTAGAATTTGGCATTATTAATTTTAGGAAGATTTTTCAATTATTAATTCCATTCTTCAACATGCTTCTGAATTGTCATGTTGAAAGGCAATGGGTAGTGTGAAGTTGTTTTTCCATTTGTTAAGTCTTAGTTCAGAATCTAGAGTTCTTAGAATTATTACCTCCATTTCAAATTCTTAAGACAGATCTAACCAAATTCTAATTGGATAATAATGAGTATTTAAATGCCATCTCTTATGTTCTAGACTATTTAGTGCTATAGCTTGCATTTGCTAGAAGACAAATTATAAATTTACATTGCTTAGTTTACTGATAGAGCATGCAAGATCTTGGTTTTTTGGCAATGAATTGCTTGCCAGATCTTTACTAGTCCAAGAATATTTTCCTTTGATAGGAGGGATTTAACCATGTTTAGATGAATCCATAATATCTGCCACTGATTCACCATTTAGATTCTTCACTTGATAACTTCCTTTTTTCCAAAAAAAATTTTTAACTATTCAGGCATGTGACAGTTTTAGCATACTTGAAGAGATTCCAACAATGTTCTTTTCATAGTTGGTGGCATAAATGTTAATAATGGTAAAGGGGATGTTGACTTCTTAGAGTTTGAGACTGTTCAATGTGTTGAGTATGCTCCTTAGAGTAGGCAGTAAAAAGACTTCTAGAAGCTCTTTTCCTTCAATGATATGTATGAAACTGATTTTCCATGGAACTTAGAATACAAGAGACAAGAGACGGTAGAAGGGTCCATTATTAGATTTTTCTGCATGGGGCAAGGAATTAAGGTGTGATCTATTATATTGTCCCCATACTTCCAATGTTCAGCATTTATGCAAGTTGATAACTTTAGTAGCCTAAAATTATATTCAACGTCTGACAACATTGGAGATACTATTATTTGGAGAAACATTTCAGTCACTTTTTATCGAGAGTAGACTCTTGGAGGCGTGATATATTTTTTAAATGCATTGATGTGAATGGCCATTTGTGAAGAATCAAACCTTAAATGCTAAACACTATAGTGGTTGGCAATAAATTAGGTCCAACAATTATTAGGGCTATTTGGATGGTTTAGAACTTTAGCATCTGCATTATTCATCAATTGCATCTGAGTTTCATTTGATTATATTGATTGGTGTTGATGTATGTATTATGTTCACCCACAAAGGTCTGAATGCACTCCAAAATCCCTCAAGTCTTCATTTCAGTATGCAAAAAGTTCCCAAATGCACCAATGTACCTAGAATTGTGACATTTTTCACCATAGGTCCCACCTATCCTCTTAAACAACTTAGAGCTTCATTGATAGTTTGATTTGACCCTACAACTACTAGATTCAATTTGAAGGCTCCAAGAAAATTGTCCTTTATGTGGTTGGCATGAAGTCGAAGAAAAATCGATGCTCATCCATGCCACATTTATTATTACATGACCCAAAGATTTACATATCATCTCTAGGCCATTGTTTTAGCTTCTTTTTTCCAGTGATTTCATCATCATTGCACAAAATTTAACACACCATCAAGGGTATGGTGAATGTATAGGAGGCTCTTCTAATAGGCAACAAGTAATATCGCAGATTTTCACATGTAGACGCTGGTCTTTACAACTATTTGTGCACAAGCACAAAGTGATAGTGATTTTTTGTTCATTTTTGTTCATGTTGTTAGCATTGTTGTCCTAATTTAAGTGTGTAATGATGCAATTGCTTTAACAAAATCCCCTGCATGTTTTACGCTTAGTTCCAAGGGTTCCTTGGCGGGGCACTACATAGCTAGTACAACCAAAAATACTTTCAAATAGAAACTATTTAGTAACCAGGACATAAAATTCTTCTAATAGATAACACTACATAGAACCAGATCTAAGACACTATCATGCATAGAACTGAATGTTATGGTTGTGATCTTCTTTTCAAATCTATGCAGCATAGAACATTATACTTATGTGTATAGATGCACTTCTTGTATGCGATCCAATGCTCATGTGTTATCAAGTGTGTCCAATGATGGGGAGAGACCTTCGTGCAAGCAAAAGATTTGCAATGAAACAAAAGAAAAGAAAATTTTCTTATAGTAAGAACAAGTTTGTTGTGCTGCACAGTGTACCAACAAAATAGTGTATAATATCTTTTTCTTTACCTGGCTTTCAATGAGGGCTGTCAGTGGCAAGTAATCAAAGAGATCTATAAAATACTTCCATACATTTGCATTTCCATATTTTCTCAGACATTCATTGTAAAATCCATACTTGAAATTGCAAGAAAACAAAATAATTCTTGAACACAGTCGAAAAATTAAGATAAATTACAAATAGATTGACAAATTTTGGTCAGCTTTCTAATCTCCCCATTCAGATACTAATATTTTGCCTCCCATAATTTAGATATAGCCTCAAATGGCAAATAATGTACGTGTCTACTTTAAGCATGATGATATGAAGAAATACTATAGTTAGTGCCCCTCGTTAAACAAGCCAAGCAACAATTTTTTTTGGTAATTTGAAGTTCCTAAACTGAATTATGTTCCCCTACGTAATTTGAAATTTATGTAACAAATACTCTTCTACCTTTCAATGAAGTCAAGGATAGTGGAGGAGTTAATTTAATATTTACTAAATTGTAGGACAATTTATCTTGGGAAATATAGGAGTTGTATGTGTGTTACGACAATGATTTTTGAACTCTAACCAGCTGCATTTCATAAATGTTGACTTGGGTGAGAAAATGGTTGTATTTAAATTGAGAAATGATGTTAATTCATTTGAATTTAAGAGATTATTGTTTATTGAGCTCACCATTTGTTACAATTCAGCATGAGAGCCTTTAATAGAAAAGTCAAGTTGATAACATATTTAAAAATAATGCATTTGATGCAATCATGCATTTTGTTGTTGTTGCTTATGTTGGAGATAGTAGTCTTGACCCATTAAGCTATATTATGATTATGTGAATTTATATTCTATCCGTTTGCAAGTTATGGATTGGAATTATTTGCAAAAAGTTTTTTTAATATCAATTTCTTCTAGAGAGTGAATCAGGAGTGTGCAGTGGTACCAATGGATTTGGAAGAGAGCGGTGGATGACCCTTGTTTTTTTTAGCTCTAGTATAGTCGTTCATCACAAAGCTTACATGTCATGTGTGGGAGTAACTCTAGAATGTCACAAATTAGTATATTATTATAATTCAAATCTTGTTTATTTTAGTTTTAGTTTTATTTTGTAAAAGTCAATCTAGATTTAAATAATTATGCCTTTAGTTTCAAATTTAATGGGGGATTGAATTGAACTAACTATTTCCTCTTATTAACTAGTATACCAAATTACAACATTCATTTATTTATGAATAAAATAGAGATGCTTAGTAAAAGAAATTTGCTCAAAAATAGGTATGGAGGTTTGTGTTTACTGGAGGGCAGCATGACCAAGCTTAAAAATAATAAGAATGGAAATACATGTGATCAATGGATTTGTACATGTGAACAATGTGGCAAGCTCAGTTTGTAGGGGTAAGCCATATGGATGCCTAATTTTCATGGAAGCACCTTCATGCCCACCTTCAACTTGGGACCTCATTGCTCCATCTGACAACATAACAACTCAGTGTCCATTTTTGGCTACTCAAAGTCGTGCCTATTTATCTCCAATATTTGGTGCATTGATATTTTGGTGAAACTGTTGTTATTTATTTCCCTTATTTACTAGGTTGAATATGTTGAAACATATGAACTGCAGTTGTTTGTATTAATATGGTTATGGTTTAAATGTAAAATGATTGTCTGATTTTCATTGTAGATATTATCATAATATTTGATTAGACACTTTGACTCTATCAAAGGAAATACTTTCCAATAAAGATTCATCTTAGACCACACCCAATATAGATACTTCCTCACTATTGTGATTTAATGATACCCTGAATTGTTCCTTCAATAAATTTGGATTATTACTGTAGATACACTGCAGATGCAATAATATCATGGTGACTGAATATACTTTCCATCCATAGATAATATATATATTACCTGTAAGGAAACTTAGGTGCAAAAACAGCTTCCTACACTAATCTCATAAGGAAAGTATGATGCAAATCCTATTAAAATCTTCTACACTTACAGATTCAATATCATGTAAATGACAATATTGCAGCCAACCATGCATACAAAAAATAGACAAAGAAAGAAACACATAACACAAAGATTTGCCGGTGGGGAAAAACCTTTCGGTAAAACAACCCCACCCCTTCAGAACCTGCACAATGTATTATCTTCAACACAAGGTTACAATACACTTGCAATGCAAGTTCAACATCGACAATATAAGACTCTAGTAGCAACTCGTAGTACACACAATTCTCTTATGTGTCATAGGAATCCATCCTAACATAGCTCTTACGTGTCATAGGATTCCGTCATAACCATTTTAGCCATGATCTCCTTACATACAATTCAAGATGTCGACACATCAACATTGTTTGCAAGAAATAAATTTTACAAAACAAATAATAAGAATAGGAATTATACAAGGTTGAGACACCTTATTCCTAACATTACCATGATAAGTCGTGTCCCATAGATCATTCTCAAAATCATCACTGTATCCTAGATATTGACTGTATCAAATTAATACCAGCAATAGTTTCTATCTTGGATTCTTTTGTGCCAGATAACGCCAAGGGACCAATGCCCAAGCATCAGTTTTTAGTATTATCTAACAATCTCACAAGGATGGAGAAGTTTATAATAGCTCCTTGATTCACAATGTTAGAAGACAAAAGATCAATTTCCAAGAAAAAGGAAGAAAATTGGTTGGTAATCTAGTTTCTGACTCTTTGACTGCTTAGTTATATCTTTCCCACTTTACCAGTTGCAAATAACCTATGGTGAATGTGAATTTGCCATGGGGTAAATGTACGTTAGCCACTTCTGCTGATCATTTAATATTGTTCTTTTGGTGGCCGTCACTGTTGCATAGGGATTCATAATGAGGCACCTTTTGTATTGAAATGACACTATTTTTTGAAAGCATATCTCAATATGCAATCAACTTTAACTTTTGATTTAATCTTCATATTCATCTTGCCCTTGATATAATTGTATTTGCTAGATTTGGTTGAACAAATATGTCTTCTTTATATATATGGATTAAATAAATTAATTTTGTTATGTGATGGTTATAAAGTAGCTTGGGCTCACTGAAGTCTCAGATCCTTGAGGTTTCATTAACCGTTATAAATTGAAGGTTTTCTAAGCAGCATCAACAGTAACTGTAACAGAGAACGATTTCTTATCAAAATATCCTCTATTTGTTTATTCTCTATTGTTCGGTTCTTTTGTTGCTTGACTGTTTAGAATGTCAGGTACTATTGAAAATCCCTACATTTTTCTGTTCTTTCTGTCTTATAATTCAATTATTGTGGCTAGTGCGAATGAGAAAGTCATTGAAACCCTCTATGAAAAAATTCTTCAATTGATTTTTAATGAATAAAGCCCTAATTCAATAAGTGTCTTTTTTTTACGGGGATTGTTTCAGACATGGACGAAATGGATTATGGATTCGAGTATTCTAATGAGGATCCGGATGAAGAAGATGTCGCTATTGAAAACCAGTATTACAACTCTAAAGGTGCCAAATAAATTGAATCTTTTCTATTTTGTATTTTTTTAAATGGCAATGATTTTTTATTTATTTTTGAATAAAAATTAGGTATTTGTAGAAGTAATCACATGCCCTAAAAGTCAGGGCGTCAGTTACTATTGTTCATCAAGCATTATGTTGTTCCTGTAATGCCAGATCATTTGTTATCGATGTTGAATTTTTCAAGTTTTGGGAATGTTTTAGTTAATGGCTATTATGTTGATGACAATGAGTGAGTCTTGCTTCACTGTCTCTAGAAGGCTCCACTTACTTCATTACTGTTGAGAGTGCAATTGGTATGGAGAGACTATAAAGATGCCTTGTGATGTGTAGGTTCTTATGAGAGGGGGCTTTAAACTTATCAATATTGTGTATTAGGGTACAATTTGTTGTTACAACTTGTGATTGACTGTTGTAATCCTTTTTGCGACGACTAGAATCCATTGTGTCTGTAAAGAGTATTTTAGATCCCTTCAAAACATATTTATTCTATAATAAAACTATATAATATTTGAGTAAAATCATTGATCCACGTTTCACCAGAAGTGGTTTAGAAGAACCTCTCATGAAAATGAATGCTATACTTAGCATTCGTTACACTAACTTTTCCATGCATTTAAGAAGCAGAAAATATATTAATAAGAAAAAAGATCTAATTAAAATCTGAGGGGATCAATAGATTTATAAAATTAATATTTTAAACTACTAAATTAATATGCTACAAAAATATGTTTACGTAATTTTTGTTGTACTCAAATCATTTGCTTACATTTTTCTAAATAGTAAGTTGCATGGCAGTGTCTGTAAGCATAGCTTATTAACAAGATCTCTGTGTTTCCATTATGCTTGGTTATTGGACATTTTTTCATATAAAAAAATACTATATTTTAGCAAGCCAAAAAAATTTCTTATCAAGATCTTTTCTTTCATAAAGTATTAGTCACAGCCAAAATATAGTGTCAGTTGTCCAAAGAGAAGTTGAAACAAAAAGATCTTTGCATGTCGCCAAATACCCAGTGGGACTTCACATGCTTGTGAAAGATTTTGAAAGGGTGTGCCTTGATCAGCTTGTGGAAGATTTTGAGAGGTTGTGCCAGATGAATGAAGGCAACAAAGAGAAGGTTTAGATGGTCAACATTTTTGGAATGGGTGGGATTGGCAAAACAACTCTGGCCAAAGAGTTGTTTAACCGAAAATGCTCCCAATATGAGCGAGCATGTTTTCTGTTCAATGTGAGGGAAGCCTATGGAAATATAAGTTTTTCTTCTTTACAAATGAAATTCATCAAAGATCTATTCCAGATAGATCCATTCCATTTTCAATCTACAAAGGAAGGAAAAACTCATATAGTGAATTGCCTAGACAGGAGCAATAGGCTAAGTTTCCTAATCATTCTAGATGATATTGATCACCTGCAGTAGTTAGATGCTCTACTTATAATAGAAATTGTAAAGAAGTTGGTTTATAGCCTTGTAATAGTTACAACTCGTGATGTGGGGGTGCTTATAAATGCAGAAATTAATATTGCTTATAATCTAAAAGGGGTGGATATAGACAATGCCAGAGAGTTGTTCTATTGGCATTCCTTTGGACAATCCCGTCCAGCTGAGGGTAATGAGAATATGGTTAACTCCTTCTTGAATGTATGCAGAGGATTACCTCTATCACTTCAAGTTCTTGGCAATCATGTTCATGGTAAAGATTAGAATTATTGGAGGTTAGAATTGAATAAAGTTACCAAGACATTGCCTCAAGACACACACCAAAGCCTTAAAATAAGCTTTGATGCATTGGACTATGAGGAACAACAAATTTTCATGGATTTCACATGTTTTTTTGTTGACAAATCCAAGCACACTACCATGGAAGTATGGGAGGCATCAACATGGAGTTCTCAGCATGCAATGGAAACACTTAAAAACAAGTGTCTTGTTCAAGAAATGAAAGGGCATTCATGAGAAACATTTACAGTTATAATGAGAATGCATGACCATCTGCGAGACATGGGAAGATAAATTGCAAATAGCTTGAGCCCACCGCATTTTTGGTGGCCAGGAGATAATTTACATCTGGTATGGTTGTGTCTCCTCCCATTTTCTACTTCATATATATAATAATAATAATGATTGGAGAAAAAAGGATTCTAAGAGTAATGGGTTTGTTTGTTTTGCACCTTGCCATCATCCTCCTCTGAATGTTTCCCTTGGCCCTTTCGTTGCAAAGATCCCCATAGAATATAGTAGGTCAAGCAAGCAATTAGCAGATGCGAGTCTTTGCCCTTCTCAATCTGTCGAGTTAGCCGATGCGGATCTCTACCCCTCTCAATGCCTCAAGTTAGCACCAGATGCGGGTCTCTGCCCCTCTCAATGCTGATGAAGTCTCCCGCCTTTCCTTTTCGAAGAACCCTGTGTCGATTTCTTTCAAATGAGCAACATTTTTCAATTTTTTTTAATCTTATATCCCATTAGCATCATAATTGTGACATTTTCTGTCACAATTGCAACGACATCAGGCTAGAATTGAAAAAAAAAAGTCAAAAACACATTACATTTTCTTGCCGTCTCAAATTGACCCCTAATGTATTAGTGCCAGACCTTCAAGAGTTAGATCATTCCCTGGCATACATCTCAATCCTTGTACTATAGAAACTCTAATAGCATAAATAGACAACAATGTTCTAAAAAAAATTCTTAGTATAGTATCATCATCTATTTTACTAGTAGTTCTTCTTATTGCATTAACAACATCTTTTATCCTAGAGCAATATTGAGCAATATTCTCACCTTCTTTCATTCTCATATCATCAAACTTACCTCTAAGACTTTCAACTTTGGCTCTTAGAACATTTTTGTCACCTCCATAGATGGTGAGTAGAGCATCCCACATTTTATTTGCATTGTCATAAGCCTTGATATCATCAAACTTGGCATAATTTGGGGTAGAGGAAATCTCCAACATTGTATTGTTGTGTTCTTTCTTCTTTCTTAGATCTTCAACAATCAGGGCTCCAGCAAGATTGACATACTCAACAACAATGGTAGTTTGTGCATGATCTCAAAGACCTCATAGGTGTAGCTTCATCAGACTTTTCCATGCAGGAAAGTTATTTCTATTAAGCTTGGGTGCCTTTCTTTTCAACATCTTGATTTTTGTGCTTCTAGTACCTTCAAACTAGTCCTCTTAAGTAGATGTATCTAATACCAATTGTTGCAATTCTTTAGAATAACTAAGAGGGGGGGTGAATTAGTTATCTAAGGTCTAGATGTACAATTAAAACTTTTCACAACATAGTGAACCCATATCCATAATTCATAATGCATTCATCCATTAGATTAAGTAATCACTTAAACTTGTAGGTTATTGTCAAATCAATTTGCAAAAATGTAAACATGAAACATAATAGATTCAATGACACATTTGACACAATGATTTAACCTGGAAACCCAATTTGGGAAAAACCACCAGCAATGTGCTACTCATTCTCACTCTTCTGAAGTGATGCCCTGTGAAAGGCCAACCCTATTAAAGGTTACAATACACATTGTTAAATGTGACCTGGTTAAAGGATTTCAATCACCCTATTGGGAGTGAGCCTTGTTAGAGGACTTTTGATCATTCACTTGGAATGTCACTTGGCTAAAGAATTTACAAATGATTTTTAGGTCAACCTTAATCCAAAGTATTTACCGCCGACTGATACAATGATTAGAAGGTAACAATAAGGCTTGATCTAATAACAACTTACAACTCCATTTGTAGATTACAGATCTTTGTTTTAGTCCTTCATTCAGCTTGGCTTCACACTCTTCAACTATGATAGTTTTTTCACCCTTCAAGCATCCATACCCTTAAGCCTTCTAGCTTCACTTGCCAATGCAACCTCTTCTCTTAGGTCACTAAATGAAGTAATACCCTAGTCTCCTTGTCTTCCTTAGGTTCTCACACATGACAACCCTTGCTTCTGACCAACCATCTCTATAAATAGAGAATTAAGATATTTTGTTGTTCATCCTCCATTGTCCATTTTAGGGTTAGGTTGGATTAGGTAGGATTCAATGAATCTACCCCTCATTTCTTTACATTCCCTTCTAGAAACTTCTCCTTCCAATCCTCTTTGAATTTTCCTCAAAATGGTTCATCTTTAATTATGTGTCATTCACTCATCAAGCTTATCTTCCACATGGTTCACACAATCCAAGAAATCAAACTTGTTGGCTCAGATTCATTGAATTCACAATCTTTCTCATAATATTAACACTTGATATTAACTAGATTTTGATGCTCAGTACATACTATGTTGGTCGACATCCTCTGTCAAAACACTTGGCATGAACTAAAGTTTACTGGTGCTCAACATCAACTAAACTTTACTTGGCTTAAACTAAAATTGACTTTGCTCAGCTCCAACTAATCTTCTACTCCACTCACACTAGCTTTTCTTGACACCTACTATGTAGAATGTTAAACTTGGTAGACAAACTTTGTTTAACTTATTCTTCTTAACTTAATCAATGTAACCATCCTTTGCAACCTTAAGTAGATTATCAATGCACTATAATATCACTATCTTAACTTATCCTTGTACTCTTTTTCATATCATAACTCAACCTTTCCTCTAGGTTCTATTGTTACCTCATTTGATCAAATCCTCTCCATTAATAAAATAAATGATAGTACTTAAATCATATAAGCAATTATCTTACCAACAAGTAGCAGGTTTGACATCAGTGATAAAACAATGAAATTGAAACATATATTCATACTTGTGTCAATTTGTTTTCAACTATACATACCATAACATCAATCAAGTTTCCTATAGATGAAACATAAGGTACCTTGGACATCTTATCCTCCTCTTCTTGTGTCTTTGGACACATCTCCTTAGTCAACTTCAAATGACTAGGTAAAGTTGTTCTCATAGCTTTAGCATTCTCCATAGAGAAATGTCACAACACCTTCTCAATATTAGCAACTTGAGATAATGTCAATGCTTTGTTCTTCCTATCTCTACAAATTTTCATGCTAAGGTGTGCTGACATCTTTAGCATTTGGTCAATACTAGTTCACCTCAAAGTTTGTGCTCATTCTAAAAATAATAAATCTTCTCCATACAACCATCTTTGAATTATTCCAGTAATTGATCTCATAAAAAACTTCATCTTTTTCTTTTGTGCTTCTCAAGCATTCTCAATTTTCATTATTTTTTAGCCTCAAATTATTCTTTTCTTTTGTCTTCACTTGAAAAATATTTCAATTAGACTCGAGTAATACATCACTTGGTTTTAACACTATAATTACTCAATTAACACTATACTTTAACTATGTTTTTTTAGGGGCTCGGTGACAACTGTAATCATTTGGTTAATATTGTAGTCCTACTTTTATTAACTCACTAGTTATGAACTTAATCACACATAACATGATTGCAAAATAATTAAACCAACATTGTACTATCATCGTCCAATTCATTCAAGTACCCATTGAATGCCAATACTTATCAACTATGTCATTATGATACTTTCTTCAAATTCTCTTTGTCAATCAAATGATATGGTACTCTATTGAATTAGCACAATGTCTAACTAAGGCTTTGTTAGCATGAATGGTGATGATATTGCTATGGGGGAGTATTCTAGCATTGTTGGAGCAGTTGAGAGTCCATTAGCATGAGTGTGTGTTGTTTTCATGACTATGTTTTTCATCGATGTCAACATATTGTGAGGAATGGCAGAGTAGCAGACAAAGAACAAGGTTGTACATATTGAGTATTGATGATGAGATCAAGCACAATTGAGGATATATTCTACAATGTGTGCTGATGATGTGGACAAGTGCACATGTAGGAAGTCAAAGACATGTGAGATTTATTTGTGATTTATAGAAGACAATGTGCAGATAGAGTACCTAAGAGGTGGTATATGGTGTTCAGATTGTATCTCCTAACATGGATAGAATCATAGTGAGTGAACTTAGACATAGACAAAAGATATCCTAATGATGATGTTAGTGAGTGTGTGAGGTTTGAGGTTGCAAATGTCAAAAGTTGCGAAGACTGTGAGCCAACAATGTTTTGTAATTATGAAAATAAGTAATTAATTATATTATATCAATTATGTCCTATTATAATTAATTGTTAAAGCCTCAAGGCCAACTCAATGAATTATTTTGAGGACATGGTTTAAATAAAAGTTATTTTCCTTGCAATGAAGTGTGTAACATATGTGTTGTAAGCAAACTTGTATTGGATTTGTGAAGATTGGTAAATTTGACTAAGCGATCAAAGGGATCATTGTGATGTGAAGTTGGAGATATGGTATTGATATCTAAAAGGTATTTGGTGCAGTATTAGCACAGTAAGAGGTCAAAGTAGAGTTTGACTTGTTGATATTAGTTGCATTTCTATTATTCTAAAAGAAATAATACAAAGGCCAGTTGGACAGTGAGTTCGATGGTCTCACCCCTAAAGTTGTTTGGACAATGGGTCCATCTACCTTCTACAACTCCTAATAGGGTTGGAATCTCTTATTAGGGATTCAAAGTCTCCTAATAGGAACTGATATGTATTGAATGTATTTCATTGGCTCCTAATAGAGTCCATCCTCTTACAAGGAACTTATATATTAGTACATCATTTTGTGAGTACCATCCCCACTAGGGTTTTCCCTCTAATCAAGGGTTTCCCTAGTTAACATATTTGGTGTTATTGTGTATGTGTATTTGCTTATGGTTGTTGATTATATTGATCACATGTTTAAGGTTTAATAAGGTTGATAAAAAGTTGTATTGATTTGTTTAAGGTTTTCTAAGGAAATATTAATAGATTTAGTAGATCAATAGCGAGTCATTTTAGAAAATAAAGTCCTAAGTTCGATGGAGTTAACTATGACAAGTAGAAAGAGAAGATGAAGACACATCTAATATGCATGGGTCTAGGATATTGGCTGATGACAAAGAATAGAAATAAACTATTAGAAGAAATCAAACTTGAAGAATTTAGTGAAGCTAAAAGAGATCTACTCATGTGTAACATGCTTACAAGAGAAGCACTTTTGTCAGCTCTTCATGAAAATAAATACAGTTAGGTAAAATCCTTGGCAACATCCATTGGATAGCGAATATAAATTTTGAAGGTGATAAGCATGCTAAGAGGATCATATTACAAAATGGGATATGCTTTTTTTAAGAAGCTAAAATGATGGAAGATAAATATGTAATAAGTTATATTGGTAGAATAGTAGAAATTATTGTGGGAACAAGTCTTGTAATGGAACTAAAGATGAAGATGAAATTATATAGAAGATCTTGAAAACCTTGACACCACCATTCAAGTAGACATCATAGATGATGAGCAAGTGATACCTTCTACAAATTTTTTTCCAAAGAGACTCTTCTTGGAAGATTGGAAGTAGTAGAAGTAAGTTTGAAACACTCTGGAGATTTTCCTAGAGTGGAAACTCTTTTCAGTGCATTAAGTGTTTGCCCTTCCTTGTCAAGAAGTGCAAACACCAATGGAGATTATGCTTGTAGCAACAGATCTAGATCTATGAATGATAGAAGGATTAAAGAAGGATTTTCCTTGCTTGTGAGGAGAGAACTAGATGGTAAGAAAATCTTTAAGTCTTGGACTTGTGATGAATTTGGTCATTATGCTTATAAATGTCCTAAAAGAGTGAAAAAATACAAAAGCAATTTCAAGTCTATGTGGCATAGAGAATTTTTGAATGCAAATTATGATGATGAATCTAAAGGAAAGAGTGAAAATGATGATGAGTTAGGCTTTGAAGTTGTAAAAGGAGATAATCCTAAAAAATAAGTCAAAGAAGAGAAATCTCTAGTGTCACAGGTTGAGAAGAAAGTTGATTGAATAATAGACAATGGTTGTTCACATCATATGACCGATGATATGAATAAATTTGTTAAGTTCAATAGCCATGATGGAGGAATTGTTAGAGTTGGTAATAATGCCACTTATCATATCAAGGGAATAGTATCTATTACTCTGTTGGTTAATAGTTTGTCCCTCTTGTTAACTTGGCTTTATCTTGACTCTACATGCCCTAAATGTGAGGAAACAAAAGGATGTTACCAACAAATGGGTCAATGCATGTGTTATATCACTGCCCTCTAAATTGTAGGCTACAACTCCCTTATATGTAATATATGTAATGAATTGTGTTTTTTAATAGATCATTGGACTATGGGGTATGCTCTTAACCTAAGAGTAGAAGAGGATAAACCAAGATGTGCATAACTACAAACACCCTAGGCAGAATTGATTTGGGCAACTTATAACACCTAGTGGAATAGATATCATAAGCTACCTTAAAGTTCTTCTAACACCTACTCCTACTTCTAAGTGCAGATTAGTTATACTCAAATGCAATCTAGAGATAAAGAAGAAATGCACAACAATGTCGTTGGATGGAGTTCTTGTGTGAGTATGACTTTGATGTTCATTACATTAAAGGGAAGGAGAATGGTTTCACGGATGCCTTGAGTAGGAGGAAACATGAGGTATCAGTGATGTCATTGGGAGTGGATTTGCAAGGTTGTATCTTGGAGGCTTTGCCTAGTGACACTTGGTATTAGGAGGTGAGGGCAGAGATCGAATCTGGACACACCCTTGAGGGGAGATTTTTAGGTTATTTGCTTGAGTCTAATGGATTACTGCGGCACTTGGGGTATATCTATGTACCTATGTTAGGTGATCTTTGTACCTTAGTTTTGTTTAAAGTGCATCATGCACCATATTCCACACATCCTAGAGTCAAGAAGATGCATGCTAATCTTAAACAATTGTACTTCTAGGGAGGGATGGGGTACAATGTTGTTTTTTTTTTGCTAGATGTCTTGAGTGCTAGAGAGTGGAGGCAAAGCATCAACATCCAATAGGTCTTTTGTAGGTACATACCATTCTAGAGCGAAAATGGGATATGATATCCATTGATTTTATCATAGGGTTTCCTATGTCATCATGGAGGCATGATTGTATCATGGTGACAATGGACAAGTTGTCCAAGGTAGCACATTTTTCACCCATGAGAGCATCCTACACGACTTCTTCTATAGCACATGTTTTCTTGGAGGATATTTTTTGTTTGCATGGGATCCCTCGTTGGATTATTTTGGATAGAGATCCAATGTTTACTTCTTCACTATGGACGTGTCTCCAGCATGCTTTGGGCATGCAGCTCAATTTTAGTTTGACTTATCACCTAGAGGCTGATGGTCAGAATGAGAGAGTGAATCAGGTTTTGGAGGATATGCTTCACATGTATGTTATAGATAGGTCGGTATAGTGTGAGTACTATTTGTACCTTTTTGAGTTTGCATACAACAACAAGTATCATAGTTCTCTTGGCATGTCACCTTTTTAGGCCTTGTATAGTAGACCATGTCATACCCCTTTGAGTTGGGATCACTTAGAGGACTAAGTTCTTTTGGGTCCAGAGATGCTTCAGGATATGGAGCAACAAGTTGTTCACATTAGGGAGCATTTGGTTACTACTCAGGACAGGCAGAAGAAGTACGTCGATACCCATAGTTTGGATCATCACTTTTCTGTTGGTGATAGGATGTTTTTGAGAGTGTGGCTGAGGAAGAGCCCCATCCATTATGGGAAAGGCTCTAAGTTGGCACAACATTTTTTCAAACCATTTGAGATCCTTGAGAGGATAGGTCCTATTTCTTATCAACTAGCATTGTCACCTAGCCTATCATGCATCCACAATGTCTTTCATGTCTCTATTTTGAGGCAATATATCCTGGGTGTGACCCATGTTCTTGACCGGGATGCTTTGTAGGTAGTGGATGAGTAGTTTATGTTGAAGCTCATTCATATCCTACAACACCGGAGGCTAACCTTGCAAGGTCAAAACATCGAGTAGGTAAGGGTCCAATGGGACCTAAGTTATGAGACCTTTGTGACTTGGAAAGCTACTACACGATTGAGAGGATTGTACCCCTATCTTTTTGTTGACTTCTAGGAGTAAGCCTATGCTAATGGGGGTGGATATAGTGCCTCTTGTGTTTTTTATTTTGTACCCTTGTTGATTTTGATTCAAGAGATACTTGATACTCTTTTCATATGTACCTTGAGATGATCTGAGGGTTGAATATTACACTTTGATTTGGTACCATAGATGCTTTACTGCTATATTGTTCAGTTTATCATATTCACGTGTTGATGCCATTTTGAGATAATAGTAGATCTATGATGATATTGGATTATTTGGTATTTGGATACATGTTTTCTGATTATGTCATGTGATGGATTTTATGTTATGGTTATTTACTTCATTCTTGTCTCTTTATGCTTTATGCGAACGTGAGTGATGTAAATGGATTAATTAGGTATTTAATGCATTATTGCTTCAACTATGATATTATTATGCAATTACACTTTACCATGTGTTTTAGTGTGTAAGAATTATATCCCTGGCAGTGGCACATGGAGTTAGTGGTTCAATTATTCATATTTTACCAATATCGTCCCTGTATGGTCAATGTATCCTTATTTTAATTTTTTAAATTAAAACCTTTTGATGATTATTAAATTTGGACTCATCTGCATTATGTGATTACACCAATGAGTGTGTCTATGCATTTAGAGGTACGTATTGTTGCAAAAGTCGATAAGTGATTTTCTATGATGTTGGGTTTTTGGGCTTTAAATCTTCTCAAATTTAATTTTTGGTTTCCTTAGGTGAATTCCCATTATGAGGAATAACCTATTTTTGTTTGGGTCGATTCAGAGTCTAAATAGTCTGACTGGCTATTTTCCCTAATCAACTATTCACTTGAAAAGTGAATTAGTATTTGTTAGCCTTATTTTGAGTCACCATTTATTTTGGTTTTTCTTTGTTTTCTTTCGAAATGCCTAAGTTAATTGTTGAACCAACCTTCCTCGATTTCCCATGTCCCGAATATCATCAAACCTTGCATTAAAAATTTACCTTGTGTTATCCATCGCATTTCTTATGCCTTGAACCTCTTTGAACCCTTTTGAACTTTGATTTTAAGTAGTTCAAAGAAGTTTAACTAAAGGATTTGGTACTAACTATTTTTTCTGAAGGTGGGACCTACTAAATGTTATGAAGATATTCTTTTGAACCGCTTTGAACCCCTTTGAAATTCAATTTGAAGCTGTTCAAAGTGGTTCTACTACTGAAAGTTTGTGGGCAAAAAGTGCTTGATATTCTCTAAAGGATTCCTAGTTCTCGAGGCATCAATTGAGGTGTCAGGAAATAATAATTGGAAGTCGTGTTTTAATTTATTTCATTTCAAACATGAGAATGTATATCATCATGACTTGGCAAGAGGAAATCTTTCATCTAAAAGATAGATTATTTGTCAGAAAAAGGTAATCATTGCAAAGATAGTCGCAAAGGGGAATTATTGAATAAAGAGGTCTTATCATGGGGTTTCAATTTTGTGAATCAGGCCACAACTAATTCAACATGAATGCCTCATTATGAGGCCATATTTCCACTTGTATGTTCTCCTTTTCCTTTAAAAGAATACAAATTTCCCATTTTATTATTTATCATGCGAAGGATGAATTGAAGGAGAAGTGACAGAAAGTGAAAGGGAAGAAAATTGGTTTTTCTCAGCAAACTACAAGTGTGAATACAAGAAATCTCTTCCCGTTTGCCCTGTCCTCTACATTTTGAAGAAAGAAATTAGTGTTGAGCTTTTATTCCCTTGTTTATAATGAAGTCTAGTATATGTTTCTTTGGAAATATTTTCAGTCTGGATTGTAGGAAGCTTGTTATTGTTGATACTAACTTAGAAGGAGTAAAAGAGAAATTACAAGAAAATTTCCTTGAACAAGTAGATGAAGTTAATGATTGTATGGAAATTTTGACAAGTGGTCTGGTTGAAGCTACGGCTTTTCCCCCTACCCTTTTAAGTCTTGAGTTACTTCAACTATGGATTGACCACTATGACGTAAGAACCAAAAGCATTTTGAACAAAGATGGGGAGTTCATGTTGTCTATTTCCAAGGAAACCATTTCTTCAATTTTATGTCTATCTAAATGCAACTTTTCTACCTTTAGACCTACCCAATCTTTAGTAGAGTACTAGGAAAGCCTAGACAAGTATCATAACACCATGGCCAGAAAATAGACAAAGACAAACTATAGAGGTAATTCAAGGTTGCCCAAGATAATCACTAAAGACCATATGAAACCTCATATTCATGACCTCATGGTCTTGTTACACCGGCTTAAAGGTTCAACAAATGTTTTTCTTTTTGAAGACTAGATGTATCACTATGTAGAAATCATTCTAAAGGGGGAACAATAGTTGGATTGGGCTGAGTTAATTGCCAGTTCATTGAGAAGCCAACTTAAGCATGCTAAGGAATCTAGGGAAAAAATTTATATGGCTTCTTATTTGACCTATTACATTGCTTGCATCAGTAATATTACCTCTCTTCCACATGAAATTTGGAGTGAAGATGTACTTGTCTACCAGTACTACCCTCTGCTCCAAAGAGACAAGGTCTTAGAAGATTTTAGAAAAGTGCATGATGTACTAATAGAGAGTATACATTTGAACTCTAAAAAGACACCAATGCCAAGGTTATCCTTAGAAGACAAGAGGTTGATTTAAAAGTAAGGAAGTTATTTTATTTAGTTTTCTAAATTCACTTATTTGAGAGTAGGAAAATTTGAAGAAGAACCAGTGAAACGACCTTGCTATGCACTAGATTGTTTTATCTTAGCTGAACTCTGTAGATAGTTGTTTTTAGTAATTAAGGACAACCTACCTCAAGAAAACTAGGAGTCAATTTTTCCTATTAAGCTTGGCCATTTAACTTGTAGTAGCATGATTAATGCCTTGGTCATCAGAAGAAATTTACTTAGTTTTAATCTTGGATCCTATCAAGGAAGGAGGAATTGTGACAACAAAGGTTTCGCAGCCTAAGTTCTTGGTTTAAAAGCTCAATCACCTATGGTTCCACATTTGGAAGATTTGTGCCAACATTGCAATTATGAAGAAGAAGTGTTAAGAAGAGATCACTTGAGGTTAACATTTCCACAAATTAGTTCTCTCAAGCTAAAATTCCAACTAGAAGGGGTGGTTGAAGATGGTTCAGACATTGTCGAACCAGGATAAGAAGAGGCAAGTGAGTTGAAACAATTGGAAGTAGATTGGAGCCAAGGAGAAGAGGATGATATAAACTTGAGAACCAAATTCATCCTCACTCACACGGATAATTGGCTAAGGAGAAGAAACATGAGAACTATCAATGAAAAGCAAAATGAAAAATCTCCAAAGGTGGTTTCTTTCTCTGAACCATTAGCTTCTAACATTCTAGTTTCATCTCATGTTACAAGTAGTTTTCCAACTTCTAATAAGCAGAAAAGAATGTTATCCCCCGCATAAAGCAAGGCCCCTAGAACTAGGTCCAATACCAAGTCTGAGGTGCTCATGCAATAGGAAATTCAAAAAGAGAAGATGATGGCTTAAGAACAGAGTCTAGGCAAAGAACTTAGTTTTTTGGATAATACTGATGGTGATGTACAATTAATTGAAGCTCCTAAATCATATCAACCCAAGTTCATGGCTCCCACCAAGGAAGCTCAAGGGATTTCCACTACTATTATCCCATCTTGGCTTTCTAATTTGGTCAGCAAAAAGAGAAATCTACAACTCGTGTCTACACTTGTTAAGGATATCATTACCAAATATGTAGCTCATGGCTCTAAGAGCAAGAAATTGAAAAGTGATGCACATCTGATTAAAGATCTAGTAATGGGAAAAGTAACGGTGGAAGTGACCACATATAAATAGAAGAATGAATCTGGAGAAATTGATGCTAAAAGTTTTAAGGTTACTACTATGGAGTTAGGAACCATTAACAGAGACATAGGTAACCACTTTTTCAAATTCTCTGCAGATCATATACTGACCCAATTAGAGAAAGATAGCAAAGAAAAGAAAGAGCTCAAGGCATTGGTAATTACCATGGCTACCTAGATAGATTCATTGATGAATTTAGGTGCTCTCCCACTAGTTTAGATCCCATAATCTTTTGATCCCAACTCCTTAGATAGCCAATAGTTGGTCAAACAGATACAAAAGGGAAAACTTCTATCAAACACAGTATAGGACTGGGTGGCCTCTATAATAAAAGAAGGTGGTAAATTCATCCTAGATTTCACTACCAGATGTGCAGAGGGAGAGACATTGTTGGGCGAGATTCAAACCCTCGTGCCAATATGGGAAGCTAATTAGAATCAATGCCAAGCCATCATATTTTAGGTTAATGAGGTCAAAAAATACGAAGTGCTAAAGTTTCTTGGTGAAAATCCCATGAAAACTATGGATTCATGTATGATATTCATCTTGAAGTGCAATATGGGTTGGAAGGAGTCTATTTACAGAGAAGCCATTGAGGAAATGTGATCAGTGGAAATTGAGATTGTTGGAATGCACAAAGAGCTTCTAAAAGATTTGCATGTTGTTAATACCACAGGGATTCCACAATTCAAAGATGGTAATATGGACTCTGAGGTCTTAACAAGAAGTTTCAATAACACTGTGACAAAAATCAAAGACAATGATGCACCTACTCCTAGCGACTTCACTTCACTGGAAAACATCAAATCGATGTTGTATCTGAATAAGAACCTCATGTCGTGGCAAAGTTGAAGGATTAAAGAGCTCAAATGGTAGAAAGATGCTTGCAGATCCAACTTTCCAAGCCTAAAAAACCCACACTCCTATGCGATGCAGGAATTCATGAATGCCTTCAGGAGTAAGAAGCTAGTAAAGAAAACCATAGCTGAAAGAGAGAAAACTGATGATGAAGTTTAGTTAGAACAGTTACTTTCTATTTATTCTTCTTTGCAACTATTTCAAAAATTGTCTTTACTACACATAACTATTTTTAACTGAAAGGTTGGGCTTTCATGGAGGCCTTTTTTAATATGTAAAAACTATAAATGCTAGAGCATTTAACTAGTTAGGGGTTAGATTATTAGAAAGCAAAAATACACTTTGATAAAGTTAGTACTACTTTAGCTTAAATAGATAGAAATAGCGACAGACAAATAGAACATATATATATATATATATATATATATATGTATGTATGTATGTATGTATGTATGTATGTATGTATGTATGTATGTATGTATGTATGTATGTATGTATGCTTTTTAAAAGACTTTGTGTTGAAGGAAGTTTTTGAATATATATCTATCACCTTTATTTGCACTTTAAAACTTGATGTTTGAAGCAATTTGATTGTGGTTACTTTGTGAACTAATGATGATCAACCACATGTAATATCTACTATTATTTCTTTGTGGTTTGTTCCCATTTATTTTCTTGCATGATTAGTTCGAACTGTGGTGGTGTTTAGATTCTAGATAGATTATTGTTGATGAAGAGACTATGAGCTTTTCGTTTATTTTCTATAAATGAGTATGTAAACTGTTACCTCAGTACCTAAGATTATGCGAGTGATCCTTATGCACTTTCTGGTAAAAGTCATTTATTTTCTTGCATGATTAGTTTGAACTATGGTGGTGTTTAGATTCCAAATAGATTATTGTTAATGAAGAGACTATGAGCTTTTCATTTATTTTCTATAACTGAGTATGTAAACTGTTACCTCAGTACCTAAGATTACGTGAGTGATCCTTATGCACTTTCTGGCAAAGTGCATATTTAGTTATTGTTGTTTTCTTTGAGCTTATTGATAAATCTTTGTAAAGGGAGTTGTACCTATAAATGCAAAGGGAAACAATAAGTATCATGTTTTCCAAACTATTGTGAATATTATTGGATTTTCCAAGTTTTGGGCATAGAGTAGATTATTGTTTAATTGGAAAAGACAATTTGTTCACTAACAGTATTGAAAAAAGGGATTTGTATTTTCACTTTTCAATTTTGCAACTTAGAAATTGGAGAGCTTTTCTGAAATCCTCTTTCTAAAGGATTGGATTTCTATTTATTCTAAGAGTTGTGAGTGTGGGATTTTTGTGAGATCAGTCTCATTGGATCTAGCTTGGGGAGACCTTTGCTTTGCCATCACTATCAGTAGTATTGGCGGGTTATTTATTTTATCAGCTTGATTTCAATTTCTGCCCCTTTTGATGGTAGGTACGGCTTTCTAGTTTTCTTATTTTTGCTTCATTTCAAATTTTGTTTCTTGTAGTAGTTTGTTAGGACGTTGAGAACTAGTGTTTCCCTCTATTTCTATCTGTTGGTTCTGCCCAGTTGGTCGGGTATGAACATTTTCCCTATTTTTGGGATGGGGGTTTAGGGTTTCACACTATTATGTTGGTCATTTTTGCATACAATGTTCGAACCCAAATATTATTGGATTTTTGGGGTTTTTTAATCCAAGGGTCGAATGGGTTTTAATTTTGAAGTTTTCCAATTTAGGGGTTTTTTACCTCGATTTGTGTGCCACCCTATTTTCTTAGGTTTTCTTTGAACAAGTTGGGTTGTGGACTTGGATTATCCATTTGGATGTCGGTTGAACCTTTATTGCACTTTTATGTTACATTGGGATATGTGCCACATCCATCTTCCCGATTCTGTTTTTGATTGAGTGACTTTCTACCTTGTGTTATGATCTAGTCCTTGTGTTATGATTGTCATGATGGTGGTGTGCCACACATGAGTATGTGCACGTACATTTTTTGGGTGACTTACGAGGCCCGATCTTCCATGGTACTTTCAAAAGTTATGATGATTGGAGTTGGGTTGGGAATTTGCATGCCTTCGGGTACTCATCATTGGATGAGCATGGGTAGGGTAGGGTAGCATATGGAGGGGGATATTATCTATAGCCTAGCAATCATGGTGCCATAGGTTAGCAGAGGGAGCTTCTATCTGTCTTTTGTTTGAGTGTCTTTTGCCTCGATATGTTGATCTAGTACTCCCCAGTGTGGAGATTCTGAAATTTGTTTAGCTCTCTAGTCTATCGTTAAGATTTTTTCTTGTATTCCTTAGTGAGCGTGTGTTAGCATGGGGTGATACAATAAAGTGTTGCATGCCTATTAGAATTATGTCATGCGTTCCTTGATTGTTTTGCATGCCTCTTAGAGAAATGTCGTGTGATACTTTCTAGTATAGCACCCCCATTAAAAAAGTGTCATGTGATACTTGTGAACTGTCGCATGCCCTTGAGAGAAGTGTCACCCAAACCCTAAAAGTGTCACATCCCTTATTGAGAAATATTGTGTGGTACTGGAAAGTATCGACCAGTGTTGATTTAAAGTATCACTTGGTAATTGTAAAAACATGTGTGAGTAGATAGTAGACACCTTTTGGAAATACTAAAACTTTTTGGGAAGTGTTTTGGGTACCCTCTTAGGTGTTCTTCAATCCTTTGGTGTTGCATTTTGAATTTGAAACATTTTGATTTGAATTTAGTTATGTGTCTTCTGTTGTTAGTCATTTTGGTTAGTAGTGGCATTTGGAGATTCGTTGGTTTCAGTATGTTTGATTAGTCTTCCATTACAATCTTTGTGATCCTCGTATGTTGTACACCATGTGCATTCATACTTGTTCAAAAAAATATCCTGGCTTATATTTCATTCTTGTTCCAAGGATCTTTGGGTAGGGCATTACATCTTGCCCCTAACTTGTTTTCACAATCTATATATCAATCTTTAGTCTTAGTCTTCAATGTTTCTCTACTGTATTTTCTCTATATATGCCCATAATTTCTTCATCCTACCTACATCAATACCTTTAATCAAACACTTGATCATAGAATTAGGGTTTCTCAGAAATTTGTAGGAATGCATGAAGAATTGCTTCTCAACATGGATCTTTGCCTTCAACATTATTAGGAACACAAAAATATGAATTAGCAAAATATCCAGACCTTCTTCTCATTGAGATAATGCATAATAAACCCTCCAAACCCTAATCATCTAGCTTAGGACTAATGCATGGCCTACATGATTTCCCACATTAGGTTAGCTCAAAGGAATCATGAGAAGAAAGATCATCCTATAGGCAAACTAGACTAAGACTTGACATCACATTGAATCAACCCTATTCCTAAAAGTTTGAAAAATATAGGAGACTAAAATCATGGCAACAAATGGCTCTGACTAGGGAATTAGGCATCTTAGTGCCTAGGCAGGAACCTGACAATCTTTGGTTTTACAAAAGCTCAACAAAAATACAGCAACAAACTACCTGCTTCCTTTATTACAGAAAACACCAAATAGAAAACATTAGTGCCTTAGTCCATTAGGTTGCAAAGTCTTAAATAGCACAAGGAGATGCTATGCATTTGGGTGGTGGGGAAATAGGGCATCCAACACAAAAGAAAAGCAAACACATAGAAAGCAAGAAAGCAAGGAAAGACAACTACACTAAACACACACCTAACCTAACATATTTACAGAGGTGAGATAAATCTCACCTTATGAAATTGATAGCAAAAGATACTCAAGTAAATCCACTTACTGATTGACTAAAGTAGGATCCCTTCCTCCACTACTGATATTGATGTCTAAGTAGGATACCTACTTGTATCAATAGCAAAAACATGGCAACTCCACATGTTTTTTTGATTACATGCACTAGCTGGTCATACATCCATTTAGGTCCAAACAACCACACCTAGTCATATACTTCATTATCTCCCTTTGCATGTTTCATTTCATTCTCCTTATGGTCTTCTGTTGTGCCAAAGACATACACTTCTTTAGGGAAAATGAACTCATTCTTGCAGTGGTTTGAACTTCCTTCATGAGCCTGAGAATAGGAAGTTGTCAACTATACCATGGAATCCACTAATTGATGATCAATCACCTCATTAATTTGGAAAACTAAATCAATTTTATCCCTTCTCTCTTTGATAGTCTCTTTCTGATAATCTTCTAGGAAAGGAAGGTGATCATGCACCTCTTTGTTAGGAGAAAAGTGATTGGCACCAAAGATTTCAATTGCCCTCTCACATAACTAGGCTTTATCAATCAAGGTAGAGAAAATCTTCTCCTACACAAGCTTTTTTATTGGATGGATGCCCACTTCATTTCATTCAAGAACCAAATCTCTCTTAGTTATGCAGTGATATGCATTCTCCATATCCTCCATTGCATCTTCATTATCTGAGTTGTTGCGAGAGATTTCTACCATCCACTTCACTATTTCCTTAGAGGACTTATGAACATTTAGCAAGCTCTCAAATAGTACATCCACCCTTAACCCCTTTTCAAAAAGTCCTTCTTCATTAGGTGAACAATTATTTATAGGAGACGACCAAAATGAAAAAACTTCTATTTCTATGTCTTCTACTTTCTTTTTGTCATCTAGGACTTGTTTAGTGGGTTCATGTTGATATAACCATTCTTTGGGTTGAACTTCATTTATTCTTTCTTCAACTGGAGTCAGATTTGTAGCTATTGGTAGATCACATAAGAAAATTCTTCTTCAGAGGGTTCAAGTGGAATATTATCACCTTGATCTATAGCATCAATAAAAGCCTCTTGTCGACCAAAGACTACAATAATCTGAGAACTAGAATCAGATGACATTACCGTAGGAGCTTCATAATTAGATGTAGATGCTATCTTCAGTTTTAGCTCCTTTCTCTTACCCTTTCTCTGATCCTTCAACTGGTGGAATTGCTAGCAAAGGTGATCCTATATCTTCTTTGCTTTAAGGTCATCTCCTTTGTTGAGACTCTATGCAAGATTTAACAAGATTTTTTGTAAAAACTTGTCCTTAATTGTATGGAGCTCTTCAAGGGTCAGGTCTTGACCTTTATTGATTTAACGTCAGATTTTCTCTTTGCATATCCTACACTTTATAAAATTTGGAGCACACACATTTCAATAGTGATGCAAAAATATGATCATCTTCAATACTAATATTCTTGTGGACAACATGGGAGATACTTTCTTTTTATAGAAGTACAATTTTTTGTAGCAGCTTGTTAGTACTCTCATTGAGTTCTTAGAGAGTGGATTTTGGCCTTAGCCTTCTCCCAATCTTTGAATTTGGCATAGCCATTGAGATACACTGGACCTTATTTGACCAAAAAGAATAGGTCCTTCATATAGAGTCGCCAGTCTTCACCCTAGGGAAGACACCTTTAGATTTATGAGAATGAGAAACCAAATACTAGGCTTAGATTCCAATCCCTAGTAGAGTTGCCAAAAATTGTTGGTTAACAGTTTGTCTGTCTTTCTAACTTAGCTTTACCTTGATTTTGGATGCCCAAAACGTGAGCAAGTAAAAGGATGTTACCAAAAAATGGATCAGTGTATGTGTTATATCAATGCCCTTTAAATTGTAAGGTACAACTCCCTTATATGCAATATATGCAATGAATTGTGTTTTTTAATAGATCATTGGAATATGGGGTATGCTTTTAACCTGAGAGTAGAAGAGGATAAACCAAGATGTTCATAACTACAAACACCCCAAGCATAATTGATTTGGGCAACTTATAACACCTAGAGGAATATATATCATAAGCTACCTTAAAGTTCTTCTAACATCTACTCCTACTTCTAAGTGTACATTACTTCTACTCAAACACAATCTAGAGATAAAGTAGAGATGCATATGAAAGATGAAATGGAATCCACCTTAACTAATAACTCTCCACTAAAATGGAATCTAGTAAGAAATTACCAGCTTCAAATACATCTATCCTACTATCCCATAGAAATTATTCTAAAAGTGCAAGGTTAGCTCGGCTAAAAGAGACAGTGAAAGAAACCAAAGAATGCTAGTCCTAAATGGAATTAGAACATCACATTACCTAGCTACAAACATCATACAAATCCTTCATTCCATTTAACTCGTTGTGTTAGAATTTGTAATCTTTCCTTGGTTGTATTTATTAAATGGGATAAACCAAGGTATCCCTTATGTTGTTTGTCCTTTTGTCCACATGTGAGGAAAAGTCTTTTTTGTAATTCCTTTATTAAGGAAAATAGTTTATTCCTCCTTAAGAGGATTATGACACTTGTTATGCACACACTTATGAATGTGGCAACCATTCACATGTGAGTTACAAATAACTCCTTTTCTCATCTCTTGATAAGAGATGCTTCTCTCTCATTCTAAAACACACAATCATGATGTAGTTCACGTAATGAGCCCTTTTGCTCCACTTCTCTCTCTCTCTCTCTCTCTCTCTCTCTCTCTCTCTCTCTCTCTCTCTCTCTCTCTCTCTCTCTCTCTCTCCATTCTTAGGTATTTTCCTTATTCATATTACACAAGGAGTTTTCTTTGCTTTCCCTTTCAAAATCTTTGTTTCCATTATTGTGTTGATCTTGGAAAGCTCTTGTAAATTATGGTAATTATGTTCATCACAAACTCTCTTGGATTAATTTATAATTCTTTATTTTTTAGTTCATTTCGATTTTATTATTTCTAACATGTTATTAGAGAAGACTAATCCTTGTTTTAAGTTTATGTGATTAAGATTGGAGCACACCTTATTTTGACCTAGGTATCTTTATTATAAAAATAAAATAAAATAATTTTAGCATTTATCAATTTTAATTTAATAGTATTTATTATTATCATTTTTATTTTTAAAATAATAAAATTATATTATGATTCCCTAAGGAACACTTAAATAATATTAATTAATGTTATCTATATCTTTCATTATAGTCAATTAGGTTTAAACCTAGTTATTGTTATTTTTAAATAAATATAAATATGTATATTTAATCGTTCATATACATATATGTGTGTGTGTGTATTTTTTTAAAAAAATTCTATTATCTTTTCTGATTTATGGTTATTCATTTTCTATTCATATTATTTTTTGAAATTATCTTTTTTTATTTAAATATCTAATCCTTATATTTAAATTTTTTTTAGAAAGTCTCATCATTTCCTTTCTAATTTTCTTTTTTTTTTTCAGTTACCTTTCTAGTTTTTTTTTTAGCATCTTTCCTATAGTCTCCTATTTTATTTTATTTTCCTATTTGGCTATTTACTTGGTTATAATTCCTTCTTTGTAAGTTTTTTGTTTCATTTGCATTTCTTTCTGGATTTGATTTAATTTTTTTTTTTGTCTGCATTTTTCTTTTGTTTGGTTTTTTTCAGCTACCTACTTGTTTGCAGGACTCGCATTAGTCCCTTCAAGCAGACACTATCGCCTTCTTATCTCTGTACACTCATACTTGGCCTTGGTTCAAAACTATAATGTTCTTGCTAATTTATGTTAGCCATATTGTTGTGCTTTGATGCAGAATTTCCCCCTTCCAAATATCCCATTTTGGCACAGGGAGGTGTAGATGCTCAAAAATGGTTCACACCACTCTTTTATCACCTTTACATCCTAACTTGTCCCATTTTATCATTTCACTAACTTTGATCTTTTGGCCAACTTGATCGTCATTCAATCAAAATGCAAATCATCTCAGAATCAATTCAAAAACCATTTCAATATCATCTCATCATCATCGATCTTTTAGGAATTGTTATGTCCTTCAATGCCTTATCAACATTCATTAATATATGTCATGTGTCCTTGGCATATCATCATTATTCATCAATTTGATCCTCGACATTGTTGAGTCCTTCAATGTCTAATCATATCTTTATTCAATTAATTTGATAGCATTGACTGTGTCTATTGATGTTATCGTTATTAATCCCTATCAATCAATTTCAATTAATCTTGTGGTGTCATATGTCATATGTCATCAACCCTTGTCATGTGTCCTTGACAAGTCACCATTTCATGTCATTTGTCTAGTGTTGGTTATTTCATTCTATCATTTCTTTATATCATCACATTTGATTTGTATTTTCATCATGATCCTTCACTAGGATTATCTTGCATTTATTTCATCATCTTGGCCAATCAATTTGTTAATTTCTCCTATAGGATTAGATAACCCATAGTCTATTCCTATGTCTTCATCATTTAATTTCATCCCCTCTTATTAATTATTCCTCTTTACTAACCGTTATCAATTAATTAATCTTTATTAATTACTTGATTCCATTTTCATGAATTATGGGAATTCCTAATTTCCTAAATTCTAATTCTAATTTCTCATTTCTCATTTTCCATTTTCTATTTCCAATTCTATAATTTATAATTTCCACTTTAGAGGGAATTATGAGTTTTTAAAATTCAAATTTTCCTACTCTTACACGTTCCTAATTTTTAGCTTATACATCTTACATCTTTCTATGCATTTTTCTTACACTTTCTTCTTCCATTTTTTCTTACACATTTCTATGCATAATTCTTTCACATTGTCATAATTTGTCATATTGTGTCATAATTTTCCAATTTCACCTCTTTTTCATAGCAATTTCTAAAATTCACACACAATTATGACATCTTTCTCTTTTCCATTCTTTCTTTTCATTTCTTGCATTGGGCTTTAAAATCCTATAAATTGAGCCATTATGCACTTGTTTTGGCTAACCACAATCCAAGTATTCTCACTATCATATCATGCTATCATATCATTATCTTGCTTTCAATTGTAGGTGCATCTTGTTAGTCGAAGCTACATCAACATCAAGTCTATGGAGAAGAAAGGATAACATTGGAGCATCATGTGAAGGAAGTGTCTTTTATGAGTTTTTTAATGTTTATTTATGCACTTTCATTTCAATGGCTTCAATGGTAGATTAGATTGGTTTACATTTCTTTGAAAGTTTGTGGTTTCTTTCATTATACAAATCTACTCATTCTCTAGTCTTACATTTAGTGAACTTGACATGAATCACGCTATTACTAATGAGGTTTTGTGAATGGTTGTAGGTTTGGAAGCTTATAAGATTGTATTCATTTGTTGGAGGATTAATAATATGATTTTAATAATGAATCCATAGTGTTTAAATTCAGACTTTGTAAGCTTCTTGTTGCGCTTATTTTCAAATGGCAAATGTTCTAAGTCATAGTGCATGCTGAAAATAATTTTAAATCTACTAAATGTAATGACAAATCTGCACACATAGAGTTAATGTTTGCTGGAAAAAAATGATTTAAGCCATAGTGTATGCTGAAAATAATTTTAAATCTACTAAATGCAATGACAAATCTGCACACATAGAGTTAATGTTTGCTGGAAAAAAATTGATTTAAGTCATAGTGCATGCTGAAAATAATTTTAAATCTACTAAATGCAATGATAAATCTGCACACATAGAGTTAATGTTTGTTGGAAAAAAATGATTTAAAATCCAACAAAAAAAAAAGCATTTACAGCCATTATATAGGCATTGAATATGTGTTGGACACTATTCATTTACATCTGCATAAACCAATTTGTTCTAATTTAACTCAAATATTGGCATTGTGTGTTTATCTCGCAATAACTTCTGTGAAGTTTGTAAAAATCTGCACTTGTTCTCCCCTTTGCATAAAATAACTTAAAAAAGACTTTTAGCATTGACAAATTTAGGCATAGACATTAGTTTCTATTTTATAAATACACTCCATAATGGCTGGATTTTTTCTTTAAAAGTGGTTTTGTTTTGGTTAGTTTTAGTTTTAAGTTAGTTTAGGTTTAGTTTTAGATTAGTTTTTAGTTAGATTTTTTTTTTTTTAAAGATTTTGTTAACTTAGAGTTTTATTTTTTTTAAATTAAGATTAACTTTAGATTGGCTTTTTTTTGTAATGTTTTGTTAAAATAGATTTGTTTTATCTTTTAGAAACTAATTTTTTTAACTTTTAGAGGCTAATTTTTTTGTTTATTATTTTTATGTAGGAAGGAGGAGATGTCCATTTTTTTATTTGACGAAGATAAATACTAAAAACTACTAATGTATTTGATGTAGGATGTATGATGAAGACCTTGTGTGTTTGTCAAAACAATGTGTGTGGTTTTTAGTAGATTACCAAGCACCTAGTTTTGGTGCTCTAAAATGAATATTTTCTATTCTACTTGGCATGTCTATAGTGTCTAAAATTCCAAAGGACTATACAGATGTATCCTCTCCCCTCGCCTTCATGGATCTTGTGTGTAAGAGAAATATATATAATTCTTTTAGAGAAGCCTGCCTTGGACCAAGATATCCGATATTGGGTATGCCAGGTGATGACTTTGGAGTGATAACAAGCCAAAGCCAAGTCTCCACTCTAACCGCTATATAAAGGCTCAATTGTGGGTAATTCCCAATCAGCAGTATAGCTGGGTGATAACTCTCCTTCAGTACCCTTAGAGGTGCTCAAACCATGGTTCTTAGGGCTGGGAGACCTCCTCCGGGAGTTTATCATCCACCTACTGAACAGAGTGTCTCATACTAAAAATCTTTGTTGTAGTGGTCAAAATCCTTCTATCCACTGGCTCAAGGGGTCACCCATGCCCGTGAAGACATCTCACACTTTCACGGTCCTTAGTAGAGACAACAACCCCTTGGGAAGTGGATCTTGGTATGCTCGAGAAGTGAGTGCACTGTAAGGGGGATCTTGTGCTACCAAGATTCTAGGTTGTCCGCTCTGGATAAGCGCGGCTAAACCTTGGTTCAAGTGAGAATTCAATGGATACAATCCTTTCAGTCTAGGTTGTGGTGTGTTTGCTCATTTTTAACAACAACCATTCTGTCTATTGTGTCTTGCGTGAGTGTTTTCATTAATCAAGATAATTACAAAAATAACGTGTACACTCTCTCAAAAACACATTGTGACCTTTGAAACATTCCTATGAACAAACACTTGTTGACATTTGAAACAGTTGCAAACATGGAAACTTGTAGCCTTAGTGTTCATTGGCATGACCCTTAAGACTTATTTTCATCTTGCATAATCATCATTCTATTGCACTTAAGCTATCTTGCATGGTTTATCCTGCACCTCCATTTTTCATCTCTTAGTCCTTAGTCCTCATTTTAATCATCTCATACCTTGCATTTAGCACCTAATTCCTTGAATAGCTCTCATAATCTTCACTTTAGTCCTCATTTTGAACCTAGGACCTTTGAATTTAGTAGAAAAATCCAAATAAAATATGGGTCTTAGAGCACTTCCTTGTATGGATGAGTAAAGGATCTTGATCTTGCTCTTTGTCATTCTTTTATCATTCATCTTTTGAGTCAAATTTTCTCTATGTCTTGATGAATTTGACTTGGTCCTTTTTTTCATCTAGTCCATTTCATCTTTCTTTCTTGGGTCAAGATTCATTATTCATCCTTATAATGTTACACTCTTTGATTAATATTTTCCAAATATTTTTCTTCAAAATTCAAAACCTTTGCATATCCTTAGTTTCATTTTGCATAACCTTAGTTTGCACTTTGCATAAACCTCATATTCTTTCCAAACTTTAGTTTGCATGTCCTTAGCTTCCTCATCCTCATTTTGCATAACCATCGTTGCATAAACCTCATTTTGATCCCTTATTTTAGTTTGCATACAAACTTCATAATCATCTTAGTCCTTAGTTGCATAAACATTGGTTTATACCCTCTTATTTTTCATATCATTTTAATTATCCTTCAAAATATCCAAAAAAAAAAAAAAAAACCATTTTTCATATGTATCCTTAGTTTGCATTTCAAAAATTCCAAAAATCCAAAAACTACATATTTGCATTTCTTACCTTAGTCCAAGTTCAACAAACATTTGATGCATTTAAACTTTACCATGTCTTAGTTTGCATTTACATCCCTTAGTCAAAACTCAAACAAAATTTGCATTTTCAACCTTTGTGCAATCATACCTTAGGTGCATTATCATACCTTATATCCCAAAAAAGCAAAAAAAAAAAAAAATTAAAAAAATCAAAAAAATCTTGCATACCTTAGTTTGCATACATTTCTCTCACTTAGGTGCATACTAGGATATCATGCCAGTTTTCACAAGGGCTCAATTATCCAAAGAACCACAAAGTAAATATCAACCTATGTCCACATCTCAAACAGAAACACAACAAGCTCCTAAGACAAGATGAAAGAAAACACAACAACCTCAACAAGTCGATCCTATAAGCATGTATCCTCCAATGGATAACACCCAAGAATTTTAACAACCTACCTTTGTGAGAAATTTAGCAGATACTTCATCCTTTGCAAATGACATGTGTAACTTAGGTTTTCCACCTAACACTTCACCTTCATATGGACAAGTCCAATTGGTCCCACTAGACTTTGCACCAATATTTTTACCTATGCCACCAGGATATGGAAGTGTACCTACAACACCCCAAGATGAACAAAGTGGTTCCTTTAAGTTTGACAAACCTAACACAAGTACCTTTCATTCCTCAAACCCCCAAATGGAACCTTCAAACATTTTACAAGCCACATAAACATATATGATGACTCTTTTGATGATGAGTTTGGAAAACTTATTGAACAAATGGACAAAGCATTTCAAGATACATCTTTTCAAAAGAACATCAAACACATTATGGCTCAAGAAGTATTAAAATTTAATCCTACATAAGAGGAGCATAAATCTAAGAATCAAGACAATCTAATCTTGGAATAACTTCCACCTATGATTAACTTAGACTTAGACAAAGGGAAACAATTTTTGGACCCATCAACTACAAAGGTAACATCTAAAAGACCTCGAAAAGAATTAACCATTGAGGTTCCACCAAGAAATACCTTTGGACAAATCAATAATAATCCCCGTTTTGATGCACCTCCCACACTTCAAGAAGAAAGTAATCTCAACAGTGTCCCACTAAGGTATCCTAGTAGAACATTAAAGGTTGACCTTAATCGAATGATTCATCAACAAGAGATACCTAAGAATACTTATACAATGGGAATTCCTAACATACCTTTTTTGGAATATATTCAACAAAATACCCCTTTGCTTTTAAAATTACCAACTATGACAATGTCAACTAATATGGGATCGACTATGGATGCATCCCATGTAACCACAACTATTGTTGCAAGTACACGTATTGAATTGAAACAGAAGAGTCTCATTGACATTATGCCAATTCTACCAAAGAACATACAACCTAAATAGAAACAACAATTTCAACAAAACCAAGTGAATATGATGTCCCAAGGAAACACTTCAAAACCTCAAAAATATAAGGTTCGCGATCTTAAGAAGCCATTTGCACCTTTAGGACATAGTCATCAACCAAAGCAACAAGAGAGAAAACAACACCAATATGTGAGTCAAGCATCCAATCCTCCTATTACACAACATGATCAAAACCCATATGACATACATGCCATGTACCAACAACAAATGCGACAACAAAAAGAAATTCATAACCAACAATTGCGAACACACAATGAACAATTATAAAGATACATGGCATGGCAACAACAATTAAAAAAACAACAAGAATACCAACAATAGTTGTTACAATAACTACAATAAGTGTCATAACAGTTCCAACAATTACCTCCACAACAATAATACCATACATTTCTAGAGACCCAACAAGAAGTGGAGGTACCTCAACAACATGTACAACAAATGACACAACCACAACAACAACCATTTCGTATCCATGGTGCTAACATACCACCACCACCTAGTGATGCATCCCCATTTACTTTAGATTCATATGCATCAGAGCATAGTCGACATGACTCTCATCAAATTAAAAGGTCAACCCAGAAGAAAAAGGGGAAAATAACTACTTTTGATTCTATGACTAATAATGAGATGGTCCAAAGGCTTAAACAATTGACTAAGCAAGTTGAGGCATTGGAATTTCAACATAAGAAAGTTTTATACACTAAACGAGATTTGTATCCTAATCCATTTGATAAAAGTCTATAGATGCCTCCTTTTCCAAAATACTTTGAGACACCAAGATTTGATAAAAACCGAGGCAAGGGAAATCCACTTGACCATATTAGAGAGTTTTGTGCCTCTTGTATGGAAACAAGTCAAGAACAAACATATCTTATGAGATTATTTCCTCGAAGCCTTGGTGGACCAGCACTCGAATGGTACTCTAGACTATCTGGCAACATCAAATCTTGGAATGAGTTGGCAAAAAAATTTATATCCCATTTTTCATTTAACATAACAAATGAAGTGACATTATCTGATTTATGTACAACAAAGCAAAAGACTGGAGAACCATTTATGAAATTCTTACTACATTGGAGAAATCTTGCCAGTCAAATCCCAATAGATATCCCAGAAGAACAACAAGTGAACTTATGTATTGAGAACCTAGTTCCTAAGTTGATGTGTGAACTTAAGATCAAGAGTCCTAGCACCATTGCCAAGTTATTAAAAAAAGGGGTTAGCATTGAAGATGCTCTTATTTGCAAGGAAATCCTAAAGATTAATAAGGATATAAACAACACAAGCACAAACACTGATAAACTAAAATTCTTTTCTAAAAACAAGAATGTCACAAATGATGGTATTGTTGATGCTCGAATGATTAGCACTACACAACCCAAGTTCACTATCAAGGGTCTTAGTACAAAAAACACACAAACTACATCTCATACAACACCTCAAACACAAACCTTTGATACTTTAGCTCAGAATTGATTCGAACAACCTCCTAGAAATAAGGACCAAAAATTTACACCCTTGGGGTTACCACTTGATGTTGTCCTACAATAATTGATCTAAAATAACTTTTTACAACTATCAACAGTCAAAGATGAACCAAAAGGAAAACCTTCATGGTGGGATGACAAGAAATTCTGTGATTACCATCGAACAAAAGGACATAAGACAACTTCATGTTTTCAACTTAAACATGCAATTCAAGACTTAATAGACCAAGGATTGGTTGAGGTAGATCCATCGTCATTATTATCCTCCAATACTGATCACACCATTTTCAAAAATCCTTTGGTGGACCATGATAAAGAAAAAGCCTCTAGTTTAAATTCAAATGCTAAATCCAATGTTAACTACACCCCACTAAATATGACTATACTATCAACTGCTTTGAGGAGATTGATACACATGTGTCCATATTTACCATCAAGAACCAAGATCCTCGATGTGTTGGTACCACCCACCATGCAAAACTTACCTTACCAGGAGCCTCTTCTAGACCTTTAGCCCCTCTTAGACCTGCAAATTCCTCTAGACCTCTAGCTACTTCTGATTATAATCTTGTTGACCAGCTTGGCAAGACCCCTGCACAAATATCTGTTCTTGATTTGCTACGCTCATCCCCTCAGCATCAAAAAATCCTTGACCAAGCACTAAAAGACTCTATAGTTGCCAATAACATTGATGTTGCCCTATTTCAAGCCATGATAGGGCACTTGTCAGCATCATAGCATGTCACTTTTTCACCTCGTGATGTTCCTCAAAATGGACTTAACCACAATGATCCCCTTAATCTCGAAGTCTCTGTCCATAATGCTAAGGTCAGACGAGTCTTGATAGATGGTGGAGTAGGACTTAATATTTGTACCATGCAAGTTATCAAAGGTCTTGGTTACTCTGAAGATGAGATTGATGCCTCTCGTAGGATCATAATAAAGGTATATGATGATGGTGAACATTTCTCTAAGGGGGTCATAATATTAACTATCAAAGTTGGTCTTGCTATAGAGAATACATTGTTCCAAGTTTTAGATATTGAAATGAATTGTAATATGATATTGTTATGCCCTTGGATCCATGCTATGAAAGCAGTTCCATCTACATATCACCAATGTCTCAAGTTCTCCTATAATGACATGGAAATTACTATCCCTGGTGATCTAGATCCTTTTCAATTTTGTGTTAATTTAAGAGGAACCCCTACACAAAAAGTTCTAGTGAACAATGAAGCAAACTCCACTTTTTCCTCTAGGTATGTGGATCCTAAAAAACTTACTGTTGCCACTAAAAGAAAGCTAAAGATTGAAGACAAAGGTTGTGGAGAATACTCTATGTCTTATGCATTTCACATTGGGAAGTTGCCACTTTCTCCCAAGTCTTATGGTAAACCATAACTACTACCAACAAAATAATTCAAGATCCAGATACCAAAAAGCCCCTCAATAACATTCACCAGTGGAGGTGGATAGCATCAGGAAAATGTTTATGAGAATACATCTTCATGGGTTGACAAACATAAAGAAGGACAAGAACCTACTCCAATATCTCCTGACAAATATGGACTTGGGTTTACCATCATGTAGAAAAAATGATATGATGGGCATAGCGGTCTTGGACCCCAGAAACAAGGAATTATTGAACCTATTGCTGCCACAAGATAAAAAGGTCGTAATTTGGGTCTCGGATTTAAACCATTGTGAATAGGTCCTCTCATTAATAAGGTACCCTCATGTGAGAATGTGAATCTTTCCAATGATAAAAAAGGCACTTGAGGACACCCAGCTAAAAGTCAATTATCCTGATAGTCCCTATGCATTTGATCATATCTTTGATGATTCTGATAATCCACCCATGGAGGATAAAAATGTTAGTGAAACTCCACCTATTTCCCAAACTCATCTTGAATCTTGGATTAACATACATTGGGACCCAAGCCCCCATTCCTCTAAACATAGAACCAATGATATTGATGAACCTGATGTCTATATCTTTACCTTTGACCAAATCTTTTTCAACACTAATGATGACATCTTTTTAGTTTACCTTGAGCTAATAGATTGGGATCAACAAGGACCACCAAGCTTTGATCGATTCAAAAATGATGAAGCTATTGCAGAATTCTTTGAGCTCCATAAAGGCATAGTGCACGGTGACCATAAAGTAGGTTTTTATTATGAATTAAATACCTTGGCATATTTTAGGGAGTCAACTCCATCTTCTAGTTACAAAAATGTGAATAAAATAAAAAATCAAAAAAATAAAAAGAAAGGTCTCTTGGTGAAAATCGAAAGGCACCATTAGACTATGAAAAATTAAAAATAAAGGACGTATCTAAGGGTGAAAACCTCTCTAAAGCACCCAAAAATGGAAGATTGGACATACTCCCATTCAATGAGAAGTCTTCGTTGCTAATTGAAATGACAAAAGAAATCAATCTGGGAACACCCAACAATCCTAAGATCATACATTTTGCAGCCTCATTATCACAAGAAGAAAAGGATGATTTTGTTAGATTCTTTCTAGAGAGATAGATCAACTTTGTCTGGTCTTATGCAAATATGTCAAGATTAGATCCAGAGTTAGTTCTTCACCACTTTCCATTAAAACTAGGGGCTAAACTAGTAAAATAGAAGTTGAGAAAACTGCATCCACAAGTAGCTCTCCTTGTCAAAGAAGAATTAAAAAAACTCTTAGATGCAAGGTTCATAAGATCTATTGACAATGCAGAATGGATTTCAAATTTGGTACCTATAAGTAAACACTCTGGGGGCATCAAGATATGTATGGACTTTTGAGACCTCAATAAAGCATGCCCTAAAGATGACTTTCCATTGCCCAACATAGATATCATCGTAGACATGATAGTTGGCTATGAGATGTTATCCTTGATAGATGGCTTCTCAAGATACAATTAGATCATAATAGCCCCTCAGGAACAACACAAGAAAACTTTTACATGCCCTTGGGGAACTTACTATTGGAATGTCATGCCTTTTGGACTTAAGAATGTTGGAGCAACATACCAAAGAGATATGACTACTATCTTCCATGACTACATGCATATACTAATGGAAGATTATGTGGATGATATACTATGTAAATCAACCAAAAGAAGAGATCACTTGGGTATATTGGATAAAATTTTCACCAGAATGGAAAGTTATAAGCTCAAACTTAATCCAAAGAAGTGTATTTTTGGAGTTGTATGAGGAAAACTCCTAGGATACATTGTTTCTCAATGAGGCATCGAGGTTGATCCTGAGAAAGTGGAAGCAATACTTAAACATTTCTCCCCTAACTACTTTGAAAGAACTCAGAAGCCTGCAAGGAAAGCTACAATCCATTCGAAGATTCATTGCACAACTAGTAGTTAAATGCCACTTCTTCAAACACCTTCTACATAAAGGAGTAACCTTTCAATGGACTCACCAATGCAAGGAATCCTTTTAACTACTCAAATAATATTTGTTGAATTGACCTGTCTTGATGGCTCCTGTTCTAGGGAAGCCCTTCGTCTTATATATATCAGCTACTAAAATAGCACTAGGAGCTCTCTTAGCACAGAATGATGAACAAGGAAGAGAGAGAGCCATCTATTATATTAGTAGAACACTTGTGGGATATGAACTAAACTATTCTAAAATTGAGAGAGCATGCCTTGCTGTGGTCTTTGCAACTCAAAAACTAAGACATTACATGCTCCATCAAAGAACATTACTCATGTCTAGAATTGACCCATTAAAATATCTGCTAAGCAAAGCTACTCTCACAAGGCACTTAGCCAAATGGGTTATGATCCTTACTGAATTTGACATTGAGTATGTAGATAGAAAAGCAATTAAAGGGCAAGTCATAGCTAATCAATTAGCAGAAGCCCCAGTACTAACTGATCATCCTATGTTAACAGAACTTCTTGATGAAGTCATCTTTAACATGAAATTAGCTAATGAGTGGAAACTATACTTTGATGGTTCACACACAAAAAATGGTTCAAGAGCTGGTATCATGTTTATTACACCTCAAAGGGATGTGATTCCTAAGTCATACCGAATACCATTTGATTGTGCAAACAACATAGCAGAATATGAGGCTCTTATAATAGGATTGAAGTTAGCTATCCAATGGAACATACAACATCTAAAAGTATATGGTGATTCCCAGTTAGTCATCCGAAAAATTAATGATGACTATGAAACTAAAGATGATAAATTACTACCATACAAGAAAATGGCAGATTTCTTGAAGTCTAAATTTGTCACAATCACTTTTCGTCAGCTTCCAAGGCTACATAATAAGCAAGCTAATGTTATGGCCACAATCACTTCAATGATCGATATGCCACATAACATTGAACATTGTGAGTTCTTAGTAGAGCAACTTTTTCTCCCTACATTCAAGCTCTCTCAATCAGAGTTTGTGTGTGAAATCATTGGTCCCAATTCTCCCTGGTACCAAGACATCTATGACTACTTAAATGCCCAAATCCTATGACCTGGTTTATCCAAAAATAAACGTAGAGCCTTTATCTGACAAGCCACTAGATACGTCATCATTGGTGACACCCATTATAAGCGATCCTTTGACCAAAATCTCCTAAGGTGCCTTGATTCACGAGAAGTTGAAACTACCTTACATGAGGTACACAAAGGTATATGTGGAGGCCATTTCAATGGTTTGAGTCTAGCTAAGAAGTTAGTTAGAGTTGGATATTATTGGCCCACTATGGAACAAGATGCTCATAATTTTGCAAAGACATGTCATAAGTGCCAGATACATAGTAATCTAATTCATGCACCAGCTCAAGAACTTCAACTAATTATTTCTCCATGGCCCTTCTCTCAGTGGGCATTTGAACTCATAAGATGATACCCCTCCTTCATCTAATGGCCATAAGTATATTCTTACTGCAACTAAATATTTTACCAAGTGGGTTGAAACCATCCCTATGACTTATACTACTAGTAAGTAGATTTCAAATTTTATTCTCAATTATATTATATGTCATTATGGAGTCCCTCTAGCCATTATTATTGACCATGGTAGTCCATTCCAGAATAAGGAAGTTGATAAGCTTTGTGATAAGAACAAAATATACTATGGATTCTCTAGCATTTACCATCCACAGGGTAATGGTCAGGCAAAAGCATCAAACAAGACTATAGTCAAAATACTCCAAAAGATTGTCAATGACTCTGGACAAGACTGGCACTTACAATTGAATCCATCTCTTTGGGCTTATCAAACAAGTGTTCATGCTCCCACCGGTGCAACACCATACTCTCTAGTATATGGCATTGAGGCCATTCTTCCAATTGAAGTTGAGATCCCATCACTACGAGTATCACTACATGACATTATTGACGATGAAAACTATAGGGTGTCTAGACTACATGAACCTGAAATGCTAGATGAGTGGAGAAGAGCCACCTTAGTACACTTGCAAGCTTATCAAAATCGACTCAAAAGAAGCTATACCAAAAGAGTTTGAGGTTGTCATTTTGAGATTGGCAACCTAGTTTTGAAAATGAATTATAAAACTTAGTAGCACAAAGAAAAACCAGGAAAGTTTGAACCAAATTGGGAAGGACCTACATTGTCATTGCCACATTTGGGTTCAGATTCTATTAGCTTGCAACATCAGAGGGTGAACCACTACCAATTTCAATCAATAGAATGCACCTCTACAAGTATTATACATAATTTATTTTTTCAAAGAAGTCCTAAAAAAATATCAAAAAAAGGCAAAAAGTCCTAAAAATATATCAAAAAAATAGTAAAAAGTTTTGAAAAAAAAAAGTCATGAAAAAATGAATGCCTTGATAAAAACCTGGAAAATGGGTATCTTGGCATGAAAAAAGTGAAAGGAGAGAAAAATTTCATCCAAAAGTGACAACCTGGCAAACGGGCACTTTGGGCAAGTACCATGGTGAAAACCTAGCAAATAGGTGCCATGTGTAGCAAGTCATTACTCCTCCATCTATTGACATTCTATCTGATTTTCCCTCTCATTCCCTAATCACATATTTTACATTGTGAGACATTTTTAGCCCCGATTGTGGCCTATGAACTAGTTGATATCAAATGTTATTTTCTCATGCATCACTAGTTTGTACATACCTTGTCCTTGGCCTCTGTATATTGTTTGTGTCTTATCTAGGGATATTTACCTCAGAATCCCCATGACTTTGAATTTGAATTGGGGCAAACTTCCTGACCATGGTTAGTCTGATGGACTCATCATTCTTATCAGATTGGAGCTGACATCCTATAAATATGTTAAAGCCCTAAAAAATAAAATAAAATAAAAAATCAAATATGATCTTAAAAAAATCCAAAAAAGTCATAAAATGTCCTAAAAAACTCAATTAAAAAAAAACATAAAATGTCTTGAAAAAAATCTTTTAAAAAAAAATTCATACAATGTCCTGAAATTATTAAATATCCTAGAAAAACACACAAAAAAATAAATATGAACTTGGAAAAAAAAAAACCCTAAAAATTGCAAAATGTCCTAAAAAAAATTGCAACACAAAAAAAAAACCAAATATTTTTGGAAAACCAAAAACCAAAAAATCCTAAAAATTTGCAATAAACCTTGTACATAATCAATGTAAATAATCACTTCTTTTGCTAAACACTCGCACATGCAGACTCTAACTTAAATTTTGCACTTCAACGAAATCATGCTTTGACGAGATCCACACATAACTACTAGAACCAACCTTCAACAATCAACCTATGAAACATCAATCTTTGAAATCCCAACCAACACTTACTAAAGCAAGTAATAAAAGATCAGAATGGTTGTTGGCTCACATTGTTTAGTGAGTGTTTTATTTTTTGCTTTGTTTTATTTTGATCATGTTCCTATGCTACTCAATGATATAAATTAATTTATGAGAGTTGTCAAGATGGTTCATGATCATTTTTGTCTTAGTTTTTCACATGCTCTTTGATAGTCTGGAGCATGATTCTATGCCTTAGGATGGACAAGGTCATTCTTTGTCTGCATTGTGTTTGTTTATGCAATAGGCTTGCACTTTCACTCCGGCTCCCTATGTCACGATGCATTGCATTCTATTTGCTCCATAAAAATAAAGCTCTTATGACATAAAGTGCACCTATGAAAGCAAGTTTCATCACTCTTCTTAGTCTCATTTCCTTCTTCCACTCATGTTTCTTTCATTAATCTCTTTCTCTCATCATCTTTTCATTTCGAAAAAATTGTCCTCGAGTCAATTTCTTGCCCAATTTTTTTGAGGGGGCACCCTACATCCTTCTTTTAATTTCATTGGGGCATTGATCTTTTTCATTATTATTCTTTGACACAATGCTCATAATTGCATTATATTAAAGAGGGGCAAAATGTAGACGCTCAAAAATGGCTCGCACCACTCTTTTATCACTTTTACATCCTAACTTGTCCCATTTTATCATTTCACTAACTTTGATATTTTGGCCAACTTGATCATCATTCAATCAAAATGCAAATCATCTCAAAATCAATTCAAAAACCATTTCAATATCATCTCATCATCATCGATCCTTTAGGCATTGTTACATCCTTCAGTGCCTTATCAACATTCATTAATACATGTCATGTGTCCTTGGCATATCATCATTATTCATCAATTTGATCCTCGACATTGTTGAGTCCTTCAATGTCTAATCATGTCTTTATTCAATTAATTTGATAGCATCAATTGTGTTTGTTGATGTTATTGTGATTAATCCCTATCAATAAATTTCAATCAATCTTGTGGTGTAATATGTAATATATCATCAACCCTTGTCATGTGTCCTACACAAGTCACCATTTCATGTCATTCGTCTACTGTTGGTTATTTCATTTGATCATTTCTTTATATCATCACATTTGATTTGTATTTTCATCATGATCCTTCACTAGGATTATCTTGCATTTATTTCATCATCTTGGCCAATCAATTTGTTAATTTCTCCTATAGGATTAGATAACCCATAGTCTATTCCTATGTCTTCGTCATTTAATTTCATCCCCTCTTATTAATTATTCCTCTTTACTAACTGTTATCAATTAATTAATCTTTATTAATTGATTGATTCTATTTTCATGAATTATGGGAATTCCTAATTTCCTAAATTTTAATTCTAATTTCTCATTTCTCATTTTCCATTTTCTATTTCCAATTCTATAATTTATAATTTCTACTTTAGAGGGGATTATGAGTTTTTAAAATTCAAATTTTCCTACTCTTACACATTCCTAATTTTTAGCTTATACATCTTACATCTTTCTATGCATTTTTCTTACACTTTCTTCTTCCATTTTTTCTTACACATTTCTATGCATAATTCTTTCACATTGTCATAATTTGTCATATTGTGTCATAATTTTCCAATTTCACCTCTTGTTCATAGCAATTTCCAAAATTCACACACAATTATGACATCTTTATCTTTTCCATTCTTTCTTTCCGTTTCTTGCATTGGGCTTTAAAATCCTATAAATTGAGCCATTATGCACTTGTTTTGGCTAACCACAATCCAAGTATTCTCGCTATCATATCATTATCTTGCTTTCAGTTGTAGGTGTATCTTGGCAATTGGAGCTACATCAACATCAACTCTATGGAGAAGAAAGGATAACATTGGAGCATCATGTGAAGGAAGTGTCTTTTATGAGTTTTTTTATGTTTGTTTATGCACTTTCGTTTCAATGGCTTTAATGGTAGATTAGATTGGTTTTCATTTCTTTGAAAGTTTGTGGTTGCTTTTATTATGCAAATCTACTCATTTTCTATTCTTACAGGAGGAAGATCACTACCAAAGAATTTTTATTTTTTTTAGTCATACTTTTCTTAATTTTGTTTTGAAGGCCTGTGTGTTGGTTGCTCGGCGTGTTTGGCCCTTGGGCTCTGCCTGCTGCTGCACTCGTTGTTTTTTTCCAGCCTTTAACTCTCTATGCCTTTGGCACTCCATTCCCTAAAAGGCTCTCCTGCTCCGTCTTTGCATGCACTTCTGTTCACAATGGTTGTACTCAGATTCTTCTTTCCTTGCAGTTACTCCCACCCTAATCATGTCCATTTGGCTACTCGTTCTCCCTCTTGCATAAACGTTCTCCCTCTTCCTACTGTCGGTGGCCTCCCCTATTGTTATTTTCTTGCTTTTACTGCCTACAACTATTAACTCTCTCACCCCTCATACATGCCTCCTTCCTCCCTCTGTTGTGCCTCTTGAGAGCATTTTCTGGCATTGAAAAAGTTGCCATGTTGATAAACTCGGATAAAATTTAGATAACATTAAATCTGCAGACGATGTAAAATTGTAAGATGAGATTAGTTGCATAAAGTGATCTTTCCCAACTTAAAACTCTTCAAAGGGTATGCAAAATTCCATGGATAATCAATTACGCTAATTAAGCAGCTGATCAAATGACTAGAGCAAAGCCCCACAAAAAGATGTTTAAATAGCCAATCAGAGTAAACAAATTTTTCTCTCTTTTATTCTTAGTGCTGAGCTGAGAAGATGGTTGAACCACAGGAAAAAAATGTTTTCTTCTATTCTAACAGTGTTATCTTCCTCACTGACCTAATACTAAAGGAAATCAGGTTTGATCTCAGTTGTTCTTTCTTGTAGCATTGTCCCTGCCTTTTTCGAGCCTCTTCCTCTTCATTTATTTCATACCTTATTTTGCTTCTTAACTTATACATTTTGTTTTCTCCTATAGTTTTGTTTCAAAAGTTAAGTTAGAAGTTATAAGTTTTGTTATAAAATTTCATTATTATTTCTTTATTAGTTATTTCCTCTCCTTAGGGGTTGCTAAGTTTATATGCTTGCTTTAGGTTGTCAATCTAGGTTTAATATTATGTTTTAATTATTGCTTTATTAATAAAGCTTTATTTTGGTTTGTCATTTATCAAACCCATTTTTTATCAGTAATTCATTTATAAGTCTTTAGAATGGTCATAACGTAAGTTATAAAATTGATTTATAACTTTACGTTTGACATTCTCATATTTTAAATTGTTTCAAAAACATTAATTAGGATTTCATATTGTTTCAAAGTCACAAGTCATAAAATTTAGTTATAACTTATAAGGTATAAAATTAATTTATAACTTATAAGTTTGGTTATTTACTTTGGTTTAATTTTTTTTATAAGTTATAAATTATTACGTTATAAGTTATAAAATTCATTTATAACTTATACGTTTGGCATCCTTATTATTAGTTATTTAGTTTCATTTAATTTGAATTAGTAATCATACTTACTTAGATATGTCTGATGTCAAGTCTTTAAAAAAATAAAATTTAAGTTTCTTTTTAAAGGATTTTTGCAGATTCCTTGATAATAATAACAATTTTGTCTCAAGTTTGATTCCTTAAGTTGCAGGCATATTATTCCTCTAACGTGTTTTCTGCAAGTTCTGCATTATTATTCACCTGTAACAACATCTATTTTAAGTTATTCTCTAACAAGTTTTTTTTAAACTCGAGATTAATTTTTTAGAATACAATTCATAGTCTCATGAGGGAAGAATAATTATTAATGCTTTCATTTGCAGCGTCACATTAGATAAAGAGAAATCTCTGCTAACAAGAGAAGTCGTTCCTAATCAACAAAGTTAAAACATATTTTTATGTTACAATGAATTCATGTGTCCTTAATACAGGCAATTAATTCAGTACTCTTCATCTTTTCATTAGTCCATTTCAAATAAAAATAATTACATAAATGTTTCTTTTCTTTCTCTATCTTTCTATCATAATTAAAACCTAAACCTATTGCATGCCTAACCTTTTTTTTTAACCCTTTCCTCTAGACCCCCTACAACTAGTTTGTAGCACCTATCGACTCCATTATAACCCCTATGTTGTCATCCCCTGAAGAGACCCTCATGACGAACCCTTTGACTTTCACAATATCGAACCACCACTAAGATTGCATCAAATAATGCGCATGCCCTAGCCACCATATCTTCTGGTAGTAGTCTTGCAATATGAATCATTTCCCTTTCAAAATATAGGCGATTCCTGAGCCTCAATCCTATCCTCATTGTATCCAAAAGGGTCATTCATACCTTATCCTCATCAAACTTATTGATGGGAATAATTCTTCCCACCCATACCTTTGAACCATGCAACAAATAACCACTAATTGCCTCATCCAATACAGCTACATTCACAACAGATCGATTAATACGGATCTCTTGAAGCTTCATCAACATCCTGTACTCAGGTAACATATCATATATGTTTGATTACAATATGGACAATACTTGAGTTTGATAGATAGGATGCGGTGCCCTTGGCCTCAACACCCCATCTCCCACTATGCTCCTTATTGCATGCTCCACCTCTCCAGGCATTGCTTGAAATAGTTCATCAAAATCTCCCCTCAGGTATGTTGACTCCAGAGGAAATTCCCACGTTAAAATGGGAATCATCACTCAGAGATTCAACACTTTGTGATCCATTTCCTCTCTGTAACCTGCATTCAAAATACATAAGAAATATAAGTATTTTTTCAGACAAAAAGATACTTTTGCATACTCCACTTTCATATGCTTTACCTTAACCTAGAATCAACTCGATTGAAGTTTTTTGAGTAAGACTCCAAATGCTTTTCTCAACTTCATTCTCTTTGTTTGCAACTTATAGGAGTTTTTTTCCTTTTCTCTTCGATTACACTGTTGGTTGCACAGTGTATGGTAGTAGTTTTTTTTGGCTCACTTGCAACTATCTTTTCTGGTTATATTCTTTTGTAACTGCTAACTTTTATATCATTGCTTTAACATCTTTGTACATGTATGTATAAAAAAAGAGTTTTTTTTTTTTTAGTTGTTCATGTAATATGTTTTAACCAAAGCTTTTTTAGCTTTCATTATTTTGAAAATTCAGTTATGTTATTTTTAACAAAAAAAAGTACTCTATTTTGCTTTGGCAAGTCATTCCTATGTCATTCGTAATGATAATACATTTCTTTGATTGTGATTAGATTTCGTTATTTAAATTTATCAAACTTCTATAGATAATTACTATTTAAGATATTTTGTCTTTATTCAAAATATTTATTATACTTGAAATATATTTTTATAGAAGGATCCACTCAATATTTTTGTTAAAGGTAAATTTTGTGACTTATCATTTACATATATTTAATTAGGTATATATGGGTTCACACACACACACACACAATGACTATAATGATTCAGAAATTGATATATACCTTTACAAAATGAATTAAGTACTCATGTTTACCTGCAATGGAGTTTTATATCTAATATTCATATATTGTTTATTTCTCATTGATCTTCCTTGGATCTTTTCATTTACCTTAATTATGATTGGATTATGAGTTATCTTACACATTTGCCTTCACTGTGATCTATTGATTTGCACATAGTTACAATTTTATGCTTTTATAGCATTGTTCTATGCCCATCTTGGCACTTTATGGTTTTATACCATTGATTTATATGAAGTTTTTTTTTAGTTGCATAGGGAGCCAAATTTTCAAGTTTAACTATGTAGGTCCCCTTAGTATAACTGATACATAGTTTCCTTATTTGGCCCATTGAGTATCCCTCTATCCTATATTGGTGTGCACTCATTTTACATGGAGTTTCCCTCCATTTGGTTCAATTTTTTCTACTTTGAAAGGATGATATTTTATATGGAGTTTCCCTCCATTTGGTTCTATTGGTTCCACTTTGAAAGATTAATATGGAGTTTCCCTCCATTTGATTCTATATGCTCTACTTTGAAAGGTTGATATTTATGGAGTTTCCCTCCATGTTGTTCCATTTTGTTCCCCAATTAAGAGGATATTATTATTGGAGTTTTCCCTCCAAATTCAGATGATTTGATCCAATTTGAAGGCAATATGTTGTTAAATCCTCATAATCCATTCCTTTTAGTATCCTAACAAAAAACATGATAATACTAATTTGATCAGTATGTCTCTCCTTTTACTTTATTTTCATATATTAATGTGATAATGATCTACATACTTTATTTCTTAGATCATGAGTCATGCACATTATGGAGGGATGCCCCCATTAACTTGTATTAGGATGATTCATTAAGTGGACTGTCTATATCCATGTGATTGATGCAACGTTGATGCATTTATCATTTGTTGGTCTTGTCTATGGTCATTAGTACATTAGTATAATATACTTTTCATGAGAACACTAATCAAACTTTTTTTGTGCTTATTGATAATATTTTGAGCATATACTTTATCTTGATATCAGGTTATCTCCATTGCTTTGTGGTAACATGTTTTATTTTCCTCATTGTTTCTCTATGAGATTTTTCTTATCATTATTCAAAAGGATTTCTAATTTGAACATAAGATGAAATACTTCTTGTGGATAGTTGTCTTGTTTCTTGTGTCTATGTGTAATGGACACCCTTGGATGTCCCAAAAAACTAAACCAAATTGCTGAAAGGAATTATGTCAAACAGTTTGCATTCAACTTCTTAAAACCCCTTATAACTCTGGAAATCAAACGTTTATTTGTTTGTTGTGTTTCGTGCATGGAATTGGTATCATACAACATAAACAAGAAAGAAACTACAATAATATGCAAAGTGGAAATGAACTGCTGCTAATAAAATGTTATTTTCAGAATTCATAAAACCAAATACATGGCAGATTTATCAACTCACTAATTACTTCAGCAGTATTGACATAATACTCCAGCCCATGCTTTCGAACTTGCTGCTACAATACTTTGTCCTTCAATCAGTCCACTACCTTCGTAATACCATTCCCTCAAAGCGGCATAAGCGTCGGACAAGTAGTGAAGAAGATATGAGCAAAATATCAAATTTGCCTGTAGCCAAAAATGCAACTAAACTGCCTGATAATGAAGCCAATAACAAAGAATTCCAAAGGCCAAACCCCAAGGGAATGACGTCTAGAATGTTACAAGAGAGGATAGACGTTCTCAAATGCCAAGAACGGAGCTGCAACTCACACACCAATTTCTTCTCATATTCAACCTGCCTAATGAAGCCACAAATGCTTCCTTTTATTCTATTTCCAAGGGTCCGCTCAACTCATATGGGCAATGTGGGATAAAAGATGTGTAATATATAAAACATATATTAAAATACCCCTTATGTCTCCCTTGGGTACACATCACCATAAAATAAATATTAAAGTAACACTTTAATAATTTACAATTAAATTAGACGTTACTTTAATAAAACTTTAGGCATTAAAATGTATTAGTAATCGGACTCCGAATAATGCGAGTGATAGCTCATCGAAAAGCTCTCACCGAGGAGTATTGAATCCAATCACCAAAATTGACCTGCACTGTGTCCTGCCGACTTACTAAAAATAGTAAGTATGCCTGAAACTGAGTAAATCAACTTCGTTTTGGCCCAAATTGGAAATGACTAGGCCAAAACACTCCAGGATCCCATTAAACCCTTCGTTAGCCCTCGGGACCATGTAGAACAAGGGTAACGCACACACACTTGGTCAACTGCTAAAAGAACGTGAAGGCCAAAAGATGGGATCATTACAAATCCGCCCTCCTTGAAATTGCTTGTCCTTAAGCAATTAAGTAACATAATGGACTCCAACCTCCACCTGGATCCCAATAGGTGATATCCATATGGAAGTTAAACCAACTGCAAATCCGCATCATCAGGACCAACCCCTGTAGCCTAGCATTCAAAACTTGTGCTGATGAAGTCAGAATGTCACCATAAGGCAACTCCATAGAAGATCTATGAAACGTCTTCTTACCTTTATCCATCCACATAATATATATTGGAATGGAATGCATATTATCACCATCATGCATTGAAAAAGATGTAGTTGTAGGTGAACCATATGTACTCATGCTAACTGTATCAACAATAGGTGTTGCCGCATCGAAATATATGGACATAGGAACAACATTAACTGTTGCAACAGAAAAATGAATTGAATTTGTAGTTGATGAAAACTCATAATCATTAACATGTGTGGCTTCATTAGAAAATACATCAACCACTGCATTTATACCATTAAACTCCTCATTGGATGCTTCAAGTGACATAGATGTGGTTACTGATATGATAGTATCCTCGCATTCTCCTAATTCCACTATTGCTACGTCATCATCCCCCGACAAGGCTTCATATGTGGTCTCCTGACTTCGCACGCATGTCTCTACTGACTCTGTCGTAATGCCCACATCACTAACATCATAGCTGGTTGGCTCTATATGTGTCTCGATCCCACCTGAGAAATGGACTACCTTCTGCTCTGGAGCAACATACAAATCATCAATGTTGATACCCATCTGTCTAGCCATAAGCTGCAACATCATATCCATTCGCCTATTCTGCTCCTGTTGCATATGTTGCCCCTTCTCTAATGTACCCAATAACTATCTGAACATCACATCTTGATCTGGACTAATATACATCTTTATCTAGCTATCAATATGATCTCCACAGGATGGCAGGACTTATAGCTCTGATACCACTGTAATGGGCACCCTTGGATGTCCCAAAAAACTAAACCAATTTGCTGAAAGGAATTTTGCCAAATAGTTTGCATGCAACCTCTTATTTCTCCGTTTAATGTTTTAAACCCCTTATAACTCCGAAAATCAAACGTTTATATGTTTGTTGTGTTTTGTGCATGGAATTGGTATCATACAACATAAACAAGAAAGAAACTACAATAATATGCAAAGTGGAAATGAACTGCTGCTAATAAAATGTTATTTTCAAAATTCATAAAACCAAATACATGGCAGATTTAACAACTCACTAATTACTTCAGCAGTATTGACATAATACTCCAGCCCATGCTTTCGAACTTGCTGCTACAATACTTTGTCCTTCAATCAGTCCACTACCTTTGTAATACCATTCCCTCAAAGCGGCATAAGCGTCGGACAAGTAGTGAAGAAGATATGAGCAAAATACCAAATTTGCCTATAGCTAGAAATGCAACTAAACTGCCTGATAATGGAGCCAATAACAAAGAATTCCAAATGCCAAACCCCAAGGGAATGACGTCTAGAATGTTACAAGAGAGGATAGACGTCCTCAAATGCCAAGAACAGAGCTGCAACTCACACACCAATTTCTTCTCATATTCAACCTGCCTAATGAAGCCACAAATGCTTCCTTTTATTCTATTTCCAAGGGTCCGCTCAACTCATATGGGCAATGTGGGATAAAAGATGTGTAATATATAAAACATATATTAAAATACCCCTTATGTCTCCCTTGGGTACACACACCATAAAATAAATATTAAAGTAACACTTTAATATTTTACAATTAAATTAGACGTTACTTTAATAAAACTTTAGGCATTAAAATGTATTAGCAATCGGACTCCGAATAATGCAAGTGATAGCTCATCGGAAAGCCCTCACCAAGGAGTATTGAATCCAATCACCAAAATTGACCTGCACTATGTCCTGTCGACTTACTAAAAATAGTAAGTATGCCTGAAACTGAGTAAATCAACTTCGTTTTGGCCCAAATTGGAAATGACTAGGCCAAAACACTCCAGGATCCCATTAAACCCTTCGTTAGCCCTCGGGACCATGTAGAACAAGGCTAATGCACACACACTTGGTCAACTGCTAAAAGAACGTGAAGGCCAAAAGATGGGATCATTACTGTAGACACCTAAAAATCTTTTAAAAAATAAAGTCTTTTTATTTTTTGAAAAAATACCTGATGACATCATCATTTATTAATTAATTAATTAATTAATTAATTAATTAATTTTTGTGCCATTAAATCCCTTTATCTTAATTAAAAATATTTAATTAAGGAATCCCTCCCAAAAATGTTTAAATCTTATTTAAACATCATTTCCTTATTTATTAATTATTTAATTAATAAATTGACCAAAAATCCTAAAATAAATAAAAAATTTATTTTTTGCCCAAAACTTGGCCAATTTCCTTATGACCACTAACCTCTTCCAAAATCTTCTAATCCTTCTTTAATTTCGATTAAAGGCTAATCCTATCATTTCCTACCCCTAATCCCAACTCAAAATATTTAATTAAGATTAAATATTAATCCTCATGTTTATTAAAAAAGTTTTAATAAATATCTCCTCAACCCAAACCCTTGAAATAAATAAAACTTTATTTATTTCCTAAAAATCTAATTTATCCTCATCCTAAGAAGTTCTAGACTCTTCTAGAAAGTCTTCATCCTCATCCTAGGAAATTCTAGACTATTCTAGAAAGTCTTTATCCTCATCCAAAGTCTAAACTCTTCTAAAAGATGTCTTTAAACCTAATCCTAATCCCCTCCTAACCTTGTCACATTCCCTAAACATGGGTTAAAACTTACTAACCCAAGCCAAAGTTAACAAATATCTCCTCCTTCACCCACCCTCATTAAATGCCATCCACTTGCCTATCCCTAAGCTAATCCTAAACCATCCTAATCAATCCTCTAATCATTTGCACAAGCCTAAGCAAGCTTAAAACCCTCCTAATCAAGTCCAAGTCAAAATTGCTCTCATCACCCTCAAAATATCTCAACCATAAAATTTTATGAAGCCCACTAGGCCATAAATGACTCTTCCAAGCCCTTTTATTGCTCTTACAAGTCATTATGAGGGTCTTTATGAAGATTTTATCCCTTGAGCCTCCTTTGTTGACTCATCCTTCCCCTTTCCTCCATCCTCTCACCATGTGACATGTGTCACTCCCTGATTGGTTGTAAGGAAGCACAATCCATGTGCTCTCCTCTCATGCAATCTGAGCCTTCTATAAGCTTTTTCACATCCTTGCATCCTAGCCCTTGATCCCTCAAGCCCTTTGCCTATTTAAGGAATCCTCTCCCAAGCCATTTTAACACAATCCATGAAGTAAAGTCATAATGCCATTTTGAGAAGCCATTTTACATCAAAACCATACACTCACACCCAAATTCCAACTCCATTTGAAGCCCTTTTTGAAGCATAAAGCTTGAACATACATCCTATCTATTTAGACAAAGCTACTCAACAAGAGAGCTTCTCATTGAGAGAGCCCATTAATGGCTCATATTCTCAATTAAGAGCTCATCTTAGTCTATCTTGAAGTTTATGAATTTTGTTTAGTTTGTAGAAGCTTTATTTAAATTTGGTTTCTATTAGCATACTAACATTGCTCATATACAATTACAAATCTGCCCTCCTTGAAATTGCTTGTCCTCAAGCAATTAAGTAACATAATGGACTCCAACCTCCACCTGGATTCCAATAGGTGATATTCATATGGAAGTTAAACCAACTGCAAATCCGCATCATCAGGACCAACCCCTGTAGCCTAGCATTCAAAACTTGTGCTGATGAAGTCAGAATGTCACCATAAGGCAACTCCATAGAAGATCTATGAAACGTCTTCTTACCTTTATCCATCCACATAATATATATTGGAATGGAATGCATATTATCACCATCATGCATTGAAAAAGATGTAGTTGTAGGTGAACCATATGTACTCATGCTAACTGTATCAACAATAGGTGTTGCCGCATCGAAATATATGGACATAGGAACAACATTAACTGCTGCAACAGAAAAATGAATTGAATTTGTAGTTGATGAAAACTCATAATCATTAACATGTGTGGCTTCATTAGAAAATACATCAACCACTGCATTTATACCATTAAACTCCTCATTGGATGCTTCAAGTGACATAGATGTGGTTGCTGATATGATAGTATCCTCGCATTCTCCTAATTCCACTATTGCTACGTCATCATCCCCCGACAAGGCTTCATATGTGGTCTCCTGACTTCACACGCATGTCTCTACTGACTCTGCCATAATGCCCACATCACTAACATCATAGCTGGTTGGCTCTATATGTGTCTCGATCCCACCTGAGAAATTGACTACCTTCTGCTCTGGAGCAACATACAAATCATCAATGTTGATACCCATCTGTCTAGCCATAAGCTGCAACATCATATCCATTCGTCTATTCTGCTCCTGTTGCATATGTTGCCCCTTCTCTAATGTACCCAATAACTGTCTGAACATCACATCTTGATCTGGACTAATATACATCTTTATCTAGCTATCAATATGATCTCCACAGGATGGCAGGACTTATAGCTCTGATACCACTGTAATGGACACCCTTGGATGTCCCAAAAAACTAAACCAAATTGCTGAAAGGAATTATGTCAAACAGTTTGCATTCAACTTCTTAAAACCCCCTATAACTCTGGAAATCAAACGTTTATTTGTTTGTTGTGTTTTATGCATGGAATTGGTATCATACAACATAAAAAAGAAAGAAACTACAATAATATGCAAAGTGGAAATGAACTGCTGCTAATAAAATGTTATTTTCAGAATTCATAAAACCAAATACATGGTAGATTTATCAACTCACTAATTACTTCAGCAGTATTGACATAATACTCCAGCCCATGCTTTCGAACTTGCTGCTACAATACTTTGTCCTTCAATCAGTCCACTACCTTTGTAATACCATTCCCTCAAAGCAGCATAAGCGTCGGACAAGTAGTGAAGAAGATATGAGCAAAATACCAAATTTGCCTGTAGCTAGAAATGCAACTAAACTGCCTGATAATGAAGCCAATAACAAAGAATTCCAAAGGCCAAACCCCAAGGGAATGACGTCTAAAATGTTACAAGAGAGGATAGACGTCCTCAAATGCCAAGAACGGAGCTGCAACTCACACACCAATTTTTTTTCATATTCAACCTGCCTAATGAAGCCACAAATGCTTCCTTTTATTCTATTTCCAAGGGTCCGCTCAACTCATATGGGCAATGTGGGATAAAAGATGAGTAATATATAAAACATATATTAAAATACCCCTTATGTCTCCCTTGGGTACACATCACCATAAAATAAATATTAAAGTAACACTTTAATATTTTACAATTAAATTAGACGTTACTTTAATAAAACTTCAGGCATTAAAATGTATTAGTAATCGGACTCCGAATAATGCAAGTGATAGCTCATCTGAAAGCTCTCACCAAGGAGTACTGAATCCAATCACCAAAATTGACCTGCACTGTGTCCTGCCGACTTACTAAAAATAGTAAGTATGCCTGAAACTGAGTAAATCAACTTCGTTTTGGCCCAAATTGGAAATGACTAGGCCAAAACACTCCAGGATCCCATTAAACCGTTCGTTAGCCCTCAAGACCATGTAGAACAAGGCTAACGCACACACACTTGGTCAACTGCTAAAAGAACGTGAAGGCCAAAAGATGGGATCATTACACTATGTTTTTCAAGTAATCCATCCAGGCACATACAAGACAATATTATTTGGTGTACTTGAATGACCTATCCACTTCTCTCTTAGCTCTACAAAGATCTACCTACACTCACAAGAGACCTTTTGCATAATTGAAGACATTCTCAAAGATCAAGTTGCTGCTATTTAGAATCTCATTGTAAAAAATTGGATTTAATACCCTTTGATGTAATTTCCCCAAGTAAAGATCAAAGGGGGGTATTAGAATTTGTAATCTTTCCTTGGTTGTATTTATTAAATGGGATAAACCAAGGTATCCCTTATGTTGTTTATCCTATAGTCCACATGTGAAGACAAGTCTTTTTTGTAATTCCTTTATTAAGGAAAATAGTTTATTCCTCCTTAAGAGGATTATGACACTTGTTATGCACACACTTATGAATGTGGCAATCATTCACATGGGAGTTACAAATTGTTAGAGTAAATAATTAATATCTAATTATTTATTCTATTGCTTAAGTTTACTTAGGTCATGCATTTATTTAATATTTTATATTTAATGCGTGTTGTGGTTAGTTGTTGACAACACGGGAGTTTGTTCCCTTCTTGTTGTCACACTTATCTTCTACCACCTTCCAGCTTGTTCTACAAGCTTCCATGAGCTCTTTATATTCGGGCTCTCTCTCATTGTATTTACATAACATTGAACATCATAACAACATCATTTCTTATTGTAAATACATTTCTCATTGTGTTTGCATTCATGGTGTCTCTCATGTCCATTTAGGGTTTTTGCCCGTGCTCCATGCTCCTCCCCATCTATGGCTTCTCTTTGACAGGTTTCCCATGCAGGTGATCTTGGCGTCTTCGGAGTTGGCTTTCCTCAACTCCAACATGGTATCAGAGCCTTCCTGTTGCTGCTTCGTTGAAGAAATTTTGAAGCCGTGATTTGGAGTCACAAACCCTAGTTTGTTTGTGTAATTTTTCTTCAAATCAGGGGATCAGCATTTTTTCGGAGCACTTTCAGCCCAAACGGACATCACCATTGGATCCGGAAGGCCGTTTGCAGTCAGGATTCATATAAAACTTGTCATTTTTGGAGACAGGGCAATTTTGGCAATTTTTTGAGGCCTCCAGGAGTCTGCCGTACGGTCGTACGGACGCTGCGACGGATTTTTTTTAAAAATATATATATTTTCGGCCACGCCGCCGCCGGGCCACCACCGCGCCACCTGCGCGCAGCCCGCAGCGGCCGCAGCAGGCAGCGCCGCCCGCGCTCCGCCGCGGCCCGGCCTCCTCCCAGCAGCCGCCCGTCCACCGCCCTCCGCCGGTGGCTCCTCTGCCTCCGCCGCCCCTGCGGCCACCTCCGCCAGTTCTCCGCCCACCGCTCCGAGAGCTCCGCCTGACAACTCTGCGCCACATCTGCAGCCGAGTCAGCCACTGCGGGGGTGACACGTGGCCTGGGCGCCACGTGGCACCTTGCCACGTGGACCCACCACATCACCCCTGCCACGTCAGCACTGCCACGTGGCACTCTTTTTTTGCTGCGACGGCTGACAGGCCGTCAATTTAAATCTCAGGGTTTTCTGACGTCAGCATGACGTCATCCCTATGTCATCATCCTTGCTTGCACTCTCCTTCAAGTTCTCTTTTGGACCTACTTGTGGTTTTTTTGCCATAACTCTTGCATACGGAGGTATTTTTCCGATCCGAAAGAAGCGCCAGAAAGCTGGTTCTGAGACGGAGATTTTGGTGTAGGTATTTTTTGGTTTTGATGCTTTTTTATTGCCTATTTTTTCTATTGAAGTCCGAAGTCCTGTTTTTGACTCCGGCATGCATATCTTTTACATCCCATGTCAATTTTTTGAAAAATTTATATTTTTGGAAAGCTGGTTCTATGTACTTTTCAGAACTGTAGTCTTTTTTCTTTTTTTTTGGCCTCTGCTCTTTCTATCATAGTTTTGGCATTTTTGCTCTATGGTGGATATTTTGAGTGTTTTAGGCCCGAGGATCATTTTCCTGGCATGGTTTGCTTTCTTTTTGGCTGTACTTTCTTTTGGTTTAGCTCTTTTTCATTTTTGATCATTGTAGCTATCCTTTTGAAGCACTTTTCTATTTCGCACTGAGATAAACTGTCACTTTTGTATTTCTGGGAGTCATGAACGTTGTTTTGAGTCAGGTGTACTTGCACTATTTTCATAAAGCACCATGGGGGGGATTATTGTTTGTTGTTTTAGGCATTCTCCCTTTGTCAAGTGAGTGTCCCTTCCACGACATTAGCCCATGCAGAGTCAGTTAGACTGTGTCTTTATCGGTGTCTGTACCTCTTTCCCTCTCTCCTCGTTCTTGGTTCGTTTGGAGGAGATTTTGGCTCACCTTCTCAGTTGCCTGTCATCACACCCCGTCTGCATTAAGGGGGGGTTATGTTGTGTTCTAATGCATCCATGGTTTGATGGTTCGATAGTGTGAACTATGTATTTAGTGGTTGATCCTATATACAAGGCGATTACAGTGGCTGGCTACCTATGCATTTCGGTGAGATGGATCATCTACCATATAGACATGCTCAGTTCGTGCCTTCTTCTTCCATGGAGGTTTCTTCAGATCAGCAGTTTGGCAGATTTGCGACTTCTTCATGCTTCAGTGATGCTGCTTCTTCATGATCACTCTTTGTTCCTGTTTTAGGGGACAATTTCCCTAGTTGGAGACTTCTTCAGCTCTTCACTGGGTTCTTACCTCTTTTTGGGGGAGGGTTTTTCCCATGTGGTTTTCTCTCTTTCCTCGCTTACAGAGGTTGCATTTTCTTGCATTGTACATGGGTACCTAACATGGCCTCGTTGTCGGGACCCATTATGCATTCATCTTTGTTTTGTGAGCTTAAGGCATTTCCCTAAGTTGCACTTAAGGGGGGGTGTTAGAGTAAATAATTAATATCTAATTATTTATTCTATTGCTTAAGTTTACTTAGGTCATGCATTTATTTAATATTTTATATTTAATGCGTGTTGTGGTTAGTTGTTGACAACACGGGAGTTTGTTCCCTTCTTGTTGTCACACTTATCTTCTACCACCTTCTAGCTTGTTCTACAAGCTTCCATGAGCTCTTTATATTCGGGCTCTCTCTCATTGTATTTACATAACATTGAACATCATAACAACATCATTTCTTATTGTAAATACATTTCTCATTGTGTTTGCATTCATGGTGTCTCTCATGTCCGTTTAGGGTTTTTGCCCGTGCTCCATGCTCCTCCCCGTCTATGGCTTCTCTTTGACAGGTTTCCCATGCAGGTGATCTTGGCCTCTTCGGAGTTGGCTTTCCTCAACTCCAACACAAATAACTTCTCTTCTCATCTCTTTATAAGAGATGCTTCTCTCTCATTCTAAAACACACAATCATGATGTAGTTCATATAATGAGCCCTTTTGCTCCACTTATCTCTCTCTCTCTTCATTCTTAGGCATTTGCCTCATTCATATAATTCATAAGGGGTTTTATTTGCTTTCTGCTTTCGAAATCTGTGTCTCCATTATTGTGTTGATCTTGGAAAGCTCTTGTAAATTATGGTAATTATGTTCATCACAAACTATCTTGGATTAATTTATAATTTATAATTTTTTAGTTCATTTCGATTTTATTATTTCTAACACTTTGATTCTCACTCAACATCTGCAAATGCAAGGGGGAAAGTTAGATTGAATTGTCGACCCTTTCATTATCAAATGAGGTTACATTTATAGTTTACTATCATTTTTTAATTCTGGTAGAGCAACAATCATACAAATTTTATATATATATATCATGATACAAGAACATGGTATCTCTTTTGCTAACAATTATGAATCTTTGATATTCCTGAAAATGCTCGATGACTATTCTTCTTCATGTGATCTCAGAAATTTTTGTAGAAAATGGTTTATTCTTCATCTTCTATTATTTCATGCAAAACCCATGTATTTCATATTCCAATGGTCATTTCATTTTTGAATTCCCATCATTGATCTCAAATTGACAATTGAGATTAAAATGTTATGACTTCCTTCATAACTTCATCTATAGGTCCCTCCATATACACGTGTCTTCTTGTCACTTCATCACATAAATTAACAAACGAGTGTCTTTATATAGCAACATTACAACCTTCATAGATCTTCTTTGATCTAACACCTAAAGGCATCTAACTTTTTGTTTAATATTTTGAATGGGATTTAATGTAATAGGTTAGCATCTGACTTTCAACTAGTGAATAACATGCGTTCTTTCATTCAATTGACTTTTTAACTTTGTCATGTATACGTGCAGATAAAATATTAACCATCAATTTTATTTTCAAAAGGAGTCATATCACCTTTGACTTGTTTCCTTCACCATTTCTACATTTTGAACGTCCATTCTATATTGAATCTAGTTGATCTTGCCTCTGACTTGTTTTCACAATCTATATACCAATCTTTAGTCTCAGTCTTCAATGTTTCTCTACTGTATTTTCTTTGTATATGCCCATAATATCTTTATCCTACCTACATCAATACCTTTAATGGAACACTTGATCATAGAGTTAGGTTTTCTCATAAATTTGTCGGAATTCATTCATGAAGAATTGCTTCTCAACATGCATCTTTGCCTTCAACATTATTAAAAACAAGACAATATGAATTAACAGAATATCCAAGCCTTCTTCTCGCTGGGATAATGCATAATAAGCCCTCCAAGCATTAATCACCTAGCTTTGGACTAATGCATTGCTTACATGATTTCCCGCATTAGGTTGGCTCAAAGAAATGATGAGAAGAAAGATCATCCTATAGGAAAACTAGACTTAGAATTGACATCACTTTGAATCAACCCTATTCCTAAAAGTTTGAAAAATATAGGAGACTAAAATCATGGCAACATACTCTTGATGGGAAAACTAGCACATATAATTTTTACTTTGTTGATGGATTAAAACATAATCAATTGAGTGTTGGAAAGTTGGCTGATAAGGGATACTAGTTACAGTTCATAGAAAAGACATGCACTATTAAGGACAAAGATGGTAAGATGATTGGGACTGGTACAAGATCGAGGGGTAATATTTTTTAGTTGAACCCTACAAAGATGACATGTTTGGTTGCAAAAAATGATAATAGTTGGTTATGGCATAGAAGGTTTTGTCGTATAAATTTTGATAATATTTTGAAGGCAAGTAGTACATTTGTTGTTAGAGATTTACCAAAAATTGTGAAGCATATTAATGTTGTGTGCAAGGAATATTTTATGAATAAGCCAAAGAAATTCTCCTTTCCTAGCAATAAATTTAATATAACAACAAAATTGAAGATTGTTCATACATATCTAAGTGGTCCCACAAAGACAAAAGGATTCAATGGTGAAGGTACTTCGTGGTTATTGTTGATGAGTTTACTAGGATAATGCAGGTAGCTTTCCTTAAAGAAAAGTTAGAAGCATTTGAGAAGTTTAAGTTGTTTAAGAATAGAGTTGAGAATGAGTCTAGATTGAAGATTAAATATTTAATATCTCATAGACTTGGAGTATTTACCTTGAATAAGTTTAACACTTTTTGTGAAGTGAATGGAATTAAGAGACAACTATCAACTCCTAAGACTCTTGAGCATAATGAAATTGTCAAGAGAAGAAATAGGTTTCTAACAGAAGCAACAAGAGCTATGATGTTTGAGAATGATGTATCAAAGACATTTTGGAGAGAAGCAGTTAATACAACAATATATGCAATGAACAAAGTGCATATCAAAAAAGGTACAAACAAGACACCTTATGAACTATGGTTTGGACATGCACCATTAGTAAAATATTTCATAATTTTTGGAAGAAAATGTTACATCAAGAGAGATGATGACATTGGTAAGTTTGATGCAAGAAGAGATTAAGGTATGTTCCTTGGTTATTCATTGAAAATCAAAGCTTCTGGATGTTTTGATAAGAAAACTAAGGCTATTGTTGAGAGCACAAATATAAAATTGGATTACAAGTTTGGAGTTAAAGAAAGAATGCTTGATTATAATTTTGATGATGAAGGAGCTAATCCTAAGCTGATCCAAGAAAATATTGAAACTTTTTAGGAGACTAACAATGATTTATAGAATGACATTCAAGTTGTGGAACAAAGAGAAGAACCAAGATCTGAACCTAGAGAAGAAGTACGAATTGAGTCAGTAAGACCAACACCAAACAAGAATTTGATAAAGAATCACCCTGTTGATCAAATTATTGGAAGCAAAGACAAAGGAGTTATGATAAGAAACAAATTTCATGAAAATTATGTTTGGTTTCTCAAGTTGAACCAAAGAGTGCAAATGAAGCGTTCATGGATGATCATTGGATTCAAACAATGAAGGAAGAACTGGATCAAATTGTGAAGAATGAAACATGTGAATTGGCCCCTAGACCTAAAGATAAGAATGTAAACTAAGTGGGTTTTCAAAAATAAGATGAATGAACAAGGTGAGTTTGCGAGAAACAAAGCAATATTGGTATGTAAAGGATATTCACAACAAGAAGGTGTAGACTATGGAGAGACATTTGCACCTGTTGCCACAATTGAAGCAGTAAGAATGTTCTTGGCTTACGCAAAAAATAAGAAGTTCAAAGTGTATCAGATGGATGTGAAGTCAAAATTTCTAAATGGAGAACTTTAATAAGTCTATATTGAGCAAACTGAAGGATTTTCTTTGATAGGAAAGGAGACATGGTATGCAATTTGAAGAAAGCATTGAATGGACTAAAGCAAGGACCTAGAACCTGGTATGTGAGGTTGGAAATTTTTTTTGCAAATTTGGGATTTATGAAAGATAATATAGGTAACTTATACTTGAAAGAAGTTGAGAATGACTTGTTGGTTATTGTGATATCTATGGATGACATAATATTTGGAGGTAATGATGAAGCAAGTAACAAGTTTGCTGATGAAATGAAGAATGAATTTGAGATGAGCATGATTAGTGAGATTAAATATTTCTTAGGTTTATAGATTATGCAAAACAATGATGGTATCTTCATATTAAAAACTAGGCATTTGAAAGACTTTTTGAAGAGATTTGGCTTGGAAAGTTGTAGGCCTATTGGTACACCTATGATAACTGGTCACAAGCTATCTAGCAAAGATGAGACACCTATAATTGAGTAGAAGAAATATAGATCTGTGATTGGAGGTTTACAATATTTGAATCACACAAGACCATGTATAGAAAATGTAGTTAGTATAATAGCAAGATTTCAAGTAGACCCTAAGGAATCACACTATGCAACAATAAAAAGAATATTCAAATATTTGAAGGGTACGCCTACTTGTGGGTTGTGGTATGATAGATCAAATGAATTTACTCTATGTCCATATGCTAATACAAATTGGGCAAGTAGTATGGATGATAGAAATAGTACAAGTGGTGGATCATTTTTCCTTGGAGGAATATTGGTTTCTTGGATAAGCAAGAAACAAGATTGTATTTCACAACAACAAAAGTAGAGTAATGTAGCAACAACAAACAATTGCAATTAGATCATGTGGATGAAATAGATGTTGAAAGGATATTGTGATAGAGTTTTTAGAACATGTTATCATAGATTGTGATAACACAAGTACAATAAATATATCTACAAATCCTTTGTTACATTCTAAGATAAAGCATATATCTATTAAGTATCATATTTTGAGAGAGAAAGTTGCAAAGAAAGAAATAATATTGAAGTATGTTAGTACAAAGGAACAGATTGCAAATATATTTACTAAGCCTTTGCCTAAGGATACATTTGAGTATTTGTGTGGTATTGTAATGTCCCCTATCCAATGGGTTGGAATATCAGGGAAACATTCTCAAAACTTTGAACAAAAGACTTCTTTTTAATAGATATAAGTAATATATGCTATTCACACTGATCATATGCACAAAATATCATTGGCAATAAACTTGTGTAATGATTAAAGCTTCTCGATCAATGGATGTGATGTCACCCATATTAAGAGTTGAGTTTTATCTAAGATCTTTCACCCCTATATTTAAGTTAGGCTTTGTAAGATTAAGTTCATGTAAATATGGTTCCAATAAATAATATCTATAGTGATCTGATATGTGAAGCTATTTTGTAAGAGTAAATTTGTTATGATAGCCCTAAATACTTTCGGGGTTGGCCTAATTTTCTTGTGTTGTCTCTAATTCTAATAATTTCAATTATAATGTCTTCTAAAATGATTATGATGTCTCTGATCTTGTGTTTTATAATTGCATAGATATTAAAAGATTAAATGGAGTAGTCCTTCAAAATGTAGCTATAGATATCGGTTGGTATGGTTGAATCTATTAACTCTTCCATATATGTATCTTCTTGATATGATATACAGCTTCAATCATGTTATATCTTGTACTTTTGCTAAGTGGATTTATACCGGTATAAGGTTGTAGGCATCATTTTTCATATTCAGACTATCCATAACAATTAAGTATGATATGAATTTATCTTTGGTGTTTTGGTTTGCTTCTTATATTTGTTATTCAGCCTTACAAATAACCTTCATAAATCTCTAGTGACACTGTTCAATATTTGTCTTGTATATATATTGACTCTCATATACTTCCTATGAATGTTTGCTTGTATAATATCATGAGTGCAATGTAATATTGAATGTGTTATTCCAACATAGCTACAACAAATAATCACAAGTATTTAATTATAATATCTTATGATCATTGTGTATTAATTCCACTATCTATTCTTTCTAATCCTCTTATCTACAAAATGCAAAATGGGTCAACATTAATTGCTTCTATGATACCTATTGTAATCTATTATGTATTTTCCACATATAAAGTTGTGAATGCTCCCCTTATCAATTATTCATTGTCTTCTCCAAGATGTTCCATTGACTTGTCGTTGAATATCCTTATCCTTTCCCTCTTAGTGTCGATGAATTTGTTCCTATTCATATCTTCTAGAATGGTTATTTGTGTCTATCTAAAATCAAATTGCATGTATGGTCTCTACAACTCTTCATAACCGGTCTCTTGTTTGTTATGTAACTATCTAAAATTAGGGCATTAACTTTCCACATAAGATATCAGTGAGTAATCTCTTATTCATCAATTGATATGTCAAACTCAATCACCCTCCCTTCTAAACAATTATCATCTCTGTTTCTAATTTTTATAGCCATGTTTGATGATTTCTTGGGCAGTAGACCTGTATTCTACATTCTCAATGATATTAGATTCATAACCATAATATTGTTAAATTCACAATACAGTATGTTTCTATATTTAATATTAGTTATAGATTCATTAATTTATGATTAGTTATTATTTATTTTTATATATAAATATTTTTAATATTTTCTTGTTTTATAAAAAATCTTATCATTTACTTTCTCATTTAGTATTTTATGATTTATTATTTTAATTTATTACTATTACATAGATAACAGTATATAGATTATATCTCAATAATATAAATTATATTATATTATATTATCAATATTTTAATTATTAATTTATTTTAATTATTAGATTCTATTAGGGAGGGGACATGATAGGTATGCTTGAGGTTATGCCCTTGCCTACCTCAAAGTGATGATGTAGAGACTACATCAGTCTAGTGGTACAGAGCACTGCTATTTATTTGGACTGAATGTTGATGCTTCCTTTATGGGGGAGTCTCTATGATTGAGTAGATTCATGAAGGACTCTTGGTAGCTAGTATTAAATAGTATCTTTGGACACTTGAGATGGTTAAAGACATTGAGTTATTGATTAACATAATGATACCTTTGTCATTGATGTCAACGAGGGAGATGATCACATGGAAAACAACTTCTAATATTATGGGGGAGATGTGCAATAATGAGATATGTATTGAAGGAAGACAATCACATAGAATGGAGAAGCACATTAAGTTATAATAATGGGGAGAAGTGTGAACAATTGATGTCCATCCATGTAAGCACGAGGAATCATTGATGGAGAGTTGTTCTTGTGAGTTTCAGATTTGATTGATGAAGATGATTTGAAAAGATGAGAGCAGCCAAAAAAAAAAGTCATCTAAGTTACTATCAATGAAAAGGGGGAGATTGTTAGCATGAATGTTGATGATATTCTTATTGTGGAGTATTCTAGCATTGTTGGAGTAGTTGAAAGTCAGTTAGCGTGAATGTGTGTTCCATTCATGACTATGTTTTCAATTGATGTCAACATATTATGAAGAATAACCGAGTAGCATACAGAGAACAAGGTCATACAATTGATTATTGATGATGAGGTCAAGCACAGTCGAGGATATGTTCTAAAGTGTACCCTAATGACATGGACAAGTGTGTGTATAGGAAATCGAAGACATGTGATAATTATTTGTGATTTACATAAGACTGTGTGTAGACAGAATATCTAAGAAGTGGTTTTTCATGTTTAGAGTGTATCTCCTAACAAGGTTAGAATCATGATGAGCAAAGTTAGACAGTGACAAAAGATAACCTGATGATAATATCAATGAGTGTTCGAGGTCTAAGGTCACACATGTGAAAAGTTGTGAAGACTGTGAGATGGTGGTGTTTTGTAATTATGAAAAGATGTACTTAATTAAAATATCTTAATGAAATCCTATTATAATTAATTAGGAAAGCCTCAAGGATGACTTAATGAATTATTTTGGGGACATGGTATAAAGGAAAGCCATTTTCCTTGTGATTAAGTGTGTAATGTATGAGTTGTAAGTGAACTTGTATTGGATTTGTAAAGATTGGTAAATGTGAGTAAGCGATTAAAGGGGTCATTGTGATGTGAAGTTGGAGATCTGGTATTGAGATCTGAAATCTATTTGGTGTAGTATTGGCATAGTAAGAGGATTGAGTAGAGTTCAAGTTGCTAAGATTGATTGCATTTTTATTTTTCTAAAAGGAATAATACAGAGGCCAATTGGACAGTGAGTTTAGTGGTCTTGCCCCTGAAGTCGTTTGGATAGTGGGTCCATCTACCCTCTACACAACTCCTAATAGGTTTGGAATAGGGATTCGAAGTCTCCTAACAGGGACTGATATTTACTGAATGTATTTCATTGGATCCTAAAAATGTTCATCCTCTTATAAGGAAATTATGTATTAGTACATCATTTTGTGGGTACCATCACCACTAGAGTTTTCCCTCTGATCAAGGGTTTCCCTAGTTAACATAAATAGCACTATTGTGTATGTGTATCTTCTTATGGTTGTTGATTATATTGATCACATGTTTAAGGTTTAATAAGGTTGATAAAAAGTTGTGTTGATTTGATAACTGATTCACCCCTCCCCCCCTAGTTATCTTGGTGGACTTTACTTTCTAACAGGCTTGACATTAATCACAACATAACAACTGATATGACTCTTTTACATACAATAGCAACACTCTCAAATATATTATTATTTGGAGTTGACAATTTCCCCCTTTTGCATTGATGGAAACACATAAACATAAGATTTTACACTACAAAAAATTTCACGTAAGATAATCAAATGTATGCATTGACAACAATACAAATTTTTAGCTCTCTAACTTTATTTTGGTTCTCTACAATAGATTATAATCATTAGGTTCACTCGGTCTGTGTCTTCGGCAACTTCATCTTCACATTTCTCAATTTCTCAATTTCTCCCCCTTAGGGAATACTTTATTCTTCAGCAACAACTTCATCAACATGTATCTCCCCTTTGACAATAATCTTCATTCTACTTCATAGTATATCACTCTCCCTTTAGTCATTCTCTCCTATATGTACTTCTCTCCCCCTTCAACAACAATACCAAAGGTAAATATAAGTTCTAATTTAAAACTTATAAAACCTTGTAGTAATACTTTGTACCTTGCATGTACTTTTTACATCGGTTTCATTATAATCACTTTCACATCTTCAGGAAATATCCCTAAAGAGTGAAGTCTTGTATCAATTGCACAAAGATATATTTGATCATCCATGAATTGATGCACCTTGAATCTTTACTTTGTGAATCTTAGATAGGGGAAGCACCCTAGCTTATGCCTTAGATACTCAAAATCATCCTTAAACAATGGCTTGGTAAGCATGTCTGCAATTTGTTCTTTAGATTTCACATATTCAAGCTTCACTTGCTTCTATTGCATTTGCTCTCTCAAATAATGATACTTGATAGATATATGCTTGGTTTTTGCATGCATCACTAGATTCTTTGATATGTTTATTGCACTAGTATTATCACAATAAATAGTAATAGGCTCAGTTACCTCCTCTTACATTCCTTCCAATAGTTACTTAATTCAAACAATATAAGAAAAAATGATTGTAGTGGCAACATACTCAACTTCAACAGTAGATTGTGAAATGTAGTTATGTTTCTTTCTTAACCATGTAATCAATCTCTCTCCTAAGAAAAAAGCTCTACCACTTGTATCTTTTATCATCCACATTATCGACCCAATCAAAATCAGCGTAGAATTAGGTGTAAAGACACCATATTGTTTGTACTACAATCCAAAGTCTTCAATTCCTTTCAAATTTCTAAATATTCATTTTACAACAGTCATATGGGTTTCCTTATGATTAGAATAAAACCTTGCAATAATTCTAATTTCCTTGCAACAACTCCAATTGCATGTGCAGTATCCAGTTAGATCTATTGTGTACAACATACTATAATTTCTAATCATTAATCTATATTGTGTTTCATTTATCTCAACAATAGTGTCTTTCTTAGATAATTTGCACCCAGTCACTATAGGTGTATCAACTAGCCTTGACTCTTCCATTCCAAATGTTTTTGGTATTTCCTTCACATACTTAGATTGGGTCACATAAATACCATCTTTTGTTTGATGAACTTGTACTCCAATGAAAAATGATCTCACTAAACATAGAAATTTCAAATTCCTTGGTCATTTGATCAACAAATGACTTGCATGACAAATCATTACCACCAAATATTATATCATCCACAAAAAATGTAACAATCAATATCATGTTTTTAGCTTCAATCTTCACATCTAGATTATTGCTTTCACTTGTCCTGACAAATCCAATCTAAATCAAATATGAATGTAACCTTTCATACTAGGCTCTTAGTGCTTGCTTTAGTCCATACAAATTTTTGTTCTATTTGCAAACTAGGTGTCTTTGATCAGGTTCAACAACTCCTTCAGGTTGTTCTATGTAGACCTCCAAGTATCCCATTCAAAAATGTTGACTTAACATCCATTTGATACACTTTTAATTTATTGTAGGTAACATAAGCCAACAAAGTTATGACTCCTTCCAATCTTGCACCAGGGGCAAACATCTCACCATAGTCAATTCCTTCTTCTTGGGCATAACCTTTGCAAACTAATCATATCTTGTTCCTCACAGCGTTACCATTTGCATTAAATTTGTTTACAAAAATCCACTTTGTTCTAATCACATTGTTATCAACTGATCTTAGTACTAGTGTCCATGTATTGTTATTCTCAATCTAATTAATCTCTTCATTCATAACATTAATCCAGTCGTCATTGTCAAGTGCAATATTCATAGTTCTTGGTTCAAACTCAACAATTAAACATGTAATGTCTTTCAACTTACTTTTTGTCATAACTCTATCACTTTTATATCCAATGATTTGTTTAGTCAAATGATTCCTTCTCACATACTTTGTTAGCATAGGTTCAATTCTTTAATTACCAACATTATCTTCACTCGATTGGGGCTCAACATCCTAATCAAGTTATTTTGTCTGTAACCCGGGTATTGCAGGCTGACACTCAGTGACTCTTTATTGTTGTTCAATCATTATGTTAGGAAGATCTTCATAGACATAGACAAACTTTTTGTAATCATCTAGTTCCTTTTTTTCTTTCCTCATTGTTCTTATCTGCAAACTCATCAATTCTTACATCTTCACTTTCAATCATTGTGTTACTAGCCTTTTTCAAACATTATAAGCCTTGCTTTTCGAAGAATAACCAAGGAAAATATCTTCATCACCTTTAGAATCAAAATTTTCATTCCTTTCATCTTTATGAATACAACATCTCTTTCCAAATATCATGAGATAACTCACATTAGGTGTATAAACATGCCAAAGTTCATAAGGTGTTTTGTTTGTTCCTTTCTTCAGTTGAACTCAGTTGAGAGTGTAGACTATGGTTCTAATGACTTCTCTCCAAAATATTTGAGCAATTCATTTTTCAATCAACATTGTTCTTGCATAGTCAATAATTGATATGTTCCTTCTTTCAGCAATTCCATTCTATTATGGTGTCCTCAGTGCTGCCAACTGTCTCTTAGTACCATGCTCATCGCAAAAGTTAGTAAAATCAATGTACATAAACTCACCGCTGCTATAATATCTTAAAAATTTCAATTGTTTACTAATCTCTTTTTCCACTCTTGTTTTATACCATTTGAACATATCAAAAGCACATGACTTTAACTTCATGAACATGATTGTCATCATCTTAGAATAGTCATCAACAAACTATATGAAATATATGTCACCGTAATAGCTTTCTACTCTCATTGCTCCACACAAATCAATATGCACTAATTCAATAATATCATTAGATGTATGTGTCTTACTTGAAAAACTTGACTTGGTCATCTCATCAAGATGATATTGTTTGCACATAACATTCTTAGTTTTATGCAAATTTGGTAAGCCTCTAACTCTTCTCTTACTGACCTTAACCAAATTTGCAAAATCGACATGACATAACCTTTTGTTCCATAACCATACATATTCAACTTGTGCAAACAAGCTTTTATCAATTGTAGGATCAAGATGAAATAAATTACCTTTAGTTTTTTCTCCAATGCTAATCAAATTTTCATTACCATCATAAATCTGGACTTTCTTGTCCCAAAATTCTAGCTTGTGACCTATATTATTCAACAAAGAAACACTCAACATATTGAATCTTAGTCCTTGCACCCAATATGCATCATTGCATTTGATCTTGTCATTTAAAATTAAGAAACCTTCACCTTTTATTGGACATGGATTGTCATTCCCTAATTTAACAGTTCTGCCATCACATTCCTCAAATTTATCAAACTTATTAAGATCTCTAGTCATATGTGTTGGAAATATAAGATGAGTAATTGAGAGGGGAGGGGTGAAACAATTACCACTAAAATAAATCCCATATCCCTTGGATGTCAATACATAACATAAACTTCACTAAAATTATTGATGCTCAGTTAATACACAAACACTCAATCTACAGTAGTAAATTTTGTAAATCGATAAATGAAAATCTTAAGATATTATTTGTGATTAATCTTACTTAAATTAGTTTCATACACATAAAATAAATAACATGAACATAAGTGACACAAAGATTTAACGTAGAAACCCAATTTGGGAAAAACCACAAATTACAACAAGTTACTGATTTTCACTCTTCTAAAGTGAGCCCTATTAGGAGCCAACCCTATTAAAGGTTACAAAACACATTGTTAAGTGTGACCCTATTAGAGGATTTAATCACCCTTTTAGGAGTGGCCTTGTTATAGGTCTTTAGACACTTCAATCTAGAAATGCCTCCTTGTTAGAGGATTTACAAATAACTACTAAGCCAACTTTGTAGAGAGAGCTAGATCACTACTACAATGGTTAGAGAGTAACAATGAGATGACATGATTTCTAATGCAACTAAATTGCTAATTACAGATCTCAATTTTGGCTTGTATACTCTATCCTTTCTTATCGAATGTATCTTTGTAGCTCAACAATGATATTATGCTTATCCTTCTAATTCACTTCCTTTAAGCATCTTCAAATCTTCTATTGCTTACACACATTCAATTCTCAACTTGTCTTTATATTTATATCTTACACATTGTCAAGTCAGCTTGAATACAACTTAGAATACTTAATATTCATCTCCTCAGTCAGCTAGAACCAACAAATAGATAAGTTGAACTCAATATGCCAAAACACAAGAAAATTTTCCAAGTTTAGAAGAGGATTTAATCTCTTCTGGACTTGGAAAATTTTGGAATGCTTGGTAGACATAGGAAACTATCTTCATCTCCTACGTGAGCTAGACATACACTGACTAGCAATGATATGACATTTTGTGTAACATCAAAGACAATACACAATTAACCAATTATTTTCAACAATATGATGTGAGAATCCACTATCAATGATCCTTTTATCATTGTCACTAATATGTGAAATAGGTTCTTTTTCATCCTCATACCTTTCCTCATTGGGCTCTTCTTTAACAACAACATACACCACTTCTACTCCATCTTTCTCATCTTTAGTATCTAAGTCGGTGTGCTCTTCCTCAACAATGTAGCATGATTTGTTCCCTTTTTCCTTGTAGTCTTTATTTTTTCTATACTTATGACCCTAATTATCATTTTTGTCTTTCTTGTCATCCATCTACTTGTTAGGACATTTTGCACCAAAGTGACCAACTTCATTACATCTGAAACATATCAGAGGTAATTTACCTTTACCTCTCGGTAACCTCCTTCTAGAAAATGCTTCAATTTCATCTATGTCATCTCCTATTCTCACTCACTTACATCTTTATTTCTCTTTTTGTTCTTTGAACTACCAATGGTTAGTGAATTCTTACAAGCATTCCCAAGTGTAACCACACTATTATGAAAGTTGCTTAATTTAGACAAAGTCAACCAACCAACTAAACCATCAAGTGTAAGATTATTACCAATCATAGCTTTGACTTCTTGAATTGTAGAAACTTTTATAGCATAGACATGTAAGAGAGTTTTGAGAACCTTACTTACAAACTTCAACATCACTGGTAACTCCTCCAACATCTTTGATTGCACTTACAACTTCCTTGACTCGGTTCACATAATGCTCATCATTATCACCTTCCTTTATTCTCGTGTCATCATATTTTCCTCTTAGACTTTTTGCTCTTTCTCTTAGCACATTCTCATCTTCACCATGTACAAGTGCCAACTTGTCCCACATTTCTTTTGCATTAGTACAATACTTGATATCATCAAAATTGACATCATTCAAGGTAGATGCAATCTCAATCAATTATATCCATTTATCCAATGGGCCTTTCAAATAATTCAATACCAATTCAAACTTTCACAAACTTTAACAATAATAGTTTGGTAACCACATTCAACATCTCATATCAAACTTATGTCAACTTTACTTCAAATTGCTATCTCACTGTTCTTTACTTACCAAGTATCAGAGTATTAACTTAGCTTGTACCAAGTTGCAACATTAAGTAAATAACATAAAAATAACTTTGTAAAACATAAGCATTCACACATTTTGACACATATATTTATCATGGAAACCCTATAAAGGGAAAAACCACCTAGGAACTTCACTCTTCTGAAGTAAGATCTACTAGGAGCCAATCTTGTTAAAGATTTACATGTACATTTTTACTGTGACCTCATTAGAGAATTTTAACCAAATATCATCTAGAACTTATCACTCCCTGCCATACTAAAGAGTGACATGCTCAAAATGACTTATAAACATCACTAATCAATGTTACCATATAGAATTTCAAAGACTTGTTAGGTCCACTTGGTTAAGAGATTTTATCTTATACTGGTAAGAAAGTAACAGTTAAATGATTTGCTAGGTTTGACACTACCTTGTTTTTTTAGATCTCTGCTTCACTTAATTTCTACCTTCTAATATCTTTTTGGCTAATTCATACACTTCCTCTTTCACTTTAGCACTTCCCTTGCTTGATCTTTCTTCCTCTCCTCTTCTCGGTTCACCTTGTTCTTCCTTTTCCTTCTTCACCTTCAATAATTTACACTTTATTGACATCTATCATCAATAATCAATAACCAAAAATAGTTCCAATCATCTCCTTAAATAGCTAACTTCTTCCTTCTATATTTTGCTACTTAATTATAGTCATAGATCTCAAATTCATTACATCTTGTCATTCGGTCTATACTACTTCACATTAAAATTCATGCTGATTTTAAAAATGGACAATCTTCTTCATACAATCATCTTTGAATTATTCTAGTCATTGATCTCATAAAAAAATTCATCCTTATCCTTTATACTTCTCAAAAATTCTCAAATTTCATCATTTGTCAACTGCAAATTGATCTTTTCTTTTGTTCTTCACTCGGTGAACATTGCAACTAGGCTCAGGTAATACATCACTCAGTTAGAATTGAACTTTAATTATGTTTTTCTAGGTGCTCTGATGTAGGAGCATCGAGTGTGGATTTGGTGGAGTTATGATTTTCATGGTTAGGGATGTGTTGGAGACACATTGGGGAACCTTTCCTCATGATTTCATAGGATGGATTGAGTTGAAGTTTGAACTGTTTTTACCTTGCTATTGGAGCTGCGTTTTCTGGTTTCTAGGTGCCTATTGCAGGCCATGTAACTAATTTTTTGAAATGAATGAGAGGATGAAAATTTTAGAGATTGAAGAGGACCTAGAGTACTATCTCTGGTTAAAGGTGCAAGTTCTAATTCTTTATAAGTTGAGAGATATGGTGATTCTCCTGGAGTATTGATTTTTGGCAGTTTGCACGATAGATTTCTATGCATGACTTTTAGGATGGATGCGCAGATATCCTTGATGAATCAACCTTTGTGCATTTTAGGGGTTGTAGAGGGCCTAAATTAATACCTTCAATTCAAAGCATGAGTTCTAATTCAATTGGAAATAGGAGATATAACAATTTTGCTTGGGTATCAATTTTTGATATTTAATTGCTGTTGGAGGCTGACTTGTGGCTCTTCAAGTATTTAATGTTAGGTTTATTTAATTTGTAATTTCTAGGCCAACTTGTGGCTTAGTTGGGTATAATTAGGGGATTCTTGTGGAGTCTTTTATTCATTGATTCATGGAGTGATTCATTCATTTAGAGGAGGAGTGAGTGTGGGAGCAGCTGAAGGGTGAGTTTTCCTGAGTCTATGGATAGAGCACTGAATGTAAGGTAGTTTACAATAGGATTGTGGTGAAGTTGTGAGTGTGTGGATAGAGCCTTGAATGTGAAGCAGTTTATGCTTGGATCTTGGATAAAGTTGGAGCAAAGCTAGGGTTGTAGCTAGAAAACAAGAAGATTGCTTGGTGGGCTTGTGAGCATAAGTTGAGATTTCTTTGGTGGTTTCTTCCAGATTGATGTTATGTTACAAATTTGGGCTAGCTGGGATAGTGTTTAGATTGGATCTTGAGGGATCTTGCAAAACTATTATTTGCTTTGTATTTGGTTGTAACTGGGAAGGCCTTACAACCTGACACATTACATGTAATCAGTTATATTTTATGAATAAATTATTGTAATTTGGCATCAGATCTTGCATTGTTGCTTCTTGTTGTTTTGTTTCTGCTATGTGGTTATTTGCTGGGGGCTAGGACATCTCCTTTGGGGATTTCTCTTGCCTTGCATTGCATCACGCTTGGTGACAACTATAATCATTCAATTAATACTATAGTTATTTCATTGACTCAACAATGAACTTAATCCCAACATAAAATGATTATAAAATAATCAAACCAACATTATACTGTTATAGTCCAATTCATTCAAGTACTAACTAAATACCAATACTTATCAACTCTGTTATCATCATACTTTCTTCAAATCCTCTTCATCAATCAAAGGATGTGGTACTCTATCGAATTAGCATAATGTCTAACTAACTAAGGGTTGACATGAATGACAACATCATGACTAATATGACTCTTTTACATGCAATAATAACATTCTTAGTTATATTATCAATTGGGGATAACACCTTTTCCCAAGTCTTTCTGCATTCCTCCTGAGCTTTTCATGGCATGTCTACTCCTCTCTTTGGGAATAGGTTGATCTAGGTCAACCCCTTCCCTAGTAATTATGGGGCTCAAGGCTTGAAAGGTCTCAAAAATTAATTTGTTAAGTCTCACTCTCCAGTCGACTCGTGTTTTTTTACAGCCCAAAAACTAGTGAACAAGGAGGCTTGGAAGCTTCATTTTGGATCCTACACTTTCATATCTCACTTATATGCAAGATACACCCAAACTTTGCATTTAAGGAGTTTAAGGATTCATTAAAGCATTAAAGAAAAGGAGATTTCATCAAGCATTGAAGGATTCTTTGTGAACATTTCATCTTCAAGATCTATCATATTGTTGGCCATTAAGGGAGGAAATCTACATTAAGGCATTTATCATATTCTTCATTGATGCACATCCTGTTGGAAATTTGTTCAACAATCCCCTTGGGATTCGTGACAAGGGCTTAACTGCCTCCTATGTACTATAAGTTGAGTGGTTGTATTGGGCATTGATAGAGCAGTCTTTTGGTACAATGGCAACCCCACTCTAACAAGTGGTATCAGAGCTTGGTCATAGGTTCAAATCCTCAGACCCTCGAGTAACATCGAGGGGGAGATTGTTAGAAATTTTTTTAGCACTCCTCTCGAGATTCGTGACAAGGGCTTATCCACCTTCTCTATACTATAAGTTAAGTGGTTGGATTAGGCATTGATAGATCGATCTTTTGGTGGAATGACAACCCTACTCTAACACATCCATGGCTCCATGATGTGGTTATGGTAGATCCATTGCAACTTGTGGAGATATCCTACATTCACATATTGAATTCAACATCTACAACATCAACAAGGAAAAATCCTTTTTGATAAGGGTTTTTACAAGAAAAGTGAATATATACATTTATCTTGTTGTAGTCACTTACATTTACATTTCTCAAATTTCTCAATCTAGGGCTTGACCAAGGAAAACCCTCACCCCCTTTACTCTTTGTGGACATGAGCAAGATAAAAAAATTGTGATTGTAGATTTGAAAATAACTTTCTGAAATCTTTTTGAAGAACTTGGGTCGACTTTCTTAAAGTGCCCCAAAAACATGGTGACCTCACAAAAACTATTCTAGAATAATTACAACAGGTCAACTTGTTCTCTGCCCCTTAGTCGAAAAATTAATTTTTGATTAATTTTTGGGGTTTTTCATTGTGTTTAGAGACCCACAATCACATTTTCTATTACACATCTAGATTCACACTTTTCAGAGATAAAACACAACTTCCTTTACACATTTCAAGGTGAGTCTTCTATCTTTCATTTCCCTTCATAATTTTAGATTGGTTTTGTATCTTAGTTTGGCTAATTTTATACACTTTATATCTAGATCTACATTTGTTAATCGATTAGTCCAAATTTATATACACATTATCATACATGGGCCAAAGACTATATTTCCTTATATTATATTGCTTTCTACAATTTAAATTTAGTGCTAACATCCCTCTCATTTTGGATCTTTGCTAATCTAATTTGGATTCAAAAGGGAATCATATTTGGGGATTATTTCTTTCCCTACACACACATATATTTGAATGGCTCAGTGTTTAAAATGTGGAGGCCTACATCCTATAAATGTGCTTCCATTTTTCCACTAAACACTCACAACCAAGGAGAATCATCACAAACACTTATTGAATGATTAAAATTTGAAGTTTATCACTTAACCTCAAAAAATAATACTTGACATTGTATATACATTCATGAGCACATCCAATCAATGTAAAATTCAAATGGAAACAATGTTAGCTAAACCATGGGAAGTAGTAGATTCAAAAGAAGAGTAATGCACATAATGCATGACATTTGAACAATTGATACATTAAAATACAAATGCATGCATTCAATGTCAACTTGACAATACATACACCTAATGTTAGCTCTAAGTCCTCAGTATCAACTAAACAATGCATACATTAATGTCAATCTAATTATGGATACAATTACTTCAGTGAGACAATGTAGTCAAATGAGTGTCAAACAAATCAATGACAATTTAAGAATGCACATAGATAATGTAAGCTTAGCAAAGGAGGTTGGTAGAATCATTTGTAGGTGCTGAAGTTTTTAGAAAAATTATACGTGGAAGAAAATGATAAACACAAAGAAACCCCCAATATTTAAAGCAAAAAATAGAAAAACAAAATGAAGATTCAGAAAAAACCATAGTTCACCAAGTAATGATTAAATCGACAACATAGACTATTTATTTACGATTTTCTCTAATTATTTCTCTCTATCACATTACATGCAATGATTTCAAGCTAAAACAATTAAAACATATAACTATCAGTATAATAAAATCATTACAAACAACAAATTAAAATGATTACAAACCCCTAAATGTAAACACCAAATGAAGAATCTATCGAGATTCTTTAAAACAACAAGACAAAGTAATAGGTGAATCAACTCTTTATAATATTCCTTTACTATTTCCTCTATTTTTTTTTAACTCATGCACATTATGTGCATTGATTTGAAGCTTAAACGTTTGAAACCCACAACTTTCAGGGCAATAAATTGTTACAAGCACATATTTATTGATTAACAATAGGGAGACAAAGGTTTTCCAGAGCCCATAGAAGCCTAAGTTTCAAACAAAAAATGGAAGAAAGTGTCAAGTAAATGAACAATGGCTATTTATGTCCCATTTCCTCTAATTATTTATTTTTATGACATTATATGTCATGATTTCATGATGAAACAATTGAAATCTACAACCATCACCAAAAACAAATGATTATGAATGCTTATTGAATGATAAATAACCAGAGAGAGATTACATGCTTTGTGACTCAAAATAAACCCCCTAAACCCCATTTCGAAAACAAAAAAATTGAAGAAACTTTCAAGTTTTGTATACCAAGCAATGTGATGCAATACTAGATACAGATACTTATTGATACATAAAATAAGATGAAAGAAAATAACAAATACAAAAGAAATGTATAGTTTAGGGGTCTAAATAGATTTTCTGGCACTTGATTTTTTTTTTCTAGCCACAAAAGAGCAGAATTGAATTGACAAACCACCTAACTCCTCCTTATGAAGCCACTCTAAAAATTTGAACAGAAAACCTCATCTGAGTCAAAAGTTATGATCCTCGGAAGTTGATGCATCGATATGATTAAATCACATTACATGTAATGATCTTGCTATATATGTGGAAGATAATGATAAACACAAAGAAACTTCCATATTTTAAACAAAAAAAAATGGAAGAAATTGTGGAGACTCACAAAAAATACAACACCAAATAATGATTGAATCAACAATGTGCACTATTTCTCAAATGTTTCCTCTAATTATTCCTTTATATCACATTACATGCAATGGTTTCAAGCTAGAATGATTGAACCATACAACAATTAGCACAAGAAATCATCAGAGACACTCATCAAATGCTAAATAGTGTTAAGATATTGCTACTTCGTGATTTCTCACCTAGTAGTAGAAGAACAAAATCATCGACAAACACGATGAAACGAAAGAGGCAGGAATAATTTGTAGGTGGTAAATTTTGTAAGTAAACTTGATAAAAATGACCACATTCAGGGTTCAAAGGGCATAATAATTGGGTAACCCATGGGTGGTAACATGACATTGAGTGGACTACAAACGTGTTAAGGTGATAAGGTATAGGGTAAGGTGTGGTTAAGTGGGGTGCTTCACTGGGTGTAATAAGATGAGGTTTTGATTAACGTAAGGGACAATGTGTTTTAATTAAAATGACCTCTTCACCACTTTTTGTGCCTAGTGAGCGGGCCCACATTATAAACAAATTAATCATTCATGGTTAAGTGATTAGTAATTAGAGACACTTGATTTTTTAATTAGGCATTCAGGTGTTAGCCATTGTGGGTCTAGGTGTTGGGTTTAGATGAACGTTTTGAAATGACACATTTGGAGCACTTCGTGCTCCATGACCTCTATAGAGAAATCTGTAAATATCCAATAGCCAAAACCTTAACCTTGCGAAGGTTTATCGAAAAAATCAGCAAAATGAAACTTACAATTTAGGATATCTAATGCAATGAAGTTAGCTTGGATGACTATTTGACCTTTTTCGTATACAGTGATTAGTAATAAATAAATTTTTAAAAATAAAATAAAAATTAATTTAAAAAACCCGACTAGATATTTTTAATAAATAAAAAGCCGACTCTATAAAAAAAAAAACGAGCTATGAGAAGACAGAACAACTTCATTATATATAAGCTAAGGGGTTTCCATTATTACAGTCCATTTATATTCACTATGATTACCTGAAGATAGGCCACGGGGTGCCCTTCGATTATATATCTACGCGTTGCTGGATCATCCTTAAGTCTCCTGCAAACAATTGATATTTGCGTTTCTAAGAGGGAGGAGACGAGGCCGCGGTTTAAATTACAATCAAAGGTATGCCCTTGAATCCTCATTCATTTCGACGATTTTTCAACATGACGCAATTCAAACCCTGTACCTTCTGGAGTACGGCTGGCGTCCGAAAGGATCAAATATAGCGTGTTTTTGTTAAGTTTACGGTATACTTCTCGAAATGACTTTGGATTTGAAACTTTTATGGCAATTGATTTCTTTGCTTCCTGTATGCAACCCTAGGATGCCAAATTGAGGGGATGATTCGTGGGTAAATTTAGCGGTCTATGTTAGATTATGATTTTAATTATCTTCCCGAGATGCTTTATGCAACCCTAAATTGACAATAATGAGGGAGTCAGGTTAAATTTGTGTTTCTGGTGGAGTTTTATTGTACCTTAGTTTGACTAATTTAGGGTTTGGTTGCTTAATTTATTCGTCACCGGTGGATGTGCAAGTGATTTTCCACGCTGAATATATGCTACCATTGTTTGACAAATAAATGGACATCTGCTAGATTTGGATTTGAGTCGACAGTGATTTTCCTTACTTTTCCCGGACTGCCGTAGTTTTGTAAGTGCATCCGTTAATTGTCTCTTTTTTGTTGTTGTATCACGTTAGAAATTTAGTTGAAGCTAGATTAACTCTTCCAATTATTTTGTTTTTTCAGACAATGACATGCTCGTGTTGCTAGTTTAGTTCATAGTTTATTTATTAGCTTCTCTTCCAATATATTAGCATCCACCTGAATTGCTCAATAGGTTGCATTTATACTCCTAGAATTACCCAATTTCAATGGCTTATCATTAATTTCGTCAGTTTTCATTAGGCTAGCCCTAGCTATAGTTTTCTCGAGGTGTTGTCAGAGAGCGAGGTTATGTGTATTCTGATTCTCATATGTGAGCTAAACTTTTGGCTCTTGTTTTTCGCAATTGCATGATCCTAGCATTCATTTCCTATTTGGTCGCTTCTACAGTTTTGATGCTGTTTTTCTCTTTCGCGTTCAGGGAGTGCATGATACTGAGATCAGTAAATAACGTCCGGGGTTGGAGCTGAGCATCCAAAAAAAAATGACCATGGCGGACAGGAAGACCATAGATCTTGAACAGGGGTGGGAATTCATGCAGAAAGGAATCAAGAAGCTTATCAACATCTTGGAAGGGGTTCCTGAGCAGCAGTTTAGTTCTGAGGAGTACATGATGCTTTATACGTATCCATTTTTGTGCTTTTCATAGTTTGTTTGGCTCAATAATGCATGTAGTTCTTAATTTTGCAGTTTAGTTCTGAGGAGTACATGATGCTTTATACGTATCCATTTTTGTGCTTTTCATAGTTTGTTTGGCTCAATAATGCATGTAGTTCTTAATTTTTTTTTCTGCTGTTATATCATTCTCATTTTTAACCGAATTTTTTCATTATATTGATGATGCTCTTGTTGGCTTTATTTACAGAAGAAGCTACATTATGTTAACACAATTCTATTTGGTTTCTAGGTTTCGCATGCTTTATGTATTACTGAGATTGAGCATTGCTTCATAGAATTTGTGTACAAATTTTTTATTGTTGATGCAAAAATAGAAACATTCACAGAGTTATTAATGGAAGCGTTTTCAATCATTCATTTGAACTGTTTTTTACCATGTCTACAATATGTTGCTATTGCTTTTCTTAACTGCATATACAGGACTATATATAACATGTGTACGCAGAAGCCGCCTCAGGATTATTCGCAGCAGCTGTATGACAGATACAGGGAATCTTTTGAAGAATATATAAATTCAATGGTTAGTTTTTTTTCTAGAACTCGGATCTAATTTTTATTAGTCTATATGATGTATGCACCATTGCTTCTTCAGATAGTAGCTCTGCTAGTATTCTATGCTTCTGTAGTTATCTGGAGGGAAAAAAACCATCTGTGTATTGGAGATTTAGCAAACTTTGTGATTAGTCTGCATTGCAGACACACTCTGAATATGCTTAATTTCTTTGTGGGCGTCAAAAATCCTTTGTAAAAGGCCTTCTAATTATCTTCTTTTTATTTTCATAAATAACAAATATTTTGATGCATGCAAAGAATATTAATGGCCCCTAACCATTGAAAAACTTTCCATTTATAAAAATTAAAACCAATTAAAGTCATTTATCTCAACATATGGCTACTGAAGCTGTTCATCTGGACAGCATGATGAAGATGAGTGGTGAGTATGTTCTTCAAGTTCCTTTCTAAATTTTTTACTATGAATTTGTTCCAGTTGCAATACAGTAGTTTTACAAACATATTTCCATGGATACTACATGGATCCTCAAACTTGAGTTTATAGAAGTCTCAGAAAGTGGATCTTTTAAGCTAAATTTCTCTCATGGATCATATGTTACAGCTATCAAATTATATATCAGATTTGTGTGATCTCCATTAAGCAATTTATGGCAGGTCTTGCCTGGATTAATCACAACTGCATGCATTTGTTGGAACTGTTGGCAAAAAGATAATGGGCAAGGACTAACACCATGCTGTAGAAAAAGTACATATGTTGGCTTGTTTATTATTTGTTTCTTTTTGTTCACAAGTAAAAATGGATCTGTCATGTAACTGTGCACCTTCTGCACAGTTATTTTATTATTGCTTTTTACTGCATAGTATTTCGTGGAGTTTGATGATTACACTTCTACACCTTTTAAGGTGCATTTCAAATTTTTTTTTTTGACATTATAAATATTGTATGTTGTCAACATATTTATTCAATGGCTGCAAATAGTAACACTGCCTATGATTATGAGAGTCATGCTTGCACAATTTATGCCCCCTTAGCAGTTAGCACTGCCAATGATTATAGGTTTTTGAAACTTATGCCCCCTTATCATAGAATCAAAATCTTTAGGCTGTATAGGTCTCACCCCTGTGGATTTAAAATCCTTAAGAAATTAATGCAAAAACTAAAAGGTTTAGTATCCCATTCATCATGCTTAAGTTGAAAGATTGCAATAGGAAACAAAGTGTTCCTATAAAAGTGAATCTGTGACTATGCTACCGGAATTGAGAAATATAATAGAAGTGACAATGTGGCGGGAAGCGGGGTTGATGAGGTTGCCTATAAGGAATTGTTTTCAATGCATGTTCATATGTTAACAATTTTCTGTTTTTTTAACAATTATAAGTACTTATTAAATTTATAATGGGCATGTTAAAGGGATCAATTCTTGTCAAGTGCAAAGATAGACTAAAAGGGATTAGATAGGGTTAAGGCAAAGGCTTGACACCTTAAGAAATGAGGCCGAGTTTGAGCTTAAATGGGTTGGAGAAGGTTATACATATTGATACTTTGTTAGGGCAATATTGTAGGAGATCTGAGTGAGATGTAATGCAATATGGCAACACAGTGTCAAATGCAGAAAGAAAAGCACAAGTAATTTGAAACCATTGTAAACAATTTGATGTTTACTAGCCTTCATTTATCTTAGTTAGTGGTTTGTTGGTTGTTTAGTGCGAGTGAATACCACAGAATGATGATGCCATGGAAAAATGGGAGTACACAATTGCATGGGATGCACAACAGCAGGTAATGGCCACAAAGTGTAGCTGTTTTGGTTGCACTGCATCTGATGGGTTTGAGGGCTTAAATATGAAGCTGACCATATTCCTTGCATTCCTTCGAATTAAGTTCCAAGATATGGAGGTCTCCAAAACATATTATGTATATGTATTTTATTCCCAAGAAAGAATTGCTGGATAAAAAGTGGATTGCAGTTGTTAATCATTGAAAATAAGAAATTGTGGTGGACTGGATGATGTGGTTTGGAGTCTGGACCTATGACAAAGATTTATGATTTACTTCTGCATTTAAATCTGGTAGAACTAAATGTTTTCTATTCACATGAGGTGCATCTGTCTTTTGTTTATATCTTATAGAGGAAAAAATTTTCATTTGTTCAGAGTAGTTACATGTTATTTTATCATGCACGAGGTTTCTAATGCAAGGTCCAATTTTGAATTACAAGCATTTTTGTTATCATTTTATTGTTGTTATGTACTCTTTGACGGATTTTCTTCCTTCGTTTGTTGGCTATTATACGGGAATCTGATATGGTGGAACTGGTGGTAATATTTGCTGCCTGAAAAGCTTTGAATTGATATGGCATGTGCTGTTTGTAGTCCTCTGGACTGTGCTTCTTGCTCTTCGTTTGAATTCTCTTAAATGTTAAACGCAGGTTCTACCAGCCCTAAGGGAGAAGCATGATGAGTTTATGTTGAGAGAACTAGTGAAGCGTTGGGAAAATCACAAAGTAATGGTTCGGTGGCTTTCTCGTTTTTTTAATTACTTGGACCGCTACTTCATTGCAAGGCGCTCACTGCCAGCACTAAATGAAGTTGGTTTAATGTGCTTTCGTGAACTGGTCAGTATAACTATAAATATCCAATATTGCTGCTCTGTTCTGTATCTTCATATTGTTTTTCACCTATTTATCATATATATGGAAGTAAGATTGATATTTATGAGTAGATTAAATATGTTAAATAACATTAGCAATTTTGGAACAATGTTTTCCCTTTTGCAGGTCTACCAAGAAATTAGGAATAATGTAAAGGATGCAGTGATAAATCTGGTATATTTCTAAAAATGCTGATAATTTGTCAACAGTTCTTTAGACTTCTTAATAATTTTATTTATTTACTAAATATGTTCTTATCCACAAATGTTATCTCAGATTGATAAGGAACGTGAAGGAGAACAAATTGATCGGGCTTTGTTGAAAAATGTTCTTGGCATCTTTGTAGAGATTGGGATGGGTAGCATGGAGTTCTATGAAAAGGATTTCGAAGTACCCATGTTGGAAGACACTGCTTCTTACTATTCTCGAAAGGCTGCCTCGTGGATTCTAGAGGATTCTTGTCCAGATTATATGCTCAAGGTCAGCATTGAAGGAGGAGTTAGGAAAGGAAACATGATTTGACAATTTTGCCTTCTATTATCAAAAGGCTCTTTATCTAAAAGTTAATGCATATCAATATTGTACTGCAGGCTGAGGAATGTTTGAAGCGAGAAAAAGAGAGAGTTGCCCATTATCTGCATTCTAGTAGTGAACAGAAATTACTAGAAGTAAGTCATTATAAAATACACATTATTTCTATGAGAATCTGTGGATTCAGCCAACCATAAAAATGTTGCTAATAAATAGACATGAAAATCGACTTGCTTGTTTTAGAGTTTAAATGTTCAAGTTTTGATATTGTACTTCCCAAGGCTTTCAGGAATGTCTAGGGCTCTCATTAATAGTTTTCTGAAGCCAAAATTCAAAATCAGATGAAAAAGGTTACATTTTTGTGTTCTTTTCTACAGAAAGTACAAAATGAATTACTATCTCAGTATGAGAGTCAACTGTTGGAGAAGGAACATTCAGGTTGCCATGCATTGCTAAGAGATGACAAGGTATTATTTTGGTGTATGAGTTTTAATATTGCTACTTGTGTGGGAGTTGCGACCATGCTTTTTAGTATTTTTGTTGCTTACAATCTTCTACTGTTTCTGACTTTTGGTGCAGGTGGATGATCTTTCAAGGATGTATAGATTATTTTGTAGGATACCCAAAGGATTGGAACCTGTGGCTCAAATTTTCAAGCAGGTATAAATATTAAATCGAAATCTGCTAAACCGTTCAGTTCCAAATTCACAAGATTTTTCTGGAGACGAAAGCAAATCTCTTTGATTTCATTGTGATTTGGTTTCTCATTATGCATCTCTTTTCTGTAGCATGTAACTGGTGAGGGAACATCGTTAGTTAAGCATGCAGAAGACGCAGCCACCAATAAAAAGGTAATTTTTAGCTCTATCTAGTTTGATGTCATAAGTCCATTACCGGACTAATTTCAATGATTTTAGTTTAAATTAGATTTTAGGGTTTCATTGTTTAAGCTCCTGACTGATCTTTGCTCCACTTTACATTGGATTCCAGGCGGAAAAGAAGGACATGGTTGGTGCACAGGAGCAGGTAGAGACTTGTCTGTGTCTTTTATTAACTGCGGCTACTTACAATATGTAGTATATTACATGACATTTATGATTTAAAATTTTATATATTGTAGCAATGGATTTTGTTCATTTAAAAAATTGCATGGGTAAGATAGCTTGGCATGTAGAAGATGTGCATACAATTTCAGTCCTTGTTCTTTTGAATAATAACTTGTTTCTATCCTCTATGGCTGCATTTCAGGCATTCGTGAGGAAAGTGATTGAATTGCATGACAAGTACTTGCAATATGTTAATGAATGTTTTATGAATCATTCTCTTTTTCACAAGGTAGGTGAAAATATTGTTTTCTTTGTGTCCTTTGCTCCTCCAAGTTGGTCGAGTTAAGTTTACAAATTATGCAGAATGTTTAATCACGTTTCTTATGCATTTGTATTTCCATGTACAGGCTCTGAAGGAAGCATTTGAAGTGTTCTGTAATAAGGGAGTTGCAGGAAGCACAAGTGCTGAATTGCTTGCTACTTTTTGTGACAACATCTTGAAAAAAGGTGGCAGTGAAAAATTAAGTGATGAAGATATTGAAGATACCCTTGAAAAGGTTTGTGTGGCTTTTGAGTCTGCCATTCTTCGATGTTGGCTCTTTTTCTATGATTTTGTATACACTTATTTATTGTCTCACAATATTGCAGGTTGTCAAGCTCCTTGCATACATCAGTGATAAAGACTTGTTTGCAGAGTTTTACAGGTAAATTTGAATGGAAAGGTTATGTTTTAACAGCTCTTTCATCAATAGTGTCTAGAAAAGATAATGTAATTTATTTCTTTCTTAGCTCTGTGTAGCATGCATTAGTTATCTTCTTCAATATCTTTCTTAAGAAATCATAGATTATAATAACGGCATACTATAATGATGTTAAGTGAGGGGTCCATTGCATTTTATGAAGAATTTTGTCATGTTCTTTTTAAATATTTTAACATGAGAGGAATGGTGACATGTGTGCTGAAATCATAAAAACAGCAGCATACTATTTGATGTTAAGAGTGGGGTCTTTAGAGAATTAAAATCATTCATATAATATTTTCTTGGTTGATTGGTACAATCCTACCATCAATTTCCTTGCCTGTTTTAGATATAGCCTAAGATAAACTATTCAGATGACTTTGTGCAAAGTTGATGGCAGTTATGATTGCAGCTAAACATACAAGTTTGAGACTACAGTGTGCTTTTGACATCATGTTGAACTACAAATGATTTGGTTCAGATCCATGTAATGCTATATTAAATTTAGGACATTGTCTTGTTATGTGTTGCGATATATAATTAATATTTGTCGAAATTGCAGGAAGAAGCTTGCACGGAGACTTTTGTTTGATAAAAGTGCAAATGATGATCATGAAAGAAGCATATTGACAAAGCTGAAGCAACAGTGTGGTGGTCAGTTTACTTCTAAAATGGAGGGAATGGTATGCTGCATTCTACACAAATAAAAAACTCACTCTGATTCTTATCAATGAAGTTAATCTAATTGTAAATTGTGTAAAAATCTCTGTGCTTGTATGTAGGTCACAGATTTAACATTAGCAAAGGAGAACCAAGGGAATTTTGACGATTATCTTAATGAAAATTCTCAAGCACATCCTGGCATAGACTTGACTGTGACAGTTTTGACAACTGGGTTTTGGCCGAGTTACAAATCATTTGATCTTAACCTGCCAGCCGAAATGGTATGCCCATTTTATATACAGTATACCTTTTAAATTTGCCAATTTGTGAAGCAGTTTAACATTTTGACTTTTGCTACTTAATGCAGGTAAGATGCGTAGAGGTGTTCAAGCAGTTCTATCAGACAAAGACAAAGCATAGAAAGCTTACATGGATATATTCTCTGGGTACTTGCAATATTAATGGGAAGTTTGACCCTAAGCCTATGGAACTTGTTGTTACTACTTACCAGGTAATTGCCTTTTTGGTTGATTACTGACTGACAGTTGGATTTTTTGATTCATATAAAATGGCATTATAGGTCATTTTCTACTGATCATTATTGTGAATTTCTTCTTCCAGTTTATGGTTAAGAATTAGTTGGGTCGGATAAGTTAAAGCAATGGTTAATGTCATTAATTGTTAATGACCATACATTGATAATTTGATTCATTTGCTACTTATGCTATCTGTTTAAAGGAAAACTAAAATTGATATGTTAAAGAAACCATAAATATGCAAAGTGAATACATCATGTTTATCAGTGTCAATTTCCTTGATTTATCTGGAATTCACTTCTTTTTCCTTGTGTAACTTACTTTGTGGTTATGAGACGCAGGCATCAGCATTGTTGCTATTCAATGCATCTGAAAGGCTAAGTTACTCAGAAGTTAAGACTCAATTGAATTTGACCGATGAAGATATTGTCAGATTGCTACATTCTCTTTCATGTGCGAAACATAAAATTCTCAATAAAGAGCCAAATACAAAAACTGTGGCACAAACAGATGTCTTCGAAGTCAATTCAAAGTTCACTGATAAGATGAGGAGAATTAAGGTACGAACTCTGATATAATAAGTTGTATACTATTTTGCCTGTCTGTTTTTAACAAAAACTAATGAATTGGTTTCTACCTGATTGCAGATTCCACTCCCACCAGTGGATGAGAAAAAAAAGGTGATTGAGGATGTGGATAAAGATAGACGTTATGCAATTGATGCGTCAATTGTAAGAATTATGAAGAGTAGAAAAGTTTTAGCACACCAACAACTTGTTATGGAGTGCGTCGAGCAACTTGGACGGATGTTCAAGGTGAATTGCCTGATTGGATGCTAGATACAAAAATGAATTAGTTAATTTATGAAATAAGGCTGTTAGTTTACTAAATTTAATAATTTTTGTTCATGCAGCCTGATTTCAAGGCAATCAAAAAGCGAATTGAAGACCTGATCACCCGGGAATACCTGGAAAGGGACAAAGATAATCCTAACACTTTCAGATATCTTGCCTAGAACTACCCAAATGGGTGCTTAAGGATCTTTGCTGTAGAAGTCTTTTTATTGACTTCTGCAAGTGGAGGGTTGTGATTATCAAGTCATGATAAAAAAGCTTTCAAAACTGCATCATTGCTAATGTAAGCAGTGAAGGCTGTCGAGGCCCCTTGGTAACGAGGTCAGTTTCTTGAGAATTCATGACTGGAGGATAACCCTGAACGTCTCTAATTGCCAAAGAGTCGAATCATTATTTTGGTCAGTGTGGTATAACCTGGTTTTTAAATGCTTAAATGTGTCATAACTAGGATCTGTATCTGTTGAGTGGGACAATGGATGCTTCGATGCCATCAATGTTATAGTTGATTTTTCTCCAACATGCATTGTTGGATATGGGCCCAAAGTTATTATGATTACTTCTGACAATTTTTGAATTTGACCTGTAATATTTTGGATTCTATTTCAAAAGGTGAAATTGTTTATATTTGTAGTCTATTTAATGTGGCTACTTTTCCAATTCTGTGTGTTAAATGCTAAACATTTTAGTACAGCATTAATGATTTTTGGTGGTATTACATTTTCTATTGGGCCTTCCAGGCAATGATTTCAATAATATTTTCTAGTATTTCAAGAAGTAAAGCTAGCGATGGGATATGACTGATGTTACATACAAATACTTTGTCTATTATGTTGCTAATAATATTTTACCAGCTTGCCAAGTCTGTTGGAATCATTTGGTTTATATGATCTGATCACCTATGTGAATTAGTAGCGTCTTCTGACCTCATTAGAATGGGCGAAGTTGCACAAAATTTGGGATGGAATAGCTGCAAACTGAAGTAATTGCTTATTATACAATCCATAATAATACAATTCCCTCTTGATCGCTCAAAATAGGAAACCTGCTAGATCGTTGTTTTTCTGTGTCCAGGTTTTTACCCTTGCCTCTGTTAAATAAAATGCACAAGCCTTTGGTATAGCACTTGTTCCAAGACGATGGACTAGAAACTCACCATTAAAGATGACCTTCACAAGTAAAGTTTGTTTTTGGTTTGTAGTTACAAATCAAGAGGGGGGGTGTTTTCTAGGGTCAAGTTTGTTTGTTACTGATAATAAGTTAGCTCTAGTTCTGTATTCTGGTGTGAACAAGGTTTAAACATGGACTGACAGAAGAATCTCAGCGTTATGAGACATGAAGCTTTTCGTCTGCTTTGTTTGTGTAGATGTATTGACTGGCCAAATTTTGAATGCAGCATATGTATCTTTCAGTGGAGTGAACACATTATGAGGAGTTTTTTTTTTTTAAAACTTACTGTTTCCACTTTAGAGCAAAATTTTGCCATTTTTAACCAAATTATGTGCACCAAGAGGAAAAGTTAGTAGCATGGTAAAATGAATCAATTTTGTTTTAGAGCATATGTTGTCTAGGCTTTTTGTTGAAATATGGTACCAGTCTGATCTGATCAGGGAACAACAGCATATTACTTGGAGGGTATATATATATATTTATATATACATACACATATACTGATGTATGAAATCAGAACCGATTAATTGATCTCCACAGTAATATATTGCATTGCCCAGATTAGGCATCTATCTCTGTGATCAGTCTAATCAATGGAGATCCTTGACACTGCAAAGATGCAACCATGATAATAGTAATGTTCATCATCGATTGAAACATTGCCATGATTATGCAACAGTATATATGTTGTCCTGTGATCGGTTCTGCACATGCACAGTGCGCTCAAGAAATGGCTTATAATAAGATATGTTTATGCCCTGAGGCTACCGGGCTAAACTAATGGGACTTGTTATGTTACCGTGAGTCATGTCCATGTAGAGCGTGACCCTACGTGGCATGAGCCATGTTGGGTCATGTCTCTACATCGACATGACCCTTTGTTCTCATATAGTAAAAACTTGATGCTTGGTCAAGTGGTTAAACAATTAGTTTTGGAGGCAACTGGTCATGAGTTCAAATCCGTCCATGAAATACTTTCTGTCCCATAGGCTATTTTTGGCCTCGTGGACGTTAAAATTTTATCTATCTATCTATCTATATATATATATATATATTGATCCGATGATTGAGAGAAAGCACTCTAATCTGTGATCTTCTGCAGATAGAATACATTCATCATAGACTGAGATCTATACAGATTGATAATCATTGACAACAGTGACCATCACCATACTCCATTATCTTGCAAAGGACGTAGATACCCTGCATTGTTATCATAGAAGATAAATCAGTAACTATGCTAATTATTCAAGATATCTAATAAGGTTAATAGTCACAGAAATATCAGAGAATTAGTGATCAGAATACTGTGCCATAAGATCTCTTAATCAAGCCAAGAATTTGACCAAAGATGAATAGCGAATTGAACTCTTCATCTAATATGGCAATGGACATCCCCCAAAGGAAAAATGATGGAAATGAAAGTGTGGGTGAAGGCACTGTAAACCTTGTAAAAACAATCAGGTTTTCCACATTGTAAAAACACATACAAGATATAATTGTATCTTGAGAGGGAGTTGCACTGATTGATCAACTTGTGAAACATTTTATGACATAATAATTACCACTTATTGTCTCGTTTGTTTCTTGTATATATTGGGCGGTTTAAATTGAGGTTATTTTGGGAGTCTTGTTGCTATTATTTTGCTACTAATTGTTCTAGATCTATTGGTGGTAGTTTTGTAAATTATTAGACTCAAGTTTATTGTAACCGTGTTTTACTAGAAAACATATTGATTTAGTTTAGAGTGAGTTTATCGTATATGGAGTTCGTCTAATTTCTTTCTAAATAATTAGAATTTTGGAGATACCTCTATATTGTATGCATCTCTAATAGACTAGTGTAGGAAGCTTATTCCACGCCTTTGTTTACTTTCACTTGGTACTAGAGCCTAAGCAGCTTGCGCCTTAAGTATCTAGGGCAATATTTTTTGTTCTAAACATGGTTTGTTAAAAATGGGAAATTGAAGATATATATTAAAAAGTAAACCGATACTAATCCGAGCAGATGACAAGCTTGTATATAGAAATCTATGAGACTATTGTATATAGATCTAAATAGATCATTCGTGTCAAAGGACAACTAGGATGTATCTGATTGGAAGATTTATTTGATTGGATGCTATGAAGAAGCCGCCACAAAAGCTATTTGGAGAAAACTAAAAGATCTTACGAAGTTATCTCTTTGGTTTTTTATTTTCTGTAAGAAAGAATCCATGATGTATTCTAGCCAACATCTAATCTTCCTAGCACATACATAATCCATTTTTCCTCAAATACTTTTGGTAGGTGCAAAATATGTGTCAAACCGTTTGTTGCTGGATGTTAGTATTCCTCCGTTATTGCACATCTGTTGATATACTTTATTTATCTGTTGATGTACTTCATTTAACTTTATATCAATAATGATTGTATTTATAACACTATCCAACATCAATAATGATTGTATTTATAACAATATCCAACAACGCTTTTCTGAGATGACCTACTTATTGGCCTAGATTTACACTCTTAAGCTTTACGACCATACTTATTACAATTGTAATAGAAACATTAAATGATGTACCTCTTGGAATGTCCACTTGTTTGCTTCTACATACATTTATTGTATGATGGAGTTTTTCATACTCGTAACATGTATGATCGTGTTTCTCATACTTGTAACAAGTAGGCTTATTAGGTTTCTTACCTTGCATATTGTTGAGACGTTGTGCTGCTTGTCCAATTCCAGATTTGAATGATTCAAATCTTGCGAGTCTCTCATTACTTCTTTCTTAAGTTTTAGATTGCTTTTTCAATTGTTCATTCTCTTGCTTCATTCTTTTATTTTCAACTTGTATTACCTATCCCTTGTATTTGTCTATTCAATGTGCGGATCTCACGTTGTCTCTATAAGATTGAGTTTATTTCATTCTTTTAAAAACATTTTTCTTTTCTAATTCAAGGATCTCTCTTGTATTTTTAATAACTCATCTTTTTAACAACTTCTATCATTCTCAGGGCTTGAATCTCTAGCTCATTTTTATTTCTTAATAGATCTATAATAGTTGCATCAACTTTCTTAGAATTAACACTTCCTTTAGATAGTTGTTTGATATTCTAGATTTATCTTTAGGTGTTCTAATAATTCATTCCTTTTGGCAAATGAGGCGTTTCAATCTTTTATCATTCAAATCCATAAGTTAATCAACTTTTTGAAATGAAATGACTACTACCTATTTGCTGAAATGTAAAACTACAAAGTAATGAACTTTTACCATACACATATAATACAATACTATGGTCTCATAAAACTTTTGGTTAGAGGAAAAGAATGTGGTGGAGACGATACGTACAACTCGTTATTGTAGTAATAAGATTGCTCTATAAGGAGCTACAATGTTGTCACCTTTTGAGACTCACTATGTTAGGAGCGATGGATGTCTTGTTAAAAGTATCTACAATCCTATTACATATTGCTTTATTAAGAGATTTTGTTTCATTGGTAAATTGTTGCTAAATTGTTAAGAAATAAACAACACGTGTATGATTTATAATTGCTTCCACCAAAATCTTGTAAGATCCTTTAGGCTCTATTTTTACCCTCCAAGATCTTTTAGTCATTTTCTTCTCCAACTTTTGGGCAACATGTGATACCTTTTGATCTCCTATTTATCTCAACTTGTATTTTGCTTAGTGGATCATTTTGTGGGTACCATCCTCACAAGATATGGTATTATGAAATTCTTTGTGGGATGTTTTTTTATTTCTTTTTAGTTTCATAGCTTATGCATGTTTATAGTTTATTTATGATATCCATGATTGGACAATAAATGTTGAAATATTGATTCACCTCCCCTTTCAATATTTCCTATTTCTAAGAAATACACAACACAGTATTTCAAGCAAATAAATGAATCTATAAAAACCCTCTTTTCTAATTTCAAGATGTAAGAAAAACTATAATTTCATATTGTTAAATGACATGTCATCATTCAAAAAGAGTTATAAGTGTTGAGTGGAAAATATCTAGGACAATGAACAATTTTGCAAGACAAAAAAGATTCTATTTCTTCAAGAACCCTAGCATGCATGGAGGGAGAGGTGCCTAGACAGAATGAAGCTTCCAAGGAATGTGAAAAGTGAAGAATAAAATAGGATATTAGGGTTTGAAGGCATATCATTCTCTTTTAACATTGGAGTTTTTGATGGTATTTTTTTTTAGAGATATATGAATTAAACAATGTTTATCTATATTTGGCTTAGACTTGTTAAGTAGACTCATGCTATTGAATAAATGCAAGTTAGATATCATATATAAAACTTATTTTATATTGAGTAATTTAAATAATGTAGTATTCATTAAATAGTAGCTTTATTATTTATTAAATATTAAAGAATATATTGAGTACAATATTAAAATAATTTGAAGAAGCTTATTTGCATATTTAAATTGTGAATAAAAATAACTAATTGTCAAAATTATGAGGTTATAAATGAAAATTGATAAGAAGAGAATATGTTTGCCCCAATTAATAATGTAATAAGTCATGCTATGAAAGTATGTAAGAAAGTCATATCACTTGTTATGTTGTCATTGATGTCAAGTCTTAGTTTGCTAGACATTATGCTAATTCAGTAGAGTACCATACCATTTGATTAACGAAGAGGATTTGATTGATGAAAAGGATTTAAAAAGAGTACGATGAAGATATTATTGACAAGTATGATATTATACTTTTATGAAGGTATGCTTGCTAATGAAGATTTTGTAAACCAAGTTGTAAATCAACAAGAAGTTTCAGTGATTGCCGAGTCACATACAATGAATTCTGAGTTGCATTCATGAGTTGAGTTGCAGACATAAGTCGAGGCGCATTTTGATTTTGAGACAGGTGTATATGAAAGAGATGTTGAATTACTTGATAGAGAAGTACATAGTGATTCAAAAGTTGACAGACCTAATGAGGAAAGAAGAGCAGAACCAAGATTGTCAAAGTATGTCAAAAAACATCACCCTACTAAACAAATTATTGGAGATAAAGATGCTAGACCAATGGCAAGAAACATGCTGAGAAGTGATACATGTTTGCTGAGCATGCATGAGCCTAAGATAGTTAAGGATTCCTTAGGAAACAAGGACTGGAGTAAAGCCATGAAAGAAGAGATTGAGTAGATTGAGAAGAACAAGACATGAACTTTAGTTCCCATAGTTTCAATGCGATTGGAACCAAGTGGGTGTACAAAAACAAGTTAGATGAAAATGGTGAAGTCACAAGGAATAAGGCAAGACTAGTTTGCAAAGAGTATGCACAAGAAGAAGGAATAGACTATAGAGAAACATTTGCCCCCATTGCAAGATTGGAAGGAGTAAGAACTTTGCTTGCTTACTCTGTATACAAATGTTTCAAATTTTATCAAATGGATGTGAAGTCAACATTTTTGAATGGTATATTAGAAGAAGAGGTTTATATAGACCAACCAGAAGGATCTTTTGATGCTAACAACAAGAACATGGTATGTAGACTAAACAAAGCTTTATATGGTTTAGAGCAAGCTCCAAGAGCATGGTATGAAAGGCTTCACAATTATTTTGTGAAGATTGGTTTTGAAAGGACTAATGATAACAATAATCTGTACTTGAAGACATAAAGAGGTAAAAGTATTTTACTAGGTGAAATTTTTGTGGATGATATCATATTTGGAGGTCAAGATACATTATGTAAGGCATTTGCAAATGAAATGAAGAAAAAATTTGATATGTCTATGTTCGGAGAGATCAAGTTCTTTGTTAGTTTATAAGTATATCAGATGAAGTATGATATGTACATCACCTAGTCTAAGTATGTGAAGGAAATATTGATTTTTTTTGGATTAGAATATTCCAAACTAGTTAGCACACCTATGGTGATAGGACATGAGTTGTTAAAGAATGACAATTCAGTTGATGTGAATCAAACATTGTATAGATCTATGATTGGCAAATTGCAATGTGTAGTACATAGAAGACCTACCATTGTATTATTTGTTGGGATTGTTGCAAGATTCTTTGCTAATCCTAAGGAGAATCATTTGATAACTATTAAGAGAATTATGAGATATCTGAAAGGAATAGAAGACTATTGTATATACTACAAGAAAAATAAAGAATTTGAGTTGAGAGCCTAAACAAATGCTGATTGGGCTAGAAACATTGATGACAGAAAGAGCACAAGCAGTAAAGCATTTTCCTTAGGAAAATTTTGGTCACTTGGAACAACAAGAAACATAATTATATATCTCAATCTACTCCTGATGCTGAATATGTGGTTGCTACAATAAATTGTACAAGTATTGTATGGATCAAACAACTACTCAAAGGTATGAATAATGAAATCACTAAATTGTGGTACTTTACTATGATAATACAAGTGCTATAAATATATCAAAGAACCTTGTGATGCACACAAAGACTAAGCACATTGCAATCAAGTATCATTACTTGAAAAAGTTCAAGACAAAGAAGTGAGGATGAAATATGTGAATACAAAAGAACAAATAGTTGATATCTTCACAAAAACTTTACCTAAGGATGCTCATGAGAGTCTAAGAGGTAAACTAGGGGTGATACCCCTATCATAAGCTTCTTAAGAATCATGAGTAGTGCCCTGTATCAACTGAGTTGAATATTGCATCTTACAACTTGATGCAAAGGATATTACTTTAGGAGTTGCCTAAAGTAGGGGTGATACCCCTATCAAAAGCTACTTAAGAATCATGAGTAGTGCCCTGTATCAACTGAGTTGAATGTTGCATCTTACAACTTGATGCAAAGGATATTACTTTAGGAGTTGCCTAAAGTAATGGAAAGCTGAATTGGAAAATTTATAGTCACATGAATGGTGACAGAGGGAGAATCTGAAATTGATTACATTTGCATACAGAGATGAAAAATATTTTGCATTTTTGTAGGGGAATATAAGATATAAGCGTAAGGGAAAATAAGTATACATCTACCCAGTAAGATGGAGAATGTACCGAGGGAGATATAAGAATATAGAAGAGATAGATAGATAGGGAGATATAAGACCAGAGAAGAGATAGATAGATACCCGCATATCATAAAGAGGGAGATACAAGAAAATGGAGCAGTAAAGGAACTTCACAAAGCTCACATTACTCTACATAGAGGAAGGACATATACTACATTGGTAGAGGAAGTAATTTAAAAGATTTATTTTCTTTTTGGTATTCATATTGGTATTGGTTTGCCATTAATTCCAAAGAGGGAGATTGTTGATATACAATTGTTTTGAAGTGAAAAACCTTTGATGGAACAATCATTATTTTGTCAATGATGTCAAACCTTCCACTTGCTGGCGAGACAATTGCTTTTTGGTCTAAAAGCTATCATTTATTTGATTGATTAAGAGGATTTGAATAGAGGAGATAACAATAGTACCTAGAGAAAGGTTGAGTTATTTGGTTTGGAAAAGAAGCACTAAGACCAAGTAAGACATTGGTACTCTAGTGTATTGTTTATCTACTTAAAGTCTGAAATGAAAGATTACTCAAGTTAAGATTGGAAGAAGATCAAGTAAGAAAAGTGTTTGCTAAGGCTTTTTGAGTAGTCAGTGCAAGCCAAGTAGAAATAAGTGGAAGCCTAGTGAAAAACAAGAGGTGCCGAGCAAAGATGAAAAGTAGTGCAAGTCAAGGGATTGTTAGTACATGCCGAGTAAAGTTTAGTTGGTGCCGAGTATCAATAAACTTTAGTATTTTCCAGTAAACTAGTGTTGGTTGAGTGAAAGAACAATATAGATGCCGAGTGACAACATATTGATGCCAAGTGCTAGTAAATGTATTAAGTCGAAGATTTAATGAATCTAAGCTGAGTATTTTATTTTCTTGAATTGTGTGAAGCATGTGGAAGATAGCTATGATGAGCTGGTGGCACAAAATTCAAGGTAAATTATTTTTAGATGAATTCAAGAAGAAGTTTCTAGTTGAACCAAATAGAAAAGTGGGTAGATTCATTGTATTTTACCTTATCTTACCTAACCCTAAAATGGACGATTGTGGTTAAGTGACAAAAGATCTTAATTCTCTATTTATAGAGATAGTTGGTCAGAAGAAAAGGTTGTCATGTGGGAGAACCTAAGGAAGAAAAGGATTCTAGGGTTTTACTTCATTTAGTGGCCGAACAAAAGTGACAACAATTGACATGCAAAGGAAGAAGGATTAAGAGTATGAATGCTTGAAGGGTGAATAAGATATTAGAGTTGAAGTGTGTGAAAGCCAAGCATAATGGAGGACTAAAACAAAGATCTGTAATCTGTAAGTGAGTTGTAATTTGTTATCAGATCAAAACCTTAATGTTACTTTCTAATCATTGTATTAGTCTAGGGTAAATCCTTTAAATTAAGGTTGACCTAATAGTCATTTGTAAATCCTTTAACTGGGTGACATTCTAATAAAATGGTCTAAAGTCCTCTAACAAGGCTTACTCCTAATAAGGTGATTAAAATCCTTTAACCAGGTCACATTTAACAGTGTGTATTATAACCTTTAATAGGGTTGGCCTTTCACACGACACCACTTCTGAAGATTGAGAATTAGTAGCATGTTATTGGTGGTTTTTCCCAAATTGGGTTTCCATGTAAAATCCTTGTGTCCAAAGTGTAATTGAATCTGTTGTGTTTCATGTTTACATTTATGCAAATTTGTTTTGACCTAGGACAATAACCTACAAAGTTTAAGTATTGTATGATCTAATGGATGCATGCATGCTAATATTCTATGGATATGGGTCTATTAAGCATTGAAATTATTAAGCATTGAAATTTTTTATTTTTACATTTGGAGCTTCGATAATTGATTCATCCCCCCTCTTAGTTATTCTAAAGAATTCCTATAATTGGTATCAGAGCACCATAGTTCTTAAGAGGACTAGTTTGAAGTTACTAGAAGCAAAAGATCAAGATATCGAAAAGAGAGGTACCTAAGCTTAAAAAGGAGAACTTCCCTGCATGGAAAAGTCTGATGAAGCTACATCAAGGAGGTCTTGGAGAAAATGCACAATCTACCATCATCACTGAGCATGTTAACCCTGCTAGAGCCCTGACTATTGACGATCTGAAAAAGAAGAAAGAACATAATTAGGTAATGTTGGAGATTGCCTTTGTCCTAAGTTGTTTTGAGTTTGATGACATCAAGGCTTGTTACAGTGCAAAGAAGTTGTGGGATGCTCTTCACACTATTTATAGAGGAGACATAAATGTTTTGAGAGCAAAATTTGAAAGTCTTAGAGGTAAGTTCGATGACATGAGGATGCAAGTAGGTGAGAACATTGTTCAATATTGCTCTAGAATAAAAGATGTTGTCAATGCTATAAGAGGAGCTAACAGTAAGATTGATGATGATACTGTATTGAGAAAAGTATTGAGAACACTACTGCCCATCTATGCTATTAGAGTTTCTACCATACAAGAACTAATATGTATACCTGGTTCTAATTTGTCTCTTGAAGGTTTGGTAGGTAGGCTCACTACCTTTGAACTCTCTAACTATGATAACTTCAAATTCGAGAATGCCGAATTTGCTTTTAAAGCTAAACTATCATTAAAGTAACTTAAAGAGAAGAAGAAAAAGGCAAAATATATTTCTAGTGATAGTGATATAGATGAGGAGGATGTAGAACATCTTGATGCACTGCTAGGAAGAAGATTTCATAGAGGAAAAGGAAAATTCAAAGGTAAGTTACCTATCATGTGTTTTAATTGCAATGAGGTTGGTCATATTGCTACTAGATGTCCAGAAAAGAAGAACAATAGAAGTGGAGACAAATAAAGAAGCAAAAGAGATGAGGACAACAAAGATTACAAAGACAAAGGAAAAACATCTTGCTACATTGCAGAAGAGAAAACTAAAGATGAATATGACGACCATGATGATGAAGTGGTGTATGTTGCAATAAATGATGATTCTGATTATGATAAGACAACTTTACTAGTATCTTATGTGAATAAGAGTGCTAGATGGACCATTGATAGTGAATGTTCACATCACATGATTGAAGATAAAAGTAAGTTCATTACCCTTAATTATTATGATGGAAATAGTGTAAGGTTTGGTAATGATGCACCCTGTCTGATAAAAAGTAAAAGATCTATCAAACTCACATAAAAGATCATGTGTGACAATGCTTATTATGTTGAATAACTTAACTATAATTTGTTAAGTGTGTTACAACTGTATATTTTAGGTTGCAAAGTTGAGTTTGAGAAAAAGATAGAAAAGATATATGACACTGATGGAAAATTAATTGGGAAAGGTTATCAGACTAGAGGTAATCTATTTTATCTTGATATGAATGATGCTACTTGTCTTGTTGTAGAATTTGATGATGTGTGGTTATGACATGAGGTTATGTCATGTTAACTTTGATAACTTAGTTGATATCAGTAACATGAAAAGAGTAAGAGGTTTGCCTAAATTGAAGAAACTTGACAACATGATATGCAAACAATGTCAATTAGGCAAGATGATAAAATCTAGTTTTAAAAGTAATGCTCACACCTCTAAAGAAATTACAGAGATTGTTCATACTAATTTGTGTGGACTAATTGATGTGAAAAGATATTAAGGTGACAAGTACATAACCCTATTTATTGACGATTATTCTAGGATGATGACAATTATGTTTCTAAAACAAAAATATGATGCTTTCCAAATGTTTAAGTGGTACTTAGCTAGAGTTGAAAAGGAGATAGGCAAAAGCTTGAAATGTTTGAGATCTTGATAGAGGTGGAGAATTTACATCAAATGAGTTTGAGATTTTTTGTAATGATAGAAGAATCCAAAAAAATACATTTGCACCTAGGACCCCTCCACAAAATGCGATTGCTGAAAGGTGAAAAATATCTATAATGGATTGTGCTAGGAAACTCATGATGGAGAAGAATGTTGCTTTGAAATACTAGAGAGAGGCTGAAAGTACATTTGTCTATACCTTGAACTATGTGCAAGTCAAGAAAGGTACTCATTCAACACCTTTTGAATTATGATATGGATACTCACCCAATGTAAAATATTTTAAGAGATTTTGAAGTAGGTGTTACATTCTTAAGGATTTCAATAATGGTAAATTAGATGCTAAAAGTGAAGAAGGTATTTTCCTTGACTATTCCTAACACAATCAAGGATGGGGAAAACTAGGGCCAATGGCACACCCAACTCTCTAAACAACCCTACAAGAGTTAACACAATGGAAGCAAACACAAAGAACAACAACCAAAGGAGGAAGAAGAGTAAAAAACTTTAATTAATTCTTCAAATATTCAACATACATGCCCAACTGTAAGGCCTTCTTGGTTACAACTAGATACAAAATACATTCACATTCAAAGATCCAACAACAAATTCACACTTTCCAGTTCTGCTCTGCAATCCTCTTCCAAACTGCCTTACTCACTTAGCTCTAAGCCTAAACACTTTATTTATACTAGCCAAAACAACTTATAGATCATTCTGGAACATGGAGAAGCCACAATTCGGCTCTCAACAAATATTAAATAAAAATAAATCAAAATTAAATACACAAGTTGGCCTGCATCAACAATTAATTGTCTTGAAATTGATGTTTGAGAAAAATTGGGATATCTCCTAGCTTCGATTGAGTTAGAAATCGTGCTTCAAATTGTGGGTAGATATCTAGGTCCTCTACAACCTCTTCAGTGCACAAAGTTTGATTCATTAAGGAAAAGTGCACATCCATTCCAAAAGTTGAGCATATAAAACTATCCCGTAGAACTGCTATAAATTGATGTTTTGGGAGAATTGCCATATCTCCCAAACTATAAGGAGTTAGGACTTGTGCTTTGGAAAATAGATAGTACTATAGGCCCTCTTAAATCCTTGAAGTGAAAAGACCTTAATTAATTATAGAAAATTAGTTACATAGTCTCCAAAAAGCACCTAGAAACTAGAAAACGAAGCTTCAATAGAACCCAGTTTCAGCAATAAGGTAAAAACTAAAAATATGTAGGATAGCATTGCAACCTAGGATGCTCTTACATTAGACAACCGGGGTTGGAAAAAATGATTCTCCTAAATCATTGAGATGTCACAACCTGAGTTGAATCCAATTCAGACTGAGAAATCTATGAAGCATCTTCCATAGGTCTATTCTTCTACTTCACCAGATATTCATAATAATCTTTTCCCCTTGTGCTCTTACCAATTCTTTGATCTAATATCTATTCAAATTCTTCAATCTGCTTCTTAGGATAGTCCTTTGATACAAAAAATTCATCATCTAACTCATGATACTTGTATAAATCAACAACATTGAATATAGGAGATATATCCATGTCATCCGGTAACTCAACTTCATAAGCATTTCCACTATCAAATTTCTTCAAGATCTTATAAGGTCTAAACTTCTTCATCTTCAACTTACTGAATGTTCCAATAGGAAATCTTCCTTTCTTCAAATGAACCATCACTTCATCACCAACTTAAAAATTATGATGTCTCCTAGACTGATCAACATTCTCCTTATACTTCTGATTACTTTGTTCTATCCTCAAATTTATTTCCTTAAGTAAAGATTCCATATAATCAACAAATTCTTCTCCTGTAGCACTTCTCTTTTCTTCACCAACAATATCTCTCAAGTTTGATACTTCTCTAGGCTTCATTCTAGTAACAATCTCAAAAGGTTTCTTTCCTATACTCCTATTCACAAAATTATTATATGCAAATTCAGCTTGTGCCAATACCATCTCCCAATTACTTGGCTTATTCCCAACTAAACATCTTAGCAAGTTACCCAAGCTTCTACTCACAACCTCTATTTGTCCATATGTTTACAGATGAAATGTAGATCTAAACTTCAATTTAGTACCCATCTTCTTCCACAAAGTGTTTCAAACATAGCCAACAAACTTTCTGTCTCTGTTAGAAATAATACTTCTTGGTAATCCATGCAATCTCAAGTTATCTTTAAAGAAAAGTTCAGAAACAAGCTCATCATTTGATCTCTTCTTACATGGTATGAAATAAACCATCTTATAAAATCTATCCACAAAAACAAATATAGAATCATACCCCTTCACTATCTTAGGTAATTCAAGAATAAAATCCATACTACTGTCTCTCCAAGGTTTCTCAGGAACAATAATAGGTGTATATAAACTAGTATTTTGACTCACTCCTTTTGCAACTTGACAAACTCTACAACTCTTTACAATTTTTTGAATATCCTTATACATTTGTGGCCAATAATACTTCTCTTTTAGAAAACTCAATGTCTTATCAATTCCAAAATGTCCAACCAATCCACCACTATGCTTTTCTTTAATCAGATTCAACCTCATAGAACTTCTAGGAATACACAACTGAATACCTTTAAACAACATACTTTCTTGAATGAAATACTCATCATACTTAATTATGTGATTGGTCAGATTCGGTGCTGTACACTCTCTCCATGCCTTAGAAAAATCAAGATCAACATCATAGAACTCTTTCATTTCATCAAAACCAAGAACTTCAACCTTCATTTCAATAAAAAAAGAACATCTTCTACTCAATGCATGAACAACTCTATTAGTAACTCCACTCTTATGCTTAATTACAAATATAAAATCTTGCAAATATTCAACCCACTTCATATGTCTCTGATTCAATTTATGTTGACTTCCCAAGTATTGTAAAACTTTTTGATCAGTATACAACACAAACTCCTTAGGAATCAAATATTATCTCCACTTCTTCAATACTTGAACAATAGTATAAAATTCTTGATCATACACAAAATACTTCCTTTTAGTATCATTCAACTTTTCACTAAAGAAAGCAATAGGCTTACCGTCTTGATTTAATACAACTCCAATTGCATTACCACTTGCATCACATTCAACTTGAAATACTTTGTTGAAATCAGGCAAAGCCAACACAAGTAATTCAACAGCCTTTTGTTTCAAAGTCTCAAAAATCTTATCAGCTCCATGTGTCCACTTGAATTCCTTTTTATCACCCCTCATTGTCTCAGTCATAGCATTACAAACAACATTGAAATTCTTTATAAACTTTTTATAAAAACTAGCCAAACCATGAAATGATCTTACCTCACCCACATTCTCAAGTGTAGGCCACTCCAAAATTTCTTTAACCTTCTCAAGATCCATCTTCAATCCATCATCTGAAATCACAAATCCCAAATACACAATCTCCTCTTGCATAAAGGAACACTTTTTCAGATTAATCAGCGACTTTTCCTCTTTCAACCTTTGCAATACTTGTCTATGTTGGGATTAAACAATAAACATAAAATAACAATTACATGCAAATATAACCAATAACAAAAAATAATAGATCACATAGAAAAGAACACAAGGCACCAAGATTTAACATGGTTTACCCAATCCCTGGGCTACGTCCACCAAACAACAAGTTTGATATTATTACAATCTAGTGATTACAACTTGATTACAATCTGTAATCCCTTATAGCTCAATACCGCTGCAAGAACCAATTTTGCATCATAACTTAATGAAAATACCTAACCCTAAGCCCTTTTATACAAGTAATTTTATGCTATTTTAAGGTTACAAGATGTCGGCTATATGTCGGCCATATGTTGGCCACAATATCAGCCACGACCCTTTTTTTTTTTCTCGGGGCAATGCCCTGAACCCCAAAAAATGTATGAAGTATATACAGTACTTTCTTGATCAGTCACCACAAACTAACAATATCCCACTTAGGGACCAATCAAACTCTATAGTAGACAACAATCTCCCACTTGGAGACTGATCCTATAGCAATACTACTACCACATAGGGCTCCCACTAGATCAAACCACCGTGGACTCTGTTGTTCTTTTATTCATGCTCAGTCTAGAAGACCAACTGAAGTTGAAGAGGAGTTCAATTTCTCATTTGTTACTACCTTTGTCAACATATCTATTGGATTTTCATTTGTATGTATCTTCTCTAGCTTTAACTGTCCATCCTCCAAAATTGACTGAATGAAATGGTACCACAATTGGATGTGTTTGGTCTTTGAATGTAGAGCTGAATTCTTTGCAAGATGAATGGCACTCTAACTATCTATGAACAAATAATTATCCTTCTGAGGATGTCCCAATTCTTTCAAGAAGAACTGAAGCCATATCATCTCCTTGGCTACCTCGGTAGTAGCAACATACTCTTCCTCTATAGTGGATAGAGCATTAATCTTTTGTAACCTAGAAACCTAGCTCACGGTTGCCCCATCAACAGTAAAGACATAACCTGTAGTACTCCACTTGGTATCAATATCCCCTACCAAATCTGAGTCAACATAGCCCTGTAAATCAGTAGTAGAACCCCCAAAATGTAAACACTTGTTGGATGTTCCTCTCAAATATATGAGAATCCATTTGATAACATTTCAATGCTCAATTCCTAGATGACTCATATACTTGCTAACGACTCCCACTACATGTGCAATATCTAGCCTAGTACATACCATAGCATACATCAAGCTTCCTACAGATGAAGCATAGGGTACCTTGGGCATCTTATCCTCTTTTTCTTGTGTCTTAGGACACATCTCTTTAGTCAACTTCAAATGACCAAGTAATGGTGTGCTGACAACTTTAGCATTCTCCATAGAGAAACATTGCAAAACCTTCTCAACATAATCAGCCTGAGATTGCGTGAATGTTCTGTTCTTCCTATCTTTGCAAATCTTCATACCAAAGATTTGTTTTGCTACCCCCAAATCCTTCATAGTAAATGTATGTGCTAATTAGCATTTCAACCCCTTAATGTGATCCATGTTAGACCCAACTACAAGCATATCATCAACATATAAACATAAAATAATGTAGCTGTCATCATCCAACATCTTAAAGTAAACACAGTGATCTGAATGACACCTATTGTAACCATGCTCATACATAAAACTATCAAATTTCAGATACCATTGCCGAGGTGCTTGCTTCAAGCCATATAAATTTTTTTTCAATTTGCACATTAAGTTCTCCTTACCTTTGACCTCAAATCCCTATGGCTGAGCCATATATATCTCTTCATCCAAATCACTATGAAGGAAGGTTGTTTTAACATCAAGTTGCTCTAAATGCAAATCTTTAGAAGCCACAAGACTTAAAACAATACATATAGAAGTCATCTTAACAACAGGAGAAAATATCTCATCAAAATTAATGCCCTTTTTCTATACAAATCCTTTCACAACTAACTTGGCTTTAAATCTTTTCTTACCTCCTTCCTCTTCTTTCAACCTATAAACTCACTTATTCTATAAAGCTCTTTTACCTACATGAAACTTGCATAAATCCCAAGTTTTATTTTTCAGCAAAAAGTCCATTTCATCTTTCATTGTAGACTCCTACTGAATCTCAGTATCCACCTGCACAACTTCATCATAACTTTCAAGTTCACCAACATCAGTAAGTAAAATAGAATACAAAGAGGGAGAAAATCTTTGTGGAAGTCTAATTTTCCTTGTTGACTGTCTAACATTCACTGGTGTGTGTGGTATTTGTTGTTGTAGTTGTTGCACATCATGAGGAATGATTGGAAAATTATCTTGTAGAGTATCATCCAACACTACATAATCATCATTTTTCTTCTCATGTTGTTGCAATAGATCTTTGTACAACACATTCTCATTGAATATGACATCCCTGCTTCTTACAATTTTTTGATTTTCAAAATCTCAATGGCTATAACCAAATTTATTAATGCCATATCCAACAAATACACATTTCTTTGACTTAGCTTTGAACTTGGTTCTATTTTCAAAATCTATGTGAGAAAATGCTGCACAACCGAAGGTTTTGAGAAAAGAATAATTCACCTTCTTACCAGTCCATGCTTCCTCTAGAATACCATAGCCCAAAGGAGTAGAGGGACCTCTATTAATCAAATATACAATAGTGTTGATAGCCTCCACCCACATGTGTAAGGGAAACCCAACATGCAACCTCATGCTCCTTGCACACTCCATTATAGTCCTGTTCATATGTTCAACACTTCCATTTTCTTGTGGAGTCCTTGGAACAATTTTTTCTCTATGAATACCATTAGTGGAGAAATAATCTTCAAATTCATGACTGCAATACTCACCACCATTATCAAATTTGAGACATTTTAATTTCTTACCAGTCTCATTTTCAACCAAGCATTTCCATTTCTTAAAACTTTGAAATACATCAGATTTCTGTCTGAGGAAATAAACACATACTTTTCTTGTTACATCATCAATAAATGTAACATTATAATGAGAACCTCCAAGGGAAGATACCTGAGTCAGTCCCCATACATTGGTATGCACAAGCTCTAATTTTTCCTTTTTGTTTTCCTTCCCAATCTTCACAAAACTCACTCTCTTTTGTTTTCCATACACACAACTTTCACAGAAATCCATATTAACACATTTCATACCTAGTAAAACTTTCTTTGAATGAAGTACTTTCATACCTTTCTCACTCATGTGCCCAAGTTTGTTGTGTCACAACATTGTATCAAAATTTACAACAGCTATTTGTTCTTCCTGGTCAACTACAACAATTGTTCCTGAACATTCATTTTTCTTTGAAACAATAAAAGTAGAAGGAACAATATGGCCTGTACAAAGATATAAGGTGCCTACTTTCACACCTTTTGCTACTACAAGGGAACCTTTTGAAACCTTCCAATTTTTATCATTAAAAGTAATTACACAACCCTCATCACTGAGTTGCCCTGCTAAAATTAAATTCCTACTCAGCCTTGGAACATGTCTTATCTCATGTAGTAGCCAATGATTCCCATTTTGCAACTTAATCTTAACTTTTCCCTTTCCAACAATCTAACAGGGTTCATTATCTCTCAAATAAACAAGTCCAAAATCCCCTTGGACATAATCAATGAAATAATCTCTATGAGGTGTAGCATGAAATGAAGCACCGGAATCTAAAATCCATGAATCATCAACACTTTCTAAAGATAGAAGCAAAGCATCCTCTTTGGATTTGTCACTTACCACATTTGCCTCATCTCCATCTGGTTTGTCTCCTTCATTTTTCTTTCGATTCCAACAATCTTTTTTTGTGTGCCCTAGTTTCCCACAGTACCAGCAGTCATTCTGTCTTTTTAATTGAGACCTCCTCCCCTTTGAATTTCCTCTTGATTTCTCACAATTTCCAAAGTTACTTCCTCTCTCAGTCATTCTGTCCCTGCTTTGTGCATTCAAAGCACTTCCTGATGTAGGTCCACCTAAGGTTTTCCTACGAGTTTTCTCACTCAAAACAATACCGATCATATCTTCACATTTTAGGGTACTAGATCTAGGAATAGAATTACTCATAGCCATTACCAAACCATTCTAGCTTTTAGGCAAAGAATACAAAATCAAGAGACCCATAATTTCTTCATCAAAATCGATACCCATAGAAGATAACTGACTAGTAATAGTATTAAACTCATTTAAATGATCTACAATAGATCCACCTTCTGCCATTTTCATATTAAATAAACGCTTCATGAGAAATAACTTGTTTGAAGCGGAGGGTTTTTCATATAGTTTCGCTAGGGTTTGCATCAATTCTTCTGTTGTCTTCACTTTTGTTATATTAAATGCCACTGATGGTGCTAGGCATAACCGAATGCTTCCAAGTGCCTTTCTGTCCAAAAGATCCCATTCATCATTTGACATAGATCCCTGATTATTGGCTTTGCTTTCCAATGGCTTCCATAAATCCTTTTGATAAAGATAGTCTTCCATTTGCATCTTCCATAACTGGAAGTTCTGCCTGTTAAACCTGTCAACCCTCAACTTACCCTCATCTGCCATCTCTCCCACTCAACCGTGAGACTTTCCTATAGAGGATAATTGAAAAATAACCTCACTCTGATACCACTTGTTAGGATTAAACCATAGATAGAAAATAAAAATTACATACAAATATAACCAATAACAAAAAATAATAGATCACATAGAAAAGAACACAAGGCACCAAGATTTAATGTGGTTCACCCAATCCCTAGGCTATGTCCACCAAACAAAAAGTTTGATATTATTACAATCAAGTGATTACAACTTGATTACAATCTGTAATCCCTTACAGCTCAATACTGCTGTAAGAACCAATTTTGCATCACAACATAATGAAAAATTCCTAACCCTAAGCCCTTTTATACAAGTAGTTTTATGCTGCTTTAGGATTACAACATGTCGGCCATGGCCCAATTTTTTTTTTTGAGGTGATTCCCCAAACCCCAAAGAATTTATGAAGTATGCATAGTACTTTCCTGATCAGTCAACACAAACTAATAGTCTAATATGCTCAAGATGTTCTTCCTTAGTCTTACTATATATCATAATGTCACCTAAATAAACAATCACAAACTTACCCAAGAATATTTTCAAAACTTCATTCATCAACCTCATGAAAGTACTAGGTGCATTGGTCAAACTAAAAGGCATAACCAACCATTCATACAAATCGTCTTTTGTCTTGAAAGAAGTCTTCCACTCATCACCTTCTCTAATTCTGATATGATGATAGCCACTCTTCAAATCAATCTTGGTAAAATACTTTGCTCCACTCAAGAAATGTATTATGTCATCCATTGTCAGCATAGAAAACCTATATTTCACTGTGATTTTATTAATAGCTCTGGAATCAATACACATTCTCCATTCTCCATTCTTTTTAGGTGCTAGTACAATAGATACAACACATGGGCTCAAAATTTTTCTAATCAAACCTTTCTACAACAACTCATGCACTTGTTTGTTAAGTTCTTCATTCTTTGTAGTTGTCAATCTATATGGTGCTTTGTTTGGAAAACTTGCTCTAGGAATCAAATCCATACAATGACTTATACTTCTTACTGGAGGTAATCCATTAGGAAGATCATCGACAATAATGTCTTTATATTCATTGAGCAATTTAGCAATTTTTGTTGTCATACCAACTTTTGCTGCTTGGTCATTACTACCAACACTTGGTCCTCTAGGAACTATAGCAAAAAAAAAATGATTCTTCTTTACTTCCTTTTCAAATTGCTTTCCATTAACCATGTAAACTTTTATTATAGTACAACTCACCTCATCTGGACTTTCAATCAAAGGCAACAATGTTTGTTTCTTCCCATTCACCCAAACAGTATATTGATTCAATCTTTCATCATGCACAACATATCTATCATATTGCCAAGGTCTACCCAACAAAATATGACAACAATCCATAGGCATAATATCACAAAAACTTCATCAAAGTAATGTCCAATTTTGAGCTTCACAATGTAGTGCTCACTTACCAATATCTTATGCTCATCTTTGATCCATGAAACATGATAAGGTTTGGGATGTTTCATCCTCTACAGCTATAACTTTGTAACCAGATCTTTTGATGCCAAATTTGTAAAACTTCCACTATCAATGATTACCTTGCAACATTTTCTAGCCATCTTACATTTGGTCTTGAAAAGACTTCTTCTAAGGACAGGTTCCTCATCACTTCCCTTATTACATAAGGTTCTTCTCACCATCAAATTTTCTCCAGCCTTAGGTCCAATTGGTGAATTCTTAATGTCTTCTTGAATCACAACATTTTTATTATTCTACCCACTTTCAGAGGATCTACATTTAAAGGATCTATGCCCTTCTTTACCACATCTCAAATAATTACCATGAAAACCACCTCTAGGATAATAATTATCTCTTCCTTGGTAAGATCTAGTACCTCCTAGGTATGAGCTATCACATTTCCACTCCATCCTATCTTTGTCATCATTCTTCCTTTCATATTTGCCTTTATCCTACACAAAACTTTCAGATCTGCCACCTTCACCATAATATCTACCTCTACCTCTTTGTCTTTGTTCATGCTTCTTTGCTAAGATCTCTTCAACTTTCAAGGCATATTGATATGATTCTTTCACACTTTTCAATTTCACAAAAATTATTTCATCTTGAATTCCAGATCTCAATCCATTTATGTACCTTGCAATTTTTTCAACATCATCATCCACATGTCCAAATCTGATGTCCAATCTATAAAATTCCTTGGTATACTCTTTCATAGTCATGTCCTTTTGTTTCAAATTTTGCATCTTTCTCAACAAGCTAACTTGATAATCAATAAGAAGGAATTTGTTCTTTATCTTATTCACCATCTTTGGCCAAGTTCTAATCTTCTCCTTTCCTCTCCTTTGTCTATTAGTTTGCAAATGTTCCCACCATAGTGATGCATGACCTTTCAACCTAGTGACTGCAATCTTCACCTTTCTATTATCAGGAGTGCTTTCATACTCAAAGAACTTCTCCATATTTGAGATCCAATCTAACATAGCATTGGTATCCAATTTTACATCATAAGGAACAACTTCTATAGTAGGCTTTGAATTTTCCCTAGACAACACTCACAACAATCTTTCGTCATCTTGATCTTCTTCAAGTTCTAGATTATAGTTTGGTGCTACTGCTTCATCATCACTAACATCATCAAGATGTGCTCCTCTCCTTTGGGCTATCTCTAAAACATCTAATCTAGCTAAAATTTGTCTCAACTGATTTAATATAGCATTATTAGTATTTCCTCTACCATAAACCATCTTTACAAATTAGGTTCTTGCAAGATTGTAAGCCTTTGCAAGTTATAAGTCAAATCTGTAGATTTGCCACCCTACAACCAAATCCAAATCAAGATTCTACATGATCCAATATTTACAAGGACGAACCTCAAGCTTTGATACCACTTGACAAAAGGAAGGACAGGGAAAACTAGAGCTAGTGGTACACCCAAGTCTTTGAACCATCCTGCAAGATTTAACACAACAGAAGAAAACACAAAGAACAACAACCAAAGGAGGAAGAAGAGAAAAATACTTTCATTGATTCTTTAAATATTCAACATACATGCCTAGCTATAAGGCCTTCTTGGTTATGACTAGATACAAAATAAATTCACATTCAAAGATCCAACAACAAATTCACACTTTCTAGTTATGCTCTGCAATCCTCTTCCAAACTACCTAACTCACTTAGCTCTAAGCCTAAAGACTCTATTTATACTAGCTAAAAAAACTTACATCTCATTCTCAAACATGGAGAAGCCACAAGTAATATCTTAGCAAATATCAAATGAAAATAAACCAAAATTAAATACACAAGTCGGCCTGCATCAGCAATTAACTGTCCTAAAATCGATGTTTAAGCAAAATCATGATATCTCCTAGCTCCAATTGAGTTAGAACTTTCTCTTCAAACTATGAGTAGATATCTAGGTCCTATACAACCCATAAGGTGTGCAAGGTCTGATTCATTAAGAAAAAGTGCACATCCATTCTAAAAGTTGAGCACAGAAAACTATCGCACAAAACTGTCAGAAATCAATGTTCTGGGAGAATTGCCATATCTCCCAAACTATAAGGATTCTTGCACTTTGGAACATAGATAATACTCTAGGACCTCTTCAATCCCTAAAGTGCACAACCATTCATTAATTATGGAAAATTTGTCACACAATTTTCGACAAGCACCTAGAAACCAGAAAATAAAGCTTCAATAGAACCCAATTTTAGCAGTAAGGTAAAAACTAAAAACATGCAGGATAGCAGTGCAACCTAGGATGCTCCTGCATCAATTCCACAGGAATTAAAGCTTATAAATGTTTAAATACTAACACTATAGAGTTTTGAAAAGTGCAAATGTGAAGTTTGATGAATATATAGAGGTACATGAAGCTGAACCTATGAAGGCACCTAAAAAGTACAAATCATTTGTACACTTTTATGAAAGTATGCCTGCTAATGAAGATGTTGTAAACCAAGTTGTAAATCAACAAAAATTTTCAGTGATTGTTGAGTTATATACAATGAATGGTGATTTACATTTAGAAGCTGAGTTGTAGATAGAAGTTGAGGTACATTCTGATTCTGAGATAAGTGTACATGCAGGAGATGTTGAATTACCCGATAGAGAAGCACATAGTGTTTTAAAATTTGATAGATGTAATAAGGAAAGAAGAATACAACTAAGATGATCAAAGTATGTCAAAAGACATCACCCTACCAAAAAAATTATTGGAGATAAAGATGCTAGACCAATGACGATAAATAGGTTGAGAAGTGATACATGTTTGTTGAGAATGTATGAGCCTAAGACAATGAAAGATGGCTTAGAAAATGAGGTTTGGAGAAAAGCCATGAAAGATGAGATTGAGTAGATTGAGAAGAACAAGATATGGATTCTAGTTTCCAGACTAGAGGACATGAATGTGATTGGAACCAAGTGGGTCTACAAAATTGAGTTAGATGAAAATGGTGAAGTCACAAGGAATAAGACAAGATTAGTTTGCAAAGGGTATGCACAAGAAAATGGAATAGACTATGGAGAAATATTTTCCCTTTTTGCAAGATTAGAAGGAGTAAGAACTTTGCTTGCTTACTCTGCATACAAAGGTTTCAAATTTTATCAAATGGATATGAAGTCAACATTTCTAAATGACATATTAGAAGAAGTGGTTTATATAGAACAACTAGAAGGATTTGCTGATGCTAACAACAAGAACATGGTATGTAGACTACATAAAGCTTTATATGGTTTAAAGCAAGCCCCAAGAGCATGATATGAAAGGCTTCACAATTATCTTGTGAAGATTGGTTTTGAAAGGACTGATGATGATAACAATTTCTACTTGAAGACATAAGGAGGTAAAGGTATTTTACTAGGTGAAATTTTTGTAGATGATATCATATTTGGAGGTCAAGATACATTATGTAAGGCATTTGAAAATGAAATGAAGAAAGAACTTTAGATGTCTATGTATGGAGAGATCAAGTTCTTTATTGGTTTGCAAGTATATCAGATGAAGTATAGTTTATACATCACTTAGTCTAAGTATGTGAAGGAAATATTGATAACTTTTGGATTAGAAGATTCCAAACCAGTTAGCACACCTATGGTGACAAGACATAAGTTGTCAAAGAATGATGATTCAATTGATATTAATCAAACATTGTATAGATTTATGATTGAAAAATTGCAATATGTAGTACATAGTGTATATGAGCAATGTTAGTATGCTAATAGAAACCAAATTTAAATAAAGCTTCTACAAACTAAACAAAATTCATAAACTTCAACAGACTAAGATGAGCTCTCAATTGAGAATATGAGCCATTAATGGGCTCTCTCAATGAGAAGCTCTCTTGTTGAGTAGCTTTCTTTAAATAGATAGGATGTATGCTCAAGCTTTATGCTTCAAAAAGGGCTTCAAATGGAGTTGGAATTTGGGTGTGAGTGTATGGTTTTGATGTAAAATGGCTTCTTAAAATGGCATTATGACTTTACTTCATGGATTGTGTTAAAATGGCTTGGGAGACGATTCCTTAAATAGGCAAAGGGCTTGAGGGATCAAGGGCCAGGATGCAAGGATGGGAACAAGCTTATGGAAGGCTTAGATTGCATGAGAGGAGAGCACATGGATTGTGCTTCCTTACAGCCAATCAGGGAGTGACACATGTCATAGGGTGAGAGGATGGAGGAAAGGGGAAGGATGAGTCAACAAAAGAGGCTCAAGGGATAAAATCTTCATAAAGACCCTCATAATGGCTTGTAAGAGCAATAAAAGGGCTTAGAAGAGTCATTTATGGCCTAGTGGGCTTCATAAAGTTTTATGATTGGGATATTTTGAGGAAGATGAGAGGAATTTCGACTTGGGCTTGATTGGGAAGGTTTTAAGCTTGCTTAGGCTTGTGCAAATGATTAGAGTATGGATTAGGATGGTTTAGGATTAGCTTAGGGATAGGCAAGTGGATGGCATTTAATGAGGGTGGGTGAGGGAGGAGATATTTGTTAACTTTGGCTTGGGTTAGTAAGTTTTAACCCATGTTTAGGGAATGTGACAAGGATAGGAGGGGATTAGGATTAGGTTTAAAGACATCTTCTAGAAGAGTCTAGACTTTGGATGAGGATAAAGACTTTCTAGAATAGTCTAGAACTTCCTAGGATGAGGATGAAGACTTTCTAGAAGAGTCTAGAACTTCTTAGGATGAGGATAAATTAGATTTTTAGGAAATAAATAAAGTTTTATTTATTTCAAGGGTTTGGGTTGAGGAGATATTTATTAAAACTTTTTTAATAAACATGAGGATTAATATTTAATCTTAATTAAATATTTTGAGTTGGGATTAAGGGTAGAAAATGATGGGATTAGCCTTTAATCAAAATTAAAGAAGGATTAGAAGATTTTGGAAGAGGTTAGTGGTCTTAAGGAAATTGGCCAAATTTTGGGCAAAATTTTTTTAAAATTTTTTTTTTGGGTTTTTTGGTAAATTTATTAATTAAATAATTAATAAATAAGGAAATAATGTTTAAGTAAGGTTTAAACATTTTTGGGAGGGATTCCTTAATTAAATATTTTTAAATTAAGATAAAGGGATTTAATGGCATAAAAATAAATAAATAAAATAAATAATTAATTAATTAATAAATGATGATGTCATCAAAATTTTTTCAGAAAATAAAAATACTTTATTTTCTAAAGGTTTTTAGGTGTCTACACATAACAGACCTGACATTGCATTATTTGTTGGGATTTTTGCAAGATTCTTTGTTAATCCTAAGGAAAGTCATTTGATAGCTATCAAGAGAATTATGAGATATCTAAAAGGAACAAAAGACTATGGTCTATACTACAAAAAAAATAAAAAATTTGAGTTGAGAGTCTACACAGATGCTAATTGGGTTGGAAACATTAATGACATAAAGAGCACAAGTGGTGGAGCATTTTTCTTAGGAAAGAGGTTAGTCACCTAGAACAACAAGAAACAAAGTTGCATATCTCAATCTACTACTGAAGTTGAATATGTGGCTGATGCAGTAAATTGTATAAATATTATATGGATCAAATAGTTACTCAAAGGTATGAAGGAGGAAATCACTGAACTTGTGGTACTTTATTGTGATAATACAAGTGCTATAAGGGTAGATGCACAAAGTTGGGTCACAATTCTATGGAAGTCAATTCTGCAACCGTTATGGTTTATGTGCTTGATCCATATTAAAAAATTGGGTACCTAATTTTTGAATATCGATTGGGCACCTAAAGCATGTTTAAAAAGTCGAGTACCCAATTCAGAGAAATTATAAAACATATTTTTTTGGGGTTTTTAGTCATTTTCATCGGCGTCTATAATGGGAGCCCAATTTTAGCATAGAAACAAGAGCCTATTTTTGGATTTCTATTGACCCCTTGTTGCTCTTTTTTAGTGTACTAGGTATTTTATTTTGTTTTCTAGTATTTTATTTCATTTTTTTCAGTTTTACACTTTATAATTTTGTCAGTTTATTATTTTTTATTTTCTACTTTTAATATGTAACATTGTAAATTTCCATTGTTAATAGTTTTATCTTTAGATTATTGTATTTGTTCATTTAAATAGTTTCGTATTTGTTCATTTTAATTTTTTTTGTAGATGTTCATTTAAAAATTACTATTTTAGATGTTTCAATGTATTTAATAAAAATTATGATGTTGAATAATTAGATAGATGTAAATTAGATTGTTTAAACATGTAATTACATTGATGTTTTAGATTTATTTCAAATAAATAGTAATTAATTATAAATTAGTTTATAAATCATATAACAAAAAAATAAAACTAACTATATTCCTAAGTCGAACCTCAACCTAACCATAACTGTACAATAATTTAATCCAAACCCTAAACATAAAACTAAGTATTTAATGTGCTTCCTTACCTTAAAATCATAATTTTAACTCTAAACCCTAGATTCATGTAACTCTAATCGTAAGCTGAACTCTTAATTCTAATATTAACTAAATCTCTAATCCTAAACAATCATACATAACCATTTATCCCTAACACAACCTTAGCCCTAATTATGACATTTAACTGTAGATGAGCTCTTAAATTCTATTTGCAATTTTCAATAAGTAATGTTTCCCTTCCAAATCAAATGTAATTTTAAATTCCCTACTCCAAATTATGTGGACCATCATAGATCCATTTATCATTTAATTATTTAGTTAGATAAATTCTACAACAAAATTTTCAATAATTTAATGACCATTTTTTTTTTATAAAACTACACACTAACCATAAACACAGTATTAACTTTGATGTAAAATTCACTCTCACCATAATTCTAAGCCTAACCCTAACACTGATTAAAATTGTAACTATTATATAATTAAAATTGAGAAACCTAACCCTAATCATTAATAAACTTAATCCTAAATGTTAAACCTTAATTGTAATTGTAACTTCAAATCTTAAACCTAACACTTGATCCCTAGCCAGGTAACCATAACAGTACCCATAATGGAAAGTAATCTTAATCCTAACCATAATTAAAAATCGTAATCCTTAAAGCTAGCACATGATCCTAAAATGTAAACCCTAATTCTAATCCTATTTTTTGAACACTAGAATTATAAGTTTTAAACTATATAATCTTAAATTATCATCCACCAACCCTAAATCAAAACCTAAACCATAATTCTAAATTATAATGCCTAATCTTAAACGTGATAAGTCTTGAAATAGTAGCCGTAATCCTAAATCTTATATTTTGTGCCCCAATCATTTAATGTTAAAATTTACCTCAAATACCTACGATATGAACTTTTGACTCAAGACAAATAATTTGTACTATTTTCATTTACACATTATTATTAACTTATAATCTTCAACTTTGATTCATATATAATTTTATGTGTTTTGGTTTTACGGATAGGACATGGATCGTACTTATCCATATAGGCCTCAGTATAGTTTATTTTTGACTCCATCTTTTGACCATTTGAGACATGCTGATGATCATCATGGTAGCATATCTTTAGACACATCTGTGATATTGGCTACTACTTAGGTACGATATATATATGCTTTTATAGTTTATAAAAAATGTAGTGTAAATTATGTACTTTTTAATTTACGTACTTTGTAATTCATGTATATATAATTTTGTCTCAAGGTTTATGTATCCATAATTTTAGGACTATGCCACCATGAGTGTTGTTGAGAGTACGAGACTAAGCTAGATGGAGGTACATACATCATACTTTGAGGTCAAAATTGTGATTTATGTACATACATAGTTCATTATGCTCTTTATCAAATTTTAAAAATTCACATATTGTAAATTACAAGACCTCGCCACTATCACATTTGGTAGCTTTCACAGTGCACCTCCTCCTATAGGGACACCCATCTCATGTGGTATTATTTCGATTATGTAGTGAATATTTAATTTATTTGTAAGCTAGATTTTGAAACCCATTTCAATTAAGAATGTACATGATGAGACACCTCATGTTACACAGGATGATCCATCTGCCTCATAGGGTGTCTCACATGACAAAACACCTCATGTTACACATGATGATCCATTTGCCTCATAGGGTGTCCCACATGATGAGACACCTCATGTTACACAGGATGATCCATCTGAGTCCTCTTCGCGTGGAGTAAAGAGGACTGCATATTAGATAGATTAGGTCTTTTTGGCACCTTTACATTGTGTTTTTATAACACATATTGTTTATTATGATACACTTTGTATTAGGAAACTTAATTGTATTAGATGTATTTTTTGATTTCATAGATCATGTTATGACATGTTAGAATGTACTATATTTTTACGACTTCTTATCATGCTAGTGTATGCAGTATAAATTATTATGTTATCATGTTGTACATATGAACCACTTTCTTTAATGTGACATATTTTATTCATGTTATGACACATTTTGTAAGTATATGGTACATGAACAATAATTTTAATAATTTCAATTATTTATATAGGAACATTAATTTAAACATGTTTGAATGTAAAAGTACAGTAGAAAAAATTGGAGGTCATTACTTGAATTGAAAATTAATTTATAATATCAAGTGCACACCTTTAACTTTCAAATAGAAGTAAACTCCTATTTTTGAATGTTTACAACATGTTTCACAATATATGTAAGACAATGTGATTGATATAAATAGAAGTGAACTCAAAATATAAAATTGGTTCAACAAAATTTTTCAAATGAGATCCTACAAAATAAAATTGTAAAAAAAAAAAATGTGTTAATAAAAGCATAAATTAATATGAGCTATCTTAATTATGTAAATGTGTAATTTGTATGCACTCACTATGTGTAATTGCACAAGATGTTGATGTTTGATCCACCTTAAACATTTAAATTTGCATAAATTGTAATTGAGACCTGAATAAGAGGTATATATAAGTTCTCTAATTTGCTATTGACAACATATACATACATTTAATTTAATTATATAAGTACATATATAAAAATAGCACAATAAAGAAAGAACTTACATGTGTTTGATTTGAATGTAATCATTCCACTATACCATCTGGATCCTATCTTTTTTGCAATGCATCTATGATTGTCTCGTGCTCGTCCATTGAAATTGTCCATAATACCTTATTAGCGAGTCTCCCTTTGTATCTTTCTAATTTGATATTCATTGCCACAACCTGATGGGGACACAACCCAACAACTAGAATAGACACAATAGAAAGGGGAAATTATATTAACTGAGAAAATAAGCTGGTACAAACAGTGCAGAGAAAATAAACTCAAAACATGCCCTGCGGGCTTACAATAGCATAAATCTGGAGAATATTTCTCCTTTTAGCACCTCCTCTCAAGCTCCAATCCGAACTGCCTTTTACAATGCCAGAAATCTCTTTAAATAGACCCCGAAGGGTTAAGGACTAGGAGTACATTCTAGAAAGTGCTAGTAGGCATCCACCGACAAAATAGAAGGTTCCGAAAGCTGCGTTAGAAGTCGGTGCAATTCTAGAAGAATCCAGAAACGGTAGCCGAACTTCCGGGAGGCATAACTTTTGAACCGTAACTCCGATTGACGAACCGTTTACATTTTCGAAAAGCTCTCGAAGCGCTCTATAGCCTTATGGACCAGCTTCGCTCGTCCCCCATTTTTTGACCCTTTTTGAGGTCATTTAATGCCCCAAACCTGACTTTGAAGCATTCTTAGGGGGTCTCCAAAACCTGAAAAACTGCAATAACTTTCAAACCATGGGGCCTTTTGACCTGATTCTTTTTCTAGAATGCTCTAAATCTCGATTACATTCATCTGGCCAAGTCACACCTTCTAGGTTACCAAAATGATGGTCAAATTGCATGCTCCTATTTTTTTGGGATTTTTAAATGCACTGATAGTTGAACTATGAGAGTTGGAACTTTTATTTGAGCCAAATGGGTATCCAAAAATGTAAAGACATAAAATAGAAACTAAGTCTAAGTACATTTTTTTGGGTGACACAGGATTGCCCTTATACCTCTGGATGCTCCTGCATCAGACACCCAGGGTAGATTGAAAAGTGACCCTGTCACTTTATGGATGGTAGAGGAAATCCCAAATGGGAAACCTCAGTTGCTGAAATCCAAGTCGAGTCCTCAATTGGCCATCCTTTCCATTTGACCAAATACTCTTCATACTGCCTGTTTCTGGTACTCCTACCCACACGATGATCTAGAATGTCTTCTATCTCCTCCTTCTTAGAAGCAGGAATTGGACATGGCTCTAAAACCAGCTCCTCATCTGCACCATCATCATGATACTCTGTCAAATCTGCAATGTTGAAAATGGGAGAAATGTGAATACCATCTGGCAGCTCCACCTCATATGCATTTCCTGAGTTATGTTTCTTCAAAATTTTGCAGGGGCCAAATTTCTTCATTTTCAGCTTGTTGTAGGTACCAACTGGAAATATTTCTTTTCGTAAGTGCACCATGACAAGATCCCCTACTTGGAATTACTTATGTCTTCTTCTTGCATCAGCCCTAGCTTTATACTCTTGATTCATCTTGATAATGTGTGCTTGAACCTCCTCATGTAGACGCTTGATGTGTTCAGCAAATTCCTTAGCTTCAGCACTTGTTCTCTCCCCTTGTTCTATCTTCCTCAATTCTGGTGCAGTCCTTGGGCTATTTCCATATACAAATTGAAATGGTGATTTTCCAGTACTCCTATTTACAGAGTTATTATAAGCAAACTCTGCCTGTGGTAGAATCAAATCCCATCCCTTGGGCTTATCTCCAACTAAACATCTCAACAAATTGCCCAAACTTCTATTTACCACTTCTGTTTGGCCATCAGTCTGTGGGTGATGCGTGGAACTGAATTTCAAGTCTGTTCTCAACTTCTTCCACAATGTCCTCCAGAAATACCCCACAAATTTAGTATCTCGGTCAGAAACTATACTTCTTGGAAGACCATGTAGTCTTACCACCTCCTTGAAAAACAAGTCTGCAATATGGACAGCATCATGAGTTTTATGGCATGGAATGAAATGTGCCATTTTGGAGAACCTATCAACCACCACGAATACTGAGTCATTACCCCTTTGTGTCCTTGGCAATCCAAGAACAAAATCCATACTTATGTCCTCCCATGGCCTTGATGGAACAGGCAATGGCTGATATAGGCCAGTATTTTGACTAAACCCCTTGGCAACTTGACAAACCTGGCAACTCTGTACAAACTTCTTCACATCCTGTGTAATTTGAGGCCAAAAATAATGTTCTCTAAGAATGGCAATGGTCTTATCCCGACCAAAATGTCCTGCCATCCCTCTACTGTGTTTATCCTTAATCAGATTTTCCCTCATGGAACTCCTTGGAATGCACAATTGACTACCTTTGAACAACATGCCATCCTGAATCAAATAGTCTAACCACTTGGTTCTATCTACAGCAACAGGTTCTTTACAAGATTTCCATGCTTCAGCAAAATCAGGATCCTCGGGGTACAAATTCTTGAGTTCATCAAACCCAACTACTTCAACCTGCATTGTTGTAAGCAACAACTGTCTCCTACTTAATGCATCTGCAACCCTGTTAGATTTTCCACTTCTATGCTTTAACACAAATGTATAACTCTGCAAGAATTCTACCCACTTCATATGCCTCTGATTCAATTTACCTTGGCTATTTAGGTACTGTAATGCCTGATGATCAGTATACAAAACAAATTCCTTTGGCAACAAATAATGCCTCCATTTCTTTAAGGCCTGAACTATCGCATAGAACTCTTGATCATAAACAGAATACTTCTTCTTTGCATCATTCAATTTTTCACTAAAATATGCAATAGGCTTACCTTCTTGGCTTAATACAGCCCCAATAGTGCTACCACTAGCATCACAGTCCACCTGGAATACTTTTCTAAAATTTGGAAGTGCCAACACAGGCTGTTCAGTCACCTTCTTCTTCAGCAATTCAAAACTTCTCGCAGCTGCTGCAGTCCATTTGAACTCTTTTCTATCCCCTCTTATTGTATCAGTTAGGGGTGCACATATGCCACTGAAATTCTTAATAAACTTCCTGTAAAAACTAACCAGACCATGAAATGATCTTACCTCAGTAGCAGACCTTGGAGTAGGCCATTCCAAGATGGCTTTTACCTTCTCTGGATCCATTTTGAGACCTTCAGGTGATATAACAAATCCCAAATAGACTAACTCCCTTTTTGCAAAGACACACTTCTTTAGATTAATTAACAGTTTCTCTTCCCTTAGCCTTTCAAAGACACTACGAATATGCAGTAAATGTTCTTCCAAAGTCTTGCTGAAAATTAAAATATCATCCAAATAGACAATAACAAATTTTCCCAAGAACTTCTTAAGTACCTCATTCATGAGCCGCATGAAGGTGCTTGGGGCATTTGTCAATCCAAAGGGCATGACTAACCACTCATAAAGACCCTCCTTGGTCTTGAAGGCTGTTTTCCACTCATCTCCTTCTCGAATCCGTATCTGATGATAGCCACTCTTCAGATCTATCTTTGTGAAGTACTGAGCTCCGCTCAAGCAGTCCATAAGATCATCCATCCTTGGTAAATGAAATTGGTACTTGATGGTTATCCTATTTATAGCTCAAGAATCTGTACACATCCTCCACTCTCCATCCTTCTTTGGTGCGAGTACTGTAGGTACTGCACATGGACTCAGGCTCTCTCGAATCAAGCCCTTCCTCAACAGCTCCTAAACCTGTCTATTTAGCTCCTCTGTTTCAGTAGGAGTCATCCTGTGAGAAGCCTTGTTAGGCAAACTAGCTCCTGGAATCAGATCTATCTGATGACTGATTTGCCTTACTGGTGGCAATCCATCTGGAACATTATCAGAGATAATATCTCCAAATTCCCCTAGTAAATCTGAAACTTCAAATGGTATTTCACTACTACCTTCTTTATCTTTCCTAGGAATCAAAGCATAGCACATACGCTAATGTTTCATGCCATCTAAAAACTTCCTTCCATCAACAAGACAAATCCTAGTACTGCTACATACCTTTTCACCTTCCTTTTTCATGGGCTTCAATTTGTGTCAAACTCCATCCTTTGTCAGAGAGTATGTGTTTGCATGTCCATCATGTATTGCATGTCTATCAAACTGCCATGGTCTACCCAACAATAGATGGCAAACATCCATCGAAATAACATCACAGAGAACTTCATCATGGTAACTCCCAATTTTGAATTTTACTAAACATTGTTCACTTACCAGGACCTTATGATCATCTTTTACCCAAGAAATCCGATAGGGCTAGGGATGTTTCTCCCTCTTGAGCTTCAGCTTAGAGACCATCTCTTCTGATACCAGGTTATCAGTGCTACCACCATCAATGATCACATCACAACATTTATCCTCACACTTGCATCTGGTACGAAACAAACTCCTCCATTGCCCTAGTTCATTTTCACCACTTAGTAGGACTCTTTCATTTACTAAGGTCTCTCCTCTTTCTGCATCCTCTGAATGTGATGATTGTGCATCTTCATCCACATGAGCAACCCTAGCTTGGCCCTCAGCTCTCCTATCTGTCCTTCCTTGTCATTGAGGGCATTCAAAGGCACGATGACCTTCTTCATTGCAATGGAAATAGGTACCACGAAAGCCTCCTCTTCCTTGCCCACGTCCTCTACCTCTTCCTCTTTGATTTCCAAAGTCTTGATCACGGGAGCGGTTGAAACCCTCATTCCTCTGGTTCCTGCTAGTACCCTCATCTTCATTTTTCTTTTGAGTTTCATTGCGGCCTCCAGATGATCTACCACTTCCCCTTCCTCCTTGACCGCGCCCTCTTTGTCTTCCTTCAAACCTTTTACTCAGCTTCTCTTCAACTCGTAGGGAAAACTGGTATGTTTCTTCAACGCTGGTCATTCTTACCAGACTTAGTTCTTCCTGGATGCTAGGTCGTAACCCACTGATATAACGAGAAACCTTCTCCTTATTTGCTTCTGCATGCCCCGCTCTAATCAGGAGTCAGTAAAACTCCTCTGTATATTCTTGGACTGATCTTCCTGCTTGCTTTAACCCATGCATCTTCTTAAATAGATCAAGCTCGTAGTCCACAGGAATGAACTGCTTCTTCAATTTGTCCACCATGCGATCCCATCTTGTGATCTTCTCCTTTCCTCTTCTAAGTCTTTCCACTTGAATCTCTTGCCACCAGATTTTGGCATGGCCTTTTAGTTTGGCCTTTGCAAACTTAACCCTATTTGGGTCCCTTATATCTTCATACTCAAAGTATTCATCCAGTTCATTGATCCAATCGATCAACTCATCTGGTTTCAAATTTCCCAAAAATATACCTACTTCAATTGTAGGTCTTTTCCCAAACCTAGAAATGGCCCTAAAAAGCCTTTCCTCTATAGGATTCAAAACTTCCCCGTCAACTTCCATTACTTCCTCTTCATTGTCATCCTCACTATTGTCATCTGCGGCAATATTTGCTCCTCTACGAAGCTCCTCTTGCAATGCTTGTACCTGTCTCTGGAGGGCTCTAACCTCCTCAGGATCAACAGCTCTGGCCCTTCCACCACGCTCTCTTCGTGGAGGCATCTTCTAACTCAAACCCACAACCACACAGTCCTGGTGCAAACTGCCTCACAGTCGGCGCTCTGTCTACACACTCAGGAAAACCCACTCTGATACCACTTGATGGGGACACAACCCAACAACCATAATAGACACAATAGAAAGGGGAAATTATATTAACTGAGAAAATAAGCTGGTACAAACAGTGCAGAGAAAATAAACTCAAAACATGCCCTGCGGGCTTACAATAGCATAAATCTGGAGAATATTTCTCCTTTTAGCACCTCCTCTCAAGCTCCAATCCGAACTGCCTTTTACAATGCCAGAAATCTCTTTAAATAGACCCCGGAGGGTTAAGGACTAGGAGTACATTCTAGAAAGTGCTAGTAGGCATCCACCGACAAAATAGAAGGTTCCGGAAGCTGCGTTAGAAGTCGGTGCAATTCTAGAAGAATCCAGAAACGGTAGCCGAACTTTCGGGAGGCATAAATTTTGAACCGTAACTCCGATTGACGAACTGTTTACATTTTCGAAAAGCTCTCGAAGCACTCTATAGCCCTATGGACAAGCTTCACTCGTCCCCCATTTTTTGACCCTTTTCGAGGTCATTTAATGCCCCAAACCTGACTTTGAAGCATTCTTAAGGGGTCTCCAAAACCCGAAAAACTGCAATAACTTTCAAACCGTGGGGCCTTTTGACCTGATTCTTTTTCTGGAATGCTCTAAATCTCGATTACATTCATCTGGCCAAGTCACACCTTCTAGGTCACCAAAATGATGGTCAAATTGCATGCTCCTATTTTTTCGGGATTTTTAAATGCACTGATAGTTGAACTATGAGAGTTGGAACTTTTATTTGAGCCAAATGGGTATCCAAAAATGCAAAGACATAAAATAGAAACTAAGTCTAAGTACATTTTTTTGGGTGACACAGGATTGCCCTTATACCTCTGGATGCTCCTGCATCACAACCAAATGAGAATAATGTAAAATCTTCTTTTCAGATTGGTAGTCTTCAAATTTTGGTAAACCATTTCTTCTTGTTAGGTATTTACATAGCCAGGTGCCAGCTACAACAACAGACCCAATTGGATACTCAAAACCATCATCATCTACTTGATGACATATCAATTTTTTCTTAGGTTGCACACATCTAGCTAGCCAATACTCAATCTATTTATTATTATTATTAGGTGCAATAACAACATAAACATGTCCTACAAGATAAGATAAAGTATATAAACACTTTAATCATGTATGTGTGCATATATAAATAATATATTAAAGATGTACTTGAATTATATTAATGACATGTACATAAATAAATAATATAAATAAAAGCATGATCACAACAAAATTTAATTAAATTGTGCATACTAGGTTGTATGAGGTTTGAAATACGACCATAGTCTTCTGATGCAAAAGTAATATTCTGGCCTTCATTTACTATATCATCTTGAAAATGTGTGTCAATAAGTGCTAATGATTTTTTTTGCCAATCTTCAACCCATTCTGTATTCTCACATTCTTCCCATTCACCTGCAAGACAAAACTAACAAAAGAAAGTAAGCTCCTAAGTCCATATAGTCCAAGTGTTAGAATTTGAACTCCTAAATGAATGCCATTTAGCTGACCTGCTAATTGTGTCACAGTCATATCTTGAAAGGATATTCTTCTCTTTAACTAGGCAGATGAAATGTTTGATCGTAGAGTTATGACTTGATCCCATGTATAAATATTTGTTACACCATTCCATAATCTCATGCACATTTTTTATTTTGGTTTTTTCCTCAAATTTTAATTGCTCTCTACTAAGGGCTCTCTTCACACATGAACCAACACCATGATGTTCTCCTTTACCATGTCTAGCCTCAAAAAACTTCCACACATTTTGGATATTAGTTTTGCTATGTCTCCTAATCAACCAATAGAATATTTTAACATTCTTGAATTGTCCTGTACAATTATCTGACCATATCCAATGTTGTGTGATTTGAATTTGTCTCTCTTTTAAATTATCATAAAAGACTTTAAAACAATATTGGACAAACTCAGATGAATGAAGTTTATTTTCACTCATATAGAAATGGTACTCTCTCAATATTTTTTGATCCTCCTCTGTACTATTAGGTGCATGCCTATAAACTATATGAACATAAATTGTTACTTGCACTAAATTGTAATATTGTGGTTGTACCTCATCTTGTAGTGCAAGTGCATAGTTATTTGCAAAGTCAACAACTTAAAGTATAGTACCAATTGGAAATGTATTCTTACATATGCATAACAACTAACATTATCTATAACTAGATCACACCTTCTTCCAATCTTCCCATCCTTCAATGGATATTCAATAGTTTTGAATCTTTTTACATCAACTAATTGTTGTCCAAAAATAGTCAAAGCATTTTCATGCAAACATTCATCTAAAAAAGAAATATTGCCACACATATCACATGTACCAGAAAGATATGCATTGGAAGAAAGTATTGATCATTAGGTGGCTTACAAACAAACTTGATATGAAATCCCTTATAGTTTGAGGTGGTATTTTTATACCACATTCCTACAACATTTCTTTACTATGCATGGTACCATGTATATATCAAAATACATCATAATGATAAAAAAATTTAACATGAGTTTAACAAAAACATGTGATTCTTTCCTTGTTAATCCTTACATACCATGCTTTACACTTTTCAAAAGATTTTTGACTAATGGTAATAGTTAACACCTTACCATCTACAAATTTTGTGAACAATTTAGTTTGAGTCATGTCCAAAAGGTGTTTAGGATGTGGACCACATATTTTTAAGCCAAATCTCAATTTAAGAACATCTCTTGAATTAGGTGATACTCTTGTATTATCATGCCGAAAAATTTCAACCAAACTTTTGACTTCACTAGTAAGTTTCATATCACATCTTGAAAGTCTACCACTAGAAGTCCACAAAATATTTGCTGGATCACATTCAAAGTTAACCCTTCTCTTTAAAAATATTTCTAAAGTCTTACAATTCACATTAAGATATCCACTTATGTTACTAATTAATCTTTTGTCAGTTGTTGATTTGTTAGCTAAAGCTGTTATTGTTGCTTGTCATGCTACATTCTTATCTTTAGAGTGACTTCTCTTTCTGATAACATCAAAGGCACTAGCAACAGTGGATACAACTTGTTTTAAAGACTCATTTTTATTCTTGTGTTTTTCATACATTCCTAATTTTTACATTAATTTTCACATTTTAGACATTTTAATTAGTTGCAACATCAATTGACATTGAAACCCAAATTTCTTATTATAAAAAAAATGTCTATATGATCTATTAGCATGTGTCCTAATTTGTCTCCATAAAACCAATCCATGAAGATTATCTAGCACATCATTAAAAGAACGAAAATTATGTTCATGCACTTTAGTATCATTTTGACATGTTTGTTCAGTACTTGGTGTTTCCATGTCTACATTCATAGTATTGTTATTTGCAATTGTCATTTCATTTTCAATGTTATTTGAAATTTGAATCTCATTTTCACTTTTTCTTGGTATTTCTTTCAGGACATGCATTTCCATTGGAGTTTTTTGTGCATGATCATAAGGCAATCTATTCTTATGAAGAAAATCTAAATCATTTAAATTGTAACCTGCTTCTAAAAAATCACCAATTTCATCATGAGAAAAAACTCGAGGGTTTGGAGACACACCTTTATCGAATGTTTGATTAGAATGTGTACCTGAATCTCCTTGTATTGGGTTTTCTTCTTCAACCTCTTCATCCATTGTTGTATCCTCAATGTCTTTCTCCTCTGAAACATTGTTCAACTCTTTAATTCTTTGTCTTCTATCTTGTTGATGTTGTGCTTTATTCTCTTCATTTGTTGCAATCTCCTCATTTGTTAGAACTTTTATTTTTTCATTCTTCATTGTTTTGATCCCACGTTTGCACTAGTTTTGAATTCGAATCAACAACTTGCAAATTGTAGAAGACAAGAAAATAGAATAATGATGACAAAAATTTGCTGTTGCAGTTCTAAACTGTCATCCAATCATTGCAATCATTGAAGAATGCTTTGTGGGGCATCTTTTGGGGCCCAACGCATACATCAGAATTAGGTACGCAATTATTTAAAAATTGGGTGCTCGATTTGGCTAACGATTAAATTTAAATCGGGCACTCAATTTTTGAATTGCAAATTGGGTGCTCGATTCTAGTGACATGGGCAAGAATTTTCATTGGGTTTTGCCTTGGAGAAAGGCATGACATAGGATTGGTGGGACCAAGCCTGTGCCTTCATGACCCAATTTTTGACTAAGACATTTAATCGACAATTTCAGTGATTGTCGTAATTTTTATATGGTCCCCCCCATTGAATTTTTTCACAAAACAAAAACTCATTATAGTTCCTACTGTTCTAATTTCAAAAATGTAGATTTTATAGTGTTATGAGTTCGTTTTCTATTTTTTCATTATTTATTAATCAAAAGTATCTCTTAAACATTAAATAGTGACATTCACTAAAACTTTAATAACTTTTAAAATTTTTAAAATTTTGTAAATTAATTTACATTTCATCAATCCTCACACAATTCTTTTGAAGTTAAAGAAAATTAAAAAATAAAATTTTTTGATTAAATTATGGCATCTATACACGAGAGGTTTTAGAAATTAGCTTAATCTTCAATACAAAATTAATTAAAAGAATCATTAAAAAATTCAAGAAAATTATTCTCATCAATCTTTGGTGTGTTAGGTAACTTTGTTTAAAAGAATTCACAAAAATTTATTTAGTTGTGTGTCAAATTATGGTGTCCATACACGAGGGTGATATGGTCCTGAAACAAACAGTTTGAAAAAGTGGTTTTTAAAGATCCATACCAAAAATGTAATCTATCATATGGGTACACAAATAAATTACATATTCAAAAAAAAGAGTCTAGGAACTGCAATTTTTATTTTTGAATTTTTTTATATATTTAATCTCTAAATGGTTAAAATTTTGGCATCAATTAACAATATATTTCAAAAACAAGAAAAACACTTCCACTTTTTGGCCAAAAGTGAGACCTAACTTCTTGCACTGACCCATAAATATATTAAAGAACCCTGTGATGCACACAAAGAATAAGTACATTGCAATCAAGTATCATTACTTGAGAGAGTTAGTTCAATACAAGGAAGTGAGGATGAAATATGTGAATACAAAAGAACATATAGCTGATATCTTCATAAAAGCTTTACCTAAGGATGCTTGTGAGTATCTAAGAGGTAAATTAGGGGTGACACCCCTATAAAAAGCTACTTAAGAAGCATGAGTAGTGCCCTACATCAACTGAGCTGAATGTTATATCTTACAATTTGATATAGAGGATATTACTTTAGGAGTTGCCTAAAGTAATGAAGGAGCTGAATTATAAAATTTACAATCACATGAAAGGTGATAGAGGGAGAATCTAAAATTGATTACATATACATATAGAGATGACAAATCTTTGGCATTGTTTTCAAAGAGGGAGATATAAGACATAAGCCTAAGGGAAAAAAAATATACATCTACCTAGTAAGAGGGAGAAAGTATCGAGGGAGATATAAGAACAAAGTAGAGATAGATAGATAGTGATGGAGACACAACCCAAGAACATAATGGACACAACAGAAAAGGGAAATTGTATTAACTGAGAAAATAAGCTAGTACAAACAGTACAGAGAAAATAAACTTCAAAACATGCCCTAAGGGCTTACAATAGCATAAATCTGAAGATAATTTCTCCTTTCAGTACCTCCTCTCAAACTCCACTCCGAACTACTCTTTACAATGCCAAAAATTTTCTTAAATAGACCCCGAAGGGTTAAAGACTAGGAGTACATTCTAGAAAGTGCTAGTAGGCATCCATTGACCAAATAGAAGGTTCCAGAAGCTACGTTAGAAGTCGGTGCAAATCTAGAAGAATCCAGAAATGGTAACTAAACTTTCGAGAGGCATAACTTTTGAACCGTAGCTCCGATTGATGAACCATTTACATTTTCAAAAAGCTCTCGAAGTGCTCTAAAGCCCTATGGACAAGTTTCACTCGTCCCCCATTTTTTGGCCCTTTTTGAGGTCATTTAATGCCCCTAACCTGACTTTGAAGCATTCTTAGGAGGTCTCCAAAACTCAAAAAATTGCAATAACTTTCAAACCGTGGGGCCTTTTGACCTGATTCTTTTTCTAGAATGCTCTGAATCACAATTACATTCATCTGGCCAATTCACACCTTCTAGGTCACCAAAATGATGGCCAAATTGCATGCTCCTATTTTTTCAATATTTTCTAGCACATTGATAGTTGAACTGTGAGAGTTGGAACCTTTATTTGACCCAAATGGGTGTCCAAAAATGAAAATACATGAAACAAAAAATAAGTCTAAGTACATTTTTTTGGGTGACACGGGATTGCCCTTATACCTCTGGATGCTCCTGCATCAGACACCCAGGGTAGATTGAAAAGTGACCCTGTCACTTTATGAATGGTAGAGGAAATCCCAAATGGGAAACCTCAGCTGCTGAAATCCAAGTTGAGTCCTCGATCGGTCATCCTTTCCATTTGACCAAATACTCTTCATACTGCCTGTTTCTGGTACTCCTACCCACACAATGAATTAGAATGTCTTCTATCTCCTCCTTCTTAGAAGTAGGAATAGGACATGGCTCTAACACCAGCTCCTCATCTGCACCATCATCATGATACTCTATTAAATCTGCAATGTTGAAAATGGGAGAAATGTGAATATCATCTGGCAGCTCCACTTCATATGGATTTCTTGAGTCATGTTTCTTCAAAATTTTGCAAGGGCCAAATTTCTTCATTTTCAGCTTGTTGTAGGTACCTACTGGAAATCTTTCTTTTCGTAAGTGCACCATGACTAGATCCCCTACTTGGAATTCCTTATGTCTTCTCCTTTGATCAGCCCTAGCTTTATACTCTTGATTCATCTTGGTAATATGTGCTTGAACCTCCTCATGTAGACGCTTGATATGTTTAGCAAATTCCTCAGCTTCAGCACTTGTCCTCTCCCCTTGTTCTATCTTCCTCAATTCTAGTGCAGTCCTTGGGCTATTCCCATATACAATTTGGAATGGTGATTTTCCAGTACTCCTATTTATAGAGTTATTGTAAGCAAACTCTGCTTGTGGTAGAATCAAATCCCATCCCTTGGGCTTATCCCCAACTAAACATCTCAGCAAATTGCTCAGACTTCTGTTTACCACTTCTGTTTGGCCGTCAGTTTATGGGTGATGTGTGGAACTGAATTTCAAGTCTATTCTCAACTTTTTCCACAATGTCCTCCAGAAATACCCCACAAATTTAGTATCTCTATCAGAAACTATACTCCTTGGAAGACCATGTAGTCTTACCACCTCTTTGAAAAACAAGTCTGCAATATGGACAACATCATGAGTTTTGTGGCATGGAATGAAATGTGCCATTTTGGAGAACCTATCAACCACCAAAAATAATGAGTCATTACCCCTTTGTGTCCTCGGCAATCCAAGAACAAAATCCATACTTATGTCCTCCCATGGCCTTGATGGAACAGGAAATGGCTGATATAGGCCAATATTTTGACTAAACCCCTTGGCAACTTGACAAACCTGGCAACTCTGTACAAACTTCTTCACATCTTGTGAAATTTGAGGCCAAAAATAATGTTCTCTAAGAATGGCAATGGTCTTATCTCGACCAAAATGTCCTGCCATCCCTCCACTGTGTTTCTCCTTAATTAGATTTTCCCTCATGGAACTCCTTGGAATGCATAATTGACTACCTTTGAACAACATACCATCCTGAATCAAATAGTCTAACCACTTGGTTCTATCTACAACAACAGGTTCTTTACAAGCTTTCTAGGCTTTAGCAAAATTAGGTCCTCAGGGTACAAATTCTTGAGTTCATCAAACCCAACTACTTCAACCTGCATTACTATAAGCAACAACTATCTCCTACTTAGTGCATCTGCAACCTTGTTAGATTTTCCACTTCTATGCTTCAACACAAATGTATAACTCTGCAAGAACTCTACCCACTTCATATGCCTCTAATTCAATTTACCTTGGCTATTTAGGTACTGTAATGCCTGATGATCAATATACAAAACAAATTCCTTTGGCAATAAATAATGCCTCCATTTCTTTAAGGCCTGAACTATTACATAGAACTCTTGATCATAAACAGAATACTTCTTCTTTGCATCATTCAATTTTTCACTAAAATATGCAATAGGCTTACCTTCTTGGCTTAATACAACCCCAATAGTGCTGCCATTAGCATCACAATCCACCTAGAACACTTTTCTAAAATCTGGAAGTGCCAACACAAGTTGTTCTATTACCTTCTTCTTCAGCAATTCAAAACTTCTCACAGCTGCTACAGTCCATTTAAACTCTTTTCTATCCCCTCTTATTGTATCAGTTAGGGGTGCACATATGCCACTGAAGTTCCTAATAAATTTCCTGTAAAAACTAACCAAACCATGAAATGATCTTACCTTAGTAGCAGACCTTGGAGTAGGCCATTCCAAGATGGCTTTTACCTTCTCCGAATCCATTTTGAGACCTTTAGGTGATATAAAAAACCCCAAATAGACTAACTCCCTTTTTGCAAAGTTACACTTCTTCAGATTAATTAACAATTTCTCTTCCCTTAGCCTTTCAAGGAAACTACAAATATGCAATAAATGTTCTTCCAAAGTCTTGCTTAAAATTAAAATATCATCCAAATAAACAATAAATTTTTTTCCCAAGAACTTCTTAAGTACCTCATTCATGAGCTGCATGAAGGTGCTTGGGGGCGTTTGTCAATCCAAAGGGCATGACTAACCACTCATAAAGACCCTCCTTGGTCGTGAAGGCTGTTTTCCACTCATCTCCTTCTCGAATCCGTATCTGGTGATAACCACTCTTCAGATCTATCTTTGTGAAGTACTGAGCTCCACTCAAGCAGTCCATAATATCATCCATCCTTTGCAAAGGAAACTGGTACTTGATGGTGATCCTATTTATAGCTTGAGAATCTGTACACATCCTCCACTCTCCATCCTTCTTTGGTGCGAGTACTATAGGTACTACACATGGACTCAGGCTCTCTCAAATCAAGCCCTTCCTCAAATACTCCTGAACTTGTCTATTTAGCTCCTCTGTTTCAGTAGGAGTCATCCTTGTGAGCAGCCTTGTTAGGCAAACTAGCTCCTGGAATCAGATCTATCTGATGACTGATTTGCCTTATTGGTGGCAATCCATCTGGAACATTATCAGAGATAATATCTCCAAACTCCCCTAGTAAATCTGAAACTTCAACTGGTATTTCACTACTACCTTCTTTATCTTTCCTAGGAATCAAAGCATAGCACATATGCTGATGTTTCATGCCATCTAAAAACTTCCTTTCATCAACAAGACAAATCCTAGCACTGCTACATACCTTTTCACCTTCCTTTTTCATGGGCTTCAATTTGTGGTGAACTCCATCCTTTGTCAGAGAGTATGTGTTTGCATGTCCATCATGTACTGCATGTCTATCAAACTACCATGGTCTACCCAACAATAGATGGCAAACATCCATCGAAATAACATCACAGAGAACTTCATCATGGTAACTCCCAATTTTGAATTTTACTAAACATTGTTCACTTACCAGGACCTTATGATCATCTTTTACCCAAGCAATCCGATAGGGCTAGGGATGTTTCTCCCTCTTGAGCTTCAACTTAGAGACCATCTCTTCTGATACCAAGTTATCAGTGCTACCACCATCAATGATCACGTCACAACATTTATCCTCACACTTACATCTGGTATGGAACAAACTCCTTCATTGTCTTGGTTCAATCTCACCACTTAGTAGGACTCTTTCATTTACCAAGGTCTCTCCTCTTTCTGCATCCTCTGAATGTGATGATTGTGCATCCTCATCTACATGAGCAACCCTAGCTTGGCCCTCAGCTCTCCTATCTGTCCTTCCTTGTCATTGAGGGCATTCAAAGGCATGATGACCTTTTTCATTGCAATAGAAATAGGGACCACGGAAGCCTCCTCTTCCTTGTCCATGTCCTCTACCTCTTCCTCTCTGATTTCCAAAGTCTTGATCATGGGAGCGGTTGAAACCCTCATTCCTCTGGTTCTTGCTAGTACCCACATCTTCATTTTTCTTTTGGGTTTCATTGCGGCCTCCAGATGATCTACCACTTCCCCTTCCTCCTTGACTGCACCCTCTTTGTCTTCTTTCAAACCTTTTATTCAACTTCTCTTCAACTCGTAGGGCAAACTGGTATGCCTCTTCAACGCTGGTCATTCTTACCAGACTTAATTCCTCCTGGATGCTAGGTTGCAACCCACTGATATAACAAGAAACCTTCTCCTTATTTGCTTTTGCATGTCCCGCTCTAATCAAGAGTCGATAAAATTCCTTTGTATATTCTTGGACTGATCTTCCTGCTTGCTTTAACCCATGCATCTTCTTAAACAAATCAAGCTCATAGTCCACAGGAATGAACTGCTTCTTCAATTTTTCCACCATGCGATCCCATCTTGTGATCTTCTCCTTTCCTCTTTTGTTTCTTTCCAATTGGACCTCTTGCCACCAGATTTTGGCATGGCCTTTGTAAACTTAACCCTATCTAGGTCCCTGATATCCTCATACTCAAAGTATTCTTCCAGTTCATTGATCCAATTGATCAACTCATCTGGTTTCAGATTTCTTGAAAATACACCCACTTCAATTGTAGGTCTTTTCCAAAACTTAGTAATGGCCCTAAAAAGCCTTTCCTCTACATGATTCAAAACTTCCCCATCAAATTCCCCTTCTGGTTCCATTACTTCTTCTTCATTGTCATCCTCACTATCGTTACCTGTGGCAACATTTGCTCCTCTACGGAGCTCTTCTTGCAATGCCTGTACCTGGCTTTGGAGGGATCTAACCTCCTCAGGATTAATAGCTCTAGCCCTTCCACCATGCTCTCTTCATGGAGGCATCTTCTTAACTCAAACCTACAACCACACAGTCTTGGTGCAAACTGCCTCATAGTCGGCGTTCTGTCTACACACTCAGGAAAATTAGGCTCTGATATGACTTGATGGAGACACAACCCAAGAACAAAATGGACACAACAGAAAAGGGAAATTGTATTAACTAAGAAAATAAGCTAGTACAAATAGTACAGCGAAAATAAATTTCAAAACATGCCCTAAGGGCTTATAATAGCATAAATCTGGAGATAATTTCTCCTTTCAGTACCTCCTCTCAAACTCCACTCCGAACTACTCTTTACAATGCCAAAAATTTCCTTAAATAGACCTCGGAGGGTTAAGGACTAGGAGTACATTCTAGAAAGTGCTAGTAGGCATCCACCAACCAAATAGAAGGTTCCAAAAGCTACGTTAGAAGTCGGTGCAAATCTAGAAGAATTCAGAAACGGTAACCAAACTTTCGGGAGGCATAACTATTGAACTGTAGCTCTGATTGACGAACCATTTACATTTTTGAAAAGCTCTCAAAGTGCTCTAAAGCCTTATGGACCAGCTTCACTCATCCCCCATTTTTGGCCCTTTTCGAGGTCATTTAATGCTCCTAACCTGACTTTGAAGTATTCTTAGGAGGTCTCCAAAACCTGAAAAACTGCAATAACTTTCAAACCATGGGGCCTTTTGACCTGATTCTTTTTTTGGAATGCTCTGAATTGCAATTGCATTCATTTGGCCAATTCACACCTTCTAGGTCACTAAAATGATGGCCAAATTGCATGCTCCTAATTTTTTAGGATTTTCTAGCACACTGATAGTTGAACTGTGAGATTTGGAACCTTTATTTGACCCAAATGGGTGTCCAAAAATGAAAACACATGAAATAGAAACTAAGTCTAAGTACATTTTTTTGGGTGACACAGGATTGCCCTTATACCTCTAGATGCTCCTGCATCAGATAGGGAGATATAAAACCAAAGCATAGAGAGATAGATACCTGAATATTAGAAAGAGGGAGAGATACTCCAAAGAGGGAGATATAAGAAAGAGGGAGTAGTAGGAACTTCACAAAGCTCACATTACCCTACATAGAGGAAGAAAATGTACTACACTAATAGAGGGAGAAATTTCAAAGATTTATTTTCTTTTTGGTATTATTGGTATTAGTTTGCCATCAATGCCAAAGAGGGAGATTATGGATATAATATTGTTCTAAAGTGAAGAACCTATAATGGAGCAATCATTATTTTTTTAATGATTTCAAACTTGCTACCTTTTGGTGAGATAATTTCTTTTTGGTCTAAAAGCTATCATTTATATGATTGATCAAGAGGATTTGAATAAAGGAGATAACAATAGAACCTAGAGAAAGGTTGAGTTATTTGGTATGTAAAAGAAGCACTAAGACCAAGTAAGTTATTGATACTATAGTGTATTGTTTATCTACTTAAAATGTAAAATAAATGATTACTCAAGTTAAGACTGGAAGAAGATCAAGTAAGAAAAGTGTTTGCTAAACCTTGTCGAGCAGTCAGTGCAAGCCGAGTAGAAATTAGTAGAAGCCAAGTAAAAAATAAAAGGTGCTAAGAAAAGATGAAAAATAGTGCAAGTAGAGTGATTGTTAGTAAATGCCAAGTAAAGTTCAGTTGGTGCCGAGCATCAGTTAGTTTTTTTTTTTTTTGAGTAAACTAGTGTTGGCCGAGTGAAAGAACAATATAGATGCCGAGTGATAACATATTGATGCCGAGTGCCAGTAAATGTGTTAAATCAAAGATTTGATGAATCTGAGTCAACTGTTTTATTTTCTTGAATTGCATGAAGCATGTGGAAGATTACTATGATGAGCTGGTGGCACAAAATTCAAGGTAAACCATTTTGAGACAAATTCAAGGAAGATTGTAGAAGAAGTTTCTAGAGGGACCAAATAAAAAAGTGGGTACATTCATTGTATCCTACCTAATCCTACCTAACCCTAAAATAGATAATTGTGGTTAAGTGAAAAAAATTATATTAGTTATATATTTATAGAGATGGTTGGTCAAAAGCAAAGGTTGTCATGTGTGAAAACCTAAGGAAGACAAGGAGTGTAAGGTATTGCTTCATTCAATAGCCGAATAGAAGTGATTGCAATTGGCATGCAAAGAAAGAAGGCTTAAGAGTATGAATGCTTGAAGGGTGAACAAGCTATTAGAGCTGAAGTTTGTGAAAACCAAGTAAAATGGAGGACTAAAAAAAAGACCTATAATTTGCAAGTGAGTTGTAATTTTTTATCAGATCAAACCTTACTATTGCTTTCTAATCATTGTATTAGTCTAGGGTAAATAATTTGGATTAATATTGACCTAACAATTATTTGTAAATCCTTTAATCGGCTGACATTCTAATAAAATGGTCTAAAATCCTCTGGCAAGGCTCATTCCTAATAGGGTGATTGAAATCCTTTTACTTGGTCATAATCAACATTGTATATTGTAACCTTTAACATGGTTGACCTTTCATAGGGCATCACTTTAGAAGAGTGAGAATTAGTAGCATGTTACTAGTGGGTTTTCCCAAATTGGGTTTCCATGTAAAATCCTTGTGTCAAATGCGTTATTGAATCTATTATGTTTCATGTTTACATTTCTGCAAAGTTGCTTTGACCTAGGATAACAACCTACAAAGTTCAAGTATTATATGATCTAATGGATGCATCCATGCTAATATTTTATGGATATGGGTCTACTAAGAATTGAAAAGTTTTATTTTTACATCTGGACCTTGGATAATTGATTCACCCTTCTCTTAGTTATTCTAAAGAATTCCAACAAAAGGAACTACATTATATGAAGGAATTGAAGAAGGTAAGAAGGTGGGAGGAATACAATATGGAAATGAATGATTAGGAAGACCAAAACTTAGAAGATTAGGGACTTGTGTAGAAGTTGTCATGAGAGGTGACACATAAGTTAGAATATTAGAAATAGAGATGAAAATATAAATGGAAGGTTTCAATGATTATGGAAGGAGTAGCACATCCTAACTTTTGAGCATATTCCATCAAAGGCTTAGCATGAGTATTAATAAGTTGATATCTACAACACAAGATGGAAAATTTATTATCATAATAAGTAATAAGCTTCTTAATAGCCCTGAGAGTAGAAAAACTATAAGTGTATTGTATTTAATGGACACTTGAATGAGTTAGTATTTGACAATATAATGTTGGTTTGATTATTTTGCAATCATGTAATATTGTGATTAAGTGATGAAGGTCATGTGATAAAGTATTAACCAAGCCACTACAATTGTCATCGAGTGCTTGGAAAAGAATAGAGTTTAGTGTTAATTAAGTTATTTCAATGTTAATCAAGTGATTTATTGCTCAAGTAAAGTTGTAGTGTTCACTGAGCATGAACATGAAGAAAAAGTGAAGAAAAGCTTTAATTTGAGGCTAATATTTGATGGAGATTAATAATGATCAATAAGTTAAAAAGATAAAGTCAAAGTTAGTTACGTGATATACAAATACAAAAATGTAATGAAGATCTGATAAAGGATATTGAACATAATGAAGTTGAGCAAAAAGTTCAAGGTGGAACTATTTTTTTAGTAACTAGATGCATTGTATCTAAGATCTACAATTGTGATTAAGTGGAAAAATATGGAAGATTATGGATATAAAAACATTTCTATTTAATGAGATGAAACATATTATTTTTGGTTGTTGATTGTTTTTTATTATGTGAATTGAAGGAGACAATGAAGATAGAAGGTGAACTAAGCATAACAGAAGTGGAAAGATCTAGCAAAGGAAGTGCTAAGTTAAAGCACAAGCATCTAAATAAGTTAGAAAGAGATCATAAGGAATAAGAAATTATAGAGTAGAGATCTAAACAAGAAAGGTAGTGCTAAAACTAATAGATCACTTAACTATTACTTTCTTACCATTATAGAAGATAAAATATTTTAAACGAGTGTACTGAACAAGTCTTTGAAATCCTATATGGTAGCATCCAATATGATATTTGTAAGTCTTTTAGAGTAGGCCACTCCTTAGGAATTTCAAGGAGAAATATGGTTTAGATGATATTTGGTTAAAATCCTCTAACTAGGTCACACAACAGTAACCTTTAACATGGTTGACTCCTAATAGAGCTTACTTTAGAAGAGTGAAATTATTTAGGCTCCTGGTTCCCAGGTGGTTTTCCCTTTACAGGGTTTCTACATTAAATATACACATCAAATGTGTGAATTCTTATTGTACTGTAAGTTTGTTTTAATGTTATTTGTTTAATGCTATAACTTGGTATAATTTGAGCAATCACTCTCATACATGGTAGAGTAAGAAATAATAAGATGACAATCCGAAGTAAAGTTGTTATAAGGTTGATTTGAGATGTTGAATATGGTTACTAAGTTATCAATCCAAATGTGTATTAAGGTTGAATTGGTAAGAAAAAGTGTTTTGAGGCTTGTCAGATAACTGGATATAACTGATTCACCCCCCTCTTAGTTATCTAGCAAAATAAATTTCACTATGTATTTGCAATCACAATAGAAAACCCAAAAGATTTTATTTTTCTTAGGCCTCCAGGAAGATTTCAACTTGGTGATAAAGTATTTGGAAACTTTATGGGAAGATGTATATGTTCTCAGGACACAATGGTAAAGTTGACACAACTTCTTTAGAAATGTTTCAAAAAGTAGTTTCCAAATTTTTGGTCACAGTTAAAATATCCTGCTACTACACATAATAAACATTTATTTTTGTTTTGGTTGGATGAGGAATTTCCTTGTTCAAGCCCTAGATTGAGAGATTGACCTTGAGATTAAAATGTAAAACATGAAAGGAAAGAAATACAAATGGAAGCTTTACCTTGCTTTGATGAAACCCTTGTCAATAAATATTTGTAATGCTTGTGTGTTGTAGATGTTGAATTATTACTAAAAGATGTAGGGAATCTCCTTAAATGTAATGGATATATCAAAACCACATCATGGATCCATGGATGTAAATGTCCATTAATGAAGAATATTATGAATTACTCAATGTAGATCTTCTCCCTCGATGGCCAACAAAATGCTAGATCTTGAAGAGGAAACATTCACAAAGGTTCCTGGAATCTTTGAATGCCTTGAATGCTTGATGAAAATTTTCTTGCTAGAATTCTTGAAATCAAACCTTGCAATTTCTATAATGATTGTAGATTATGAGTGGATGTGAAAATGAGATTCCTAGGATTCCTTTTATACTAATTTTTTAGGAATGAAAAAAAAAGCCAACAAGGTCACCCAGTTTTCCACTTTGCAACCCTAACACAAAACTAGCTTTTAGATTCAAAATTCCTAGGGAATATGTCAACCTAGGTTAACCATTTGAGAAGATGTTGACCTTAGTCAACCTAATCTAGGGTTGGACCACAAGGAGCTAACCTTGAGGTCTCAATGTGGGACAAAATAGGAGCAAGATTTAACTGAGCACACATTGATTCATGGTTTATAGGGTCACAAAAGGACAAGAGCTAAAAGCTATTAAATGATGAGTGCTCCCATTTTTAGATGGTATATTTTTAAATATCTTTTCTCGTGTCTCAACAGCCTTATTGTGTGGATTTGTGTCATCAATTAGAATCCTAGTTTCTTTTTTCTTTATTCTAAAATGCTTCATCTGAGCTTCTACATTTATTTTGGCATCTTCATATCTTAGCTCAGATCACATTTTCATTAGTTCTCTCTCCATGATTTATTTATCTAATTGCAGGGTTGTAGTCCCTCTAGCATCTATTAATTGATGTAATTCATCAGGAATGAAGGAATGTATTTCCAAAGGTGTTTTGCTAAATTTATGAAGATCATGCACAATAACATCTTTATTTATTTTTCTATCTTAGTCACTACCCAGGTTATACCTCTTGCTAATTGAATCTAGTCTACTTCATTCCATAATTCCTTTTACAATATCAATAATGGTGGAGGCCTTCCTTGTCATTCCTCTCTTTATTAGCTCTAAAACTAGACTCTCTAGCTCTATCCTTTACACTTCATCTCTACATATTCCTTCTAATCACACTTTCCCTCTATTTATTTCCCCTTACTTTTGTCTTCCTCTTTCCTAGTAGTAGTATCTTTTCCTTTCTTCTTTGCAGGTTCACTCTTTACTTTGGTTTCCTTTATTACTAGGTTTACCAAGATAACTGAGAAGGGGGGGTGGGGGTGAATCAATTGTCCAATAATTAAAATATTTATCAACCTTAAATAATCTTATCCATTCAGTCAAAGTAAAAAAAAACTATAACAAGATGCACATAGACAATTACACCAAATATGTTAACTAGGGAAACCCTTGATCTGAGGGAAAACCCGGTGGGAATGATGCCCACAAGATGATGTATTAATATAAATATTCCTTGTTAGAGGATGAACCCTATTAGGAGTCTATTACAACATTTAGTACATATGAGTCCCTATTAGGAGACTTTGAATCCTTGTTAGAAGATTCCAACCTTGTTAGGAGTTGTAGAAGACAGAAGGACCCACTGTCCAAACAACTTCTAGGGAAAGACCACTGAACTCACTGTCCAACTGATCTCTCAACTATTCCTTGTAGAATAATTCCATGCACTATACTTTAACTTCTTTCCTCTATCTTGTCAACTAGACCAATCACTGTCAAACCTTGCAGACTAGGTCGCGAACCTCAAATCCAAGCATCCAACTTTGAATCACACAATAAAACTTTGGCAATGAAGTTTCCTTCACCTTCACTCTGCTCTACTCAACTTTGCATTCCACTCTTTTTTCTGCTTACATTTACTCCTCTTGCATACTCATAAAGGAAAATGTCCTTCCTTTATATTGAATCCATAAAACAATTCCCTAAGTCTGCTGTTACACATTCTTAATTAATTATTATAGGACCACATTAAGAACATGTTACACTTAGTAATAACATTAGTCTCCTACCTTGCAACTTGAATATCTTTGCATACACGTAACATTATGATGAATGAACTTAACCATGTCATCACCAACATGTCTTCTTCACATCTTTAACTTTGGCTTCTTAGAATAATAAATCTACTAAGAGATCTAACAAGTTCACTAGAACACACCTCTGTAAACTCTATTTCAGAACAATCTTCACCAAAATTGGTATAACTTCTTCCAGGATTAATATATTATACTTTCAAGGTTAGTTGGATATACTAGACACTTAGTAGTATCTCTCTTTAACCTTGCTATTGAAAGTACTCAATGATATGTCCATACCAACTTGATCTTTCTACTATTCTTTTGTCAGATACCACATAAAACTGCTATGTTGACATTAATGACAAACATAGTCATAAATGTGACATATCATCATGATAATGATGTAATCATGTTTCTACAATACTCCCACATAGGAATATCATCATCATTCATGCTTCCAACAATCTCCTCCTTTGGCATTGATGGAAACATAGATGAAAACCATCTAGTTCAAAGAATACCAATTGCACAAGACTGTTAACCTTTCTTTTCAAATACTTTTCATCACTTATTCTCCCATGCTATACTTCTCCAACCTCATGCTGTACTTCTCCAACCTATTTACTTCTTCAACCTATTTATCATGCTAAACTTATCCCCCATTTTCATCAATGTCAAAGGTTTCAACAACCATCAAATTCTGCAACAACTATTTCTGGCTAGCTCAAGTGTCAAAAGACACTATTCAAAACAACATCCAAAAAGAGTCCTAGATGAATCTCTCCATCATAGGTACTCCCCCATATAAGAAGCATTAGCATTCAATCTAGACAAATAATCATGCTCTGCTACATAGGACTGATGCATTCTTGCAACTTATACTTTGATGTAGGAAGGGGCATAACCCCTAGCATACCTCACAAATACTCAAAAGTCTCTTTGGGAAGAGGCTTAGTAAAAATATATACAATCTTCTCTTTAGTGCTCACATACTCCAATCTAATTTCCTTTTTTGCAACTTTCTCTCTCAACATGTGATACTTGATAGAAAAGTGCTATTCTTAGACATATTTACTATGATTGTGTTGTTACAATGTATGACAACAGGTTTACTAAATTCTATCCTTATATCATTCAATATCTACTTCATCCAGACAACTTGATTATACTTGTTTACTACTGTAACATATTTTTCTTCTAGTATACTTTGTGAGGTACAATCCTACTTCTTTCTTAACCAAGAAACCAATCTTCCTCCAAGAAAGAAGGCTCCACCACTAATACTCTTTTTGTCATCCATACTACTTGCCCAATAAACATCAATATAAGCACATAAAGTAAAATCATTAGATTTATCATACCACAATCTAAACTCTGATGTTCCTTTTAGGTATCTAAATATCCTTTTGACTGTTGCATAATGTTCTTCTCTGGGATCAACTTGGAATCTTGCAAAAATTCCAACTGCATTTTCTATATCTAACCTTGTGTGAGTTAGATATTGAAATCCTCTGATCATAGATCTATACTTCTTCTGCTCAATAGTAGGTGTCTCATCCCTTGTAGATAACTTGTGTCTAGTTACCATAGCTGTTTGAAGGGTTTACATGTTTCCAAACCAAAATTTTTTAGTAAATCTTTCAAATACTTAGTTTGAGAAATAAAAATTCCTTCTTTGTCCTGTACAATCTATAATCCTATTAAATATTTCATTTCTCCTATCATACTCATTTCAAATTCCTTCTTCGAACTTTTCACTTTCATCATTATTTCTTCCAAATATGATATCATCAACAAATATTACCAAGATCATCAATCCATCATCAATTTCTTTCCAATAGATATTTCTATCTACCATACCTTTTCTATGTCCAAGATTTGTCAAATGCTTGTCCAACCTTTCATACTAGGTTCTAGTTTCTTGCTTCAAGCTATGCAATGCTTTCTTCAATCAGCATACTATGTCCTTTTCATCTATTAAAGGACAACCTTCAGGCTATTCTATGTATACCTCTTCTTCAAGTTCTCCATTTAGAAATGCTGACTTGACATCCATCTAATATACTTTGAATTTCTTATATGTTGCATATGCTATGAATAACCTCACTACTTTAATTCTACCCACATGAGCATAGATCTCATCATAGTCCATTCCTTCTTATTGTGAGTAACCTTTGCATACCAATGTTGCCTTTTTCCTTACAACTCTTCCTTGTTCATTCATCATGTTCTTGAATACCCATTTTATTCCTATCACATTCTTATCTACTAGTGTGGGGACCAATTCCCATGTCTTATTCTTTGCTATTTGATCCAATTCCTCTTTCATAGCTTGCCTCCAATAGTCATCTCTACATGCTTCATCTACATTCTTAGGTTCAACTTGAGATATCAAATATAGTTCTTCATTGATTCTACTTCTTGTCATCACACCTTTATCTCTGCTTTTGATGATCTGCTTAGGTGGATGATTCTTTGTCATATTCTTACTCAAAGTAAGAGTTGTTATTTCAACTCTTAGCTCTGTTGAAGGTTCTGAGATTTGTTCCTACCTTAGCTCTCCTTCATTTTTCAAATCATTGTTAGTCTCAAGGAATAATTCATTATTCCTTGGTTTAGTAACAACATCATCATCTGAATTGTAATCAACTACTCTTTCTTGTATTCTGAATTTCTCATCAACTCTCACATTTGTACTTTCCATAATAGTTACTAAAGTTATCTCTTCTATTACTTTATCTTCATTAACCAATCTAGGCTCATTATCATATTTATTCAAGAATCTTTCCTTATGTGCTTTAAATTATTCAACTTGATTAGAAAGTAAACTCTTTCTAGTTTTCCTTAATCTCTTAGGACATCTAGACGAAAAATGACCAAACTCTTTACATGCACAACAAATTTTTTTTTTCATACCTTCTGGCTCTCTTTTATTAAGTAGATCAATACCTTCCTTTATCTTTATGTCTTCTTTGGGTTTGAATCTATCTTTTCTTGAGCTTCTATTCTTTTGTATACAACAAAAGGATTATGGATCTGAAAACTTAGTGCTCTATTCTTTACACAAATCTTATAACTCATCAAGAATTTCCACCATCCGAGTGTCAAAATTTCCTCTGTCAGATGTAGGACTATCATTCCTAAACATTATTTTCATAGATCTCCCAAAGTTGTTAAACTTTATCTTCAAGGACCTGATGATTTGATACCAATTGTTAGAAACAATAGTCCACCAAGATAATTAAGGGGGGGTGGGTGTGAATTAGTTATCCAATAATTAAAACATTTATCAACCTTAAAAAATATTATCCATTCAATCAAAGTAAACAACAACCATAACAAGATGCACATAGACAATTGCACCAAATATGTTAATTAGGGAAACCATTAATCTGAGGGAAAACCTCAGTGGGAATAATGTCCACAAGATGATAGACCCTATTAGGAGCCTATTATAACATTTAGTACATATAAGACCCTGTTAGGAAACTTTTAATCCTTGTTAGAAGATTCCAACCTTTTAAAGAGTTGTGCCAACCCTGGTAGGAGTTGTAGAAGACAGAAGGACCCACTATCCAAACAACTTCTAGGGCAAGACCACTGAACTCATTGTCCAACTAATCTCTTAACTATTCCTTGCAAAATAATTGTGTGTACTATACTTTAACTTCTTTCCTCTATCTTGTCAACTAGACCAATCACTATTAGACCTTGTAGAGTAGGTCACAAACCTCGGATCCAAGTATCCAACTTCAGATCATAGAATATAACTTTGACAACAAATTTTCCTTCACCTTCGCTCTGCTCTGCTCAACTTTGCATTCCGCTCTTTGTGCTACCTAAAATTACTTCTCTTGCATACTCATGATAAAGGAAAATATCCTTCCTTTATATTGAATCCATAAAATAATTCCCTAAGTCAACTGTTTCATCTTCTCAATTAATTATTATAGGACCACATTAAGAACACATTACACTTAGCAATAACATTAATCTTCCACCTTGCAACTTGAATATATTTCTGTACACATAACATTATAATGAGTGAAATTAACCACGTCATCACCAACATGTCTTCTTCACATCTTTAACTCTAGCTTCTTAGAATAATAAATCTGCTAAGAGATAGAACAAGTTTACCAGAACATGCCTTTGCAAACTCTATCTCAAAACAATCTTCACCAAAACTTGTATAACTTCTTCTAGAATTAATATATTATGCTTCTGAGGTTAGCTACATATACTAGACACTTATTAGTATATCTATTTATCCTCACTACTAAAAGTACTCAACAATCTATTTGTACCAACTGGATCTTTCCGTTGTTCTTGTGTCAGATACCACAAAAAATTGCTATGTTGACATCAATGACAAACACAGTCATGAATGTAACATATCATCATGATAATGATCTAATCTATTGGATACAATTTTTTAATTATGTGTTGTCTTTGATGTCACCCAAAAGTCATATCAGTTATTAGATAGAGTTTACTGAGCTTAGTTGGTCAGAAAGGAAAAAGACAGTGTCTACCAAGCATTCTTAGGCTTTACCTTGTATAGACAGTTGTTACCAAGCTTTCAAGGTTAATCAAGGAAATTTAGTTGTTACTGAGCTCACTCGGTCATCAAAGAGACAATTCTTACCGAGCTCTCATGGACAACGAAGGAAATTCAGTTCTTACCGAGTTCACTCGACAGCCAAAGGATTTTGCAAATTTTGAAGTGTTAACCGAGTTGAGATGGTTAACTCAAGAAATTGTTTCTGGAAGTAGTGCTTACCGAGTAGGGTCGACCAATGAAGGATTTCATTGTTTTGTGAAATAAAGTTTATTTTTTTAATGTAATATTCATAGCCGACTAATGTATGGTTTATTGGTAAATACAACTCGTGAATGAGTCGACTTGATAATCTGAATGGTATATATAAGAGGTCAAGTTGCAAATTCTAAGTGTGTGATGTATTTGATGTGAAATGAGTGTGAAGGAGGACTGATTATTGTGAAAGTGAATTTTGAAGGATGAGGGTATGCGCAGGATCATGGTGTGCCAAAAAGTGGCGATGTGAAAAAAAGAGTTTGAACACGTCTAAAAGTGCTTCAAAATCCGCTCTGACTTTTTTCCACCTATCCAGGTACCAAATGTGGAAGGAAAGGCCGAGCCTTATCAGATATCTAATTTGGCATCGAATATCCGATAATCTTATACCATTATTATTATTATATTATAATAATATAAAAATATTATATTATAATAGTATAATATATTATTTAATATAATATAATATAATATAATAATAATAATAATTATACTATAATATAATAATAATAATATTATATTATAATCGTATAATATTATACTATAATAATAATATTATATTATAGTAATATAATATAATATTTAATATTATAATATATAGTAATGTAATATAATATATATAAAAAATATAATATAATAATAAAAAAGTAATATATTATAATATAATATATAATGAAAAAGTATAATATATTATAAATTATAATAATATAATATAATATAATACATTATGATAATATAATATAATAATATTATAATAATATAATATAATATAATATAATACATTATGATAATATAATATAATAATATTATAATAATATAATATAATATTTTATATTATAATATAATATATAATAAAAAGTATAATATATTATAAATTATAATAATATAATATTATAATAATATTATATTATAATAATATAATATAATATAATGTAATATCTTATATATAAAATATCATATAAAATATAAGATATGCCATATCGAATATCCGATATAATATCGGATATCCAATATAATATCGGATATCCGATATCTGTGACATTACATAAAAACAAAACTAGACCTGCGGGCCCTTATTTCACATGTTTTGGGGGCCAGTATTTGCACGCGATCGGATATCAGATATTAAAATATGTTTTTTAAAATTTTTAACTCATTTTTAATCTAAATTCAATATATTTTAGCATGATTTTGTTTGTTTTAGTTGAATCTAGGGTTTTTTTTGAAAAAAAATGGTTAAAATTAAGGTTTAAAAAATATATATTATGTTTTACAATTCAATAGGAATGGCTGATGAGAATGATGACACTGAGGCAGGGAATAATATTTCTCATAACCCCCCACCAAACGATCTAGAACCCCCACAAAATCGTCCACCAAATGATCCTCTAACCCCTCAAAACCCTCCTTGAATCGAGGACTTGATAAATGAAAATCTCATCGAGTTGAGAGGTTTGCATAGAACATATAATAATGTACCTGCATTGGCTCCTATGTTATCCACGTTAAACACCATAGTGGATAACATTGAAATCGTTACAAACCAACAAAATGTCGCTCTTCATTGGTGTGATGAAATGCACGAGATGTTTGATGATGGTTTGGATTATGATGAGGTTGCGGCCCTTAACATAAGCAAAGATGATTTGGCTAGCCTTTTTGCTAACCCGAAAATGGGTTTACCAATGGACTCAAAAAAATCCAAACTATTAATTAAATGGTTGTACAAATAATGACATACGTGCAAACTTTTGGGATCATTGGTGGATGGTCTTTGAAATCCCTCCACATGTCAATTTAGACATACCATTTTATTTCCTAGGAAAATTATATGCAAAATTTGTGTTGAAACTTAAAGTGAACTATTGGAGCATGAAGCCCAACATGGGCTTAGGACTAGGAGCTCCTTAGGATAGATCCTCTTCCCAGTGGAAGAAAGCTAGTACTTTTGTCCCCCCCACTGATATCTCCCCTACTCCTTGAGTGCAGCATCCAGATATTATGAGAGAGGCTAGCTCTTAGATCATCAGAGCCATTCATAGGCTAAGTAGCCTAATGATATCTCATGCTTGTCAGTCTTGCCTCCTCGTGTTGATGATGCTAGTGCTAGTTCATCATCGGCTAGCTCATCACACATTTGTGTGCCTCACACTTGCATTACATGCAAGAATATTTTCTTGGGTCCCATAGGTTATCTTCTTGAGTATCATTTTGTATTAGACGAGGATACACCAGACACACATGCAGAGGCTACAGACCCTGATGCGAGAGAGGAGGGGAATGCATAGGCATGGACTCCTTCGGCATCGGTACACACACACACACACACACATATATATATATATATATATATTTGTTATGACATATGTGATTTAAAGTTAATTTTTATAATAGAATAATTTTAATTTTAAAGCCATATTGACTTTTATATGTATGTGATCTTCATTCACATTTAGTTGATGACCGAGGAGGAGCTCAGACAGATTGATGATGCCACACTCTCGGCCATTTCATTTGGCCTTGAGACATCTACGATACATTATGTTGTGTTCGCATTTTTTTTCCTATTTGATATTGTAGCATATATGGTTGCTAATCTTTCTTTTATCTTATAGGTAGCACCTGTCCTAGGGGGACAAAGTGTGGGGGGTGAGCCAGCACGCATTGACAAAGGAAAGGTAATTAGACACTTTCTATTTGATTAAATATTGATGCATTCTTGCAAAATGTTTGTGGTAATCCCATTTAATTACATTCTTTATTGTATGTAGGACATGGCTACTGGCGATGAGCCTATACATATTTCGCGTCGTAGACCATCAAGGATTTCCATTCGCATTGAGAGCCCCATTGTATGTATAAGTATCATTTATTTTTTTTATCATCCTTATCTTCATAAATAAATTCAAAACTTATTTTTGCGATATTAACAACTACTATTTTGTATCTCATAGGAGACTCCTAGTGCACATGAGGTCCGACAGGAGAGTTATGTAGATTTGATGATGTGGCCACCCACTCCTAAGGAGGGGCCTACAATAGTAAGTTGTAGTTTGAATTCATGATTAAATATGTTATAAATTTAGCATGCTATGAATTATAATGTTATAGTTTAAATTTTAGATTCATCTAACAAAGGTATTTGAACATATATAGTCTACAATCAGAGAGGTACCAGCATTTCCGAGGGCATACGAGAGGACTCCTGACCGGCGCAGGAGGTTGACGAGAGAGGTATTTATTATGAAAATTTGATATTATAAATCTCCATTAGAAAAAAGATCATTATGCAGTTGAGTAATTCAATGTTAGATATGTAGAATCATATAAATTTAGTTGTCTAACTTTGGGTTTTCCTTATTTGTTTATGTAGGAGGCATCCGATCCACCTAGTGCATTGAAGAGGCTGCATTTTGATCATCCACCAGCACCCTAGGATAGTATAGTTGTCGTAGGATGCATCATGAGACATTTTGAGATGACATATGCCACATTGTATACAAAAACATTGATATTATACACATTTTGATGGCATGATCAGCCACATTTTATATATGGATCTATGTATTTTGATATATATTTGAGTACTTTGTGTATGGATACATGATCTTTGATATATACTTGTGTAAAATTTTGTCTATGGATACATGTATTTTGATATATATTTTTGTCATTTATGTGCACAATGATATACATATTAATTTAGTATCTAGTATTGTTCAATTTATCATGGATCATGTGTATTGTTCATGTTTATGGAATATCATTAATTTTGATTATGTTTGTTATATTAGATTCAAATGCAATAATTTTTGAATAAAATTTTAACAACCTTTATTATCAAATTTGGATGCAATGTATAATTTGAAGTGCTATCATGACATAAACACACTTGTTAATCTCCTACACAAGGTTCAGATAACCCCAAATCTAATTTTAAACTCCACCTTCAACCTTGAAACTAACTCTTGGCTTCAAATCTAATCTCAACATAGTTAAGGACTCCACTCCTCAACCATGGATTCTATTCTCAACCACCAAGTCATTCATAGATTCATAATCTTTGATAACTAGCACTTCACTTTGTTACTATCCTCATACTACAACTTTTCAATTTCAATATAACTTCAAAATATCTCAACTTAAGAGACTTGATTGGATAGTTCATTGATAGCTCTCATGAGCTTGGATTTATTTTAGGCCTCAGCATCACCATCTTGTAGCATTCAACGGTTCATGGATATCCCTCACAAGCTTTGAGTTATGACCCTCGAAATATTGACCTTAAAATGCACTTAGAGCACCTTGGAGACTCCTTGGTACAGGGTGGCCGCAGATGATGGATGGTCTTCATGACCAGAACAAGGGTGTCACTAAGGTTCACCTGCCCACCCAAAGTTAATAGAACTAACAATTCGATGCCAAGATTAGTGGTTTCAAAGTTACGCTATGGTGCACCTATGAATTGAGGTACACTACGAGTTTTGGCATCAAGTGAGATCGTTGTGTTGAATGCAAATAGAATGTGACTCTAAAAAATGAGATAGGTTATTTTAGACCTCAACATCACCGTCCTGTAGCATTTGATAGTTCATCGATAGCCCTCATGAGCTCCGCATTATGACCCTCAAAAGATCGACCTCCAAAGGCACTTAGAGCACCTTGGAGACTCCTCGATACGGGGTGGCCGCGGATGATGGATGGTGTCCATGGCTAGAACAAGGGTGTGACTAGGGTTCACCCACCCACTCGGAGCTAATGGCACTAATGATTCGATGCCAATATTAGTGGTTTCAAAGTTACGTTGTGGTGCACCTATGAACTGAGACACACTAAAAATTTTGGCATCGAGTGAGATCGCTGTGCCAAATGTAAATGGAATGTGATCTCTCAAAAAATGAGATAGGTTATTTTAGGACTTAGCATCACCATCCTATAGAATTCAACAATTCATCGATAGCCATCACGAGCTCTGAGTTATGACCCTCAAAATATCGACCTCGAAATGCACTTAGAGCACCTTGGAGACTCCTTCGTACGGGGTGGCCATGGACGATGGATGGTCTCTGTGGATAGAAAAAGGGTGTGACTAGGGTTCACCCACCCACCTAGAGCTAATGGTGTTGACAATTCAATGCCAAGATCAGCATTTTCAAAGTTACGCTGTGGTGCACCTATGAATTGAGGCACACTGCGAGTTTTGGCATTGAGCGAGATCACTATGCCAAATGCAAACTAAATGTGATCTCTCAAAAATGAGATAGGTTATTTTAGGTCTCAGTATCACCATCTTGTAGCATTTGATTGTTCATCGATAGCCCTCATGAGGTCCGAGTTATGACCGTCAAAAGATTGACCTCAAAATGCACTTAGAGCACCTTGGAGACTCCTCAGTACGGGGTGGCCGCAGATAATGGATGGTCTTTGTGGTCAGAACAAGGGTGTGAATAGGGTTCACCCACCCACCCAGAGCTAATGGTGCTGACAATTCAATGCCAAGATTAGCGGTTTCAAAGTTACGTAGTGGTGCACCTATGAATTGAGGCACACTGTGAGTTTTGGCATTAAGTGAGATCACTATGCCGAATACAAATGGAATGTGATCTCTCAAAAATGAGATAGGTTATTTTAGGCCTTAGCATCACCATCTTGTAGCATTTGACAGTTCATCAATAGCCATCATGAGCTCTGAGTTATGACCCTCAGAATATCGACCTCGAAAGGCACTTAGAGCACCTTGGAGACTCCTTGGTATGGGGTGGCCACAGACGATGGATGGTCTTCGTGTCTAGAAAAAGGGTGTGAATAGGGTTCACCCACCCACCTAGAGCTAATGGAACTGATAATTTGATGCCAAGATCAATAGTTTCAAAGTTACACTGTGGTGCACCTATGAATTGAGGCACACTGCGAGTTTTGGCATCGAGCGAGATCGCTATGCCAAATGCAAATGGAATGTGATCTCTCAAAAATGAGATAGGTTATTTTAGGTCTCAACATCATCGTCTTTTAGCATTTGATAGTTCATTGATAGCCCTCATGAGGTCCAAGTTATGACTGTCAAAAGATCAACCTCAAAATGCACTTAGAGCACCTTGGAGACTCCTTGGTATGGGGTGGCCGCAAATGATGGATGATCTTCATGGCTGGAACAAGGGTGTGACTAGGGTTCACCCACCCATTCGGAGCTAATGGCACTGACGATTCAATGCCAAGATTAGTGGTTTCAAAGTTACGCTGTGGTGCACCTATGAACTGAGGCACACTACGAGTTTTGGCATCGAGTGAGATCACTTTTTCGAATGCAAAATGTGATCTCTCAAAAATGAGATAGGTTATTTTAGGCCTCAACATCACTATCCTATAGCATTTGATAGCTCATCAATAGTCATAATGAGCTTTGAGTTATGACCCTCAAAATATCGACCTTGAAAGACACCTAGAGCACCTTGGAGACTCCTCGATACGGGGTGGCCACAAATGATGGATGGTCTCCATGGTTGGAACAAGGGTGTGACTAGGGTTCACCCACCCATCTAGAGCTAATAGTGCTGATGATTCAATGCCAAGATTAGCAGTTTCAAAGTTACGTTGTGGTGCACCTATGAACTGAGGCACACTGCGAGTTTTGGCATCGAGCGAGATTGGTGTGCCAAATCCAAATGGAATGTGATCTCTCAAAAATGAGATATGTTATTTTAGGTCTTAGCATCACTGTCTTGTAGCATTTGATAGTTCATCGATAGCCCTCACGAGCTTCAAGTTATGACCCTTGAAAGATCGACCTCAAAATGCACTTAGAGCACCTTGGAGACTCCTTGGTACGAGGTGGCCACAAATGATGGATGGTCCTCATGGTCAGAACAAAGGTGTGACTAGGGTTCAACTGACCATCCGAAGCTAATGGTGTTGACGATTTGATGCCAAGATCAACAATTTCAAAGTTATGTTGTGGTGCACCTATGAACTGAGGCACACTGCGAATTTTTGCATCGAGTGAGATCACTGTGCCAAATCCAAATGGAATGTGAACTCTCAAAAATGAGATAGGTTATTTTAGACCTCAACATCACTGTCCTGTAGTATTTGGTAGTTCATCAATAGCCCTCACGAGCTTTGAGTTATGACCCTCAAAAGATCGACCTCAAAATGCACTTAGAGCACCTTGGAGACTCCTCGGTACGGGGTGGCCACAAATGATGGATGGTCTCCGTAGCTCGAACATGGGTGTGATTAGGGTTCACTTTCCCATACGGAGCTAATGGAACTAATGATTCGATGCCAAGATCAATGATTTCAAAGTTACGCTGCGGTGCACCTATGAACTGAGGCATGGTAACCAATGGAGGAAGAGTTGGCATGGTTGTAATAATGCATGGTAACCATGATGAACCAACAAAAAGAAGAAACACTATGAACCATGATGCACTTGAACATAAAGATGATTATGGAGAGGATCAAATGCAACATGTTTCTTCAGTCCCAAATTTTGACAATATACAAGTGATGCAGAGGATAGGGTGATGGACCCAAGTAAGAACCTAAAATGAGTAAATTTGTAACAATGTGCCAAGTGACCCTTCTAGGTCTTGATGGTCAAATCTCACAAATGGTCAACTCTAGGAGGTTTTACGGCTTCAATAAGTTTGTTTTGAAATATTCACCATGTTCCAACACTTACCCTTGAGTTTCAATATTTTTCAAGCCAAAATGCACAACATGCCAAAATGTTGTCTATGCAACTTTACAATTCTGTGACAACAACAAGATAAATAGGTGGATAACTTTTTTTTTTCAAAAGAATCCTTGAATAAATGGATGTTTTGGATACCCTTTATCCTTTCACAAAATATATATAAGAATTAGATACCCTTCCTTTGGAAAATATCAATGAACTTTCACACGTCTCCTATTTTTTAACAATGTAGAAAAGATGCATTTACAAAGCAACCACTAGAAGGACTTAAGATCTAGACTCTAAACTTTGCATAGGTTCCTAAAATGACTTCAATTAAATAAATCCACTCTCAATTTCAGTCTATGGGTTTCCTAACCCTAAAAGCCCCAATTCACCTTCTCAAAACCCTTGTTCCTAGGGCATCACCAATCTCACACATGCCAAGCCTTCTTGGACTAATTCAAAATTTAGGCATCTATATTTTATCACCATAGACATGAATCAACTCACAAACACTACCCTCTTTAAGGAAAATCTCTTCCTATAGGACTGTCCCCTCATTTTCAACTCTTGTTTTCACCCTTTTATGTTTGGTGCCCACAAATTATTCTGGTTAGTTGATCATTTCAGGGTTAGAAGACATTATACATGTTAGGAAAATGGCATTCCATGAAGAATCAGGTAAGAATTTCATGGAATGACCATGATTAGATGAAAAAATTGTCAAAATGCTTATGAAAAGGACTGCTATAGCCAACAATCAGCAAGTTAGATGAATAACCCTTCCAAAAAAAATTCAAAACTTGGTCCTAAACTTCCTTATAGATATTAGAAGATGCCTCAATGCATTAGAATATCATAAAGAACTCAAAAACTCCAAAGAACCTTCAAATTGCTATTAAAATCCAAGCTTTTTAATTTAAAATTTTGAATCAGTCCATACATACTGCCCTTACAGTTCATAAAAACACTATTTATAAGTTTCAGGGGATGGTTAATAACCCCCTCAACCACCTCCAATCAGTTTTACTTCCTATTCCTTCATAAAATTTAAACTATGGAGTTTTCCTCAAAAATGTTCATGTAGCCGTTACATTCAAGATTTGAATTTTTTAAAGCAATAAGCTAAATTTTAAGTCACTTATTGAATGTTTCAACTTATGAAATGACTTGAGATTATTATGAGACCTTATTAGGACCTATCTAATGACTCACTTACCCTATGCAAACCTAGACATTACTAAAATTCAAATCTCATGGTCCTTTACAACTTTTCAATATGAAAGTTTTTCAAAACGTTGTACAATATTATGACTCTTTATGCTTTCAAATGCCATGATTGGTTGCAAAATGGAAGAAATCAAGTATTCTAATTGTTCATCCATACTTTCTAGATTTTTCTTATTTGATTAGTTTGATAAAAATAGTTTTAATAATCATAATGTCAACTTTATGTCAAATAAGGAAAAAACCAAACTTGCAATAAGATATCCACAAGCAATTATCTTTCATATAGTTATAAATACTCTTAAAATTGTCCTTATAGCCTTGTATCACATGCAAATATGATTTGCAAGAACTTGTTCAATATCTTCCTCTTATAATTCCTTACAAAGAACCTACCAAAATACAAATTAGAATGTGCAACTAATTTAACCTATCTTTTTCATTATTACAAAAACCATATACAAAAAAAGTTCACATTTTACATCATAATACATCATAAATCTTAGGAATTCTCCCCAATACCACCCCCCCTCCCCCCCCAAACTCTTCATGATGTAGCTACATTCTAGTATCATAAAAAATTTAGTAACTTACTGTATTAAACAAGATAATCATCAATTCATTGAATCATTATGAAGAAAATAACATAAGAAGTAAATATACCTAGTCGAGTGTTCCAATAGGGTCCTCTCTCTGTTTTTGATCAACATTAGCAATAGTAAAAAGTTAATTTACTTTTGGTTTTCCTTGATGCTTCATCAACTTTACATTTTTTGCTATAATAAGATGTGAATATATTAGAATTATTTTATGCTTCTGATAATATTCGAATGCAAGAATTCCATTCCTTCTAAGCATGTATGTCTGTAGCCATGTTCTAGCGACAACCACTCAACCAATAGGATATGTGAATCCATCATCGTCTGTGATCGGTTGTGCAATTTTTTGTTTACCTCTTACACAACGTGCTAACCAATAATTAGATTTCTCATCATTCCCCTATGGAGAAACCAATGCAAAGATATGTCCTAGCTGAAGTAGATCTGATAGATGGTTATGCTCAAGTGAACTTTCCATGTCATCATTTCTGATAGAGGGTATGATAGACAATGGAGTAAGATAATGTGGAGCCCATGTGTACACCCACTAACTTGACTCACAGTGATCCCAATCACACTGAAAACAACTAGGACAAAAGCAAGCTAGCTGTCCTGTCCAAATCGTCCATGTAATAGAATCAGAGCTCCAGAATGAATGCTTTTTTGATGAGTCTCTCACTGTAGTACAATTTGATCTATCATCTATGGACCCTTCTTCAACCAACCAAAAGAACCTACATACCACTGAATCAAGAGTCCCCCCCTGTGATAATGCTAAACTACACCAATTAATAATGCTACGAGCATCAAGAAGCTCTATTGCTGAAATATTTAGTTGCTCCTTAACTAGAGCTCTCTTCACACATGCCCCCGCTCCATAATGTTCCCCTTTTCCATGGCTGGACTCAAAAAAACTCCAAATATGAGGCACCCCTCTCTCTACGTGCATCTTACACAACCAATAAAACATGTGAGCATTCTTGAATTGACCTGCATAGTTATATGACCAAATGATATGTCTATCCATAGCAATTGCATGCTCATGTAAGAAATCAAAATAATTCTTGAAACAATGTTGTACAAACTCGTGAGAGTGAGATCTATCATCACTCATATAAAAATGATACTCTCTAATAATCTTCTAATTATCTTCTACACTATCAGGGGCATGTCTATATGTTATATAAACAAAAATAGCAATCTAAATAGAGTTTTAATACTGATATTGTGTCTCATTTTGAGGTTGCAATGTATAGTTCTCAGCAAAATCAAAAACTAATATAATAGTGCCAATGGGAAAAGTCTCCTTGCACATTCTAAATTGTTCATCCAACCACTGAGACTTGTAACTATGTCTTGCATACTTGTAAAAAAGATTTTCCTTGAAATTTGAAATAAAAATAGCCACACTGATATATTTTCTAACCAATTAACATCTAGAGCTCTCATCTCCACTCTTCAATGTGTATTTCACCATTTCATATACCTTTTTTTTCACTATTATCTTTCCAAGATCTTGTTTGCACCCCTCATGGAAACATGTGTCAAACTTGGATAAGCCACCACATTCTGAACACTTCTCATTTAAGCAAGCATTTATATAAAAGAAACAACCATCAACTCTACGACATAAAAGTCAAATTAGCAAGTCTCTTGATGATTTTGGAAGCCCACTAGCACCACAATCCTCCAACATTTCTTTACTATGCAAAGTAGAATAGATGGAGCGTAATAGTTCATAGTGCATAGAAAACTCAACATGATATTTGCAACAACATGTATTTCGAATTTTGAGTGGAACACAATAAAATGGCTTCAAAGATTCAAAATACCTTTGTGATATATGAAGACTTGGATGACTCTCTCTAAATTGTTTTAACAACATAGTTTGACTTACCTCCAAATAGTGTTTAGGATGTGGTGTGCGGTCTCTAATGCCAATTCTCAACTTTAACACGTCTTTAGCATTGGGTGATACTTGTGAATTAGAGTGCCAAAATTGTGTAATTTCTTCCTTCACATCATCGAATAGCTTCTCATCAAAACGTGGAAGTCTCCCACCAAATGCCCATGCTTCATTTTGAAGAGGATCATCAATTTTCTCTTGTCAACTAAGTGCTCTTCTCAAAATAGTATGATTTAGATTCAAATAAATACAAGTTTGTCTCATATATCTAACCTTTCTCAAATGATGACTTACCAAAGAGGTTGTAATAACCCTTCGAGCAGCTCTGTTATCCTTCACCCTACTATTTTTCCTAATGCTATTGAGAGCATTGAAAAGATTTATCACAATAATGGCATTTCTTTCCAACTTTTTATTGACATGAATCTTCAATTTGGAAATCACAGGTCTCATCTTTTGCATCTTTAATAAGTGCATGAAAAGCTGACACTTCTCTACCACTATCTTGTTGCTAAAAAACATCTGATATAGTCTTGAAAACTGAATGGTTCTTTCTGATTTTTTCCCTTCCAAACTAGTAATAATCATTTCATCAATTTCAATTATCCATTTTAGTATTTTAGAACCTTCACGTCGATTATAATTAGGAGATATATAAGGTTCTTGTGCATTAGGTTCTTGTGCATTGTCATGTTCGACATGGTCAATTATGTGATTTGGATTATGACTTGGTAGCATTTCGTCTTCAAAATTTTTATTCTCTAAATTTTCAATTTCAGCATTATCATTTTCAATAGGTACATTTTCATTCCCAACTTGTACATATTCATTACCTGACTCTATTATTTCACCTTCGACTAATTCATCATCAACCTGACTGATATTTAGTATACCTTGTCTTTTTCTTTGGTGTTCTATTTTGTCCCTTTCCCTATATGCCACAATGTCTTCATTGGATATCTTCCTTTTGGGTTCAGCATTTTGACGATTGTTGCTCCCCATTCAAATGACACTATCGAACACCTAATGTTATATTTTCAAAAAAAATTCGAATGGTTGGGCCCCAAAACACAATATTTTGTAAAACTCATGAAAAAAAACTCAAAAAGTGATGTTGTCAGGTCTGTAGGGATAGGGAATATGTTGGAAATTGATGCCAGTAATAGGATATCTAATTTTAAATTAGATATCTGATATGCGACCTAGGGACTTTTTGAAGGAAAACTGAGTTTGGGAGTTATACTTTATGATTTAAAAATTATTTCAATTATATTGCTATGTAAAGATATATTATAATATATTATATATACATAATAATATAACGTCAAGATATAACATATAATCTATTAATATATGATAATATATTATGTTATTCTTATTATAATCTATTAGAATCGTTCAAATGGGTCAAAGGGGGTCATAGGTTGACCTATGACCCCCTTCGACCCATTACATGACAAGATATGTCCCTAGGGGTCCTAAGACTACTAGGAACATAATATAATCATTCAAATGGATCAAAGGGGGTCATAGGTTGAGCTATGACCCTTTTCGACCCATTACACAATGACATATGTCCCCAGGGGTCCTACGACCCCTTAGGACATATTAAAATCGTTCAAATGGGTCAAATTGGGCCATAGGTTGATATATGACACCCTTCGACCCATTACATGATGACATATGTCCCTTGGGGTCCTAGGACCCCTAGGGACATAATAGAATCATTCTTATGGGTCAAACAGGGTCATAGGTTGACCTATGACCTCCTTCGACCCATTACATGATGACATATGTCACTAGGGGTCCTAGGACCCTAGAGAAATAATAGAATCGTTCAAATGGGTCAAAGGGGGTCATAGGTTGACCTATGACCCCCTTCGACCCATTACATCATGACATATGTCCCTAGGGGTCCTAGGACCCCTAGGGATATAATAGAATCATTATTATGGGTCAAAGGGGTGCATAGGTTGAACTATAATCCCCTTCGAACCATTAAATAATGACATATGTCCCTTGGGGTCTTAGGACCCCTAGGGACATATTAGAATCATTCTTATGGGTCAAAGGGGGTCATAGGTTGACCTATGACCCCCTTCGACCCATTACATGACTACATATGTCCCTGGAGGTCTTAGGACCCCTAGGAACATATTAGAATCATTCAAATGGGTGAAATGGGTCAAAGGGGGGTCATAGGTTGACCTATGACCCCCTTCGACCCATTACGTGATGACATATGTCCCTAGGGGTCCTAAGACCCCTAAGGACATAATAGAATCATTCTTATGGTTCAAAGGGGGTCATAGGTTGACCTATGACCCCCTTTGAACCATTAAATAATGACATATGTCCCTAGGGGTCCTAAGATCCCTAGGGACATAATAGAATCATTCTTATGGGTCAAAGGGCTTCAACTTATTAAATGATGACATATGCCCCTAGGGGTCTGAGGACCCCTAGGGACATATTAGAATCATTCAAATGGGTCAAAGGGGGTCGTAGGTTGACCTATGACCCCCTTCGAAACATAATAGAATCATTCAAATGGGTCCCTTCAACCCATTACATGATGACATATATCTCTAAGGGTCCTAGGACCCCTAGGGACATATTGAAATTGTTCAAATGGGTCAAAGGTGGTCATAGGTTGACCTATGACCCTCTTCGACCCATTACATGATGACATATGTCCTTAGGGGTCCTAGGACCCCTAGAGACATAATAGAATCATTCATACGGGTCCAAGGGGGTCATAGGTTGACCTATGACCCCCTTCCACCCATTAAATGATGACATATGTCCCTAGGGGTCCTAGGACCCCTAGGGACATAATAAAATTTTACAAGTGGGTCAAAGGGGGTCATAGGTTAACCTATGACCTCCTTTGACCCATTACATGATGACATATGTCCCTAGGGGTCCTAGGACCCCTAGGGACATAATAGAATCATTCTTTTGGGTCAGAGGGGGTCATAGGTTGACCTATGACAACCTTTGACCCATTAAATGATGACATATGTCCCTAGGGGTCTTAGGAACCCTAGGGACATATTAGAATTGCTCAAATGGGTCAAAGGGGGTCATAGGTCGACCTATGACCCCCTTCAACCCATTAAATGATGACATATGTCTCTAGGGGTTTTAGGACCCCTAGGCAAATATTAAAATCGTTCAAATCGGTCAAAAGGGGTCATAGGTTGACCTATGACCCCATTCAACCCATTACATGATGAAAAATGTCCCTAGGGGTCCTACAACCCTTAGGGACATAATAGAATCATTCAAATGAGTCAAAGAGGGTCATAGGTTGACCAATGACCCCCTTTGACCCACTACATTATGACATATGTCCCTAGGGGTCTTAGGACCCCTAGGGACATAATAAAATCATTCTTATGGGTCAAAGGGGGAGATAGGTTGAGTTCTAAACCCCTTTGACCAATTACATAATGACATATGTCCCTAGGGGTCCTAGGACCCCTAAGGACATAATAGAATCATTCAAATGGGTCAAAGGGGGGTCATAGGTTGAGCTATGACCCCCTTCAACCCATTACATGATGACATATGTCCCTAGGGGTCCTACGACCCCTAGGGACATATTAAATTTTTTAAAATAGGTCAAAGGTGGTCATAGGTTGACCTATGACCCCCTTCGACCCATTACATGATGACATATGTCCCTAGGGGACCTAGGACCCCTGGGGACATAATAGAATCATTCACGTAGGTCAAAGGGGGTCATAGGTTGACCTATGACCCCCTTCGACTCATTACATGATGACATATGTCCTTAGGGGTCCTAAGACCCCTAGGGACATAATAAAATTGTTCTTATGGGGCAAAGGGGATCATAGGTTGACCTATGACCCCCTTCAACCCATTAAATGATGACATATGTCCCTAGGGGTCCTAGGACCCCTAGGGATTTATTAGAATCATTCTTATGAGTGAAAGGGGATCATAGGTTGACCTATGACACCTTTCGACCAATTACATGATGACATGTGTCTTAGGACCCCTAGGGACATATTAGAATCGTTTAAATGGGTCAAAGGGGGTTATAGATTTACTTATGACCCCCTTCGACCCATTACATGACGACATATGTCCCTACAGGTCCTAGGACCCCTAGGGACATAATATAATCATTCTTATGGGTCAAAGGGAGTCATAGGTTGACCTATGACCCATTTCGATCCATTAAATGATGACATACGTTCCTAAGGCTCTTAGGACCCCTAGGGACATAATAGAATCATTCAAATGAATCAAAGGGGGTTATAAGTTGACCTATGACCCCCTTCGACCCATTACATGATGACATATGTCCCTAAGGGTCTTAGGACCCTTAGGGACATAATAGAATCGTTCAAATGTGTCAAAGGGGGTGGGCCAAAGGGGGTCATAAGTTGACCTATGACCCCCTTTGAACCATTATACGACGACATATGTCCCTAGGGGTCCTAGGACCCTAAGGACATAATACAATCGTTCTTATAGGTCAAAGGGGGTCATAAGTTGACCTATGACCCCCTTCGACCCATTAAATGATGACATATGTCTCTAAGGGTCTTAGGACCCTTAGGGACATATCAGAATTGTTCAAATGGGTCAAAAGGGGTCATAGGTTGCTTTGACCCCCTTTGACCCATTACATGATGACATATGTCCCTAGGGGTCCTAGGAACCCTAGGGACATAATAGAATAGAATCATTCAAATAGGTCAAAGAGGGTCATAGGTTGATCTATGACCTCCTTCGACCCATTACATGAGAACATATGTCCTTAGGGGTCCTAGGACCCCTAGGGACATAATATAATCGTTCAAATGGGTCAAAGGGGGTCGTAGGTTGACCTATGACTCCCTTCGACCCATTACATGATGGCATATGTCCCTAGCGATCCTAGGACCCCTAGGGACATAATAGAATCATACTTATGGGTCAAAGGGGGTCATAGGTTGACCTATGACCCCCTTCGACCCATTACATGATGACATATGTCCCTAGGTGTCCTAGGACCCATAGGTACATATTAGAATCGTTCTTATGGGTCAAAGGGGGTCATAGGTTGACCTATGACCCCCTTTGACCTATTACATGACATATGTCCTGAGGGGTCCAAGGACCCCTAGGGACATAATAGAATCATTTTTATAGGTCAAAGGGGGTCATAAGTGGACCTATGACCCCCTTTGACCCATTACATGATGACATATGTCCCTAGGGGTCCTAGGGACATAATAGAATCGTTCAGATGGGTCAAAGGGGGTCATAGGTTGACCTATGACCCTGTTCGACCCATTACATGATGACATATCTCCCTAGGGGTCCTAGGACCCCTAAAGACATAATAGAATCGTTCCTATGGGTCAAAGGGGGTCATAAGTTGACCTATAACCCCCTTCGACCCATTACATGACGACATATGTCCCTAGGGATCCTAGGACCCCTAGGGACATAATAGAATCATTCTTATGGGTCAAATGGGGTCATAGGTTGACCTATAACGCCCTTCAACCCATTACATGATGACATATGTCCCTAGGACCCCTAGGGACATATTAGAATTTTTCTTATGGGTCAAAGGGGGTCATAGGTTGACCTATTGCCCCCTTCGACCCATTACATGATGACTTATGTCCTTAGGGGTCCTAGGACCCCTAGGGACATAATGGAATCGTTCAAATGGGTCAAAGGGGGTCATAGGTTGAGCTATGACCCCCTTCGACCCATTACATGATGACATATGTCCCTAGGGGTCCTAGAACTCCTAGGGAAAGAATAGTATTGTTCTTATGGGTCAAAGCCCTTTCGACCCATTACATGATGACATATGTTCAATAGAATCATTCAAATGGGTCAAAGGGGGTCATAGGTTGACCTATGACCCCCTTCAACCCATTACATGATGACATATGTCCCTAGGCATCCTAGGACTCTTAGGGACATAATAGAATTGTTCTTATGGTTCAAAGGGGGTCATAGGTTGACCTATGACCCCCTTCGACCCATTAAATGATGACATATGTCCCTAGGGGTCTTAGGACCCCTAGGGACATATTAGAATCATTTAAATGGGTCAAAGCATGTCATAAGTTGACCTATGATCCTCTTTGACCCATTAGATGATGACATATGTTCCTAGGGGTCCTAGGAACCCTAGAGACATATTAGAATCATTCAAATGGGTCAAAGGGGGTCATAGGTTGACCTATGACCCCCTTCAACTCATTAGATGATGACATATGTCCCTAGGGGTCCTCGGACCCCTAGGGACATAATATAATTGTTCTTATGGGTCAATTCGACCCATTACATGATGACATATGTCCCTAGGGGTCCTAGGACCCCTAAAGCCATAATAGAATCATTTTTATGGGTCAAAAGGGGTCATAGGTTGACCTATAACCCCTTTTGACCCATTACATGATGAAATATGTCCCTAGGGTTCCTAGGACCCCTAGGGACATATTGGAATCGTTCAAATGGGTCAAAGGGGGTCATAGGCCCCTTTGACCCATTAAATGGTGACATATGTCTCTAGGGGTCTTAGGACCCCTAGGGACATGCTTGAATCTTTCTTATGAGTCAACAGGGGTCATAGGTTGACCTATGACCCCTTTTGACTCATTACATGATGACATTTGTCCCTAGGGGTCCTAGGATTGCTAAAGACATATTAGAATCATTATTATGTGTCCAAGGCAATCATAAGTTTACCTATGACCCCCTTCAACTCATAAAATGACATAATAGAATCATTCTTATGGGTCAAATGGGGTCATAGGTCAAAAGAGGTCATAGATTGATGTATGAACCTCTTCGACCCATTACATGATGACATATGTCCCGAGGAGTCCTAGGACCCCTAGGGACATATTAGAATCATTCTTATCGATCAAAAGGGGTCATAGGTTGACCTATGAGCCCTTTCAACCCATTACATGATGACATATGTCCCTAGAGGTCCTAGGACACCTAAGGACATATTAGAATCATTCAAATGGAGTTATAGGTTGATCTATGACCCCCTGTGACCCATTACATGGTGACATATTTCTCTAGGGGTCCTAGGACCTCTAGGGACATAATAGAATTGTTCTTATGGGTGAAAGGGGGTCATAGGTTGACCTATGACCCCCTTCAACCCATTAAATGATGACATATGTCCCTAGGGATCCTAAGACCCCTAGAGACATATTAAAATCGTTCTTATGGGTCAAAGGGGGTCATAGGTTGACCTATGACCCCCTTCGATCCATTAAATGATGATATATGTCCCTATGGGTCCTAGGACCCCTAAGAACATATTAGAATCGTTCTTATGGATCAAAGGGGGTGATAGGTTGACCTATGACCCCCTTTGACCCATATGAAGCATTCTAGTATGTACCTAGGGGTCCTAGGATCCTTAGGGTCAAATGTTATCATGTAATAGGTTGAAGGGGGTCATAGGTCAACCTATGACCCCCTTTGACTCATAAGAATGATTCTAATATGGCCCTAGCGATCCTAGAACCCCTAAGGATAAATGCCATCATTTAATGAGTCGAAGTAGGTCATAGGTCACCCTATGACCCCCTTCGACCCATAAGAACGATTCTAATATGTCTCTAGGACCCCTAGGGACATATGTCATACCCATAAGAACAATTCTAAATGATTCTAATATGTCCCTAGGGGTCCTAGCGACATATGTCATCATGTAATGGGTCAAAGGGGGTCATAGGTCACCTTATGACCCCTTTCGACCCATAAGAATGATTCTAATATGTCCCTAGGGGTTCGAGGACTCCTAGGGATATATATATATATATATAATATTTATAGATTATAAACTAATAAGATAATATATTATTATATATTAATAACATACATACATACATACATACATACATACATATATATAATATTACATTATTATATTTAACAAAAATATAGGAACGATAGTAATACATATTATATTTATAGATTATAATAAGAATAATATAATATATTATATGTTATATCTTTACATTACGTTATTATATATTGTATATGGTACTTTAGTATGTTAGAAACACTAAATTAAAACAATCAAAAAGTATTTGCATACTAATTTAACATAACTTCATGAGAGACAAAGTGAAGTCTTCAAATGATAATATGAGCCATGGATAGGCTCTCTCAATGAGGATGATCACTTGATGTAGAGGTGTGTCTAATAGCTAAGATAACTTGATTATGTATGTATGCTCAAATGCTTAAATGGGCTTCAATAGAGGATTTTTGATAGATTTTGGTGAATGGATTTGATATAAAAATGGCTTCTCAAAATGGCATTATGGCTTTACTTTCTAGATTGTGTTAAAATGGCTTGGGAGAGGATTCTTTAAATAGGCAAAGGGCTTGAGGGATCAAGGGATAGGATGCAAGGATGAGAAAAAGCTTATGGAAGGTTTAGATTGAATGAGAGGAGAGCACATGGATTGTGCTTCTTTATAGCCAATCAGGTAGTGACACATGTCACAGAGTAATTGGTTAGAACAAGAGGGGTTGAGGGGTCAACAAAGGAGGTTCAAGGCTCATAAAGACCCTCATAATGACTTGTAAGAAAAATGAATGAGCTTGTAAGAGTCATTTATGGCTTTGTGAGCTTCATAAAGTTTTATGGTTAGGATATTTGTGAGAGAGTTGAGATATTTTGACTTGGTTTGGATTAAGAAAGTCTTAAGCTTGACTTAGGAATGTGCAAATGATTAAGGATTGGATTAGGCTTGGGTTAAGATTAGATTAGGGATGTTAGAGATGGGCAAGTGGATGACATTTAATGAGAGTGGGTGAAGGAGGAGATATTTGTTGGCTTTGGCTTGGGTTAGCAAGTCTTAACCCATGTTTAGAGAATATGACAAGGTTAGGAGGGGATTAGGATTAGGATTAAAGATAAGGATTGACATCTTCTAGAAGAGTCTAGGCTTTGGATGAGGATGAAGACTTTCTAGAAGAGTCTAGAACATCCTAGGATGAGGATAAATAAGGTTTTTAGAAAATAAATAAAGTTTTATTTATTTCAAGGATTTGGGTTGAGGAGATATTTATTAAAACATTTTTAATAAACATGAGGATTAATATTTAGTCTTAATTAAATATTTTGAGTTGGGATTAGGGGTAGGAAATGATGGGATTAGCCTTTAATCAAAATTAAAGAAGGATTAGAAAATTTTGGAAGAGGTTAGTGGTCTTAAAGAAATTGGCCAAGTTTTGGGCAAAAAATAAATAAATTATTTTTTTGAAATTTTTGGTCAATTTATTAAGTAAATAATTAATAAATAAGGAAATAATGTTTAAATAAGATTTAAACATTTTTGGGAGGGATTCCTTAATTAAATATTTTAAATTAAGATAAAGGGATTTAATGGCATAAAAATAAATAAATTAATTAAATAAATAATTAATTAATAAATGATGATGTCATCAAAATTTTTTCAGAAAATAAAAATACTTTATTTTCTAAAGGATTTTAGGTGTCTACATTTTTTCCCTCTTTGATGTGATGCCGCAAGTGGCATGGCATCAAAGATAAGAAAATAAGATGCTCAAGGCTAGAGCAGAAGAGGAGAGAATGGACTGGGAGATGCCCCCTCAAGAAGGCGGCAGGGAGAGAAAGCGAGGCTCGACGGCTTCTTGAAAAGTACAAGAATCTTGGTGGGTGGGAGGATGAAGAGTGGCTTAAGAGAAGAGGTTTAGTTAGCTCAAACTCTCACGATGAGAGAATGAGTAAGGGAGAATCAGAGGCACAAGAGTAAATAAGCTTAAGACTTTAGGGAAGGTGAAGGATGAAAGAGCGGAGTGCTATTAAAAAGAATCCAGGATAGGGAGAAGGATGAGGGGATTATAAAGCTAATGCAATAGGATTTCAAAGAGTCAAATTGGTGGAAGATGGGTTTCAGAGATCCCTAGGACTAGGATTGTGGATCTCAAAAGATGAGGCTTGGTGGATTGATTGGATTGGTGGATCCCTAAGATAGGATTGTGGATCCCTAAAGCTAAAAGTTAAGATTGATTCAGAGAGATACTGATGCATAAGTTGGGGTAGGAGAGACAAATGCTGGATATGAATGGGGGATAATGGAGATGAAGGGAATCCATTGAAGCTTTTTGAGCAGGGGGATACTTCAAAGAAAAGTACACCATGTAGTTGAGCACTAGATTTTCCATAGGACTGTTGGTTAGTTCCCAAGGTTACCAAGAATGTCAAGGCTATATCACCAACCATCCAGAGGACTGACAGACTGACTTGAAACAAACACACAAGGATTGCCCTAGCATCACACATGAAACCTAGAGGAAACAACGTGAAATTGACACTGGGTAACCCACAAGCAAAAAAAGGAAACAAACGAAAGACTTGATTAAAACTATACGCTTAGAGTTCCCCATTCACAACATAACATGATATGGAAGATCATGGCAACCTTGAGGAGGAAACAAAAAGATTGCTTGGAAAAGATACGTCAAGACCCAGAAGGGAAGATTCCAAATCAAAAGAAAGAAAAAATCCAAAAGAGAACCGTTTGCCAATGAGATGGGTAGGATGAGGTACTAATAGACCAAGATCAGACATGAGGACAGCTATATCCTACAAGGATCTATCAGAGAGCACCTAAGCTGATGGATCTAGATGAGTGATGCATCTGGCAAGCTAAACTAAGAAGGATAACACTTTTGTGACAAGAGATCTAGCTAAAGGATGCATTGGAATAGCTAACCAAGGGTTGTACGATGTGTGCAAGATGCTGATCAAGGAAGAATTGACACAAAAGCTAGATAGATACAATGGTACTAAGCTAAAGAGGATGTACAAGCTGACAGACCAAGATATGTTACAAATGTACAAGGTTGTTCATTTTTTGTTTTTGTGAGATGGAAATGTTTGTGAAGGGTGGGATGTCTGTAATAGTTGATAGGCAGATAGGTAGATGGTTTGCGAAAAGCTTAAGTGAAAATGGGGTTCTTTGTGTGCATGTGATAGGATACAAACTAGGATACAAGCTTTGGTATATAATACAAGCTAGAATATGGTACAAGCTTTGGATAAGATTTGGATATACAAGCTATGATACAAGGGATGGTACAAGATTTACAAGCTGTACAGGAGGTATTTACAAGCTTCATTAGATTTTGGATATTTGGTTGGAACACCAAGGGAACAAGCAGGTGTTTTATGGGATGGTGGGTGAATGGATGAGGGATAGGATAGTGATAGATAATGGATTAGTCGTAGTATACAAGGCACCTAAATTACCAGGTTTTCACCAAGGTACCTATCCAAGGTGCTTGAATTGCCAAGTTTTCACCATTGGATGCTTATTTCTCTTTACTATTTTTTTGTATTTTTCAAAAGCTGGGTATACCAAGGATCTTCAAGCATAGAAATTCTTGAGATGAATGATGTTAGTAGGATCATTCAAGAGTTCTCCTTCTGGTGTAAATAGTTGATAGGCTCCAGAGCCAAAGGAGGCAATGACAACATAAGGACCAAGCCAGGTATGTTCAAACTTGCCTTTCTTTTCTCAATCAACTTGGACTTTCATATTTTCTTTGAGGACCATGTCGCCCAGTTGAAAGTGTCGTGGAAGATCTTGTTGTTGAAATTTCTTTTGAGACAAGTTTGATAGACTGTGAGATGATCATAGGCTTGTTGTTTCTTTTCGTCTAAGAGATCTAGTTGGGTGAGCCGAGCTACTCTGTATTCTTCATCTGATATTTTCCCTTGCAAAGATATGCACAAGGAGGGAAGTTCAACCTCTATGGGTAGTACTGCTTCGACACCATAGACTAAGGAGTATGGATTTGTGCCTGTGGATGTATGGAAGGAAGTTCGATAGGACCATAGGGCTGGATTTATTTGTAGGTACCAATCGCGGCCGGAATCATTGACAACTTTCTTTAGGATTTTGAGGAGGGTTTTGTTAGTTGCCTCTGCCTAGATGTTAGCTTGTGGAAAATATGGGCTAGAAAAGTGGTGATGGATGTGGAGGGAAGTGCATAATTCTTCCATGTTGAAATTTTCAAAGTTACCTCCGTGGTCGGTGAAGATGGTGGATGGGATGCCAAAGCAGCAAACAATGTGGTACAAGATGAACTTGGAAACCTAAACTCCTGTAGCTGAGACTAGGAGGACTACTTCCACCCATTTAGTGAAATAGTCTATAGCTATTATTATCCATTTATGTCCATCAGATGAGAGAGGTGTGATAGTTCCAACTAGATCAAAGCCCCAACAAGTGAAAGGCCAAGGTGGTGCAATAGGCTATAGATCCTGTGCTAGAGCGTGCACAAGATTTGCATGTTGTTGACATGGGAGACACTTTTTGACAAATTCACAGTAGTCTTCTTCAATGGTAGGCCAATAGTAGCTTGCTCTAAGGATTTGTTGCACGAGAACAATACCACTCATGTGGGCACCGCAAAGTCTGGAGTGTACTTCTTTTAACACCATCGTGGCCTCATTTCCATCTAAACATCAAGAGAGTATCATGATAACCCTGACGATATAGGTATTGGCTATGATAACATAGCAGGATGATTTTCAGATGAGGTTTTGGTGTTGGGTACATGTGAGGCGAGGGGAGATGATACCATCTTTAAGGTAAGTGTGAATCTCATGGTACCAAGGGGATTGGGGACCAACCAAGATATAAACATGGTTTGAGTCATCATTCACATAGGCAGGTGTGAGGAGCTGGTTGAATAAAAACTCATACTGCGTAACTACTTGGGGAATTTTCAAGAGCGAGCTGATAGAAGCCATAGCATCTGCTGCTTTATTTTGCATTCGAGGCACTTGTGTAAATTGAAGGTTTGTAAAATGCTAGGTTAGCTGATCAACTAGCTCTTTGTAGGGTAATAGCTTTTCATCTTTGGTTTGATAATCATTTAGGGCTTGCTTGATGATGAGCTGAGAATTGCCAAAGATTTGTAACTTAGTGATGTTCCATTCTGCAACTATCTTTAATCCTACTATGAGAGCCTCATATTCAGCTATATTATTGGTGCTAGGGAATAGTAGCTTGAAGGCTTTTGGAATGTAATCTCCTTGAGGTGTGACCAATAATATTCCTACCCCTGATCCATGAGATGTATATGAGCCATCAAAATAAAGTTTCAATGGGGGTTGTTCTTCAATTAGATAGATATGCTCATCTGGAAATTATGTGATTAAAGGATATGTATCTACTAGAGGCACATCGACTAGGTGATCTGCTATAGCTTGCCCTTTGATTGCCTTTCTCTCCACATACTGGATGTCAAATTCACTAAGGAGCATAACCCATTTGGCCAAATAGCCTGTAAGTTCTTTTTTGGAGTGCATATACTTGAGAGGGTCAATCTTGGAGACTAGTTGGATGGTATGACTTAGCATGTAGTGGCGAAGCTTTTGAGTTGAGAAAATAGTTGTCAAACAAGCTATTTCCATAGGAGTATAATTGAGTTCATAGCCAACTAGGGTTCTACTGATGTAGTAGATGGCTCTTTCTCTGCCATAGTCATCGAGCTATGCTAGAAGTGCCCCTAGAGAAGTAGGCATTGCTGATATGTACAAGATCAAGGGAATATGTACAAGATCAAGGGACGATCGAGAACTAGTGGAACCAAGATAGGGGGATTGATAAGATACTGCTTGAGATGATCGAAGCTATGTTGACATAAAGGATCCCACTTGAAGTTTTCATCCTTCTTCAGTAAATGTGGAAATGGCATACACTTATCTACAAGTTGGGAGATGAAGTGTCGAATGGATTGAAGCTTTCCCTGAAGAGTGTGAAGCTGTCGCAGTGTCTGGGGAGGAGGCATGTCTAAGATAGCCTTGACCTTCTTGGGGTCAATCTCTATACCTCATTTAGAAACTATAAAGCCTAAAAGCTTGCCAGATGTGACCCCAAAGAACATTTCTTGGGATTCAGCATGAGATGATATTTGGCTAACCTATCAAAGAATTTCTCCAAGTCAGCAAGATGATCCATTAAGGTGTGAGATTTAACCAAGATATCATCAACATAGTCCTCCAAAATGCTATGGATAAGATCATGGAAAATGGATGTCATAGCTCTTTGATAGGTAGCCCCATCATTCTTTAGGCCAAAAGGCATCATGTTGTAGCAAAAGGTTCCCCAAGGGGTAGTGAATGCTGTCTTATGCTGATCCTCTTTTGCAATCTTGATTTGATTATACCCAAAAAATCCATCCATGAGGGACAAAATTTCATGTCTAGCTATAAGTTCTACAATCATATCTATGTTGGGTAAGGGAAAATCATCTTTTGGACAAGCTTTGTTAAGATCTTTGAAATCAGTGCAGATTCTGATGTCACCGGAAGGCTTAATGACGGGGACCATGTTGGAGATCCACTTTGAGTAGTCGATAGGTTGGATAACCTTAGCAGCTAACATTCTTTCTAATTCAACTTTGACCAGTAATGCCACCTTGGGGTGCATTTTTCTAAGCTTTTGTCTGACGGGCTTGATCTTTAGATCGACTACAAGATGATGAACTACAAGCTTTGGATCAAGTCCTGGCATGTCCTGATATGAACATGCAAATCGGCCAATGTTCTCTCTTAAGACCTTAAAGAGGAGGTTAGCTTGGTCTTGTGATAGGGATGTAGCAATGTGAACAAGTTTGGGGATCTTTGAAGAACTAATGTTGACTTCTCTAGTATCCTCAATTAGAATAGAAGACACCTCTGGTCGATTATCTTGAGGAGGCAATGCTAAATCCCCATGTTCTGCTTGTGACTCTAGATTTTCTTGCTGAGGGGTTCTCTTCACTGCCTTAGCTAGTCCTGGATTCACCTTTGTTCTAGTTTTGGGTGTATCAAAACTAGGTTGGAGATTTTCTCCAAAATACCCCTTGGGATCTAGCTTATAGATATAGGCAAAATCTAGCTTTGTTTGCTTGTGAGGAGTTTCAGCTCCCATGAATCCCAGAAGTGCTTCCTTTGATATGAACTCATCAATGTGTATGATGTTTGGTTGGTTCCAATCTATGAGTTGTGGATGGGCGAGAGGTAGGTCAATGAAATGAATGGATAGTTCTCGGAGAACAGAGTCTCCGAGGAAGATTTGGTCTGGGATATCATCGTAGGCTCTCTTTTCAACTTCCTTAGGAATGTCTTTGATTTTGACAAGGTCACGATGAATGTTTGAAAAAGCATGACTGTTCTAATTGGTGCCCCCACGTGTGGGTATGCCAAAGCCAAGACCTGACTTCGATTCCCACTTGTGTGCGTCGATGGGGCACTACATGCCTCTTTCTTCTGGTCCTAGACCACCACCTTGATAGTTCCATTTGTTAGTGATGAGCTTATGTTCTTGGGGATACTTCTGGCTAAAGTGATCAAGGCATGCTTGATTTCTTGGAGGTGCATCCTTATGTAACCAATTGTTGATATCTAGAGTGAGCTCCTCATGAAGAGGGATTTTCAAGGATACAAAGGTTGTTGGGCCAAACTATTTGTATCGAGGAGGTGGAATCTCCTTAGCTTTGTGATATGTCGATCATCCATGGGTGTGTGGATCAAGTGGGAGTGCCCCGATAGCAAATACGTCTGACCGACTATACTCTTCACAGCCTTTGTTATTGATCTTTATGGTAGACAGGGTGGAGATGAGGATGGTTTTTGGGTCATTACAAGTGTGGGATGAGCTGGCGATGGCTGTGCTGATATCAATTCTAGGGAAATGGTTTGTATATGAAGCTTCAACCACATTGTAGTAAGCAAAGGGTTCTAGATCGGCATGGACGGTTACCTCAGTGCCCTGATGTAGAAATTTGATGCACTGATGGTAAGTGGATGGAACGAATTTCATAGCATGAATCTATGGGCGACCAAGGAGGATGTTAAATGGTAGGTTTAGATCAATAACATGGCAGAGTGTTTCTTGGATGACTAGCCCAACCTTGATTGGCAACAAAATAGTTCCTTCTGCGGTTCTTTCCAAGTTGTCATAAGCTTTGATGGTGATAACCTCACTGATGATATCTACCTTAGTATACCCAGCTTGTTTTATGAATTTTAGGGTGCAAATATTCAAGGCTGATCCATTATCTATCATTACTCTTTTTACGGAAAAATTGGATACCATGATGGCTATGCAAAGAAGAAGGGTGTGATCTGGCTCGACCACAAGTATGTCAATGGGTTTGAATGATAGGACACATGAGGAGGATAGGTGTCCAACGAGATTATGAAAATCATTAGTGTTGATATCTGAAGGGACACATGATTCTATGAGAGCATTGTTAAGGATTTTTTTGTACACAGGACTAGTGCGAAGAAGGTCTAAAATGGAGATTTGGGCTGGCATGTTCCCGAGGTGTTTCAAGATATTGTATTGGCTTTTGGACAGAGCTGATGATACTGCTGGGGTTGATAGTGCTGATGGGACTGATGGGACTATGATGTTTAATCACACTCTTCTAGTGGTGACTGCACACTCATTGTTTGGGCCTTGGATATTGATAACATTGACATAAGGCTCTTTTTTAGATATACAACTGATGAGGCTACCATAGTCTATGTAGGATGAAGAGTGGTCATTGTGCTTCCCATGCTATTGGTTTGGCTGGTGGTTGTTGGTATTGTTTTTGTTGGTTTGGATAGGTGCTTTTCCAAGATTTTAGTTGTTGTGAGGAGGAAAAGCATTTTGATAGATTTGTAAGCCTGCATTGGGAGAGGTTTGGGCACCAATGGTGATTCCTTTCTGATCAATGAGGTCCTGCACATAATCTTTCAGTTTCATGCATCTGAGGGTGGTGTGACCTTTTACCCTATGAAATTTGCAGTACTCATTATCTTTGTATGATGCAACTTTGGATTGGCTTGGGTCAATTTGCTGGGTAGGAGGAAATTCGATGAGGTTTTCTTTAGTCAATTTCTCAAAAATGACATCCAATGGCTCACCAAGGGGTGTGTAGTTTCTAGGTGCAGGTTGGAACCTAGGCTTTGGTCCTGGACCTACATTGATGGCATTAGCTTGCTTGCTAGAGCCTTGAAAGTTGGGTCTTGGATTATGGCTTTGATAGCTTTGGTGATTCTGTTGTTGGTAGTTGATAGCTTGTTGATTGTTTGATTGATACGGTGGGTTGGACTGATTTTGGGAAGGACCAACAATATTCACATGTCTCATATTAGTAACCCCATCTATTGCAACGTGCTTATTTTTGTTCCAATACCTAGACTTTCCATTTGAATGTGTTTGATTTTGGTTGGCTTCCTTGTAAATCTTGACCACACCATCTTTAATGAGTCCTTGCTCAAGGATCATTCCTTTCTCTTTGATATCTTTGTAGGTCTGCAAAAAGTTCATGGTCATGTGGTGAGCCAAGCTAGGATAGGCATTATCAATAAACATTTTCACCAAATGGCACTCTCGCAAGGTGCAAGATATGTGGGTGGTAAGGGTTTTCCATCTTTGTAGATATTCGGGAAGGCTTTCTCCACCTTTTTGCTTAGTGTGGACAAGATCAACTACTGATAGTTCTGTTTCGACAAGATGGGCATATTGGGCTACAAATGCCTTAGACAATTCAGCAAATTTTTTAATTGTGCCATATGGGATTCTATAAAACCTTTCAAGAGCTAGTCCAACCAAGCTTTTGGGAAAGAGACGCAAGAGGAAGACATCACCGTATGCCACTTCTTGGTAGTGCATGTAAAATTCTTTGATATGTGTGACAGGGTCTCCTTTTCCTCTGAATTTGTCAAACTTGGGTATCTCAAAGTGTTTGGGAAACGGTGTCATGGTAATGGCTATGTCAAATGGGTAAGGACACACATTCTCAAACTTGAAGGTTTTTGGATCATTTCCATCCTAGATGTTCTTCAAAGCTGTCTTCATGGCTTCCCATTCTAAATTAATGCATGATGGCTAGGTTGCCCCCAATGTAGGAGTGCCCTAAGGTAGGTATGCGCTAGATGGGGCAATGGAATATGGATGACTTTGAGGTATGGGCTAGTAGGGATTGTACATGGCTTGGGAAACTAAATGGTGGATGATGGGTTGCTGAGGTGGAGGTGGCACATATTGCTACATGTGTTGTGAGGCTTGCTGTTGATATTGTATTTGAGGTTGGGATTGAGGAACATAAGCTGGCAGTAGGATAAATGGATTTCTTTGTGGAGGTAAGGTATAAGATGGTTGTGAAGCTTGGGAAAAGGATCGAGGAGCTTGTGGAACTTGAATTTGGATTTGAGGAGTTTAACCAATATATGTGGGTTGTGCCCGCATTTGGAAAGGTATCTGCATGGCAAAAGAGGCCAAGTAATTGGTGGTTGTTGGTGGTGGATTTCCTCCTAGAAGTGGCATAGAAAAATAGTTAGTAATAGGAGGTAATGGATTAGTTGGTGGTGGAGGTGGTGGGAATTGAAAGCTTTGAAATGGAACTGATGGGGTTTGATAGCTTGGTGGCTAGATTTGAAAGCTTGGTAGAGTGGTGGCAGGAGCTTGGGTCACTTGAGAGCTTGGAAGAACATTGGTAGTAGCTTGTGGGGTTTGATAGCTTTGTGGAGTGAGGGTAGTAGCTTGTGGATTTGTGGCTGATGGCACTAAGCTCCAAGGACCTAGTGGAAATGATGGAATTGTGCTTTGAGCTGAAGTAAAAAAGTTGGGGGTGATGAAAGGTTGATTACTTGGCCCCATGGGTGGCATCTCGGTTGTATATTGCTGAGGTTAGCCAAAGATGCTAGCACTGATTTGGGAGATGGGTGGATTTGGAAGGCTAGGTTGGAGAGTAGCAACAACAATAGTGAAGGGAGTGAATGATGAGGTGTTTTGGGTGAAGGGGGTTTGGGATGGAGTGGTATGGACCAATGGTGGAGTGGTGGTGGCTGGATTGGCTTGTGAAAGGGAGATTTCAATTTGAGTGGAGGCTGGTATATTTGGGTCTATTGGATCATAAGGATTGGCTTGAGGCTCTTCTTTTGGCACATATTGAGGATAATTTAAATCATAAGAGCCTATTGAGAGTGGTAGGTGTCCAAACAATGAGTGAGATGGATCTGATAAGGGAGGAGGTCTTCCAAAGTTGAAGGCTCCTATATTGTCCCTTCGAAAGTTAGCCATGATTGTTTCTTTGTTCTTGTCTATAATGACATTCACGAATACTGCATTTCCTAGTTGGTTCATAAAAGATTCAATGTCAGTAGGTGATGGTATAGTGTTCTCTGGGCTGAAGGATGGTTGAGTGCTCAAGGGGAGCGATGCTGTTTGATCCAAATGATAGGGTTTCGTGTTTCTTTCTTCTTCTTGGCTAAGAGAGTGAGGGGTGGCATGAAAATGTTCCTAGGGATGAGATGCAATAATGATGATAGATGCAAAGGGGGAAGGCTTTTTTATGCAAATAATTTCCTAGGTTGAGGCAAAGCTATATGACAAACCTAAGGAGGATTGGGTTGGGGATTCTAACTTCAAAGATATGTTGCCAAAGCATGAAAGGTCTGCTTTCCTATGTGCAAGCTTGGTAGTGATTGTGTCAACTTTAAGGATAGACTAATGATCCTTTAGGAAAAACACGAGATTGACCACTTGTGGATCCCAACCTTTGGCTCAAGGTGATGAGAGATAACAAGTGACAAAGCTAGATTACCCTATACAAAGCTCTGTCAGAGGGATAACCTCGGTGAGGCTGGTGGATTTGCAAGATGGTAGGAATGGAAAACCTTTGGCAAGGTGACAACAATTTTGAAGGCTTGGATGTGAAAATTAGGCTTTTTGGGATGCTAGCTAGGTTTGAGGGGATTGGTTTGATTCTAAGGCAAAGACCTAGATGAGATGGATGAGCTAAAATGATGTAAAGGGATAACCTAGAATGGCTGGCTTTACTACAAAGATGACTATAAAGTGAAACTTATGCAAGAATATGTGGAAAAATAGGGGGGCCCAATCATAGAAATCATGCCTAGTTGGTAAGACATAAGCAGGGTTAACTCCTGGATGCTCGCTAAATATGATAGTGTGATCTAACCAGGCATCCTGACAAGTTTTGTCGGCCACTTTGTCTTCTACTTTGTGGAGTTTGGCAATTTGAGAGCTTGGTGTTACTTCCTTTCTCTTGTCTAAAATTTCTTGGTATGCTTGAGAGGGCTTGAATTTGGCTTTGTGAAACTTTTTTTTGGGTTTGGGTTGTTCTGCCATAAATTCCTGAATCTATTTGGCTTTGAGAGATTGTGGTTGTTTTGCTTCAACTTGTTCAACTTCTAAAATAGGCAGTGACTACACTAAGTGTTCCCTAAGCTAGGATTGACCAAGTTTGGAAAATATTCATTCAACAAGTAAAAGATCAAGCAATAGATAGGAACAACTAGATAGAATTTTTTGATTCTTAGAATGTGATATGTGTGCCAAGGAGTGTGTATATTCTACAAATATTTCGATCAGTCACTTCAAACACATTAACATCCTAGATGGTTGTCTACAAGGCTGACAGTTGGTTTAGCTAGGGAGTCCTCAATATACCCAAGGTACGTAAGGCCCAAATTCGTAGATGAAACCAAAACAATGTCACACAGCCGAGAGGAGCGGTAACCCACTTCTCCTCTTTCACTTCTCAAGGGTATAAAGTTCTTTGAAGCTTAGCCTGAGTAACAGAATTTTGATCCCAAGAGAGGTGTCTTTGGATTCACCTCCCGATCTTTATACTCCACCGAAACGTTGGAGTTGAGGTCATCCCAAGGGGTGATGAAATCCCCAAGCAGGCCTCCTAAAAGCTAAGACAAGATTTTGGATCCTAATCTTATGCACCCAAGATGGCCTCAAAAGATGAGAAGGGGAGAGAAGACTTGGATGATCTTGGGCTAAAAGATAGAGTTCTTTTCCATTTGATGCTTTAAGTTTTATGATCTAGACCTTCTAAAAATACACATGATTTAAGATACAAAGATTCAATTCCAATTTGAAATGCGCCAACAAAAGAGAAGTGATCGAAGAATGAATACACCAAGAAGATTTAGGGTCAACAAAAAGTAAACTCGTGCGCCCGGAGGCCCTCCATGTCAAGTATCGATTGATTTTCTTTAAGGCATTCAAGATTGAGTGTGAGTTTGTTTTAAGCCCAAAACAAAGATGTGTGTAAAGCTCAATTTCAAGTGCGGACCCAGAGGCCCTCCACGTCAAGATTTGTTCAATTTTTATGCTCAAATGAAGTGTTAGCGAGACTAATGTGCATTCAAGAAATTTTCTATCTTAGAAAAACCAATAAAAACTCAAGTGAGTGGAATTTGATTTTTGTGGAGCACTTAACACCTTCTTAGGTAGACCCATCCCCATATATGGCTCTGATATTGCAACCAATGGTTAGAATGATGGGTGATTAAAGAGGGTGAGTCCAACAAAGTGTCTTTATTTGTTTTTATAACTTAGAAAGTTTCTAAAATGTAGATTCTTTTTATGCCCCAAAAGATGAAGTGTGAGATATTGTAATGATTAATTGACCTTTTGCATTCAAGATTGGATTTATTATTTTAATCATGCATTCATAAAAAAAAATTAAAAAAATTTGATTTTAATCCATGGCACTCAAGAGTGATTTTAGCAACATGCATTCAAAGACAAGTGATTAAACATTCAAGTTTTTTCGTTTGAGCATTCAAGATTGAGATTTTGCGTGTTGTTTTAAGAACTTTGAAGTGCTTTGTTTTAACCTTAGATCATATAAGATTGTTTTGGACTCAAAAGTGAAAATGACTCTTTGGACTTTGATTTTCATTCAAGATTTTGTGTTCTAGTTTGCATATTTTAAGCCCAAAAATGATATTCCTAGATTGTTTTGATGCTTGAAAAACCTAAGAAACATTCAAGATTTTGCAACAAGACATTTGTTTGGAACAAATAACAAAACTTTTTAGGACAATTTTGGCAACCATTTAGGACTCTTAATTTTCATGAGATTTTTAAAACGACTTTAAAATATTTGCAAATGAGGTTCATTTTATCCTTGATTGATGCTTTGAGTTTGATTTAGATTTTAGTGTGCACTTAGTGTTGATTTTGAACCTTTTGAAATAGAAACTTTAAGTTCTTTTTAAATTCTCAAAAATGAAGTATTCCTAACTTTGCATGAATGCATCTAAAACTTTGATGTTGCAAGGATGCAAATGATTGGATTGGTTTAGTTTCACTTGTTAAAAGTTTTTTTTTTTGCAAATTTTTAGTTTTTTAATGGATTTAAGTATGATTTGGGGGTTCATTTTAAGCACTTAAAAAAAGTGTGTATGATTTTGCTTCCTTAAAAAAAAAGGCCAAGATCCCTCAAGAAGAAGAAGAAGAAGAACTAGATGGAATAGAAGAAGAATATAGATAAGAAGAGGAAGAAGAATTCCAAGTGCTTCGTCCACTTATAAGCTTGAAAAATCTGCAAACACTATGAGATAGACTATGAGTTCCTTTGTCTTCTTCATGCTCATGTGGACCTACAAAACCAATTTATACAATCCTACCAATCACAAAAATAAGCAAAATTAGCCAAAATCAGCAAATGACATACAAAATTTGACTAAAAAAGCTAATGAAGATTACCCATGCGAGGTCCCACTAGGCGTGCCAAAATGTATATGGTACTTTAGTATGTTAGAAACACTAAATTAAAACAATCAAAAAGCATTTGCATACTAATTTAACATAACTTCATGAGAGACAAAGTGAAGTCCTCAAATGAGAATATGAGCCATGGATAGGCTCTCTCAATGAGGATGATCACTTGATGTAGAGGTGTGTTTAATAGCTAAGATGACTTGATTATGTATGTATGCTCAAATGCTCAAATGGGCTTCAATGGAGGATTTTTGATAGATTTTGGTGAATGGATTTGATGTAAAAATGGCTTCTCAAAATGGCATTATGGCTTTACTTTCTAGATTGTGTTAAAACGGCTTGGGAGAGGATTCCTTAAATAGGCAAAGGGCTTGAGGGATCAAGGGCTAGGATGCAAAGATGGGAAAAAGCTTATGAAAGGTTTAGATTGAATGAGAGGAGAGCACATGGATTGTGCTTCTTTACAACCAATCAAGGAGTGAAACATGTCACAGAATCATTGGTTAGAACAAGAGGGATTGAGGGGTCAACAAAGGAGGCTCAAATCTCATAAAGACCCTCATAATGGCTTGTAAGAGAAATGAATGAGCTTGTAAGAGTCATTAATGGCTTTGTGGGCTTCATAAAGTTTTATGGTTGGGATATTTGTGAGAAAGTTGAGATATTTTGACTTAGGTTGGATTAAGAAAGTCTTAAGCTTGACTTAGGAATGTGCAAATGATTAAGGCTTGGATTAGGCTTGGGTTAAGATTAGATTAGGGATGTTAGAGATGGGCAAGTGGATGGCATTTAATGAGAGTGGGTGAAGGAGGAGATATTTGTTGGCTTTGGCTTGGGTTAGCAAGTCTTAACCCATGTTTAGGGAATGTGACAAAGTTAGGAGGGGATTAGGATTAGGATTAAAGATAATGATTGACATCTTCTAGAAGAGTCTAGGCTTTGGATGAGGATGAAGACTTTCTAGAAGAGTCTAGAACTTCCTAGGATGAGGATAGATAAGGTTTTTAGAAAATAAATAAAGTTTTATTTATTTCAAAGATTTTGGTTGAGGAGATATTTATTAAAATATTTTTAATAAACATGAGGATTAATATTTAGTCTTAATTAAATATTTTGAGTTGGGATTAGGGGTAGGAAATGATGGGATTAGCCTTTAATCAAAATTAAAGAAGGATTAGAAGATTTTGGAAGAGGTTAGTGGTCTTAAGGAAATTGGCCAAATTTTGGACAAAAAATAAATAAATTATTTTTTTTGGAATTTTTGGTTAATTTATTAATTAAATAATTAATAAATAAGAAAATAATGTTTAAATAAGATTTAAACATTTTTGGGAGGGATTCCTTAATTAAATATTTTTAATTAAGATAAAGGGATTTAATGGCATAAAAAGAAATAAATAAAATAAATAATTAATTAATTAATAAATGATGATGTCATTAGGAATTTTTCAGAAAATAAAAATACTTTATTTTTTAAAGGATTTTAGGTGTCTACATATATATAATATATTATAATATATTTTTACATAGTAATATAACTCAAATAATTGATAAGTTATAAACTATAAATCAGAAACTCGATTTTCACTCTAAAATGTCTTGCGATTTGAAATTTCCCTCCAAAAGTGGATGGGGGCTCACCGAGTCATATCGAATATCCGATTAGGCCTAGTATTCACCAAGCCTGCCCAATCAACCCAAAAAACGTGTTTGAGGAGGGTTTTAGTGACACTTAGACTTCGAGTGGCTATCTGACAATATTATTTTGATCAAAATTGAATGAAACGAAAAAGATTTTTTAATATCGCTCTCGAGATTCCATCGATATAATTTCTGTCAAATTCTAAGTTCGATAAGTATTTATTAGTTAATTATCAATGAAGATTATTGTAAAGTGTTGATTGACATACTGATTGAAAAATAGCTATAACTTTCAAACAGTATAACATTTTTTAAATTTAAAAGTTGCATCAGCTTTGCCTAGTATAAGAAAAATAAAAATAAAATAAAATTTGGTAAAATTTTCCATTAGTTAAGGTGGTCAGACACGGGAGTTTTTTTTTTTGAAAAAGTTTCGGTAGAAAATTCATATTTAATTACTTATTTGGAATAAAACTATCAAAAAATATGCGTCACATCCGAGCATGAGTCTACTTTTTATATCTACAATTATATTAAACAAATATTATCATTTGATTTTGATTAAGGTGGTCAAACATACACCTACTTTTTATTTATTCTCTGAAATTTTTGTAATATTGCATTAAAATCCAAACTTTTGACCATTCAATTATTTTTCTCCTGATAAGGCCTAGTAGTTTAGAAACTACATTCAATTTCTTACAAATTATTTTCTTACAACTTTTTGATATAAAGTCCATAACCACTTTAAAATTATGTGTCAAGTTGACATAACCCTGATTTGCTGATTTTTCACTGCCACTTAAGGCCATAGTTTGGTACACTATGATCTTGCACATACCCATGATTAGAGATAATTGAGGAGCAGAAAAGCTATATTTGATTGAGGAGGATCTAATGGTGTAGAATAGAGATCTATATGGATCTCTTCTCTTGCATGCATCCTGATGATGGATCATGGAGTGTGATCTGAAATATTGATGTAAAAATCTATTCACACAATCAAATCCATAAATCAAATGCACAATAGAGATTTATAATCAGCAAATTCAATTGCATCATATTCAAGTCAATTCATTGTTACTTTCTAACCATTGTAGTAGTGATTTCAAAATCTATTAACAGAGTTGGTTTAACAACCATTTTGTAAATCCTCTAACAAGGTGATAGTACAGTTGAATTGTTCTAAAGACCTCTAGCAAAGCCCCTCCTCATAGGGTGATTAAATGCTGTAACAAGGTCACACCTAATAGTGTGTATTGTAACCTTTAACAAGGTTGGCTCCTAACAGGGCTCGCTTCAGAAGAGTGAAAATTGGTAGCTAGTTACTTGGTGGTTTTTCCCATATTGGGTTTCTACGTTAAATTTGGTGTCTCTTGTATTCATGTTATTTACTTTTGCATGCATGATAATAATTATGAATGCTTAAAGATCAGTAACAAGTTAATCTATCGAGTTAGAGTATTTTTGTGATGTGTTTTACCGAGTGATAGTAGTAACTAGTTATTTAAGACATCTAAGGATCATGATTTGTTTTTGTGGTAACTGATTCACTCCCACCTCTCAGTTACTTCATCTATAATTCAAACAATTGGTATCAAAGCTCTTGGTGCTTGCAGGAAAACATTTCAAGGATCTAAGGTAAAGATCAGGATGTCTTTCAAGAGGGAAATTCCAAGACTTAACAGGGACAACTTCTCAGCATGGCAGGAATTGATGAGACTTCATCTGGCTTCTATTGGTGATTCAGAGCTGAAGTACCTTGATGAAAAATATGCAAAATCTATTGGTACATTATTTGTTAATGATATTGCTGAAAAGAAGACTCACAACAACATGATGATAGATATTGCATTTTCTCTATGTTATGAAGAATTTGATGATATCAAAGATTACAAAACTACCTTTGAAATGTGGAACAAGTTGAAAGAGATCTATGGAGGTGATGATAATGTGAGAAGAGACAAAGCTGAAAGTTTGAGAGGACAATTTGATCAAATGAGGATGAGAGAGGATGAAAACATAGAAAAATATGTTGAAAGAGTTAAAACAAGTGTTATGCAATAAAAGCATCTAGAGGAGATATCAAGGAGGAAATAGTTATAAGTAAAGTTCTTAGAACTCTACTTCCTATTTATGTAATCAGAGTATCTACAATTCAAGAAAGAAGATGTGAAGCAAATCATAAGATAAATTTAGAGGCCATAGTTGAAAGATTGACTACATTCGAGCTAGACAACTATGATAATTATGTTTTGGCTACCAAGAAAATTGAATCAACATTTGAAGCCAAGCTTTCGGTCAAGGAGAAAGGCAAGAAGATAAAGGATCCTTAGTTAGATAGTGACAAAGAATCAGAATAGAGTTCAAATAGTGATCTTGAGGTGGTTGAATTTTTGCTAGCAAGGAAATATTCAAGAGGCAAAGGGAAATACAAAGGTAAGGTTCCTCTAATCTATTTTTCTTGTGAAGAAATTGGAAATATTACTGCTAGGTGCCCAAATAAGCAGAACAAGGATGAGAAGAAAGGTCAAAAGTGCAATGGAAAGAAAGACTTCAAATCATTCAAGGATAAAGGTAAGAAAACATGTTTTATGGCTAAGGATTCTAATGATTTTGATGAAGAAGAAGAAGATGAAATTGTTTACATTGCTGTAAAGGATGAGTCTAATAATGATGAAGAAATGACACTCATTTCTCGTGTGAGCAAAAATGATACATGGATTATAGATAGTGGTTGTTCTCATCATATGATTGGTGATAAAACTAAGTTCAAACATTTTGAAGACTATGATGGTTGCAGTGTGAGATTTTGTAATAATGAACCTTGTTGCATAAAAGGAAAAGGAAGAATCTCTCTAACCAAAGAACTTGTATGTGATAATGCATATTGGGTAGAAGGACTAAAACACAATCTGTTGAGTGTGGCACAACTACTCAATAATGGATTCAAAGTGAAATTAATGCATGGAAAAGGAAAACTATTGGATGGAAAAGGAAAGCTGATTGGATCAGGCACTCAAACAAAAGGTAACTTGTTTTATCTTGAACTTGGTGAATGTTCATGTTTTATTGCTTAAGTTGAAGAAAGTTGGTTATGGCATAGGAGGTTGTGTCATGTGAACTTTGATAACTTGGTAAAAATAAGTAAATTTAATAAATTAAGAGGCATTCCTAACATAAAGAAACCTAAGATTGGTCTATGCAAGAATTGTCAAATTGGCAAGATGGGAAAGACTAGCATTAAAAGCAAGAATTATCAATCTGAATTTTTTTTAGAAATTGTGCATAATGATTTGTGTGGACCTATTGGCATTGAAAGTTATACTAGTGAAAATTTCTTCATTCTTTTTGTTGATGATTACTTAAGAATGATGACTGTCATGTATCTAAGAGAGAAATCATAAGCATTTGAGAAGTTCAAATGGAATCTAGCTAGAGTAGAGAAATAAACATGCAAAAGACTGAAATGCTTGAGGTTAGACAAAGGTGGTGAATTCATTTCACATGAGTTCAATAAATTTTGCATTGAAAGGGGAATTAAAACATAGGTTTCAGCACCTGGAACTACTAAACAAAATGGAATAGCTAAAAGAAGGAATAGATCAATCATGGACTGTGCAAGAACCTTAATGATTGAAAAGATCATTGCTATCAAATACTAGAAGGAAGCTATTAGTACTGCAGTTCATAACTTGAACTGAGTATAGCTGAAGAAGGACTCATTCAAAACCCCCTATGAGTTATGGTATGGCTACAAACCCAATGTAAGTTACCTAAAATTATTTGGAAGAAAATGTTACATTTTGAAATAATCTAGAAAAGGTAAATTTAATGTGAAGGGTGATGAAAGAATATTTTTGGGATATTCTTGCAAAAGTAAAGCATATAGATGTTTGAATTTTTCTACTCACAGAGTCATAGAAAGTGCACATGTAAAAATTGATGAGTTTGCAAAAAAAACTGAAAAAGAAAGCAAAAGGGAACCTGAAGACTATAGGAGATTTGTTTTCATTGAACTTGATACAGTGCCAGGTACACCTGTCAATCAAAAATCTTCTACTCCAAAGTCCTTTGTAACCGAGTTGCAGGAAGTTCAAACCGAACTAATACCTACCAAATTGGAAGAACCTGAGTTGCACATAGAAGCTATCGAATCAACAGCTACCAAGCCTGAGCAACCAGAATGAAAAGTTGAAACACAGAAGGATAAGAATGTAAATCATTCAAAAGGAAAGGAGCCTATGCTATCCAAATATGTCAGAAAGTATTATGTACCAGATCAGATCATTGGAGATAAATCTGAAGGAACAATGACAAGAAGTAAGTTGAACGACACTTATTTACTTGCTGATTTTGAACCTAGAAATGTCAAAGATGCATTAGAAAATGAAATTTGGATTGAAGCTATGAATGAAGAGATAGAAAAGATAGAGAAAAAAAAAATATGGACTCTTGTACCTAAGCCTAAAGAAAAAAATGTGATTGGAACTAAGTGGGTATTCAAAAATAAGTTAAATGAAAATTGTAAGATGTCAAGGAACAAAGCTAGACTAATATGCAAAGGATACTCTCAAGAAGAAGGTGTAGACTATGGAGAGACTTTTTCTCTTATTGCAAGATTGGAAGGTGTCAAAACCTTACTTACATATGCTACATACAAGGGATTCAAATTTTATCAGATGGATGTCAAGTCAACATTTCATAATTGGATACTAGATGAAGAGGTTTACATTGAACAACCTGAAGGTTTTATTGATCCAGACAAGAAGGACATGGTCTGCAAATTACATAAAGCATTATATGGTCTAAAACAAGCCCATAGAGCATGGTATGAAAGACTACATAACTATCTTATTCAGATTGGTTTTCAAAGAACTAATCATAATAGTAGCTTGTACATCAAGGAAGGATGAGACAATAAGATTTTTTTGGAAGAAATATTTGTAGATGATACTTTGTTCATAGGAAATGAGGATCTTTGCAAAGAAATTTTAGAACAAATGAACAAGGAATTTTAAATGTCAATGTTTGGTGAGATCAAATTCTTTGTTGGTCTTCAAATTCATTAGAGTGAGAATGGTATCTACATCACTCAATTTAAATACATCAAGGAGATACTGAAAAAGTTTGGTATGGAAGACTAAAAACTAATTGGGACTCCTATGTGTACTAGATTGAAACTTACCAAGGATGATGAATCAAAGGAAGTGGATCAGACATTGTATAAATCTATGATTGAAAAGTTACAATATTTAGTACATACATGACCAGACATTTCCCTTGTAGTAAGAATTGTAGCAAGATTCTCAGGAAAACCAAAAGAAAATCACATGATGGAAATCAAAAGGATCATGAGATATTTGAAAGGAACTCAAGAGTACAAATTATGGTATAAACTTGGAGGAAATCTAGATTTAAAAGTGTTCACTGATGCAGATTGGGTAGGGAATGTTGATGATAGAAAGAGTACAAGTGGAGGAGCTTTCTTTCTTGGCAAGAGGTTGGTTTCTTAGACAAGTAAAAAGAAAAACTATACATCCTAGTCCAAAATAGAGTCTGAATATGTTGTAGTAGCAGTAAACTATTCAAACATTGTTTGGTTTAAATAGTTATTAGAAGGTATGAAGAAAGAAATCAAAGAACCTATTGTTACCGAGTTCACTCGATAGCCAAAGGATTTTGTAGATTTTGAAGTGTTAACCAAGTTGAGATGGTTAACTTGGGAAATTATTTCTAGAAGTAGTGCTTACTAAGCAGGGTCAGCCAATGAAGGATTTCATTATTTTGTGAAATAAAGTTTATTTGTTTGATGTAATATTTATAGCCAACTAATGTATGGTTTATTGGTAAATGTAACTTGTGAATGAGCTGACTTGATAATCTAAATGGTATATATAAGAGGTCAAGTTGCAAATTTTAAGTGTGTGATGGATTTGATGTGATATGAGTGTGAAGGAGGATTGATTATTGTGAAAGTGAATTTTGAAGGATGATAAGAGATCATTGAGGAGCATCAAAGCTATATTTGATCGAGGAGGATCTAATGGTGCAGAATAGAGATCTGTAATCAGAAAATTCAATTGCATCATATTCAAGTCAATTCATTGTTACTTTCTAACCATTGTAGTAGTGATTTCAAAATCTCTTAATAGAGTTGGTTTAACAACCATTTTGTAAATCCTCTAACAAGGTGATAGTTTAGTTGAATTGTTCTAAAGACCTCTAGCAAGGCCACTCCTAATAGGGTGATTAAATCCTCTAACAAGGTCACACCTAACAGTGTGTATTGTAACCTTTAACATGGTTGGCTCCTAACAGGGCTCACTTCAGAAGAGTGAAAATTGGTAGCTAGTTACTTGGTGGTTTTTTTCATATTGGATTTCCATGTTAAATTTGGTGTCTCTTGTGTTCATGATATTTACTTTTGCATGCATGATAATAATTATGAATGCTTAAATATTAGTAACAAGTTAATCTATCGAGTTACAACATTTTTGTGATGTGTTTTACCGAGTGATAGTAGTAACTAGTTATTTAAGACATCTAAGGGATCAGGATTTGTTTTTGTGGTAACTAATTCACCCCCCCTCTTAGTTACTTCATCTATAATTCCAACACTAATCATGTTTCTACAATACTCCCCCATAGGAATATTATCATCATTCATGTTTTTGACATTTTCTTTGTAAGACATGGGATGCTAGGGGGATAAGATAGAATAAACTCAACTTCAACCTACTAAAACCATTCCAATAGTACACAAACAATTCAAACACAATTCTAGAAAAGAGACCAAAGAATTTATAGATTTAATGATTGATCACACAAGGTGAATGACAAACAACATGCCCAACTATGAGGCCTTCTGGCTTGTGGCCTTATACCAAGAATTACAACATCAGATTACAAATCTATAGTCTTCATCTTCTTTCCCTCTTCATGCTACTTCACTCATATCTTTTTACTTACTATCTACTTCAAATCCATGTGCTTATATAGCAAACTAGACCACAAGTTAGCGAGCTGAATATTTAGTTACAATATAGGTCCAGTCATGGAGATGCAAATTGTAACCCAAGAAATGAGCATCAATTATTTATACCCATCATATAATTTTTTTTAATAAGCTCAAGCAAGCTAATAACATTGTCTATGTTGGTAATTGTGTAATTTATCATTGTATCATTTCCTTTCTCGTTATTATTGGATGTCTCTCCTTTTTTGTTTTCAGGCAATAGTTTCTTAAAAGCCTTGTTATAAGAATTATTAACTAATTCATCAGTTACAACTTTCCCCTCATCAATAAGATCTTGTATGACAACCTTGAGTTTGAAACAATTATTAGTATTGTGATCCTTATTTCTATGATTATTTCATAACTAGTCATCTTTCCACCAATTAGGTTTAATAGGGGTGTCATAGGGTCATGATTTTATAGGTAGCATAATGAATTTTTTGGAAAGTAAGGTCTTCAAAACTACATCATATGAATCAACCATTAGAGTATAAGCATACCTAGGTATAGAAGGATTTTTAGACTTGTAGAAACATTGTGATTTGTTGGGAGCATAAGACCTTGTCATCTCTTGTTGTTTGGAAGCATATATAACATTGGTCAAATGAAAGGTGGGTTTCTTCATCTTGGGAACATCGAGAACACCATTATTGACAATATTCTTATTATTGTTCCATGGTTTATTTTTATCTTTTGCATTTTAATTTCCATTCTTATCCTTTCTTAGGATAATATCCCCCTTCTTCAAAACAATATCCTTAGTATGATAAGCACTTTCAACCATGTCATTGAATGTGGTGAATAATTTCTTTCTAAGGTCATAGTAAAATTCTAGTATAAGAGTATTGATGAAGATTTCAATCTTTTCACTTTCTAATATTTGACAATGGTATCTAGAATTCAGCCCTCTCTATATTTGTACGTATGTGGAAAAATCTGGTCCTTTTGTTTGTTTGATATTGCATAGATCCAACATGGTAACTAGATGTGGTATGTTGTATGATTAGTGTTGGATGGATCTTTGTATAAGCTCATGAAAGGTCTTAATAGGATGTGATATCTTGGTAAACCATTACATGGCTTTTTCTTTCAAACTCCCAAGAAACAACCTCATAAGATATCACATGTCCTCATGAATGAAATCCATGCTTAGAGCATAGAAATATCTCACATGATCATGTGGATCACCATTTCCATCATATTTATCATACCTGGGAGCCTCTATATCCCTAGGAAATGATATCATGTAAAGACTCTTATCGAAAGGAAGAGCACATTTAGTTTCAGCAAATGAGGTTTTTGGTTTCACCTTTTCCATTTGCATAAGTGTGAGTTGGTTTTATAATTCTTGAAACTCTATCTTAATAATCATATTTTTAGTTAGCTCTTTCTTTTGTATAATTTTTTGTGTATCAAAATCATATGTTATTCTCCAACCTCTATTGGTCATATATGTGAAGTATTGATCTCTATTTTGTTCTAAAGCTTTGAGAATAAGTTTTTGGAGATATTCGTCTTGTTGAAACTTTATGAGGTCCTCACTATTAATTTTATTGTCTACTTCACTTCCATGATGAGAATGTTGTGAGAATCTAGGTGGTAACATATACCCCTTAACATGTGACCTTGGAGTTCTTGAAGAAGTATTATTTCTATTATTACTAAAGTGTGGGTGATTTGAAAAGGGATTTCTATAAGTAGTGTTGATATGTTGGCTCTTAAAGTTATGTGAATGAGCATCTCCAAAGCATTGAGTGTGGTTGTTGTGAGAATTAGTCTATGTATTTATGTGAGATGCTTCCCTAGGCTATATGTTTAGCTTCTTCAAGACTTTATTTTTCTAACCTATCATGTTCTTCCTTAAATGCTAAGAAGTCCTCCAAATGATGGTTTCTTTCTTCTTGGTTCATGGTGAGAGACACACTATTCATAGCTCTACGAGTGTTGAGGAGGGTATCAAAAGAACTATCTAAGTTTCTAAGAGGATAGTACTATGTGGTAGACTATTCCTCCTCTTGTTTGTCAAAGATAGGTTCTCCCTCAAAAGCTTTCTTACATAGACATCTAGTAGGAGAAGGTAATTGTTTAAAGCTAAAGGAGGGACCATTTTCTTGACTAACTTGTAGCCATGTATAACCCACATGTAACAGTAAGTCTTTTAGTGTAATAGGATGACACAAATCCTTTTGAGATTTAAACTCCCATAGTTGAGATGTTCGTTTGTCAAGAAATGTAAAAAAGATAGAGTAGCTTGTCAAAAGTGCCCAAGAAATTTACAACACTAGTGACTTGAGTCGAGAGTAGGGAAAGAAGCCCAATAGAAAATAACCAAGAGAAGTAGGATAATTGAGTTTGACAAGTGAAGAATCTATGACATTAAGTCCCTAGCCAAGAAGACGTGCTTATCTATTCAACCTAAGACATTGCCAAACATGTAGATTATAGACTAGAGATAGAGTAGAACCAAATAGGAACACCCCTAACCAACTAGAACATAGTTTAAGACCATATTTTGCAAGCAACAAGTTTAGGTGATATTTTGTAGCAGACAAGGTGGCAAAAATTCTATAAAATGTATCATACGATGGGTCCTATAATAGCTAGGTGATAGTTTTTGATGATAAGATGGTTCCTGAAAGGTAGTGTGGTATTTTGTAGAATATGGGTGCAACAAAGTTTATAAGGTGATGTAATACTTTTGGCAATCCAGAAGTATCATATGATATTTATGATACGAGCTGTGTGATATAAATTCAACATAAATAATATTTTGTGACTTCATTCATAAAATACCTACATTTTGACTCAACTTTTCATGTGTTTGGACAAGACAATAGTTAAACAGAGCATTTTCTAATTTTTAACAACAAGAATGTAATTTTTTGAAAGTAAGTAGATGTCATAGACACACATCTTCAAGTACTTGAACAAGGAACAAATAAACCTTGTCAAACAAGAACATTGTGAGGTTTTCAAAAGAAAATGTTAGTAGTATGACCAATCAATCAGATAAGGTAAGTTATATGGTTGTCATTTATGGAAACATATTTGTTTTGTAGATTAGTCATGATTATTCATGAAGGAAAATTGTCTAAGTATTAGACAATGTTACAACAACATGAAAAATTTGATGATAGTGGAATATTCTCTTACACAATTAACCAAAGATGCATGATGTCATACTAATGATGTATACCAGTGTGCATGATCGTACAACCAATTGAGTTCAAGTTATGAAGGAAATAGTGATGCAGTGATGGTACAATGTAGAACAAAGCATGTTAGCAAAATGTGTTAAACGACTTGAATAATTGTTTTATTATAAATTATTGATGAGCCAACTAAGAAAGAATTTACCAATATGTTTGGTATAAGTAAAGAAATTCATTTGTGAAGTTAGAAAAAAATGTAATGTGATACATGAGTAGCCAGTAATTGCAAAGTAATGCAAATGTTGCTAAATATAAGTGACAAGTGAATACCATGTTATGATTTATGATGAAAAGCAAGGTTATGTGAGATATGATGCATATTGATATGTGCACAGTCAGTCTTTGTATGAAGAATTGACAATAAGAAGAATTGTGAAGTACAACAAGTGATCTAGTTTTGTATATATACTTATTCTCTTAAAGAACTTATTGTATAGTTTCATGTTAGGGTAGTGGGCTCTTCTTGCACAGATTTGTATATGATCTACCAACTCCTAATAGGGTTGAGACTTCTAACAAGGCCTAGTCTCCTAACAGGGACTCGAGACACTATACATTCTTCATAAACTCCTAGAAAGGTCAATATCCTTAACCTGATTTTTTATATAGTGAATCATCTTATGGTTTCCATCCCCACTAGGGTTTTCCATTGGCTAGGGTTTCCCTAGTTAACAAAATATGGTGTTATGAACCCTCTCTATGTATGGTTTTTCATTTTGTTTAGCACTATTGGTTCTCTTTCTTATGGTTGTGGAAAAGTAATCAATAATATTCAGTTGTGGATAAAAAGATTGAAAATACTAATTCACCCCCCTCTCAATATTATCTATTTCTAATAATTGATATTAGAGCCTACTTATTTAGAAGAGGCTTAAAAACTTGAATAAAATCCCTATAGATATGGAACAATTGAATAAGATTCTTGAAGAAGCACTTGAACAAATTTATCTCCTTATTGATGAAAGAGATGGCCTTAAAGATAGATACAAAGATGAAAAAGCTTATATTGGTGAATTAAAAGACAAGATAGATGACCTGAAGCAAAAAGGACCTAGTGAGAAAACTAGTGATGATGATATTGAAGATTTAAAGAAATAAAATGAGATCCTAAAACATGAGTTAAAGATAGTTCAACTCAAGTTAAGTCTTAAGAAAAATGGAGGAAAGAATGACTTTGAAATAAAAGATGAAAATGCAGATCTAAGATCCCAGTTAAGCAAGGTAACATCTGAATTAGAATCTATCAATTTAGAGCATGTAGAATTAGAAAAATACAACACTATTGTGAAAGATGAGTTGGTGAAAACCAAATAAAAACTTGAGAAATTATATATTGGTAGTGAAAATATTGAAGAAAAAATATCTGTACAAAGACCAAGTTATGACAAGACTGGACTTGGATTCTTTCTTGGACAATCTACCAAGAAATCTATTGAGAGAAAAGAACTTGATACTCCTAAAGTCAAGAAGGATTTAAGTAAAATAGATGATACATCTAAAGAAAAAGAGAATGTTACTCACTCTGAGAAAGCTAAAGAATCTAATCAAGATGAGGTCAATAAAAGAAAAGAATCTCATGCTTGGTGTGATGAACTTGAACACTGAAGATGATTGCAAAGGTAAGTCTTTCAAATCTATTTCAAATTTTTATTGTCATAATTGTCATGGATATGGACATTATGTAGTAGATTGTATGAAACCTAAATTTGATAGTAATAATACAAATAGTAGAATGTCTAGGAACACTAACCATGTAGGAAATAGAAGAAGATCTCACAATAATGAAAGTGGACAAAGAAGATGAATTGTTTGTTATGGATGCAACAATCTTGGACACATTGCAAGGAATTGTAGAGCACCTAATGACAAGCTAAATGAAAAAAGAAGGAATGCACTTGTATGCCAATTATGTAATAACTTTGGACACATAGAAAAGTTTTGCAAAATGTATAGAAGAAACTTTAATAGGAATCAAAATCATAGAAGGAACAATAGAAGGAATAGTGACAGTCTAAAGAAAGAAATAACGGAAGAGTTAAAGGAATCATTTGTAAAGGCAAAGGAGCTAGAAAGTTCTCACACAATTCAAGAAGAAGCTTATCCTAACATACCTAACAAGACAATAAAGTCACTTATTGTCTATAACTCATCCTACCAGAATTAAGCATTCTTAATGGAACAGAGCATCAGTTATTGATAATTGATGTTAGAGAGAATATCATAGGTTGCGCAGTTGACAATATATACTAGACATTGAGAGAAGTCTATAGTGAAGTGTGTATTGTTTGATATGGTATGGATAAGGTTATATAAGAAGAAGAACCTCTTTTTTATACATAGACAGTCTACTAAACTAGTGGCAGATATGCATTTAATGCAAAGTATAGATTGTGAAAGATTTAAAGGATGTGAATTGATTTGCAAACATCATTTGTTTGTGAAAAATCTAAGTGTGAGATCGAAGCAAGATTTGAAGAGTTAAAGAGGTCTATAGACACACAAATTTGCCAGAAACCCTAATATGCGAAGTTAATGTATTTTTAAAATTTGTTGAGCATTTTTTTTTTAAAATGGCAAGACAAGAAGTTTTTAATGTGAGCAATAGACCTAGATGTAATTTCAAGAAACATCCATTTGTTTCTTTTCTTGATGACCCTATTGGAGCATTTTTGCAAGTTCTAGAAAATGTTCTTCATGTCAAGGATATAAGAGGTTATATTCATTGCAAAATTGAAAGCAAAGGTGATACAAAAATTTATAAGGAATTGGAGAAAATATGCAAAAATGATTTGTCACTAAAACCAAAACATGGGCACCTAGAGCAACTTAACCTAGTTAAGCATATGTTATACACAGACTTTGACAATCATGAATGGACAAGGATAATTCTAAGTAGAGTACATGATGATCTTCTATGGTTGGGAGATTCTATCATATGTATTGATAATGACCTAATTCAAAAGGTCATATGTTTAAACAATGAAGGATGCAATCCAGTGAACATTAAGAATGTGCACAAGATAGTTAAGACAAATCTCAACACATATTTTGATGGCAGAAACATGAAGTTCATAGCATTTAGGATGATGGAGTAAGACTTATTCGCATAATTTTGGGATACAAATTCAATCATGATAGATTCAGTCCTTGCAGGATTTCTTCATGCAGCTTACCTAGCAGTAAAAGGTGAAGATGTTAATCTATGCGACATTATCTGAACATAGTTGTTGGATAATATATCAAGAATCAAGAAGTCTAGGAGCATAGCCTATAGGTTTGAATCCCTACTGACTCACATATTATTTTACACAACTAAGAATTTTCCTAGTATCATAAAGTAGGATGGAAGTGAGTGCGCAATGCAAACAATCAGTTGTGTACATAGAGCTAGACCTAAAACAATAAGAAATAGTGATATTGATAGTATAATGAAATCTTTCTAAGCTAAAATGAAAAAAAGGTATAGGATACCTCCAATGCTAGTGGAGAAATATAAGGATGAACTATGTTTCATGGTTGAAATAGATTTCACTTGTATGGAGGCTATAGTTCCTTGAGTTAAGTTTATTGAACCTATGGGTTACGAGATGAGTGAGGAATTAATTGAAGGATATGTGCAGATAATCCTACACTCAGAAGTTGATTCTAAATGTCCTAGATGGGGAACATATATTGAAAAGATGAGAGAAGTTAAGATAAGTTAGATAATAAAATACTCCAAGAAGAAGGTGGAAAAATTAATTGATTCTATTTTGAAAGAATTAGGAATGACAAAAAAGGAATTTGATGAGGTGAAAGGGATAGCCATGGAAATGAAGGCCAGTGGCCAATCTAAACTATTGACCCCTACACCCATTGTAGTGGCTAGACCTACTGAAGAGGTCACAATTGCCCAAACAAGTGCACAAGCACCTACTATACCATATGTAGCAGTTGTATAGTAGCAACCTCCAAAGAATCTGGTGAAGACTGAGGAAGTCCCAACACCTAGGAAGTCTACAAGGGTTGAAAATACCAAACCCCCTCCTAAGAAGAGAGTAAAGTAGACTACAAGTGGTCCAAGAAAGAAGAGAAGAACCTTTTAGATTAGTTCTTTTGAATCTGAAGAAAAAATTGGTGACAGTCCAGTAGAGCCAGCTGACCAAGAAGCAAAGACCTCAGCCGGAAGAAAGACATGGAAACCCAAAGTAGAGAATCTCAAGATGCAAATTATTAATGACAATAACTTTGTGTAATTAAAAAAATACTATTATTTGTACAATAATATGGATAAAAGATAGCTAGAGAATGTTGTAGTTAAGAATATGATTTTTAAAGATAAAAGGATTGATAGTATAAGAGGTCAGATACTTGAAGATTTGTACAATAGACTAAGTAACATAAAAAGTAGAGTGATAAAGGAAGACAAGAAAATAAGAATTAATATGATGAAATAGTTATGTACTATAAATAATGAGGAAGAGTTAATAGAAATTTTGAAAGGAATAGCACAACTATTAAGGAATAAAAAGAGATACATTATCCTCATGGGAAGAAATTATGAAGAACTACATGAAGAAACTCAAAAGGCTATAGTCGCATACATGTCTGCTATGATAGAAAAGAGTGCATAGCCAAAAAAGGAAAAACTTGTGTCAGAAAAGAGTGCACAACCAGAGAAAGTAAGCCTTATGCCTAAGAAGTATGAGGAGTGTGCACAGATAGAGGAAGCAAGTCCTACTATAGGCATTCCACCTCACAATTTTATGCAACCAATTGGAACACCAATTTCGAGTGATTCAACACATATCACCATTGGTAGTGAATCTATGCAAGTAGATAACAGCAATGTGATAGTTGATAGAATTGAGGAACCTTTTAAAGATTTTGGTTCCAACATTGTTGGCAATATTGTGGATTATAGAAGCTCATTTGATTAAGAAGAAGATTAGGAGCCAAAGGAAGAAGATGCACCTTCTATGAAAAAAATTGAATCTAGCATTGAAGTAGCTACTTCAAGTGTGCCCTTAGTAGCAACAACAACAACACCCTCTACACTGCCTACTCAAGTAGCAATGGTCACAACAACAGTAGTTCAGTCAGATGAAGAAGATGAATCACAAAATATCATATCTTCCTTGAGTAAATTTATTGAGAAGAAGAAATTAGTCAAGTCCATTGAAAAGACTCTAACTTTAGTTTTGGATAGAATAGAAAAGATAGTAAGCCCTATTGACACAATTGCAGACATTCAACAACGTGCAATAATTTTGTGTAAAACTTTTGATGATGAGTTCACAACACTTACTAATGTGGCTACAATTCAAGCACAAATAGAGAATGATGCTAAACTCCTTAATACCATATGTACAAATATAAGGAATGGTATAGAAAATTTGAATGTATGCATTAAGGCATTAAGACAAATATAGAAGAAAGAAAACATGCTTATGCTAAATGCAACTTGGCATACATCCATCTTCAAAGTTTTGATGATCAAACCAAATAAAAGATAACTAAGCTTTAGATAGTCACTGACAACTTTTTGAAATAGAATACAAAGTTAGATACCATCGAGCATACAATGTACACACTTCATGATAGCATAAGGGATACTCATGTAGAGAAAGAGAAAGTTCTAAAGAGATTCAATCTTTTGAGAGATCACTTATCCCCACAAATTAAATTGCTATAAAATCAGTTGGAGGAATTCTTGGCAGCAAAGTTATCATATGACATGTTTTTGGCTATAGATTTGAATTCAATAGAGTTAGTTGCATATGCCTTATGTGTGCTAATTGGTGTATCTGATGCACTGAAAGATAGTTGGAAGAAACACCTTACGCAGTTGAAGACCAACTTCAATGATTATTTTTCCAAGTTTTGATGCAACTACCAGATTTTGATAGATTTTTCTTTTTTTGGCACTTTTGTCATTGATGTCAAAGGGGGAGAAATATGGAAAATTGTAATTGTAAGGGAGAGAAATAAGGAAAAGTGTAATTATAAGTTATATAGTTATATTTTGAAGTATAGTAGTAAGTTTGACTTCAAGCTAACTTTTTAATCAGAGTTATAAGGGATGTAATCCTTCCAAAACATAAATACAATGTTTTTACTATGTTATGGTTATTTAATTTGATTGGTATGACAACATGTTTGGGACTTAGCCAATTTTTCCAAAGTGTTGCCATCAATGCCAAAGGGGGATATTGTTGGCAATATGATCAATCAATCATATAAGGTAAGTTATATGATTTTAATTTATGGCAACATATTTGTTTTGCATATTAGTCATGATTATTCATGAAGGAAAATTGTCTAAGTATTAGACAATGTTATAGTAGCATGACAAATTATTTGATAGCAAAATATTCCCTTGGAATATTCTCTTGTGCAGTTAACCAGAGATGCATGATGTGATATACTGATGATGTATACCAGTGCACATGACTGTACGACCAACCAAGTTCAAGTTATGAAGGAAATAGTGATGCAGTGATGATATAGTGCAGAATAGAGTATGTCAACAAAATGTGTTAAATGACTTGAATAATTATTTTATTATTAATTCTTGATGAGCTGACTCTAAGAATGATATGTGAGCTAACTAAGGAAGAATTTACCAATATGTTTGGTATAAGCAAAGAACTTCATTTGTGAAGTTGGAAAAAAATGCAATGTGATACATGAGTAACCAGTAATTGTGAAGTAATATGAATGTTGCAAAATATAAGTGACAAGTGAATACCATGTTATGATTTATGATGCAAAGAAAGGTTATGCAAGATATGATGCAAATTGATACATGTGTAGTCACTCTTTGTATGAAGAATTGAAAATAAGAAGAATTGCAAAGTACAACAAGTGATCCAATTTTGCATGTATACTTGTTCTCTTGAAGAACTTATTGTAAGAATTTGTCTTAGGGAAAAATTCACCCAAGATCAAGGAACTCAAGAAAAAGCACAAGAATAGACTAAAAGAGTATGATCAAAATAAAAATATAGTATTCAATTGGTTGACAAGTACACTAGGAGTGCCTAAATATAAAGGCCTCTAGACTGACTAGGAGTCAACACACTGATAAGTCTTACAATGAGGCACATGTCCACCAAGAGTGGACTATCCTCCATTAAGCACACGAGTAAGTACGATGATGAGAGAATAAGCTTACAAAGGAGTAGCACGTAAAATTATGTTGTAGATACCATGTGCTAAAATAAGAGTGCTAATAACTATGCTATCAATATGAGAACTCAGTTAATTATGCAAACTCTAGTGTCATAGACACTATGTCCTAAATTAGAGTTGTTTACTCCAATGTTGTCAATAGGACAACTCATATGAGTATGCAAACTCCTAAGTGTCTCACCTAAGAAATAATAAAATAATTCATTGACCTAAGTAAACTTAAGTGTAATAAGTAAATACTTATTTACACCAACACACCCCCTTAAGTGCAACTTGGGGGAATGCACCTAAGCTTATGAAAGCTAGGATGAAAATGCAAGATGGGTCCTAGGCCATGTTAGGTACCCATGTAGAAAATGCAAAGAAATCTCTCATAAAGTGGAGAAAGAGGGAAAACCTCATGGGAAAAACCCTTCCCCAAAAAAAGAGATGAAAAAATAAGATGCATGGATGGATGGAGTAATCAAGACCCCCCCATTATGAGATACATTAAGTATTTACAAAAAGTAGTATGAGAAGAACTCAATTCGAAAAGAGGAAAAAGTCGCCCCCCAAAAAAAGAGAAGAAAAAAGGAGACAAGGCCTCCCCCCACCCAAATGTAGAATGCCCATGAGTGATAGCTGCTCCAAGGTAGAAGCTGATCCATGACTGCTAAATAATGTTCCTCCCCTTTAGAAGAAACAATATCAAAGGTACAAATGAGATGCTTCCCCATTGTCTAGAAAGAATCCTAAAGATGAATGATGTCTTTGAAACCTTCTCAATTGTCCCTATGTTGATATTGACTATCACCCCTTCTAATACTGAAAAGAACAATGTCAGATCTAGCAAGGATGGATATAGAACCTATCCTAAAGAACCAACTATCTCCTCAAATGATAAAGAGACCTCCTACAACTGCTACACATAAGGATCCACAATCATATCAACCTGGAAAGACTAATCAAGTAGAAATGGACAAGAGTGTCAGAGTGGGCCCTCACAATAACTTAAGAAGGATTGTATTCATCAAAGAGAAGATGGATATCATTTATGATGTCCCCCAAAACTGCTATGTATGACTCCACAAACAAACCTGAAATATCTGCTATGTAGTCATCCACTGATGCTGGAGTTGGAAGACAAGGTGTACCCTACTGTATTGATTTACATGGACTTATCACTGTAGCAATGTATGCATATGGAATGTGCTGATGCTATGACTTCATACTATGTTTGTCAATAGGACCCCACATATCTGAATTTGTTGAATCACTATTACTGGTGTTACTATTAGTTTCTACAATGTATGAAGTATGAAGAGGATTAGAGAATAAGCTAGGTGAACTTTCCTCAAAGTGTACATTCCTCTCTATAAAGATCTCATGAGTCTTAGGATCTATAAGTCTATATGCCTTAACATTGTCTTCATATCTAATGAAAGTACAAGGCCTTGGTGGTGGTGCCTTGCAATCCCTAAAAGATATGTTTGCCTATGCTGGAAAACCAAAGACTCTAAAGTGTTTCACAACTAGTTTTCTATCGCACCATGCCTCAAAAGGAGTCTTTCCATCTAAGGCATTATGAGGAGACCTGTTAAGTATGTGATTGGCACTGCTTATAGCTTCAACTTCAAGTGATGGATCAAGAGACTTGGCTTGAATCATGCAACTTGCCATTGACTTAAGAGTTATAATCCTCATTTTTGCAACACTTGTCTTTTGTGGACTGAATGCTACTGCATTTTGAAGATGAATACCCTCAAGTTTACAAAATTCTCTAAGTCTTGAGTTCACATATCTACTTTCATTTTCCATACAAAGAACTTTGATGGCTTTCCTTGATTGTTTTTCAACAAGACTTTTGAAGGCTAGAAACTTATCAAAGACTTCATTCTTTTGATCAAGAAAGTAGACCCATGTGTAGCATGAAAAGTCATCAATGAAAGTGAGAACATAGCAACCCTCGCTAACTGATGTTACTACAAAAGGACCTGCTAGAACTATGTGAACCAACTCAAGAGCGATTGATGCTTTGCAAGACTTCCCTGTATCAATCTTCTCTTCTAGATGCATATCCATAGAACAAGTTGAACATTAACCCTTAGAAAACTTGATTGTAGGTAGAACTTTGACCATATATGTTGAGGAAAGTTGATGAAGATAATGGAAGGAAATATGACCATATTGCTCATGCCATAATGCACTTTGTGAATGAGATTGAGTCAACGAGGTATGTAAAGGAGACTTAGGCACAAAGTGGGAAAAATAATAAAGCCTTTTGTGATGATTGACTTTACCCACTACAACCAATGAATCATCTTTGAGATTGTACAACATTACTTAATCTAGAAGGAACTCAACTTTATTGCCATCTCCATAGTGAGTGATTTGGTATATTGAAAGGAGATTGGTGCTAAGGTTAGGAACATAGAGAACTTCTTTTAACTCTCCAATTTCCATCTTAACTTGTCCTTTCCTATCAACTTCAATTTTTGTATCATCTCCTACAAAGATGTGCCGTACCATAGACTACTTCAATGAAGAAAAGTCTCCTTTTGAAGAACCCATGTGATACAAGGCACTTGAGTCAAGAATCCATTCCGCTGAAGAACTTGAACCAACCATGATTGCTTACCCTTTTCCCTTTGAAGTGGGTGGAGTTGAATCCTTAGAAGCATTTGGCACATTGATTTTTTTCTTCTTGAGTAGGTTTTCCAATCATCAATTCTCTTAGTCTTGCGATGATGCTTATCATGATTTGGTTCTTGCAATTTGCATAAAATAGTTTGTCCTTCTTGTCGAATTGCCTTGCTGTGAGGAGGTAGATTACTCTATCTCTGATTGTGATTTTTGCTTCGACTACTTTTTCTTGTTGTTGGTAGAACTTTTACCTTGTTGGTTTGATTGGTTCTCATTGCTAGCCACCAATGCTTTGGTCTTTGATGACTTGAGAATTCTCATATCTATCAACTTGGATTGTTTGAATATTCACATTTCTATAAATGCATCATATGTAGGCTTTGTGAAAGCAGTTCCCATGGTCAATCTGTGAGTGTTATAACTCAACATAAAAGATGCATACTCTGAAGGTAGCCTCTTCAAAATGTGATGAATCAATCGATCATCCTTCATGGGATTACCACAATCTTTAAGTAGTGCTCTTAGCTCATTGGCTTTGTTGATATAATCTTGAATTGTGTCAAAATTCTTAGGATCCAAGAGAACTAGATCATCCTCAATTTGGTATCCCTTTTCCTCATCCACCTTACCATACAACCCTTCAAGTTTGTCCCAAGCAGGCTTGGCTTCCTTAAAGCTAGCAATGTGAAAGAAGAGATCTCTATGAACACAACTCTTGATAATTCCTAAAGCTTGATTGTTTTTAATTTCCCATCAATGGGTAGCATCAATGGGTTTTACAATTGTACCATCAACATATAGATTTAAACCTTTTTCCATTAGTCTACTCCATACAATGTCTTTCCATGTAGTATAATTGTGTGAAGTTAGAAGTGGAGTTTTAGGTGAACCCATGATGTAGAAAATGAAAAAGAGCTCAAAAGAGAGACAAAGAAAATAAGAGACACCCACCCTATTCACTCAATCAAAAGACTCCCCCCCCCACCCCCCAAAAAAGAAGAAGAAGATGCTTTTGGTACTTTATATGTAGTGCATTACAATAGGCCACTTCTCAAAATATAAAAAGTGGACTTCTAATTTTTCTATTTACAACTACCTTTTGAGGTTCAAATCTATCACTAAGCACTACAGCTCAGATGTACAATTTTTTTTAAAAGTAATCAAAGCAATACCATGCAGAAAATGCCCTAAGTCTGAAAGTGATATTTTGTCCACACAACCCTATAATTTGATTGCAGATCTAGAAAGTAGACAAAAAATTATGCACTTTCAAAAAAATGGAACCTAAAAATGTGTCAAGATGAGCCCGTACGGAGCATTTGAAGTTGTAAAATGCAGGATTAGACAAGTATAGTCACTAAAAAATGTAATTTCTGACAAATCCATGCATAAAAACTAGAAAACAATAGCACCACTACAAAGTTTAGGAAATTCTACCTAAAATAAAAAAAATCACACCTAATTTGGAGTCCGGATGACTGAGTTATGGCCTCCCAAAGTTGGACTTTCAAATCAAAAATGCATTTAGAGAGGGGTCTAGGTAGAAAAATGCAAGTTTAAATTTGATAGCCAAATAGTCATCACAGTAGTTCAAAATTTCTGATGGTCAAATGACTATCAAATTTAGCATCATAAAATGCTAATGTTGGCAAAAAAAGGGCCACCCAGGGTGATGTGGCAAGGCCATACAATACATACATGATGTGGCAAGGTACACGTGGAGGTCTAACATGGAGCTTATGTGGCAAAGTGTGAGCATTGTTTTCCATGTGGGTTGGAGTCTTTGTGTCTAAGTTGGTGTTGCATGGCAGGGAGTTGTCACTTCACATAGCAGATGAGTTGTTCACGTGGAGGGTCTTGCATTGTGTGACATGGCAGGGAGGCACCATAGACTATTACCTAGAATTTGAGGATAGGAAATAGGTTTTGAATTGCAATAGTGTTAGAGTATAGATCAATAGTGTCGAGATCATCAAAAGACTGCCAGAGCCGGGAGCTTTTGTGGGTGTTGTCACTGGTGAAGTGGAAGATAGGATATTCACCAAGAGGTTTTAAATGCTACTACTAGAATTTCATAGACAATCAATGGAGGTCTCACCAAAGTAAAAATGGTGGTCAGCATTTGTTGTCAATGGAGCCAAGAACACCGGTAGTAAGACTGGGAAAAAATTGGCGACTAGGATTTGTAAAGATTAGTCCCACATTGGACCCACAAAAAAACTCATTGGAGTTTATAAGGTAAAGGCAGCGGATGGTAAATAAAATGGGAGTCACTAGATTTGTGAATGCAGCTCACCGCTTATTGAGCTGGCTAGAATTTTGTAGAATTAATCCACCGGTGGGAATAAAACATGGCCACTAGAAATTGTAGATGTTAATGGAATATTCAAAAATTATAGAGAATTTTCCCTACAGGGGCTGGGATTTGACCATCCGGTTCTTGCAAAAAAAAATTCACTGCAAGCTTGACGAGCTAAAAAAAATTTCTAAAAATTTGCATGAAAATGGAAAAAAAATCTGATAGAAATTTTAGAGAAAATAATATTGATCTAAAAATTAAATGTCTAGATCTAAAAATGATCATATCGTACTTACAAATCAGGCCTTCGGGTGCCGTTTTGTTAAGTTTTTTTGCCTCAAATTTGACTATGGCCTAGGGTAGGTGATGCAGGAGCATCTTGCATGGAAAAATTATTGAAAAAAAAAAAAAATTGGAAAAAAAAAAAAAAAAAATCTGGAGGAGAAATAATAAAAAAAATAAAAAGGGGAAAAAAGGAGAAAAGAAAGGAAAAGGGGATTTCTATTTTCGAGGTGCATAGGTGGCATAATAGAAAAAAAAAAAATAAATAAATGGTTATCATTCCATTTATCGAGGCGTGGGTAGAATTCTAGAAAGTTATGAAAATTGTAGAAGGTTATGGAAGTTGTAGAAGGTTGTGGAGGAATTCTAGAAGGTTGTGGATAAGTCATGCATGGGGTGGTAAGTGCCTATTTAAGAAAGGCATATGAGCATTTCTAATCAAGCTCGAGAAGAAGGTGAAAGCTCAAGAAGAAGCTAGAGGAGTAGAAGCTCAAGAAGGAGAAGCTCGAGGAGTAGCTTGGGAAGGAGAAGCTGTGGAAGGTGAAAGCTTTGGAAGGAAAAGCTTCAAGGTGTGAAAGAGAAAGAGGAAGTGAAGAGTGAGTTTTCCTGAGTCTGTGGACAGAGCACCAAATGTGAGGTAGTTTACAGCAGGATTATGGTGGAGTTGTGAGTGTAGACAGAGCATTGAATGTGAGGCAGTTTACACTTGGATCTTGGATAAGGTTGGAGAAGAGCTAGTGGTTGCGGTTTAGAAATAAGGAGGTTACTTGGGAAGCATTTTATCTTGTTGTCTTCATATTGTTGCATTCTTGTTTGTGAGTTGGTAAGGGTGGTGTGGACCTTTGTCAATGGTATTAGAGCGTACCTTCATTAGTAGGTGAATTTATAGTTGATTTTCATCGAATCAACATTTCAGATGCAATGGCAAGGTCTATTTTGGCTCTAGAGCTCCCAATGATTGTGATACTCTAGATTTGGGTTGAGGTGTCCTCAAAGAGGTGAAGTAAGATCAGTCTCCAATGGCTATGTGAAGAGAAATTCCCTCAGCTCTGATACCATGTAAGAATTTTTCTTAGGGAAAAATTCACCCGAGATCAAGGAACTCAAGCACAAGCACAAGAATAGACCAAAAGAGTATGATAAGAATAACAATATAGTATTTAATTGGTTGACAAGTACACTAGGAGTGCTTGAATATAAAAGCCTCTAGACTGACTTGGAGTCAACACACTGATAAATCTTACAATGAGGCACATGTCCACTAGAGTGGATTATCCCCTATTAAGCACATGAGTAAGTGTGATGATGAGAGGATAAGCCTACAAAGGTGTAGCATGTAAAATTATGTTGTAGACACCATGTGCTAAAATAAGAGTTCTAATAACTGTGTTGTCAACATGAAAACTTAGTTAATTATGCAAACTCTAGTGTTGTAGACACCATGTGCTAAATTAGAGTTGCTTACTCTAGTGTTGTCAACAAGACAACTCATATGAGTACGCAAACTCCTAAGTGTCTCACCTCAAAAATAATAAAATAATGCATTGACCTAGGTAAACTTAAGTAAGTGTAATAAGTAAATACTTATTTACACCAACACTTATTGTAAAGTTTCATGTTAGGGCAGTTGGCTCTTCTTGCACACATTTGTATATGATCTACCAACTCCTAACAAGGTTAAAGCAACTCCTAATAGGGTTGAGGCTTCTAACAAGGCCTAGTCTCCTAATAGGGACTCAAGACACTATACATTCTTCATAGACTCCTAATAGAGTCAATATCCTTAACTAGATTCTTTATATAGTGAATCATCTTGTGGGTTCCATCCCCACTAGGGTTTTCCCTAGTTAACAAAATATGGTGTTATGAGCTCTCTCTATGTATGGTTGTTCATTTTTTTTAGCACTATTGGTTCTATTTCTTATGCTTATGGAAAATTAATTAATAATATTCAGTTGTGGATAAAAAGATTGAAAATACTAATTCACTCCTCCTCAGTATTATCTATTTCTAATAGAAAAGTCCTATGAACTTAACATAGGGCCTTCCAAAAGTGCCCCATAAACTTAACACTCCTATAAGGTACTATGCTCCTTGGAAAGACATGGATCATAACCACTTCCTTGAAGAATAGGTTGGCCACATTACTTGCATCATGTGTAGTCTTATATGGTATGAAGTGGCTCATCTTACTGAACCTGTCTACCACCACAAAGACATATCCACTCTTTTCCTAGTTCTTGGTAATCCCACTATAAAGTCCATATTGATACAGTCCCAGGGTTTATTAGGAATAGGGAGAGGTTGGTAGAGCCCTACATTTGATGAAGTTCACTTTTCCTTTTGACATATGTTGCATTGCTCCACATATCTCCTGACATCCCTCTACATTTTAGGCTAGTAGTAGAACCTTTCCATAAGGTTCAATGTATTGCTCAAACCAAAATTCCCACTCATGCTTCCATTGCATTTCTCTTGTATGATATTTTTCCTCATGGATCCCCTTGGAATGCACAACTATTGACCCTTGAAAAATAGTCCATTCTGCAGTGTATATTCAACAAAATCACTATGGAAATGATTAGAAAAATCATTACATACCTTATAAGCTTCTGAGAAGTTAGTGTCCTCCTCATATATATCTTTGCAACCATCCAATCCAATGTTCTAAAACTTAACTTCTTGTTCTATTAGCAACCTCTTGCTCAAAGCATTTGCTACCTTATTTTTTGTCCCCTTCTTGTGTTTGATAGTGGAGGTATAAGATTGTAAGAACTCCATCCATTTAATGTGTCTTAGACTCAAATTCTCTTGTGAGTTGATAAAGCTTAGAGCTTGGTAATCTATGAAGACAAAAAAAATTCATTTGGCAACAAGTAGTGCCTCCACTTCTTGAGGGATTGGACAAGTGCATAAAGCTTTAGGCCATATGATGAATACCTTATCTTTGCTTCATTAAGCCTTTCACTAAAAAATACCACTGGTCTACCCTCCTAGCTTAAAACTACTCCAACTACTATGTTAATGGTATCACATTCCACCACAAATGGCTTCTCAAAACTAGGTAGAACCAAGATAGGTTGGGTTGCTATCTCCTTCTTCAATTTCTCAAAAATTTGATATGTAGGTTTGGTCCACACAAATTTAGTCTTCATGCCCCTTTTGATTGTATCTATCATAGGTGCACATATTTCACTAAACCTTCTTACAAACTTTGTATAAAATTATTCCAATCCATGAAAACTCTCAAACTTAGCAGAAGATCTAGGTGTAGGCAAACTCAAAATAGCCTCTAAGTTGTTCTTGTCCATCTTAATACTTCCTTGAGATACTAACAACCCTAAATACACCAGTTCCTCTTTCATAAACTCACTTTTCTCAAAATTTACTATCAACTTCTCCTCTTGGAGCTTCCTCAATACTAACTCTAGGTGATTCATACGTTCCTCCTTGGTCTTACTAAAGATGAGGATATCATCTAGGTATACCACAATAAGTACCCCAATGTAATCATTCAAGACCTCATTCCTGACTCTCATGAAGGTTCTTGGTGCATTCGTGAGGCCAAATGGCATTGCCAACCACTCACAAAGACCTTTAGTAGTCTTAAATGTAGACTTCCATTTATCCCCTTCTTTCATTCTAATCTAATAGTATACACTTTTAAGATAAATTTTGGAAAAGTACTTACCTCCACCTAGACAATTCATCAAGTCTTCTATCTTAGGAATAGGAAATCTGTACCTAATTGTGAATGTATTAATTTCCCTATAATCAATACACATTATCCACTTACCTCCCTTTTTAGGTGCTAAGACCACTAGTATGACACATGGACTGATGCTTTTCCTAATCCGCCCTTGAACAAGCAACTCTTGTACTTGCCTTGCAATCTCCTTTTTTTCTCTGGAATCTTATATGTAGCCTTATTTGGTAGTGATTCACTAGTATGAAGTCAATTTGATGACTTATGGCCCTCTTAAGGGGTAGAGTAGGTGGTGATCCATCACAAATGATGTCTTTAAATTGGTCTAATAGCCCTTGAACTTCTATAGGTATAGGTGTGGATGTTTTTGTCTCCTCCTCCATAGGCTTTAGCATAACAACATAACCTACTACTTCACTCTCCTTCAATTTCTTAAGAAATTCCTTTCCACTCATGAGAAAGGCTTTGGTAGTATATTTCTCCACCTTATCCTTCTTAAAGGAATACTTGTTTTCTTTCCCATGATGCATTGCCCCCTGTTATACTACCAAGGTCTTCCCAATAGTAGGTGACAAATATCCATGGGAAGCACATCATACAAAATCCTATCTTGATACTTGCCAATGGTGATGTCTATCTACACTTGTTCATTCACTAGGATATTTTGCCCCTTATTTAACCAAGTCATATTCTATGGGCACACATGTGGAATCTTGGTGATGTAGGAGCATCTTGGACATCATGTTATCCCATTGATTTTATTGGATGCTTTTGAGTTATAGACATTGCAGAGTGCTAGTAAATTTTCAATCATTATTGAGTTGAAGATTATCCTATGCCATGCTAACACTCGGGTTAGCATGCTATCCCATCTCACTCTAAAGTGTGTGCCAAGTTGCACAATGTGTGTTGAGTTCTTCAATGGGTGTCAAGTTATCTAGTCCTGTGCTAAGTGAACTTGTTTATTCAACATTTTAGACAAGTTTTCTATGTCTATTTCTAGTTTAAGCCAACTTGGCACATATTTAATTTTGTAATGGGTATTTAATATTTGTTGAGAGCCAACTTGTGGCTTGGTTATGCATTTAGTGTAAGGGTTTGTTTATTTGATAATTTGTAATAGGCTGACTTGTGGCCATGCAATTATTTAAAGGGGTCTTCGATAGAATTTTAGTCATTATTGCACAAGCACATAGATGTAGATGATAATACAGGGAGTCATGAAGAAGTCATTTTAGCTGAGGAGTCTTAGTGTGGAGTATCTTAGAGGTAGAAGTTTGTATTTGAGTCTGAAATCTATTCTTCTTTGAAATATGTATTCTTCTTTGTAATGTTCATAACCTAGAAGGCCGTACAGTCGGGCATGTTGGATGTAAACTTCTTGATTTGTATATATGAAATATTGTCTCTCTGGATCTGAATCTCATTCACCTTTTTCATTTTCCATTGTGTGTTTGTTTGTTGGTTTCTGGATCACCTCATTTTGGGGTACATCTAGATTTTCCCTACAAAATTTGGTATTAGAGCTTAGTTGTTCTTGATTATGCAAGAAGATCACCAAAGTGTGAGGTAGTTTGTACTAGGACCTTGGTTGGATGAAGTTTATTAGAGAAGGGTTTTGATTTTGGAAGTCCCAGCTAGTTGGTGATTTGGTGTAGGGTTGTAGATCTATGGATTTGACCCACACTTGTAGAGGACTCACCATTTGACCATTATTTGTATGTGTAAAGATGGTTTGTAGAAGGAGAGATGCTAACCTAGAATTATTTGACATGTTGAGGAAACTTGCAGCCAGAGTAGAAGCTATTGTGTTATCGCAAGATTGTGGAAGACATCTTGATGATGTTGAAAGCAATGAGTATGATTCTTTTTGGGATGATTTACATGAAATAATTGATGATCTAGAAATGTCTAATTTGAGTTGCCATCTGAGGATTAGAAAAAAAAAATTTTGGCCCATTGAAGAGATTATGAAGAGAAGAAGACAACTCGTGGAAGTACATGATGAGTTTACTAAAATGGATAAAGTATGATTTGGTTTTCATGAGCAGATAGATAGATCTAACATGGAAATTATAGGGCATCTTGTTGTACACAATGATATTTTTGAAGAGGAGAATTTCACTTGTGTCGGTAAAGATTTGGATGTTTCTATTATTCAAGATGACGTTAATATTGAAATGAATTTGATTGAGGACTTATCTATTGCTGATGTAGTTGATATAGAGTTATATATTCATTCTATTATTGATCTGGATGTTGCTTCAGATAAGAAGATGGATTTAGTTGCTAGTCATATGGTTGAGGGTTTTAGAGATGTTTGTGATGTGGATTTACATGGTGTTGTTGTTTCTGAAATGGATCTAAACTTATATGTTGCTACTGAGATGCAAAAGGATATAGATGTTGTTACTAATATGGATTTTGATAATGTTGTTGATCTATATGTTGCTAGAAGAATGAGTATATATACTGATAACATAGGTTTCTTGTTACATGTTCCTGATATGGATTCATTTACTATTGATTTGGTGGAGGATTCCTATATTATGGATTTATATGCTTTTTCTATGATGGATTTGAGTTCATATATTATTGCTAATCATGTTTGTGATTTGGATATTGTTGTTGATCTAATTCTCATGTATGAGGATATTATTATGGATAATGGTGATGATAAGTTGCAGATGAAGCATTGTGAATTTTCAATTGAGTGAGTATGTTGATTGGATGGATGATATTATGATTTTGAATGGATGAAGCATAGATGGTTGATTTTTAGATTTGATCTATTTTCATTGATGGAGTGGAAACCTTTGGTGAAGATGAAGCTCAGTGAAGAGATTTCTTTTGGTCTATTTACCTAGGGAGTCTAATGTAGGAGCATCTTAGGTCTTTTCTATTTATCCCAGTAGTCTAATGCAAGAGTATCCTGGCTGTCATGTTATCCTACTAATTTTGTTTGTTGCTGTCAAGTTACAGACATTGCCAAGTTGAAGTTATCCCATGTCATGTTAACACTTAGGTTAGTGTATTATCCCATCTCACTTTGTAGTGTGTGCCAAGTTCCATAGTGTGTGCTGAGTTCTTCCGTGGGTGCTAAGTTATCTAGTGTGTGCTGGGCATTCCTTCATGTGCTAAGTGAACATGTTGATATTGAGTGTCAAAAATTTAGATGAATTTTCTATGTCCATTTCTAGTTTGAGTTGACTTGGTGTGTATTTAATTTTGTGATGGGTATTTAATATTTTTGAGAGCTAACTTGTGGATTGGTTATGAATTTAATGTAAGGGTTTGTTTATTTGGTAATTTGTAATAGGTTGATTTGTGTCTGTGCAAGTATTTAAAGGGGTCTTGGGTAGAGTCTTAGTAATTATTTTGCAAGCATGGAGATGTAGATGATAATTTGGGGAGTCATTAAGAAGTCATTTTAGTTGAGGAGTCTTAGCATGGAGTACCTTGGAGATAGAAGTTTGTATTTGAGTCTGAGATATGTTCTTCTTTGAAATATGTATTCTTCTTTGTAATGGCCATAACCTAAAAGTCCATACACCTAAGAATGTTGGATATAAACTTGTTGATTTATATATATGAAATATTGTTTCTTTGGATTTGAATCTTGTTCCTCTTGTTCATTTTACATTGTGTGTTTGTTTACTAGTTTTTGGATCACCTCATTTTGGGGTACATTTGGATTTGTGCTACATCACTTGGTCAAACCAAGATTTTGTACTACCTCCTCTGAAAAGACATTGTTAGTAGACCCTAAGTCTATGATCACTTTGCACACTTTGCCCAATATTTTGTATGTGGTTCTAAACAATGTTCTCCTTTGCTTTGGTTCATTAACCAACACCCTCCTCAACATAAGGTTTTCATCTTTCTCCACATCAAGGTCCACTTATCCTACCTTCTCATTGTCCTCTTCTTGTAAATAGTTAATCTTCCTTTCCACATAAGAAGATGATGCCTTTTATAGACATCTATAAGTAGAGTGTCCTAGCTTACCGTAGTTGTAGTACTTCATGTTACTAAGGTGGGAACCTTTGTTGTTGTTTCCATATCTACCTCTACCACCATTGTTGGATCCTCTACCTCTGCTAGAATCTCCTCTCTGACTAGTTTCATTGGTATGCTCAATCCACTTAGAATCCCCATAGCTTCTTTACTCATTACCTCTGCCACTAGAGCCTCCCCTTGAACCACCTCTAAAGTCCTTGCCTCTACTCCTATTCTTAGAACTAGATTTCCCTTTCTTCCTTTTTTTTTTCCTCCACCTTCCTAGCTATTTTAAAACAACTTTGAGGAGTGGTGAGGTTAAAAAAACTCAACTCATCCTTTATGGACCATTTTAGGCCATTTAAGTATCTTACAACCTTGATACTCTTTTCTTCTTGCACTCTTGATATTAGTGTCAACTTCTAAAACTCCTAAGTGTAGGTAGCCACAACAAGGTATTTTTGCCTAAGTTTCTACCTTTGCTTATGGATCTAAATCTCATAATCCTCTAATAGGTATGTTTCTTTTGTCTTTGACACCATTTGTTTCCAATTAGCTATAGGCTTCTTCCCCTCACTTTCTCTTTCTTCCTACACAAACTTCCACCATGTCAAAGCTTGACCTTTTAATTTGGACTTTGTGAACCTCATCTTTTGGGCTTATATTGTCCCTTCACACTCAAAGTATTTTGCAATGCTTTCTAGCCACTCTAAGACTAACTCTACATCCATCTTGCCATGAAATAAGGACACATTCTCTAGACTATTCCCTCCACATTATTTAAGGGGTTTTAGGAATGGTTCATGTTTACCAAGTAAAGGATCTGGTTCATGGATCTCATCCTCCAAACTCACCTTCTCTTTACCCTTGCCAAATTCTTCATCTTCTTCAGCTTGGGTTGCATCCTCCATCTCTTTCAACTTGTCTTTTACCTCCTCTAGGGCCTCATCAAGAACCCTAGTCTTTTCTTCTAAGATCTTCTTCTTCTCATCTACTTCCTTTTCCAACTTTGCATTGGTCACCATCTTGGAAGATCCACTTGACTCGGTGGAATAAAACATGTCATTATAAGCCTAATCTTATGGCCTTGATACCACTTTGATGTGGAGCTTCTTCAACTAATAGCTTCTAGCTCTACCCAGGCTACTCCTATCCCTCTATAGGATTTTATCTTCTAACCCTAACTTAGAGGATCCCTCTACAATCTCCTTCCCACAAGAAACTCACCACCAATTCAAAACTCCAATGTCATTCTCCCAATTCACCCCAAATGCCTTCTTTGGCTTAGAGTGCCAAAAATTCCCTAAGAATATCAAGGGTCTCAAAAACAAGGTGGAATGCTCCTATTGATGTTTTAATGCATTCCTCATCATTTTGCAAAATTCCTTCAAGGTTCTCTTACTCAAAACATAAAATTGGCTAGTTAGGCCTTGTAGCCCTAAGATCCCCTATTAGCCCTCCTAGATTCAAGGAAAGAGCTATAACTCAGAAAAACCCTTACCAAGGCACCTTGGTGTATACTATAATTTTGTTCCCTATGACCACCTCTTGAATATTTTTCAGGTCTAAGGTTCCAACAATGTTTGTACTACACAAATTCAAAAAACCCTTCTTTTAAGGATTTTGGAAGCAATGTTAGTGTTTTCTCTCTTGAAAGAATCAAACTCCATACCTATCCTCCTCCTTTGAGTTTAAATTACCTTACACATTTCTCCTAACTTACCAATTCAAGATTTACCTATGCCAATCATCTGTTCTCCACAAGAACTTACAAGCCTCTCCTTGCACCTTGCTAAGCTTGCTAACTTACTTAGGGATCACTTGTAAAAAAAGAAAATGACTTTTCATAACCTTCAAAAAAAATATTTACAATATGTACAGATGCTATTTCTTGGTCTCCAAGATCCATTATTTTTAGACCAAGGACACTTAAGCTATAGCCCATTTCATGATTGCTTCTCAAAACTGGACAACACGATTAACAAAAAAAAATAATTTTCTAAACCTTATTCAATGCTTACTTGAAACCAAAAAAACCACACACAAACTTAAAACATGGACATTAGATACTAATTAATTAGAAATAGTCCTTTATTCAATCCAAAGATCCAACCAAAAATTGCAAACTACGCTCAAAATGCTCAAAATTGTCCTGTTATTGGTGTTGTTCATACACCCAACTATCCAACCCCTAGAACTGAGTTGAAAAAGTCTTAAATAGAATTCATTCTTCTTCCTAGTCTACACTTCCAACCATGATTGCCTCAAATTTTTGGTTTTTCAAAACTATCTGAAAAGTTGTCAAGCAATTTTGCAAAATGGCAAAGTTGTCAATGCAACTTTTTGACAACTTTTACAATTTTGCTCCTAGACTCAACAAACTTACAAATAATGTTACCAAACCTCCTAGTATGACCTTAGAACACCTAAAGGTCATCTTGAAACAATTATTTCCCCTTTTCTTGGTAGTTTACCTCATTTTGCCTCCTAGAGCAATTTTTGCAATTTTTAACTATCAGGACCTAATTGACCAAATTAGCCTCCTAAAACAAAACCTATCAACTAAAACCCCTTAAACACACCTTGGGAATTTATTTTTAGTCCTTACTAACCCCATTTTTGGTTAGACCATCCACAAACCAAAATTTTTTCTTAGGGTTTGACCTTACCCTAGGTGCTCCTACACCATATTCCTTTTATCTTTGAAAAAGATTCTTTTTCATTTTTACTTTAGCAAGAAAGTAACGAGAAATCCCTACAAAAAAACCAAGGTTAGGCCACCAAAATATTAGAAAATCTGAAATAAACCTTGTAATACTATTGATTAGTCTATTATGAAACTATAAAATCTAAAATGAGAAGCTTTAAAACCAAAAAATATAAATTAGAAACCAAATAAGCTAATCTAGATAGACTAGGCGATACTTTTGGCTATGGAAGTATTGTATGAAACTTCCTTGTATAGTCAAGTAATACTTTCTACCTGGGAAATACTCTATGTTACTACATGTGATAGAACATAAAATAGGTGTGCGACACAATTTAGAATAGTCATACCATACAATAATTGGTAATGTATCACACAATAGTAGCAAAAAGTATCATACAATACCAGAAGAGTATCACACAATAATAGTAGAAAGTATCACATGATACTAGAAAAGTATTGCACGATATTTCTATCTACAAAAATAAAAACCTGAAATAGAAAGCTAGGAAGTGATGAAAATGCAGCACCAAGAGCTTAATATAGGTTGTCCAGCTCCATAATGGGTGCCAAAAATGTATACAAAAAAATAGACTTCTCTAAGTCCTTCTATCCAAGGGATCTCATGAATTGAGAATATAAAATGAGAACTTAGAGCTCCCTAGTCATGGTATGCAAAGGGTGAAAAAGGAATGTTTTGGCTCTCAAATGAGCTTAGATATGTATCCCCTTGCAAGGTATACCATGAAATAAGAGATTTAAAGACATGAGAAATGGTGCTAGTGTCCAAAAACTAATACAAAATGGAATGCAAGATGAAACTAAGATATATACAATGCAAGAAATATAATCTAACTAATAATAATGAGAGTGTTACAATCCTCCTATTTAAGCTAGATGAGCTAAGTTTAAAGCATAATGAAAATGAGCTATTAGACTAGTATAGAATACAAATGAGAGGTGAAGCCACAAGATCCCCAAAAGCTCCAAAGAGTACCTAGAATTCTTGTAGCATAATGTTAGTAAAAACATGAGTGTTGTGAGATGAGGAGAGAGATCTTCTTTTTCAATAAAAATGGATGATGGAGATCATAGGGAAAGAGAGGTTCAATAAAGGATGACGAATGAAATTTAAATGATCCATGTGTACAAGCATTTCTACCAATCATAATCAAGAGTTGACTTTTGTGCCCCATGTGAGATAAAATGGCTTTTTCTTTTATTTTTAAAGTGGGAATAATAGTTTATGTGTGCACAACTTAGAAAAGTGGGGAGTGGGGTCTTTTATTTAATTAAATGGGGACAAGTTCCTTTTAATTAAATAATAAATTAGGATATAGTGTTCAAACTATAGGATAAAATTGAATAAATTTTTTTTAAAAAACTTGATCAAGAATGAGTGATTAATAAATTATGCTAAATTATTAGTAAGGGGGATAATAGTCTAGATGATGAATTTTGGGTGATTACACTCATTGTACTTATGTTATCACAATGTATAATAATATGTTCTGAAAACTCTATCTTAATATCCTTCAACATTTGTTTCATCCACATGATCTAATTACAATTTTTTGTTAATGATACATACTCTTCTTATGTTGTACTATGTGAAATAAAACCTTGTTTCTTTCTTATTTAAGAAACCATCTTCCTCCAAGAAAAAATTCTCCACCACTTGTATTCTTTCTATGATCCACATTGCCCTAGATTGCATCAGTATATGCACATAAAGTAAAGTCATTTGATCAATCATACGACAACCCAAAAGCAAGTGTACCCTTGAAATATTTGAAAATCCTTTTTACTACTACTATAACTATTCCTTAGGATTAGATTGAAATATAGTAATATTGTTAACTGCATTAGCTATGTCTAGTCTTGTATGAGTCAAATATTTCAAACCTCCAATCATGGATCTCTATTTCTTCTGCTATATAGTAGGTTTCTCATCTTTTCTAGATAGCCTGTGACCAATTATCATAGGTATACCAACAGGCTTAGAACATTCCAAACCAAATCTCTTCAATAAGTCTTTCAAATACTTAGTTTGAGAAATGAAAATGCATTCACTATCCTATACAGTCTAAAAACCCAAGAAATACTTTATCTCACCAATCATGCTCATTTCAAATTCCTTCTTCATTTCATTAACAAATTTGTCACTTGCATCATCATCATCACCTGCACAGGTCACATCATCAACAATTATCATAATAATAAAAAAACCATTCTCAATTCCTTTCAAATATAAGTTACTATCTGTAATACCTTTAGAAAATCCCAATTTTTCCAAATACTTGTCTAACCTTGTATACTAGGTTTTATGTGTTTTCTTTAATCCATATAATACTTTCATCAATTTACATACCATATATCCTTCTTCTATTAAAGGAAATCCTTTAGGGTTCTCAATATATAATTCTTGTTCAAGTTCTCCATTCATAAAATATTAATTTCACATCCATTTGATACATTTTAAATTTCTAATTTGTTGCATAAGGCAAGAATATTCTCACTACTTCAATTTTGGCAACAGGTGGAAATGTCTCTTCATAATCTATACCTTCTTGCTATAAATATCCTTTACATACTAGTCTAATGTTGAAATGAGATTGTTGAAGAGAAGAAGATTGATGAAACTAGCATGGAACAATCATTATTTTGTCACTAATGTCAAACCTACTAATTGTTGGTTAGATAATTGCTTACTTTGGTTTGAATGCTATCATTTGATTAATTGATGAAGAGGATTTGAAAATAAAGGATAACAAGAGAAACTAGAGAAAGGTTGAGTTATTTGGTGTATAAAAGAAGTATTAAGACCAAGCAAGACATTAATGATTTAGTGTATTGTTTATCTACTTCAGTCTATAATGAAAGGATACCTAGGAAAATATTAGAAGAAGGCTAAGTAAAGAAAAGTATCTACTGAGAAAGTGAAATGTAGTTAGTTTTGAGTAAGGAAATTTAGTATGTATCAAGCACCATTAAAGACCTAGTGGATGTCGTGCAACCCAGTGTTGGTCGAGCATCAAAACACAATGTCTACTAAGAAAATAGAGTGTTATTGTTGAGTGTTAGTAAAATGTGTTAGATCAAAGATGGAACAAATCTAAGCCTACTAAGTTGATTTTATTGAATTGTGTGAAGTGTGTAGAAGATTTGTATGATGAGTCAGTGGCATAGAATTCAAGATAAACCATTTTGAGGCAAATTCAAAGAGGATTGAAGAGGAAATTTCTAGAAGGGAATAAAATGGAAAAATGGTTAGATTCAATGAATCCTACCTAACCCTAGAATGGATGGTTGTGGTTAAGTGGTAAAAGACCTAAATTATCTATTTATAGAGATGGCAGGCTAGAAGGAACAATTTTAAAGTGTGACAACATAAGGAAGATGAGGAGTCTAGTGTGTTGTTTTATATAGTGGCTAAATAGAAGAGTCTGCAATTGGCATGTAAAGAAAGAAGGCTTAAGCAGATGAATGCTTGAAGGGTGAAAAAGTTGTCAAAGAGGAAGAATATGAATGCCAAGAAGATGGAGAACTGAATGAGAGATCTGTAATCAATAAGTGAGTTGTTATTGCTATTAGATCAAGTCCTATTGTTACACTCTAACAACTATATCAGTTTGGATAAATCCTTTGGATTAAGGTTCACCTAACAATTATTAGTAAATCCTTTAACAAGGTGACATTCTAATGGAAGGTTCTAAAGTCTTTTAACAAGGCTCACTCCTAATAATGTGATTGAAACCCTTTAACCAAGTCACATTTAACAGTGTACATTGTAAACTTTAATAGGGTTGGCTCCTCACTGAGCTCAATTCAAAAGAGTGAAAATTGGTAGCATGTTACTGGTGGTTTTCCCAAATTGGGTTTCTATATAAAATTCTTGTGTCAAAATGTATGATTAATTTTATGGTTTTGCATGTTTACATTTTTGCAAAGTTATTTTGACATAGGATAGTAATATGCATATGTTTAAGATATTGAATGGTCAATGCATGCATAAGGATAAGTTGTAGTACTAAAAAGTTTTAGTTGTACATTTGGACCTTGGATAACTAATTCACCCACCTCTCAATTATTTAAAAGTATTCCAACAATTGGTATCGGACCATCAAGTGCTTGAGAGAACATTGAAGATACTTAAAGCTAAAGATCAAGATGTATAGAAAGGAGGTGGCCAAGTTAAACATGGAAAAATTTCCTTCATGATTCTTTTTGATAAAGCTACATCTAAGAGGTCTTGGATATTATGCATAGTCAACTATCACCACTGAGCATGTTGATCTAGCTAGAGCCCCAACTGTTGATCAATTGAAATAGAAGAAAGAAAACAATAAGGCCATGTTAGAGATTTCATCTCCTGTAAGCTACTCAGAGTTTGATGACATCAAATAATGCAATTTTTCTAGAAATATTTGGGATGCCCTATAGGTGATCTATGGAGAAGACAAGAATGTGCTAAGAGCCAAAGTTGAAAGCCTAAGAGGAAAACTTGATGAAATGAGAATGAAAGATGGTGAGACTATAGTCTCTTATTGTGAAAGCATCAAAGATATTGTTAATGCAATTTGATGATTTGATGGAAAGATTGAGGATGAGATTGTGATGAGAAAATTATTGAGAACCCTATTGCCTATCTATGCTATTAGTATCTCTACTATACAAGACTGAGGTGTACCCCTAGTAGAATTTTGAACCTTGAAGAACTGGTTGGTAGACTCACTGCTTTTGAACTTTCAAATTTTGATAATTTTAAATCTAAAAATGTTGAATCTTCTTTTAAAGCTAAGATGACAGTAAAAGAGCTTAAATATAAGAAAAATTAAAAGGTCAAATTTGCTTCTAGTGATAGTGATATAGAGGATGAAGAGCTAGAAGAAATGGAAGCATTGCTAGCTGGGAAGTTTCACAAAGGCAAAGGAAAATACAAAGGTAAGTTACCCATCATTTTCTTTAATTGTCATGAGGTTGGTCATATTGCAACAAGTTTTCTTGATAACTCAAACATCAAGAATGAAGAAAAACTCAGAGGTAGAAAATATGACAATAACAAAGTCTATAAGGACAAGGGAAATAAGGCATGTTACATTGCTAAAGAAGAATCCAATGAGGAATATGAAGATCATGATGATGAAGTTGTATATGTTTCTATGAAGGATGATTTTGATTAAGATGACGTAACTACATTAATATCTTATGTGAACAAAAGTGATAGATAGATCATCGATAGTAGATGTTCACACCACATGACTAGAGACAAAAGTAAGTTAATTACCCTTGAGTATTACAATGGAAATAGTGTTAGATTTGGTAATGATGCACCTTGTCTGATTAAAGGAAAATGATCAATAAGATTGATAGATAAGATCATGTGTGAAAATGCGTACTATGTGGAAGGACTTAACTAGAATCTATTGAGTCTATCACAATTGAATAGTTCAAGTTGTAAAGTTGAATTTGATAACAAAAAAACTAAGATCTATGACACTGATGGAAAATTAATTGGAAGTGGAGATTATATTAGAGTTAATCTATTTTATCTTGATATAAATGGTGCTACTTGTCTTCTTGTACAATTTGAAGATGTGTGGCTATGGCACAAGAGGTTATGTCATGTAAATTTTGATAATTTGGTCAGTATCAGTAAGATATAAAGAGTTAGACGTTTACCAAAATTGAAGAAACCTAATAATGTGATTTGTAAACAATATTAGTAAGGAAAAATGACAAAGTCTATTTTTAAAAGTAAGAGTCATACTTCAAAAGAAATTCTTGAATTAGTTCATACTAATTTATCTGGATCAACTGATGTGCAAAGCTACAAAGGTGACAAGTACATTATCCTATTTTTTGACGATTACTCAAGAATGGTGACAATAATATTGTTAAACTAAAAAATTGATCCTTTTCAAATATTTGAGTGGTATTTGGCAAGATTTGAAAAGGAAACTGGCAAGAGCTTGAAATGTATGAGATCTGACAGAGGTAGAGAGTTTACATCAAATGAGTTTAAAAACTTCTATGATGATAAATAAATCAAGAGATAGACTTTTGCACCTATGAGCCTCCACAAAATGGGATTGTTGAAAGGAGGAACATATCTATAATGGATTTTTCTAGAACACTAATGATGGAGAAGAATGTTCCTTTGAAACAATGGAGAGAAGCTATCTGTACAACTATCTATACCTTGAATTGAGTACAAGTCAAGAAAGGTACAAATTCTATACCTTTTGAATTATGGTATGGTTACTCACCCAATGTCAAATATTTTAAGGTATTTGGAAGCAAGTTTTACATTCTTAAGGACAAAAAAAATGGTAAAATTGATGCTAAAATGAAGAAGGTGCATTCTTAGGCTATTCCATAAGAAGTGGAGCTTGTAATTTTTTAAATACTAACACTAACAAAGTTGTGGAAAGTGAAAATGTAAAGTTTGATGAATATATAGAAGTGCATAAAGATGAACCAAAGAAGGAACCAAAAAATTAGAAAACCTTTATGTACTACTATGAAGACATGTATGTTGATCATGATAATTCTATAAACCAAATTGCTAATCAATAAGAATTAGTGACTATTGAGTCACATACAATGGATTCCAATTGTAGTTAGGAGCCAAGTTGCAATCAGAAGCTAAGGTACGTTCTAAAATTGAGATCAGTTTACATGAAAGGAATGTTGAGTTACCTAATAGATAAGTGCACAATGAATCTAAAATTGTAAAACCCATTGTAGAAAGAAGAGAAAAACCAAGGTTGTCAAAGTATGTCAAATTACATCACCCTGTTGGAAAAATTATTGGAGATAAAGAAGATAGAACAATGACAAGGAATATATTGAGAATAGATTAGTTGTTCAGATTTTTGCAAGGTTTTCTACAAATCCTAAGGAGAATAATACAATGGTTGTTAAAAGGATCATGAGATACTTGAAAGGAACAAAAGACTATGGTCTATACTACAAGAAAAATAACAAGTTTGAATTGAGAGCATATACTGATGTTGATTGGGTAGGAAATATTGATGGCATAAAGAGTACAAGTGGTGGAGAATTTTTCTTAGGAAAAAGATTGGTCGCCTAGACCAGTAAGAAAAAAAATTGTATATCAAAATCTACTTCTAAAGTTGAATATATGGTTGCTACAATGAATTGCACAAATGTGGTATGGATAAACAACTACTCAAAGGAATGAAGGAGGAAATTATTGAATATGTGGTATTCTATTTTTACAATACAAGTTCTATAAACATATCAAAGAATCCTATGATGCATACAAAGACAAAGTACATTGTAATAAAGTATCATTACTTGAGAGAGTTAGTTCAAGATAAAGAAATGAGAATAGAATATATGAATACAAAAGAATAGATAGTTGATATATTCATAAAGGCTTTACCTAAGGATGCACATAAATATCATACAAGTAAACTAGGGGTTATAGCCCTATCCAAAACTACTTGAGAAGCAAAAGTAGTTTTGATGCAGGAGCATCAAGAGGTATAAGGGCAATCCTATGTCACCCAAAAAATGTACTTAGACTTAGTTTCTATTTCATGTGTTTTCATTTCTGGATACCCATTTGGGTCAAATAAAGGTTCCAACTCTCAGAGTTCCACTATCAGTGTTCTAGGATAGAGTATTTGAGCACCTTGGGATACGTGTAAATGCCAAAAAAATAGGAGTATGTAATTTAGCCATAATTTTGGTGAATTAGAAGGTGTAAATTGGTCAGATGATTGTAATTGTAATTTAAAGCATTCTAAAAAAAGAATCAGGACAAAAGCCCCCACGGTTTGAAAGTTATTGCAATTTTTCAATTTTTGGAGACTTCCTAAGAATGCTTCAAAGTCAAGTTAGGGGCATTAAATGACCTTGAACAGGGCTGAAAAATGGGGGATGAAAAAATCTAGTCCATAGGGCTATAGAGTGCTTTGAGAGCTTTTCAAAAATGTAAATGGTTCATCAATCGGAGCTACGGTTCAAAAGTTATGCCTCTTGAAAGTTCAGTTACCATTTCTAGATTCTTCTAATTTTGTGCCGACTTCTAATGTGACTTCTAGAGCCTTCTATTTGGTCGGTGGATGCCAACTAGCACTTTCTAGAATGTATTCCTAATCCTTAACCCTTCGAGGTCTATTTAAGAACATTTATGGCATTGTAAAAGGTAGTTCGGAGTGGAGTTTGAGAGAAGGTATTGGGAGAAGAATTTATCTCCAAATTTATGCTATTGTAAGCCCATAGGGCATGTTTTGGAGTCTGTTTCTTTGCACTAAGTGTACTAGCATATTTTCATAGTTAATAAAATTTTCCCCTTTCCTGTTATGTCCATTTTGTGCTTGGGTTGTGTCTCCATCAAGTTCCCTGCATCAACTAAGTTGAATGAAATATTTTATAAATTGATGTAGTGGATCTTGCTTTAGGATCTACCTAAAGGAAGGAGTTGAAATAGAAGATTTACAATCACATGCAAGGTGACAGAAGGAGAACCTGAATTCATTATATGGACGTGTAAAGATGACAAGTCTTTTGCAATTGTCAAAGAGGGAGATATAAGGCCAAGGGGGATTTAAGAGAAAGAGGGAGAGCTTACTAAGAAACCAAAAGAATAAATGAGAGATCAAAGGAATAAAATCATATTGATAGAGGGAGAGATTTCAATAAAAGGTATAAAGTTTCTTTTTGGTATTGTTGTTGGTATTGGTTTGCCATCATGCCAAAGAGGGAGATTGTTGAAATAAGATTGTTGAAGAGAAGAAAATTGATGAAAATATCATGGAACAATCATTATTTTGTCACTGATATAAAACCTACTACTTGGTGAGACAATTTCTTACTTTGGTCTAAATTCTATCATTAATTTGATTGATGAAGATGATTTAAAAAGAAAGGATAACAAGAGAACCTAGAGAAAGGTTGAGTTATTTGGTGTATAAAAGGGGCACTAAAACCAAGAAAGACACTGATGATATAGTGTATTTTTTATCTACTTAAATCTATAATGAAAGGGTACATGAGTAATGATTAGAATTAGGCTAAGTAAAGAAAAGTGTTTGTGAAATAGTACAAGTCAAGCAATTAACAATTGAAGCTAAGTGAAGAAAGTTAGCATGAATTGAGCAAGTGAAATCTAGTTGGTGTTGAGTGAGGAAAGTTAGTATGTGCCAAGCACTAGTAAAGACCCAATGGATGTTGAGCAACCCAATGTTTACTATTGTGATGTGGAGCCTAACTAGATTTAGAGGTTTATTCGGTGCAGTTTTCTCCCCATATTATTTCTATGGGGGTTTAGGGATAGCACCCTTATATTGTAAAAGGTGTTAGCTACTATTTTTCCTATTAGATCTTTTATTCTAGCCCTAATTTTGTAAGTGGAAAAAGCTTGTATAAAAAAGGATTAGAGTTAGGGATTTCATGATGTGATGGTTATATTGTAGCTTCTTGCGGTGGTATTGAGCTATAAGTGATTGTGGATTGTAATCACTAGATCATATAATATTGGATTTTCTGTTGTGGACATAGCCTAAGGATTTGGTGAACCACATTAAATTTTGTTGTCTTGTGTTCTCTTTTATGCAATCTATTATTTTTTGGTATTAGTTATATTTGCATGTAACTATTATTTCTATCTAAGGTTAATCCTAACAAGTGGTATCAGAGCCAGACAATCGTCATTTTTTTAGCTAGACTATCATCATTTTTTTAGCCAGACCTTCATCATGTTTTTTAGCAATCCTCTGTAGGAAGGTCTCATAGTTGAGTGGGAGTCTCACAGTTGAGTGGTAGCAATGGTAGATGAGGGTTGACAATTTAATGGGTAGAACTTTTAGTTATGAAAGATGAAAATGAAAGACTATCTTTACTAGAAGGATTTATGGAATCTGTTGGAAGGAAAAACCAAGAATCAGGGAACTATGACAAATGAGGATTGAGATTTTTTAGATAGAAAGGAACTTGGAAGCATTCAATTATGCTTGGCACCATTGGTGACATTTAACATTACAAAAGCAAAGACGATAGAAGAGTTGATGGAAACGCTTGTGAAATTGTATGAAAAACCCTCTAGTTCAAATAAGGTATTTCTCATGAAGTGTTTATTTAATATGAAGATGGTAGAAGGTGGATCTATTGCAAATCATTTAAATGAGTTTAATACTATTACTAGTTAGTTATCTTTTGTGGGTATTAATTTTGATGAAAAAATTAGGGCTCTCTTGAATTTGTGTTCTTTGCCTAAAAGCTAGAATGGCTTGATAATAACTGTGAGTAATTCTATTTCTAGATCTAATACCCTAAAATATGATGATGTGATTAGTGTTATTTTGAGTGAGGAAATTCATAGGAAAAGCTTAGGTGGATCTACATCAAAGAGTTCTTTGAATGCATAAAGTAAAGATAGAATGATTAAGAGAGGAAATAATTCCAAAAATCATGGGAAATCAAGAGGAAATTCAAAAGGGAAGAGTTCTCAATCTAGAGGACCAAGAGATTGCTAGTACTATGGTAAACTAGGTCATAAGAATAAAATTTGCTAGACTCAAAAGAAAAATGAAGGAGATAAACTAGAAGGGAACAAGGAGGAAAATGTGGTAAGTAAAAAATTTGAAGAGGATGCTTTGCTTCTATCTTTAGAAAGTATTGATGATTCATGGGTTTTAGATTCTAGTGGTTCATTTCATGCTACACCTCATAGAGGTTATTTAATTAATTATGTCCAAGGGGATTTTGGGCTTGTTTATTTGGGGGATAATAAACCCTATTAGATTGTTGGAAAAGAAAAAGTTAAGATTAAGTTGCAGAATGGGAATCATTGGCTACTACATGAGGTAATACATGTTCCAAAGTCAAGTAGAAATTTAATTTCATCAGGGAAACTCAGTGATGAGGGTCGCGTAGTTAATTTTAATGATAAAAATTGGAAGGTTTCAAAATGGTCCCTTGTAGTAGCAAAAGGTGTGAAAGTAGGCACCTTATATCTTTGTATACGTCATACTACTCCTTCTATTTTCTTTGTTTTAGAGAAAAATAAATGTTTAAGAACAATTGCTGCCATTGAGCAAGGAGAAAAATTTACTACTATAGATTATGATATAGCTCTGTGGCACAACAAAATTGGGCACATGAGTAAGAAAGGTATGAAAGTAATTTATTCAAAGCAAGTTTTACCAGGTCTAAAATGTGTTACATTTATTGATGATGCAGCTAGAAAAGTATGGGTTTATTTCCGTAGATAGAAATTTGATGTATTTCAAACTTTTAAGAAATGGAAATGCTTGGTTGAAAATGAGATTGGTAGGAAATTAAAATGTCTCCAATTTGATAATGGTGGCAAGTGTTGTAATCATGAATTTGAAGATTATTGCTCCACTAATGGTATTCATAAACACAAAACTATTTCGAGGACTCCACAAGAAAATGGAGTGGCTGAATGCATGAACATGACTATAATGGAGCATGCAAGAAGCATGAGGTTTCCCTTAAACATGTGGGTAGAGGCTATAAATACTATTGTATATTTGATTAATAGAGGTCCCTCTACTCTTTTGGGCTGTGGTATTCTATAGGAAGCATGGACTGGTAAGAAGGTGAGTTATTCTTTTCTCAAAAGCTTCAACTGTGAAGCATTTTCTCATATAGATTCTAAAAATAGAACCAAGCTGGAAGCTAAGTCAAAGAAATGTGTATTTGTTGGATATGAAAATTTGGCTATAGGCTTTGGGATTTTTAAAATCGTAAAATTTTAAGAAGCAGGGATGTAATATTTAATGAGAAAGTATTGTACAAAGATCTGTTGCAACAACATGAGAAGAAAGAAGATGATAATATAGTGTTGGATGATTCTCCAAAATATGCTATTCCAGAAATTCCTTATGATGTGAAACAACCACAAAAACAAATTCCACACACACTAGTGAATGTTAGATGGTCAACAAGGCTAAGTAGACCTCCAAAAATATTTTCTCCTTCTTTGTACTCTATTTTACGAATAGATGCTAGTGAACCTAAATGTTATGATGATGCTATGTAGGTGGATACAAAGATTTAGTGGGAGTCTAAAATGAAAGATGAAATGGACTCTTTTATGAAAAATAACACATGGGATTTATGCACTAAACATCATAACATAGTGTTTACCGAGAAAACAAGAGTGTTATTGCCAACTGCTAGTAAAATGTGTTAGATCAAAGATTTTACAAATCTAAGTTTACTAAGTTGATTTCTTGAATTGTGTGAAGCATGTGGAATACTTTTATGATGAGCTAGTGGCACAAAATTGAAGATAAACCATTTTAAGGTCATTTCAAAGAGGATTTAAGAGGAAGTTTCTAGAAGGGAATAAAATGGAAAAGTGGTTAGATTCAATGAATCCTACCAAACCCTAGAATTGATGGTTGTGGTTAAGAAGAAAAAGACTTAAATTATCTATTTGTATAGATAGTATGCCAAAAGAAATAGTTGTCATGTTCAAGAACCTAAGGAAGACAAGGAGTCTAGGGTATTACTTCATATGGTGGTTGAATAGAAGAGTCTACAATTGACATGCAAAACAAGAAGGCTTAAGAGGATGAATTCTTGAAGGGTGAAAATCCTATGAAAGATGAAGAAGATGAATTCCAAACTTAGAATGGAGGACTGAATGTGAGATTTGTAATTAGCAAGTGAGTTGTTATTGTTATCATACCAAGTCCTACTGTTATTCTCTAACAATTGTATCTATTTGGATTAATCCTTTGGATTAAGGTTGATCTAATAATCATTAGTAAATCCTTTAATAGGGTGACATTCTAATGGAATTTTCTAAAGTTCTCTAATAAGGCTCACTCCTAATAGGATGATTGAAATCCTTTAACTAGGTCACATTCAACATTGTGCATTGTAACCTTTAACAAGGTTGGCTCCTTACATAACTCACTTTAAAAGAGTGAAAATTGGTATTATGTTACTCATGGTTTTTCCCAAATTGGATTTCCACATAAAATACTTGTGTCAAAATGTGTGATTAATTTTGTGGTTTTGCATGTTTACATTTCTACAAATTTATTTTGACATAGGACAACAATATACATATGTTTAAGATATTGAATGGTCAATGCATGCATAAGGATAAGTTATAGTATTGAAAATTTTTATTTGTATATTTAGACCTTGGATAACTAATTTACCCCCTCTCTCAGTTATTCTAAAGCATTGCAACATCTAACTTTATTTCTCACAACCTCACCTTTTTCATTCATTTTATTTATGAAAACCCACTTAGTTCCTCTAACATTTTTTTCCTTACATCTAGGAACCAATTCCCATGTTAGATTCTTCACAATCTAATCTAGTTCTTCCTTTATTGCTTGAATCCAATGATCATTCTTGCAAGCTTCATTGGTACTTTTAGGTTCAACTTGAGAAATCAAACACAATTTTTCATGTACTATGTTTCTGGTCATCACTCCTTTTTCTTTTCTTTCAATAATTTGATTAATAGGGAAATTCTTTGTCAAATTATTTTTTGGTGTCACTGTCTCAACTCTTACTTCTACTCTAGGTTCTGATCTTGGTTCTTCTCCTTGCACGATAACTTGGATGTCATTCTATAAATCATTGAACTAGTCTCATAAAACAATTCAACATTTTCTTGGTTAGCCTTAGGATAGCTTCTTCATCTGAACTATAATCAAGTATTCTTTCTTTAACTCCAAACTTCTCATCCACTTTCACATTTTTGCTCTAAAAATAGTCTTGATCCTCTGACTAAAACATTTGTAAGCTTTATTTTTCAATGAATAACCAAGGAACATACCTTAATCATTTCTTGAATTAAACTTACAAATGTCATCATCTCTCTTGATATAACATTTTCTTACAAAATTCTAAAATACTTCACTGATGGTGCATGTCCAAGCCATAATTTATAACAAGTTTTGTTTGTACCTTTTCTTATTAGCACTCTAATAATTATATACACTATTCTATTAACTACTCTCAAGAATGTCTTTGATACATCATTTTCAAACATCATAGATCTTGCTACTTTTGTTACATACCTATTTCTTCTTTCAACTATACCATTTTTCTTAGGTGTTCTAGGAGTTTAAAAATGTCTTTTAATACCATTCATTTCACAAAAAAATATTAATCTCATTTGAGGAAAACTTTCCACCTCTATCAGATCTTAAACACTTAACTTTTAATTTAGATTCATTCTCAATTCTATTCTTGAACAACTTAAACTTCTCAAATGCTTCATACATTTTTTTCTAAGGAATGATACCCACATCATCCTAGTAAAATCATAAACAATAATCATGAAGTACCTTTCACCATAGAATCCTCTTGTCTTTGTAGGACCACTCAAATCTATGTGAAAAATCTCCATCTTCATTGTTGTGGTAAATTTCTTGCTAGGAAAAGAGCTTTTCTTCTATTTATCGATAACACATTCCTTGCACACAACATTAGTAGGCTTTAAATTTTTTGGCAAGTCTCTTACTACAAATTTAGCACTTAATTTTACAATATTATCAAAATTTATGTTACAAAACCTTGTATTTCATAACCAACTATTATCAAATTTAGCAACCAAACATGTAATCTTAGTGAGATTTAACTAAAAAATATTACCTTTGGATATTGTGCCAATGCTAACCATTTTACCATTCTTATCCTTGATGATACATGTCTTTTCTATGAACTATAATTAATATCCATTGTCAACTTACTATCCAACACCTTAAATATTATGTTTCAATCCATCAATAAAGTAAACATCATCTATGTTAGTTTTACCATAAAGAGTAATAGATCATGTTCCCTTAATATGAAAAGCTACACTGTTCCCAAATCCAACAATTCCTTCATCACAACTATTTATTTCAACTAATTTATCCATATCACAAGTCATATGATGTGAAAAACCATTTTCTATGACCTAATAAACTTTGTTCTCAACTTATGACACTAGGGATTTTTCCTCTTTAACTTCTTTGAAGGATTTTCTTCTTTTATAGCAACAAGTCCTAACTCATCATCACTTTCACTCAATCATCTAATTCATCATCATCATTTGCATACAAATATTCTCTAGGCTTTGTAGACTTGAAATTATTTTTTTACTTCTTTACTCTTTTAGGACATTTAGAAGTATAACAGCCAAATTCATTACAAGTCCAATATTTAAATATTTTCCCACCATTTGGTTATATTCTTACAAGTATGATGATTCCATCTTCAATCTTATTATCTTCCTTAGATCTTGATCTACTATAGCTAGCATAATCTTGACTAGTTCTTGCACTCCCTGATAGAGAAGGATGAACACTTAGTGCACTAAATATAGTCTCTAGTCTAGGAAAATCTCCAGCTTATCTCAAACTTATTTCTATCGCTTCCAATATTCCAAGAATCGTCTCTCTAGAGAGCTTCTCTCTACAAGGTATCACTTTTTTAATCATATCCATTATCTTCTTGAATGATGTTGTCAAAGTTTTCAAGATTTTCCATATGGCCTGATCTTCTCCTTTTTGGAAATATGGTTAGCTAGATGTCTTGATGGTTACCATTTATGGCAACATATATTCAACATTTCATTTGTGCATTTAAAGATAGAAAATTGTCTAAGTATTAGATAGTTTGCAACAACATAGAGTAACAAATCTTAAGTGTATGGATGACTCATTGAGAGTTAGCTTATGTGCAATTAAGGGAAGCTTCATGATAGTTTCATGATGATGTGTTCTAGTGCGCAGATGTATACAAACAATATCGTGCAAATTATAGTAAGATTAACAATGCCGATATTTAACAGTGTAGAATAGAGCATAGAAGTAAACAAAGCTATACAACTTTAAGAATTATTTTTGTTATGAAATAATTACTAATCCTTGCTGAGATGACTATGGGGATATTATTCCATAAGTTATGTTAGATTATGTCAAGCATGTGAAGTCATAAAGGCCAATAGTGTAAAGTTTTGTGATTGTGCAAGGTATAAGTAAAGATCTTATCTTATGTAGATAATGTGGATGTTACATGATTAGATGTGAGATGTGAACTATTGTGAGAACTATCTATGAGCATTATGTGATGCAAAATCTAATCTTTGATTAGAACAAATGTGAGTTACAGTAGCAAAGAAATTATTGTATGTATACCTATCTTGTGAAGGAACTGAATTGTATAATTGCATGCTAGGGCAGTGGGCTCTTCTTACATACATTATAATTTTTCTACCAACTCCTAATAGGTTTGAGGCTTCTAACAAGGAATAGTCCTCTAAAAAAGTCTCAAGACACTATATGTACTTCATAGAGTCCTAATAGGGTCAATATCCTTAACAGGATCTTATAGTTTAGTAAATCATCTAGTGGGTATCATCCCCACTAGGGTTTTCCCTTGGCTAGGGTTTCCCTAGTTAAAAAATAATGGTGTTATGATTTCTCTATGTGCATAGTTATATTTACTATTTAACATTGTTGGTTTACTTTCATATGCAAGCTATAAAGTAATTAAAAATGTTCAGTTGTGGGAAAAAGTTTGTAGAATATTGATTCAACCCCCCTCTCAGTATTATCTATTTCTAACAATTGGTATCAGAGGCTAGTTACTTTGAAGAGGTTCAACATCTTAAGTAAGATCCCAGTAAGTATGGAACAATTGAAGAAGAATCTTGAAGAAGCTCTTAAGAAGATTGACCTTCTTACAGAAGAAAGAGACACTTTGAAAGATAGATGCAAAGATGTAAAAGTGTCATTGGAAAATTGAAAGATGAGATTGATGGTCTTAAATTTGGCAAGGAATCAATTGCATAGACTAGTGACAACAATGAAGTAGAAGATCTTCAAAGGAAAATGAGATCTTGAAACATGAACTGAAAATAGTTGAACTTAAGTTAAGTCTTAAGAAAAATGGTGGGATTAGTGAATTAGGACTAAAAATTGAGAATATAGATCTTTGATCCCAGTTAAGTCAAGTTACATATGAATTAGATACTATCAAGATTGAACATGCTAAATTAGAGAAATAAAACATTGTAGTGAAAAGAGAATTGACTCAAGCTAAACCACAATTAAAAAGACTTTATTCTAGTGGTGGGAAGATATATCAATAGATATTACATTAGAGACCTTCTTATGACAAGATAGGACTTGGATATCTGATTGGAGAGAAATCAGCTAAGAGAGTTGAAATCAAGAGAGAATTAGATCTAGTTATTAAATCCCCTAAAGAATCTAATCTAAGTAAGGTAGAATCAAGAACCTATATTGAAGTATCAAAGGAAGCTAAGTTAATAGATTTGACAGTTAAACCTACTGAACCTAAGAAAATAGAGCAAGTTGATAAATTTAAGCTAGATGAACCACCCAAGGAAGTAAGACATGAATTTAGAGGTAGATGCTTCATTTTTAATAAAGATGGACACATGAAGAGAGATTTCATAGATAAGTCTTTTAAACCCATTACTAATTTCTATTGTTATATTTTTCATGGTTATGGACATAAGGAAGTAGAATGTAAGAATCCTAAGTTTGATGGTAATAATGAAAATAGTAGAATGTCTAGGTATACTAACCTTGTAGGTGATGTAAGAGGAAGATCACAAGTGAAATCCATTAAAGGAGAGACATCTAATGGAGAAAAGAACTAGTTCATGTGTTACAAGTGTAACAATCCTGGACACATTGCAAGGAATTGCAAAGCACATGAGAATCAAAATGAAACCAATCAAAGGAGGAATGCACCTGTATGTTAGTTATGCAATAAATTTGGACATACAATAAAACTATGTAGAATGGACATAAGAAACCTTAACAAGAATCGTAATCATAGAAGGAACAACAAAGATAATAGAAGGAATGAGAATGGAAATGACAATAGTAAGAAAGAAGTAGTTAAGGAACATGTTGATGAGTTCAAGGAAGTATTTGTGAAATCTTGTAATCTAGAGAGTTCACATATAGTATTGGAAGAATGGTACTTTGATGCATCTGATGAAAAGTTGAAGTCACAAATATTTTGTGACTCATCCAACTTGAATTGAGTAGTTCTAGGATAGACAAAGCATTAGTTAGTCAGAACTAATTTTAGAAAGCAAGTTAGATATTGTGCAGTTAAAAGAAGGTAGAAGACATAGAAAGGAAGCTATGGTCAAGTGTGCAAGTCTAGATGTGATCATAGTAAGTGAGAATTGTAAGAACAAGGTTACTGGTAGACAGAGACAATATTTTGAGTTTTTGGTTGATACACATTTAATGTGCAGTGCAATTTGAAATAATTTAAGGATCATGAGAAAGATTTGATGTGCCATTTATTCATGTGAAGTTTCTTCAGTGAATTAAAGAGTGATTTGACAACATATTGAAGTGCAGAGTAAAGTTTGTGAGGCCAAAAGTTGCTAAAGCCCTAAATCATGAATTTGAGGTATTTTATGATGTATTGAATCCATTTTTTATAGTTATAGAGAAATGCCCAATTAGAGAGTGTATGATGTTAGTGACAGACCAAGTTATGAGTTTCATAAACACCCATAGGCACATTTTTGCAAGTTCCAGAAAACGTGTTAAACATAGAAGATATAAGGAGTTATATACATTGTAAGTTTGAGAGCATAGGAGATGATGAAATTCACAAGGACTTAGGAGTCATGTGCAATAATGAATTATCCTTGAAGTCTAAATATGCACACCTTGAAGATTTGAATTTATTGAAGTATATGTTCTACATGGAATTCAATAATCATGAGTGGACCCAAATCATTTTGAGTAGAATACATGATGATATGTTCTACTTGGGTGATGCACAATTATCATTGATAATGAACTAATTCACAAGGTCACATGATTAAGTAATGAAGGTTGTAATATTTTTAATGATAGTGGCATTAGGAAATTGGTTGAGATGAACCTAAAAACAAAATTTGATGGAAGGAATATGAAAGTTGATCCTATTTAGAATAAAGGAGTAAAATTGTTGACTAAGATCTTAGGGTACAAGTTGAACCATGGATCAAGAGTTAACTCTATACCAGCTAGATTTCTTCATGCAATATTTGTGATGGCTATTGAGAGAAGGAAAATTAACTTATATGACATTATTAGATTGCAACTATTGAATACAATTGCAAAGATAAAGAAAATGAAGAGCATAGTGTTTAGATTTGAGTCCTTACTGACTCATTTGTTCTTTTATGTTGCACAAAATTTTCTTTGAATAATCAATTGGGATAGCAGTGAGTGTGCAATGAAGATAGTGACTCAATAATATAGATCAAAAACCTGAGAATGTCAAAGACATTGATATAGACAAAATGATGAAGAACTTTCAGTCTGAGATGAAACTGAGGTATAGGATACCTCCCTCTATGGTGGAAAAATATAAGGATGATTTATGCTTCATGGTGGAGACTGACAACACCCGCATGGAAGCAGTGATACCTAGAGTAAAGTTCATTAAGCCTATGGGCTATGAGATGAGTGCATAATTGATAGAAGGGTATGCAAAAATCATACTCAAATCTGAGTAGGACACATAATGTCCTAGATTGGGAACAAATGATGAAAGGCTAAGGATAGTAGAATCTAAGCTCCATAGATAAGAGAGAAAGAAGAAAGTAGAAAAGGAGATAGATTCCATCCTCAAGGAATTTGGTATTTCAAGACAAGAATTCAATGAGCTAAAGGGATTATATTGGAAATGAAGGCCAGTGGGTAGTTTGAATTGTTGACAACAATACCTATTATAGTGGTAGGACCTTTAGAGGGAGTAAAAGTGGCACAACCATGCATGCAAGCTCATATTACACCATATGCATTAGTTGTGAAAATTCAACTAGTAAGAGCTAGCTATGAACAATTAGGAGGTAGCCATAGGTGGAAGCACCTGCTACATAGAGGAAGTCAGGAAGACTGGTGAAGGTTAAGCAAGAACCTACACCTTAGACAAAGAAAAGGGTTAAATGTGTTAGTAATGGACCTGGAAAGAGAAGAAACATAAAGCAAGTGAGAAATTCTAAAAGCTTAGAAGATGATGTTGAAGATAAACCTATTGAACAAGATGCATAGGAAACTAAGAAAACTACAAGAAAAAAGACATGGAAACTAAAGGTAGAGAATTTAAACATGCATATTATAAATGATGACAATTTTGTTCAGCTAAATAAATTTTATAGCATGTATAGTAGCATGGACAGGAGGCAATTATAAAATGCCACCATAAAAAACATGATTTTGAGAAATAAGAGATTCAAAAGTATTCAAAATAAAATTCTTGAAGACCTATATATTAGGTTCATTAATATTAGAAAGTGAAGAGTAGTAGAATAAGATTTGATTATGAGAATCACATCAATAGATAAGTTATGTGATTTTGGATCAAAAGAAGAATCTAACATAATTTTGAAGGGTATTGAGCCCTTGCTAAGGAACAAAAGAAGAGAAATTATTCTAATGGGAGGCAATTATGAGGAGGTTAGGGAAGAAATTGAGGAGGCTATAGTAAAGTATATGACCTCATTACCTAAAGTGAGTGTTTAGACAAAAGTTGAAAGTCCAATATCTATAGAAGTCCATTCACCTTCCAGAGAAGAGGAAGAAGTAGAGGAGACACAACATGCACTATCACCACCTCACATTGTTATGGTTACTGAATACGTGCAAGTGGATAGTACACACATAACTATGGATGCAAAGGAGAACCCATCTGTAGGGTATGGAGAAAACATTGTTGGCAATATCAACAATATCACTACTTATACTAGTTTTGATGATGAGAAAGAAGAAAAAAGAAGAAGGAAGAACAAGAAAAGAGGGAAAAATAAGAAAAAGAAAAGAAGAGAAAAGAAGAAGAGGAAAGGAAAAGGTAAGAAGAAGAGGAAAATAAGAGAAAAACAAAAGAAGAAAAGAAGAAGAAAGAAGAAGATGTGAAGAAAGAGGCTGAGGAAAAGAAGAAAGCAGAGGAATGGAAGATAAAGACTATTATAACTTTAGTAATAACAATTGCTAGAACATCAACAACATTATCTATCCCATCTAATGATGAAGATAAGAAAGAATTAATGGGCACCCCAAGAAAGTTATTCAAAAAGAATAAAACTGTTAAGTCTTTGGAGAAGAATCTTGTTGAAGTCTTGGAGCACATGCAGAAGATAATTTCCACAACTATAGAAAATCTAGACTTGCAAGAAAAGGAAAAAGAGTTGGTGAAAACTTTTGATGATGATTTCACAACTTTAGCTGAAGTAGTAGTAGCACAAGCGTAGGAAAATCATGATGCAACCATATTCAACACAATGTGCACCAATGTGCACAATGATGAGAATGCACTTAATGGAAACATCAATGAACTAAGAAAGTGTATTTCTAAAGGTAAGAAGTTTTATGGATAATGTGCAATGTCTTACACTTACTTATGAGATTTTGATGCAAAGATCAAAGGCCATATGAGTGAGTTTTAGGCACTCACTACAAGATTGCAACAACCATAGATCAGAATTGAAGATTTTGAGAATGAGATTGAGAAGATCCACAATTCTATGAAAGACACTAAATTTGACAAAGAGAAGATCATAAGGAGATTCTGTGTTCTTAGAGAATATCTGGCACCAAATGTTGTAATTTTGTAGAGGCAGGTTGAGAAATGTCTTACAAAAAAGAATTCCTATGTCAAATTTTCCTATATTGACCTAAGCATAGTTGGAGTGGAATCTTATGCACTTTATACACTCATTAGCATATCAAATATAACCAAACGAAATTGGAAGAAGAACTTTGGTAGACTAAAGATTTATTTTGTAGATTTCATAACCAGAATGATGAGCTGGTCAACAACATGCAATGAGTTTTTGAGATACAAGTTTTTGCACCTTTGCCATTGATGTAAAAGGGGGAGTATTATGTGGAGGAAAATCTGTATAGATTTAAATGTATATTTAAGGGGGAAATTATGTATGTATCAATGTAAAGGAGTGATCAGGAATGTAATGATGATCCTTCAAAATATGAATACAATTGTTATGTTTTGAAGGCAATTTTTGTGTAGTTATTTTTATTTGTTTTTTTTTTATGTATGACATCTTTTTGGGACTTAGAATATTTTCCCAAATGTTGCCATCAATACCAAAGGGGGATATTTTTGGTAATATGGTCAGCTAGATGTCTTGATGGTTGTCATTTATGGCAATATATATTTAGCATTTCATTTGTGCATTTAAAGATAGAAAATTGTCTAAGTGTTAAACAATTTGCAACAACATAGAGTATCATATCTTAAGTGTATGGATGACTTGTTAAGAGTTAGCTTATGCATAGTTGAGGGAAGCTTCATGATAGTGTCATGATGATGTTTTCCAATGCACATGTGTACAAATAGTATGACACAAGTTATAGTAAGATTAAAAGTGCAGGTATGTAACAATGCAGAATAGAGCATAGTAGTAAATAGAGTTGTACAACTTTAGGAATAATTTTGGTTACAAAATAATTACTAAATCATGTTGAGCCAACTATGGGGATATTATTCTAAAAATTATTTTATATTATGTCAAGCATGTGTGGTCATAAAGGTTGATAGTGCAGAGTTTTGTGATTATGCAAGGTATAAGAAAATATTTTATCTTGTGTAGATAATGTGGACATTACATGATTAGATGTGAGATGTGAACTATTATGAGAACTATCTACGAGCCTTATGTGATGCAAAATCTGATGTAAGAATAGAGCAATTGTGAGTTACAACAACAAAGCAAGTATTGTATATATACCTATCTTGTGAAGGAATTGAATTGTATAATTGCATATTAGGGCAGTGGGTTCTTCTTGCATAAATTATAATTGTTGTAGCAACTCCTAATGGGGTTGTAGCAACTCCTAATAGGGTTGAGGCTTCTAACATGGCCTAGTCCTCTAACAAGGTCTTGAGATACTATATGTACTTCATAGACTCTTAATAGGGTCAATATCCTTAATAGGATACTATTGTTTAATGAATCATCTAGTGGGTATTGTTGGGACTAAAAATTGCAAGGTCAATTTTGAGTACCATTGAGAAAATTGAGCCCTATAAACAATTTTTGATGCACATGTACCTGGCTGTCAGTTTGAGGCCTAAGAGGTGTTCAATGCTTCTAGCACCTTCCATCCAGCCTGTCTAAGTGTTCCATGACGTTGAATCATCATTTCGAGCCATTTCGTGAAGCCTTGTTTTAAGCTAGTTTCATTTTTGCATTCACCTAAGTGTCAAACAACGACAGGAGGCCATGTTTGCATCTGAATATCTCACACCCAGAAATGTTTCATGACTCACCACTTTGGGAATGTCTAGTTTCCATACCAGAGAAGCTATGTTTCAATTTTTGAGTCATTGCAAATCCATTTGACTAGGTTTTGAATCCCTCAAAGTTGGCCTTTTAATGTTGTCATGCTGATGCAATTAATTTTGAATTCTGGGAAGCCCTGTTTGATGTGTTATAACTTTTGACCAGTTGACCAAAATGTTGAAATTCCTATTGCATTGCATTATAGACATTAGAGACTTGTTATGTTTTAGGTTTCAGCTCATGATGAATCTATTTGATCAATTTTTGAATGCAATTCCAAATGGAATTTCTATCTTTTTACTAGTGTTAGTATTTACAGATTGATTGGTACCCATGTTTGTGATGTCATAACTTGAGATCTGTGATTGGTAAGGTCAAATGGATTGTACCCATGTATTGTCCTCTAAAATTACTTTAAGTATGTCCAGTTTCAAATCATGACAAATCCATATGCACACTTTTCTAGGTCAATTTCATTTGCCAAAATCGTTATCTTGTAATTGTTTCCAGTCAGCAAATCCAAGTAGCCTACTTTGACTGATCACCATTTGTGTCTAGTTATTCATCATGAGCCCAAATCATAGATTCATAATTTCCTCATGATAGAGAACCAGTTTCCAAGTTTGTGTTTCCCCAAGTGTCAGTTTGCCTAGTTTTCCAAGCCAATTCTGAACCTAATTTATTATTTTCTGACATGGTTTCTTGTAGGTGAATCTAAGAAGGCAACTTTGACAATCAATATCTTTTGACTAGGAATTTGTCATGAGACAAAATTCGACAGGGTGCAAGAGTGAAAAATAAAGAGTCATTATGCAAGTTTTTAGAGCTTGATCAAGTGTCTGGATCAATTTTTAAGGCCAATCAAGAGACCTCTTGGTGCAAAAGTGATAAGTTGCAGAAAGAGGTGAAATAAGTTTTAAAATTTTAATAAGTGATGCAAATTGATTGATCCTCCATCAAATCAGTGTCGGATGTTCTAAGGGATCCACTTGACATTTTAGTTGCCAAGAAATGAATTTTTTTAGCCAGACCCACTAGGGGCCCGACTAATTACATCAAGTTGATAGGCTTGAGGTATTTTTCTTATCTCTATGGATCAAATGCATGCAAAATATGAGAAGCATCTTGAGTTCAATCACCATCGAGTAAATATGACCCCGCCAACAATACGAAGAGGTAGACATCAAATGGAGAGGTTTTAAGTTTATGGAAGAGGAACAAACAATAGAGATTAAAGGTCACAGGCATGTTAGTTAAAGAGTATCCATGTCAAGCTACAGACCAAGGTGCCAAGGCAAGGAGGTGGCAATTAAATAAAGCCATATCGCAATGTTCACTTGTTAAAAGGTGGCTGGAGATATAATTCTTTTGATGGCTTTGGTTTCCAGGGAAGGTCTGTTTCCTGAAGATGGTGATTGGAGCAACACAGTTAGTAGTGTGTGTCATCTAATTCTTGATCTGAGTAGCTGGTCACAACTTGAGTTAAAAGCATCATCTTTTATTACTTTGGTCAACTTTCTTCAGAAGATTGTGGATAGATCTCTCTATGAAATATCCAAGAAAGTATAGATGAGTTAGCTTTGACAAATATTAGTTTGGGTCCATATCATCCACCTCATTTGCATGGTAGATCACAAGCCACTATCAAAGAGGACTCTCACGCAATAAGGATCAGTAGTAGACATTAACAAAAAAACCATGCATTGAGGTTATGGGTCTTTTCAAAGTAATAATGTAGAGTGATGAAATTGATGACTCAATCAGGATCTAAGTCTCAACCTTTGGACTTAGTTCAAAAGCCTGCTGTGCTAGATGGAACAACAGAAGACCATTTAGATTCTCTAAGAAATTGGAAATGACTTCTCATGGTTCATTTTCTGGAGCAGGAAAGAAAGTTGATTCCAAAATCATTCTTCTTAGTATTCCTAAAACAAAGCAATGCATGAACAATATAAAGGGATCCTCAGCACTAAAATAGGGAACTGGCATAATAAAATCCACTGCATGATGAAGACATAGAAAGCAGATGTCATTAGGGGAAGATCATGCTCAACTACGATCAAATTTGATTAAGGAAGCCCGTAGCAAAGTACATAAAAATCAAGGCAATTTCAACACAAGAAATCGTGAGAGAAGAATCACAGAGAAGCCTATGGCCAATGATAGAGCACTCACAACCAGTCAATGAAGCTCTAGGTAATTAAAACACCTCACGCAGTTAGTATAAAAAAAGCTGCAAACTAGCAAGAGGGGACATCAACCAAAAATGTAGATTTTGAAAGAATCAAAGAGAAGACACCAATAAAAATCCATAGCTGACCAATAAGGGAGCATCCAACAATATGATCAAGGGGAGTCAATGCATATGGAGCACCTAGCAACATTAACAGAGATCACACATTTTAAAGAATAGTCAATGGCATATCAAGGACATCCACAGTGCAGCATTAAAAGGATGAATGTACACATCAATAAGAAGAAGCCCATCACAATCAAAAAGCTCCAAATGTAATGAAGCTACCAGGTTATGTTTAAGAGGTAGTAGCTTAAAGAAATTCTAAAGCTTTTGTCCCACATTCTCTATGTGAGGGCTTTTATTAGTCTTTAAATACAATTATACACATATCATTAGTTGTCTCAAAGAAAGGTGCCTTTTGGAAAGGTAGTGCTCTGTGGTGGGTCCTTGTAGCTGTGGATGCCATCAGTTGACGGGAGTAAAAGCATAATTTTAAATGACCTGGCAAGTAAACTGATGTGGCGGGTAAAAGGAAAATGCACTATATATCGCCATGTGTCAAGATGAATAGTGGGTGCAAGCCTGCAATTTCAAGTTGCTTGTAGGATAAAGATTGTAAGAAAGTAGGCTGCCGCCATGTGGTAGTAGGTCCTGCATGCACGATGAGGTGGCAATCCAAAATAGGTCCAAATTAGAAGCACTTAGATCGTGCCACATGGTAGATCGAGTGGTTGGTGCAATTCTACAAAATAAAGATGCAGGGTGGTTAATTATTGTGACCATGCAAAAATTTGACATGTGGCAATGTGGGACCTAGGCATGGTGATGTGGTGACTAGGACTAGTTACAGACAGAGGCATAGGATGCTGCCACATGGAAGATCTGAGAAACAGCACATTTTTGCAAAATGAAGATGCAAGATGTTTCAATAATGCAGGTAAGTGGGTTGTTGACATGTGTCAACAGGCCCAAATCAGATGGTGATGTGGCAATGATGTGCTAGCTAACTAGACAGGGGTCAACTAATCACAAAGCGCCATGTGGCCCTTGGTCAACCTAAGTTTGACCTTGAATTTCATGGATTGGGAAATTTGAGGAGTATAAAAAAAATTTTAATTGTTCCTTCAAAGTAGGTATGCACATTCAAAATTCTTTAAAACAGTCCAGGGCATTAAATCTAAAGTTAAGACTTTAGAAATTTTTAAATTTTTTAAAATTTAAAATTGTAGACCTTGAGTTTTTCTAGTAGAGGGATTGTTTTTCAAACTGGTATTCTGGGGGTTTTTAGATGGCTAAATATGCACTCCAATATACCATTGAAATTAGAAAAAGACAAACTATCCATTTCTAAAGTCAGTTTGTGCACAGGTGCTCACCGATTTGAGCTATAAGCCAAATTGTAAAATCTAGGGCATTCTCAGCAGAATAGGCAAAACTCATCATTGATCAACAAAATTGGTTAAAGGACAGATATTAAGGCTTGGTGAGATGTAAAAGTGAAGAAAATCAATTCTGTGATGTTTTCTTGGCTCCTAAAGGTCATATAATTGATTTTTCACTTTTTACTTTGAGTTCAAATGCGACATCAAAAATTAGTTATATTTTTTGACAAATATTTGATATTCTTTATGCTTCTAAGAGCCAGAATCATGGGGATTTGATTTTCAGTTACAAAGAGAAAGTAGAGAGAGGCTTTTGATCTTCTTAGGAAGGAATTCAGAGAGGACACTTGTTAGTTGCAGATTCAATCCGAGAATTGCCCTCTTGATATTTATTTCTTTCTTCTTCTCTTTTGGTGGGTTGGAAAATTTGGCAAGTTTCTCTGGTATGAAGATAGTTAGTAGGACTAGACCTAGAATTGATGTATTCTGAATGGAAGACCTGGGATGTGCTAGTTCCAGACCATGAAGCCTTGCTTTGGCTGTGATACCCCCTTCCCATCCCATCAGTTTCTCATTCTGACCATTTTCTCTCTTGTATGATAGCATATGTTATTGTACAGTCTGGTTTATTAGGTGATTTGTGAGTCATTTCATGTATTTTAATGTGTTATATCAAGGAAATTAATACAGTGAGTAGTAGGTGTTTAGTTTTAGTCCAAATCTTGTCTCCTTTCTCAGTTGGGTTGTGATGTTTTATGGTCTTTGAAAAAAGAGCCTAGATCATAAGTGTAGTCCCTTAAGGCTATATGTTGCTTCATTTTTGCTTGTAATTCAAGGAATTATGTAAATGCTTCAGAGATTTAACAGGGTTGCAATTTTATTGAGGGGGATATCAGGTAAGAATGAGATTTAGATCGAACATTGATGTCTATTTACAAGGTGAATGGATAGATCATATATCTGAATATATAAATAAGTATCAAATATCCAAAATACATGAGGGAGATTCATGAATTTTCCCAATGGATTAGGTACTAATCAGCTATAGGGTCATTAAGTTGTTGTCTATACATGGTTTTCATCCACTTTCCCCACCCACATAAAATCAAAATCAAATTCAAATTCAAATCATCTTTACATTTTATGTTGAAGAGCTAGAACAATTTAACCCTCACTCAGCTTGTGCATTCTGTAGATTTGTAATTTGCTACTACATTTCTTTGTTACCACATAAGTCTTTAGGAGAAATAAGGGTAAAATCTGCTTAATAGATTTAGGGATATGTTTTTGCACTAGTACGGTATCATTTGAATCTAAGGTCTACCCACTTAGGTTTACCAGAAATGGCATGTTGAAAATGGGAGTTAGCTGCCCCTACATATGTCAGTTTCTCAATGGGATAATTGAAAACCTTCCAGCATTTTCAAACACCAACAGGTATCATCCCCACTGGGATTTTTCCTTGGCAAGAGTTTCCCTAGTTAACAAATAATGGTGTTACGAGTTCTCTATGTGCATGGTTATATTTACTATTCAACATTGTTGGTTTACTTTCATATGTAAGTTATAAATTAATTAAAAATATTCAGTTATGGGCAAAAGTTTGTAGAGTACTATTTCACCCCCCCTCTTGGTATTATCTATTTCTAACACTTCTTTAATTCCTTCACAAGATTTGATTCTTGCAAAAAATTTTGATATTTTTCTAATATAGCTTCTTACAGATTCATCTTCCATCATTTAACTTCTTGAAATAGACATATCCAATTTTTTAATCTAACCATTTTAGCATGTTTATCACCTTCAAAAGTAGATTCCAAATCTTTCCAAGTCTCACTAGATAACCCTAAATAATTTACCTAATTGTACTCATTTTTTGGGAGAGCTAAAAAAAGTGCTTCTCTAGGAAGCATGTTACACATGAACAAATCTCTTTCATCTTTAGTACACTCTTCAAGTTTTCTTTCTTTGACTATGACCTTTCCATTCTTTGTTATCAGTCAATATCCTGGAGCCATTCATAATAGATGCATCTTCATCTACTCTTTCCAACTATCATATTTCACTCCATAAAAATTAGGACTTTCTTTTCTAAAATGACCCATCATTGATCTCCTTAAGTTGTTAATTTTTTCCTTCAAGGATCTAATGCTCTGATGCCTATTGATAGAAAGTAAGTCCGCCAAGATAACTAAGAGGGGTGGTGAATTAGTTATCAGATCAATAAATTTTTTATTAATCTTATTAAACCTCAAACATGTGATCAATATAAACAACATCTATAAGAAGGTACATATATATAATAACACCAAATATGTTAACTAGGGAAACCGTTGATAAGAGGAAAAACCTTGGTGGGGATGGTACCCACCAAATGATGTACTAATATATAAATTCCTTGTAAGAGGATGGACTCTTTTAGGAGCCAATTAAATAAATTCATTACATATTAGCCCCTATTGGGAGACTTTGAATTTGTGTGATGATATTCCAACCCTATTAGGAGTTGTAGAAGGTAAAAAGACCCATTGTCCAAACATATTTAGGGGAAATACCACCAAATTCATTGTTCAACTAGCCTATGTATTATTCCTTTCAAAATAATAGAAAATACAATTAATCTTGGCAACTCAAATTATTTCACTATCCTCTTATTATGCCTCTTCTACACCAAACAATTCATAAATCTCAATACTAGATCTACAAACACATCACAATAATCTATTTAATTTCTTACTCACATTTATTGATCTTCTTTATCTATCTCATACACTTGATTTTATTACACTTTACAAAAAAGGAAATAGTCCTTCATTTATACAAAGTCCTCTAAATAATTCATTGAGTCATCCTTGAGCCTTTCTCAATTACAATTATAATAGGACCTCATTAAGATAACATGCTACATTAAATATTTTCATAATTACATAATAAAATCAGCTTACAATCTTTAAAAATTCTCACACATACGACCTCATACTTCACGCACTCACTGATATTATCATCAAGATATATTTTGTCTCTATCTAACTTTTCTCATACAGATTTTATCCTTGTTCAAAGATATAATCCAATCACTAGAAATGACTTCTTAGGAACTCTATCTATAACTGTCTTCTATAAATCTCAAATAACTACTACCAGTCTTTGACTTTTTGTATGCACTCTCAGCCATGTCATCAAGACACTCTATAGAATATGTCTCCAACTACTCTTAACCTAATCTTCAATCTTCAATACATAATGTCTTTATCTCTATTGGTTTGCTAATTTTCATATAATGTTTACATCAATGACAGACATAGTCATTAATGCAACACATGGTCATGCTATCAATCTCTCCAATGCTCCAACATTGCTAGGAAACTTACCCATAGGAATATCACCAACATTCATGCTAACATGGGGATGTTGTGTATGTGAAAGGTGTATATGTGGAATGTGGCCTCAGACTTCACACACACACTTCAACGTGGTCCTTACCTATAGATTCATACTAGAATGAACATGGGATAGTTCATCCAAGAGTTCCAATGGTGTGACTCGTTGTCTTCTATTTAGAAGGATTTTTCCTAGTTATATTCTTAGAATCAAGATGCAAGAAACTAGATCTTTCTAGAACGAAGAGTTTTAGAGTGCAATTAAATCTAAATGATGTGCAATCAATTCTATATGGAAGATGCAAGTAATCTAATAACATATTAAAAAAATTAAACTATATGTATTCATATTAAAACTATATGATATTAAATCTAGGCAACAAAAAGGTATGATGATAGTAAGAAAATCAGTGCACAATTCAGTAGAGATTTGATACAAATTCAATTCAACCTCTATAATGAGGGATTGAGAGCCCTCTAAATAGAATTCTTGGAATCCATCAACGGTTGAGATTAACTCAAATCAAGGGTCAAGATTAGACAAAAGATTCAGTTAAGATGGAAACTTCCTCGTGTAGGTGAAGTTAACCATTGTAGATCTGAATGTGATAAGTAGTTAACTAAACTTGTCATAATTGTGAGAGCAAGTTAACTAGATTGATTCTAATTTTGAGAAGTAGTTCACTTAGAGTTTCCATTTTAGAATTGAAAAGGGGATTTTGAAGATATTATTTAATTTAATAAGTGAGAAACGACCTCATAAATGCCTTTTTCTATTTAATTGAATAATCTAATTCAATCAATTAAAGTGGGCACAGTTATTAAATTAAATATTTTAATTCCCTAGTAAATTAGCCTTATAATATAATATAATTTAATTAAAGTATAAACACTTCAAATTAAATCAAATATTAATCAAATAGTTTTAATGCGACTAATATGAGTCAATACTTTAGGAATTAAATAGATAATCTGATTAATGCAGATTTAGGGTTATCTATGTTTGACACTTAGGTCAAGTAGCGAGTAGCAGAATAAGAATTTCCTAGTGACGTAGGACTTTAGGATTAATCAGAATATAATAGAATTGGTAATCATGACAATGAGCCAATTTTGGGATATTACATTTTTCCCCTCTTTGAATGAATGTGTGAGCAACACATTTAATTCAAAGAAAATTAGAAAGTGTGATGCGCAGATCAAAAAATAAGATTGGTTCCAAAGTTAATGTTATAGAGACCAATTGATAAGCTTTTAAGGACCATCTCCAAAATGGAGCTTAATCCTAAGGAATCCAAGGAGAGAACCTAGATACCTAAATTGATAAGCATTTTAAAGGTTTTCTCTAGAATGAAGTTTAACCTTTAAGGATATAGACATAACATCTGGATACCCAAGATTTGATAATCATTTAAAAGACTATCTCCAGAATGAAGCTTAATATTTAAGGATCCAAATAAAACATCTAGATACCTAAAATTGATAGCATTTAAAAGACTGTATCTAGGATGGAGCTTAACCTTTAAGGATCCAAATAGAACACATAGATACTTGAGATTTGATAAGCATTTGAAAGACTATCTCTAGAATGGAGTTTAATCTTTAAGGATCCAGATAGAACACGTAGATACTTGAATCGATGAAAGATAGAAAGATCAAATTATGAGTCATAGAATCATCCTTAGAATGAGGCTTGATCCTCAAGAGTCAAGGTTTAGATTGTCCCGATACCTGCCCATCGAACTTTGATAATAACTACTATAAAGTGTGATCAACTAATGACAAGATGAAATAGATGACAAAGATTTCAAATAGAGGGAGACAAGATGCCCTGAATGGTGAGGGCATATGATGGGAACATGATGCCCTGAGAAATGAAGATTCATATTGATTTAGAATTCAAGTTTAGTGATGTAATCACCCTACCTCCTTGGGAGTGAAATTGAAAGATGACACACCATAAATATGATGTAAGGAGTATGTTGAGAGATATAGAGAACATACGAGATGTAGTAGAGTGTAGAAGAGATCAAAAAAATTAGAAGAAAATTTAGAGTCAATTCAGCATGATTTCAAGGTCCAGAAGACCAAGTTTGACCAAAAGTTGACCAAAATTGAGCGTAGTTGACTTGCATTGTAATAAATTTTGAAAACATGAAGAATTTTGAGTTGAAAAGGTTCCAAGAATGATAAAGTATCAAATAAATTTGGACCGCACAAGCATTCGATCGAGTCAATCCCAAAATTTTAAAACATGTTTTTAAGCTACTTAAGTGTGTCAAATTTCAAATTCAATCCCGAAAATGGAATCAAAACGATCAAATTAGCCAAGGGTGATTTTCACGTAAATCGAAGCACTTTGGAAAAATAGGTCAAACCCTATATAAAGGCCCAAGGGGTCATTTTAAAATCATTTGTGCCTTTTATCTTTAGTGAATAGGAGCTTAGAGAGGAAGATGGCAGTCAATGTGAGATTTCATCATTTCAAGCGCTCCTGACGACACAACTTGTTAGATTGTGGTGACTGATCAAGAAAGTATTGTACATACTTCATAAATAGTGGGGTTCGGGGCATCGCCCCGAAAAAAAAAAATTTTGGAAGTAGCCGACATGGTAGCCAACATATTATGGCCGACATATGGCCGACATGTTATAACCCTAAAGCGGTTTAATACTTGTATAAAAAGGGCTTAGGGTTGGGTATTTTTTATATGTGGTGATACGAAATTGGTTCTTGCGGCGGTATTGAGCTGTAAGGGATTACGGATTGTAATCAGGTTGTAATCACTGGATTGTAATAAGATCGGACTTGCTGTTTGGTGGACGTAGCCCAGGGATTGGGTGAACCACGTTAAATCTTGGTGCCTTGTGTTCATTTCTGTGTGTTCTATTATTTTTTGTTATTGGTTATATTTGCATGTAGTTTTTATTTCTGTCTGTGGTTTATCCTAACAAGTGGTATCAGAGCCTAGTTGTTTCTCAGTTATCCTCTGCAAGAAAGTCTCACGGTTAAGTGGGAGTCTCACGGTTGAGTGGGAGCAATGGCAGATGATGGTAAGCTAAGGGTTGATAGGTTTAATGGGAAGAACTTCCAGTTATGGAAGATGCAAATGGAAGACTATTTATATTAGAAGGATTTATGGAAGTCGTTGGAAGGAAAAGCCAAGAATCAGGGAACTATGTCAGAGGCTGAATGGGATCTTTTGGATAGAAAGGCACTCGGAAGCATTAGGTTATGCTTGGCACCATCGGTGGCATTTAATATTACAAAAGCAAAGACGACAGAAGATTTGATGAAAACCCTAGTGACACTGTATGAAAAGCCCTCCGCTTCAAATAAGGTATTTCTCATGAAGCGTTTATTTAATATGAAAATGGCAGAAGGTGGATCTGTTGCAGATCATTTAAATGAGTTTAATACTATTACTAGTCAATTATCTTCTGTGGGTATCAATTTTGATGAAGAAATTAGGGCTCTCTTGATTTTGTGTTCTTTGCCTGAAAGCTGGAATGGCTTGGTAATGGCGGTGAGTAATTCTATTCCTGGATCAAGTACCCTAAAATATGATGATGTGATCAGTGTTATTTTAAGTGAGGAAACTCGTAGAAAATCCTCAGATGGATCTACATCAGGAAGTGCTTTAAATGCACAAAGCAGGGGCAGAACGACTGAAAGAGGAAGTAACTCTAGAAATCGTGGGAAATCAAGAGGAAAGTCAAAGGGGAGGAGGTCTCAATCGAGAGGACCAAATGATTGCTGGTACTGTGGGAAACCAGGGCACAAAAAGAAAGATTGTTGGACTCGAAAGAAAAATGAAGGAGATAAATCAGATGGAGACAAGGAGGCAAATGTGGTAAGTAACAAATCTGAAGAGGATGCTTTGCTTCTATTTTTAGAAAGTGTTGATGATTCATGGGTTTTAGATTCTGGTGCTTCTTTTCATGCTACACCTCACAGAGGTTATTTCATTGATTATGTCCAAGGGGATTTTGGGCTTGTTTATTTGGGGGATAATGAACCCTGTCAGATTGTTGGAAAGGGAAAAATTAAGATTAAGTTGCAGAATGGGAATCATTGGCTACTACATGAGGTAAGACATGTTCCAAAGCTGAGTAGGAATTTAATTTCAACAGGGCAACTCGGTGATGAGGGTTGTGTAATTACTTTTAATGATAAAAATTGGAAGGTTTCAAAAGGTTCTCTTGTAGTAGCAAAAGCTGTGAAAGTAGGCACCTTATATCTTTGTACAGGTCATATTGTTCCTTCTACTTTGATTGTTTCAGAGAAAAATGAATATTCAGGAACAATTACTGCAGTTGAGCAGGGAGAACAAATAGCTGCTATAGATTCTGATACAGCGCTGTGGCACAATAGACTTGGGCACATGAGTGAGAAAGGTATGAAATTACTTCATTCAAGGAAAGTTTTACCAGGTCTAAAATGTGTGAATATGGATTTCTATGAAAGTTGTGTGTATGGAAAACAAAAGAGAGTGAGTTTTGTAAAGACAGGGAAGGAAAACAAAAAGGAGAAATTAGAGCTTGTGCATACAGATGTATGGGGACCGACTCAGGTATCTTCCCTTGGTGGCTCTCATTATTATGTTACATTTATTGATGATGCAACTAGAAAAGTATGGGTTTATTTCCTTAGATAGAAATCTGATGTATTTCAAACTTTTAAGAAATGGAAATGCTTGGTTGAAAATGAGACTGGTAAGAAATTAAAATGTCTCAGATCTGATAATGGTGGTGAGTATTGCAGTCATGAATTTGAAGATTATTGCTCCACTAATGGTATTCGTAGACAAAAAAATGTTCCAAGGACTCCACAGGAAAATGGAGTGGCTGAACGCATGAACAGGACTATAATGGAGCGCGCAAGGAGCATGAGGTTGCATGCTGGGTTGCCCTTATACATGTGGGCGGAGGCTATCAATACTGCAGTATATTTGATTAATAGAGGTCCCTCTACTCCTTTGGGCTGTGGTATTCCAGAGGAAGCATGGACTGGTAAGAAGGTGAGTTATTCTTTTCTCAAGACCTTCGGTTGTGAAGCTTTTGCTCATATAGACTCTGAAAATAGAACCAAGCTAGAAGCGAAATCAAAGAAATGTGTCTTTGTTGGATATGGCATTAATGAATTTGGCTATAGGCTTTGGGATTTTGAAAATCATAAAATTATAAGAAGTTGGGATGTCATATTCAATGAAAAAGTGTTGTACAAAGATCTGTTGCAGCAACATGAGAAGAAAGAAGATGATTATGTAGTGCTGGATGATACTCCAAAAGCTGATGTTCCAGCCATTCCTCATGATGTGCAACAACTGCAACAAAAAATACCACACACACCAGTGAATGTTAGATGGTCAACAAGGCCAATTAGACCTCCACAAAGGTTTTCTCCCTCTTTGTATTCTATTTTACTTACAGATGCTGGTGAACCTGAAAGTTATGATGAAGCTGTGCAGGTGGATACTAAGATTCAGTGGGAGTCTGCAATGAAAGATGAAATGGACTCTTTGCTGAAAAATAAGACATGGGATTTGTGCAAGTTGCCTGCAGGTAAAAAGGCTTTATAGAATAAATGGGTTTATAGGTTGAAAGAAGAGGAAGGAGGTAAGAAAAGATTTAAGGCCAGGTTAGTTGTAAAAGGATTTGCACAGAAAAAGGGAATTGATTTTGATGAGATATTTTCTCCTGTTGTTAAAATGACTTCTATTCGTACTGTTTTAAGTCTTGTGGCTACTGAAGATTTGCATTTAGAGCAGATGGATGTTAAAACAACCTTTCTTCATGGTGATTTGGATGAAGAAATATATATGGCTCAGCCACAGGGTTTTGAGGTCAAAGGTAAGGAGAACTTAGTGTGCAAATTGAAGAAAAGTTTATATGGCCTGAAGCAAGCACCTCGACAATGGTATCTGAAATTTGACAGTTTTATGCATGAGCATGGATATAATAGGTGTCATTCAGATTACTATGTTTATTTTAAGAGGTTGGATGATGATAGCTACATTATTTTATGTCTATATGTTGATGATATGCTTATAGCTGGGTCTAACATGCATCATATTAAGGGGCTAAAATGCCAGTTAGCACATGCATTTTCTATGAAGGATTTGGGGGCAGTAAAACAAATCCTTGGTATGAAGATTTGTAGAGATAGGAAGAACAGAACATTGACACTATCTCAAGCTGATTATGTTGAGAAGGTGTTGCAACATTTCTCTATGGAGAATGCTAAAGCTGTCAGCACACCTTTACCTAGTCATTTGAAATTGACTAAGGAGATGTGTCCCAAGACACAGGAAGAGGAGGATAAGATGTCCAAGGTACCCTATGCTTCAGCTGTAGGAAGTTTGATGTATGCTATGGTATGCACTAGGCCAGATATTGCACATGCAGTGGGAGTCGTTAGTAGGTATATGAGTCATCCAGGTTTTGAGCATTGGAATGTTGTCAAGTGGATTCTCAGATATTTGAGAGGAACATCCAATAAGTGTTTACACTTTGGGGGCTCTACTACTAATTTACAGGGCTATGTTGACTCAGATTTGGCTGGGGATATTGATACCAGGCGGAGTACTACAGGTTATGTCTTTACTGTTGGTGGAGCAGCCGTGAGCTGGGTTTCTAGGCTACAGAAGATTAATGCTCTCTCCACTACAGAGGCATAGTTTGTTGCTGCTACAGAGGCAGCCAAAGAGATGATATGGCTTTAGTTCTTCTTGGAAGAATTGGGACAGCCTCAGAAGGATAATTATTTGTTCACAGATAGTCAGAGTGCCATTCATCTTGCTAAGAATTCAGCTCTGCATTCTAAGACCAAACACATACAGTTGCGGTACCATTTCATTCAGTCAGTTTTGGAGGATGGACAGTTAAAGCTGGAGAAGATACATACCAATGAAAATCTAGTAGATATGTTGACAAAGGTTGTCACAAGGGAGAAGCTAAACTCCTCTTCAACTTCAGTTGGTCTTTTAGACTAAATGTGAATAAAAGAACAGCAGAGTCCAGGGTGGTTTGATCCAGTGGGAGCCCCATGCGGTAGTTGTATTGCTACAGGATTAGTCTCCAAGTGGGAGATTGTTGTTTAGTGTGGAGCCTGATTAGTCCCCAAGTGGGAGATTGTTAGATTGTGGTGACTGATCAGGAAAGTACTGTACATACTTCATAAATAGAAAAAAAAAATTGGAAGTAGTCGACATGGTAGCCAACATATTATGGCCGACATATGGCCGACATGTTATAACCCTAAAGCGGTTTAATACTTGTATAAAAAGGGCTTAGGGTTGGGTATTTTTTATATGTGGTGATACAAAATTGGTTCTTGCAGCGGTATTGAGCTGTAAGGGATTACGGATTGTAATCAGGTTGTAATCACTGGATTGTAATAAGATCGGACTTGTTGTTTGGTGGACGTAGCCCAGGGATTGGGTGAACCATGTTAAATCTTGGTTCCTTGTATTCATTTCTATGTGTTCTATTATTTTTTGTTATTGGTTATATTTGCATGTAGTTTTTATTTCTGTCTGTGGTTTATCCTAACACAACTAGCTAGTGGACTATGGACCATTGGTGAGTGGTTGATAACCTTACTTCGTACTTTTGTTTTCACACTTTTTTAGGGCATTTTAGTGCCTTTTTAGCATGTTTTAGGAGGTCATCAATCAATTTTCATGCGAGATTACCCTTTCTCACGCATAGCCAATCTTTCTTTGTGTGTGCTAGTAGGGATTCTCACACAGGAGATACCCACTTCTCTCACGAGATGTGCAGGAATTTAGGCAGTTGTTGCTTATGTTGTCATCACTTCTTATGTGAGATTCTAATTTCTCACATGAAGAAATGAATTTTAGCATGAGGAAATACATATTCACATGAAAATATGGCACAACATGTGAATTAAAACTTGTATTTTTGATGTTCTAGCTTCAAATTTTCATTCATTTTATCATCATTTTGACTTTTCTAAGTGAGTACTAACTGTTTGCACATTGGATTTGTTCATGTGTGCAGGAGATCTTCGGTGATGTCACATTTAGATCGCATTATCCACCATATGGAGCTCTGTTGCAGAGCCTTGATGCTACAAACATGGCCCATATTAAGAGATCGGGTCTCACTTCTCTATGCCAAATCTTAGCAGTGCTGGTGAATCATGGCTTGCTGACTACCTTGGTTGAGCATTTCCATTCAAAAATGAACACATTTCTCTTTTCATAGGGGGAGATGATGATCACTCCTGAGGACATATATAGGATACTATGGATCCCCTTCCATGGGCTGAGAGTGGTCTATGACTTGATTCCCTGAGCAAGGATAGAGGCATTGTAGGCTATTTTTAGAGAGAGCTAGTGATAGGGTGAGCCATCACCTGGGATGAGCTCATCCATACATACAACTAGACATATAGGTTGGCTTTTATTTTTGCTATATTCATCATTTTATTCTTGGTACCAGATAGAGGATAGCATGGACTAGAGTGCAGATGGGGGATCATGTTGTAGCATATGCTTGATTCTCCTGAGCAATTCAGATGAGGCCAGTGCATGTTGGCACGCATGTTCTACGAGATGCATGAGATTGTGTATCATGAGCAGAAGAGCATGGCTACTAGAGTTTATGTTTTATAGATTTTGGCATGGGAGCATCTACCCATGACAAGACCCAATTTTGAAGATGCCCGCGAGCCTATGGAGCCATTCATATGTAGATATAGGGGGAAAATTACCCAGGTAGGCCTGGGTAAGATGAATCATTGGAGGACCTATCTCGATGACTTGGTCTCTATTGTATGGCAATCCTGGCGAGAGACAAAGGATTGGGACGATGCTCTGAGAGAGCTAGGTTGGATATTCTGCTCACAGCCACTGATGGGCAAGACCATACAGATTACACAGGTGTGGAGGTAGTATGGGCGGCCACAAGATGTCTCCTAGGAGTATTGTGCCTATGCAAGGGTAGCTTGGGACTTGATGTGAGGATGGCTAGTGAGATTATATGCTGGGCAATCTATGATTGATGTACGCAACCTAGTTGTGGCATAGTGGGATTACCTTCCAAAGGTATCAAATGTAGGGTTGATGCCAGCACATTAGGCCTATCTTATTAGTCACCCCTTCCCACACTTCACAGATCCCTTGGGGATAGCAGCATAGGCTCCCCAACAGGTGCCACAGTAGTAGGCACAACAATAGTAGCCACCACAATAACAATAGCCATAAGGTCCACCACAAGGTCCACCACCACAGGTGAGATAGAGGGTCAGATAGGTACATATCCCCCATGTTAGATGGGGTTAGATCTAGGTGTAGGAGGCTGTGACAGAGAGCAGGGTTGATGCTAGAGGCTGAGGGTAGAGGAGCAGGCACCTAAAATGCTCGACGAGGAGATGCAGGAGCAACCTACTACAAGACCTCAAGATGCATTGTAGTAGTATAGAGAGTGGATCTACCAGGCCTCCCGATAGTTGGGCAATTTGCAGATTTAGGTGGTAGTTAGGGATGCATCGATCTTCAAGCGAGATCAAGAGATCCAAAGGTTACGCGATCAAGTACAAGCTATCAAGTAGACGACAGAGATATTGTAGGATGAGGTCCAATTGTAGATGGCCTAAGTGGCCTACTATTTTGTAGCATACTTGACAGTGGTGCTTGATGAGGCTCAGTAGGTGCCTCATTTCTCATAGTATGCCCAAGACTCTAGAGGTGCACACCCACCGGTGAGACTAAACATGTTGCCTCCTCCTCCTCCTCTAGGAGGTGATGGTGTGGGCCACAGCTAGATATATGATATTCTTACCTCCAATTTTGATTTTGGCTATGTATGGATTGGTGTGCCAGCACCATTTTGTACCATTTTTTATCAATAATGCTCGAGTAGTGCTCATTTTTTCTACTGACACATAGTCATTGATATATATATATATGAGATTTTGTGCCGAGTAGTATTGTGTACATGTCATTTTCATTGTTTGTCTTTTCGTTTGATGTACATGAGATGTTTATATGATGATTGTGAGATGCAAAATGTGATGTAATGGGTGCATGTTTGATGTGATGTGATTTGATTATGTAATATAAATGACATGAGTGTATGGATGTAATGCATATAGAAATGAACTGACATCTCATGAAGTGTTTTTGTTTTTGTTTGATAGTGCTAGGTATCCCCTCAAGGAACATGTGAATAAAAACCAAAGAACCAAAATCTTGTTTAGTTTTGGAGAATCCTAATATGGTTGAAGATATCCAAAATCCTCCATCACAAAGGATGGAAACATAGTTGCAATTGAATCATGTGCTTATGCAAGTGAAGTATGTAATGTAAGACTATGCTAAATTTAAATATAGGTCTGGTTACCAAGCCTCAACAATTTATCATCACTGAGCATAGCACAAAGACATATATGTCATACAATTCCCACTAACATTGCAATCATGGGAATATAAATAGGATATAAGTTATAAGTTTGTCAGGATTAAATGTAAGCATTCGAGGCACAAGAAGCTAGAATGACTAGAACATTTGTTCCTTTTATTATAGCAAGTTAACATAAGCATCAAAGCATAAATGCTAGGATGACCAGAATGTTTCTTGCATGGTAGACACACCAAACACACAAGATATTCATCTTATGCTAAGAACTTAGTATTTATTCTGTCCACAATGACCCTTGTGTTCATAACCTGAGACAAAAGTGTGCTAGATATACTCGCAATGACCCATACGTTCACTTAATAGGATGAGTATCAGTATGTACTATAGCATGAAGAGTTCAATCCAACAAACAAGGAGAAGAACCAACATTATTGATGTATATGTATAAAAGGAGTTGAGGTACACCCAGCCATCCAATATGAGATGGAGGCTCTTATAGTAGACACCCTTCTTATAAGAATATGTCAACTAATTGGAACTAAACTGTAGACAAAAAACAAAGAAAAGATCATGCCCCCAGTTATTAATTCTCCAGTCATAAATGACATCATTGAGTTGCTTGAGGAGACATGATAAAGCAAAAATACAACAAACAAAGAAAATGCTCAACATATCCAAACAAGTATGTCATTTTGAGTTCAATGTTTGTCATGGGATTGATGTCAAGTGTTAGTGTCCAAAAGATTGATGAAAGAAATCTCTTCAGTAGGGTGACAACAATAGGTAGACGCAACTAGAATGATTGGTGACTAAGGTCAAGGAGGAATCTTGAAAGAGAAGAACCTAGGAGGACCAAGCGATAGTAGATAGACATAGCCAAAATGACTGGTGACTAATGCAAGAGAGATCTTCCGTAAAGGAATCTCAAAATGTGACATGAGCAATAGTAGGTAGACATAACTAAAACAACTGGTGACTATTGAAAAAGAGATTATATGAGGAGAATCTTGACAAATAGTGACACTAGTGATAGTAGGTAGATGTAGTGAGGACCACTAGTGATTATCATGAAAGAGATTTTATGAGGAGAATCTTGACAAAGGGTAACACTAGCGACAATAGGCAGATGTAGTGAGGACCACTGGGGACTATCATGAAAGAGACTCTATGAGGAGAATCTTGAATAAGAGTGACAATAGGGATAGTAGGCAGACATAGCTAGAATGACTGGTGACTATGGTGAAAGAGATTCTAGGACACTAGAGAGTAGGGCCCCCAAGCCATAACAAGACTCAATCCATGGATACATGATCAGAAAGCAAGAAGAGTAGTAAAGCAACTATAAAAAAAGCAAGAAGGTGCATTGCAAGATGGAGCATTGGGAACAAGAGGAGCCTATTTACCAAGTTTTCACCTTCTTGGCAAAGCTTTAATTTTTTTTATGCTACCATGTTGCCTGTTTCCATGTTTTCACCAATGGCACTTTTTGTTTTTCAATTTTTTTTGTATTTTTTGGATTTTTCAATTTTTTTGGTGTTACCAAGGTACCTATTGCTAGGTTTTCACCAAGGTAACAATTTTTCTTTTTAGGACTTTTTCTGATTTTTAGGATTTTTTTTGGACATTTAGATATAGAGCTGGCGAGATCAAATCAACTATAAAACCACTTCAAGTGGAGAGTGTTAATAGGTTCCTTGAGCACTTCTCCCTTAGCTATGGAAAGCTGGTAAGCACCAGATCCATACACCATAGTAATGATGTAGGGACCAAGCTAGTTTGGTTTAAACTTTCCTTTTTGGACTCATTATTGTTGATTCTTAGGGTTCTCTCTGAGGACAAGATCACCCAATTGGAAGTCATGTGGCCTGACTTTTTGACTTGACATTCATTGTTGATAAGCTCGTAGATGATCACATGCCACTTGTCAACATTCATCTAGTAGTAGTAGCTCTTGAAGCTGAGCTATCATGTAATCTTGATCAATAATAAGGCCTTTCATAGAGATTTTCAAGGTAGGAATCTCAACCTCTATTGGAAGCATACCATCTACTCCATAAACCAAAGAAAAGGTTATTGTACCTATTGGAGTCTTGATGCTTGTTTGATATGCCCACAAGGTTGGATTAATCTGGAGGTGCCAGTCTCTCCTAGATTTGCTGACTAAGTGATGAAGGATCTTGAGGATCTCCTTATTGGATGCCTTAGCCTAGCCATTACCCTAGGGGTAATAGATGGAAGACCAATGTTGTGTGATTTTGAATCTCTTTCATAATTCCTTAAGGTCTTTTTTTTTGAACTATCCTCTATTATTAGTAATGATTGAGGAGGGTCACCATAGCTATAGATGATGTAGTTTTTGATAAAAAGAGCTACAATTTTTCCATTTGCTATTGTGAGAGGTACTATCTCTACCCACTTTGTGAAGTAGTCTGTAGTTGTGATAATGAACTTATGTCCATTAGAAGAGGTTGGGTGAATCTAACCCACCAAGTTGAAGGCCCGTTGTTGAAATGGCCACATTGTAGTAGATGGAATCATCTCCCTAGCTAGAGCATGGACTAGATTCCCATGAAGCTAACACTGCTTGCAGGACTTAGCATACTTGATAGCTTCTTGCTCTATTTTAGGCCAATAGTAACCAAATCTAATGAGTTTGTGAGCTAGTGTCAAGCCATTTGAGTGGAACCTATAGATGCCCTCGTGAATGCCAATTAATGTGCATTTGGACTCTTTGGGTTCTAAACACTTAAGGAGTGTTTTGTTGAGACCTCTCCTAAATATATCATTGGTAATAATGACATACTATGAAGCATTGTAGATTAGGTAATGTTTCTCATTCTAGGTCAGATCTTTTAGAATGGTTTGATTACGAAGATAGGAAAGATGTGATGGTAGTAGGATGAGTCTTGTCCTATAATAGAATAGACCATCCTAGAATTAGGGGTTTCATAGGCTGGGTAGTGTAACATTTCCACTAGGGACTCATGTCGGAGATCATTTTCATGCATCTATAGCAAGGATGCCAAAGTAGCCATAGCATTAGCCACTTTATTATCTGCTCAAGGACTTTGCTAGAAGGTGATGTGTACAAAATACTTCTTTAGATCATCAACCATGCATTTTTAAGGAATCAATTTCTCATCCTTTGTTTGATACATATCAGTAACCTAGTTGATTATAAGATGAGAGTCTCGAAATATATCTAACTAATCCACTCTCCATTTAGCCACAATGTTCATTCCATTGATCAAAGCGTCACATTCAGCAATGTTGTTTGTACAAGGAAACATAATCTTGTATGCTTTGGACAATGAATAGCTCTATGGTGTTATGAAGAGTAATCTAGCACCAAATCCTTGTTGTGTGAAGGACCCATCAAAGAACATGACCCATGTTTGGTGTGTGAGCATCAAAATTGACTCATCAAGGAAATCAATGTTCATTGGTAGGAGACTTTGCATAGGTACATCTACTAGCTGATCTACAATTGCCTACCCCTTGATAACTTTGCATTCAACATATTGAATGTCAAACTCACTGAGTATCATAACCCACTTAGCCAATCTTCCTGTAAGAGTTGCCTTACTCAGTAAGGATCTATTTTAGCTACCAGCCACATAGTGTGAGCAAGCATGTAGTGTCTCAACTTCTGGGAAGCAAAGAAAACTACCAAGAAAGCTTTATCAATGATGCTATAGTTCCTCTCATAAGAGATCAGTGTATGACTTAAGTAGTAAATAGCTCTCTCCTTGTTATCGTTGTCTTCTTGAGCTAATAGGATTCCCAAAGATGTTTTAGTTGCTGAAATGTACAAAATCAAAGGCTTCTAATAGATAGGAGGCATCAAAATTGGTGGATTGGCAAGATATTATTTGATCTACGTTAAGCCTAGCTCACAATCCTAACTCTAGTTGAATTTAACACCTTTATGTAAAGTCTTTGTAAAGGGTTGTGATATATCTACTAATTATGAGATGAACCTGCGAATAGATTGGAGTCTTCCCTATAGACCTCACATCTGGTTGATGTTTCATGGTGGAGGCATATCCATAATTGCTTGAACTTTCTCTAGATCCACCTTAATTTTTTTTGTAGACATGATATATCCCAACAACTTTCCTGATGTGACACCAAATGCACATTTCTTAGGATTGAGCCAAAGACTAAATTTTTCCATGCGATCTAGGATGGGTCCCAAATCTTGTAGATGAGTATTGTGTTTTGCACTTTTGACCAAGGTATCATCCATGTAGTCTTTTATGGTCTTATGCATCATGTCATGGAAAATTGTAGTTACTATACTCTGATAGGTCACACCAGCATTTTTCAAACCAAATGGCATTACGTTCCAGCAAAAGGTTCTCCATGCACATGCAAAAGCAGTCTTCTCCTGATCCTCTAGCACAATTTTTATTTGATTATAACCAAAAAACCAATCCATGAGTGAGTACATCTCATAGCCTGCTATCATGTCCACTATCATAACAATTTTGGGAAGTGGAAAATCATCCTTTGGACATGTCAAGTTAAGATCACAAAAATTATTACAAACTCTGATAGATTTATCATGCTTAGAGAGTGGAAAAATGTTGGATATCCATTTGGAATAATCAATTGCATGGATGAATCCTACTTTTAGAAGTTTCACCAGTTCTACTTTTATGAGAAATGCAACATGGGGATGCATTTTTTGAAGTTTCTATTTAATTGGTTTGATGCCTAGTGCAATGGACAGACGATGCATGATGAGATCATGATCTAGTCCTAGCATGTCAAAATATGTCCAAGAAAAATTTATCTTCTTCTCTCAGAAGGAGGCTATGAATTCCTCCTTTTCTTCATGGGATAGTGATTGTGCCAAATGTATCATATGAGGATGTTCTTCTGTACCTAGGTTGATCGGCTATGTCGACTCTATCAACACTGATGATCTCTCTTGAAAGTGACTTGGAAGTCCATCAAATGTCTCATCCGTAGGTGCCTCAAAGAGGTTTTTACCCTTGGATACTTTTTTTTTTTCACTTTTTTGGGTTTTGACACTACCACAATGTGGTTTTCACCATCAGATCTTATGCATTTTTTTCTTTTTAATTGTATGAATGAGATATTTGTCGTTAGCTTCAGTCATGTTGACACTGTATTCACTGGTGGAAGATGTTATAAGTTCAACAGCATTGAGGTAGCAGGAAAGAGCATACTCATTCTAGAACATGGGGACTTTACTAGATGCATTAGGGTTCCAATCTATAAGATTGGGATGTGTGAGTGAAAGAGTAGTGATGGGATCGATTGCATTCATGGTATAGTCATTAAGTGTTTGGACTAGCAATTGAAGACCTACAGTGACTTCATCCACAAGTGTGTCCGAATGCCTCTAAGTATTAGTGTCAACAACTAACAACTCTAAGACACTAGTTGGATCAGACCCATCCAACCTAACCCTAGATGTTTCACCCACTTCAAGTTTGTTTTCATAGACATGAACTGGGTATCAATAGTCACTTCTAAAAGAGAGTCAAACTCATATTCTTTAGAATTAGTGCTACATGGAAAGAGGTTGTAGAATTCCCCAACAGTGATAGGGACATACTGGTCTTCATCATCTGGGTTCTTACACAAGTACTCAATATGCAATGACTGACTAGACTCTTCCTTTTTTTAATGAGCTTTGGGTTAATCAGTATTTTCCTAAGAAGAATCACTAGTATCATCCACAGTGCTAAGACATGGCACAAAGTCATTTGGCTCAGCAGAGAATTTAGCAAGATCATGAGGAATAGGATAAGGATAGGGATCCTCATCATCTAATTGGTTATCTTGAGTATCTGACTCATCTTGTGACTTGTTTCCAGATGAACTCTTAGGTTCTAGTATGAATTTATTAGCTCCCAAATGGAGAGGAACCTTCTTAAAGCCTAGACCAATTGTATCACTATTTCTTCAAGCTATTGCCTTGATAGGATCAATTAGGCCATTGTTATTGCACCTAATAGGACCAGTTCCCTTGTAGCCAAAATGCTTCATGAGTATAAGACCAGACCCATATTGAGCTTTCTCTATTAGATCTACTAGAGTCTCTTCTCTATAAAGCCATGCAACAATGGCTCTATTTTCACTTTCATCCTTTAGGGGAATTTTAGCTTTGAAAAAAGTGCCATTGTACCTGGTTTGAGGTGTCAACATAAATGGCTTCTTTGCCTCTGAGGGTCTCCCATAATGATGAGGAGATTTTGGAAGAGATGTTAATAATAGAACTAGTTAAATATGGTACTCTCCCATGCTATTTTCTTTCAGTTTGAATGACTACTCAATTTGTTTCAACTTATTGTTGTGGTAATTAGTGGATTCCCTATTAGCAGGGACAAAATTTCAGCAGCTTTGAGCATATTGCAGGTATAGCTAGTAGAGGTAAGAATAGTAACTTCGGAGCCATGAAACAAGAATTTGACACATTGGTGATATGTGGAGGGCACAACGTGCACCTCATGTATCCATGGCCATCCCAAAAAAATTTTATAGGCCAAGGGAATGTTGAGCACTTGATAGGTGACATCCCTTTCTAGAAGACCCATGCGAATGGGTAAGACCATAAGACCTAGAGACTTTTGTTCAACTTTGTCATACGCTTTGATAGTGATATTGCATCAAGGATCAATAGAGTTCTCAGAGTAATTCAATAGTATGAACAAATTAGTAGAGACAATGTTTAGGTTAGTGCTATTATCAATGAGTACCTGATGAACATGTGTCTGATGTATCATGACCTCAATGTGTAGAGGTTGATTTTTTGGGTGACTCAGTGAGTTATCATCCTCCTTAGAGAAGGACATGAAATAAGGTGAGGTCAGGTGACCTACCATGGATTGAAATCACTCAAGATCAAGATCTTGAGGAACATTTTCCTTAGTGAAGGCTTTGTCCAAAATTTTCTTGTGAGCAGGTAAGATTTTAAGCAGCTCAAAGATGGAGATTTGAGCATTAGTTCATTTCAATTGATCGAGAACACTATAACTAATTACTACTAAATTCATTGCAAATTTTGCACCCTTTCCAAATGGGCTAGCAAGGCCTTTGTCTTTATGTTGTTCAAGATTAGGAGTAGAAGGCATAGGGCCTTTGAGCACCAACTTGGTGCAAGAGTGTGTGAAAACATTAGCACAATGTTGCGAAGGTGTGTTGTCTGTTACATTAGAAATAGGGCCCCTTAAGACAAATGGTGTCTTGGGTTTATCATTATCTTTCTTGCCCTTAATGGTGATGACATCATAGTATTCAACTTCCATAGGTTAACCATGTTTACCACATTGTCATCATTGTTAGAATATGTATAGTTGACCTTGTTGTTAGGTTTTGGTTTTGAATTCTTTCCTTTTTCATAAGCCAAGAAGGGCTCTTTGAATGCCTTGTGATTTGAGTTCTTGTTATGTCCATCTACCATAATGTCACTAGTGTCAATCATGTCCTAAACTTTGTGGTGTAAGTTTATGTAGTTGCTAGTGTTGTGGCCCTTATTTTGGTGGTACTCATAGAACATGGTTGCACTCCACCATGGTGGGCATGGTTGCGGATCATAAGGACAAGAGTTGTCCAATGGTGAAATAAGCTTGTTTTGATATAAGGTTTTGTAAACCATGTCCAAAGGTTCACCCAGAGGTGTATACTCTCATTTAGGGCATGCAGCCCATGATTTTCTCAGTTTGTTCCCAGATGTCTTATTGTTGAGAGGAGGTTTCTTAGCAATTTTGGCCACATTGAGGCCTTCTGTGAGATTAAAGGCTGCCCTAGCAGGTTTAAGAGTGACATTGTCAACAACCTCATCATGTAAAACTTCTTAGTTCTTGTTGAAATACTTAGTTTTGTCCTTGTTTGAGGTGTATCCTTGTTTTGTTTCCTTCTAAAGAGTGAGTTCACCCTTCTTGACCATAAATTCCTCTACGTGGATGGCCTATGTGATCATGTCTTCAAAGGTATGTGGACCTTGAAGTTGAACTCTGTACCCAAAATTAGGTAGGATATTATAAGTGAAAATGTCAAGCTTTTTTGTTCCTAGAATTTTGCATGGTGTAAAGTTGTCTCCATCATTGGAGGAATGTGAGGAAAGGCTCCACAACTCTCTGCTTAAGGTTACATAAATCTCGAATATTGATAGGGTATTGAATTTTATGAGAATACTGCTAGATAAAAAAGTTAGCAATTTCATCAAAAATTTTGATGCCAGGAGGCAAGTGCAAGAACCACTCCAATGCCTAATCATCTGGACTTCTGGGGAATAAATGCATGAGATATGTCTAGTTATGCATAAATTCCATAGACAGGGCACACAATTCCTACAAGTGATCCTTGGGGTTAGGGGTTCCAAAGTATTTTTTATACTTAGGTAGTTCTACTCCTCTTGGGAAAGGAGGCATGACTATGCTCTTGTCAAATGGAAATGGACAAAGAGCGTCTAAGGTGTATGTTTTAGCAAGTTTTTCCTTCTCCTGCATCATCTAAGCCAGTTGGTCTTGCATAATTTTCAGTTGTTTTTGTAGTTTGGAAGTCTTAGTTTCCTCTTCAGGCATGATGATGGTTTCCACATTGAAGTGAGAGGGTAGCTTAGCTCCCTCTTGGGAAAGTTTGAGAAAGTACTTTTCTTTCTCTTCGTTGAGTAGAATTCCCATAACCTTTTGAAAGTTTTTGTCTCTTCAACATTTTGCTATGTGTTTAGGAAGTATTTCCACCTCTTCCTATTCCTCATCAGTATCATGGTCTTTCTCTTTGTCATTCCTAGGTGGTTCTTTATGTCTTCTATGACTACCATGTTCAGGTTCACCATCAATCATTGTAGGAACATGTTTAGTTTTAGTACGTTGTGATTCGAAAGGTCCTTAGAAAAGGAAGTTTGACATTTTTTTTGGAGATACGGGACCTCTACTAGTCTTAAAATCATCTTGATACAAAGGGTTCCTAGTTTGTTGCAAATTTATGGAGAATGTTTGCTAGTCTTGAGGTGACTTGACGGGTGAGGGAGATCATGAAGATGCCTCACTAGATGAACTAGATGTAGACCTTTTAATAGAAGGAAGGTGACCTTTTCTGCGATTATGACCCCTAGTATGACCTCGCCTAACTCTAAGAGGATAAAATACATTGCTACTTCTTGTTGCAACAATCATAGACAAGGACAAGAAGCAAGAACCAAGTCAAGAATCACACTAAAACATAGTCTCAAAAAGAAGAAGAGTGTTGTATACTAAGGTATGAGTAGTCTGAGTGAAGGCTAGAACAAACAAGGGTTATGACTATCACAACACAAAGTATAATGAACACTAAGAAACACGAACAAGATAATGAGAGATGAGACTAGCCAAAGTGTAGACCACAAGTCATCAGTCGAGTGAAATGTCACTATTTGGGACTATTTACAGATAGAGAAGGGACAACTCAATGTAGAAAACAGAGTAGACATAAATCACAGATAGCTCAAATAAGCTGATTTGACAATTTTAAAACAAGGTCTCATGTGAAGATCTTCTATAAGGCATACAAGAAAGTACATTAGGCAACGTGAAATCTCAAAACAACAATATGAACTCGCACAAGGATGTGCTCCAGGTCATGCGAAGAAGTGATAGGCTCAACAAAGACACTTGGAAAGATCTCGTGTAGGCATATGCAAGTTATCAAAGATCTAGACTGGCTCACGTGAAAAGGTGACTACTCATGTGAAATGTTGTGAGATTGTGTGCAAAATTCAAGACCAGGCTAACAACAGAGTTGGATTTTGAAGGGATTTTTAATAGTTTTGGACATTTCTAGATAGATTGTAGGTTTGTTTGACTAATAAAAAGCAGATTATTTCAAATCTTGTGAAAGTGATGCTGAGTTTCAAGCAAGACAAAGTGTTTTCAATAGGACATGGGAAACAAGCAATAGATGAATATAATCCAACTTAGGGAAAAGCAACTTAGAGGGATAGGGGAGTCTTGATTTTTAGTTTGTTTAAATAGGTTTGGACATGTTTAGGACTCAATAAAAAACATGCTTTATCCCTACAAATAGAAAATGGTAGAGAAGGCAAAACCTTTGTCCCACATCTTATGCACATGTTGCAACTCACACAACCATGTCACCCCCAAGATGGCACCCATATTTTTGGTGTATTCAAAGGACTCAATAGTATACACTAAATGAGCACCCTTGTGGTAGGGGACAAGCATGTATACCATCTTCCAATGTCTAGTAGCATGCCTATGGTGAATTCTATAGGAGATATTCTTCCCCCTCCTTGCATAAAGACTATGCATCCTTTCAGAGGTGAACTGGGTAGCTTCTAACTAAAAGGTTTTTACTTGGCTTTCATTTGTATTAATTCTTAGTGGCTCCACAAGTGGAATTGAGACTAGTAGCCCACACTAGCATCTGAGAGTGCACACACTTGCTTAGCAAGACTGGGGCCAACACCAACCAGTGCAACAAACAGAGCTTCCCCTTGATAAGTGATATCAAGAATCAAGGGAAAGAAATTAATCCAAATTTGGAGTCTTTCACTCTACAAAGAATCTTGATTATAGTGAGTTGGAATCTCCGATGAAAGGAGTGTGCTCACTTGGGTCATTCCCAGAGGTTGGATCACTCTGGCAGGCCCTCTAAAGGATTAACTTAGACTGGGGGTCTGGATCTAAGGGTCCAAGTTTCTAAATTCTCTCAAGGGGAAAGAGCATAATCCTCTACCTTATCACCTCGCCCTAACACATAGAACATGTTAATTACTAACTTAGCTCAATCAATCTAGACTTGTCCTTCTTCAAGATTCTAATTTCCTAAAAGTAAATCATCATCCCTTCATAGAAAAGGACTCATACTAGAGAACCACTAAGCTACTTTCCTCCCTTAGAATGCCATCTTTCAAAAGCATCTAGGTTTTTGATTCACCCTTGGTCATAACCTCCAAGTGGTGAAGAGCATAATCCCCTATTCTTCCGTCTTGTACCCTAAGAAGTTCACAAGCCCTAATTAGACTATGTTTATAAAATAGGAAAGAAGACACATTGTTTTGTGGGTTTTAATGTTTTCTTTGACAAATGTATCTTTGACAATCATATTGCAAACAAATAGTCAGTTCATGTTTTGAATGGTTTGTATAAGAAATCTTCTTCAAATGTCCTATAGACAACCATTAAGCTATAGAAAACTAGAAAAATAGAATAGTAATGCTTCAAAGAAAAACATGTCAGTAAAAGATAATGAACAACATGCTGACAAATAACAAAATTAACCTTTTTGTTTAAGAATTTTGCACAAAATCTTGTGTAGGACCATGTGAGATCTTTAACTGATCCCCGTGAGAAAATGAGGTGTCGTATGAAGACTTGCGCAATAAGGCACTTTTTTGCATGAGAAAGTGTAGAGATTCGAGTGAGATCCTTGAAATCTTCATGCAAAAATTCAAGAATCTATATGAAATAGTATGATAGAGAAATGAAAATGAAAAAAATTAATGCAGATGAGGCCAAAAATTTTGACTTTCTCGGCCCCACGGTGGGCACCAGAAATGTATATGCAAAATGTGGCCTTAGAATTCACACACAAACTTCAATGTGGTCCTTACCTGTGGATTTATCCTTGAATGAACATGGGATAGTTCATCCAAGATGTCCAATGGTGCGACCTATTGCCTTTTATCTAGAAGGATTTTGCCTATTTATACTCTCAAAATCAAGATGTAGGCAACCAAACCTTTCTAGAATGAAGGGTTTTAGAGTGCAATTAAATCTAAATTATGTGCAATTAATTCTATATGGAAGATGCAAGTAATCTAATAACATATAAAACAAAGTAAACTATATGATATTAAATCTAGGAAACAAAAAGCTATGATGGTAGTAAACAAATGAGTGCACAATTCAACAAAGATTAGATACAAATTCAATTCAACCTCCTGTAATGAGGGATTGGGAGCCCTTTAAATAGAATTCTTGGAATCCATCAATGATTGAGATCAACTTAGATCAATGATCATGATTAGAAAAAAGATTCAGTTAAGATGGAAACTTCCTCGTGCAGGTGAAGTTAACTATTTCAGATCTAATTAACTGAACTTGTCATAAGTGCGAGAGCAAGTTAACTAGATTGATTCTAATTTTGAGAAGTAATTCACTTAGAGTTTTAATTTTAGAATTGAAGAGGGTATTTTGAAGATATTATTTAATTTAATAAGTGAGACATGACCTCATAAATGCCTTTTTCTATTTAATTGAATAATCTAATTCAATCAATTAAAGTGGGCACAATTATTAAATTATATATTTTAATTCCCTAGTACATTAGCCTTAGAATATAATTAAATTTAATCAAAGTATAAACACTTAAAATTAAATCAAATATTAATCAAATAGGTTTAATGTGACTAATATGAATCAATACTTTAGGAATTAAATAGATAGCTTGATTAATGTAGATTTAGGGTTATCTACATTTGACACTTAGGTCAAGTAGCGAGTAGAAAAATAAGAATTGCCTAGTGACATAGGACTTTAGGATTAATCAGACTAGACTAGAATTGGTAATCATGGCAATGAGCCGATTTTGGGGTATTACAAAAGGTTGATGTCTTTGGCATTGTTGTCAAAGAGGGAGAATATGGACAAGTTACGATAAGGTGAGGTGAGATGTTATCATGTTACCAGTTACCATCCTATATCTAAATGAAAGAGAAAGAATATATATGAAGTAATTTTTTCAAAAGAAGGAGAAAATACACTTTGTAATATAATTGGTGTCAGCATTGAAGAATTAAAGAATATACAATTGATATCATAGAGGGGGTAGTCAAAGAGATTGCATGAATGAGAATCAGAATGAAACTAAGGATATTAATGAAGATCAAATCATAGAGGGAGTTGATAATGATAAATCATATGAAGTATTGAAGAGTGTTTGCATGTTTACTGAGGTTACTTTTTGGATTGTATGGTAACTTAAGAGAGACATGTGTTGTCATCAATGCCAAAGAGGGAGATTGTTGGAAACTAAAATTGGAGTAATTATTATGTTATCATTTATGTCAACCTATTGGAGAGATATTTACCAATAGTGTAAAGTACCATATTTTTTAATTGATGAAGAGTATTTGAAAAGATAGGAAACTAGATGAACTAGTGGATTTCTTGAGAAAGAGGAGTAAGTATGTTGGAATTACAATGGCCATTTGATAAGTTAGTCTTTGCTAAGATAATGTGGTGTTTAATTACTATACCAAGTTAATAATATTGTTGGATGAAGTATAGAAGTGTAAGAGTTGAAACTATTGGAATTACAAGTACGAAAGGTAAATTTCTAAGGTGGGGGGGGGGGGGGGGGGGGGGGGCGTGGGTGGTGGGGGGTGAATTAACAGTTAAAACATGAACCCATAAAACTTTTCACCACACACCCATCTCATGCATTCAATAGATAAACTAAAATAACATGTAAAGCACATACATCTAAATCATGTAAACATATAAAAAATCACACATATAACACCAAATATGATTACCCAGAAACCCTCCAAACAAGAAGGTAAAACTAGGGTGGGGATGACACCCACAAATCTTTACTATTTCACTTGTAAAGTGGAGCCAATTAAGGTTATAATGGTTTGGCCATGAATCATGTTATGCTTTGTGAGAGGCCTAGCTTGTTAAAAGCTTACAAAGACTATTAAGTACCACCTTGTTAGAGGATTTCAACACCCTGTTAGAAGTGTTCTTGGTTAAGGACTTTAGGTCATTCACTTGGAATGCTACCCTATTAAAGGATTTAATAAAGCCTATTAGGACTACTTTGCCTAGGTGATTTAACTAAAATCACCTACTAGAATGTCTCAGCATAGATCTTGTGACTAACACTTGCTTGCCTAATAAAAGATCAACTCTGCACAATGTCCTTCTTGATCCTTCATGATTAGATATAACAATGATGTATCCTTCTCTATCCTTTGTTCTTCTCTAACTGGTTCTGCAATTCACTCTTACTACTAAGTCACCTTGAATACTCTATAAACAATCTTGTTTTCTTCTCCAATTCAATCATTCACCCTGTGTTACTTTCCTATAACTTGATAAAAAAATTAGGGCATCATCTTCCTTATAAAGACTTTGGTCGCTTAGGGTTAGGTATGAATCTATGATTGTGATTCATCCATATTGCCGTTTAAGCCTTCCTATTTTTTGATTGGTTGCATGTAATTGCATAGGGAATCTACATATAGATTCATCCTATAGATTCGTCCTTAACTCCAAAAGATCATAATCTATCCATAGGTTAGCTAAAAGATGGTTCACATAGTTGTTTGTGCTATTACAAAAAAATATGTCCAATTTGTGTTGTTGGAAATATTTAGGAATAACTAGGTTACTGAGAGGGCAGGGGTGAATCAGTAACCTCAATACCTTTTAACAAATTTAGAACTTAATTGCATTAATATTAATAAATCTGATCTACTAGATGCATAAGAAATTGAGAAACATAAGACGCCATGAACACAATATTTGGTGACCCAAAAACCTTTCAAATAGAAAGTAAAACTGGGGTGGGGATGATACCCACAAAACTTCAATACTATAGCATAAAGTTGGCCTATTAAGGCTTACATTGATCACTTCTAATGATTTGGCATGTTAGGAGCAATTAGGACTGCTAGGTCCACCTTGTTAGAGGTTTTACAAACATACAATGAAGTATGCACTCGATAAAGAGATTTAAGAAAAGACTGTTAAGTCAGCCTTGTGAAAGGATTTGAAGTTGATTCACCTATTAAGATGAAATAGTAGATCTCAAACTTACAAGTGAATTTTTAAATGAGATCATTGAAGTATTGATCACCTCTATGTGATAGATATAACTCTACTAGTCCTGATATGGCCTTACAATACACATTACTCTACTGTTGATTCACATTCGTGTGCTTACATTCCATTCACATGATCTCATATATGTCATCTAAGGAAATTATTTATTATATATATCAATCCAATTACAAAGTCAGCCATTACACAAGTTAACTCTAATATTACAAAGCCGACCTAAATGTAGATACTCAAGTTCTGAAAACTAACTTGGTGAAATTATGATACATGACATCCACTATCATTACTTGACATTGTCATGCATTCAGTAGAAGTAGAAGCTTGGTCCATACTAATCAATTCAGCATAGTTTCAAACTTAGTATTAACTGGTGACTTGGTAGATATTGTGTAACTTGGTATAAACTAGATTCCCTATTTACCATGACTATACTTAGTAGACACTACTCTTCATTCAACTCAATTAACACTGGCTTCACTTGACTTAAGTTGTTAACTTAGTAGAAACTATAAAGCTCAGAAAATGTTGAACTACTCTTTCTAAACTATAGTGCTTGGCAAACATTGAACTGCTCGGTCTGAACTATAGTACTTGGAAAACATTGAACTACTCGATCTAAACTATAGTATTTGGTAAAAACTATATACATAATTTGAATAAGTGTTGTCACTAATAAAAAACTTGACTGAATGTCAACAATCCCCCCCTTTGGCATTAGTGACAAAAACACTTATTAGCCAAAACTTATGTACAACATAGTGTGATACTTAGCTTGGTATGGCATGCTGATTTTTGAGATTTTTCAAAATTTGTCTTTGTAACTCTATTATATATACTTTTTCCTTGCACGATTCTCCCCCATACAATGTACATATCATGTCAGGCATATTGACATACTAAGTGTATCTCCCAGTATGGTATCTTTCTCTCTTGGTATTTACAAATATCTCTCCCTCTTAATTAAATATAAATGTCTCTCCCCCTTCTTGACAATAATGCCAAAGATTTATACACAATCTATTTATATGGAGACACCAAAATGTGAGAGAAAATCACAATGTACCTTAAGAATGAGAGTTAAGGTCTTATCCCAGTTATCTTGCAAAACTTTGCATGTTTGTAGAGCAACTTGCACTTCTGCAGAGAGTTCAATCATGTGATCTGCAATTGTGAAATTATTGTCATGGATCAATGTTTTGGAATAGGCAACGTGCATTTGCATTGTATCCATGATGGGAAGGATCATATTTTGAATGTCTATGAGTGTAGATCAGATCCTTGCTTCCTCTCTCAAAAATTTTGCCTACATATTTGATAAGAATTTGATCTTCATATGATGTGCAGAGCTTGAACTGGGGTCAAGTTACAACTACTTTACAATAGCCATCAGATCTTCATCATTTTTTTTTCAATTTTCTCTTTATTTCCTTAGTATGTTTGGTAATATCACATAACTTTGCAAAAAGTGATGTTACATTTGTGCAAGAGGTTTCAAGGCTTGTCAAAATTGAAGAAAGCTCTACTTGATGGATAGTTATTTTCTAAGGAATGTGCTCAAGCACTTTGTTATCAAATTTCTTTTCTGCTTTCTCAATCAACTTATCTTGACCACTAGAATCTTCATTGAATTTACTGACTACCTCTTCTAATTGTAACAAAATGTGTTGAGAAGTATCAACATCAACACCTATAGCTTCAGTCAAAATGTTATTTGCATCCTCTATAATCTTATATTCTCTGTCTCTCTCTTCTCTGATTTTCTTATGCTTTGCCTTCCTTTGGAGAATATGACCAACTATATGCATTTGATCCGCAGAGATATTATCAAAGTCCCATTTGGCAATTTCAATTTCCTCATCTAGATCTATATCTTCATCTATTTCTTTCCACTAATCAAAATTCTTGGTTGAATCTTTGGTACAATTGTCTTTGAAGTTGATGCTTTAGAATTAGGAATAGAAACAATAGTGGAAATAGTAGGACTAGCAGTGAAAATTTGTACAGTGCCTACTAGTCAAATACTAACTAGAATACTTACAAAATCCAAAAATGATGTATTTACCAAACTTCCCAAAGCTGAAGTATTCACAAGTGAAGTACTAACAGAAATACTTACAACTAAAGCACTTATATGATCATGCACAACTAAGGTTTCCGAAATTGTAGAATCTAAAACTGTAATTACTGCCAAGGAGCTTAAAATTGTAGAACATTTTGTATCCATTGCTGATGTTAACTTGGTAACTAGAGGATGATGTAGCTCAATGGATGAAGTGGTCGACACTTCTATCAATGATGTGTTGAGCTTAGAGGTAGTAGGGAGTGATTATACATTTGATGTATCAATGGTTGTCACAATCAAATCTGTTGAAGCTATCTCTAAGCTTGATGATGTTGCAAGTTTTGCTGGAGAGTGAGGAAGTGAGGCTATGATAGCCATAACTATCTTGACTAGGTCAATCTCTTTTTCTTCTTGCTTGGCTTCTTCTGTAGCTTCTTTCTCTTCATCACCTTCATTAGCTCCTAATATTCATTTGCATCAATTGTGACAAATTGAGTAGAGTCTTCATCATTGTCTTCATCCTTGTCATTTTCATCACCATCATATTTGATTTCAACAGGATATTCATTTGGTTTGTGAAGATGGAATACATTTTTCCATAGGTTTGTAGCATTCTTCACAACATACTCTATATCTTTCATCAAAACTAGACAAGTGTTGAACTTTAAAGTCATTTTGTTCTCATTGTCTTTTAATGCCTTATTTACCTCTGCATTAGTCAAGTTGGGTACCAACTATTTTAATTTTTGTGCAAAAATGTCTTTGGCAGTCTACTTGGTGTTCTCCCATCTAACCTTGACCTTATCTAACAAAACTATAGGGAACTATGATACTAGCTGGTCTGGAGAGAATTTCCATCTACCCAACTTGTCCATGACTAGATCTTCAACTTCTTTCTAAACTATTGGAGTACTTGTCTCATACTTGAGTTCCTTAAAATTATTTATTCCAGCACCTTCTCTTAGTATCTAGCCTTTCTTGAAATGTAAGAGGAGGTCGGTTGAAGATTACATCACTACTTTCTTTTCCTACTTTCTTCTTGGATCTCCTTATAAATACTATAGTGGATGGCTTTGGTGGCTTAGTGATGATCACCTTTCCTTTCTTCCTTACTGGCTCTTCTTCCTTTTCTAATTCCTCTTCATTCTTTGATTCTTCCACATCTTCTCCTTTACCTTTGGTTAACATAAGAGGGGTACTTACTGTTCTCAATTTTTTTATCCTCATCTTGCCTTTGTTTACCACCTCTGGAAGCTTAATTTCAAGTTCAATTCTTGCTTTTGCCTCATCATAAGTTCTAAAGTAATGTGCCTTTGGATCTATAGGCTCATTTACTAAAGCTTCAATGATTTCCTTAGCCTCATCAATGTTAACCTCATATGGAAGAGGTTTTAACCACACAACTCTGGGCCTTACTGCCTGGATGTAGACTCTATCACTATCTACCATAAAGCAAACATCATCCTTATAGTATTCAACTAACTTCTTTGGTATCCTGAATTTATTATTCATCTTTTCTTTGAAGGATTCAAAATAGTTATCCATGATACTAAAAAAAATTTCACCCATTTCAGTGATATATTCATTAATCTGATATAAAACTGGCATATCTTTTCTCCATACAATCATGCCTTTAGAGGGGAAAAACTTTTGAACATAGAAAAACAAACATGTCAACAATGAACCAAATTTGCATGGGTTATTCTTTGAAGTTCTAATGCTTTCCATGTTTTTGTTCAATTGCTTCAACAACAAATTTGCTAAGTCATATGACAAATTCTTCTTCACGACCTTAAAAGCTAAGTCAACTACTTTACATGATACACTATTGAGTCGGCTTGAACTATACATTTTGTGTGCTATCACATGGATGCCAAATTTTAGTTCTGTATTAGTTACATTACTAATTTTCATTCCTTTGTCATCCCATTCGGCTAGGGTTTTCTTTTGTAACTCATCTCGACCTAGGGTTTTAGTGGCTTTAGCTTTGGTGAGCATGGGGAGACCAGTAATGCAATGTATCGTTTTCTTGGTGATCAAAAATGGTTGCTCTAACCATAGTTGACTATTATGAAGTCAACTTATGATATAAGTAATCCACTTGATTTGAAAGTTTCAAGGTAGGTGAGGAATACAAGTTAAACCTTTCTCTTCCAAATGTTTGTGCTCAGGTTTGAGAATTCTATTCACACAAAGTTCACTTAGTGCATTATCCATTTCAAGGGTTCCTATCTCCTAAATTTCACATTTAAAATGAGTTTTAATATCATTTATGAGAAGTAACTTAGGTGGGATCTGCGACTAAGCTCCATTCAGGTCGAGGGTTTCGATGATTGCTAGCACAAGTTTGAAGTTAGGGGCTTTCCATTCAACACCTCACACCAACATTTCAAAACCTTTCTTTTCCTTGCTACTGCTACTAGATGCCATAATAACTCAGTAATCTGAGAAATTTTTTGAAAGAACTTTGTTGCAAATTCTACTCAAAGTTTCTTGGATGCACTGCAAATCGTCTATTTGCAATATTCTGAATTCTTAGTGAAAATGAAATTGATTTCCTACCTTTTTGATAAAACTTCCCATTAATGCTTGGTACAACAAGAGTTGTGATGACATTGTGCATGAAAACCTATCATCCACTATTTGTATGAATTTCTTGATGAAATCTTGTAACTCAACAACCAAACATAACCATGTTACTCCTGACTTCGCTCGGTAGAGTCCATGACCCAACCTTGCTTGGTAGAGAAGTCAATTTAGTGATAACTATTATTGATCTTACTAATGATCCTTCTATATCTTGAATACCAATAATAATCTTTAGTTCCTTTCAATTGGAACTATTTAATATGTGACCTTGAAAACACAGTTCCAGTTCTTCCTTAAAAACTTAATTGGAAATGGAGTCACCCACTTCTTGAGTGACATGAATCTCATCTCTTGAACTAGCTTGCTTAGTAGATTTAGGAAACCATTTCTATCTCATCTACTTCCTGATGCTATCTGCTTTTGCTTTCTTTTCATCTTCAATTCTACCTGTATTCATGCAATTCTCATCTATATGACCAAGTTTGGTACATGTGTAACATCTTATGGTGGTATCCTTCATTCTCATGTGATGTTAAAAAAAATTCATGCCAATGTGTCTATATTCTCCATAGTAATGACATCTACACCAAGTGTTGTAGTCCCAACTAAATATTGCCTTGAAAAATTATTTAGCTGGATTGAATGACTTAGATCTGCATTCAGATACCTTGTGACCTTTTTTCTTGCATTTGTGACACTTGCCCTCAAACTTTGGTTTTTCTTTGCATTCATTAGCTTTATGAACACGCTGATTACAATTGTAGCATTTTCCATTGAATTTTTCTTTTCCATTACTCCAAAATTTGTTTGATGTATGACCTATCTTACCACAATGATTGCAGGTAGGTTTTTGTTTCTTTTGTGCACCTTGTTTGGAGGACTCGCCTTCTTCTTTGTATCCAATTTCTGCCTTACCCTTTTTCCTATAGAGATTCTACTCATTTTGATGATTTAGTTGATCCATGTTTGCTTGGGATTTCATTATTCTTTCATTGAGTTGCTTTTCAAAATTTAGATCAATTTTCATCCTTTCATTGCTTTTCCTTTTAGAGTTTAAGCCATTTCTTAACCTTTCATTGATTTGTCTTTTGGAGTTCAGATCATTCCTTATTCTTTCATTTTTAGATCTCAGACTCATGATTTCTTCATTTGCATTGGAGAGTTGATCAATAAGATTTTCTTGCTGAAGGGATTGATTTTGAATTTCATTGTTCCTTACCTCCAAGTCTTCTTTTGCCTTATTTCTCTATTTTGAGATTTCACACAATCTTATTGACCAAATTTCTTGTTCTCTTTTCAATTTTCTTACTTCTTCTTGCAAGGAATCATTCTTTTCTAAGAGTTCTTTGATTGCATCATTTGCTTCATCTAAACTACTTGAAGGGAGAAAATCTTCAATCTTTTCTTCAACATACTGGTGATCATTCATCTGATTTGCAAGTTCCTTCTAAGATTGGGAAAGATGCTCTTTTTCTTTCTTGAGTTGAGCTATGGCCATCTTTAGATCTAACTTTTCATTGTCATTAGCTTTGTCAAGTTTGAATATCTCCATTCTCTTTGATCTTTGCTCAAGCTATTAAACTTTATTCTAAGAACTGCAATGCTCTAATACCAATTGTTGGAAATATTTAGGACTAGCAAGGTTACTAAGAGGGGAGGGGTGAATTAGTAACCTCAAAACCTTTTAACAAATTTAGAACTTAATTGCATTAATATTAATAAATTTGATCTACTGCATGCACAAGAAATTGAGAAACATAAGACACCACGAACACAATATTTGGTAACCTAGAAACCTTCCAAATAGAAAGTAAAACTAGGGTGGGGATGATACCCACAAAACTTCAATACTGCAACATAAAGTTTGCTGGTTAAGGAATACATTGATCACTTTTCATGATTTTCCCTATTAGGAGCAATTAGGACTACTAGGTTCACCTTGCTAGAGGTTTTACAAACATACAATGAATTATCCACTCAGTAAAGAGATTTAAGAAAAGATTATTAAGTCTACCTTGTGAAAGGATTTGAAGCTAATTCACCTATTAGGATGAAATAGTAGATCTCTAACTTACATCTAAATCATTGATTGAGATCCTTGAAGTACTAATCACCTCTATGTGATAGATATGATGTAGGAGCATCCTAGGTGTAAGGGCAATCTGGCATCACCTAGAAATATTTTATTTTCAGCCTTTTCTATTTTAATAAGGACTAGTAGACAGGGTGGTTACTATTTATGAGAACTTACTATTTTTAGTAATTTTTTCATATGAGCTTGGAATGTTGTCATTTTCTATAGGAAGGTTCATTTTAGAGGCATAAGCCTACCATAAAAATCTCATTGCTCTAGCTTAAGTATCAAAGAAGTTATTGTGGATTTTTTATGCAAAAATTTGAAGAAAAATCTTCAGGCTTACTGTTGGAGGCCTTAGAGTGTCTGGATGAGAATTGAAAACTCAACGAAAGGGCGCTAGTGTGGTTCCAAGCATGTAGATCAGGAGCTGGCATTTCCAAAAAGTGGTTATAATTGCAAATCAAAGCAACAGTTCGTGAGTTATGGCCTTTGAAAGTTGGGCTACCAAAATTTCTAAAATAATTTGTCAAAGATGTATTTGGCTGACTCTATGTGTATTGTTAGGGTCTATCAGCCCTAGGTATTAAGTTTGAGCATCTAGAATCTTCCCAGGTGGCATAAAACTACCTATTTAAGAAAAGCCTAAACATTGTCTAGGATAACTCTGGGTGATAGTTCGCAACACTATCTTGTAGATTACTATAGTGAAGGCACCCATTTGGGTTAGCATATTGTAATTGAGAATTCTATAATTCCACATTTGTGGCAATAATAAGAAGTTCATATTTTGCTCTCACATTTGCTATTGTTTCTTTGTTTTTGTTATGAGTTGATGGTATTAAGGGGAGTTTCGTGCATCAAGTAGTATTAGAGCTAGAGTTCTTGAGCATGTGGATAGATCACCAACTATGAGGTAGTTCACACTAGGACCATGGTTTGGGTTGAGCATGTAGATAGATCACCAATTGTGAGGTAGTTTTCACTAGGGTTTTAGCAGAGGCATGAAAATGCCTCCATGAAGAGAACATGGCAGAAGAGTTGTATGTGTTACACCTGAGGTTTTTTGAGCTCTCCAAAGAAAAATGCAAGTATTGGAAGAACAAATGCACAGAGGAATGAATCTTCCCATAAGAGATAAAAGCAAGGATGAGGATGAAGTAGAAGAGAATGCCGAAGTAGAGGCAGTTCTAAACCCAAAGGAAGAGAGGCTTTTTAGGGCCATCTCCAAGATTGGAAAAAGACCTAAGTTTGAGGTTCCCACATTTTCAAGAAATCTTAACCTAGAAGAGCTGATTGATTGGATCAATGAACTAGAGAAGTACTTTGAGTATGAAGATATTGAGGATTTGGATATGGTCAAGTTTGTGAAGGAAAAACTGAAGGAACATGCAAAGATCTGGTGGCAAAAGGTTTAGGTTGAACAAAATAGAAAGAGAAAGGAAGAAATCACTAGATGGGATTGGATGATAGCTAAAATGAAGTGACAACTCATTCCTATAGATTATGTGCTTGATTTTTTGAAGATGATGCAAGGAATGAAGCAAGTAGGAAAATCTGTTCAAGAGTATACCAAGGAGTTCTACCAAGTTTTCATTAGAACTGGCCATGCAGAAGCTGATAAGGAGAAATTTGCCTATTATCTTAATGGATTAAGGCCTAACATTCAAGATGAGCTGAGTCTAGTTCAGATGAACAGTATTGAGGAGGCATACCATTTTTCCATAAGAGTTGAGGAGAAATTGAGCAAGAAGTTTGACAATAAGAATAGTGGAAGAGGGCATGATGGAAGATCTGGTGGACAATCTTATAGAGGCCATAATGATGATCATAAGAATAAGGATGAGGCTAGAATTAGCAACCATAACCAAAGGGGAAACAATTCCAATCATTTATATGATTAGAACAATACAGATCAGAGAGGAAGAGGCAAAGGATAAGGATCTAGAAGAGGAGGCTTTCATGGAAAAATTTTTCACTGTGGAGAAGAAGGGCATAGAGAATATTGAATGTACCCAGTGCCAAGGAAGGATAGATCAAAGAATAGAAGGTCAGGTGAGAGTTGCACATGTTGATGAAGATGCTAGATCCTCACATTCTAAAGATGTTGAAAAGGGAGAAGTCCTAGTTAATAGAAGAGTACTATTGAGTGGTGAGAATAAACCTATTCAAAGAAGGAGTTTTTTTTTAACAAGGTGTAGATGTGAAGATAAGTGTTGTGATGTGATCATTGATGGTGGAAGTTCTAACAATATAGTGTCAAAAATAATGGTCACCAAGTTGAAGTTGAAGAGACAAAAACACCCACATCCATACCGTATTGCTTGGGTGCAAGATGACCACAAGGTTATGGTTAATGAGCAGTGCTCAGTGAAGTTCAAGATTGGGAGCTATCAAGATGAGGTACTATGTGATATCATACCTATGGACATATGTCATATTTTGTTGGGTAGGCCATGGTATTTTGACAGGCATGTTGTAAATGATGGGCAAGCAAATACCTAGACTCTAACTAAGGATAGAGCGAATCATAAGCTCAAGTCATTGAAGGATAAAAAAGAAAAGGTATGTAGTGCTGCTAGAATATGTTTTGTTGATGGAAAAGAGTTTCTTAAAGGTATGAATCATGAACATATGTGTTTTGCTATAATTCCTAAAGATAGTAAGGAAGAAGTAGTGGAGGTACCTACAAAAGTTGCAAATATGTTGGAAGAGTTTTCTGATATTGTATCAAATAATATACTTGATGGATTGCCCCCAGTGAGGAAGATCAGTCACTAGATGGATTTGGTTCTAGGAGCCAGTTTTCCAAATAAAGTAGCGCACAAAATGACACCAATAGAAAATGAAGAGTTGAATAGGAAAGTTCATGAGTTATTACAGAAGGGTTTGATTTGAGAGAGTATAAGTCCATGTGTTGTACCAGCAGTATTAGCACCAAAGAAGAATGGAGAATGGAGGATGTGCACAAATTCTCATGCTATAAACAAGAACATGATAAAGTATAGATTTTCATTACCCAAGATGGATGATATTATGGACTGTTTGAGTGGAGCTAAGTACTTCACAAAGATAGACCTAAAGAGTGGGTACCATCAGATTCATATCAGGGAAGGTGATGAGTGGAAGACTGCTTTCAAGACAAGAGAAGGACTGTATGACTGGTTAATCATGCCTTTTGGGCTAACCAATGCACCAAGCACTTTCATAAGGCTAATGAATGAGGTAGTGAAGGAGTTTCTAGGTAAGTTTGTTATTGTTTACCTAGATGATATATTGATCTTTAGTAAGACATTTGAGGAGCATTTGATTCATATTCACAAGGTGCTTAAAAAGTTGAGGGAAGAAAATTTGTTGATAAACCTAAAGAAGTATGTAAAGAAAGAGTTGGTGTATTTGGGATTTTTAGTCTTAGGAGAAGGTCTAAAAATGGACCCAGAGAAAGTGAAGGCTATTCTTGAATGGCCTACTCAAAGGAGTGTGATAGAGGTAAGATCTTTTCATGGACTCGCTACATTTTACAAAAAGTTTGTAAGAAGTTTTAGTAGTATTTGTGGACCCTTGATTAAAACAATGAGAGGAGATAGGAAAGAGTTTAAGTGGATTGTAGGAGCAGACAAGGGTTTCAATCTATTGAAATAGAAAGTTACTGAGCAACCTGTTTTAGCACTTCCTAATTTTAACAAGGTGTTTCAAGTAGACTGTGATGCTAGTGGTATTATAATAGGAGCTATTTTGAGCCAAGAAGGTAGACCTATTGCTTATTTCAGTGAGAAGTTGAATGATGCAAAAAAAAAAACTCTATTTATGATCAGGAATTTTATGTGATAGTTCAAGCATTGAAGAAGTGGAGACACTATCTTCTTCCTAAGGAGTTTGTTTTGTATACTAATCATCAAGCTTTGTAATATTTGAATAGTCAAGGAAAATTGAACCAAAGGAACTTAAAATGGATTGATTTTTTGCTGAGTTATACATTTGTTTTGAAACACAGGAGTGGGAAGTCTAACAAAGTTGCAGATGCCCTTAGTAGAAGACAATTTTTGCTGATAGAAATGCAGATAGAGGTGGTTGGGTTCAAGGAACTTAGTACTTTGTATCCAAATGATCTTGATTTTAGTGAAGCATGGAAGGCTTGTACAGAACCTATTACACTTGATAGAACAAAGTGGTTGGATTTCATGATCTAGGATAATATGTTGTTCAAAGGAAGCTAGTTGTGCATTCCTAGAAGTTCAATGAGAGAGAATCTCATCAAGGAAAAGCATAGTGGAACATTGTTTGGACATTTTGGCAGAGATAAAACTATAATTTTGGTTGCTGAAAATTATTATATGCTACAATTATAGAAAGATGTGATGAAGTTTGTACAAAGTTTTCGAGTATGTCAGATGGCGAAAGGAGTGAAGTAGAATACAGGGTTGTATCAACATTACCTATACTGGACAAATTATGGGATGTTAGCATGGATTTTGTTCTTGGATTACTGAGCACACAATGTAGGCATGATTCTTTTTTTGTGGTGGTTGACAAGTTTTCAATGATGGCACATTTTATTCCTTGCAAGAACACTAGTGATGTTACTCATGTAGCCAAGTTATTTTTCAAAGAAGTGGTGAGATTACATGGTCTTCCAAAGAGTATAGTTTCAAATAGAGATACCAAATTTGTTGGGTATTTCTAACGTACATTGTGGAAGAAGTTGAAGATAGATTTGAAGTTTAGTTCATCACATCATCTGCAGACTGATGGACAGACAAAAGCTGTGAATCATAGTTTGGGAAACTTGCTGAGATACTTGGTTGGAGATAAACCAAAAGGATGGAATATGATTTTACCACAAGTAAAATTTGCATATAATAATTCTATCAATAGGAGTATTGGTAAATCACCATTCCAAATTATCTATGGGAGTAGCCCCAGAAATGTTTCTAAATTGAGGAAGTTGGACAAGGGAGAGATAAGTAGTGCTAAAGCAAAAGATTTTGTTGAACATTTGAAGAACATCCATGAGGAGGTGAGGAAGCAAATCATAAAGATGAATACATAATATAAGGCTAAGGTAGATGTGGAAAGGAGATATAAGGAATTTGAGATTGGAGATGAAGTCATGGTTCATTTGAGAAAGGAGCATTCTCCAGTAGGTACATATAATAAGCCAAAGATGAAGAAGTTTGGACTGTGCAAGATAGTGAAGAGGCATGATTCTAGAAATGCATATGAAGTGGAGTTGCCTGCTAAATTGAACATTTCACCAGTATTTAATATTTCAGATTTGACAGAGTATTATGACAGAGGTAATGGAGATGAAGTTATAGAAGCACAGTGGAGCATTTTGGTAGTTAGTTTGGCTACCAAGGAGATTGAGGAGATATTAGACAATCGTATTGGAAAAAGTACCAAAAATAGAACTTATGAGGAATATCTGGTCTAATGGAAAGGGAGACTAGTTGAGGATTCATCATGGCTAGCAAAGGAGGAGATCAACTGTCTTGGTTTTCCTTTCAACACCTATGACGTGACGAGGTCACTTCTCAAATTACCCTAGGCGTCTGATGCAGGAGCATCCTAGGTGTAAAGGCAATCTTGCATCACCTAAAAATATTTTATTTTCAGCCTTTTCTATTTTAGTAAGGACTAGTAGACAGGGTGGTTACTATTTATGGGAACTTACTATTTTTAGTAAGTTTTTCATACAAACTCAAAATGTTCTCATTTTCTACAAGAAGGTTCATTTTAAAGACATAAGCCTACCATAAAAATCTCATTGCTCCAACTTAAGTATGAGAGAAGTTATTGTGGATTTTGTGTGGAAAAATTTATAGAAAAGTCTTCAAGCTCACCATTAGAGGCCTTGACTGCCCGGATGAGGTCTGAAAACTCGACAGAAGGTGCTGGCGCAATTTTGAGCCTATAGATAAGGAGCTAGCGTTTCCAAAAAGTGGTTATAATAGCAAATCAGAGCAACAATTCATGAGTTATGGCCTTCGGAAGTTGGGCTACTAAAATTTCTAAAATAATTTGTCAAAGATGTATTTGGCCAACTCTATGTGTATTTTTAGGGTCTATTGGCCCTAGATATTAAGTTTGAGCATCTAGAACCTTCCTAGGGTGCATAAAACTGCCTATTTAAGAAAGACCCAAACATTGTCTAGGACAGCTCTGGGTGATAGTTCATAGCACTGTCTTGTAGATTTCTGTAATGAAGGTGCCCATTTGGGTTAGTATATTGTAATTGAGAATTCTATAATTCCACATTTGCGGCAATAATAAGTTCATATGTTCTCTAGCATTTTCTATTATTTCTTTGTTTCTATTATTGAGTTTATGGTATTAAGAGGAGTCCCCTGCATCAAGATATAACTCTATTGCTCCTTATATGGCCTTACAATACACTTTACTCTACTATTGATTTGCATTCATGTGCTTACATTCCATTCACATTATTTCATATATGTCATCTAAGGAAATGATATATTATATATATCAATCCAATTACAAAGTTATCCATTACACAAGTTAACACCAATATTACAAAGTCGGCCCCAATGTAGATACTTAGGTTCTAAAAACTAACTTGGTGAAGTCCTAATACATGACATCCACTATCATTACTTGACATCATCATGCATTCAGTAGAAGTAGAAGCTTGGTCCATACCAATCACTTCAACATAGTTTCAAACTCAGTATTCACTAGTGACTCGATAGATATTGTGTAACTCAATATAAACTGCATTCCCTATTTACCATGACTATACTCGATAGACAGTATTCTTCATTCAACTTGATTAACACTAGCTTCACTTGACTTAAGCTGTTAACTTGGTAGAAACTATAAATTTATATAAACACTGAACTACTCGATCTAAACTATGGTGCTTGGTAAATGGTGAACTGCTCGATCTTAATTGTAGTACTTGGCAAACATCGAACTACTTAGTCTAAACTGTAGTACTTGGAAAATATTGTATATAGAATTTGAATAAGTGTTGTCACTAATAACAAATTTGACTAAATGTCAACATGTGTTACTCAACATATGAATTACTGATGCTTGGTATACACTATAATTCTACTTTGACTTGGCACCTATATTGCTCGGCACCACTATTTACTCGGCACCTAAATCACTCAGCATGGTCTATCTACTTGACACTTGAGTGACTCGGCACATGAGTGACTTGAAACTTCTTACAACTCAGCATGGTCTTATATTTACATTTTGTACTTGGCATGCATTCTTAGTTTGACATGAACTAAGTAAATGACTCAAGTGTGTTGACACTAAATTGTCATATCATCAGGTTTCATCCTTACATTTTCATATTATCTTAGAGTCATATTTGTTTTCATAGATTAATATTGTATTTTTATTTTCATTCATGGCTTAGATTTCCTTTCTTGCATTGCTTTGCATTGTTATCATTTAGATTAACTTTCATCTTCATTTTCATTCATATTTTGTTTGTTGAATCTCTCATTTTATCGTGTACTTGCATGGACACAAACTAGGTCAAATTGAGGGCCTTCATTACAAACCCTTGCACTCCATGAATAGAGAGCTATGAGTCACTATTTGAGATCTCATTCTTGAGAAGTCTTGATATAATGACACATAGAAGTGTGTCAACATTTTAGCACACAAGGAGGAGGAGGAAAAAATGATGGAAGGATTCAATGAATCTAACATAACCCCAAGATCTATGGTGATGTTCAAGTGGAAAAAAATCAAAGCTACCTATTTAAGGAAGAATAAGAGATGTTTTCTAATGTTGGTTTGTTGTTGATTAGCAATTTTAAGGAGATCCTATGAAGAAAAAAGAAGTAGATGAGAAGTGAGAAGATTGGTGAAGTGTATTTTCTTGAAGGGTTTCCAAGTGGATCAATGATTGAGATGTAGATGAGGTCCAATCAATGAACTAGAAAATGAATTGAATGAAGATTTGAATTTACAAAGTGAGTTTATTTTAACATATCAAACATGTTATTACTTTCTAACCATTGTGGCAGTGAAAATCCTTTAATCAAGGTTGACCTAAAATTATTTTATAAATCCTTTAATCAAGGTACCATTGTAAGGGAATGTTTTATAGTCCTCTAACCAAGCGATTCCCAATAGGGTGATTAAATCCTTTAACAAGGTCACACATAATAGAGAATTTATAAACCTTTAATAGGGTTGGCTCTTAATCGAGCTCACTTTAGAAGAGTGAAAGGTGGTAACATGTTACTTGGTGTTTTTTACAAAATTGGGTTTCCAAATTAAATCCCGGTGTCATATATGTGTGAATGGTGTTCATGTGATGCATGTTATTTCTTGATATTTTATTTGTTGTTAGTCAAAATATACTAAATAGAGAATTGAGTAATGAATTCAATATTTTAATTTAATGATGATATGTTGTATGGACTGTGTGGTTTAATGAGTTTGAATAAGTTTTTTTAAGATAGAAAAAGATAAATAGGTACATTTGGACATGAGGATAACTGAATTCTAAATATTATAAAATATACATCATGGATAAGATGAGAATACATGGTCCAATCAAATTTAAAAGTGTGTTGTGTTATGGAATCACATACAATAAAATAAGATAACTATGGATTACGAGGGCTAGCTACTTATGTTGCTCTAGGTCAGCAATGTGTGTGTGTGTGTGTGTGTGTGTGTGTGTGTGTGTGAGAGAGAGAGAGAAGAGAGAGAAGGGGGAAATGGTCTAGAAATTTATGTTATAGTAATTTAACCCATAAAAAAGAGTATAAATAGTTTTTTATAGTCTAGTGCATACTAACCAACTCATATTAGTCAATCTACAAGGAAAGATGAAATATATGTTAGAAATAGGTAATACTGAGAGGGGGGTGAATCTGTATTCTATAAACTTTTGCCCACAACTAGATATTGTTAATTACTTTTGTATTGCATAAAAATGTAATAAATATAATAAACACTAAGCAACTAATGCCTATTCCTACAAGTTCATGCAAACCTCAAAATATGGAAGATAAACATGTAAATAAACATAACATGGAATCAAAAGAGTATAAACTATTCAAAATAGCACATATGCAAACCTCATGAAATCATCAAGTGTAGATGATTTTATTATTGTGGAATGTGGTTGCTCACAATTCCTGCAACATAACAATGGGGTAGATAGTGCTTCTTGGAAATGAGGAGAGAGCTCTCTTTTTATAAGAAAATGGATGCAATGGACGGCTAAGATTGAATGAAAGATGGAGGGTTAGGATCTCTTAGGATCAATGAGGTGTCCATAAGGTGGAGGCCAAGTGGACTCCATGTGGATTAGGGTTTTTGACTATTCAAAGGGGGCAAGATGCTCACACATGTGTGAGCAACCTTTTATGTGACATGTCTATGACAGGTATAAGAGGGTTGGGGGCTCAAAGTTTCTCAGACATGTGTGAGACACCTTGGTTCACATGTGAAGGGGGAAAAAGGTGTAAGATTCACATGTCACATGTGACTAGGGTTTGCTAATCCTTTGATTAGGATTGTGCAAATGATTAGTGATTTGATTAGATGGGAAACTAGGTTTAATTAGTGGATAAGTAGATTGACCTAGGTTAGAAGGATGGGTTAGGTTAGGGAAGTGAGGTTAGGTGAGGGTTAAATTTAGGAGCCATGTGCTCAAATAGGATTAAATTTAATATTTAATTCCAAGTGGGATTAGGAAAGGGATTAATTAAGTAAACAAAGTACTTAATTAAAGTGAATGGATTAGCATGCAAGGGGAATAGGTTAGGATTTAAATAAACCTTAGTTTATTTAAATCAAGAAAGGATGAACATAATTAAATAAATGTAAAATTATTTAATTAAAGGTAGAGGAATTAAATAAATAATAAATATTTATTTGATTGGTCAAGACATGTGATTTGGACAATTTTAGGTGTCTACAACTTTATAACATGCATATTAAAGTAAACCAATAATGTTGAACAATAAATAAATCCATACACAAAGAGAAATCATAGCACCATAGTTTGTTAAATAGGGAAACCTTGGTTGAGATCAAACCTCGGTGGGATTGGTAGCCAAAAAATGATCCATTAAAAAAAAGAATTTGGTTATGGATATTGACCATGTTAGGAGTCACTAAACTACATAGAGTGTCTTGGCTTTTGTTAGAGGACTAGACCTTGTTAAAGGCCTCAACCTTGTTAGGAGTTAGTAGTAAAATTACAATGTATGCAAGATGAGCCCATTACCCAAATATGAAATATACAATTTAGTTCTTTTATACAAAAGAGTTAGATACAAAAATATCTTTCTTGTTGTTTGTTGTACTTCACATATCTCTAATCATACATCATAAATTTTCATCACATATAGTTCACATATCATGCACATATCCTTCTCATAGGTTTTCATATCATATCCATCACTTACATCACATCACATAACTTTTCAAGTTATAATCTTCCTTTATATCTTACATTTTAACAAAACTATGTGATGTCAGCCTTCAAGCTTTCACACACTTAGCATAACATAAAATAAACTCTTTTTGTCTTAGGGTTAACATATAGGATATTGTCTCTAATTAGTTAAGAAATTATTTTATTGTCAAAATAATTCCTTAACCCACAATATTCACTTCTTTGTCATGCTTTGTTCTTCTCTTTAATCTGTCTAACTGGTAATTGATTCATATCTTGATCTGTATTGATTATACCGTATTGTGCTCTTGTATATGTTATCATGACACTTTATTCTAAATATATCCAAATTTTCACATTCCCAAAATATCTTTGTAGACTTCACATACCAAAACTATCTCTGTATTGCTAGTAAAGCTATCTGATACTTAGACTTTTTTTTGACTTAGACTGTGAGACCTTTATTTGTACACTGCACCTTCTTTTCTTAAGATATATGTTTCCATAAATGACAACTCTAGTTTTTCCTACTTACCCATATTGATAACAATATAAAGCACATGTGAATTATAAATAACCTCATACATTGATGATGTAATGCCTCTTTGGATGTGATCATAAATATTGATGCAATTGCTTGACATCAAGAAAAATCATATAAAAAATGTGCCTTTAATGATGGATATTATGGTTGTTCAAAAATGATTTATTAAGAATAAATAATTCTCTAAAAGATCAAATACTTGGATGAATAATAATAGAATATATATTTGATTGGTTGATTATTTTAGGTAAGTGGGGGGGTGGTTATGTGAATTAGTTATGTTTAGTTATCCACAGTCCCTTGAAACAAATACAACACCTACAAAACTTCACAAACTTTATCAACAATTACTCAATGTACACATTCAACATGTTATTTAACTCTTTCAACTAGTATATTTCAAGTTGTTAGCTAAATATTTTTTATAAGAAAATAAGGTTTTACAGGATCCTGAAACCCAAAAGTTCTTACAAAGCATAGGGTTGTAAAATAATCAAAATAAGCCTAGAAACAGTACTATGGCCAACTGAAAGGCCAGAACTAAAAATAGGCAAAAAACCAAAGTCAAAACAATAGAAACTAGGAAATTAAAAGAAAAAACTAGAAAAACCTTTACTTAGTCTTATGCCTTCCTATCAAGGTCCTCCATGGTTTCTGCTACTTCATAAGCTTCTTGAACCTCCTCTGCCATTTGCTCCAAGTTCTTTACATAGGTCTAATCCCCAAGTGGCTCTGGGTTATGTTTGTTATGGTGTCCTCTTCCATCCCATGTTCTCCCTTTTCTTTTTCCTCATTCTCCACTGCCACACCCCTAACCTTACATGCGAGTGTAATAATGTTTTCATTGAGAGAGTTCAGAATAGAGATCATATCATTAGCCATGCCATGGTTGTAAGTTTCCAGATTATACATCCTTTTCTCAACCAACCTAATATGCTCCCCTTGGCCTGTCTAATTCCCTTGCTCCAACATTTTCCCCTAGCTTTCCAACTATCCCATTCTTTCTTTTACTTCCTCTAGTTCATGAAAAAGCCATTTAATTGATCTAAAATTATCAATCATGCTATTTTTTTTTTCCTTGTTTAGCAAGTTCATACCCACCTCCCTCGTGTTGTCAGTGATGGCCACCAGCGCAAGTTCAATTAGTTCCTCCAGTTGGATTTTTCCCTCCTTTTCTTCAAGAATTTGAGGATTCATAACCTCTCTCACAATCCCCATCTTTTAAGTTCTAGCATTGAAGTTTTTCCAAGCCATGTGCCTATCTTGTATAACCACCTCACAACTTCTTTCCTCCATTTTCTCATTTTCTTGCACCTATGGGGGAATTGGAGAGAGACGAATCATAAAAATCTTTTGACTAGAATCAATATTGCCCTCTCAGGGTGAATCCTCCTCCTTCCTCCTCTTCTACTTCTTTTTAGGGTTACCAACTGGCTCCTCCCTATTCTCATCATCCTCTACCTTATTCTCATCTTCCATATCCATGTCTTCCCCTTCCTCATTATACTCGTCTTCACCCTGACCTACATATTTGGGTCCATGGACCCTAGGGCTTTTCCTACATGAAACTTTACTTGGAGTAGGAGTATCCTTATCTTTACCCCTGGCCTTCTTACCCGACAAAAGATAATCACCCCCGTCCTCCAAGCTAATACTCTGAACATCTTCTAAATATGAGGAAAAGTTAGAGCTCTTTATCTCCTCAGACACACCCGCAATATGTGATAGGGATTTACTCCTAGATTGGGCCTTAAAATGTTCATAGATAAATAAAAGTAAACCCATATGTAGGGTAGGGTTAGGAGTAGCCTTTTTCTTATACTCTGAAATGTTCTTGTGCATGGAAGAATACAAATAAAAAGGAAAGGAAACCTTAACCCCATAACAAAAATGATTGAGAAAGATAAAATGATGGGTTCTAACCCTATCAAACCTCGTGTCTAGAGAAATAAACTCAATAATGGCCCTTAGAACATACCTCCAAAGCTTCTTAATTAAGTCCATCTCATAGTAGGTTTCACTTTTCACCAGTTCCTTTGTCTCCTCTGTGTTCATGGAAAAATCCTTGACTGCATTCACTGACACCTTTTTGTCTCTATAAAAATTTTGAGCCCTCATCTAGGATTTCAGTGATATGGGTGATGACCTCCATGTTAACTTGATATGACACCCCATCAATCTCGACCTTACCATCCTTCCACAAATTTACCATAAGATTGGTAATTGCTGGGTCATACCCATGAAGCTTGGCTATGTAGTTTGTAATGCCACCCTTTTCAAGTTTATCCTAGACTTTAGTCCTTTGCTTCCATTTCTCTGTTTCACCAACTACTTCTTTCTTGGTCCTCTCACCCACCATTTTGGTAACCTGAGTAGTTTCCTTTCTCATAAACATATTCTCTTTGTACCTTTCTCTATCCATTGTATACTCTATTCAAAATTGCTATATATTTCATTGCTTTGTCTTTCACTTCCAGTGATTTGGAAAAGAAAATAAACAACCCATAAAACACGGTGATTTGACATAGAAAACATCATCTGCTAGTTCCCCTCATATTTACCATAAATTCATTGGCTTTTGCACATACTAGCATTAGTTTCCATAATTACCTTTGGATTTCACCTGTACCTCCCTAGATCCTCTCCTAATCAATTAGACTTTTAGCATCTATTAGAATATTCCCACTGGTATGCCATTTCATCACCGTGTCTTTCTTTACTGCTTCATTGGCAAACCAATCAGCCACTAAATTAGCCTCCTAGTACTCATGGCTAACATGAATATTTTTAAATTTGCAAAGTGTTATATGGATTTCATCAATTATATTTGTAATTTTCTAGGTAGGTTGGATATCACCAGTTATACATCTCATGATATTTTTTGAGTCCCCCTCCAGCCATAAATTTTTGACTCTCACTTCCAAGGCTAAGTTAATAGTGTGAAGAGTAGCACTAGCTTCAACATAATGATTTGTCTAGAAACCCAAGGGTTATGAAAGAGTAGCAACTCCCCCACCATGACAATTTCAAATTATCCCTCCACATCTCAAAGGACCAGGGTTCCCTTTAGCCACTCCATCAAAGTTGGCTTTATGCCAACCCTTAGGTGGGATTTTCCACTTCACCTCCTATCTTTTAGTTCTCCTATCCTTTTCCCTTTCCTTTACTATTACCTCCTTCTTCAAGATCTCCCCCCTTCCTTATTAGGAAATTTTCCTTCATTATGCTTTTGATTTTATCTACAAGCACATAAGCAGGTTCCTCCCTATCTCTAAAAATTCTATTGTTTATATCCTTCCATACTCCCCAAAAAAAGTGAGGCAAAGTCCAAATACTTATAGTATGTGACTTTGTACCTTTATACATGTTGTCCCATTGACAAAAGAAGTCCAATACATTATCTGGCTTACACCAATTGACCCCATAGTTCTTCATGAGCATATCCCAATCCTCCTTGGAATAACGGCAATGGATAAAGAGGCAATTTATCGATTCTAAATGATGCTTGTAGATAATGCATCTATTTGGGATATATTGACCTCTCTTTTCCAAATTATCCAGAGTGAGGATTTTATCTTGAAGCAATAGCCAAAAGAAAATGTTAATTTTGGTAGTAAGGCTAGGCAACCAGGCCTTAGCCCAAATGGGTTTCTCCTTTAGGTTCCAAAGAGAGTTATACTCTGAGGCAACCAAGTAACAACCATTAGGGTTACCTTCCCAAATTACTTCATCATTTTTATTGTTCAAAATTATTGAATTCAACATCATCACAATCGGCTTGAGATCATTCAAAATAAAAGACAGGTCTCTCAACCCCTGGTTTGTTCTATAATCTCTAACTTTCAATCCAAATCTCCTAATAAAAATATTTTCCCAATTATCATAGATAGGATTGTTGATAAGAGGACCCTAAATCAACCATTTATCTAGCTAGAATAGGATGTCTTCTCCATTTCCCACTTTCCACTTGGTCTTAGAATTAGCTAGGGCTCTTTCCTTGAGAAACCCATTCCAAATTATCAAACCATTCAAGATATCTAGATCATTGAGAAAATACCTTAGAGAAGGCATCATTATATATTTTTCCACCAAAATGTCTCTCCATTCCCCTATGCTATTGAAAATGTGCCAAACTTGCTTTGCTTGAAGAGCATTATTGAGATGCCTTAGTTTCTTTATTCCAAGACCACCATAACTCTTAGGAAGGAAAACATTGTCCCAAGCCACAAGAGAGTATATTTTATATTCCCTAAGACCAGACCACAAGAAATCTCTCTAGATCTTTTCCATTTTATCTGCAAATTTGGCCAAAATCCCAAAGAGACTCAAGGCATACATTGGAAGATTTTGAAGAGTAGACTTGACTAGTAGACATTTTATATCTTGGCTAAATGTTAAACCTTTCCATCCTACCAACTTCTTACCAAACCTATCAAGAATCCCATTCCAGAAAGAATTTGGTGGCTTAGTTCCCAAGGGAAGACCAATGTAGCTAGTTGGTAGATTGCATACCCCACACCCAAGAATACCAACAATCTTCCATTGTCTATAAATAGGGGTATTAATAAAGAAAATTGAGCTTTTTGCCCAATTAATGAGCTAGCCAATTCCCCTAGTATACACATCCAATAACCTTTTCATCTCTTTAGCCTCCTTAACTGAAGCTTCCCCTCCCATAATTGTATCATCCACAAACTATTGATGAGTAAAAGAAACATGCCCTGAAGAAGGCTTAATACCTCTCAAGTTTCCTTCCTATCTTTTTCTCTAGATCATTCTACCTATACACTTAGCCATAATAATGACAAGGATGGGAGAAAGGGGGTCTCCTTGTCTTAAGCCTCTAGATGGTTTGAAGAAATTAGAAGGGACCCCATTAACCATTACATCAAGCGAAGAAGTAGAAATGAGTTTACACACCTCTTGATCAAAGCCAAAAGCCTAGAGAATAGAACTAAGAAAGTTCCAATCCAACCTATCATAGGCTTTGGAAATATCCAACTTAAGGAGAAGGCCCTCCCTTTTACCAACTTCCAGTGAATGAATGACTTCATGAACCATCATAATAGAATCTAGGATTTTTCTACCAGGGACAAAGCCACTCTACTACAAAATAATCAAAGGAAGAAATTTAAGAATTTTTATCACCAAAACTTTTGAAATGATCTTGTAGAAAGAATTACAAAGACTTATGGGCTTAAATTGATCCATAGAATGCCCCTAGGACTTTGGGAATGAGAACCAAAAATGTAGAGTTGAGCTCTTTCAAAAGATTCCTGGCCCCAAAAAACTCCCACACCGCCTTGACAACATCCATCATAACCACCTCCCAATACACTTGAAAGAAGAATGTTGGAAAAATATCTCGCTTTGGGACTTTATCAACTGGAAGAGAAAATAGAGCTTGTTTAACTTCTTAACCATTAGGAATTGCCCACAACATTCTATTGTGATGTGGTTCAATTAATTGGGGTAGTAATGAGACAATATTGTTCTGATCCTCCACTGATAACATAGGGTCCCAAAAAAGAAGAGTAGAGAAAGAAGTACAAACTTTAGTAGAAATATCATTAACACTTGTCAAAAGAGACTGGCCCTTCTTAATACCTATGATCCTATTGTTAGCTCTATGCTTAAGAGTGGAAAGGTGAAAAAATCTAGTATTTTGATCTCCTTCTTTAAGCCAATTGATTATTGATCTTTGTTTCCAGAAGTTCTCTTCTCTACTAATAATGTTATACAGATCAGTGAGAATTGACATTTCTATGTTCCTATTCTGATTATTGTATCCTTCCTATTGAATGATATCCTGAATAGTACTAAGCTTAACTGAGACCTCCTCTTTGTCCTAAAAAATATGACCAAAATCTATCTTATTCTAGATTTTCATATTTCATTTTACATTACTCAGTTTCTTGGCAACCCTAAACATAGCAGACCCTTCCACCTCAATATTCCACCAAGAAAAGATCCTATTCATTAGGTCTAGATGGGAAGTCCACATCTTTTCAAAATGAAAAGGATAATTCTTCCTAGCCTGGAGAGGTAAAATCGACAAGGAGATAGGCAAATGATTAGACTTCAACCAATCTGGAGAGATGAGAGCTCTATCCAAGCAAACCTGAATGCAATCATTCCCTAATCGCCTATTGGATCATGTGAAAACCCCACCAAAAATATCAACATCCAAAAGAGTTAGAATATTAATGAAATTTGAAAGTTCCAACTTGCTATCTCAATCTGGGGCTAGACCCCCTAATTTTTCCTCATCAGAAAGGGGAGTATTGAAATCTCCCATTATAATATCTTTATTAAGATTATAGTTCTAAATAATAGAGCGAAGCTTAGTCCAATAATACTTCCTCTCCCTTTAGAACTAGGGGCATATACATTCAAAAGAAACCAAGAATCATCGCTATTAATATGATAAACTTTACATAACAGAATATTACCTTCATTATTGATGCAAGGGAATCCCCTTAATACCATAAACTCTTAACAGAATCAAAGAAACAATAATAAATTCAAGAACAAAATATGGACATCTTATTTGTGCCACAAATGCAAAATTTTAGAATTCATAAGTACAATATGCTAACCCACATGGGTGCCTTCAATACAATAATTTGCAAGACAAGCTGTGAACTATCACCCAGAGTTATCCTAGACGATGTTTGGGCCTTTCTTAAATAGGCAGTTTTATGTCACCCAGGAAGGTTCTAGATGCTCAAACTTAATACCTAGGGTCGACAGAACCTAACAGTACACATAGAATTAGCCAAATACATCTCTGACAAATTATTTTAGAAATTTTAGTAGCCCAACTTTTGGAGGCCATAACTCATGAACCGTTGCTCTGATTGGCTATTATAACCACTTTTTGGAAACGCCAGCTCTTGAACTACAGGCTTGGAACTATGTTGGTGCCCTTTCGTCGAGTTTTCAAACCTCATCTAGGCAATCTAAGGCCTCTAATGGTGAGCCTGAAGATTTTTCTGCAATTTTTTCTACCAAAAATCTGTAATAACTTCTCTGATACTTTAGCTGGAGCAATGAGATTTTTATGGTAGGCTTATATCTCTAAAATGAACCTTTTTGTAGAAAATGAGAATATTCCAAGCTCGTATGAAAAACTTACTAAAAATAGCAAGTTCCCATAAATAATAACCATCCTATCTACTAGTCCTTATTAAAATAGAAAATACTAAAAATAAAATATTTTTGGGTGATATAAGATTGCCCTTACACCCAAGATGCTCCTACATCAGACACCCGAGCTAATTTGAGAGGTAACCCCGTCATGTCTCAAGTGTTTAGAGGAAAACCAAGACGGTTGGCATCCTCCTTTGCTAGCCATGATGAATCCTCAACTAGTCTCCCTTTCCATTTGACCAGATATTTCTCATAAGTTCTATTTTTAGTACTTTTTCCAATATGACTATCTAGTATCTCCTCAATCTTCTTGGTAGCTGAACTAGCTGCTAGAATGTTCCACTATGCTTCTACAACTTCATCTCCATAACCTCCTTCATAATACTTTGTCAAATCTAAAATATTAAATAGTGGTGAAATATTCAATTCAGCAAGCAACTCCACTTCATACGCATTTCTAGAATCATGCCTCTTCACTATCTTGCATGGTCCAAACTTCTTCATCTTCATCTTATTATATGTACTTATTGAAAAATGCTCCTTTCTCGAATAAACCATGACTTCATCTCCAATATAAAATTCCTTATATCTCCTTTTCACATTTTCCTTAGCCTTATACTATGTATTCATCTTTATGATGTCCTTCCTCACCTCCTCGTGGATGTTCAACAAAATCTTCTGCTTTAGCACTACTTATCTCTCCCTTATCCAAGTTCCTCAATTTAGAAACATTTCTGGGACTACTCCCATATACAATCTGGAATGGTGATTTACCAGTACGCCTATTGACAAAATTATTATATGCAAATTCTGCCTATGGTAAACTTATATCCCATCATTTTGGTTTATTTCCAACCAAGCATCTTAGCAAGTTTCCCAAACTGCAATTCACAGTTTCTGTCTAATTGCAATTCATAGCTTCTGTCTATCCATTAGTCTATGGATGATGTGATGAACTAAACTTCAAATCTATCTTCAACTTCTTTCACAATGTATGCCATAAATACCCATCAAATTTGGTGTCTCAATCTAAAACTATACTCTTTGGCAAACCATGTAATCTCACCACTTCTTTGAAAAACAACTTTGCTACATGAACAACATCACTAGTCTTGTTGCAAGGAACAAAATGTGCTATCTTTGAAAACTTATCAAACACCACAAAAATAGAATTAGAATTCAATGAATATGCAGAAATAAGGTACAATGTTATTCTAATTTATTATTTTGTTCATAGTTTGGGAGCCAAAATTTTGATTTGGTCATAGGGGCACAATTTTTATCCAAAATATGTAGTGTAGCATACCATTGGAATTGAGAGGAGATAAATTTTCCAGATATGGGGTCAATTTTTGAGTAGGTGTTTGTTGGTTCACTCTATAAGTAGATTTGTGTTTTTTGGGGCATTCTCAGTAGAACGGGTAGAATTCATCATGGAGCATCAGAATTAGTTAGGAGGCAAACATTGGAGTTTGTTGAAGCCTAAAATGAATTCTAAAAAAGTTTTCATGTCGTTAGAGGTCATTGCAACTTATTTTTTTTGTAGCCTTGAATTCAAATTAGGCATCAAAAATAGTTATGATTTCTATCAAATATCTGAGATATTTTGTGCTTTTGAGAGCCAAAATGATGGGGAGATGATATGTAGTTATAGAGAGAGATTAGAGAGATGTCTTTAACTTATTGAGAAGGTTTTCCAAGTGGACACATGTCATTTATAGAGCAGATCTGAGAATTCATTTTCTTATATCATTCTTTTTCTTTCTCATTTGTTGTGGTTGGCAATTTTCTCTGTGATACCAGTAGGGTTCCAATTTTCACTATGAAACCAAGGTTGTTAATGGTTTTTCTTCCTATCTATTGAGCTAAGCTCTAGTAGTGAAGGCCACACATCCACTCTTGTGTAGATTTTTAGTTCATTTCATGTGTTGTTATTCTAAGATATTGGAAATTAATGTTAGATTATGTGAAATATCTTGAGTTACATATAGTTTTACTAGTTTATGTATTCAGTCTTTCCAAAGATGAATACAAAGGAGATTTACAATGAATTATCTAAGCTTTCTTATTCTATCTCCTAATTCTTCATATGCTATTGACTTTGAGATTAAATGATGGGGACACAACCCAAGCATAGAATGGACACAACAGGAAAGGGAAAATTTTATTAACTATGAAAATATGCTAGTACATTTGGTACAGAGAAAATAGACTTCAAAACATGCCCTATGGGCTTACAATGGCATAAATTTGGAGATAAATTCTTCTCCCAGTACCTTCTCTCAAACTCCACTCTGAACTGCCTTTTACAATGCTAGAAACATTCTTAAATAGACCCTGGAGGGTTAAGGATTAGGAATACATTCTAGAAAGTGCTAGTAGGCATCCACCGACCAAATAGAAGGCTCTAGAAGTCACATTAGAAGTCAGCACAAAATTAGAAGAATCCAAAAATGGCAACCAAACTTTTGGGAGGCATAACTTTTGAACCATAGTTCTGATTGATGAACCGTTTACATTTTCAGAAAGCTCTCAAAGTGCTCTATTGCCCTATGCACTAGCTTCATCATCCCCCATTTTTTGGCCCTGTTCAAAGTCATTTAATGCCCCTAACCTAACTTTGAAGTATTCTTAGGATGTCTCAAAAAATTGAAAAATTGCGATAACTTTCAAATCATGGGGCCTTTTAACCTGATTCTTTTTCTGGAATGCTCTAAATTACAATGACAGTCATCTAACCAATTTACACCTTCTATTTCACCAAAATGATAGCTCAATTACATACTCCTATTTTTTTGGCATTTACACATATCCCAAAATGATTAAAAACTCTAACCCAGAACACTGATAGTGGAACTATGAGAGTTGGAACCTTTATTTGATCCAAATGGGTATCTAGAAATGAAAACACATGAAATAGAAACTAAGTCTAAGTACTTTTTTTTTGGGTGACACAGGATTGCCCTTATACCTCTGGATGCTCCTGCATCAGACACCTAGGGTAGATTGAAAAGTGATCCTGTCACTTTATGAATGGTAGAAGAAATCCCTAATGGGAAACCTCAGCTGCTGATATCCAAGTTGAGTCCTCAATCGACCATCCTTTCCACTTCACCAAATACTCTTCATACTGCCTATGTCTGGTACTCCTACCCACACAATGATCTAGAATGTCTTGTATCTCCTCCTTCTTAGAAGTAGGAATTGGACATGGCTTTAACATCGGCTCCTCATCTACACCATCATCATGATACTCTGTTAAGTTTGCAATGTTGAAAATAGGAGAAATGTGAATACCATCTGGCAACTCCACCTCATATGCATTTCTTGAGTCATGTTTCTTTAAAATTTTGCAGGGGCCAAATTTCTTCATTTTTAGCTTGTTGTAAGTAACGGCTGGAAATCTTTCTTTTCTTAAGTGTACCACCCTACTTGGAACTCCTTATGTCTTCTCCTTTAATCAGCCCTAGCTTTATACTCTTGATTCATCTTGGTAATGTGTGCCTAAACCTCCTCATGTAGACGCTTGATATGTTCAACAAATTCTTCAGCTTCAGCACTTGTCCTCTCCCCTTACTCTATCTTTCTCAATTCTGGTGCAGTCCTTGGGCTACTTCCATATATAATTTGGAATGATGATTTACCTATACTCCTATTTATAGAGTTATTGTAAGCAAACTCTGCTTGTGATAGAATCAAATCCCATCCCTTGGGCTTATCCCCAACTAAAAATCTCAGCAAATTGCCCAGACTTTTGTTTACCATTTCTGTTTGGTCGTCAGTCTGTGGGTGATGTGTGAAACTAAATTTCAAGTCTGTTCTCAACTTCTTCCACAATGTTCTCCAGAAATACTCGACAAATTTAGTATCTCTGTCAAAAACTATAATCCTTGGGAGAGCATGTAGTCTTACCACCTCTCTGAAAAAAAATTTTGCAATATGGATAGCATCATGAGTTTTGTGGCATGAAATAAAATGTGCCATTTTGGAGAACCTATCAACCACCACAAATACTGAGTCATTACCCCTTTGTGTCCTCAGAAATCCAAGAACAAAATCCATACTTATGTCCTCCCATGGCTTTGATAGAACAGGCAATGGCTGATATAGTCCAGTATTGTGACTAAATCCCTTGGTCACTTGACAAACCTGGAAATTCTGTACAAACTTCTTCACATCCTGTGATAATTGGGGCCAAAAATAATGTTCCCTAAGTATGGCAATGGTCTTATCTCAACCAAAATGTTCTACCATCCCTGCACTATGTTTCTCCTTAATCAAATTTTCCCTCATGGAACTCCTTGGAATGCACAATTGACTGCCCTTGAATAGCATACCATCCTGAATCAGATATTCTAACCACTTAGTTTTGTCTACAACAATAGGCTCTTTACAAGCTTTCCATGCTTCAGCAAAATCAGGATCCTCAAGGTACATATTCTTGAGTTCATCAAACCCAACTACTTCAACCTGCATTACTATAAGCAACAACTGTCTCCTACTTAGCACATATGCAACCCTAGTAGATTTTCCACTTCTATGCTTCAACACAAATGTATAGCTCTACAAGAACTCTACCCACTTCATATGCCTCTGATTCAATTTACCTTGGCTATTTAGGTACTGTAATGCCTGATGATTAGTATACAAAACAAATTCCTTTAGCAATAAATAATGCCTCCATTTCTTTAAGGCTTGAACTATTGCATAGAACTCTTGATCATAAACAGAATACTTCTTTTTTGCATCATTCAATTTTTCACTAACATATACAATATGCTTACCTTCTTGGCTTATTACAGCCCCAATAGCACTGCCACTAGCATCACAATCCACCTAGAACAACTTTCTAAAATCTAGAAGTGTCATGTTTTGTCACCTTCTTCTTCAGCAATTCAAAACTTCTCGCAGCTGCCGCAATCCATTTGAACTCTTTTCTATCCCCTCTTATGATTTTTAGCTATTTTATTCCTATGTCATTGCATAAGTATCTAAAGATAAAAGGGTTTCATCTACCTTTATTAGGTTTAGATTTATGTTTAAATTGCATTGGTACCATATATCAGAACCTCAAGGTTAACCCACCTAGGTCTTGCAGAGCCTGAAGTGAAGAAGGAGTTATGCCTTATAGTTGGCCCAAGATTGCAATCGGGTGCATCCATCATAGGAATTTGCTAGCCTTAGATGCATTGGTCTGGTTTCTTGGTTATTTTGCAAACTATTAAATCAGGAGCCAACAGAACTCAACTTCAAATATGTCTTCAACTTCTTCCACTATGTATACCAGAAATACCCAACAAATTTGGTATCTCAATAAGAAACTATACTCTATCACAGACCATGTAATCTCACCACTTCTTCGAAAAACAACTTTTCTACATGAACTACATCACTAGTCTTCTTGCAAGGAAAAAAATGTGCTATCTTTGAAAACCTGTCAACCACCACAAAAATAGAATCATGCTTATGTTGTGTCCTTGGTAATCCAAGAACAAAATCCATGCTAAAATCCTCCCACAACTTCTTTGGTATAGGTAATGGTTGATACAACCCTGTATTCTACTTCACCCCTTTCACCATCTCTGCTAAAATCCTCCCACAGCTTCTTTGGTATAGGTAATGGTTGATACAACCTTGTATTCTACTTCACCCCTTTCACCATCTCACATACTTGGAAAATTTGTATAAACTTTGTCACATCCTGCTATAACTGTGGTCAATTATAATTTTCAGCAACCAAAGCTATAGTTTTATCTTTGCCAAAATTTCTAACCAATCCTCCATTATGCTTCTCCTTTATGAGGTTCTCTCTCACTAAACTTCTTGGAATGCACAACTGGCTTCCTTTGAACAACATATTATCTTGGACCATAAAATCCAACCACTTTGTCCTGTCAAGTGTAATAGGTTCTGTAGAAGCCTTCCACACTTCACTTAAATCAAGATCATCTAGATACAATGTACTAAGTTCCTTGAACCCAACCACCTCTATCTACACTTCTATCAGCAAAATTTTTCTTCTACTAAGGGCATCTATGACTTTGTTAGACTTCCCACTTCTGTGTTTCAAAATAAATGTATAACTCTACAAAAAATCAACCCATTTTAAATGCCTTTGGTTCAATTTTCCTTGACTATTCAAATATTTCAAAGCTTAATGATTAGTATACAAAAAAAAACTCCTTGGGAAGAAGATAGTGTCTCCACTTCTTCAATGCTTGAACTATAGCATAAAATTCCTGATCATAAACAGAATATTTTCTTTTTGCATCATTCAACTTCTCACTAAAATAAGCAACTGATCTACCTTCCTAGCTTAAAACAACTCCTATTGTAGCGCTAGCATCACAGTCTACTTGAAACACCTTGTTAAAATTAGGAAGTGCTAAAATAGGTTGCTCAGTAACTTTTTGTTTCAACAGATTGAAACTCTTATCTGCTCCTACAATCCATTTAAACTCTTTCATATCTCCTCTCATTGTTTTAGTTAAGGGTCCACAAATATTGCTAAGACTTCTTATAATCTTTCTATAAAATTGTAGACCTTCTCCCGAGACTACAAATCCCAAGTACACCAACTCCTTTACAAAATTGTACTTCTTTAGGTTTATCAATAACTTTTCTTCCCACAACTTTTCAAACACCTTGCAAATATGAATCAAATTCTCCTCCAATATCTTACTAAAGATCAATATATCATCTAGGTAAACAATGAAAAACTTACCTAGAAAATCCTTTAGTACCTCATTCATGAGCCTCATGAAAGTGCTTAGTGTTGGTTAGCTCAAAAGGCATGACTAACTACTCATATAGCCCTTCCCTTGTCTTGAAAGCAGTCTTCCACTCATCACCTTCTCTAATATGAATCTGATGGTACCCATGCTTCAGATCTATCTTTGTGAAATATTGAGCTCCACTCAAATAGTCCATAATATCATCCATCCTTGACAAAGGAAATCTATACTTGATGGTGATCTTGTTGATAGCACAAGAATCTATGCACATCCTCTATTCTCCATTCTTCTTTGGTGCTAACATTGCTATCACATCACATGGACTCAGACTCTCGAATTAACCCCTTCTACAACAACTCATGAATTTTCCTATTCAACTCTTCACTTTCTACTGGTGTCATTCTATGTGCTACCTTGTTTGGAAAACTAGCTCTTGGAACCAAATCCATTTGGTGACTAATCTTCCTCGTTGGGGGCAATCCATCAGGTACATTATCTGATACAATATTAGAAAACTCTTCCAACATGTCTGCAACTTCTATAGGTACCTCCTCTACTTCTTCTTTATTATCTTTAGGAATTATAGAAAAACACATATGCTCATGTTTCATACCTTTAAGAAACTCTTTTCCATCAACAAAACATATTCTAGTAGCACTACATACCTTTTCTTCTTTATCCTTCAATAGCTTCAACTTATGTTTCACTCCAACCTTGGTTAGAGTGTAGGTATTTTCTCGCCCATCACGTACAACATTCTTGTCAAACTGGCATGGCCTACCCAATAGCATATGACATATGTCTATAGGTATGATATCACATAGTACCTCATCCTAGTAGCTCCCAATCTTGAACTTCACTAAGCACTACTCATTGACCATAACCTTGTGGTCATCTTGCACCCAATCAATACGATATGGACATGGGTGCTTCTGTCTCTTCAATTTCAACTTGGTGACCATCATTTCTGACACCAAAATGTTAGCACTTCCACCATCAATGATCACATCACAACACTTATCTTCACATCTGCACCTTGTTTGAAGCAAACTCCTTCTTTGATCAGGTTCATTCTCACCGCTCAACAGGACTCTTCTGTTAACTAGGACTTCTCCTCTTTTAGCATCTTCAAAATGTGAGGATCTAGCATCTTCATCAACATGTGTAACTCTTTCCTGACCTTCTATTCTTTGATCTATCCTTGCTTGGCACTGGGTACATTAAAATGCTCTATGCCCTTCTTCTCTAGAGAAAACATTTTCCACGAAAGCCTCCTCTTCCAGATCTTTGTCCTCTACCTCTTCCTCTCTGATCTCTATTATTCTAATCATGGAAATGATTGGAATTGTTTCCCCTTTGGTTCTAGATGCTACTTTTAGCCTCATCCCTATTCTTCTAATCATCATTATGGCCTCCATAAGATCATTTACCAGATCTTCCACCATGACCTCTTCCACTATTCCTATTGTCAAACTTCTTGCTTACTTTCTTTTCAACTCTTAGGGAAAACTGGTATGCCTCCTCAATATTTCTCATTCGAACCAAACTTAGCTCATCCTAAATGCTTAGCCTTAACCCATTAAGATAATGGGTAACTTTCTTCTTATCAACTTCTACATGGTCGGTTCTAATGAGAACTTGATAGAACTCTTCAGTATACTCTTGAACAGATTTTCCCACTTGCTTCATTCCTTGCATCTTCTTTAATAGATCAAGCTCATAATCCATAGGAATGAATTGTCAGTTCATTTTAGCTATCATTTGATCCCATCTAGTGATTTTGTCCTTTCCCTTTCTATTTTGCTCTAACTAAACCTCTTGCCACCAGATCTTTGCATGTCCCTTCAGTTTTACCTTCACAAACTCGACCTTATTTGAATCCTTAATATCTTCATACTCAAAGTACTCATCTAGTTCATTAATCCAATCGATCAACTCTTCTAGGTTAAGACTTCCTGAAAATTTGAGAGCCTCAAACTTAGGTCTTTTTCCAATCTTGGAGATGACCCTAAAAAGCCTCTCTTCCTCTGGGTTTAGAATTGCCCCTGCTTTGACATTTTCTTCTACTTCACCCTCATCCTTGCTTTCATCTCTTATGGGAAGATTCATTCCTCTATGCATTTTTTCTTCCAATGCTTGCATTTGTCTTTGGAGGGCTCAAAAACCCTCAGGTGTAACACCTACAACTCTTCCATCATGCTCTCTTTGTAGAGGCATTTTCATGCTTTTACTGAAATCCTAGTACAAACTACCTCACAAACAGTGATCTATTTACATGCTCAGCCCAAACCACGATCTTGGTGCGAACTGCCTTATAGTCAATGATCTATCCACATGCTCAAGAACTCTAGCTCTGATACCACTTGATGCAAGGGACTCCCCTTAATACCATAAACTCATAATAGAAATAAAGAAACAACAAAAAAATGTGAGAACAAAATATGGACTTCTTATTATCACTGCAAATGTGAAATTACAAAATTCTCAATTATAATATGCTAACCCAAATGGGTGCCTTCATTATAGTAATCTGCAAGAACTCTAGCTCTGATACCACTTGATGCAGGGGACTCCCCTTAATACCATAAACTCATAATAGAAATAAAGAAACAACAAAAAATGTGAGAACAAAATATGGACTTCTTATTATCACTGCAAATGTGAAATTACAAAATTCTAAATTACAATATGCTAACCCAAATGGGTGCCTTCATTATAGTAATCTGCAAGACAGTGCTACGAACTATCCCCAAAGTTGTTCTAGACAATGTTTGAGCCTTTCTTAAATAAGTAGTTGTATGCCACCTATTAAGGTTCTAGATGCTCAAACTTAATACCTTAATACCATCTATAGATGTAGACTTTTTCTTGTTCTTTTCCTCTTTTTCCTTAGGATAATGATTAGCCTTGTGACCCAATTTCAAGAAATGAAAGCATGCAAAAGGTACACTTTCATATTCAAGCATTTGGACATGAATTACAAGTTTAGAATGGAAGCTGACAACCTCCAACATATCAACCCCCTCCCTAACTCCAATACAAATATGAGCATAGGTTAGTACTAGATTGAAACTTACCAAGGATGATGAATCAAAGGAAGTGGATTAGACATTGTATAGATCTATGATTGAAAAGTTACAATATGTAGTACACATAAGAATATGTCTTTAGTTAGGTATATCTAAGCTCATTATTGAGGGTGATTCTTTCTTTTTTTTTAATGGAATTAGGAACCGATCAACTCCTAATTGGATTCTTAATTTGAGATTGCAAGGAGCTATCCTTTTAATCAATAATTTTGAGGATATAAGGATATGCCACATTTATAGAGAAGGTAACTCCAAGGTAGATTCATTAGCAAATGTAGGGGCTGATGGCATTAATTTTTCTAAAATAAGGTTTAGGGATTCATCTGTATTATAATTTTGTATATATCACTAATTTTTAAGTTATTATTAATATTATGTAATAGGTTATATTAGGTATTATATTAGAACTAATTCTTGGTCTAGTTAGTCTTTGGGGTTTTACACTTATAATTTCGCATGCGCATTCAATTAGAGAGGAGTATGTGGGTATTTAGGGTTTATTATGTGGCATGCTACTACTTTTTATTTGACCTCAAGGATTTTGAGTACCATCATTAACTATCAAGGTGGACAATGCTCCTTGATTTATAGACAGACCATTTACATGGGGTTTAGTGTTCATAAACTTATAAGGTGTCAACAATCTATCGTCTAATTATAACATGATGATGGATAGTTCATTTGTTAGTTAAGGCTTCTAGGCTCTTCGAGATCTCTTGATATTGGATCTTTTTCTTTTATATCTATCCTCTATCATTATCAAGAAGGGTTTGAAGTAGTTGGATATGGATACTAACATTTGTGTATTCCACACATCTAAAGTGTGAACTATGGCATTTACTAGAAATGTTAAGCCAAAAAGGTGGAACAATATCCTTAAGGCAGTGGATGGCATGACAAGAATCATAGTCAGCAGAGCAATTGGAGAAGGTGTGTTCAAGTATTATCATTCATGGAGGACAAACATTGATGTAATTGGCATTTTTATAGGGTGCATGGTGAGAGTTGGTTTCAAAAAATGGGCCATGATTTGATTATGCCTAAACATCTTCCAATCCACCTAGTGCAAATGCATTGAGGAAGCTATTATGGGTTTAGATGAAGATTTATGTATACCTCTCCCTGAGATGTACATGGAGCATCCCCCGAGGAGTCTTATCAATGCTAATATTCCCAGATGTCCAGCCCTAATCGTCATAATAAGATGGCCTTTAACATGGAATGACCCAAAGATGGAATCCTAATTCCACTTTTTAATGGGCTGGAGAAAGATTGCACCTATGATGGGTCATGGGTGGTTGGTAAATTACCTCAAACTGCATAAGGCATACGTCCATCCTAGAGTGGTTTTTGACAACCTTGATAATTTGGACTTTTGCACACCTAATATTGAGAAGACAAGTAGAGAAAAGTCTACTTTTGAGTTTCCTCCTTTCTTCAAGGCTGACAATCCAAGTGATGTGGTTGAAGTTATTATGATTTATTGGAAGAAATAAGGGTTGGCTCAGAGAGGCTGGTTTTTGTTATTTTGGTATCTAGTCCTTGTAGTTTTAGATGTTTCATATGTAGAATTTAGGAGTGAGATGTATTTCGGTTATTATCATCTCAGCTAGAGCCCCTATTTTTAGGATTATATTATATTCTAGATTTGTAGTGGTTTGGTAATTTTATTTCAAAGATTGTGTGTTATCGATCAAGTATACTATTTACATAATGGTATGTTTTTGATGTACATCTGGATGTGGATGGTTGCAGTGGTTTATAAATTGTAAACTAATACAAGTTCATTTAAATCTTTATGTATATTGGTCTAAACATTATTAGACTTAATATAAATGGTTTAGTATTATGATATATTAGGTTTTGGCATGTTGTTGCTATTTCCTTTCTATTGCTTCTATTTCATGGTTTCCTTGATTTGCCCCTCTAGTATTTGTATTGTATTATAGGTGGGGCTTGGATGGATTTAGTTTATAGTTGATATCAAGTTGGGATGAATATAGATCTTAAGGTTCTTTCCTAGGTTATGATGCCTGTGATGGTTATTTCGACTGAATTGGATTTATGTTCTATTTGCTCATGGGATAGTGTTGTTTTGACATGTTATGGAAATAAAAGATCATCTTATATTAGAGATTCAGGTGAATTTCTATGATAAAGTGGTAAGGTGTATTTGAAATTGGTTCTTCATTTGTGAGGATCTTCTAGTAGTATTGTTTGGTATTAACTATTGTTTCTTAGTTTGTTTCGTTATTATTATTATTTGGTTTATCTCTATGTTTGAGTTTATTTATTGAGGTTTGCCAGTACTTGCTACATTTCATTAAGCCCTCTATTTTTAATCCTCCCAAAAGGATGGGTGTGTTTGATCTTTAATTTGATATCAGATCTAAACAGAGGTAAGGGCTTGCTGACCTGTGATATTGATCTTAGTGTAGTTGTTTTATGAGAATTAGTATGTCAATCTTTCAATTATGCTTGATGCTTTGGTCAGGAGTATGTAAAGGAGCTCTTTGTCTCTTGACAGAGTGTGGCTCCTTTACTAACTTGTTTATAATATCTTGTGCTTATTTGTAAATTTTATAATTAGAATGTGGTTGAAAGTAAGTACCGTATTAATCTAGAATGATGAGTTTATATGATGGAGCCCTCAGTCTCCTCTTAGAATATGACTTAATATCTCATTTCAGATCATATTGTTAAGCTCTTTAGGTGTATAGTGGTATATCTTTTGATAAGTATTCTTTTCTAGTTCTTTACTATAGGATTTATTTTAGGGATATTCAATTATTTTAGCAATTTAATCTATTAGGTGAAGCATTATGACTTTTATAATATTGGTAGATATTATTCATCTAATATAGGAAATCAGAATCTCTTGGAGACCTCGCAAGGCTGCCATTATCTATTTTGTTTGTTTAGAATTTTCTCTAATCATGTTGATTGATAAGCTAAGAAGGAGGGATGAATGCCCTACTTGGGAGGTATGTCAGCACATAGACAACACTCAATTTCAATTTATGTGGTTCCTAAAAAATGTATTGATAAAATGTAATCAAATATGATGTTAATTGTCAGGGGTATGCCCCTTTTTATGTTGTAATTAACAATGATGTATTTATATAGGATGTGATTTGACTGGGGTATGCCCCTTTTAAGATGTAATAATAAAGGACTTTTGTCCCGGGATAGACTGGAGATTTTCTTCTTTGTTCTTTCCTACTAGTGCTTGTTTAAATGGAGTAAAGTTATTGTAAATTATTTATTTGAATTAATAAAATTGATCAAGGCCTTGGCAGTTTACCGATCAAAAATATATATATTGATTCATAATAATTGAAAAAATAATTAAAGTTTTTATGATAATTATTTTTTGTTAATTCAAATAATGAGTAAAATTAGTTTTCTTTATTAAATAAAAAATTAAAAATTAAAATAAACTCTAATAAGATTCCTAATTCTCTAGAATAATAAATAAAATAAATTTGTATTAAATACTAGTGTAGATATCTTAAATAAATCTATCTAAAGAAATGTCGATAGATATCCACTACAAAATGATTAAAATTTAATTTACTACACCCAATTGATGATTTATATCTCCAAATATTATAATTTAACAAATATTTTATGTGGTTTTATTAAAGTAGTTTAAAATATATATTATGTTTATAATAAAATTTAAAATGTTGACATGTAGATGGTTGTCAAATTTAACCTAGAAAGATAAAAGTTAACATTAACACATTCACACCATCCCACTCCACCCTTTCTACCATTGTAGAATGCCTAATGACATTTAAAATAAGATATGTACTAATTGAAAATATATATTTTTAATTTTAAAGTAAACCAATTTTTTTCAATCTATTTTTTAATTATTAAAATAATCAATATAAATTATTATGTTTATTAAATAAAATTACTAAACTTAAAATAAATGATAATGAGATAACTAAATATCTAAAATAATAAATAAAATAGATTTGTATTAATTTTTTTTTTTTAATTATATATATTATTTAATATAACTAAAAAAAGGTTTTTATCTATTTTTAATAATTAAAATAATCAATATAAATTGTTTATTTTATTAAAAAAATTACTAAAATTGGAATAAATAATAATAAGATTCTTTAATTTTTAAAATAAAATAAAAATTTGTCTGTTTTTCTAGTATTTAAAAAAAATTATATTAATTATAAAGAGTCCAATACAACAAGAGTAACCATAAGTATCAAAACTAACAAACGATAGGTAACAGAAAGTTATTGATCTGTGGTCCATTCAAATCATCCATTTATAACATCAGACCAATCACAAAAAAATTTGATTTATGCCCACAAACTAGAAACTAAAACAAAGAAACAACTAACAATATATTCTTTCATCCATGCAACCTATGGGAGGGGTACATCTGCCCATTTAAGTGTCTTGTCTCTATCACTGATAATAGTGGAAGGAATTTACATATGCTCTTTCCATGGCAAGGATGGGGTAGTAGGGATGATGACAACCTTCAAGCGCAGTGGTTTTCCTTCGTTAAACTCAACAACAATCTCAGTTACCACTATCATGTTTGGTGTTTCCAAGTTGCTTGCCAACCTATTTACAAACTAGCTCATCCTTGACCTACTAATAACCAATCCAATTGTGTTGGTGTCAGTTTGGGGGACAGTTTCTTATTGATTATTTGGATCATCTAGTTCCTTCCTTAATTTGATTTGGTCAAACATGTCTTTGAGTGTTATGTCAAAGTTGAATGATTTCTTTGTCACTAATGTTGACTTTGAATTGGATAGACTCTTGCTTGAGAATCTTGGTACATGCACTGGTAATCCTCATCATATGATTCATCTTTATCTTGTAGTTGATCATCACCTACATGGAAATTTTATGCATTGTGAGTCTTCACAAAGACTCAATAAGGATTCTATTCCTACTCTTAAATACATCATTGAATTCCTAGCTAACCAAATAAACCAAAGTAAATAAGCTGAAAGAGTGCCCCAGAAGATGTTAAGGTCTTTAGGGATGCCATTAATTTTACTAGAGAGAACATGGAGAATGTGGAACTTATGGTTGAAATGGATACCAAACTAGACCCAAATCTCTTTGGAAAAGTTACAATCAAAGAAAATATGTACAATAGACTCATGCTGAGAGAAAAAGGTACAAGGGTATGGATCACCATCCATTTTAGACAAGGGCAGTTGATGGAGAAAGGTTAGCCAAAGGAAGCACTAGATTTTAGACTCAACATTTTGGTGCCAAATGGAGGAAAGGACCTTAGACTAGTAATTGGAGTCAAATTGACAAGACCATTTGTAGTTAAGAGATTCTAACACTTCATTACTATCTGACAACAAGTTGTATAGGTACTTAGCTTTGGTTGTAAAAAGAGGAGACCCATCCAACCAATAAGGGAGGGGAAGTCTATCAACCTCCTCTACACAATCCCTTGGTAGATTGGCCTTCTTCCAGGCATCCTTAACCACAAAATAGGTTCTCTTATGAGAGGGGGGAGGTGGAATCTAGAGGAGATGTCTTCCCATGTACAAAACTTACCTCCACAAACAAGGTCACTAAATTTACTAATACTCATTATGTTCCATGAATTGGCTAAGAATCCTTGAAGGAGAGTAAGGGGTTTTCCATTCCTTTCCAAGTTCCACCAAGAGGACTTCTCTCCAAAGATTTTGTTTTGGTTATCCAAGATCTTGTCCCTTGACACCTAGATCCTCATATTCTTCCATACTTTCCAAATAGCTTTAAATACTATCGAACCTTCAACCTTGACTTTTAACTTACCTAAGAGGAGGTCATGAAAATATAAATCCTTCCAAGACTTCCCCATGGATGGGACTCCACAAGAAATATTGTTTCTCATTAGCACCTTCCAAGGTTCATTTCTATTAGTGGAATTAGCAATCCATTTGGTCGCAAGAGCTATGCCTTACCATCTTAGGTCTTGTTGGTGAACAAATTGTCTTTCCTTATGAAATTCAATAATTCAATTTATGCCCAAGGTAGGAAATTAATGGTGTACACAATAGTTGGGTATACGTTATGTTAATCATTTTAGTCTAAATTTTTACAGGTACAACTCCCTTTTCAATTGATTATCAATGAATCTAAATCAACTAAATAATAACATCAATGCACACTTTTTCTTGAAAGTGCTTAAGGATCTCTCACATGCTCTTAGGTACAAACGTAAAGCTCAAAAATTAATAGATTAATAAAAAGACCAAAAAGCACACAGTCTTTTCACAATAGAATAAGATTTAAGAACAATTTAGATCCTACAACAACATAAATTTATTTATACTAAGGAAGAGATAGGTACAAAAATCACAAGAAACAATAATAGATATTATCTGTGATTAATCATAACAACTCTCAAAGTAACTACAAATGATTTAGTCCAAACTCTAAGTTTCAAACCACGATAAAATATTAATAGATCTATATATTTAAAGTGAATTTCTCAAGCACCAAGTCTTAAAGAAAATAATAGTTGCATCTATCACCACCTTCTATCTATTACTATCTCAGAAAAAGATTCAAAAAGGAATACTATATACTAAAAATGTTTTTCTATCTAACTAAAATCTAACCCTTTCCTAGTTTAATGCTCCAACATTTATAGTTTTTCACAAACCCAAAAAGGCCTCCATCAAAACCCAACCTTTTAGTTACAAACAGTTACAGATGCAAACAATTTAAAATTGTTTTTCAAAATTGAGAAACTAAGAGATAACTGTCCATTGCTAAATTTCATCACTAGGCTTCTCTCTATCTACCATGGTTTGTTTGACCATATTCTAGCTCCTTAAGCCACTTGTAAACTCCTAGACTGTGTGAGAATGGGGTTTCTTTAGATTGAGTAACTTCAATCTGCACACATCCATCTGCCACCTTAATTCCCTGATCCTCTAACTCTTCCTAGGCATGACCTCTTTGCTTAGGTACAACATCAATTCAATTTTGGCTATTGTGTTAAAATCTTGAGAGGAGGGGCTATTGTTATCTCTAATCCCAAACATCGTGTCACTAAAGCTTTTAGTGAAGGTATTAGAATCCATGCTACCATCATCAAATTGCAAGATACTAGTGTGGTTTATGATCTACATATCTTTCAATATCTCCCTATGCATCCCAGTAACTTCAAGTTAAACTGCTTTCATTTCTTCTATGGTTGTCTTGTAGATAGATTCCTTCCAATTCATATTGCTTTTAAGATGAATAACATGCAGGAGTCCACGGCTTTCATGGGGTTTTTGCTTAGGAACCTCAATATGCCATATTTCTCCACCTCATGTGCTTGAAACATGAATGCCTAACACCCACTCTAATCTGCCTCCCATATTGGAATGAGGGTCTGAACTTCTTCTAACAACACTTCTCCTTCTATGTATGTAGTGGTGAAGTCCAGGATAAATTTGCTTCCTTCTTTCACAATGGACTCCACTCACTCATTCATCGCTATTGAAAGAAACCTTCCTCTCTGCATTTGCTTGATTAGTTGTTGGTTGTCTAATGAGTTAGGCTCAAAATACTACGGAGTTTGTATCAGCAAAATGGCGCCAATATTCATCAAGGAATCTATGTATTCGGCCATGGTGATTATTAGTTTTTTCAATTCCTTTTTCTTCCATTTCATCTTTATCAAACTAAGTTAACATATGATCTACAAAAAACTTGAAAAAGTGATTCTCGATGTCTCTATTAATAGCTCCCAAGTCCATGGTAGTAACCTTGAAGTCATCAGCATCAACTTCCCTTGAGCCTTCTTTCTGCTTGTAAGTGGCCACTTATGTTATAACCTTACCCATTACAAGATCTTTGATCAATTGCTCATCATATTTCATCTTCTTATTCTTTGGGATGTGAGCAACATACTTTTTTAATATGTCTTTGATAGGCATAGATATATGGTAGAGGCTATGCTTCTTTCTTACTTAATTGGATAACCAGGGCGGGATGACAAGAGTGGTCATTACTCCTTGAGTGTTTTTAGGAGGGGTCACAAAACCAAATTGAGCCACATTTGGAGCCTTTATCAATTCCACATCACCCTCTTTCTTATCTAATAAATAAATTCCTTCCTCTTTATTATATCCTTGGTCCATGGTAGTCCCCCTTTGAACCATTTCCTGAATGAGTGCCATAGGATTAGTTTTAGACCTGATTCTAGGACCTGTGAGCCGCTTCAAAGATGTCGCTTACTTCTTCTTTTGGTTGTTCAAATCTTACCTACAACATTGGATGAAAATGGGATGTCAAAGGGTAGAGGTTTAGAGAAAGAAATTGCTTTGAGAGATTTCATAGTCTACTTCTCACTGATTCATCTCATACTCTTCCTCCTCAACTAGTTGTCTATACAAGCCAAAATGGATCTAGTCCTCAGGTTTATATCATCTTCCTCAGATCTGCTCCAATCCACTTCAAGTTGAATTTTCTCATTTTATTTTTTAAATCCTAGTTCAATGATTTTTGAATCATCTTTAGTCATTACATCCAACTTGAACTTTAGCTTTAATGAGGTAATCTAGGGGAGCGTCAACCTCGAATGGTTTCTCTTAACCACTTCATGCTCGTCACCACAATTTTCCCACAAATTCTCCAAGTGAGGAGCTAACTAAAACTGACCTTTTATCCCAAGCACTAATGTTGCAAAACCCTTACTTTCAAAATCCCTCCTCCCTTGATAAAACCTAAGGTTAAAGCTAAGTGGGTTACTTTTGATTACAGAAGCATTAATCATGGTGCTACATGCCAAAGAGCCAAGTTTGATGGGAAAAATAGATTCCCATTTTTCTTGAGGAAGAGATTATCTTTAATTACAAAAAACAACTTCCTACATATCTCCATGATGACAAAGCAATCTAGGGCATATCGAGGCAATTTAATAGGCTCTTCTTCAAACCCCCCTCACTCTCAAGGATGTTAACCTTGGAAATTGGATGTAAAAGCTCCCATTGGTTTGGATTAGTTTTTGAGCTGATGGAGATATACTTGGCATTGGGGTTTTTCTAAGACCTAGGTGCACATTCCCTATTATAACATCACGCACTTTTCTAAATTCCTCTAACACTTTTTCCTTTTGTAACAAGGGGCAATATTCATAGACAATTGTATCCTCACTCCAAGGTTCATGAGGGATGGAAGTAATATTACTAACACATGCAATGCAATAAGTCAAGTAAGAGGACATATAGAATTCATGTCTTGAGATCTTTGAGTGTTTAAGTTGATTACTTGGGGGGCTAGCTATTAACTCAGCCCAATCTAGAAACAACTTCCCAGTTAGGATAATATCTATGTAATAATACATCCAGTCCTCAAAAAGTAAGACATCAGCAAACCCCTTAGCATAATGCAATAGAACCACCAAATCATAGATATGAGGTTTCATATGGTCGTTGGTAACTATTTTGGGCAACTTTGAACTTCCTTTATAGTTTGTTTCCATCCACTTTTGGGCCATGGGGTTGCGGTACTTTGTAGGGTTCTCTTGGTACTGAACCAGGGACTTGGTAGGGCCATAAGCAAAAGGCACATTCTAGTAATCACAAGACCAATGAAATGGTTTCCCTAGTGATGGAAAACATTGGCTCCCCATTCCTATGCAAAATAATTTTGGTTCTTGCATCATAATGGTCAATACATAGCTAAAGTAATTTTGGGCTTAAAAGGGTAGGGGGGAAAGGGGTAGCTTCAAGAAAGCCACACATCAAAACATCTAAACACCATTTAACCTTGTTAGCCTATTCAAGGAAATTCTCTTATAAATTTTCAACCCTTACCCCCATCAAGTTGGTATCGAAAATTATGATCTTTCTACATTGAATATTGGAAACATTTCTGAAAAAGTGTAGAACGAACTTCATTTTAACAAAAAGGAAACAAACACCCCAACACTAATTTGTCTTTGAAAGCAACAACACAGAAAGAGAGATAAGGGATTTTTCACATTCTCACTTGTAATCTATTGAAAGAAAACTAGAAAACTTCCTTTCTCTCACTATTGCTTTGCCTTCAATTAACCTCAGCGTAGAATAACACAATTAATTTGTGAACTTGGCATTTAAAAGGTAGGCTAACATACCAATGAGAGTATCACCTCATTTAATGAGGCATTTATGATGAGATCATCGCAACCTAGCACACACACTTAAAAGAGTGATGGTACTTCCTTATTAAATGATCACCTTGAGGGAAATGTCCTTGCAATCATTATGAACCCCTTGACAAATGATCTAGCTTCCAAGTGAAAGATCTTCTTTTTATCAGTTGTGTTGCCAAATCACCATCCACATCAAGTGATGATGAGATGAAGCGGGCGTGTTAATCATTATTCTGAAACCATATCTAACACTTGGGAATTGCCATCTTTTCAAGTATCAATAATAATCATGGGTGTAAATCCTTAGTATCATAACTAATTTGAACTATTTTGAATCGAGGTTTAAAGAGGTTCAAAGTGGTTCAAAAGAACATTGCCACCACACTCAATGGGTCCCACCTGAAAAATCAAGAATCAGTTTCAAAACATTGGTGAACTACTTTGAACTAGAGTTCAAAGAGGTTCAAAGTAAAATTCATGAAGAGGCATCATTAGGCTCAACTTTCAAAGGTAAGATAAGATGACACCTGAGTAGAGGGAAATATGAAAAACTTGCTAACACAGATTTTTTGAGTAAATGATGAAAACAAAATACAACAATAGTGACTCAAAACTAGGGCTAATGGGGGCTCTAAATGGGGACTGTGTACATGGAGTGCACAGAGAGCTTAGAATACTGGGAACATAAATTGGTCGAATGGGAACAAAAATAGGAAATGAAAGAAAACAACAACAGGAAAAATCAGGAAAACCAAAGAATATGTATACTAAGGAAAGACGGTTAGAGAAACTACAACTTCATTAATTTTAGGTCATGTCTATTATAAGTAAAGGGCATACTAGTACCATCAAGGTAACTTAGGTAAAAAGAATTCAAACCAATGACTTTTGTGACAACAAATAGGCCTTTCCATAATGAATCAAATTTACCATGTGCACCTTTTGGCTCCCTTCTTTTGTCCCACAATAGAACCTCATCACCTTTTAGAAAATTACGAGCTTTGGATTTCATATCAAAGATCTACTTGACTTTCATTTGGTTTTTAGTAATATGATCCACTCATTTATCTCTTTCTTCTTCAAGCTTTCTCAGATACTTAACTCTGTTTTCTAGAGAATATTGGAAAAAATGGGTCCTCAATTACTGATTGCAACTTCATAGTAGATCAGGGATTACTTTAGCAACGAATCTTTGCCTTTTGGTGATCTCGTCTGAAGGGTCAATCATCATTTGGCGAATATTTATCATATTTGGGTCCAACTATGTCGTCGGATATTTATCATATTTGGGTCCAATGCCCGGGGTGGTCGCCCATTAGTTATCACATGATTGGTCAAAAATATTAGTGCAATTGCCAATGCAATATACAGTTTGGATACATTTATTTTAAACATATTGCCAGCCTTTGCATGTTGTTTATTATGGCTGACGTTATTTTGCCATTACTACAACCATATAAATTCTTCCTTGGGTTGGGTGTCACCAACCATTTTACCGACGTGTGTCAATCACTGGCCCCATTTAGCCAACTATTTCCTATTATGGGCTTGCATAGGAAGGTGTGTTTCACTTGTATTTGACATTCCCGCTTGTTAATACCGCCTAATTTTCCAACCTAGATTGGATTATAAGAAATTATTATTCTACACAATTCGCTATTTTTTGGTCTGGAGACTGGCATTTCTTATTGTTGCCGAACTTTCAGAGTGCTGAGTGCATTAGCCATTGACTCGTGGACCCTAGTTTTTGTAAAAGCCAACTGATTTTTAAATTATTTTGTAAGTGGTACTGGTTATTTTTTTAGTTTCATTGTCCAGTGACTACTAGTGATTGGACATCTCACATGCTAAGATAGCCTATAGGTATTAGGTTTGCGAATTATATTGGGTAGTACCATAGACTATAGTACTATAGTAGTAGTACCCTTTTTTTGAGAATGAATCATATTATTATTATTATATGTAGTATAAGTAGTTAAGTCTTTTGTTCAACAACTAAGTTGATTTTTTTTGCAGCCTTTATTGGTTTGCCATGTCAAACAAGAGGGGTACGATCCCTAAAATCTAAGAGAGGCCACCATTACCAAAATGCATGAACCATAGCGGCATATTTTGGTGGTGGAAATGTTGGCAAACTACAAGATTCATAAGTTAGATCTCCAGTGGTTACTGAAAAAGGAGATTCATCACAAATTGGACCCTCAGACAGTATTGAAGTTCAAGTTGGTGAACCTGATATCTCAGTTGAGGATGAACTTGAACAAGATTTGGAGGAACTTCCCCTAAGTAGGGAGTCACAAACTAAGATTATAGAGTTGGAGTCAGTCTCAAACCAGTTGGTTGAGAAAACCAAAATTGATTCCATAAATTAGGTTCATGCACAAAAGGGGAAAAGAAAATTGGAATAGAAGAAAGATCAATCTCGCTGGGATCTGTCCAAAAGGAATTTTTAGTTAGAATGGGTGGAAAAGTACTGGTTCATTGAACCAATGCCCAATCCAAATGATGGTGAGCCTCTTGTAGAATGTAGATGTAAGATTTGCATAGAGATAACAAAGAAGGAGAAGAGGCTGCAGCTTAAAATTAATACCATAGAAAAGCATGTCGATAAAGTTTACAAGAAGGAAACTATAGATGGAGTCAAAAAATCTATGCTAACATGGGAAACAAAGGAGAATTGTTTGCATATCAAGAATGCTGAAATATATGAGTTACACCAGCAAATATGGAAGAAGCGTTCTACAGTAAAAGATTCCATTGAAGATTTCATTGGGAAAGCAATGGAAGTGCAAAATATGGGAAAAGTAATTCAATTAGGTGTGGTCTTTTATACATTGAGTAGAGGATGCCCTATGATGGACTACCCTTCAATGACTGCATTATTGCATTTTTTGAAAACTCGAAACTATCCTAATAGTCACTGATGAATAAAACATGGGTGGGAATGGGCTAAATGTCTTGCATAGGTTGAAATAGAAGATATGAAGAAATCTATAAAAAACTCAAATTTCATTGCATTTTCTCTAGATGAAGTTACATCAATTGATAATACTTCCTAAGTGTGCATGCATGTTTATACTGTAAACAATCTTTGTCGTCAACTATTTCTACTATCTATTGCTAAATTGAATTGTAGTGTGATAGCTGAAAATTTATATGAATTATTAAAGACTACTCTAATTGAATCTAGAGGTTTGGATAGCATAGAGATTGCCAAAAAGTTGGTGTGTGTTGGAGCGGATGGTGCTTCGGTTATGCAAGGTCATAAAGGTGGTCTTTGCAAAAAGATCAAGAATGATTTGGCACCCTATGCTATTCCCATTCATTGCATGGCCCATAAAATGAATCTAGCTTTTGGAATTGTTAGCGATTTTGGTTGTGTAAGTAAAGTGGAATCTCTAATCAAAGATATTTACCAATACTTCTGTCGAAGTCCAAAATGAGTCCAAGAATTTCAACACTTTGTTGCAGGACTTACTGATGGGAGGAAGCTTCTTAAAGACAATGATACCAAATGGATCTCTTTGGATGGACCAATGCATCAAGTAATGTCTGAATACCCGTCATTGCTTGGACTAATCCACTCTATGCGAGACAGATTCCCTTGGCTATATTTAAGCCTAACTAATGTTAAGGTACTCTTAACTTTAGTAGCTATTCTCCCCATGCTACAGGACGTGAGAAATACTATAAAAAAAGGTTCAACAAAGAGCTATGTACATTGCAGAATATAATAAGCTATGTAAAATGGCATGTAGTAGCCTAGATACTCTGTACCGATTATTATCATTAGATGAAACAAATTTTGAAAAGTGGTTAGAAATCTTAGATTTGAACAATCCTGGGAACTTTTACATATTGGTGCAAATGATGAGGTATATGCCAAGGTACATGGAGTTGGCATACCAATGCAGTACTATGACCACGTCAACCCCAACTCCAACTTCAACCCCAAAAAAGTAGGAAGCAAAGTTGAATCAGAACCAGAGAAGGTACTTTCACGTGTTACAAGTGAAGCCTTCAAGAAGATCAAAGACTATGTCCTTGACTCTGTCAAGCGAGTTTGCTACAATTTATCATCAGAAATTAGATTCAGATTCCCTCCAAAGGAATTGCTGGAAGTAATGTCAATTGTTTTTCCACAATAGTGGTCTCTAAATAGTCCGACTAATTTTTGAAGAAGGATGATGACTCTGATTCAACATTTTTGCACACCTAAAGTAATCAATGGAGTCACCATAAATGAAATTTTAGATGAAACTCGACTAAGAGATCAATCATACTCTTTTGCAAACATAATGAGGGAAGAATATGTTGTTATGGAGAACCCAAATGAAGAGGGAACGGTAACAAAGCTTTGAAAAAACCTTGGTGAGAGCAATCCATTGAGAGAGGCAATACCAGAATATTTCAAGCTTACCAATTTATGTTTGACAATGATATTGGGTTCAGTGGAGGATGAGAGAGTTTTTAGTACTTTGGGATTCCTTAAGTCAAAGGTTAGAAACAAGTTAGACAAAAATTTGGATAATTGTCTGAGGCTCTATAATTCTATGTATGAGGTAGAAAGTTTCCCTTATGACAAGGCTATCAGCATTTGGAGAAAGTAATGTCAAAGAAGAGGGATTGCCAACATTTCAAACACAAGTGGCAGTGGTAGTGGCGGTGGCAATGGTAGTGGCAATGGCGGTGGTAGTGGTTCATATCATGATATTGAAAGTCAAAGCAATGAAGATGATGTTGAATTTGGCATGCATAGTGAGTCTGACACTAGCAATGAATCTGAAGAAAACACAACAAACAATGAAATGTTATATGCAATAACTGAGGAAGATTCTGATGATAGTGATGTTGAGCCAGTCCAGGTAGAATGGCAACTATAGCAGCTTCTCAACCTTCTGTGTGAGTCAAGTAGTAGGCCAGTAGCTCTAATCTAAGACTCTACCTACTAATTAATTATGTAACATGTTTGTAGAAGTTAATTTATAGCCATCATTCACTGTCCCTTTATAGATGCTTTATTTTTTATTTTATTTTTGAACATGTTGATGTTACAAATTTAGTACTTACATGTGGAGATTTTCATTGATTGTATTTTTTTAACATGTTGAGATTTTCATTGATTCTAGTTTCTTTAAGAAATTGTAACATAATGCATTTAATAGAATAAGCTCCATTTTAATAAAATTGTATTATAATTTATAATTACAAATCAGCCTGTAACATAATAAATTTAATGATTGTCAATTGCAAACAATTACAATTATTAGAGTATTTTTTCATTTATACTTATTAATTAAATCATATTGATTTAATTATATAAGTTTTTATTACTCTAGTTACTTAAGCTTCATTTAGGTGCATTATTAATTAATTATTAATTAATAATGTGCAACCTAGCTTTTTAGTTTAGGGTTTCTATCTCACCTTTATAAGGTTGAGACTTGTACTTTTTTCATTATCTCTTATGCATTTTTCATTTGAGAGAAACTTTTCTTCTATCTCCATTTTTTAGCAAAACCCTTGCCTCTTCTCGTCTTTTTCTTTTGTGACAGGTTTTTGCATGCAGGGATTCGAAGGCTTTGTGGATTTTATTGGCTTATTTGCTCAAATCCTACAACAACCCTTTGCAAATGACTCAATGTCAAATTGCAATAACCATGAATTCCCTTTTGTAAATACAAGGGAGTAACAATAGCTATAGGTCGGTTTGTAATTGTATATATGATCAGATATGTTGACTCTTGATTCCTGATATGCCATAGTATGCTAGTGCCTGGCTGCCCAACTATCCTGATATGTTGGCTCTTGATTCTTGTAACAATTAACATTAAACAAAGTTAAAATTAAATCCAAAATTTGAAATTAAAGAGCAACAAGTAACAAAATGATTATAGTTCTATCACTTACTGAGTTGTTACAATGTTACTACTTAGTGCTATCAGCTATGACTGCCACTGAGAGCAACAGTAACAGTTTGAGAAGATGACCCATCTTCACTGAATTTCTTTAGGTCCCTCCATTCTGCATCATTTGGAAGCCCCATTTTTTTGAGGTTGTAGCTAATTAGGTGTAGTCTCATAAAAAAAAAAACTTTTGAGAGATAGAAGCATATGATAGGAGGAATCTATCTATAACATCACTCATTGTTGGCAGTGGTTTGATGCAACTTGCAATTCCCTCCCGAGTGAATTTCTCAGGCAATTTCCCTAAATCAGAATTCATCCTGCCCTACAACTTTTTCATGTAATTTTTGTTTCCAATGAATGTGCCTTCTGAGTTAGCTGGATTTGGTAATCCAACATTCAGCAAGTTCACTATGGTGTTATTCATCTTCATCAACTCTTTGGAAGCATAATTGAGCAATTCACCAATTCACGTTACTTCTTCACAATGTTGAGAGACATTAATGGCCATTACACAGGCATCCAAGCAGTTGTTTATTCCATAGTTTACCAAATCCCTATCACTAGATCTCTTTAGTTTATTGAGAACTTGGTCAGAAAGATCTTTTAAGGAACTGGTGAAGATTTGTCTTTTAGCCTAAAAATCAATTTTTACATTTTCAAAGACAACTCTGAGATTGCTATTTAAATCAAGCCATTCAACCAAACCATCACTGATCATCATTATTTTGTCCCAAATTTCTTGTTTGATAAGCTTAACTATTTTATTATAGTATCCTTCATATGATGGTCTTCGAAAAAGATCATTCTATTTTTTGCCATTACATTCTCCACCTTTTTCTTCATTTCAAACATATCTTTTTCACTCTTTTTCTATATTTCCTCTAGTTTCCTTTGCCAATTAGTTGCTCTCTTCCTCTCATCCTCCAATTTCTTCTTCAAATCTTGGATTTTATTTGCAGTAGTTACCTCTTTTTTCTTCTTTTCCTTGAGTTCCCTTTTCAAATCATGGATTGTCTTTGAAGTGGACTCCTCCTTTTTCTTTGCATTGTCCAATTCCTTCTTCAAATCATGGATACTTTGAGTAGACACCTCTTTTTTCGCATTCTCCAATTCTTTTCTCAAATCAAGGTTTTGCTTTGCAACCGACTCCTCTTTTTTCTTTGCATTCTCCAATTCCCTCCTCAATCTGTGGATTGTATTAGTGCTTGCAGTAACACTAGACTTTGTTTTCTTTGCATTCTACAATTCCTCCTTCAAATCACTAATAGTTTTTGCAGTTGACAACTCTTTTTGTTTCATATTCTCCAATTGCTTATTCAAATTGTGGATTGTGTCTACACTAGACTCATCTTTTTTCTTCTCATTCCCCAATTCCTTTTGCAAATTAAAAATCATACTTGCCCTAGACTACGCTTTTTTCTTTTCCTTCTCCCATTCATCCTTCACAATTTTATTTTCCTTGGCAACAGATTCCAGCTCAATTTTCAATTGATTGATGGCATGTGCACTACTCTCTACAGACTTGAACAACTATGTAGTAGATGCTTGTTCATTCTTAAGTCTTTTTTGGCACTCATCCAATTCTTTAGTCAAATGTTGCACTTGTTCATTCATCTTTTCTTGCTGGACAATTACCTCTATAGGAGAAGATTTCTTTAGCCTGTTTTGCAATTCTTTGAACCTATTGTCTACTGCTTTCTCCTTTGCCTTTACATTATCAAGGTCTGTCTGTAAATTTTCTATTTGCTTTGTAAGCCTTTTTTTTTTTCCTCTCTGCTTTTTGAGAAGTGTAGAGTAGATCATTTTGTTGCTCTCTTTTGATATATTGATTTTGTCAATATTTTTCACTTTTGACAAATCCATTTGAAGACTGGTAACTTGTATATCGTTATGATTTATTACATTTTGTGGTGGATTATTATCTCTACCCAGGGGCATAACAGCCATGAAGTTCATCATTTCATTGTTTGGATCATATGTTGGAAATATTTTGTTAGTAGATCCCTAAAATTTGGCAACTGCATCACTTTTCAAAGTCTTCATAATTTGCCTATTTCTTTCGCTTGTGTATTCAAACTTTGATGCAAACTCGTTCAAACTAAAATCTGGGTTTTCTAACACAATTGAGTGTTTAAAAGGTGAATTATCAACTATATCATTTAATGTTGATGCTCCTCCATCTCTAGCTAAATTTACTCCACCTACATTGGTATTTTGAGGATTGCCAACATACTGAAGATGGCCCATTCCAAATCCTGGAATTTTAGGACTATTTTCAGGGTTTTGTACAAAAGCCACTGGTGCATACATTGCTAAATTAACCGTTGATATTTCTTGTGGTGTAATTGTCATAAGTTTTTGCTTTTTTGCACAAGGTTCATCCATGCTAGTGCTAGTGTTAGTCCCAGTGCTAGTGGGATCAACTACAATTGGATTTGAAGATTTAACAAATAATGTGTTGGGATGACCTTCAGAAGTAGAAGTATAATATTTTTTGCCCTTTTTAGATTAATTATCTTCAATCTCAGAGCTTCCAATGATTGGTTTACTTCCTCTTTTGGGTGGGTCTGGTACTAGAACTAGATTCCAAATCCCATCACCACTTGCACCAATGGGCCCTATACCTACATAACCCATTTTCTGTATCATAGTTGCTCCTTTACCATATGTTTGTTTAGTAGAATCACTCATTTGAAGTTTAATAATATCTCTGCCCCTAGTTGACCCGAAATCCTCAATACCTTGAATGTTCGCATCAAACTGGAGGTCCTTCTATCTTTGAATTTCACTGTCACTACAACTACCAAGTTGATATAGTATAGTTGGATGCTCTTTATCCCAATAAGTGTTGAAAAGGTCATCCTCATCAATTCTCTCAAAATCTATTGATGTCTTTGGTTCACCCAAATTTTGCCTCATTTTCCAAAACTCAGTTATCTTGGTTTGACACCACATTTCAGATATGCATGCATCTTTAATTACTTTTGGCATAGACTTCTTAGAAGGTTCAGATGTTTTCTCATAGAAATTTAAGTATGTCAGAGGCCCTGATTTGTGTGACTCTGATATGTGCAATGCCATAATTTGGGATGACCATTGTTGCAATGAAATATTATTATCTAGTGCATGTTTCTCCATCTCTTTCTTAACCTCATCCCACCAATCCTTGTTTTTTAACTTTTCTATCAATGGCATCTCCTAGTGTTGATATTTTCTCACAGAGTTCCCATTGGAAATAAGTCTTATTTTTATTATGTTCAATGGATCATAATTTCAGTGACTAACAAAATGAAAGCCAAAAAAAGTTACCAATTCATTTGCCACTTTGAAATCCTTTCTCTCAAATGTGAGGCCTCCAATTGCAAAAGGCAAGGAAGGAAATATCGTTTTCTTTTGTTGTCCACTGAAAAGTTCATCTGCACTCTCCATCTGCCTTACATATTCCAGTGCAAAAACCCTTTTTGTAACATGCATTGGAAGTTTGCAGGGTTCAACCGTTGAACCGTAAAACCTTAAGACAATGTACTCTTCCATGAAGAACCAATCAGCTAATTGAATCTGACTTCCCAGTTGAATGCAATCTTTATAAGACACAGGCAATCTAGGCATTGTAGTGCCTATGATTTTTTGGTAAATAGGTGCCAAAAAGAAGTTTACAAAATGGTTGTAGTTTTTATTGTTAGCAGTCATCCTCATCTTATGTGTCCACTCATATACTAGACTTGGTGTCTCTGATTTCTTCTCTCATCAAACTTATAGACCTCAATATCAAGCTTGTTGTTCTCTGTCTCAAATATTGGGCGATGCTTTGCTAAAAGAAGGTAGCACAAGTAACTTGTGAACCTAAATGTCTTCATCTTACCTATAGTTGTACTTTGTTTAATCATTAGTAATTTTTGTTGCATAGATTCAACAATGTGCCGAACAAAATCATATCTTATTGCTACATTATCAATTGACTAACCTCGACAATGGATATTATAAATCATTTCAAGAACACTGGCCTCCACTTCCTTGTTACTGTCCAATCCCAAGCAAAATGATAACAAAGAAATAGTATTTTGAACCTATGGCACAAAAATATCATACTGATAAGGAGGCTTATGGTCTTTTTCCAGTGTAACACTAGTAGTGGACTTTGAGGGTATTAAACCCTTTATATATGAATCTTGAAAACTTCTTTCCAGCTTGTCATAAGCCTAAGCTAGTTTATCCAAGTCAATGCGCTCCTTAGAGCTTTATGTTCTATACCCTAACCCTAGGTCTAACAGAGTGAAAAATTCACTCTCAGTTATTAATAAAATTTCCTCCTAAGTGTTTTGGTTTACAATTGCCTTTCTATTTTCATCATAATTCTAAGTGCATAGCATTACAATTTCAAGGCAAGGGAATACTTCGGGTACAGCGAGGTTTGCTAATATAGTAACCAAAGCAGCTAGTTTATTTCTATATGCACCAATACTGCTGTTATATTTGTAATAAATTCTCCCCCTCTGTGGATCTTTCCACTTACTAAACAATGAATGTCTAATTGCCATGATTTCAGAATCTCCATGGATAATAGGATCAAAAATATCATGACATTCATCGGTGAAACCTGGGGTTTGTAGCACTTGTCTAAGTTCTATAATGGTGTTCTTTTCCTTTATGCGTGCACTCATTTGGGAGGTTTTTGACTTTGTTTTGCCCATGCCTGGCTGCTACTGGTTATTAGACTTCAGGCCCTATTCAAAATAATTGTAAAGTGTAAACCTAAGACAATTAAAATCAAGATTTCTATTGCTGCAAATTGCAATGGATTTTTTTTGAAAAAAATTAAATACCTGGAATTGAGATTGGATAATTGGTGTTGTCATCTGATACCCAAGTTTCACACTTTCAATCTTCATAAATCAGAACACAAAATGGAATTCTGCCATTCTTGAAAATTTAAAATTTGAAAGCCCTATGGCCATCGTATCAAACTCTCGTCTTACAATTCCAAAACTCTCAACTTCATACTCTAAAAAGGTAATACTTGAATTTTAATAGCTAAAATGAAAGTAATAAGTAATTAATGGTTTTAACTTTTATGTACAATGTACATCTAACTGTAATAAATTGTCAAGACTCAATATTAAATAATGTAGTGATGTACATAAGTTACACGTGTTACAGTTCTGGATGAATCTTGGCAGATGGGAAAGCATTCCCCAAATCGGCCTGAAATTCATCTTGGGTCGTCGATCTATAGACTATCAAATGGTTATTAAATTTTTTATTATTATTATATTATATTATTTATTTTGTTTTATTTTGATCGGTAATAAGATATATTTTATTAATAGTCAAAAAAGTACATAACTTCTTTACATCTTTACAATATAATTGACATGTTTTAATATCTCTTTACATCTGCTATCTATTCTTCATCCATGCTTACAAAAAGTACATTTTCCATGGGCTATCATCTATACAAATTTGACCCTTCAAAAACATTCCCCTAACCTTGATTTACAAAACCTGACAAAAACTATATCAAAATGGACAAAATTTCTACAGTATATCATCTTTCTCAAGGTTCATAGTTTTTGCCGCTTCAATGATCCATGAACATGCATCAGTTGTATACCATTGATCTGCTAAGCCTTACCCAATTGTTGTAGCCAAAACTTCAAAAACCTTCCTTTACACAGCTATCATGTTTAACACTAATATCTTCATAAGGGGGATTGTTCACCCTACTATCAAAAAACCAAAACAAAAACCTTTCAACCTCCATTCCATTTATGCTCTGTGCCCTCCTCTAGTCGAACACCTCTTTCTTGGAATATCCCTATTCAATGTCCCCCTTTGACTTTGTGCATTGAAATCTAGGATAGCGTCCTTGAGGGTAGTCCACACTGCTCGATGCTCATTTACATAAGCATCTTTATTCGAATACCCCTGAGGCCAGTTTACAAAAGGAACAATGCCTTTCTCTCGTCCCTCCTCTATGTCTTCATAACCCTCGTTGTAGTCAAAGGCCCAACCCAGGTGAGCCCACTCCAACATGGATTCCATGTTTGGAATGAGGGTGTCTTCAAAGAGTTGTTTCATAATCTAGCCCACAACCTATTCATTCTCGCCTACCTCCAGACCCCACGCCATAGTCATTGTTGCAATGTCAACCTAGACTTTCCATCTATACTCTGCGTCTTGAAAAAGAGGGCCCAACATATTCTACAGTGCCTCCACCACTGGTCCAGATGGGCCTTTGACCATATTTTTCAAATGTTGGTCTGCAACACATCTGAATAAAGCTTTCTAGTGATGCTCTATTTTGAACGTGAATGAGGGTTCCATTGCTAAATTCACCAAAATGTTCAACTACTATTACCACACCAATCTGTCGACCTCCTTTCTTATAAACTCCAATATGTGCGAAGGATTAAATCTGCATTTGTGATGTTAACCTCCTTACAATTCTCTTTAATATAAAGCCTGCATTCTCTCCATTTAAAAGACTTCACACGTTTGTCCAGATTGAGGATCTTTGAGATATAATGCCATTCCACCTTTCTCATTTATTTGTAATTACAACCATCCTTACAATTTATATGCTTAATAATATTAAAATCTCTCCTTTCAAATCTACTTTCTCTAACCTTAATTTCTCATCATTCATCTCTAGAGCCTTTTTAGATAAGGTGCCTACTTCTTTATTACCTGCTCTTTTAATATGGGTAATTTTAAAGTCTTCAATTTTTTGTAAATCTTGCTCTATGCTCGATTGATTATAGGTTGTAGATGCCATGCATTAAAACTAAGTTTGGAAATTGTTTGCTCTATAAGTAGAGAGTCACCTTCTAAATGGATTCTTTTAATCCCCTCTTTAATCGCTATTTGAACTGTTGTCAAAGGTGCATGGCATTTTGCAATGTTATTTGTGCCATTAGGAAGATTTTTTACTCCTACCATTAAAAAGTGCCCTTTGCTATCTCTGAAAACTAACCCAATCCCTGAAACCCCTAGGTTGCCTTTTGCAGCTCCATCAAAATTCACTTTGACCCAACCCTCCTATGGTTTTTCCCGTTCAATCTTCTCCTTCCTTACTACTTTATTGTTTGTAACCAAAGCTCCTAAGGGTTATTTGAATCTAATCCCCGACCACCATCTTTACATAAGTCTGTCATCTTTTGTAAATGGGATCTTCATTCTTTGTCTCCTTGTTGTCGACACACTTACTGTTTCTTCTATAGCACTGATTATTCTATTTAAGCATCTTCTTAACTTCTCCTTTTCATCCCTAAGATCCTCCTATTTCTTTCCTTCCATAACTCCCATATTATCAAAGAAGGAGCTACTAACCAAATACTCGAAAGGGTTGACTTCCCATGTCCCCTTGGCCAACCATCAAAGACCTCCCTTATTGTCTATGCTCTTGGACCTTGCCATTGTAATTTAAATTGAACCATATCCCAACATTTACTAGCATATTGACATTGGATTAACAAGTGATCTATGGATTCTTCATGTCTCTCACATAAAGGGCATCTAGATGGGCCTATAATCCCTATTTTCCTTAGTCTTTCTACTATTAGAATCCTTCCTCTATAAATGAGCCATGCAAAGGCCCCTACTTTAGGTAGTGCATCCTTGTTCCAGCATAGGTCCTTAGAAAGGAAGCCTTCCTTTATTGTTTTTGCTAAAAGATTATACCAAAGTTTGACTGAATACTTTCCTGATAAAGATCCACACCATACAATTTTGTCTTTTCTGAAAGTTAGCAGCACATGCCTTTCCTTGAAGATAAGTTTCATATGCATCTTTGGTTCTTCTATCAAGTCCTCCCTTGACACATCCTGGCAACACCATTCTTTACCATTTAAGCTATCCTTTTCATACGGATAATCTTTAACTGAATTACCCCATCTTTCTTTAAAGTAAGACTTCAGTTCATTAACCTCATTTGTTTTTCCTAGAACTGCCATCCCATTCCAAGAATCTTCCCAAAATTTTGCAGATTTCCCATCTGCTATCTGCCATGATATATGCTTTGTTATCACTTCTCTACAAGATAACATAAAGTTTCATATAGTTGATCCTCTTGGAGGCTTCCTAATTGTGAAAATCCTCTAGTCTTCCATTGAGTCCAAGTATTTTCTTTTTAGAACTTTAACCCAGTATAGTTGTGGATTCTCATATATTGCCCATATTAGTTTTGCTCCAAGTGCTTTATTCATTAAATTCCAATCTCTCAAACCTACTCCACCTTCATCCTTGGGATGACATATTTTTTCCCATGCTAACAGTGGAATCTTATTGTCTTCATTGGCTCCATTCCAGAAAAACTTCCTCATTTTCCGTTCCATTATCCGGACCACTTTTTTTGGGATATCTAGGCACATCATAGCAAAGACTAGCATTGTTGAAAGGACTATTTGGAGCATTAGTATTCTACCTGCTAGAGATAGCCATTTACCTCTCCAACCTTCCATTTTCTTTTGACACTTTTCAATAAGCTTATCGCATAAATTCAATTTGTTTCTTCCTATAAAAAATGGGATTCCTAAATACTTACTTGGCATTAGCCCCATTTTTATATCCAGGATACGATAGATTCTACACTTAACATTTTGAGGAGTATTGAAGAAAAAAATTTCTAACTTTTTCCAATTTATAAACTATCTCGAAATTTTTCCATATAACTCTAAAATGTCTTTCATCACCTTTGCTTCCTCTAGACTTGCTACACCTGCTAAGAAGGTGTCATCCACAAATTGTAAGTGTGTGAGAGGTTCCATTGTTTCTATGATTTTTATCCCCTTCCATTAACCTTGTTCTCTTTGTTTTTCAATCATCCTACCCAGCACTTCTACCATGATGATGAAGAGGAAAGGTGATAGTGGATCCCCTTGTCTAATACCCTTCTCTTGTTCAAAAAAGCCTTGTGGGCTCCCATTTATTAGAACTAAAAAATGAGGAGTTTGAATACAATTTCTTACCCATTGGATCTATTACTTGCTAAAACCAAATCTGCTTAGCACTTCCAACATGAAACCCCTATTTACCTCATCATATGCTCTTCATATATCTATTTTGACCATCATATTTTGGGATTTTGAGGATCGAATGTATGCACTGCTTCATGTGCCACAACTACCCCTTTGAAAATTGATCTCCCTGGCAGAAAACCACTCTGCTTTGTAGAAATAATCAAGTTAAGCACTTGTTTTAGTCTATTTGTCATCACCTTTGAAATGGTCTTATAAATTGTGTTGCATAATGAAATGGATCTAAATTCCTCAAAAGTTTGTTGAGTTTCCTTCTTTGGCACAAGGGCTATAAAGGTATTATTGAAATCTTTCAAGATGAAACCTCCTTGCCTTGATTCCTCTACTACTTCCCATATGTCTTTAAGGAAAATATTTCTCAATTTTTGGAAAAACATAGCTAGAAAACCATCAGATCCTTGGGCTTTGTCCCCTCCTAACCCCTTTAAAGCTTGAACTACTTCACATTCACTTATTGGCTCCATGAGAGCTTTGTTTTGGGCTTTAGTTATCATTTTTGGAATGATATTCAGGACCTCCTCAATCTCTAAACTTTCCCTTTCGTCTTGCTTCCCTTTATGTGAGAAAAAGTTAATGGCTTCCATATTTATTTCCTCACTATCTTTCTTTAGAATTCCATTCATATCTTGGATTTCATAGATTATATTATCTGCTCTTCTAACTTTCACCGAATTATGAAAGAAAGTGGTATTTCTGTCACCATCTTTTAGCCACACTTCTTTGGATTTTTGGCTCCAAAATATCTCTTCTTTATTTAGACAATCTTCCAATTCCTTCCTCAATAATTTCTCCAACTTGAAATCTTCCTCAAACATTCCATTTTCTATAACTTTGAGGCTTAGAGTTTTTAACTTCTCTTCAACATCCTTTTTTTTATCAAAAATGTTACCAAAATGTTCATGGTTCCAAATTTTAAGTTGTTCCTTTATATATTGCAACTTTCTAAAGAAAATTAAAGCTTTATTACCTTTTCTCGATGGGGCATTTTTCCACCAATCCTCAATCATCTCTGAGAAACCTTCAGTTTTCATCCACATTGCTTCAAATTTAAAGGGGCATCTATCTGACATTTTTTCATCTTGAATCTGAAGATATATAGGAAAATGATCTGAGCCTTGGTAAGGTAGGATTTCTGCATCACAAGACCAATTTGCCTCTGCCCAATTTCCTGCCCCTAAAAACCTATCCAGCTTTTAAGCTATATGCACGAATCCTTCTCTTCGATTGGTCCATGTGAAATCACCTTTTTTGAAATTTATATTTATTAACCCATTGTCATTAACAAAGGCACTAAAATCCTTTTGACTTTCAGAAATCCAACCTTTCCCCCCTTTTTTTTCTTCCAGATTTAAAATGGCATTGAAGTCCCCTCCTAAAATAGTCACCTCGTTGCCCATCTCCTGCACTTTCTCAGCTATAGACTGCCATAATATTCTCTTGCGAGCATTATTATTTGGACCATAAGCATTTATCACCCTAAAGAAGCAATGAAGATGTTTGACATAGGCATTAGCCCATTGCCAGTTTGCATTTGAAAAAGTCTCTGAAATAGATATGGATTCTGATTTCCAAAGAACTGCTAGACCTCTAGAAGCTCCCTCTACTCCTGTCAGCATACATTCCCATCTCCTAAATTTATTTTTAAAACTAGCAAAATCTTCTACTTTGATCTTAGTTTCCTGAAGAAAAATGAGATCTAACTTTGATTGATCAAGGCACCTCTTGATCAATCATATCGTGTCAGGGGCATTGCAGCCCCTGACATTCCATGATAGTGTTTTCGTTGCCCATCTCCTGCACTTTCTCAGCTATAGACTGCCATAATATTCTCTTGCGAGCATTATTATTTGGACCATAAGAATTTATCACCCTAAAGAAGCAATGAAGATGTTTGACATAAACATTAGCCCATTGCCAGTTTGCATTTGAAAAAGTCTATGAAATAGATATGGATTCTGATTTCCAAAGAACTGCTAGACCTCTAGAAGCTCCTTCTACTCCTGTCAGCATACATTCCCATCTCCTAAATTTATTTTTAAAACTAGCAAAATCTTCTACTTTGATCTTAGTTTCCTGAAGAAAAATGAGATCTAACTTTGATTGATCAAGGCACCTCTTGATCAATCATATCTTGTCAGGGGCATTGCAGCCCTTGACATTCCATGATAGTGTTTTCATGGCTCCCAGGAAAAGGCTAAGCCTTTTCCCAATCTCAAGATTTTGGTTTGGCTTGTTTCTTTGCCTGCCATTTCCAGCTTGACCTTGATAGGTTTTGGTCCTCTTTTGCTTTGCTTACCAACATTAGGCTTCTTCTTTATGGTACTAGTTTGTTCTAATGATCTCTCTTCCATGATGCCTGGCTCCTCTAATAAGCCAAGGTCATTTAAAAGATCCTCTTCTGTGTGAGACACCTCCTAATCCTTACCATTGTAGTTGTCCAGAGTTTCCTCAAAGGATTCACTTAAATTTCTCCTAGGGGAGACTTCAATGTCTTTAAACACTAACCCCTCCTCTTCTAAGATCATCTTACCACTCAGAGTATCATTCAAAACTACCCTTTCACCTAAAGGATTTTGCTGATCATACATTACTGTCTCTTCATTCTAAAAATCTACCCTACCCCATTTGTCATGAGATTTTTCCTGCCCTTGTGGATTCATTTTTGCAGACTGGATGTCTCTTAGCTCTTTGCTAACCCTCGTAGCTAACACTTCTTCCCATGGAGTTTCCTTTATCACTTGAGTGGAATTTTCTTTTTCCCCCCAAATATCTACTTCATCTTCTCTACTCTCCATACCCCTTTCCTCTATTACCCTATGTTTAGGAAGTTCTTGAGAATAAGATTGGATGACTCCTAGCTCTTTGTTAAGCCTTGAAGCTAAAACTTCTTCCCATGGAGTTTCCCTTATCACTTGAGTGGAGTTTTCTTTTTCCCCCAGAATAACTTCTACAACTTCTCTACTCTCCATACCCCTTTCCTCTATTACCATTTGTTTAGGAAGTTCCTGAGTATCCTTTAAATTATTAGTGTGGGCTTGGTGGTTTGCTTGTAGATCCTTCATCATCGGCTCTTCCATCCTCTCCAAAACATCTAGGAGCTTGTCTACCTCCAAACCTTTCCCTTTCCTATTCTTGATATGAAGGACTGTCTCTGCTTGTGAGCTATTTTCCTCCCCCTCCCATATTTCAATCTATTGTTTCCAAACTCCATATTTCATGCTTAGATTGATGAAATCTAGGCATGGGTTTCCTTCCTTTAAAAGAATTAAGAGCCTCGGATGGGAAGATGAATCTATTTTATTTAAAACCATCTCTGAACTTACATAATCTCCTATTGTGTTCCCAATCTATTCCAGCACCTTCTCACCCCAATATTCTATTGGGAGATTTTGAAGATTGACCCAAATAGGGAAAGACTATAATTTTTCTTTGCTCGGGTCAAAATTTGGCCTCCATTCCTTGGTAATGATACCCTTTCCCTCCAATAGATAAGGGCCATTACTCATTATGGCATCTTTATCTGCTCTACTTGATGCTATTCCCATATAGAAACCATTCAAAAAGGTTTTTAATCTACATTCCACCCCCCATAAAGATTTGCAGCCCATCCTAACAGTTCTAACCGATGGCCATGGTCCCAACCATTTAAAGAAAAAGGCTTTCTCTCTCAGATCTCTAACAGATTCATTCAAGCTATCACTATTTATACGGATAATAGACATTACCTCATAAGTGACATTTTCTTCTGAGATGTGGGTTGGCTCTTTCTCTGTTGGATTCTCCCCTTTTGTTGCTTCCTCTGCTTGCTTCGATCTGTAAAACTTATGGGCAATCTTAGAGTAATCAAACTTATCAAACCATCTATAGAAAAGATCACTCCTATTCCTCCCATTTACCCATTGCCATTCATTTCTTCCATTTTGCCTACTCTATGGGGGATTAAAACACCTTCATTCCTGGTAAGAGGATGTTGCTGAATGTCCCCCATTCCTCCTGAAATGATTCATTGGCCACTTTTGAGAAAATTAGTTTCCATAAAACCATCCCTCATGGTGCCTGAAACCCATGCTTCTCTCCTCATCTCATCTAACAAACCCCCTTCCTGAACCTGTTGACCATTGCTCCCATCGCTCAAGTCTCTAGTTCGCCCGTGCTCGCTCCATTATATATTATATTATTTAATATTATTTATAATATTACATAAATAATAGTAAATAATATAATATAATAATAATAATAATGACCATCTCAATCTGATAGATCAACGGCCTGGGATGAATTTCGGGCCAATTTGGGGAATCTTTTCCCATCTACCCAGATTCATCTGGAATCGTGATACGTGTCCTTGGTCACAATTTCGGATGAATTGAGGTAGATGGGAAAAAAGATTCCCCAAATCGGCCCGAAATTCATTCTGGATGAATCTAGGCAGATGGGAAAAAATTCTCCAAATCGGCCCAAAATTCATCTCGAGTCGTTGATCTATCAGATTGAGATGGTCATTATTATTATTATATTATATATATATTATATGGTTATAAATTATAATTATATTATATTATATTATATGGTTATGATTATTATTATATCATATCGTTATGAATATAATTATATTATATTATATGGTTATGATTATATCATATGGTTGTAATTATATTATATTATATTATAGTATAAACAATTATATTATATGTATATGATATGGTTATAATTACAGTTTAAAAATATAATTGCAAATGCTCTATTTTTATTCATATTTATTATTTAGTTTCAAAATTAAAATATAATATAGTTATAATATCTATAAATTATTAAAATTTAACATATATTGAAAATTTTGATAATTATTTATAAACTATTCTTCATCATTTAAATGATTTCATAATGAAAAAAAGGTTAGGAATAGGTGACAAGATAGGTATGAAATAAAAATTTGACACATAAATTATCAAAATTATATTTAACTTTGATAAGGTTATAATCTATTAATCTTTAGTTTTCCTTGAAGCTCCATTTGTTAACTTTTAACCAATCAAATTAAAGGAAAATAGTTAATTATTAACAATTCACTATTTTTAACTAAGTCGCAAACTAACAGTAACATTTCAACAGTGCATAATTTGAGAAACAAGATGCCAAAAACAAACCTACAAAGTCATAGACTAAGAAGAACAACAATTTGAGAAGCCAAAAACTATTCTTTTCATTGATAATATTTTAGACTATACAATGTACATAATACTGATTCATAGCTTACATATTCAAAATAGTTGATTAAATCACTAATCAACCTAGTTTTACTATTTCATAATTTACAAAAAAGGGCAGGGCCTAATCCAAAGAAAAATACAGATATCTTGAAAACATGTTTTTGGCAAACTTTTGCCCTAATCAAAACATTTTTTTGCCCTAAAGGGCCAAGGGAACAGGGAACACTAAACAAGGAACCAAGGAGGCTGAAAGCATGAGTGGGCTAAGGGGCTAAGGGATTGAAGCCTTTAATCATAAAGGTCTTCAATTCCATCCACGAGGAATCTATTGGAGAAGATGATGTCACTGAACTCGTCCAACCATGTGAAGTCCTTTTTGATGATGTCATCGTCCAACAACAACCATTTTCGCAGAAAATCCCTTCCAAGCCTCACCCACTTTTGATGGTGAGTTAGTTGTCGTTCATTCATGTTGAGCAAGAAAGGATGCTTATGTATAATGCACCCTATGCCTTCCTCCCAGCACTTGTCTGCTACATCTGCAAAAGGGATGCCAATACCTGGACCCAATACCTGCTTGGCCAATACAATAATTTTGATATCATCTTCTAAAAATGTTTCCTTAAAAATGTTACACAGAAGCATTAGCATGTCTATTTGCCTACCTCCAAGGTCGAGAAGAGATGCGAGGAAGCAAGAGGTAATATTCGTGGACACACGGTACCTCTTATCATTTCTCAAGAATTCATGGCCGAGTACCATGCATATAGCATGGCAGATAAAAGGACTTCGGCCATCTACCTTGCAAACCATGGCAAGGACATCATCAGGAATCTTGCCCAGAAAGGGCTTTTGTAGAGCCATATTAGTGCATTTCAGGTGAATTGGCGTATCCATGACTACGATTCAAGAAACTGAAAACTCTGCAAAGTGCAACTACAAACCACATTCAAATTGAAGAAATTAAAATATGAGAAATGATATTGAAAGAGGAATTGAAGAGCCTAGTTAATGGTAGACTGCAGTTGCATCTAATTCTTTGGCGTTCATGATCTTCCATATCTTATTTTTTTGTATTCCTATTAATTTTCAAGTGTGTGAAACGTTGAAATGTGTTGACATTAATGTTGGACAGTCAATACTACCTGACATGATTAATGATTTCCATGCAAACTTTTCCATGTGTCTCCATTCTGAAGAATTACGTGTGACTCCAAGTCTTTTCAAGTGAGTGGCACTAAGATGCATCTACTATCATTGATCTATAACTAATCAATGGTCAATAAAACTATTGTATTTACTATTAATGTAACAAAAGTGACGATAGTCAACTTGGTAATTATGACATTGACATAATGATGTTACGACATTATTAATAACATACCTAAGACAGTACACAAGTTGAAACTTGAAAGTGACTACTCAGCAATCATTACAATCACTAGCCAATACATATGCAAATTTTGCTTTCAGATTAAACAATTTTTCAGTTTACCACTGAAGATTAGCCAAGACCATTATTATTCATTTTCCTACAAAACAAGTAATTCGCCTCTAACATTATTAATTCATTTTTGGCAACAGAAAAAATAGCCATCATTTATATATCCGTTAGTGAAAAAACACATTAATTCACCACAATTAAAATGATTTTTGCTAGGGCAAGAAAAAAATCGCCAACATATAATATTTTTTTTCCCTATATGGAACAAAAAAATTGCCCTTGATATTAAAAAATTTCTGCCCCAAGATGTTGGATTCGCCAGCATTTTAGGCTTTTTTTTCGGGAGGGATTTCTTAAAGTTATCCCTGTAGCAGATAATTCTAGTGGTAGGGAAACTTGAGCTCCTACTCCATAAACCAACTAAAAAGGGACCATATCGATAACTCTCTTTAGTGTGATTCTGTCAGCCAATAACACCTCATACAACTTCTTATGCCAAGTTAGAGCATTGTCATTTACCAATTTCTTCATTATGGTGACCAAGTTCTTCTTGCTAGATTTTGCCTTCCCATTGCATTGAGAAAAATAATTTGAAGAATGAGCCAAGGATATGCTATGTTCATAGGAAAATATATAAATTTCTTCAAATGAGAAATAGGTTGCATTATCTTCCATTATCTTCTTTGGAACCCCAAATATGACAAATATAAGCTCCATTGGAAAATCACACACCACTTGGGAGTTAGCTTTCTTTGTAGGGATTTCGTCCACCCACTTAGTGAAGTAATCTATATTTATTAAGATATAGACATGACTGACATTGGATGGGGGGTTCAAAGGTCCTATGAAAACTATACCCCATTGGTGGAAAGGCTCATCAATTACTATAGGTCTCAATGGTAATGCTATGAGTTGAGGGCAATCTATAAAAAGTTTACACTTCTCACATTTTTTTACATATAGGTATGCACCCTTGAACATGCTTGGCCAATAAAAACAATTCCTATGAATTTTGAAGGAAGTTATCATAGAGGAGAAATGCCCACCACAAACATTTGAATGATATAGTTTCAATAACTTTTCCTATTGTTCACTATCCACACATCTAAGGAAGGTTCCATACACACCTCTCTTGAATAGTATACCCTGTGAGATTATGTACTTGGTTGCTTTCAACCTAAGGTTGCATTTTTCTGTGTAATTTAAATTCTTTGGGCATTCAACATAGGTCAAGTAGTATACTTTTGAAATGATTGATTAATTGTCTATTGTCTTTGATGTTACACAAAATGCCATATCATTATCAGTCAGTGCATTCCAAGCTCACTTAGACATTGAAGATAAATTTTTGTGGCTACCAAGCAATCCAAAGTTTTCCTAGTTCAAAATGCAGTGTCTACCGAGTTCACTTGGGCATCAAAGGAAAGTTTGTGAAAGATGAGTGTTGTAATACCCCAAAATTGGCTCATTACCATTATACCAATTCTGGTCTATTCCTGATAATTTCAAAGTCTTATTCTAATAGGCAATTCTCATTCTGCTATTCGCTACTTGACTTAATTGTCAGATGTAGAAAACCTAAATCTGCATTCATCATGCTTATTATTTAATTCTTATAGTATTTACTCGTATTAGTCACATAGTACCTATTGATTAATATTTAATTTAATTATTAAGTATTTATACTTTAATTAAATTATAATTATATCCTAAGGCTAATGTACTATGGAATTAAAGTTATTTAATTTAATAAATACGCCTATCTTAATTAATTAAATGTAATTATTTAATTAAATGGGAAAGGTATTTCTAATTAATTAAAAGAAATTATTTAATTAAATGGAGTACTTACTTCTAAATAATTAAACAAAGTTATTTAATTAAATGGGAAGACATTCCTAATTAATTAAATGAAGTTATTTAATTAAACAAAAGTGTCTCTAATTAATTAAAGATTATTTAATTAAATAGAAAAAGTAATTATGAGAGCATATTTCATTTTATTAAATTAAATATCTCAACAAAATCTCTCTTCAATTCAAAAAGGGGAATTTCCAGTTCACTATTGATCAAAAATGAGTTAACTCAGTTAACTCCTTTTTCTACTCAAATTAAAACAGTTAACTCCTTATTTATCTCAAATTAAGTCTGTTAACTCCCTTTAATTTGGGAATCTCCCTTTATGACTGAAACTCATCTTCAATCCTGAACGTTGATCTGAATCGATCTCAACCATTAATGGATTCTAGGAGACTCTATTTAAGAGACCCTCATCTCTTCATTTTGGGGAGGATGAATTGATTTTCTATCGAATTTTGTTGAAATTCATGCTCATATTTACTTACATTTCTTGCATACATTCTCATTTTTAGTTTAATCTCATTTTAGTTTAATCATGCATATGCTTAATCTAGTTTGCTTCATTTGTTCTTAGATTACATTGCATCTTTCATTTCTTAGATTAATCTGTATACTCATTCTTAGCTTAATTCCATTGTCAAATCCTTCATTCTTAGAGGGTTTGGTTGCCTGCACCTCGATTCTGAGGATATTAACAGGCAAAATCCCTTTAGATAGAAGGCAACAGGTCGCTTTGCAGGGCAAATTTTGGATGAACAATTCAATGTTCATTCCGCGATGAATCCGCAAATAAGGACCGTGTTGAAGTGTGTGTGTTAGCATAGGCTGCATTTTCACGCATACATTTCTCGCACCCACCGTGGGGCTCGATTTTGCTCCCGAGGGGGCAGGATGATTACATCATTAAATACTTATTGCTCGGGGCATCTAGTTCCCATCTTATGTCCTAGTCACTTGGGGCATCTCATCACTTGGGGCTTTTTGTTCCCTTCTATCTGACATCTCTGCCATCTATCTTATCTTTTCATCAATTGATCAACCTTATAACAGCTCTTCTCAGAGTTCGATGGACAGGTATTGGGATAGTCTAAACCCTGACTCCTGAGAATCAAACCTCGTTTTGGGAATGATTCTATGACTCATGATGGGACCTTGTTATCTTTTATCAATTTCAGGTATCTAGGTGTTCTATCTAGATCCTTGAAGGTTAAGCTATGTTATGGAGATAATCTTCTAAATGCTTATCAATCTCAAGTATCTAGGTGTTCTATCTGGATCCTTGAAGGTTAAGCTCTGTTCTAGAGATAATCTTCTAAATGCTTATCAATCTCAGGTATCTAGGTGTTCTATCTGGATCCTTGAAGGTTAAGCTCTGTTCTGGAGATAATCTTCTAAATGCTTATCAATTTTAGGTATCTAGACGTTTTGTTTGGATCCTCAAAGATTACGCTTCGTTCTGGAGGTAGTCTTTTAAATGCTATCAATATTAGGTATCTAAGTGTTCTACTTGGATCCCTTAGGATTAAGCTTTGTTCTAGAGATGGTCCTTAAAAACTTATCAATTGGGCTCCATGTCATCAACTTCGAAACCAATCTCATCTTTGCATCATGCTTTCTAATTTTCTTTGAATTAAACGTGCTGCTCGCACATTCATTCAAAGAGGGGCAAAATGTAATACCCCAAAATTGGCTCATTGCCATTATACCAATTCTGGTCTATTCCTGATAATTTCAAAGTCTTATTCTAATAGGCAATTCTCATTTTGCTATTCGCTATTTGACTTAATTGTCAGATGCAGAAAAACCTAAATCTGCATTCATCATGCTTATTATTTAATTCTTATAGTATTTACTCGTATTAGTCACATAGTACCTATTGATTAATATTTAATTTAATTATTAAGTATTTATACTTTAATTAAATTATAATTATATCCTAAGGCTAATGTACTATGGAATTAAATTTATTTAATTTAATAAATACGCCTATCTTAATTAATTAAATGTAATTATTTAATTAAATGGGAAAGGTATTTCTAATTAATTAAAAGAAATTATTTAATTAAATGGAGTACTTACTTCTAAATAATTAAACAAAGTTATTTAATTAAATGGGAAGACATTCCTAATTAATTAAATGAAGTTATTTAATTAAACAAAAGTGTCTCTAATTAATTAAAGATTATTTAATTAAATAGAAAAAGTAATTATGAGAGCATATTTCATTTTATTAAATTAAATATCTCAACAAAATCTCTCTTCAATTCAAAAAGGGGAATTTCCAGTTCACTATTGATCAAAAATGAGTTAACTCAGTTAACTCCTTTTTCTACTCAAATTAAAACAGTTAACTCCTTATTTATCTCAAATTAAGTCTGTTAACTCCCTTTAATTTGGGAATCTCCCTTTATGACTGAAACTCATCTTCAATCCTGACCGTTGATCTGAATCGATCTCAACCGTTGATGGATTCTAGGAGACTCTATTTAAGAGACCCTCATCTCTTCATTTTGGGGAGGATGAATTGATTTGCTATCGAATTGTTGTTGAAATTCATGCTCATATTTACTTACATTTCTTGCATACATTCTCATTTTTAGTTTAATCTCATTTTAGTTTAATCATGCATATGCTTAATCTAGTTTGCTTCATTTGTTCTTAGATTACATTGCATCTTTCATTTCTTAGATTAATCTGTATACTCATTCTTAGCTTAATTCCATTGTCAAATCCTTCGTTCTTAGAGGGTTTGGTTGCCTGCACCTCGATTCTGAGGATATTAACAGGGAAAATCCCTTTAGATAGAAGGCAACAGGTCTCTTTGCAGGGCAAATTTTGGATGAACAATTCAATGTTCATTCCGCGATGAATCCGCAAATAAGGACCGTGTTGAAGTGTGTGTGTGTTAGCATAGGCCGCATTTTCACGCATACAAATCTGGCGCCCACCATGGGGCTCGATTTTGCTCCCGAGGGGGCAGGATGATTACATCATTAAATACTTATTTCTTGGGGCATCTAGTTCCCATCTTATGTCCTAGTCACTTGGGGCATCTCATCACTTGGGGCTTGTTGTTCCCTTCTATCTGACATCTTTGCCATCTATCTTATCTTTTCATCAATTGATCAACCTTATAACAACTCTTCTCAGAGTTCGATGGACAGGTATTGGGACAGTCTAAACCCCGAATCTTGAGGATCAAACCTCATTCTGGGAATGATTCTATGACTCATGATGGGACCTTGTTATCTTTTATCAATTTCATGTATCTAGGTGTTCTATCTAGATCCTTGAAGGTTAAGCTCTGTTCTGGAGATAATCTTCTAAATGCTTATCAATCTCAAGTATCTAAGTGTTCTATCTGGATCCTTGAAGGTTAAGCTCTATTCTAGAGATAATCTTCTAAATGCTTATCAATCTCAGGTATCTAGGTGTTCTATCTGGATCCTTGAAGGTTAAGCTCTGTTCCGGAGATAATCTTCTAAATGCTTATCAATTTCAAGTATCTAGACGTTCTGTTTGGATCCTCAAAGATTACTCTTCGTTCTGGAGGTAGTCTTTTAAATGCTATCAATATTAGGTATCTAAGTGTTCTACTTGGATCCCTTAGGATTAAGCTCTGTTCTAGAGATGGTCCTTAAAAACTTATCAATTGGTCTCCATGTCATCAACTTCGAAACCAATCTCATCTTTGCATCATGCTTTCTGATTTTCTTTGAATTAAACGTGTTGCTCGCACATTCATTCAAAGAGGGGCAAAATGTAATACCCCAAAATTGGCTCATTGCCATTATACCAATTCTGGTCTATTCCTGATAATTTCAAAGGCTTGTTCTAATAGGCAATTCTCATTCTGCTATTCGCTAGTTGACTTAATTGTCAGATGCAGAAAACCTAAATCTGCATTCATCATGCTTATTATTTAATTCTTATAGTATTTACTCGTATTAGTCACATAGTACCTATTGATTAATATTTAATTTAATTATTAAGTATTTATACTTTAATTAAATTATAATTATATCCTAAGGCTAATGTACTATGGAATTAAATTTATTTAATTTAATAAATACGCCTATCTTAATTAATTAAATGTAATTATTTAATTAAATGGGAAAGGTATTTCTAATTAATTAAAAGAAATTATTTAATTAAATGGAGTACTTACTTCTAAATAATTAAACAAAGTTATTTAATTAAATGGAAAGACATTGCTAATTAATTAAATGAAGTTATTTAATTAAACAAAAGTGTCTCTAATTAATTAAAGATTATTTAATTAAATAGAAAAAGTAATTATGAGAGCATATTTCATTTTATTAAATTAAATATCTCAACAAAATCTCTCTTCAGTTCAAAAAGGGGAATTTCCAGTTCACTATTGATCAAAAATGAGTTAACTTAGTTAACTCCTTTTTCTACTCAAATTAAAACAGTTAACTCCTTATTTATCTCAAATTAAGTCTGTTAACTCCCTCTAATTTGGGAATCTCCCTTTATGATTGAAACTCATCTTCAATCCTGACCATTGATCTGAATCAATCTCAACTGTTGATGGATTCCAAGAGACTCTATTTAAGAGACCCTCATCTCTTCATTTTGGGGAGGATGAATTGATTTGCTATCGAATTGTTGTTGAAATTCATGCTCATATTTACTTACATTTCTTGCATACATTCTCATTTTTAGTTTAATCTCATTTTAGTTTAATCATGCATATGCTTAATCTAGTTTGCTTCATTTGTTCTTAGATTACATTGCATCTTTCATGTCTTAGATTAATCTGTATACTCATTCTTAGCTTAATTCCATTGTCAAATCCTTCGTTCTTAGAGGGTCTAGTTGCCTACACCTCGATTCTGAGGATATTAACAGGCAAAATCCCTTTAGATAGAAGGCAACAGGTCTCTTTGCAGGGCAAATTTCAGATGAACAATTCAATGTTCATTTCGCGATGAATCCGCAAATAAGGACCATGTTGAAGTGTGTGTGTTAGTATAGGCCGCATTTTCACGCATACAAGTGTTAACTAAGCTCACTCAGTTAATGAAGAAAATGTTGGATGGAACTAGTGTTAACTGAGCCAGCGGTCGAGAACTAAACATCTAGGGCAGCTCTCTCGGGGCATCATCCCAGTCCTCTGTCTCTCTCTAGGGTCACCATATAACAGACACCAGGTCATCGAGATGTGTCCGCCAATGCTCAGTCTTACCCAGTGGGCCTGAGTAATATGCCCTCGATATCTGCAAATGTAGGGCTCCATGGGCTCCCGAGAATCCTCAAAAATTGGCCTACATATAGGGAGATGCTCTCAGGCCCAGATCTGTAGCACATAAGCACCCGCTGCCATGGTCTTCTTCTCATGGAAGATGACCTCATGCATCTCATGAAAAAGATGGGCCAACATACACTGACCCCACCCAAAGATCTCAGGTGCCTCAACCATCCTACGGAGCATGACACCCCATCCACACTCCAACCCATGCTGTCCTATGTCAGGACATAGGAAGCAGCTCGAGAAAATACCCAACACAGATGCTAACCTGTGTGTAGGTCCATAAATATGCATCAGCTCATCCCAGCTGATGGCCCTGCCTCTCGGTAGCTCTCTCTCAAAAATAATGGATAGTGCCTCTGTCCCTAATCGAGGCACTATATAATACACAACTCGGGCACCATGAAAGGGGATCCTCAAGATCCTCCATATGTCCTCTGGTGTGATGGTCATCTCACCCATCGGCAAATGAAATGTGTTCATCTCCGAATGGAAATGCTCTACCAATGCAGTCAGTAAACCGTGATTCACCATCACGGCTAGAATCTGGCATAGTGAAGACAAACCCAATCGGGCAATGTGTGCCCGATCTGCATCATCCAAACTCCGCAATAACTCTCCATAAGGCGGATAATGAGATCTAAATGATAGGTCTCTGAATACCTCCTGCACGCACAACAAAAAAAATGACAAACAAACGATCAGTATCAAGTCGAATCAAAGCATCAAAACAAAATAAAGTGCAATTTCTAAATGCGAAAATCACAAACTAGCACAAAATTTCGCTCGAGATTGGTGAAATCTCGCGCGAAGACATACAGTTTCACGTGAAATAGTTCTCTCTTTGCGCGAAGAATATCGCCTTTGCGCGAAAATAGATCTCCTCACTCGAAGATAGATCATCTCGCACGAGAAAAGAGGTTCTTGTGTGAAACACGAATTGCCTCGCGCGAAGAATCTCCATCTTCGCGCGAAGCCAAAATCACCCCGCGCGAAGATATTCTGGCCGCGCATAAAGAAATAGCACATCCTGTTTCTTCGCGCGAAGAAAGAAGATCTTCGTGTGAGAAGAGATCGGTCTCGCACGAAGAAAGAATTGAACATCCTAAAACATGCTAAAAACGTGCATCAATGAACTTAAAATGCGTGAAAATGAAAGTACGAAGATGGAAGATCGATTACTCACCGATGGTCCATAGTCTGCTGGCTGGTTGTGTCATCTGGAGCGCTCAAAACGATGATATCTCAAGTTCACTGCCATGTCTATATCAGAGCTCAAAATCACTACAAGACAAAAGCTCAAATGAATTGAAAATGACCCTTCGAGCCTATATATAGGTGTTGACCAAAATTTTCAAAGTGCTCGAATTTGCGCAAAAATCACACCCCTGGCTAATTGGACCATTCTAGATCCATTTTTGAGATCAAATTCGAAATCTGACACACCTAAGAGCCTTAAAAATGCGTTTAAAAATTTTGGGGACCGACGTGATCGAACGCTTGTGTAGCCCAAAATCTTTCTGATACTTTATGATTCTTGGAATCCTTTCAACTTTACATTCTCCGTATTTTCAAAATTCATTTTGAAAATAGTCAACTTGAGTCAACTATGGCTGACTCTGATCAACTTTTGGTCAAACTTATTTTTTTGCGACTTCGCAATCATTTCAAATCAAGCCAATCTTTAGATTGTTCTGATCCTTTCTAGATTCTGCTGACATGATATACTACTTCAAATCATATTTCTGGTGTGTCATCTTTTGATTTTTCTCCCGAGGGGGCAAGATGATTACATCATTAAATACTTATTGCTCGGGGCATCTAGTTCCCATCTTATGTCCTAGTCACTTGGGGCATCTCATCACTTGGGGCTTTTTGTTCCCTTCTATCTGACATCTCTGCCATCTATCTTATCTTTTCATCAATTGATCAACCTTATAACAACTCTTCTCAAAGTTCGATGGACAAGTATTGGGATAGTCTAAACCCTGACTCCTGAGGATCAAACCTCATTCTGGGAATGATTCTATGACATGATGGGACCTTGTTATCTTTTATCAATTTCAGGTATCTAGGTGTTCTATCTGGATCCTTGAAGGTTAAGCTCTGTTCTGGAGATAATCTTCTAAATGCCTATCAATCTTAGGTATCTAGGTGTTCTATCTGGATCCTTGAAGGTTAAGCTCTGTTCTAGAGATAATCTTCTAAATGCTTATCAATCTCAGGTATCTAGGTGTTCTATCTGGATCCTTGAAGGTTAAGCTCTGTTCTGGAGATAATCTTCTAAATGCCTATCAATTTTAGGTATCTAGACGTTCTGTTTGGATCCTCAAAGATTACGCTTCGTTCTGGAGGTAGTCTTTTAAATGCTATCAATATTAGGTATCTAAGTGTTCTACTTGGATCCCTTAGGATTAAGCTCTGTTCTAGAGATGGTCCTTAAAAACTTATCAATTGGTCTCCATGTCATCAACTTCGGAACCAATCTCATCTTTGCATCATGCTTTCTGATTTTCTTTGAATTAAACGTGCTACTAGCACATTCATTCAAAGAGGGGCAAAATGTAATACCCCAAAATTGGCTCATTGCCATTATACCAATTCTGGTCTATTCCTGATAATTTCAAAGTCTTATTCTAATAGGCAATTCTCATTCTGCTATTTGCTACTTGACTTAATTGTTAGATGCAGAAAACCTAAATCTGCATTCATCATGCTTATTATTTAATTCTTATAGTATTTACTCGTATTAGTCACATAGTACCTATTGATTAATATTTAATTTAATTATTAAGTATTTATACTTTAATTAAATTATAATTATATCCTAAGGCTAATGTACTATGGAATTAAATTTATTTAATTTAATAAATACGCCTATCTTAATTAATTAAATGTAATTATTTAATTAAATGGGAAAGGTATTTCTAATTAATTAAAAGAAATTATTTAATTAAATGAAGTACTTCTAAATAATTAAACAAAGTTATTTAATTAAATGGGAAGACATTCCTAATTAATTAAATGAAGTTATTTAATTAAACAAAAGTGTCTCTAATTAATTAAAGATTATTTAATTAAATAGAAAAAGTAATTATGAGAGCATATTTCATTTTATTAAATTAAATATCTCAACAAAATCTCTCTTCAGTTCAAAAAGGGGAATTTCCAGTTCACTATTGATCAAAAATGAGTTAACTCAGTTAACTCCTTTTTCTACTCAAATTAAAACAGTTAACTCCTTATTTATCTCAAATTAAGTCTGTTAACTCCCTTTAATTTGGGAATCTCCCTTTATGACTGAAACCCATCTTCAATCCTGACCGTTGATCTGAATCGATCTCAACCATTGATGGATTCTAGGAGACTCTATTTAAGAGACCCTCATCTCTTCATTTTGGGGAGGATGAATTGATTTGCTATCGAATTGTTGTTGAAATTCATGCTCATATTTACTTACATTTCTTGCATACATTCTCATTTTTAGTTTAATCATGCATATGCTTAATCTAGTTTGCTTCATTTGTTCTTAGATTACATTGCATCTTTCATTTCTTAGATTAATCTGTATACTCATTCTTAGCTTAATTCCATTGTCAAATCCTTCGTTCTTAGAGGGTTTGGTTGCCTGCACCTCGATTCTGAGGATATTAACAGGCAAAATCCCTTTAGATAGAAGGCAACAAGTCTCTTTGCAAGGCAAATTTTGGATGAACAATTCAATGTTCATTTCGCGATGAATCCACAAATAAGGACCGTGTTGAAGTGTGTGTGTTAGCATAGGCCGCATTTTCACGCATACATTTCTGGCACCCACCGTGGGGCTCGATTTTGCTCCCAAGAGGGCAGGATGATTACATCATTAAATACTTATTGCTCGGGGCATCTAGTTCCCATCTTATGTCCTAGTCACTTGGGGCATCTCATCACTTGGGGCTTTTTGTTCCCTTCTATCTGACATCTTTGCCATCTATCTTATCTTTTCATCAATTGATCAACCTTATAACAACTCTTCTCAGAGTTCGATGAACAGGTATTGGGATAGTCTAAACCCCGACTCTTGAGGATCAAACCTCGTTTTGGGAATGATTCTATGACTCATGATGGGACCTTGTTATCTTTTATCAATTTCAGGTATCTAGGTGTTCTATCTGGATCCTTCAAGGTTAAGCTATGTTCTGGAGATAATCTTCTAAATGCTTATCAATCTCAGGTATCTAGGTGTTCTATCTAGATCCTTGAAGGTTAAGCTCTGTTCTAGAGATAATCTTCTAAATGCTTATCAATCTCAGGTATCTAGGTGTTCTATCTGGATCCTTGAAGGTTAAGCTCTGTTCTGGAGATAATCTTCTAAATGCTTATCAATTTCAGGTATCTAGACATTCTGTTTGGATCCTCAAAGATTACTCTTCGTTCTGGAGGTAGTCTTTTAAATGTTATCAATATTAGGTATCTAAGTGTTCTACTTGGATCCCTTAGGGTTAAGCTTTGTTCTAGAGATGGTCCTTAAAAACTCATCAATTGGTCTCCATGTCATCAACTTCGGAACCAATCTCATCTTTGCATCATGCTTTCTGATTTTCTTTGAATTAAACGTGTTGCTTGCACATTCATTCAAAGAGGGGCAAAATGTAATACCCCAAAATTGGCTCATTGCCATTATACCAATTCTGGTCTATTCCTGATAATTTCAAAGTCTTATTCTAATAGGCAATTCTCATTCTGCTATTCGCTACTTGACTTAATTGTCAGATGCAGAAAACCTAAATCTGCATTCATCATGCTTATTATTTAATTCTTATAGTATTTACTTATATTACCTATTGATTAATATTTAATTTAATTATTAAGTATTTATACTTTAATTAAATTATAATTATATCCTAAGGCTAATGTACTATGGAATTAAATTTATTTAATTTAATAAATACGCCTATCTTAATTAATTAAATGTAATTATTTAATTAAATGGGAAAGGTATTTCTAATTAATTAAAAGAAATTATTTAATTAAATGGAGTACTTACTTCTAAATAATTAAACAAAGTTATTTAATTAAATGGGAAGACATTCCTAATTAATTAAATGAAGTTATTTAATTAAACAAAAGTGTCTCTAATTAATTAAAGATTATTTAATTAAATAGAAAAAGTAATTATGAGAGCATATTTCATTTTATTAAATTAAATATCTCAACAAAATCTCTATTCAGTTCAAAAAGGGGAATTTCCAGTTCATTATTGATCAAAAATGAGTTAACTCAGTTAACTCCTTTTTCTACTCAAATTAAAACAGTTAACTCCTTATTTATCTCAAATTAAGTATGTTAACTCCCTTTAATTTGGGAATCTCCCTTTATGACTGAAACTCATCTTCAATCCTGACCGTTGATCTGAATCGATCTCAACCGTTGATGGATTCCAGGAGACTCTATTTAAGAGACCCTCATCTCTTCATTTTGGGGAGGATGAATTGATTTGCTATCGAATTGCTGTTGAAATTCATGCTCATATTTACTTACATTTCTTGCATACATTCTCATTTTTAGTTTAATCTCATTTTAGTTTAATCATGCATATGCTTAATCTAGTTTGCTTCATTTGTTCTTAGATTACATTGCATCTTTCATTTCTTAGATTAATCTGTATACTCATTCTTAGCTTAATTCCATTGTCAAATCCTTCATTCTTAGAGGGTCTGGTTGCCTGCACCTCGATTCTGAGGATATTAACAGGAAAAATCCCTTTAGATAGAAGGCAACAGGTCGCTTTGCAGGGCAAATTTTGGATGAATAATTCAATGTTCATTCCGCGATGAATCCTCAAATAAAGACCGTGTTGAAGTGTGTGTGTTAGCATAGGCCGCATTTTCACGCATACAAGTGTTAACCAAGCTCACTCGGTTAATGAAGGAAATGTTGGATGGAACTAGTGTTAACTGAGCTCACTCATTTACCAAAGGAACTTTGAATGTATACAATGTTAACCGAGCTCACTTGGTTAACACAGGAAAATCATTTTTGAGTTAGTGTCTACCAAGCAGGGTCGGCTAATGAAGGAATTTCTTATTTTGGCATATTGAGTTTAATTGATTTATCTATTGGTTCTAACCAACTAAGAAGATGAATATTAGTTATTCTAAGTTGTATTTGAGCCGACTTGATAATATGGAAGATATAAATAAAAGGTTAAGGTGAGGATTAGTGTGTGTGAAAGTGAAAAATATGTGAATGCATGGAAGATTTTAAAGATCTAATGATGCATAGAGGAAGTGAATTAGAAGGATAAGTAAAATATCCTTGAGAAGCTGAAAGAATATATTCAATCAAGAAGGATCAAGTACAAGCCAAAATTGATATCTGTAATCAGAAATTTAGTTGCATCCAAATTAATTCATGTCATTTTTACTCTCTAATCATTGTAGCAGTGATCTAAATCTCTTAATAGAGTTGGCTTAACAGCTATTTGTAAATCCTCTAACAAGGTGGTAGTTCTATTGAATTATTTGAAGACTTCTAACAAGGCCACTCCTAATAGGATGATTAAATTCTCTATTAGGGTCACACCTAACAGTGTGTTTTGTAGCCTTTAACAGGGTTGGCTCCTAATAGGGCTCACTTTAGAAGAATGAAAATAGTAACTAATTGCAATTGGTGGTTTTTCCCAAATCAGGTTTCCACGCTAAATCTTGGTGTCAAATATGTTCATGCTATTTCTTTTATGTGTTTGCCACTATGTTAAAGAACTAAGTAATCACAGATAACATCTTAAGATTTGTATGTTAAGTGTTTGCCAAGAAATTATAGTGTTTGCTAAGTTGCAATGTTTCTTTGTTTGCTGAGCATCAACAGAGTTAAGCTTTCACAAACTTGTTTTATTTTGACATCTAAGGGATCTTGGATTTATTTTTGTAGTAATTGATTCACCCTCCCCTCTTAGTTACTCCTCTTATATTTTCAACAATTGGTATCAGAGATTTTGGTGCTTGCAAAGAAGGTTTCAAGGACCTAAGCTAAAGATCAGGATGTCTTATAGAAGAGAGATTCCCAAGTTGAACAGAGACAACTTTGCAGCATGGCAAGGACTTATGAGATTACATTTGGAAACTATCAATGATTTAGGTTGTAAGTATCTTGATGTTGAATACAAGACTCCTACTAGAACATTATCAATTGAAGATATTGTTGAAAAGAAGAATCATACATCATGATGATTGATATTGCATCTACTCTTAGTTATGCTGAATTTGATGAAGTAAAAGACTGCAAAACAATTCATGCAATGTGGACCAAACTAAAAGACATTTATGGAGGAGATGACAATGTAAGAAGAGCCAAAGTAGAAAGTCTCAAAGGTCAATTTGATTAGATAAAAATGAGGGAAGATGAAAACATTACAAAATATGTGGAAAGAATCAAAGCAAGTGTGAGTGCAATCAAAGCATATGGAGGAGACATTGATGACAAAATAGTTGTAAGCAAGGTACTCAAAACTCTCTTCCTATTTATGAAATTAGAGTATAAACTATTCAAGAAATGAGATGTGATCCAAATAACAAAATAACTTTGGATGCTCTAGTTGGAAGATTGATAACTTTTGAGTTGGATAACTATGATAACTATGTTCCTAGTTCCAAAAATATTGAGTCTACATTCGAAGCAAAACTCTCACTTAAAGAAAAGAGCAAGAAATCAAAGGCCAATCAATCAAGAAGTGAAGAAGAAATAGAAGAAAGTTTTGATAGTGATTTTGAAATGTTGAAGCCCTACTTGCAAAGAAATATTCCAAAGGCAGAGGAAAGTACAAAGGCAAGATTCCTCTAATCTATTTTTCTTGTGAAGAAGTTGGTCATATTGCTACTAGATGTCCAAATAGAGAAAACAAGGATGAGAAGAAAAGTAATAAATACAAAGGCAAGAAGGAATTCAAGAGCTACAAGGACAAAGGTAAGAAATCTTGTTTTATGGCTAAAGATTCTGATAACAGTGAAGATGAAATGGTATATATTGTTGTAAAAGATGAATCTGATGATGAAGGAGATAAGATGGTACTTATCTCTCATGTTAGCAAAAATGATACATGGATTATTAACAATGGTTGCTCACATCATATGACTGGAGATAAGCAAAGTTTGAACACATGGAACATTATGATGGAGGTAGTGTAAGATTTGGAAACAATGAACCTTGTTGCATAAAAGGAAAAGATTGTATCTCATTAGCCAATGAACTTGTATGTGATAATGCTTATTGGGTTGAAGGACTAAACCATAATCTACTGAGTGTGGCACAGTTGAGTAACATTGGATTCAAGGTAGAATTTATGAATGGGAATGCCAAACTGTTGGATGGAAAAGGAAATCTGGTTGGATCTAGCAAACAAATAAAAGGTAACCTATTTTATCTTGATCTCAGTAAAAGTTTATGTTTTATTACTCAAGTAGAAGAAAGTTTTAGAAGTAGTAGATCACCAATAGAATTGAGAGGGGGTGGGGGGTGAATCAATTATATATCAATCTTAAACAATTCTTAATTAATCAACCAAAGTAGATAGTAATAAAAAATAAATGTGCATACACAAATACACCAAATATGTTGACTAGGGAAACCCTTGATTAGAGGGAAAACTCTAGTGGTAATGATGCCCACAAAATAATGTACTAATTTGAATATTCCTTGTTGGAGGATAGACCCTGTTAGGAGTCTGTTACAATACTTAGTACAAAGAGTCCCTATTAGGAGACTTTGAATCCCTGTTAGGAGATTCCAACCCTGTTAGGAATTGTGCTAACCCTCTTAGGAGTTGTAGAAGGCAACTAAAACCACTATCCAAATAGCTTCAGGATCATATCAACGAACCCACTATCTAATTGATCTTAGTACTATTCCTTTCAAAATGATAGATAGGTGACAATCTTTCACTTCTTTCTCTATCCAATATGTCAGACTTCTTCACCTTCAAATCATGCAATCATATATGGAACTCTATATCCATCAACAGTAACCCTCAAGGTCACTTACACACATTAGCATATTACTCTACTCCTCTAGTTTGCAATTTGCAAGTCTTCTCTACTTCCCGATCTCAATAATAGTCTCTAAAACTCAAAAAACATCTTTCCTTTATACCACACTCAATATTAATTCCTTGAGTTAGCTCCATACTTTACCATACGTTAATTAAATAAAATACATATTTAATTAATGTTGTCAGCTCACAGTCATACCCAAACTTTCACACATGCGACTTCTATACCTATGCACTTGCTGACATCATCAATAGTCAATGTGCTACCTCCAATTAACTACACAACCCTTAATTCCAAATGCAATGCTCTATATTGGTCATACAACAAAAACTATTTTTCCAATGCTTTTTTCCCTGCAATTCTCTGTAAATCATCAATATCTTTTGTACAATGTTGATTCAGGTTCTACACACTTGCCCAGATATCAAATATATACTTTAGCATATGCTGGTAATTGCGCATAAGTAAATGCGCAATGTAATGTCCTTAATACACAAATCTCATTCATTTGCTCTGTAATTCTTATACAAACTTATTGCTATGTTGTCATCAATGACAAATAATGTTCTATAATGCTCCCCCATAGCATCAACATTCATGCTAACAATCTCTCCCTTTGACATTGATGGCAACATAGATGAAAAACATCTAGTTCCAAGAATACCAAGCCTTAATTACAACTCTTGTCCCCCATAGTAAAGACTTTCTCTAATGTTTTTCATGTCATTCTCTCCCCCATTGACATCAATGTTAAAGATAGTACGTAAAAGGTTTAATTGCTTGAGCATACAATAACCTATTAGCATGACCACAAGCCGGTCTATTGCTTTTACAACTTTCACATATAATTTTATAAACAACACAAGTATCTAAAGACATTGTTTTATACCAATTATCAATCACCAAGAGCCCTTGTTGACTCTATTCACCACAGATACTCCCCCATTGAGGAAGCATCATCATTCAGTCTAGTCTAATAATGGTGCTATGTACCCTGGACTGATGCACTTTTGCATCTTCTACACTAAGCTAGGTAGGGGCATAACCCCAAGCATACCTCTGAAGTTCTCAAAAGTATCCTTTGGTAAGGCCTTTGTGAAAATGTCTGCAATTTGTTCCTTAGTATTAATGTACTCCAATCTTATTTCTTTCTCTGCAACTTTTTCTTTTAGCACATGATACTTTATTGCTATGTACTTAGTTTTAGAATGCAAAATAAGATTCTTAGACATGTTAATAGTACTTGTGTTATCACAGTAAATGATAACAAGTTTTGTGAATGTAATTCTAATATCCTTTATCTTCTTCATCCATATGACTTGATTACAGTTGTTTGCTACTGCAACATATTTTGCCTCTGCAGTACTTTGTGAGGTACAATCTTGCTTCTTGCTAAGCCAAGAAACTAGTCTTCCTCCAAGGAAAAATGCTCCTCCACTAGTGCTTTTTCTACCATCCCTATCTCCTATCCAATCAACATATGTGTAAGTACAAAGAGTAAAGTCATTACTTCTATCATACCAAATGTAGTAATTTGATGTTCCTTTCAGATATCTACATATCCTTTTTACTACTGCATAGTGATATTCTTTAGGTTCAGCTTGAAATCTTGCCACAATTCCAACTGCATTTTCTATATCCGGTCTGCTATGAGTTAGATATTGCAATGCTCCAATCATAGATCTATACTTCTTTTATTCAACAGTAGGCATCTCATCTTTTCTTGATAACTTATGACTAGTTACCATAGGAGTTCCAATAGGTTTACAGTTTTCTAGACCATATTTTTTCAGCAAATCTTTCAATTACTTAGTCTGAGAGATGAAAATACCTTCTTTTTTCTGAACAATCTGCAGTCCCGAGAAAAATTTCATTTCTCCTATCATGCTCATCTCAAACTCATTCTTCATGTCTTCTGAGAATTTGTTACTGGCTTCATCATTTCCACCAAAAATAATGTCATCAACAAATACAATGATTATTAGCAAACCATCTTCTATTTTCTTCAAGTACAAGTTACTATCTACTATTCCTTTAGCAAATCCAAGCTTTGCGAAGTATTTGTCCAACCTTGCATACCAGGTTCTTGGTGCTTTTTTTAATCCATACAATGGTTTCTTTAGTTTGCAAACCATGTCCTTCTCTTCTATTAAAGGAAAACCCTCTGGTTGTTCAATGTAAACTTCTTCTTCAAGCTCTCCATTCAAGAATGTTGACTTAACATCCATTTGATATACTTTAAAATTCTTATTTGCTGCATATGCCAAGAACATTCTGACTGCTTCCATTCTTACTATAGGTGCATATGTCTCTTCATAGTTAATTCGTTCTTGCTAAGAGTAACCTTTGCATACAAGTCTTGCTTTGTTTCTTATTACTTCTCCCTATTCATTCATTTTATTTCTGAATACCCATTTTGTGCCAATCACATTTTTGTCCTTAGGTCTAGGAGCTAATTTCCACATGTCATTTTTAATTATCTACTGAAGTTCTTCCTCCATTTCTCTTATCCAATGATCATCTTTGATTGCTTTATCTATGCTTCTTTATTCTACTTGAGATATCAAACATAGTTCTTCATTAATTTTGCTCCTTGTCATTACTCATTTTTCTTTACTTCCTATTATCTGATCAGCAGGATGATTTCTTATCAAGTTCCTATTTGGGGTAGGAGTTGTTTCTTCAACTCTTATTTCTACCACTGCACTCTATTCTTCTCTCATATCTTCAACTTGCACATTATTTTGCAAGTCATTGTTAGCCTTGAAAAATAATTCATTACTTCTATTAGTCATTCCAGAGTAATTATCTCCATCAAAGTTATAATCCACTATCTTTTCCTTAGTGCCAAATTTTTCATCAATTTTGACATTTGTGCACTCTACTATAGTTTTTGTTCTATAGTTGAAACATCTGTAAGCTTTACTTTTTAATGAGTAGCCAAAAAACATACCTTCATCACTCCTTGGATCAAACTTACTGATATCATCTTCTCTTTTGATGTAACATTTGCTTCCAAATATCCTTAAATATTTGACTGATGGTGAGTGACCAAACCATAGCTCATAGGGTGTTTTGTCCATACCTCTTCTCATCTACACTCTATTCAGTGTGTCTACTATTGTATTGATTGGTTCTCTTCAAAAGGTTTTTGGTACATCATTTTCAAATAACATATTCAGCAATTGACTTGTTTCCTCTTTTAGCAATCCCATTCTGGTCAGGTATATGGGGTGAGGATAGTTGTCTCCTAATACCATACTCTTCATAATAGATATTGAATTCTCTAGAGGTGAATTCTCCTCCTTTGTTTGATCTTAAGCTCTTGATTTTAACTCCAGATTCATTCTCAACTTTGTTCTTAAATATCTTAAATTTCTCAAATGCTTCTGATTTTTCTTTAAGAAAAGCTACCCACATCATTCTAGTGAAATCATCAACAAAAATCATAAAGTACCTTTCTCCATAGAATCCTCTTGTTCTTGCAGGACCACTCAAACTAATTTCAGCTTTTGTGTAGTACAAAACTACTTGCTAGGAAATGAGAGTCTCTTATGCTTAGCCAAGATATATTCCTTACAAATAGTGTCAGTGGGCTTAGCGATCTTGGGTAAATCTCTCACAGCAAGTGTATTACTGGCCTTCACAATGTTATCAAAGTTAATGTGACAAAATCTTCTGTGCCATAACCAACTATTGTCAATCTTTGCTTCTAAACATGTTATTTCAGTGGAGTTTAACTGAAATACATTACCTCTAGTTTTTGTGCTAGTACCACGTAGTTTTCCTTCCTTGTTCTTGATAATGTATGTGTTATTACCAAAATGCAATTGATAACCTTTGTCCATAAGTTGTCCAACACTTAACATGTTATGCTTTAGTCCATCAACAAAGTAAACATCATCAGTGTATATTTTACCATCAAGTGTGATAGATCTAATTCCTGTAATGTGACAAGCTGCATTATTCCCTACTCTGACAATTCCTCCATCATGGCTTTTGAATTTGAAAATTTTGCTCATATCACCAGTCATGTGATGTGAACAACCACTATCAATGATCCAATCTTTCTTTTCAACTTGTGAGATCAGTGCACTTTCTTCTCTAATTTCTCTGTCAAGATCATCCTCCTTTATAGCCACGAATCCTAATTTTTCTTCACTCATGTTTTGATCATAATCTTCCTATTCTTCTTCATTAGCATACAAACAATTTCTAGGTCTTCTAGACTTGAATTTTCCTTTATACTTTCTTTCTCTTTTAGGACACTTAGATGCATAATGACCATATTTATTACATTTCCAACATTTAAAGATATTCTTACCATCTTTTTCTCTTTCTACAAGAAGAGCCACTCCCTCTTGGATCTTTTCCTCAATATACTTGTTGCTGCTAGCAATGTCTCCCTGCACTTTTGTGTTCTTTGCTAAACCAGGTTTGATATTCAGTGCACTAAATGTTGTCTCAACCTTTGATAATTCTCCAAATTGTTTTAGATCAAATTCTTCAGCCTCCAATCTCCCAAGCAATGTTTCTTTGGTGAGGTTAGTGGTGCAAGGTAACATTACTCAAATCATCTATGTTATTGTCTTGAAGGGTGGTGTTAGACTTTTCAAGATCTTCCATATTACTTCATCATCAAGTTTCTTTCCATCAAGAGATGTGAATCCTGCAACAATCTTAGATACTCTACCAACATAACTTCTTATAGATTCATCTTCCATCATTTTAGCATCTTGGAATGTGCAATACAAATTTTGTAATCTAACCCTCTTTGCATGTGTATCACCTTCATAATTAGTCTCTAAAGTTTTCCAAATTTCATGAGATGTTTTAAGTTCTTTTACCTGACTGTACTCACTTTCAGGTAACACTAACAATATTGCTTCTCTTGCCCTTATATTGCACATAAACACTTCTCTCTATTCCTTGGTGCAGGTTTCAAGATTGTCTTCTTCTGCAATGTTTTTAGATGTCTTGGTTACAAGCCAATATCCTAGACCAATGCATAAGAGATGAGTCTTCATTTTATCCTTCCAGTTGTCATAGTTTGTGCTGTCAAATCTAGGACTTTTCTTCCTGAATAGATTTACCATGGATCTCCCAAAGTTGTTAAACTTCCCTTTAAGGACCCGATGCCCTGATACCAATTGTTAGAAGTAGTAGATCACCAATATAATTGAGAGGTGGGGGGGAGGGGGGTTGAATCAGTTATATATCAATCTTAAACAATTCTTAATTAATCAACCAAAGTAGAGAACAATCACAAAGAAATGCGCATACACAAATACACCAGATATGTTGACTAGGGAAACCCTTGATCAGAGGGAAAACCTCAGTGGGAATGATGCCCACAAAATAATGTACTAATCTAAATATTCCTTATTAGAGGATGAACCTTGTTAGGAGTCTGTTACAATTTTTAGTACAAAGAGTCCTTATTAGGAGACTTTGAATCCCTGTTAGGAGATTCTAACCCTGCTAGGAGTTGTGCCAACCCTGTTAGGAGTTGTAGAAGGCAACTGAACCCATTGTCCAAACAACTTCAGGATCAGATCAACAAACCCACTGTCCAATTTATCTCAATACTATTCCTTTCAGAATAATAGATATGTGACAATCTTTTGCTTCTTTCTCTATCTAGTATGTCAGACTTCTTCACCTTCAGATCATGCAATCAGATCTAGAACTTTGTATCCATCAATAGTAACCCTTAAGGTCGCTTACATGCATTAGCAAATTACTCTACTCCTCTACTTCATAATTCGTAGGTCTTTTCTACTTCTCGATCTGAATGGTGGTCTCTAAAACTTGAAAAACATCTTTCCCTTATACCACACTCAATATTAATTCCTTGAGTTAGCTCCATACTTTACCATATGTTAATTAAATAAAATACATATTTAATTAATGTTGTCGGCTCACAGTTATACCCAAACTTTCACACGTGTGACTTCTGTACTTGCGCACTTGCTGACATCATCAGTAGTTAGTGTGCTACCTCCAGTTAACTACGCAATCCTTAATTCCAAATATAATGCCTTCTATTGGTCATACAACAGAAATTATTTTTCCAATGTTATGTTTTCTTGCGGTTCTCTATAAATCATCAATATCTTTCGTACAATGTTGATTCAAGTTCTGTGTACTTGCCCACATATCAAATACATATTGTAGTATATACTGGTAACTGCACATAAGAAGATGCACAATGAAATGTCCTTAATACACAAATCTTAATCAGCTACTCTATCAGTCTTATACAAACTTATTGCTATGTTGTTATCAGTGACAAACAATGTTCTGCAATGCTCCCCCATAGCATCAACATTCATGCTAATCGAAAGTTGGTTGTGATAGAAAAGACTATGTCATATAAACTTTGATAATTTAGTTAAGATAAGTAAACATAAAAGAGCTGGAGGTATTCCTAGCTTGAGGAAACCTGATATGGGTCTATGCAAGAATTGCCAAATTGGTAAGATGGGAAAGACTAGTTTCAAAAGCAAAAACTATCATTCTGAAGAAGTCTTAGAGCTTGTGCATAAAGACTTATGTGGACCTATTGTAATAGAGAGTTACAGTGGAGAAAAAAATTTCATTCTTTTTGTTGATGATTATTCTAGAATGATGACTGTAATGTATCTAAAAGAAAAATCAAAAGTTTTTCAAAAATTCAAGTGGTATCTAGCAAGAGTAGAAAAATAAACTAGAAAGAAGCTAAAATATTTGAGATCAGGCAAAGGTGGTGAATTCATCTGCAATGAATTCAATGAGTTCTACATTGAAAAAGGAATTAAAAGACAAGTATCAACCCCTGGTACACCAGAGAAAAATGGTATAGTTGAAAGAAGAAACAAATCCATCATGGATTGTGCAAGAACATTGATGATAGAAAAGAATGTTACAATCAAATACTAGAAGGAAGCTATCAACACTATAGTCCATACCTTGAACAGAGTAAAGTTGAATAAAGATTCAAACAAAACTCCTTATCAACTATGGTATGGCTACAAACCTAATGTAAGTTACTTGAAAGTATTTGGCAGCATTGAAAAAGTCTAGAAAAGGAAAATTTGATGTAAAAGGTGATGAAGGCATATTTCTAGGATACTCCTGCAAGAGTAAAGCATAAAAATGTTTGAATTTGTCTACTCATAAAATAATAGAAAGTGCACATGTTAGAATTAATGAGTTTGCAGAAAAGAGTGAAGAAGAAAGCAACAAGGAGCCAGAGGATTACAAAAGATTTTTTTACTATGAACCTATTACCCTACCAAACCTATCTAAAAGAAAGGAAGCTTCATCTCTTGAGTCCCCAAAATCTCCAATAGTTACCAAGTTGCAAACAGTGTAACCCGAGTCACAGTCTGAAGGACCCGAGTCACAATTAGAGGCTACCGAGCTAGTTCAAATCGAGTCTAATGGACCTGAGTCACATACAAAAGGCCCCAAGCTTGAAACAAAAGTTCATAATGAAATCATTAAATACAAAGAACATGTGTTAGCAAGATATGTCAAAAGGCATCATGCACCTTATTAGATCATTAGAGACAAATTACATGGAACAATGAGAAGAGGAAAATCAAAAGGTACATGTTTACTTGTTGAATTTGAACCTAGAAATGTTAAAGATTCTTTGGAAAATGAAAGTTGGATTGAAGCAATGAATGAAGAAATAGAACAGATAGAGAAGAACAAAACTTGGACTCTTGTTCCTAGACCCAAGCATAAAAATGTAATTGGCACAAAGTGGGTGTTCAGAAACAAGCTAAATGAAGATGAAAAAGTATCTAGAAACAAAGCAAGGTTGGTATGTAAAGGCTATTCTCAAGAAGAAGGTATTGATTATGGTGAAAATTTTGCTCCTATTGCAAGATTAGAAGGTGTTAGAACTTTAATAGCATATGCAACTCATAGAGGATTTAAAGTTTATCAAATGGATGTAAAATCTACATTCTTGAATGGAATTCTTGATGAGGAAGTCTACATTGAACAACCTAAAGGTTTTGTAGATCCTAGCAAAAGGGACATGGTCTACAAATTACACAGGGCATTATATGGTCTCAAGAAAGCTCCTAGAGCTTGGTATGAAAGACTTCACAACTACTTGATACAAATTGGTTTTCAAAGAACAAATGATAACAGTAGTGTATTTATCAAAGAAGGACCAGACACGAAGATTGTGTTGGCAGAAATATTTATTGATGACACTTTATTCACAAGAAATGATGACTTGTGCAAGGCATTTTCAAAAGAAATGACTAAGGAATTTGAGAAGTCTATGTTTGGAGAGATTAAAATCTTTGTTGGATCGCAAATTCAACCAAAGAAAGATGGTATCTACATTACTCAATCTAAATATATCAAGGAAATTCTAAAGAAATTTGAAATGGAAGATTCAAGACTAGTTGGAACCCCTATGTCTACTGGACATAAGCTTTCCAAAAATGATGATTCCAAATAGGTAGATCAGACTACATATAGATCAATGATTGGAAAATTGCAATATGTAGTGCATACAAGGCCTGATATTGCATTAGCAATCGGTATGATGGCAAAATTCTCAGCAAATCCCAAAGAAAATCACTTTATGGTAGTTAAAAGAATCATGAGATATCTGAAAGGTACTAAAGAATATGGTTTATGGTACAAAATACGAGGCAATTTGGACTTAAAAGTATTTACAGATGCTGATTGGGCAAGAAGTATTGATGACAAAAAAAGCACTAGTGGAGGAGTATTCTTTCTTGGTAAAAGACTAGTGTCTTGGACAAGTAAGAAACAAAATTGTATCTCTCAATCCACAACAGAGGCAGAATATGTGGCTATAGCAGTCAATTGCTCTAATATTGTTTGGTTCAAAGAACTATTGATAGGTATAAAGGTAGAAATCAAGGATCCAGTAGTCATATATTGTCATAATACTAGTGCAATCAATATATCAAAGAATCTAGTGATGCATACCAAAACAAAGCACATTGCTATAAAATATCATTTCTTGAGAGAATTGGTGCAAGATAAAGAATTCAGATTAGGATATGTAAATATAAAAGAATAAATTATAGACATATTCACCAAGCCATTACCTAAGGACGCATTTATGTATCTAAGAGGTAAGCTAGGGGTCATTCCCCTATCTGAAGCTCACTAAATGAAGTTTAACATGTTGAAGATCAATCAGTTGATGCAGAATTGGCAAGGGCATATTGCAAATGAATTAGTACTTGAGGTACATTAATATTCACTAAACATTGTCTTTGGCATGAGATGTCAAAGAGGGAGAAGTTTACTGTCATATCTCATAGAAATTTTTGTTGAAAAGAGGGAGAAGTTTGCTATCATAGAAATAATTGTCAAAGAGGGAGAATGGACTTGACAGAAGTTCTAGCAGATAGAAGCTTTCTGACAAAGGGAGAAGGTAGAAGGAGTTTACACTAATAGAGGGATTTCTCATGGATGAGAATTAGAATTAAACTAAGGATATGTTCCTTACTTTATTCTTTCTCCAAAATTTCATTGTGATGACATGTTGTGTTGCCATCAATGCCAAAGAGGGAGATTGTTGAAACAATTGATTAATTGTGTTTTGTCTTTGATGTTACACAAAATGTCATATCATTATCAGTTAGTGTATTTCGAGCTCACTCAAACATTGAAGAAAATTTTCTGTGGCTACCTAGCAATCCAAAGTTTTCCTAGTTTAGAAGGCAGTGTCTACCGAGTTCACTCGAGCATCAAAGGAAAGTTTGCAAAAGATGAGCATTAACCGAGCTCACTCGGTTAATGAAGAAAATTTTGGATAGAACCAGTGTTAACCAAGCTTACTCAGTTACCAAAGGAACTTTTCGTGTCTATAGTGTTAACCGAGTTCACTTGGTTAATATAGGAAAATAATTTCTAAGTTAGTGTCTACCGAGCAGGGTAAGCTAATGAAGAATTTTCTTATTTTGGCATATTGAGTTTAATTGATTTATCTGTTGGTTCTAGCTAACTAAGAAGATGAATATTAGTTATTCTAAGTTGTATTTGAGCCAACTTAAAAATATGAAAGATATAAATAAAAGGTCAAGTTGAGGATTAGTGTGTGTGAAAGTGAAAAATATGTGAATGCATGAAAGATTTTGAAGATCTAATGGTGTAGAGAGGAAGCAAATTAGAAGGATAAGTAGAATATCCTTGAGAAGTTGAAAAGATATATTCGATAGGGAAGGATCAAATACAAGCCAGAATTGAGATCTTTAATCAACAATTTAGTTGCATCTAAATCAGGTCATGTCATTATTACTCTTTAACCACAATAGCAGTGATCTAAATTTCTTAATAGAGTTGGCTTAACAGCTATTTATAAATCCTCTAAAAAGGTGGTAGTTCTATTGAATTGTCTAAAGACCTCTAACAAGGCCACTCCTAATAGGGTGATTAAATCCACTAACAAGGTCACACCTAACAGTGTGCTTTGTAACCTTTAACAGGGTTGGCTCCTAACAGGTCTCACTTCAAAAGAGTGAAAATAGTAACTAGTTGCAATTGGTGGTTTTTTCCAAATTAAGTTTCCACATTAAATCTTGGTGTAAAATGTGTTCATGCTATTTCTTTTATGTGTTTGCAACTATGTTAAAGAACTAAGTAATCATAGATAACATCTTAAGATTTGCATGTTAAGTGTTTGCTGAGCAATTATAGTGTTTGCCAAGTTACAACATTTCTTTGTTTGTCAAGCATCAACAGAATTAAGCTTTCACAAAATTGATTTGTTTTGACATCTAAGGGATCTTGGATTTATTTTTGTAGTAACTAATTCACCCCTCCCCTCTCAATTACTCCTCTTTTATTTCCAATAGTATACTACATTAGAAAACCAAGGATTAGTTGAACTAACAAGCAAAACCATGGGTTCAACAAGTATGCCTTTGAACAAAGACTCTTTATTTTTTGCTATCAATTTGCACAAGCTTTGTCCCCTAACAAGGTTAGTGGGTTTAATTGTAAGATCATAATCTTGAACCTTGGCCACCCCTACTGCCCTCTTGTTTACTCCAGTCTCCTATTGAGTCAGTATGCTTTTAATTGTAGTCTTAGGTACATACATAGTAGAATGAGAATGTAGAATATAATACTTGAATTGTTTTAGTTCTTTCATCATAGTGAATGCATGTGTCTCCACCTGAGTGTAATTCAGCTCATGCTTTTTAAATGGTATGCTCATGAAGGCAATCAGAGCTTCTTCATCTAGATCATTTCTCTGAGTCAAGATGTCAAATAGGGTATACTCTTAGGAATAGTAGTATATAATAAAATCTTCCTTAAAATCTAAGCTGACTAACATAGGAGCATTTGAAATAGCTATCTTAATATCCTCAAAAGCTCTTTTCCCTTCCTCTTGCCATCTGAAAGGGTGCTTCTCACTTGTCATGTTCAACATATGTCTCACCTTCTCTGAGAACTCAGGAACAAAACTCCTTAAGAAATTTATTTGACCAAAGAAAGATTTCAAATCACTTCTATTGGTAGGTAGGGCCAACTGTCGAATTGCCTTAAATCTATCTGGATCAATTCTTATACACTTCTTAGAAACGATGTGTCCCAGAAGCTTACCTTCTTCCATAAAGAAAATGGATTTTTTAGGATTAAGAGATATCCCATGTTGCCTACATCTATTTAACACTACTTCAAGATCTCTCAAATGGTGTTTTCTCCTCTTAGAGAAGATAGTTAGATCATTCAGGTATATTACAATTATTTTATCTTGCAAATCTTTGAAAGAGGAGTTCATGGCTCTCTGGAACATTGCCCCTACATTGATAAAGTCAAAAGGTATTATGTTATAAGCATAGGTGCCCCAGGGAGTAATAAAAGTCATTTTATGTTGGTCTTCTTGAGATACACTGATTTGATTATACCCTAAGTAGTTTTCGAGCATTGACATGACCTCGGACCCAAAAATAGACTGTAGAACATGATCCATTGTAGGAAGTGCCTAATTTTCTTTTAAACTAACCTAGTTTAGGTTCTTAAAATCTACACAGATCATTATTTCACCATTCTTCTTTCTTACAAGAACAATTTTTGCTATCCAAGTCGAATGGTGAATTGGATAGATAATACAAGCTTTCAACCTATTTTCCACTTCTTTCAAAATTGCCTCAGACACTTTTGGGTTATAATTTTTGAGTTTTTTTTATAAAGGGTTGCCTCAAGCTTTAAAGGTATGTGGTGTGTGAACTCTTCATGCCTAAAATTTTATAAATCCTCATATCCCCAAGAAAAGACATCTCTATATCTTGTTAGAAGCTTTAACATACACCCATTTTCCCTTTCAGAGTAGGTTCTCCCAATTGAGATCCACCTAGGATCTCCTTCATCATTGATATTGATTTTAGCACACTCCTTTAGATCATCATTTTGAACATCTCCTTATCTAATGTTGTTGTCATCTTTTCGCCTGAACAGATGTTGAAGAGAAACTAACCCCCATTGGGATTTCGTTTCCTTTCAACTGAATTACTTCCCCGGATTCATCTAATTCTTTGCCTATTGGCTTGCCACCCTTTTCTAACCCTTCAAAAAAAATTTTAGCAAAGCTTCTAATACATCCAATAAAATCCTTTAGTTGTGAATCATTATCAAAGACCTACTAGTGATCTACATTTTCTAGTACACTAGACCTATAAATCATTTATATCCTATAGTCATCATTCTTGAAATCAAGATGTGGCAGAATCAATGAGGCAAAGACAGCTAAGGAATCAACTCTAGAGTTTTGTGAACAAGGAATGAACTCAATGGAGAAAGCGTTAAAGGATTCTTACTCATTGCAAACCAAGTTCCTATAATGCTTCAGTCTATCATTTTTTACAAAGAACTAGTTTCTTACTTGTTTCACAATCAGTTTAGCATCACCTTTTACCTTCAGCCACTTTATTCCTTTTGCTTTGGCATCCTATAATCCCAATAGTATGGCTTCATACTCCATCATATTGTTTGTGTTTTTGAAGTCCAATTTTAAAGGTAAAGGAAACAAGTCTTTGGTGGGGGAAATCAAAACCACTCTAGCACTTGATCCTGAATTAGAGAAACTTCCATCGAATTCCATCATTCATGGAGCTATTGTTTTAGCTTCACTCTCACCCACTTCAGGCTCATCGCTGAGTAAGATTACATAGTTTATGAATTGACATTCTTCATATAATATTTAGGCTTTTAGGTTATTTGAAGGCACCACAGTGTATTTGTTCTTCAGTTCTGGTTCTAATTTAATCTTCTTTTTACCCACTGGAATCAAAGCCTTATACTAGTCCATTTTAATCTCCCCTCCTATGTCCTTGCAAAATGTTCTTCTTAGTAGCATTCCATAAATGGCAAGGATATCAACCACCAAGATGGTTAATTTCAATCTTTTATCTAGACAGGTAGTGAGAATAGCTTGCACATCCTTGACCTAATCCATGAGAGGTACTTGCTTCTCATCCATAGAATAGTAGTGTTTAAAAGTCTTGGTGAGAAGAAGGCTGATGGCTTTGGCCACTAGAGATGGCATGATATTATTGGAAGCATCTGAATCTATAATATAATTACTGAGTTTTTGCGAGTCAAATAATAGAGATACGTAAAACAGGTTGGGTTTTCTTTCTTCAATTTCTCCTCCCACGACATGAGCACAAGGTGCTATATTAGGATCTTGCCCAATGCCCTCAGATACAAAGATGGTTTTTTCATGAGTTGTCTAGTTCTTTGTGACATTATCAGTGAACTGAGGATTTGTGAGAGGTTCCCTTTTCACATATTGGACCAACTTATCTAATTCCTTGGGGTTCATCCTCAGGTATTCTACTAGAGAAATAAAAATGGAGGAAGATTTATAGAATTTGACTATATCAAAGGTAGAAGAGTTAGTTGCAAACTCTATTTTGGATAAAATCTTAAATTCTATAGTTTTTGTTGGATCTATGTGTACATGCTCTTTCCCTTTGGAATCTAGAGAAACAACATTGGCTCCTGTATAAATCTTTTTATTTTTTTTTATTTTGAGTCAAGATAGTGTAGGTAGGGTCTTACAATGTGACAAAAGCATCTCCCTCTCTTTTCGTATCAGACTCATATTCTAGAAACTAGGAACCAGAACTTTCAATTTCAATCCCTTCACATTCTATGAGTTGTTTTGCAGTAAAAGCATCCTTCATCATCTAAACGTGCCTCAACCAATCAGTACAAGTTCGCCCATCATAGTTTGTGGTTAGGTGGAATGAACACATAGTCTCCTTCAACACCTCTTCAATGTGTAACCTTGGCTGAGGGGATGTTAAGAAAGGGGGTTTTCCATGGCCTGGGTGTTGTTTCCTTTGGTTAATATCTTGATATGGGGATTGGTAAGGAGCACCAGCTCTATTTTGTTGCCTTTTCAGCATGGCCATATCATTCATCAATCTCTACATAAAGGGGTCAGTGGGAGCAGAAGTAGAGGCAAGTCCAGAGGATTGTACTTTTCTTTTCCATTTACCAGCTGTGATCAAGGCATCTTCCAGTTGGATAGCTTGTCTCTGAGCAATTGCCAAATCAGCTACTGCATCTTTTAGTAGATGAAAACTTACATCAGGTGGGACAACATTTACAAAGAAAATCTTCTAATTTTCACCATTTAGTCTAGAGGAAACAAGGATTCTTTGTATCAATCTATAAATTTAGCCACAAATTCTCTCAAGGGCTTATGCATTTCTTTCTTTGCTTGACTCAATTGAAGCAACAAAGAGCATTCATCGTGAGGAGTTTTGAACCTACCCTTGAAAGCTATTTTAGTGTCATCCCAACTAGCTATGGAATGCTAAGGTAAATGGTTGAACCAATTGGTTGCCACATTAGTGAGTGCCTGAAAAAATAGCCTCATGACTATCTCCTGAGTGGGGATACTTATGACTCCACATGTTATGTGGAAGGCACTTAGGTGATTATCTATAGAGACTTTGCCATCACCACTAAACTTGGACAAAATCTTAGTTGCACCTTTGGGCAACGCAACAGGGTTTACCCTGAGGTTCAAAGGTCCTATATTTTGTCCCCAAGGTTGGTTGGCAGCCATGTTTGGTAGCCTAAAATGCAATGGTTGAATAAAAATGTGAGAAGGGATTAGATTTCTTGGTGGGAGAAGAGATTGCACTAGAGGTGAGATAGGAGAGTATTTGGGAGGAGAACTAGGTCTACTACAAGATTTAGTCTTCCGCTTACCTAGGGTATTAAAATCAAGAAGAAAATTCAAATTTTTTAAAGGCTCAAAATTTTGTCAAGAACACCTTTATCCCTCTCTCCCCTAATGTATCTTTTCTTAGCCAAACTTGCCTTTCTATTCAAACTTAGGGTCTTATAAGGGCTTGAACAAGTCTATCCACCACTTTTGCTTCTTGAACCTCTAGTACACCTCTTAGAAGTTTAGTGTGTTCCTCTTCTCTTTCTAGAATGTTTAGGACATGTCAGAACTATTGATTGTTTCAACACAATGTTCAAGCAACTAAAGTTAAGTCAGAAATTATGTCTTCCTATGTATCTTCAAAACCTAATTTAGGTTATAGGATAGGGAAAACATCATAATGTTGTAGGACCATTATAATTCATTACCTCTTCAAAGGGCATAGTCCTCTTTTCCAAGGGACTCCTTAGTAGAGTCACCAAAAATCTGTTGGTGAACAGATTGTCTTTCCTTATGAAATTCAATAATTCAATCTATGCCCAAGGTAGGAAATTAATGGTGTTTAATAGTTGGGTAGATGTTATATTAATTGTTTCCCTTTGAATTTTTATAGGTACAACTCCCTTTTCAATTGATTATCGATGAATCTAAATCAACTAAAGAATAACATAAATGCATAGTTTTGCTTGAAAATGCTTAAGGATCTCTCACACACTCTTAGGTACAGAGATAAAGTTCACAAATTTGGAGATTAAGAAAAAGACTAAAAAGCATACAGTCTTTCCACGATAGAACAAGATTTAAGAATAATTTAGATCCTACAACAACATAAATTGATTTATACTAAGGAAGAGACATGTACAAAAATCACAAGAAATAGTAATAGATATTATCCATGATTAATCATAACAACTCTCAAAGTAACTGCAATTGATTTAGTTCAAACTCTAAGTTTCAAACCATGACAAAATATTGATAGATATTTATATACAAAGTAAATTTCTCAAGCACTTAGTCTTAAAGAAAATAATAGTTGTGTATATCACCACCTTCTATCTATTACTATCTCAGAAAAAGCTTCAAAAAAGAATACTATATACTACAAATGTTTTTTCTATCTAACTAAAATCTAACCCTTTCCTAGTTTAATGCTCCAACATTTATAGTTTTCCACAAACCCAAAAAGGCCTCCATCAAAACCTAGCCTTTCAGTTACAAATGGTTACAAATGCAAATAATTTAAAATAGTTTTTCAAATTTGAGAAATCAAGAGATAACTATCCATAACTAAATTTCTTCACTGGGATTCTCCCCATCTGCCATGGTTTGTTTGACCAACTTCCAACTCCTAAAGGCACTTGTAAGCTCCTGGACTGCATGAGAAATTAGAATGGGGGTTCTTTAGACTGAGAAAATTTGATCTACATACATCCTTCTGCCACCTTAATTCCTTGATCCTCTGACTCTACCTAGGCATAAGATCTTTGTTTAGGTACAAAATTGATTCGATGTTGGCTATTATGGTGAAATCTTGAGAGGAGGGGTTGTCACTATCTCTTATCCCAGACATGGTGTCAATAAAGCTTTTAGTCAAGGTATCAAAATCCATGCTACCATCATCAAATTGCAAGATACCAGTGGGGTTTATGATCTGCATATCTTTCAATATCTCCTTGTGCATCCTAGTAACTTCAAGTTTAACCACTCACATTTCTTCTATGGTTGTCTTGTAGATAGAGTCCTTCCAATTCATCTTACTTTTAAAGATGAATAGCATGCAGGATTCCATGACTTTCATGGGGCTTTCGCTTAAGAACTTCAATACACCATATTTCTTGACCTTATGTACTTGAAATACGACTGTCTGACACCAACTCTGATCTGCCTCCCGTACTAGAATAAAGGTCTGAACTTCTCCTAACAACATTTCTCCTTTCGTGTATGTAGTGGTGAAGTCCAGGATAAATTTGATTCCTTCTTTCACAATGGACTCCATCCACTCATTCATCGCTTATGAAAGCAACCTTCCTCTTTGCATTTTCTTGACTAGATGTTGGTTGTCTGATGAGTTAGGATCAAAAGACTGCAAAGTTTGTATCAACGAGAGGGCACTAACATTCATCAAGGAATCTATGTATTTGGCCATGGTGATTATCAACTTTTTGAGTTCTCTTTTTTCCTTGCCATCTTTTTCAGATTGAGTTGACATATGATCCACAAAAAACTTGAAAAAGTGATTCCCAGTGTCTCTAGTAATGACTCCCAAGTCCACGATGGTAACCTTGAAGTGTTCAGCATCAACTTCCCCTGAGCCTTATTTCTAGTTGTAAATGGCCACTTTCATCGTAACCTTACCCATTATAGAATCTTTGATCAACTGCATGCCATTTTTCATCTTCTTATTCTTTGGGATGCGAGCAACATACTTCATGACTATGTCTTTGATAGGCATAGATACACTCTGGAGGTTATGCTTCTTGCTCACTAATTGGACAACCAAGGTGAGATGGCAGGAGTGGTCATTACTCCTTGAATGTTTCTAGGAGGGGTCACCAAACCAGATTGAGTTGCATTCAGAGCCTCTATCAATTCCACATCACCCTTTTCATTATCTTATAAAGAAAGTCCTTCCTCTTTGTTTTGTCCTTGGCCCGTGGTAGTCCCCCTTTGAACCGTTTCTTGAATGAGTATCATAGACTTGATTTTAGACCTGGTTTTGGGAGTCATGAGATGCTTTAGAGATGTCACTTCCTTCTTCTTTTTGGTTGTTGAAATGTTACTTGCAACATTGGATGAAAATGGGATGTTAGGGGTTAGAGGTTTAGAGAAAGAAATTAATTTGGGAGATTTCACAATATGCTTCTCGCTAATTGATCTCATACTCTTCCTCCTCAACAAGTTGTCTATATGAACCAAAATGGATCTAGTCCTCAGGTTTATATCAACTTCGTCAACTCTACTCCAATCCAATTCAAGTTGAATTTTCTCTTTTGCTTCCTCATAGCTTGGTCAAAAATTTTTGAATCATCTTTAGTTATTCCATCCAACTTGAACTTTAGCTTTAATGAGGTAATCTGGGGGAGCGTCAACCTAGAATGGTCTCTCTTAACCACTTCACACTCATCACCACTATTTTCCCACAAATCCTCCAAATGAGGAGTTGATTGAAATTGACCCTTTATCCCAAGCACTAATTTTGCAAAACCTTTACTGTCAAAATACCTCCTCCTTTGATAAAAACCAAGGTTAACGTTGAGTAGGATACTTCTAATTACAAAAGAATTAACCATGGTGCTACAGGCTAGAGGGCCAAGTTTGATGGGAAAAATAGATTCTATGCAATGATGAAGCAATCTAGGGCATACCAAGGCAATTCAATAAGCTCTTCTTCAAATACCCCTACTCTCAAGTATGTGAACCTTGGAAATTGGATGTAAAAGCTCCCATAGGCTTAGATTAGTTTTTGAGCTTTTGGGGTTATCCTTGGCATTGGGGTTTTTCTGAGACTTAGGTGCACATTCCCTATTAAAACATCATGCACTTTTTTGAATTCCTCTAACACTTTGTCCTTCTCTAACAAGGGGCAATATTGATAGATAGTTATATTCTCACTCCAAGGTTCATGAGGGATGGAAGTAATATTATTGATACATGCAATGCAATAAGTCAAGTAAGAGGACATATAAAATTCCTGTCTTGAGATCTTTGAGTTTTTAAGTTGTTATCTTAGGGAGCTAGCTATCAACTCGACCCAATCTAGAAATTGCTTCCCAACTAGGATAATATCTATGTAACAATACATCTAGTCCTCAAAAAGTAAGACATCAACAAACCCCTTAGCTTAGTGCAATAGAGCCACCAAGTCATGGATATGAGGATTCATATGGTCTTTGGTAACTATTTTGGACAATCTTGAACTTCCTTTATAGTATGTTTCCATCCACTTTTGGGCCATGAGGTTGTAGTACTTTGTAGGGTTCTCTTGGTACTGAACCAGGGACTGGGTAGGGCCATAAGTGGCAAAGGTGCATTCTGATAATGGTTTCCCTAGTGATGGACAACATTGTCTCACCATTCCTATTCAAAATACTTTTGGTTCTTACATCATAATGGTCAATACACAACTTAAGTAATTCTAGGCTTAAAAGGGCAAGGGGGAAAGCAACAACTTCAAGAGAGCCACTTGTCAAAACATCTAAACACCCTTTAACATTGTCAGCATGTTCAAGGAAATTCTCTTGTAACTTGTCAACCCAGACTCCCATCAAGTTGGTATAAAAAATTATGGGCTTTCTACATTCAAGAAGTTGGAAACATTCCCAAAAAAATACAGAATGAACTTCATTTTAACAAAAAGGAAACAAACACCCCAACAGTGCTATGTCTTTCAAAATAACAACACAAATGGAGAGATAAGTGATTTTTCACATTCTCGCCTATAATCTTCTGAAAGAGTACCAAAAAACTTCCTTTCCCACATTGTTGCTTTGCCTTCAATTAACCACAATGTACAATAAAACAAATAAGTTGTGAACTTGGCATTTAAAAGGTAGGCTAACATATTGGCGAGAGTATTGCCTCATAATGAGACATTTATGATGAGAACATCACAACCTAACACACATGCTTAAAAGAGTGATGGTACTTCCTAATTAAATGATTGCCTCCAGGGAAATGTCCTAATCCCCTGACAATAGATCTAGCTTCCAAGTGAAATATCTACTTTTTATTGTTTGTGCTGCCAACTCACTATCCACATCAATTGATGATGAGGCAAAGAGGATGTCTTAATCATTATTCTAACACTGTATCTAACACTTGGGAACCACCGTCTTTTCAAGAATCAGTAATACTCATGGGTGAAAATCTTGAGTAGCATAACTACTTTGAACTTCTTTGAACCAAGGTTCAAAGAGGTTCAAAGTGTTTGAAAAGAACACTGTCACCACACTCAATAGGTCCCACCTGCAAAATCAAGAGTCAGTTTCAAAACATTGGTTAAACTACTTTGAACTACTTTTAATCGGAGTTTAAAGAGGTTCGAAGTAAAATTTACAAAGAGGCATCACAAGGCTCAACTTTCAAAGGTAAGATAAGATGACACTCGAGCAGAGGGAAATATGAAAAACTTGTTGATGCAGATTTTCAAAGTGAAGGACAAAAAAAAAAAAACAACAATGACGACTCAAAACTAGGGCTAACGGGTCTTTAAGACCAAGGCTTCCTAATTCCTTCCTCGTAGTACACCAACTCCACTTGAAAACATGTCTCCATCTAATTCCTCTACCATAAAACCACAAGAAGTCCCTGATAATCTTCTAAATAATTGATTTAGTTTTGGTTAAAGAGTCAGGCTAAGGAGTAATATATTGTATAGGTTGATAGGATTTTTTGACAAACTTGAACTCTCCTATCAAGGGATAAATAGTTGTTATTCCACTTACCAAGTTTACTCTCGATTTTGGTTTTGATCCAATCCCACGTGGCATTAAGATTGGGTGAAATAAAGAATGGTATTCCCAAATACCTAACTATGTGAGTAGGGTGTCCCCAGGAAAAACCAAATGTACTATACCATTTGGGGATGTTCATCGTAGCATAGCATAACAGATTTAGAAATTGATACTTTTTTGCCTGATGCTTGATAAAAAGATATCAAGTTTAGTATTTAGTCTAGAGATGTTCTCTTCTGATAGCTCAATAATTAAGTAAGTATCTTATGCAAGTTGTACATTACATATTTCCTTTGAGTTAGGTAGAACAATACCTTTAACTTTAGGAGATAGGGTTTCATCACTTAAGATATAATGTAAGCAATCAATGACAAGGTCAAAGAGAGAAGGGGCCAGAGGGCACCCTTGCATGATGGATCTAGATAAGGGGAAAGGGTCAGATTTGGAACCATTTACTTCCATATTTGTAGAGGCGCCTACCATTAGAACAAGCACCATGTTAATGAAGCCTTCTAGAAACCCCGAGCACTCTAGAACCAATTTGATAAACTTCAATTCTACCTTATCACATGCCTTTTCATAGTCTATGAGGAACATGGATGACTATTGTCTTGAGTTCTTTGCCCAACCCATAGCCTCCCAACAAGTGATGAGGTTCTCCAAGATATATCTACCTTTAACAAAACCATTTTGGGTAAGGTTGATAACGTAAGGAAGAATATCTTTAATTCTTAAAGCCAAAACTTTTTCTAATATCTTATATGAAACATTGAGGAGAGTGATGGGCCACCAATTTTTAATCAAGGTCTTATCCCCATCCTTGGGAATAAGTTTGATCGACCTTGAATTGATGTATGTACCTAAGGAACCATATTCCATAACTTATTCATACAGAAGGAGAAGATCATGTCATATCTAGTCAATGTGAGTTTTGTAAAACTCTACTCAAATTCCATTTGGTCCAGGAAATTTTTCATTGCTCATCTGGGAGATATCAAAAAGAATTTCTTATCTAGAGATGGGTTGTGCAAACTTTTCTCTATCCTATTCCAAAACTCTTTCTAGGATTAGATTCCTAATTCAATTTCTCTCTCGTTCCGTGTTAGGGCCAATATCCTTAGAGGTAATAGCTTCCTATAGTAAGTTACAAAGGTTTTCAAAATCTCACTATTCTCCTCAATCAATTTGTCTTCTTCTCTAATGACACCTATTTTATCTCTTGCTTCCTTGTTCTTGAATAATTGAAAGAAACAAAATTAGATCCCTCGTCTTCATGGTCAATCCAATTGATTCTAGCTCTTGTAGCTCCCTGAATTATAATCTCTTGAATCCTTCTCAAGGCATCCCTAGCCTTGGATAAAACAAATAGTAGGGTGATGTTATCTAGATCCGATTAAAATCCTATTTCTACCTTTACCAGGGTGTTATGCAGGTGAACCTCTTCCCTTCTCATGTATTTGGCTCTCTTTCTTCCTACTCCCTAAAACACCTTCTTCCAACTGCTAATCATAGTAGTCCACCTACTCGAGGCCTTGGGGTGCTTGATAATACTATGATTAAACCATCTTATCAATACAATGGCAACATTTACAGTAGAGTCTTTGAAATAGGATGTATTGAGAGTGAATCCAATGGGCTTAGGACCAACAATAGTTTGATGGGTTAGCCAAAATATGGTAGCAATAATGGGATGGTGGTCAAATAAAGTGAAAGGATAAACCAGGACATTAGACCCTTCCTCAGAGTTTTGAAAACTAAAGGTGTTTCTATTTACATAAAATCTATATAGTCTGCAACATATCCTTTTGCTTCCTTTCTGATAATTTGACCAACTGTACCATAGGCCATTATGTTCATTCCTAGTTCTAGCCAAGGGATCAAACAACGGGTGTTTATTAATCATTTTAGTCCAATTTTTTCCCCTCCCCCTTTCATTCAAATCTATAGCCTCCCACCTTGTCTTGTTGTCTTTTAACCATATTAAAGTCTCCTAACAATAGCCAAGGGATATCTTTTAGGTGGGATAGCCAATTCCATAATGATATTCTATCCAAATGGTCACTTGGGGCATATATTGAACATATCCCAAACTCTTTGCCTTGATGTTTTAGAGAAACCTAGATTGCTCTATTACAAGGAGAAGCCCCCCATCCAACCAATGCATTTTTCCATTTAGGGCTAATGAGGATGGTAGTACCTCCCTTGCCACTAGGGTGATTGGTAAAAAAGGGGTTGGAATCTCTCCAGATGCACTTAAGGGAAATGTCTAATTGAAAGCCAATAACTTAGATTTCTTGGAGCAAGAGGAAGTCAACGCCTTTATGAATTCTTAGAAGTCTCTTAATCACATACTTTCTATCAAGGGATTCAAGCCCTCTTACATTCCAAGAGACAATTTTGGCCATTATAATTATGAGGAATGGTGAGACTTGTCCTTGGGGGAATTAAATTTCTTGAAGCATTTAGGTAATTCACCCTTCTAGATCTCAAAAGGCTTAGATGGTGTGCAGGATATCAAGGGCCTCCCTCTTTTTCTTTTAACTATCTTCTATTCCACCCTAATGGTAGACTCATCCAAAATCAATTCACCATTCTTCTCTGTAGATCCTCTCCTTGGCCTCCTGATCATCTTCTTAGCATTAAAAACAAAAGCACTCGAATTTAGATAGTTTCTCCTATTTTCAATTTCTTCCTCCATCATCTGATCTTTAGATTCTTCCTCACATGGTATCCTAATTTTAGAGCCAACCTTCCTAGAGGTCTTACTAGTATTTTAAATTTTCTTTAAAAACTATGCATAAATCTTCTCATGTATTGAACTTTTGCTTATAAATATAAGGTCAAAGCATTTCAAAGAAGGTCACAAATTTGAGAAGAATCACACATTGAAATGCATTTGACATATTCATATGAATAAGGTTCAAATTATTTTTTCAATTGTCAGTATTTCGGTAGTTGTCTATTTTGTATAGTGTTAAGTGTCAATTGTTCATTTAATATACTGATTGTCGTCTTTCTTGACTTTTGTATAGCAAGAGTTTACATCTATTATTTCAAAGTAAATGAGGTACACACACAAAGAGGTATGTTTTTGTCCTTCAATCTTTAGAGAAAATATTTATTTTGATCTTTTGTTATTTTAATGATGTTCTCTATGTGTTAGGAAATATACAATAGGGGAATGTACACAAGGACACAAATATCTTCCTTCATAGCCAAATTAGGCATTGGATTATCCTTAAAATTTTGACAACTAATCCTTCTTCCAAGCTATGCACACCAAAGAAGTGACATTTGTCAAATGATTTAAACATTGAATTTTGTTTGACATTGTTAGCCTACAAACTCATACAACATTTGAGTAGACTTATAATGTGTTACATCAAATTGAATGGAAAAAATTCATTACATCTTCAAATTAATGCAAAATAGATCCTTATATGAGTTGGTGTGTTGCTGATCTACAAAATCATACTAAATGAAAAATAAAAAGGTTATTCCTTGACAAAACAATAGTTTTCAACCTAGAAATGACTTTTTTTTTTGTATTTCTACAAGATAACTAACTGAGAAAGGAAAGGTTGAGAAAATCAGGCAATGCAAGTAACTCTACTAGGGCTATGGACACCTAACTAGTTGTAGAGCAATGCCATGTGCAAACTAAGACAATATCTTCCTCGAGCCTACATATGCATTTCTAGTAACAAGACACTATCCGATTTGATATTAGGAATGACTAAACTTTGCATCTTACTATGACAATAGATTTCAGACCATGCTTTGTAAAAAAAATCGCTCAATTCACATTCACACACTACAACGAACGCTCAATTCAACTCCTTTGATGGAATGTCATATGCAATCTACCTCTTGATCTATGAATTTATAGGTCAACAATGTCATTGCTAATCTTATAAACTGGGTTTGTCAAATATTATACATTGTAGCCCTTTCCTCATTTCTACAACCATTTAGCTTTTCATTCTACGCCACAATTTTTGAACTCTCTTAAATTTCTATTAATGCAGGTACTTCTTTCTTCACATGCTTGCCTAGACCTTTCACACCTCATATTTCTCCATCCAAGCCTTGGGGCTGCACAAATATGTAAGAAAAGAGAGATTAGGTGAACCTAAAAAATGTAGTCTTAATTCATGCTTTCTATAAATGCAACTATTTCTGTTAGAGCAAAGAATAAGGAGTGTGTTTACTTCAAGTTGTCCTTGTCTTTGCAGTGTGCTTCTCCATCAAGTCTTGGGGCTAGACAAATATGTAAGGAAAAAGAGATTGTGTGAATCTAAAAAATGTAGCCTTAATTGGTGCATTCTACAAATATTACAACAACTCATTGTAATACAATTGTTCACAAACTTCTTATTGCTTAGTGGAAATATTATGCATTTTCAATTAAAATAAATACAAACTATTACTCTACAATTTAGAGTTTTTGCATAATCTAGTAGTTAATAGTAAATATATTTGGATTTATACTTGCTGATAACATACAATGTCATGTCTAAATATGATAACTTAAAAATTGTATTCCAAATACTATGACAAATACATTGATACTAAACTAATGTTTACTAATTACTAATTATACATGTAAATAAAATAAATATCACAAACCCAAATGATATTTCTCCAAAATTTTGAGAAACATTATAACTACATGTAGTGCCTGCCCCTAGTGTACATTCAATTATTATTGCTGAACTCTTTTAGGCCAGTTTATGCTTGATGATTAGTAGCATTATCTTTCAGATTATCAGATATTGTTTTCATACTTAGTTGATTTTATGATGAGACTACTTGGTACTTATTTCATGTATTCATGATTATACCTTGATGATGATTATTATAGTAATTTCAATTATTTGATGATGTTAGTTAGATGGATTATTATATGTGTTTTTCTTATAGATACTTACCCCACACTGCATGTGTATGGTGTGCGTGTATGCTTTCTTTATGTATGAAATTTTTGATGTGGTTAAGGAAGGGAGTCGTAGTCACCTACTAGTTGGGATCTACACAATGCACCACTTCCTGCCATTTCTTGTTTAGCTTAGTATATATGTGTTTGTACATGTGTGAATTTTATACAGATTGTAGGTACTGGGTATCGACTTCCCTAAATTGCTAGGATGAGTGCACCCTATCACAATATCTCAATGGTAAGAGAGGGGAGATAAATTCTTGAGTCCAAATCCTAACCTTTAAACCAATTGTCCTAGAAAATTAGGACAAGTATCTAAGATGATTACCCTTCTGAATTCATCATATGATGTAAATTCGTGATTATAACCCTTGAGTTTGATCTTGTATGTGGTATTTTATGATCGGTTTTCATTATTTGTCTTGTAGGTCTTTGGTGATTTTTTATTAATTAAGTCAAATTAATAGATTAATTAATGATTTAATTAAATGGAAAAATATTATGATAATTTCAATATTTAATTAATTGTGAAATTAATTAAATAAAAAGAATTAAATTTTAAGAGAAAATTATAGTCTAGTTTGAGAGCGTAATATTATTTATTTAATTTAATAATAATATATTTAGGAGATCATTTTTAAATAAATACTAAATATAATTATTACTTAAGTTAATAAATATTATATCAAATAAAGTTTTGAAAATTAAATTAAAAAGTGAAAGAGGAATTAACTTATTAAAGATATTTTAAATTGCATAAAGTATGCATGAATATTCGAAAAAGTTAATAAAGAGTTAAAAGATTGTGATCAACGAGTTCCCTCGTGTAATCGCACAATCAGTGCCTCGATTTTAGCGAGGAACTCCATATCAGTGATTGAGAGTTCTTTTTGCAAAGACTAGGAATTTTGGAGAAGAGAATTTTCAAAGAGAAGGTTTTGAGAGAACATAATTCTCTCACAATCTTTGGGTGATTTCGAATTAGCATCAAAACCAAGTAGAGCCTTGTGTTTTATTCACCCAGTGATTTATGTTCTTCAAATTTCATGTCTTCATTGTGCTTGTTGAATCGTTTGTTTCAAATTTCATTTGTGATAAATCTTTCAATCTCTCATTGTGAATTACTGTTACTCACTGTGAATTCTTCTATATATGAGGATTGAAAACTAGGAAACCTTCGTTTCATGAATTAAATAATTTTTAATTGATCAAAGTTAGTTTTGAAAAGTAATTAATTTTAAATAAAAAATTTGACGGGTTGATCTGGGTTTTCCTATCAGACTGAATTTCAATGTTTATTAAAAAAAAAATATTGAGGGGGGTTGTTTTGAAAAATGATATATATATATATTGGAGAGGAGGTAGGGCCACCAAATCCCCACCTCCCCTTTTTACCTTTCCCCCCCTTGCGGCCTTAACATTGCCTATGTACGTAGACTGTGTTGTTGTTTATAGCAGTAGTATTTAATGCTATTGTGTGTGGCAGCAGATAGCCTACGATCGCATGATAGCTGCTTGCAAAGGCCAACCGGCGGACCTAAAACGCTAATGTTAATTGCAATTTTTTTTTGTAAAATTTATTTTATAATTTAATTATTATTTTATTAATAATTATTATTAATAAGATTTGTATTAATTATTAGTTTAATTAATTAATGAATTTTTAATATAGTTATTAATAATTTTATTAATAGTTTTGTTCATTATTATTAATTATTAATTAATAATATATAATATAATTTCTTTTATAATTATTAGTCAAATTTAATTAAATGAAGTTTAATTAAATTTTTATTAATGACAAATCATTGGATAAAGTTTAAATTTATTCATTATGTTATTATTTAATGATTTTGATTATTAAAATAATTGTTAATTATTAAAATAATAATTTAAAATAATTTATTTATTAAATTATTAAAATAATGAATTATTGATTATCTCATAAGATAAGGGCATTTGTGCATTACGTTCAAATACAAGAAATGGGTTAAATAGTAAGGGTTAAAATGCAAATCTTATGTACTCAGAAACTTACTTTAAAATGAAAACTTGACCTTATTGTTTAACTGAAACTATGTGTTTTCAAAATCAAACCAAATTATGAAACCTACACTATTAACTACATGTTGTCTTATGTTTTGGGTTTGGGTTGACTAGAGTGTTGACCAATCTTAGGACGTCTACCAAAGGCTTGTGAGTTATGTGTTTGTGATATTATGATGATTTGATCTTGATCTTTTAAACTCAACCATGGTAATGAGTCTAATATGCTTTATGATGAGTTTGGATCTATTTTTCATTATTGCTTTCGGTGTTCGTGTGTGATAATGTGAGGAATGGTATAACATAATTGTCTTGACCTTTGATTCTTCGATCAATTATTTTGGGATGTTTCCTAGTTGCTTGTAAAGAACTGAGGTATTATTGTGAATTATCTTTTCATGCTTTCCAGTCACTTGTATAGGACTGAGTGAAATACAATGATTCTTTGATTTGTACTTTTATGAGCTTAGGGTAGGTTATCTATATGTAATGTTAGGAAGTGGCTTGCAATGGAGGTCAGGGCCCAAAGTGGCTGCCAGGGTAACCCATTGTAGGTTGTTTAATAAGTGAAAACACTATACTAGATGAGAGTAAAATGAACCTAATAAGAGTCTTTGTCTTTCCTCATCTATGCCTTAAGTGCTAGTACAAACTAGGATGGGAGTAGACAGGACGCTTGGTTGTGACCATGCATTATTAGTACGAAAAAAATACTAGTGCTGCATAGAGTCACTATGGGGCTGGGGTCAAGTTTGACTGTTAGGGTAACTCTAGCATTGATTCGTGCGATGACACTTGTCCGCTTGCATAGTAGATTCCCTACATGCCTTTGTTTGCCTCTGGGTCTAGATGTCGATTTACCTTGGAACCTTTGAGTTAGATTACTTTTAGGGTTTTCCTTGACTTAGATATTACTTTTGATTTTTGGGATTGATATCCTATTTGGGACTTGAGACTATCTCCTTGGCGCGGTGGGAGTGGACCTTTTTGGGTTACTAGGAGGTCGGGTGGCAGTGCTTTTTACTCTTACCTTTGAGATCTGTTTGTAGATGCCGTGCTTGGAGTTCCTTGTTCTGCATTTCCTTTCATTCTATCTTTGTGTATTACGATGGATGGTTATATCTTTATGGTGGATGATTTTGCTTATTGTATTGTACTTTATTTCATGGATCAGAAAGGGATGATGTAATCTATTTTTATAAATGTATATTCTTTCAACCTTTCATACCCCGTGACATGTATAGTGGATGATTGAGCATTCCAAATTTTATTGCCAAGTGGCATTCAGAACAAATGTATATTTTTTAAATGGACTTGGACTTGTTATTATTCTTTCATGTGGATGTGGTATTTATTAGACTTAGTATTATTTAAAATTAAATGTGATTCAATGTCTTGAGATCCTTAAGGAATGTAATTTGTTATGTTTGCTTATGTATGATTGTATGTTATTGCTTCCACTACTTAATAATTGTTGTTTATGTTATTAAAAAAAAAAAAGTTTGGCAAACTTAGTAAAACTTTACGTTAGTTCTTTTGGATCCCTTGGCGGGGTGTTACACTACAAAATTAATCTCATTCTAATTATATAATAATGTTTCTTTCAAAGTTGTACAACATAAAATAACATCAATTTTTTCAAAGATTAAAAATACTCCAAAAAAAAATATGACCAATGAATCAATGTCTACATATTGATCACTCATGACAAAAAAAATTATATTTAAAAATTAATCTTATTTATTTCAGTCAGTAAAATATTTTAAAGGGATCCAAGCTCTTAATAACTAACAATTAACAAAATAGTCAAATCCAAAGTTTCCTATGGCTATTCCCTTGAACCTCTTATGGTGCGATTATCTAAAAAATTGTTTGCATAAAAAATCTATCAAGAAAAATTAATAAAAAGATAATATGAAAAATATAATTACAAAAGCTAAAAACTAATCTAATTTGAAAAATATTTAAAATAATTTTGAAAACTAAAAACTAAATCAATTCAAATGATTAACTTACTATTTCTAATATTGCATATTAGATTTAAAGAAATGAGAAAAGGGTGTGATCATACCAGCATTAGTACACCAGATCCTATCAGAACTCCACAGTTAAGCGTGCTTGGGCAAATTTGAAAAATGTAGAAATGAGGAATTTCAAAACATTCCCAGATTGCTTAATGAGTCTTTTTGACATCTCACACATTTTAAAATTTTTTTGTAGGTTAAAATCACTATGAAAGTTGACAAAGCAAAATTCAAAAGACTCTAAAAGATGGGCATGCCACTTTCTTCGCAAATGAGGTGAAGAATGGTTACTTCTGGAGGCTGCATATGGATAACATTCAGACCTTTAATCACACCATAGATCTTCTCAGCAAGGAAATTAAATGGAATAATCATAGCACTATCGAAGAAATGATATATATGCTTAAGCAAATTCAAGATTAGAAAACCATTGTTTGGATGGAAGGCCCTATGGGCTGGACAACTTGGGTTGATACCTTTGAAGATGTGCTCCACTAGTGCTGTTTTTTCATGGTCTCTTTTTGATAGTTGGTTCTGTTCTCTAGACTATTATCTGATGTAAGGCTAGGCCTCTTGTAAATATGTTTTGATACTCTGCAACTATTGTTATAATTTTTGAAATCCTTATACTTAATTAGAAAAAAAGAGAAAACAGTTTAGGATGGAAAAAAATATAAATAATGACATAATCATATATCTTTAAATATAATCATATATTTTTCTTTTAAATTTTTTTAAACATTTATATTATTTAAATAAAAATACGTGAGAAAAATAATTAATTGAATTAAAATTAAAAAAGATAATATAGACTACTATAGTTTGATTAGAAATGACAAAAATGATTTCAAAATTTTATATCATAAATTTTTATTTAGTAATTTAAAATATACTATATTTTTAAATTAATAGTTATGAGTAGGATAATGTTAAGGGAAGAGATATATGTTTCAAAGCTAACTTAATATTGAAGCAATATAAATTATTTTTAAATTTAAATGAATTATTTTAAAATATATCATTTCTTGGAGCAATCACTTTAAATTTAAATGAATTATGTTAAAATATATTATTTCTTGGAGTAATCACAAAAGTTGTATCTAGTTATGATTTTTAATGTTATGCTTGAAAGATCAATTTGTACTACTTTTTAATCAAAATTATTTTAACATCTAGTTCTAAAATTAAAACTTAATTATTAATATTTTGCAAACTCATTGATAGTACTAATTCGGAATCCGAAACTTGGATGGGTGATCATACATTTATCAATTTTTTTTTTAAATAAAAAAATGTAAATTATAAATATTAAGTTAAATTATTCTACAAATTTTACTTAAAGTAATAAATAATACAACATCATTCAACATAATTATTATACTCTCTAGTTTTAATTATTTTTAAATTTCACATCTAAATACTATTGGAAACAACTTACATATTTAATTTCTTTGGCTCTCATAAAGATGAAATGATGAAAATTTCAAAAAAAATTCATTTATTTTCGTTTTTAGAAAATTTAGAAAATTTAGTGAATGGTGCAATTTATAGAGAAAATAGCGCCATTATTTGACCTAGTCAATACTACCTCTGCAATATTAATGAAGTTTTTAAGTTTTAACTATGAATAATTATCTAATCAAACTTCATTCAAACTCCACAAAATCATGGTCAAATCCATTGTTTGCATTACAATAACAGAAGAGACTGAACGTGTTTTCGAACATACCAAGAAAGGTCTTCCTTTTACAACCAATAAAAGTACTTTCAAGAAAATAAAATATAATTAACAATTAATTCATAATAATAAATAACAATAAAAGGCGGCCTATAAATATCCCCTCGTTGAAAATTAGGATTCTTTAGCTGCCGAGGATTTCTTCCTTCAGTGTATTCAATCTTTCATCGATACTACGAAACAGATTCGAATTTGGATTCAAATCAGATATTACGTTGATAACTATTTCAGCAAGCCTGTGGACCTGCTGCCGAGGTTTTTATTCGTCGTGAGAGATGCGTGGGGTATTATAGGTACACTAATCAGTTTGTATTTTCCTCTAAGCCGGCTCTTGAAATTCGGCCATTAATTCAACGGAGCCGGCTTCTGGATCTTGTTTCCCCGCGTCATTTGAGCTCCAGTGTAAGAAATTTGACTCACTTCAGCCAGAAACTTGTTTATTTAAACGTCTGAGATAAGATTAGTCATGTATTAGTGCTAATTGTTGGTGTAGAGATATAGAGATTTTACCCAAACCTGTCGGGTCTCGACTTCAATGGGTTGCTGTGAAATCTCTTATGTCGATGTGTGTCCGATTCCATTGAGCTGAGCTGCTTGTTCATCGCAAAGTGATATGAGCTGTTTCCTGTGCAGATTTATTGCCTCTGATTTCTACTAGTTGCTGTTTTGGCGGTTCTGTATCTGCTTTTCAACCCCGAGGTTTCGACTCCATGACCTGCCGCTACTGTATTTATATTTTTATCTTGAGGCTTTCTTTGCGGGTTCCATCAATCTGCAGTCTTCTCTGTTAGAAATCTTATTCCGGTGATCGTATTTTCGCCAAGTTGCTTTTGAAGCCTAAACTTGAGTTCCTTATAGGATATTTAGTCCGATCGTTTGAATCCCGTGCAGAAAATATATTAACTGCAACGTGGTCGTTGCAGCAAGTCTGAATGAGACAGTGAGATACAATCCATTAGCAATGGCCATAGTTGTGGACTTTTTAGACACTCGAAGGCCCCGAGCCGTTGAGTTTATTTCAAGTATGCAATGAAGTAATATGGCAGCATTAGCACAAGGCCTAGAATTAGCATCAGCATTTGCACTGACTTGCACACGAATTTGGCGATGCCGCCCTATATTGCTCGTGCGGCTTCAAAGGTGTGTGATTATTTATACCTACTTTTTTAAAATAGGGTTTCAGTTTCTAATTTCGATTAACAGTTAACATACCTGCTGTGCTGTTGGAGAACAGGTATGGAGGAGAATAAGTATGGAAACAATGGTTGAATTACCCCTACTCCTTGAAAGATGGAAATTTCTACTGTTCGGTCTTCTATGCCAGGTCACCAACTCTTTTATTTATATTTATTGTAGGTTAGATTGCCAATCGCTTTTAAATTCCTTCTATTTTTTAACTTGTGTCATTTCTATGAGGGCAGGACATACGTAATGGGTATTTGTGGTATAAATAACGCGACTTAGTGTCTAATTTTATATATAAGGGCCTGCGTTATTGGACTTTGTGGTAGAAATGAAATAAGTTAGTACCTATTATTGTCTACAGATTATATGTCTAAATCAATCCTAGTTCGTGAGATAGGTATGCCTAAACATATCGATGAGTAGCAGACGTTCTCGTGTATATATGATGCCTAAATTATTCCTTGATTAGTAGATTGGTCTAGGTCAAATCTTCTCATCCTACATCCAGTGTATTTCCATTGAAACGTTAGTAAAACAGAGGGAATTGATTTAAATCTATATATTTTGCAAAAGAATCCGTGGATAATCGGCAGGTGGCCTCTCTTCTGATGGTTATAGTCCTTATAGAACTAGTAGCAGTACTGAAAAGTTCTACTGATTGGCGAGTAGCCGGGCATTGCACACTTATTACATTTGTTGAACATCCCCAACCTTCAGACTTTCCTGGGATATTGTATTAAGATTGATTTGAAACGCCCAAGATTTATACCTACATGGAGAATATGTTATAATGTCGTATATGGAGAATACGGGTGTTCAAAATTTCTGAATTTGTTTAGACCAATGGCTGCTATTTTGAAGGTACAATTCATTACTGCAAGGGGAATATATGGTGCACACTTTCATTCTCGCTAGAGGGACTAGTGAAAATGAGTGAAATACAGTGGAACTCATGATGCGCATGTTCAAAGCTTGTTTGCTCTTGTGACCAAACCTTAATTGCTGCTGGCCGTAGGTATTTCTGATTAATAATATTTAGGTCAGACTAGTCCTAATTTTTATCTATATTTTAATTATTGGTGTTGCCCAAACGGAAACTGGGGGGGTGCAGTGCTTGTCTTATAAGAGCCCCATTCATTATAGCATTCAGCAAGTCTTCACGGGGACGGGGATGCTTGGGTACTCAGGGTACGGGTACGGGTACAAGTATTTTCCAAAATAGGTGATGGGGTTACTTAGGTATTCCAAACTTTTTTTTAAAATTATAATTTAATATTTATAGAAAATCTGAAATTATGAGTCATGGCAATGGTTTTTCAAAACAAGAAGAGTGATAAAGTTTGTAAATTTGAATTTACTGTCAGTTTCAGTGTTTCAGATTTGCTATATGTTTGTAATACTAATATATTATAAATGTTTAGATGCATAACAGAGAAGGCAGGCTTTAAACATGGACAAGAAGATCATAAATCATAAACAATGACATATTGCAAATGATAAACCTCTGACTTGAACAGTGATAAAATTTACTGTTAATCAGTATTGTCTCAAAGTTTCAAATGAATTACGTATTGAATTAAGCTTGATAGACAACAAGCTGATATGCAAATTAAAAACTGAATAAAAATTCAGAAATCTTAATCAAGATCCTTAGCTATGATGCTCTCCACTAGGTACCTGGTACTTGGGCTACGTGTATCTGGTACTTGGGTATGTGGGTATGCGTATGAGGGCTGTGGGTACGCGAACCCATGCAACCTAGGCATTCAATCATCCAGGTAGTTACATGTGTGGAGTTCCATCCTTGCTAGCATTGGTGAATGGAGATGGCCAAACTACCTTTTCGTAAGTCACCTTGCTAAAGTTTGATTACTCTTGTCACATATTGGCATCCCCATTAGTTTTGAGTTACCTTAAACCACCAGAGCTTTGGATCGATTACCCATGCTAAGGGTCTATTTGCTTTACAAGAGGAATGTGAAATTAGTTAAACAATGTCACATTAAGTTGAGCTCTGCATGTTGGTGTCCCTCTGTTCAGAAATCCTTGCCACACTCCATTATTGATTATGAATTATGACGGGACTATATTGTTTTGGACGTTCTTGCAGGCCTTCATGTCACCTCATCCTTCATTCTTTGAGTATGCGTTTTGGTGGTCCCGCTTTTGATTTGGAACTGCACAGGTTCTTGCAAGCATTCATTCTTTTCTCATCCTTTAACTTGAAGCACTAATTACAGTGCTTTACTAATTTTGAATACAATATGTCTTGTTTCTTACATTTATTTGAAACAGCAGTTGATTTATAACGCATTTAATGTAATCTACTATTATTAGTAATCAAATACAATAAAAAATTGATAAGTACTTGTTGTCAAAGTGCTACAAACTTTAGCAGTTTTTCTATTTCATCGTTCTATAATATGTTTGTTTGTTATTAGATTTTTAACATTGAATGTTATATAATATTATACTATATTTTATAATCTATGTTGATATAACTTATCGGATACTTAGGCTCTTTCTCGCATGTTTGTAGTATCACTGTTGCAGGTTAAGCCAGTAGTTGTCTCATTTTGATTGAAATTTAGTTTACAAACATTCAATTACTCAATATGAACATTAATTCACGGTGTTCTCTGTGAAGTTGATTATGTAAATATTTTGAAATTTGATATCTCTTGTCATCTTTTATTGAGATTTTAAAAAAATGTAAGCATTGCTAGTGTATTTTTGATAATTATTATTGTTATAAACCTGGTAACAGCACCGGCAAGTGCTAATGGATCATGATTAGCTAAGCATTGCATATTTATTACATTTATGGAACTTCCCCAACATTTTGGGGATATTTTATTAAGATCGCCTTTGAATGCCCAAGATCTATACCTAAATGGAGAATATGTTATTATATCGGATATTAGTGTGTATCAGATGGCCCCTGTTCAAACATCCTGAACTTGTCGTATAAATCTCCTTGTTCTTGTTGAGAATTGTGTCTCAACCTTGCAAACTTTTTTCGAAAAACTCTAGAAAATTTTATCCAGAAAACTCTAGAATTTTTTTAGAAAATTCTGGAATTTGTTTGTGGTAGTTTTCCATATGTTTATGACTTGGAAAAAGGTGTATGAGTTGTTAAAAACATGTCTAGTCTCTAGAACAATGCAGAAGGGCTATTTTTAGAGTGTAAACAACTCATTATGACTTTTATGGGGATCTAAACTAAAGGACTAAATTACGGACGAAAATGGTACTCTTCAAGTTACAAATTACAAGTGGGTAACATGTGGCATGGTTGTTTTGCCCATGGTTTTGTAAAACCACAAATGGTTTCCAAGTGGCAAATCACTACAAAAGGAGGGCTTGGGGAGGTGTTTGAATCATCGAGTTCAGTTTGCAAGACTGGTGCTAGAAGGAGTCTTTCCGAGTCCGAGTTCGAGTTCGAGTTGTGATGATGCGCTCTTGTAAGAACTTGCATTGCAAGTGTATTGTAATCTTCCAGATTTGAGAATACATTGTGCGGGTTTTTCTCTCGGAAGAGTTTCCCCACGGTAATCATTGTGTTATGCGTTCATTGTTATTTTTATTATGCATTTTTTGAGAGCTCTGCGATAGTTAGTTAAATTTGCATAATTGTCCCCTCAAAGATTAGTGTAGGAAGCGACTCCTTGCACTTGGGGAGGTGTTTGAATCATTGAGTTCAGTTTGCAAGACTGGTGCTAGAAGGAGTCTTTTCGAGTCCGAGTTCGAGTTCAAGTTGTGATGATGCGCTCTTGTAAGAACTTGCATTGCAAGTGTATTGTAATCTTCCAGATTTGAGAATACATTGTGCGGGTTTTTCTCTCGGAAGGGTTTCCCCACGGTAATCATTGTGTTATGCGTTCATTGTTATTTTTATTATGCATTTTTTGAGAGCTCTGCGATAGTTAGTTAAATTTGCATAATTTTCCCCTCAAAGATTAGTGTAGGAAGCGACTCCTTGCACCTTAGCTTCCTTACAAGTGGTATCAGAGCTTGACCAGTTTTGGTTCTATTTGTTGGGTACAAGGTTTTTTGAGCTAATCAAGGTTTGAGTGGGAGCTTGTGCAAAGGTTTTCATTTTTGTGTTGTAGGATTGCAAAGATGGCAAGCATATTAGGGAGGATTGATGTAGAGAAGTTTTCTGGCACAAACTTTGAAATGTGGAAGCTGAAGATGGAAGATCTATTGATTGATTGGGATCTATGGGATGTAGTCGATGAAAAGAAGCCAAGGTCCACAGATCCAACTTTAGCCGCAAAGTATGATGTGAGAGACAAAAAAGCTAAAAGTCTCATCAGATTATGTCTTGCAGACTCTATACTGATTAATGTCCATGAAGAACCTATTGTGAAGAAGCTTTGGAAGAAGCTAAGTGAGATCTATCAAGCGAAATCACTTGTGAACAAGATTTTCTTGAGGAAGAAGCTGTATTCCTTGAGAATGGAAGAAGGTCAACATATTTTTGAGCATCTTGAAAGTTTTATTATGTTGGTGACTTAGTTGACCTCAGTTGGGGTGTGGATGGATGAAGAAGAAAGGTGCCAAATATTGCTATGTTCGTTGCCAAACTCATGGGACAGCCTTGTCATGGCCATAGGGAGCACTTTAGTTGTCTTAAAGATGGAGGACATTGTTGGTTCCCTACTTTCTGAGTAGATGAGAAGGAAGGTCTCTCTGAATGCCAAACAGGCTTTGAGTGTTCGAGGAAGACCAAAGCAAAGAGGCAAGAAGGAGAGCAGCATGGCCATTCTAGGTCCAAGAATAAAGGGGAGATCAAAATCTCGTGGTAAGTGCAAGGTGATTTGTTGGAATTGTGGCAAACCTGGATACTCTCGAAAGGACTGCAAAGAGGAAAAGAAAAAGAAGCAAGATTATGATTTCGAGTCCAAGAAGGGAGATGAAGATGTTTTCATCACAGCCTTGGCCACTCATGCAGGTGATAATGCATGGTTGATAGACTCAGGTGCATCTTTTCACACGACTCCTAATAGAAATTGGTTTAGTAAATGTGAAAAGTTTGATGGTGGTAAGGTGTATTTGGGTGATAACTCAATTTTTGATATTGTTGGTCGTGGAAGTATTCGTTTGAAATTTTCTGATGGTAGAATTAGAAGATTTGATGGTGTCTTGCATATCCTGAGACTAGTGAGGAATTTGTTATCTGTTAGTAAACTAATAGATGCGGGTGTGCATGTACAGTTTTCTGAAGCAGGTGTGAAAATGGTGAGAGGTGCTATGGTAGTAGCAAGAGGAAACAGATTGGGTACATTGTACCAGCTTGATGCATGCACAGTTGAGTGCAATAGTACTTTTGATAAGATTGTGAAGAGGACTACTTTGTTGGAGAAGGAGAGGGTTTCTTGTTTAGCAGATGGTTGTGGTTTTTGGGTACCCAAGGGTGCTCTATATACTGAATCAAAGTTACCTGCAGAGAAGACTATGTTATGGCACCGAAGACTTAGCCACATTGGTGAGAAAGGTCTACGAACCTTAAAGAATGAAAACCTTGTTGATGGGTTGAATGACCGCAATCTTGATTTTGATTATTGTGAGCATTGTATCTATGGTAAACAAAACTGTGTTTAGTTTTACTCAAGTTCTCATAAGTCCTCATGTATTTTGGATCTAATCCATTTGGATGTATTTGGTCTAGTTGATGTTCCTTCTATTGGTAGATCAGTGTATTATGTTTCTTTCATTGATAATTTCAGTAGAAGAACATGGGTTTATTTTCTTAGAAGTAAAGCTGAAGTTTTCAGTCGTTTCAAAGAATTTAAATCAATGGTTGAGTTGCAGACTGGAAAGAAGATAAAGCATTTGAGAATTGATAATGGCGGTGAATATTGCTCCAATGATTTTGACACATTTTGTAAAGATTGTGGTATAAAAAGAGAGAAGACAACTCCATAGCAGAATGGAGTTGCAGAAAGAATGAACAGAACCTTGATGGAGAAGGCTAGGAGTATGCTGAGTGGAGTTGGACTAGAACAAAATTTTTTGGCCGAAGCTGTAGCCACTGCTTGTTGACACATTTTGTAAAGATTGTGGTATTAAAAGAGAGAAGACAACTCCATAGCAGAATGGAGTTGCAGAAAGAATGAACAGAACCTTGATGGAGAAGGCTAGGAGTATGCTGAGTGGAGTTGGACTAGAACAAAATTTATTGGCCGAAGCTGTAGCCACTGCTTGCTACCTGATAAACAAGTCTCCTACATCAGCTCTTGTTGATAAGACACCAATGGAAGCATGGTCGGGCCACAAGCCTTCACTTAGACATCTGAGAGTTTTTGGTTGTGAGGCATATGCTCATGTGCCAAAGGAGAAGCGGACAAATATCTTCATCGGATATAGTTATGGTGTGAAAGGATACAAGCTTTGGGATCTTATTGCACAAAAGGTATTTTACTCCAAAAGTGTTATTTTTAGAAATTGAGCCTTCTTCTTTTACAGTGCAGCTAAAACAGATAAGAAAAAAAAGATATGATTCAACTTCCTGTTACACCTGAGAAAGTTGAATCGAGGCCCTTAGAAAGACAAGTTGTTGAATAGAGCTCTACGAGTCCTAAATCATCAGAGGAAGAGGGAGAACCTGAACCTGAACCAAATCTTTTTTGAAGGTCTAGGAGACAAAGGAAAGCACCATAAAGGTATGGATATTCTCCTGATGATTGGAGGTGTATATTTGCTTTGAATGCTAATATTGATGAACTCAAATCTGTAGAAGAGGCTCTTGGTATGAATGATTCAGAGTCTTGGAAGATAGCCATGAAAGAAGAGATGGCAGCTCTTAAGAGGAATGGCACATGGGACCTTGTACCATTGCTTGAAAGACGGAAGCTTGTTGGTTGTAAATGGGTGTTCAAAAGGAAGATGGGTTCAGGTGGAAGCATTGAGAAGTATAAAGCACAATTGGTTGCAAAAGGTTACTCCCAAGTTGTAGGAATTGATTATGGTGAATTTTTTTCTCCTGTAGCAAAAATGACATCCATTCGATTTTACTTTCTATTGCAGCAACTTATGATCTAGAAGTTGAGCAGATGGATGTGAAGACAACTTTCCTTCACGGAGATTTGAAGGAAAATAAATTTATATGACACAGCTAGAGCACTTTGTGGTGAAAGGTAAAAGTCATTTGGTTTGTAAATTGAAGAAATCCTTGTATGGTTCAAAACAAAGTCCTAGGATGTGGTACCAGAAGTTTGATACATATGTATTGAGTTTGGGATTTGTGCGATCCAAATCTGATCACTGTATATATTACAAGTTTGATGGTGATTATTTCTTGGTTATTGCCTTATATGTTGATGACATGTTTATTGGCAAAGGAAAATGTTTGATTGCAGAATTAAAATCTCAGCTCTCAGCAAAGTTTGAAATGAAAGATCTTGGTGTAGCAAGGTACATTCTGGGAATGGAGATTATAAGAGATAGACAAAACAAAAAGCTTTGGCTAGGCCAGAGTAAGTATATTGCTAATATTCTAAGAAGATTCAATATGCAGGATTCCAAACCATTGAATGTTCCTGTTATCATGGGAACAAAGCTTTCTAGCTCACAGTGCCCTTCATCCTCGTTGGAGATGGAAGAGATGAGTCAAGTACCGTATTAGAGTGCTGTTGGAAGTTTGATGTATGCTATGGTCTGTACAAGACCAGACATTGCCCAAGCAGTGGGAGTACTTTCCCGTTATATGTCTAATCCAGGAAGAGCACATTAGGATGCAGTAAAAAGAGTTTTCAGATACTTGCAAGGTACCTCACAGTACTCTATATGTTTTCATGGAATAGGATATGAGCATTCCTTAGATATTCAAGGTTACGTGGATTCAGATTGGGTTGGTGATGTTGATAGAATAAGATCCACCAGTGCATGTGTTTACATTATTCGGTGGTGCAATCAGTTGGATGAGCAAGCGACAAGTTGTGGTCGCTTTGTCCGCTATTGAGGTAGAGTATATTGCAGCTACTCATGCCTGCAAGGAAGCCATCTGGCTAAAGAGATTGTGTTCAAATATAGAGTTTAAACAGGGTGCAGTGACAATTTGTAGTGACAGTTGGAGTGCAATCTGCCTAGTAAAGAACTTGACATTTCATTCCAGGACCAAGCACATTGATTTACAATATCATTTTGTGAGAGATATGGTCAAGGATGACAAGGTGAAGCTGGAAAAGGTGGAGACTTTGGTGAATGTTGCTGATGCATTAACTAAGCCCATGACCACAGAGAAGTTCAGATGGTGTTCGGAGTCTATGGGCCTCTCGGCCTCTAGCAATTAAGTCCATGACACTGTGGATCCCTTGACTCTTACAAGGTGCTCAATAAGTGGGAGAATGTTGAGAATTGTGTCTCAACCTTGAAAGCTTTTTCCAGAAAACTCTAGAATTTTTTTGTGGTAGTTTTCCACATGTTTATGAGTTGGAAAAAGGTGTATGAGTTATTAAGAATGTGTCTAGTCTCTAGAACAATGTGGAAGGGCTATTTTTAGAGTGTAAACCAAGGTTGCATGGGTACTCGTACCCACATCCTTGGTACTCGTACCCAAGTACTGGGTACTTGGTGGAGAGCATCATAGCTAAGGACCTTGATTAAGATTCTGATTTTTTTTTTTGGTTTTTTGTTTTTGTATTAGCTTGTTGTTTATCAAACTTAATTCAATACCAAATCAATTTGAAACTTTGATACTCATTAACAATAAACTTTATCACTGTTCAAGTCATAAGTTTATCATTTGCAATATGTCATTGTCATATGGTTTAGGATCTTCTTGTTCATGTTTAAAGTCTGCCTTCTTTGTTATGCATCTAAGCATTTATCATGTATTATTATTTCAAACATATAGCAAATCTGAAACTGAAAACAGTACATTACATTTGCAAACTTTATCACTGTTCTTGTTTCGAAAAACCATCGTCATGACTCATGATTTCAGATTTTTTATAAATATAAAAGTATAATTTTTAAATAAGTTTGACATACCCAAGTACCTCCGTCTTCTATTATGAAAAATACTTTAAACATTCAGCAATAGCATATATATATATATATATATATATATATGACTTATGGCTCATATTTTCAAATTTATTGTTTTGAATGCTCAATGTCATGACTCATGACAGATATTTTGATTTTTATATTTTCTATAAAATATTAATTATATAGAAAAAATTAGGCATACACACGTATCCCCGTCCCCTATTTTGAAAAACATGCGTACCCGTACCCGTTCCCGTTCCCGTACCCACATACCCATGCAACCTTGGTGTAAACAACTCATTATATAACTTTTATGGGGGTCTAAACTAGAGGACAAAATTATGGACGAAAATGGTATTTTTGGAATTACAAATTACAAGTGGGTAACATGTGGCATGGTTGTTTTGCCCATGGTTTTGGCCCATGGTTTTGTAAAACCACAAATGGTTTCCACGTGGCAAATCACTATAAAAGGAGGGCTTGGGGAGGTGTTTGAATCATCGAGTTTAGTTTGCAAAACTAGTGTTAGAAGGAGTCTCTTTGAGTTCAAGTCCGAGTTTGAGTTGTGATGATGCGCTCTTGTAAGAACTTGCATTGCAAGTGTATTGTAATATTTCAGATTTGAGAATATATTGTGAGGGTTTTGGAGGGTGGGGTTTTTCTCCCGGAAGGGTTTCCCCACGGTAATCATTGTGTTATGCGTTCATTGTTATTTTTATTATGCATTTCTTGAGATCTCTGCAATAGTTAGTTGAATTTGCATAATCGTCCCCTCAAAGATTAGTGTAGGAAGCGATTCCGCGCACCTTAGCTTCCTTACAGTTCTCAATAAGATATAATTAGACTTGTCACTTTCCGGGCTTATGTATTGTGTATCTAATAATTATGGCATCAGTTGAATGACACTAGCAGACCATATAAGGTGACCTAGGTTTTGAATGAACATTTTATTTTGTTTGATTGATACGAATTTATTTCTACACTTCAGAGCTGTGTGTGTGTTCTGGAGTGTTTGGGCAACAGTTAGGTACAAAGTGAATGTTCTGTCAGCAACAGAACATTAATGAGGGCATGTGGTCAACCAGTTTAGACTGTACTGGACTAGAATTAAGGTGGATAGGTCTGTTTGCTGCCCAGTTACTGTCAACATTTGATGAATGTCAAGAACTTTGATTGAGGTGTGCTGAAAGATTTGAGTTATGTCACTGGATAGAAATGAAAGGATACACAAGACATTTGGAAACCAAAATCATCTCTATTTTCTTGGGCTGTACATTGTGTTTCAGCAGCTGTGGCTTAGAGACAAAATCCACGAGGCATAAAAAATCAGGCTTATTGAGGATGGAAACACTTAAACAGCAGACCTGCATTCAGACCGACATTGGGAATATGAGTAATGTTTAGATCAGCAAGTGGGTGTGTTATTGTAATCTGTAGTAGTTTGAAACTTTGATGCACTTCACTCTGCTTATGTACTGTTTTCAAGGAATATCAGTGAAGTGCAAAAATAGCTGCTGATTAGAATAGTTTTGGGTTTGTCCAGGTTGCAATTGTTTGTCTGGGCTATTTATACTATTTTTCTGTATGTTATTGGTAGAGTTCATCGCAGACATGTTTTACACAGCTTCCATAGATGACTACTGAGTGGAACAAATAGCTACAAACATGAAAACATGCACATGGACAATCTGCTTGAGCCTTGAATGGAAACTCAAGGCACCTAATATCAGGTTTATTTAAATTCTCCAAAAGAGTGTAGCCATTTTACTCTGAATACCACATCAGTCTCACCTATGTGGCCACATAGAAATCATCCTGCATCTCGTGCCTTTTAAGGCTATCTTTAACTGTTGAATTTGCATAGTTCATGTAATGGTAGAATTGGCAGTGAATCATTGAAATGTTCTGTTTGTAACCATCTTCTAGCAGCTCACGCTTCATCAATGAAGTTACCTAGTTATGTGATTCGCCCTTGTAGATCAGAATTATAACATTGTGCCCCTTCAAATTTCTCCTTCAAAAAATATGATATTTAGGAGCACTTGACAAAGTTGCACGTGCATCCTTGAATATTCATCCTTTTCCCCTTGAATATTCACCTTTTCTATTTTTAATCCAAGTTCACATTTGTCTACTTTGGCTCCCAATTGTGCTTCTCCTCACCAGATATCATTTCTACATAATGTACTTGGCTGAAACAGCAGTGTCCAAGTTCCCATGGTTTTCTACAGGAAAAAAAACATAATTTATTACTGTGATGTTCATTTTTGGTTACTTCATGGTTACTTCATCCAAATGGCATTTTGGTGGTACTCCATTTAATGAGAAAAACCTTTTTGAAAAGGCCTCATATTCTGTCCTATAGGAGGGGTTTCTGTGAGAACAAATTTATTGCCACTGAAGTTTCTACATTCAACGCTCTTTAAATAGCTTCTTGAAGGGTCAATCAATCAAATGCTTTAAATGAACCCTGAGAGATTCAGCTAGTCTTTTGATAAAAAGGAAAATTCTTCTTTCTGTAATATCAGGCATCATCACAACTAAAGCTCGGGACTATTGTACATATTTCTCCACTGCTCCTCCTTGTTACAGTTGGGTCAGCTCTCTAAAATGCACTTTAGATCCTTCCTATCAAACTTTTTGATCAATTTTTTGCAAAGTTCATCATGTGTCCATTAGATTCACTTTTATTTTGTTGTCCCATCATATCTAACACAAGGTCAAACTTTGTATCAATCTTATTTTCATAATCACTGTTGTCATTTTTGTGAACAATTTTTGTTTCTACTACCTCAACTTCCTAGGGAGTTGAGTCCTTTTTTTCTATTAATATTAGTTCAAAAAAGATAACTGTAAGACTATATCAGCAGCCTGACAGTACTATCATCAAAAGAAGCTTAAACGGAGAGTAACTGTTCCTAGACTAACCACTGTAATCTCAATCTGTTATGCATATTACATTGCTTTTACATATCAAAATAGCCTTGCCTCGAGAGTTTAAGAGCAATAAAAAGTTAACAGTACTAAGTCTTAAAAGAGGTCATCAAGACTCCCATGACCCAATGATATTGTTCCTGCATTCAGCATGACCAATCTCATATGTCTGAGGTGGAGGATCAGCTGCCGGAGGAACATTTGCTGCAGCTTCCCAGCTTGGTGCATCTACTGGTTTGGCTTCCTTGTTCTTTACATTAATCCCTTTTTTATCAATACCTTTCTCATCCGAAAACTGGTTCAACATTTCAAGCTCTTTCTAGTCCAACATATCTCTGTAGGTATTGAAATAGTGGGCTGATTGAATGTCTGATTTGTAGATAAGAAATGCTCCTTGCACAAGAATCATAAATGTACTTTCTGGAATTTCAAGCATGGCAGAATCCTACATTGTAAGGTAGTGTGTGAGTTTAATCTTAAACTCAGTAAGCACTCTCCTCTTAGCTTGGAAAACTTCTTCATTTCTCTGTTTCCAGAGGAATGATAAGATTACAGCAGAAAGCACAGCTCAAAATTTATTCAATTTATGATAAAAAACATCAACATACCCAGCCAGGACCTTAATCCAAGATAGGCCAGCAAGCTGACACTCAAAACAAACATGCTCAATAGTCTCGTGCACATTACAAATGGAACAAGAAGGGGCTGTAATACAATAGAGGATAAAACAGAACCAATAGCGAGTTTATTGACCAACAAAGTCCATCTAAAGCAAGCGTTTTTAGTTTCAAGGGCTTGGTGTCAAATCAAATCAAGAACAAAATGCCATTTAGAATCCAGTCATTGAAGTTTCCAGCACTGTTTTGACCACTTAAGAATGCAAGAGTCCTCTTTCAACATGTTATATAGCTGTTTAGTGGGAACCTCAAAGAAATTAGTGCCATCTTGCCATTTAAGCTACCGGAGAAATGATTAACTGGATAAGACCATACCAGGAAAGAAGCTGCTCGTGGCCTTGGCAATCCAGGCATATATTTTCTTCTATCTATTTGACGTTGGAAAATTGATGTTATAGTTTTTAGAAGTTCTCCTTGATAATATCTGCTGGCTATGTTACTAAGTTGCATAAGAAGGAAATCTTGTAGGCTGGCGAAATACAGCTCTGACACAATTTGTAATGTTCCTTTTTTTAATTTTCTTTGAATATAATGAACCCTAAATCACAATTATAATAATTTTCACAATTAATATAACATAAAATTTTTGTAATTCAGAAATTCCTGCTAATAATTAATTCTCTAAACCATTTTTTAATTTAATACTCAAATTAATTTTAGAATGATCAAATTGTCTCTTTCCAAAAGTTGTTAAAAGTAAAACAATCTCTTTTCCATAGTAATTTGTTTTCAATGGGATATGCCTTTGCAATATATGTAAATTTGCTTGAATCAGGGATTTTCATCCACTAACTCAGCAATGGAAATGAGTGGTTTTCTGTTCTCTAATTTCAGACCTTGAGGGGTTTTGACCTCAGCTTATTGAACCACAGTTCATATTCCGCAAAGAGTAATAATTAGTAATAAAATGTATTCGATGATAGTCCTTTCCCCTTTTTAATTTCCTTATATACCTTTTTTTCTTTTTTTGAATATTCATAACCCTTCATATACCTTATTGCTTTCACTAAGACTAGACTTCAAATTAATTTTAGCTTATGATCATTTAATGTTTTTTTAAGACGTTGCTGGCATTCACCATATCATACATTTTAATTATTGAATTTGTGAATCAGCATTCATAAATCTTGCAAGTCACATAGAAAGAGAAAGGCACATGTTTTAATTTTGGATTATAAATTTTAGGTGGTTACATTACATCGAGTCACTAGGTACGAGGTATTACGGAAATTGACAATGATCCTAAATAGTGACCATAATCCTAAACGTGGGCATATTACTATATTCTAGCCAAAGGATTAAATCTCCATTTTGTTCAATTGAAGTTGATTATGTTTCTGCTGAGGTATCAGGGAAATTGACAATGATCCTTAATGGTGACCATAATCCTAAATATGGGCATATTATTATATTATGCAAAGGGGTAAATCTACATTATGTTCAATTGAAGTTGATTATGTTTCTGTTTTGAGGGTGGATTGCTTGTAGGGCTGAAATTGAGTTTATGCTCAGACAGCAGTTAATAATTGTTACTTAAACTTGTCAAGATATCTAAATGCACAGGCACGTCCTTTCACATCTTTACACAAAGTAATGGAAAAATCTGCATTGTCATATTGGGCATATGGTATATTCATGTGCACATATACTGTAGCCTCGGGCCATACACATATAAAACAAAAATATCTCTTAAAAATATTCACATGGATAAGTGTGTTGTTATGTGGAGCTAATTAGACTCAGAGGTTAATCCGTCCCTACTTCTTTCGTCGTGGTTTCCTCCTAGTTTTGTCTATGGGGGTTTGGGGGCAGCACCCACAAGACGGGGCAAGGGGTAGTGCCCCTTGCGGGGTCTTAAGGCAGAGCCCTAGGTGTGCTCCCTATCACAATATAGGGTAGGGTCAAGGAGCAACGCCCCCGCAGAGGTTTTTGGGGGCAGCGACCCCAAAAGTTCAACTGACTTTATTATTATAAGAGGCATCAGGAGCTATCTTCTATTGGTTGGAATATTCTAGCCCTAATTTTATAAGTGGCAAAAAGATTGTATAAAATGGCTTAAGGTTAGGGATTTCATAATGTATGATGACTATGTAGGTTTCTTGTGGCGGTATTGAGTCGCAAGGGATTGCAGATTGTAATCAGGTTGTAATCACTGAATAATAAGAATATTGGACTCGATGCATGGTGGACGTAGCCCTGGGATTGGGCAAACCACTTTAAATCTTTGTGTCTTGTGTTGTCTTCTGTGTGATTTATTATTTGTTGATATTGGTTATTTATGCATGTAATTATTATTTTTGTCTCATTAATCCTAACAAAGTGAAAATACAAGCACAGAGGCAAGTCTAAACAGTGCTCAGTTATTAGTAGATATGGGGCTAATGTTGCCTATATTGTTGCCTCTCCTTATTATGTATGCACATAAACTAATGAGGTATTCTGTTTTTCGTCAAACTCAATAAAATATAACATTATGAAATTCTAAGAGCTTAAATGCTAAAAATAGAAATCTACAATTCAACCATTTATGTGCAAACCATTATATGTTCTCAAACTAACCTCTGTGACCCTGATTCCATTTTTTAGGTTTCTGCAGAGTCTCATAAACTTGTTGTCTTTTATAAATCCTACTTCATAAGTGCAAACCTTGATCACCACAAATGACCTGTCTACTCACTGCTGTAACAGATTCTGTATCAAATATAATTGACTAACAGTCACAAAAGACATCAATCATAGTACCAAATAAATCAAAACTACTTAAATATTTATCAGTATAACCTTGTGCATACCTCCGTCACTATCTGCTTACAGAAGGGAGAATTACCCATGTTAAAACCCCAGTCTTATAGTACACACTTCAGATTTTGAAAATATAAAACCTCCTTATAGATAAGGGGAAAACACATATGCACACCATATCTTTGGTAGCGTTTTGCCATTTTGGTCTCTTTGTTCTTCAGCAGAATGACAAATGGGAGCTGAGAGACAAACACTACACATTTTGATTTAACACTGGTTAAACCAAACAAATCATAATACCAAACAAATCAAAGGCATGCAAAGAACTTAGCATACATCCATTATCCTCACGTTATCTCGTAGTGGAATGTTTTCAGTTCTCTAAGCTACAGGTGGCATTTGTTTAAATGATGCAGTATTCAACAGTAGCTCAAAATAATATATAATATTATCTAGTTTGATCTCTTTTTAGATTCATCAGAATAATTTATTTTCAGTTATCAAAAAAATTGAGATTATAATGGCCTAATAGCCAAAATTTACTAAAGATGTTTTCTTATTTTCATTCAGTCTTGTAAAAGAATATGAATCTGCATTAACATCTTGGCTAGAGGGTATTTACTGGTTAGGGCTACCCCATATAACTAGATAATGGGTTCTGCATAAGTTGAAATGCAGTTTTAGATTTAATGGTCTGCAGGGAAGGAATCTGATCCTTGGTATTTATTTGACGAGGGTAGACTAAACAAATGTGTCTTTGAAGATTGTCTTTTTGTGCAGACAGAAAGGTCTATTGGACTTTTTGTGTTGCTTGAGTTTTCTAATAGCATTTTGTTTATGATTAAATTCCACTTTGTGATGTTGATAGTCCGGTCAACACAACACAGTTTTCTTCATAAATCAGAAATTTAAGCAAGCATGACAACATCCTTCCTTAGTTGTCATTATTTTGGAATGAAATTAATAAATTATATACCAATTCACCAGATTAGTTCTCATTCTCTGTGTTAAGCGAGTTAAAGTGACATATACTTCACATTATAATTTACTCCATCTCATAGGTTTAAAGGATCACTCATTGCATGTAAAGGCAAACTAAATGATAGAGCGCTTTGAGAGTGATTCTTTCATAGCAAACTAGAATAATTACTTTATAGCAACCTAGAATGATTGTTTTATAGCAAACTTGAATAGCTTTATGAAAGAAATACTAACTATCTGTATAGTTTACATTATGCAGTATCTCCATGGTTTAGCTGCTCGAGGAGTTCATTATTTACACCGTCCAGGGCCAACCCTTCAAGATGTTGGGTTTATAGTTCTTCCTGTAAGTTTTGTACAATTGTTTCATAGATTGGGAATGTTTATAGGTATACTAGCCAAGATTCCCAGCATGCCTATTGACTGTCTTGTTGATGGTTAATCCTTGATAGGAAAATGATGAATATCTGTCTAGATTTGTTGATTGGTTCACAGTCTTGGATTCAATATCAAATTTTTTTTCCACTGGTTTCCTTCCTTTAATGTTATGCTCTGTTATGCTTGTGTGGAAAATAGTTGTGCATTTACATTGAACATGAATTAACTAAGGAATGTCAGCTTTATCCAATTTGTTGCCTATTATGATAATATATTAATTATTTTTATTACTGCAGGAACTTGGGCAAGAAAAGGCCTACATCAGCGAGACGGTTTTCAGCATTATCTTTTTTACCTTCATCTTAGTAAGCCTGTTTCTGTTATCAGATTTATCTTTCATATTCCTCATCTCATCTTTTTTTCAGTTGCTGTCTGACATTAAGAAGCTGTTCACATTTAAAATTCCATAATATTGTTAAATGTCCTTTTATATAAGAATATTATTATCTTGATAAGTATAAGTACACAACCAATGAAAGACAGACAGCTTGTGTATCTTGATATGTTAAAGGTTTCTATCTATTCAAGTCCTAATTCTGGATATCTTGTTTTCATAGCCTTTCGTTATTGAATATTGGCAGATAAACAAGATAAAAACATGTAATGAAAACTTGTGCTCAAAATCTCAGCTGACATTAGCAGATGACTTTAATTGTGATAAGAGAAGATTATAAAATGCTTCTTATTATATAGATTTGTTTCTCGTGCCATTTATTTGGTTAAAATTCATGAGATAATTAAAATTGGATGATTATGCTGAATGTACAATGGCTTTGTAAATGAGTTTTTTAATATTTCGAGTCTGGGGATGGATATATTAGATGACCAGAAGGAAAGATTTTTGTTCATATCCACATTAAAATGGGCATGCAATTCTATCATATTCTTCTGCACATATCTATCGATTTTGGCAATTTTAGGATGCATGGGGCATGTGCCTATATCGAGATACATCCTAATTTTAGAAATAGATACTGAGTATCTACAATCAAAAAACAAGTTTGATCCTTCTTCTGAAGATTAAGCTGGGCATGTATGACAAACTTAACAATCAAAGTGCTTTGAAAGAAGTTTCTAGAAAAAAATTAGAATTTGGATAAACACTTATAAGGGGCTTCTAGCCATCTAATCAGACCTTAAGTTGTTTTGTTATCTTATTATTTTGAGCATGTGCTGTGTAGCTTAAAATGTCTTGTCCCAAGCTTCGTTAAGTTTAAGAAGTGATTGCAATCCTTAAAAAGCTGCCTATGTTTTGTTTAATGAATTAGCTGTTTCATGTTTGTCAATATCTGTAGCTGTGCAAACGGGAAAATTGTGCAGGAGATGTAGCATTTAACTAATAAATAGAGTTAATTGCAGATAGTATTTTCTTATTTTAAGTTCTTGCATGTCAGATAATGTGGAGCTAAATTGCAGAAACTAATCATACCCTTGGGTTTAAGAAATTGAAATTGATTTCTGATATTTTTTTGTTTACTTTGTATATTTACATGCTGAAGGATTCTCAAATTTGCATCTGATTGTTGCTCTAAATCTGACTTTGCAGTGGACTTTTCACCCCTTCATTTGCCATAACAAGAAGTTCTACACGGTGCTATTATGGTGCAGAGTATTGGCATTTTTGGTGGTAGGTTTGTATCTTTGTCTGGTGAATTTTCATTTTGGCAAGACAATTTCTTTGTTTGTAACCAAGTCTTAAGCAATTGAACTCTAGAAACATTATTTCTTGAACTTATGATAAAATCTGTGGGAATTGTTCAGTTTGTGAATCTTCTCACCAAGTAGAAGTAGACTACAGTAACTTTTGCTGTTATATTTGTTTGTGAAAATAAAAAAATTAAGAAATTTGGCAAGGTGAAAAAACTTCTCAGGATCATAGCTTTGATTCTACCAATTATTGTTTGCTAATTAGGCACATGTTACCACAATGCTTGGCAAAAACTTTTGCCAAATTGTATATGTTTCTTGTATCTCACATTTTCTTCACATTTACACTACTGGTTTAATTAGTCCTTGATACGAATCCGTTTATATTTTTAGGAGAGCTGCACATAAAGTTTCTTTCATCTCTGATAGACACTAGAATGTTAAAGAGATCGAAAATAAGAACATGTTTTGCAATGTTTCTTACCAAAGATAGAAGAAGAGGAAAAGAGATGTATATTTATGGTCCATGATGAACTGCTTTGCATGGACCTATTTGTGCTTAGAATATGGTTAGCATTAGCATTAGGCATGTGTGAACCGCTATGCATTTGATTCTGCTTAATATACAGGTTGCACAAACCCTAACATCACTGGATTTAAAGATGTACCTTGGGATGGTAGCATAGGATTGACACCAGTACACCACTCAGCCCACCAGTACTGCATATCTCCCAATTTTATTGTGTGGTTGAGGGTTATTGTTGGGGGTATATTGTTTTTTTTGTTTTTTTTAGGGTCTCTTGTTCTCTATTTACTACAAAACATGCTTTTGGAAATCAAAGGCAATTTTATTTTTCTTGGACATGCTGCAACTACTTGAACTATGTTTTAGAGGGTGTTAGCAGTTGATATGTGCATGAAATGTGTAGATTACATGCATAACCGTGGACAACATAAAAGAGAAACAAACAATCTGCATAACACAAGGGATTTATTCAGTGAAACCTCCAAAGTGGAGAAAACTATCTGGAAGAAGTAATTGAATCTTTGATCAATGATATACAAAGAGCTTTAAAGCACAATTCACATTTTCAATTGTTTCCTAGCTTTGTAATTCTACTGTGGAAAGATTTATAAGATGCTTAGAGTAATTCTCACTAAACACAACTGATTTCTTTACTAAACATAACCAATTCACTTCCTCACGCATGCTCTCATTTTTACTCTCCATTTATTTCCTTAATTGGAATTTATAATTTTGGGAATATCTTATTGCATAACATGGGACTCTTGAGAATCAAAAAATTGAAGAAGCATTGCCTTTTGTCATTCCTTTACCCGCCCAACTTCTCATGATGAAATTGTTGCAGCAAGCAACTGACAGTGGCAGAACCACTACTTTATGCAGATTTTTTGAAAAAAAATTAGTAGACTGACAGATTGCCACTGGACAGTGACAAATCTCCTTACTTTTCACTCAGTTTTGTAATTCAATTTGGTTTCTGCACACTACCCTTTGCAAGAAAGCTCTCTCAGAGTTCTATTATATAGTCCAAGGTGATGCTTTACACTCCTCTTATTCCTTATAAGGTAGCATTGCAACCTAACACATTGTGCAACATGGAAGGATTCTAAGGATATTCACATCCCTAGGGTAACATCAATCAACCTACAAGGATGCCTCCTTCCTCATCTGCCTAGAAGAATGTTGGATGTGTTGGAAATTTATTCAGCGCCCCCCTCAGGATTCGTGACAAGGGCTTAACCGCTTCCTGTGTACTATAAGTTGAGTGTTTGTATCGGGCATTGACAGATTGGTCTTTTGGTGCAATGACAGCCCCATTCCAACAATTGGTATCAGAGTGTTTGGTGCTTGTGAAAGAAAAAGTTTGAAGGTACTTGAAGCTAAAGATCAAGATGTACAGAGAGGAGATGCCCAAGTTAAACAAGGATAACTTTCTTGCATGGCAAAGTTTGATGAAGCTGCATCTAGGAGGACTTGGAGATTATATACAGACAACTATCACCATTGAACATGTTGAAGTAGTTGGAGCCTTAACTGCTGAACAATTGAAACAGAAGAAAGAACACAATCAGGCAATGTTGGAGATTGCATCCGCCTTACAAAAGATCTATGGAGGAGTCTAAGAGGAAAATTTGATGAAATGAGAATGCAAGAAGGTGAGACTATAGTTGGGTATTATGCAAGAATTAAAGATGATTTTTAATGCAATCAGAGGAGCCAATGGAATTATTGAAAATGAGACTGTGATCAGCAAAGTGTTGAGAACCTTGCTGCCTATCTATGCTATTAGAGTCTCTGCTATACAAGAACTGAGGTGTACTTCTGGTAGTGATCTAACCCTTGAAGGATTGGTTGGTAGACTCATTGCTTTTGAACTTTCAAATTTTGATAATTTCAAATTTGAGAATATTGATTTTGCTTTCAAAACTAAATTGACACTCAAAGAACCTAAAGGAAAGAAAAAGGTCAAGCATGTTGCTAGTGACAGTGAAACAGATGATGCAGATCTAGAAGAACTGGAAGCACTATTGGCTAGGAGATTTTACCGAGGCAAGGGAAAATACAAAGGTAAGTTACTCATCATATGTTTTAATTTTAATGAAGTTGGTCATATTGCAGCAAGATGTCTTGAGAAGAAAAACAACATAAATGAAGACAAATCTAGAAGTAGAAAAGATGAGAGTAACAAAGGCTATAAAGATGAGGGAAAGAAAGCTTGTTACATTACTGAAGAAGAATCTAATGATGAATCTGATGATCATGATGATGAAGTTGTCTATGTTGCTATGAAAGAAGATTCAGATGAGGATGAGGCAACTGCATTAGTATCTTATGTAACCAAAAGTGAAAGATGGATCATTGACATTGGATGTTCTCATCACATGACTGGTGACAGAAGTAAGTTCATTACCCTTGAGCATTACAATAGAAATAGTGTTAGATTTGGTAATGATGCACCCTATCCAGTGAAAGGTAAAGGATCAACAAGATTGATAAACAAGATCATGTGTGACAATGCTTACTATGTGGAAGGACCTAACTATAATCTTACTGAGTGTGTCACAATTGAATAGTTTAGGATGCAAAGCTGAATTTGAACACAAGAAGTCTAAGATCTATGATGTTGATGGAGAACTCATTGGAAATGGTGATCAAACTAGAGGTAATCTGTTTTATTTTGACATGAATGAAGCTATTTGTCTTGTACAATTTGATGATGTATGGCTATGGCACAAAAAATTATGTCATGTAAATTTTGACAGCTTGGTTAGTATCAGTAAGATGAGAAGAGTCAGAGGTTTGCTAAAACTGAAGAAACTTGATAATGTGATTTGCAAACAATGTCAGTTAGGCAAGATGACAAAGTCTAGTTGTAATAGCAAGACTCATACTTCAAAATAAATTTTGGAATTAGTTCATACTGATCTATGTGGACCAATTAATGTGCAAAGCTACAAAGGTGACAAGTATTTTATTCTATTTGTTGATGATTATTATAGAATGATGATAGTGATGTTTTTGACAGAAAAATTTGATGCTTTTCAAATGTTTAAGTGGTATTTGACAAAAGTTGAAAAAGAAACTAGTAAAAGCTTGAAATGTCTGAGATCTGACAGAGGTGGAATGTTTACATCAAATGAATTCAATAACTTCTACAATGGTAGACGAATCAAAAGACAAACTTCTACACTTAGGATGCCTCCACAAAATGGGATAGGTGAAAGGAGGAACATATTTGTGATGGATTGTGCTAGAACACTGATGATGGAGAAAAATGTTGCTTTAAAATACTAGAGAGAAGTTGTCAGTACAATTGTTTATACCTTGAACCAAGTACAAGTTAAGAAAGGTACAAGTTTCACACCTTATGAATTATGGTATGGATACTCACCCACTGTCAAATATTTTAAGATATTTGGAAGCAAGTGTTATATTGTAAAGGACACCAAAAATGGTAAACTTGATGCTAAAAGTGAAGAAGGTATATTCTTAGGATATTCCACAAGAAGTAAAGCTTATAATTTTAAATAATAACACCAACAAAGTTGTGGAAAGTGCAAATGTAAAATTTGATGAATATACAGAAATAGATGAAGATGAACAAAAGAAGAAACCTGAGAATTACAAAACCTTTATGTACTACTATGAAGGCATGTCTGCTAATGCTGATGATACTGTGAACCAAGCTGCTAATCAACAAGAATCAGTGATTGTGGAGTTGATACAATGGATGTTGAGTTGCATTCAGGAGCCGAGTTACAATCAAAAGTTGAGGTACATTCTGATGCCGAGATCAGTTTTCAAGAAAGGAATGTCGAGTTACCTGACAAAGAAGTACATAGTTAACCTGAGATTGAACTTCATGAATGACCTATTGTTGAAGAAAGAAGAACACAACCAAGATTATCAAAATATGTCAGAAGACATCATCTTGTTGAACAAATCATTGGAGAAAAAGAAGATGGAACAATGACAAGGAATAGATTAAGGAATGAAACATGTTTGTTAAGTATACATGAACCTAAATTAGTGAAGGATGTATTAGAAAATGAAGACTAAAGTGGAGCCATGAAAGAAGAAATTGATCAGATTCAGAAGAACAAAACTTGGACACTAATACCAAGACTAGAGAATAAGAGTGTTATTGGAACAAAGTGGGTGTACAGAAACAAATTGGATGAGAAGGGTGAAGTAACAAAGAATAAGGCAAGCTTAGTTTGCAAAGGTTATGCACAAGAAGAGGGAATTGACTACATAGAGACATTTGACCTAGTTGCAAAATTGGAAGGAGTAAGAACTCTACTTACTTATTCTGCTTATAAAGGATTCAATGTTTATCAAATGGATGTTAAAAGCATTTCTTAATGGTATACTGGAAGAGGAGGTTTACATTGAACAACTTGAAGGATTTGTTAATCCAAACAATATGAACATGGTGTGTAGCTTGCACAAAGCTTTATATGGTTTAAAGCAAGCTCCAAGAGCATGATATGAAAGACTACACAACTATCTTGTGAAGATTGGTTTTGAGAAGACTGATTACAACCACAATCTGTACTTGAAGATAGAAGGAGGTAAAAAAATTTTACTAATTGAAATATTTGTTGATGATATCATATTTGGAGGACAAAATGCATTCTGTAAGACATTTGCAAATGAAATGATGAAAGAATTTGAGATGTCTATGTTTGAAGAAATAAAGTTCTTTGTTGGATTGCAAGTTTATTAGATGAGATATGGTATTTACATTACTCAGTCCAAGTATGTAAAGGAAATCTTGAAGACATTTGGTATGAAAGAATCAAGACTAGTTAGTACTCCCATGGTGAAAAGACATAAACTATCCAAAACTGATGATTTTGCTGAAGTAAATCAAACATTGTAGAGGTCTATGATTGGAAAATTGCAATATGTAGTTCATAGTAGACTTGATATTGCACTAACTGTTGGGATTGTTGCAAGGTTTTCTGCAAATCCTAAGGAGAATCACTTAATGGCTGTTAAAAGGATTATGAGATACTTAAAAGGTACAAAAGACTAGGGTCTAAACTATAAGAAGAATGACAAGTTTGAATTAAGAGCCTATATAAATGCTGATTGGGTTGGAAACATTGATGACAGGAAAAGTACAAGTGGTATTAGAGCTTGGTCACAGGTTTGAATCCTCAGACCCTCAAGTAACTCTGAGGGGGAGATTATTCAAAATTTATTTAGCACTCCCTTCGAGATATGTGACAAGGGCTTAATTGCTTCATGTGTACTATAAGTTGAGTGGTTGTATTGGGCATTGAAAGATTGGTCTTTTGGTGCAACGACAACCCCATTCTAATAGGATGAATCCTTGTGCTAAGGCAACATAGAAGAGTGAATTGATTGTCTCAAGTATAGTTGGCTGTTCCACCCTCTTGCCCTCCTACAACCTGATTGATTTTGTTGTCCAACCATAACTCTTCCTTAAATGGTGTCCTCTCATGGCCTATCCTACACAAGAAGGATATACCTCTCTCATGTTCATTGACAATGGATATTGCTTGTGAAAACCTTATCATAACCTTCAAAACATTGTCTTCCACCACTAGAAATGGTTTAAAGTTTAAATTGCAATGTTTCTTGTTTATTCAAACTTGCAACATTCATAAAAGAACATAATGGAGCAAAAGAAAAATGCAATGACAACTAAAACACACAAATTATAGCTGGAGAAGTTATCAAACAAGGAGATAACTTTAGCAAGAATAGTGTTGATGTGTGTTTTATGACCACATTAACAGTAGAATAAAATATTGAAGTATCTTATCCCCTCTTCATCAAAATTCTGTGTATGCTAAGATTGCAAGTAAGATTGCACAAGCGGTTTCCAAAGTTCCTTCTAGGCTGGATAAGCACAATGGTAAATAAGAGGAGGGTTGAGAAATTTTATTCTAATCCTAAGAACTTGAAGGATGAATAATTCTAATGCAATCTACCAAACTTTGCTTCACTAAATTCAACTACTCAGAGCTGGTGCAATCTTCAAGGTCTGTGCAAATAGTTTTCATATCCTAATGAACACTATTAAAACATGCGGATCAAAGATAGAAGTAAAGCATCCACATAATGGTTCAGATCCAACCTTACACGGTGCTTAAGAATCACCTAAGAACAAAAGTTATGAGCAAGATGATTCCATTATAACACTATTATTAATTACATTCATCTAAGTACATGAAAACAAATCTAATCTAAGTGAGGGAACAAGGAGAACATGCAAGCACCAAGATACATCAAGAAATCACCATACTTCAACGACAACTTAATTATCTCAGTAGCTCATAACCAACAATCTTTGAAATTCCGTCCTTAACAAATGAGAAATGAGGGCCTTTATATAGTTCTCAGATTACAACAAAGCAAGAATTTGAAAATGCTTGAGATGCATTTTAAGTCTTGCAAGATAGAGTGAACAAGGAAGTTGCAAAGAAAAAGAAGTACAAGGAGGAAAGTCAAAGATATAGAGAATACTTCAAGCATGTCTTCAACTCCATCCTACAAAGAGATCACATATTTGCACCATCTCTCACCCTTGAGAGGAAATCAATAGATAATGCAAAGCGTTTCAGGATTTCATTCTAGAAGTCACATGCTTGGATGGAAGATGTTGCACAAGAGGTGATTGCCTCTCTTCCAAGATTCTTGAGGCAATATTAGTCACTTGCATCACTTAGAGCAAGATTTCAAAACCTTGGATAAACTTTGGGAGGAATGCCAATCTATTAGAGAGAGAACTATGCCTCAATTGCAAGCAATGATAGAGCTTCCCGAGAAGCTATTAGAGAAGAGCAAAGTGATAAAAGTGAATGGAATTATGGATGCAACTGAATGGTATTTTGCTTTGATATTTAGGTAGGACACTTTGGAATAAATAAGAAATGATTGTTACCATCTCAATTCCTCCATCCAAACGATGACCAAAGAGGCTAAAGAAGCCGAGCAGTAACATTTCAGTTTGGTGAGAAAAGAGAAGAAAACATTAACTTAGAAGTTTTGAAGGAAAAATTGAAAATTTTCAGCCTTGAGGATATTGACGCTATCAAGTGAGAGCAATTGAGAAGATTTGCAGCCCAAGGACCAACAATGAAACTCAATCCACACCCACACAACTAAGCAAGCAAAGATGTTCTTTCTATTTCATGGATGGTGTATGCCCTCAATTCAATAGGTTTTGGACATTAGACTTATTTGTGTGACAAGGTCCATGCTTGATCCTCACTATGCCTAGGCCCTTACTAGACTACTATACCCAAGAATGTGAAACTTACATGAACCAAAAGATGGAATGAAACCAACTTACATTTGGACCCTTGGTGAACCCAATGACATGTTCCAAGCATTATTTCTTGACTCCCAACTCTCCAAAGATGAGTTGCTTCATAACTGGCCTAGTTTCTACTAGCCCTTGGCAGACTGCTTTTCCAACTTTACTTTCATACTTGACAAAGGACCTAAGGAACAAAATGCATTTTACAATACCCTTTTCAGAGCTACACTAATTTTCAAGAGGGTTCAGACAGATCACCAATCTAAGGGTGTTAAATAGCACCATGCTGCCATACCTAATTGTGCCAATTAGGCCTAGATTCCAAAGCAAGTTTAGCAAAAAGAGACTTCCCAGTCAAAACAATAGCTCTCTTAGGGCAATTAGGTCTCTGCAAACTCTCTTGCATTTAAACACATAGGTGGCCACATGGAGTTGCCTGCCTAGGTCAAAGCTTTTCTCCTCACTGCTGAAAGATACCTGCAAACTTCCTTTCAAGTCTTAAAGTACATGCTTTCCACTAACATTCCACCAAGGGCCATGAACTTCTAAGGGCACAAATGTTAGTTTGGGCCATATACATTTTAAACCTTAGGCGAATCAGGGTTTTAAACCTGTCAGCACAAAAACTCAGTTCAACTCTCTTCCTAGATCGAATTAGAACCTCAAATTTGTTGTAAAAGGAAGATGAAAGACTGGGTTAACTCATCCAATAGATCTCAGATCATCTTAAGTCCATACACTCACATGCCAACCAAAACAATAGAGAAAATGCAGGAAAATTTCAGATTTCTTATTGCTTTACCATGCAAAAACATCTTACAACCACCAACCTGTTTTCCAAATGATCTTCCAAGCCCTTATATTCCTTTCCCAATTGGTTCCAAGGGGTTTTCAAACCTTCTAGCCGTTCGGAAGAAAATGTTAACTAAGATCACTTCTACAAATGTAATAACATTGCCATTGTATTGATGATCTTCCAATTGCAGATTTGAGGACTCATAAATATGAGAGCAGATATGTCTCATGGAAGACATATGTACCTACGGTTAAACATCACTAGTTAACATATTAATATAATAGTAATATAAATAATTATATATGTAACTCATCTTAAGCATATATGTAATATATTATTATATTATTATATAACAATATATGGTATATTTATATTATTATATAATAATATATAATGTATAATATATATAATAAATATTATATTACATATATAATATACATTATATATACAAGATATTTATCTTAAAGATGATTTATCATAACAAGGTATCTCATGATAAAATCAACCGATAGATGCTACAACCTTAACACTCCCTCTTAGCCAGGGAGGATTTATTGAACACATTATGCTCTCAAGAATATGAAGAGATATCATCTCAATATGATATTCAATTCACTATGAGGCTAAATTTCTGACCTTTCATAGCACACAATTGAAGCAATTTCCATAACTTTAAAAACATCACCATAATTGTGGTCTATAGTAGTAACTATGGTGTCCGGCAAGATCCGGCCCAAAGAACCATAACAAGTTGGTTATCATGGTGTCCGGCAAAATCTGGCCCAAAGAACCATGGTAATAGGTCTACCATTTATAAGATCACCACCTTACAATGGTTATCGTCTATCTTTTCATTATCATGATTTCTAGCACTCTAGGACAACAATTTAATGAAGTTTTTCATGATAACAGGTCTATCATTTATAAGATTGTTACCTTATAATGGTTACCTTCTGTTCATAAATGTTAATGAAAGATCGTCACCTTTCATTACATATCAATAGTAACCACCATGAACCCAGTTAGAGGGTGGTACAAGTCTTTCACCTTTTTTTTTTTTCCACAAAGAAGAATGCATTACAAGGAGTTTCACTTAGAACTTCTCGTAAAGAAATCATTCACAAAGGATTGCACCTCAAAAATTCTCCCTTTGAACAATGATCCTGGGAAGTCAGGTCCAATAGTTACTCCCTTAGAGTCTCTCTTCCCCAAGGATTCTTGTCAAACTCACTTTGAATCCGATATCTAATTTTTTGGTGATAAGTATACATAGGAGTGGGCCCATCAAAATCATGTAGATATCCAAATGTATTTCTAGACTCCCTTTTAGTATTAATCTTCTAAGCTTTTGCGTTACTTTTGGAAGAAGTGTCATACTCCCTCTTAATGTAGAAGAATCTGATAATCTCAATCATCAAATATGTTTGCTTCAAGAGCCTCAATTTATCCATCTTGATCATCAAGGTCTTTGGAGCTACTATCATTAGTTAACGTCTGCACAATATTTGGTAGCATATGTAAAGTACCAACCTTCTTTTCTTGTAACAATATTGTCAAACATAAAGGAAAAGATCAAGGCAAATGACTCTTATAGAATGTATAGAACTACAAATAGAAAGTGTACAATGAGTAGATAAATGTAATACTCAAATATACTTATTTGCACATAAACATCATTGATACAAGTTGCTTTAGTGAGGGTCCATCAAAAGATTGTCTACATATAAGCATTTTTGAAAAAAAGGGGAATGAAACATTGGTTATAATTCCCCTCACAATGTAAAAATCCCACTTACTCCATTTTATAGGGGTTTCAGTCACTCTTTAGTTTATATAGATATGTCAATTTAACCCCTTAATTTCTTTGTGAGGATACTTATGTTCATCTTGTAACGTACTTCATTAGCACCATAATATATAATGGGCCGATTAGATATGATGCTTATATCTGGAAGAGACGTGCCTGTCCATTCATGGAAATCTTTAGTACCGATCGTGGTGATATTAGATATAATACAAAATGTTAGACTATCAGTTGATTTCCCACATCATTAGCAGATCTTCAAAGTAATATCCTTGATTACGGTATGGTTCATTAGCATTGAATTATATTATCCAAACTCAACCTTATCATCTTCTTTCCCATATTTTTTGTTGTTGTTTCTTTAAAGATATCAACTCTAATCACCAATTCTAATTCACCTGGTTGGTGTCTGTACATTGGGAGCTTGACTATCTGTACTTTCCAAGCGCTTCCCATGTTTTCTGAAATTGACAATATTCTTTACAACCATCCTGTTTGCATTTTTCAACATGTTCTTCAAAGGAATATTAGGATTATTTGAAAATTTGCATATACTGATTGATTCATATAGTCGATAGTATGGAAATAAAACATTGATTTCCTCAAAATATGTTGTATGACTGATAGCACATAATCTGTTGGCAATATGGTTAGTTAGATATCTTGATGATTGTCATTTATGGCAACATGTATTCAAGATTTCATTTATGCATTTAGAGTTAGAAAATTGTCTAAGTGTTAGTCAATTTGCAGCAGTACAGAGAACATATCTTAGGAGTACAGACAACTCTTTGAGAGTTGGCTTATGTGCAGTTAAGGAAAGATTCATGACTCTGTCATGATGATGTGGTTAAGTGCGCATATGTGTACGGACAATATGATGCAAGATATGATTAATATACCAGTGCGGGTATTTAACAAAGCAGAACAAAGCATATCAGTAAATAGAGCTGTATGGCTTGAGGAATTATTTTGGTTACAAAGTAATTACTAAGTTATGATGAGCCGACTTTGTGGATATTAATCCATAAGTTATTTTATATTATATCAAGTGTGTGAACACATGAAGGCCGATTGAGTAGAGTTTTTGTGAATTTGCAAGGTATAAGTAAAGATCTTATATTGCGTAGTTACAGTGGGTGATGCGCAAATAAAGTGAAGTCGTGAGATATTATAATTGTGATGCAAACTATTATAGAAGCCTTATGTGATGCGAGATCTGATGTTTGATGAGAGCAAATGCGAGTTACAGCAAGAAAGCAAGTATTGTATGTATGCCTATCTTGTGAAGAACCAAATTGTATTATTTCATGTTAGCGCAGTGGGCTCTTCTTGCATACATTGTATTTGTTCTACCAACTCCTAACAGGGTTGAGGCTTCTAACAAGGCCTAGTCTCCTAACAGGGACTCAAGACACTATATGTATTTCATAGACTCTTAATAGGGTCAATATCCTTAGTAGGATCCTATTGTTTAGTGAATCATCTAGTGGGTATCATCCCCACCGGGGTTTTCCCTTGGCCAGGGTTTCCCTAGTTAACAAATAATGGAATTATGAGTTATCTATGTGCATGGTTATATTTACTGTTCAGCATTGTTGGTTTACTTTCATATGCAAGTTATAAAGTAAGTACCAATATTCAGTTGTGGACAAAAGTTTGTAGAATATTGATTCAGCTCCCCCCCCCCTCTGAGTATTATCTATTGCTAACATAATTTCTATCATACCAATTTATTTGTGATTATCACTTTGGGTTTATAATGAAATGATAATGAAAAAACTCCAATCCATGCAATTGAACCCATGCGGTGGATTGGGGAATCAAATATTGTTAATCGGGCTTGTGGTTACTTTCACCAACTTGGCTTCTCTGTCAATACATTTAGAGGAACATTCACGATATTGATCCTCTCTTGCCAAGCCCCATTATCATTCTGAGACAAGCATAGACCCTCGATCCAACTCAACATTCCTTCTGATCTAACATTGGCATCATGAGATTTGAGACTTGTAGATCAATTGTAGTTTAGGCTCACACCTGCGAACATTGCTTTTAATTCAATCACCAACAACATCAAATGGTGCTCAAGGTCCGCCTTAGGCACATACTACCTGAGCTCAACGTGTAATCACACAAGGCTTGATCTAATGGACTCCATTATGGACAAGCAAAAAAATTTGACTGGAGACACATTGTCTTCATTTTCGCAGCATGAAGGTCATAGTGGTTGACGCTGAGACTTGCACGATGGATCTGTGCTTGTTTGTTTCACAAGAGAATTGTATCTCATTAGGATTTCTCATTTCGGAGTTCTCAAATGGGCATAAACAACATAGATGCTGGTAAAGGTTGTGGTCTCAGCCTTAGAGCCGCCAATTTTGTTTGGGTAATAGTTTACAAGCTTTTAAACATGTCCATGGATTATTTCGTGTCTCTACAATCTGCTCCCCTTAATCAACATTTTACATGTGAAGATATTTGATTGAAACAATCTTTTGAATCAATTTATATATTTCTTAGATCTCTTCAACCTCCTTTACATTTGTAGTTTGGCTTTGATTCCATGTTGAGTAACTGGGATCACTTCTGCAAATGTAATAACATTGTCATTGTATTGATGACCTTCCAAATGCAGATTTGAGGACTCATAAATATGAGAGGAGACATGTCTCATGAAGAGACATGTCTCTACAGTTAAACATCACTAGTTAAAATATTAATATAATAGTAATTTAAATAACCATATATGTAACTCATCTTAAGCATATATGTAATATTAATATGTTAACCATATATGTAATAAATTATTATATTATTATATAATAATATATAGTATATTATTATATAATAATATATAATATATATATATATATATATAATAAATATTATATTACATATATAATATATATAAGATATATATCTTAAAGATGATTTACCTTCAACAAGGTATCTCACGATAAAATCAATCCGACAGAAGCTACAACCTTAACAGAAAATTGCTCAAAGAGTTGCATTTCTTGCATTGACAATTTTTCACAATGTTGTCAAGAAATTGCACTTTTGCATTCTATTAGTTAGGTAATTGAACAAATGTTTTCATTGACTCCTAGGGTCCTATTAAGACTTATGCACCTACACACAACTCCTACCTATCATCCTATTGAGTCATTGACCCATTTTTTCATTTGTCCATGGTGGCTTATTGTATGCAAACCATGACAAAGCCTTACAATATTGGGTCTTAGTGACTCAAAGAACTAACAACCTATTACATTGCATCCATAAAATGATGTTTGTGTTATTTAGACTGAAGTGTATTTTTGGGTTCCTGGTCTTCTTTCTTTGCTTTGGGTGCTTTTGCACCAATAGTTGTCACGACTTTAGTATAGGACAATACACCAGATAGGAAAAAAAAACTATTTCTACAAGCAAAATTGAGATGGACACAACAGATTGGAAATCACAAAACACACCTATGCCTCCAATGAATGAGCTCAATGATATCTTGTCCAAGTTCATTGAATTGACAAAGAGTAAAAAAGGAAATCATATTCTAAAAGATAATTTGATGTAAGTGTAAGTAGGAAATAATTTTATCATTGGTTGTTAGATTAGGTCCTTAATTCTAATTGGCCCATGTTTTGGTGCCATTTGATTAGTCGTCAAAACTTTGTAATTTTCTTATTTTCCTATTTTAAGGTTCTTTATTTACGTTGGTCGATGATGTGGCAACCCTAATTATGGTTTGTAGGAATTAATCTGGCCATTGATTCTGAAATAGTCTTGGCCATTGTAACTGAGCTCCCTATATTATAATCAAGTCATGCATGGTCAAATGTCATTTACGTGCACTTAACTTCAATTTACACTTGGTCTTTAGTTTGCATCTATTGATGGGCTTGAAGAAAGTGTATTGATTTGAAAATCATTTGGATACACCTTAGAAGCTTGCACTAGGTCGGTGGAGATGCTGATAATATTACATCTAGTAGAGTCCAAGTGCATTCACACTTCTTGCATCCATAGGTAGAAGTTAGGAGTAGTTGGAGTTAGTTTAAGTTGAAAGTTGGAAAAACAAAATATATTTTCATTGCACATTTTGGAGCCAAATCTTTAGAATCAAGTAGTTGACAAGTCTTGAGAAACAACTAAGTTCCCTTAGTGATCCAGTGTATCACATCATTTCAATTGAGTGAATATCCACACTAGAAGAAACCTTTTAGTCCCTTGATGATCTTTCTTTGCAGCCTTAGTATAAGAAGTGTATTCAAGAGAGGATTGGATATATAGTGTTCCATCTTGAAACATTGAGTGTTTGATTCTGCATGTTGTAGTGGAACAAAACTCACATCAGCAGTTCCAACAAGTGGAAACATACATCATTTTGGAAACAACTTTGGAGTGTCCCTCTCTGGCCACACATTTGAATTTAGCTCAACAATCTTTCCAAGTCATGCAAATGCTTATTTCAATAATCAAATGGAACTCCCTTACCACTACTTGTTATTAATGGTCATGAAAACATATAAATTTTGTTTGCTCATTGATTCTTGATCTTGGAGGCTTTTCTTCGTCTTTTGATTGTGGCTTCCTTCTTTTTGACTTAGAGGTAGATGGAATTTCTGATACTTCACATCTCAAGGCTCATTTACCTTGCAAGTAGTACACAATTGATATACTTGAATGTGTTCATTTCGAATGGTTTCTTATCTTCTTGGAGTATGTCTTGGCCTCTTTCTTGTTTGTGTGAAGAAGTCATTTTTCCTTATCCTGACTTTCCAAACAGTTTGGACTCCTTAATAGTGATTCTTTTGCACGTAGCCATGCAATAGTTCCTCTTACAGTAAAATTGCTGCTTAATGGAAGTGTCTGAAACAAAATTGCATTATGCAGCTATTCAAAATAAAACTGCTACCAGTAGTTTTGAAATGGTCCCTTGACAGTATGGAAACCATTCCTATATTGGGTGCCATTTTTTTTTCTTGTAGTGCAGAACTTATCAAGGGCAATTCAAGATATGCAATAATAATGAGTCAGGGTGAAGCAAAACTAATGATGCGCCCTTCCAAATTTGACAATGTCGTTATAAGTAACAATTCACAACATGCAAACAGTTTTCTGGAAATTGCTTGTGTAGAATTTTTTTATCAACGTTTCAGATCACACAGTAATTCATCATCAGGATGAAGAAGAGTACAAGAGAGTGGAAAAATAATGATGATGGATCACTGTGTGTGATCCAAAACGTTGATGATAAAAAAATTCTACACAATCAGTTTCCACAAAACTGTTTGCATTTCTAATGGATTGTGGAAACCTAATTACTTTAATCCACAACATATTTGTTAATTTTTTGAGCTTGATATCTCTTGGGAGTGTATGGAGTCTTTTGATGGCTTTCTTAGATCCCCATAGATCATTTCGGATGGGTTACTTCGTAGATTTAATTTGGGTTCATTCCGTCAGATTGAGTTTGAGTTATCTGGCTTTTAGATCCAAATCCTTAAATAGGTTCACAAGGTTTTTATGGTTTTACATATCTTGAGGAAAATAAATTTTTGGAAAAAACATAAAGATATTTTGAAGTGCTGTTATTGCATCCAAAAAAATGCGTAGATTTGATTTCATTATCCAATTGAGTTTCTAATATTTTATTTGACTTACAGGTTTCTCAATTCTTAAGAGTTGTCACATTCATGTCAACTCAGTTGCCTGGTCCTAATTATCACTGTCGTGAGGTAATTCACTTTCTTCCTTCTGATGATTGAATCCTAGACATAAAAATCTGTGCGTTTTTAATTGTTTTAAAGATGACATGCTTTGTGATGCCATTAACAAAATCTTTCAGCCATCAATGCAAATATGTTTGTGTTTTACATGCCTATTGGCCATTTATATCCATCTTATTAATGCAAGTTGTATTCTCACTGGGTTTTTGTTTAAAATTGACTGGGTGAAACTCCAATTATTATTGATCTTATCTTTAAATACAGGGGTCTAAACTTGCTCGCCTTCCTCGCCCTGATAGCATACTTGAAGTACTTTTGCTAAATTGTAAGTTGATATACCATGAGTTTGTGAGTGAAAATATCACAGAATGCTTAGTTAATTAATTATAGTAGATTTAAGATCTCAAATTTGATTACCTCGTTTACACAGTTCCACGTGGAGTAATCTATGGTTGTGGAGACCTTATTTTTTCATCACACATGATCTTTACTCTGGTTTTTGTACTCACCTATCAAAAATATGGAACAAAGAGGTAAATTATCTTGCTTCTTGTTCTTTCTGTACTTTATCCCTTAAGTTTTATTGGGTGTTATTTCACATCGTTATTTTATAGCTCTTCTTGTGAGTATTGAGAGATTAGTTATTATCTTTTTTAGTTTTACTGTATTTCAGTTAGCTCCTTTACATATCCAAAATCATTTGTTGTAATGTTTACAGAGGTCAGTGTTACACACCATTTAGGCATGCAGTCTGCACGTATAGAAATATCTACGTACTTAAAAATAGTAGTTTCAATAGAATTATAGAATATGAGAAATGTGGATACATATGGTAGGATTGTAGGGTTTATACAACTAAAGGGACATTAGAAATCAGTGGTGCACTGAGTTTTGGAAATGGGGTTATGGGAACAGGCTTTGTGAACTACAATATTTCTTCTCAAAAGCTGGGATGGGAGTAATATATTTAAAAGATTAATTACAAAAATAGTAAAGAAATTGAAATTTCGCAGTAACAGTAAATAAATAATTAATGATAAGAGATTTCTACAACCCATCATATAGATAATATTGTGTTTAGCTTTTTGGGTCAACATTTTGGATCACACTCAATAGCATTCCAATTTTCTTTTCATTATATCATCCTGTTGATGGATCATACAGTGCGATCCAAAAAGGTGAACACAATAAAATCCCGAAACTACATTATCATTAATTAAATAATTAATAAATAATCAATTCATTAATATACTAAATATATCAATATCTTGTATGAATAAAAATTACTATAGTTCTCTCATTTAAGGGTTATGTGGCACTCATATTAGAGATATTAAGTTTGGTTCGAAAGCCATATGCAATAGATATATCATAAGTCTCCACCTCAGACAGACCAACTGAATTTTGATGGAGTTTCAAGGGGAAACCCAGGTTCAGCTGGTGGAGAATATGCTATTAGGAATTTGCTAGGTGAATTGGTTTATCCAGGCTGTCTTTATTTGGGTATAAGCACAAACAATCTTGCAGAATGGGAAGGTTCAATTGCAGGTTTAGCCTTTAGGAGATGTTATATTGCAAATGTAATCTGATTTAATAGCGGAAGGAGATTCTTTTATAGTGAATCAGTGATCAATGCAATGGTCAGGGTTTGAAAATAAATTGATATGTGGAGGATGCTCAAGTACTAGGCAATTTTTTTTGATCGGTAAATAGTTTTATATATTTTATTAATAATAAGAATAAAAAGTACATCAAGGGTTACATTTCCAAAATGGCCACCTAGTGGCAATATGAAGACTTGGACTTCATACACCACCTTATATCCCCCAAGACACTATGACTAAGCACAACACATACAAAATATGCATAAACTACATGACTCAAAAATAATCAAATGCCATGCCACATCTTCATTTAAACCATCGGCTGCCTCCTTGTGGGGGAAATTTGGGATTTCAGCTCCAGCCCCACCCATAGCCATCGTGCCACCGCTACTCTTGACCACATCACCAGAATGGTCCAACAAAGACATTGACACCTGCAACAATGCCACCTCGCTGCCCTGAAGTCAACCAAACACTTAACCTCCTGCCAATAGACCCGCTAGCCATAGTTCCAAGAATCACGGCGATTCATGCGATTCACGCGATTCGGCGATTCGATTCAAGCCAAACGATTTTTTGTGAATCGGTGAATCGAATCAGCGATAAAGGGTTTATGAAATAAGTTACTCACTAAATTTCAAGGGTTTTTTAAATTTTCCGATTCATGGCCGATTCGATTCCGATTCATGGCCGATTCATGATTTGATTCGGCCTTGCCGATTTCGATCCGATTCCGATTCTTGTTACTTTGCCGCTAGCCTTATTCAAATGGTCTATTTTCAAATGTTTGATAAGCTTGCTGAGTTATTGTGGAGTCCCAAATTTTAATTTTTTTGGGCTTGCTGGATTATTGCACTAAGAGAAGAGACTCCGAGTCTGCCTAAACTTTTTAGTTTAAGCAGCCTTGTGAGTTCCAGCTGTCTAAATCAGTTAAAACAAAACAATTGGCAATTCATTGGGCGGATTCTTGGTGATACATATAAACACTTATGTTTTACACATCCCTTGACCACATTTAATTTGATCAAGACATCTCAAAAATCTACTTGCTAACATTATATAAAAGGTTGCCAACTGTAGTTATTCTGGTTCTGTAGGTGTAATGATACAGACCATAATGCTGTAGTTTGCCACAGTGCCGAGCACAAATTGGATAGATAGGCTTTGTGGTGGAAAGTTTTGCCCTATACCATGCTGTTGAAGCTCCCCATAGTTGTCATCTAATCTTAGTCAGGGCTTGCTTGTGCCACCAAAGAGTTTAGGTAATTTGCATGAGCCATCATTAGTGCAAAAGGAGTCCTCTACAGTCAAGCAGAAATTCATTTCTCCCTCATGGAGTATAGTATCATCAATACAAGATTATGTCTCAGTTATTGTATCTCAGCCTTCTTTAGACACTCTTGATGGTGGGAGTGCCAATGTTTCAGCAATACAAGCTTATTTGTTAGTAAATGGATCTAAGTCTTCTTTAGTGGCTCTTGTTGATGAGATGGCCAATGCAACTTTGGACCATGGTGCAGAAGAAAATGAAAGATTCAACTAACATTGGTTCAGCCTCTTGTATATGATATTCAATCCCATCAGAAAGGATGGAAAATGTTTAAAAATTGGACCAGATACATTATGAGATGTGAAGTTTTACTGTTTTTGCAACGTTTTGTTACTATTATTAACAAAAGAATGTGTTCCAGTAGACTACAATTTGCTGATTAGAAGAAAATATTTTGTGCCTGAAGTTCTATATCATATGTTGTGGCTTTGCAGTGTTTGCAGAACAATGCCGATGTAACATTCTTTAATCAGAAGACTAATAGCATGTGCTAAAGCTACTGTTCCCATTCCAGGCATTTATATTGTGTATAAAATTGTTTTTTAGAGCAATTACTAGAGGAAAGGAATAATGTTATTTTTTGACGGGAGTTGTTCTGTAGTACTTTTATTTAAGTACTAGTTTTGGAAGTCATCTGATAGTGTTATTTCTGCTTTTTCCACTAAATAGAACCGTTGCTTAGTTATTGAATAATCCCACTAAATTGGTTGGTTTTCTTCCCTAATTTAGTATAGAATATGGTAACCATCAAACATTAGTTTGATGCGAAATGCCTTGTTTTATCTTTTGCAGGTGGATCAAACAGATAGCTTGGTTTATGGCCATTATACTCAGCCTTCTGATTATAGCTTCTCGCAAGCACTACACTGTTGATGTTGTTGTTGCATGGTAAGACAAATTTTCCCTGGTGAATTTCATTATTGTAAATGTCTTCTTCCAATCTTTCTTTCCTAGATAGTTGTATTTGAACTGCATGAATATAGCTAAATTCATGTTTAATTCATTTTTGTGTTTGTTATTTTTCTTGTTTGTGATATGTAGGTATACGGTTAATCTGGTGGTCTACTTTGTTGATAGGCAGTTGCCAGAAGGTTTATATTCCTCAACACTTTCTTTGATTCTTGGGTTCACTGAGATAGAATTTTGGACATTTTAAAAATAAATTTAATCAAACACTTGGGACTGAGGATATTTTTCATATTTGCAGAAGGGATGGAACGTTCTGGCACCAGTGGTACACTGCCCTTAATATCTATAAATGGCAGAGACAAAGATAGCAGAACCAAAGAAGAACACCATAAGCTCATGAATGGCAATTCTGGGGATTCACCTGATAGGGTATGCGAATATTGTGTCTGATGAGTTTAAATTTACTTTCTTGTTGTGATCGGTTTTACAATATCATGATCATCTCTCTGTTGGTAATTTGATTAAAAATAGTCAATTTTATGATTTCCCAAGTTACCAAGGTAGGCCTGGAGAAAGGATTTGTGATTTCATCGGTCGAAGGTTTTTAACTTTTATGAATTATTTTTTGCAACATGGCAATTACAGAGGCAGAGATCCCAGGTGAATGGGAAGTTCCTTGAAGATGGGAGTCCCATTGTTTCTGAAATCATTGTGAACGGGACTTGAGTGTATGTGACATGCTGTATTTAAGCTTGGGAAAGTACTTAAGGAGCTGTGGATGCAAAATTCTATGTGACAGGCTGGCAACTTTCACCCTTCAATCACCAGAGTAGTGGGTGACAAGAAATATTGCAAATCCTGAAATGTTAATGTTTTGGAGGAAGAGAGTTTCCTTGTTGATGATGGATATCTTTGGCCTCACAATGAGTTCAGGCCTTATTTGCACGATGTATTTCATTCTGCAACTGGGTTTTTGGTTTCATTATTTCCCTTTCCCTGTTTTATACATTATTTTATGTAAAATACATTTTTAAAGCAAAGTCTAGCATTGCTTAGATCCATGTTCTTCACAAGTAGGCAATGATTGTTTAGAGTGTTTTTCAAGTTTTTATCTTTTAATGTTAAATCTTTGTATAAATGAATTGTACTTTCACTTTTTGCTCTGATTTTTTGTCATTTTAATTAGGTTGTAATCACTAGAGTGAATTAATTTTTTATAAATTTTACTCTCCATATTTTTGATAATCAAAATATTTATATTTATTAGTATTTCTAATTAGGGAGTAATTGAGTGTTGATAATTATCTACCCCAGCATTAATTATACCTCATTTGCAATTTGAGTGAATAATTAATGATAATATAGGTCAGATTGCATGGTACAAGACGTGCAAGAGATCCTTGTAACCATCAATATTTAAAAGAGCATTGGACATAGTTCACTTAAAATATTATTTAAGAATGTAATAATTTGTAAAGCAATGGGTGTTAAGTAGAATCAACATTGTTGATACTTTGGTAAATTTACATTATCTTGCACATTTGGAAAAATAATCGAAGGAACCAAGATCCCTTTATCATGAAGGTGAATAAGTGTTCCACAAACTTTTGCCCAACTATGAATATTATTAACAAACTTTAGACTTATAATATAATGTCCCCATCTTTTAAGCTACTCAGTGGAGTTCTTAACTTTTATATTCTCTGAAGGCTAAGTGAAGAAATAAGGAGAAATTGATTAAATTAATTTCTTATAAAGTTATTAAAATAAAAATAAAAATTAAAAGGTGACTTTATATTTAATTAATTTAATTTTTAGAAGCACAATTAATTATTGTATTGCAAAGAAGAAGCTTCTAGAGAGTGCATTTTTAAAAAATATAATTAATTATGGTATTGGAAAGGGGGAAGCTTCTAGAGAATGCAATTAAATAATAATTTTTTTTTTTTTAGAAGGATGAAGGAAAAGAGTAAATAGAAGTGAGAGCTTCATTGTTAATCATCTAATTATTGTGAATTGCATTTGATATAAACTTGGGAGAAGAAACTAAGGTTTCTGATTTCAATCAACCATTGGAGAATGTCAAGCTTTAAGTGTTGCAACCATTTGAGGTGGTGAAATATTCATTGAATTTGGTATTTAGAACAACTTCAATTTAGGAGTTCTATTTGTGCTTAAATTGAAGCATACATTTATTGTTGGTTGCTATAGTATCTAAGAACAATGCTACATTACAATACTTATGTTTGATTCATTTCCATCATTGGGCATTACTATTATTAGGTTCCTCTTGCAACTATTAGTAGTTAACATTGTAATTTTTTTTTAGGGCATATGATTTTGTTGCAATAATTTTGAATTAGATTTTGGCATTATTGTAGTCATTATTGTAAGCCATTTGTCCTGGCAAACTCATAGCAACATTGTACATGAGAATGAATTCAATAAAGGAGATATATGTTGCATACCATTTGTTTGACGAAATGGCTATCTAATAACATATATGATCAACATAATAGTTGTATGTCAAGTGTTTGTCAAAATGTCAGTTGGCTGTAGATATGCATTCCTTATCTAGTTTTCATGTATATGCATTGAAAATATCAAAAGAATTGCACTTGCATATTAGTTCATTAAAAGAGGCATTGTAATATCATTTGCAAACATTCTAAATTTCTTAGTATTGAAAGGTAGCAATACAAGTGTTTGACAATATTCCTCGAGTGAAAATCAGTTAGTTTGTGCAAGGGTTATTACACTTGGTATTAGAGTTTGCTTGCAAAGTGTTTGACGAAATGTCAAACAATTGAAGTATAAAAGAATTTGGTGTTTGAAGAAGTTATAACCAGTTGGGGTTATTACATTGGTATCATAGCTAAATCTTGTCATCTTGAGGGTTTAGCAATCACAAGCCACTTGAGGTTGGCTCTCATAGCTTTTTCACTATCTGGCGAGCTTTGACAAGGAACAAGATTTTATCAGGTAGCCAGACATCATGAGTGACAGGCAAGAGCATAGCCCACCAAGAGACAATAGGAATGAGGATAAGGAAACAAGAGAATTTTTTAGAGCAATGGTTATAGGACAAGAGTGAATGACTCAGGCTTTGTAGGGACTCACCACCATGGTTGAGCGCATGAACTCACAAGATAGACGAAATCAAGAACAATGAGATAACAGGAGTGCAGTGGGATCACCTAGAACTCATAGAACTCTTTCCAGAACAATAGACAGGCCTAGACGTCCTACTTTTGTTAGAGAGGAACTAGTACAGGAACCAACAAAGGAAGTTGAGGATGAGACAGTTGCAGATATCCTTATGGTTGCAAATGATGAATGAGAATTATTGGCATTGCAGGTTTGGGAGAGGATGACCTTTGAACGCTTCGTAAATCAGATGAGAGAACATTACAGGTCACTCAGACATGATAGGAGCCCTTGTAGTGCTTGCCACTAGGTCGCATTTTTGTTATCATTGTCGAACTCTTTTAAGGCTAGTTTTATGTTGATGATTATTAGTAACATTATTTTGAGATTATCAAATATTGTTTCAGATTCAGTTTATTATATGATGAGATTACTTGGTACTTCATAGTTCATGTATGCATGATGATTATTTAAGTGATTTCAATTATTGATGATGATTAGATAGATGGTTTATTTTGTGTGTGTTTTCTTATGGATATTTACCCCAAGCTTGCATGTGTATGGTGTGCGTGTTTGTTTTCTTTTTGTATGACATTTCTGATGTGGTTAAGGAAGGGAGTTGTAGTCACCTACTAGTCGGGATCTACACGATGCACAACTTCTTGCCATTGCCTATTTAGCTTAGTATATATATTGTGCTTGTACATGCGTGAGTTTTATGCAAGTTGCAGGTATCGGGTATCGACTTTCCTAAATTGCTAGGATGAGCGTACCTTATCACATTATCTCAATGGTAAGAGAGGGGAGATAAATTCTCAAGTCCAAATCTCAACCCTTTAAGCCATTTGTCTTAATTGAAAATTAGGACAAGTATATAAGTTGAGTACCTTCCGAATGTGTCGGATGACGTACTATGTGATATTAACCCATTTAGTTTGATTTTGTGTGTGTTTTGCTATGATGGGTTTTTCGTACTTTACTTTATGAGTCTTTGGTGTATTTTCTATTAATTAAGTCTAATTAAAAGATTTAATTAATGATTTAATTTAATGAAAAATTAATATGGTATTTTAACACTTATTTTATTTAATTAATTAAAAAATTAATTAAATAAAATAATTAAATTCGAAGATAAAAGTTATAATTTTAAAGTTGGAATGTGATAATATTTATTTAATTTAATAATAATATATTTAGAGTTCATTTTTAAATAAATGCTAAATAATATTATTATTTAGGTTAATAAATATTTTATCAATTAAGTTTCAAAAATAAATTTAAAAGTGGAAAAAATATTAAAAATATTAAAAGATTCTAGATCACGTGATGCGTGCATGTGATTAAAATATATTAAGATAAAACAAGTGGATTTAATAAAGTGAGTGCATGAGATTTAAAATTAATAAATTAATTTAAAAATAGTCAAGTAAATATTAAATAAATTAATGTGCATTATTTTAATATTTATTCACATAGGAGTATGCGAGCTCTTGGGAGTTGTCAAGTTGACAACACAAGAATTTGCACTCTAATTATGCACATGTTGTCTACAACACAGGAGTTAGCGTACTAATTGAGCACATGGTGTCTACAACATTCTAGACACCTCATCATCTTAATTTTTTTATCGTGGAAGTTATGTGCTTAGTTGTCATGCTTATCTCCTAGTTCTTTCTAGACACATTCTAGATGCATCTTAGAGGCTTTTATATAGAGGCTCTATTAGTGTGTATGGAAAAGCTCATATGCTTCTGCATCCTCATATGCTTCTACAAGCACTCCTAGTCACTCGATGGGGTTCGGTTCTTGGACGAATTGCAAATGTTGGAGAAAGAAGAAATTTTTAGAAAGGAGAAGGTTCTAAGAGGAGGAGCTTCTCTACAATTTTCTGTGGTGTAGCGAGTTAGCATCAGTGTCTAGGTAGGCACTCGTGATTATTTCGCATATTTTATTACGCTCTTTCTTTTCCTATCTTCATCGTGTCTGTTATGTGTGTCTGAATAATTCTCTATGAATGAATCTTTAATTTTGTAATTTGGATTTTGGGCATGCATATTGTTTCATCCAATTATGGGAATTAAAAATATTATTGCAATCTTCTCTTAGTAGAATCAAGATTTGGAAATTGATTTGGGTTTGGGTTCGAATAAAAGTAGAATCTTATTGTTACGCATTAGTTTTATATGATTTATTAACTAGTCTAATTGAACTAAATTAAGATTAGTTAATAATTGAAGGAGTGTAATTATTTATTAGTCAATTTTAGTAGATGGATTTTAAAATTAGGGCAAATTAAAAGAAAAGAGATATTAATAAGTATTAAGTGGAATTAAATAATTGAATTATTAATGAGATTGATTTTACTTAAAATCAATGAAGATTATTTTAAATAAATGTTTGTCCTTGAAGTGTTTTAAGGAAATTTGTAAACTAATTATTTGAAAGTTGATAAGTATTATTCTAATGTTTTGAATAATGTGAATGATTTTATTACAAGTCACTGGGAATTAGTTTAATGATTTAAATAGGTAAATAATTATCTTTTGACTATTTTAGAAAATTGTTTTAAAATAATGGAGGGATAATTCTATGTTTTATTCGAAAAGATAAATGGGTTGACTTGTAGAAGAATCTTATACTCTTGAAATACACTTGGAAATGAAAACTAAAACCTCATATTTGGCTTAACCATGTGATTGCAAAAACAAGTGTTTGTATCTTGTTTCTCTATGCTATATGTGTTTTGGGGTTTGTCTTAGCTTTGACCAGTCTTAGGTTGTTACCAGAGGCTCGGGGGTTATGTGAATGTGATGGCATGTTGATGTTATTTGATCTCGATCTTTCTAAACTCAACCATGGTAATGTGATGGTATGCTCTATGAGATGTTTATATTCACTATTCGTTGATACTCATCAATCTTCTTGTGTGAAGCTGAGATGTATGTGTATGAGACACTTGACGTAATCATTTTTGAGTCGTCGATCAGTTATACTTGGATTACTTTCTAGTCGCCTTGATAAGACTGAAGTGTTTGTTTTGATCTTGATGATGTCATGTTGTGAGATTGATGGGGACACAACCCAAGCACAAAATGGACACAACAAGAAAGAGAAATTTTATTAACTTTGTAAATAAGCTAATACATTCAGTACAGAGAAAATATACTTCACAACATGCCCTATGGGCTTACAATAGCATAAATCTAGAGGTAAATAAGCTAATACATTCAGTACAGAGAAAAAAGACTTCACAACATGCCCTATGGGCTTACAATAGCATAAATCTGGAGATAAATTCTTCTCCCAGTACCTTTTCTCAAACTCCACTCCTAACTGCCTTTTACAATGCCAAAAATGTTCTTAAATAGACCCCTGAGGGTTAAGGATTAGGAATACATTCTATAAAGTGCTAATTGGCATCCACCGACCAAATAGAAGGTTCTAGAAGTCGCATTAGAAGTCAACACAAAATTAGAAGAATCCAGAAATGGTAACCGAACTTCTAGGAGGCATAACTTTTGAACCATAGCTCCGATTGACAAACCGTTTACATTTTCGAAAAGCTCTTGAAGCTCTATAGCCCTATGGACCAGCTCTGCTCGTCCCCCATTTTTCAGCCCTATTCGAGATCATTTAATGCTCCTAACCTGACTTTGAAGCATTCTTAGGAAGTCTCCAAAAATTGAAAAAGTTGCGATAACTTTCAAACCATGAGGCTTTTTGACCTAATTCTTTTTCTGGAATGCTCTAAATTACAATTACATTCATCTGACCATTTACACCTTCTAGTTCACCAAAATGATGGCTCAATTATATACTCCTATTTTTTTGGCATTTACACGTATCCCAAAGTGATTAAAAACTCTAACCCAAAACACTGATAGTGGAACTGTGAGAGTTGGAAATTTTATTTGACCCAAATGGGTATCCAGAAATGAAAACACATGAAACAAAAGCTAAGTCTAAGTACATTTTTTTGGGTGACACAAGATTGTCCTTATACCTCTGGATGCTCCTACATCAGACACTTGGGGTAGATTTAAAAGTGACCCTGTCACTTTAAGAATGGTAGAGGAAATCCCAAATGGGAAACCTCAGCTACTAATATCCAAGTTGAGTTCTCGATTGACTATCCTTTCCACTTGACCAAATACTTTTCATACTACCTATGTTTGGTACTCCTACCCACACGATGATCTAGAATGTCTTCTATCTCCTCCTTCTTAGAAGTAGGAATTGGACATGGCTCTAACATCGGCTCCTCATCTGCACCATCATCATGATACTCTGTTAAGTCTGTAATATTGAAAATAGGAGAAATGTGAATACCATCTAGCAACTCCACCTCATATGCATTTCCTGAGTCATTTTTCTTTAGAATTTTGTAGGGGCCAAATTTCTTCATTTTCAGTTTGTTGTAAGTACCGGCTGAAAATCTTTCTTTTCGTAAGTGTACCATGACTAGATCCCCTACTTGAAATTCCTTATGTCTTCTCCTTTGATCAGCCTTGGTTTTATACTCTTAGTTCATCTTGATAATGTGTGCTTGGACCTCCTCATGTAGGCGCTTGATATGTTCAACAAATTCTTCAGCCTTAGCACTTGTCCTCTCCCCTTGCTCTATCTTCCTCAATTCTGGTGCAGTCCTTGGGCTACTTCCATATACAATTTGGAATGGTGATCTACCAGTACTCCTATTTACAGAGTTATTGTAAGAAAACTCTGCTTGTGGTAGAATCAAATCCCATCCCTTGGGCTTATCCCCAACTAAACATCTCAACAAATTGCCCAGACTTCTGTTTACCACTTCTGTTTGGTCGTCAGTCTGCGGGTGATGTGTGGAACTAAATTTCAAGTCTGTTCTCAACTTCTTCCACAATGTCCACTAGAAATACCCCATAAATTTAGTATCTGTGTCAGAAACTATACTCCTTGGGAGGCCATGTAGTCTTACCACCTCTCTGAAAAAAAAGTCTGCAATATGGACAACATCATGAGTTTTGTGGCATGGAATGAAATGTGCCATTTTGGAGAACCTATCAACCACCACAAATACTGAGTCATTACCCCTTTGTGTCCTCGGCAATCCAAGAACAAAATCCATACTTATGTCCTCCCATGGCTTTGATGGAACATGCAATGGTTGATATAGTCCAGTATTGTGACTAAATCCCTTGGCAACTTGACAAATCTGACAACTCTGTACAAACTTCTTCACATCTTGTGAAATCTGAGGCCAGAAATAATGTTCTCTAAGAATGGCAATGGTCTTATCTCGACCAAAATGTCCAACCATCCCTCCACTATGTTTCTCCTTAATCAGATTTTCCTTCATGGAACTCCTTGGAATGCACAATTGACTGCCCTTGAACAACATACCATCTTGAATCAAATAGTCTAGCCACTTGGTTCTGTCTATAGCAACAGGCTCTTTACAAGCTTTCCACGCTTTAGCAAAATCAGGATCCTCAAGGTACAAATTCTTGAGTTCATCAAACCCAACTACTTCAACCTGCATTACTATAAGTAACAACTGTCTCCTACTTAGTGCATCTGCAACCCTATTAAATTTTCCACTTCTATGCTTCAACACAAATGTATAGCTCTGCAAGAACTCTACCCACTTCATATGCCTCTGATTCAATTTACCTTGGCTATTTAGGTACTGTAATGCCTGGTGATTAGTATACAAAATAAATTCCTTTGGCAAAAAATAATGCCTCCATTTTTTTAAGGCTTGAACTATTGCATAGAACTCTTGATCATAAACAGAATACTTCTTTTTCACATCATTCAATTTTTCACTAAAATATGTAATAGGCTTACCTTCTTGGCTTAATACAGGCCCAATAACACTGCCACTAGCATCACAATCCACTTGGAACACCTTTCTAAAATCTGGAAGTGCCAACACAGGTTGTTCTGTCACCTTCTTCTTCAGCAATTCAAAATTTCTCGCAGCTGCTGCAGTCCATTTGAACTCTTTTCTATCCCCTCTTATTGTGTCGGTCAGGAGTGCACATATGCCATTGAAATTCTTAATGAACTTTCTGTAAAAACTAACCAGACCATGGAACGATCTTACCTTAGTAGCAGACCTTGGAGTAGGCCATTCTAAGATGGCTTTTACCTTCTTTGGATCCATTTTGAGACCTTCAAGTGATATAACAAACCCCAAGTAGACTAATTCCCTGTTTGCAAAGATACACTTCTTCAGATTAATTAACAGTTTCTCTTCTTTTAACCTTTCAAGGACACTACAAATATGAAATAAATGTTCTTCCAAAGTCTTGTTGAAAATTAAAATATCATCCAAATAAACAATAACAAATTTTCTCAAGAACTTCTTAAGTACCTCATTCATAAGCTGCATGAAGGTGCTTGGGGCATTTGTCAATCCAAAGGGCGTGACTAACCACTCATAAAGACTGTCCTTGGTCTTGAAGGCTGTTTTCCACTCATCTCCTTCTCGTATCCATATCTGATGATAGCCACTCTTGAGATCTATCGTTGTGAAGTACTGAGCTCCACTTTCTCCATCCTTCTTTGGTGCCAGTATTGCAGGTACTGCACATGGACTCGGACTCTCCTGAATCAAACCCTTTCTCAATAGCTCCTGAACTTGTCTATTTAGCTCCTCAATTTTAGTAGGAGTCATCCTGTGAGCAGCCTTGTTAGGCAAACTAGCTCCTGGGATTAAATCTATCTGATGACTGATTTGCCTTACTAGTGGCAATCCTTCTGGAACATTATCAGAGATGATATCTCCAAACTCACCCAGTAAATCTGAAACTTCAAGTGGTATTTCACTACTACCTTCTTTATCTTTCTTAGGAATCAAAGCATAGCACATACGCTAATGTTTTATGCCATCTAAAAAATTTCTTCCATCAACAAGAAAAATCCTAGCACTGCTACATACCTTTTCGCCTTCCTTTTTCATGGGCTTTAGTTTGTGGCAAACTCCATCCTTTGTTAGAGAGTATGTGTTTGCATGACCATCATGTAATGCATGCCTATCAAACTACCACGGTCTACCCAACAATAAATGGCAAACATCTATTGTAATAACATGACAAAGAACTTCATCATGGTAACTCCCAATTTTGAACTTCACTAAACATTGTTCACTTACTAGGACCTTATGATCATCTTTCACCCAAGCAATCTGATAGGGCTGGGGGTGTTTCTCCCTCTTGAGCTTCAGCTTAGAGACCATCTCCTCTGATACCAAGTTATCAGTGCTACCACCATCAATGATCACATCACAACATTTATCCTCACACTTGCACTTGGAATGGAATAAACTCCTCCTTTGTCCTGGTTCAATCTCACCACTTAGTAGGACCCTTTCATTTACTAAAGTCTCTCCTCTTTCTGCATCCTCTGAATGTGATGATTGTGCATCCTCATCCATATGAGCAACCCTAGCTTGACCCTTAGCTCTCCTATCTGTCCTTCCTTGTCATTGAGGGCATTCAAAGACACGATGACCTTCTTCATTGCAATGGAAAAAGGTACCATGGAAGCCTCCTCTTCCTTGTCCACATCCTCTTCCTCTTCCTCTCTGATTTCCAAAGTCTTGATCATGGGAGTGATTGAAACCCTCATTCCTTTGGTTCCTGCTAGTACCCACATCTTCATTTTTCTTTTGGGTTTCATTTTGGCCTCTAGATGACCTACCACTACCCCTTCCTCTTTGACCATGCCCTATTTGTCTTCCTTCAAACCTTTTATTCAGCTTCTCTTCAACTCGTAGGGCAAACTGGTATGCCTCTTCAACACTAGTCATTCTTACCAGACTTAATTCCTCCTGAATACTAGGTCGCAACCCACTCTTATTTGCTTCTGCATGCAATGCTCTAATCTGAAGTCGACAAAACTCCTATGTATATTCCTAGACTGATTTTTTTGCTTGCTTTAACCCATGCATCTTCTTAAAAAAATCAAGCTGATAATCAACAGGAATGAATTGCTTCTTAAATTTGTCCACCATGTGATCCCACCTTGTGATCTTCTCCTTTCCTCTTTTGTTTCTTTTCAATTGAACCTCTTGCCACCAAATTTTGGCATGGCCTTTCAGTTTGGCCTTTGCAAACTTAATCCTATTTGGATCCCTGATATCCTCATACTCAAAGTATTCTTCCAGTTCATTGATCCAATCGATCAACTCATCTGGTTTCAAATTTCCTGAAAATACACCCACATCAATTATAGGTCTTTTCCAAAAATTATTAATGGCCCTAAAAAGCCTTTCCTTTGCCTAATTCAGAACTTCCCTATCAAATTCCCCTTTTGGTCCAATTTTTTCTTCTTCATTGTCATCCTCACTTTCATCACCTGCAGTAACATTTGTTCCTCTACGGAGCTCCTCCTGCAATGCTTGTACCTACCTTTGGAGGGCTGAAATGTCTCTTTTCTGATTTTACATGATATTTCAAGCCTCAAATCAGATCTTTAAAATCAAACAACCAATATTACAAAGATCCTCCAAATTTCTCAAGAAACCCTAAATCAGGTATGCCAGAAATGGTGCCAAAAGCTTCATAGCTTCACCTATTATTAATAAATCTGAAAATGGACATTTTTACAGAAATTTCAGCAGCATAACAGACTACAAAATGACATTTTCAGATCTGTATAGCCTTTACACAACAGCTCACAAATGTAGGACAAAAACTATGCTCACCGGGCTCCCAAAATTAACACAAAAAGCTCGGAAACACCACAAAAACACTAATAAACTATCTCAGAATTTTAATCATGTCCCAATACATATATTCAGCTCTATTTTAACATCTTAAAGTCTGAAATACAACAGCAACCCAAACTGATATGAAATACTCAACTGAAAACACCAAACTCATACCAAAAACAACCCCGAAAACTCACAAATCTGCACTATTCAGCACAAAGGCAAACTCTGTATGAGCATGCACATGGAATGGCTTCAAACTCCCATCCTTAGCCTTCTTAGAAACCTACAAACTCTCATTCTTGGGTCTCCCTGGAAACCTGCAAACTCCCGTTCTTGGGTCTCCTTCTCCACAGGTTTGGCAGCCTTTGAAGAATAACAAAGAAATGAGCAAAATTCAGTTTTGGAATCAGCCCAAAATGCCTCCAAACCCCTTAAAAGAGGGCATAACTGTAACTCACATCCAAGAGAGGTTAATGAAACATATTTTAATAATAATTTTCATTTATTAGTCCAACGGTTTCCAAAGATTAACCCCCTTTTTTCGAAACTTCACTTTCTTGGGCCTGCCTGCCTTAGCAAAGATTATTATTTTTTAATTATTTGAAAAGGGGACATGACTTTCTTGCTTGCTTTAACCCATGAATATTCCTAGACTGATTTTCTTGCTTGCTTTAACCCATGCATCTTCTTAAACAAATCAAGCTGATAATCAACAGGAATGAATTGCTTCTTCAATTTGTCCACCATGTGATCCCACTTTGTGATCTTCTCCTTTCCTCTTTTGTTTCTTTCCAATTGAACCTCTTGCCACCAAATTTTGGCATGGCCTTTGTAAACTTAATCCTATTTGGATCCCTTATATCCTCATACTCAAAGTATTCTTCCAGTTCATTGATCCAATCGATCAACTCATCTGGTTTCAAATTTCTTGAAAATACACCCACATCAATTATAGGTCTTTTCCCAAACTTATTAATGGCCCTAAAAATCCTTTCCTCTGCCTGATTCAAAACTTTCCTATCAAATTCTCCTTCTGGTCCAATTTTTTCTTCTTCATTGTCATCCTCACTTTCATCACCTGCAGTAACATTTGTTCCTCTACAGAGCTCCTCCTGCAATGCTTGTTCCTACCTTTGGAGGGCTCTAAACTCCTTAGGATTAATAGCTCCAACCCTTCCACCACGCTCTCTTCATGGAGACATCTTCTTAATTCAAATCCACAACCACACAATCTTGGTGCAAACTGCCTTATAGTCGGCGCTCTGTCTACACACTCAGGAAACCAGCTCTGATACCACTTGATGAGGACACAACCCAAGCACAACATGGACACAACAAGAAAGGGGAATTTTATTAACTTTGTAAATAAGCTACTACATTCAGTACAGAGAAAATAGACTTCACAACATGCCCTATGGGCTTACAATAGCATAAATTTGGAGATAAATTCTTCTTCCAATACCTTTTCTCAAACTCCACTCCTAATTGCCTTTTACAATGCCAAAAATGTTCTTAAATAGACCCCGCAGGGTTAAGGATTAGGAATACATTCTAGAAAGTGCTAGTTGGCATCCACCGACCAAATAAAAGGCTCTAGAAGTCGCATTAGAAGTTGGCACAAAATTAGAAGAATTCAGAAACGGTAACCGAACTTTTGGGAGGCATAACTTTTGAACTGTAGCTTTGATTGATGAACCGTTTACATTTTCAAAAAGCTCTCGAAGCGTGTAATACCCCAAAATTGACTCATCGCCATGATACCAATTTTGGTCTATTTTTAACCAATCCTAAAGACCTATTCTAATAAGCAATTCTCATTCTTCTATTCGCTACTTGACTTAATTGTCAGATGCAGAAAACCCTAATCTGCATTCATCATATTTCTTATTTAATTCCTATAGTACGTACTCATGTTAGTCGCATTAAACCTATTGATTAATATTTAATTTAATTACTAAGTATTTATACTTTAATTAAATTAAATTATATCCTAAAGGCTAATGTACTAAAAAATTAAATTTATTTAATTTAATAAATGTGCCTATTTTAATTAATTAAACAAAATTATTTAATTAAATGGAGAACTTACTTCTAATTAATTAAACAAAATTATTTGATTAAATGGGAAATCATTCCTAATTAATTAAATGAAGTTATTTAATTAAATAAGAAAAGTGCCTCTAAATTAATTAAAAGATTATTTAATTAAATAGAAAAGGTAATTATGAGAGTATATCTCATTTTATTAAATTAAATATTTCACCAAAATCTCTCTTCAGTTCAAAAAGGGGAATTTCTAGTTCACTATTGATAAAAAATGAGTTAAATCAGTTAACTCTTTTTTTTACTCAAATTAAATCTGTTAACTCTCTTTAATTTGGAAATCTCCCTTTATGACTGAACTTCACCTTTAATCCTGACCGTTGATTGAAATTGATCTCAATCGTTGATGGATTCCAGGAAAGTCTATTTAAGAGACCCTCATCTCTTCATTTTGAAGGATGTTGAATGAGAATTTTCATCGAATTGTTGTTGGATTGTGCATTCATTTGAGGTCCTTACTTTCATAAGATATTCATTTTCTAGCTTAATCTCATTTAGCATAATATGCATACATTTTAGCATAGCTTTCTTTTACATGTTTATAGATTAAACATGCATACTCCATTCTAGATTAATCTGCATTCTCATATAGATTAGTCACATTTTCTTTCAAATCCTTTGTTTGTAGAGGGTCTGGTTGCTTAAACAACTCAAATTTGAGCATATCTAACAAGCAATTCCCTTTAGATAGAAGGCAACAGGTCGGCCTGCCGGCTGATTTTCAGATGAACAATCCAATGTTTATTCCGGGATGAATCCGCAAATAAAGACCGTGTTGAAGTGTGTGTGTTAGCAGAGGCCGCATATTCATGCATACAAAATGCTCTATAGCCCTATGGACCAACTTCACTCATCCCCCATTTTTGGCCCTGTTCAAAGTCATTTAATGCCCCTAACCTGACTTTGAAGCATTCTTAGGAGGTCTCCAAAAATTGAAAAATTGCGATAACTTTCAAATCGTGGGGTTTTTTGACCTGATTCTTTTTCTGGAATGCTCTAAATTATAATTACATTCATCCGACCAATTTACACCTTCTAATTCACCAAAATGATTGCTCAATTACATAGTCCAATTTTTTTTCGGCATTTACATGTATCCCAAGGTGATTAAAAACTCTAACCCATAACACTGATAGTGGAACTGTGAGAGTTGGAACATTTATTTGACCCAAATGGGTATCCAAAAATGAAAACACATGAAACAAAAACTAAGTCTAAGTACATTTTTTTTGGGTGACATAGGATTTCCCTTATACCTCTGGATGCTCCTACATCAGACATGTTCGATTCGACCATTTTGGAGTTTTCGATTAATATTACTTTGAGATACTTTTTGGTTTCTTGTTGAGAACCAATGGATATTGTGATTATCAGTGATACCTTCAGTTGCTAATAGAGAACTATTGTGGTCATGATTATCAATAGATGCTTTTAAGTTGCTCATGGAGATTTGATGCTCTATTTGTGGATTATCTTTTGGTATTTTTCTAGTCACTTGTATAGGATTGTGGTGATTTTGTGATTTATGATTCCATGAGCTTAGGGTAGGTTATCTACTTGTAGTGTCGGAAAGTGGCTTGCAATGGGGGCCAAGGCCCTAAGTGGCTGCCAGGGTAACTCATTGTAAGTTGTTTTAATAAGTGAAAACATTTACACTAAATGGGGATTAAATGAACCTAATAAGATAATTGTATATTCTCGCCCATGCCTTAAGTGCTAGTATAGACTAGGATGGGAGTAGAGAGAATGCTTGGTTGCAACCTTGCATTCCATAGTATGCCTTGTTTGTATGAGAGGGTACTAGTGGCTGCATAGGGATCACTAGGGGCCCGGGGTCTATTGAGAGACTACCAGGGTAACTCTAGCGTGACTCGTGTGATGACACTTTCTCACTTGTATAGTAGGTTTCCTACATGTCTTTGTTGTGCCTCTGGGAACTAGATGTCGGTCTATATGATGAAACCTTTGAGTTAGCATACTTTTAGGATTCCTAGACTTAGAGAGTATTTGTGCTATGTGATTTGATAACTTGTTTGGGACTTGAGATTATCTCTTCAACACGGTGGGAGTGGGCCATTTAGGTCTCACGTGGTTGAGTGGTAGTGCTTTTTCACTCTTACCATATGAGATCTGTCTAAGACACCATGGCTAATGCATTCTTTGATTTTGATTGTGGACATGTATCCTTATATTGATGATTTGCATCTGTTAGGTGATGTCATCTTATGCTTTATCTTGCATGTTAGATTCTTTTCTATGATGTAGTATGATTTAGGAGTGACATTCCTACTATGTTAATATTGATGATCTCTTCGGTGATTTGGAATGTTACACACGGAGGGATGGCTAGGGCCCACGATGGTCTAATGATGCTATTTACGGTTGGGAGGAACCATGCACTTAGTTAGTTATGTTGTGATTTATGGTTATCTTTTATGATGGATGTTTATATCTTTTATGATGATGTATCATGTATGACATGTGATTACATTTACTTTATTGCATCATGGATTAGAATTAGGATGATGATGTACTTTATTTCACAGTTTTATATTCTCTTAAGCCTTTCATACCTTGTGGCATGTATAGTGGATGATTGAGGATTCTGAAATGTAATTTACTAAGGGACATTTGTAAACAAAGTATATTGTTTAAGAACATTGGACTTTTTATTTATTCTTTCATGTGGATGTGGTAGTGGTTAGACTTAGTATTAATTAGATCAAATGTGAGTCAACGTCTTGGGATCCTTAAGGAATGTAACTTGTTATGAATGTTTTTAGTTCTATGTATGTTATTACTTCTGCTACTATGTGTTTGATATGAATGGTTTATCTTTAATATTTAAAAAAAAAATTGTTTAGCAAACTTAGTAAAATTTTAGGTTAATTTTTTTGGATCCCTTGGTGGGGCGTTACAGACCTAGGGGTCAAAATAGTGAGTTGAAGAGGGCTACAGGCAACCTTGGTATGCCCACATTTGATGGAAGTGGTAAGATGATAGCTCAAGCTTGGATTCCTAAGCTTGACATATTCTTGGCACTGAGGCCAATGATAGAGATTGAAGCTATCAAATACACCACTTTGTATTTGGAGGGAGTAGCACATGATCGGTGGTACCATGGAATGGTAACACTTCAACATAATTAGGTGATAGAGTACCAAGACTTCATGGATAGGTTGGTTGAAAGGTTTGACAAGAAAGATCCATAGGTTTACTTTCAGGAATTAGCATAGCAGAAATAAATAGGCAACTGGGAGCATTTCATTGTTGAATTTCAGTAGTTAGCAATCATGGTGTCAAACATTTTAGAGCGTAGATTGATAGTTCTTTTCATTATGGGCCTATCTGAACCACTGCAAGGTTGGATAAAGGCATTTGATCCCATTTCTTTATAGGAAGCTATAAAAAAGGCAAGCAATATGGAACATGCAATCCCAACAAACAAATTTCAGTCCAAAGGAGCATCTTCTAGTAAGGATAACAAATCATTTTATAAAAAACTAAAGAGAACTGATTCTAAAGATAAAACTCTAGTACCTTTTAACAGGGAAACATTAAATGATTTGAGGAAGAAAAAATTATGCTTTTATTGTAAGGGACCTTATGATGCAAACCATGACTATCCTCTTAGACCAAAGGGCAAAGCTAACAAAATTATGTGGGCATACTATGAGGAATCAGAATCAGATAATTCAAATTGTAGTCTGATATAGAGGAAATAAATGGTGAAAAAAAGGAAGAAAAGGCTAAAAACTTATCTAAAATGGAGTCCACGGATGAGGAAGGAGATGAGCAACTTAGGGAAGCTTGTCTCACTAATATTAAGTAGGAAGGATGATTTCAAATGAGAGGAGTATTTGTTGGAGAACAAGTTATAATTTTGGTTGATACTGGCGCCATCATAATTTCATTGATGCTAGGTTGGTGGAGAAGTGTGGCATATAAATAGAGGAGTTTGGGGGAATTAGAGTGAGGGTAGTTGATGGCTATGTCCTCAATTACAATTGTAAGATCATTGGACTCCCATTGGAAGTTAATAATTATGCCTTTAAGGTAGATTTCTATGTTGTGCCTATGGGAGATACATATATAGTCATTGGGATGAGTTGGTTGCACTATATTGGTGAGTTTACTCTTAATCTGAAGGAGATGGAGATGAGGTTTAAAGTGAATGGGAAGACATAGATTCTTAAGGAAATTAGGGACTGATTTCAAAATGGTCTCTTTTCAGAGGATGGTTAGATTGATTCGATATGATCAAGTAGAGTGGGTAGCAGAGTGCATATTAATGCCATCATAGGAGGGACAATAGAAGATTGAATATCCTCCTGATATTCAGGAGGTTAGAGTTAAACACTCTAAGGTGTTTAGTGACATTCCACTAGGTAGACCACTGAACAGGGGTATTGAGTACATCATTGAGTTAGAGGAGGGGGCTAAGCCCATCATGATTACACCTTATAGGCATCTGAAGAGGTTGAATGATGAAATTGAAAAAACCATAAAGGAGTAACTTGCTATGGGAGACATTAGATCAAGTAAGTCTCCTTTCACTTCTTTAGTGGTGTTGGTAAAGAAGGATGAGACATTGAGGATGTGCATTGATTATAGGGTGCTTAATGGGAAGACAATTAAAAACAGGTACCCTATTCTCAAGATCGATGAGTTGATAGATGAGCTTCATGGAGCTTGCTTCTTGAAGACAGATTTGAGATCAGGTTATCACCAGATCAGAGTTAGAGAGTAGGACATCAAGAAGACAACCTTTAGATGTCATTGTAGCCATTTTGAGTTTGTAGTTATGCCATTTGGGCTAACTAATGCACCTACTACTTTTCAAGCAACAATGAATAGGGTTTTCCATCCTCAGTTGAGGAAATTTGTACTTGTCTTCTTCGATCATATCTTGGTGTACAGTAGATCTTGGGATGAGCACTTGGTTCACCTTGAGACAATGTTGGATATATTGGGTAGAGAGTCTTTGTATGAAAAGGAGTTGAAATTTGATTTGGGTATGATAGAGTTGTATATGAGTCACATCATTAGTGTAGAAGGCATATGCATGGATCCTGAAAAGATTTGTGCCATTGTGGAGTGGCCTTCACTAGTGAACCTTATACAGTTAATGGGCTTTCTAAGATTATGTGGTTTCTATAGGAGGTTTGTGGATGGATATTCTAGGCATACGACACCCTTGATAGATTTGATGAGAAAGGGAGCTTTCTTGTGGACTACTAAGGCATAGGAGTGTTTTGAGAAATTTAAGGAGTTGATGACTTCTTGTCTAGTGTTAGTGTTACTAGATTTCAACAAAATTTTTTAGCTACACTATGATGCTTCCAAAGAGGGCATTGGAGCGACGCTTATGTAGAAAAATTACCCTATTGCTTATGAAAGCAGGAAATTAAGAGGGCCAGAGTGGAGCTTCAACATATATGATAAGGAGACGTTATCCATTATGCATGCTTTGGTTAAATTTAGAAAATATTTGGTAGGTAGAAAATTTTGTAGCAAAACTGACCATAATAGCCTAAAACACTTTTTGGGGCAGTGAGATCTCAATGATAGGCAGCAGAAGTGGGTGAGCAAGTTACAATCCTATGACTTTGATATTACATATTTTAAGGGAAAATAGAATGTAGTTGTTGATGCTTTATCACGTAGGCCCCATTTAAGCTTATTTATGGACATATCAAAGGATTAGAGACACTTGATTCTTGCAGAGTATGCAAAGGATGTGTGGACAACTAGATTTATAGATGGAACTATTCAGGATAGTAGATACACCCTTGTGAATGAGCTCATCATTTACAAAGGGCGAATATTTTTGGTCCCAGGCTTTACAGTGAGGAGGATGATTTTGAAATTTTTTCATGATTCACCTATGGCAGGACATCTTGGTTTCTACAAGACATACCAATAGATTAGAGAGTGCTTCACATGGGAAGGGCTTAAAGCAAAAGGACTTCAGTATGTTAGGGAGTGTCCCACTTGCCAACAGAATAAGCAGGAACACCCCTATCCAGCCGGTTTACTTCAGCCACTTTTGATTCCTAATAGGAAGTGGGAGTGTTTATCTATGGAATTCATCATAAGACTACCTAGAGCCCAAGGTAGGGACTACACATATGTGGTTGTGGACCACCTTACAAAGTTTGCACACTTCTTTCTGATCACTGCTACATACACTGCTACATAGGTGGCAGAGTTGTTCTTCAAGTAGATATTCAAATTACATGGCTTACCTCAGAGTATTGTGAGTGACAGAGACAATAGGTTTATGGGTTACTTTTGGCAGGAGCTATTCAGGTTGTGTGCGACAGAGCTCACTCTGAGTACTAGCTACCACCCTCATATAGATGGTCAGATAGAGATAGTGAATAAATGGGTGGAGGAATATCTCAAAAATTATATAGTAGGGCAACATAAGGAATGGGTAAAGTGGATTTATTTCTGTGAGTATTGTTACAATACCACTTATCACATATCTATTCAAATGTCACCCTTTATGGCCCTGTATGGGTATGAGGCACCAAATTTTATGGATCTTCTTTTGAGTGATAGTAGAGTGCTCAGTGCAAGTGATTTGTTACAGGAGAGCCAAGACATTGTTAAGACTCTCAGGGATAATATAACCAAGGCACAGAATCAATAGAAGCAGTAGGCAGACCAGAAAAGGACTGAGTGGACTTTTGAGGTTGGAGATATAGTGTATCTTATGTTGCAGCCTTACCGTTGATCCACTCTGAAGAAGAGTGGTGCCGAGAAACTTAAGCCACGATACTATGGTCCATTCAGGATTATCAGAAAAGTGGGAGAGGTGGCTTATGTGTTAGATTTTTTAGTGGAGAGCAAGGTACACAACTTTTTTCATGTGTCATGTCTCAAGAAGGCATTAGGACATCATATTGTTCCTTCTACCGTGCTTCACCCTTAGATGATGAGGGAAAATTGGTAGTGGTGCCAGAGGCTATCATTGATTTTAGGGAAATAAACTTGAGGTGGCGTACTATAAGGGAGTATTTGGTAAAATAGAAGGACCTGCCAATAGCGGATGCGATATGGGAGAATGAGGAGATTTTGTAGCATCTAGACTTGAAGTTGCTTAAGGACAAGCAGTTTTAGGGAGGGTAGACTATAATGTCCCCATCTTTTTAGCTACTTAGTGGAGTTGTTAGCCTTTATATTCTCTGAAGGCTAAGTGAAGAAATAAGGAGAAATTGATTAAATTAATTTCTTATAAAGTCATTAAAAAAAATTAAAATTAAAAGGTGACTTTATATTTAATTAATTTAATTTTATAGAAGCACAATTAATTATCATATTGCAAGGGAGAAGCTTCTAGAGAGTGCATTTTTTAGAAATACAATTAATTATTGTATTGGAAAGGGGGAAGCTTCTAGAGAATGCAATTAAATAATATTTTATTTCCTTATAGAAGGGTGAAGGAAAAGATAAATAGAGGTGAGAGCATCATTGTTAATCATATGATTATTGTGAATTGCATTTGATATAAACTTGGGAGAAGAAATTAAGGTTTCTGATTTCAGTTAGCCATTGGAGAATGTCAACTCTTCATTGTTGCAACCATTTGAGGTGGTGAAATATCCACTGAATTTGGTACTCAGGAGAGCTTTAATTTAGGAGTTCTATTTGTGCTTAAATTGGAGCATAAATTTATTGTTGGCTGCTACAGTATGCAAGAACGATGCCGTGCTACAGTACTTATGCTTGATTCATCTCCATCCTTGGTTATAGACTAAAGATCTTTAGACCCCCCAGTATGACCATGTGTTTGACTTGATTTGTACTATTGAGAGGGATCCTACTAGTACAGGCCTTTAGCATGTGTCTGAGGATCATAGTGGACCTATAAATTTCTATGGTCGCCACCTTCTCTAGCTCTGTGAGTCCTCTGATTTGGTAATTCTGAATGGCCTCTCTTGCTTCTCAGGTTCTGAGCTTTTTACATGTTGGCCTCATAGTGGTTGATTATATCCTCACTGTTGCCTCTTTCCTCCCCTCCATCCAAAATTTTACTATCTTCTATCTTCCCTTGGCGGATCATGTCATCCTTAGCCTTTCGGTTCAGGTTTCTTCCCACCCTCTAGTCATCCAGCTTAGAACCACCCCCTTACCTATTTCTATTTTGAGGATAGTGATCAAGATCTCTTCATTTTCTATTTGAGAAGATTATTTTTCCCTGCTAGCTTCACTAATCACAGTCAGGTGTCTACCATGTTTCACTCACTAGCTACCACGATTTAGGAGTTGGCTCTCCTCTCTATCCCTCACCACTCCATTCCTAGCACTCCTAGATCCATTCAACGAAATACTTGTCCCATGAACTAGTGGTTTGATGAGACATGTAAAACCTTCCATCGCTCTTTATGCTTGGCTTTTGATACTCATTCCCTCGCTTTTACCAATTTACAACTCTCCTACAAATGCTTTCTTCGCCATAAGAAGCGATTATTTATTGCTTCACAGGGAAGATCCATTTGTGACATGCTTATTTAGTATCCCAAGTTATTTTGGTGCATCATGTTCCCCCAGCATAGCCAACCCCAGTCCACCCCCAACCTTTACCTCCTTGCCTCTCATGTCTCCATGTTGTATGATATTCCAGGTTAGCTCACTCCCCTTCCCAGCTCACTCCCTCATTGTCACTTATTCTCCACCTAGAAAATTTAAGAGGCCATCAGACTTATGAGATGCAGTAGGGTGACTGATGAGGAGGATTTTTAGGCTGATCTCTTCAAACTTAGCATCACGATCCTGGGCCCTTATCTCTCTACACTCTTTAATAGAGTGGTTTGTTTTGGTTTTTCAAAATCTTGGTCAAGACATGTAATTCACCTGATCCATAAGTCCAGGTTGACCTTTGATCCCATAAACAATAGGACCATCATTATTGGGCATACATTTTCCAAACTTAATGCTACAATATTGAATACTATTGTATCTAGTGAGCTTGACAGGACAAATTGCAGTGCTAAGGGTCAAGCAAGATTCAGGGAAGACTACGAGAACATGGATCATATCTTTACACTATGAGCTATTATTGAGGAGGCTCAACATCACTCAAAGAAAGTCTACTACTATTTTGTGGATTTTTGTAAGGCTTTTGATTCCATCCCAGAGCGGCCCTATTTTAGAGATTGAGAGATATTGGTATTTTTGAGATCTTACTGACAACTATCATAAGGTTATATGAGATAGTGATTGGTAGACTCAAAATCACAAAGGGATTCTTTGACCTTGTCCAAAGCATCGTTAGGGTGAAGCAAGGCTGCCCTCTCTTACCCACCTTGTTCGAGATGTACATTGATGAGCTCGAGGCTTTTCTTCGTGACTCCTCACTTTGAGGTGATGGTTGTCATCTAAAAAAGGTATTGATCTCCATCCTTCTCTTTGCTGATGATGTGGTTCTTCTTGTCTCTTATCCTAAAGAGCTTTATAAAATTTTGGATCAACTTGCATCTTTCTGTGATATGAGACAACTAGCCGTGAACCTTGAGAAGACTCATGTTATGGTCTTCAATGGTTTGAAGACCTCACATCTCCATTTTCACTTCTAGGGTTGGGAAGTTGAGATTACATCATATTACACATACCTTGGGGTTAAGTTTTCTAGATCTTGTTTCATCTTGAGACCAAACATTTAGCCTTGGATAAGTAAAGGGTTGGGTTCCCTTGCCATACTCGAGAGACAGTGCTTCAGACACCACTTTTAGGACACATCATCTAAGCTATCCCTCCTAGATTCCTTAGTAAGAGCCATAGCCTTCTATGGTGTAGTGGTTTGGGGTCCTTCCCTTTTAGACTTAGATTGGGCCATGATCGAGTGTACCTAGACTCTACTCCTCCATTGGATTATTAGATATCATAGATCTACCCCCCACAATATTATTTTGGCTAAGTTTGGAGCTCACCCATTCAGGATTGCGACCATTTTTGAATTGATCTAGTTTCTCCACTATGTTCATGGTTTTGTAGACTTAGTTGGAAGCCAACATAGATACCCTTACTTAGCCTACTACTCCTCAGTTGCTATTGTAGACTCCAATCCAACTACTAGAGCCTGTTGTTGGTATGCTAAGGCTACTATCCTACTAAGTTCAGTTGGGATCGACATCGATTGTCTCCCTCCATACTAGTTCTTATTAGATTCTCTTACTCATCTACTCCCTTCTCAGAAGGAGTTGAACGGGCATGTCAAACTTGACATCTATAGGTAGTATATCATACTAACCTGGGTGGATCCTTTAGGGGGATTAAATCCAAGGATGGCTTTCTATGCTGAGCACTTCTTAAATATTTGGGATGGGATTATTGTTTTCCCTGACTACTTACATGGATACTAGACACATGCCCTACATATCTCCCTTGGCTCCTTTAGGGTGGGCTCACACAGACTCTGGATCTAGGTTGATCACCATATTGCTAGAGAAGATCAAGTGTGCACACTTTGTACCTTAGATGAGGCAGAATTTGAGACTCATTTTTTTTTTTAGATGCCCCATATACTACAAGATTAGAGGGAGATTTTACTGTCTATTTAGAGATTGTAGATCCCTCTTAAATTTTTTCAAGTACATCGATCAAAATTGCATTACGCTCTATCTCTATGAGTTCTTGCAGCTTCATGATCATACTTTGCAGCTTTCATTTCCTAGGAGTCAAGCCTAGACACAACTTATTATGACCTTCTTCTCACCCTTAACTCTAGTTTGGGGTGTGAAGTGTCCGTAAAATCTCCCTAATATAGGCCATTCTAGATTTGTGAGACCTTGCAAGGGACCTCTTCACTAGCGACACTCATCTCATAGCACTCAGCTTCATCATAGGGCCTGTTGTCGTCGCACTAATAAGTCATTGTTGGAATTTTTCTCTGCAAGGATGGATACCTAATCTTTCCCATGATGTCTCTTGCTTTCTTCTCCTTCTTCATTTTTTGTTTTTGTTCTTTTGTGGTCACCATTTGGTGCTCTATTTGTTTGCTATTTTCTTGATGTAAGCTTCCAGTCCCATAGACCCTCATTGTAGTTGGTCTGCCTCACAATAGGTGTATCATATTCATGCTTTGGGCAATGCTTAAGAATAATATATTCAAACTAAGGAATACTTTTCCCACTATGAGGTGCATTTAATCTTGTTAACCTAGGGATGTATACTTGAAATGGTTAGCACAATATGTGTACTAGGTCTCTTAATGAGTCACTAAGCTTATGTTGCAAGAAAGTAAAATGAAAGGAAAATAACTTACACTATTGCTATAGGAAACTAACACACTTAACTCTATGAATACTGGAAATACAATGAAAGGCTAACAAATATTCCAACTTAGTTCATCTACTATAATTGTTCTCACATATGCTGCAGGAACATTCATGAAGTGCGATGCTACAGGAAAGAAATTACAACTTCTACTTACAATACTAAGAATGCTTGGAAATAAATCTATACTAACCTAATCCAATCCACCTTCTAAGTGGGCCCTCTTGGTTGGCTTCAACTAAACTAAACTACTAACACAAGATAGAAGCCAAAAATTTATTTCATTACGTTCCAGAAATTCATTACATAACACATAGAACTGTAAAAACATGACTCACTATAAAAGCTAACAGTCTGTTCTCATAAACTCTTTCTTCTAACTAGTTAAACTAACACACTTGAGTCAATTCCTATATATAGGAGATTGAAACTTATTCTCATAATAGAAAAGTAAATATCCTAGCTTTAAATCTATAGGAGAGAAAGAAGGAAAATAACAACTCAAGGCGGGAAGAAGAGATAACAATTTAAGGTAGGAATAATAAAGTCTGAACATCCGCTCACCATAGGAATAAATGCAGAGAAGGCAATAAGTCATCATAGCTCCTCCATACTCACTACCATGTCCTTTGGAACCGTTACAACTTTCCTTCATCGTGGCTACACCTCAGTGTTCTTTTCTCCTTGAATGCTATTGGCGCTCATCTTTTGAATTCTTCCAATCATCTTTTAGCTTCATTTCTAACAGGTTAGTTATAATACAAAGACATGTTTGGAAATAAACATTTATCAAATTAAATTCAAATATAAGAACACACATTTTCATAACTATATGAAATACTACATAATATATATAATAGTAGCAAAAGATGGCATAGTATCTACCCATAGGTTTATCATAGGTTTCGGTAAACATAGGTACACAAATTTTTTGACAAAAAAAAAAAGAGTATCAACAAAGTGTTTAAAAACTATCATGAAATAAAGGCAATATTTGGCCTCATCAGTGGTCTTTTGTTGGACATTAATAATATTATCTTATCTTATCTTATTTTGCAACTATTAGTAGTTAACATTGTAATTTTTTTTAGGGCATATGAATTTACTGTGATAATTCTAAATCAAATTTTGGCATTACTATAGTCATTATTGTAAGCCATTTATTTTGGAAAAACTCATAGCAACATTGTACATGAGAATGAATTCAATAAAGGAGATACATGTTGCATACCATTTGTTTGACGAAATGTCCATCTAATAGCATATATGATCAACATAATAGTTGTATGTCAATTGTTTGTCAAAATGTCAGTTGGCTATAGATATGCATTCTATATCTAGTTTTCATGTATATGCATTGAAAATATCAAAAGAACTGCACTTGCATATTATTTCATTATAAGAGGCATTGTAATATCATTTGCAAACATTCTAAATTTCTTAGCATTCAAGGCAATAATACAAGTGTTTGAAAATATTCCTCAAGTGAAAATCAGTCAATTTATGGAAGGGTTATTACACTTGGTATTGGAGCTTGCTTGCAAAGTGTTTGACAAAATGTCAAACTAAAGTATAAAAGAATTTGGTGTTTGAAGAAGTTATAACCGATTGTGGTTATTACATTGGTATCATAGCTAATTCTTATCTTCCTAAGGGTTTAACAATCACAAGCCACCTAGGGTTGGCTCTCATAGATTTTTCACTATCAGGTGAGCTTTGATATGGAACAAGATTTTATCAGGTAGCCAGACACCATGGATGATAGGCAAGAGCATAGCCCACCAAGAGACAATAGGAATGAGGATCAAGAAATAAGGGAATTTTTTAGAGCAATGGTTACAGGACAAGAGTGAATGGCTCAGGCTTTGCAGGGACTCACCACCATGGTTGGGGACATTAACCCACAAGATAGACAGAATCAGGAACAATAAGAAAACAAGAGTGCAATGGGATCACCTAGAATTCATAGAACTCTTTCCAAAATAATAGACATGCCTACACGTCCTACTTTTGTTAGAGAGGAACTAGTATAGGAACCAATAGAGGAAGTTAAGGATGAGTCATTTGCAGATATCTTTATGGTTGCAAATGATAAATGATATTGATGGTATCCACAAAATTATCCACAAATCAAAAGTATCTTGTGAAAGATATTGATCTGGTTAGGAACCCATTATATCCGTATAGTGTATCTATCTTTGTTAGAGGACTAGGCCTTGATAGAAGCCTCAAACCTCTTAGGAGTTGGTATGACAATACAACAATATGCAAGAAGAGCCCATTGTTCAAACATGCAAATACAACTTTACAATGCTTTCAATAGAGATAGATACAAAAACCTTTATATAGTATTGATATATTCAATATTTGATCTACCTTTTAGTTCCTTCTTCAATAATGATCATACATCTATATTGCTATGAGCTAGCATCAAATTCATATTTATATTGATCTCAAAAAATGTGCATACAAAGATCATATCATTACAAATACATTGTCACACATCGCTAAACCAAAATGTTTTTCTTTTATACCATGTTCTTTGTTCTTTCAACCTTGCTGCTTGATACTACACTAAATATTTTGAATTAAATTTTGCCATGTGTACATTAGTATCTAGGATGGCATCCCAACATTTTCAATTAATTATTTCTTAAACATAATGCCTTTATGATGTAGTACAAGGTGGGAGAATCTCCAAATGAGATGTCCTAGCCCCCAACAATATAACCACACAGCGGAAACACAACAACAAGAAATAATAATGCAAGATCTGATACCAAATTATAATAATTCATTCATAAAATATAACTAATTATATGTAACATGCCTAGGTATAAGGCCTTCTAGGTTAGGGCCAAATACAAACAGTAATTGTATGCCTAAAATGTGAGCAAACTTCTATGAGTCATTATATTCAAGATTGCTCAAGAATGAGATCTCAAATGGTGACTCGTAGCTCTCTATTCATGGAGTGCAAGGGTTTATAATGGAGGCCCTTAGTTTGACCTAGTTTGTGCCCATGCAAGTACACCATAAAACAAGAGATTCAATGATCAAAATATGAATGCAAATGGAGATGCAAACTAATCTAAATGATGACAATGCAAAGCAATGCAAGAAAATAAATCTAATCTATTAAAGGAAATAACAATGCAATATTAATCTATGAAAACAAATATGACTTTAAGCTAATATGAAAATGCAAGGATGGATCATGATGATGGAAGCCATGTATGCATCAGAGAAGAAGACATGAAGATAAAAGTTCTCCACAAAAATCTTTAATGCTCAAACTTCTCCAAAAATCGCTCTCCAAACCTGTAACATAACAATAGCATAATAATAGATGTCAAAAATGAGGAAAGGGCTCTTCCTTATAAAGAAAAATGTGGAGTTGGAAAGCTTCTCACAATCAATATGGAATAATAGAGTTTGATCATGTGAGACAAAATTCCACCAATGAGAAAAGAGGAGGAAAATTAAATGAGTGAAGGAAAAGCAAAATTTATTTAATTTTCATTTCTTTTTAAAGTGGGGATTTATTTAATTAAAAGGGAGCAAGTTCTTTTAATTAAATAGAAAGAGGGGTTCTTCTCTTAATTAATTAAATGTGGATGAATTATTTAATTAAAAGAGAGATTTTTTAAATTAAATGGGGACTTATTTTATTTAATTAAAAGGGAGATTTTATTTTAATTAAATAAGACTTAGGATAAAGTGATCAACCTTAGAAAAATAAATAATTGAATTTGATCAAGGAAATTGATTTAAATTGATTTAATAAAATATTGTAAACCATTGATTTAAGAAATTGATAAATTGATAAATTGAATAATGGGGGCCCATAGTCTAGGTGACTATTTTAAGATGCATACAGTAATTACAAAATTAGTTCTACAAGATCCAACAAGATCCAACTTAAAAAACCAATCTCAACTAGTCTAGATACACAACTGATAAGAACACTAAGAAGAATACACCCTTGTACCCTCATGTCCACCAAGAGATCCTCTAGTTCCCAAGCCATAGCTCTAGCTCTTCAAATTCGCATCTATCCTTCCTTCCATCCCCAATCAATGACTAAAAGAATCCACAAGACCCCTACTTATACTAATATAACCCACAAGTCGGACCAAAATGCTAAAAACTAAAATTAAATACTTGAAGAGCCACAAGTCAATCTACAACAACAATTAAATGTCTAGAAATCAATATCCGAGAAAAATTGTGATATTTCCTACCTCCAATTAAATTAGAATTCATGATTTAAACCGTAGGTATAATTTTAGGTCCTCTACAAACCCTTAAATGTGTAAAGGCTGATTCACCAAGAATAAGTGTGCATCCATCCCGAAAGTCAAGCACATAAAACTATCATGCAAAACTGCCAGAAATTGATACTCCAGGAGAATTGCCATATGTCCCAACTTATAAGGAATTAGAACTTGCACCTTGGATCATAGATATTAATCTAAGCCCTCTTCAATCCCCAAAGTGAAAAATATCTTATTCATTGTGAAAAATTAGTTATATGGCTTGTCACATGCACCCAAAAACCAAAAAGGCACAATTCCAACAATAAAGTAAAAACAATTCAAACTTCAACTCAATCCATCCAATCTCTATGAAATCATGAGGAAAGGTTCTCCAATTTTTCTCCAACACATCCCTAACCATGAAAGCATAACTCCACCAAAATCTAAGCTTGATGCTCCTCAACACTTAACCAAAATCCCTCCAAACATATAGGATTGCAAGTAAGCCTTGGATGCTCCATCATCAGACACCCTAGGTTTGGAAAGACATTCTAGTAACTGGAGGAATATATTCTGGGATTCAACACATAAATCCAAAACTAGTTCTTTACATATATGTCCTCCAAGTCTTCAACTTGCACACTCTTTCCCTTGTTTTTTTTCTTCTTCTTCTTCACATCCACCATATGTGTTCCATAGGTTTGCTTTCCATGCTGATCTCCAACCTTCTCAAAATTTGTCAACTCAACTTGGCTGCCAATACTCAATTTCCTCCTACCAAGCACTTCATTCTACAAAGGAATTAGTGATAACTTCCTACCACCTTTCTCAACAGTAAACACATTCCAAACAGAATCATGCACAATCCTACAATCATACTACCAAGGTTTTCCAAGTAACACATGACAACTGTTCACATCCACAATATCACAAAATGCTTGATCATTATACTATCCAATCTAAAAATCAACTAGGTACTGCTCCCTTACTTCCAAATCATCCTCACCTTGCAACCAGACAATCCTATAAGGATAAGGATGTCTCATTCTCTTCAAGCCAAGTTTCTGAACCATCTCTTCAACAACAAGGTTATCAGTACTACCACCATCCACAATCACCTTGCAGATTTTGCCACTAGACTTACAACAAGTCCTAAACAAACTAGTTCTCTAACAAGAATCTAATGTTCTCTCACGAACTAGTACTCACCAAGCTAGAAAAATCTCTCCTTGCTCAGGCTGACTATCTTGGACTGCAACCTCATTCACAACAGTAGTTGTCCTCCTAATTAGACATTCAAAAGATCTATGCCCTTCTTGACCACACTTGAAACAATTACCTCTAAACCTACCTCCACTTGTCCTTTATTTCTATTTAATAGGTTTTGGTTCACCATCTTCTTTTGGTTTAGCTTGTGCCAAACTATCCTGCTTCTCCTCCCCTTGGGAACTACCATGATTCTTTCTTTTTAGCTTCTCCTATGCTCTCAAAGCATAATGATAAGCATCCTCAGCTAAAGAAATATTTAGCATACCAATCTCATCCTAAATATTGAATCTCAAACCATTAATGTACCAAGCTACCTTCTCATTTGACAATTCTTTATGACTAGATCGAATAGTCAACTTATAGAACTCCTCTATATAATCTTTCATAGTCATATCCTTCTGTTTTAGATTCTATAACTTCTGAAATAACTCAAGTTTATAATCAATAGGAATGAACTTAGATTTCAACTTAGTCACCATCAATCTCCATCTAGTGATCTTCATTTCACCTTCCTCTTCTCTATCTCTTTGTAGTTCTTTCCACCAAAGAGCAACATGTCCCTTTAGCTTAGTTTGTTGCAACCTCACTCTAAGTGGATCCTCAATATCTTCAAGCTCAAATTAGTCTTCCAATTCACCAATCCAATCAATTAGGTCTTTAGGATTCAAATTACCTGAAAAATTAAAAACCTCCATCTTGTGCTTCAACTTCAACTAAGATCTAGGTCGAGCAAATTGACCAGCCTTAGTTCCAATAGGTCTCTCCACATGATTAGTTCTATCCTCCCTACTAGATCTAGTAGCTTCAAAGTCTTCAACAACTTCCTCATAACTTCCTTTATTATCCACTTTCCTAGGTACACCACCTAAAGCACTTACAATTTCAACAATCATGTCACTCTTCATCAATGCAATCTTAGATCTAAACTTTGTGCCCTAGGGTCCAATCTTCTTTAAGGCATCTTCCAAAGTTTTCATAAACCCCAAGAAATAGATCCATCAATCTAGAAGATCAATCGGCTCCACCAAATCAACCTTCTCCAACCCACGATCTTGGTGCAAACTATCTTTGCTTCGGTGATCTATCTACAAGCTCAGGAACAAGCTTCACTTTGATACCATATGACATAGTACAAGGTAGGAGAATCCCTAAAAGAGATGTCCTAGCACACAACAATATAACCAAACAATAGAAACACAAAAAAAAGAAATAATAAGACAAGATCTGATACCAAATTACAATAATTCATTCATAAAATATAATTGGTTACATACAACATGCCCATCTGTAAGGCCTTCTGGGTTAGGGCCAAATATAAATATTAATTACAAAATTAGTTCTACAAGATCCAACAAGATCCAACTTACAAAATAAATCTTAGCTAGTCTAGATACACAAATGGATAAGAACACCAAGAAGAATCCACACTTGCACCCTCAAGTCTACCAAGAGATCTTCTTGTTCCTAAACCGTGGCTCTAGCTCTTGAAATTCACATCTATCCTTTCTTCCATCCCCACTCAATGAATAAAAGACTCCAAAAGACCCCTAATTATAGTAATCTAAGCCACAAGTTGTCCTAGAATGCTAAAAACTAAAATTAAGTACTTGAAGAGCCACAAGTCAGCATGCAACAACAATGAAATGTCCATAAATTAATATTTGAGAAAAATCATGATATCTCCTAGCTCTGATTGAATTAGAACTCATGCTTCAAAACATAGGTAGAATTTTAGGTCCTCTGCAACTCCTTAAATGTGAAAGGTCTGATTCACCAATAATAAGTGCACATCCATCCCAAAAGTCAAGCACATAAAACTATCATGCAAAATTGCTAGAAATTGATACTCTAGGAGAATTTCCATATCTACCAACTTATAAGGAATTAGAACTTGCACCTTGAATAATAGATATTAATCTATGCCCTATTTAGTACTTGAAATGAAAATCCTCTCATTCATTGTGAAAAATTAGTTATACAGCTTGCAACAAGCACCCAGAAACCAAAAAAACACAGTTCCAATAGCAAGGTAAAAACAATTCAAACTTCAACTAAATCCATCCAATCTCTATGAAATCATGAGTAAAGGTTCCCCAATGTGTCTCCAACACATCTCTAAACATGAAAGCATAACTCAATCAAAATCCAAGCTTTGTGCTCCTCAACACTTAAAAAAAATCCCTCCAAACATGCAGGATTGCAAGTAAGCCTAGGATGCTCCTGCATCACTTTATTTTGTCCTAGTAAACTATTACTGATAAAACTACAATAACTTTTTTCATATGTAGAAAAAACTTTAGTGCTTTTACCCATGTTAGATTATGGTGACTAATCAGAAATGTACTATACATACTTCATTATCGGGATTCTAGCAGACATGTAATTCTTAATTGTAACCCTAAAGTGGTAAAAATACTTGTATAAAAGGGCTTAGGGTAAGGGATTTTTTCATATAGGTGATGAAAAATTGGTTCTTGTGGTGGTATCGAGCTATAAGGGATTATAGATTGTAGTTAGGTTGTAATCACTAGATCGTAAAAATATTGGACTTGCTATTTGGTGGACATAGCCCAAGTTTTGGGTGAACTACGTTAAATCTTGGTGTCTTGTGTTCTTTTCTATGTGATCTATTATTTTCTGATATTGGTTATATTTGTATGCAATTTTTATTTTTGTTCATGGTTTATTCCTAACAAGTGGTATCAGAGTGAGGTTATTTTTTAGTTATCCTCTGCAGGAAAATCTCACAGTTGAGTGGGAGCGATGGAAAATGAGGGTAAGCTAAGGGTTGATAGGTTTAATGAGTAGAACTTTCAGTTATGGAAGATACAAATGGAAGACTATCTTTATCAAAAGAATTTATGGAAGCCATTGGAAGGAAAAGCCGAGAATTAGGGATCTATGTCAAATGACGAATAGGATCTTTTGAACTAAAAGACACTTGGAAGCATTTGATTATGTCTGGCACCATAAGTGGCATTTAATATTACAAAAGTGAAGACAACTGAAGAGTTAATGAAAAGTCTAGTGACACTGTATGAAAAGCCCTCTGCTTCAAACAAGGTATTTCTCATGAAGCATTTATTTAATATGAAAATGGTAGAAGGTGGATTTGTTATAGATCATTTAAATGAGTTTAATACTATTACTAGTTAGTTATCTTCTGTGGGTATCAATTTTGATGAAGAAATTAGGACTCTCTTGATTTTGTGTTCTTTTCTTGAAAGTTGGAATGGCTTGGTAATGGCTGTGAGTAAATCTATTACTGGATCTAGTACCCTAAAATATGATGATGTGGTCGATGTTATTTTGAGTGAGGAAACTTGTAGGAAAACCTCAGGTGGATCTACATCAAGAAGTGCTTTCAATGCAAAAAGTTAAGACAGAACAACTGAAAGAGGAAATAATTCTAGAAATCATGGGATATCAAGAGGAAAGTCAAAGGGGAGGAGGTCTCAATCCAAAGGATCGAACAACTACTGGTATTATGGGAAACTAGGGCATAAAAAGAAAGATAGTTAGAATCAAAAGAAAAATGGAGATAAACTAGATGGAGAAAAGGAGGCAAATGTGGTAAGTAACAAGTTTGAAGAGGATGCTTTGCTTCTATCTTTAGAAAGTGTTGATGATTCCTGGGTTTTAGATTCTGGTGCTTCATTTCATGCTACACCTCATAGAGGTTATTTCATTAATTATGTCTAAGGAGATTTTGGACTTGTTTATTTAGGAGATAATGAACCCTGTCAGATTGTTTGTGATTAAGGAAAATAGGCTTTAAAAGGGCCCTAAAACCCAGAACATAGAAAAGAAAGTCAACAGTTTAACCAAAAAAGGCCACCAAGAGCTAGAAAGAAAAATAACAGTTCCCTAAAACATAAAGCAAGAAAAAGCCATGGAAGAGCACCAAAAAGTAGGGCAAGCTGCCAAAGGCCAGGGAAGATCAACCAATGTCTCTGAGCATCTTCGTGACATTGATCTCGAGCTTGGACATCTTGCCCATCTCCTCCTTCTTTTCCATAGTTTCCTGCTCAGGGGCGGTGGTGTCTTTCTTTTTGGTGCTAGCCCTAGTTCTTTTTCGAACACCTTCCTCCAAGGGCTTGTCTTTTTGATTCATACCCTATTCCTTCTCCTTGCGGCTTTGAACCTCACCACAATGGATGAGCCTCTTTATGTTATCATGATCCTTGAGGATGTTGAGGTTTTACTCATATATGCCCTGTAAGGTCTTCACCGTATCTAGGGAGGTAGTGTTGAAAGCCTCCAACTTCTTGTTCATTTTGAGTTCATCCTTGTTAACCTTATTCCTAAGGCTGTAGGTCTCCCTTTCCAACTCACTGAGTCTATGTTTGAGATTAAGGATCTCATGGTTGATCCATTTAGTTGTCCTGTAGTTATCCATAGTGCTGTTCTTAGCATTTTTTAGCACATCCATCTCTAGGTTGTCTCTAGCAATGTCAATGAGGATGATCAAGGAAGGGTCTATAAGTTCTTCTATCTGGATCTTGCCCTCCTCATTCTCATGAACTTGGGTATTAATTATCTCTCTCTTGATCCCCAAATTGGAAGTGGTGTGGTCAAAATTTCTCTAGACCACCTTCTTGTTCTTGCCAGTGATGAAGCACCTATAGGTGGAAGTGCCCACATCATCATAACCCTGGTCGGGTTCCAATTCGGGCTACTACTTAGTCTTGTCCATTGAGTTCTCCTCCATCATTGCATGTCCCTCACCCTACTTCTCCTTATTGACTTCTTCCTTCTTCCTCTTATTCTTGGCAATCTCCATGGCTTCCTTGTCTCTGCTGGAAGGCACTTTGATAATAATATCCCTTGCTCTTCCTGCTATCTTTTCCTTTTTTAGCCTTAGTCATCTCCTCGCCATCAACATTGTCACCCCCAGTCTCCATGCCATTGTCCTATTCATTATACCCTTTGTCTGAAGAGGTATCTCTCCCAGTCTTAGGGGGAGTGGCAACCTCCTTGCTAAAATAGGGAGACATGTCCAAACTGCATCGAGGAGATTTGTAATTTTTTGAATCCATGTACAACTCCACCTCCTCAGTCTCAAAGGGGGATTAAATTTCATTAGTATCACCCGAATCCCTTTTAACCCTTTTGCCCTCTTTTTTTCCCTTAATTTGCTTGCTTATTGTTTTAGACTTGAAATATTCATATAATAGTAAGAGCAACCCTTCATGGAAAGCAGGGTTCCTCATTTTCTTATCTTGAAATTCTTTGATATTATCATTCATTGAAAAATAGAGGTAGAAAGGAATGGAGATTTTAGCTCCATACTTGAAGTGGTTTAGCAACACAAAGTGGTAGGTGCAAATGCGATCAAACTTGGTGTCTAGAGTTATGTATTTGATAATCGCTCTCAGCAAAAACCTCCAAATGGGCTTGATAGACCTTGGGAGATAGTGGGTTCCACTTTTCACCAACTTTTTCTTCTCCTCCAAGTCTTTGGTGAACTCTATCACCACTTGTCATGAGATTTTGTGGTCTCTGTAAATTTTTTTCCCAGTAATGGGGATACTAATTACATGAGAAATAATTTCCTCTGTGATAGTGAATTCTACCCCATCAATCTCGACATTGCCCTCATTCCAGTGTTTCACCATAGCTTTGGTGACTAAAGGTTTCTAGCCATGGAGACACTCAATGTAATTGGTGATCTCCCCTTTCTTCAAGATCTTCTAGACTTTAGTTCTTCTCTTCCATTTCAAGGCCTCATCCTCTGGCTCCTATCTGTGTCGTTCGCCCACCATGAATCTCTTCTTGCCTTTACCTTTGAGAGTCAAAACCTGCAAAATTTTCCAACTATAGACTCCTCTATTTTTTGTGTTTTTAGCACTTTCCTTGTCATAATGGATGGTTGGCTTGTGGTGAAATATTTTGATGATGTGGGGAGTACCCATGAGATTGTACTTTTGCTTCATAGATCTATGCCTTCCCAAAAAGAAAGTAATTACCCTTTTGAGAACACACATGTGTGTACTAAAATCAGCCTGTAGGCAACTAATATTCATTATTATCATTTATAATACCCAATCTACCTGAGATTTGATTTGTGTCGATGGTTTCATTAATTTCTGATGGAATGTCACTTCCATCTATCCATCTAGCCACCTCACCATTTTTGATCCCCTAGTTTGCCAGCTTGTCCAACACCTTATTGGCTTCATGGAATTTGTGTGCCAAGTGAATTTTATTGAAGGTTTGAAGGTCTTTGATGCTCTCCCTGATAATATTCACCATAGTCTAGTTTGGTTTAGTTTTTCCCTTAAGGCAGTCGATAATGTTTTTGGAGTCTCCCTCTAACTAGAGACATTTGACTCCCACATCTTTGGCCAACTTGATAATTTGGTGAGTAGCCAGGGCCTTGACAAAGTGATTAGTTTTTTGCCCAATGGGAGTAGTGAAAGCCACAATGCCTTTTCCATGTTCATTCCTAATAATTCCCCCCACTCTAGCCCTACCCAAGTTGCCTTTAGCAGCCCCATCAAAGTTTGCCTTGAGCCAACCAGCAGGGGGGAAGGACCAACAATAATTCTCTCTATTATTCTTGATCTTGAGAGGGGAAGGGGAGGGGCCCTTGGCAATGGTGTGGTTTTCCATAAGGGCATGGAAACATTTTTTGGAAAACAACCAACTCATTTGCCTCTTTGTCCCTAAATATGCGGTTGTTTCCCTCCTTCAGCACACCCCAACAGAGATGGGGGAGAGCCCAAATCCATAAAGAATTAGGGTGGGTTCCTTCCAAACTAAATTGCCATTGAATGAAGAGTTCGAGGGTGATGAAATGAAGAAATAGAAGTCTTTTTGGCCCTTTTTGTGAACATTTGTCTATAACATACTAAACTTTATCATCTTTTAGTATAAATGTTTTGAACTTTTGATGTATAAAGTATGGACATAGGGCATAAAAATGATATCTAAAAAGGGGTTCATTTTGTGGTAGAAATCTTTCTTCATGAATGTTTGATATGGGTAGATCTTTCTGTAGCTGAAGAGACTACAAAAATTCTTACTTGAATAATTAATGCCTTTTCTTTATAAACTAATAAATGTAAATAAATGTTTGTAGGAAGTCTTGTGTGTATTAAATGTTGATCGTAGGAATACAAGTTGAGCGGGAGTTAATAAAAAATAAACTAAAAAGGAATAGTGCTAAGGCATTGGTGTTAAAGAGAAGTGTTATGACACCGTTGCAGCTGGAGACTTTGTGGCAAAGTCAGAAGGGACCTATTTTAATGAATAAAAAAGTAGGACTTGATAAAGTAGTTGAGAAAGGAAGCGAGCATCAAAGCAATTGGTTAAAAATGCAACACATGATACCTGGATTCTTGGAAGCTATTTAAATTCAGATAAAAGAGCATATCTAGCATTTGCTATGATCTATATTTGTGGGGAATTTAAGGAATAACTGATGTCTTTACAATTGTATGCTTGCAGTCTTAAGTTGTAACTGACTTTCCTTCATGAGGAAGTCATAACTATAGGAGTTTGTTGTTTTTCCTTCCTTTTAAATAAGACCTTGTCTATATCTATGAGGTTAGGTAGTGAGTAGATAGATAGAGTTGATAGACATCTTGTTATTTTTCCAAGTTATTGTAATACTGCATATTTGAATGAATACATGACCTTGCTGAGTTTCTACACTTTTATATGAGCCTATCTTTCCTTCATTCTTCCCTGGGGGCCCATGTGGAAGGTGGATTTTACTTTAGTAAGTAGGAGTTAGACTCAGTTTTCTAAGTTAAGATTAGAACTACTGTTCTTGTAGCCACTGGAAACAGAACCAGTCACTGTTCCTGCAGTAGTAGGTGCATAGATGTATGGTTAAATAATTAGAATTTCCTTCCAAGTATTTGATAGTTGTCTTTCCTTTGGATAAACTATATTTTCTTAATGGTTATTGCATTCAAGGTAGTAGTGACTTTTAGCAAAAATTAGAGCATATACTTTGCAAACATCATCTCAAGTTCATGCTCTCGGATTGACATTTAATGAAGATTAGCATAGTACTTTGGTAGTAAGGGATGTCCAATCCTATAACTAAAAAGGTGTTATATTGATTAGACATATTTTTGGTGCCATTGCTGGGGATGGTGTCTGTCTAGTATTCACTATTGAGTCATTTAGTTTCATTTTTAGCATTTTTGCATGCATAGGAGAAGAGACCACTTTGGAAGATTTCTTCCCAACTCAATCAGGAAGATCCTTTTTATCCTGACCCTAAAGAAAGAGAAGAGAGAAAAGAAATAGAAGAAGAATAAGAACTGTTTGAGAATGTATTTTCAGAAGTACCATAACAAGTACAATCACCAACCACATCTAAAGAATCCTTCCATTTGAATAATCTTTTTGTTGAGCCAGAATATCAAGATAATCCATTAGCTCTAGTCATTTATTAGCCACCACTAAGACATCCAAAAATGGCAGCAGCTCAGCCTGCCTTTCCCTTTCCAATTCCTCCTCAACAGGGTAACCAAAATTTGAAAAATATACCCTCAACTATCCTACCTAAATTCTATGGCCTTATTACTGAAGATCCATAAACTTTTCTCTTTGAGTTTGACATCTTTTGTTGAATTTATGACTACACAAATGATGCCCATAAGCTAAAATTGTTTCCATCAACTCTCAAAGAAGCCACTTTGAGATGGTTCATGAGTCTAGGTACCAATGTTGTGACAGATTGGCCAACTATGAGTAACCTGTTCCTTAATAAATATAAGGAATATTGCAAAGGCCATGATTTGAAAGGAGATGACATTTTTAAAATGTTACAAAAGGAGGATGAGACTTTGGAGGACTATGTTGCCTGGTTCATGTTTAACTTACAACACAACATTAGCTGAATGAGGAGTCCCAAAAGAATCTCTTTCTGAAAGGAGTGCATGACATGAGTATGGAAGCTTTAGACTTAATGGCTGGAGGTGACATTACATAGAAGACGTGGGCTAAAATCTGGAATATTTGTTTGAACTATTCCAGAGCAACAACAAAAAAAGGACAAAGTTTGAGGGACTTATTCCAAAAAAATCTTGGGGCAGGAGTATCTAAGATAGAACTATCAAACCTCTTATCGGATTTCAAGCAAAACATCATTAATGATGTTGCTAAACAATTGGACACCATGCAAGCATGAAGGAAGAAGGAGGATGTTGATAGTATGTTGGCAGAATATTGCCCCCATTGTAGAGAAAAGAAATGCAACTGCCGATGTAAGCCTATTGCTAGCTTAGAATCATAGCATGTGCCTATTGAGTTCAAGGAAATTGATGAAGATGGGGAAGTCTTCTATGTTTCTGAATGAAGGCCATGGGCTCTAAGATTAGGTATTCCTCAAGACCCACTCCATAATTATGGTGGTAATATCCAATGGCAAAAACAATATGGTAATTATAATAATTGGCAGCAACCTAGCCAAGGGTGGAAATATCCTAACCAAGGTTGGAAACAACCTAACCAAGGTTGGCACCAACCTTAGTAGGGTTGGCAACAACCTCAGCAGGGTTGGTAGCAAACTCAAAACTAGCAGCAGCACCAATGTCAACCAGCCTTGACTCAACCTCCTCAATAGTAAGCCTTAATGCCTCCTGCAACCAATATAGCCCCTCCAAAATAGCCATAGTTACTTGCACAACTTGCACTTAATCCTAATAGTGCAAAAACTTCAGCTCAGCAACAAAGTTATTCCATCACCCTGAATGATATCTATCTATGATCTGGAACAATGCTTGCCTCACCTCAGTAGCCCATTATAACAAAAATAGATGATACAAATGCTAAGTCAGTTAAATAACCTACCACCACTATTTCTCTTGTAGCCAAGACACCACCATTTCCTAGTAGGTTAACAGAACAAGTTTTGCCAAGTGAAAATCAAGTTGCACTAGATTTGGTTGAGCAACTCAAGCAAATGACAGTAAAAATTTCCTTGCTTGATGCAATAAAGGAAGTACCTATATATTCAAAAGCCATCAAATAAGCATGTGTTAAAAGTCTAGGAAGGAAAAAGAAAGACCCAAAGACTATCCATGTCCTTGGGTAACTTTCTAATCTTATGCTTGATAACTGCAAAATGCCTAAGTATGTAGACCCTGGAAGCCTAGTAGTGACCCTCACCATTCAAGGAGTGCAAGTGCATAATGTCTTAATAAACTTAGGAGCATCCATTAATGTAATGACCAAGGAAGTAGTGTCCAAATTAAGCATCATTGGTCTCAGGAAAACACCAACAATCTTGCAGCTAGTGGATAGTTCTACCATCATTCTTGATGGTATGCTCGAAGATGTCACTATAAAATTACATTCATGGGAGTATCTAGTTGATTTTTTAGTACTCTCTTCAAAAACAAGCACTAGGAGATATCCTATCCTTCTAGGATGACCATGGTTAGCAATAGTAGATGCTTATATTGCATGCCGATTAGGGAAAATGACTACTTTAGATGGAATGAACACTTAATATTTTAACCTTGTATTCTCTTGCTCAGTCTTTGCTGCAGGATGATCAAGTTGTCTAGCCAAATATGGATGACTCTGATATGGACATAGATTCTATTCAATAATTGATGATGATCTCATGGGACTCCTTTGTAAAAATTAAAGAAGAAGATGATGTCATTTCTTCTATCATACTGAATGAGTATGGAACACAAATTGAGATATTTTCTAAACAAGAACGTGTCTTAGAAAATATTTTGCATTTACCTGCTGAACTTCATTATTTTGAGTCTGCACAGCTTATGCATTCACTCTTGCCACATGAGATAGATTCACAACCAATTGTGCAAATATCAATGGCTGAAAAAGTAGTCAAAACAACAATCATTCTAGGAAGAGAATTAAATATAAGTAAGTCCTTATCTCAAGCACAATATCACTATACCCTGTAGCTGTTACAAAAGAACCAAGATGCTTTTGCTTGAGAGTATATAGATATGAAAGGTTTATATCCTATAGTCTATACCCATAGGATTTATATCAGTCCGAATTGCAAACCTGTGAGATAATCTCAGCATAGGATAAACCCAACATAACGGGATATTGTCAAAAATGAATTACAAAAGCTACTCAATGTTGGCTTCATATATTCTATTTCAGATAGCCAATGGGTGTCACCATTGGTTATTATTCCCAAAAAAGGGGGAAAATGGTGAGTATGCATAGATTATAGAGAACTTAACTCAGCTACCAAGAAGGATCATTTTCCATTGCCTTTTGTCGATCAAGTTCTTGACAATCTTGTTGAAAAAAATACTTTTCATTCTTGGATGGGTTTAGTGGCTACAATCAAATCCAGATAGCACCAGAGGATCAAGACAAGACCACATTCACCTATCCATAGGGAACATTTACTTATGCTGTCCTACCATTTGGTTTGTGCAATACACCTACAACTTTCCAAAGAGCTATTATTAGCATTTTTTTTGACATATCTATAGATTGTTTGGAAGTGTATATGGATGAATTCACCACATATGGACAAACATTTGAAGAAGCTAAGGAGAACTTGGACAAGGTTTTACAAATATGTAAAGACTAAAATTTGTCTTTAAATAGTGAAAAGTGTTTTATGATGATGCAAGAAGGAGTGGTGCGCAGACACTTTATTTTCCCTAAAGGAATTGAAGTAGATCCAACAAAAATTGAAGTCATATGCACATTGGCTGTACCAGCTAAATTGAAAGAAGTCAGGAGTTTTCTAGGACATGTAGATATTATCGATGTTTTATCAAAGATTTTAGTCAAATTGCAACACCTTTATATAAATTGATTTGAAAAGATGTAGAGTTTGTATGGGATTCAGAGTGTACAAAAGCTTTCCTCCAGCTTAAGGAAGTCCTCTCAACAACACCAGTGCTTCGAGGACCAAATTGGGAGTTACCTTTTCACATACACACAGATGCTTCAAATCATGCCATTGGAGCAGTACTTGGCCAAAAGATAGATTTAGTAGAACATGCAATTTACTATATCAGCAAAAATCTTCAAGGAGCTGAGTATAACTACACTATGACAGAGAAAGAACTATTTGCTATAATTTATGCTCTAAATAAATTTAGACATTACATTACAGGATACCAAATATTTGTACATATAAATCACTTTGCTATCAAATATCTGATGAACAAGCTAGCAATATCTGGACGATTGGCTCGATGGTTGTTACTAATGCAAGAATTTGACATCACCATTATTGACAAGCCAGGTAAAGCAACTATTGTAGCTGATTTCTTGTCTCATCTTCAAATACCTGATGATCCTATAGCCATAGAAGATAGCTTTTTGGATGAACATCTCTTTCTTTTTTCAGCACAAAACCCTTGGTATGCTGACATTGCAAACTATCTAACTACTGGAAAAACTCCCCCACATTTCTCTGCAAAAGAAAAATGATTGCTGGCAGAAAAGAGTTTTAATTTCTCATGGATCTCAGGATTCATGTTTTATGCTAGACTAGACTAGGTGACACGATGATGTTTGATAGAGAATGAAACATATGACGTTCTTCGTGCTTGTCATGACGAGCCCTGTGGTGGTCACTTTTCTAACAAATAGACAGCATTAAAATTTTTGAATACAGGTTATTATTGGCCTACACTTCACAAGGATGCGGCTCAGTATACAAAAAAAATGTGATAAATGTCAAAGAATAGGTCAACCGACAAAAATAGATGAAATGCCCCTATAGCCACAGATAGTAGTAGAACCATTTGATAAATGATGAATTGATTTTGTTGGCCCTATTGAACCATCATCAGAAGGGAAAAGTTACATACTAGTTTGCATTGGTTATGTTACTAAGTGGGCAGAAGCAAAACCCATGAAACATACTCATGATAATAATGTTGCAAAGTTTTTGTACAAATGTATCTTTACCAAATTTTGGGATCCAAGAGAATTACAATAAGATCAAGGGCCTTAGTTTAAATATAATGTAATAGCTACACTCATGGAGGAGTATAAAATTCAGCATGGCAAATCATCTCTGTATCATCCATAGGCCAATGGACAGGTAGAAGTGACAAATAGTTGGAACAAATACTCACTAAAATAGTGTCTTTGCATTGGAAAGATTGGGCAGCTAGACTTCCTGAAGCCTTATGGGCATACATAACAACATGGAAATCCACTACTAGGTTTACACCTTTTCAGCTCCTATATGTGAAGACAACTGTTATGCCCATTGAATTTGAACATAAAACTCCGCGGACAGCTTTGGAACTTGATATTACCCTTCCTGCAGCACAACAGGATCGCATTTTGCATCTCAATGAGTTGGATGAATGATGAAAGTCAGCTCTTCATAACACATAATTAATTCAGAGTCAAAGAAAGCAATGGCATGACAAATTCATTAAAGACAAAGAATTCTCTGTTGGTGATTGGGCACTCCTGTATGATTCACGATATCAACATCACCAAGGAAAATTTTAGACTTTATGGCTTGGTCCCTATAAAATCATTGCAATTTTTAACAATGAATTAGTTCAACTATCAACAATTGATCTGGTCAAATTCAAACTCCTAGTTAATGGGCATCGCCTGAAGTTATATCATAAACCAGCAACCTGGGAAGAATTTCTTCAACAGTTCACTACAACAGAAACATCTCTTCCTACAACCACTCTGTCCGAGTCTCCCACTCAGATGCCTGCAACCCCTTGAATTTATATTCAAGGCTTTCATAATAAATATTTTGCACTCATGCAAAATTCATTTCTTTTCCACCTCATTCCATCCCACCTTCTTTTCTTTCCATCATCATGCCATCTCACTTTCTTTCTCTCGTACGGTACTACTCAGAGCATCCTTCCTATCACACCTCAGGTCAGTCACACTTGAGCCCTTTGCATTTATTTAATTTATTATTTATTTAGAAAAGCATGTTATTTTAATTTTCAAAATTTGTAATCTTTACGATCTCATGGGACCCAGTCTCTGTTAGGTTGGGGTGAGGGAAAATCGAAATCATGAATGCAAATCAAGAAAATCTTAAGTTGGCATGTAGGATGTATGGGGAAGGGTCATTTTAGTAATGAGCTGGTGCTCCTTTGTACTTTCAAAATGTGTGAAATAATATAAAGAAGGCTAACACTTAAATCATGATTTCACATAACCCCTCATTAATATGGCGTATGTTTTTGAGCACGGTAGTTATCCTCATTATGGTTTGGTGATTAAAATGCCGTCATGAAGTACTGAAGGATGTGATGTTTGGAAAGTGTTGGAGTATTTCTTTTAGATAATTTTCCTTTGTTGAAACCCTTGTAGCCATCTCCATCCATACTCTCAAATCACTTGCAGTGAATTTTCTAGTAGTAACATTTAAAAAAAAAGAAAAAAGGGGTGGAGAACCTCAGTGGCATGAACCAACAGACCACAAAATCTTACTGAAAGACCCAAAAACATGTAGTTTGTTTCAACAATGAGGTTGGCTAGCTTACTATCTCAGTTTGAAGCAGTTTGATCAAGAAATTGCACTCCAATTTCATAATACATTAAGGGATGGATATGCAATTGTTAAGGGCATTCAGATAGAATTCACCAAAGAAGTGGTGGCAGATGTTTCTGATTTGCCCACAAATGGAGAATGTTGGATAGAGGACATGGATGCACAATAAGAAAAAGAGAAATTCTCAGTACCTGGAGATCCTCGGCTGGAGGAAAACAAAAAGCAAGGTACATTATGATTATCTCTCCCTTTGCAATTCATCGACCCTGCTGAATTTATCATAAAATATTTTACCAATGAAGGAAGGTATTCCTATTTGCATGCTGTTCATTTCAAAATTTTGAGTGGTTTGCAGCATGGTGATTGTCCTATTAATCTCTCACGTTTCTTTTATAATATTATCAAAAGACAAGCTACTTATGTACAATAAGGCAAAACCTAGTCGGTATCCCACCATTGCTTAATTAGGGCTATAATTGAAAGGGAGTTGACTAGGTAGCACTTGGGAACATGGGAGAATTTTGTAAAACTTAGGACAAAGGGACCTAAAAGGGGTGGACCTAAAGGGCAAGGAATGGGGACAAGAGAGAAAATTGCTGTAGGAGTTAGGAAAGTAGTATATAGAATGGCTGAAGAAGCTTTGGCTTCTGCCTTTGTACCTAAAACTACAAAAAGAAAAATTTTACCTGTAGAAGCCTCAACTTCTAGAAAGAGAAAATCACACACAGTTGCTACAAAGGAAGGTTTAGAAGAGGTATCTCCAGTATCACAAGAACCTACACTCAACTCGAATAAAGGGAAATCTATCGATAAGGGCAAGAAACCAATTTCTACCCCAATTTCTAGTCCATGACAAGTCACTAAAATGTTTGGGGTAAATTTGAGAACTGAACCTCCTGTGACACCTACTGAGCCTCCTAAATCACCTGTTGATGTTGAAACTCCAGTACCTACACCTGTATAGTCACTAGAGAACATAGCATCTACTCCTAAACATGCAAATGATCTTGAGGAAATTCTCGCAAAGCCAAATAGCCCTATTAATGTTGATAGTGATAGAGAGTCCTTAGAGGAAATAGTGTCTGGGTTTGAACAGCTAGCGAAGGAAATTGATAATCTACCACCAGAGGAATATCCATCTATTGCACAAGAAATGGTTTAGGAAATTGTTGAAACATTTCAAGTTAAAAAAACTATTGCACCCTATCCTGCAGTTATTGCCCCTTCACAAAAAGTTGATAACACTATTGCCTATCAAAATAACAGCTTTGTTGAACATCAACATTCTTAGGATGACAACACTACTAACCACCATCATTCTGAGCACCACCTTGAAGACTATAGACCTGTTGTCTATCGTCATACACCACCAGACATTTCTACTCCATTAATAGCCAGCTTTAGTTTGTATAAACAGTTTCAATGGGAAAAAGCAAACTGGGACCTATAAAGGAAGCAATTACTCAAAACTATCAAGAAACAAGAATAGAAAATTGAAGAGAAGGATAGTGAAATTATGGTCCTGTAGCAACGTGTCACAAAGATTACAAAGCTCATTCTAGAGCTTGTAAATTGTAGGTCCCCATCTCCAATTTACACACTATTCCTAAAGGAGAAAATGATTAATTTTCAATTCTCTCAAATTACTTGGGAGTTGAACTGTTCCTTGCACACTCCCCAGGAATTCTATGCAGCATTCAAATCAATTCTGATGGCTTTGTAGAATCTCCTTTGTGAGTTATATATTCATAATCTTTTTGTTCTAGATGATAAAGATTGGAATTCATTATTATATGTGGGAGATGTATAGTTTAGGGCAGTTATGTCATGGATGCAGAATGAGATTAGTCAAGAGAACCAAGCTACTCCTTATAGGGAAAAGGAGATGTTTGAACCATTGTACATTCAACCAGAGGTGCAAAACACTCATAGAGTAATCTTTGATTGGCTTTCTATTAGTAATAATCAAAGTGCTGCTGCCAAAATTCACCCTATCCACGAACAGGTAGTTCTGGATTAGGAGCAACATTGTTTTGCAAATGCCCTTGATGCTATACAAGCCTCCCTTCAAAGATGGATATGATTACTAGAAGATCTAAAAACAAGGGAGTTGCACTCTCCCCAAAATCTAGAATTGGCCATCAACAGGATGCCCAGGTATATGATGTTAGGTAGAAGTCAGAAAAATTATTAGGTACATCTTCATTTCCAACTACCAATACTCTTGCATCCTATGCTTGGAAAGTATGATTCATTTGCTAAATATAACATGATTGCTGAAGAATAGAAATGGGAAAGGTTGAAACAAAATCATGAATATTTTAATTACAGAGCTCATGAATTAGGGGAGAAAATTGCCAATGATCTCAGGTTGCGGATGAGGATCATAAAACTATAGATGCTGAAGGGACCAGCCTCAGGATGGTTGGGGGGAAAAATGATGACATGAAGAAACAAAAGTCTTTTTGGCCCTTTTTGTGAACATTTGTCTATAACATACTAAACTTTATCATCTTTTAGTATAAATGTTTTGAACTTTTGATGTATAAAGTATTGACATAGGGCATAAAAATGATAATCAGAATTATATCTAAAAAGGGGTCCATTTTGTGGTAGAAATCTTTCTTCATGAATGTTTGATATGGGTAGATCTTCCTGCAACTGAAGAGATTGCAAAAACTATTAGTTGAATAATTAATGCCTTTTCTTTATAAACTAATAAATGTAAATAAATGTTTGTGGGAAGTCTTGTGTGTATTAAATGTTGATTGCAAGAATACAAGCTAAGTAGGAGTTAATAAAAAACAAACTATGAATGAATAGTGCTAAGGCATTGATGGTATTAAAGAGAAGTGTTATGACACCATTGCAGCTAGAGACTTGGTAGAAAAGTCAGAAGGGACCTATTTTAATGAATAACAAAGTGGGACCTGATAAAGTAGCTGAGCAAGGAAGCGAGCATCAAAGAAATTGGTTAAACATGCAATGCACGATACCTAGATTCTTGGAAGCTATTTAAAGTCAGATAAAAGAGTAGATCTAGCATTTTCTATGATCTATATTTGTGGGGAATTTAAGGGATAATTGATGTCTTTACAATTGCATGCTTGCAGTCTTAAGTTGTAACTAACTTTCCTTCATGAGGAAGTCGTAATTATAGGAGTTTTTTGTTTTTCCTTCCTTTTAAATAAGACCTCATTTGTATCTATGAGGTTAGGTAGTGAGTAGACTGATAGAGTTGATAGACATCTTGTTGTTTTTCCAAGTTATTGTAATACTACATATTTGAATGAATACATGACCTTTCTGAGTTTCTACACTTTTATATGAGCCTATCTTTCCATCATTCTTCTGTGGGGGCCCATGTGAAAGGTGGAGTTTACTTTAGTAAGTAGGAGTTAGACTCAACTTTCTAAATTAAGATTAGAACTGCTATTCTTGCAGCCACTGGAAACAGAATGAGTCACTATTCTTGTATTAGTAGGTGCATCGATGTGTGGTTAAATAATTAGAATTTCCTTCCAAGTATTTGATAGTTGTCTTTCCTTTGGATAAACTAGATTTCCTTAATGGTTATTGCATTCAAGGTAGTAGTGACTTTTAGCAAAAACTAGAGCATATACTTTGCAGGCATCATCTCAAGTTCATGCTCTCGGATTGACATTTAATGAAGATTAGCATAGTACTTTGGTAGTAAGGGATGTCCAATCCTATAACTAAAAAGGTGTTATATTGATTAGACAGAGGGTGTATAAGGGAAAGCACCAAGAAACTTTGAAAAAGGACAAGAAGTGAGACCAGATAGAACTAGTGAAGGGGCAATGTAAAAATAGATGATCCACACTTTCACAATGCCTTTTGCAAAGGATGCATCTATTGGGTAACATATTGCCATGTTTGGTGAGATTTTCAACTGTGAGAATGCAATCTTGCAAGAGAGTCTAGAAAAAGAAGTTAATCTTTGGAGTAAGGCCATGAAGCCAAGCTTTTACCCATGCTGGGGTCTAGATCTAGGGAAGGAGAGATGCATAACTAGAGGCCACTATGTAGATGCCATTAGCAGTTTTCCCCCATACAATAGAATCCTTATCATTTGATAAAGGGATGAGTCTCAACTGGTCCATAAGCAGTCTCAGGTCCTTAGAGACCTTAGTGAGGTCTATCCAACTATCATTGATTCCGTAGTCCCTAACCTTGTCACCAAATCTCTTAGTGCAAGAATTAGCCTAGTGATTAAAGGTCTCACTCTCCCTAAGTGGGCTTGGGCTTAGCCAATCATCCCTCCAAAAATTGATATCGACACCATTTCCCATTGACCATTTGGCTTTGCCAAAGGCCAGGACCTTGGACTATAAGAGCCCATTCCAAATGAAAGAGCCATTGGGGTGGACCTATTCATTGATGAACTAAAGAAGATTGAGGTTTTTAGCATACTTTGAAATCAAAATATCTCTCCACTCTCTAATATTATTGAAGATTCTCCAAATCTGTTTAGCTTGGAGGGAAGAGTTGAACTGCTTCAACTTTCTAATGCCCAACCCTCTATGATTTTTGGGCTTACATATGGAATCCCAAGTCACCAAGGGGTATTTTTTTCTGTCATCAAGCCCAGAATACATAAAGTTCCTTTAGATGCTTTCTAGATGGGCTACTACCTTGGAGGGGATGGTAAACAAGCTAAGGGCATAAGTGGAAAGGTTTTGGAGGGTAGACTTGATCAGAACAACCTTGCCTGCATCAGCCAGAGTGATCCCTTTCCATCCAGCCAATTTTCTATTGAAATGATCCACTAGCATATCCCAAAAGTATTCTAGGGGTTTAGCTCCAAGAGGGAGACCTAAGTAAGTGGAAGGGAGAATGCCAGCCTTGCATCCCAGAATGTTAGCAATCTTCTTCTCCCTACTGCTTGGGGTGTTAAAGAAGAACACAAAACTTTTATCCTAATTGATTAGCTGACTAGAGGCCTAAGAGTAGGTTTTGAAAATACTTTTAATAGACTTGGCTTCCTTAATAGAGGACTCTCCCCCCATGATAGTATTATCAAAAAGCTATTGATGAGTGAACACTAAAGGGCCAGAGGAGGATTTCAATCCCACTAGGACCCCTTCAATTCTTTTGGTGCAGATGAGCCTCCCTAGACCTTTAGCTAGGATAATGAACAGGATGGGGGACAAAGGGTCACCTTGTTTGAGGCCCCTAGAGGGTTTAAAGAAGTTGGAAGGCACATCGTTTACCAGGATAGGAAAAGGAGTGCTGATCAACTGAGAAAAGATCTCCCTCACCTTAGAATTGAATCCAAAAGCCTCAAGAATCCGGTCCAAGAACCTCTAGTCCACTCTGTCATAAGCCTTAGAGGGGTCCAGTTTAAGAAGAAAGCCCTCCTACCTGCCAACATCTAGAGAGTGAATGACCTCATGAACTTCCATAATGGAATCTAGAATTTGCCTACTTGGGACAAACCTTGATTGCTAGGGAGAGATGATAGCCACTAGGATATGTAAAAGGAGGTTGGCCAAGACCTTAGCAAAGATCTTATAAAATGAATTACCAAGACTGATAGGCCTAAAAGCACGAAAGGAATCAGCTCCAAAAGTCTTAGGAACAAGAACAAGGAAGGTGGCATTGACTTCTTTTAGGAGATCCCTTACTCCAAAGAATTCCTAAACAACATGCACAACATCCTTATGAATAATGTCCCAGAAGATTTGAAAGAAGAAAGTGTGAAAACCATCTGGACCAGAGGCCTTCTCAGTGAGAAGGCCAAAAATTGCCTCTTTAATTTCCTAGTGCTTGGGGATGGCTAACAAGTTCCAGTTCTGGTCCTGCGAAATTAAATTGGGGATAGACCTAATAACCTCATCTTGGTCATCCAAGTTCAAATTGAGATCCTTAGTGAGAATATCAAAGAGATATTTTATGGCTTCTTCAACAATTAGCTGGTTATCTTTGATGGTCTCATTCCTAATATTGATTTTGCTGATTTTATTAGCTACGCGATGTTTCAGAGTGGAAAAGTGGAAGAAACAGGTGTTTTTGTCTCCTTCCTTAAGCCAAACTGCTCTAGATCTTTGTCTCCAAAACATCTCCTCTTTCCCAACCACATTATGAAGCTTCGAAAGGATTTCCTTCTTAGAATTGAAAGAGACCTCATCATACCCCCAGGATTAGATGCTGGTCTGAACATCTGCAAGATTGCTCATCAGTTTTTATTTGTCCTGAAAGATATTGCTGAAATCAGACTTGTTCCACTTATAGATTTCAGATTTGATAAAATGAAGTTTCTTAGCCACCTTGTACATAGCCGTGCCATCCAAGTAAATGCCCCACCACTACTTAATTTTTAGGCATAAACTAGGGTGGTCCAGCCACATCTTCTCAAATCTGAACAAAAAAAGCTTTCTTGCTATTGATCTTGTCTAAAGAGAGGGAGATCAGTGAGTGATCAGAGCTGATTCTAACCAAAGCAAAGAGTTTACAATGGAAACCAGCCACCCAATCCAAGGAGATGAGAGCCCTATCCAATCTAATCTGAATGTAGTCTTGACCCACTCTTCTATTACACTAGGTAAACTTGCAACACCCTAGGTCCACATCCATAAGAGCTAAGTCCTGAATCAAATCTGCCAAGTTTTTCCTACTTTTTCCATCTAGCAGGAGCCCACCCAACTTGTCCAAAATAAGGAGAGGAGTGTTGAAATCACCCATGATGATACATTTAGATCCCTCCAGTTGAGAGATCAGGTCACAGATTTTGGTCCAGAATAATCTTCTATCATTTCGGGTATTGGGAGCATACAGATTTAATAAAAAGTAGCTATTTTGGTCCACTGGGTTAAAAAATTTGGTGAGAAGAATATTACCTTCATTATAAATAGTAGATGCCTCTAGAGAATCCTTCCAGATGGTGAGAAGACCACCAAAATCCCCCTCCAAATCCTTGGCCTTGCATCTGAGTCTTTTGCCATAAGAAATCAGCTTTGTTTTTTCCTTCCTCATTTTAGTTTCTTGAATTAAAAAAACATCTAGCCTTTGGTCCCTAATCATATTCCTAATAATCTCCTATTTTTGGATTCCACTGAGTCCACAGATGTTCCATGATATAATCTTCATGATTTGATTGATGAACATGATTCCTGGATGGTTTGCTGCATCCCATCCATAATGTTTCTCCTTGATTCCTTCTTTCTAAATTGGTTCTTGCTTTTCCTACCCAACTAGTTGTGTAAGAGGCAAGTATCCACTTTCACCCTACTCTTGGTGGTTTCTGGGGAGGTAGGGGATGGGTCTCGACTATTCTTTTTCTTCCTACACACTACAGACTAGGGATCACCATCTTCCTCCTTACAATTATCAAACAGAGCCTCCAGTCTAGCCAAATTCCTAGGGGTAGTGGTTGAGAGCCACCCAAGAATTCTGTTCATAGTCTTTGGAGTAGCCTTAAAGACTGGGCTAGAGACGGACTCCTGAGAAAGGGGTAGAGCTGCCAATGGTTCCACCAAGTAATCTAGGTTAAAGGAAGGAACATGATCCTTAGAGTCCACAAGTGGTCCCTACTTCACCAGGCTATGGATCTCCCTCTTGGCAGCATCCCTTGAAGCCAGGGGTTGGGGTTCAACCATAACTGTTATATCCTGCTTAGTTGGGGCCAAAGACACCACAATGATAGCCCCATCAGCCATATCTGGTACTAAAGGATTTAAAGGGTCCTAAATGGATGTGACCAATGCAGGGGAAATAGTGGTCTTAGTGATCTGGGAAGTCTCATCCACCTCTTAGCATCCTTAGATGTAACATTTTTCTTCTTCCATTCCTTTTTAGGAGCATTAAACTGTTGCTTTCCATCCTTGTTTTGGGCTTTGCCAGCCTTTCCATTTTCTTTAAATATCAGACAAACACCAGCTTTATGGCCTACCTTTTTGTAATGGAAAAATGCAAAAGGAGCACTTTCATAGTCAATCTATTGGATCTTGCATCCCAGGCAGGACTAAAGTTCAATGACTTGGGGCATGTCCTATCCTTCCAGCACCCCGACACAGATACTAGCGAAAGTAAGTCTTTTATTTGTTGCAATGACATGATCAATGGATAGTAGTTCTCTAAATGATCTAGAAATGCCCTCAAAGACATCTTCATGCTAGTATTCTAGAGGAAGCTCAACTAATTTGATCCAAACAGGGGCTTGGGTGAGGAAAGCATTGTTCAGATCCAAGGTTGAGGTCCATTTTTGAAGAATCAAAGTAGATCTCCCCATAGACTAGTTTCCCACACACAATATTCTAGTAAAGTCTTTAGAAAAAGAGAAATCAAAGGTTATAAACCCTTTGGCCATAGCTATGACCTCCACACTCCCCTTCATCTCCCATTTATTCCTGGTGAAAACCCTCACTAGGTCAATGTTAGGCCTTGGGCCTATGAATTTGCCAACCAAATTAGATGCCATGCTGAGGATATTATGGTCGATGATTTCTCTCGGCACTTCCATAGCAAAGATTCCTTTTTCCTTATCAGATTTATCAATAATTTTTAGGAAGGTTGACTTACCTATTAGCTTGATCTTGAAAAGATTCATCCACCACCTCGTGCCACAAAGGGCCTTTTATCCAAAGCAAGGGAAGGCATCTCACCTGGATGAGGCAGCAACTCCCGTGGGTCCCCATCTAGTGGAGCATCAACATCTTGCCACCTTGAATCTGGCTTAGAACTAGCAGACATGACCCCATCCCTCATATTCTTTAGGTTCCCACACAGAGCCTGATTCAAAATTCTGCTCCTCGCTGCTCTGCTCCCCATGTTCACTTGTAAAGAACTTGTTACTCTAGATAGGACCTAGTGGCTATATTGACCCTGTTAGATTGTTGGAAAGGGAAAAGTTAAGATTAAATTGCACAATGGAAATCATTGGCTACTACATGAGGTAAGACACATTCCAGGGTTGAGTAGGAATTTAAATTCAGCAGGGCAACTCGATGATGAGGGTTGTGTAGTTACTTTTAATCATAAAAATTGGAAGGTTTCAAACAGATCCCTTGTAATAGAAAAAGGTGTGAAAGTAGGCACCTTATATCTATGTATAGGTCATATTGTTCCTTCTACTTTAATTCTTTCAGAGAAAAATGAATGTTTAGGAACAGTTGCTGCTATTGAGCAGGGAGAACAAATAGCTATTTTAAATTCTGATATAGTGTTGTGGCACAACAGATTGGGGCACATGAGTGAGAAAGGTATGAAAGTAATTTATTCAAAGAAATTTTTACCAGGTCCAAAATGTGTTAAGATGGATTTCTGTGAAATTTTTGTGTATGGAAAACAAAGAGAGTGAGTTTTGTGAAGACTGGGAAGGAAAGGAAAAAGGAAAAATTAGAACTTGTGCACACTGATGTATGGGGACTAGCTCAGGTATCTTCCCTTGGTGGCTCTCATTATTATGTTACATTTATTGATGATGCAATTAGAAAGGTATGGATTTATTTCCTTAGACAAAAATTTGATGTATTTCAAACTTTTAAGAAATGGAAATGCTTGGTTGAAAATGAGACTCGTAAGAAATTAAAATGTCTTAGATCTAATAATGGTGGTGAGTATTCTAGTCATGAATTTGAAGATTATTGCTCTACTAATGGTATTTGTAGATAGAAAATTGTTCCATGGACTCCACAGGAAAATGGAGTGGATGAACGCATGAACAAGACTATAATGGAGCATTCAAGGAGCATGAGGTTGCATGCTAGGTTTCCCTTACATATGTGGGTGGAGGCTATCAATACTACTATATATTTGATTAACAAGGGCCCTTGTTGGTCTAATTTTTCATAGTGCAAAGAAATTTTTTAAATTTTTAGTGAAAAATCATTTAAGACATTGTATCATGTAGATTAAGGTTTTGTTCCTTATAATTTTTCAAATTCTTAGGTTGCCCTAGTTCATGTCATAGTCTTTGTGTTGTTTGATTTCTATCAAATTCTCAAGGTTCATCATTAGCACAATCATTAAAAAACCCTAAGTGTTTAAAAAAAAACCCTAATGCCTTATCTTATTTTACCCTAGTTTTGAAAACCTTTGAAAATAATATTTCAAAACTTGCTTTAGGTGGGACATTTTACCCTAAGTTTCAAAAATTATGCAAGGATGACTTCTTAATTTTGTTAAACCTTTTATATCCTATCTTTTTGATTGTAGTTTGTACAAATATATTATTTAAAATCCTAATTGCACCACCTTTTTAACCCAGCATTGATCCTGGTCAAATCAATGGAGGGTACTTTCCTGCATAATTGAAATGCAAGGTTTTTAAATATTGTGGGCAAGCACCTTTGCACCATGTAGCCTTTGCTTGTGTTAGAATATCAATGCGCTGCAAAGATAATGACTTCTTAGAACTGGTCAAAACCTTTCTTGTAGACCTGTCAGTACCATTAGTGCACATTCTAAAAAGCCTATAATATCTTTGGTCGAGAATTTAAATGAGTGTATTACTTTATCTTCATTTTTATGCACCGTTGATATATTTTAGATCAAAGGCTAGTGCTTTCACACAATTAGAAGATGCACAAGGATTAAATAATGTAGGGAAGTGCTAATGAGACACATAGCATAGTTTGACATCATGGGCCCACTTTTTTAGAGGATAATAATGATATACACTCCATGATAATTGTTAGATGAGATGGACTAAAAGGAAGTTTCTTATTGGTCTTTGCAGCTAATTCAGTGTTAATAGGACACAAAAATCCATTATCATTGATCTATGTAAGATCCATGGTTAGTGCTTACCCACATTATGAAGTTGCTCAATTTTTAAATAATGCAAGAAAGTGCTATGATGACATGTAGCAAGGTGGGACCAAGCATGAAAGATATGTGCTATGTTGCACCAAGCTATAAGGAAAAGCTAATGTGTAATGCCAGTTGGGCCAGTTAGAATTTGGGAAGAATGCTGAGTCACGCCATGCTAGAAGTGATGATGTCATAGGTGCATAGGTTTTAATAGTTAATATGAGAGTTAGAGTTTTCAGATGAGCTAGATTAAAGGGACTTATTTCATTGGTTAGAATGGGTGATTGGACCACAAAGGACAAAGATTCAAACCTACGATCAATCTTGATTTGATCCATGAACGGTGCTTGCCCAGAATTTCAAGATGCAAGAAATTTAAGGAATGTGGGAAAGCAATAATGTGACATGTGGCTACATTTTTAAAGTCATAAAGCTTGTTGCCTTTTGAATTAAATCCATCCAATCAAAGGAAATCAACATATAGCATTCAAATCTAGATGCAATTTGGAGGTAACCATTACTGAGAGTTAATATGACATAGAGTTCATTCGTGTGATTTCAATGCTCAGATATATTTCACGATTTCATCATTATTGAGCCACAGAATTGCAAAAGGTTATTAGAGCACAAAGAATTTCTAGAGCTAGGGCATAAAATTTTACAAACAAATCCAGTGAATTGTAGTGAAAATTTTATAGAGAGAAGAAATTTTTTACGAGTAAGTGCTCTGAAACTTATGAATAGCAAGATCTTGGTGTGATAATTTTAAATCTTAGAAAATGCCTCCACAAAAGGAATTCTCTTGGTAGACTGATTACCTAAAAAGGGTAGTGCATGTTGATTTCTTGGAACAATTCCCATTATCAGTGAATGAAATAACTAAAGGGAGTCAGCTCATTCCTAAGAACCCTAGGGTAGCTGTAGCCAAGGGTTTCTATGATAGGGCTAACTGGGTAAGAGATGCCCAAGTATCTATGGGAGGTTTAGAATTGTTTAAAAAATGGTTCTTAGAATGAAAATTGGATACCCCCATGAGCAATATCTAGGAATTCAACATTGGGAAGTTAATTGTCCCTTCAGTTTTCTTTGATAGTTATCTATTGACTGACTTAGCTAAGAAATATGACCCCATCATGAGGTGGGTGAAGAATCATGCTGGAGTGAATCTCTTTAGGGTTTGCCCTAAATTGATTAGTGAGGTTTTCAACCTCAACCCTAACCATGCTGTGCATGAAATCATTGATATGGATGACCTTCAAGCAAGGTACGATGCACAAAGGATCTACTTAAGGATAGGGCCACTACAAGAACATGCTACCAAGATTGGTACATTGTTTGTAATTACTACTAGCACCCCAAAGCCATTATTGAGGAGACATTTTAATCTCAAGGCTCAAGAATTGTATTTCTTTCTCTATAATATTTTCAGGATGGATGAAGTAGAAAAAATCCCAAGCTCAATTGTCCTTATTATGGCTTAGACTCTACAATTTGGGATGAGCACTATTCTTGATTTTGCCACTTTCCTTGCACAAGAAATTCACAATGGTTTGATAGGGATATCCCAAGGGAAAGTAAACAAACCATTTTGTTGGTATTGATTTCTCATGCATGCGTGTCTGTATAAGGGAGTTACCTACTTCTCTAAGGGCACAGACCTGGAAGTAACCAAGAATGGAGAGAGGAATTCAGTTCAATTATAAAGTGTGGACATGACCTCACAAGCTAGAAACAAGAGTTTTGTAAGGTTTGATCAATATTTTGCATCAAAACTTAGATTTCTCTTGAGAAGGGACAGCCCTAAGATTCCAGAAGCACTGCTAGAATTGGTCAGACTAAAGGACCATGCAAAAGGACTATTGGTTAGTCATAATTTGGGGGACATAATACTCTATAATGTTTCAATAGTAATAAGAGTATATGTCTTCTTGGGAAAGCCTCATGTGCTACCATTCCATGTGCCTCTAAAAATAGGGATTAAAGAGCTGTTATGGTAGATTGGAACTATTGATGAAAGAGATTTTCCAAAGAAAGGTACTTTCTTTTCTGTTGTTACTGTAGTGCATGACTTTGTCTTTGTGAGGAAAGGATGGAAGCAACTCAATTTGTTCCTAGATAGATATAACATGGCAGAGTCCCATGCTAGATTTATTGACCCTGAAGGATTCTATGATCTCTTAGAAGAGAGGACAGAAGTTTCCCACATGGTGCAATAGGTATATTTCCCTGAGGATGTTATCAAAAATATTTTTTCTTTACATGAACAAGAATTAAGAAAAGAAAAATGGATAGTATTTAGTAAGACTCTAGAATTCATCAATGCTTTTGATTCCAATTTTGATTCATTGAAAGATAAAAAATATTGGGGAGCCAAGATGCAAGCATTAATGAATAATTTTGCTGTGATAATACAAACCATGAATGAGAAGAAGGCTGCATATGATAAGACCTATCCAAATAGGGCTGTAGAGGTACATAGGAGGATAAATAGTAGAAATATAGTAGCTCCTACTCAGAATACTTTGCAAAAAAGGATAGGTTATGTGATAGTGTAGAATGTGAAACAAGCTCCCCTTTAGTAGAGACCAAGGCCAGAAAGTCCATCTACAATGAGTGCCCCAAAGAGGCAAAAGTTGGAGCAAGGATCTTCCTCCCATGTAGAATAATACTCCCCAAGCTAGACCCCAATCTAGATAGATGATGAAGCATCTTTGAGGGAGAAACTTAGAAAGATTGGTGGAGAGGGGGATATTATTGTTCCTACCATAGACCTAGTGATTGGAGAACCACAAGAACCTCTTGCACCCTCCTTGGATCTCACTGTTGCTGATTACCAAGGTGAGGAAATAGATCCTATACTTTCCTAAGATTTTGAAAGGTTTATTAATGATGAAAATTTTGTGAAGTCTAGAGCCTTTCCACAATTTTTGTGAAGATTAAACATAGGAAATTTTGAAAGGACATGTGAAAAGATAAAGGTAGAGCAACCTGATAAATCAAACTTTGTTATCAAAGAAGAAGTATAATCTAAGTTTTTGAATGAATTTTCTCAATTTACACCTTAGGTTGGAATGCAAGTAATTAAACAATCAAGAGTTCTTATTCTACTAGAGTGGGATATAGTTAATGCCATGGTTTTTGATTCGATAAGGAAAGAAAAAGATGTTCACTATAAAACTAAAGAAGAGTTATTATAGGCTCATAAAGGAGTCAAATTCAGTGATGATCACCAAGCCCTAGTTATTTGGTCTATTGAGAAAAGGGACAAGACTAGAATACAAGAAATTTCTACTACAGAACATACTGGTGCATTAATAGTATTTGGGTTTGGTGAGGTTAGCAAGCAAATAATTGGAATAGCTTCAGAAACGCTAAAATTTGGTAGTGTGGTATCTGGCTAGAAAGAGAATAAATTTACACAACTCAATGCTAGATTTGAAGAATTTTTGAAAGCATATGAGGAAAGGGGTATGTAGATACAATCATTAGAAAACCAAGTAACCCAAATGGAGAAGATACTTGGGAAAAGAAAAGTGGGAGAGTCTAGCAAATCCATAATTGCATACCCCACATGGCCACCCATTGAACCTTTTAAGTCAACTCCTATTATTAAGATACCAGACACCCCTGAGAGGTCACAATTCTACACTATAGAGGATTTTGAAGAGGAAAAGAATAAATTGTATTCACTACATGTAGAATTAAATAACCAATATGAGGAAAAGATAAGACAAAGTGTAATGCATCCAATGGATAGGATAGAATGGCCAACATTTTTTGACTAGTTGGAAAGGATTGCAGCCATCAGAGATGAATTGAAAGGAAATGAAGAAAGAATGAAGCCTATTATATAGAAATGGACTGAGAGGAAAAATGATATTACCCTCATGTATGTATCTATCATCCAGCTATCCTGTCACTAGATAGAGAAGATTTTTGACTTGTTAAATAAGCTAGAAAATTTTGATGACAAACAAGATTCTTTTCAAATAAGAGTGAATTTTTTTTTTCAAAGTACATAGTTGAGAAATTTGATTTATTTCCTAGTGCTCTTAAAACTATTGATAAATTAAAGGAAAAGGAAGAGTGGAAAAAAGAGCTGGATGATTTATTTTGTCAAAGATTGAATAATGTAATAAATGAAACTGGGCATTTATTATGGGCAATGAGCGATGAAGAATTGGTTAAAGTGCAGTTGTTTTACAATGCCATCAAGAAAGATTTTGGTGAAATAGAAGCAATATGAAATTCTTTAATCACTATACAAAGTGATATCCTAAGCTTTGATTGGCCCGATGACACTATTTACAATGAGTGGAAGGAATAATTTATGTCTATAGAATTAAGGGAAGAAGATGATGAGGCAGAAGAAGGTGCAAGAGTAACTATTACTTTAACTTTTGATGATGAAGACAAGGAGAGCCCCCAAGTTAAAGTAGACTTGCAAGTAACTAAAGATGACGCATCACTTTCAAGCCTCATAGCCACCTACTTTGAAGATTTAGAATAACTAGAGAATCAAATCATAAGACTTCATTGTTCCAAGAAATGTAATAGAAATGGGGTCTACCAAAGGAATGTAATGATGTTTAAGTTTCTGTTACACACTTTTTTTTTCTTTTTGTGACAACTACCTATAAATATTCTTTGTAAAAGATAGTTGTTATTTCTCTATGCTTGAAGCTATTGCATCTCACATTATATATGTGAGATCCCAGGGCTATAGAAGGGGTCCGAATACTTGTGTATCTTTTAACTTTCAAAGGAAGTACAGTTGGTCCAATCATGTGTAGTTGTTTTTTTGAGTTTACTTCTAGTTGTGTACTTTTCTAATGACAAATAAAAATGATAGAATCAGTATGAGTTCATGGGTTTTTCATTGAGTTTCTATTTGTTATTATATTAATCAACAAAAAGGATAATACAAAAGGCTATTTACACCAGATTTGTGTCACCATTTTCTATCTCCATTTCATGAGTTTATTAATTTTGTGATCATTTGAATAAGGTTCATTTGATTGAATGTAGCTTTTATGGGTTGTATATTGGTTTATTGTTACTCTTAATTCAAGGGATTATGTTAGTGCTTCAATAAATCAGTAGAATTCACAAGTTTATGAAAATGATATCTCATAAGAATGGAAATAGGTGATTACAGTTGATAAATTCAATTGCAAGTTAATTGAACAAGATCTCCTACTAATAGTTGACTCTTTGCTCCCATGGATAAAGCACTGGTCATATACATCAAAGGTGTTTGAGAAGTAAATTCTGCTTTTATATGTCAAAACATTTTCAAATTCAAAGTCATTTTCATTCCATTGTGTCCAAGGTTATAATGCTAGTCACCACTCATTTAAATTTAATTTCTAAGTCTTAGGTAGTTGCTATTTCCAGGAATACTTGTAAATTCTAGGAGAATTATGACTAGATTTGCTTATGATGGATGTATATAAAATTGAAAGCATTAAGGAAATTGGTAAACTGTGTATGTGCCTAAGGGTATAAGATGAGAATCAAAATGAAACAAAGATAATTTTCATATAACAGTTTGCATTAGAATTATCCCTAGGTATACCCACCTTGGTTTTATAGAGCCTAAAGAGTAGGAAACCATCCTTGGTTTTGTTGAAGTTGGGTCCAAATGGTTTACTTATGTAATTATTAATGGGAATTGGTTAATCCTTAGATTATATGAGTGTTATCATTTTGGTATTGAGCATTTCGTTAATTCAGTAGTTTTAAACACCAACAGCCCCTCTACCCCTTTGGGTTGTGGTATTCCAGAAGAAGCATGGACTAGTAAGAAGGTGAGTTATTCTTTTCTTAAAACCTTTGGTTGTGAAGCTTTTGCTCACATATATTCTGAAAATAGAACCAAGCTGGAAGCTAAGTCAAAGAAATGTGTATTTTTTGGATATTGCATTAATGAATTTGGTTATAGGCTTTGAGATTTTAAAAATCATAAAATTGTAAGAAGCAAGGATGTCATATTCAATGAGAAAGTGTTGTACAAAGATCTACTGCAGCAACATGAGAAGAAAGAAGATGATTATGTAGTACTAGATGATACTCCAAAAGATGATGTTCCAACCATTCCTCATGATGTGCAACAACAACAACAAAAAATACCACACACACTAGTGAATGTTAGACGGTCAATGAGGCAAATTAAACCTCTAGAAAGATTTTCTCCCTCTTTGTATTCTATTTTATTAACAGATGATGATGAACCTAAATGTTATGATGAAGGTGTGTAGGTGGATATTAAGATTCAGTGGGAGTTTGCAATGAAAGAAGAAATGGACTCTTTGCTAAAAAATAAGACTAGAGATTTATGCAAATTGCCTGCAGGTAAAAATACTTTATAGAATAAGTGGGTTTATAGGTTGAAAGAAGAGGATGGAGGTAAGAAAACATTTAAAGCCATGTTAGTTGTGAAAGGATTTGCATAGAAAAAGGGCATTGATTTTGATGAGATATTTTATCCTATTGTTAAAATGACCTCTATTCATACTATTTTAAGTATTGTGGCTACTAAATATTTACATTTAGAGTAGCTTCATGTTAAAACAAGCTTTTTTCATGGTGATTTGGATGAAGAGATATATATGGCTCAGCCACATGGGTTTGAGGTCAAAGGTAAGGAGAGCTTAGTGTGCAAATTGAAGAAAAGTTTATATGGCTTAAAGCAAGCATCTCGGTAATGGTATCTAAATTTTGACAATTTTATGCATGAGCATGGATACAATAGGTATCATTCAGATCACTATGTTTACTTTAAGAGGTTTGATGATGAAAAATACATTATTTTATATTTATATGTTGATGATATGCTTGTAGATGGGTCTAACATGGTTCACATTAAGGGGCTGAAATGTCAGTTAGCACATGCATTTTCTATGACGGATTTGTGGGCAGCAAAAAAAATCTTTGGTATGAAGATTTTTAGAGATAGGAAGAATAGGAAATTGACACTACATCAGGTTAATTATGTTGAGAAGGTGTTTCAATGTTTCTCTATGGAGAATTCTAAAGCTATCAACACACCTTTACCTAGTCATTTGGAGTTGACTAAGGAGATGGGTCCCAAGACACAAGAAGAAGAGGATATGATGTCTAAGGTACCCAATGCTTTAGCTATAGGAAGCTTGATGTATGCTATGGTATGTACTAGGTTATATATTGCACATACAGTAGGAGTCATTAGTAGGTATATGAGTCATCTAGGAATTGAGCATTGGAATGCAGTCAAATAGATTTTCAGATATTTGAGAGGAACATCCACTAAGTGTTTAAAGTTTGGGGGTTCTACTACTGATTTATAGGGCTATGTTGAATTAGATTTGGTAGGGGATATTGATATTAGGCAAAGTACTACAAGTTATGTCTTTACTCTTGGTGGGGCAGCCATGAGCTAGGTTTCTAGGTTACAGAAGGTTAATACTTTATCTACTATAGAGGCAGAGTATGTAGCTACTATAGAGGAAACTAAGGAGATGATATGACTTCAGTTCTTCTTGGAAGAATTGGGACATCCTTATAAGGATAATTATTTATTTATAGATAGTTAGAGTGCCATTCATCTTGCAAAGAATTCAGCTCTGCATTCAAAGACCAAACACATATAGTTGTGGTACGATTTCATTCGGTCAATTTTGGAGGATGGAAAGTTAAAGCTGGACAAGATACATATAGATGAAAATCTAGTAGATATGTTGAAAAAGGTAGTAACAAGGGAGAAGCTAAGCTCCTCTTCAGCTTTAGTTGGTCTTCTAAACTGAACATGAATAAGAAAACTGTAGGGTCCAAGGTCGTTTGATCTAGTGGGAGTCTCATTGAGTAGCGGCATGGCTACAGGATCAATCTCCAAGAGGGAGATTTTTCTTTAGAGTGGAGCTTGATTAGTTCTCACGTGGGAGACTGTTAGATTGTGGTGACTAATATCAAAAGTACTGTACATACTTCATAAATTCTTTGGGGCTTTTGGGCCCTATTTTATCAAGATTTTGGGATGACATGTAATTATTAATTGTAACCCTAAAGTGGTAAAAATAATTTTATAAAAGAGCTTAGGGTTAGGGATTGTTTCATATAGGTGATGTAAAATTGGTTCTTGCGATGATATTGACCTGTAAGGGATTACAAATTGTAATCAGGTTGTAATCACTTAATCATAAAAATATTTGACTTGCTATTTGGTGGATGTAGCCCAAGGTTTGAGTGAACTATGTTAAACCTTGGTGTCTTGTGTTCTTTTCTATGGGATCTATTATTTTCTGATATTGGTTATATTTGTATGTAATTGTTATTTCTATCTATGGTTTATTCCTAACAACCCATAGGTGATATACATCATGTTCTTTATGTAAATGTTGATAAGCTCAAGTGCTTCTAGTAAACCATGCTAAACAAAATTAGCTAACATGCACAGTGTTATGATGATATGTACTTTGATAATTTTTTGAATTATTAGGCCTTCAAACTTATCCTACCATTTTTCCTTCTCAAAGCAATTTATATGTTACCATAAATAACAACCCTAACATATCTTCTTAGTCAAATTAATAATGTGTCATTCATCTTTCTTTGTAAGTATTTTCACTCAACTTGAAGGCATATTGAGCCTCATACATGGATCCTTCTTCACATCCTTTGAAGAAAGGAAGTGTTGAGCTATCGTTATGCACGATTCTAAACGGTAGGAATTCTTGCAAATTCCTCTCTTGAAAAGATGATTTTGCGAATCAACTCTAAGGTTTTGGGTTGATCTTGCGATCTACTAGAATCTATTCATTTGAAGATAAATGTGTTTTTTCAGAAGGAGTACTTTTTTGGTTCATTTTGATTTCAGATGAGACAAAGAATCTACATGCTGCTTCAAAATAAAATATGTAAGAAAACTATGTTTTTGTATTTTTATGTATTTTATGAATGCAATCTAACAATGCAACTAGTATGAATTCCTATTCTAATAGGGGGGTTAGCAAAGAAAATAAAAAAACTTGAAAGAAAATAACATGAAATTGAAAATTTTGAATGGAAATAAGCTATGGAGAATGACACGTCTACGAATTAAGCTTTCAAAGAGATTGGTAAATAACGAATGCAAGAAGGAGCAACACTTCCCTAATTCCACTGATGCAATTTTTAGTGAGAAACTTAATGAGTGTATGATGTTTCACCCTTCATCAAATTGCAAGGCCATGGAAAGTGTGCTCATGTGAGACAAAAAAGTGATGCACGCACAATTCGATGATTTCTTCTCAAGCTAGTTACATAGCGAAGGTCATAAAAACCATAACAAACACTAGAACTAATGAAATGCATAACTAGAAACAAAGCAATAAACCTTTGGCTCAATCAAAATTCCATGAAAATTAATCCAAAAAAATGATACATTCAGGAAAGAATTGCTGCACTCTAAATGTGAACACCAAAAGCATAATTTTATTGCAAAATAATGGCTACCCTCATTATATATTACAATGGGGTATTTATAAGAAATCATCTCCTTAATTTGTGTTGAGAGAGAGAGAGAGAGATATTCTTCATGCAATAAAAATGCTTTTACTCAACAAAATAAACTAATTGTATACAAACTTCAATCTAATTGGTGCTAAGTAGGACTCTACCCATATTTTATTCATTAATTGGACGCATGAGCCATTACATGTTAAAAAAAAAAGAATTATGAGAGAAGAAAGAATGACAAAGCTCTGAGTCAAACTGGAAGTGTCTGGAAGTGCCAAAATTGGAAGCTGATCCTTTACTAGGCATTTGTCAAAGTTAAACTATCGTCAGAATGCACTTTCGATACATGGAAAGCTCTATTTTTGGAATTTATAGTTAACTGTTAGTGGAGCTTTCTAAAAATATGCACTTGTAGATTTGCAGAGTTGTGGAATTGTAGACCTGCACACCTCAAAAATGGTCCAAAATCTCAAAATTTTACTAAGTATCAAAATTAAAATTTTGGCATCTAAGTTTTGTTCTTCTTCATCCCAAAGTTATGTTTGGATGTTTTCCCTTGAATTTCTCTATAATCTTAGTAATTTTAGCCACATCCAATAAATCTAAAGCCTCGTATTAGTCCTTGACCTTTTTCCTGTAATTATCTACCTCAATTTGGGTGTCAAAAAAACCCTGAGTTTGGTATCCAATTCTAACAAAGCTTCTTTAGTCATGAAGGCTTGCTAGATATCCTCATCATTAGTAGGTTCCAAAAAAATCTTCTTAAAACTTTCCACTACTGCCTCTATAGGAAACAACTTCTCTCGTTCTTCATCCTCAAAAATCCTTAAGCTAGCATCACTTTAATGCTTTTTTGATTCCAAAATTTGCTCTTGAGTTTTGTCCTTGAGCCTATGGATCTTCGCGTGTAATTTTTCCATTACTTTATTACTATCAGTGATCTTTTCTATCCAATCATCAATCAAATGTAAATCGTTAGTAGTATAAACATCTACCAAAATCCTATACTTCTATCCCTTGATTGTCTACAAAATTTGTAAGTCGTTGCTCCAGGCCCTTAGCTCATCCATAATGCTAAAGTCCTTCAAAATCATTACCATTTTATGCACGTTCTCCTATGTAGCATGCAGTAACTTTAGGTTCCCCTGTTATCAAAATTCCTTTATCCTCAAAAATTTCCCACCATTGCTGATAGGCTTTCAAAAATGGATCTAGATGTACAGCTGCCCCTTCTCTAAGTATGGTATTCAATGTGTTGTCAAGGTTCTCAGGATCAAGAGGACCAACCACTTTGGCTAAATATCCCCTTAGGATTTTGTTCTACCTTTGAAGTTTTTGGAGTTTGACCTCTTCCTACTCCATGCTTTGAAGACTTCTTTTATTCCCATGGTCACCATCAATTGGGCTGTATCCTGTGTGGGTCTTCCCAACATAACCTCTTTGAGTTGATAATCTTGGGGACTAAGGCCTTCTACATCTATGTCTTCAGGAGGAACAACCACTTATGCAAATAACTCCTAGTCCTGTGTATTGGTGACAAATGCCAGTGGTCTTACCTCATGCAATGGGGACTTAGGCTTATTTAGAATCTCTACAATCTCAAAAAATCCTCCTCATCAACATGGAATGGAGGTTTGGTACTCCTCATTACTTCCTTTCAAAGCCATCATGAGATGTGCTCAACCGAAGTCCTAGCTCTTGAGGATGAAGGAGTATGTTCTGCTACCTCCTTCCCCTTATCTCTCCTCCTTAGAGTACTCTCCCTTTGTGAGGGCTCTCCTTCTGCAGCCTCTATTTTAGTAGATCCTGCAGCTTGCTCCTTAGTGTCTTGGGAAGGTAGTTGAGAATATTCCACCATTTGTCTTCATGTGAATCAGATGCTAATTGGGAAGAAGAAAGTTATGAAAAAAGTGAGTACTCTTTTGCTAGTAAAGGTATGAGTACTATTTCTAAATCTGAAAGTGAGTTTCCATTTTAAAATTGTGTAAATCAATTTGAGATTGAAAGTTATGAAGAAAATGTGGCTACACAATATGAAGACAAAGAGGTTATCCATAAGGACATATTACCTAATTGTGTAGAAGAATGTCTTGAGGATGTGTGTAGTGATGATCAATATATTATTGATTCTAAGGTTAATGCATCATCACCTATTGGTAAGATAAATGATGATTTGGTTGCAAGACATTTGAATCACTTACATGAAGACAATGAAAGTAACTTTGATTTATATTCTACATGCTTCGTTGATGGAATTAATGATGTGTCTTCGAATGATGATTCTAATTTTTCTTCTTCATATGTTGAAAGTGTCCATGACAGTGATGTTAGAAATGGTTTTGAAGTTTTCACTAATCTGTTATATGGTGAGGAGTTTGATGTTGATCAGCACATCACTTGTCCTAATGTCTACAAAGGCACATTGCATGGAGTTATCAATCCTCTTTTTGAAGAACACATGGATGGTTCAGATTTAGTTAAGGGTGATTTTGATAATGATACTTTATCCTATTGCTATAAGAGATCAGAATGTTCTTCTTCTGAGTTTGATAATGAAACTGATAATTATGTTGCATCTAATGAGATAGATGACAAGGTGTTTGACGAAGTTGTTCTTGAAAATCAGCATGCACCTTGTACTAAGTTTTATGATGTATATTTTAATGCGAAGACTAATCTGTTTGCTGATTGTGAAGAACCATCTAAAGATTATGGATTAGTTTCAAATTCTGATATGGATGACATATGTGAGTATCAGTTAGATTGTTCATTTGATTTCCATCCGATTATGCAAAAGGATGCACATTTTCAAGGTATGAGTGATTATTTTCCCCTTGTTGAATATGATACATTCACATTTGAGATTGATAACATGCATGATACATTGAATGAAGAGAGTTTTCAGTTTGAGTATGATAGTTATAAGAATGCTGATAAGAACTTTCATGATGTGTGAGTTGTGGAGAGTGAATCAAATTTTTATATGCATTGTGGAAGTCAAGGTTTAGATTCCGTTTTGCTAAGTGGTTAGATTCAAGATATATATCTAATTGGTGAAACTAATATGAGCGATAATCCCAGTTTATCTCATGCAAGTTCAGATGAAAATCAAGTATACGACAGAGATAAACAATTTTGTTGAGGTTCGGTGGCCCGGAGCCATTGTATGTACATAATCTTGGTAGTTGTAGTTGTTTCCTTGCTTTCAATAAAGTTGTTCGAGAGAAGTTTTGAAGTTTTAGGAGTGTGGTCTGCTTCTCCCAGAGATTTGAAATCTTGCCATGCTCGCAAGGGGCATGCATCCCCAGATAGAGCCACTGTTGGTGCTAAAAATTGCATGGTCAATTTTCAGCACTTTTGAGAAAATTGAGCCCTATAAATGCTTTGTGAAGCCTATGTACCCCGCTATTGAGTTAATGCATAAATGGTGTTTAATGTTTCTAACACCCTTCTTTTAGCCCGTTCACATATTCTATAATGATAAATTGACATTCCAAGCTGTTTGGCGAAGTCCTGTTTTGAGCCATTGTCTAATTTGCATTTTACCCCAAGTGTCAAAAAGCGACAGGAGGCTGTGTTTGCGATTGAATATCTCACACCCAGAGATGTTTTGTGACTTTCTACTTTGGGAGTGTCTAATGTCCATACTCGAGAATCTATGTTTAAGATTTTGAGTCATTTTGAATCCATTTGACTAGGTTTTGAATCCCTCAAAGTTGGTCACTTAATGTTTTAATGCATTTGCACTTTGCACATTTTTCGGGGAAGCCTTGTATGATGAGTCATAACTTTGACCTAGTTGATCTGAATACTAAAATTCCTTTTGCATTGCATTGCAAATGTCAAAAAATTTTTATGTTTCAAGTTTGAGCTTATGACAAATCCGTTTGATCAGTTTTCAAATGTGATTCCAAACGCAATTTCTATCTTTTTACTGGTGTCAGCATTTGCAGATTTGTTGGAACCCCTTGTTCGTGATGTTGTAACTTGAGATTCATGATTGGTAAGACCAAATGGTTTATTCCCCTATGTTGTACTTTGAAAATAATTCAAGTGTGCCAGTTTGTAAGTCTTGATGAATCCATTTGCACACTTTTCTAAGTCAATTCCATTTCTAAAAATTGCTTTTTAGTCAGTCTTCCTAGTTGCAAAATTCCAAGTAGCCCACTTTGAATGTCCACCATTTGCATCTTGTGATGTTTCATGTGCCCGAATTGGATATTCATATTGTCCTCATGACAGAGAATCAGTGCCCCGAGTTTCATTTTCCCAAGTGTTAATTTACCTAGTTTTCGAAGCCAATTCTGAACCCATTTTATGGTTTTCTGACATGTTTGCTTGCAGATGATTCTGAGAAGGCAAATTTGACATTGAATATCTTTTGACCCTGAATTCATCATGAGACAAGATCTAATAGGGTACAAGAATTTAGAGCAAAGATTTAGTGTGTTTAATTTCAGGGCCTGATCAGCTGATTTGGTCAGTTTTTAAGGCCAATCAATGGACCTCCTGGTGCAAAAGTGACAGGTTGCAGAAAAGGATAAAATGAGTTTTGAATGATCAGTCAATGAATCAAATTTGATTCTTATTAGTTCAAGATGATGAATAGATCAGTTTGAAGGTTTAGTTGTTCGAAAATGAAATTTTTTTTAGCTGGACCCACTTTGGGGCCCGACTAATTCTTTTAGATTAATGAGGTTTTGGGATTTTAAAATATTTAAAAAGGGAAAAATAGAAGATCGAGTGATCCCAATAAGGATATGCTGGAAGGCTATGATCCTATGTCAAGTTATGAGGATCATAAATTTGAAGCTACAACCTTAGCAGAGGTGAAAAGCATTAGTGGCAAGATTGATTGGAGCAAAATTGGAAGTGATATAAGGTCAAGGGCTAGTAATAATGTTTCTGGTGTTTCTTTAAAAGGAGGAACCTGACGACATAAGTTTTCCTCTATACTCCACTGTCCATATTGATAGGTCAATAAACAAACAAAAATATGGTAAGATGAGGGAGATGGGAAAGACATATAAGATTTCTATAGATTGCCCAATTTACTATTCAAAACCATGTGAAAGAGTTTGCCCTACCGATGCAATTAAATTTGCATGAAGAAAAAGGGTACTCCATGCTAAAGGAGGAGGCGGCTTTGAGTTCAAAGCACCACGAAAGGGAGTGGAATGTATTATTTGTAATAAGTTAAAAAGAAACAGAGCAGGAAGAGCATACTCTGGTACTGATGTGGAAACAAGTGATGCTTGAATTACAACATTGCAAGACAAATACTGTACTTATTATAAACACGTGTTAATTTGAGATGGAGTCCACGTATTCAAAGGGGAGCTGGCTTAAGAGTCAGAGGTGGAAATAGAATGACAATCAACGCCAATTCAAAGTTGCAAGTATAAGGGAGGCCAACAATAGAAGGAAACTCATGCAATATGAAGGGCAACGCATTGAAGGAAGACTCCACGGCTGTGATAGAAGAAGGCTCCACTCGTAGCTCCACTCAAGAAATGAAGGAATGCCCAACCAATTAGAGAAACACAACAGAGCCTCACGTATAGGTGAAATCCGCTAGGTCAAAGATAAAGCTGAAGCCACAACACATGTGGATTATCATAGAGAAAATTATCAAGCCATCTGTAGGGGGCACACATGATACAAAATGCTAGGAGTTCTATGCAAGAGTTGGTAGCTTTAGCATGGTAGAAGTCATAGCAGCAACCAGCGCATTGAAGGAGGAGCCCACGTGGTTGGCAGTGAGGGAAGAATTTTTTTAAAGGCGAATCACCATGTTTAAAAATAAACACCCAAGCAGAGGAGCCAGGTTACAAAAGATATGCTCACATCACACAAAATCTCGCAGTCAAAGATGCCATGTAGAAACATGAAACTTCATTCAAAAAGCAGAGAACATCCACGTCATTAGAGTGGAAGAAGCTAGGGCAGAAGATTAAAATGAATCATTTTTAGGTGCATTTAAAAAGGAACAAAGAAAGACTAAAAATTTGACTTCCCCAGCTTCAAAATAGATGCAGCAGTCAACCAATTTGATGTCGATTTAGAAATAGCAAGGAACACTCAACATTTCTTAGTAAATTCCATGTCAAAAGTAGTAGAACAAAGGTGTAAGGGAGCACTAGATATGCGTATGAAACAGGGAAGCAATCCAAATAAAAGGTGCCATTGTAAAGGGAAAAGTGGCAGTCAAATACAGTTAGAACACGCAAATAAGAAGGAGACAGCCGCCTTTGAAAGAGGGCACAACATAAAATGAAGTCACCCAGGTTGGGGGAGAAATGGTCTAGCACAAAAATCCCACATTGGCCGGTGGGAAGAGCTTTATGCATTATAATTACAATTGCACTCACTAGTCAATATGAATTGAAAGCATTGGCTTTTGTAAGCCGCAGGTCATAATGTGGAGCCCGTGGATGATGTCAGCCGGAGGCGAAAAGATATAAATTTTGAACAAAGTGGTAGATAAAGGGTTGATGACAAAAATTTGGCTAGTCACTATGGTGCTAGCTGAGAAATCCCAAATAATTCGGCTAGTGACTTAGCAAGTCATCGAAAAAATCCAAATCCAAAAATTCGATGAAAGATGGATGAGTTCAGATGGAAGGAAATTGCGACACATGGATATGCACTGAAAAAGGCAAAAATTTGGCTAGTCACTATGGTGCTAGCTGAGAAATCCCAAACAATTCGGCTAGTGACTTAGCAAGTCATCGAAAAAATCCAAATCCAAAAATTCGATGAAAGATGGATGAGTTCAGATGGAAGGAAATTGCGACACATGGATAATCTGAGGATAGTCATTAACTCTCTATGGGAGAGATGTGAAGAAAATAACATAGCAAGTTAGCGGTAAGCTGACACATGGCATTGATGAAGATGGTCCAGTTAGAATACGCCACGTGTCATCAGTGGTCAAACAGAGTTGACCTAAATGGAATTGTGAGGGATTTTTCAAAGGTTTTAAAATTTTCATTTTTAATTATTTCTCCTCAAGATCACATGCACAGGTCAGTTTTTAAATAAAGCTGGACATTATTTATATAGCTCAAATAATATAAAGAAATAAAATTTTGAAGTTTTCAAATGCAATGGAGACCAAGAATGAAGACCCGATTTTTAGAGGGCCATAACCTGGGTGTTTCTTTATCAAAAACTAGCAATTCAATATACCATCGAAATCGAGAATAGCTAAATTTTTTGATTCTGGAGTAAGATTTTGCACAGGTAGCAATGTGTTTGAGCTATACCAAGTTTTCTCCCAAGTTCCCAGATTGTAACTGTATTCAGGTAATCAAAGATCAAAACTAATTTTTAACATAGTAATCACCTAAATATGGTTAAAAGACAGTGAGAATTCATTTTGGGTTGAAATTTGAACACATTCATTCAGTAAAATTTGAATTTTACCAAGCATCTTGAAGGATTTCATCATCCAGTAGGAGATATTTTGCAAGTTTGTTACAGATTGATGATGAAATTAAATTAGATTAGATGGGAGAAGGAAGGAAGAAGTTTTTAGTTGCCAAAAGATTGAATTTCAAGTGGACACTTGTCAAGTAAAGATTAGATTCGAGAATTCTTTCTCTTCTATATCTTTCTATCTTTCATTCTTTGTAGGGGTTCTAGTTTTTATCACTGAGAAACCAGTAGGTTAGCAATTTTCTCTGGGTAATACCAGTAGGGTTCCATTGATTTACTATGAAACCACATTTCTTTTAGCATATTCTCTCTTGTATGAACAACAATAGGAAGATTAATATAGATAGTTCAGATCTATTAGGTTTTTTCTATGTTTTCATTTTCATGCATATGATTGTATAATTTCAAGGAAATAATACAAAGAGTAGCAGATAATTGAGTTTCATCTTGAATCTTGTCTCCTTTATCAGTAAGTTTCAATGTTTTATGGCCTTTGAACAAAGAGCCTAGGTCATAGTTGTAGTCCCTTAAGGCTATATGTTATTTCATTGTTGCTTATGACTCAAGAAGTTATGTAAATGCTTCAAGGAATTAATAGGGTTGCAAGTTTGCTGATGGGGATATCATGTAAGAATGAGGTTCAGATTGAGCATTGATGTCTATTTACAAGTTGAATAGATATATCATATATCTGAATATATGTATAAGTATCAGATGTCCATATGTATGCATTTGATTCATGGATTTGCCCAATAGTTAGTGCATTGCTCAGCTATAGGATCATTAAGTCTTATTGTTGCATATCTGAGGGTTTTCTGAATTCAACATTATTAATCAAACATTCTTTCCATCTTATATCGAAGGACTTAATTGAATGTCCTCACTCAGCTTGTGAATATTCTAGATCTGCATTTAGCTGTTGCATATCTGTTTCATTTCATGAGTTACTAGGAGATATAAGGGTTTTTTATGTACTTTGTGAGATTCAGGGATATGTTTTGCACTGGTATGATATCATCTGAATCTGAGGTTCACCCGCCTAGGTTTAGTAGAGCCTGAAGTAGAAGAAGGGTCATGCCTTATAGTTGGCCTGATGTATGAAATGATGTGTTGATAATGGGAGTTAGCTGCCCCTAGATGCATCATGTTCTCATCGGGATAATTGAAAACCCTCCAGCATTTTCAAACACCAACAAGCCTGATGGAAGACTAGGTTGCAAAGGTAGGAATTGTAACTTTCTTCCCTCTACCTTTCTCTAGGCAAGCTTGAGCGTGAAAGATTATGGTGTCAAGTATTGGATCAAGTTGAAAAGGCTTCTTGATCTAATCCTTTATCATTCTAATGACATTCCTTGCTCAATGATTAATATCATCACCCTCTTCCCTATCAACCTTAGCATTCATGATGGGTCTCTCTCCTATTTTGTTTGAGTTGAACAAGGGGTCTAGCAGCTCCTGTGAATCTTGTTGCCTTATTTCCTTCGAAATGTCTAGCTTGAGAGCCTTCTCAGCCAAATAAAAAGTCATCCTACAATAGTCCCTTATATGGACATCATAGTCATTTGTTGCATTCATCCAATGATCTTCAAAAATATCTTCATGGTGGAAATCCTTGCCAACTAGATTTTATACTTTCCCTATATTATCAAAATAGAGCCTAGGGGAATTATACTCCTCGAGGGGATAATTCTCCCACTCCCACTCAAAGGATAGAATATCTTGTTCCTATTTCACTTGGTATAGTCCAATGACTAGGGGCCATGTCTAATATTGTCTCCTTTGTCTCTTCAACCTCTCATACGTAGATTCAATCTACCGAGCAATCTCCAATAACACCAATTTTTTGCTTGTATATTTGAGGAGCTTCTTAGGGTTGATAGATGCACCAGCTACCCACAGATATGTGAATGTCTTAAATTGGATAAAATAGGCCCTGAGAGCTATTATTTGTGCTTTTGCCTCATCAAATAACCTCTTTGCCTAATCACCCTCTATGAATTAAATGACTGCAAAAATAAATGTATCATTCATGATTCTATACTCCTTACTCTATGCTAAGAGCTTCTTCCTCACCAGTCAAGGGTAGATAGTTTGTCGCCCTTGCTACAAGCACATATACCATGTAAGAAGTCATATAGAACTTCTTCTTGTCACTAACCACCCCCAATTGCTCACACAAGTTCTCACTCAGGGTGGTGGCCCAATCTAGTAGCATCCTTGTTATCTTGATTTTTTTAATGAAATTGACTCTGAAAGCATTAAGGTGACCAGCTACTAGTAGACCCATGACTCTGCTCAAAAGAATGATAGAATATCCAATGTCCTCCTTCACATATCCCCTAGTCATGTCCACCTTTCCTATGACCCTTCCTAAAGGAGTCTTCTCAATGAGATAAGAGATTGGATGATTTTAGACATTTCTTTTGGGAGCTCCTTGTACCATCTCTCTGTTGCTTCATAGGAGAGTTTGAAGAATTGATCTTCCCTTGGGAGGTGGAAGACCCTCTCAATTTTTTCAGGCCGGAGGTCAAGGACCAATTCTCTTGTCATGCTCCTAACCGCTCTCTTCAGGAAAAAAATGTTGAGCTAATTTCACGATCAATTCTGTTGATTATACTGATACTGGATGCGAAGCTGTATTTACCAATCATAATTGAATTAAGGTGGATACTAGAGCTGATCTTTTAGTGGGTTTGTTGTAGATTCTAAGGAACTCTCCCAAGTCAGTATGTCCCAGATTAGTGTCTTTGATTTTTGCATGATCATTATGGAACCTTAACTTTGATGGGACACCTCAGAACTTGAACACAATGGGCTTAGGTGCCATTTTCTCTCTAGATGTGGATACGATTATATTTGCATGACACAAGAAAAGCATTTATTAGTTCAAAATAATGGAAACTTAAAAAATATGCAAAAGCATTCAATTATTCTTCAATTAATTAACGAATTAAAAAAAAAATGATGCTTAATTTTGGTGCTTTTATTTTACATTATTTTTATCTATTTTCTTATTATTATATTATTTTAATTATTTTTAAATTTTTGTTTCATTTTAAAAAATTTTAAAATTTTTTAAAATTTTTTTAATTGGTGAGGTGAGCACAACACATGTTGCACGAGGCGTGGTTTTGAACGAGGCATGTGACGCATTGAAGTGGTGAATGCGAGATGGTGTGTGATGCGCACTATGTGGAAGGCATGTGCACGTGGAGTGCAAAGGTGGGCATCTGGCATGGTGCATGATGGAAGGTGGCGCACATGACATGCGGTAGGGTGGATGTGTTGCACAACGGGTGAATGGATGCGCAGTGCAAGAGTGCACACAACAACATTTGCAGGGAGGTGCGCACATATGCAGTGCGCACGAATGTGCAATGGAGGTTTCATGTGGCATGCGGGTGAAGCGAAATGGTGGTGCAGCATGCAGGTGAGAGATGGGCATGAAGGGTATGGTGGTGGTGCACATGAATGTGTGGTTAGCATAGAGGTTTTGGAGATGCACGGTGTGATATTTTGAGTGTGCACGAATCAATGGGCGGGGAGTACAGTGAGCATACGAAGGCTAGTGTAGCTACATGATGCAAAGGCGAGGCACGTGAGGTGCATGACTAGGGTTTCATGGGGGCTAGACATAGGGTGTTAAGCACAACACAAATGGGTAAGTGTGTACAGTTGGGTAGTGCATGGCACTCGTAGATAAGTGCATGACAGTCTTGGGTAAGTGCGTGTCTCTTTGTTGTGTAGCGCACGAGAGGTGCACACAGAGTGGAGTGGTCACATGAAGGCAGGAAGTGCGTGATGTTTCATACATAACTTACACACCTTACTACAAGTGAAAAGCATGCAAAGTTGGGAGGGTGGAGGGTGTGATTCATCACAAAAAAAATAATGAAAAGAATGAGTAAGGAAATTTACCAGGGGGGGGGGTTTGACTTTATAGCCAAGCCCATCCTTTGTGGTGTGCATTGTGCACCATCCAAGTGCATAGCCATGCATTGCACTCCCGTGACCCTCGTGAGGTACGTAGGTGCACGGTTATAAATAATTTTTTATTTTAGAATTTTTAAATTTTCCAATTTTTTTGACTTTTTATGACTTTTTTTGTTTTCTTAATTTTTTTCATTTTTCTAATTTTTTTCAATTTTTTGGGTTTTTCTATTTTTCAATTTTTTTGGCTTTTTCAATTTTTTGACTCTTTAACATTTCTCAGATTCTGAATTGTGAGTTTGAGGACTCAAAAAAAGTATGGGGTCCCCATTCCTAGTAGGGAATGGGGCGTGCATTGTGGCACCACAACAGGAAGGAGGTGAAGTATGGAAAACAATTATCATTATAAATTAGGTAATTTCTTTATTAGAATTAGCATTCAACTAAAGATCTCAATTATTTTTAATTTTGACATGAGAGTAACTAGTGTCCCATTGACTTGGTGCCCACTCAGAATGCACTAAAAGATGATGCTGCCTATGGTGCCATGATAATGCACCTTTTCATACAGAAAATATAATGCATTTAGACTAAAAACATGGGGAGCTAGTACATATATGTTGCCTCATAGCCATTGCCCTAAAAGGTAGGGAAATCCCTCAAAAGCCCCTAGCTTTGCCTATATTGGTTGAATTATGTGGCATGACATTATAATTGGGTTCCAAACTAACAACTATTTTTTGTCTCAAGGGCTTAGTGATGCAGAGCCCTTTGGATTAATCCCATAAAGATAAATACTCTACAAATAGCCCAATAATCCATAATGTATACACACTTTCCCAATTAGACATTTTTTCCCACAATGGTTCAATCAAAACCTCTAAGGCCCAAGATTGATTCCAAGCCCTCCTAGGGTCTATTCCAACCCAATTCAACTTTATATAGACTTACATCAACTTCCCAAATTGTTTGATAAAGGTTAGGTACATTAAAACATGCTTAAGTCTCATAATCTAAGTTTGCTGCCCAAAACCAATTGATCATTGGTATTTTAAAATTTAAAAACTAGTTAAATAAACTCCTAATGAGTTCAAACTTTATAAATTGTCTTTGCATGACCTTATTACATCATTATTCATCCTAGACACCTAATTGACCTATTTGGGCATTTTCTTGCCATAATTTAACATTTTGATCCCAGGGTCCTTATGAGGACCCTTAGAACATTTGATCATTAGTTTCATTTGGTCATAGCCACAAGCCATTATTGGCTTCAAAATCTCCAAATTCAATCTTGTTAATCCTCCATTTCCTTCTCCATGTCTCAAGGTCTTCATTGGCCTCCTTCCTTTGTCAGGTGCTCTTGCACCATGCCCCTCATCTAAGAAAAAGTTTTTGTCCCAAGAAGAAAGAGGTATATTATTCTTGCCTCCCATACTTCTATATGAACCTTTGATCTTTATTTGTGTGCAAGGCATCTATTGCAGTAAGAACTCCTCATGGATTGAGCCTACACTTAATCTCTTGCCTGCAAACATCTCACATCTCACATTATATTTCAAAATCATGTCTCCTTGTTGCTTGTTACAACATTCCCTGTTTGTTTGCTTCTCAATTGTAGTCCCTCCTTCAAGAGATCCTCTTGCTTCCTCACCATGTTCTCTATCAAAGGAGCATTCGTGTCCTTAACTCCTATAACCAATGGAAAAATTATGCTACCAACAATAATATTATTATTAGACCTATTATAGTATTGCCCTACCCTATTCACTTTGGCACTTTTAACCTTGTCCACATCAGATTTTTTCCCTTTCCTTTCTACCTACAATTCAAGGGTATTTTGTCCCCAAAAGAAATAGTAGTATTATCATGCACCTTATTGTCTTCAAGAGGTTTTAGCACAAACCTTTGGCTCCCTTTATACACTATATATGAATTTGTTAGACCATTATGCAATGTCCTTCTCAAAGCTTGCCATGACCTTCCCAAAATGATGTGACATCAAGACATGGGAATAACATCACCATGAATCCTATCTTGATAGTTCCCTATGGAGAAATCAACATTTTTTCTCTTAAAAAAATGCTTTTTTCCTTACTAACCCATGTTGCTTGATAGGGATTACTATGAGGCATATTTTGTAGACCCAACTTATCTACCATTTTGCAAGACACTATATTATCATGAGAGCTAGAATCCACTATTACCTTGGAAATTTTACCTTTTCTATTGCATAGGGTATGGAATATGGTTAGCCTCAATAATATTTTCCCTCTCCCAAACATGAGGAATTCTCTATTAATTTTTGGATCTGCATTTAGACTCCTTGGTAGTTCTTCTTGCTTCTCTTCTTAAACAAGTTTTACCCTCTAATGTGTCCTCTTATTTCCTTGCTCATTCAATGGACATCTTGATGCTATATGTCCAACCTCATTGCAATTAAAAAACCTTGAAAAGGATCCTCTGCATAGACCAAACCTTCTATCTTCTCTATATCCTCTACTATGATCAATCATAGGCTATTTTCCCTCTATTACTATTACTTTGCCTCTAATTTTCATTTGGAGGTCTGCTACCTTTTTCTCTTCCTTTATTGCTGCTACTGCCTTATCTTTCTTGTCTCCTCCTTATCTTTTCCTTTATTCTTGTAGCATTCTTCAATTGACCTTAGACTAGATAGGCTTAGTTCATCTCCAGTGTTGAACCTTAGGCCCCCTAAGTATCTTTCCATCTCTTGTGCATCTCTCTCTCTTAGAATCCTTATATCAACTTTATGAAATTCTTTAGTATACTTGTGGACATCTAGTCCTAAAAATTTCTTTTACAATTGAACCTTGTAGTCACTAGGAAAAAATGTTTCCTTCATTTTGTCCATCATTTTGAACCAATAAGTGATCTTGGCTTTCCCATTCCTCCATCTCTCTTCTTGAACACAATCCCACCACAAGAGAGGATGGCCCTTTAATCTTGACTTGGAAATTTGTACCTTTTGGTTGTCTCCTATATCCTCACATCCAAAGAAGTTTTTGAAAGGCACTAAACCAATAAGTCAACTCTTGATAATCCATCTTTCCATTGTACATTGGTAGATTTATTTTTTTCTCTTGTATCACCAACACTAACAATCTTGAGTAGTTTTGTCATCCTTGCATCCTTAGGATCTAACAATTCCTCTTATTAAGGGGATTCTCCTCCTTCACCTCATTCCTTATTAATATCTTTTTCATCATCATTTCTCCCTCTCCCCCTTCTTTTCTTATCCTCTATGGCTTCCGTCCTCTCTCTTAGGGATTTCAATTCCCTAGCAACAATACCACTTACTCTTGGAAGCATTTTATATTGCTTTCTTCCACTTTCAATCTTAGTCCTTCCTTTAAGAGACCCTCTTGCTTCCTCACCATCTTCTCTATCTTCTCCATATTGCTCCAAAATAGACCTATTTCCTTGTAGCCTTTTATTTCTAAATTCTGGACTTTTGACCAACTTGTCCCAAAACACTTGAAAATAAAATAGTGATCCAAGTACCATTTATGGAGTTACAAAATTTACTTCAAAAATAAGTATTGATGTTTTGGAGCATATGTGCAAAAAAAAAAAATTTGATAGAAATAAATGCTCAATTAGGCTTTTTTTACAAAGCAACATTAATGGATTCTCATTCACTTAATCTACAACTTTGAATAGTCTTTAGATAGGTTATAAATGACAAGACTTCAACTTTGGTTTCTTAGCCAGACTTCCCAAATAGTCATACCATAAAAACCTCTCTAATTCATTCCCAAACCTAGATATTTTTAGAATCCACACAATATCTTACATCCAAACTTTGCAAATTGACTCTACACCATGTACTCAACATATATGAATGAATTCTAACACAACCCCCCCTCTTGTTAAGACATATCACTCACTACTATAACCATGGCTTCTTTTTGTACATTTCAACACTTGATTCATAATGTACACCCTACTTTATCACTTTCTATGCATATATTTGGTTAGGTTATCAATGTACATGTTAATTGGTGAAATTCTATGAGGATAGTAGTATGTATTCACATAATGACCACAAAAACCATGAGTTTAATCATAATTGTCAAAACAAGTCAAGTTTCCTTGACTCTTTTAGCAACAAGAGGAATATGATGACATTGCGACCTTAGTTCATGCACATAATTAACGGATTATTTGTATCTTATTCCTTAGTTATCCAAGATCACAAAAAATATAAAAACAATGATCAATCAAACAACCACTTACAATATCGGTAGAAAATAGTTTGTTTTATTACATCTCTCAACCACAGTCCACACAATGTATTGCTTTCAATCACCCATCTCCCATGGATTTCCTTCTAAAGGCTTTATATATCTCACATCAATTTCCCAAACTTATTGATATAGGTTAGGTTCATTAAAACATGCTTAAGGCTCATAATGTAAGTTTCCCACCCAAAACCAACTAACTATTGGTATTTACAAAATTAAAATTTGAAAACTAGTTTAATAAAATCCTAATGACTCAAAACTTTAGAATTGGTCTTTTCATGACCTTATTACATCATTATTAATCCTAGACACCTAATTTTCCTACTTGCGCATCATCTTCCCATAATTTAACATTTTGGTTTTGGGGTCCTTATCAAGACTTTTAGGACATTTGATCATTACACTCATCCAGTCTTTGCCACAAGCCATTATTGGCTTCAAAATATCCAAATTCAACCTTATTGATCCTTGACTTCCATTTCCATGCCTCAAGGTCTTCATTGGTCTCCTTCCTCTATCAAGTGCTTTTGCGCCACTTAGCCATTCAACACACACACACACACAAAGATCTCAATTATCCTTTTAATGTTCTCCTCTACATTATCTCACAAGATTTTTTTTAACATTGTGTTCCTCATAAAGAAATGATGCATCACCCTTTCTCTCATTTCCATATTGCAAATAGAAATACAAATGGAAGAAAAAAAATTATTTCAAGGAATGTAGTGAAATAGATGACTAGGTAGCTCAATTTTATGATTTATATTTATGATTTTGGAACTCACATTATCTTATGCTTTTCTATAAAACACTCAAAGAGTATTCAATAATTTAGGAAATGATGCAAGTATGAGTATCATGAATTTGTTTCCTTGTTCCATATAGGATTATTGGAAAAAGGGAAGGTAGTTACCAACATGATGCCATTTTTAATGGGATACAAGTGATTTAAGGGCATCCATATAACATTAATGAAATGGTCTCTTATATCAAAGTAAAACTATTATATCTTGGGAGTTCAGACAATTATTATAGATATTCCAAATAAAAACCATTGATGTATTGACTCACTATAGCTAGTTTATTATAATGTAGATATTTTTCTCTTGATAGTGAATGATACCAATATATGAAAGCCTTGTGTACTTGACATGCTTTTTAAAAATAATTTGCAATAAAGTATTATTATTCCTTCTTATGATTTTATCGTAGTTTAGATTAAAGGGATTACCTCTAAAGCTTCAAAATATGAATCCATTCCCAACTTGTTCTCTCCTTTTTCCCTTGGTTTACTTCCCTTATGTAGTTAATTCTCAAAGCTTGATGGTAACTTGTTTCACTATTTTCAGGCTTGTGGTTAGAGAAATAGATCAGGAATAGCCACTTTATTATTCTCTTTAGGTCATAAAGATATCACATGTAGTCAAAATCCCACAAATTTAGGGTCCAAAGACAAAAAGTTGCATCCTTGGCAAAAAATCATGATGCACATTGATAGTGCCCCAAAGAAAAGGGGAATCCTATTCTGAGCTTATGTTTGGCCATTATTAATGCTTAGGGTTTTAGAAAATATTTGCAAAATTCTAGTGAACTTACCCAGTCATTATTGTGCCCCAAAAGAAGGAAGGGTTTCCTTTGAAGTTTCTCAACCTCAACTATGTACAAGATTTGAATTGTATGAACCAACTTTCTCATCTTTCTACAAATTGCATGACATCATGGGAGGGCCAATACCTAACATCTCCAATCAAATGTTTTAGTGTGTTAATAGTTACATGTCATTGACAAGATGAAAATTTGTTGCAACATTTTCTAGTCATTGTTGTGAGTAGAACTGCCATGGAAGTTCTTGTACCAAGTGATCACCTAGCTAACATGTTTAGCCTTGCCATAAACCATATGAAATATGAAATAATGTAAAACTTAATGGAATTATAGACCTAAATGAGTTGGATGTAAATGCTATTTGAAATTATTTGAGCCCAATTAAAATATTCACTACTGTCGACAATAGGGACAATGAGTAGTTCATCTAGGGCCAATAGTTTGAAGAGTATTTCTTTTAAAGACATGACTCAACAATGTGATCAATCCCTAGATGTAGAGGTGGAAGATGGATTGGGAGATTAAGTCTTCCATATTTTCTCCATCCTTTCTTGGCTAGAAGAGCCAGTTTAAATTAAGGTGTCATTTTTGGACAATCTCTATGGAGATGTACTACATGACCACCTAATTCTCATTTATCACAAGGCTATTGTTTTGATCCAATAACCAAACTATCACATGGATCACGTCTAATGTGAATTCTACTATGTTCTTCCCCTTAACATTTGTGTACTCTTTGGTGGCCTCAACATAGGAGAAAGGACACAATACTTGAACACATTCCAATACTTGTGATTGAAGTTGTTTATTTCATACCCACACTTATTTATTATCTGTACTTATTATCTGAATGTCCAAATTTTCCAATATTAAGCCAATAATTCTGACTTTAAAGTTGTTAATAAAATGATGACAACCCATAGTTGAAAAAAGAGACTAGTGATGTGATGCTACATCAATTGTGCAAGTATAGGTACCTTTTTTGCACAACTATTGGTCTAACTTTTTTTATTTGGACTCTTCTAGACAAATTGAAAAATTGCACACTGATGTGGAAACATAATTGATAATGTAAGAAGATTACTTTTGAAGTAAGCTGCTATAAAATATTAGATTTTTTTTGAAATCTTCACACAAGATTTGATAAGCACAAAGTTAGGGTCTTCATGTACTGGGTCTTCTCCCTTAGTGATTAGAAAATTATAGGAAGACATAATCTCAAATCAAGGAAAGATCTTAAAGTTTCTTATAAAGTAGGACCCCTAGGGAGGATTTTTCACTACAACTTTAATGGGTCCAAGATTAATGTGTTTGTGATGCTTTGCATGATAATCCCCAACTTAAGCCCTTGGTACATGTGTTTAATCATGTTAGGTATCTCTTTAAGGTTAGTTCTATCATCTTGTTCCAACTTGTATCCTACAATAGCACTAAGAAAATTTTAGCATCTTATCTAAGCTTACAATATGAAAAGGGAAGCAACATAAAGGGGTAGATTACTCCACTTTTTCAAGATTGCATATTTAAAAGGAAGATGTTCAAATATGCTCATGTGGTGACTTAAGCATTGAACGTAATTAATCCTTTACTTAATACCAATTTTCAAATGTTAATGATAATGAAATAGGAAATGTAGATAAGGGAAGATTTACATGCACTTAGAACAAAAACATGAAATATGCTATTTTATATTTGAATAACAAACATACAAAATCTTGAAAATACTTGTAACTATTATTTTGAGATTTGGAGGCTATAATTTGTTTGCTAATCAAACTTTAGCTAGATTTGGAGGGTATAAAATGATTGAGCCATTATTTACCTTAGGTTTTTGCTTGAAACTTATATGAATGCTTCAATTATTTTGGAGCTACCTACAAAAGTTATAACAATTTTGTAGTCTATTCTTCCACATCAAGAATTGAAAAAAGGTAGGTTAAAATGGGGGTGTCTTGGTCAAATCCCTATGTAAAAATTAAACATGAAATGAAAAGAAATTGCATAAGGAAAAACATGTATAAAGGTAAATTTTTGATTCACCTTACATAAATATCCTAATGGACAAATATTGGAATCACTCATACCAACTAAGATGCTCGACTATGATTAAAATAGAAGAGTTGACCTTGAAAAATAGAATAGGAATTGAGCCTTCACAAAACATAAATCTTTGAAAACCCCTCTTAGGTCTTCAATGTAGATATGGTTGATAATGACTTCCAATGAAGGATAAATAAATGTGGATATAAGGAAGGATCTTCTTGCATGATAGTGGATCCTCTACTTGGCTATCATGAGAGAGAAATTTGCTTCAATGGAGAATATTTCCTTGGAATTGACTTGAATACATTGGAGAGACTAGATGTTGGATGCTTGTGTTTGTTGGTGTAAATAAGTATTTACTTATTACACTTTACTTAAGTTTACTTAGGTTAATTCATTATTTTATTATTTATTTTGTGAGACACTTACAAGTTTTTGTACTTTCATGAGTTGTCATGTTGACAACATAGAAGTAAGCAACTCTAATTTAGCACATGGTGTCTACAACAATGGAGTCTGTATCATTAACTGAGTTGTCATGTAGACAACATAGTTATTTGCACTCCTAATTCAGCACATGGTTTCTACAACATAAATTTGTGTGCTACACTTTTGTAGGCTTATCCTCTCATCATCACACTTACTTCTGTGCTTAATTGAGGATAACCCATATCTGGTGGACATCTGCCTGGTTGTATGACTTATCATGTTGCTAATTCCTATGCATTCTAGAAGCATTCCAAAGGCCTTTATATAAAGGCACTCCTAGTGTAATTTCACATTGAATTGAATACTATATTGTTATTCTGATCATACTCTAGTCTATTTTGTGCTTATGTTTGAGCTCCTTGGTCTTGGGTGAATTTTTCCCGAAGGCAAATTCTTACATGGTATTAGAGCTAAGGGAGATTCTCATCACATAGCCATTGGAGCCTTGTTGTTTCATCTCTGAAAGGGATTTGATTAAGATCTAGAGAATCTACAACAATTGGGACCATCTAGAGCTGAAGTGGACCTCACCATTGCATTTGGAGTGATAATTCAGTAAAAATTGACTACAAATTCACCTATTTTAAGCCATAATCAATTTTGAGGCAAATTTTTTTTTGCAAATTGGAACCCGAAGGCTTGATTTGCAACACCAATATGGTCATTTTCAAATCTACTTAATTAATTTTTTGGATCTATAATTTAATTCCTCTTTGCATTTTTGTTGTATTTTTTTCAATTTTTTTTAGCCTAATTGGGCATGCAGAGAAATTTTTTTAGCACAAGCACTGTGAAATCACACCCCAGCCCTACATAGAATATTTTGTAGATAGTTTAACATAATTTGGCAGGCCAACTATCAAATCTAACTTCACCACCAACTAGAAACCAACAATTGGCAACAAGTTCACACCCACCGTAGTGACATTCAACGAACCGGTGGGTAGGTAGCTTGCAATTATTTTATTTTAAAACCTATGGCCCTTTTCTTATTAACACCTACCTAGGTGTTGATCCCATCGATGTGGGACTAAACAAGATAGTTCCCAGCACCAATTTTTAAACTCAAGCCTCCCTACCTTCTTGCCAGCCTAGCATATTCACTCCAGCAACACCAGTTAAATTTATGGCACATAAATTATTAGAAATGCTTTAGAATAACTAAGGGGAGGGGGGGGGGGGTGAATTATTTTTTCGGTCCAACATGTCCAATTCAAACTTTTTACCTAAGTGTAGTGAACCCATTCAACTATTCATTCATCCAAGCTTAGACATTCCTATTTAGCAGGTTGCTGTAAATCAACATGCAAGTATATCATATAAAAAGATCAACACATAACACAATGATTTACGTGGAAACCCAATTTGGGAAAAACCACCAATAAAATTCTAATCAATTCTCACTCTTCTAAAGTGATGTCTTGTGAAAGGCCTACCTTGTTAAAGGCTTACAACACATTGTTAAATGTGATTTGGTTAAAGGATTTAACCACCTTGTTAGAAGTGGGCCTAGTTAGAGGACTTTAAAACATTCACTTGGAATGCCACCCTATTAAAGAATTTAGAAATGACTATTAAACCAACCTAAGTCCATAAGATTTTTTTCTATCCTAATTGATACAATTGCTAGAGAGTAACAATTTGGGGTTTTGACCTAATTACAAAGTACAACTCAACTTGCAAATTTTAGATCACCATTCAACTCATAACATTGCTTAGCTTTCACTCTTTGTAACTCTTGATATGTTTCCCTCCTTTCAAGCTTTGTCTCCTTGAGTCTCCATGCTCAATGTACTAGTGCAATCATCTCTCTCTAACCACTTATCAAAGAAGAGTCTTTGTGCTCTGTTCTTCCTTTTCCTAGATGCCTTCTCCTTGACACCCTTCTAATCACTTTGTAATTTTGGCACACCAATAGCTCTTGCTTCTTGGTCTAACTCCTTAAATAGAAGCCTTAGAGTTCCTTTCCTACTCTATTCTTCCCTCCTTTAATTTTAATTCATATGGGTTAGGTAGGATACATTGAATCTAACCCATATTTTGTTTCTTCGAGAAACATCATGAAGAATCCACTTGAATTTGCTCAAAAATAGTTTACATAGAATTTTGTGCCACTAGCTCATCATCCTTATCCTCCAACTAGTTCACAAAATTCAAGGTAATAACTTTGTCAGCTCAGATTTGGTGAATCTTTGACTTTTAAAATAATGTAGCAGCTTGACACTATTGAAATATTGATGCTTGACACATACTGTGTTACTTAGCATCAACTACCTTTTTACTGATGCTCAGTACCTAAAGTTCACTCGGCACCTACTAAGATTTTTTGATGGTCGGCACCTATTACTCTGCTCGGCACTTGAACTTCACTTGGCACCTAAAGATCACTCGACACACACTAGATTTTCCTTTTGCTCAGCTTCAACTAGCTTGCTCGACACCCACTGATGAACTTAGTTTAAGCTTTGCAGTCAACCTTGTTACAACTTATTCCTCCAATGTTTCTAAGTGTGGCCAACCTCTACATCTTCAAGTATGTTATCAATACAATATTTAACCATTATCTTAACTGATCCTTGAACTTCATTAAAAAACCATAACTCAACCTTTCCCTTAGGTACTCTTGTTATATCTTGTTGATCAAATCCTCTTCATCAATCAACTAAGTTATAGTACTTGAATTTTATAAGTAATTGTCATTCCTATAGATAGCAAGTTTGATACCAATGACAAAACAATGATTGAAAAAATTCTTTATCAACCAATCTCCCTCTTTGACAATAAACCTTCTTCATCAATGATCTTTTCAATTAGATTTCCAACATAAACAAGGGTCACTGGAAATGTTGCTTTAAAGACCTCCATCACAAAAATTTCTTAGCACTAATGCTCTGTGCCCCGACCAAACTCATAACTGGTCACCATGTTTTCAACAGCTCTGGTAGTTTCAAACTTTCTAGAACCTTCCAAGTGGCACTAAACTCTATGATTTTTTTTTTCCATGCATCAACTAGGTTTTCTACCATGTATTCTATGATATCTATCCTCCATAATCCATGTGGCATTCAATGACCTCTTCACCATGCTATGCAGAAGCACACACTCACATCCCAGTGAGGCAGCCCAGTCAATAGATGATCATATAGACACATTAGTGCCAACTGGATTGCCACATCTATAGGTGTTGTACACATCTATATGACTGACATCATCAACTATATAGGTGATGTCATCACCATGTTAGCAAGGGCCTATGTTTCGCTAATGTTAGCATTCTGCTAGCCTAAATTTGAGGGTCGTCTGGTTGTCATTCCCAAGCATTTTTTAACTATTGTGATAGCCATTTGACCATTAAATTTAAGCTCATAGTTTTCTACTCAGACCCCTCTTTAGATGCATTTTTGATTTGGCAACCCAACTTTGAGAGGCCATAACATAGTCACCTAGACTCCAAATCAGGTGCAATTGTTTTTGATTTTGGTTAGAATTTCCTAAAATTTTTAGTGGTGGTGTTCTTTTCTAATTTTGGTGCAAGGATTTGTTAGAATTTTCATTTTTTGGTGTCTATACCTATTCAATCCTACATTTTATGACTTGAAACACTCTGTACGGGCTCATCTAGACACATTTTTGGGTTCCATTTTTTTTGAAAGTGCATTAATTTTTGTCTACTTTATAGATCTAGAATCAAATTATAGGGTTGTGTGGAAAAAATATCACTTTTAGGCTTAGGACCTTTTCTGCATTGTAATTCTTTGATTACTTTCCAAAATTGTTGTACATCTGAGCTATAGTGCCTAGTGACAGTTTTGGGCCTCAAAACGTAGTTGTAAAAAGAAAAATTAAAAGTCCACTTTGTACATTTTGACAAGTGGCCTATTGTACATACACTACATATAAAGTGCCAAAAGCATCTTTTTTGGGGGTCTTTTGATTGAGTGAAAATGGGATGTGTGTATTATGTTCTTATGTCTCTCTCTTGTGCTCTTTTAATTTTATGCATCATGGGTTCACCTAAATGTCCACTTCTAACTTCACATAATTATTCTACATGGAAAGATATTGCACAGAGTAGATTAATGGAAAAAGGTCTAAGTCTTTATGTTAATGGTACAATTCCCAAACCCACTGATGCTACAACACTCATTGATTGGAAAAATAAGACCAATAGGCTTTAAGAATTATCATGAATTGTGTACATAGAGATCTCTTCTTCCACATTTCTAGTTTGAAGGAATCCAAACCTATATGGAACAAACTTGAAGCATTGTATGGTAAGGTGGATGAGGAAAAGGGTTTTCAAAATGAGGATGATCTATTTCTATTAGATTCAAAGAACTTTGACACAATTCAAGATTACATCAACAAAGCCAATGAGTATAGGGCACTACTTAAAGATTTTGGAAATCCCATGAAGGATGAAAAGTTGATACATCACATCCTAAAGAGGCTAACTTTAGAGTATGCTTCCTTTTTTTTGAGTTATAGTACTCACAGGTTGACCATGGAAAGTGATTTCTAGAAGCCTACATTTGATGCATTTGCAAAAATGTTGATTCTTGAACAATGTCACTTGATAGATTTGGGACTTCTCACATCATCAAAGACCAAAGTATTGGTGGCTAGTGATGAGCACCAATCAAGTCAAGGAGGAAGAGGTTCTAAAAAAAATAAGAAGAAGCAGTGGAAGTAGAAATCACAATTTGAGATGCAATAATCCTCCTCACAGCAAGGCAATTCTTCTTCCAACAAGAAGGGAAACAATGAAAAGAAGGAAATTTTTTTTGTGCATATTGCAAGAAGCCAAATATGATGAGCATCATTGCAAGATTAAGAGAATCAATGGGTTGGAAAACCTACTCAAGAAGAACAAAATTTAAGTGCTAGGTACTTCCAAGGATTCAAATCCAACCAATTCAAAGGGAAAAGGGAAAGCATTTATGGAAAATACAAGTTCTTCATTGGAATGGATTCTTGACTCAGGTGCCTCCTATCACATGGGTTCTTCAAAAGGAAATTTTTCTTCATTGAAGCAATTATAGGCACCACACATCTTTGTGGGAGATGATACCGAAATGGAAGTTGAAGGGAAAGGACACGTGGAGATGGAAAATAGAGAATTCAAAGATATTATCTATGTTCCAAACCTAAGCTCTAATCTCATCTTAATTTACCAAATCACTCACCTTGGAAATGAAAACAAAGTTGAGTTCCTTCCAGATTCAGTAATGGTGTGAAGTCTAAAAGATGATTCATTGGTTGTAGTGGGAAAAGTCAATCATGATAAGAGGCTTTATTCCTTCTCCCACTTTGTGCCTAAGTCTCCTTCACATTCCTTGTTAACTCAATCTAATTCACAAATCAAACTATGGCATGAGCAGTTTGGTCATCATGCCTTTTGCTATCTTCTACAACTTTGCTCAAAAGACATGGTAAAAGGTCTACCTAACATCAAATTTTCTAAGGGTGAGTGTTCATCATGTTCAATGGATATGCATCTAAAGGAGAAGTTTGATAAAGGGAAGTCTTCAAGAGCTCTAGTTGTTCTTCAATTGGTTCACATGGTATTAGAAGGTCCTTTTGTAGAGACATCAGTCAGCCAAGGCCACTACATCCTTACTTTTGTTGATGATTTTTTACACTTCACATTGGTCTACTTTCTTCATCAGAAGAATAAAGTGTTGGACAAGCTTCAAGCCTTCAAGACTCATGTTGAACATAAATCAAGGAAAGCCATCAAGGTTCTACAAATGGAAAATGAAAGTAGATATGTGGATAGAAGACTTAAAGACTTTTGTAAACTTGAGGGAATTGATCTTCAAAATCCACTAACATTCAGTCTGCACAAGACAAATATTGTAGCACTGAGGATTATAACTCTTAAGTCCATGGCAAGTTGCATGATTAAAGCCAAGTCTCTTGATCCAACACTTGAAGTCAAAGCAATTAGTAGTGCCACTCACATACTTAATAGGTCTCCTCATAATGCCTTAGATGGGAAGACTCCTTTTGAGGCATGGTGCGGTAGAAAACTAGTTGTGAGTCACTTTAGAGTCTTTAGTTGTCTATCATGGGCAAACCTATCTTCTAAGGGATGCAAGGAAACACCACCTAGGCCTTGTACTTTCATTAGATATGAAGATGATGTTAAGGCATACAAACTTATGAATCTTGAGACCCATGAGATCATTGTAGAGAAGGATGTACACTTTGAAGAAAGTTCACCAACCTTATCCTCTACTCCTCTTTGCACCTCATACAATGTGGAAACTAATAGTGACATCAGCGATAGTGCTTCAATAGATTCAGACACATGGGGTTCTATCAACAGTTGCAGTGAGAGGTCACAACATTAGTATAGTCCACATGCATACATTGCCACAGTAATAGGTCCAACACAATAGGGTACACCTTGTCTTCTAGCTCAAGTAAGAGGGGATGACTATATGGTAGACATTTTAGGTTTGTTCATGGAGTCACACGTTGTAGACCTGGGAGACATCCTTGATGATTTACATCTTCTCTTTGATGAAGGTGATCCTTCTACAGTTGTCATGAGGGCTCACTCTAACCCTCATTTCCATTCTCTACATGATCAATATTTATAGGTTGACATGATTGTGGATCCTTATGAACAATAGTTGTTGAAGGTCTCTTTATTAATTGAGGGGATAGATGGTTCATTGGGATAAGTTCTATAGACATCCTTGCCAGATTTGCATTCATTCTTTTCAGCACTATTAGAAGGAGCAACCATTAGCATTAACACAAGGACACTTGATTAGGTTTTAGGGCCACCATACATCTTTGGGATAACACCTTTGCCATTATTTCTTCTAAAGGGGAGGAACATCATTCAACATTCATGGACCAGCTTCTACCTTGGAGTGGCTTTCATTGATTGACATTCTTCATTTGGAGGGAGATACCTTGTCCCTCTTCCTCTCCTTTCTTATGAGGGGCGACTTTTTCCTCTTATGAGGTCTTGTTCTTCTCATTCTTCACCTTTGTATATACTTGATGTATGTCATATGGGGGGTCTTGATTACTCCATCCATTCATGCATCTTGTATTTTTATCTCTCTTTTTGGGAGAGGGTTTTTCCCATGAGGTTTTCCCTCTTTCTTCATTTTATGAGAGATTGCACTACATTACGTACATGGGTACCTAACATGGCCTAGTAGTTGGGACCCATTATGCATTTTATCCTAAATTTTGTAAGCTTAAGGGCATTCCCCTAAGTTGCACTTAAGGGGGGGTGTTGGTGTAAATAAGTATTCACTTATTACACTTTACTTAAGTTTACTTAGGTTAATGCATTATTTTATTATTTATTTTGTGAGACATTTAGGAGGAAACCCAACACGCTCCCACCCCCCCTAAGCAATACTTTTATGATTGTCATGTTGACAACACATAAGTATGAAACTCTAATTCAGCACATGGTGTCTAAAACACCAGAGTTTGCATCATTAACTAAGTTTTCATGTAGACAACATAGTTATTCACACTCCTAATTCAACACATGGTGTCTACAACATAAATTTGCATGCTACACCTTTGTAGGTTTAACCTCTCATCATCACACTTACTCCTGTGCTTAATGGAGGATAACCCATATCTGGTGGACATGTTCTTGGTTGTATGACTTATCATGTTGCTAATTCTTATGCATTCTAGAGGCCTTTATATACAGGCACTCCTAGTGTACTTTCAGATTGAATTGAATACTATATTGTTATTCTGATCATACTATGGTCTATTTTGTGCTTGTGTTTGAGTTCCTTGGTCTTGGGTGAATTTTTCCCTAAGGAAAATTCTTATAGTGTTCAAATCTTGAATCCAAATTAGTTAGTTTCTCTTGATTGCTTAAATTCTTTCTTGAAAGCTTGATTTCATAATAGTGGATGCCAAAATGAGGAGAGATAGGTTGTTCATATACTTCATCCATCATATTGGTATTAAAAAAGAAGTGAGATTGACCTAAAGATATATTTTTCCTACTACACCCTAATATAGGGCTCGAGCCAAATTTAAGCAAAAAAACCTTGGGTACAAAATGATTGAAATGATCTATCCCTTGGTACAATTTTTTTTAATCATTCTATACTTAGAGGTTTGATCCCTGATTTGAATTGTGTTCTAAGATGGTGGAAAATAAGAAAGAAGAGAGGAATTAAGTTTCCAATATCAAGCACAAGGAACATTAGAGAATTCCCCATGGGCTTCCTAATTGGGTTCCTATCCCCTTAGGTGTTGCATCAAAGCTCTTCAATGGTGTGAATACTAGGGTTGGTCCCTTCCTAGTTATGAAGGACTCTCCTCATTCTTGATTGTTTGTTTATTGATTTAAGGATTTGTTGAGTAAAGTTATATTAAGATGAATCTAGTTCAACCCCCCTTGGTTTTGTAGAGCCAAAAGTATAGAAGGATAAGCCTATCCTTCTTAGTTGGTCTAGTCCTTATAGAAATTGATGTTTGGAATTGTCAACTTCTTATAATTTGTTGAAGAGTATATTGGTAGCTTGTAGAGGGTTAAGCTTTCCATTTTGGGAACCAAAAAAGTGGTGAATCTTCTAGGGTGGAATAGTTGATATATGTATTGTTCAAGCTAGAATCTCTAGTGTAAATTGTAAGAAGTTTGTTGTAGAAAAAAGTTAATAGTTAATGTCTCCTTGTTTTGCTAAAAGATCATGTATCCTAATTATGTTTTTTGATCCAAGTCACCAAAAATGTGGTGACCCTATTAGGGAAAGAGTTGTAAATTATGGATTTGACAAGGTTTATAGTTGGATCTTTCTCCTTATGTTTTCAACATTCAACCCAATTGGTTTATCCATAAAATTTGCATAGAGTTATAAGTGCATTTCCATTTTTTGGGGAAAAAGGGATATTGTGTTGTCTTTGAAGAAATAATGGGCTATCATTTGAATTTTTTTCTTGTGAGAAGTGGAGTCTTATAGGAGTTTCCTGCGAGTCCTTTTTATAAATAGTGTCTTGACTTTATATTGGATGTGACTCTAGTCTCTACACCAGCACTGGAAGAAAACTACAACCATGTTTATGTTAGAAATAGATAATACTAAGAGCGGGGGGAGGGGGAAGGGGGAGGGGGGATGAATCAATATTCTATAAACTTTTTCCTACAACTAAATATTGTTAATTACTTTACAACTTGCATATGAAAGTAAACCAAAAATGCCAAAAAATAAATATAACCATGCACATAGAGAACTCATAACATGATTATTATTTTTTAACTAGGGAAAATCTAGCCAAGGGAAAGCCCTGATGGGGATGATACCCACTAGATGATTCACTAAACAATAGGATTTGTTAAGGATATTGACCCTATTAGGAGTCTATGAAGTACACATAGTGTCTCAAGTCCTTGTTAGAATCCTCAAGCTTGTTAGGAGTTGCGTCAACCATGTTAGGATTTCGTAGAACAAATAAAATGTATGCAAGAAGAGCTCACTCCCCTAACATGCAATTATCCAATTCAGTTCTTCACAAGAATAGATATACATACAATACTTTCTATGTGCTATATTTTTCATTTTCTCTAATCATATATCATATATAGTTTGCATATCATCAATCATAAATCTTGCATAGATCATATGTTTCATCATATATCAAACACTTCTTTCACTTGCACAACACACTTATCTTCACAAGATAAGATCTTTATTTATACCTCGCATCTTCATAATTTTTTTCTTAGTCAACCTTCATGTCTTCACATGCTTGACATAATATAAAATAAATTATGGAATGATATCCACATAGTTAGCTCATCATGAGTTAGTAATTATTTTGTAACAAAAATAATTCCTCAAGTCGTACAATTCTATTCTCTACTATGCTCTATTCTGTTCTATTAAATACCCATAGTGGTATTTCAACTATATCTCATGCCATACTATTTGTACACATATTTTTACTAGTACACATCATCATGACACTCTCAATGATACATCCATACACATCACATCTATTCTTTGTGTTGCTACAAACTATTTAACACTTAGACAATTTTCTATCTCTAAATGCATAAATGAAATGCTAAATACATGTTGCCATAAATGACAAACATCAATACATCTATCTAGACATATTGCCAACAATCTCTCCCTTTTGAATTGATGGCAACATTTGGGAAAATCAACTAAGTTCCAAAATGATGTCATACATGGTAAAAAATAGATAAAAGTAACTACACAAAATTTCCTTCAAAACATAATAATTTTATTCATGTTTTGATGGATCATTACATTCCTTATATCTCCTTTACATTGATACATAAGTACATAACTATACTCCCCATTACATGTACAATATGCAAATTACAACTATACAATTTTCTTTCTACATAATACTCCCCCTTTGACATCAATGGTAAAGGTGTCAAAAACAAAACAAAACAATATCAACAAAAACTGGATGGTCTATTGTTGATCAACTTGATTATGGAAAAACAATATGCATATACAAGTTTCAATCTTTCCATTTGCTTCTTCTAGTTCTCCTTCACTGTATCTAAAATACTAATTAGTGCACATAGTGCATAAGATGCCACTTCAACTGTGCTCAAGTCATTATAGGAAAACTTATCATAGGAGGTCTTGGTTGCAAGACATTCCTCCAATTGCCTTTGTAAAATACTAATCTTTGTTGACAAAATTTCTCTAAGACTAGAGAATCTCTTTGTTTCCTTCTCCTTATTAGATTCCAAGCCTCTAATCACATTATGTATCTTCTCAACTTCTACTTTACAATCCTCAATATTAGCCTCTAGGGGATGCAACTTAGTAGTGAGTATTTCAAGTTCACTCAACTTTCCCTTAATTTGGTTCTCAAAGTCAATCATGTACTTGTATGATAGAGTACATAGTCCATACAATATCTTCCCTTCATCATTGAGATTTCTCAATTCCTTGATGCTTCCATCAAGTGCTTTCAAATAATTTCTCACATAAGTGCATACTGTATTAAATAGTGATGTATCATGCTTCACCTGTGCTTGTGTTGAAGCTACCTCTACTACAGTTGTGAAATCTTCATCAAAGATCTTCGCCAACTCTTTGGACTTTGACTGTAAGTCTTGATTTTCTATAGTTGTGGTAACTTTCTTCTACAATCTATCTAAGACTTCAGTTAATGTCTTCTCCAAAGAATTTACAGATTTGTTCTTCTCAAATAACTTTCTTAGTGAGCTCATCCAACCTTTTTGATCTCATCATCTAATATTGCTACTAATGTGCTAACTACTAGCATTGTAATATATATAATTTCTAGGGCTACATAAGGTATGTCAACCTCATGCTGGAATGCTACATTCCCAATTTCTAACTCCACACATTTTAGATTGGGCAAGAATGTTGATTCTTGCATTACAATCTTCAACTTGTGCTTAAATTTAGAATCTTCCTGGTTCTTCTCCTCTTTTTTTTTTTCTAGCTCCTTTATCTTCTCAATCATCATCCTTTTTCTTCTACTCCTCCACTTCTTTCTTCTACTTCTCTTCTTCACCATCATCATGTGAACTGGAGTAATCTATAATATTTCCAACAATGATTTGGTCATAAGATGCAAATGCATTTTCTTTTGCATCTACAATTATGTGTGTACTATCTACTTTCATGGATTTAGTATTCATAACAATATGTGGTGGTGAAAGTGATTTTTATGTCTCCTCTACTTCTTCCTCAATTTAGGAATGAATTTTCTTTAACTATCACTTAGCTTGTGCCAATTCTCCTTTCACAATGACATTGTACTTTTCTAATTCTACATGTCCAATCTTGATAGTATCTAGTTTAGATGTAACTTGGCTTAATTGGGATATAAGGTTTGCATTCTCAATTTTTAGTTTAGGTTCATTCTTATGACCATTTTTCATGAGTTTAAACTTAAGTTAAATAATTTTTAGTTCATGTTTCAAAATCTCATTTTCTTTCTGGAGATTTCCTACTTCATGATTATCACTAGTTTGCACAATTGATTCCTTGCCAGATTTCAGATCATCAATCTTATCTTTTAACTTGCCAATAAAAAATTTCACATCTTCATAGCTATCTTTCAAGTTATCTCTTTCTTTAGTAAGAAGGTCAATCTTCTCAAGAGCTTCTTCAAGGTTTTTCTTCAACTATTCCATATCTTTAAGGATCTTACTCAAGATTTTAAACTTCTTCTGGTAATTGTGGTTTGATACTAATTGTTAGAAATAGATAATACTAAGAGTGCGAGGCAGGGGGGGGGGGGGGTGTCAATCAATATTATACAATTTTTTTTCCCAAAACTAAATATTGTTAATTACTTTATAACTTGCATATGAAAGTAAACCAACAATGATAACAAGGACTAGTCTCCTAACACTATTAGCCTTGTTATCAAATCATTGAAGACAATGATTGAAATGATTTTTATTTGCTGATGCTTGTTGTCATGAACTACTTAATACTGATAATGAGAGCACTGAAAGTCAAAGTGATAGAGATGAATCCATTAAGGACAATATATCTTCTTATTATGAAGAAGATACCAACTCTTAGTTTGAGGAAGTGGATGCATGCAACATAGAGTTTTGTAAGTTTTTAGATATTAATAGTGAGGGTGCTATTGTAGAGACTCTTCCATCTCCACCTCTTCATTTTTTTAGTAAATGAAATGAAGCCAAGGAGATTGTAAATATGGATGATGATTCACTAAGTAGTGAACAAATTTCAATATTATTGGCTCAAGAACTTTAGAGGTATGCATCCAAAGCTGATTCAAATTTTTTGCATCCAAAACATATATGTTTTGATAATGATGACATTAATTATAGTATAGGATTTTATGCATTCACTTATGATTTTTATCCCTCTTTCAAGCATTATTATTCTAAATATGATATTGTATTTAAGTGTGATGCACTGTAGGATAATATTATTTATATGATGAGTGTGCTGTTGTATATGTTTTTATAAATTCAGATTTTAATGATACAACTATGATTGAGGATATTTTTACATCACATAGTTTTGATTGGCCTCATGCTAAGAGTTTTTCCATGAACCATGACATTGAAAAGAATGAGAAGTCTGAATATCTTTTCTCAAATGTAGAAGCATTTGATGGTAGTATACATCTATAAATGCTTGACATTGATGATGTATGCAATGAAGTGAGTGGTGTCACATGTTTGTATTGTTTAGATTTTAAAATTTATTTTTCTAATGAAGAGATTGATGACAAAAGATATGGTGAAGTGTTCCACAAAGTTTCCAATGGATTGTTTAAGGAAGACATTGATACTAATCAAGATTCTCTTTGTGATAAATTTTATAGATGGAAATTTTATGTGGTTTCTAATCTATTGTATGTTGATTGTGAAGATATACAATTTATTTTTTAATTATTATTTTCTTGGTGATAGTGATGATACAAATGAAGTTAATCAAAATTTCTATTTCCATCCCAAATGGTTGAACATGAGGTAACGCATGATGAGTATGATCATTTTGATAAGGTGGCATTACTTGGAAGTGATTGCATTTATTTTCCATCTAATGATAAAGAATATAATGACACATAATAAATTGAACATAAATTTGATGAGAAATGAGATTGGAGTGATATGGACTATGTTGAGATTGATTTCATTTTTTAGCCTATAAGCATGTTTATATGTCGACAATAGATGCATGAATATATTTTTAGGTTATTGACCACATATGGGAATGATAATCATGTATTTGATAGAGGTAAGAAGTGGTTTCATGATTTTGGTGACTCAAGGCCACCAAATGTACAATTAGTTTAGTTTGAAGTTTTGTTACCAATAAAGGAGCTTTTGTAGCCATTTATTTTGGGTGGTCTTCTCTACTAAAGATCTAAATTATTCCTATGCCCACAAGAGGCATGGATCCCAAAATGGAGCCACTTTTAGGACTATTTTCTATAGTCAAAATACCCACATAAAGTTCCTTTAAGCTTGAAAGTTTTTCATTATGTAATTGAGAAAGGCTTATTTTAACATTGAATATCTTTGTATGTCTAGTAATTTTAATATCTGGTAGATTTCTAGGCATGTTTTCCCTTTCATGTTTTTCTCACATTTGCTTTTGTATCTTAGACATACAAGATTGATGGTTTAGAGATGTCTCATGTTGAGCTAGTTGGTCAATCTACATTTTGCCTACATACACAATTATTTGTGGAATCCCACTTTGAGAGGGTGTGATGAAGGATGCTCACCTTAATACCATAAACACACATAGAAATAGAGAAACAACATAATTTTTGTAAGAACATAAATTGGGCTTCTTATTATCTCCACAAATATGGAATTATAGGTTTTTAGAAATGCAATATACAAAACCATATGGGTACTTTATTTAAAATACTCTTCAAGAAACAACCATAAACTACCACCTAGAATGACAGTAGACAACACTACGAGCCTTTATTATATATGAAAATTTCTATTGCCCGAGAAGGTTCTAGACATTTAGCCCTCAACTCTTGAGGCTGATTGAACCCAAAATTATTATTTTATTCATATTTATTACATAAGGCCAGCCTAAAACAATTACAGATTATACTTTTAGGTAGCTCAACTTTTAGAGGGTATAACTTCTACATATCAGCTCCAATTTGCAACTATAAATACTTGTAAAAAATGATAGCTCCTAATCTACAATGGCTGGTTATGAAAGCACCCATCAGTTGAGGTTTGAACTCATTTCTAATCTATTTAGGCCTTCGATTTGAGCTTAAATATTTGCACCCAAAAATCTCAATAACTTCTACAATATAGATGGTTTGACAATGAAGTTCTATTGACAAGATGATATAATGAAGACAAACCTCAGCCTCTTAAATCATAAAATTTTGAGCTTGTATGACTACTTATTAAAGCTAGTAAGTTTACACAAATAATAAATCTATACTAAAATATCCCTTATTGAAAGGACTGATGTAGGATAATCTTGAGTTGTTTGGCTATCTTGCTTAGTTTGAAGTGGCCGTACTTGATTACTTCCTTGATCCTTCTTAGTAGCTGTTATTGCAGTTGGCTTGGTGTATTTGCTCTATCTATTATCAATGAGTTGGCTTGAATTGTGTTGGTGTGTGTGCTTGATGAGTGGTCCTTTGCTTCTTTGACAGAGTGTGTTCAATGACTTGTCTAATCTTGTTTGGTGATGTCTTTCTCTTTGTTCACCGAGTTTTCTATTTGGTTCTTCTTTGAGAAAAAAATTATGTATTTAATTTTTGATCTATATTTAATGTATGATATTGGTCATTAGGAAGCATGTGGACCTATTTTTGGGATATTTCTTTATCCAATGTAGATATAGAATCTTCAGTAAGCCATTTTGGAAAGTATAAATAGGGTGTTTTATTCCTAGGTTTAGGGATGCTGGGGGAAAGTTTTAAAATTTTGGGAGTCTAGAAGATTGTGGATCGCACATGATGTGTGATAATTATTGACAACTGGGAAGGCCTTATTGCTTGACATTTATGAAGTAAATTGCCAAATAAAAAAGATCTATTATTTCCTCTCTTTCTAACATTGTCTCTTGGTTATTTCATTGTTTTCATGTTATCTCTATGAGATTACATGGTATTTGGCTGAGCCTTTGACCCTAGCTATCATATTATATTGTATTATCTAGTATTAGAGTGAAGGTTTTTTCCTTGTGGATTTTGGGATCATGGAGAACCCTATTTGAATTAGTTGTAGGGTGATAAATATGATTTTTGACCTATTACTTGTAGAGGGTTATGATCTTACAAAGACCTATTGTTAAGATGGTTTGAGGTAGAGGAAATGAGAATAATGATATTATGGACATGTTATAAAAAATTGTAGCCAGACTAGATGCTATTGAGACAACCTAAGGAGGGGAGTACATCATGATGATGTTAGTAATGATGAAGTAGTGTAATGGCACCTAATCCTAAACCTAAAGTAGAAGAAGATGAAAAGAAGATTTTAAGAGTTTTGTCTAGGGAAAATTCTAAACTTGCTCTTGAAGTTGCCAGTTATGATGGCAAATTGAAAACCAATGCCTTCTTAGAAAGGATCTATGAGATGGAGAAGTTCTTTGAGTATGAAGGAACCCCTGATAATAAGAAAGTGAAAACATAAGTCACCAAATTGAAGGGTGACACTTCACTTTGGTGGGAACATTTTCAAAAGGATATACAAAGGAAAGGAAAAGAGAAGATAAGAACTTGGGTAAAGATGATAAGTAAAATCAGGAAGAAATTCCTCCCTGTAGATTACTAGGTTAATTTGTTGAGGAGAATGCAAAAATTGAGATAGAAAGGCATGATTATGAAGGCTTATACTAAGGAATTTTAAAAGTTAGATATCTTGGTGCTCAAAATTGTAGCCTTGACTTTGAGCACTGTTGAGAAATTTAAGCCCTGTAAATGCTTTTAAGTGCACATGTACCCGACTGTACCTTTGAGCCCCAAGAGGTGGTAATGATTCTAGCACCTTCCATTTAGTGCATCCACTTGTTCCATAAAGTTAAGTTGAGATTTAAAACCATCCTGTGAAGTCTTGTTTTAAGAAATTGTCAAATCTGCAATTTTACCCCCAGTGTTAAACAACAACAGGAGGTTGCATTTGCAATTGAATATCTCATACCCATAAATGTTTTGTGACTTGCCACTTTGGGAGTACCTATTTTCCATACTTTAGAACCTATGTTTCAGATTTTGAGTCGTTTCGAGTCCATTTGACTAGGTTTTGAATCCCTCAAAGTTGGTCATTTAAATTTGTCATGTTGATGCACATTGCACATAATTTTGGGAAGCCCTATTTGATGAGCTATAACTTTTGATCAGTTCACCAAAATGCTAAAATTATTTTTGTGTTACATTTTAGACATTAGGAAATTGTTATGTTTCAAGTTTCAGCATATGATGAATCCGTTTGATTAGTTTTCAAATGTGATTCCAAATGCAATTTCTATCTTTTTACTGGTGTCAGCAAATGCAGATTGTTTGGTACCCCTGTTCATGATGTTATAACTTGAGATTTGTAATTGGTGATATCAAATGGATTATATCACTATGTAGTACACTAAAAATAATCTAAGTGTGTCAGTTTGTAAGTCATGATGAATCCGTTTGCACACTTTTTTAGGTCAATTCCATTTGCAAAAATCACTTTTCTGCCATTGTTTTAGTCTACAATTTTCGAGTAGCCCACTTTGACTAATTTCCATTTGCATCCTATTATTCATCATGAGCCCAGATCTTAGATCCATAATGTCTTCATGACAGAGAACCAATGCCCCAATTTTCATTTTCCCAAGTGTCAGTTTATCCAATTTTTGAAGCTAATTCCGAACCCAATTTATGGTTTTCTGATATGTTTTCTTTTAGGTAGTTCTAAGAGGTCAACTTTAACAGCGAATATCTTTTGACCCTAAATTTTTCGTGAGATGAGATTCAACAAGGTGCAAGAGTGCAGAGTAAAGAGTCAGTGTGTCAGATTCTAGGGCCCGATCAGGTGTTTTGGTTAGTTTTTAAGGCTAGCCAACAAACCTCCTAGCACAAAATTGACAGGTTGAAAATTAGTGAAAAATGAGTTTTTTAAGGATCAGTTAGTGCTTGAATTGGATTCCAATCAGTCTAAGAAGGTTAGTGGATTAGTTTGGAGGTTTCAGTTTTCCAGAAACAAATTTGCTTGATGAAGTCTATTCCTTGCTTCAGCCAAATTGGGAAGATTATGGAGCACATAAATCTTTGATTACTTTTGTTGACTAGTTTGTAAACCAAAATGCTCATGGAAATAGCTATAATCATAATGGTGCATCTACAAGGGCCTTTGGTTCATATATTATGGATTTGTTTACTTCTGGAAGTGACCTGGACTTGTATGTGAACCTTGGTTATAATGGAGATGCCTTCCCAAGAAAAAATAAAGTCAAAGTTCTCAGAATATTGTCAAAGGAATTTCATCAACTTCAAGGTAGAGGAATGGTCTATGGTGTTCTACCTATGTTGAGAAGCATTGTTCCCATCTTGAAATTTTTTGACTATAAAAGTGGAATTGAGTGTGATATTTCAATTGAGAATAAAGATGGAACACTGGAAAAGATAAGAAAGTTGTGAGAAGAGAAAAAGGGGAGTCTCACGTGAATGAGGAAGGAAGCCATTTGAGGGTGAGACACCAGCATAAAAACAAAGTTACGCATAAGTCGCAAGGGCAGCAGGAGTCAAAAAATGCAGATGGGGGAAGTTTGTCTCCTGTTCACTCTATGCAAGATAGGGGAAGACCATGCAACAAGCCAAAAAGGAATGTGTGAGCATAATGCAAAAGGAGACCCTCACGTTTTAAAAAAAGAACTTGCACACTAAGTCAACAGGCAGTGAATAAAAGAGCTCCCATGCATTACAAAGAACCTCCATGTATGGTAAAAGGAGGAGGCACTACTCATGGAAGGAGAGAGCTCACACAACAAGCAAATAACAGGAAGCTGTGGTCCACAACAAAGAAAGAAGTGACATTATAAAGAAGACTCACCCCTAGTCTAAGCTTCCCAAATAGCTAAGCAAGTTATTCAAGTTAAAAACAAAGGGAGGAAAGCACAAGAAATGAAGAAGCAATGCTTGACGTATAAAGCAATTACTAGTTTAAAGGCCGTCCATGCATGAAAGAACTGAGCCATGCACATAAGCCTCACTATGTGATTACGCAAGGCACCATTTTAATAATGGACGATGCCATTATTTGAAGCAATTAATGCAAGTTTAATAAAAATGAGTCCACAGATCTGCAGGGAGCCATAGTCGCAGGCAAGGAGAACACACTTTATCCCACATGGGTACTGTGAAAATAGTTTTTAATGTTTAAATGCTAAATTTCAAACAATGCATTATGAATTAGAGAAAGAGGCTTTTGAAAAGCCAGTGCATGTGCAGGTGGGACTCGATCCCAATCCTAGACAATAGGAGTTGTGATATCAACATAATTTAAACAAAGATGTAAAAATGATGATGTGGCGATGGAGCTCTGGATTTAGACATGTGACATGATCTAAGGGTGGGTGCATGCCCGTAATAACAAGTTGCTCACTAGTTAATTATTGCAGGATTGTGGGTGTGCACCATGTGTTAGTGAGTCCTGCTTAGGGATGATGTGGCACCAGACAAAGATTGAACAATAGATGCATAGGATGCTGCCACATGGAAGATCAAGTAGTTGGCACAATTCTGCAAAATAAAGATGTAGGATGTTTAAATAATGCAAGTAAGTGGGTGAGCATCATGTGGCGATGACAGGGCAAGTTGAGGTTGACCAATAACTGAGCACCATGTGGCAGTTTGGTGACAGCATGCAAAAAAATAGCAAATCAAAAGTTTCCATGTGTCACAGAGGTAAAAGTTTGTTTGACCCGAATGGAGATAAAGGAAAAATGAAAGTAATTAAAATATCAAATATTTTAATATTTTCCCAGGTTTAAATGTGCACGTTAGATCTTTTAAATTAAAAAGGGGTTTTTTTAAAAGTTTATACTTTAGAATCATTTAATTTTTTGAAAAATTCAGTTGCAAGCCTGAACCTTCCAGCAGAGGAGTGATTTTCAAACTATGATTCTAGGGGTTTTTGGTACTTAAATCATAGACTCCAATATACCGTTGGAATTAGAAAAAGATGAGCTATCCATTTTTGGAGCTTTTTTTTTGCACAGAATACCACTGGTTCATGCCACATGATGTTTTGTCTCTCTGGTTGATTTATGTGTTTCATCAAGTATTTTGAGTTGCGAGCTGAAGAATTGAGTAAAGAAATACCTTAAAACATATTCAGTGGTCCTTGTATTTGATTTGGTAACTTGGCACATATCCAGTTTCAATTATCAGATCTTTGTCTTTCATTGAGATATTTCTTACTTTTGGAAACCAAATGATGGAGATTTGATTTTCAGTTATAGAGAGAAGGTAGAGAGAGGCTTTTTTTGCTTCTTCGAAAGGAATTCTGAAGGGACACTTGTCATCTCCTGATTAGATCCAAGATTTTCTTCTTCCTATATCTATCTTTTTCTTTCTCTTGGTAAGGGTTTCAGTTTTTGTCACTAAGAAACTAGTTGGTTCTAGTTCTTGGAGAAAAAACCACTCATTGCTATGATACCAGGTTTTGGATATAATTTTGATGTGTTCCCATAACTATGACACCATATTTTTCAGCATATTTCTCTCATGTGAACAACATTAAGAAGGTTAATACAAATAGTTTAGATCTATTAGATTATATCATGTTTTTCATTTCATGCATATGACTGTATAAGTTTTAAGGAATTCTAAGTGAGTTGTAATGTTTTATGACCTTTGAACAAAGAGCCTAGGTCATAGTTGTAGTCTCTTAAGGCTGTATGTTGTTTCATTGTTGCTGATGATTCAAGGAATTATGTAAATGCTTCATAGAAATCAATAGGGTTATAGATTTATTGAGGAGGATATCAGGTAAGAATGAGATTTAAACTGAACATAGATGTCTATTTACAAGTTGAATAGATAGATCAGATATCTGAAGATACACATATGTCTAAGATATTCATATGTATGTTTGTGATTCATGGATTTTCCCAATGGTTAAGGTACTGATCAATTACAAGATCATTAAGTCTTACTACTACATAATTGAGGGTTTGTTGAAATCAACATTATTAATCAAAAGTGTTTTCACCTTTCATGTTGAAGGACCTAAGTGTTTAACCCTCACTCATCTTATGAGATTCATAGCTTTTTATTTAGCTACTATAGATCTATGTCATTTCATGAGTCATTAGGAGAAATAAGCATAAAATCTGCTTAATAGATTCAGGGATATGTTTTTGCACTAGTACGGTATCATTTGAATTTGAGGTCTACCTGCCTAAGTTTAGTAGAGCCTGAAGTAGAAGAAGGGTCATGCCTTATAGTTGGCCTGTTGTCAGAAATGATATGTTGAGAATGGGAGCTATTTGCCCCTAGATATGTCATATTCTCATGGGGATAATTGAAAACCCTCTAGCATTTTCAAACACCAACAAGATATCATAACTAGAGATGTGGATGATGAGGTTAAGAACATTTCTATATACTTCAATGGAGTGAGGACTACAATTCAAGATGAGATCAATTATGTAAAGATGGATAGTGTCGAAGAAGCATATTAGTATGTCTTGAAAGATGAAGAGGTTTTGAAAAGGAATGAACAAAGACAAAGAGAAAGAGGAGGAATATTTCAAAGAGGTAGAGGCATATATTATGGAGAAAATAGAAGACCTGATAGTATAGTGAAAGATAAAGGTAAAGATGAATGGAAAAATTTGATGGAAAATCCAAGAACGAATGAAAAGGTGGTAGTGCAAATTGAGGAAGAGATAGTTCTTACTGAGGTACTTATAGTTGAGAAGGATTTCATGGAGCTTGTTTAAGTGTTGAGAAGAAGGTCATAGAGCCTTTGAATGTACTTACTCTAAAAAAAAGACAAGAAATGGTGGTAGAAATGCCTTAGTTGAAGAAAAATCTTTGAGTCCATCTAATGAACCCAAAAATAGAAGGAACTTGATAATGAGGAGAACCTTTTGGAATGAGAAAGCTAATGAGGAACCTATTTTAATAAGTCTATTTAAGACTAGGTGTAAAATTCTAGAAAGGTGTGGTAAGGTAATCATTGATAGTGATAGTTTGGATAACTTGTCTTTAGAGGATTTGGTTAACAAGTTGTAGTTGTAGAGTTGAGACACCCTAAATTGTATCATATTGCTTAAATAAGAAATGAGCATAAACTTTTGGTAAGTGAAAAATGGCTTATGAAATTTAAGATTGGGAGATATTATGATGAAGTCTTGTGTGATATCATGCCTATGGATTGTTTTCATATTCTTTTGGGTAGACCATGGTAGTATGATAAACACACATTGCATAATGGAAGATTGAATTAAAATAACATTTGGGCTAATGAAAAGAGATAAGTGTTATTACCATTGATAGAGAAATGAATTAAGGATCATTATACAATAGTTAAGGTTTTCTTGGTGAATGGAAATTATTTTTTCAAAGATGTGGAAAGGTAGAATGTTTGCTTTCCTTTAATTCCTAATAAAATGAGTAGTGATAATATTGATCAAGTTCCAATAGAAGTTGAAGAGTTACTCACCAAGTACAAGGAGATTATTTTAAAGAATGTACCTGGTGGTTCACCACTAGTAAAAATTATAAGTCATTGTATGGACCTAATTCCTAAAGCTATTTTTCCAAATAAATTAAGCACCTTATAGATTGGCACTAACTAAGAATGAAGAACTCAATAGGAAAGTGCATGAATTATTGCAAAAAGGTTTATCAGATAGAGTTTGAGTTTATGTGTAGTAAAAGCAATGGAGAATGGAGAATGTGTATTGATTATAGAGAAATCAATAAGATATCAGTGAAGTATAGGCTTCCTATGCCAAGGATAGATGGTATAATGGATTGTTTGAGTGGTGCAAGATATTTCACCAAGATTGATTTGAAGAGTAGAAATCATCAGATTAGAATTAGAGAAGGTGATGAATGGAAGATTGCATTTAGAAAAAAAGAAGGTTTGTATGAGTGGTTGGTTATGCATTTTAGTTTAACTAATGCACTGAGTACTTTTTTGAGGTTGATGAATGAGGTTTTGAAGAAATTTTTGGGTAATTTTGAGATTTCATTCCTTGATGATATTATGATATTTATTAAGACTAGAGAAGAACATTTGTTGCATATTAGGAAAGTGTTAGAGAGATTGAAAGAATATATGTTGTTGATTAATTTAAAAAAGTGTTCATTCATGAAAAAAGAGATTGTGTATTTGGGATTTGTGATTTTTGCTAATGGTTTGAAGATTTCTTGAAAAGGTAAAAGCAATTATTAACTAGCCTACACCTAAGAATATTGGGAAAGCTAGATCATCTCATGGTTTGGATAGTTTTTACAAAAAGTTTATCATAAATTTTAGTTAAATCTGTAATGCTATGAAAAAGACAATGCAAGGAGATAGAATTCAAGTGGATACATGGTGCTGATAAGAGTTTTGAGACTTTGAAACAAAAGGTTGCTCAATTATCTGTGTTAGCTTTTCATAATTTCAATAAGGTGTTTCAAGTCAAATATGATGCACATGACATTTTAATTAGAGATGTGTTTAGTGATGAAGGTAAACTAATTGCTTTCTTTAGTGACAAGTTGAATGATGGTAAAAAGACATATTCTATGTATGAAGAATAATTCTATGTTATTGTTCAAGATTTGAAGAAGTGGAGGCATTATTTGGTACCTAAGGTTTGTGTTGTACATTGATCATTAGACATTACATTATTTAGAAAGACAACATAAATTTGAATCAGAGGCATGAAGTGGGTTGAGTATTTGCAGAACTTCATATTTGTGATCAAGTATAAAAGTGGAGTCACTAATTGAGTTGCAGATGCATTGAGTAGAAGGAGATCTTTGTTGCTTGAGATGAAGATTGAAGTTCTTGGTTTTGATGAGATTAAAGCTCTGTATGAAATTGATCTTGATTTTTTTGAGAAGATATTTAGTTTTCTCAAGGAGAAATATTATTGGACTCAATTTTATAAGAAATTTTAGAAATTTATAAGGAGTTGTAGAGTTTATCTGTTGGTTTTAGAAAGGTTTTGACATTTGAGTGTCAATACACTTAAATACTTTTTACATTGAAGCCGATTACACTATGTATGCTGAGCCATAGTAGGTGCTGAGTTAGATTTCCAAGAGGTGTCGAGTGACTTTAGGTGCCGAGCATTATACAAGTGTCAAGTGATAAATAGGTGCTGAGTCATAGTTGATGCTGAGCAAGTTAGAATGCTTCATATTCTAAGTGAGCTAGAGTCATACATGTGCCAAGCAAGATAGAATGCAATAGGTGCCGAGCAAAGAAGAATAGTATATGTGCTAAGCACCAATAGTCTAGTGTGTGTTGAGTTACATAAAATTAGCATATGAGTTTGTGCCCTCACAAACTTAGATGTAAACCATTTTTGGAGCCAACATAGAAGGATTTCAAAGGATAACAAGGATAAGAAGGAATATTTTACATTTCCTATGCAATCAACAGGCAAACAATTAGATAAATGGAAAAGGCATGCAACTAATGAGAAAAATGTGAGAAATGAGTAGGAACTTAAGATTCAATATGGATCATAGATCCATACCTAACCCTAAGTCTTTATAATCTTTAAAAGGAGGATGAAAACCCCATTGTATGTGTGAAGAGAACAGTGTATGGGTAAACTATAGTGAAATTCAGTGTGAAGTGTGAAAGACTAAGAGGAACAGAGTAGTAACTACATATCCAATTGATCAGAACAAAGAAAGGGATTAAAAAAAAAATAGATCAAGCAAGGATCACATCAGAGTGAGCAGATCAAGTGCTTGAAATCAGCAATTAAAGATTGTGAACAATCAAGTCAAAGGTTTCTAATACTCTCTAGCCATTGTATTAGATAGTGAAAATCCTATGTTGATAGGTTAGGTTAACAACTACTTTGTAGATCCTTGAAGAGGTGACAAAATCCTTTAATAGGGTGACACTTCATGTAATTTTTTTGTAAATCTTTTAACCAGGTCACTATTGACACAATGTAAAGCCTTTAATAGGGTAGGCCTTTCACAGGGTATACCATTAGAAGTGGTCAAATAATTATTGTTGCAGTGATTTTTGTGGGTATCATCCCTACCCTAGTTTTACCTTCTTATTCCTGGAGGGTTTCTAGGTCACCAAATTTTGGTATCATGTGTGTTATTGCATGTATTTTCTTTATGTTTACTTAATATGTTTACATGCATGCATCTTATTTTCAGTTATTTGTTTTAAAAGAGTTGAAAAGGTTAAAGTGTGGTACTTCTGATTCACCCCCCCTCTTAGAAGTACACTTCCCATTTTGATTATTTCAACAATTGGTATCAGAGCACTAGGTTCTCACAAGGAGAAGCCTAACAACTTAGAGAAAAGGTCTAAAGATGAATTTTTCAAACTTAGGAAGATCATAGACAATTAGGTGATTGATGTGCACCTTGCTCTACACAAATTGGAGGAAGCCAGAGAAGAATGGAGAAAGTCCTTAAAAAGAAGGAAGGATATAGCCGTAGCTAAAAATGACATACACTACAAGGAGATTGATACCACACAAGTATTTTCCAATGGAGATTCCAAGGAATTTGATGCAGCAATAGTAGAACTAATGGAGAAAAATAGAGCACAAGTAGAAGAAATCAGAATACTCAAGCTTGAACAAGAGTCACAAGCCATAATGCTTTGTGAAGTAACTAAACAAAAGAAGAAAGCCATTGAAGACAAGGTCATGATAGAAGATGACAAGAGAAATCTTACCAATAGACTAGAGGAGAAGACAATTGAGTTTGAAAGAATCTCAAACATGTAGTTGGACACTTTAAGTCAGATGATGAATGCTCATTATGAGCTAAACATGAAGGACATTGAGATTTCCACCTTGAGAATGAAAAATGATCAATTATAGAATGAATTGAAAAGAGAGAAGGAGATAGCAGAAAGCTTCAACAAACCCAATGAGGTTATCAATTACTTTGAGCAACTACTAAAATCACCAAGGGCTAGTAATGATACTTCAGGACTTGGTTACATCAACACTGAGCAAGGAGAATCATTCAAGATTGTAGAAGAAAGGAGTAACAAAGGTAAGAATACTAAACCTACTTATCATTTCTATGGTAAAAAGGGACATACCTCTAATGTATGCAGGAGCAAGAATGGTCATCAACATGATAAGCCTAAAAGTGCAAAATTTTGTCACAAGTGAAAAAGGCAAGGGCATCAAGCACATGAATGTAGAACCAAGACCATAAGGACACCAATATTTGAAGGCCACTACTACAACTGCAAAAAGTATGGACATAGAAAATTTGAATGCAGATCAAAGCCTATGTGGACACCTAATTAGCTTGCAAGAGGAAACAACCATGGCCATCACTACAACTAGGATTACAACACTAGGTATAGCTATCATTATTGTCAAGAGTATGGAAACATTCCTAAAAATTGCATAAGGACACATTTTGAAGGGAATTACAATAGATGATTAAGTCAAACTACATGTTTCAATTGCTTGAAGACTAGTCATATCAATAGAAATTGCCTAACAAAGTCAAAAGAACCCAAGATAGAAGTCAAAAAAGGAAAAGAAAAGGTTGATGTTGAACAAATAAGAGGGAAAATGAACAAGACTTGGAAGAAGAAAGATGAGTGCAACACATCAAATGGAGAGATCACTTCACCCAAGAGGTCAAGTGATCACACCTGATCCAACTAAGCATGAATAGGTATATGGGACTAATATACAAAGCTATATCATATATTAGTCCTAAGACAAATAAGTACTATAAGGATGAAATCTGCATGAGCAAAGATGCCAAGTCAAAATTTGAAGTTTTTGCAAATACTATTGAACTTTCCTTAGATGTCGAGTAAAGCTCCAATGGATGCTGAGTTTCTAATAGTGAATGAGTTGATAGTTGAAGCTAAGTGAAGTGAGAACTAGTGGAAGCCAAGCAAAAAAATACAATGGGATCTGAGTCATGGTGAAACCTTCAAATGCCGAGTTTACAGTTGTATGCACTAAGCATTTAATGCTAGGTTTTGACAAGTATAAGGTTGAATTTTGATCATTTTCACACCATTCAAACACAAAGAAAATATGAGAAAAGAGTAGGAGTGACTAAACAAAAATCTTGAAGCAATTTGCATCAATTGAATAATGATTCAACATACATTTCAATGATCTAAGGTATTTATCAAGTGCCAAGCTATGTAGAGTTAAAGTTTTTAATACATTTAAACCCTAGTTTGGTATAATGGCTTCCAGCTCAAGAAAACCCAAAGGAAAGGAAGGTCATGAGGTCTAGTTAGTTAGTAATAAGGTAAAACAACCTGAGTTTAGGCCAATCCCTGAAGTTGCTTGCAAAAATACCCAACTGGCGCATTATCCATTATCCCACCAAAAGTTGTCATGGTGCAAGATGTGAGAAAGTGTTATAACTACAAGATAGGTGTAGTAGGTGATCTAGAGATATTCCAAGCCTATTAAAACTATGTGAGAACAAGATTCTTAGGGATGAATTCCAAATAGTTGAGAAAAAGGGTTTGACCAATGCCCTAGTTTACCCTATAGGTTTCAACATAGAATGGATATAGATTGTCCTCAACAGAATTCACAATAGATGTTTGTGATTGGAAATAGGACCAGTAAATATTACAAAAAGGATAGTGCATAGGGTTACAAGTTTTCCAACCCTAGATCGGTCTAAGACCCTACACAATGATTCCAAAGAAATCATTGAAAGGAATACTAGAGACAAATGGAATAAGAGGGGTATGACTATTGACACTATAACTAATCCTCTTCTAGATTTTTCTGTGAGAATAATATCCCACAAATTCTATCAATCCAAAAGATTGAATAGTGTGCCATGTATAGCTATTGATGTAGCCTACAAACTAGTAAAGAAAGATCACACATATGATTTGTAAGAACTAATGTTGTAGCAAATAAATGAAAACCTAGGAGAACAAGGAGATCAAAAGGTGCTCAATGAAAATTTGGTTAAGTTCTTATGTGTATATTCTTTTATGTTATGGAAGAGTTTCCTTCTATTGGAAAGGTAAATTGAAACCCTAACAAAACTACAATTACACAAATCCATAAGTTCATTGATCAGATGGGTGACAATTTTGAGGCCCAAATGACAAGCTGTTTTGAGGATTTTAAGAAATCCATGAAGAAAAGGGTGAGAATACCAATTTCCCTAGTGGAAAAATACATCAATGATATATGCTTCTTGGTTGACATTGACAACACCTACATCTAGGCAGTAATACCAAGAGTAATATAACTAAGGCCATTGGGATATGAGCTTGATATAGATGAAGCCTCAACAACAATCAAAACATTGCTTGTTGAAGAGATAGATAAGGAAACTCCTCACTTTGGCACATATGAATTTGTCAAATCAAAAGTTGAAACTAAATTGAAGACAACCTCTATTATCAAGAAGAAAGATAAATTAGTAAAGAAGATAAATAAGAAATTTGGTACAAATATTGAAGAAGCAGGTGGTGAAGAAGAAGAAGAAGAAGAAGAAGAAGAAGAAGTAGAAGGAGAAAGTGAAGAAGAAGAAGAGGAAGGAAAAGACCCAATGGAGTTGACCCAAGGCTTAGGAGAAGACAAGGAGGAAGGTGCCAAGGAAGAAGAAGCCAAGGAAGCACCTATACCAGCCAAACAAAAGAAAAGAAAGGCAAAAACTCAGCCTCTAGCTCAACCCAAACTAAAGGTCACTAAGCTTGCACAAGCCAAGCCAGCTCCAGCAACAAGGGCTACTACAAGGGAATCCACACAAAAGGCCAAGGAACAATGAAAAGAGAAGAAGAAGGGCAGTGGACAGACTAATGAAGGGCCAAAGAAGAGAAGAAAGTATGTGGCACAGTTAGATACTGATGATGAAGAAAGAATAGAGTTAGAGGATATCAACCAATTCAAAGTGGTAAGACATCCTCCCAAATATTCCTTAGACAAAATTTGTGAAAAAGTTAGGAATGCAGATTTGAATGATCTAAAAAATCTTGATTTCAATAAGTTAAATAGAGAAGTATAGAATAAAATAGAGGAATCAGTATATGCCATGATGGTTGAATTCAAAAAATACACCTCTAGAGCTAGACAATATCATGCCTAAAGAGCTATATGAGATAATTGAGAATAAATGGTATTATTATCTAAAAATGGAAAAGGAGATTAGAGAATCTACCTTAGCTCAAGTAAAACTTGACATGAAAAAAGGTCAAATAAAAAAGGATAATAAGAAACATGGTGGAAAATTTGCATCTAAATATAGAGCCTTCAACATCCTACAAAACAAGATTAAGGATATAGTGAATAAATCCACACAATTATGGAAAATAATTTATAAGATAACTGATGAAAAGGAAGAGGAAACAAATAAGGCAGAGACTAGTGCCAAGGAAAAGTTGGAGGAAAGGAAAATAGAAGAGAAGAAAGTAGAGGAAGAGAAGCAAGAGGAAGCAACAACAAAAGAAGATGATGAGAAGAAAGGAGAAGAAGAGAAGAAGAAAGAAGAAGAGAAAGAAAAAGGTGAGGAGGAAGAAACACAAAAAGGAGAAGAAAAGATGGCAACAACTAAACAACAAAAAGAAGAGGAATAGAGTGTGTAAGACACACAAATGCAACCTCCTAGCCCTCCTCATGTAACCATTACACCTGTAGACACAATAATTATTAAGGATGTTCCTAACAATTTAGCTTAGAACATCAATCCCCTAACTACAGAGGATCTCTCCAAGATCCCTCACCAATCCACTCTTCAAGCATAGTTATGTACAAGCCCTGTATTGGTGAGTGTAGATAAGCTGCAAAAGGTAGTAGCTGAACCAAAACAAGAAAAGGCGAAACCAAAGGAACCACCTTTCACCTAAATAGCTACTAGCACTAAAATTTTGATGCTTCCACCACCTATAACAATAGGTGACACCATACAAAAGTTGAGTGTAGTAGAAGGAAAGTTGGATGAGAAGGAGGATACCTCAAAAGAAAAGGAGTAGGCTATGATATAAGCATTAGTAGAACTACCAAAGATAGGCACTCTTACAAAGACCCTTCATAAGCCGAGCACTGAAGCCATTCCTGTACAAATCTCAACTCCAGGCTCAAGCTCAACTAGAGTGGCTAGGGTACTTCACTATGGAGACCCTGAGTTAGATGAAGACATTATAATACCTACTTATGACTCCAAGACTATCACAATGGCGCAAATCAATGAAATGCAAGATGCATTAGATAGAAGGAAGAGGTAGGAAATACTTAGAAAAGAGTATAAACACAAGAAAGAACTACATGAGATTAAGGAAATCTTTATGGATGCCTTTAGCTTGTAGTCACTAGATGAAGCAAAGTCCATAATAGAACAACTATCTGATATAGTTGACTAGGTGACTAGTGAAGATCAGGATACAAATGCTAAACTTATGGAATGGTCCGAGAGAAAATTTCAAGGGAAAGTAAATGAGAAGATATCAAGTGGTATAACACTTGAATAGGTTGAGTTGGCCAAGAAAATTGACAAGGTCAAAGCTGTCTTTAGAACATTTTGTCACTGTACAAGAAGCTGTGTGATTTTTCAAACTTCACACGAGAAATAAATCAAAGAATATTGAGCTTGGAAAGAAATTTGAAGATTTCTAGCATGCAACTGCCAAGAGATCCAACTCAAAGTGAGAAGCATTTTTCCCAATTGCTTCAAACTCAAAGAGAGTTAGCTGCATTAGCTAGTGAAGAGGCTAGTATAAAGGCCAAATTAATGTAGATTCAATCCTCCATAACTCCACATTTGGAGGTCCTCCACAAAGAACAAGTCTATGTGGAAACTATCTTAAAGAAAGATCCAAATCTTTCTACATTATATGGACTTGTACATCTTGCTGCAGAGACTGCCATCTAGCACAAGTCACTAGACATTGCCTTGGAGAATCAGGATGCAGCTTTGAAAATAATAATGGAGGTAAACAACACATTTGGAAAAATATGGTATTACTCCTTAGAACCCTTTGACATAAGTATCAAAAAGGGGGAGATAGATATAATATTTAAGGGAAAAAATAATAATATGGAAGATATGACTAAGGTGGAGATAAGTCATAATGTGTAAATAGTATGGGGGAGAAATAATGTTTTGAGGGAAATATGAATAAAACCAAACCAACAAGTACAGAAAGAGTCGACAAAACTACTTAGCATATAGGGATAGGGTACAGATAAAGAACATTAGGAACATTTAGCACATAATTTTGGGATACAAGAATGAAATGGTACAATCAGCTCAAGGGAGTTATAAGGTAATTTTGAACAAATTTTTGAAATTTTGTACATGTGTAGAACAGATTGGATAGAATACTCATAAGGATAGATTAGCAATGTTTAGTTAAGTGTTTTTGACACTCATGTCAAAGGGGGAGATTTTTGGTTTTAGAATGGTTTTGACATTTTTGTGTCAATACACTTATCCACTTTTTACATTGAAGCTAAGTACACTATGTATGCCGAGCCATAGTAGGTGTCGAGTCAGATTTCCAATAGGTGCCAAGTGACTTTAGGTGCCAAGCATTATATAGGTGCCAAGTGATATATAGGTGTCGAGTCATAGTTGATGTCGAGAAAGTCAAAATGCTTCATATGTCAAGTGAGCCAGAGTCATACATGTACCAAGCAAGACAAAATGCAATAGGTGCCAACAAAGCAAAATAGTATATGTGTTGAGCACCAGTAGTCTAGTGTGTGCCGAGTTATATAGAATTAGCATATGAGTTTGTGCCCTCACAAACTCAGATGTAAACCATTTTTGGAGCTGACATAGAAGAATTTTGAAGGATAACAAGGATAAGAACAAGTCTTTTACATTTCCTATGCAATCAACATGCTACCAATTAGATAAATGGAAAAGACATGCAACCAATGAGAAAAATAAAAGGAATGATCAGGAACTTAAGATTCAATATGGATCATAGATCCATACTTAACCCTGAGTCTTCACAATCTTTAAAAGGAAGACAAAAACCCCATTGTATGTGTGAAGAGAATAGTGTATGGGTAAACTATAGAGAAATTTAGTGTGAATTCTGAAAGACTTAGAGGAACAAAGAAACAATTACATATCTAGTTGATCAAAATAAATTAAGGGACATAAATAGAAATAAGATCAAGCAAGGATCACATCAGAGTGAGTAGATAAAGTGCCTAAAATTAGCAATTGAAGATTGTGAACAATCAGGTCAAAGGTTTCTAATACTCTCTAGCCATTGTATTAGATAGTGAAAATCCTATGTTGATAGGTTAGCTTAACAACTACTTTGTAGATCCTTTGAAGAGGTGACTAAATCCTTTAACAGGGTGACACTTCATGTAAAGTGTTTGTAAATCCTTTAACCAGGTCACTATTGACACAGTGTAAAGCCTTTAACAAGGTAGGCATTTCATAGGCTAGACCATCATACGTGGTCAAACAATTATTGCTGTAGTGATTTTTGTGGGTATCATCCCCACCCTAGTTTTACGTTCTTATTCCTAGAGGATTTTTGGATTACCAAATTTTGGTGGCATGTGTGTTATTACATGTATTTTCTTTATGTTTACTTAATATGTTTACATCCATACATCTTATTTTTAGTTATTTGTTTTAAAAGAGTTGAAAAGGTTAAAGTGTGGTACTTCTGATTCACCCCCACTATTAGAAGTACTCTTCCCATTTTGAATATTTCAATATTATCAAGTTGCAAAAGGAGTAAGTCAAAATACCAGATTGTGTGTACCTATTTTAGTTCCTGAGAAACCTTGGAGTGATATCAACATGGATTTTGTTCTTGTCTTACCAAGGAAAATAAGATGGAATTATTCTCAATTTGTTATTATGGATAGATTTTCTAAGATGACACATTTCATACCATGTTAGATAACATCAAATGCTATCCATATTGCATACATTTTATTTAAGGAGGTTGTCATACTTCATAGATAATCGAGGAGCATCATCTCTGATAGAGACAATGAGTTAGTTGGTTATTTCTAGAAGACTTTAGGGAAGAAGATAAATGTCGAGTTGAAGTTTAGTTCTATATTTCATCCACAGACTGATGGGATGACAAAAAATCATAAAATAAAGTTTGGGCAATTTTTTGAGATGCTTAATTAGAGATAAGCCAAGTAATTGGGATTTAGTATTGGCACACATGGAGTTTTCATATAATAATTCTATCAATAAGAGTACTAGAAAGTGACCTTGTGAGATTGTTATAGGAATTCAACCAAGAGTTATATCAAATTTGAAGGATTTTATTGGAGAAGAGAAGATAAGTGCTAAAGGAGAATAAGTTAATGAAGTTATAAAGTCTTTGCATGAGGAAGTGAAACATAAGTTGGAACAAAGCAATCATAAATACATGGATAGTGCAAATATATCAAGGAGAAAAAATATTTTAGAGTTGGTGATGAGGTGATAGTTCATTTGAAGAAAGGTAGATATTCTATTGGTATATATAATAAGTTGAAGATGAAGAAGTTTGATCCTTGTAAGATCTTGAGGAGATTTGATAGTGATAATGTTTATGAAGTTGGGTTACTTGATGACATGGATATATCAATTATATTCAATTTCTATGATTTATATGAGTATCATGAATTTGATAAAGAAGTTATTATATCAAGTGATTATCCTAAGTAGTAGATGGAAGAGATTGAACATAGTTTGTACTAGAGAGTTGGAAAGAGCACAAGAAGGAAAAATTAGATGGAGTATTTGGTCAAGTATAATAGAAGACTTGTTGAAGATTCTACGTGGATTTCTCAATCTAAGTTTGACTCATCATGGGTTGTGACCTCTTCATGATTTAGAGAATCATTTCTTTCAATGCCAGGTGTTTGATGTAGGAGCATCTTGAGTTATTTTTTCTATCCTTCTTAGTTTAAAGCGTTTGTGCTTGGTTACTTACTTGAACCTACTTGATATTTTTTTTTGTACTTGGCTCACTGGATTCTCTCTATCTTTCTTCACCAAGTTGGCTTCACTTGGCTTGGTGTGTGCATTTGCTAAGTACTCCTTTTATTTTTTCAACATGCATGTTTAGTGAATTGTCTAAGTTTTTTGAGTGATGTATTTCTCTTTGTTCACCAAATTTTCTATTTGGTTCTTCTTTGAGAGTCTTGTGTATTTAATTTTTAATTTAGATTTAATGTATAGGATTGGTCGTTAGGAAGCATGTGAACCTATTTTTGGGCCATTGATTTATCCAACATAGATCTAGAATCTTCTATAAGCCATCTTGGAAATTATAAATAGGGAGTCTAATGCTAGGTTTAGGAATGTTGGGGGAGAATTTTAGTAGTTTGAGTCTAGAAGATTGTAGATCATGCATGATGTATGAGTAATATATTCTATAATTGAATCTTTATAATTGTCTACAATAAGTAAGGCCTTAAAACCCAACATGTATGAAGTAAATTTATGAATAAATAAATATTTATTGCTTCCTCTTGACATTTTCTCTTGGTTATTTCATTTGTGTTATGTTATCTCTATAAGGTTGCATGATATCTAGGTGAGCCATTGGCTCTAGCTATATGATCCTCTTTAAAGCTTATATTTTCATGTTGTTAAGCTTAAGGTAGGATATATCTTCCCTAGGTCCTTCCTTTCCATCCACCTATCTACTTGGAATTTAGTCCTCACACCAAAATAGGGTTTCCTCAGAGTCTAGACATGATTTTTGGATTTTGAGATATATTTTAGGGTCCCCAGATTATCCCTAGGGCTTGTGCACCTAACAATCAAGGGAAAAATGCACCCTTGATTCTTTAGGAATTCACTGCACCCTTGATGGGCCAATTAGGGATGCAATGCACCCATGATGAGGTCCTATTTTGGCCCCTCTCTTTGGGTCCTATGTTTTGGAATGTTTAGGTGTTAATTTTTATGATAGTTGGCCTATGTGAGTTAATCAATTTTGATCTCTATATAAACCCTTTTATTTGCTCTATTTTTCATATATAAGCATCCACAATAATAGCACACAATTGCATCCAAAATATCAAGCCTTAAAGCATCCATTCAAGCATTCCTCTATTAGAGATCAAGTATTTAAGAAATTAAGAAATTGAAGGAGTTTATCTTCAAGATCTTCTTCAATCTATTAAACATCATTTTTGCGTCTTCATATTGCTGATCCAAATCCATTAGCAAGGTCAAGTACATTGCATTCATGTCAAGAAATATGGCTTTGTAAGGTGAATTCATCAATTTACTTTACATTCATGCTATTTCAATTATTTCAATTCAATGTCAATTCCCAAACTAGGGTATGACCAAGGAAAACCCAACTCCCCCCCCCCCCCCCCCCACATCAACAATAAAAGCCACTTTCTATTGCAAGCTGCAAATATCAAATTGACAAACAGGTGCAAATTAGAGTACCCTTTTAGGATTTTTTTGAAACTACAAATTCATAATCAATGTCAGACACAGTGAATCAGGGTCATACTATACCCCTAATGCACCCATTTCCCCTTGATGCACTAATTCACCACTAATAGATCAATTAAATATTTCTAGGTTTTGTCTATTGTGCAGTTCCACATCTAAATCTAAAGATTTCCTCTTATTTTGATTAGAACATTAAGCACAAAACATGTTTCAAAGGTGAGTTCCTTCTTTGCCTTTGTCATTTTAGAATATCTTGATATCTTACATCTATCTTATACATTGTTGGTCAACAATTTGTTCTCTTGTTAGATTTTATAACTTGACTCTTTTAATGCCCAATGATTTGGAGAAAAAAAAGGATGTCACCAACAAATTGGCTAGTATATGTGTTCTATCACTATCGTTTGAATTACAAGGTACAAGTCCATTAGGATTTTCAATGATGTGTAATGCATATGTCTTTCTTAGATTATAATTTTTTGACAGGATAAGTTCTTAACCTAAGAGTAGTAAAGGTTAACCAAATTGTTTGTAGACACAACAAATTTAGGCAAAATGGATTGGGACAACCTGCCACACCCAATGGAATCACTATAGTAGGTTATCTTGAGGTTTTTTGACTCTTACTCCTATTCTAAATTCAAATTAATTATCTAAATGTAAAAGAGGAAAGGAAGAAGAGATGCACATGATGGAAAATGAAATTGCTTTGACTATTAGACTTGGATGAAATAGAATCCAACAAGTTACTATTAGATTCAAACTCATTTATTTTTCAATTCCCAATAAAAATACTTCTAACATGCCATGAAATAAATAAGAGGAGAAGTAGAAACATATATGAAAAACTAAATGGAATTAATTATACTATAAATACCATGGTAAAATGGAATCCATGAGGTGATCACAGAATCAAATGTAATCATCCTTCAACTCTCAATGCAAAACTAATCTATGGGTGACAAAATATGAAAAGAAAATTAGATAAATGGAATTATAGAGCCAGTTCACCATAAATTTTTTTGACCTTTGTATTATTAGAAGAAATTACATTTATAGTTTTTTGTCATCCGTTAATTCTGGTCAAGTAATAGTCACTCAATAGAAAGAAAATAAGAATAAAAGATGAAAATATTTAATCTGCAACATGATATGGATACATGGCATTTTTCTATTGATGATCTTGACTTCAAAACACTTCTGAAACACATGATGATTGTTTATCTTCATACTACTTCAGGAACCTGGGAAAAATCTTGTTTTTCTTCATATTATGTTGTTGGTTCCATAGTCATATAATTTGAATTCAAACAATCACGATAAGTGTGAATTCTAGTCATCGATCTTAAATTAACAATCATGATTAAAACATAATAACACTCTTTATTTTTTGTCATGGCTTCTTTTCATTCATACACTATATTCTTCCAATGCAATGATGTGATCAATCAATTTTTTCTATTTCACCGAGTTAACTCAAGGTTTCATTTAACCCCTTGCGAACATGTGACTCTTATGTTTTCTCTCTATTGTTGCCTTAGCTTTGGGTTATGATTAACCCTTTTCAACCATGCAATCGACAACTTTTTACTACTTCACTACATTAAATGCAAGTTATCCTTGATCACTTGTGAACATGCAACAAGTGTTGATCTCTTAAAGTTTGATGACTAGGAATGAAAGATCTTAACTCTTTGTTTTATTCTGCAATGTGGGTCCATCAGCTCCATGTGTCATGCTTTTTTTTTCTATGCACCATCATAACTTAAATTTACATTGGTCATCACTAACTTATGATCATATACCTAGCACTCATCTCTACATTTTGTTACTTTGCAACTGTCATCCTTAAAATGTTGGGTAAGCTCATGATCAAGCAATTCCTTGCTTTCACACTTTTGGAGCTATTCATATTAAACTAGCACTTAACGTTGAAAACATGTTATGGTTGTTTTGATGTTTAACCATTAAGACATTTTCCAGGTGACAACTTATAATATCTCTATTCTATTGACTATAGGAAAATAGTGAAAACTATAACCTAACTATAATTGTGCCTTCACAACATTGACTTTAGGTTCTCCTTAACTTCCAATGAAAATGTGATTCTTCTAATTTCACTTCTTTGCAGCCTTGAATCATGATTAACTTAACCTTCTTGTGACATTCCAAACACCTTATACTTAATTTCCTAGATTACTTTTCACACATTCACATCTTGATCTTGAACACTAGCATTAACTTGAACAATTTTGCAATCACCATTGATCTTCTCTTCATCTAATGACTAGGAATCCACTCTTAACAATGATTGAATTTTCAATTGACCAATGACATGCATTCTTTCTATTGATCGACTTTTCTTTTCATCCACGTAGGCTGTTGATACAAATTGATTTCTTTGCATTTTGAGATCAATCAATTGAAATCTTCCATTGAGATGTGATTACTGCAAATGTTTGTCTTCAAAATCCCTCTAAATTTGTAAATAATGAATCATTAGAATTTACAAACCTTCTTCTCATCAAGGAGACACTTATGAATTCCCACCAAAACCTATATCACCTAACCTTTGACCAATGTAATGCATACATGATTTCCCACAGATGATGAGAAGAGAGGTGTTCCTAGAGACATTCTAGACATAGACTCAAAGTTGGGCAACATACATAAAAATTAAGGGTCTTTAAGGAATTAGAAATCTTTCCTCTATTCTTGTTAGATCTAGTTTGCATTAGTATACCTTGTTTTCTTGGTTAGCTTTAATTTCTCTAGACTTAGTTCTCTAGATTAGGGATTGAAAGGTTTCTCTTTCTTATCTTCCCCCTTTCTATATCACACACTTGTGTTGGTGTAAATAAGTATTTACTTATTACACTTAAGTTTACTTAGGTCAATGTATTATTTTATTATTTATTAGGTTAGACACATAGAAGTTTGTGTACTCTTATGAGTTGTCGTGTTGACAATACAGAAGTAAGCAACTCTAATTTACCACATGGTGTCTACAACACTGGAGTTTACAAAATCAATTGAGTTTTCATGTTGACAACATATTTATTTGCACTCTTAATTAAGCACATGGTGTCTACAACATAATTTTATGTGACACACCTTTGTAGGCTTATCCTCTCATCATCACACTAATTGTTATACTTAATGGAGGATAATCCACACTTGGTGGACATGTGCTTAGTTGTGAGGCTTATCATATTGCTAACTACTAGACATTCTAGAAGCATTCTAGAGGCCTTTATATTCAGGCACTCCTAGTGTGTATGTAAATGCAGTTACATCAATTGAATATCATATTGTTATTCTAATCATACGTTGGTCCATTTTGTGCTTGTGCTTAAGTTCCTTGATCTTGGGTGATTTTGACCTAAGGAAAATTCTTACATGGTATCAGAGATACCATTCATCATCATGATTCTTTTTACACATTGAGGAAGCATCTCATTTGTACTTATGACATTGTTTCTTCCAAAGGGGAGGAATATTATTTTGCAGTCATGGATCAACTTCTACATTGGAGCAGCTATCACTGATCAACATTTTACATTGGGAGGGGGGGGACTACTTTGTCTCCTTTCTTCTTCTCTCTTATGTGGGGGACCTTTTCCTCTATTGGGATTGTGTTCTTCTTATATTTCTCTATTGTATATACTTGATGTATGTCATAATGGGGGGGTCTTGATTACTCCATCTATCCATACATCTTGTTTTTTCATCTCTCTTTTTGGGAGAGGGTTTTTCCCATGATGTTTTCCCTTCTTCTCTACTTTATGAGAGATTGAATTAAATTTTGTACATGGGTACCTAACATGGCCCAGTAGCTAGGGTCCATCACACATTTTCATCCTAGCTTTTGTGAGCTTAAGTGCATTCCCCTAAGTTGCACTTAAGGGGGTGCGTTGCTGTAAATAAATATTTACTTATTACACTTTAATTAATTTTATTTAGGTCAATCCATTATTTTATTATTTATTAGGTTAGACACCTAGGAGTTTGTGTACTCTTATAAGTTGTCATGTTGACAACATAGAAGTAAGCAACTCTAATTTAGCACATGGTGTCTACAACATAATTTTATGTGATATACCTTTGTAGGCTTATCCTCTCATTATCACACTAACTCCTGTGCTTAATGGAAGATAATCCACACTTGGTGAACATGTGCTTAGTTGTGAGGCTTATCATATTGCTAACTCCTAGACATTCTAGAAACATTCCAGAGGCCTTTATATTTAGGCATTCCTACTATGTATGTACATGCAATTACATCAATTGAATATCATATTGTTATTCTGATCATACTTTGGTCCATTCTATGCTTGTGCTTAAGTTCCTTGATCTTGGGTGATTTTTCCCTAAGGATAATTCTTACAACTTGCACATGTAAGTGGGTTATGTGATGAACCTAGGTTTTATATCCTTGATTCACATTTCCTACCTTACATTTATTTGTTAGCCTGACTTATGATATCTCTACTTCTGCTTTGGTGTTAGATATTTTATTCAACATTATTTTTTATCTATCTTTGCATGCTTTCTATTCTATTGGTTAGGAGTTCATATCATAAGGTTAGATATCTTAGTATCTTCTTTCCTTTTTTAATGTATGAGATTTACTATTTTTAGTCCTACGTATAGCATTCTTATTAGGAGAAGTCATAGAATCATGGCTCTTTTTGATCCATACTCCTCTTCTCCTCTTCTTCAAAAGCTTAGTGACCGTATCGTTTCTCATTATCCTAATACTTCTATAGAGAATGAGTCTTCCCACTCATCTCCTAATGAGGATGAGGCTTTAAGAGTTCCCCTTAAACAAGTTGATAAGATTTATAATGAGATTGATAAAATGCATGATTAGATTTTACAAGAAAATTACACTACTAAAAATAGTACTACTTTTGATGCTCTTTAAAAAGTGTTCCATAATGATGAATATTTTGTTAATATTTTGCATGGTCTTACTCACCTTGTCCATACTCATGTCAAGCCTTTGAATCAAGTTTATTCTAAATCAAGGATGATTCCTCCTATTTCTACTCCTGAGCCCATTTTTCCTACCTCTATGCTTGTCTCCAATATTTCTATTAATGTTCCTCCTATTACAACTACTTCTATTTAGGTATCTAATCCTATCAGTGGTCTTCCTATCCCTTCTTTTCTTGTGAGTGTTCCACCTATTTTATTTCCAACTTCATAACCTTCATATAACAATGTTCCTTTCACTTATCCTAATCCTTCTATTATGGGTGCCAATGTTCTACCTCTATTTTCTTCCATTCTAGCTAATTCATACACTTTTACTAGTGTGTCAAATGTGCCTATTCCACCTTATTGGAAATGTAATTCAAGCTAGGTAACTGAGAGGGGGGGAAGGGTGGTTGAATTAGGAACCACTTAAACTTATTCAACTAAACCAATTTATTAACTTTTCTAATCTACTTGTATGCATGATATATAAAATAGTAAAGTAACAACACCATAACACAATTTTGGTAACCCAAAAACCCTCCAAGTAGAAGGTAAAATTGGGGTGGGGATGACACCCACAATGCTTCATCATTGTATCAATAAAGTTGGCCTATTAAGGCTTACAAATGATCACTTCTAATGATCTTACTTGGTTAAGATCAATAAGGATTGTTTGGTCCACCTTGTGAAAGGATATATACAATACAATTAAGTATGTACTCTATTAGGAGTTTTTGCAAAGGACTATTAGGTCTACTTGACTAAAGGATTTGGGATTGATGCACCTATTAGGTTGAATTAGTGGATTGATCTCTAAAATGCAACTGTGCTGGTTGATGAAGATCATTTGAAGTAAATTGATCACCTAACTATGATAGATGAGTCTCTTCATTTCCTTGGAATGCTTGCAATCTTTAAATAATTCACTCTTTCATATTTTCTTAATGCTTGAATAAAAATACAATGAATGATATTTTATTTTTGACTTAAAAAATACCTTATATCCATCCAAATAATTCCATCATAGGTCAACTACAACATTACTAATTCCCAAAATAATTACCAAGTCAGCTCATTGTTGCAACGTAGGTCCAATGGCTTACTCAAGAAATGATGAAGATACTTGGGCAATATTGTCACCTTGGCTAACTCTAGCACTTAGTTGATATTGGATGCTTGGTTCATACTTATCACTTGGTAGACACTACTGACCTAGTTCACATTATTCTTCTAGCTTGATTATCACCTTGGAATAAAACTACTTTTGCTAACTTAGTTCATATTGGAGCTCAATAGACACTGTCAGCTTGGATGACACTATAGCTCAGTGTGAACTATCAACTTAGTTGACACTTCTTAATTCCTACTTAGTTATCATTATTTTCATGGTTCCTTAGTGAGCTTAGTTAACACTGCAAACTAGTAACATAATTACTACTATCTATCCATTATGACTAAGTGTTTTGAACTAACTGACAATATATCTTGCAATGAGATTAATAATATCCCCCTTTGGAATTAGTGAAAAAATACTTATCATACATAAGATATGAAAAAAAAACTTATTTAGTCAAACTCCCCCTTTGAGTATGCTCTATTATGTAGCTCAGTTTGCATTGAAAATTCTGCAACTTGGTTTGAACTAAAAACTTTGTTTTTGGTTTTTCAAAATTGTTTTAATTTTTTTTGGTTTTTACATATCTTTCTTGCTGTACGTATTTTATCCTTTCTACACATATCTCTCTTTACATGTATAAGTATGCACATTATTATTTATCTATATACTTTCCCCCTTTGTAAATCTCCTTTCCCCCTTGTTTTAGTTACAAATGCCAAAAATTTATAAGGTTATACCAAAATGAGAAAGAAAATCATTGTGTACCTTTAGAATTAAAGATAATTTCTTGTCCTAGTTATCTTGTAGCACCTTCAAGATGTGTAGATCAATCTAAAGCTTTGCTAATAACTCATACATTTGACTTACAACTGATAAATTTGTGTCTAAGGTCCTTGCATGATCCATTATCTTCTGCATAATGTCCATGTGGGGAAGTGGCATACCTTGAATATTAATCAATGTTACCCTTATTCTAGCCTCTTTCCTTAGCATATCTACTTGAAGATCTATCAAGAATTTGGTTTTTGCAAAATGAATAGAACTAGAGCTAGGATTGAGTGCCAACTGATTTGCACTATCTTTCAAATCCATGTCAACTTTTACAAGTTTCTCTTTTATTTCCTTGGTAAAGTTAGTGGAATCACTTAACTTTACAAATAAAGATATAACATTATTTACAATAATTTCTAATAAAAAAATTAAAGTAGACAGTTCTACTTGATCTATTGCTATCTTCTATGCTACATTTTCTAGCACTTTATAATCAAACATCCTTTTAACTTTCATAAGGAGTTTTTCCTACCCATTAGTGTCCTCATTGAATTTATGTACAATATCAATTAATGGATCAATGATAGGGACTTTAACATTTACTTCTATAGATAGAAAATCTATACATATTTCTTTGATGTCTTGTAAGACTTTTTTCCTGTCTCTTTTAGGTCTCAACATTCTTGCTTTGCCCTTTTCTTCCATAGCTCTTAAAAAATGTACATTTCCTCAGATGATAGATTTGATTGGTCCCAATTTGGGATTAAAATATCCTCATCAAGATCAATACTATAAACTATGTTCTTATTTTACCCTTTCTTTTTTATGCTAAAGAAGGAATGATAGCTTTTCTTTTGTCAACCGAGTCCTTCTGCTCTTCTTGCTATTGCTACTTGGTTGAGACTAAGAGAGACTGATGCTCAATTGAGATTGAGGGAATCTTTTTCTTGGTTGAAGATGATGGGAAATTTTGCTTGGTTTCATTTATGATAGAACTTGGTGAAGGTGTGACAATATTCACTTCACTGCTAGGTTGAATTGGGTTCAACTTAAATAATTTCTATACAATTGATGCCTTAGGTGGAGTGGAGGGAAGTGATGCCATGAATTTTGTTCCAATCTTCTCAGGATCAAAATCCTCAATTGATTGAACCTTTGGAAGAGCTCCTTCATCCTTGATGTTAAAGATGTTCTTTCATGTCTTTTTTGTGGAATAAATAATATCTTATATTTTATTTGACATAACTTGAAATTTTTTAAATCTTGGAGTTTGTTTGGTTTCATAATTGGACATTTCCTTCTCTATTTCTTTATTAAAGAGATTAGGCATGAGACTTCTTAGGGTTTGTTCTCTATTTTTTCTACATTATCCCAATGGTGTGAAACATCCTTCAGTAGATTTTATGGAGCATGCCATTTAAGCTCAAAAGGGCCATATTTCCATCTTGCCATTTTCACATCTAATGCTTCCTCAATCTTTTTTTGCTCCTCTTTACTTCTGGAGTCATACTTGAATTATTAAAATCCTATCATACTCGTTCCTTCTCTTATAATTTCTAGTTATTTTTCAAAGGTAGGTGGTGTCTTCCTCAAGGATATAATTGGGGCATTTTCTTCATCTTCATCATCTTCATCTTAAAGCTTTAGCTTCTTCCTAGGTCTTCTTGGTTTGGAGGCAGTAAACGCAAGAGTAGATCTTGTAGATCTCATAGGTGGAGGCTTGAATAGAGTCTTTACCTTCATCTTGGGAGGCTCCTTTTCCTCTTCTTCTTCTTCATCATTCTCTTCCTCTTCCTCTTCCTCTTATATATCATTAATGTTTCCTTCAATGAGCTTGAGAGGAGAATTTGATTTGGCAAGTTTATTTCCAATGCTTTCTAGCCTCTTCTTTCCTCTCTTAAGAATTTGAGGGATCTAAATCTAAAGAGAGGTGCTTGTATTTTCTTCTTCATAAGTTCCAAATTAAGTGTCCTTGGGGTCTACTAGCTCATTGATGAGAGCCTCAATAATATCCTTTGTTTCATCAATATTCACCTCATATGATATAGGTTTAACCCATGCTATCCTAGGTCTAACTGCCTGTATGTGAACTCTGTCATAGTAAAATATGAAGTAAATATCCTACTCATAATCCTCTACAAGTTGCTTGGGGATCCTAAGATTTCTTTTTATCCTTTATTTAAAATTGTCAAAGTATGCATACATGATGCTTTCAAAGCTTTCACCCGTCTCATTTATGAATTCATTTATCTGATACAGAACTGGGGTGTCTTTCTTCCAAACAACATTTTCTTTTGAAGGAAAGAATTTCTAAACATAAAAGAACAAATAGACTAAGAGTGAACTAAACTTATATGTTTTATTCTTTGAGGCTTGAATGATCTCCATGTTCTTGCTCAACTGGGTGCATTAAAGCTCAAAAGTGTTGAAAGTAGATTCTTCTTGACAACCTTGTATGCAAGGTCTCCTACTTCACATGGCACACTATTTTCACATCTTGAAGTGTAGATTTTGTGTGCAATGACATGGATGCCAAACTTGATTTCCATATTTTTCACATTGTTTAGCTTCATGCCTCTACTATCCCATTTAGCTAGGGTTAGCTTTGTCAGTTCTGCCTGACCTAAGGTTTTGGTTTCCTTAGACTTCTCTATCATTGGATACCTTGTTATGCTATGGACCATCTTCTTTGTGATGAGATAGGTTTGTTCCATCTAAAATAACATATCATGAAATCAGCCTAATATAATCTTGTAAGCATGAATGTTGATGATACTACATGGTGGGAGTATCCTTAGCATTAGAGAATATTGATATGTTACATTCATGACTATGTTTGTCATTGATGTTAACACAACATTGTTTCTATAAAGACTAATTGAGTAGAAGACAAATATCTTAATGGTATGGATAATGGTTTGATTGTCTAGTCATGTGCAATTATGGACATGTATGAAATAATACCCTAATGGTGTGGTCAAGTGCACAAAGTTTAAGTCAAATATGTACAGAAGTTGTAACTAATTTACAAAGAGTAGTTCAGAGATAGAGTATTGGGAAAGTAGTTCCTAATGTTTGTTGGCTATCTTACATCTAGGATGTAATGAAGAGATGTGCAGTTAGATAGTGATAGAGGATAATCAACTGATGATGCCAGCAAGTGTGCAAGCCTTATTATTACACGCGTGAAGTTTTGTATAGAATGTGAGCCGATAGTGGTATTATAATTGTAATTAATTAATTATCTTATCTTAATTAATTGGGAAAGCCTCAAGGCTAACTCAAGGAATTATTATGAAGATATGGTATGAAGGAAAGATTTTTTCCTTGATTGTAAAGTGTATCTATTGTTGCAAGAAGTTCAAAGTGCAAAAAGGAGTAGAGTACTTATTGCATGTGTGTAAGTGATCCACGGGATTATTGGCTGTAGAATTTGAGATTTGGTTACATGATCTAAAGGATAAGAAGTTCAATTTATAGGATAGAGATAGTGGAAAAAAGTACATTTTAGTTCTATTATTCTACAAGGAATAATACATCGATCATTTGGACAGTGGTTCATTGTGTAAGGAAACATGCAAAAAAAATATAACTATTTCCACATAACCCATAATAGATCTAAAATAAGCATGCAATTGAAATCCACATGTAAGAGAATAGACAACATACCCACAAAAATGTGACACAAGATATACCCTGGGAAATCCTCATTGAGGGAAAAATTTAGCTTCCAAAAGCATCCATCACCATGTATTATTCAACAAAAACACTATTGCAATACAACCATGGAAGCCTTCAAAGCCATATCCAAAACCAAGCAATCCATGTGAATAAGCATGAATCCACAGATCCCATGCCATGCTTTCAACCTTCACAAGTGTCCCTTGGCTAACCTGTCAAGCCTTGTCCTGCTTGACTCTTTCCCTTTTTTCCGTCTATCTTATCTTGTCTTCTCCCCAATAACTACCCTTGTGGTTGCTTATATAGTAGTAAGTCCCATAAAACCACTAAGTGGTATTGCATAAACCATGTGATACCTAGTCCATTGACCCCACATTTAATGTTGGAAATTTAATTCTTTTCTTCAATATTAAATAATAACATGAAATATTATCACAATGTTACAATAAAACTCATCAATTATTATCACAATGTTACCATACAAGTCACGCCTATTATCACTAAGCATGTACCTATTAAGTATCATGTACTGAGAGAGAAAGCAGTAGAAAAGAAGATAAGATTGGAGTATGTAAGTATTAAAGATTAGATTGCTGATATCTTTATGAAGCCTTTGCCTAAAGATATATTTGAGTAATTGAGAGATATGCTTGGGGTTATGCCCCTACCTAATTCTGAGTAGATGCTGTAGAGAGTGTATCCATCTAATGGTATATAGAATTATTGTTTGACTAGAATGAATGCTAGTGCTTCTTGTATGGGGGAGTATCTGGTATGTACTGAGTCATTGAGGACTCTTGGTATTTGGTATTTAGTATTGTACATTGACTTTGTGTTAGATTGCGGTGATTGATGAGGGAAGTACTATACATACTTCATAATTCTTTGGGGCTCAACTTTTTTTCGGCCCTATTTTATCAAGATTTTTGGGCCAACATGTAATTATTAATTATAACCCTAAAGTGGTAAAAATACTTATATAAAAGAGCTTAGGGTTAGGAGTTTTCATTATGTGTGATGCAAAAATTGCTTCTTGCAGTGGTATTGAGCTATAAGAGATTACAGATTGTAATCACTAGATTGTAATAATATTGGACTTGTTGTTTGGTGGACGTAGGCTAGGGTTTGGGTAAACTAGGGTTTGGTAATAATCTTGGTGTCTTGCATTCTCTTCTGTGTGATTTATTATTTTTTGATATTATATATATTTACATGTAATTGCTATTTTTGTCAATTGTTATTCCTAACACTTTGGACACTAAAGTTGGTTGATGACTTGGAGTAGTTGATTAATAATTGGTATTTAAAAATTTGTACATTGAGATTTAGGTATTTGACATTGATTTCAATGGGGGATAATATGCATGAAAAACATCTCCTAAAGCATGGGGAAGAGTATGCATGAGATGAGAACAAAAGAAGTAATAGAGTATTACTTGGTATTCTTGGAACTTAGATTTTTTTCATCTATGTTTCCATCAATGCCAAAGGGGGAGATTGTTAGCATGAATTCTAATGATACAACATCATGGGAGTATCTTGAGCATTGGATAATATTGATATGTTGCATTCATGATTGTGTTTGTCATTGATCTCAATATATCATTATTTTTGTAAAGACTGGCTGAGTAGTAGATAGAGATCCTGATGGTACAAAAATGGTTTAATTTTTTGGTCATGCACAATTATTGACATGTATGACACAATGTCTCGATGACATGGTCATGTGTATAGAGTCTAAGTCAAAGATGTATGGAAGGTGTACTTGATTTATAGTGAGCATTTCAGAGATAGAGTATTGGGAAAGAATTTCTTGATGTTTTTTAGCTATCTTACATATGAGATGTAATGAAGAGATGCATAGTTAGGTAGTGATAGAGAACAGTCAACTAATTACATCAGTAAGTACACAAGCCTTAGTATCTCACATGTGAAGTTTTGTATAGACCGTGAGCAAACAATGCTATTGCAATTGTAATTAATTAATTATCTTATTTTAATTAATTGGGAGAACCTCAAGGTTGACTCAAGGAATTATTATGAAGATATGGTATAAAGGAAAGATGTTTTCCTTGATTGTAAAGTGTATCTATTGTTACAAGAAGTGCAAAGTGCAAGAAGGATTAGAGTGCTTTCTGAATGCATGTAAGTGTCCAAGGGATTATTGGATGCAAGATTTGAGATTTGGTTACAAGATCTGGAGGAGTAGAAATCTGGTTGACAGGATGGAGATAGAGGAATAAAGTACATTTTAGTTCTATTATTCTGCAAGGAATAATAAAAGCTCATTTGGATAGTAGGTTCATTGGTCTTGTCCTTGAATCTATTTGGGGAGTGGGTCCAACTATCTTCCACAACTCCTAACAGGGTTGGCACAACTCATAAAAAGGTTAGAATATCCTAATAGGGATTCAAAGTCTCCTAGCAGGAACTTATATGTACTGAATGTTATAATAGACTTCTAATAGGGTCCATCATCTAACAAGGAATATTTATATTAGTACATCATCTTGTGGGTATCCTTCCTACCAAGGTTTTCCCTCTAATCAAGGGTTTCCATAGTTAATATATCTATGTTATTTTATATGAGTATCTTTTTGTGGTTTTAGTTTATATTATTCATATGGTTAATACTTTTTAAAATTGTTATTTGTGATATTAGTTGGATAACTAATTCACCCCCCTCTCAGTCATATCAATGGACTATATATTCTAACAAAGCCTTATCCATTTGACTTGGAAGTTCCTTGACATGTGGATGATGTGGGTCAAACCCTTGACCTCTAGATGTTTGTGCTTTGGCTTCAACACATCATTATTGCACAATGCACCATATGCCTAATCTAGCTCAAGATTCCCCAATTCTTGAATAGAGCAATGATAAAATGACCTGATGTTGTGAATGAGGAATACCTTTGGAGGGATCAACGAGTGAGATCCTTGAGGATCCTTCTCCTTGGAAATGTTAGAATATATAGTCCACCAATGTAATTAAGTAGATAGTTGGGGGGGGGGGGGGGGGGGGGGGTGGTAAATCAGTTATCCAACTAATATCACAATTATCATAAACCATATGAGTAATATAATTAGAAACCACAACAAGATACTCATACACCATAACACCATATATGTTAACTAGGGAAACCCTTGATCAGAGAGAAAACCCTGATGGGGATGGTACCTACAAGATGATGTACTAATATAAATATTTTTGGTTAGAGGATGAACCCTACTAGGAGTCTATGAATACATTCAATACATATGATTCACTGTTATAAGACTTTGAATCCCTATTAGGAAATTCTAACCTGTTAGGTGTTGTGCCAACCTTATTAGGAGTTATGGAAGATAGCTAGACCCACTGACCAAACAACTTCAAGGATAAGACCAATGAACCTACTATCCAAATAGTCTCTATATTATTCCTTGCAAAATAATATAAGTAAAATGTAATTCCTTCTGTTGGCGCTCAAAATTGTAGTCCAAATTTTGAGCACTATTATGGAATTTGAGCTCTATAAACGCTTTTAATGCCTATATACCTGACTATCCATTTGAGCCCCCTAAGGTGTTTAATGTTTCTAACACCCTCCATTCAATGCATTTAAGCATTCCATGATGACAAATTGACATCTCAAACCATCTTGTTAAGTCTTGTTTTGAGCAAATGTCAAATCTGCATTTTCCCCTAAGTGTCAAACAATGATAGGAAGCCCCGTTTGCCCTTGAATATCTTGCACCCAGACTTGTGTCATGACTCACCACTTTGGGAGTATCTAGTGTCCATAATTGAAAACCTATGTTTCAGATTTTGAGTTGTTTTGAGTCTGTTTGACTAGGTTTTGAATCCCTCAAAGTTGGTCAGTTACTATTTTCATGCTTTTGCACTTTGCACCTAATTCTGGGAAGCCCTATTTGACGTGCTGTAACTTTTGACTAGTTGATCCGAATGTGAAAATTCATTTTGCATTGCATTTTAGATGCCAGAGACTTGTTATGATTCAAGTTTTAGCTTATGAAGAATCCATTTGATCAGTTTTTGAATGCGATTCCAAACGTAATTTCTATCTTTTTACTGGTGTCAGCATTTGCAAATTGATTGGAACCCCTGTTCATGATGTTATATCTTGAAATATGTGATTGCCTAGATTGAATGGATTGTACCACTATGTTGTCCTTTGAAAATACCCCAAGTGTGTCAGTTTACAAGTTTTGACAAATCCATATGCACACTTTTCTAGGCCAATTCCATTTGCGAAAATCACTTTTTTGCCATTTCCTCAATCTGCAAAATCCAAGTAGCCCAATTTGAACGCTCGCCATTTGCACCTAGTTAATCATCATGAGCCCAAATCATAGATTCATAATGTCCTCATGACAGAGATTTAACACCCCAGTTTTCATTTCCCCATGTGCTAATTTGCCTAGTTTTCTAGGCCAAATTCGAACCTTGTTTATTGTTTTCTGACATATTTACTTGTAGGTGATTCTGAGAAGGCAACTTTGATGGTGAATATCTTGTGACTCCGAATTTTTTATAAGACAAGATTCAACAAGATGAAAGTTTGTGGAACAAAGAGTGACTGTGCCAGTTTTCAAAGCTTGGTTAGAGGTTCGGGTCAGTTTTTAAGGCTAGTTAAGACACCTCCTGGCACCAAATTCATGGTTTTCAAATCAATGGTAAAATAGTTTTCTGTTGATTAATCAGTGGTTGAATTTGGTTCTGATCAGTTTGAAGATCTCTGTAGATCAGTTTGGAGTATCAGTTGTCCAAAAATGATTTTATTTTAGTTAGACCCACTTTGGGGTCCAGCTGATTCCATCAAACAGAGTAAGCCTAAGAATTGAAAATAATGAAGCTTGAGCTGAATGCTACACGTGAAAGAGAATGGAAGGGAAAGTTCATTAGAAAGGGTCACATCATTAGGCTTGGGATAAATAGGAAGAATGGGAAATGTCCTCTTTCTCCATTGGAGGTGGGCATGATGCTTAGAGGTATGGGATTTAATAATAACACATCGATATATTTAGCATCTGGAAAAATATACAAGGCAAGGAGAAGAATGGATACCTTGTATAAACCATACATTGAGTAGAGGATTACCACCTTCTACTGGTTATATAATTATTGAAGCAAATGGTGGCCTGAATCAACAATGCACATCAATCTGCAATGCAGTAGCGCTGACAGACCTTCTGAATGCAACCCTTGTGATTCCTATGTTCCACTTTAACAGTATCTGGTGAGATCCAAGCAAGTTTGGATATATATATGATGAGGAAAATTTTATAAGAAATTTGAAAGATGATGTGAAAATAGTGAGAGAGTTCCCACAAGATTTAATGGAGAAGTTTGGCTACAATACAAGCAATATCTTAAATTTTAGGATTAAGGCTTGGTCTTATGTTGATTACTACCTGTGAAAGAGTCTTCCTAAATTACTGGATACTGGTGTGATCCAGATATCTCCATTTGCAAATTGATTGGCATCAGAGGTCCCATCCAACATATAGTATCTCCGATGTTTGGCCAATTATGAAGCATTGAAATTTTTTGAGCCCATTGCTTCGCTTGTAGAAAAGTTAGTAAAGCGCATGACTAAGGCAAGTTCCAAGCATAATGGGAAATATATATCTATTCATCTTCTATTTGAAGAGGACATGGTAGCTTTCTCATGTTGTATATATGATAGAGGAGGAGCAGAGGAACTCTTATAGAGCAAAGTTGAACACACCTAGTAGGGGACATTTAACAAGCATAAAAAAGAGGAAATCCAATGATGAAAAGAGGTGTCAAAGACCAGAAAAAAAGACCCATACAAAATGAATAAGACAATCAACAACACATAAAAATTGAGCTTCACACCAAGATGAAAGGAAGTTCACAACAATCAAACAAGAAATATCCACGAACTAAGGTGGAAGACCATAGTTAACAGATGGAGTTCCCACACGTAAAGGGTATATGCATTTTGTAGGGGCTGACCATGGAGGAAACTCGCATCAAAATGGAAGAGAGGATCCTCTCAATCATGCAATAATAGAGTGCCTCATGTTTTGAAGAAAAGATACCCATGTTTTTATAACGCATTGGGCAGAACACGCTAAGAGCAGACAACATATAAGATAAACTTGAAGGAGGTGCTACTAATAGAGGAACCCACAATTTTTTAGAGAAAATCCATGCCTAAATATAGGGCAATCTGCATGAAGAAGGTGCATCTATGAAAGGAAGGCAGTCAACAGATTAAAAGAAGAACCTGCTGATGGAAGCTGCCTAAGGGAGTAGGAAAGCTGACATGTTGCAAAAAGGGGATTCTTGATTTAAAAAGCACAAGAAGCAGCCCACCCACAGATTTACAAAGAGAGAAGGCCACCATGGAGGAAAAAGCATAGAACATGGTAGAAAGCTAGTAAAACGTTTTGTCCCACATTTGCAAAAGAACGACTCCTTAATGAATTTTAATACTATCTTACACTCATCACATTATGTTTTAAGAGACAACGCTCTTTGGAAGGGCAACGCTCATACACGTAGGGTCCATTGCAGCTAGGTGGCAATAGCATAAAGATGTGACGTCAGGGTGATGGAAGCATAATTTTGGATAGACGTGCAAGTGTGGTGATGTGGCAAAATGTGTGAGATTGTGCCACGTGTCCAGATCAGACGGTGGGTGCAATTTTGCATTTCTAAGTTGTGCAGAGTTTAAATAATGGGGGAATGTGGATTTCTACAAAGTGGCAAGGTAGGCTTTGTGCATAGTGACATGGCGGGGACGTGCAGGTTTAGGCAGATGCACAGGATCGCGACACGTGGCAATTTTAGGCAGTGGGCACACACTTGCAAAAAGAAGTTGCAAGGTCGCTAAATAATGTAGGATTGCAGAATGGCAACACATGGCATTAGGCCTGCACAAATGGTGATGTGGCAGATGCATGTTTGAGTAGCCAATCAGGGGCTGCCACGTGGCAGTCGGGTGGCACCCAATGGGCTCAAAGAGGCATAAAGGAATTTTTAAAAAAATCTTTGAAAATGCAAAGTGTTTTAATGTCTTTCAAATATGCTACGTGCAGATGCTTTTTAAATTCGAAGGGAGCATTTTCTAAAGTTTTAACTTTAGAACATTTAAATTTTTCAAAGATTTAAAAATTAATGAGTTGCAGGCCTGAACTTTTCTAGCAAAGGGACTATTTTCAAAAAGACTTTCAGTGGGTTTCTGGAAGGTGAAATATGCCTTATTATATATCATTGGAATCGACAAAAGATGAACTTTCTGATTCTAAAGTCTGTTTCTGCACAGAATGCTACTAGTTCAAGCTATAGGGGGATTTGTCTCAAGTACCTGAATTGCAATTGTATTCAGACTAAGAAGTTCAGATTTGATTCTTGGCATGATATTGATTTGAATATGGTTAAAAATATAGTTGAAATGCAGTAAGGGTCAAAATTTGAACACATTCACTCAGTAAAAACCCATTTTCACTAGCATTCTCATAAGGTAGTTAAGATATTTTGGTGACTCATACAGTTTTCATCATTTAGAAAGGGATATTTTGCAAGTTTGTTACAGAAAATGATGAAACAAGATCAGACCAAAATGGGAGGAAAGAAGAAAGAGGTTTTTCAATTGCCAAGGATTGATTGAATTTCAAGTGGACACCTATTAGTTGTATATCATATCCAGGATTTTCATCTTTTCCTATATCTTTCATTCTTTCTTTCATTGTGAAGGTTCTAGTTTTTTGTTACTGGGAGACCAATTTGGGTTGGAAATCTTTAGTCCTTCTGTGAGACCACTTTGTTGGATCTAGATCTATGATTCCACCTTCATTCTTCAACATTTTTCTCTTATGTGAACAACAAGTAGGAAAGATAATACAACAAGTTCTGATGTGTTAGGTGTTTTCATGTTTTTATTTTATGCATCTGAATGCACAGTTTCAAGGAAATGAATACATATGAGCAAGCATTTCACTAGTTTCATTCTGGTTCTTGTCTCCTGTCTCAGTAATTTGTAGTCTTATGTGGTTTTGGAACAAAGAGCTAAGATCCATTTGCTTCCCCTTCAGGTTGTATGTTAGATATATTTTGTTATTGGAACAAAGTGCCAAAGTAAATGCTTAATGTGTTTGATAGGGTTACTGGTTATGTTGAGAAGGATATTTTGTGAGAATGAGATCTAGATGAAGATTGATGTCTGAATCACAAGGTGATTAGATAGATATGATGTCTGGGTATATGTAATATTGTCCTAATGTTACAGATGTATGTTTTGAATTCATGAAATTTTCCAATGGATTAGGCACTGATTAGTTATAGGATCACTTGTTATATTGATGAATGTTTGAGGATTTGTTGAAAATCAACATCAATAATCAAGTGCTTTTCCCCTTTCATGTTGAAGAGCTATAACAGAATGCCCTCACTCAGCTTATGAGATTCATAGCTTTGCACTTAGCTACTGTAAATTTGTGTCATTTCACGAGTCATTAGGAGAAATAAGGGTTTTATCTGCTTCAAATTAGATTTAGTGTATGCTTTGATAACTTGTACCATATAAAGAATCTATAGGTCTACCCACCTAGGTTTTGTAGAGCCTGAAGAAGAAGAATGGTCTAGCCTTATAGTTGGCCTGGTGTCTGAATGGGCATGTTGAAAATGGGAGTTAGCTACCCCTAGATGTGTTTTTTTCTCATCAAGATAATTGAAAACCGGTAACATTTTCAAACACCAACACCTTCCTCTATCCACTAATACATTAGGGGTGAATTTCCAATGTCAATTTGCAATGACGGGAAAATGTAATGTGTTTTTGGATTTTTTTTAAAAATTATAACTCAATAATGTCACATTTGTGATGTTAACAAGATATAAGAAAAAAAAAAGTGCATAGGTCATTATGCCCTGTAGAGCGCACAAGGGTTTCAGAAGGTTTTCAGAGTTTAGGTGAGGTTTTTTGTTTCCATTGCTTATTTTATGAATGCACTATTTATGAGCATGTAGATAGATCCCAATCTTAGACTTCTCTACATGTTCCTATTTAAAATTAGTATATTTTTGAGGGCTCTAGAACTAGCATACACCTTGTGTCATGACAATAGGGGCAGTGTTTAACCAAGCTAGAAGGAACTTAGATAGATATGACAGTATTTCTAGAGGGGCAACAATGCCCTTGGTTATTTGATACTCCTTTGTAAAGCTTCAACATGAGCTTTTCACTTTGATTTGTGGCACCTTGATCATCATACCGTACTAACCTTCTCAAAGCATCAGCTCTTGAGATTTAATATCATTACTTCATCTATTAAATATGAGTACATATGTTTCACCTCATGTGCATACTCTTTGACAAATATGTTAGGCTTTCAATTATTACTATTTTAAGGCTCTTATTTTCTTGCATTGAGTTTATCACTAAAACATTGTTATTGTCCTTGTATTAATCCATGCATGAGACTCTTCAAAGTTCACATAGGCCTCAAATTCAAAGATAGAAATTCTCACATATTAACAAAACCATAGAGATATAATAGAAACTCTCAATGACTTCATGGTGCTTTAGAGTTAGACAGACCTTTTAATCACATTGGTGGTGTAACCATCCTATCCTCTATTTGATTGCATTGGTCAACCTCTTAAATGGCTTCAAAGGAATTTGACAACATCAATGGCCCTTGATTTTCCTTTACATGTTTTCAACAAAACTATTATTGGACTTTATGATCATACAGGTCCCTGGGATCTCTAAACAGTGCCAAAAATGTCCTACAAACTTGCTTACCTCATGTAAACTCTTTGAGTATCTCTACAATCTTGTGTATAATTTGAAGTTTTAGTAGACCCTTTACATATCCATATGATTCTGAGTGTTCCAGCAACTGGTTGATAGTGAATTTTGGTTATGTTTTTCCTTTCTATTTGATCTCACTCGTAAGGAAACTATTGTGCAGATTCAACCTCTACGACATATCATTCTTTTGTATTAGGAGCAGTATTGAAGAATCCAAAGATCAAAAATGACAATACTAACATGTAGAGGGTCATGTAGGACACAATGAATGTATTCCTTGTACTTAGGATTGTTTGAGGCACTTTCTACACAATCATACAAACCTTAAACTTCAAACTACATAATGCAATGTATTCAAAACTTGACTATTTTCATGGAAAACCCAACTGAAACAAACTACTGAGATCTACTAATTTTGAAGCATTATCTCACATGCTTGAAATTACATGAAGAAATATACCAATATAAAGGGGTTATAGTTGTTATCTGACCTCCTCATCAATCGCTTTTTAATAGATCTTCTCACCTACCAGCCTTGAATCCAGGATTAAAACATCTTGGACCACACAAACTCTTAAATATGTAAAATATTGTGTATTATTCAAGTGACGGGCCAGCAAATAGGAGCTCTTTTATCCTTAATGATTTCTACTCCATTCTCATGGCTTCTAGAGTTACATACACCAAGTATGATTCTTTCATGAACTGGAGCTAATTTTCTTTAATTCAAGCAAAAATAACCTATGCGAAACTTCAACAAACTTAAAATCCTCAAAATGAAGCTCCCTCCAAAAGGTGTACATGAGATTTTGAGGAAAAAGGATTTTTTTATGGTTTAGAACTTAAAAGTATGTCATAAAATATCAAACCCTTTACACGCCCTTATGATTCTATTTAAAACCAAAATCTTAAATAAGTCAACAATCACTACCCTAAAAAAAATTAAATTCTATTAGTTGCAGTTTTGAAATGTAATCGGTTGCATAACATAATGTGCAACACTAGTAAGGATCAAAATTTGGTCAAAATACTAGTCCAACATAACCCATACAAGAGAGATTTCAGATTAATAAACCTAAAACAAAAGCTAATCTTTTTAGTTTACAAATCAATGATGAATTGGATCCTAAGAAAGAACATAATAAGGGAAGATAAAAAAAAGATGCGTTAAACAACAAACTAAACAATTAAGAAACAGGTTCCTCTAGAGTCAATACGAGCATTAAAAAGGAGAAAAACAAAGTAGCATGCATCAATCCCTCATTGAAGAAAAATAAAGATCAATTAAAAATCTCACCTTGATTCCCCTTTCTAAACCAAATAAAATCAAAGAAACTTGTACCTATAACACACATATTAAACAAAAAATCCAAATTTTAACCACTTTAAATATGGATTACTTATCCCAAACAAAAAATCCAAATTTTAACCACTTCAAATATGGATTGCTTATCCCATTTGTGGAAAGTAATAGATACAATTTATCCAAAGAAAAAAATATTAAATCAATAAGAAAACCTAAAAAAAATTGTCCAAATAAAAAAATCAATAACATGAGAGCTTAAAGAGAAAAATGGCATGCTACTGTAACAATCTTTTAGGGCTTCTATTGTAAAAAATCAAATCAATAACCCAAAACAACTAAATCAAAAAAGTGTCAATTTTTTGAAATAAAAATAAGCTAAAGAACAAAGAAAACTAAATAATTAATGAAAACCAAATAAACATAAACCTCATTTCAAATTTAAATGTGTGTGCGATCGACTTGGTGTGAAGGTGATTTGTGAGGTGTATTGTTAGGCTAATGATCTTGATGCTATATATCAACTTTGGTTCGAGTGTCACCTAGATTACCACAAACCCTTTTAATGGTGCATGTGTAGTTGCGTGTGTAGCCGAGTTGGTGCGAAGGCGAGTCATGAGGTGTAGCTAGGCCAATGATCTTGCTGTTGTGCATCACCTTTGGATCAATCTCACCTAGATTATCTAAAACCTTTTTTAAATGGGTTAGGTTGGGCTCATCCATCTATTGCTGTGCTTGCTAATATTTCTTAAGGATAAACCTATTGAAGGGTGGTGGAAGTGTAATTTTCATAGTGCTTTGAAGGGTAATCCTAGATCTTTAGGTGCAAGATTTATTATTCAAGATTTGAATGAAAACCTTATTAAATGTGGACATGAACGTTTATTGGATGGAACTAACAAGTAGCCAACAAGTTAGATTAATTTTTATGCCGAAGGCACAATGTGAGTGTACTTTTTGTTTGATATCAATGAACAAATTGTAACATCCTTGCATTTTGCATGAAGCTTAGCTATCTTCACCATGCCTCCCTCACCCTACTTTCTTGCTTGGAGCAATGAGTGTTTCTTTCTATTGCTTTGTTTTCCAATTGATTTAGTAATTATTCACCATTTGTCTTCTACATGGGTGTGAAAATCACTTGCAATAAATAGACTATAGCTTAATAAATACCTACATTCATGTGCAATTCTCTTTACGATTTGGATCATTATACTCTCTAAAGATGAATGGATTCTTTGCCTTAGAACACTATCATCTTCAAAATCTTATATGAAATCTATATGACCATTTCATTTCTTCAATATTCCCTATGGATGTCCCTATCTAACTATATATCTTTTAATTGCATATAATAACTAATTTATGTGCTTTTCCATGACTATGTATGACTCATATAATTGTGATCTCTCTAGCACTATGATGTCGTTTAATATGTCTTGCTAAAGCTTGTAAATTTTATTCCTTTTTCCATGTCATGTAATATGTCCTACCTTGTAGCTTATATGTTTTGAAATTGTTGTTATGCCTTGTAGCTTGTATAATTTGATTGTTGGAGAGCTTCTACAGCTAAGCAAGAAGGCCATTGCACGAGTTATAGCTGCGCGCTCGGGTATGAAAATTGTATATTTTTTAATCTAATGTATATTTTAACTAGAATTTTAGCTTATATGTTTTAAAATTGATTTTAGTGGATTAATGTTGTAAGGTCTCTTGAAATAAGACCTTCAGGTGGTTGGTCAAAGTTTTACAAATAATCTTATCCACAAATTTTCCTAGAGCAATTGACTAAAGGTGATGGGGTTAAATGTCTTAGGAATAAAGTCAAAGAAAGTATTTTTAAAATATTAAAGTATTTAACTAGGTCTAAGAAGATTTGTGTACTTTTGCTAATTTTTCTTAGTTTGTGAAAGTTGTAAACTGAGGTTTTTATAGCCCAATTTTTGCTTCCTGCAAAGAAGTAAGTGAAGAACAAAATAGGGAGACAATCACTAGATTGCGATCTAACTTGAAAAGAAAAGGTGATGGAAAATGTTATTGTCCTTGCAAAATTTGTAAGGGATTAAACCATAGAAGAATGTTAATCAAAATAGTTAAGAGTCATTGTAGGGAGAATGGTCACATTGAAGGGGGGCATGACTATCATCCACTGGTAAGTTGTTCATTATATCATTTTAACAATTTATATACATATGAAATCAGTTGATGATGAGTTGATGATAATAGTTTATTTATGTTAATCAATTTTATATAGGTTGATCTCCCTAAGGAAGTACATGATATGAACCACAACAATCCGAACATGGAGGTGCAAATATCCAAGGTGAAGATAATGATCCCATGGAAGATGACAATCATGTGCTAGAAAACACAATTGAAGATGATGGTATAAATGAATTGATCTATGACTCATTTAGTCCAAGCGTATTTGATCATGATGATGATGATGATAGCCTTCATGTACCTCTACTTGAGAAGGCATATGAGCCCCTATACAAAGACTCCCAAACAACTCTTCTCTCTGCTATATTGTTGTTGTTGAACTTGAAGGTTATGAATGGTTTATCCAACATAACAATGTCACATATGTTAAGGTATGTCATATATGTCTTTATAGTTAACAAAGGGTGAATAATGTACCACTAATATTTTTATATTAACAACTTATATTTTTTTCTGTAGATTGATAGGCAAGTTTCTGTTACCACCATCAAATATTCTTCCTCACTCATATCGAGAATTATCTACTGTTATGAAAGATATTGGAATGGAGTATGAAGTAATACATGCTTGTCCCAATGATCAAAACATGAATTTGCAACACAATGCCCTATATTTCATATGAGTAGATATCGAACAGATTGAATAACAAAAAAGGTGCCTCAAAAGGTTCTTCATTACATCCCTATTATTCCACGGATGTGACAATTATTCAGGTGTAGTAGCTTGGCTCAATTTATGGATTATCATGAAGGCAATAGAAGTTGAGATGACATTATTCAAATCCCTATGGATGGTTCGAAATTTATGCACATAGAGGAAAAGTGGTAAAACTTCAAAGAAGAACCTCGTAATCTTAGGCTTTCATTGGCAGCAGACGATGTCAATCCATTTGGAGAGATGAGATCTGTTTACTCGGTGTGGCCTATTTTTGTTATCAACAATAACATTGTGATATGAATATCAGGATTTAACTGTGTGATTTTGAGTCAAACTCGATGACCCATGTTTTATGAGTAGTGATTCAACATGAATCCATCTCTAATGAGAATAAATGGAACACTTAGCACTCATTGGATCTAGGTGATGTTCATAGGGGTGAAGCATTGGGAGTTCCCGAGAGGTCACCGGTGCTTCACCCCTATGAGCATCACCTAGATCCAATGAGTGCTAAGTGTTCCATTTATTCTCATGAGAGATGGATTCATGTTGAATCACTACTCATGAAACATGGATCATCGAGTTTGACTCAAAATCACACAGTTAAATCCTGATATTCATATCACAATTTAACTAGCTGTGGAAATTATCTCCTACTTATCAAAAATAACATTCCTCTATGGATGTCAATAAAGACGGAGCACATTATGTTGCCAATGATTGTTCCAGGAATCTTATCATTTGATAGTTATTAATTTACATGTACTTACAAATCTTGCAATAAAATAGTCACAAGAATTATGAAATGTTACTATTCATTCAAGTAGGTAAATATCAAGTAAAAGATATGAATGTATATATTGAGCCTCTTATCGATGAGTTGGTGGAGTTATGGAATGGTGTCACTATGTATGATGTGTCTAGACCAATAGGACAAAGACACTTTCAATTCTATGCAATACTTGCATGGACAATACATGATGCCCTAGGGCTAACACATTTTTGTGGTATGTTATAGTGAATTCAAGTTGCGCATGATAATTCTAATTATAAAAATCAACATATTTAATAATCCAATTATATCATTATCTTGTAGGTCTTCAAACAAAGGGAAAATTTGCATGTCCAGTTTGTGCTCCAAAGATGAAATCTCATCATTCAAAAAGTTTAGGAAAGTAGGTGTTTGATGAGTGTAGACACTTCCTCCATAGGAATCATAAGTATCGAAGTACGAAAAAACATCTTTTCAATGGGAAAGAAGAGACTACATCAAAGCCACAAAGAATGACACCTCGCCTATGGAAGTTGGAATATAATAAAATTAATCATCAAGGTAATGTCATTCCACCTAATGATTTATGTTTGTAATTTATATATTTCTATTGTGATTTTTGTTTACTAATTGTGTAATTTATGATCATGAAGGTCGTCAAGGTAGTACTGACAACCTTCCAAAGGGACTAAAAAGCTATCCTAAACAATTTAGTAGGTTGCCCTACTACGAGCACTTACAAATTGTGCAATTAAAAGCTACAAGTTTCAACTACAAATAGAATACTACTAATCTAAATTAACTATTAATCTAAATTAATTCAATAAAACTATTTAAAACACATATTTATGTGTGAATGTATTGAGCCTTATTTTCTTTCAGGTCAAAAGCATTTGTAAGTGTTTAGTTTAGAAAAGAGAATTCATTAAATATCTATAAAAGGGAGTTGTGCCTAGAATAAAATTCATAGGGAAAACATAATATAAGTTCTTACCCAATTTTTTGGTTAATAATTTTGCCTCTATAGGTGATGCAGAGACCCTAGGTGGACTTGCAATCATTCATAACAAGAGGGACTTCCATAGTGTTCTCACAACACCAACCAAGCATCTTCATAAGATCCCTCTCCTTGATCCAAGAAAACTCCATAACCTATCAGAGTGCACACCAAATCCTTATGCCACCTTAGGTTCTACATCTTTGGAATAATCCCATGAATGTCCCTCAATCCATCCAATGGATTAATCCAAGCAATCTAATCAACAAACTATCAAATGCTCACAATGCCTCAATAGGCGCCAAACTTGACTTCACCTTAACTAGGTGTTTCCTCCACCTCCAAACACATCAAACAACTTAAAATAGCATGTCTCCAAGGTGACTAAGCCCTCAACTCATCAACTAATACAAAAACCTAGTTTTAGCCCTTCACTAGGCCTACTTCCTTAGTAGGCTTATAATGTGAGTCTGATTTGAGTGTTATATTGTGTACCTTTTAATGTTTTTAATTTTTATGTGATGCTTATGATGGATGTGATTATGATTATGATGTGATTATGCTCACAATAATTGAATTACATTTGTAGGAAACTGAACCCCTTTTAGGAGCATCTTGCACAGTCTCATGGATCGACAGGTATAAGTCAATACTCCTTATAGATAGTCTATTTAATACACTTATCAATAATAAGATTGATGTATTCTAAGATCTCTCCCATTTGCAGGTACTAGTGAATAGGTATTTGTCAGAAGTGTCTTCCTTGAGTGAGGAAAATATAGGAATATAAGAGGAAAGTGAGGCATGCAGTTTATCTAGAACATGGAGATTAACTAGAGGTCAAAGGACTAGAAGGAAATTCAATAAATGCATGAAATTTTTCCTTGCTTAAGGGGGGTCATGTTCTTATGATGATGAGATAGAAGGTGACATCAAGGTGCCCTTGAGGTACCAACATCTACAGAAACATTGGGTACCCAAGGAACTTCCTCCAATAAACACTAATTTTTGTGTTAATGAGAGGATATATCACATAACACCATATCATTACATGGTTTGGGCCTATTTTCTATGGATGGCATGAAGGTGTCTTACAACAAAGTTTCTAAATTGATGGAGTATGTTGGACCATGTTACAATTACAAAAGTTGGATGCATATTGTTCAATTAAAAAAAAACTATGCATAGGTATGCCCTCTCAGAAAATTATATACAACAACAAGACAATAATCAAAGTAGAAGTGTGACTATATACATTGATGGAAGGCCAAAAGCAACAGGGAATATTGTGGGTTTTATAAATAGTACATGACCTGGGTCAACTATAAAGAAACCCAATTGCATATTTGAGGCACGCAAGGGAAATCATGTATTCATCTGTGCGATAAAATCAAATCATGCAAGGGAAGAGCTTCTTATTGATTACAATTTGAGCTGCATAGATACAAACGAGGCTACTATCATGGGGGTGGTACATAGTATTAAACCAATTTCTAATCAATGACTCCAACATACCATTTAGTCAATAAATTTTTGGCTAACATTTTTATACTTGATCTTTGACATAGGGGCACAATATGGAGCAACTGCCTAGAAGGGATGCTAGCAATGTTCTCGGCTCATCTACACATGAGCAGGTAAAACTCATCATAATTGTGCAAACTAGATAGAAGCAAAATGTTATTTTTTTAATGTTGTTTACTTCATTGTTTTGGAGTAATTTTGATAATACTAATACTATTGTTGTCATAGAGGGCCAGTGGTTGGAGGGAGGGAAAGGAACCTGTAGTCCCTCAACATCCCCCCCCCCCCTGAGGAGGACCCTTTCTATATTGATTTAGCAGAGACCAATGACCCAATCGGTTTGATTAAAAAGGTGCTAAAGAAAATTGGTAGAGAAATTATACGTTTGGCAACCATAAAGCCTACTACTCAAGAAATAAAAGATAGGGGATCTGAATTATTGCACACCTTTGAAACCTTAAAAGTAAGTATTAATGAAATTTTTAATTATAACAAGAGTTCAATAATGGTTTTTATGATATGTTCTTTTATGACATTAATTAAAATATGGATGCATCATCTTTACAGAGTTTTTTGCATGATTTCGAGCCCCATTCCCATGATGAGGGTGTTGCAGGTGGTTTAGGTAGATCACATGTTCCATTCCCCACTTGTGTTTTCCACTGAATATATATAGGAATGATCATAATCATTGACAATACATGCTCGAACAATCCTTTTTTTAATGCTCTAACAATCTTGTCCATACTAGTCTACGTCTTCTATATTTATGCATGCTCTAACAATTTTATTCTTCAGATTCAAATCAATTGTATCCTATGATGATGCCACCTCCATCCAAGACAACCACAAATATCTTTTCGATTGCTGAGTCAACAACATGTAGCTTACATGCATCGACTGTTGCACCATCGACTGGTACACAAATCCCTTTTTTTCTCTCTTATGATAGCAACAAACAATTGTTTTTTTAGAACTTTTTAACATCAATTATCATTTGTTCTTTTATACTTCATGACAAAGACTTATGAAACTTATGAAACTTTTTGCAATAGGAGTTGCAACATCATTTCCTGGATCTTCCTATGTTCCTAGTATGGGAATGGTGAAGGATGTCATATTGATCGTCAGCGACGATGAAGGCATTCCATTAAAAGTAGCCAAAGTTCTAGGTACTTTAAAGTTATTATTATTCTATAGTGATATAATAGTAATTTAGTTTTTGATCACTCTTCATCGACTAATGATCCCATGATTGTTTTGTAGGGAATGATGTTTTTTGGAGAAAACTTAGTGATGAGTGTTTGAGAATATTCGAGCCCACCCTGCATACCTGGTGGAACATCATATCCTAACTAAAACCCCAAACCACTATTTTGATTTCATATCATTGCTAGAATAGTTTTCCTTTTCATCCATTTCTTGAACTATATTAAAGGTAGCTTCACTTCATTTATGAGTCTAACATGTTTTTTTTACTTAGAAGGTGGAATAACCAAGACAAAAAGTTGAAGGATGATCTTATAGAGAGCATGACCCAACTCTTTGGACCTCATTTATTCGAGAGAAACAAGCTCCTTGAAAAAGTTGGTTTATGTTTGAAGTATATTAGGGACTAGTACATAAAATTTTTACAGGATAACCCTAGGTATGAGCGTCTGCCCTATGTTCCTAAGGCTGAGTGGTAGGCTCTGATTTTGGATGGAAAGTATAAAGCTGACAAGAAAAATAATATTACACCAGTAGAGAGTACAACAAGGTATGTGATACTATTGAGAATATAATTATGTACTAATTAACCTCTATATTTATACTATCTAATTTCAAACTTTTCATAGATTGCCTAACACATCAAAGGAAACAAAGGCAAGACTAGAAAAGCATGGGACACACAAGCTCGACTTTGGTGGTTTTTTGAAACTTCAAGCTTGAGTTGTAAGTATTAGTAAATGAAAAATTGTATCAAATGTTTTATATATTGTGATGATAAATGCTAGGATAGACTAGCTTGTCTATGCTCCTGATCCTCAAATTGGATCTTAGTGTTCCTCCACACCAATATATGATGCAGAGTAACATGCTTTGGAAGCACCAACAAACTCCTAGCACCTTGGAACAACTAAGCAATTCAAGTTATCACCCCAATCCTTTTTTCTGCATAAGAACATTCAAGGCTTGATTCACCTTCAAACAAGGAACTAATCTTCTATTACAACTACTCCTTTAATTCATGTACCCAACTCATCACATAAGGCTACATACTAGTCACTTCTCCCTTGTACTATTCGAGGCCTCATACACCCAACCTTGACACCAAGTGTTTTGGACAACTCAACCCCTCTAACATAAATGGAAATAAAAAAAAACATCAACACAACCCAAAACAAATCAGGTCTAAGGAAAACTTGCTGTTACCAGTCACAGGGTAGATTGCAACACTTGACCTTTATTCTACACACCCAAACAAGAGTGCAATTGGATCCTCTAGGACTCCCAAACACCAAAGATAGTTTAGAACAACTCAAACATGACCAAAATAAGGTGTAACAAGGGTTGGAAACCCTACTAACTATTTACCATTTCCTTTTGATATTTTAACTACCCTCCATTGGTTGATGAAACAATGCAAGTAAAATTCACCATACCACACAAAAATGTAGGGCTCATAGTTCAAGAGATGCCTCATCGAAGAGGATAAGAGAATTGGCCTCCAATAAGGCTATAGAGTTGTGGCTAAATGGCTATGAGCTGAAATCAGTGTGGAAGGTTCTAATAATGAAGCATCTGAGCCACAGGTAAATAATCTAAATGAAATTTATTTCAAATTGAATACTTTACCAATTAGTCTATTTGATGTTAAGTTCCAATATAAAGTGAGTATATCTATTTTAAGCAAGCAATGATAACAATGCGTAAGATGTTGGAATGCAGCCTGACAATCCTTCTACACAATCTATGGATGCTGAAGGTTTGCATGATGTGCATCCTAGTGGTGGAGGTATACATTTTCTATTAATTTTTTTATATGTAATTACAATTGGTGTTTGGATTAATGTAACATTTTGTATAGCAGCTGTAGAGGATCAAGGGGTCAATATTCATGAGCGTGTGAACGTTGAGTCCAGACAAAATGATGTGGTCAGATCAGGTAAAGAGTGCCACAGTTATGTTATTTAAAATAATTAAATACTTGTAACAATTATAATAAATTATTTTTAATTTAACTCTTTTATTTGTTATTGCAGAGGACCCCCCTTTGCAACAACATAGGAATTTGAGATCATCAAGAACAAAGGATAGAACAACTGATGAGGGGGGAAGTGATGATGACACTAATGCTCCTCTTAGAGCTTACATAGAAAAGAGAAATAGAAAGAAAAAAAAGAAATGGTTGTCATCTACATACCTTAATTGATAATGACTGAATTTTATGTCTTAATGAATTTAATTATGTGCTAATGAATGTTCATGAATTATGTGTTAATGCAAAATATTGATGAATGTTGCATGTTAATGAATCTAATGTGTTAATGAATGTTATCATGTGATATTGATTGAATGTTACATTTTATTAATGGTTGAAAGAATGAATGAATGTTAGATGTTAACGGGGAATGTGGAGTGATATTAGGGGGAGGGGGGTGGGGCCAAATGAGCTTCCACCTTCACATGGTTGGCCCTATTTAGTAGATAATATTAAACTATTCTCAAAATAAAGTGAAGCTCAATAAGATACTAAATATTTCTCTATTTTGTCCTATGTTTAGACTTTTGTCCTATGCATCTAAGGCTTCATGCTTTGAACTATCATGAAGTTGTAAACTTGTAGCTTTTTTATTGCATCCTTGGATCTCAGTACTATCTTGGGATTGTGTTATCACCAATGATACAACAATTGACATTCATGAGAGAGATCTAATGCACAATCCCTAGATAGCAAAATAATAAGATCTTTTGGCCTATTAGAAAAGCTTCCTGATGGATCCATGGAAGAAATTGATCATGCTGAAATTCCTATAGTTTGGTTACCGAAAGACAATTATAACTAAACATTCATGACAGGCAGAAAAGGAATGTGAAAGAAGCTTTGGGATTGAATATTCTATGTAAAGTAAATGGCTGAAAGGAATGCTTTGAACCTCAACAAGATCAACAAACATTTCATGACTATTTTGATAGTTATCCAAATATGTACGAGAGATTTAGAAAACATTAAATGATGGATAGGACTGATGAAAAGCATCACAAGAAGGCAAAAAAATGAGGCTTTTGAAAAACATATAAAGCTTCATGAGTTTGAATAGAAAATGATGCTGATGTAGAATAAAAAGTCTTGAGATGCATTCTATATGTTTTGATTGGAATAACTTTCATACTCCCAGTATTAAATGGTTTAGGATATTTTAGAGTGTATTCTGAGATAAGACAAAGAAGTGTATTAGAGAAGGAAAATAATTACAATTTCCCAGGACATGAACTTTACAATCTTGTTTAGACATATGTCTACAATGATATACCCAAATGCCTCGAAAAGAACCCCCAAAAATGTTACTAAATAGTAGATGACCTACAACTTAGAAGCAAATGAGAATCACCAATTTTTGAAGAAATCTTATGCTGGATCATCCTGAAAATTATTCATACAACTAAAAGCATGGATTTCATTTAGACTACATACAATTGTAGAAAGAGGAGATATGTACTGCACAAAACTATAACAAGTGAGAATAGGAGAGTCTACAACTATTAAATGATCAACATATAGTTGGAGAAAGTAGACCATCAATAGGACTCTTCCTATGAAAGTTAAACCATTTGTTCATAGTGTGTAAGTTCATTCTTTATTCTTCTTATACTGACTTTCCATAGACTTGTAGAAAGGAAAGATAATTCCAGTGAATTAGAAAACCAAGATAATAGACAAGTATATGAACTTTTATTTGGAAAATTTGATGAACACCCAATTTGCTTGCCATGCCAATGTTGGGAAAAAAAATGGTGGACTCACTCACGTTTATTCCCTCTCCTAAGGGTAGTTGATACATCAGCACAATGAGCTTTGGTAATTTTAATAAATTTGTCAATAAGGCCAAGAAAAGACTTTTGGAGTATATAGATGTTAAGTTAAAATTTAAAAGTTATATGGTATGTATGCCCAATTCTGGGATGAGCAGGTATAAACAATAAAACTAAATTAAAAAAATGAATCTATGAATTTTTATGTAGTTTTATGCTCCATAAAGACTTTTTCATAAATGTGTTGAATTTTTTGGATCCTTCTTACTTTTCATATCCCCCGTCTTGAAACCTTAATTGCATCATTCCCTTTTAAAAGCAAGAGACGCAAAGCATCAAAGTTCCTACCATTAGTTTAGAATAGATAAAAGCAGAGATGAAGATAGAGTGGGAAGAAGAGGAAGAGAGGGGGAGAGGGAGACGTATCCAAAATAAAAAAATTTGAAATGTTTGCAAACATGAAGAACTATAAAGTGTTTGGGTCATTGCAAAGCTCCCAACTAAGCAATTTATTAGAGAAAAAATTTGGTTAACGAAGCACATACAACCAAAAACCTCCAATACATTATTTATAGATTCATAGAAGTGCCATGAATAATTTCATTGGCATTGAAAAAATAAAAAATAGTTGGAAAATAGTCCTGCAAAGAAGACATGAGAAGTGAGAAAATTGGCAAAATGGGAAATGGGAAATGTTATAGCATCAAGGAGGCATGCCAAGTGTTTGAGAAAATAATCATGCAGGCTGCTGTGTCACAGATTAGTACAATTACAACACATTTTCAACATGGAAACATTGATTATGCATGTGAAATGTTAGATGTAATCAGAAGAGAACATTGTTTCTTAGAATGCAATGCTTCTAGGATATGCACAACATTGGTTTGGGGAAGAGGATTTGAATTTGTTTCAGACAATGCAGAGGACAAGGATGCAACTAGATTGTATTACTTATGGGAGCTTTTTAAGTGCATTTACTACTTATGAAAATTTGGAGCACAAGTAAGTCAATGCTCATTTTATCAAATCATCATTGAAATTGCCTCCTACTTTTTGTTAAATTGTCACTAAAGAAAAAACCAAAATAATTTTATTGGAAGGCACTAATTCACTGACGTTTGAAAATATTTCTTCATGTGAGGCTTGCATCCTTATAGCTATATTAGAAAAAATTGATTATGAATTAAAACAAGCAAACAAAAAATAGAGATGGTAGAATAACACATTTGCTAGTTGATAGGGATGATAAATTGCCTCAACTATGCATGATATAAATTAGTGTTGACTCAAAGTCAAAGATGACAAGTGTATTTTGATTCACTTTTTTTTAGTGGAATGCCAGAATGCAAACTTGGACTCAATGACAGGGTGCTACTAGAAGCTCAAGGCAAAGCGTCAAAGGGTAAAGCAATTGATTTGGATGACATCAAGTTTCATCAGTATGCAATCAAGCTCATTTTCTTATTCAATTCCTTAAACTATCAATTTTATCTAATATTAAAGTGCTTGCAAATTCCTTTGATGTTGTACTTGGTCTTTTTTTTCCCTTGAAAAGGCATATGTTAATTTCTATTTCTTTTGGTAGGTGCATTCATCTTGCTCATTTTGAAAATGATAGAACTATATCCTTCATACCTCCTGATGGGACTTTTGATCTTATGAACTATAGACTTAGCACACAAGTTTGTTCATATATTCAAGAGAATGCAGTTGTTGTCAAATCTTTGAAGTTCTATTATGAAGGATATCCTTCTAAAGTAGGTTTCATATCATATGTTTTTATTACTTTGCAGTAAAGCCATTGATATGGGTTGAAGCTCAAGTAGAAAAGCATTCAAGAAGCCAGGTTGAATAGTAGGAAAGTTGGATTAAAGAGATTGAAGATTGATCTTAACTATTAGATTCTGATAGGGTTTGATTAAAACTTTCTTTAATGAAAAGATGCAAATCTATCCTTATTCAATTTATATACTCCACATTTAAAAAAATTATGGATTCAATGTTTAATCTTTTGGGTCCAACTATCTTCCCGTTCAAGCCTGTCCTAACTGGATTTGTATCCTCAGCATTCAACAAAGTTATGAATTGTATCCTCATTTTTTTTCTAAATTTCACCACAGCTTCCTAGTAGGGTGTTTTATATAAGTTGTTTCTTGCAACTTTTACTTAAAAGAGCTATTACTATTCATGGCTTTCCTAAACATTGTTTCTTGTTTATTTACTGAAGTTAGCTTGGGTTGTATCTCAATATGTTTTGTGTATTTATTTTAGTGAAAGTTGCAAAGGGCTAATATGAAATTACATTCTAAAAAAAGCACATGTAAGCCAACTTTCATGGAGCTCCCTAATCATTTGTTGTTATGAAATTTTACTATTTCAAGCTATGATAATAAATTATAATATCTAAATTTTGTGTTATTTTGTCATTATTTCTATTTATGGTCTCAATGTTTCTTTTGAACACAAACTAGTTTCTTATTTTAGTTCTAAGGTGATAGGGAACAAATTACTTCCCAAGCATGCCCCTCTAGATTCAGGGGTGTTCATGAAATTCACAAAAAAGATCTTTGTTTTGTTGTTGTTGTGATTTAACTTTTGAAATGTGAAGCCAAAAGCTAAATAGTAAATTTTTAAAGTATGATCATGATAGTTTGATGGTTGGGCTTTGTTTTTGATAGGAAGAATGTAGAAAGGTCTCAACAGAAGGGTAGCAGAAATGGTTGGAACTTTCAAATAAATTTCATGATGCAATTAAGGTTTGTTCTATATCTAAATTTGATTTTTTGATATATAGATAAGACATCTACGCATTCTGATTCTCAGCATGAATATTTATGTTTTATTTTCCCCAGGTTGATTGCGAAGTATAGGCCTACTATGCTAGTAATTTTTGTTGTCATCCCAAGATTGACAACAAATCAACTGAGATGGGGCTTTATGGGTGCATTTCAGGTATGCTATACATATTAAAAAAGAAAGTTGTATTGTTCTTCTTCTACCTGAGTGAGATGGATTAAAAATCAAAGTAACTTTATTATTCTGTGTAAGTTTTTGTTCAAATCATTCCAGTAACATTAATTAAATAAAGAATGATGAGATCAATATGCACATCTCAAAAAATTATATGCTGCTTTACTAGCATTAATAGCCAGAGATATTTTTGATCCAATTACATATATCGATGTATTCAATCTAATGCCACATCATTGCAATCTTTCTTCATAATATTTTTTTTCATTGAACCTTCCCAATTTTATTGGCTTTTTCTTCCATGGTTTCACTACTTCTATATTTGTATAATCGGTTTCACTACATGATATTGTAGTGCACAAAATATATATTGCACATTCCTAGTCCACCATAGCCGAAAAAGTGTGTGCATGTTCAAGAGATTGTTTCTATCATAGTTTATCTTTATAAGAAAGCTTCTAAAAAGAGAAATGTAAGGAATCAATTTTAGCAAAATTGTTAGTACTCAATGATTTAAGCAACATAAGTATGACATATTAAGGCCTGAGAAGGAGTGAGACAAAGGGAGGAGACAAGGGAGGTGAAGCTTCCAGCTACATCATTCTCAACTACCTCCAACATCAAACCAAATCAAGACTCTTAAAACCTATGTAACTTCATTTGGTCACATCTTATTTTTGAGTAGGATGGTGTCTTATTGGTGCTCCTTATATTATTTCATGATATATTATTATTAGGCCATCTAATCAGCTATAGGACAAAGATGATTCCTGAATAATCAAATTAGCAATACGGTCGATCTACATTGTATTTGGACACTTGGTTTGAGGTTCATCTCATCGATTCCCATTCATGACAAGATCTTTATTTGATTAGACCTCGATAGAAAACATTGAGATTTCCTGAACCCCAAGCCAAAATCATGCAGGCTTCAATCTCCACATATCATAAAGCCTATATATAGAGTTGAGCATCTCGTAGCTAGAAGCTTCAACTACATTAGCTCTTGGATGGTGTGAGAATGCTCATCTCTATATACAAGCTTTATGATATGTGGAGATTAAAGCCTACACAATTTGGGCTTGGGGCTTGGGAAATCTCAATGTTTTCTATCGAGGTCTAATCAGATAAAGATCTTATGATGAATGGGAATTGATGAGATGAACCTCAAACCAAGTGTCCAAATACAATGCAGATTGACCGTATTGCTAATTTGATTGTTCAAGAATCATCTTTGTCCTATAGCCGATTGGATGGCCTGATAATAATATACCATGAAATAATGGAAGGAGCACCAATAAGACACCATCTTGCTCAAATATAAGATGTGACCAAATGAAGTTATGTAGGGTTTAGGAGGTTTGATTTGGTTTGATGTAGATGGAAGCCAACAATTTTTGTTTTTTGTTTTACTTTGTATCCGTCGCAATTGCGACGTCAGCCACAAGCATTGTGATAGGGTTGCTGTAGCAGTAATGCCTACTGCTATCACAATTTCTAGGGTGTCCATCACAATTGTGATGTCATCCACAAGCATTGTGATGGGCTTGCTATTGCGGTGATGCTCGACTACCTTAACAATTGCCAAGGTGTCCATCGCAATTGTGACGTCAGACACAAGCATTACCACGGGGTTGATGTCACAATAAAGTGTTTGCATAGCAATGAATATTCATCATAATTGTGACAATAGAGGATGGACATCATAATCTATGACTAAAAAAAAATGACGTCTATTACTATTGTAGTGGCGACACATTGCTATCATAATTGTGACAAATAGCCATCACAAATCGATGCCAAATGTATTAGTGATATCTATCTTGTCAACCGAACCTCTGGTCCTTCTGATCTTGTAACCAAATCACAAATCTCACATCTAATAATCCTTTGGATCATTTACTCATGTTCAGTAAAATCTTTTCTCCTTTTCACACTTTGTAAATCATACCACAATGGATGCTTTACAAACAAGGAAAACATCTTTCCTTTATATGATATCTTCAAAATAATTCCTTGAGTTAGCTATGAGACTTTCTCAATTAATTATAATAAGATAATTAATTAGTTATAATTACAATAGCATTGTTGGTTCACACTCTATACAAAAATTCAAATGTATGATACTAGAGCTTGTACACTTGCTAAGATCACCAAAAAATTGTCCTTTGTCACTGCCTGACTATGCATCTTCTCACTACATCTCAGATGAAAGATATTGAGAAAACATTAAGAAATACTTTCCTAATGCTCTATCTTTGTATTGATCTCTATAAATTAGTTACAACTTCCATACATCTTTGACATAGACTCTGCACACTAAACCAAATCATCAAAACATATTATAGAACATGTCTATGACCATGCATCACTAGATAATCAAAATATTGTTCGTACGACTAAGATCTCTCTCTGCTACTTAACCAATCTTTATAGAAAATATTTTATGTTGACATTAATGACAAACATAGTCATGAATGCAACATGTCAATACTCTCCAATGCTAAGGATACTTCCCTAAAGTAGTATCATCAACATTTATGCTAACAATCTCCCCCTTTGGCATTGATGGCAACATAGATGAAAGATATCTAAGTTCCAAGAGTACCAAATAGTACTCTACTGCTGCTTCTCTCATCTTCTTAAATCCTCTTCATTAATTAAGTCTAAAATCCTATGGATTCTAGGATTAGCATCAATTTTTCACATGCTAAATAATTCTCAACACATCAAGTGCATATTTCCTAGTTTCTTACATGAATCTTTCTAAATCTCCTTAAAGAGATATCTCTCCCATACATGTACAACTTTCTCATTCATAATTAATAGTTCTTCTCCCCCATTTATTAGGAGATGTTTTTCATGCATATTCTCCCACATTGACATCAATGTCAAAGGTCTTAATATGACAGTATAACAATTGTTAAATACCCATTATAAATACACTGCTCTGAGTCAAAAACCAATTCAAGTGTCCAAAGACACTATTCAAGACCAAATACCAAGATTCCTCAATGAATCAACTCATCACAAATACTCCCCCATTTGGGAAGCATGAGTATTTAGTCTCATCTAAATATAGTACCACTAGACTATTGCATTTACTGCATCATCGACTTAGAAGTAGGTAAGGGCATAACCCCAAGCATACCTCTTAAGTACTCAAATGTATCTTTAGGAAAAGGCTTTGTAAAGATACCTATAATATGATCTTTAGTACTCACATACTCCAATTTAATCTCTTTTTCTACTTCTTTCTCTCTTAGCACATGATACTTAATAGATATATGCTTAGTCTTAGAATGTAATACAAGATTCTTAGACATAGTCAGTGTACTTGTGTTATCATAGTAAATAATAACAAGTTCTTCAAACTCAATCCTAATATCCTTCAACATTTTCTTCATTCACATAACTTGATTATAGTTATTTGCTGCCACAACATAGTTTCCCTCAGTTATATTTGCAAAATACAATCTTACTTCTTTTTTAGCCAAGAAACAAATCTTCCTCCAAGAAAAAAATGCTCCACCATTGGTGCTCTTTCCTTCATCCATAGTGCCTATCCAATCTGCATCAATACATGTACATAAAGTGAAATCACTTAATCTATCATACCAAATTCCATAGTCAAATATTCCTTTCAAATATCTAAATATATTCTTTACTGGTGCATACTGACACTCCTTAGGATCAGCTTGAAATCCAGCTACAATCCCAACTACATTTTCTATATCTAGTCTGGTGTGTGTTAGATATTGTAAATGTTCAATCATGGATATGCACTTCTTTTTATCTACTACAGGTTTCTCATCTTTGCTAGAAAACTTGTGACTAGTTATCATAGGTGTACCAACAAGTTTTAACTTTCTAAGACAAATCTTTTCAACAAGTCTTTCAGGTACTTAGCTTGTGAAATGAAAATACCATCACTATTCTGCACAATCTATAATCCTAAGAAAAAAACTTCATTTCTCCTATCACACTCATTTAAAACCCATTATTTATTTAGAAAACTTATCACTTGCTTCATCATTACCTCAAAATATGATGTCATCAACAAATATTACTATTACCAGCAAACCATTCTCATTTTCTTTCAAATACAAGTTAATATCTGCCATAGCTTTACCAAATCTAAGCTTTTCCAAATAGCTGTCCAACCTTGCATACCAGGTTCCTAGGGCTTACTTCAAACCATATAGATATTTCTTTAGTCTAAATATGATGCCTTTCTTTTATAAGAGGGAATATAGGCTTCTCAATGTGTAACTCTTCTTCAAGTTCTCCATTCAGGAAAGTTGATTTAACATCCATTTGATACACCTTAGACTTCTTATTGCTACATAAGCCAAGAAAATTATTACTACCTTCATTTTAGCTATAGGTGCATATGTTTCCTCATAGTCTATGCCTTCTTGTTGTGAATATCCCTTGCATACAAGTCTAGCCTTGTTCCTCACAACTTCGCATTGCTCATTCATCCTGTCTCTGAATACCCATTTGGTTCCTATCACATTCTTGTCTTTAGGTCTAGGAACTAACTCCCATGTTTCATTCTTCACAATATGATCTAATTCTTCTTTCATTTCTTGAATCTAATGATCATCTTTACATGCTTCATCTATGCTCTTAGGTTGAACTTGAGAATAAAAAATATCTCTTGATTAACTCTACTTCTTGTCATCAAACCTTTGACTTTGCTTTCAATTATCTACTTAGGAGGGTGATTATTTGTCACATTTCTATTAGGGGTAGGATTTAACATATCAACTCTTATCTCATCTCTAGGTTCAGATCTCTACTTTCTTTTTTTCTCAACAATTAACACATCATTCTGTAGATCATTGTTAGTCTCAAAGAAAACTTTTTCATTTTGTCTAATAATGTACCATCTTTTCCTTAGTTCCAAAATTTTTATCAATCTTTACATTTTCACATTCAAATATTATCTTAGTTCTATAGGTAAAACATCTATATGCCTTGCTTTTCAATGAATAACCAAGAAACATACCTTCATCACTTCTCGAATCAAACTTATCAATGTCATCATCTCTCTTAATGTAACATTTTCTTTCAAATATTCTAAAATGCTTAACTAATGGTGAATGAAAAAACCATAATTCATAAGGTGTCTTGTAAACCTTTTCTGATCTATACTTTTTTCAGTGTGTATACTGGTGTATTGACTCCTCTCCAAATTATCTTAGAAACATAATTCTCAAAAAATATTGCTCTTGCTACCTCTGTTATAGATTTATTTCTTCTTTCAACATTCCTATTCTTTTAAGGTGTTCTAGGTGAGGATAGCTATCTTTTGATTCCATTCTCTTCACAAAACATGTTAAATTCACTAGAGGTGAAATCTCATCCTCTGTCTAATCTCAAACAATTTATCTTAACTATGTGCACATGAGTGAGATGAATTTAGTAAAGTACGTGTTTTATACAGAGTTTGACAATAATTATTGGACCTAAATCTGAAATGTCCCTTTTCTAGTTTTGTATGATATTTACAACCTTTAATCAGATCTTTAAGATCAAACAACTGATATCACAAAGATCCACCAAATTTCTTAAGAAACCCCAAATCGGGTATGTCAAAAATAGTGCCAAAAAGCTTCACAGCTTCACTTGTTATTAATAAATCTGAAAGTAAAAATTTTTACAAAAATTTGAGCAGCATAAAAGCCTATAAAATGTCATTTCTAGATCTATATAGCCTTTACAAAACAGCTCACAAATGTAGGACAAAAACTATGCTCATCAGGCTCTCGAAATTAACACAAAAATGCCCGGAAACACCACAAAAACACTAATAAACTATCTCAGAAGTTAAATCATTTCCCAATACATATATTCAGCTCTATTTTAACAGCTTAAAGTCTGAAATACAGAAGCAACCAAAACTGATATGAAATGCTCAACTGAAAACACCAAACTCATGCAAAAAACCACACTCAAAAACCCACAAATCTACACTGTTCAGCACAAAGGCAAACTCTGTATGAGCATGCAAATGGAATGGATTCAAACTCCTGTCCTTAGCCTTCCTAGAAACCTGCAAACTCCCATTCTTGGGTCTCCCTGAAAACCTGCAAACTCCTGTTCTTGGGTCTCCTTCTCCACAGGTTTGGCAGCCTCTGAAGAATAACAAAGAATGAGCAAAAATCAAGTTCTGGAATGAGCCCAAAATGCTTCCAAACCCCTTAAAAGAGGGCATAACTATAACTCAAATCCAAGAGAGGTTAATGAAACTTATTTTAATAATAATTTTCATTTATTAGTCCAACAGTTTCCAAAGATTAACCCCCTTTTTCCGAAACTTCACTTTCTTGGGCTTGCCTACCTTAGCAAAGATTTTCTTTTTTAATTATTTGAAAAGGGGACATGACAAGTCCTCCCCTCCCAATCATTGCTTGTCCTCAAGCAATGGCTGAACAATAAACCAATCAATCCACCTGGATCCCAAATGTAGTCATGAATTATACTACTACCAATTAACACAGGCTCCTGCAATATCCTCTGCAATATGACCAAGAGGAATCCATAATAAAATTGACAATTATAGCTCAACCAAACTCCAAAATCACCACTACCACAATCAAAAACCCATGAGGCACAAACTCTTAGAACATCAGAACCCAAGTAAAGTGGACAAATCAAACTACCAACACAGTAAATACCATCAACGCATCCCACTGGCCTATATGGAATGTACAATCCAACTCTGCAACAATGGTGAACCCTCTCGAATGAAACTGTACCAAGTATGGAGAATCCACACATTGTACAACTCCTACAGTCAACACAACTCTGTAAATCATCGGCCACTATCTCATAACCATAACTCCCATACATTGTTGATGGTGAAAAGTCATTACAAGATAAAGAGTAAAGAAATGGAATCCAAACCAAATTTGTCTGCCATCAACTCCTCAGCACAAGGATCAAATGCTAACTGATGTACATACCCTACAATATAATGTTTATAAAAAAAACCAACCTCAATCAACAACTCACCATGAAGAAGTGATACAACCCACTGTGATTGATCACCAGCTAAGTCAAGAGATGTCATAGCCAAAGGAGTAGAATCAATAACAATACCTGCTAAAGCATCACTCCAAAATTCTTTCTCTAAGTCATGTATTATCAACCTGTCAATTGCAGGACCTATCACCATGTCATGCCCATCACAACTCTCATCCCGAGGCATCAAACTATCCCATAACTGATGATAAGCACTAGGAACCAAAGTACATCTCTGTATCATCATCTCATCAACATGGTCATCAAAGGTAGATAGATGAGCATACCTCACAGTGTAATGCCGATAGAATGCACCAATCTCAGTCAGTGGCTCAGACTGATTTCTAGATGTAACTAACTGCAATCGATCATTAACCAAGTTGGAACTGACTGCTACCTCTGAAGACATTGCGAAGGGAGTAGTATTACTAGTAGGAACCATGCCAACTATCAGCTCACCAACGTCACACATGGTCTTTGATACAACATCTCTAGTCTTTGTGCCATTAGTACTAGAGGTCACCACCATGTTAGGCACACCACAAAAATTTGCTACAGCCCCCAACTCAATTGAACCTGACTCTAGTGGGAATGAACTTGATATGCCAATGTTAGTATCAAGGATGGATGCATCCCCATCTCCACTGTCTCTAACAATCTCGGCCATGGACATCCTCGGATCACCAAACACCACAGATTGTGACTGTATAGAATTAGGTAAAGACTGTAGTCGCTCTAACTCCATGGTCACCTTAGCCAAATGAAACTGTGACTCCTTGAGATCTAACTGTGTACTCTCAAGAATCTCAGAAGTCACCTCAAGCTGCTCAGTAAGCTCACTCACCTCATCTTCCTTGGCCAACAATGTATCATATGCTGTACTGCCCCACTCCATAAGATAATCTCTGTCAGCTACCAACTACATATAATTTTGTCTCAAAATCCGAATAGCCTCCCATAAAGAGTGGATCTCTGTCAAGGAAAGATAACTTCCTCCCTGCTCATCACTAGTAGGAGAACCCCATCCATAAACTGCTAACAATTGACGGGCAGCATCGAAATGTTGGCAAGTGATAGCAATGTCTTGGTCACTAACTCTCAACTGATTAGACACATGATGGCACTGGCTTAACTGTCTCCTACAAACCTCCTCTGATGCATTGTCTAAAGGAGTGTCCTCAAAGTTACTAGTCTCTAGAGTATTACCATCCATATCTTGTGAATCAAATCTAAAGCTCATATCAACATATGGAGTATCAAAAACATTAGCATTGCTGTCCAACTCCTCTATACACAAGGAAACTAAGTCTTCAAAATTGCCCACTGCACCATCCTTGATGTCATCAATGCCAATATGATCCTGGGACTCATCTATACACACTGCCAAATATGAAATATCATCAACACATTCCAGCAAGTATGGTCGACTGGATATATGAACAAAGCCCAACATTGGTGTATAAAAACTAATACCAACATCAAACAAGATACTGGCACAAGAAAAGACAACACCATGTAATCTGCTAATCAAATCCATGATAGCACCCAAACAAACACTACTACCAAAAAGTGTTAAAGATCTCCAGTCAACTGAATCCCAAATGCCAATATACCAATCTTGAGTCCATATCCATAAACTAGAATCAACTGGTAACTCAAGAAAAATCCTCACCTAAGTAATATGACCAATACCAACTAACTCCACATACCTGTCATGATAAGATAATGAAGTCGCAATACTATCTTGGTTCACCTTCAGCTGGCTGGACAAATCATGTGAAGTACTACTAGCCTCAACCTCATGTGATGAAGCATCTAACTGTGCCTGGTACTCTTTCTCAGCAAAGTCATGAATGCTCAATGTCTGCTCATCTCTACCAGGTATCTCACCATCCTGCACAACAACATACTCATAATCATCATCTGAACCCACTACACTATAGTCACTGCCTGTTGTAACTATACCATCTTGAATACCTGTGGCATCACCCTTTGACGACCTGTAAACATTTGTCTCAATTTGAGTATCAAGTTGACTGTTACTATCAATCTGTGTGATATCCTTTCCCACCACCTCCTGTGGCAGAGTAGAATCTGAGACCTCTACCTGGCTATCAGCTAGTTTCTCAAACTCCTCACGCAAGTTCTTGGGAATTGTGTCATCTGTCCTATGAGAAAATCTGCCAAATAGAAATCCAGTCAACTTATCCACCTTAGCTGGGTCAGATAACATGTCATTTATACGGTGGTGCTCAACCAACTATTTAGACATGTCATGGCTTATTTTCATAAGTTTATCTCGAATGTCTAAATAACCATCCTTCCTACTATTTTGACTCTGGCTATCAATTGTCCAAGATCATTCCCTCTGAGACTCTGTACTATACCTGTCCATTCTGGATAAAGTAGAGTGTAACCCCAACAGGATATAACTTCTTCAAGCACCAAGAACTAACATGCAAATGATTAGAAGTAGCATGCAACCATAGATTTGGACATGCAACTGATTAGAAGCAACGTGCAACCATAAATTATGACATGCAAAATATGGGTAGTTGTCAAAACTGACATGCAAGATCTGGGTAGTTGTCAAAACTGACCTGCAACTTCTACAATCCCTCAGGTTGGCATGATCATGGCTCTGATACCACTGAAATTTCTCTTTTCTGGTTTTGTATGATATTTCCAACCTTTAATCAGATCTTTAAGATCAAACAACTGATATCACAAAGATCCACCAAATTTCTTAAGAAACCCCAAATCGGGTATGTCGAAAATAGTGCCAAAAAGCTTCACAGCTTCACCTGTTATTAATAAATCTGAAAGTAGAAATTTTTATAGAAATTTAAGCAGCATAACAGCCTATAAAATTTCATTTCCAGATCTATATAGCCTTTACAAAACAGCTCACAAATGTAGGACAAAAACTATGCTCATCAGGCTCCCGAAATTAACACAAAAATGCCCGGAAACACCACAAAAACACTAATAAACTATCTCAGAAGTTAAATAATGTCCCAATACATATATTCAGCTCTATTTTAACAGCTTAAAGTCTGAAATATAGCAGCAACCAAAACTGATATGAAATGCTCAACTGAAAACACCAAACTCATGCAAAAAACCACACTCAAAAACCCACAAATCTACACTGTTCAGCACAAAGGAAAACTCTGTATGAGCATGCACATGGAATGGATTCAAACTCCCATCCTTAGCCTTCTTGGAAACCTACAAACTCCCATTCTTGGGTCTCCCTAGAAACCTGCAAACTCCCGTTCTTGGGTCTCCTTCTCCACAGGTTTGGTAGCCTCTGAAGAATAACAAAGAATGAGCAAAAATCAAGTTCTGGAATGAGCCCAAAATGCTTCCAAACCCCTTAAAAGAGGGCATAACTATAACTCACGTCCAAGAGAGGTTAATGAAACTTATTTTAATAATAATTTTCATTTATTAGTCCAACGATTTCCAAAGATTAACCCCCTTTTTTCGAAACTTCACTTTCTTGGGCCTGCCTGCCTTAGCAAAGATTTTCTTTTTTAATTATTTGAAAAGGGGACATGACAAAATCATTCTAACAAGGGTACATGATGAAATATTCTAGTTATGGGATGCACATGTAGAAATTGACAATGGCCTAATTTATAAGGTCACAGGATTGAGTAATGAGGGATGAAATCCTATAAATGAGAAGAATGTGTTGATTCCTAATTTAATAGATTTAAAAATAACCAAGAAACTAGATCAATACATCTAAGGCTAGAAAATTCCTATGATGGATGCACTTGACTACAAATCTTGGGCCAACTATAAGGGATAACTCCACTTTCGACTCTGCAAAACCTAGGCAAGTTAACTTTGGGGTTAGCTTGGAACAAGAAATGCTAGATATATGATAATCAATCCCATCAGTTAAATACTCTAAGGAGCTACAAAAATAATAAGGCCAATCATCAAATCTTTCACTAATAAAGAAATGCAACAAAAGGTGTAATAGAAAGTCGTCCCTCAAAAGAATGTTATGATGTAAAGTTTTTCTTGTTGCACCAATTTTGTCTTTTATGATACTAAAATTGTAGATATTTTTCTATCTTAAGGACAACTGTCAATTTCTATATGCCTAAAGCTTGTTGCATCTCATACTATATAAGTGAGATTCCAAGACTAGAGAAAGGGTCTGAGTCATTTACAATTTTAGTGTTACTAAGTATTGTTCAGTCTAGTTTCTTGATGCAAAATTTATGATGTATTTTCTCTGCAAGTATCTAAGAATACATTGATGTTATAGGATCTTGATGTCTTATCTTGAGTTATTTTGAGTCCCATTACAATTGTTATACAATTTTCAAAGGAAATTAATATAGAGGTAAACTGTCCCCATATCTTTTCTTCTTGAATCTTGTCTCCATTTTTATTACCTGGATATCTTGAAATTGTGTAAGCAAAGCTTGTTCAATTGAATGCACTCAAATTAAGTTGTAGGTCATTTCACTATTGCTTTTAATTCAATGAATTAAATAAATGCTTCAGTAAAGTTGATAGGATTTCCATGGTAGTAGGAAGCATGTGTATAAGAATGAGTTTTAGTGAGAATTGCTGATAATAGTGATTGTAATGTAGTAAATTAGGTCTAGAAATTGGCTAGAATTTGAATCCCAATGGATGAGGCACTGATCTATTAGTTTAGTCTATAGATGGAGAAAACATGAATAAGCATTAAGCTTAAAATAAAATAAAATCAATTTTACTTTAATTTTTGAAGAATGTCAAAGTTAGTCATCACTTGTTTACATTTAACCTTTGAGTTTTAGTTAGTTGCTATTGCCCAGAATTACTTGTTCATCTAAGAAGAATTGTGACCAATCTGCTATAAGGGATGTGCATTGTTATAAAACATCATGGAATGAGTGAAACATGTATGTAGTATCAAATAGAAAATCTTTTATCCCTCAAGTGCACTCACCTTGGTTTTGCAAAGCCAAAAGAGTAGAAAATCTTGTATGATTTTGTTGAAGTTGGGTCTAGATCTAAAGAATAGATAAATGTTTATGGGAAATAGCTAATCCTTAGGTTATTGTAATCTTTATTGTCTTGGTATTAATTTTTTTTTCCTTAATAGTGTAAAAACACCAACAAAATGGCAACTCTACTAGGGAGTTGCACAACACACTAGTACATTTGAGACCTTTTTTCGACCATTATTGGTCAAAATTTTGACCCACTTTTCAACCAAAATTCGACCAAAGTCGACCAACCCATTGGTCAAAATTTTTTTGGTCAAAATTTTGACCAATTGTCGATAGCCATTGTGCAAGTTTTGTCAGGAATTGGTTGAAAGTTTGACCAAACAAGGTAGAAATTTTGACCAAAGAAGGTAGAAAATCTTGACCAAGAAAGGTAGAAATTTTGACCAATGAAGATCGCAAATTTTGACCATTGAAGGTGGAAATTTTGACCAATGAAGGTCAAAAATTTTGACCATTGAAGGTAGAGATTTTGACCATTGAAGGTAGAAATTTTGACCAATGAAGGTAGAAATTTCTACCAACACGTGTGTGTAAATTTTTTTTGGCATTCTATAAAATAGTTCACATGCCTTGCGTATGATATGAGATTTTGCATGCATCCTGCACTCTCTCATCTAGATGATGACAGATTACAGAGAGTGATTTGAAATGATGACGCTAAAACACACACAATCAAATCCAAAATGAACTTGCATTACAAATGGATTGTGGAAATCTGATATTGTTGATTTTGCATGCATGTCTACCCAGACAATCACAACTTAAACATATACATGTTTAAGTTGTGATTGTCCTGGTAGACATGCATGCAAAATCAACAATATCAGATTTCCACAATCCATTTGTAATGCAAGTTCATTTTGGATTTGATTGTGTGTGTTTTAGCATCATCGTTTCAGATCACTCTCCGTAATCCATCATCAGCCGGATGAGAGAGTGCAGGATGCATGCAAAATCTCATATCATATGCAAGGCATGTGAACTATTTTATAGAATTCCTAAAAAAATATCGATAGTAACTAATATGCTTCTTCATTAATATGCTCGATACAATAAGAAAACTTGGCAACTGTGCACAACAAGTTATACGCTAAAAGGAAATCATTTAGGAGATACAGAATTTGAACAACCATATGTTAAGATTCTACAATTTGTATCACTTGCCTGAGTCTGACACTTGAGAATAAGTTCATAATCCTCCCTATAGTATGTTCCAATGGCCTGCACATCCACAAAAGTTCCAGTGTCTCAAATTTGTAGAATATGAATTGTCACTCTCCAGGTCAGCTCACCAAGTCACTCCCACCCAGTCACCTAAGTGAGTTGACTCTTTCAGTCAGCTCACCAAGTCTACTATTCAAGTAGGCATGCCAGGTCAGCTCGCAAAGCTAGCCCACCAAGTCATGTCACCAAGTTGACTATTCGAGTACGCTCACAAAGTTGACTCTTTAAGTTTGCTCATCAAGTCACCCCACCAAAGTGCCTCATCAAGGTCAGTCTTTAAGTCCACTCACCAAGTCAGCTCACCAAGTTGCCGCACCAAGTCGACTCACCATCTCGCCTCACCAAGTGGACTTGCTAAGTTGGCTCACCAACTTGCCCCACCAAGTCAACTGTTCAAGTATACTCACCAAGTTGACTCTTTGAGTTCGATCATCAAGTCACCCCACCAAAGTGCCTCATCAAGGTCAATCTTTAGGTCCACTCATTGAGCTTTCTCACCAAGTTAGCTCATGTCTCTAAGTGGCCTTGCTAAGTTAGCTTGCCAACTTGCTACACCAAGTTTCCACTTTAAGCTCACTCACCATGTTAGATCGTCAGGCTGGCTCCCCAAGTCAGCTCGCCAAGCTGACAATTGAAGTATGCTTACCAAGTTGACTCTCTAAGTTCACTCACCAAGTCTGCCCCCTAGGCCAACTCTCCAGGTCAGCTCACCAAGTCACCCCCACTTGCCCCACCAACTCACCACTTTAAGTTGACTCGCCATGTTAGCTCGCCAAGTCGACTCCCCTAGTTAGCTTGCCAAGCTGACAATTCAAGTATGCTCACCAAGTGGACTCTTTATGTTTGCTCACCAAGTCTGCCCCCTAGGTCAACTCACCAAGTCATAAACTTATCTTATCTTGTGTAAACATGGTTGTTAAGTTTTGTTTTGCCAAGTATTGTACTTGTGCTTATCTAGCATTGTAGGAGATGTTCATACTCAGGACTAACTTATTTGGGCCTAGAATGACCAAAAAAAACAATTCCAAACTCCTTTTTCCAATCACTTTCCAAACTAGCTGTATATTTCTTTGCAGCCCTTTTTGTAATTAGCCCTCCTATGTAGGTTTTTGATCATTATCTTGCAAACTTTCTTAACAACCTACAAGGCAAACAACAATTTAGGATACCCATTTGGACTATGTAAAGGGTTTTGCTAGTTTAGACCTTTGATACTACCCGAACAACACATTTCCCAAAAATAAGGGTTTTGTGGCTTTACAAAGATCTTTGTAGTATCCTACAATGCTTTTGACCACTAATGTCAATAAGTCATAATATTAGTAACAATTATGAAGCTATCTGTTACTGATACTAACTCAAATAAAAACCAATGCACCAGAGAAGACCTATGAAGTATACTTAAGAGTGCCCTTAGCTATTTTTAATACATTTGAGGACACAGAGGAATAGAAAAGAAGCATAAAATAGATATCTTTGCTGCTACTCATAATAAATAGAAGACATACTCAGCCATGGTTGCATGATATAATCACAATGTTACACCCATTAATAAATAGTATGAAATGCTTGCTATAAAAATAATCAATATAGTCTTAATAAAAAACAATAACTAATGTTGCCTCAAAATAACCAATATTTAAGAGAATTATATGAGAGCTTCTAAAAGAAGAATGATTTTTCACCACCCACACCGCCTAATTAGCAAAATGAAATTTAATGTAATAATGTGATCAAATGTATATAGAATGGAAATCTCTCCAGACTAAAGGCAGGCTTACGCGTTACAACAAAAAGAACATAATGCCCACACTTATTCTCAATATGGTAGAATGAGTTGCAATCAACTTTGTCGCTCTGATAATAAAACTTCCTAGAACAGACTAAATTACTCAGAAGTTTCACAGACATTAGATTCGGTAGCTGTATAACTATTATTTAAAAGAAAAAACCTTTAAATGCTCCAACAACAAAATTTACAATATCTTCGTATTGATTGGTATCCATGTACATTTAAATGAAGCACAGAAAATGAAATTGGTACATATAAGAACTTCTAAAGCTGAAATGTATACATCGAGCACCAATATAATTCTAACAACCAATTCCAATGGCACACCCCCAACATCACTTTAGGAAAGGCAAAAAACAATTAAGTACGTATACATCACAGACTTAGGAATTAAATTGCAATACAATAGTCCCATAGAAGAACAACCATGCACTGAGTCATGTCAACGAACCTAGAAATTCCTTGTGGCAGTGGCAATACAGTAGATACAACATTCAGTTGATTTGAGAATCCATTTGCTGAAGGGGTCACTAGCTGGCCTTGACTCTAATTTGTCTGATACTGTGGTACACGTTGTCACCTTTTCTGCTCCTGATTCTTGGGCTTGTCACCTGAAGGTGAACTTCCTAGTAGTCTTTGAGAAGCACTAGGTGAAGGTTGACCCTTTTTTTCTTGATAATAATAATTGTTTTTCCTTCAGCAATGTTACCTCCCACAATTGTTCCTTACCTTCTATGATGAAATTGAAATTGGAAGAAGAATTTTCAAAAGGTTCTGACTCATTTCATCACAAATCCTTTGATTTCATCTCTATTTTCCTGGCTAGCTTAGCCCAAATCTCACCCATGCCCCTGACAGACTTGACTATCCAGCATATCAAAGTTGCCCAAACTCATCACTTTGACTTGAAGACTTTGAAGGTTTCCACCACCTAAGACCACTAAGCTACTACCAAAGAAAAAATAAGGGATCCCCATTTGCAATGGGGTGATAGTGTGAAAGCCTCACAATAGGTACTCACTCCTTTTCCTATCTATCATTGTTGACTGTAGTAATCATTGGTACAATTGACCTCTTCTTGTACATGAGCACTAATATGATTTCTTCCTTTTGGTATAGTTAATCCATTTGTGGCATGGTTACTTAAACAATTGAAATGCCTTTAAATTAAAAGAAAAAAGGTCAAATTCAACAAGATCTGGAGAGTTGGATATTAACCTGCTCTTTAGAATATTTCCTTGTATACAACCTTCACTTTTACATCCCATTAGATTATATTAATTTGGATCAGAATGCCCTTGAACACACTGCATATCCTTGTGGGTTTTGATTATTCCCTACATAAGCAATCTGTACTATACTCCCTAAATATTATCTACACCAATATTTAACATACCCTTTATTATAGACATGCATCATTGCCTCATTAATGCTCAAATCATTGCTGTTATCCTGAGTCTTAGTTATTCTAAATCAAAACTACGCAATAGAATTGATAATTTAAATAAAAACATCTTATTCCAGTCTCAAAATTATTATAAAAGCATTGATCAATACTTGCAGTTGCAACTCATTACTCTATATTTAAGAGTTGTAGCTATATTAGGCTGAAAACAAGAAATATAGAGGCAGATTAAAATTATGATTTCACACAGAAGGGATGCCCCATCAGATGAATTCATAGCTTTTTCATTGGCTTATATTTGGATTTTAAGATTTAGCAATTGCAAGGGCATTTGAAATCAAATATTTACATGTTTGAAATGTTAAGGAATCTAAGTAAGTCAGCTCTACTTATTTCTATTGAATAATTTTGAAGTAATTTATAAAAGGATCTGACAAGAGTGTCCATACAATTTCTCGTCCTATGTTTAATGAAATTTACAACCCATCCTAGCTAAGCCTCCATACCTCATATTCTTCAAACTCGTGCCCTTCAATCATGACAATGCTAGGTACAACTTTTGGAGCAGGATGAAGAAAATCCCGAGCTTCTTCCCATGCCAACTTCAATTCAAATGCATCACCATTCTCCATGCAAAGTCTCTTATTCTTGGAACAAAGATTGCGACTTTTTTTCTTTTCTAGTGTCAACACGGATTGACTTGAACTATCTTTGGATTTTCCTCCAGCTTTGTCACTTTTATACCAACTAAAGCTTGTGCTTGGAGTATTGACTTGACTTATCAGAGGCTCTGGAAATGATTCTTCTTTTACATTGACTGAAGGAAATGTATAGCCTGAAAAAAATTCTATACTTGCAGAGTTAAGGGCGCTACTGAAAAATTGCCCAATTCCTGATGTTGATGGTTGAACTTCCTAAAATAAGAAAAGAGGACATCAATGCATCAAGAAAATTGTTATGTGCTCTACTTTTCTAACAGAAATATCGAAAAAGCACCCAAATGCTATTGTAATAATCAATAAAGTACACAATATAATAATATGAAAGATTAAATTGTATAATGAACATATAAACCAATCAGACTTAAGACAAGAAATATGACATAAATTCACATTTCATTACTTTGTAAGTCCAATAAGCAGGAAAGCCAACCTGGTTTAATATAGTATCAGAAGCCTTTCGATAACCCATGACAAGCTTTCCTTCTAGATCAATCTGGCTAAATGTTACTAGTAGAAAATGGAAAAAACATACCATTTATCTAGACCAAAGCATAAAATCAAAGAAAAAAAGAGCATTGGAATCCATATTGTCACATATATGAGCTCTAAGTAATGACATCTGAAATCTAGCATATTCCTACCTATTATTTTGAGAACAAGCTACCTATTAGATCAACTAGTATCTATTGGAGGTTTATTGAGAAAACTTGTGATGACAACTTAGCACTCTGCAATTGATAGATAGTCAGAAAATAAGACAATAATTTATACTAAAATCTATTGATAGATAGTTAGCAAATAAGACAATATGTTATAGTAAAATCTGTCATAATAGCATCAACATATTAATGATAGTATTTGAAATTTGAGCTTCTAATATATTCTGATCTATCGTTCACCAAGTGGTAAAAACAAGGTCACCGGGAGATGGGGAGACTTGGAGGTCTCTAGTACTGGTACTGGTACCAGTATGACAATTTTTCAAAAATGGGAGATGGTGGCTATTTGGAGGCTGCAATTTGTTTTTTTGATAGTTTGCTGAGTCTAATACTAAATACAAAATGGTAATATTGTAAAACTAAAAGACTAATGTAAATAATAATAGTAATGTCACATTAATATAGAGTCAAATATTTCAAAACTCAAATGATCACATTACTGTATCTCATAATCATACTTGTTTTTCGAATATTGCATATGATCATCATCATATGAGATTGATAATCACTAAAATTATCATTACATATTCAAATTTTAAATGCAACAAAGTACATTTTGATGTTGAATTTCCAATATGAAAATGAAAATGAACAAATTTAGCATAGTAAACAAAAACTAGAAATCCATCTAGTACTAGGATGTTGATGGTACTATCATCTACTCCACAAGGTTGTGATCATCAATCTCAAGATCTTCAACTGTATTGCAATTGCTATGAGGTTTTCACACCATTGCCCCATTGCATATGGGGACCCTCTTTTTGCTTTGGCACTAGGAGTAGTGGCCGTAAGTGGTCTTTGTTGGTAGCATTTTCAGGTCTCCAAGTCTAACAGATGAGTTTGAGAAAAGTTAGAGATAAGAATGAGGGTTGGGCTAAGCTAATCAAGGTCATGAAGTTGAAATCAAGGGATTTGTGATGAAATGAATTTGAATCCTTAGAAAATCCTTGTTCTAATATCAAACTTTCTTTGAAAATTCAAGAAGAGTTGTGGGAGATACACTAATGGAGACACATTGATTCCTGAAACTGGCTAAGTCTAAAAGCTTTTAGAATTTCTCAAATTCTAAAATCTTTTTTAGAACTCCTATGAGCCTAAAACCACTCTCAAACATCTTGATAGTATTTATATGACATCTTGATCTAAGCATAAGAAAAATGTAACTTATATGTATATGTTCTATTGTTGAAATAATTAAAAACAAGAGGATTTATCAATGAACTCTTAAATAGAGTTTACAAATGCTAATAATAGTGTGAACAAAAAAGAAAAGTTTTCTTAATCAAGACAATGTCTAAATATAGAACTAAATAAGAAAACTAAAAAGAAAGCATAAATGGCCATTGACTAGATCTAGCTAAATATAGAGACTAAAAATAGTAAAATTTCTAATACCCTTCCTTAATGGTCATTCTAGCAATTACATCAAGTTGGCCCCTAAACTTGATAAACTTTTCTGGATTGAGAGACTTGGTCAGGAGTTTGCAGTGTTGTCCTTAGTGCATACATATTGCAACATCATGATTCCATCTTCAACAAGCTAGCAGATGTAGTGACAATGAAGATTTGCATGCCTGGTCCATTCATGGAACTTCAAAACTCCCTCATTATCATAGAAGAGGGAAGTAGGGCTTTCTTGAGACATAGAAAAATCAGCAAGCATCCAATAAAGACAAAATACATTACAAGTTTATTTACTATTTCTTTGTATTCAATCTCAGTAGATAAGAGTGAATTTGTCTCATACTTTTTGCTAGTCCATGTGACTTCACCTGTGCCCAAACTGAAAACATACCCAAAAGAAGACTTTCAATCATCAATAGAACCTCCCCAATCCAAATTTGTATAACCAATGACTTGAGCATCTTGACTTCTACCATACAGAATGCCAAAATCAGGAGTGCCCTTCACATCTCACAGCATATGCTTCACAAAAACCTAATGTTCATCCTTTGGGGCTGTTATGAAGCAAGAAAGGTAACTAACAGCATGTTTGGTCTCAAGTCTAGTAGTGGTTGGATAGATAAGGTTTCCCACTAGTTTCCTAAATGTATACTCATTCTCTACTAGTGAATCTAATTTATGGTCAAGCCTAGTTGTCTTTTATAGTCATTCTAGAACGGTCCTCAAGCTATGTCACCATCTCGTTACAACTTTCTCCTTCAAAGGCCTTATGGATATACTTTACTCTGTCTATCCATCTTGGTAATTCTTAGGAGAGAACTTATCTCTTCCCAATTCTTATGGGAGAGTCTATGATCAAAATCTTAATCCCTATGGGAGGATTTCTTGGGGCTCTACTTGTCTCACAATTAACTTGGAGCAGCCTCCAACTATGATATTGTCTCCTCACAACTCCTCTCTCCTTAAGGCCTTAAGTATATCCAGAACTTCTTTAGAAGATTGTTCTACCTCTCCTAGGCCTTGAGAGATGAGATATTTGCCTTGTAGTGGGGTGCCCTCGCAGTTCTCCTTTACTCACTATGTAGTAGGGTTCCTAAAAGCATTTCTCCCCTAACTACCACAACAATAGGGTGCTCTTGGTGGTTCTCCCTCATCTACCTCTACAACAAAATCCCCTCACAATTCTCGCTTAATCACAAAGCAGTAGAGTTCCCTCGTAGACTTTCTCCCTTAGCTACTAGTACTATAGTAGGGTGACCTAGCGATTCTACCTTTATTGTAGCCTTGGGAACATGCTAGTAAGAGTGTGTTGTTAGTCATTCTCCCTAAATTACTATAATAATGGGCTCTTACAATAGTGCTCCCTTATTTCTACTGCAAAAGGATGCCCTTTGAAATTCTCCCTTCATTGCAACCCTTTTTTCCCTCATTTATATTATCTCTTTGAATATTTATTAATTATAATCCATATCAAATTATAAATATATTAATTAGTATTTTTACATTGTTGGATCCTTAGATTGTTGTTGCAGCTATGGTTGGACCTCTCCAAAGCTCCATATTCTTTCCACTCCATGAAAATATATGCATGTCTTTTCAATAAGGTCATCAATAAGGGTAAGAAAACTCATAAATTTTATTCAATTCTTGGTTGTCCGTACAATTTCTATACTATTCCATACATACCAATATAGACACTAGTCATATTAAAAGTAATTTACTTCGAGATTGAAGATGTTTGGTGATCAAATGCATATGGGGGGATTGGTTATGAAGTGTTTATGCAATTATTTTATTCTGGTGATATGGTTAGAGGTCCTGTTGAACATGCCCTAGATTAGTGACCCCAAAACCAAGGGTTTGGTGGAAAATGTGTTGTGTAAAGGGTAGAACCTTAAAATCTTGAAAATCTATTGTTTCTCAACCCCTAGAAGGACTGTTTCACCCTTTGGAATCGTAGGGTTCAGTGGAGTTGTGGGTTGCTGTGTAAAATTGGAGAATTAGGCCTAGTGTGGATAGGCTAGGGGTACCGGATCTTGGGTATGGTCCAAAAGAGTTGATATTGAAACTTAGGGAGGATTTATAGATCCCAAAAGGGTATCTTAATCAAGTTTTATTTTCTATAGTTGTTTGGGAACTATTGGAGAGAAATCCAAATTAGTGACTAGTGAGGGCTACTAGCTTTAAGGCTAGATATGAATGTTGGGTAAGAGATTAGTTGTCCAAAATGAATGGATGAATGGAACATGGTGGAAAGGCCATGAGGAGATGATTCACAAAGGAATAATGAAGGTTAAAGCCTTGGAAGAAGTTATGGTGTTTGGGAAACTCTAAGTGCACTTGGGGTAGCCTAGAAGGTAAGTCCTTGAGGGGACATAGGAGTAAAGAGTTGTTGCTAAATGAATGGATTTTCTATCTCATATGAAGAAGATGGATACCACACACCACCTCTACATCATAGAATAAGAGTGCATTGTGCTTTCTATGGTGCTTGGGAATGTAGTTTCTTCATGTGATGCATTGGTCTTAGGGATCAATCTCGATTGGGTGTCAATGTTGGGATTTCTCAATAAGAAGTAACAAAACTGGTTGGGACTCATTGGAGTGACCTTGGAAGATATAAGGATGAAAGTTTTAGATGTTTAGGTGTTATTCACCATTTGACTAGTCACTTTGTGTCCCTGTTTCATCTAGAGATTGATTGGGACAAAGATTCTCAATAAGGATTAGAGCATTGATCAAATTGGTACACTTGAGATCGTTGCTTGGCAATCCTTGGTGAAGGAAGGCTCATTCCTTTAATTGTGAACTTATTGGTTGGTTGCAAACCAGCCACACCACTTTGTAGTTTTCCATAATAGTAGAGAGTTGGCAAGTTCTTCTTGGCCAAGGCGGGGATAGTTCATAGTCTCAGATTTGTGTAGGCTTCTTCCAACCACTTATGAGGCAATCTGGACTGAGGCATTAATCAAAATTCATGCTAAGACTATAGGCCACTCCTATGCTTCAAATAGAGTGTTGAAATTGGTGATATCAAAATGTATTTCACAAATTCATGTTATGGGTAGCAGTAGTCGTGGATCATTTTAGACCTACCACATGCGAAGTGTCCATTTTATGTTAGTTTGAGCTTCACTTGGTTTCAAGAATACTATAATATTCTCTACTTAACAAGGCCAACCACGTGAAGATGGAAGCTCATCTAGCCTCACCCCCCTCCCCCTAACATCAATCTAAAGTACCCATTATCATCTAATTACATACTTCATTGATTCATTCATCCATTTATGAACCATAACATTCAATCAATACAATCACATAACATTCATTAATATGATATAAAATTCATTAATACACAATACTAATCAAGACTTCATTAAGACATAACAATATTCATTAACATAAGATAAAAATTAGTATTAATACGCATCATTCATACATAATTACTTAAAACAAAGTTCTTTCATTATCCAACAAGGTTTATCAAAGAAGATTTTTAAAACATCAAATTTTTTTTTTTTTAATGAGCTCTTTTAAGAAAAGTGCTCATAGGAGCATCCATATCTGCATCATTCTCCTCCTCTTCTAGCACGTGTAATGTCAAATTACGATGGCTCCTTCTCTTTGTAGGAGCAAGAGGCTGCTGCACTGAAGGGGGCTCTGTTGCAAGAACAAGTGAATGGGATAAATTGGCATACTCTTTTTCTTTTTTCAACTGTTACTAGTCTATAATTAAGTACTAGTACAACATAACATGCATTTTTCTTACCTGACAATGCCACATCATGTACATTAACATTTTGATCCGCTGCCACGTCAACATGTTGAACACTTGGAACATGTTCCACTCCTTCGACATGATGTTCAACATGCTCTGAAATATTCAAAAAAATATTATCATGAGTGATGGATTCATTTTGAGCACTACACATGAAATATGAGTCAATAAATTTGACTTAAATACTACACAATTAAATCATGATAGCAATATCACAATATTTACTCTATGAGATTTGTTAGAACAAATGATTTATCAAAGTACAAAGTTGGAAATCATAATCAACTACTGATCAAAAGCTTAAAGATCCCTATTTTAAAATAATGAATATGTTTAAGCAACCAGAGATAATCTTTAAAGTAGTGTTAGAGAAATAAGAACAAAACTATGTGAATGTTCCAAATCATATAATAAATTGCCTTGCCAATCTATAAACCTAGTTGTCATTGCTCAAGAATACCCTAAATACATAATACAAGAAATGCAAACTACTATGATTTAATAAACAAAAAATAGCGAAGAATATATGAGCATAGAATATATGCTTGGATAAGACCATGCTTGGACAATAAATGGAAGGAGAACATTTCATATTTCTAATTGCATAATTAATTTCCAATAGAAAATTAATACCTCCACCACTATAATGCACATTATGGCCTTCGTCACGAGCAGAAACTGTGGTAGGATATGAGGGCTGCAATAAAATGTTATGCACATTGTTATGTAGTCAATTTACATTCAAAACTAATACCAAAAAAGAAAAGGATCAACTATTCAATTTCATTTACTTTTCATCTAACCAATTTACCTGTGAGATATCATTTGGTGAACTGGATTCTTAGGCAAGGCTTATAGATTCTTCACATAGGCGTGCAGCCACAACTTTATAGCCTTCCTTCAAGGCAAGTTTTCTATCTTCATCTGTGATCTCCACATTGAATTCTGTGCCCTATATTTTTTGCTTAATATCATCAGTTTTGTATGTATGGTTTCACTAAACAAAATTGTTTGCAACATTATATTAAAATTTTTTATTTCATATCATTGCTCCTACTTACAACTCGAGACTGGAGATTCATATAGCCACCAGAGCCAAGTTTGTGTTGGCCAAACTTTTCTAGTCTCGCTTTTGTAGCCACAGATGTGTCCTGCAATCTATGAACAATTTCAAACATCTTAGATTATATATTTACAAATATGAATAATTAGTGCATGATTACAATATACTTAATACTATCATGACATACCTCTTTTTTCCCTGTGCTGCTTCATTACCTCTATCTTCACATAGCCTTTTCTCCTTTGCATCTTCTACTATTTCATTCCACTCCATTGGTGGAATCATAGCTAGATGATTGTACTTTGGGTTATCCTTAAGAGCCCTTCTATATTGATCCCTCACAGTCTTTAAATGCTTTGCTGCTCTTTTGAGAAGTAGGCCATTGTCAAACATGTCTTTTCCAAATTTCTCGTCAAAAGATGCAATGTGCTGATTTTTTAATTCCACAGTTTGTAAATTCCACCTTTTTAAAAACAAATAGATTGTTAGATCAATAGCTTTAATATATTACAGTAAATGAAAGAAAAGAAAAATTATGTAGAAATGATATGAAACTATGTACCTTTTAGGTATGGTGGGTCCGAATAGTCTCAATGTCATATGAAAAAGATGATCAAAGAAAACATTATTACCTACAAAAACATAAAGGATTTATCAGTCCAAAATGAGTAATATAAAAATAAATTAAATTTACACTTTAAATAAAAACAATTTTAAAGCACCTGGAAGCTTTCATTCTTTTAACGGAAACATAGTTTTCTTATTCAACAATAATGTCCCTTCATATGAACTAGTACTAATCACACGAACTGCTTCAGGAAATGGATAAACTTCAACAGTACTGCTCTCTGCTAGTCTGTCAACTGAAACATCGTGACAATTAAAGTAGACACCAAATGAATTAAAGAATACTTATGGATATAATCAAATTGAAGAAATTGACTAGCAAAAATGTTTTTTCATTAGGTAGTCAGATTTGCAAAAATGCATAAAGTTGCATATAAAAGTTGCTGACAACTTTTAAAAATGTTGCTCGGTATTGTTTAAAAGTTGTTATTATTTGTTTTAAGTTGGGGAATGGCTACTTGGTTGTTCCAACGATCCTATAGGCCTCTATATATATCATGTGTGATCTCAAAAGGAAAGGGAGATCAGGTTGTAGCCGATGCTTGGACAAAACGAATAAAAAACCTCTGATTTACTAGTAATTTTGCTATTATAGTGGGTTGTACAGTTTCGTATGGTACTGTTATGATTGCTAAGTGTGTGGCCTAGTTGTAGGGGTGTGTTCATAAGTTTTTTGGCTTTGATTTGACATTAATTCAAAAAGTAGCACAAAATCTTGCCTACGTAGTACAATATATGTATGTATGTATGTATGCGTGGTGTGTGTATGCATGTGTTTGTGTGTATACAGGCTTCTGTAGACATCATTTAAGCACTGATATCCTACTTCGTTGTTCATCAACTTGTACAAATACATTACAAAATCTAGCAAAACAAGGTTTTACCAGTTCTAGTGGGTATAGATGAGGATGTTTGCGTGGCCCTTGTTGCCGACAATGCAGTAGGCAATAGTGGACTGACAACCGAAGGAGGAGTCTGCACGTCATCATGAGCTGAGGAATACAATATTGTTAGCAAAGAAATTTGCAATGGATAAAGATCAAATGGGATACTAGCTAAAAATTTCCACAAAAAAAAAGTAACTGTTATAATGTTGATGAAAACAAACAAAGTGCTACTTACACGAAGGTTGTGCATAACGACCATCACCATGTTCACCATGTGATGTCATAAATGGCACAAATGTCTATACAAGCACACATAAAATTAGAGATCAAGATCCATAATATAGTATAAAATATTCATATCTATTGAGCTTCTATTATTGCTTTAGTCGAATTACTACTTACTTGCAAAGATTGGATTCTATGGCCCAATTCTGTTCTCAGTGCCTCTTTCTCCTCACTTTTGTCACCCTCGATGATAATGTTAACAAGTTCATCAGTGTATCTTTGCTTGATTTTCTAGGTGATGAACATAGGGTCAGTACTAAGGGCGATGTTATGTAGATATGAAGCCTATATTTCAGATCGCATTTGATCAACAGTCATTCTAGCTTTTTCCTATCATTTGTGACATTAAATATCAGTAAAATTTCATCAAAACAACTCCAAAGCCACAAAGAAAAGAACATAATAATATGACATCTGCTTCTATATTAACATTAAAATTTACAATATTTAATGTTTACCTTTACTGAAGGTATCTGAGATGGTGCATCCATATCACCCTGTGAAAAAAATTAGTAAGTCTTAGAAATCAGCAGCGAAATTAAAGTAATAGACTTACCAAAAAAAAATATTAATAATAAAGTAGATTGTATATGTAAATCATTTCTCTTAAGTTAAAAATTTAGTGTAACTAATGTGTATATCTAAATTTTTTTTGACATGTTCTACTTAATGTTTATATGTGCACATATGGTTTAGAAAGAAAAGTTTGGTCGTACAAGACCCCATCATAGTTGACATTGATCTTAGCTGGACATTTCATTGATCATCATGATCTTCATCCATTTCATCATCATCATCATCATCACCATCATCGTACTTGTCACTTTGATCATCGTCGTTACCACCACCATCTTCTTTGCCATCATCACCATCTTCATCGCCATCATCATCATCTTCATCACCATCATCATCATGACCATCATCACCATGATCATGATCGTCATCAACATCATCATCATCATTATCACCATTATCGTCAGCATGACCAAAATCATCACCATCTTCTTCATCTTCACCACTGGGTAACTGTTGTTCCTGATAATCATTTACTTCCTCTTTTGCTTCTTCAATTTCTTCTTCTTCGATCACATTATACTTTACCGGCCTTCCTCTTGGGTCATGTATAATAACAAATGACCAACCTAGTTTCTGTGGAACACCAAAATAAAACACTTTCTTGCATTGGCTTAGAAGAACACAGGGCTCATCTCCGACTGGCTCAAATGACCTTGTATTAATCATAGTAAATCCACTATCATGTTCAATAATAGTCCTATCAGGATCATTTCGATTCAGTCGTAACCTGAACCATTTAACGACAAATAGAACTATTTTGAATGAATTAAAGTCACACTCAAGTATATCATCCAAAATGCCATAGTATCAATTTTCAAATCATTGAGGATGTATGTCAGTTCTAGATGAAATATTGGTGACCGCAAAGACATCACTTATCTGAAATCACATGTTTTCTTCATTTCATCTGACTTTTTTGTGCAAAATTTATAGCCATGGTAGTACATAGCTTTGTGGTGTTTGACCTACAATTATTCAAACATGTCAAGATTATTTGCATCGATCTGTGAGTTGATATTAAACTTATGTGTGATGATTAGTAATCTTATGCATACCTTTGTATCTCTTTAGCCATATATTAGATCAAGTACCATTTGTGTAACATTGGGATCTCCATTACGATGAGCTTCTTTACCAAATGGTACAAAAGCATCCCATGTTAATGAGCAACCATTTTCTTGAGATTGCTCAATCCATACCGTCATCCAATCAAGATTGTTTGCAATATACAAGTGTAGTGCATCCCACTCACGACCAACTATAAAGAAGACAATTACACTAGTTAGAAACAACTTATATATATTGATGATGAATAATAATTATTAAACTACAAAAAAAAACTTATAATTACCTCTCACCCTCCTCAATCTACCTTTCTCCCTTAGGTACTCCCCTTCGAATTTGTCACTAGAGTTGGGATCCCAAATGCGATCTACATGGATATCTGCTGCAAACTTTGGAAGATATTAAGTAATGTACACCATGGTCTAGTATATCATATATCCCTCTATCATAGAACCCTCAGGATGTGCTCTTTGTCGAACCAAGCCCTTCATAAATTTCAAGTGCCTCTCAACCATCCACATTGATCTAGCTTGTATAGGTCCACACAATTCAATCTCCTCAACTTGATGTATGAGGTAGTGTTCTTGAGCATTGAAAAAGGTTGGAGGTAAACACTTTTGCATTTCACACATAAGATGTGGAATTTTTCTCTTCCAATATTTTATATCTTTTTTGTCAATTTCTTTAGATGACAACCACCTAAAAGAGATTCAACACACAAAACCACATAAATGAGATTTCAAATAAAAATATACAATAGATTTAAGAGAAAGCTACAAATCTAAGAAAAAACACTTCTAACCTCGTGTATTTTCCAAGATCATATATAACTTGTTTAATACTGTTGTCAAACTGTTGCGGAAGGGATAGAGGTAGGATGAACTACAATCATTAAAAATGATCATTTCAATATATTATTAAATAATGCAATAGGTAGTACATACAATCTTACAAATATACTGTAAATAGAGAACATGAATTACCTTGACGAAGGTATGCCAATCATGTGTTTTCAACCCAGGCCCAAAATCACCTTTCTTTGATAGAAGAGTGCTTATATTTGTAGCAAATCCTATTGGAATTTTTTTTTTTTTATGACTTCTTTTAATGCATCACTCTGTTGCTCTGTTAATAACCAAGGAAGGGAGCTTGTATTTATGCAGTCTCCATTGCTATTTGATTCAATGGAAGCTTTTAGTGCATAATTGGATTCATGAATGTCTATACAAATTTTGGCAATTTGTTCTCTATCACACCTTCCATCCAACATTTTCCATACTGTCTCTGTTACATTCTTTCCAATATGCATAGCATCAAACAAATGCGCAATTGGGAGATCATTGTAGTACGGTAACCTACTAAATTGAGTAGGACAACTTTTCATTCCTCTAGGAAGTTGGTCATTGATGCCTTGACAACCTTCGCAAGCATAAATTACAATGTTAGTAAATATAAGACAATATCAAAATACAAATTTTAAACTTCGGATGAAAAATTGGATATTACCTCGAAGATTTAGTCGATCATATTTCAACTTCCATAAATGAGGTGTCATTCTTCATGGCCTTGATGATGTCTCTTCTTTCCCATTGAAAAGATGTTTTTTGGCAATTCGATACCTATGATTATTGTGGAGAAAGTGTCTAAACTCATCAAACACCTGCTTTCTTAAAGTTCTCGAATGACGAGATTTCATCTTTGGACCACAAACTAGACATGTAAATTTTCCCTTTGTCTGAAGACCTACAAGATCATGTAGAAGTGGATCATGTACAATTATCATGCACAACTTAAACATTTGATAGTAATGTGTAAGCACTATAAAAAACCAAAAATATGTGATATTAACAATATAACCTACCACAAAAATGAGTTAACCCAGGGGCATCATGTATTATCCATACAAGCATTGCATGGAATTGAAATTGTCGATGTCCTATCGGTCTAGAGATGTCATACATAGTGATACCATTCCATAACTTCAACAACTCGTCAATTAGGGGCTCAATATACACGTTCATATCTTTCACTTGGTATTTACCTAGCAATTAAATGAACATAAACATTACATTATTATTATGACCATTTTCATGCACTATTTATAAATTAATTTAGATAACTATAACATGATAAAAATACCTGGCACAATCATTGACAACATTATGTGCTCCCTCTTTATGGACATCCAAGGAGGAATGTTATTATTAATAAAAAAAATAGGCCACACTAAGTAAATATATCTCATATCTCCATATGGATTGACACCATCCGCTGCCAATGAAAGCTTCAAATTATGAGGTTCTTCTTTAAAGTGTGACCATGTTTCTTCTATCTCTTTAAATGCAAAACCATCGGCAGGCATTCACATAATGTCATCCTAACTTCTATTGCGTGCATGGTAATCCATAAATTGTGCCAAGGTAGTGCACCTGAATAACTGTTGAAGACATGGAATAATGGGAATGTACCGAAGAACCTTGTGAGGCACTTTTTTTGTTATTTGATCTAACCGATATCTACTACTATGACAATCAGGGCATTCTGCTACAAATTCATATTGTTTATGATATAGAATGTGATCATTGGGACATGCATGTATTGTTTGATACTTCATTCCAATCTGATCCATAATGTTAGATAATTCTTGGTACGAACGAGGCAAAATATTTGATGGTGGTAACAAAAACTCACTAATCAACCTACAACAACAAATATGCATTGTTAATATAATGAATAGTAATTGTATGCTAACATTGAAGATGACAAAAATGACATACCTTAGCATACGTGACATTGCTACATTAGATATACCATTCATAACCTTTAAGTTCACCAACAACACTATAGCCGAGAGTAAAGTTGTTTGGGAGCCTTCGTATAAGGGCTCGTGTGCCTTCTCAAGTAAAGGTATATCAAGACCATCTTCATCATCATTATCAAATTCACTAGTACCATCATTGTGAGCCTCTTCATCACCTGCCCCAATACCATCTTCTTCAATCATGTCCTCTGGCACATTATCATCTTCTCTCATGAGAGTGTTATCCTCAGCTTGGATATTCACACCTCCATGTTCCTCCAGTAGGAAATCCACATCCAGCAATGGACAAAAATCATGGCCCCCTTCAACATGACCATGTTGCCTACAATGACTTTGGGCTGTTGTGATTAGAATTCTTTGAGTCTTTAAGCCTTTACACTTCTTGCAAGGATAATAACATTTATTAGGTTTTTTTCGGAATTGAGCCCATAATGCAACCATTGTCTCATTTTGTTCAGTGTTCATATTGTCAAGCATGGTTTTTCTTCACAGGAAAATATACCTACAAATAAATTGGACATGTTGTGATTAATGTTTATATCTGCACATATGGTTTTTCTTGATTAATGTTTTCAAATGTAACTAAAATGATCCTATAATTTCTAGAAGGCATAGATGTTTGGTATGTATAATTTCCACATGTCCAGTTGATGGTATAAATAGCTATGTAGTTCATACTTCTAGCCATCTTAAGCTAGGCATTACTTTCTTATGTCAATCATATTGCCTGAATTGGGCATAGCAAGTCAGCAAGAACAAGGCACATCAAAATCCTTTAAGAGCACTCAAAAGTCTTGGCACTAATTGGTGGATACTCGCTGTAACAACTTGGTCATCCATTGCTATCTGGGATCTTAGTCATCCATTACTATATTAAGAAAGATATTGGCAAATATTGTAGTTTGATGTGCACCAATATGAGGAATTAGAAGATAAGGAATCACATTAAGAAGTCAAATGATATGAAGGTATCATGTCAATACTAGTGATAAATTAATTCAATCAAATAAAACATATTCATATGGAAATATTGACTAAGACCACTCTTAAAGATGAGAGATCCACTTTTAGAGTAGGCCTCTGGTGTTCATCATTTACCTTGACATCCTAGTAGGTGCTTCCAGGTCTACCAAGACACAAAAAAATATGTTGCCATGCATCCTCTTTTGAATCTAGAAATTTTGTATGAACCTAAGATCCATGATTGTTATTATGAAAAAAATGATGGAACGATGTGGAAGCATTGAGAAAACATTTTAACATAGCTTCTTCCCGAAAAATCTCACATTGAACCTCAAATGAAGTTTGACAAATGTCCTCTAAAAAAAATATTTGTACAAAAATAAATAAAAGAATGAAAATTTTGTCATTTAAGTGAAATGATATAACTATAACATAAATGCCTCATAAAGTCTATTTACCACTTTGTTAGGGTATTGAGTGCAAAGATGGCTTCAAAGGAAGAACTTGATGATTCAAGGTTCATCCAAAATATTAAGAAGAAGAAAATCTACTTGGATAACATTTTGAGTTAAGAGAATGAGAGGAGTGGCGAAGGCTTAAGCAAGTCTCCATAACACAAAGGTAAGGCAATGGCTGCACCAAATGAAGGTGACTTTGGATCAACTGAACCATATGCCAATTGGCTTACCCTTGAAGAAGGCTCATACATTGAAGATGGAACTAGTAAGCATAAAAATTTCATAGATGAGGCCAATGCTATAGAAAATAGAGGGGAGGCTTCATCAAGCAGTGATGATGGATCAAACAAAAGAGTAGAAGGAAGGGAAGAATTTTTTTTTTCCATGTCATATTCCAGAGGAAATCTTGACCTTGATATTTTTCAAACATCCTCTCCACACTGTTCCAAATGCAAATAGTTTCTACTTCATAGCAACATACTATTTTTGGATCTGCTTACTTTCACAATCTATGGGAGCAGGGCAATGCACAAAGGTGGCTAGTGATGGAACTTTATGATGAAACCATTGGATCTTGCAAAGGTCTTGTTTTCTATGATGTCGATAGAAGATGAAGGTACAAGCAGATATTTAATGAAGACTGGAGATGTAGTGACTTGTAGTGGTGTCTAAGAGCTAGAGATGGAGGCCTCTTGGCATATAGCTGTAAGAGAAATGGGAACCTTCAAGTGGTCAATCCACTGACTATGTAGTCCCATTATATTGAAGATGTAAGACTGAACAGAGAAACCAAACTTTCATATTACATAAAAGATTATAATGATGATGTGGCTGTTCATCTCAACTGTGATCCCAAGAAAAAAAACCTATCAGGTAACCCTTATAATTGGAAATCTTTACCTTGTCAAAAGTAAGAAATTTGTTGTTCTGATTTATAAATCTGTGAATAAGAGAAGGGAAATAAGAGATGCTCCCTTCAAGAAAAGAATGTCTTATGACTATATGCCAATTGGCTTTTTACAAGTATTTTCATGCAGAACCAGAAAATTTATTGGGTTTCTAAAGATGGGACATATGTCTTTGTCTGTGATTTGAATAGAGATGGCAATATCAAGTATCTCTGGGTTCTACAGAGGACGCAAGGTAAACTGCATCAGATCTTGGGAGTTTTAATGTACAATGATAGAATTATAATGGTTTGTAGTGGTGAGACACGATATCCAAATAATCTTATTTTTAATGAGCTTGATGAGCTTGGGGAGATCTGGAGATTTAAATATGAACTAACTGTAGCTTCCAAATTTTTGTTTTATGGAATAACTGTTGTAAATCTGTTAGCACTATCCACTTGATCTGTGGCTAATACTTCTTTAGAACTCTCATTCTACTCTAACATTAGTGAAGCAACATAAATCCCTCTAAGCTTGGCCTTTGGCGCTGCTTAAATAATAGAAGATGATGGTTCATATTATTATATGCAAAATTGGTCTTTGGTCAAGCTCCAGACATTATTATTGCACCCTCATCATAGTCACCACATCAACAACACCTTTGATTTCTGAAAATACTTCTCAAATAGAGGAGTAACTGTATTGCAGATTTTGTACAGTATCACAAAAAAGTTCTAAATGCACTTATGTAGGGCCAACTTTCATGTAACATAAAATGAAGTAATGTGTAATTCGTTGTCTTAGATTCTATCATCAAGATACAGAGTTATAATAGAAGAATTTTTTTACATCAACATTTCAAATCCCATTTTGTCATTAGTATAATATAGAGTCAGAGATAAACATTTCTAGATTGACATTTTAAATCACATTCTATCGTCAGTATAACAAAGAGTTAAGGAAGAAGAATTTTTTTGCATTGACATTTCAAATCAGATGCTTGTATTGCACTGGCATAAATTGAGAATCCATCATCAGAATAATAGAGATCTTGAAAAGAAGATATGTCTTTTAATAACTATCTAAAGCCCTATTATATAACTAGGATATTACAGGGGTTGCGAATGAGAACTTTTTGCATCAATGTTTCAATTGTATTATATTTTCTATGTCAATACTTTGAATCATCCTCTGATTTTTCATCCAAATAATAAAATCGTAAATAAAATAATAAATCACTTTCTTCCTCTAGTCCATCATATCATCCTTCCAAAACTATCTCATAGAATATAATCCTCTTCAAATAATGTTCCAAATTTGTCACAATCATATTAATAGTCTAATGTCTTGTTATTAAGAGATAGGAAAATATATGCTTGAACATATTGTACATTCTATTAGATAAACATCACAAAATGTTTAAAATGTAATTAGTTTTATGTATAAAAAGTAAATTAAAAGGAAGCACATAAGTAGTTGCACTACTTACAAATATTAAAAAAATACATTTCTTTTATTTGTGTAATCTTATAATCAAATTATAGGGGCCAAAGTATTTGATTTGTGTATTCATTTGCATTTCCTTATGGCTCAAAATATTTTTTGCTTCTGATTTCCTAAAACCATTAAGATGTTATCAAAGATTGTACATTTTTGCTTTCCCCTATCCAACTTATTTCTGATGGTTTGCAATGCTTGGTGGTGTGATGATTTTCTGCTCTATAAAGTAACTCATAACTGATCTCAATGCTTTTTGGTCAAAAAAGTTACTGTGCTTATCATGTAATTTTTAATTGCTTTTTGCAAGATAAGTCTGCTCTATCTTTTTGTTTGTAATGAATGCTTGAATGCCAAACAAGAATATAACATTTTTGATACAGACCTATGAATGATTGATAAGTGCACATAATTTATGGGAAGTGTGCACTATTGTATTGCCATGTTCCAACTAGGAAAAATGTGGTTGGCACACTACATTTTACACTAATTAATGGACCAGCTGAATGAGAGTACTTTTTAAAATTTTCTTGTCTAGGCACTAGTCTAATAGGTATCTCATGGACAATTAAGTATTAATCTCAGTACTTGAGATTAATGGAGAGTTCAATCTGGTCTGTTTCTGAGAAGGGAAAAAATTTGTTTTTTCTTTAAGGCACACCTTGATTTCCATGTCCAATACAATGTTAGATAGAGCACCTGACACAGAGTACCTATTGAAAACATGCAAGGACTATCCCTTTCTCTAATTATATAGTGTTGATCATTTTATTGCAAAAGAAGTCTAGTCCATCTTCCACTCAATGTTGAATGCTTGGATTCCAAGTAAGTGTCGGTGCATTTTTTCTATTATTGTGGGTCTTCATAAAACTTGCAAATAATCTTGATAATTACAAATGGGTGGGAGAAAAGGGAGAGACCTTCACTTCGCCTCCATGTCAGTAGGAGAAAGACAAGTAGTGTTAGGTCAAGGACACCCAAGTGACTCTTGAAGGTGAAAACCAGAAACAAGAAGAGAACTATCTCACCCTAGAGAAGCTTTAAGAAACTATAGGAGAGGCAAGAGATTATTGAACAAAGATTTGATGATGTGGCCAAGTTTGTGGTAGGGTTATGCACTCGATAACTGGGAATCTTCACCTGCTTCATGCTCAAAAATAAGGCCTCACTACTACAGTGGGGGTGGACATCACTAGTTCTATATATATGTTCTTAGCTGATGATTGGTTGTAGCTATTGTTAGACAAGCAGGAGGGAAAGGAGACAAATCAGAAGAAATATCTCTTCTCTTCATTTGGGATTTTGTTATATGTTTTTTACTGCAGCACTTGGCACAAGTGGGCTATGTTTGTGGTACTATATATCTCAAATGAAAATCTACACATCAAACAATATAAAATATTGACTAAAATCTTTATGAACTTAAGAAATTTAAAAAATTTAAATGCATGATGTGTCACTTTAATGTTTTATGGTATTTTTGCCCATGCAAATTTCATCATATCCCTAGCTAAAACAGTTTAGTAGATGACCACTATAAAACTCCCTCACCAGTTTGTTAGGGTATTGAGCATAAAGATCGCTTGAAGGAAGAACTCCATGATTCAAGGTTCAAGAAAATGAGAAATGTCTAGTACAAAAAAAGGCAAACATTGTATAGGGTGCATATAAATATATTTAAAACAAGGTAAGAAATGTCAATCTATAAAACAAAACTTCAACTCGCCTTTGTAACGCTGGGAAGGAGACTCTTCAATGTTTCCAGCTATTATTTGATCCTTTCATGCTGCCTTCTTTCTGAAATCTCTTTCAATGTGACGCTATTAAACCCTTTTGCCACGTACTCTTGGCCACAAATCGCAGTGGTAGAAAATGGTTCACTGAAACACACAAGGAAAATTTAATTGGAGATCCACGAGACATTCAAATCCATGCCATAATCTATGACATCAAACAATTATCACCCTGCTACATTGGAGTCATTTCACACATTTACATCTAAGAGCCAAGTTCCCTGGTCAACCATTGTATACATTGCTCTGAGTCAGGACTCATTGATACAATCTGAGCTAACTATCACGTGAACACATTGGCATTGCAGTCTGAGTATTGTGATCTACTCTTAATCAAATATTGGATTGCCAATTTTTGGCATGCACTTTAAAGTCTGACAAAATTTCTTTCAAGCTTAAGCAAACGGGTGACATAAATCTCGATACTTCTTTAAAAATATTTTACTCCTACTAACTTTGTGAATCCAATAAATTGTAGATCTCTCTCAAATCTACCAAGGTATTATCGGCAATGCGTTTACTTCTGGTATAAGCCTTGTCCTTCTATCAACCTTTGCATTTGCATCTAGAAAGTAATGTGCTTGAAAGATAGGTGGGCTGAAGTCCGCTCTTATAGATCCAAGAAGAGAAGATTAAATTTCCTTAGTGGGAAAAGGAATAATCCCCCAACTAGGTTTCTTATGTGTAATGGAGGCAGGCAATCAAGGAAATGATCTAACTCCTTCGACCCACTCCAGAATGTAGAAATATTGGATAATAAATCTCAACTAAACCCATCTTCCCAAAATTGCAAAAAGGAGTCCCCAATGCATGAGTCTTCTGGGTCACGCAGTAACAATAAGATTAGGGTGGCAAACATAACGTTTTTTCAATTTTTGCTTTGTGTGAGCTCGTGTTGGTCAAAATTTTGACCAACACGAGCTCATCTTTAACTAGAACCATCACAATTCAACCAAAATCACCCCAAACTATTAGATGGTCAAAAGTTTTGGTCAAAAAATTGAGTCAAATGTACCAGTGAGACAATGTATGTTAATTATTTCCATCTGAAAGAGTATGTTAATTAGAGAAGGATAACTTATCAACAAAATCAAAATGTTGAATACAAAATATCTACACAAAAAAATCTAGTAGTGTATCTACAAAAATTAGAATTGCTATAATCTGACACATTTAAACCTAGAATATACTGACTACAATTGCATTCAAAATAGTGAAATATTTCAATGCATTCTTGGTCTTTTGGTGAAGGTGAAAGTTGAAATCATCCATAATGTAAAAAAGAAAATAATAAGTGATTTCCTTCTTATGATAAGTTTGAAGTACTCACATTTATTTTAGTTATCTCTAAAATCATTTATTTTCTAGAGATCTCCCTATGTTCAAATGATTTCATATGAAATGTGGGGATGCTGGCTGGCGGCCCTAAAATTCTATGGCATTAGATATTATAGGGCTCATATGATCAGCATTAAACATTAAACGATTAAGCAATAAATGATTGAGCAAAGCCATTGGATTAAACTAAAATGTTTGTGTTTGTAATGAAGAAAAGAAACATGCACCCACATGCTTCGACTAATTATGTACCAACAAATGCTTTGGTAACTTAGCACTACCACATGTAATACAAAGGTGACATTATTTGTGATCTTCTTGGTTTGTTCAAGGGATTTCAAATAGAGATGAAATATATGCATACAATACCTAGGTTAGTTGTGGAGAAGTATACAGATATAAATTTCTTTATGGTTGAAACTAATTTGGCATGCATGGAGGTTATTGATCCTAGAGAGATATTTATTCACCATTCTTGGTTATGAGGTTAGCCAAGAATTTCTTGAAAAACATGCTGAGGTTATGTTGGTCTCACCTAGAGATAACGAAGCATAGAAATGGGGGACTTATAACGAGAAATTTAGACAAGGGAATAATTATACAAATGATCTAGAAAAATGAAGGTAGAGAAATTTGTGGAAAATATTAGAAAAAAGGAGGTCATTATTAAAGAATAATGGGAAGTGATGAAGAAGGGAAGCAAAGTTTCAATAAAGGTTCAATTGGGAAGCACAAGCATAAAACCAATCAAGGACAACATTACGAAGAGTGTAGAGGTGGTAGAAACACCTGATATTTTGGCAATAAAAGTTGAGGTTACTCCTCAACCTCACAAGGTTACAAGGAGATCGGACTCCTCCTACTACTAAGCTAGAAAAACTAGCTAAATAGGGACCTACAAGAGCTACAAGGAAGAAGGCAAAGGCATAATGATACAGAGGCATCCAGAGATTCCAATTATTTTCAAGATCTGGGATTCTAATGCACTTTAAATGATTATTTTAATAATGTTGGGATGAGTCTTAGTTTTATATAGTTAATTTAATGATGTAATTGGGGGTTATAAGTTAAGATTTTTGAATAAACTCCAAGATACTTTACTAGTATCTTTAATATATTTAGAATTATAATGAGTCAGGTGTGGGAAGTTAAAAGTCAGTTTTAAGAATTAGTTATCGGGTTACCTTCTTTTGAATATCTTTAGATATATGTAATTAAAGAAACTTGAGAGGAATATATATAATTTTTTTGAATAGTAGTAGTATGAGAAGATTTGAGAATCAAGGAAAGTGGAGAAACAATGTAATCAGGAATGGAATAATGGTAGAATTTAATTCTGTTTAGATCTTTTGTTTCTTCATTGTTCTTATGCACATTTCTATGTTCTTAAATTTTTGAATCATCATAGATGGAGTAAACAAATTTTATGGAGCTATATTGTATTCAAAACTTGCGGTAATTGCTATTTGGTTTGAAGATACTAAAGCTATCTATAATTTCTCTGTTCTTACCTTGGTGGCTGGTCATGATGAGTATGAAATGGTTTAACAATAGTTTAAAAGAGAGTTGTGATTGCAGTCATCACCAATTACAATACAATTTCAAAGATCTCAATTTTGTTTTGCTCCAAGTCAATTCTTGGTATCGGTTATTGGTTTCAAGAAGTTAAATGTTTGAATATGAAATTGGGGTATGCTTTATGATACCGGTTTCTTTTTCAAGATTTGGTTTTAGTTCTACATCAGATTTAAATAGTCCCAATTTGGGAAAAACAGTAGTCTAGGTTGATTTGAGATCATAAGACTGTTGTTATCTAATGAAAGAGGATTCTCTACACATATTAAAAGAGACAAAACCCATGACTACACTGGCAAGGGTCTGTAACTTCATCAAAATTAAGTGATCTGGCATGAATGCCACCAACATCAATGTGAAGAGGTTCAAACTTGTGAGCACATTGGATAAACAAGGTTACAATTGATGTAGATAAGTTTTATTTGTGAATAGAATCTGTATTAAAGAAAATGGGGTACATAATTGTTGTATTAGTTTACAAAAACTCTAGCATAGTTTTAATTGTGTGAATTATTTTGAACTGTCTCTTTTCTATAATTTTTCCATTCTTTCACCCATTGGCTAAATGGTTTCTTGAAGACTCTACAAGCTTAATTTTTATGAAAACAATTAAAAGTGAAACATAGGGAAAAGAGGCACTAAATAATTGAGGAGCTATAGTCAAAAGAGAAGCCAATATAGTGGGGCCACCAGTATCACAATTTCTTGAAGGCTTGTTCAAACTGGTAGATTCTCATTTTATGGATAAGTGTTGAATAGAAATTATTATGTAATTGTGAGAAGCAAAGAATCCATTATCAGCTATCTCAATAGCTTTTTGCATTATGATGTAGGTGATGGATTCTTAAACAGGGGAATAGAAATTGAACAAATGTTAGATGAACTGGCAGACTCTCCGAAAAATATTAAAGCTATGGTGATGGAAAACTGGTGCAAGCTAGTGGTTGATCACCTTTGCAGGGGGTCAGCTGAATCAAAATTGGAAATGGCAAAAGCTCTTGCAAAATTTGATCTTGATGACAGCCGTAGAGAGTCATTAATTGATGCACATGTAATAGAAGCTTTAGTTGACATCCTAAAATTGAGGCAACTTGAATCAAAGCTTGCATCTCTTAAAGCTTTGGAAAACCTTTCATGCCAATCCAAAGCATCAAACCCATAGTTGGGGAATCCACCATGAATCTAGCCAATGGCTAGAAGATCACAACTTAAAATAGAGCTGTCTAGTAGTGAAAAGAAAACTCCCAAACCAATAAATAGAACATCCATGCAAGGCATGTAAGGTGGGAGCCACTGAGGAAAATTATATGTTACGAATTCCAATCACATTGAAGATGATGTGTTGAACAACAAAAAAGAGGAGATATAACAGAGATAGAACCTTACTATTCCGGCAGAGGTTGCACTGAAGCTACCAAACATGGCACGCAATCTTCAAACCCTTCCTCTACATGTAATGGCACCACAAAATGCAGTATTCGACCAACATTAACTGCACAACCTTTCTTTCGGTCATGCAAGACTTAAATTAGGGCAGGAAAAAGACTTGTTTTTAATTTTGGGAAAGTGTAAGTTCGTGTTGGTCAAAATTTTGACTAACACGGGCTTTAGTTAAAAAATTTATATACATTGGCATGGCAAAGACCTTGTTTTTAATTTTGAGAAAGTGTAAGTTCATGTTGGTTGAAATTTCAACCAACACGGGCTTCTAGTTAAAAAAATTAGATACATTGCCTGCATAAAATGACCAATTTGACCCCATTTTTTTAGATGGTCAAAAATTTTGGTCTAAAAATGGGGTCAAATGTACTAGTGACACATGCTTATGTGTAAACTTTACCACAGTTTCTTTGGTCATGTCAGTATATGTTTTGTCAGTTTCCTTAGCAACTAATCATGGTTATAGTGTATTTTTCTAGTGATAAACCTTGAGAATTTTAAAAAAAGGAAAGAGAATACCCTAAGTACCATAGGTGTACACTGAAGTATACAGTCCTTACAAATTTTCTTATATGTCAAAGCAAGAGTTGCTTTGTCAAGTTTGAATATCTCCATGGCCTTGATCTTTGCTCAAGTTATTAAACTTTCTCCTAAGAATCAAAAAGTACTAATACCAATTGTAGGAAATGTTGGTCTGATTTTTCACAATGTAGAGAAATTCTAATTTTTTTTTGAAAAATCATCTAAGTCATGGTATCCTACAGACCATGGTTTCTTTCCTTATAATTCTGCATTACCCTAATTATGTCCTAGTCTCCGTGTTGTTTGAATTCTATTAAATTCTCAAGGTTTTTCATCAACATAGTCTCTGAAAAAACCTAAGTATGTAAAACCCTAATACCTTATCTTGTTTTACTCTAGCTTTTGAAAATCCTTTTGAGAATTCTATTTCAAATATATTTAGGTGGGACACATTTATCCTAAGGTTTGGTTTATGCAAGGATGATTTCATTAAAATTTAATAAAAAATTATTAACCTTGCTTTGTTTGCAATTTTCTCGAGATGTTTTATTGAAAAATATATCATTTGCGGTACCTTCTGATCTAGCCATTGATCTCCAAATGATGCATCCTCACAATGATGAATTACAAGGTCTTTAAATAAATCAAGCATATTCCTTCTTGACATGTAGCCCTTGCTAACATTAAAGCTTCAGTGTGCCTCAAATTTTGATGCACCGTTGATCCTATTAAAATCAGTGGTTGGGGCTTACCCATATTTTCAAAATGCATGAAAGATAAACAATGCAGGCATGTGCCTTTGCAACCTATGGTGTCATGGGCCTACCTTTTTAGAGGGTAAAGCTAATGTTTCTTCCATGGTAGTTGTCAGGTGAGTCAAACTGAAAGGAAGTATTCTATTGGTGAGTTCAACTGACTTGATGTTATAAATAAGCATGATTTCATGATTATTGATCTATGTAAGATACATGGTCCATTCTTTCCCACATTTTGAAGTTGCTCAATTTTTAAATAATGTAGGGAAGCGCTATGATGACACATAGCAAGGTGGGACCAAGCATAAAAGCTATGAGCTACATTGTGCCAGGCTATAAGGAAAATGTTGATGTGTAATGCTAGTTGGGCTAGTGAAAGGTTTTGTTGGCCAGAAAGGGTGGAAGCTTTATCAAATGTAGATCTTTTAAAGATGAGTGGCTAGTGCTTGCTCACATTAAGAAACTATTTGAGAAATAAGTAATGTGGGCATGTGCCTTTGTACCATGTGGCCAAGTGGGACTAGGTTCTAAGGAGATTGCAAAGTCATGCCATGCTATAAGTCCATAAAGTTTCAAGTTTATTCATTGGCTGAATATGAAACGTGTGCCTAGCTAGAAGTGATGATATCATGGGCATAAAAAAATTATCAATTGATATGGCAATCAGATTTTTCAGAGCATGAGGGTTAGAAGATACTATTTTATTGGTCCAATCAAGTGATGAGACCATAAAGGACTAAATATTTAGACCTACTATCGATTTTGGTTAGATTGACAAAGGGCACTTGCCCAAATTATGAACCTACAAGAAAGATAAGGAATGCAGGTAAGTGTCATAAGGACATGTGTCCATGGTGAGGTCAGCACATCATCCTGAACTATCAAATCATCTAGCCATTGATCTCTCATAGATCAAGGGTTGGCACTTGTCCTCATAAAGAAAATGCTTACTGGTTAAACAAAGCAGGGATGTGCCAATTTGACGCATGGAAAAGATGATGTCAAAGACTCATTTTCTCAGAAGATAACATGGACCCACTTGTAGGGAAGTTTGTTAGTATGCACTAATTCACATGGATAATTCCTATTGGTTAGTACAACTAACTGGGCCTTATTTAATTATAGATTTGTGTGATTGTTGATCTTGTCTTGATTAACAGATGGTGCTTACCCGCATTTTGAAGTTGCAAGAAAAATAAGTAATGCAGGGAAGCACCTGGTTGACATGTGGCCATGTTTTAAAAGTTATAAAGTTTCTTTCTTTTTTGAATTAAAGCTATCTAATCTAGTGAAATCAATGGATAAGATTCAAATTTGGATGCAATTTGAGAATAAATACTATTGGAAGTTAATATGGTTCAAAGCTCATTCGTGTGATTTCAATGCCCAAATATAATTCATGATCTCACCATTATCGAACCATAGAATTGCAAAAGGTTATTAGAGTGCAAAGTACTTACAGAGCTATGGCATAGAATTTTGTAGAGAAATACAATGAATTATAGAAAAAATTTCATAGAAAGAAGCAAAATTTTGTGGGTAAGTGCACTGAAACTCCTCAATAGCAAGAATTTGGTGTGGTAAAAATTTACATCATAGAAAATGCCTCTGTGAAAGGAATTCTTTGGGAAAACTGATTACCTAAAGAGGGATATGCATGATGATTTCGTTGAACAATTCCTAGTATTTGTGAATGAAATCACTAAGGGGAGAGAGCTGATTCCTAAGAACCCTAGGGTAGTTGTAGCTGAGGGTTTTTACGATAGGGCTAATTGGGTAAGAGATGCCTAGGTCTCTATGGGAGTATTATAATGATTTAAGAAATGGTTTTTAGAATGAAAACTAGAAACACCTATGAGCAATGTCTAGGAACTTGACATTGGGAAATTAATAGTCCCTATAGCTTTCATTGATAGTGATCTACTGATCGATCTAGCTAAGAAGTATGATCCTATTATGGGGTGGGTAATGAATCATGCTAGAGTAAATCTTTTTAGGGTTTTCCTTGAACTAATTAGTGACATTTTAAACCTCAAACCTAACCACATTGTGCATGAAATCATTGATATGGATGACTTGCAAGCAAGGTACGATGCACAAATGATCTACTTAAGGAGAGGACCACTACAAGAACATGCTACCAAGATTGGTACATTGTCTATGATTACTGCTAGTACCCCAGAGCTATTATTGAGGAGGCATTTTAATCTTAGGGCTCAAGCATTATATTTCTCTCTACAAGATTTTTGAGATGGATGAAGTAGAAAAAATCCCATGCTCAATTGTCCTTATTATAGCTCAGACTCTATAATTTAGGATAAGCACTATTCTTGATTTTTCCACCTTCCTTATAGGAGAAATTCACAATGGTTTGATATGGATATCCCAAGGGAAAGTAAACAAGCCATTTTGTTGGTACTCATTGCTCATGTATGTGTGTCTATTTAAGGGAGTCACTTATTTCTTTAAGGGCATGGAGCTGGAAGTAACCAAAGATGGAGGGAAGAATCTAGTCCAATTGTGGAGTGTTGACATGACCTCAGAGGCTAGAGATGCCAATTTGTGAGGTTTGATAGATATTTTTCATCTAAGCTTAGATTTCTCTTGAGAGGAGATAGCCCTAGGATTCCACAATCACTGCTTGAATTGGTCAGACCCAAAGACCCTGCAAAATGGCTTTTGGTTAGTCATATCTAAGGGGATATAATCCCATATAATGTTTCTATAGTAATAAGAGTATATGTCTTTTTGGGGAAGCCTCATGTGCTACCATTTTATGTGCCTTTGAAGATAGGAATAATAGAGTTGTTGTGGCAGATTGGTAACATTGATGAAAGAGATCTGCCCAAGAAAGGTACCTTTTTCCTACTTGTTACTATAGTACATGATTTTGTTTTTATGAGAAAGGGATGGAAACACCTCAGCTTATTTTTGGATAAGTATAACATGGTAGAGTCCCATGAATGATTTATTGATCTAGAAGGGTTTTATGACCTCTTAAGAGAAAGGAAAAAAGCTGCTTGTGTGGTACAATAGGTATACTTTCCTAAGGATATTATTAGAATTTTTTTCTCTTTGCAGGAACATGAATTAAGTAAAGAAAAATGGATAGTGTTTAGTAAAAATTTAGAATTCATCAATACTTTTGACTCTAATTATGACCCCTTGAAAGACAAAATATATTGGGGAGCCAAAATGCAAGCATTGATGAATAATTTTGCTATAATAATACAAACAATGAATGAGAAGAAGGCTACATATGCCAAGACCTATCCAGATAGGGATGCAAAGGTACAAAGGAGGATAAATAGTAAAAACATAGTAGCTCCTAGTCAGCATACTTTGTAGAAAAGGGTAGGTTATGTGATTGTACAAAATGTGCAATAGGCTCCCCTTTAGCAAAGACCAAGACCGGAAAGTCCATTTGTAGTCAGTGCCTCAAAAAGATAGAAATTGGAGCAAGGGTATTCCTCCCATGTAGAATAATACTCCCCAAGGAAAATCCCAATTCAAATAGATGATGAATCATCTTTAAGTGAGCAATTGAGGAAAATTTGTGGAGAAGGGGATATTATTGTTACTACCACAGATTTAGAGAGTGGAGTACCTCAAGAGCCTCCTGTAGCCGTCTTGGACCTTACAGTTGTTGGCTATCAAGGTAAGGGGATAGATCCAATAGTTTCCCAAGCTTCTAAGAAGTCCATTAAATATAATTTTTTATTTAAATCTAAAGCTTTTGCACAATTTTTGTGGAGATTAAATATAGGAAATTTTGAAAAAACTTGTGAGAACGTAAAAACAGAGAAACCTAATAAACTAGACTTTATTATTAAGGAGGAGGTAAAATTTAAGTTTTTGAATGATTTTTCCCAATTCACACCTAAGGCTAGGAGGTAATTAGTTAAGCAATTAGAGGTTCTCATTTTGCCAGAGTAGGATGCAAGCAATGTAATGATTTTTGGTTCAATAAGAAAAGAAAAAGATGTACAACATAAGACTGAAGAAGAGGTCCTGGGTCAAATATAGTGATGAGCACTAGGCCCTGGTAATTTGGTCAATTGAAAAAAGAGACAAAATGAGAATGCAAGAAATCTCCACTGTAAGAATATAAGAGTGTTTAGAGCTGGAGAGGTTAGTAGTAAACAAATTTTTGGAATGGCCTCAGAGATGATGAAATTTGGCACTGTGGTGTCTAGCTAGGAAGATGATAGGTTTGTAAAACTCAATGCTAGATTTGAGGCAGTTTTGAAAAAATATGAGGATAGGGGTAAATAGATACAATCACTAGAAAACCAAGTATCTCAGATGGAGAAACAACTTGGGAAAAGAAAAGTAGGAAAATCAAGCAGACCTAGGATTGTATACCACATGCCACCTATTGAACCTTTTAAGTCAACTCAAATTATTGAGATACCAGATGTAGACACCTAAATTTGATTACACTTCTTTGGTAATCCTATTTAGATATATCCAAAAGGCATCATTAATTAAAATTCCTATTTATTTAATCCTTTGCCATCCCCTAGCCGATTAATTCAATTAATCATCTATAGTCCTAATTGATAAATCAAATAACCCATTATTTATCAATTAATCCTATTCTCCTATCTAATTCCAAATCCCAAATTTATTAAAATCACTTTAATAAATAAAACTCTCAAATTTAATAGCCCCTAAACTATCCTAAATCCTCCATTTAGCCTAATCCACCCCATCCACCCATACTAACCTAGCTTAGCCACTAACTCACCCACCCTCATGAATGCCATCCACTTGCACATTTCTAACATCCTTAATCTAATCCTAACCTAAGCCTAATCCCCCCCTAACCTTGTCACATTCCCTAGGTAAGCTTAAGACTTTCCTAAACCAAACCAAAGTCTCCTCCCTCAAAATATCCCAACCATAAAACTTTATCCCCACCACAAAGCCTTCAATGCTCTTACAAGGCCATAAAGACTCTTACAAACCCATTCATTGCTCTTACAAGCCATTTACGAGGGTATTTAAGGCCTTGAGCCTCCTTTGTTGACTCATCCTTGCCCTTTCCTCCATCCACTCACCCTGTGACATGTATCACTCCTTGATTGGTTGTAAGAAAGCACAATCCATGTTCTCTCCTCTCATGCAATCTGAGCCCTCCATGAACTTTTCCCCATCCTTGCATCTTAGCCCCCAAATCCTCAAGCCCTTAACCTATAAATTGGATCCCCTCCCAAGCAATTTCATCACAATTCTTGAGCTAAAGTTATAATGCTAGTTTGAGAAATAAAGCCCTTAACCATACCCTTATAATGCCAAATTGAGAACTCACAAAGCTACCAAATTGCCATTACCCATCCCCACCATTGAAGCAAACTTGAAGCCCTTTGAGCATACATACCAATCCTTTACTTAAACTCATCTACCAAGCAAAGAGTGAAATCCTATTGAGAAAGTCCATTCATTTAGCTCACATTCTTAATTAGGGGTTCCTCTTTAGTCTCTCATATATGTTATATTGATCTTGTTAGTTAATACTTTAATTTCTAAATAGATTAGTGTCTAACATTTTGTGCTTTAAATTTTGTGTCTTTGTCTTGTGGTTTTGGCTTGCAGGGTACTATTGATTGCCACATGAATGCACATACAACCCTATAAGTGGTTTTGACCCAGTCAACACTAAGAAAAAAACTTTTTTTTTGCATCCCTGCGACCTCGAAAATGTGATTTCGCAACGCGGGAATGCTGCTATTCTCTGGCAGGAACACAAACCCACGATTGCAAGTTCACACTTCATCAACAAATATTTTTTTGTGTATCATCAAATAGCCTCTTCATCCCCATTGACAAATCCTCCAGTGGGAACACGCCTTAGAAATAGTGGGATTGTCATTCCTGCCTTGCCATTTTCTATCTTAAACTTCTCGGGACTGTAATAAATTTTTTTTAGTGGGATCGTCATTCCCGCTTGCAAAATTTTTGTAATGGCATAAACCCATGAGATCGCTCTGTCAAAAAGAGCCCTCAAGTTTTTGGCTCACGGGTTTAATTTTTTTTAACAGTCTTTCCTGTCATTCCCATGATCTAGATTTGTGGCAAGATTGTCATTCCCGTGAACAGGAACTTGAGCAAGATTGCCTTACCTTTTTGACCAAAACTCTACTTCATATTTTCCGCATTCTTGCTGATGGTTCTCACATTCCTGCGCCTGGGGGAACATGTTCTTAACCCGCGGGTTCACTCTAATATCTGCTTGGTTAAATTTTTTTTACATTTTCTAGTGCATATTTTTATTCTAACTTGTTTTCTGTAGGTTTAATCATCATATCTTTATGCTCATTATCACATCATAATCATAATCATTAGTGGTTCCATAGGATATGGACCATTCTAAGCATTTTTACGCATATTAAAAAGAACAAAAAAAAGTTAAAAATATTTTTCCCATAGTTAAAGCTTTGATTTTGGGGATTTTTGGGTGACTAATCAAATCACTTTTTTGTAGCATTGCAGGTTGGAGCAACAAACTTAATCATGTTTTTTATACATCTTTCATTTGAATGAATGTTGCTCAAATCACTCTTGAATGCCATGGATTAACAATTTTTTTCTTGGAATGCATGCTTAAAATAACAAACACAATATTGAATGCAAAAGGTCAATTAATCAGTACAATATCTCACACTTCATCTTTTGGGGCATAAAAGGAATCCACATTTTAAAAAGTTTCTAAGTTATAAAAACCAAATAAAGACACTTTGAGTGAGTTTGTTGTTGGACTCACCTACTTTAATCACCCATCATTCTAACCATTGGTTGCAATCTCAGTGCCATATATGAGGATGGGTCTATCTAAGAGCGTGTTAAGTGCTCCACAAAAATCAAACTCCACTTACTTGTGTTTTTATTAGTTATTTTAAGTTAGAAAATTCCTTGAATGCACATTAGTCTTGCTAACACTTCATTTGGGCATAAAAAAATTGAACAAATCTTGATGTGGAGGGCCTTTTGGAATGCGCTTGAAATCAAATTTCACACATCTTTATTTTGGGCTTAAAACAAACTCACACTCAATCTTGAATGCCTTAAAGAAAAATCAATCAATACTTGACGTGGAGGGCCTCCAGGTGCGTGAGTTTACATTTATTGACCCTAAATCTTCTTGGTGTATTCATTCTTCGATCGATTTTACTTTTGTTAATGCTTCAAGTTGGAATTGAAGATTTGCATCCTAAACATGTGTGTTTGCAAGGTCTAGATTAGAAAACTTAAACGTCAGTTGGAAAAGAATTTTGTCTTTTAGCCCAAGATCATCCAAGTCTTCTCTCCCCTTGTTATCTTTCAAGGCCATCTTGGGTGCATAAGATTAGGATCCAAAATCTTGTTTAAGTTTTAGGAGGCCTTCTTGGGGATTTTATCACTCCTTGGGACAACCTCAACTCTAGCTTTCTGGCGGAGTATAAAGATCAGGAGGTGAATCCAAAGACACCTCTCTCGGAATGAAGATTTTGTCACTCGGGCTAAGCCTCAAGGAACTTTATACCCTTGAGAAGTGAAAGAGGAGAAGTGGGTTACCACTCCTCTCGGCTGTGTGACATTGTTTTGGTTTCATCTATGGATTTGGGCCTCACATACCTTGGGTATATTGAGGACTCCCTAGCTAAACCAACTGTCAGACTTGTAGACAACCATCTAGAATGTTAATGTGTTTGAAGTGACTGATCAAAACATTTGTAGAACATACACACTCCATGGCACAAGTATCACATTCTGAGAATCAAAAACTTCTATCTAGTTGTTCCTATCTATTGCTTGATCTTTTACTTGTTGAATGAATGTTTGCCAAACTTGGTCAATCCTAGCTTAGGGAACACTTAGTGTAGCCACTGCCTATTTCAAAAGTTGAACAAGTTGAAGCAAAACAACCATGACCTCTCAAAGCCAAACAAATTCAAGAATTTATGTCAGAACAACCCAAATCCAAATAGAAGTTTCACAAATCCAAACTCAAGCCCTCTTAGGAATACCAAGAAATTTCAGCCAAGAGAAAGGAAGTAACACCAAGCCCTCGAATTGCCAAACTCCACAAAGTAGAAGACAAAGCTACCGATGAAGCCCATCAAGACACTTGGTGAGATCGCACTATCAAATTTAGCAAGCATCCAGGAGTTAACCCTACTTATGCTTTACCAACTAGGCATAATTCCTATGATTAGACCCCCTTGTTTCTCCACATCTTCTTGCATAAGCTTCACTTTAGAGTCATCCTTGTAGGTAAGCCAACCATTCTAGGTTATCCCATTAAGCATTTTAGCTCATCCATCTCATTTAGATCTTTGCCTTAGAATAAAACCAATCCCCTCAAACCTAGCTAGCATCCCAAAAGCCTAAATCTCACATCCAAGCCTTCAAAATTGTTGTCACCTTGCTAAGATTCTGCTATTCCTACCATCTTGCAAATCCACCAGCCTCACCAAGGTTATCCCTTTGACAGAGCTTTGTCTAGGGTAATCTAGCCTTGTCACTTGTCATCCCTCATCACCTTGAGCTAAAGGTTGGGATCCACAAGTGGTCAATCTCATGTTTTTCCTAAAGGATCATTAGTCTATCCTTAAGTTGACACAATCACCACCAAGCTTGCACATAGGAAAGCAGACCTTTCATGCTTTGGCAACATATCTTTGAAGTTAGAATCCCCAACTCAATCCTCCTTAGGTTTTTCATATAGCTTTGTCTCAACCTAAGAAATCATTTGCATAGAAAAGCCTTCCCCTTTTGCATCCATCAGCATTATTGCATCTCATCCCTAGGAACATTCTGCATTTTCATGCCACTCGTCACTTGCTTAGCCAAGAAGAAGAAGGAAACAATAGAGCCCTATCATTTGGATCAAATAGCATCGCTCCCCTTGAGCACTCAACCATCCTTTAGCCCAGAGAACACTATACCATCACCTACTGACATTGAAGCTTTCATGAACCAACCAGGAAATGCAGTATTGGTGAACACCATTATAGACAAGAACAAAGAAACAATCATGGCTAACTTTCAAAGGGACAACATAGGAGCCTTAGACTTTGGAAGACCTCCTCCCTTATCAGATCTATCTCACCTATTGTTTGGACAACTCCCACCACCCATAGGCTCTTATGATTCAAATTATCCTCAATATGTGCCAAAAGAAGAGCCTCAACCCACCCCATATGATCCAATAGATCCAAACATACCAGCCTCCACTGAAGTTGAAATCTCCCTTTTGCAAACAAATCCAGCCACCACCACTCCACCATTGGTCCATACCACTCCATCCCAAACCCCCTTCACCCAAAAAAATTCATCATTCACTCCCTTCAATATTGCTACTACTGCTCTCCAACCCATCCTTCCAAATCCACCCATCTCCCAAATTAGTGCTAGTATCTTTGGCCAACCTCAGCAATATACAACTGGGATGCCACCCATGGGGCCAAGTAATCAACCTTTCATCACCCCCAGCTTGTTTACCTTAGCTCAGAGCATAATTCCATCATTTCCACTAGGTCCTTGGAGCTTAGTGCCATTAGCCACAAATCCACAAGCTATTTCCCTCACTCCATAAAGCTATCAAAACCCACAAGCTACAACCAATGTTTTTCCAAGCTCTCAAGTGACCCAAGCTCCTGCCACCACTCTACCAAGCTTTCAAATCTGACCACCAAGCTATCAAACCCATCAGTTCCATTTCAAGGCTTTCAATTCCCACCACCTCCACCACCAACTAATCCATTACCTCCTATTACTAACTATTTTTCTATGCCACTTCTAAGAGGAAATCCACCACCACCAACCACCAATTGCTTGGCCTCTCTTTCCATGCAGATACCTTCCCAAATGGGGGCACAACCCACATATATTGGTCAAACTCCTCAAATCCAAAGTCAAGTTCCACAAGCTCCCCGATCCTTTCCCCAAGCTTCACAACCATCTTATACCTTACCTCAACAAAGCAATCCATTTATCCCATAGCCAACCTACATCCCTCAATCCCAATCCCAAATCCCATACCAGCAGCAAGCCTCACAACACATGTAGCAATATGTTCCACCTCCACCTCAGAAACCCGTCATCCACCATTCAGTTTCCCAAGCCATGTACAATCCCTATCAGCAAATCCCTCACAACCATCCATATTCCATTGCCCCATCTAGCACATACCTACTTTAGTGCACTCCTACATTGGGGGTGCCCCAGCCATCACCCATTAATTCAGAATGGGAAGCCATGAAGACAGCTTTGAAGAACATCCAGGAGGGAAATGATCCAAAAACCTTCAAGTTTGAGAATGTGTGTCCTTACCCATTTGATAGAGCCATTACCATGACACCATTTCCCAAACACTTTGAGATACCCAAGTTTGACAAATTCAAAGGAAAAGGAGACCCTGTCACACATATCAAAGAATTTTACATGCACTACCAAGAAGTGGCATACGATGACCTCTTCCTCTTGCATCTTTTTCCCAAAAGCTTGGCCAGACCAGCTCTTGAATGGTTTTATAGAATCCCATATGGCACAATTAAAAACTTTGTTGAATTGTCTGAGGCATTTGTAGCCCAATATGCCCATCTTGTTGAAACAGAGCTATTAGTAGTTGATCTTGTCCACACTAAGCAAAAAGGTAGAGAAAGCCTTCCCAAATATCTGCAAAGAAGGAAAACCCTTATCACCCGCATATCTTGCACCTTGCCCGAGCGCCATTTGGTGAAAATGTTTATTGATAATGCCCATCCTAGCTTGGCTCACCACATGACTATGAACTATTTGTAGACCTACAAAGATATCAAAGAAAAAGGAATGATACTTGAGAAAGGACTCATTAAAGATGGTGTGGTCAAGATTTACAAGGAGGCCAACCAAAATCAATCACATTCCAATGACAAGTCTAGGTATTGGAACAAAAACAAGCACATTGCAACAGATGGGGTTATTGATACAAGACATGTGAATATTGTTGGTCCTTCCCAAAATTAGTCCAACCCACCATATCAACCAAACAATAAACAAGCTATTAACTGCCAACAACAAAATCACCAAAGCTATCAAAGCCACAATCGAAGACCCAACCTTCAAGGGTCTAGCAATCAAGCTAATGCCATCAATGTAGCTGCAGGACCAAAGCCTAAGTTCCAACCTACACCTAGAAACTATACACCCCTTGGTGAGCCAGTGGATGTTATTTTTGAGAAATTGACTAAGGAAAACCTCATCAAATTTCCTCCTACCTAGGAAATTGACCCAAGCCAATCCAAAGTTGCATGGTACAAAGACAATGAGTACTGCAAATTTCATAGGGTAAAAGGTCACACCACCCTTAGATGCATGAAACTGAAAGATTATGTGTAGGACCTCATTTATTGGAAAGAAATCACTGTTGGTGCCCAAACCTCTCCCAATGTAGGCTTACAAATATATCAAAATGCTTTTCCTCCTCACAACAACCAAAATCCTAGAAAAGCTCCTATCCAAACCAACAACAACAATACCAACAACTGCTAGCCAAACCAATAGCATGGGAAGAACAATGACCACACTTCATCCTATATAGACAATGGTAGCTTTGTCGATTGTATATCTAAAAAAGAGCCTTCTATCAATGTTATCCATATCCAAGGCCCAATTAATGAGTGTGTAGTCACCACTCAAAGAGTGTGATTGAACATCATAGCCCCATTAGTCCCATCAGCACTATCAACCCCAGTAGTATCATCAGCTCCGTCCAAAAGCCAATACAATATCTTGGAACACCTTAGGAACATGCCAGCTGAAATCTCCATTTTAGACCTTCTCTGCACTAGTCCTGTGTACAAAAACACCCTTCCACTTTTCATAGCCATCATGGTATCCAATTTTTCCATAAAAAGAGTAATGAGAGATAATGGATCAGCCTTGAATATTTGTACCCTAAAATTCATAAAACAAGCTGGGTATACTAAGTTAGATATCATTAGTGAGGTTATCACCATCAAAGCTTATGACAACTTGGAAAGAACCATAGAAGGAACTATTTTTCTGCCAATCAAGGTTGGGCTAGTCATCCAAGAAACACTCTACCATGTTATTGATCTAAACCTACCATTTCACATCCTCCTCAGTCACCCATGGATTCATGCCATGAAAGCCATTCTATCCACTTACCATTAGTGCATCAAATTTTTGCATCAAGGTACTGAGGTAACCATCCATGCTGATCCAAAACCCTTTGCTTACTGCAATGCAATTAAAGCTTCATATACAAACCATTGCCCTAGAATTAATATCGACATAGCCATTGCCAGTTCATCCCACACTTATAATGACCCAAAAACCATCCTCACCTCCACCCTATCTACCATGAAGATATATAAAAAAGGTTGTGGAGAGTATAGTCTGTCAGATGCATTTGCTATCAGGGTACTCCCACTTGATCCACTTGCCCATGGATGACTGGCATATCAAAAAGCTAAGGAGATTCCACCTCCTCGATACAAATAGTTTGGACCAACAACCTTTGTATCCTCAAAAATCCCTCTTCATGAGGAGCTCACTCCAGATATCAACAATTGGTTACATAAGGATGCACCTTCAAGAAATCAAGCATGCCTTGATCACTTCAGCCAGAAGTATCCCCAAGAACATAAGCTCATCAGTGACAAGTGGAACTATCAAGGTGGTGGCCTAGGACTGAAAGAAAGAGGCATGCAGTGCCCCATCGATGCACACAAGTGGGAATCAAAGTCAAGTCTTTGCTTTGGCATACCCATAATTGGGGGCACCAATGAGAACGGTCATGCTTTTTCAAACATTCACCATGACCTTGTTGAAATTGAAGACATTCCTAAGGAAGTTGAAAAGAGAGCCTAAGACGATATCCTAGACCAAATCTTCCTCGAAGACTTTGTTCTCCAAGACCTATCCATCCATTTCATTGACCTACCACTCACCCATCCACAACTCATAGATTGGGACCAACCAAGTGTCATACATATTGAGAATTCACATTAGAGGAAGCACTTCTAAGATTCATGGGAGCTGAAACTCCTCACAAGAAAATAAAGCCAAATTCTACCTATATCTATAAGCTAGATCCCAAGGGGTATTTTGGAGAAAATCTCCAACCTAGTTTCGATACACCCAAAATTGGAACTAAGGTGAATCCAATATGAGCCAAGGCAGTGAAGGGAACTCCTCAGAAAGAAAATCCATAGCCACAAGAAGAACATGAGGATTTAGCATTGCCTCCTCAAGATAATAGACCAGAGGTGTCTTCTATTCTAATTTAGGATACTAGAGAAGTCAACATCGGTTCTTCAGAGATCCCTAGACTTGTTCACATTGTTGCATCCCTATCACAAGACCAAGCTAATCTCCTCTTTGAGGTCTTATGAGAGAACATTGGCTAATTTGCATGGTCATATCAGAACATGCCAAGGCTAGATCCAAAGCTTGTAGTTCATCATCTTACAGTCAATCCAAAGATCAAGCCTGTTAGACAAAAGCTTAGAAAAATGCACCCCAAGGTAGCATTACTAGTCAAAGCTGAATTATAAAGAATGTTAGCTACTAAGGTTATCCAGCCTATTGACTACTCAAAGTGGATCTCCAACATGGTCCCCATCACTAAACCTTTTGGTGACATCAGAATCTACACTGATTTCAAAGATCTTAAAAAAGCTTGTCCAAAAGATGATTTTCCCATGCCCAACATATATATGATTGTAGATCTTACAACTGGACATGAAATTTTGTCCCTCATGGATGGATTTTTTGGGTACAATCAAACCAAGATTGCAGAAGAGGATTAGCATAAGACAACATTCACTACCCCTTGGGGAACCTTTTGTTACAACATGATGCCTTTTGGCCTAAAGAATGCTAGGGCTACCTATCAAAGAGCTATGACAACCATTTTTCATGATCTCATTCATAGCATTTTGGAGGATTATGTGGATGATATATTGGTCAAATCTCATACCTTCATGGATCATCTTCCTAACCTGGTGAAAGTTTTTGATAGGTTAGCCAAATATCATCTCATGTTGAATCCCAAGAAGTGTGTCTTCTGGGTCACATCTGGTAAGCTTCTAGGCTTTATAGTTTCTAAATGACGTATAGAGATCGACCCCAAGAAGGTCAAGGCTATCTTAGACATGCCTCCTCCCCACACACTGTGACAGCTTCACACTCTTCAAGGAAAGCTTCAATCCATTTGGCGCTTCATCTCCTAGCTTGTAGATAAGTGTACGCCATTTGCACATTTACTAAAGAAGGATGAAAACTTCAAGTGGGATCCTTTATGTCAATGCAGCTTCGATCAGCTCAAGCAATATCTCACCAATCCCCCTATCTTGGTTCCACTAGTTCCTGATCATCCCTTAATCTCGTACATATCAGCAACACCTATTGCTCTAGGGGCACTTCTAGCACAGCTCGATGACTATGATAGAGAAAGAGCCATCTACTACATTAGTAGAACCCTAGTTGGTTATGAACTCAATTATACTCCTATGGAAAAAGCTTGTTTGGTAGTTGTCTTCTCAACTCAAAAGCTTTGCCACTACATGCTAAGTCATACCATCCAACTAGTCTCCAAGATAGACCATCTCAAGTATATGCTCTCTAGAACAACACTTACAGGCCATTTGGCCAAATGGGTTATGCTCCTTAGTGAATTTGACATTCACTATGTGGACAGAAAGGAAATCAAAGGGAAAGCTATAGCAGATCACCTAGCTGATGCACCTCTAATAGATGCATATCCTTTGATCATAGAATTTCTAGATGAACATATCTATCTAATTGAAGAACAACCCCTATGGAAACTTTATTTTGATGGCTCATATACCTCTCATGGATCAGGGGTAGGAATATTGTTGGTCATAGCTCAAGGAGATTACATTCCAAAAGCCTTCAAGTTAAAATTCCTTAGCACCAACAATATAGCTGAATATGAGGCTCTCATAGCAAGATTAAAGATAGCTACAGAATGGAACATCACTAAGTTACAAATCTTTGGCGATTCTCAACTCATCATCAAGGAATCCCTAAATGAATATCAAACCAAAGATGAAAAGCTATTACCCTACAAAAAGCTAGTTGATCAGCTAACCCATCATTTTACAAAGCTTCAATTTACATAAGTGCTACACAGTATGAGTTTTTAGTTGAGCAACCCCTCACACTTGCCTATGCAAATGATGACTCAAACTATGTTTGTATCTTGGTTGGTCCCCAATCCCCTTGGTACCATGAGATTCATGCTTACCTTAACGATGGTGACATATCCCCTCACCTCACACATACCCAACACCAGAATCTCATCCAAAAATCATCCCGCTATGTTATCATAGCCAATACCCTATATTGTTGAGGTTATCACAATACTCTCTCTTGATGTTTAGATGAAAATGAGGCTGCAATGGCGTTAAAAGAAGTACACTCTAGACTTTGTGGTGCCCACACAAGTGGTATTGTCCTAGCATGAAAAATCCTTAGAGTAGGGTACTATTGGCCTACCATTAAAGAAGACTCCTGTGACTTTGTCAAAAAGTGTCTCCCATGTCAGTAGCACACAAATCTTGTGCACACTCCAACACAAGATCTACAGCCTATTGCACCACCTTGGCCTTTCACTTGCTAGGGCCTTGATCTAGTTGGAACTATAACACCTCTCTAATCTAATGGACATAAATGGATAATAACAACTATAGACTATTTCACTAAATGGGTGGAAGCAGTCCCTCTAGTCTCAGCTATAGGAGTTCAGGTCTCCAAGCTCATCTTGTACCACATTGTTTGCCGCTTCAGCATCCCATCCACCATCTTCATCAACCATAGAGGTAACTTTGAAAATCTCAACATGGAAGAATTATGCACTTCCCTCCGCATTCATCACTGCTTTTCTAGCCCATATTTCCCACAAGGTAATGGCCAGGCAGAGGCAACTAACAAAAACCTCCTCAAAATTCTAAAGAAAGTTGTTAATGATTCTAACCTTGATTGGCACATACAAATAAATGTAGCCCTATGGTCCTATCAAACTTCCTTCTGTACATCCAAAGACACAACTCCATACTCCCTAGTCTATGGTGCCGAAGCGGTACTACCCATAGAGGTTGAACTTCCCTCCTTGCACATATCTTTGTGAGGGAAAATATCAGATGAAGAATACAGAATAGCCAGACTCACCCAACTAGATCTCTTAGACAAGAAGCAACAATAAGCCTATGATCATCTCACAGTCTATCAAACTCATCTCAAAAGGAATTTTAACAAGAAGGTGCTTCCATGACACTTTCAACCGGGTGACATGGTCCTCAAAGAAAACATGAAGGTCCAAGCAGATCGAGAAAAGAAAGGCAAGTTTGAACCTACCTGGCTTGGTCCTTATGTTGTCACTGCATCCTTTGGCTCTCAAGCCTATCAGCTATCTACACCAGAAGGAGAACTCTTAAAAGATCCTACTAACATCATTCATCTCAAGAAGTTTTATACTTGAAGATCCTCGGTATACCTAGCTTTTGAAAAATATAAAAAAAAAGTAAAGAGAAATAAGCGTCCAATGGTGAAAACTGGGCAAATCAAGCGCCTTGGATAGGTACCTTGGTGAAAACCTAGTAATTTAGGTGCCTTGTTTACTAAGACTAATCTATTATCTATCACTATCCTATCCCTCATCTATTCACTCACCATCCCATAAAACACCTGCTTGTTCTCGTGGTGTTCCAACCAAATATCCAAAATCTAATGAAGCTTGTAAATACCTCCTGTACAGCTTTTAAATCTTGTATCATCCTTGTATCATAGCTTGTATATCCAAATCTTGTCCATAGCTTGTACCATATTCCAACTTGTATTATATGCCAAAGCTTGTATCCTATCACATGCACACAAAGAATCCCATTTTCACTTAAGCTTTTTGCAAACCATCTACCTATCCACCTATCAACTCCAACTATCCATCCAACACACTCTAAAACATTTCCATCTCACAAAAATCAGAACATGAACAACCTTGTACATTTGTAACATATCTTTGTTTGTCAACTTGTACATCCTCTTTAGCTAAATACCATTGTATCTATCCAACTTTGGTTGTTAGTTCATCCTTGATCAACATCTTGCACACATCGTACAACCCTTGGTTAGCTATTCCAATGAATCCTTTAGCTAGATCTCCTATTGCCAAAGTGTTATCCTCTTAGTTCAGCTTGCCAAATGCATCACTCATCCAGATCCATCAGTTTAGGTGCTCTCCGATAGATCCTTGTAGGATATAGCTTTCCTCATGTCTGATCTTGGTCCATTAGTACCTCATCCTACCCATCTCATTGGAAAATGGTTCTCTTTTGGATTTTCACTTTCTTTTGATTTGAATCTTCCCTTTTGGTCTTGAAGTATCTTTTCAAAGCAATCTTTCTGTTCCCTCCTCAAGGTTGCCACGATCTTCCATATCATGGTATGCTGTGAATGGGGAACTCTAGGCATACAATTTTGATCAAGTCTTTCATTTGTTTTTCTTTTCTGCTTGCGGGTTACCCAGTATCAGTTCCATGCTGCTTCCTCTAGAATTCATATGTGATGTTGGGGCAATCCTTGCATGCTTGTTTTGAGTTAGTTTGTCAGTCCTCTAGATGGTTGGTGACACGACCTTGATGTTCTTGGTAACCTTGGCAATTAACCAATAGTCCTATAGAAAATCTAGTGCTCAACTACATGGTGGTACTTCTCTTTGAAGTATCCCCCTACTCAAAAGCTTCAATGGATTCCCTTCATCTCCATTATCCCCCATCCATATCCAACATCTATCTCTCCTACCCCAACCTATGCATCAGTATCTCTTTGAATCAATCTTCACTTTTAGCTTTAGGGATCCACAATCCTAGTCTTAGGGATCCACCAATCCAATAAATCCACCAAGCCTCATCTTTTGAGATCCACAATCCTAGTCCTAGGGATCTCTGAAACCCATCTTTTTCCAATCTGACTCTTTGAAATCTTGTTGCATTAGCTTTATAATCCCCTCATCCATCTCTCTATCCTAGATTCTTTTTTATAGCGCTCCACTCCTTCATCCTCCCCCCAATCCTGGAAGATCTGAAGCTTGCTTCCTTTTGTGCATCTGATTCTCCTTTATCATTCTCCCATAGTGAGAGTTTGAGCTAATTCAGCCCCTTCTCTTTGCCAATCTGAGTCTCCTTGCTTATCCCAGATTCTTTTTCTTTTCAAGAAGCCATCGAACCTCATCTTCTCTCCCTATCGACTTCTTGAGGGGGCATCTCTAGGTCTAGTCTCTCCTCTTCTTATCTGATACTAGGGAAACCTTGTTGCTAAAGCATCTTCCTCCTGTCATCTCCATTCAAACTTCTTTGAAATAGTGTTGTCTCAACACTATGTCAAAGAGGGGCAAAATTTAGACAACTAAATTCGATTACACTGCTTTGGTAATCCTATTTAGCTATCTCCAAAAGGCATCAATAATTAAAATTCCTATTTATTTAATCCTTTGCCATCCCCTAGCTGATTAATTCAATTAATCATCTATAGTCCTAATTGATAAATCAAATAACCCATTATTTATCAATTAATCATATTCTCCTATCTAATTCCAAATCCCAAATTTATTAAAATCACTTTAATAAATAAAACCCTCAAATCTAATAGCCCCTAAACTATCCTAAATCCTCCATTTAGCCTAATCTACCCCATCCACCCATACTAACCTAGCTTAGCCACTAACTCACCCACCCTCATGAATGCCATCCACTTGCACATCTCTAACATCCTTAATCTAATCCTAACCTAAGCCTAATCCCCCCCCTAACCTTGTCACATTCCCTAGGTAAGCTTAAAACTTTCCTAAACCAAACCAAAGCCTCCTCCCTCAAAATATCCCAACCATAAAACTTTATCCCAACCACAAAGCCTTCAATGCTCTTACAAGGCCATAAAGACTCTTACAAACCCATTCATTGCTCTTACAAGCCATTTATGAGGGTATTTAAGGCCTTGAGCCTCCTTTGTTGACTCATCCTTGCCCTTTCCTCCATCCACTCACCCTATGACATGTGTCACTCTTTGATTGGTTGTAAGGAAGAAAAATCCATGTGCTCTCCTCTCATGCAATCTGAGCCCTCCATGAGCTTTTCCCCATCCTTGCATCTTAGCCCTCAAACCTCAAGCCCTTAGCCTATAAATTGGATCCTCTCCCAAACCATTTCATCACAATTCTTGAGCTAAAGTTATAATGCTAGTTTGAGAAACAAAGCCCTTAGCCATACCCTTATAATGCCAAATTGAGAGCTCACAAAGCTACCAAATTGCCATTACCCATCCCCACCATTGAAGCAAACTTGAAGCCCTTTGAGCATACATACCAATCCTTTACTTAGACTCATCTACCAAGCAAAGAGTGAAATCCTATTAGGAGAGTCCATTCATTTGGCTCACATTCCTAATTAGGGGTTCCTCTTTAGTCTCTCATATATGTTATATTGATCTTGTTAGTTAATGCTTTAATTTCTAAATAGATTAGTGTTTCTTGCTAACATATTAGTGTAGATACTGCTGAGAGGCCACAATTCTAGACTACAGAAGAATTTGAAGAAGAAAAGAATAAGTTATATGCAATGCATGTAGAATTGAATAATCAATATGAAGAGAAAATAAGATAAAGTGTAATGTATTTAATGGATAGGATAGAATGGCCAACATTTTTTGACCAGTTGACAAGGATTGTAGCCATTAGGGATGAATTGAAAGGAAATGAAGAAATAATGAAACCTATTGTATAGAAATGGACAAAGAGAAACAATGATATCACCCTAATGTATGTATCTGTCATCCATCTATCCTATGACCAGATAGAGAGGATTTTTGACTTGTTAAAGAAGCTAGAAATTTTTGATAACAAACATGATTCTTTTCAAATAAGAGTGACAGTTTGTTTTTGAAAGTACATAGGTTAGTGCTCTCAAAACTATTGATAAAGTAAATGAAAAAGAAGAGTGGAAAAAAGAGCTAGATGAATTATTTTGTCAAAGATTGAATAATTTAATAAATGAAATAGGGCATTTATTATGGGCATTGACCAATGAGGAATTCATTAAAGTGTAGTTGTTTTACAATGCCATCAAAAAAGATTTTGTTGAAATAGAAGTAATTAGAAATTATTTAATAACTATACAAAGGGATATCCTAAATTTTTTTGGGCCTAATGACACTATTTACAATGAGTGGAAAGAACAATATGTGTCCATAGAATTGATGGAAGAAGATGATGAGGCAGAAGAAGATGCAAGAGTAATTGTTACTTTAACTATTGATGATGAAGACAAGGAGAACCCCCAAGTTAAAGTAGACTTGCAAGTAGCTAAAAAGGACACATCACTTTCAAGCCTCATAGCCACTTATTTTGAAGATTCAAAATAAGTAGAGAATCAAATCATAAGGCTTCATTGTTCCAAGAAATGTAACAAAAAAGGGGCCTACCAAAAGAATGTAATGATGTTTAAGTTTTTTGTTACACACATTTTTGTCTTTTTGTGATAGCTGCATGTAAATATTCTTTGTAAAGGATAGCTATCAGTTCTCTGTGTTTGAAGCTTGTTGCATCTCACATTATATGAGTGACATCCCAGGGCTAGAGAAAGGGTCTAAACTTTTGTGTGTTTTCAATTTTCAAGAAAGTATAATTGGCCCAATCATGTGTAGTTGTTTTTGAGTTTACTTCCAATTGTGTACTTTTTGATGACATATTTTAATGATAAAATTAGTATGAATTTCTGGGTGTCTCATTGAGTTTCTATTGGTCATTGTATTAGTTAGCAAAAAGGATAATGAAAAAAGGTATTTACACAAGATATGTGTCACCATTTTCTATCTCCATTTCATGAGTTTGTTAATTTTGAGATCATTTGAATAAGTTTCAATTGATTGAATGCAATCTGGATGGGTTGTATATTGGTTATATTGTTTCTTTTAATTCAAGAGATTATGTAAATGCTTCAGTGAATCAATAGAATTCATGAGTTTGTGAAAAGGATATTTCATAAGATTTGAAATAGGTGACTACAATTAATAAATTCAATTACAAGTTAATTGAACAAGATCTCCTGCTAATAATTGACTCTTTGCTCCCATGGATAAGGCACTGGTCATATAAATCAGAAATGGTCAAGAGCCAATTCTACTTCTACATATCAAAACAATTATAAATTCAAAGTCATTTTCATTCCATTATGTTCAAGGTTATAATTCTAGTCACCATTCATTTACATTTAGTTTCTGAGTCTGAGATAGCTACTATTTCTAGGAATACTTATAAACTCTAGGAGAATTATGATTAGATCTACTTATGAGGGATGTGTATAAACTTGAAAGCATTAAATAAATTGATAAATTGTCTATGTGCCTAAGGGTAGAAGATGAGAATTGCCAATAGTGGCAGGTTGTGATGGTTATGTTGTTGAGTTGTTATCCTTGCCATCAAGGTTCAAATCTCATGGGGATGAGGTCCCCCGTTTGTGGCCTCACTGGTTCATAGCTCTAGGTCAAAGCGTTTACCCCTCTTTAAAAAAAAAAAAGGGTAGAAGATGAGAATCAAAACAATAGTTTTCATTAGAATCATCCCTAGGTATACCCACCTTGGTTTTGCAGAACCTAAAGAGTAGGAAACCATCCTTACTTTTGTTGAAGTTAGGTCCAAATGATTTACTTATGTAATTGTTAATAGGAATTGGCTAATCCTTAGGTTATATGAGTGTTATCATTTTGGTATTGAGCATTTTGTTGTTTAGTAGTTTCAAACACCAACAAAATGGAAACTCTACTGGGGAAATAACACTTTAGGTGTCATAAACTAGTGTATCATTTAAGATCTTTGTTTCCCTTGGGAATAGTTTGAGGTAGACATTTTATGAGAACTTTTTTGTGGTCTCGAGGGTTATTTGCATTTTGTCTGTGAATATTACTGAAATAATTGTGATCCATTAAATTTTTTTCCCCATTTTAATAGGGTTAATGGTGACTCACAAGGTTTTGACCAGTGTCATTATTTAGAAATTTTTTGTCTCAAAATCATGGAAAATAAAAGGAACACACGAGAAAATGTGAAGAAAAACCCAAGAATGAAATTAAAAACTGATCCCCCTCCTAGGGGAAGACATAATTGGGCTATGAAAAGATCTTAGATGCATAGAGAAGACCATCCCCAAGAGTAAGTAATAAGGGGAGATAATGTTCATTTTTATGCTATGGAAAGGGAATCATCTGGCCAAAGTTCTAGATCCCATCTTGGACTATCTGGTGACGACTTTTTTAGCACACCCAAAGTGACATGCTAAAAAATTGTAGAATTGCACAATAAACCTAGTCTAGATAAAAGGAATAGCAACAATCTCTTTCGATGAAGTATGATCCCTATCTTGTCTGACAAGTGGGACCAAAACATTTAGATCCTAAGAGTTTCAATGATGAAAAACCTGCTAATTCTGAGTTTACTATCCCAGATCCTGATGAGATTGAAGTCCTAAGAATGCGATTTGTTGAGCAAGAAGCCATAAATAAAAAATTACAAAAGGAAAGGGAGGAAAAGATTACAAAATCCTTTGAAGAAAAGAAAACATTACTTAGGAGAATTACTACCCTAAATAAGAAAAATGAAATAGAAGCCAATGCATGGCAACTAGAGATTATAGGTCAAGTTGAATAGCTTAAAATACAAGAACAAAAGTTGTTGGAAACTTAGAATATGAATCTAGAAGGACCTGTAATACAATAGCTTAAAAAATGTAGTACTCTAGAAGCTAACAACAACAAAGAAAAAGATGTAGGGCATGTTGCTGAAGCAAAAGATAAAGGGAAACAAAAGGAGATTGGTGTTAAGATTAATAAACCAGCAAAGATTGTTCAGATCCATGCCTCCATGTCACTTTTTAATATTGAGCTTTAGAAGAAAAGGAAAGAAAAGGATGCTTTGGTTAAGAGATTGGAGATTGCAGAAAATGAAGCAGCCATAGCTGAGATAAACAAGATTAAATTCTTGGAGAATGCTAGGAGGCAATCTATAGTTATTCCTAATGATGATGGTGGATCTAATGATGCAAATAAAAATACTATTAAGGTACCTATTCCTTTATTATCCTTATTTTCACATAAAGTGGATCTTAACAAATCTATTGGTGATGCTAGCACTAGTAATACTTTGGGTAACACTAGGAAAGACATTAACGATCAGCCTAAGATTGATTTATAGAGAAGACCTATCTAGTTAGAGGGTTATAGTAAAATATGTTTTGATGGAATCCCTAGTTACCCTAACCTGATCACACAAGAAATAAGGAAATGGTTGCCTAAATTTGCTGGGAACAATGTTATCACTCTTGAAGACCATTTGAAGAGTTTTCTTGATATGATGAGTGATTATGAGGTTGAGGCTGAAGATGTTATTATGAAATTGTTTGTTCAATCATTAACTAAAGATGCTAGAGAATGGTTCAAGAGACTTCCTAAATTATCTATTGTTGATTAGAAGGATATTGAATACTATTTCAAAGAGCAATATGGTGACAAGCAGAATCAAAGTATATCCTAAGTGAATTCAAAAATATTAAGAGGTTACCTAATGAATCTATCACTAAATTTAATAATAGGTTCCAAAATAGAATGTATAAGCTCATGCAAGCCATGCAAGTTGATGACAAGATTTTTTTGATTACATATTTGAATGCTTTGATGGTAAAATGACATACCAGCTTAGGGATAAAGAACCTAGGACTTTAAGAGATGCTTTTAGAATTGCTATAAATGTGAAAAACAATTTGAGAATTTTAGGAAGGCTAGAAAATAAAAGAGATGACCCCAAATTGTTTGGAAATAAGGGAAACAAAAAGGAGGATAACAAGGGTGGAGGTGGAAAAAAGAAAAAGCCTAGTGAGATAAGTCAAATTCTAAATGCTATAAAGAATCTAAATATCCCTCTAGTAAAAAATGATAGGAATCCCACTAAAAATAGGGTCCCTTACTAGTCAAATTTCAATAGACAGAATAGGTTGCAAAATTTCCCTTATACTACCTCATGGAAAGATGGTCAGCCTAATGTCCCTCCCCCCAAGAATACTAACAACAAGGTCACCCTTGATCTCTTATCCAAAATCTCTATAAATTTAGTAGATGATCCTAAGTTCATTGTTGAACCGACATGGTGCTTTGTGTGTCAATTACCCCATGCCCCTGAATTTTGTGCAATATCCTTGTCTTTCCCTGGAAATCAAAACGTGGTAGAAAAATGTCAAGAACATGAAGGAAAAAATGATGATATAGGATGTAACATGTTTGAATCACACTATGATTATTCTGATTGTGAAGATTATGATAGAGATGTAAATCAACGAAGGCAGTTTTAGAACAAAGTGCAACAACAAGTATTCTCTAATGAGAGTAATGTTGAAGATAATGTGTGTAATATGGTATGCTAAAGAAGAGGTCACATTAAGGAAGCCCTCTAGGGAAGAGATTGATCAAATTACTAAAAACATGATAGCTCATGTATAGACTAGAAATATGGCTAAAAATGAGGGTAGTGACAAGGTGGCTAGTATGTTTATAAAGGGAGTTAATCTTTAAAAAGGGAAAGTTATGAAACCTAAAGAAATCCCTTCTGAGAAGGTTAAATTTACCAAAACAAAATGGAAGCCAAAGAAGGAGAATAATTCTAAGGCTTGTGAGTTCCCAAATAATACTCCAAAGAACTTAGATGAGAAGATACTAAAAGAAATCACTAAAAGTGACAAGAATCACCAAGATGTTGTAAATATTTTTGATAAACATCATGATAAAAGGAATATTGTTATTGATAGCCCATTAGATTCTTCTATAGATATGACTACAGTGTTATCACAAATCACTATCAAAGTCCCTTTGTCTGAATTGCTAAGGATCCTTGAACATAGAAATAAAGCTTTAGCATGGTTGGGAAATACTCGTATAAATGTGAAACATGACTATAATGAAAATGATAGTCCCAAGGAAAGCAGTAATGAAAAGGTAAAGGACAAAGAAGCTGAAATAGTTGTGTCTCGAATTCCTAAGATGTTTTTGGATAATTCTATAAATCAATGTTTGGGAAATGTTGAGCCATTTTTCTTAAGTATTTTAGTAAATGGTAAAACATTAAAAAAATGCATGATTGACTCTAGTGATTCCAATACTATGATGCCTTTTGAAATAATGAAGGAATTGGGCTTGAAGGTAGATACTACTCAAGTAAGATGTTGTGCTATGGATAAGAGGGAAGTGATAGTCATAGGTACTATTAATTCTTTACTATATAGACTAACAACATGTCCTGACAAAGAACTTACTATGAGTGTATTGGTTGTTGATATTACACCTTTGTATGGCATGTTGTTATCTAGAAAATGGAGTGTACAATGTGATTTGTCATTTGTTACTTTTAACATTGAGAGGAATTTGGTAAAAGTAAATAGGGAGCCTAAAAGTATATAAATGATAGAGGAAGATATAAAGGACAATATGAAAAATTTTGTGGATACAGATATTAATACATTTCGAGCTAAGGTTTTGACTTTGAAGAAATACAAGCATAAGTCTTAGATGGAAGTAGAAGCTGACACAAAGATAGAAAAATATGATTTATGAACCATGTTTTATGATGGTGCATGCTACAAGGATGGATTTTCTATAGGCATTTTTTTTTATATCTCCAACAGGGGTAACATATAAATTTTCCTTTACTTTAAGTTTTCCATGTACCAATAATATAGCAGAGTATGAGGCTTTACTATTAGGCATTAAACTAGCTCATAAGCATGGGATAAAATGTTTACATGTTATAGGAGACTCTAAATTGGTTGTATCCCAAGTAAGAAATTCTTATGTGTCAAAGAACAAAAGATTAAAACAATATAGAAATGCTGTATGGGATATGATTAAATATTTTGATGCATTTGGGATAATTTGGAAAGATAGGACTAATAATAAGATGGTAGACTTAGTAGAACATATAGCAATAAATCTTGATGATATCACATTTGCTGGTGTGTCTAAAATTGAGATTCAAACTGGGCCTTCTATCCCTAACAATGTCTAGAATTGGCAAGTATTTGAATATGATAAGGATATTCTGAGATTTCTAAATTGTGAGAATATGTTGTCAGGACAAGAAATTGATTGTGCAGCTTATGTAGAGAACATAAATGGAAAATATAATATTTTTGGGTAGGAAGTTGTGCAATTCAAGATGAACAAAATCCCAAAGGGCCTAGTTGTTTTATAAACTATTTTTGACAACCAAGATAGGTCACAAATGAATACTAGTGAATACAATGCCAAAGATCTAGAGGAGGTAAACTTGGGAACTCAGAAAACACCTAAAAAGGTATATATTGGTAAGAAATTGCCTCCTAAAATTAGGAAAGATTTGATAGACCTACTCAGGAAGTATAGACATGTGTTTGCATGGTCATATGATGACCTAAAAGTCTGTAGGGAAGATTTTTTTCAGCATGAGATCCCTTTGAAACTAGATGCCAAACCTTTTAGGTAGAAACAAGGGCCTATAAATCCAACTTTGGCTCCCAAAATGCAAGAATAACTAACAAATTAAGAGATGCAAGAATTATAAAGCCTATTAGACATTTTTCTTGGGTATCCAATTTAGTTCCTATTAGGAAGAAATATGGAGACATAAGGTTATATGTTAACTTTAGGAATCTTAATATATCTTCATTAAAGGATAATTATGGATTTCCAAATGTGGAAGCTATGTTCCAAAGGGTCACTGGTTTAGAGCTTATGTATATGATGGATGGATTTTCAAGATATAATCAAGTGGTTGTTAAAGAATTAGAATAGTTCAAGACTACTTTTACTATTCCATGGGGTACTTATGTTTATGTTAGGATGCCTTTTGGGCTTACTAATGCTGGGGCTACTTTTCAAAGGGCTATGGATGTGGCTTTTGCTGATATTATTGATAAATTTCTAGTTGTGTATTAGGATGATCTCACTGCTTATTCCAAAGATGAGAATGATCATTGCATACATTTGGAAAAGGTATTTATCAGAGCCCTTAAGTATGGTATATCTTTAAATCCAAGGAAATTTAATTTTGGTGTTACTGAAGGAAAGTTGTTAGCACATCTAGTTGGTAAGCATGGGGTGAAGATTGACCCTAAAAGGGTAGAAGCAATAGAAAAAATTCAAAAATCAAAAAGTGTTAAAGGCATTCAGCCATTTTTTGGATAGATCAACTTAGAATATTTTTGACTAATTTTGCAGAGATTAGTAGGCCTATATCAAGGATGCTAAAGAAAGGATCTAAGATAAAATGGGATGGTGAACCTTTCATTACATTCCAGAAGATCAAGCAGGCTATTAAAGATGCCCTTGTTCTTAGGGCACCTAATTATGATAAACCAATGCATATATTTTCTTTTGCTTCATTTCACACTATTGCTATAGTATTGTTATAGAAAAATGAGGAAGGTTATGAGTAGCCCATTGTATTTTTTAGCAAATCCTTACAGGCAACATAACTCATATATGATATAACTAAGAAACAAACATATGCATTGGTGAAAGGGGTAAAGGCTTTTAGATGTTACTTAATGGGAGCTATTATTATTGCTTTTGTTCCTACTACTGCTGTGAAGGATATTTTTTCACAATAAGAGGTATCTGACAGGATATGTAGATGGATTAATAGGATACAAGAGTTTAACATTGATATTTAGATTACTAAACTGGTTAGGGATCAAGGTTTGGCCAAATTGATGATAGAAGCCAATCTAAAGGCAAACCAAATAAATCAACTTGATGATAGTTGAAAGTATAATATTTGTGATATGGATACCTTTTATTGGTACAAAGATGTGATTTATTATTTGTAAAACATGAAATCTACATCAGAATTAATAGACAACCAAAAAAGATCTTTGAAGTTACAAGCCATAAGGTATGTTATAGTGCAAGGACAATTATGGTGGAGAGATATGGAAGGGGTACTTGTAAAGTGTCTAGATAAAATTGAATCTAAAAGGATTTTGAAAGATATGCATGAAGGTGTATGTGGTGGTCATTATATGGCTAAGATCATTGCTCATAAAATTCTTAGGGCTGGTTTTTGGTGGCCGACACTTTTCAGAGATGCTCATGAGTTTGTCAAGACATGTGATGCTTGTCAAAGGTTTAGTGGAAAGTTAATTTTTTTTGGGAATTTACCATTAAGACCTTTTGAAGTATAGGCACCATTTCAACAATGGGGAATTGATTTTATTGATGAGATCTCAAATAGGTCCAGTGTTGGACATTCTTGGATCATGATGGCTACTGATTAATTCACTAAGTGGGTTGAAGCAATTCCTACTAAGAATGCAACAAGTAAAGTGGTGATTAATTTCATTTTAAATAATATTGTGACTAGGTTTGGATGCCCACAAAATATTGTAACTAATAATGCTATGTGCTTTAGATCCAAGGAATATAATTTTTTTTGTAAAAACTATGGCATTACAAAGTACACATCATCACCCTATCATCCCCAAGGAAATGGTTAGGTAGAATCAAGTAATAAGAGTATATTGAAAATCATTAAGAGGATTTTAGGAGAAAACAAAAAGGCCTGGGATTCAACATTGCCATTAGCTCTGTGGGCTAACAAAGTTATTGTGAAAAAGGCCATTGTATGTGCTCCATTTGATTTGGTTTATGGTATACAGGCTAGACTTCCATAAAATAACCTAAAGGAGATGTATAAATTTGTTCAACTACATGAAGATGACATTACTGATGAGATGCAACTCAGTATGGATGATATTTTCAATTAGAAGAAGCAAGAAGAGAGTCTTCTATTCAAAATTCCAAGTTACAATCATAGATGAAGCAATTATATGACAAAAGATCCATTGAAAGGAAATTTGAAATAGGTGACATGGTATTGATGTGGAATGCTAGAATGGAAGATAAAAGAAAGCATGGTAAATTTGACCCAATCTGGCTTGGCCCATATAACATTTGTGATACAAATGGAGAAGATTCATATTTTCTGAAGGATTTAACTGGAGATATTCTTGAATTGCTAGTTCATGGATGATTATTGAAGAGGTACTTTTCTTAAAGTATTTTTTTCCATGAACAATAGTTTTTAGGTTTCCCTGTGCTCTTTTACATTTTGTATATTTTGTAGATCCTTGTAAATATCTTTGTATACTCTAGTTCCCTATTCTATTGTTCTATTTTGTGCTCTTTGAAGAAGTTGTCATTCTTGTACCAAGTATGTGGTCTGCTCTTCCATAGATTTTAAATTCTTGCATAGACTCAAGTAGTCTATCATCCCTAGACAAAGCCACTATTGGTTTGATTTTTCACAATGTAGAGAAATTCTATTTTTTTTTGAAAAATCGTTTAAGTCATGGTATCCTATAGATCGGGGTTTCTTTCCTTATAATTTTGCATTACCCTAATTATGTCCTAGTCTCTATGTTGTTTGAATTCTATTAAATTCTCAAGGTTTGTCATCAAGACAGTCTCTGAAAAAACCTAAGTATGTAAAACCCTAATACCTTATCTTGTTTTACCCTAGCTTTTGAAAATCCTTTTGAGAGTGCTATTTCAAAATATTTTAGTAGGATACATTTATCCTAAGTTTGGGTTTATGCAAGGATGATTTCATTAAAATTAAATAAAAATTTATTAACCTTTCCTTGTTCATAGTTTTCTCAAGATATTTTCTTGAAAAATATATCATTTGTGATACCTTTTGATCTAGCCATTGATCTCTCATAGATCAATGAATGATGCATCCTTGCAATGATGAATTGCAAGGTCTTTAAATAAAGTGGGCATTCTCCTTGTTGACACATAGCCCTTGCTAATGTTAAAGCTTTAGTGTGCCTCAAATTTTGATGCATTGTTGATCCTGTTAAAATTAGTGGTTGGTGCTTACCCACATTTTCAAAATGCATGAAAGATAAACAATGCGGGCATGCGCCTTTGCAACACATAGTGTCATGGGCCCACCTTTTTAGAGGGTAACACTGATATGTCTTCCATGGTAGGTGTTAGGTGAATTAGATTGAAAGGAAGTATTGTATTGGTCAGTTCAGTTGACTTGATGTTATGAACATGCACCATTTCATGATTGTTGATTTGTGTAAGATCCATGGTCTGCGCTTACTTGCATTTTGAAGTTGCTCAATTTTTAAATAATGTGGGAAAGTGCTATAATGACACGTGGAAAGGTGGGACCAAGCATGAAAGGTATGGGCTACACTATGCCAGGCTATAAGGAAAATGCTAATGTGTAATGCTAGTTGGGCTAGTCAAAAGGTTTTGTTGGTCAGAAAGGGTGGAAGCTTTATCAACCATAGATCTTTTGAAGATGAGTGGCTAGCACTTGCCCACAATAAGAAATTGTTTAAGAAATGAGTAATGTGGGCATGTGGCTTTGTGCCACATGGCCAAGTGGGACTGGGTTCTAAGGAGATTGCTGAGCCATGCCATGCTGTAAGTCCATAAAGTTTTGAGTGCATTCATTGGCTGAATATGACACATGTGCCCAACTAGAAGTGATGATATCATGGGCATGAAAAATTTATCAATTAATATGATAGTTAGATTTGTCAGAGCATGAGGGTTAAAAGATACTATTTTATTGGTCCAATTGAGTGATGGGACCATAAAGGACTAAAGATTTAGACCTATCATCGATCTTGGTCAGATTAACAAAGGGCACTTGCTCGCATTATGAACTTGGAAGAAAGATAAGGAATGCATGTAAGCACCATAAGGACACATGTCCATAGAAAGATCAACACATCATCCTAAACTATCAAATCATTCAACCATTGATCTCTCATAGATCAAAAGCTAGTTCTTACTTGCATAAAGAAAATGCTTATTGGTTAAACAAAGTAGGGATGTGCCAATTTGATGCGTGGCAAAGATGACGTCAAAGACTCATTTTCTAAGAAGATATCATGGACCTACTTGCATGGAAGTTTTTTAGTATGTACTAATTCACATGGACAATTCCTATTGGTTAGTACAACTAACTAGGCCTTATTCAATTATAGATTTATGTGATCATTGATCTTGTCTTGATCAACGGATGGTGCTTGCCTGCATTTTTAAGTTGCAAGAAAAATAAGTAATGTGGGGAAGCATTGGGTTGAAACATGACCATGTTTTTTGTAAGAATTTTCCTAAGGGAAAAATTCACCCAGGAACTAAGAACTCAAACACAAGCACACAGTAGACCAAAGTAGACAGAGTATGATCGAAATAACAATGTATTCAATAATTGGTTCATCATAGTACACTAGGAGTGCCTGAATATAAAGGCCTCAAGAGAGCTTCTAGAATGCATAGAAGTTAGCATCACGATGTGTCATAAAACCAAGCACATGTCCATTAGATATGGATTATCTTCCATTACACATGGAAGTAAGTGTGGTGATGAGAGGATAAGCCTACAAGGGTGTGACACGTAAAATTGTGTTGTAGACACCATGTGCTAAAATAGAGTTGTGTACTCCTATGTTGTCTACATGACAACTCAAAAGGTGTGAAAACTCCTAAGTGTCTCACAAATAAAAATAATAAAATAATGAAAAATAATTAAATAATGCATTAACCTAAGTAAACTTAAGTAAGTGTAATAAGTAAATACTTATTTGCACCAACACCCCCCCTTAAGTGCAACTTAAGGGAATGCCCTTAAGCTTATGAACTAGGATGAAGATGCATAATGGGTCTTGGATACTAGGCCATATGAGGTACCCATGTACATAATGAAAATGCAAATCTCCCATAAAGAAGGGAAAGAGAGAAAACCTCATGGGAAAAACCCTCCACCAAAAAGAGAGATAAGGAAGGATGCATTGATGGATGGAGTAATCAAGACCCCCCCATTAAGACATACATCTAGTATATACATAAGAGAATGAAAGAAGAAAGAGAAACAAAATAGGCTCCCCCCCCAAAAGAAGAATTCCAACAAGTGAAAGCTACTTCGATGAAGAAGCTGGTCTATGAATGCAGAATAGTGTTCCTCCCCTTAGGAAGAAACAATGCCAAAGGTACAATCCTAAAGATGTGTGCTGGCCCTAAAACCTACTCAAGTATCTGTATAATCATGCTAAAGTTCACCCCTTCCAATTGTGCTAAAAAAAAAGAATGCAGATCTATCAAGGATGTCTGTTGAACCTGTTCCATGGAACCATCTGTCTCCTCAACTAACAAAGAGACCTCCACTAATTGTTGTTCATAAGGATCCACAATCATGCCAACCTGAGTAGATTGATCATGTAGAGAATGGACATGAGGGTCAAAGTGAGCCCTCACAACAACTATAGAAGAATCCTCATCCATGAGAAGATGTAAGTACTCAAGTGTGTCTCCCAAGTCAACTGAAGTTGGAGCTGGAAGATGAGATGTACCATGCTGTGTTGGACCTTTCACTATGGCAATTTAAGCACGTGGACTTGACTAATGTGACCTCTCATTGCAACTATCGATAGAACCCCACGTGTCTAAACCTGTTGAAGCACTATCGCTGGAGTCACTATCAATTTCCACTATGTATAATGTGTGGAGAAGAGTAGAGGATAAACTCGGTGAACTTTCCTCAAAGTGAAAATCCTTCTCCACAAAAATCTCATGAGTCTCTAGATCCATAAGTCTATAAGCCTTCACATTGTCTTCATAACCGATAAAGGTACAAGGCCTAGGTGACGATGCCTTGCAACTCCTAGAAGATAGGTATTGTCATGCTGGACAACCGAAGACTCTGAGGTTACTCACAACTAGTTTTCTGCCACACCATGCCTCAAAAGGAGTTTTTCCATCTAAGGCTGGATGAGGAGACATGTTAAGTATGTGAGTAGTACTACTAATGGCTTCAACTTCAAGTGTAGGATCGAGAGACTTGGCCTTTATCATGAAACTTTCCATGGTCTTTAGAGTCCTAATCCTCATAGCTGCAAGATCTTTCTTGTGCAGACTGAATGCTGGTGAGTTCTAAAGATAAATCCCCTCAAGTCTGCAAAAGTTCTTAAGTCTTTTGTCAACATATCTATATTCTCATTGTCCACTCTAAGTACTTTGATGGCTTTCCTTGACTTGTGTTTAACATGAGTCTTGAAGTCTTGAAGCTTATGAACTACTTCATTTTTATGATGAAGGAAGAAGACCCAAGTGAATCTTGAAAAGTCATCAACAAATGTGAGTATATAGTGGCCTTGGCTGACTAAGGTCACTGCAATGGGTCCTGCTAATACCATGTGAGCTAGCTAAAGAACAATTGGAGCTTGAGAAGACTTCCCTTTATTACACTTCTCCTTGAGATTCATATCTACTAAACAAGATGAATTCTCTCCCTTAGAAAAGCTAATGTTGGGTAGACCTTTGACCATATGTCTTGAGCAAACTTGCTGAAGAGAGCCAAAGTCAAGGTGACCAAACCACTCATGCCATAGATTGATGTTTAAAGTAGAGTGAGTTAACAAGGCTTGAGAAGAAATCATCGGCACAAAGTGGGAGAAGGAGTTGTTGGTGTGATTTTTCACAGTATAGAAAAACTTTTGATATTTGGGTGAAAAATTAGTTAAATCTTTGATTCTTGCAGATTAGGGTTTTGTCTTATGCAATCTTGAAAATTGTTAGATTATCTTAATTATGCCCTGTTCTATGGGTTGTATTTTCCTTTTAAATTCTTAGGGTTTGTCTCTTGATTTATGTGTGAAAAGGCCCTAAGTGTGTGAAAAAACCTTATACCTTTGTCCAGTGTTGCCCTAGTTAATATTTTTTTAAAAGGTATTTTTTTCAAATATTTTAGCAGGGCATTTTATCCTAAAGATTTGTTTGCATCAAAATACCGTTTTATCCTTATGATAAACCTTTTATGTTGATGCAGGAGCATCCAAAGGTATAAGGGCAATCCTGTGTCACCCAAAAAAATGTACTTAGACTTAGTTTCTATTTCATGTCTTTACATTTTTGGATACCCATTTGGGTCAAATAAAGGTTCCAACTCTCACAGTTCCATTATCAGTGTGTTTGAAAATCTTGAAAAAATAGGAGCATGCAATTTGGCCATCATTTTGGTGACCTAGAAGGTGTGAATTGGCCAGATGAATATAATTGTGATTTAGAGCATTCTAGAAAAAGAATCAGGTCAAAAGGCCCACAGTTTGAAAGTTATTGCAATTTTTCGGGTTTTGGAGACCCCCTAAGAATGCTTCAAAGTCAGGTTAGGGCATTAAATGACCTCAAAAAGGGTCAAAAGATGGGGGATGAGCAAAGCTTTTCCATAGGGCTATAGAGCACTTTGAGAGCTTTTCAAAAATGTAAATGGTTCGTCAATCGGAGCTACGGTTCAAAAGTTATGCCTCTCGGAAGTTCAGTTACCGTTTCTGGATTCTTCTAGATTTGCACCGACTTCTAGCACAGATTTCAGAACTTTCTATTTGGTTAGTGGATGCCTACTAGCACTTTCTAGAATGTACTCCTAGTCCTTAACCCTCTGGGGTCTATTTAAGGAGATTTATGGCATTGTAAAAGGTAGTTCGGAGTGGAGTTTGAGAGGAGGTACTAAAAGGAGAAATTATCTCCAGATTTATGCTATTGTAAGACCTTAGGGCATGTTTTGAAGTTTATTTTCTCTGCACTGTTTGTACTAGCTTATTCTCTTAGTTAATATAATTTTCCTTTTTCTGTTGGTTCCATTATGTTCTTGGGTTGTGTCCCCATCAAGTGGTATCAGAGCTGGTTTTCCTGAGTGTGTAGACAGAGCGCTGACTGTGAGGCAGTTTGCACCAGGACTATGTGGTTGTGGGTTCAAGTTAGAAGATGCCTCCATGAAGAGAGTGTGGTGGAAGGGCTAGAGCTATTAATCTTGAGGAGGTTAGAGCCCTCCAAAGGCAAGTGCAGGCATTGCAAGAGGAGCTTCGTAGAGGAGAAAATATTGCCGTAGGTGACAACAGTGAGGATGACAATGAAGAAGAAGTAATGGGACCAGAAGAGGAAGTTGATGGGGATGTTCTGAAACCTTTAGAGGAAAGGCTTTTTAGGGCCATTAATAAGTTTGGGAAAAGACCTACAATTGAAGTGGGTGTATTTTTAGGAAATCTAAAACCAGATGAGTTGATCGATTAGATCAATGAACTAGAAGAATACTTTGAGTATGAGGATATAAGGGACCTAGATAGGGTTAAGTTTGCAAAGGCCAAATTGAAAGGCCATGCCAAAATCTAGTGGAAAGAGGTTCAACTGGAAAGAAACAAAAGAGGAAAGGAGAAGATCACAAGATGGGATCGCATGGTGGACAAATTGAAGAAGCAGTTCATTCCTGTGGACTATGAGCTTGATTTGTTTAAAAAGATGCATGGTTAAAGAAAGCAGGAAGATCAGTCCAAGAATATACAGAGGAATTTTACCGACTCTTGATTAGAGCGGGGCATGCAGAAGAAAATAAGGAGAAGGTTGCTCATTATATCAGTGGATTGAGACCTAGCATCCAGGAGGAATTAAGTCTAGTAAGAATGACCAGCATTGAAGAGGCATACCAATTTTCCCTACGAGTTGAAGAGAAGCTGAATAAAAGGTTTGAAGGAAGACAAAGAGGGCATGGTCAAGGAGGAAGGGGAAGTGGTAGATCATCTGGAGGCCACAATGAAACCCAAAAGAAAAATGAAGATGAGGGTACTAGCAGGAACCAGAGGAATGAGGGTTTCAACCACTCCCATGACCAAGACTTTGGAAATCAGAGAGGAAGAGGTAGAGGATGTGGACAAGGAAGAGGAGGCTTCTGTGGTACCTATTTCCATTGCAATGAAGAAGGTCATCGTGCCTTTGAATGCCCTCAACAACAAGGAAGGACAGATAGGAGAGATGAGGGCCAAGCTAGGGTTGCTCATGTGGATGAGGATGCACAATCATCACATTTAGAGGATGCAAAAAGAGGAGAGACCTTGGTAAATGAAAGAGTCCTACTAAGTGGTGAGAATGAACCAGGACAATGGAGGAGTTTGTTCCATACCAGATGCAAGTGTGAGGATAAATGTTGTGATGTGATCATTGATGGTGGTAGCACTGATAACTTGGTATCAGAAGAGATGGTCTCTAAGCTGAAGCTCAAGAGGGAGAAGCATCCCCAACCCTATCAGATTGATTGGGTAAAAGATGATCATAAGGTCTTGGTAAGTGAACAATGTTTAGTGAAATTCAAAATTGGGAGTTACCATGATGAAGTTCTCTATGATATTATTTCAATGGATGTTTGCCATCTATTTTTGGGTAGACCATGGCAGTTTGATAGACATGTAGTACATGATGGACATGCAAACACATACTCTTTGACAAAGGATGGAGTTCACCACAAATTGAAGCCCATGAAAAAGGAAGGTGAAAAGGTATGTAGCAGTGCTAGGATTTGTCTTGTTGATGGAAGGAAGTTTTTAGATGGCATGAAACATCAGCATATGTGCTATGCTTTGATTCCTAGGAAAGATAAAGAAGGTAGTAAGGAAATACCATTTGAAGTTTCAAATTTACTAGGGGAATTTGGAGATATTATCTTTGATAATGTTCTAGATGGATTGCCACCAGTAAGGCAAATCAGTCATCAGATAGATCTGATTATAGGAGCTAGTTTTCCTAACAAGGCTGCTCACAAGATGACTCCTACTGAAATAGAGGAGCTAAATAGATAGGTTTAGGAGCTTTTGAGGAAGGGCTTGATTCAAGAGAGCTTGAGTCCATGTGCAATACTTGCAATACTCGCACCAAAGAAGGATGGAGAGTGGAGGATGTGTACAGATTCTCGAGCTATAAATAGGATAACCATCAAGTACCGATTTCCTTTACCAAGGATGGATGATCTTATGGACTACTTGAGTGGAGCTCAGTACTTCACAAAGGTAGATCTGAAGAGTGGCTATCATCAGATATGGATTCGAGAAGGAGATGAGTGGAAAATAGCCTTCAAGACCAAGGAGGGTCTTTATGAGTGGTTAGTCATGCCCTTTGGATTGACGAACACCCCAAGCACCTTCATGCGGCTCATGAATGAGGTACTTAAGAAGTTCTTGGGAAAATTTGTTATTGTATATTTGGATGATATTTTAATTTTTAGCAAGACTTTAGAAGAACATTTACTGCATATTCGTAGTGTCCTTGAAAGGCTAAGGGAAGAGAAACTGTTAATTAATCTAAAGAAGAGTGTCTTTGCAAAAAGGGAATTAGTCTATTTGGGGTTTGTTATATCACTTGAAGGTCTCAAAATGGATCCATAGAAGGTAAAAGCCATCTTGGAATGGCCTACTCCGAGGTCTGCTACTGAGGTAAGATCATTTCATGGTCTGGTTAGTTTTTATAGGAAGTTTATTAAGAATTTCAGTGGCATATGTGCACCCCTAACTGATACAATAAGAGGGGATAGAAAAGAGTTCAAATGGACTGCAGCAGCTACAAGAAGTTTTGAATTGCTGAAGAAGAAGGTGATTGAACAGCCTATGTTGGCACTTCCAGATTTTAGAAAAGTGTTCCAAGTGGATTGTGATGCTAGTGGTAGCACTATTGGGGTTGTATTAAGCCAAGAAGGTAAGCCTATTGCATATTTTAGTGAAAAATTGAATGATGCAAAGAAGAAGTATTCTGTTTATGATCAAGAGTTCTATGCAATAGTTTAGGCCTTAAAGAAATGGAGGCACTATTTATTTCCAAAGGAATTTGTTTTGTATACTGATCATCAGGCATTATAGTACCTAAATAGCCAACGTAAATTGAATCAGAGGCATATGAAGTGGGTAGAATTCTTGCAGAGTTATACATTTGTGTTGAAGCATAGAAGTGGAAAATCTAATAGGGTTGTAGATGCACTAAGTAGGAGATAGTCACTGCTTACAGTAATGCAGGTTGAAGTAGTTGGGTTTGATGAACTCAAGAATTTGTACCCCGAGGATCCTGATTTTGCTGAAGCATGGAAAGCTTGTAAAGAGCCTATTTCTATAGATAGAACCAAGTGGTTAGACTATTTGATTCAGGATGGCATGTTGTTCAAAGGTAGTCAATTGTGCATTCCAAGGAGTTCCATGAGGGAAAATTTGATTAAGGAGAAACACAGTGGAGGGATGGCAGGACATTTTGGTCAAGATAAGACCATTGCCATTCTTAGAGAACATTATTTTTGGCCTCAAATTTCACAAGATGTGAAGAACTTTGTACAAAGTTTCCAGGTTTGTCAAGTTACCAAGGGGTTTAGTCAAAATACTGGTCTATATCAGCCGTTTCCTATTCCATCAAGGCCATGGGAGGACATAAGTATGGATTTTGTTCTTGGATTGCCAAGGACACAAAGGGGTAATGACTCAGTATTCCTGGTGGTTGATAGGTTCTCCAAAATGGCACATTTCATTCCATGCCACAAAACTCATGATGTTGTCCATATTGCAGACTTGTTTTTAAAAGAGGTGGTAAGACTACATGGTTTTCCAAGGAGTATAGTTTCTGACAGAGACACTAAATTTGTGGGGTATTTCTGGAGGACATTGTGGAAAAAGTTGAGAATAGACTTGAAATTTAGTTCCACTCATCACCCGCAGACTGATGGCCAAACAGAAGTGGCAAACAGAAGTCTAGGAAATTTGTTGAGATGTTTAGTTGGGGATAAGCCCAAGGGATGGGATTTGATTCTACCACAGGCAAAATTTTCTTATAATAACTCTATAAATAGGAGTACTAGAAAATCACCATTCCAAATTGTATATGGGAATAGCCCAAGGACTGCACCAAAGCTGAGGAAGATAGAACAAGGGGAGAGAACAATTGCTGAAGTTGAGGAATTTGCTGAACATATCAAGCGTCTACATGAGGAGGTTCAAGCACACATAACCAAGATGAATCAAGAGTATAAAGCTAGGGCTGATCAAAGGAGAAGACATAAGGAATTCCAAGTAGGAGATTTAGTCATGGTACACTTACGAAAAGAAAGATTTCCAGCCGGTACTTACAACAAGCTAAAAATGAAGAAATTTGGCCCCTGCAAAATTTTGAAGAAACATGACTCAGGAAATGCATATGAAGTTGAGCTGCCAGATGGTATTTAGATTTCTCCCATTTTCAACATTGCAGATTTAACAGAGTATCATGATGATGGTGCAGATGAGGAGCTAGTGTTAGAGCCATGTCCAATTCCTGCTTCTAAGAAGGAGGAGATAGAAGACATTCTAGATCATCTTGTGGGTAGGAGTACCAGAAATAGGTAGTATGAAGAGTATTTGGTCAAATGGAAAGGACAGCCAATCGAGGACTCAACTTGGATTTCAGCAGCTGAGGTTTCCCATTTGGGATTTCTTCTACCATCCATCAAGTGACAGGGCCACTTTTCAATCTACCCTGGGTGTCTGATGCAGGAGCATCCAGAGGTATAAGGGCAATCCTGTGTCACCCAAAAAAATGTAATTAGACTTAGTTTCTATTTCTTGTCTTTGTATTTTTGGATACCCATTTGGGTCAAATAAAGGTTCCAACTCTCACAGTTTCACTATTAGTGTGTTTGAAAATCTTGAAAAAATAGGAGCATGCAATTTGGCCATCATTTTGGTGACCTAGAAGGTGTGAATTGGCTAGATGAATATAATTGTGATTTAGAGCATTCCAAAAAAATAATTAGGTCAAAAGGCCCCACGGTTTGAAAGTTATTGTAGTTTTTCGGGTTTTGGAGACCCCCTAAGAATGCTTCGAAGTCAGGTTAGGGGCATTAAATGACCTCGAAAAGGGTCAAAAAATGGGGAACAAGCAAAGCTTGTCCATAGGGCTATAGAGCGCTTTGAGAGCTTTCTAAAAATGCAAATGGTTTGTCAATCAGAGCTACGGTTCAAACGTTATGCCTCCCGAAAGTTTGGTTACCGTTTCTAGATTCTTCTAGATTTGCACCGACTTCTAACGCAGCTTTTGGAACTTTCTATTCGGTCGATGGATGCCTACTAGAACTTTCTAGAATGTACTCCTAGTCCTTAACCCTCCGAGGTCTATTTAAGGAGATTTTTGGCATTGTAAAAGGCAGTTCGGAGTGGAGTTTGAGAGGAGGTACTAAAAGGAGAAATTATCTCCAGATTTATGCTATTGTAAGCCCTTAGGGCATGTTTTGAAGTTTATTTTCTCTGCACTGTTTGTACTAGCTTATTCTCTCAGTTAATATGATTTTCCTTTTTCTGTTGGTTCCATTTTGTTCTTGGGTTGTGTCCCCATCATATGTGCTTTAATTGTGATATTCTATTTTAAAAAGGATGCCAAGTTGAAATGTTTTCAACACAGTTGATTTTGTCAAGATCAAGGGTTCCCACATTCCTGCATTATGAAGTTGCGAGAGTTTTAAATAATGTAGGGAAATGCATTGGTGACATGTAGCCCTTGATGGTTTTAGAGATTCAATGAGCCACAAAAGGTCTTGTATGTCAGAATGGGTCAGGATAGTTTTCGCAGATTTGTCAGTACCCTCTGCACATTTTATTTTCCTGCACTATCATCGGTTGTTCAAATTAATGAAAACTTTATTTTATGATCAATATTCATCAATCATGGATCTTTTTTAGATCTACAATTACCGCATTCCCACATTATCAAGTTGCGAGGTCTTTAAATAATGCGAGGAAATGGGCAGACGATGCATGGAAATGGTGACATCATGGGCCTACCTTTTGCAGAAAGGTAATAATAGTGTGTCCTCCATGGTAGTTGTTAGATGACATGGAATGAAGAGGATGCAATTCATTGGTTCATTCAAATTGAATAAGTGCACACTCATTACAAGATTCTGATCACCATTGATTAAAGAAAGATCAACAAATTGTGCTTTACCGCATTATCAAGCTAATCAATTTTCAAATAATGTGGGCAAGCGGGCATGGTGGGACCTAGACAAAGCTTTAGGAAGTGCACTAAGTCATGCCATGCTGGAAGAGATTAAAATTAATGAAGTACGCTCATAGGTGGAAGATGACAGGTGTGCCAAGTTGGAAGCAACGATGTCGTGGGCACGAAAAGTTCAATTACTGCAACTAAAATTGTCAGAGCACAGGGATTAAAGGGTAACATTTTCATTGGCCAAGTTAGTTTAGTGGGTCATTAGACAATGAGATCTTGGCTTACTGTTGATCAGAGTAAGATCAATGGTGCCTGCATTCCTGCATTATCAAAATGCAAGGTTTTTAAATAATATGGACAAGCGGGCTTCTAACGCTTGGTCGAAGATCCCAGAGTTTTTAAGAGACTTTCTTGTTTTGAAATGAAATTGTCCGATCTAAAGGAAATCAACGGGTAGAATTCAAATTCAAGATACAACATGAAAATAATGGTTACAAAAATAAATATGATACAGAGTGTCCTTTGTGCGACCTCAATGCACTAATATAACATGTAAATTCGACATTGTTGAAGCACAAATTTAAGATTTTCTCAGAGTGAAAGGACTTTCAGAGCTCGGGTGAAAAATTCCTCAAGCAACTTTAGTGAATTTGCAGAGAAAATTGCAGAAAGAAGAGCAGATTTTAGCAGGTAAGTGATCTGTAACCAGTGAAAATCAAGAATTTGCTGAGTGAATTTTAAATTTTTTAGAATATGCCTCCATGAAAGGATTTTTTTGGGCAAACTAAATTTTCTAAAAGGGGTATGCATGATGATTTTCTAGAACAATTTCCTTTGTCAGTTCATGAGATAACTAAGGGGAGGGAGTTGATTACTAAAAACCCTAGAGTAGCTGTAGCAAAGGGTTTCTATGACAAGGCCAATTGGGTATGAGATGCTCAGGTATTCATGGGAGGTTTGGAATTATTCAAAAAGTGGTTTTCACAATCAAAATTGGATACTCCTTTGAGAAATGTCTGGGAGTTTGATATTGGAAAGTTGACAATCCCTACAGTTTTCTTTGACAGTGATTTATTAATGGTTTTGGCCAAGAAGTATGACCCAATTACAGGGTGGATAAAGAATCATGTTGGAGTAAACCTCTTTAGGGTCTACCCTAAACTAATTAGAGAATTTTTCAATCTTAACCCTAACCATGCTATGCATGAAACTATTGACATGGATAACCTTAAAAAAAGGTATGATGCACAAAAAACCTACTTGAAAAGAGGGCCACTACAGGAGCATGCTGGCAAGGTTGGTAATTTGTCTATGATTACTATTAGCACCCCAGAGCCACTATTGAAAAGACATTTTAACATTAGGGCTAAGGCATTATATGTTTCTCTTTGTAAGATTTTTGGAATGGATGAGGTAGAGAAAATTGTAGGCTCAATTGTCCTCATCATGGCACAAACTCTTCAATTTGGAATGAGCTCTATTCTGCATTTTGCAACATTTCTCACAAGAGAAATTCACAATGGTTTGGTTGGGATAGCAAATGGAAAAGTAGATAAACCATTCTGTTGGTATTCATTGCTTATGCATGTGTGCTTGTACAAGAGATTTACATTTTTCTCCATAGGTATGGAGTTGGAAACAACCATGAAGGGGGAGAAGAATCTAGTATAGCTATGGAGTGTAGATATGACCTCAGAAGCCACAGGTGCAAGTTATGTGATGTTTGATAGGTATTTTGCATCAAAGCTTAGATTGCTTTTAAAAGGAGATAGCACTAGAATTCCACAAGCATTGCTAGAATTGGTCAGACCCAAGGACCATGTTAAAGGACTACTTGTCATTCATAAATGGGGGGATCTAATTCCCTATAATGTTTCTAAAGTGATAAGAGTGTATGGTTTTTTGGGAAAACCTCATGTGCTAACGTTTCATGTGCCTTTGAAGATAGGAATAGCTGAGCTGTTATGGCAGATAGACACCATAGATGAGAGGGAGTTGATTGGGAAGGGCACATGTTTTCTAATTGTTACTATGGCCCATGATTTTTTTTTTGTAAGGAAAGGTTGGAAACATCTAAACTTGTTTTTAGATAGATATAACATGGTAGAACCTCATGCCAGATTTATTGATCTTGAAGGTTTCTATGATTTCTTCAGGGAGAGAATAAAAGCTTCTTGCATGGTCCAACAAGTCTACTATCCTAAAGATGTGATTAGAAACATTTTCACCTTATAGAAACAAGAATTAAGAAAGGAAAAATAGATAGTAGTTAGCAAAACCCTTGAATTCATTAATGCTTTTGATCCCCACTACGACCCATTGAAAAAAAAGAAATACTGGGGAGCCAAGATGGAGGCCTTGATGAATTATTTTGCTGAGATAACACAGGCTATGAATGAAAAAAGGGCTACATATGTTAGGGCATACCTAGACAAGGCTGCAGAAGTGTAGAAAAGAATTAATAGTGAAAACATAGTAGCTCCTGGCCAATATACCTTGCAGAAAAGGTCAGGTTATGTAATGATTCAAAGTGTGAAACAGGGTCCTCTTCATCACAGAAAAAGACTAGGAAGTCCAGCTAAAACCAGTGCTCTAAAAAGGCAGAAGTTAGAATAGGGATCTTCTTCTTCTCAGCCAGAGCAATACTCCTCGAGCCAATCCCCAATCAGGATAGATGATGAAGCATCTTTAGGGGAACAATTAAGACAAATAGGTGGAGAAGGGGATATAATTATTACTTCCATAGATCTGGAGATTGGGAAACCACAAGAACCCTCTGCACATTTCTTGGAGCTTACTGTTGCTGACTATCAAGGTAAGGAAATTGATCCTATAGTTGCCCAAGCCTTCGAGAGGTTTGTAAATGATAAATTTTTTGTGAAATCTAGAGCATTTGCACAATTTTTGTCTAGGTTGAATATAGGCAATTTTGAAAAGGCTTGTGAAAAAATAAAAGTAGAATAACTAGATAAACCAGACTTTGTTATTAGAGAAGAGGTAAAATCTAAAATTTTGAGTGATTTTGCTCAATTTAAACTTGAGGCCGGGAGGAAATTAGTTAAACAATCAGGAGTCCTTATCTTACTTGAATGGGATATAGTGAATGCTATGGTTTTTGATTCATTAAGAAAACAAAAGGATGTCCAATTACAAATTGAAGAAGAGATACTACAGGCTCATAGAGGAGTCAAATTTAGTGATGATCACCAAGCCCTTGTAATTTGGTCAATTGAGAAAAGGGATAAAACTAGGATGCATAAAATCTCTACTGCAGAACATACTAGTGCATTAATAGTATATAGGGCTGGTGAGGTTGGTAGTAAACAAATACTGGGAATGGCTTCAGAAATGCTAAAATTTGGCAGTGTGGTTTTTGGCCAGGAAGAAGATAAATTTGCCCAGCTAAATGCTAGATTTGAAGAAGTGGTGAAGGCATATGAAGAGATGCGCACACACATACAAAATTTGGAAAATCAGGTGTCTCAAATGGAGAAGATACTTGGGAAGAGAAAGGTGGGAGAATCCACTGCACCTAGAATTGCATACCCTCCATAGTCATTTCTTAAAGTAACCCCTATTATTGAAATACCATATACCCCTGAAAGGCCTCAATTCTATACTGTAGATGACTTTGAAGAAGAAAAAACCAAACTACATAAGTTGTAGGTAGAGTTAAAAAATTAATATGAAGGAAAATTAAAACAGGGTGTGATGTATTTAAGGGATAAAATACAATGGTCAACCTTCTTTGATTAGTTGACAAGAATCACAACCCTCATGGATGAGTTGAATAGACATGAGGTTAAATTGACTTCTCTTGTACATAAGTGGAGGGAGACAAATAATGATATCACAATCATGTGTATATCTGCCATCCAAATGCCTTTTCATCAAGTAGAGAAAATTTTGGATTTGTTAAATAAACTAGAAGATTTTGATGATAAAAGGGATTCTTTGCAAAAAAGATTAACACATTGTTTTTCCAAGTATATTGCTAAAAATTTCATTTTATTTCCTTGTGCTTTAGAATCTGTTGACACAATAAAGGAAAAAAAAAGTGGAAAAAAGAGTTGGATGAAATACTTTATGAAAGGATCAAGAACATCATGAGTGAAATTAGTCACTGGTTTTGGGCAAGGACAAACGAAGAGTTGGTAAAGATAAAGTTATTTTATAATCCCAAGAGAAAAGAGCTTGATGATTTAGAGGAATTTGCAAATTCTTTAGTGATTATACAAAGAGAGGATCTAAATTTTGATTGCCCAGATGATGCTACTTATAATGAATGGAAAAATTAGTTCATAGAACAAATGTCAGAAGATGATGAGGAGGAAGATGCAAAAGTAAAAGTTACCCTCATAGTTAGTAATGAAGACATGGAAAATCCCTAGATTAAAGTAAGTTTGCAGGTATTTGAAGAGGATACATCACTTTCAAACCTCATGGCCATTTACTCAGAGGATGAAGAATAGTTGAAGAATTAGATCATAATTTCTTGTGTCAACAACTGAGAATGTAACAGAAAGGGACCCACCAAGGAATGTTCGATGTAATAACCTTTCTATTATTTGCTTTTGTCTTTTGTGATAGGTGTATGTAAGTATCTTTTAGAAGACACCTGTCACTTTCTTTTAGCCTGAAGCTTGTTACATCTCACACTATTTAAGTGAGATTCCAAGGCTAGAGAGTGGTCTGAATTCTATTTTTCTAAGTAATATGCTTAGTCTATCTTTGGTCCAATGTTTTTTGAAAGGAAGTTTGTGATGTATTTTCTCTATCATTTCTCTGATAATACATGAACATAGAATGATATGTGTTTCTTCTAAAGGTTATTCTGAGTCTATTGTAAATGGTATACGATTTTTTAAAGAGAATGAATAAAAATTATGAACTATCCCCATATCAGTTCTTTCGAAATCTTGTCTCCTTTTAATTACTTGGTTATCTTGATATTGTATAAGTAAAGGCTTGTGCAATTGAATGCAATCCAGTTAGGTTGTATATCTATTTATCATTGCTGTTAATCCAATGAATTAAGTAAAAGCTTTGATGAATATGATATGGGTTGCTTTAGTAATGGAAAGGGTTTTGAATGATAAATTATGATAAGAATTGCTAATAAATTTTTTTGTAAGGCAAGAAATTAGATCTAAGGATTTGCTTTAGACTCTGAACCCCAATGGATTAGGCATTAATCAAATTTGATCTAGCTAAAAGAGGAATATATCACAAATGGTTGTCAAAAATGCAGAATTAAATCATTTTTACTTTTTTCTCTTGTAGATCTTAAAAGTTGGCCTGTACATGTCTGCATGGAATGTTTTAGCTTTAGTTAACCACTATTGTTGAGAACATCTACAGATCTATAGAAGAATTTTTGGCCATATCTATTATATGGGATGTGTTCATCAAGTTATCAATGATTGTGTATGTATTTGAGGATTTGAGATGAGAATCAGAATGAAACTAGAAATAATCCTCATACAATTTTTCCAGTCTTGAACCATCCCTTGGTATACCCACCCAAGTTTTGTAGAGTGAGAAGAGTAGAAAACCACCTTTGGTTTTGTTGAAGTTGGGTCCAAATGCTTTGCACATGCAATTGTTAACAAGAATTGGCTAGACTTTAGACTGTATGAGTACTGTCATCTTGTTACTAAGCATTTTTGTTGCTTAGTAGTTTTAGTCCTTTTTAAAACACCAACAAAATGGTGACTCTACTAGGGAGTTTTCCAACACATTTTTGAAAAGTACTGTAGTTTCTTTGGTCTTGTTGCGTACGTGTGTGTCAGGTTATCTAAGTGTTGCCCGTGGATATAAGGGATTAGTTTAGTGAAAAACCTTGAGGATTTAAAAAGGGTATAGCCCAAGTACCATAGCTACACACTGATGTATCCAGCCTATCCAAGTGTCTTATCTAACAAGCAAGAGTTGCAGTCTTATGACATCAGTGATTGGTCTATCTGTGTCAAATATTTCTATTTCTACTTGTATGTTGTTTGCTTTGAGTCAACAATAAGTGTCATTGTATTTTTCTTGAGAATAGGGTGGTGACTTAGTCAAGGTTTTGAAGCTAGTGCTTATTTTAACAAAAGGTGAATATGGTTAACAAGAGAAAGAACACAAGAGCTTACATAAGAGCCAATCCTAATGTATCAATGTATACTAATCTACCCCAAGGTGGTAGGAAGAACCCAAATAAGAAAAAGATAGATCCAAATCCCACTTGGAAGCCCAGAGGCAATGCATCTGTCAATTCCCAGTATCAACCAGTATTAGGAAGAGAGTCTTCTTCACTTAGTTCTAAATTTGAAACTACTAGACTCTTAGGAGGCATTTTTAGTACCCCATTACTAGATGAGAGAGTCTTTTAGGACAAAGATGTGTCCACAGTAGGAATTGCTTCATCAAGGCCATATCCTATAGCAAATATGAACTATAGGGTAGGATTTAGAAGTTCATTTGATAATCCTTTTAATCCCAGAGTAGCCCCATATATGAAGCCAAATCTTATAGACCTAGATGATCCTGCTGATTCAGAAGCTACTTCTAGAGATCCTAAAGAAGTGCACTATGAGATAGGATTTTTGAAGAAATGGATTGCTGAGGAAGAAGCTAAACACATTCATCTTGAAAAAGAGAAGGAGCAAGCCACCTTGGATGCCATAATAGAAAGGGATGCTTTGCTGAGAAGGATGGTTGCTTTGAAGGAGCATAATAAAAAGTTAGAAGAAAATACCACAACTCTCCATACTAATGTATTTGGACCTATAGACAATCTGAGAGCTAAAGTTCAAGAACAAGAAAAATGCCTAAATCAAAGGCAAGAACCAATTATTGCTCAAGTCCAAGCCTATAAACCTGTTCAAATGGACTCTATAGAGCCCACCACAAAAGCTCCAGATAAAGGGAAAGACAAAGCTATAGGAATCCAAATAAATGAACGTCAAGCTCTACCAAGAAAACACATACAACCCTCCATGTCAAAATTGGATTTACTTTTGGAGAAGGCTAGAAAAGAGAAGCAAGATCTTGCAAAAGAGCTTGAGAGGGTTAAGAATGAAGCTCAAGTTGCAAAAACTAGGAGAAAAATCCAATTCATAAAATCTAATTCTGCATTGGCTTCATGGCCCAATTTGTCTATCCCACTCACAATTCCTACCCCAGCTAGTGGTCCAATAATCTCAACTCAAGGAATATCCCAATCTGCTCCTACCTCATCTTCCACTATTGGCACCCAAGTCCCATTTGTCCCACCTCAACAATCCCAAGCTGCTCCTCTAAGTCAAGCTAACATAGCAAGTAACTCAAATGTTCTCAGTTTCTAGAAGAAACCTATATACCTAAAAAAGTATAGACAAATATCATTTGCTGGTATTCTTGGTGCCTCACATCCCATATCGTTTGATTTAAGAGACAAAGTGGTTAAGTTCTTTGGAAACAATGCTGTTACTAGTGAACAACATTTGAGAATTTTCATTGATATGTTGAATGATTATGAAGTTGAACATGAAGATATGGTAATGAAATTGTTTGTGCATTCACTAACTAAGGATGCGAGGGATTGGTTTAGGAGGTTGCCAGATGATAGTATCACCTCGTGGAGTGACTTGGAGAAATTATTCAAGGAGCATATGGAGACAACACTAATGCAGAATCCAAATGAGTCCACATTCAATTTCAATGTAAGATTCTAGAAAGGTATGTAAAGACTATTTCAAGTTATGAGGTTGAATGAAGATGTCTGTCTCACAACATATTTCAATGCTTTTGATGGCAAAATGACTTATCAATTGAGGGATAAGGATCCCAAGACTTTAGGGGATTCCTATAAAATTGTAGAAAATATAGAGAATAATAGGAAGGCATCTGGCACACTGGGTAGGAGAGATGATCCAAAGCTTTTCAATCCTAAGAACAATAATAAAAGGGAGGCTGATAAAACTCCTATAGGAAAGAAGCCAGAAGAACCCACTATAGGCCAAGTTTTGGAATTTCTCAAGAAGATGAATCCCACTAATTTTAATAAGCCAAATGTTGCTAAGAGAACCACTATGAATAACAATAGTTTCAATAGGTAACCTAGAATGCAAAATTACCCTTACACCATGCAGTGGAAAGATGGTAAGCTAGTTCCCAATCAGACCCAAAATGTGAAGGATAAGGGTACTCCAGATCCCCTACAAAGGAACACTGTGAATATGAATGATGATGTACCATGGTGTATTATATGTCAACCACCTCATTCGATTGATTATTGTGCTATTGCTCAGTCATTTTCCCAAGGTCAAGGTATGCATCCTCAAGAAGAAAGTGAAGAGAAAAGCCATGATGACATAAGTTGCAATATGGTAAGCATGTATGATGACTTTGTAGATTCTGATTCAGAGGAATCTAAAAATGATATTGCCAGTTAGAGAATTACTTATCATTTACATCATCAACAAGTGCTTTCAGATGATGAAAGTTATGATAGAGATAAGATATGTGTTACATCCTTTGATGTAGGACACTTAAGCTTAAGAATGCCTTCCAAAGAAGAGATCGACAGAATCACAACAAAAATGATTTCTCAGGTTCATAGTAGTTACAATCCGAGAAATAGAATAGTAAATAATGATGCAGGAAAGCCATCCAGTGTATTCATCAAAGATATCACGCATAAGATGAATGATCAAAATAAGAAGGTCAATGTAGATGTGCCTAAGATCAATGACAACAAGGGTAAGAAGTGGGAACCCAAAAAGAAGGTTCAGTTTCAAACAAATGAAACAACAAAAGTAGTTGTGCAACCAAAGAAATCAGAACCTGATACTATCAAGAAAATAGTGGTGCCTGCTGTTCAAAAGACCCCAGCTCCAGGTACTCTTGTAAAACCCACTATTGTTGAACCTATTGATATGATATCTATGTTGTCCCAAATTACTGTAAAAGTGCCCTTGTCTGAAATTCATAGAATTGAAGAGCATAAGAACAAGGCTTTATCATGGTTTGATAGGATAGGAAACAATAATACTGTTGTAGATCAAACTATTGCCCAATAGACCCCATTATTAGTAGAGGATGATGGTATCATATCCTAGATTCTGCAAATGTTTTTAGATGATTCCTTAGTGGCATTTATAGAAGATATTGACCCTTTTTCCACCAGTCTAATCATAAAGGGGAAGACCCTAAAAATTTTTATGATAGACTCAGGAGCTTCCAACACCATAATGCCTTTCAAAGTAATGGAAGCCTTAGGATTGAAAGTGGATACCAAGTGGGGCAGATGCAGCGAAATGGATGCTAGGGAAGTCCCACTCATAGGTACCATAAATGCTTTACCATTCAAACTAGCTGCATATCTTGACGTAGAGTTAACCATGTCTGTCCTGGTGCTGGATATACCTCCACACTATGGAATGTTACTCTCTAGAAAATGGAGTGCTGCCATGGGGGGAAGCTTGCAGTGTGACTTAACCTAACCTACTTTCCACATTGGGGATAAAGCTATCAAGGTAAATAGAGAACCAAGGGTTAATCACATTTTAGGGGAAGAAATTGACAAAGATGCCACTTGTTTCTTAGATACTGGGGTCAATGCTTTCAGAGCTGAATTGATTATTCAAGAAGTTGAGAATTTACCTGCTATAATTGAACATGAAGTTGAATGTTGTATGAACTCACCAAAATTGTGGACAATGTTCTTTGATGGGGCTAGTTCTAAAGAGGGTGCAAGGGCAGGGCTAGTTTTTGTCTCCCTTGAGAATAATACCTTTAGATATTCATTCACGTTGAAGTTTTCCTGCACAAATAATATTGCAGAATATGAGGCATTGTTGCTAGGATTGAAAGTTGCCACACATCATGGGATTAATAAGTTACATGTTATAGGGGATTCTGAGTTAGTCATCTCCCAGATAAAAGAAACTTATGCATCCAAGAATAGGAGGCTAAAGTAGTATAGAAGTGCAGTTTGGGATCAGATAGAATCCTTTGATGCATTTGGTATCTCATGGAGAGATATGACTCAAAATAAGATTGCTGATTTTTAGCAAATGTAGCAATCAAGCCTAAGGAAATATCATTTGCAGGAATATCTCAAATTGAGGTACAAAATAGGCCTTCCATACCTGATAACATTGAAAATTGGCAAGTCTTTGAAGATGACAAAGACATTACAAATTTTTTGTTAAATGAAGATAAGTACCATGGTCAGGAAATGGATTGCAGTGAACTGATTGAAACCATAGATGGTAAAGAAACCATTTTTGGCCAAGAGATTATGCAATTGAAAACTAATAAAGTGCCTAAGGGGCCAGTGGTCTTGGAAAACATTTTTGATAACCAGGATAGAGTAAAACCAAGAGTTAAGGATCTTAAGCCTCAGGAATTAGAAGAGATAAACCTAGGTACCGATGAAGCCCCCAAAAAGGTTTATATTGGCCAAAATTTGCCCGTTAAAATTAGAAAAACATTGATTGACCTGCGTAGAAAGTATAGACATGTTTTTGCATGGTCATATGTTGACCTTAAGGCCTATAGGGAAGATTTGTTCCAGCATGTCATACCCTTAAAAGATAATGTAAAACCTTTCAGATAGAAACAAAGACTAGTAAAACCTACCTTAGCTCCCAAAATGCAAGAAGAGTTGATGAAACTAAGGGATGGGGGAATAATCAAACCAATTAGGGATTCCACCTGGGTTTCAAATTTGGTACCTATCAGAAAGAAGAATGGAGATATAAGATTGTGTGTCGATTTCAAGAACTTAAACATTGCATCTTTGAAGGACAATTATTGATTACCCAATATAGAAGCCATGTTGTTGCAAGTGACTGGCTCAGAGTTAATGTCAATGATCAATGGTTTTTCTGGATATAATCAAGTTCTAGTAAAGGAAAGTGAACAATTCAAGACAACCTTCACAACCCCATGGGGAACATATGTGTATGTAAGGATGCCATTTGGCCTGATTATGCAGGAGCTACTTTCCAAAGAGTCATGGATGTGGCATTTCATGATTATATTGATAAATTTATGGTTGTGTACTAGGATGATCTTATAGCATATTCTAAGAAGGTTGAGGATCATTGCAGACATTTTGAAAAAATCTTTAGCAAAGCTTTGGAATATGGAGTATCTTTGAACCCAAATAAATGCACATTTAGGGTCACAGAAGAAAAATTACTAGGACATATAGTGTCTAAGGATGGGGTGAAAATAGACCCTAAGAGAGTAGCAGCTATTGATAAAGTTCCCAAGCCAAAAAATGTAAAAGGAATTTAATCCTTCTTTGGCCAAGTCAATTTTCTTAGGAGATTTGTTACCAATTTTGCTGAAATCAGTAGATCTATCTCAAAGATGCTCAAGAAGGGAGAAACTATAGATTGGAATGGTGAGCCTTCACAAGAATTTTAGGATATTAAAACTACAATAAAAAATGTTCCAGTACTAAGAACTCTAGATTATTCAAATCCTATGCATATTTTTTCTTTTGCATCCTTCCACACTGTAACTGCAATCTTATTGTAGAAAAATCAAGAAGGCTATGAGCAGCCCATTACCTTTTTCAGTAAGTCACTATAGCCTGCTGAATTGAAGTATGAAATAAATAAAAAACAAGCATATGCTTTAGTAAAGGCTGTAAAAGCTTTTAGATGTTACCTAGTAGGTGCCACTTTTATTGCTTTTGTACCTAGTGCTGTAGTCAAGGATATATTTTCTCAATAGGAAGTATCAGGCGGAAGGTGTAGATGGATAAATAGGATCCAAGAATTCAATATTGAAATATAGATAACTAAGTTGGTAAGGGGTCAAGGTTTGGCAAAACTCATGGTTAAAGCTAATCTAGAGGCTAATCAAATAAATTTGGTAAGTGATGATCTCAGAGCTAACTTATGTGACATGGATCAGTGTGATTGGTACACCAATGTTATATATTACCTGCAACACATGGAAGCTCCTCCCCATTTGCCTGAAAATGAAAAGAGGAGTACTAAATTACAAGCCATCAGGTATATAATTATCCAAGGCAATCTATGGTCGAGAAATTTTGAGGGAGTATTGTTGAAATGTGTTGATCAAGAAAAGGAAAAAGAGGTCTTGAAGGAAATGCATGTTGGAGTGTGTTGGGGACACTATATGGCCAAAACTACTGCACATAAAATAATGAGGGATGGATTTTGGTGGCCTTCCCTTGTCAAGAATGCCCAAATCATGGTTAAGAAATGTGACCCTTGTCAAAGGTTTACTGGAAAACTCAAGTTCTTAGGCAATACCCCATTAAAGCTTGTGGAGGTTCAAGCACCTTTTCAATAGTGGGGTATGGATTTCATAGGAGAGATCATCCCCAAGTCTAGCATTGGCTATTCTTGGGTACTAGTAGCTATTGATTACTTTACAAAATGGGTAGAGGCTATCCCCATAAGAAATGCAAAAAGTAAAGTTGTCAATAATTTCCTACTAAATAATATTATCTCCAAATTTTGTTGCCCTCAAAAAATTGTAACAGAAAATGCAATGTGCTTCAGATCTGAGGAGTTCATTAAATTTTGTGATGAATATGGAATATAAAGGTCATCATCCTCTCCTTATCATTCACAAGGAAATGGACAAGCTGAGTCCACCAAAAAAAGCTTGTTAAAAGTCATTAAAAGAACCTTGGATGATAACAAGAAAACATGGGATTCCAAGCTACAGTTAGCAGTATGGGCTAACAGGGTAACTGTGAAGAGAGCCATTGGTGTAGCTCCATTTGATATAGTGTATGGGATTCAAGCACAAATGCCTTAGAACAACTTAATAAGACTCTAAAATTAAATTCAGTTGTATGATGAAGATACTACAGATGAAATGCAAGAAAGGATGGATGAACTGGTAGGACTGACAGAAACTAGAAGAGAAGCTTCTCTCAAGAACCAAAAGTTGCAACTACAAGTTAAGACACTCTGTGATAAAAGAACGGTAAGCAGAAAGTTTGAAGATGGAGATCTAGTCTTAATGTGGAATGCCAGAATTGAAGATAAAGGGAAACATGGAAAATTTGATCCTATCTAGTTAGGCCCTTATTTGATTGAAACTACTTGGGGTGAGGATTCTTATGTACTCAAAGATTTGTCAAAAAAATATTCTTGAAGAGGTATTTTTCTTAAAAAATACTTATTATTTCCATGTGGTGTAGTTTAGGGTTTTATTGTATATATTTGTAAATTCTTTTTCCTATGAGCTTCCTTGTACAGTTTGGTTTCCTGTTTTGGTGTGTTGTTTTGTGCTCTCTAAAGAAGTTGTCATGTTTGTACCAGGTGTGTGGTCTGCTCTTCCATAGATTTTGAATTCTTGCATAGACCCAAGTAGTCTATCATCCCCAAATAGAGCCATTGTTGGTGTGATTTTTCATAGTATAGAAAAACTTCTTATATCTGGGTGAAAAATTAGTTAAATCTTTGATTCTTGCAGATTAGGGTTTTGTCTTATGGAATCCTAAAAATTGTTAGATTATCCTAATTATGCCCTGTTCTGTGGGTTGTATTTTCCTTTTAAATTCTCAGGGTTTGTCTCTCAAGTTATCTGTGAATAGGCCCTAAGTGTGTGAAAAATCCTTATACCTTTGTCCAGTGTTGCCCTAGTTTTCAAATTTTTAAATGGTATTTTCTTCAAATATTTTAGCGAGGCATTTTATCCTAAAGATTTTTTTGCATCATAATACCTTTTTGTCCTTATGATAAACCTTTTATGTGCTTTAATTTTGATATTATATTTTAAAAAGGATGCCAAGTTGAAATGTTTTTCAACACCGTTGATTTTCTCAAGATCAAGGGTTACCACATTCTCACATTACAAAGTTGCGAGAGTTTTAAATAATGCAGGGAAATGCATTTGTGACACATAGCCCCTGATGGTTTTTAAAATTTAGTGCATTGCAAAAGGTCTTGTATGTCAAAATGGGCCAGGACAGTTTTCACAGATTTACCAGTACCCTTTGCACGTTTTATTTTCCTGCACTGTCATTGGTTGTTCAAATTAATGAAAACTTTATTTTATGATCAATATTCATCGATCGTGGATCTTGTTTAGATCTACGATTATCGCATTCCCACATTATCAAGTTGCAAGGTCTTTAAATAATGCGAGGAAACGAGCACATGATGCATGGCAATGGTGACATCATGGGCCCACCTTTTGCAAAAAGGTAATAATAGTGTGTCCTCCGTGGTAGTTGTCAGATGACATGGAATGAAGAGGAAGAATTTCATTGGTCCGTTCAAATTGAATAAGTGCACAGTCATTACAAGATTTTGATCACTGTTGATTAAAGCAAGATCAATGGATTGCACTTTCCCACATTATCAAGCTGCTCAATTTTTAAATAATGCGAGAAAGTGAGCATGGTGGGACCTGGACCAAGCTTTAGGAAGTGCACTGAGTCATGCCATGCTAGAAGAGATTAAAAGTAATGAAGTATGCTCATAGGTGGAAGATGACAAGTGTACCAAGTTGGAAGCAGCAATGTTGTGGGCACAAAAACTTCAATTACTGCAATTAAAAATGTCAGAGCACATGGATTAAAGGGTAACATTTTCATTGGCCAAGTTAGTTTAGTGGGTCATCAAACAATGAGATCTTGGCTTACCATCGATTAGAGTAAGATTGACAGTGCTCGCATTCCCACATTATCAAAATATGAGGTTTTTAAATAATGTGGGCAAGCGGGCTTTTGACACGTGGCTGGAGATCCTAGAGTTTTTAAGAGACTTTTTGGTTTTGAAATGAAACCGTTCGATCTAAAGGAAATCAATGGGTAGAATTCAAATTCAAGATACACCATGAAAATAATGGTTGTAGAAATAAATATGATATAGAGTTTCCTTCGTGCGACCTCAATGCACTGATATAACATGTAAATTTACCATTGTTGAAGCACAAATTTTAGATTTTCTCATAGCAAAAGGACTTTCAGAGCTAGGGCACAAAATTCCTCAAGCGACTTCAGTGAATTTGTAGAGAAAATTATAGAAAGAAGAGCAGATTTTGGCAAGTAAGTGATCTGTAACTAGTGAAAATCAAGAATTTGTTGAGTGAATTTTAATTTTTTTAAGAATACGCCTCCATGAAAGGATTTTTCTGGGCGAACTGAATATTCTAAAAGGGGTATGCACGATGATTTTCTAGAACAATTTCCTTTGTTAGTTCATGAGATAACTAAGGGGAGGGATTTGATACCTAAAAACCCTAGAGTAGCTATAGCAAAGGGTTTCTATGACAAGGCCAATCGAGTACGAGATTCTCAGGTATTCATGGGAGGTTTAGAATTATTTAGAAAGTGGTTTTCAGAGAAAAAACTGGATACTCCTCTGAGGAATGTCTAGGAGTTTGATATTGGAAAGTTGACAATCCCTACAGTTTTCTTTGACAGTGATTTATTAATGGTTTTGGCCAAGAAGTTTGACCCAATTACAGGGTGGATAAAGAATCATGTTGGAGTAAACCTCTTTAGGTTCTACCCTGAACTAATTAGAGAAGTTTTCAATCTTAACCCTAACCATGTTGTGCATGAAACTATTGACATGGATAACCTAAAAAAAAGGTACGATGCACAAAAAACCTACTTGAAAAGAGGGCCACTACAGGAGCATGCTGCCAAGATTGGTAATTTGTCTATGATTACTATCAGCACCCCAGAGCCACTATTGAAAAGACATTTTAATATTAGGGCTAAGGCATTATATGTTTCTCTTTGTAAGTTTGTTGGAATGGATGAGGTAGAGAAAATTCCAGGCTCAATTGTCCTCATCATGGCACAAACTCTTCAATTTGGAATGAGCTCTGTTATGGATTTTGCAACATTTCTCGCAAGAGAAATTCACAATAGTTTGGTTAGGATAGCAAAGGGAAAAGTAGATAAACCATTCTATTGGTATTCATTACTTATGCATGTGTGCTTGTACAAGGGATTTACATTTTTCTCCATAGGTATGGAGTTGGAAAGAACCAAGGAGGGGGAGAAGAATCTAGTATAGCTATGGAGTGTAGATATGACCTCAGAAGCCATAGGTGCCAGTTATGTGAGGTTTGATAGGTATTTTGAATCAAATCTTAGACTTCTTTTAAAAGGAGATAGCCCTAGAATTCCACAAGCATTGTTAGAATTGGTTAGACCCAAGGACCATGCTAAAAGGCTACTTGTCAGTCATAATTGAGGGGATATAATTCCCTATAATGTTTCAATAGTGATAAGAGTGTATGGTTTTTTGGGAAAACCTCATGTGCTACCATTTCATGTTCCTTTGAAGATAGGAATAACTAAGCTATTATGGCAGATAGGCACCATAGATGAGAGGGAGTTGACTAGGAAGGGCACATTTTTTCCAATTGTTACTTTGGCCCATGATTTTGTTTTTGTAAGGAAAGGTTGGAAACATCTGAACTTGATTTTAGAGAGATATAACATGGTAGAATCTCATGCCAGATTTATTGATCTTGAAGGTTTCTATGATGTCTTTAGGGAGAGAATAAAAGCTTGTCGCATGGTCCAACAAGTCTACTATCCTGATGATGTGATTAGAAACATTTTAAACTTACAAGAACAAGAATTAAGAAAGGAAAAATGGATAGTATTTAGCAAAACCCTTTAATTCATTAATGCTTTTGATCCCCACTATGACCCATTGAAAGAAAGAAATACTGGGGAGCCAAGATGTAGGCCTTGATGAATAATTTTGCTGAGATAACACAGGCTATGAATGAAAAAAGGGCTACATATGTTAGGGCATACCCAAACAAGGCTGTAGAAGTGCAAAAAAGAATTAATAGTAAAAACATAGTGGCTTCTGGCCAATATACCTTGCAGAAAAGGTCAGGTTATGTAATGATTCAGAGTGTGCAACAGGGCCCTCTTCATCAAGAAAAAAGACTAGGAAGTCCACCTACAACCAGTGCTCGAAAAAAGTAGAAGTTAGAATGGAGATCTTCTTCTTCTCAGCCAGAACAATACTCCCTGAGCCAATCCCCAATCAGGATAGATGATGAAGAGTTTTTAGGGGAATAATTAAGACAAATAGGTGGAGAAGGGGATATAATTGTTACTTCCACATATCTAGAGATTGGGCAACCACAAGAACCCCTTGCACATTCCTTGGAGCTTACTGTTGTTGACTATCAAGGTAAGAAAATTGATCCTATAGTTGCCCAAGCCTCTGAGAGGTTTGTAAATGATGAAAATTTTGTGAAATCTAGAGCATTTACACAATTTTTGTGGAGGTTGAATATAGGCAATTTTGGAAAGGCTTGTGAAAAAATAAAAGTAGAATAACCAGATAAACCAAACTTTGTTATTAAAGAAGAGGTAAAATCTAAATTTTTGAGTGATTTTTCCCAATTTACACTTGAGGCCAGGAGGCAATTAGTTAAATAATCAGGAGTCCTTATCTTACCTAAATGGGATAAAGTGAATGCTATGATTTTTGATTCAATAAGAAAATAAAAGTATGTCCAGTTACAAACTAAAGAAGAGATACTACAAGGTCATAGAGGAGTCAAATTTAGTGATGATCACCAAGCCCTTGTAATTTGGTCAATTGAGAAAAGGGATAAAACTAGGATGCAGGAAATATCTATTGCAGAACATACTGGTGCATTAATAGTATAGAGGGCTGGTGAGGTTGGTAGTAAACAGATAATGGAAATGGCTTCAGAAATGCTAAAATTTGGTAGTGTGGTATCTAGCCAAGAAGAAGATAAATTTGCCCAGCTAAATCCTAGATTTGAAGAAGTGGTGAAGGCATATGAAGAGAGGGGCACACACATACAAAATTTGGAAAATCAGGTGTCTCAAATGGATAAGATACTTGGGAAGAGAAAGGTGGGAGAATCCAATGCACCTAGAATTGCATACCCTCCATAGTAATTTGTTAAAGCAACCACTATTATTGAAATAGCAGATACCCCTGAAAGGCCTCAATTCTATACTGCAGAGGACTTTGAAGAAGAAAAAATCAAACTACATGAGTTGTAGGTAGAGTTAAAAAATCAATATAAAGGAAAATGAAAGCAAGGTGTGATGTATTTAAGGGATAAAATACAATGGTCAACCTTCTTTGATCAGTTGACAAGAATCACAAACCTCATGAATGATTTAAACAGAGATGAGGTTAAATTGACTCCTCTTGCACAGAAGTGGAGGGAGAGAAATAATGATATCACAATCATGTGTATATCTGCCATCCAAATGCCTTGTCATCAAGTAGAGAAATTTTTTGAGTTTTTAAATAAACTAGAAGATTTTGATGATAAAAGGGATTCTTTGCAGAAAAGATTAACACATTATTTTTCCAAGTATATTGCTGAAAAATTCATTTTATTTCCTTGTGCTTTAGAATCTATTGACACATATAAAGGAAAAAGAAAAGTGGAAAAAAGAGTTGGAGAAATATTTTATGGAAGGATCAAGAACATCATGAGTGAAATTGGTCATTGGTTTTGGGCAAGGACAAATGAAGAGTTGGTAAAGATACAGTTATTTTATAATGCCAAGAGAAAAGAGCTTGATGATTTAGAGGAATTTGCAAATTCTTTAGTGATTATACAAAGAGATGCTCTAAATTTTGATTGGGTAGATGATGCTGCTTATAATGAATGGAAAAATCAGTTCATAGAACAAATGTCAGAAGATGATGATGAGGAAGATGAAAAAGTAAAAGTTATCATCATAGTTAGTAATGAAGACATGGAAAATCCCCAGATTAAAGTAAGTTTGCAGGTATTTGAAGAGGATATGTCACTTTCAAACCTCATGGCCATTTACTCCAAGGATGAAGAATAAGTGAAGAATCAGATCATAATTTCTTGTCTCAACAATTGAGTGTAACAGAAAGGGACCCACCAAGAAATGTTTGATGTAATAACCTTTATGTTATTTTCTTTTGTCTTTTGTGACAGGTGTATGTAAGTATCTTTTAGAAGACACCTATCAGTTTCTTTTAGCCTGAAGCTTGTTGCATCTCACACTATGTAAGTGAGATTCCAAGTCTAGAGAGTGGTCCAAATTCCATTTTTCTAAGTAATATGATGAGTCTGTCTTTGGTCCAATTTTTTTAAAAAGGAAGTTTGTGATGTATTTTCTTTGTCATTTCTTTGAGAATACATGAACATAGAATGATATTGTTTCTTTTTGAAGGTCATTCTGAGTCTATTGTAAATGGTATACAATTTTTTAAAGAGAATGAATAAAAATTATGAATTGTCCCCATATCAGTTCTTTCTGAATCTTGTCTCCTTTTAATTACTTGGTTATCTTGATATTGTATAAGTAAAGGCTTGTGCAATTGAATGCAATCCAGTTAGGTTGTATATTTGTTTATCATTTCTGTTAATCCAATGAATTAAGTAGAATCTTTGGTGAATATGATAAGGTTGCTTTAGTGATAGAAAGGGTTTTGAATGATAAATTCCGATAACAATTGCTGATAATTTTTTTTGTAAGGAAACAAATTAGATCTAAGGATTTGTTGTAGACTTTGAACCCTAATGGATTAGGCACTATTTAAATTTGATCCAACTAAAAGAGGAATATATCACAAATGGTTGTCAAAAATGTAGAATTAAGTCATTTTTACTTTTGTTTCTTGTAGATCTTAAAAGTTGGCCTGTACTTGTCTACATGGAATGTTTTAGCTTCAGTTAGCCACTATTGTTGAGAACATCTACAGATCTATAGTACAAATTTTTGCCATATCTATTATATGGAATGTGTTAATTATGTTATCAATGATTGTGTATGTATTTGAGGATTTGAGATGAGAATTAGAATGAAACTAGAAATAATCCTCATACAATTTTTCTAGTCTTGAATCATCCCTAGATATACCCGCCCTAGTTTTGCAGAGCCAGAAGAGTAGAAAACCACCTTTGGTTTTGTTGAAGTTGGGTCCAAACGCTTTGCACATGAAATTGTTAACAAGAATTGGCTAGCCTTTAGATTGTATGATTACTATCATCTTGGTACTAAGAATTTTTTTTTCTTAGTAGTTTTAGTCCATTTTAAAACACCAATAGGAGTAAAGCCTCTTGTCATCATTAACTTTTCCCACTGCTACCAATGAATCATCTTTAAGACTTCGTACCATCACTGAATCTAGAAGGAACTCAACCTTATGACCATCTCTAAGGTGAGTGATTTGGTAAACTAATAGGAGAATAAAGCTTAGATTTGGAATGTAGAGAACATCCTTGAATTTTGCATTGTCCATTTCAACATGTCCTTTCCCTTCAACTTCCATCTTAGTATCATCTCCCATGAAGATGTGTGGTACCTTTGACTACTTCAATGAAGAAAAGTCTTCCTTTGAAGAACCCATATGATAAGAGACACCTGAGTCAAGTATCCATTCTAAAGAAGAATTTGAGTTTTCCATAAGTGCTTGACCTTTACCTTTTGAAGAGGTAGGAGTAGAATCCTTGGAAGTACTAGGCACTTAAATCTTGTTCTTCTTGAGTAGATTTTATAACTCATCAATTCTTTTTGTCTTGCAATGATGCTTGTCATGATTTGACAAAAGAGTTTGTCCTTCTTTTCATTACTTCCCTTCTTGTTTGAAGAAGAACCACCTTGTTGAGAGGAGGATTGTTGTGTCTCAGATTGTGTTTTTTGCTTCCACTGCTTCTTCTTATTGTTGCTTTTTCCCCCTTGACTAGATTTCAAATCATCACTAGCCACCAAGGCTTTGGTATTAGATGACTTGAGAAGTCCAAAATCAACCAAGTGAGATTGTTCAACAATCAACATGTTTGCAAATCCATCAAAGGAAGGCTTTTGGTAAGCAGATCCCATGGTCAACCTATGAGTATTAAAACTTGAAACAAAGTTGACATACTCAGAAGGTAGCTTCTTCAGGATGTGATGAATCAACATATCATCCTTAATGGGATTTACACAATCTTTTAGAATTGCCCTATACTCATTGACTTTGATGATATAATCCTGAATTGTGTCATAATTCTTAGGATCCAAGAGAAGTAGATCATCCTCAATCTGAAATCCCTTTTCTTCATCCACTTTACCATACAATTGTTCAAGTTTGTCCCAAGCTTCCTTAGATTCTGAACAATTTTTAATGTGGAAGAGAAGATCGCTATGTACACAACTCCTAATAACACCTAAAGCTTGTCAATCTTGATTTTTTCAATCAATGAGTTCTTTAGCATCAGTAGGTTTGGTAATTGTACCATCAACATATAGACTATATCATTTTTTCATTAATTTACTCGATGCAATATCTTTCCATGTAGAATAGTTGCATGAAGTTAGAAGAGGACATTTAAAACTCATGATGTAGAAATGAAAAGAGCACAAAATAGAGACACAAAAACACAGTACACACCCCCCCTTTTCACTCACTCAAAAGACCCCCCCCCCCAAAAAGATGCTTTGACACTTTATAAGTAGTGCATTTATAATGGGCCACTTGTCAAAATGAAGAAAGTGGAGTTTCTGATTTTTCTTTTATAACTACCTTATAAGGTTGAAATCTGTCACTTAAGCACTGTAGCTCAGATTTACAACAATCTTGAAAAGAATCAAAGCATTACAATGCCAAAGAAGGCCTAATTTTGAAAGTGAGAAATTGGTCCACACAACCCTAGAATCTAACTTTAGATCTAGAAAATAGATGAAAAAATATGCACTTTCAAAAAAAAATAGAACCTAAAAAAGTGACCAGATGTGCCCGTACGGAGCTTCTAAAGTTGCAAAATGTAGGATTATGTAGGTACAGTCACCAAAAAATGTGCACCAAAACCAAAAAAAATACCACCACTAAAAAATTTAGGAAATTCTACCTGATTTCAAAAAAAATTGCACCTGAATCGGATTCCATATGTCCAAGATACAAGCTCACAAATTCAAGCTGCCAAACTGAAAAGCAATCTAGAGAGGGGTCTGGAGGAGAAACTGCGAGTCTAAATTTGATGATCAACTGGCCATCAAAGCAGTTCAAAAATACGCAGGATTGACGTTCAGACAGGCATCAAATTTAACATCATAAAAAGATGATGTCAGCAAAAAATTAGCGGACTGGGGTGACGTGGCAACTGACTGTACATCGATGACATGGAAAAACTTGCACTAATGTGGCAAAGATGGGTTCCACTGGTGATGTGGTAGTCTTGTGTTCTCTACTTGCGTGTCAAACAAGAAACATGGCGTTGGGCAAATAAATGGTCGCCACGTGGTAGAAGTTATAAGTCCACATGGCCAAGTCTATTGTGGTAGTGGAGTCTACGTGGCCAAGTGTAGGAGCTCCACGTGTAGACCTATGAGCAGAAATAAAATGCAGAAAAGTTTTGAAGTGATGCCAGAAGAGTTATCTGCGGGCAGTTGTCACCTATGTATCAGAACAGAGGTAGCGTTCTCCAATTTTTGAGTCGTTGCTAGAAAAAGATGCAGTGAGTGCCAAAAAACCTTTCAATGCTGCAACATCGAGAACCAATATTCACTATCGCCAGAGGGTTTAACAGGAATCGAGAAGTTTAGGGATCTAAGAAAAAATGTGCCATCATCAAAGATCATTGCGGAAGACCACAAAAGATGGTGCCATGAGAAAAACCCTTCGTCAGAGGTAATAAACGCATCGGGATGCAGACTAGTCACTTGGGATACCTCTCCGCTTGCTGGAATAGTCTGTGCATGGGCCATAGATTGATGCTAAGATTTCAAGGGCTGAAATTGTAGATGACTGTTGTAGTAGGAGCTGAAAAACTTCAAAAAATGACATCGAAGAATGCAGTAAGGGTGCAGGAGTTGGGATTTAATAATCCCACATTGTAGTGTTTTAGTGCTTTGTGCTATATAAAAGGAAAGGGCCACGAAAATCAAATCAAATATGAAGGGCTACTAAGGTTGAGGCAAGACCGTGGTGGGTCGGTGGTGAAATATGTCGTCGCCAAATTTGGTAAAAAGATGGAGCAACTTTATGTGTGGCAAGATTTTTTGAGGATGCCCGAATCTGCTAAAAAAAATTTTCTCTACCGGGTGCCCATAGGGCATAAAATTTTTTGCAAATAATTTGACAAAAATTATAGAGAAAAATGATATCCAAAAATGAATTAAATAAAAAATTACAAAAGAAAAATGACAGATCCAAAAATGAATTAAATGAATCTACAAAAAAAGACCATACCCATACCACAAATCAGGCTTCCTAGGTTTCGATTTGCAAAAAAAAATTACCTCACGGTCGACTTTGGGCCAAAGTAGCCAAGTTTATAGTCAATTTTTACTAGTTCAGTATTTCAAATGCAATGGCAAGGTTAGATCTAGTGCTAGACACTCAATGTCTGCAACACTTTGGATTTTGGTTGAGGTGATGAAGCAAGAAAGAGGTCTCGAACAACTTGTGATGAGAAAATCTCTATGCTCTAATACCATGTAAGAATTTTCCTAAGGAAAAAATTCACCCAGGAACTAAGAACTCAAACACAAGCACACAGTAGACCAAAGTAGATAGAGTATGATCAAAATAACAATGTATTCAATAACTAGTTCATCATAGTACACTAGGAGTGCTTGAATATAAAGGCCTTAGGAGAGCTTCTAGAATGCATAGAAGTTAGCATCATGATGTGTGATACAACCAAGCACATGTCCACCAGATATGGATTATCCTCCATTAAGAACAGAAGTAAGTGTGGTGATGAAAGGATAAGCCTACAAGGGTGTGACATGCAAAATAGTGTTGTAGACACCATGTACTAAAATAGAGTTGCGTACTCCTATGTTGTCTACATGACAACTCAAAAGGTGTGTAAAATCCTAAGTGTCTCACAAATAAAAATAATAAAATAATGCATTAACCTAAGTAAACTTAAGTAAGTGTAATAAGTAAATACTTATTTACACCAACATTTTTAAAGTCAAAGTTTTTTTCTTTTTGGAATTAAAGCCATCTGATCTGATGAAATCGATATATAAGATTCAAATTTGGATGCAATTTGAGAATAACGGCTACTAGAAGTTAATATGGTTCAAAGCTCATTCATGTGATTTCAATGCCTGAATATGATTCATGATCTCACCATTATTGAACCATATAATTACAAAAGGTTATCAGAGCGTAGAGGACTTTTGGAGCTAGGGCATAGAATTTCAGAGGACTTGTAGAGAAATCTAGTGAATTGTAGTGAAAATTTCATAGAAAGAAGCATAATTTCATGGGTAAGTGCACTGAAACTCGTGAATAGCAAGAATTTGGTGTGGTAAAAATATAAATCTTAGAAAATGCCTCTGCAAAAGGAATCCTCTAGGAAAAATAATTACCTAAAGAGGGCTATGCATGATGATTTCCTTGAACAATTCCCATTATTTGTGAATGAAATCACTAACGGGAGAGAGTTGATCTTTAAGAACCCTAGGGTAGTTGTAGCTGGGGGTTTCTATGATAGGGTAAACTGGGTAAGAGATGCCTAGGTCTCTATGGGAGGATTATAATTATTTAAGAAATGGTTTTTAGAATGAAAACTACATACACCTATGAGCAATGTCTGGGAATTTGACATTGGGAAATTAATAGTCCTTGCAATTTTCTTCGATAGTGATCTACTAACTAATCTAGCTAAGAAGTATGATCCTATTATGGGGTGGGTAAAGAATCATGCTAGAGTAAATATTTTTAGGGTTTTTCCTAAACTAATTAGTAAGGTTTTCAACCTCAACCCTAACCATGCTATGCATGAAATTATTGATATGGATGACCTTCAAGCAAGGTACGATACACAAAGGATCTACTTAAGGATAGGGCCACTACAAGAACATGCTACCAAGATTCGTACATTGTTTGTGATTACTACTCAAGCATTATATTTCTCTCTTTGCAAGATTTTTGGGATGGATGAAGCATAACAAATCCCAAGCTCAATTGTCCTTATTATGGCCCAGACTCTACATTTTGGGATGAGCACTATTCTTGATTTTTCCACCTTCCTTGCATGAGAAATTCACAATGGTTTGATAGGGATATCCCAAGGGAAAGTAAACAAACCATTTTGTTGGTACTCATTGCTCATGTATGTGCATCTGCTTAAGGGAGTCACTTATTTCTCTAAGGGCATGAAGCTAGAAGTAACCAAAGATGGAGAGAACAATCTAGTTTAATTATAGAGTGTTGACATGACCTCAAAGGCTAGAGATGCCAGTTTTGTGAGATTTGATAGATATTTTGCATCTAAGCTTAGATTTCTCTTAAGAGGAGACAACCCTAAGATTCCACAATTACTGCTTGAACTGGTCAAACCCAAGGACCATGCAAAAGGGCTTTTGGTTAGTCATAACTGGGGGATATAATCCCATATAATGTTTATATAGTAATAAGAGTATATGGATTTTTGGGGAAGCCTTATGTGCAACTATTTCATGTGCCTCTGAAGATAGGAATATTAGAGTTGCTATGGCAGATTGGTACCATTAATGAAAGAGATCTGCCCAAGAGAGGTACCTTTTTCCTAGTTGTTACTATAGTACATGATTTTTTTTTTATGAGAAAGGGATGGAAACACCTATCTTATTTTTGGATAAGTATAACATGGAAGAGTCCCATGCACAATTTATTGATCTAGAAGGGTTTTATGACCTCTTAAGAGAAAGGACAAAAGCTTCCCACATGGTACAATAGGTATACTTTCCTAAGGATATTACTAGAAATATTTTCTCTTTGTAGGAATAGGAATTAAGGAAAGAAAAATGCATAGTGTTTAGTAAAAATTTAGAATTCGTCAATACTTTTGACTCTAATTATGATACCTTGAAAGATAAAAAATATTGGGGAGCCAAAATGAAAGCATTGATGAAGAATTTTGTTGTAACAATACAAAAAATGAATGAGAACAAGGCTACATATGCCAAGACCTATCCAGATAGGGATGCAGAGGTATAAAGGAGGATAAATAGTAAAAACATAGTAGCTCCTGGTCAGCATACTTTTCAAAAAAGGGCAGATTATGTGATGGTGCAGATTGTGCAATAAGCTCCCCTTTAGCAAAGACCAAGACCAAAAAGTCCATCTATTGCTAGTGCCCCAAAGAGGCAAAAATTGGAGCAAGGGTCTTGCTTCCATGTAGAATAATAATCTTTAAGGCAAATCCCAATTCAAATAGATAATGAAACATCTTTAAGTGAGCAGCTGAGGTAGATTGGTGGAGAACGGGATATTATTCTTACTACCATAGATTTGGAGAGTGGAGTACCTCAAGAGCCTCTTGTACCCTCCTTGGACCTTACAGTTGCTGACTATCAAGGTAAGGAGATAGATCCAATAGTTGCCCAAGCTTTTGAGAAGTTCATTGATGATGAAAATTTTATTAAATCTAGAGCTTTTGTATAATTTTTGTGGAGATTAAATATAGGAAATTTTGAAAACACTTGTGAGAAAATAGAAGTAGAGCAACCTGATAAACTAGACTTTGTTATCAAGGAGGAGGTAAAATCTATGTTTTTAAATGATTTTTCCCAATTCACACCTGAGGCCAAGAGGCAATTAGTTAAACAATCAGGGGTCCTCATTTTGCCAGAGTGGGACATAGCCAATGCAATGATTTTTGATTCAATAAGAAAAGAAAAAGATGTATAGTATAAGACTAAAGAAGAGGTGATGTAGGCTCATAGGAGGGTCAAATTTAGTGATGACCACCAAGCCCTAGTAATTTGGTCAATTCAAAAAAGAGACAAAACCAGAATGCAAGAAATCTCCATTATAGAGCATATTGGTGCATTAACAGTATTTAGGGCTGGTGATGTTGGTAGTAAACAATTTTTTTGAATGGCCTTAGAGATGATGAAATTTTGCACTGTGGTGTCTGACCAGGAAGATGATAGGTTTTAACAACTCAAATGATAGATTTGAGGAAGTTTTGAAAGCATATGAGGATAGGGGTAAGCAGATACAATCATTAGAAAACCAAGTATCTCAAATGGAGAAACAACTTAGGAAAAGAAAAGTAGGAGAATCAAGTAGACCTAGGATTGTATAGCCCTGGCCACCTATTGAACCTTTTAAGTCAACTCCAATTATTGAGATACTAGATACCCCTAAGAGGCCACAATTCTACACTGCAAAGGAATTTGAAGAAGAAAAGAATAGCTTATATGCACTGCATGTAGAATTGAATAATCAATATGAAGAGAAAATAAGATAGAGTGTAATGTATTTAATGCATAGGATAGAATGGCCAACATTTTTTGACCAGTTGGCAAGGATTGCAGCCATTAGGGATGAATTGAAAGGAAATGAAAAAAGAATGAAACCTATTGTATAGAAATGGAATGAGAGAAATAATGATATTACCCTCATGTATGTATCTATCACCTAGCTATCCTATCACCAGATAGAGAGGATTTTTGGCTTGTTAAATAAGCTAGAAAATTTTGATGACAAATATGATTCTTTTCAAATAAGAGTGATAGTTTGTTTCTCAAAGTACATAGCTAAAAAATTTGATTTGTTTCATAGTGCTCTCAAAATTATTGATAAAGTAGAGGAAAAGGAAGAGTGGAAAAAAGAGTTGGATGAATTATTTTGTCAAAGATTGAATAATGTAATAAATGAAATGGGGCATGTATTATGGGCAATGACCAATGAGGAATTGGTTAAAGTGCAATTGTTTTACAATGCCATTAGAAAATATTTTGTTGAAATAGAAGAAATTAGAAATTCTTTAATAAATATACAAAGGGATATCCTAAATTTTGATTGGCCTGATGGCACTTTTTACAATGAGTGGAAGGAACAATGTATGTCTATAGAATTGATGGAAGAAGATGACGAGGTAGAAGAAGATGCAAGAGTCATTGTTACTTTAACTATTAATGATGAAGTCAAGGATAACCCCCAAGTCAAAGTAGACTTAAAAGTAACTAAAAAGGAGACATCACTTTCAAGCCTCAGAGCCACTTATTTTGAAGATTTAGAATAACTAGAGAATCAAATCATAAGGCTTCATTATTCCAAGAAATTTAACAAAAAAGGGGCTTACACTGGTAAACTTGGCTTACACTGAGATTCATGATTTATATTTTTGATCTTCACTATAAGTACAACTGCTCGATAACCACTAGGATTTGTCCAAAGGACTCAATAGCAACTGTAGAACTCGACAAGAATTAAAATGCTTGGAAACACTATTAACTATACAATAAGCTTGGTAGCCATTTACAATCTGAATAAGTGTGTGTCACTAATAAAAAACTTGACTTCAGCCAAAACTAAATTCAAAAAGTTTCCTACATACCTTTTATCCATCACCTTGTGATACTAGCTTGGTAGAGTATACTATTTTTGAAATTTTTCAAAATTGATTTTGTAAGATATATATCTGTACATGGTAACATATCTTTCATATAGTATACCATACATCTTCTTGCTATATACAACATATCTTTCTCCCCCATTGCTTTTACAACTTATTGCATTTTCTCCCCCATAACTCTTTACATTTATGTCCATCTGCCTTCTCCTATACATCTTTCTCATATATTCTTATTTATAGTATATACTCCCCCTATACATATATCTTTCTCTCCCTTTTTGTCATTAATGCCAAAGATTTATTCTATTTATTTACAAATTAATGCCAAAATGAGATAATAATTCTAAATTTACCTTGAGTATTATTGCCAAGGCCTTATCCCAGTCTTCTTGTAAAACCTTACTTTTGTGTAGTGCAATTTGTGCTTTTGTAGACAATTCTATCATATGATCTACTATGGAGAAGTTATTGTCATGGATGAGTGTTTTAGAATGTACAATGTGTTTCTGTAGTGCATCCATGTTGGGAAGAATCATATGCTATATATCTACTAATGTGGATATGATCCTTGATTCTTCTCTAAGCACTTCTTCTTGCATATTTGTCAAAAAGTTTATCTTCTTGAAGTGTGTAGAGCTAGAACTAGGGTCAAGTTGTAGTTGCTGAGCACTAGCCTTGAGATCTTCATCTATTTTGGACAATTTGTCCTTTGTTTCCTTGGTAAAATTAGAAACCTCACATAGCATACCAAAAAGTGATGATAAATTTGTACAAGATGATTCCAAGGATCCCAAAATTGTAGAAAGTTCTACTTGATAGATGGCTATTTGTTGAGCAATGTGCTCCAATACTTTATTATTAATTTTATTTTTTGCCTTTTGCACTAGCTTATCCTACCCATTAGTATCTTCATTGAACCTTTGAACTACCTTTGCTAGCTAATACAAAATTGGTTGTGAAGAATCAACCTCAATACCTATGGCATCTGCCAAAACGTTCTTGGCATCCTCAATGATTTTAAATTCCTTATCTCTTTCCTCTCTTAATCTTAGCTATTTAGCCTTCTTCTAGAGGAGTTCACCAAATGACTACATTTGGTCTAGAGTGAGCTTTGAAATGTCCCAATTTGGGATTATAATTTCCTAATCTAAATCTATTTCTTCCTTTATTTCTTTTTCTTTACCCAAAAATTTTGTGCTCGGTTGAACATTAGTCTCAATTGTCCTTGCACTTATTTCTTATGTGCCCATAATATAAATATTTGTAGACATACTAGGAATAGCTATAAAGACTGATATTGCACTTATTGAAGGAATATTAATAGGAATACTTGAAGAATCCAAAATTGATGTATTTACAATTTATATGCTCAAAACTAATGTAGCCAACTTAGTAGAAGAGGTGAGAGTCTACAGCTTGGTAGATAAAGTGGAGGTCACTTAAGTTAGTGATGCACTGAGTTGAATAGGAGCAAAGAGTGATTGGACATTTGAGTTGTCACTAGTCATCACAATCAATCTTACTGGGGCTATCTTCATACTTGATGTTGTCACTAGTTTTCTTGGAGAGTGAGGAAGTGAGGCAATGACTACTGCAACTATCTTAACTGGATTAGTTTTCTCATCATCTTTCTTTGCTTCCTCAATAGCCTCTTGCCCTTGTTCCTCTTTATCTTCTACATTATCAAAATGAGTTGCTTCTTCAATATTTTCTTCTTCATCTTTTTCTTTATTCTCATCATCATCATCATGATTTACATTCACAAAGAAATCACTTGGTTTATGTAAAAGATAGATATTTTTCCAAGTGTTTGTTGCATTCCTTACAATATGTTCAATATCTTTCATTAAAATCAGGCAAGTGTTGAATTTTAGAGTCAAATTTTCTTCATTTTTCTTTAGTGACTCTTTAACCTCTACATCTGATATGCTTGGTATAAGCTACCTCAAATTTTTTGCATAGATGTCTTTGATAGTTTGCATGGAAAATTCTCATCTTGACCTTATTTTTTCTAACAAAATATGAGGAATTTGAGAAGCAATCTGATCAAGTGAGTACTTCCACTTACCCATTTTATCCATTACTAGATCTTCAATCTATTTCTTGTCTTCAACAATCCTAATTTCATACTTTAATGTCTTGAAGTTTGTCATACCTACCCCTGTTTCAAGATCTTTCAATCTATCTTGGAAGGTGGGTGGAGGTTTCCTAAATATAATGTCTCCTCCTTCCTTGCCAACTTTCTTCTTGGAGGATCTTCTTGTAAATACTACAGTGGATGGATTTGGTGGCTTGGTAATTATTACCTTGCCCTTTTTCTTTAGTGGTTCCTCTTCCTCAAATTATTCCACATCCTTTGCTTCTTCATCCTCACCTTTTCCTTTGGTCAATAAAAGAGTAGAACTTATTTTTAGTTTAGCAATTATTTTCTTTCCTTTGTTAACCACTTGAGGGAGTTTGATCTCGAGCTCTATCCTTGCCTTTGCTTCATCATATGTATCAAAATATGCTACCTTATGATCCACTAGCTCATTAACAATTGCCTTAATCATGTTTTTTGTTTCATTAATATTAACCTCATATCTAAGAGGTTTCACCCATGCTACTCTAGGCTTGATTACCTAAATGTATACTTTGTCACAGTCCACCATGAAACACACATCATCCTTATAATCTTCAACTAACTTCTTGGGAATCCTAAACCTATTGTTCATCTTTTCCTTGAGTGCATTGAAGTAGTTGTCCATGATACTATTATAGTTTTCACTCATCTCAACAATATACTCATTGATTTGATAAAGCACATACACATCTTTTGTCCAAACAAGAGTGCCTTTTGAAGGGAAGAATTTTTGAACATAAAAGAATAAATAGGTTAATAGGGAACTGAACTTACATGGGTTATTCTTTGATGTGTTGACACTTTCCATATTCTTTTTGAACTTCTTCAATAGTAGCTCAGAAAGGTTGTAAGAGAGATTATTCTTCGCTACTTTTTATGCAAGGTCAACTGCTTCACATGACATGCTATTTAACCTACTCGAGCTGTAGATCTTGTGTGCAATAATATGGATGCCAAATTTCAACTCCATGTCTATGAAACCACTAATCTTCATTCCTCTACCATCAAATTCTACTGGGGTTTTCTTTTCAAGTTTTTCCTGACCTAGGATTATGGTCATCTTGGCTTTGGCTAGCATTAGGAGACCAATGATTCAATGAATCATCTTCTTTGTGATTAGTACTAGTTGCTCCAACCACAATTGCCCATTATGCACCTGACTAAGGATAAACCTAATCCATTTTACTTGAAATTCATGGGGCATGTGAGGAATGTGAGTTAACCCTTTAGGTCCAAGAGTTGGTGCTCAGATTTCAAAACTCCATTCACACATAGTTGACCTAGGGCATTATCCATTTCCAAAGTGCCAAAATCTTGAATAACACATTTGAGGTGAGTGAAAATATCATTGACCAATAGAACCTTTGGATGGATTTGAGACTGCGCTCCACTCAGATCTAGGGTTTCCATGATTGCAAGAGTGAGCTTGAATTTTTTTGCCTTCCATTCACTACAAACCAACATTTTTGAACCTCATTTCTTCTTACTCCTATTGGATGCCATCTTTACTTGGTAGGGTTTGAGAGAATTCAAAATATTTCACTAATAATTCACTCAAATCAATTGGATACTCTGAAGATCACACTTCACAATAGCTCTCAAAATTTTATAGTAAGAATGACTTTGATTCTATGTCTTTTATCAAATTTTTTCCATAAATGCTTGGTGCGAAAGGTAGATCGACTGACATCATGTTGACAGATTGTTATCCACTTCTTTGCATTGAAAACTTAGTAAAGTTTTCATGACTCAGTAACCATATGCATCTTTATTACTTCTGACCTCACTCAATAGAGTCTTCTATCATTTGGTAACCATATAGAATTTAGTTACTCCTGACTTCACTCAATAAGGTCTATGACCTAACCTCACTTAGTAGAGAAGGTAACTCGATAGACACTAGTAGTATTTTACTCAATGATTCCTTTGTATCTTGAATACAAATATGGATCATTTTGACTTTTTCAACTAGAACTAATTTGGATGTCTTCTTTGATAGCCTAGTTCTAGTTCTCCCTTGAGAACTTAAGGAAAAATGGTAGAGTCACCCAATTCTTGAGTGACCTGATCACCACTATTTGGACTTTCATTCTCGGTAGACTTTGGAACCCATTTTTGTCTCATCTATTTTTAAATTTTATCATCTTTTGCCTTCTTTTCATCTTCAATTCTACTAGTATTCATGAAGTTCTTGGCAAGATGACCAAGATCTATACAAATGAAACATCTTTTAGTAGTATCTCTTTTCCTCAAATGATGCTTTACACAATTATTTCCAATGTATCCAAATTTTCCACAATAATGACATCTGCACTAGGTGTTGTAGTCCTAACCAAATATTTATTTCACAATCTGGGTATGTGCAGGATCATGGTGTGCCAAAAAGTGGCAATGTGAAAAAAATAGAGTTGAAAACATCTAAAAGAGTTTCAAAATTTGCTCTGACTTTTCTCCACCCATCCTAATACCAAAGCTAAAAAGTAGGCCCAAGCCTTATTGGGTATCCAATATATTATCAGATATTTGATATGAAATTAGATACCTAATAATTGTACTATGATTTAAAAAAAAAAAAAACAAAACCTGAGGGTTGTTTGTTCACACTGTGTTTTGTGTTTTGAGCTTCGATATCTAATCTACAAACATATACATGATATAGGTTAGTGATTTTTTGTTTTTTTAATGTTTTCAATCAATTTTATTATAAATTTGTTAGTTTTAATTGAATTTTTTAAAATTTAGTTTTTTTTGATAGAAATTGTTGAAATTTAGGTTTTTTAATAGAAATTATGTTTTGCGAATTAATAGGTCTGGCTGACCAAAATGATGAAACTGAGGCAATACATATTGTTCCTTGTAACCCCCTACCAAACAATCTAGCGTCCCCTCAAAATTGTCCACCAAATGATCCCCTAGCCCCTAAAAGCCCTCCTCGAATCGAGGATTTGATATTTGAAAATCTCATCAAATTGAGGGCTTTGTGAACAACATATAATACTGTACTTGCATTAGCTCCTATGTTATCCATGTTAAACACCATAGTGGATAACATTGAAACATTTACCAACAAACAAAATACCACTCTTTGCTGGCATGACAAAATGCATGAGATTTTTGATGATGGGTTGGACTATGATGAGGTTGCAACCCTCAATATAAGTAAAGATGATTTGGTTGCCCTTTTTGCAAACCCAAAAACTAGTTTACTAGTTGACTACAAAAAGCCCAAACTATTGATTAAATGGTGCACAAATGATGCCATACATGAAAAGTTTTGGGATCATTGGTGGATGGTTTTTGAGATCCCTCCACATAGCAATTTAGAGGTGCCACTTTATTTCCTTAGAAAATTGTATGTAGAATTTGTGTTGGTTCTCAAGGTGAACTATTGGAGCATGGACCCCAAGATGGGTGTAGGAGGAGGAGCTCCTCAAAATAGACCCCCTTCCCAATGGAAGAAAGCTAGAACTTTTTTCCCCCCTACTGATGTCTCCCCCCCTCTTTGAGTGTAGCATCTTGATATCATTGCAGAGGCTAGCTCTTAGACTATTAGAGCCATCCATAGATTGAGTAGCCTATTGATATCCTAGGATAGGTTAGTGATGCCTCCCCATGTTGATGATATTGGCATGTGTTCATCATTAGTGATCTCATCACATGTTTGTGTGCCCCATACTTGTATAACATGCAAGAATATTTGTTTGAGTCCCATAGGTGATTTTTTTAAGTATCAGTTTGTATTTGATGATGATACACCAGATGCATGTGTAGAGGCTATAGAACCTGATGCAAGAGAGGAGGGGCATGCAAAGGCATGGACTCCTTCTATGTTGGTACATGTATACATTTTTTTGTTATGACATATGTGATTTAAAGTCAATCTTTATAATAGAGTAATTTTAATTTTTAAGCCACACTCACTTATACATGTATGTGATCTTCATTCATGTTTAGTTGATGACTGAGGAGGAGCTAAGATAGGTCGACGATGCCACAATTTTGGCTATTTCATTTAGCCTTGAGACATCTGTGGTACATTATGTTGTGTTCTCATTATTTTTTCTATTTGATATTGTAGCATATATGGTTTCTAATCTTTCTTTTTTCTTGGAGGTATCACCTGTCCCTAGGGGACAAAGTGTAGGGGATGAGGTAGGAGCCATTGATAAGGGAAAGGTAATTAGGTGCTTTCTATTTGATTAAATATTGATACATTCTTGTAAAATATTTGTGGTAATGAAATTTAATTACATTCTTTATTGTATAGGGTGTGGCTACTGGCAATGAGCCCATGCATATTCCATGTCATAGACTATTTGGCATTTCCATTCACACTGAGAGCCCCATTGTATGTATAAGTATCATTTATTTTTTATTTTCCTTATTTTCATAAATAAATTCAAAACTGATTTTCATGATATTAACAACTAGTATTTTGTATCTCATAGGAAACTCCTAGTGCACACAAGGTTGGACAATAGAGTTTTGTATCTTTGATGATGTAGCCACTATATCCTGAGGAGGAGCTAACATAGGCAAGTTTTAGTTTGAATTCTTGGTTATATGTTATAAATTTAGCATGTTATGAATTATAATGTTATATTTTAAGTTGTAGATTCATCTGACAAACATATTTGAACATACACAAGCCACAATTAGTGAGGTACAAGCATTGTCGAAGACATATGAGAGGACTCTTGACCAGCATAGGAGGTCAATGAGAGAGGTATTTATGATGAAATTTTAATAGTATAAAATTCATTAAAAAAAGAGCATTATGCATTTGATTAATTCAATGTTAGATACAAATAATCATATAAATTCAGTAGTCTAACTTTGGGTTTTCCTTTTTTGTTTATGTAGGAGGCATCTGATCCACCTAGTGCAATGAAGAGGCTACATTTTAATCATCCACTAGCAACCTAGGATAGTATAGTTGTCATAGGATGCATCATGGGAGATTTTGAGATGGCATATGCCACATTTTTTTATAGAAACATTGATATTATACATATTTTGATGGCACGAGCAACCAAATTTTGTATATGGATCTATGTATTTTGATATATATTTGTGTAATTTGTCTATGGATACATGAAATTTGATATATATTTGTGTAATTTGTATATGGATACATGTATTTTGATATATATTTTTGTCATTTATGTGCACAATGATATACATATTAATTTAGTATCTACTATTGTTCAATTTATTGTGGATCGTGTGTATTGTTCATGTTTATCAAATATCATTAATTTTGATCATGTTTGTTATATTCAATTCAAATGCAATAATTTGTGAATAACATTTTAACAACCTTTATTATCAAATTTGGATGCAATGTTTAATTTGAAATGCTATCATGAGTTATATCTTTTTTCTATCAAAAATTCTATAGTTAATATATGAGAGTTTACTTTCTATCATGTGATTTAGAGTAAGAAAAATAGGGAAACCTTATTTATAGAGAGAAATCATAGAAACAAGTGACATATAGAAAACCATTGCTTTCCTTGTAGTTTTAGTTTTACATTGGATTTATTCCTTATCTTGGTAGAATGATGTAGAGCCCTTTGGCACACCTTTAATAAATAGTAATTTAAGTAAGGGGATTCACAAAGGGATGGTAGTCTATTAAGGAATTGGGATGAACTCAAAGGCTTCAAGAAAGATCCATGGCATTTTAGGCAATAACATCAACACACTTTTTAACCTCCTACAAAAGGTTCACATAACCCCAAATCTGATTTTAAACTCCACCTTCAACCTCAAAACTAACTCTTGGCTTCAAATATAATCTCAACACACTTAAGGACTCCTCTCCTCAACCATGGATTCTATTCCCAACCATGAACTCATTCCTAGACTCATAATCTTTGATAACTAGCCCTTCACTTTTTTACTATCCTCATGCTACAACTTTTCAATTTCAACATAACCTCAAAATATCCCAACTTAAGAGATTTGATTGGATCAAACCTTTTTAACTTGGTACCCCAATACCATATCCATATAAATAAAATCTATGCATTTCTCACATTGATTAGATTACCCATACTAATCCACTTAAGAAAACTTAGGAACCAAATCATGCAAAACATACCTTCTTGATGTCCTTTGTATAGACCCAAACAAAATCATTCATAACTTTTGAACCATAATTCATTTCCTCAATCAAACCATCAAGTAATTACATCACTTGACCCTCCATAACATATCCAAAAATCAAGCCAATCTAATGGTAGAAAATTGAGATATGGCCCCCACAAAAGCACTAAAAATTCTATGACAAAACAATCTTCCTTTGATGATATCATTAAAAACATGTTATCAACAAAGTATAACAATGGAAAATGATACAAATTGCATAAAGAAACTTTGTTTTATTACTTCTTATTAATCATACACCGTACATTGTTTTCCCCTTATTGATCTAATCAACATCTAAAGGCCCTATTAAGACATGTTTCACCCTATATAGTACTACAAACCTTATAATCCCTTACATTCCCATGATTAGCCTTCTAGGCCATATTTTGCATATAATGAAACTTTTATGTAAACTAGCTTCATTAATTAATTCTATCATTTCACACCTTATATAGGTATTTCCAACCTTGTACGGTCATGCTCAAACCACTAACTAACTCTTTGCACTCATTTTCACTTTGCAAGAAAAAGTTGCAAAAGTTGAAAAATTACAATTTTGTAATTTTTCAATTTTGAGCAATTTTTTCTATAACTTTAAATTATTAATTAGACAAGTTCACCAAACTTGGTAAAGGGTTATCAATAGCTCTCATGAGCTCCAAGTTATGACCCTCTAAAGATTGACCTTGATACGCACTTAGATCACCTTGGAGACTCTTTGGTATGGGGTGGCTGTGGATGATGGAGGCTCTTTGCGGTTGGAACAAGGGTGTCACTAGGGTTCACCCACCCATTTGGAGTTAATGGCACTGAAAATTAATGCCAAGACCAGTGGTTTCAAAGTTATGCTATGGTGCACCTATGAACTAAGGCATACTATGAGTTTTGGCATCGAGCGAGATCGTTGTGCCTAATCCAAACAGAATGTGATCTCTTGAAAATGAGATAGGGTATTTTATACCTTGGCATGACTATCTTGTAGCATTCAAATTTTCATTGATAGCCCTCATGAGCTTTGAGTTATGATCCTTGAAAGATTGACCTCAATACGCACTTAGAGCACCTTGGAGACACTTTAGTTTGGGGTGTCTGTACAATATGGAGGCTCTCTATGACCAGAACAAGCATGTCAGTAGGGTTCACCCACCCATCTAGAGCTAATGGCACTGATGATTCGATGCCAAGATCAACGGTTTCAAAATTATGTTGTGGTACACCTAGGAACTGAGGCATATTGTGAGTTTTGGCATCAAACGAGATCGTTGTGCTGAATCCAAATGGAATGTGATCTCTCAAAAATGAGATAGGTTGACCTCGATATGCACTTAGAGCACCTTGGAGACTCTTCAATATGGGGTGGCTATGGACAATGGATGCTCTCTACAGTTAGAAAAAGGGTGTCACTAGGGTTCACCCACCCATCTAGAGGTAATGGTGCTGACAATTTGATTTCAACATCACCAATTTCAAAGTTACGTTGTGGTGCACATATGAACTGAGGCACACTACAAGTTTTGGCATTGAGCAAGATTGCTATGCAAAATTCAAATGGAACATGATTTCTTGAAAATGAGATGGGTTATTTTAGGCCTCCACATGGCTGTCCTATAGTATTTGACATTTCATCAATAGCCCTTACAAGCTCTGAGTGATGACCCTTAAAAGATCAACCTGAATATGCTCTTAGAGCACCTTGGAGACTCTTCAATACAGGGTGGCTACAGATGATGGAGGCTCTCCATGGATATAACAAGGTCCAAAGCTAATGGTGTTGATGATTTGATGCCAACGTTAGTGGTTTCAAAGTTACACTATAGTGCACCCATGAACTGAGACACACTGCAAGTTTTGGCATCGAGCGAGATTAATGTGCCAAATCCAAATAGAATGTAATCTCTAAAAAATGAGATAGGTTATTTTAGGCCTCAAGATGACCATCTTTTAGCATTCAAAATTTCATCAATAACCATCAAGAGCTTCGAGTTACAACCCTTGGAAGATCGACCTCGATACGCACTTAGAACACCTTGGAGACTCTTTAGTATGCAGTGGATGCAGATGATGGAGGCTCTTTATGGCTAGAACAAGGGTGTCACTAGGGTTCACCCACCCATTTAGAGTTAATGGAACTAATGATTCAATGCCAAGATCAATGGTTGTTAGATTGTGATGACTGATTAGGAAAGTGCTGTACATACTTCATAAATTCTTTGGGACTCAAAATTATTTTTTGGGCTCTATTTTATCAAGATTTTGGGCTAACATGTAATTATTAATTATAACCCTAAAGTGGTAACAATACTTGTATAAAAGAGCTTAGGGTTAGGATTGTTTCATAGTTGTGATGCAAAATTGGTTCTTGCAAAGGTATTGTGCTGTAAGGGGTTATGGATTGTAATCAGGTTATAATCAGTGGATCGTAATAATATTAGACTTGCTATTTGGTGGATGTAGCCCAGGGATTGGGTGAACCACTTTAAATCTTGGTGTCTTGTGTTCTTTTCTATGTGATCTATTATTTTTTATTATTGGTTATATTTGCATGTAATTTTTATTTTTGTTCATGGTTTAATCATAACAAGTGGTATCAAAGCCTAGTTGTTTTTTTAGTTATCCTCTGTAAGAAAGTCTCATAGTTGAACACGAGTCTCAAAATTGAGTGGGAGTGATGGTAGATGAGGGTAAGCTAAGGGTTTATAGGTTTGATGGGAAAAACTTCTAGTTATGGAAGATGCAAATGGAAGACTATCTTTATCAGAAGGATTTATGGAAGTCATTGGAAGGAAAAGCCAAGAATTAAGGATCTATGTCAAATGATGAATGAGATCTTTTGGGCAGAAAGGCACTTAGAAGCATTCAATTATACTTGGCACCATTAGTGGCATTTAATATTACAAAAGAAAAGAAAATAAAAGAGTTGATGAAAACCCTAGTGACACTATATGAAAAGCCCTTCTCTCCAAACAAGGTATTTCTCATGAAGCATTTATTTAATATGAAAATGGTAGAAGGAGGATCTATTGTAGATCATTTAAATGAGTTTAATACTATTACTAGTTAGTTATCTTTTGTGGGTATCAATTTTGAGGAGGAAATTAGGGCTCTCTTGATTTTGTGTTCTTTTCCTGAAAGTTGGAATGGTTTGGTAATGGCTGTGAGTAATTCTATTCTTGGATCTAGTACCCTAAAATATGATATATGATCGGTATTATTTTGAGTGAGGAAACTTGTAAGAAATCCTCAGGTGGATCTACATCAGGAAGTGCTTTGAATGCACAGAGTAGGGGTAGAACAATTGAGAGAGGAAGTAATTCTAGAAGTCATGGGAAATAAAGAGGAAAGTAAAAGGGGAGGAGGTCTCAATCGAGAGGATTGAACAATTGCTCTTACTATGAGAAATCAGGTCATAAAAAGAAAGATTGCTGGAATTGAAAAAAAAATGAAGGAGATAAACTAGATGGAGACAAGGAGGCAAATGTGGTAAGTAAAAAATTTGAAGATGATTCTTTTCTTCTATCTTTAGAAAGTGTTGATGATTCATGGGTTTTAGATTCTAGTGCTTCATTTCATTCTACACCTCATAGAGGTTATTTCATTGATTATGTCCAAGGAGATTTTGGGATTGTTTATTTGGGGGATAATGAACCTTGTTAGATTGTTGGAAAGGGAAAAATTGAGATTAAGTTACAGAATGGGAATCATTGGCTATTACATGAGGTAAGACATGTTCCAAGGCTGAATAAGAATTTAATTTCAGTAGGGCAACTTGGTGATAAGGGTTGTGTAGTTACTTTTAATGATAAAAATTGGAAGGTTTCAAAAGGTTCCCTTATAGTAGAAAAAGGTGTGAAAGTAGGAACCTTATATGTTTGTATAGGTCATATTGTCCCTTCTACTATAATTGTTTTAGAGAAAAATGAATGTTAAGGAATAATTGCTATAGTTGAGCAGGGAGAACAAATAGCTGCTATAGATTTTGATACAATGCTATGGCACAACAGACTTGGGCACAAGAATGAGAAAGGTATGAAATTAATTCATTATATGAAATTTTTACCAGGTCTAAAATGTGTTAATATGGATTTATGTGAAAGTTGCATGTATGAAAAATAAAAGAGAGTGAGTTTTGTAAAGATTGGAAAGGCAGACAAAAAGGAGAAATTAGAGTTTGTGCATACAGATGTATGGGGACTAGCTCAAGCATCTTCCCTTGGTGGCTCTCATTATTATGTTACATTTATTGATGAAACAACTAGGAAAGTATGGGTTTATTTTATTAGACAGAAATTTGATATATTTCAAACTTTTAAGAAATGGAAATGCTTGGTTGAAAATGAGACTAGTAGAAATTAAAATGTCTAAGATCTAATAATGGTGGTGAGTATTTCAGTCATGAATTTTAAGATTATTTCTCCAGTAATGATATTCATAGATAGAAAACTATTCCAAGGATTCCATAGGAAAATAGAGTGGTTGAATGCATGAATAGGACTATAATGGAGTGTATAAGGAGCATGAGGTTGCATGTTGGGTTGCCCTTACACATGTGGTGGAGGCTATCAATACTACTATATATTTGATTAATAGAGGTCCCTCTACTCCTTTGGGTAGTGGTATTTTAGAGGAAACATGGACTGGTAAGAAGGTGAGTTATTCTTTTCTCAAAGCCTTTAGCTGTGAAGCATTTGTTCACATAGATTCTGAAAATAGAACCAAGCTAGAAGCTAAGTCAAAGAAATGTGTATTTTTTGGATATGACATTAATGAATTTGGATATAGGCTTTGGAATTTTTAAAATCATAAAATTTTAAGAAGCAAGGATGTCATATTCAATGAGAAAGTGATGTATAAAGATCTGTTGCAACAAAGATGATTATACAGTGTTGGATGATACTCTACAAGCTATTGTTCCAACCAATCCTCATGATGTGGAACAATTGCAAAAACAAATACCACACATACTAGTTAATTTTAGATGGTCAACAAGGAAAATTAGACCTCCAAAAAGATTCTCTCCCTCTTTGTATTCAATTTTACTTACTAATGCTAGTGAACCTGAATGTTATGATGAAGTTGTATAGGTGGATACTAAGATTCAGTGGGAGTCTACAATGAAAAATGAAATGGAATCTTTGTTGAAGAATAAGAAATGGGATTTATGCATGTTAGCTTCAGGTAAAAGCACTTTATAGAATAAGTGGGTTTACAGGTTGAAAGAAGAGGAAGGAGGTAAGAAACAATTTAAAGCTAGGTTAGTTGTGAAAGGATTTGCATAGAAAGAGGGCATTGATTTTGATGAGATATATTTGCCTATTGTTAGGATGATTTCTATCTATACTATTTTAAGCCTTATGGCTATTGAAGATTTTCATTTAGAGCAACTTGATGTTAAAATAGCCTTCCTTCATGGTGATTTGGATGAAGAGATATATATGGCTCAGCCATAGGGATTTGCAATCAAAGGTAAGGAGAACTTAGTGTGCAAATTGAAAAAAAGTTTATATGGTTTAAAGCAAGCATCTTGGAAATGGTATCTAATATTTGACAGTTTTATGCATGAGCATGGATACAATAGGTGTCATTTAGATCACTACATTTATTTTAAGAGGTTGGATGATAACAACTACATTATTTTATGTTTATATGTTGATGATATGCTTGTAGTTGGGTCTAACATGGATCACATTAAGGGGCTAAAATGGCAATTAGCACATGCATTTTCTATGAAAGAATTGGGGGCAACAAAACAAATCTTTGGTATGAATATTTACAGAGATAAGAAGAAAAAAATATTGATGCTATCTCAGGCTCATTATTTGGAGAAGGTGTTGTAATGTTTCTCAATGGAGAACGCTAAAACTGTCAGCACACCTTTACCTGGTCATTTGAAGTTGACAAAGGAGATGTGTCCTAAGACATAAGAAGAGGAGGATAAGATGTCCAAGGTACCCTATGCTTAAACTATAGGAAGCTTGATGTATGCTATGGTATGTACTAGGTTAGATATTGCACATGTAGTGGGAGTCGTTAGCAGGTATATGAGTTATCTAAGAATTGAGCATTGGAATTTCATCAAATGGATTCTTAGATATTTGAGAGGAACATCTAATAAGTGTTTACATTTTGGATGCTCTACTACTGATTTATAGGGCTATGTACTTAAATTTGGAAGGGGATATTGATACTAGGTGGAATACTATAGGTTATGTCTTTACTATTGGTGGGGTAGCCATGAGCTGGGTTTCTAGGTTATAAGAGGTTAATGCTTTATCCATTACAGAGGTAGAGTATGTAATTTCTATAGAGGAAACTAAGGAGATGATATGGCTTTAGTTCTTCTTGGAAGAATTGGGACACCCTTAGCAGGATAATTATTTGTTTACAGATATTCAAAGTGCCATTCATCTTGCAAAGAATTCAGCTCTACATTCAAAGACCAAACACATATAGTTGCGGCACCATTTCATTCCGTGAGTTTTGGAGGATGGATAGTTAAAGCTAGAGAAGATACATAAAAATGAAAATCCAACAGATATGTTGACAAAGGAAGTAACAAGGGAGAAGCCAAACTTCTCTTTAGATTTAGTTGGTCTTCTAGATTGAACATGAATAAAAGAATAGTAGAGTCCAAGGTGGTTTGATCTAGTGGGAGCCTCATGGAGTAGTGGCATAGCTATAGGACCAGTCTCTAAGTGGGAGATTCTTGTCTAGTGTGGAGCCTGATTAGTCCCCAAGTGGGAGATTGTTAGATTATGGTGACTGATTAGGAAAATATTGTATAAACTTCATAAATTCTTTGGCTCGCCCAAAAAAAATTTTGGGTCCTATTTTATCAGGATTTTGGGATGACATGTAATTATTAATTATAACCCTAAAGTGATAAAAGTAATTGTATAAAAGAGCTTAGGGTTAGGGATTGTTTCATAGTTATTATGAAAAATTGGTTCTTGTGGCGGTATTCAGTTGTAAGGGGTTACAGATTGTAATCAGGTTATAATCACTGGATCATCATAAAATCAGACTTGTTGTTTGATGGACATAGCCCAGGGATTGGGTGAACCATATTAAATCTGTGTGTCTTGTGTTCTTTTTTGTGTGATCCATTATTTTTTGTTATTGGTTATGTTTGTATATGAGCAATGTTAGTATGCTAATAGAAACCAAATTTAAATAAAGCTTCTACAAACTAAACAAAATTCATAAACTTCAAGATAGACTAAGATGAACTCTTAATTGAGAATATGAGCCATTAATGGGCTCTCTCAATGAAAATCTCTCTTGTTGAGTAGCTTTTTCTAAATAGATAGGATGTATGCTCAAGCTTATGCTTCAAAAAGGGCTTCAAATGGAGTTGGAATTTGGGTGTGAGTGTATGGTTTTGATGTAAAATGGCTTCTCAAAATGGCATTATGACTTTACTTCATGGATTGTGTTATTTTGAAAAGGGGAAGGATCCAATTTATAGGCAAGAGGCTTGAGGGATTGAGGGCTAAGATGCAAGGATGGGAAAAAGCTCATGGAGGGCTCAGATTGCATGAGAGGAGAGCAAATGGATTGTGCTTCCTTACAGCCAATCAAGGAGTGACACATGTCACATGGTGAGAGGATGGAGAAAAGGGGAAGGATGAGTCAACAAAGGAGGCTCAAGGGATAAAATCTTCATAAAGACCCTCATAATGGCTTGTAAGAGCAATAAAAGGGCTTGGAAGAGTCATTTATGGCCTAGTGGGCTTCATAAAGTTTTATGGTTGAGATATTTTGAGGGAGATGAGAGCAATTTTGACTTGGGCTTGATTAGGAGGGTTTTAAGCTTGCTTAGGACTGTGCAAATGATTAGAGGAATGATTAGGATGGTTTAGGATTAGCTTAGGGGTAGGCAAGTGGATGTCATTTAATGAGGGTGGGTGAAGGAGGAGATATTTGTTAACTTTCGCTTGGGTTAGTAAGTCTTAACCCATGTTTAGGGAATGTGACAAGGTTAGGAGGGGATTAGGATTAGGTTTAAAGACATCTTCTAGAAGAGTCTAGACTTTGGATGAGGATAAAGACTTTCTAGAATAGTCTAGAATTTCCTAGGATGAGGATGAAGACTTTCTAGAAGAGTCTAGAACTTCTTAGGATGAGGATAAATTAGATTTTTAGGAAATAAATAAAGTTTTATTTATTTCAAGGGTTTGGGTTGAGGAGATATTTATTAAAACTTTTTTAATAAACATGAGGATTAATATTTAATCTTAATTAAATATTTTGAGTTGGGATTAGGGGTAGGAAATGATGGGATTAGCCTTTAATTAAAATTAAAGAAGGATTAGAAGATTTTGGAAGAGGTTAGTGGTCTTAAGGAAATTGGCCAAGTTTTGGGCAAAAAATAAATTATTTATTTATTTTGGGTTTTTTGGTCAATTTATTAATTAAATAATTAATAAATAAGGAAATAATGTTTAAATAAGATTTAAACATTTTTGGGAGGGATTCTTTAATTAAATATTTTTGATTAAGATAAAGGGATTTAATGGCATAAAAATAAATAAATAAATTAAATAATTAATTAATTAATAAATGATGATGTCATCAGGACTTTTTCAGAAAATAAAAATACTTTATTTTTTAAAGGTTTTTAGGTGTCTACATTTTTCCCCTCTTTGATGTGATGCCACAAGTGGCATGGCATCAAAGATAAGAAAATAAGATGCCCAAGGCTAGAATAGAAGAGGAGAGAATGGATTGTGAGATGCCCCCTCAAGAAGGTAGCGGGGAGAGAAAGCGAGGCTCAATGGCTTCTTGAAAAGTACAAGAATCTTGGATGAGCAAGGAAACTCAGATTGGCAAAGACAAGGGGCTGAATTAGCTCAAACTCTCACTATGGGAGAATGATAAAGGAGAATCAGATGCACAAGAGGAAGCAAGCTTAAGACTTTAGGGAAGGTGGAGGATGAAGGAGAAGAGCGCTATAAAAAGGAATCCAGGATAGGTAGATGGATGAGGGGATTATAAAGCTGATGCAACAGGATTTCAAAGAGTCAGATTGGTGGAAGATGGGTTTTGGAGATCCCTAGGACTAGGATTGTGGATCTCGAAAGATGAGGCTTGGTGAATTGATTTGGATTGGTGGATCCCTAAGACTAGGATTGTGGATCCCTAAAGCTAAGAGTGATGAGTGATTCAAAGAGATACTGATGCATAAGATGGGGTAGGAGAGACGAATGCTGGATATGGATGGGGGATAATGGAGATGAAGGAAAACCATTGAAGCTTTTTGAGTGGGGGTATACTTCAAAGAGAAGTATCACCATGTAGTTGAGCACTAGATTTGCTATAGGACTATTGGTTAATTGCCAAGGTTACCAAGAACATCAAGGCCTTTTCACCAACCGTCCAAAGGACTGACGAACTGACTCAAAACAAACACGCAAGGATTGCCCCAGCATCACACATGAATCCTAGAGGAAGCAGTGTGGAAAAGACACTGGAGAACCTACAAGCAGAAAAGAAAAACAAAATGAAGGACCTGATCAAGACCTTACGCTCTAATTGCCCCATTTGCAGCATACCATGATATGGAAGATCGTGGCAACCTTGAGGAGGGAACACAGAGATTTCTTGGAAAAGATACTTCAAGACCCAAAAGGGAAGATCCCAAATCAAAAGAAAGTGAAAATCCAAAAGAGAGCCGTTTGCCAACAAGATGGGTAGGACAAGGTACTAACAGGCCAAGATCAGACATGAGGAAAGCTATATCCTGCAAGGACCTATCAGAGAGCACTGAAGCTGGTGGATTTGGGTGAGTGATGCGTCTGGCAAGCTGAACTAAGAAAGATAACACTTTGGTGACAAGGAATCTAGCTAAAAGATGCGTTGGAATAGCTAACCAAGATGTGCGATGGGTGCAAGATGCTGATCAAGGACGAACTAACACGAACGTTGGATAGATACAATGGTACTAAGCTAAAGAGGATGTACAAGCTGATGGACCAAGATATGTTACAAATGTACAAGTTTGTTCATGTTTTGGTTTTTGTGAGATGGAAATGTTTGTGAAGGATGGGATGTCTATAATAGGTGATAGGTGGAGAGGTAGATGGTTTTCGAAAAGCTTAAGTGAAAATGGGGTTTTGTGTGTGCACGTGATAGTATACAAGCTAGGATACAAGATTATTTATAGGCTGGAATATGGTACAAACTTTGGAGAAGATTCAGATATACAAGGTATGGTACAAGATTTACAAGGTATAATACAAGCTTTGGTACAAGATTTTACAAGCTAAGGTACAAGATTTTACAAGCTGTACAGGAGGTATTTACAATCTTCCTCAAATTTTGGATATTTGGTTGGAACACCAAGGTAACAAGCAAGTGTGTCTTATGGGATGGTGGGTGAATGGAAGAGGGATAGGATAGTGATAGACAATGGATTAGTCTTTAGTACACAAGGTGCTTGAATTACCAGGTTTTCACCAAGGTACCTATCCAAGGCGCTTGAATTGCCAAGTTTTCATCATTGGATGCTTATTTCTCTTTACTATTTTTTTTTGTATTTTTCAAAAGCTAGGTATACCAAGGATCTTCAAGCATAGAACTTCTTGAGATGAATGATGTTAGTAGGATCATTCAAGAGTTCTCCTTCCGGTGTAGATAGCTGATCGGCTTTGGAGCCAAAGGAAGCAGTGACAACATAAGGACCAAGCCATGTAGGTTCAAACTTGCCTTTCTTTTCTCAATCTGCTTGGACTTTCATGTTTTCTTTAAGGACCATGTCACCTGGCTGAAAGTGTACTTAGAGCACCAGGGAGACTTTTCAGTATGGGGTGGCCATGGATGATGGAGGCTCTCTAACGCCAAAACAAGGGTGTTACTAGGGTTCACCCACCCATTCAAAGCTAATGGCACTGATGATTCGATGCCAAGATTAATGGTTTCAAAGTTATGTTGTTGTGCACCTATGAATTGAGGCACACTATGAGTTTTGGCATTGAGTGAGATCGCTATGCCGAATCTAAATGGAATGTGATATCTCAAAAATGAGATAGGTTATTTTAGGCCTTGGCATGACTATCCTATAGCATTCAATATTTCATTGATATCCCCCATGAGCTCCAAGTTACAACCCTCAAAAGATCAACCTCGACATGCACTTAGAGCACATTGGAGACTTCTTGGTACAGGGTGGCCACAGATGATGGATGCTCTTTGTGGCTGGAACAAGGGTGTCACTAGGATTAGTATTAAAAGAAAAAAAATTATTTTTTACCTCTCTCAAGTTTTTGCCATTGGGCACAGTGCAAGTTTGGTGTTAGTATGTATTAAAATCATCATTTTTAGGTCCCTCCACATAAATTGCATTAAGTAAAATCATCTTTTTTTCTTACATTAAATCAACAAGTTTACATTTACAATATATCAAGTGTTTCATCATTATTACATTAAAACACAACTAACAAAAATTGTAGTTTTAATAAAAGTATTGTAAAAAATCATAGTGTCAAAAATAGAATAGATTTTTTTTCATTCTACTCCTTATTTAATTTTTTATCTTCATGCATGGATACTCTTCATGATGTACCTACATTCCAATATCATAAAAAATATTAGTAACTTATTGTATTAAACAAGATAATTATCGGTTCACTGAATTATTCTGAACAAAATAACATAAGAAGTAAATATACCTAGTCGAGTGTTCTAGTAGGGTCCTCTCTCTATTTTAGGGTCTCCAATAGGGCTTCATGATTAGCATTAGTAATAGTAAAAGGTTCTTTTACTTTTGGTCTTCCTTGATGCTTCAACAACTTTACATTTGTTTCTATAACAAGATGCAAATATATGAGAATTATTTTGTGCTTTTGATAGTCTTTGAATGTAGGAATTACATTCCTTCTAAGCATGTATGTCCACAACCATGTTCTAGCGACAACCACTGAACTAGTAGAATATGTGAATCCATCATCATCTGTGATCAATTGTGCAAGCTTATGTTTACCTCTTACATAATGTGCTAACCAATAATCTGATTTTTCATCATTCACAACCAATGCAAAGACATGTCCTAGCTAAAAAAGATCTAATAGATGGTTATGCTCAAGTGAAATTTCCATGTCATCATTTTTGATAGAGGGTATGATAGACAATTGAGTAAGATAATGTAAAGCCCATGTGCCCAACCACTCACTCGACTCACAGTGATCCCAATTACACTAAAAACAACTAGGACAAAAGAAAACTAGCTATCATGTCCAAATGGTCCATATACTAGAGTCAGAGCTCTAGAATGAATCTATTTTTGATGAGTCTCTCATTGTAGCACAATCTAATATATCACCTATGGACCCTTCCTCAACCAACCAAAATAACCTACATACTAATGAATCAAGAGTCCTCCCTATAATAATGCTGAACTACACTAATAAAAAATGCTACGAGCATTAAGAAGCTCTACTCCTAAAATTAGAAATTTCTTCTTAACTAGAACTCTCTTCACAGATGCCCCTACTCCATCATATTTCCCTTTCCCATGGTAGGACTCAAAAACACTCCAAATATGAGGCACCCCCCTCTTTACATGCATCCTACACAACCAATAATACATGCAAACATTCTTGAATTGACTTGTATAGTTATTTGACCAAATGATATGTCTATCCATAGCAATTGCATGCTCTTGTAAGAAATCAAATTAATTCTTGAAACAATGTTGCACAAAATCATGAGAGTGAGATTTGTCATCAATCATATAAAAATGATACTCTCTAATAATCTTTTGATTATCTTTTGCACTATTAGATGCATGTATATATATTATTTGGATAAAAATAGCAATCTAAATGGAGTTGTAATATTGAGATTGTGTCTCATTTTGAGGCTGCAATGTGTAGTTCTCAAAAAATTCAACAACTAATATAATAGTGCCAATATGAAAATTCTCCTTACACATTCTAAATTTTTGATCCAATCACTAAGACCTGTGACTATGTATTGCATACTTGTAGAAAATATTTGTCTTTAAATTTGAAATAAAACTAGCCACATTGATTTCTTTTGCAACCAATTCACATCTAGAGCCCTCAACCCCACTCTTCAATGTCTATTTCACATTCCATATACTTTTATTTTACTATTGTCTTGCCAAGATCTTTTTTGCACCCCTCAAGGAAACATGTATCAAACTTGGATAAGCCACCACATTTTGAACACTTCTCATTTAAGAAAGTATTTCTATAAAAAGAAATAACCATCAATTGTAAGACATAAAAATTGATCTAGCAAGTCTCTTGATGATTTTGGAAGACCACTAGCACCACAATTCTCCAAAATTCCTTTACTATACAAAGTAGAACAGATGGAACATAATAGTTTATGGTGCACAAAAAACTCAACATGATATTTGCAATAATATGTATTTCAAATTTTAAGTGGCACAAAATAAAATGACTTCAAAGATTCAAAAGCCCTTTGTGATATATGAAGACTTGGATGACTCTCTCTAAATTTTTTGAAAAACATAGTTTGACTTACCTCCAAATAATGTTTAGGATGTGGTGTGTGGTCTCTGATGCTAATTCTCAACTTTAACACATCTTTAGCATTGGGTGATACTCTTGAGCTAGAGTGCCAAAATTGTGTAATTTCTACCTTCACATCATCGGATAGCTTCTTATCAAAATGTGAAAGTCTCTCACCAAAAGCCCATGTTTGATTTTGATGAGGATCATCAATTCTCTCTTGTCTACTAAGTGCTCTTCTCAAAGTAGTACAATTTAGGTTCAATTCAATACAAGTTTGTCTCATATATCTACCCTTTCTCAAATGAAGACTCACCAAAGAGGTTGTAATAACCCTTCAAGAAGCTCTCTTATCCTTCTCCTTTCTTTTTTTTCCAGTGCTATTGAGAGCACTAAAAATATTCTTCACAATAATAACATTTCTTTTGAATTTTTTATTGACATGAATCTTCAATTCAGAAAGCATAGGTCTCATCTTTTGCATCTTTAATAAGTGCATAAAAAGCTGACATTGCTCTATCACTATCTTCTTGTCGAAAAACATCTTATATAGTCTTGAAGTCCATAACCAAATAGTTCTTCCTAATTTTTTCCCTTCCAAATTGGTAATAATCATTTCATCAATTTCAATTATCCATTTTGGTGTTCTAGAACCTTCATGTTGATTATAATTAGGAGATATGTAAGGTTCCTGTGCATTGTCATGTTTGACATGGTCAATCATGCAATTTACATTATGACTTAGTAGCATTTCATTATCCAAATTTTCAATCCTAACATTATCATTATCAATTGGTACATTTTCATTTCCCAACTATACATATTCATTATCTAACTCTATGATTTCACCTTTGACCAATACATCATCAACTTGACTCACATTTAACATACCTTGTCTTTTCCTTTAGTGATTTACCTTGTCCCATTCCCTATATGCTGCAATATCTTCATTCAATATCTTCCTTTTGTGTTTAGCCTTTTGATGACTACTGCTCCCCATTTAGATGACAATATTACAAACCTAATGATATATTATCAAACCTTTTTTGATTGTTTGGGACCCAAAAAGTCAATTTTCCTAAAACCAGTGAAAATGACCCACAAATAGCGATGTTGTCAGGTCTACAGTGACAGGGAATTGTTGAAATCTGATTGAAAAGATCATTATTGAGAAAGGGAGATTTTTGATGAAAGAATATTTTCAATCATTATTTTGTCACTGATGTAAAACTTACTGTTTGCTAGAATGACAATTTCTTATAAGATCCAAGTACTCTCACTTAGTTGATTAATGAAGACGATATAATCAATAAGATGTAACAATAACACCTAAAGGAAAGGTTGAGTTATGATTTTTTAATGAAGTATAAGTATCATTTAAGACAATGGTGAAATGATGTATTTATAATCTACTTGAAGTTATAGAGATTGGCTACACTTAGAAACTCTAGAAGAAAAAGTTGTGACAAAACCATTTGCAAGGCTTGACTAAATTCATTAGTGGGTGCTGAGCAAAGTTAGTTCATGGTGAGTAGAAAATAAATAGGTGCTTAGTAAAAGAAAATTCTAGTGTGTGCCAAGTGAAGTAGTTGGTGCTGAGAAAGTTTAGGTGCCAAGCTAGACAAATGTAATAGGTGTCGAGCATAAGGAAAATTTAGTAGGTGCCAAGTGAATTCATAGTTGATGCCAAGTAACATAGTATGTGTCGAGCATTAGAAAGTAAATAGTGTCAAGCTGCTGCATTACTTGAAAAGTCAAAGATTCACCAAATCTGAGCTGACAAGTTTGTTATCTCAAATTTGGTGAACCAGGTAGAAGATAAGGATGGTGAGCTAGTGGTAAAAAATTTGTGGTTAACTATTTTTGGGCAATTGCAAGTGGATTCTATATGCAATTTCTAGAAGAAACAAGATAAAGGGTAGATACATTATATCTAACCTAATCAAATTCAAACCCTAATCTAATTGAGGTAAATAAGAGTGGAAAAGCATTCGAGATTCCTACTTAAGGAGTTACTAGTCACGAAGCAAAGAAGTGGTTGGATAGAGTGTGTGGTGTCAAGGAGAAGGCATTAAGAATGAAGAACAGAGTATAGAACTTTGCTTCGATAAGTGACCACAAAGGTGACTACATTAGCACAGTGAGGAGGATAACTCATGGAGACAAAAGCTTGATGAGTGGACAAGCTATCAGAGCTATAGAAATAGAAAGCCAATTAGAGTTGTGATTTGAATTGAGATCTAAAATTTGTAAGTTAACTTGTAAGTTGTATTAGGTCAAAAGCCCTTATTGAATACTATCTAGCAATTTTATCAGTTAAAAAAAATCCTTTGGACTAAGGTTGGTCTAACAGCCATTAAAAAATCCTTTAATAGGGTGGCATTCCAAGTGAATGTTCTAAAGTCCTTTAATGAGGCTCACTTCTAACAGGGTGATTGAAATCCTTTAACCAGGTCACATTTAACAGTGTGTGTTGTAGCTTTAATAGGGCAGGCCTTTCATAGGGAATCACTTCAGAAGAGTGAGAAAGTAGTAGCATGTTACTAGTGGTTTTTTCCAAATTGGGTTTCCATGTAAATCACTGTGCTATGTGTTGATTTTTCATGTCTTATTGCTGCATTTTGATTTAACAGTAACTTGCTAGTTAGAATGTTTAGCTTGGATGCATGAAATATTTAATGGGCTCACTACACTTAGTGAAAAAAATTTATTGGGACATTAATACCTTGAATAATCAATTCACCTCCCTAGTTATTCTAAATCATTTCTAACAAGTGGTATCAGAGCCATCTACTAATTTAGCTTGAAGGTACTAGAAGCATAAAGATCAAGATGTCTAAAAGAGAAGTTCCCAACCTCAATAGAGACAACTTTGCTGCGAGGAAAAGTCTAATGAAGCTATACCTTGGATCTATAGGTGATCATCCACAAACCTCAATCATAGTGAAACCTGTTGATCAAGGTGGTGTGCTTAATACTAACGATACGAAGAAAAAGAAGGAGAACAACTAGGTAATGTTGGAGATTGTCTCTGTCCTTAGCTATGCTAAATTTGATGACATCAAGGGATGTAACACTGCATTCAAGATGTGGGATGCCCTATCAACTATTTATGAAGGAGATAAGAATATACAAAGAGCCAAGTCAGAAATCCCTAGAGGATATTTTGATGACATGAGAATGGAAGAAGGTGAGAACATCGCTCAATATGCCTCTAGAAAAAAGAAGTTGTAAGTGCAATTAGAAGTTTTGCTAGTCATTTAGATGATGAAACTATCCTTAGCAAAGTTTTAAGAACCTTGTTACCTATTTATGCTATTAAAGTATCGACTATTCAAGAACTGAGGTGCATACTAAGAAACAAACTAAGTCTTGAAGGTTTAGTAGGAAGACTTAATACATTTGAATTATCCAACTTTGATAATTACAAACCTAAGAGTCTTGAATCTACTTTCAAGGCCAAGTTGTTGTTGAAAGACATTGAAGAAATGAAACTAAAGAAGAAGAAAAGAAGGATAAAATATGCATCTAGTGACAATAATACATATGAAGAAGATGTTGAACAATTGGAAGTATTTCTCACTAGAAGATTTCATAGAGGCAAAGGTAAATTCAAAGGCAATCTTCCTATCATGTTTTTTAGTTGCAATGAAGTTGGTCACATTGTAGCAAGGTGCACACAAAAGAAGAACTAAAAAGAAGGAAACAAGTAAAAAAATAGAAGAGAAGATGATGGTAGAGAATACAAAGACAAAGGCAAGAAGTGCTACATTGTTGAAGAAGATGACTTAGATGAACATGATGATGAGGTAGTATATGTAGCTATGAAGGATGAGTCAGATGAAGATGAGGCAAAAATGCTAGTAACTTGTGTGAACAAGAATGATAAATGGATCCTAGATAATGGATGCTCACATCACATGACAAGAGACAAAGGTAATTTTGCTACCTTAACTCAATATGATGGAAATAGTGTTAGATTTGGAAATGATGCTCCATGTCTAATAAATGGAAAAGGTTCCATTAAGCTTACAGAGAAGATCTCATGTGATAATGCATATTATGTTGAAGGCTTGAACTACAATTTTTTGAGTGTGTTACAGTTAAGCAATGTAGGATGTAAAGTAGAGTTTGGAAATAAAATTGCCAAGATCTATGACGATGATGAAATTTGATAGGAAAATCAGAATAAACTAGGAGTAATCTATTTTACATAGATATGGAGGATTCTATCTATCTTATTTTAAGATTTGATGATGTGTGGTTATATCATAAAATGCTATGTCATGTCAACTTTGACAATATGATCAACATCAATAATATGAGGAAAGTCAGAGGTTTTCCTAAACTAAAGAGGCCTAATAATACAATGTGCAAACAATGTTAGCTAGGCAAAATGACCAAGTCAAGTTTCAAAAGAAAAACCTATACTTCCAAAGAAGTATTAGAGTTAGTTCATACTAACTTATGTGGTATAATAGAAGTGAAAAGTTACAAACAAGATAGATATATAATACTGTTTGTTGGTGACTACTCTAGGATGACAACTGTCATGTTTTTAAAGAAAAAATTTGATGATTTTTAAATGTTTAAGAGGTATTTGGCTAGGGTTGAGAAATAAATAGGAAAGAGTCTAAAGTGTCTAAGATAAATTAGAGGAGGAGAGTTCACATCAAAAGAATTTGAGACATTTTGTAATGAAAAAGGAATCAAAAGATAGATTTCTGCACCAAGAACCCCTCCATAGAATGGAATTGCTAAGAGAAGAAATAGATCAATGATGGACTATGCCAAAACACTAATGATGGAGAAGAATTTTACTTTAAAGTTCTAGAGAAAAGCTATAAGTACAACTATTTACACCCTAAATCAAGTACAAATCAAGAAAGATACAGATTCAACACCTTTTGAACTATGATATGGTCACTCATCTAATGTCAAAAATTTCAAAGTATTTGGTCGAAAATGTTATATTCTTAAGGATACTAGAAATGATAAATTTGATGCAAAAAGTGATAAAGGCATATTCCTTGGTTATTACACAAGAAGTAAAGCATATAAGTGTTTGAACATTAACACTAACAAAATTGTGGAAAGTACAAATGTAAGTTTTGATGAATACACACAATTTCATAATGTTCAACTCATCAAAAGAATCAAGAAATAAAAATCATTTGTATACTTCTACAAGGGAATGCCTACTAAAGAAGATGCTACCAATCAAGTTGGGAATCAACAACAAGTCTCAACAACTACTGAGTCACAGCTAGTGATTGCTGAGTTGCATTCAGATGTCGAGTTACAGAATGAAGAAAATGTTTATTTTGATTTTGAAGTTAGCACACATAGTAGAGATGTTGAGTTAGTTGAAAGAGATGCACACAGTGACTCTAAAGCTGAAAGACCAAACATAGAAACAAGGATAGAACCAAGACTATCCAAGTATGTCAGAAGACATCACCTTGCTCAAAAAATCATTAGAAATACAGATTCCAAACCAATGACAATGAATAGATGAAGGAGTGAATCATACTTGCTGAGTCAGACAAAACCCAAAACATTGAGAGATGCATTAGAAAGGGATGATTGGTACATGGCCATGGAAGAGGAGATTGAGTAGAAACAAAAGAACAAAACTTGGAGCTTAGTTCCAAGACTAGCTGATAAAAATGTGATTGGAACCAAGTGGGTGTTTAGGAATAAACTAGACGAGAATGGTGAGATCACAAGGAATAAAGCCAGACTAGTTGGTAAAGGATATGATCAAGAAGAAGGAATAGACTATGGGGAAGCATTTTCCCCTATTGTAAGGATGGAAGGTGTAAGAAAATTACTTGCATATGCTACCTACAAAGGATATAAGGTCTACGAGATGGATGTCAAGTCTACATTTTTGAATGGTATATTGGAAGAGGAAGTCTACATAGAACAACTAGAAGGATTTGTGGATGAAAACAATAAGGATATAGTGTGTAAATTTCATAAAGCACTCTATGGACTAAAACAAGCACCAAGAGCATGGTATGAGAGGCTTCAAAAATATCTTGTGAAGATTCAACAATCTATACATCAAAAAAGAAAAAGGTGAGGACATACTGCTATCAAAAATCTTTGTTGATGACATAATATTTGGGTGTAAATATGTCCTATGCAAGGATTTTTCCAATCAAATAAAACATGAATTTGATATGTCAATGTTTGGTGAAATCAAGTTCTTTGTTGGCTTACAATCAACTAAAGCATGGCATATTTATTACCTAGTCAAAGTACATCAAGAAAATACTAAAATCTTTTGGACTAGAAGACTCAAAACTTATGAGTACACCTATGATAACATGACATAAGTTATCAAAGAATTATGAGTTAGCTAAAGTGAATCATACACTATATAGGTCAATGATTGGTGAGTTAAAATATGTTGAACATAGCAGACCTGATATAGCATTATCTATTGGTGTAGTTGCATGATTTTCTACAAATCCAAGAGAAAATCATCTTATGGCAGTAAAGAGAATCATGAGTTACTTAAAAGGAACATTTAATTTTGGCCTATACTATAAGAGAATTGTAAAATTTGAGTTGAAAGCTTACACTAATGTAGATTGGAGAGGAAATATAGATGAAAAAAAAAGCACAAATGGAGGAGCACTCTTTTTAGGTAGAGGACTAGTTACTTGGACAAGTAAAAAGAAAAGTTGTATCTCATAATCCATAGCTGAAGCAGAATATGTTGCTACTGCCATCAAATGCACCAATATTATATGGATAAAACATCTACTCAAAGGTATAAAGGAGGAGATAATTGAACCTATGATACTTTATTGTGATAACATAAGTGCCATTAACATATCAAAGAACCTAGTGATGCATGCCAAGATAAAACACATAGAAATCAAGTATCACTATGTTAGGGAGCTAGTTGAAGATAAATAGGTAAAGATGGAATATGTTAATTCCAAGTAACAAATTGTTGATATCTTCACAAAACCATTACCTAGAGATTCTTTTGAATATCTTAGAGGTAATTTAGGGGTGTTACCCCTATCAAAGGTTGTTTAAGAAATAGCAAGATAGCCTTGCATCAAATAGGTTGGCTGTTGAATGATAGAAATTTATGTAGAGGATCATGATTTAGGATTTTTCCTAAAGTAATCAAAGTGCTAAAATTACAAAAAATCACAAGCAAGGTGATAGAGGGAGAAATTGAAGTTACTACAAATGCTACATTTGCATGTTAAGATGTTGAGATAATATGTCTTTGGCATTGTTGTCAAAGAGGGACATAAATAGCAGAAACTGATCAAATTTATAAGAGCAAATAGAGGGAGAACTATTGTAGAGGGAGTTAGTAGAAACTCTTACAGAGGGAGAACTCTTGAGGGAGAAATAGAAAAAAGAGAAGGAGAAACAACAAGACAACAAGAAGCTGATAGAAGGTGAAGAGAAGGTTAGTTATGATCAAATCTAATAGGGAGAGAAGTCACAACTAAGAGGAAGAAGATCAAGAACTTAGAGGGAGTTAGCAAAAATAAATTGAAGATAAAAGATCTATCTTGTAAGAGGAAGTAATAAGAAGCTGGTAGTAAGAATGTTGATAGAAAGAACATACTTTTCTTTTTGGAATTTGGCATTACAAGGAGAAGGAGAAACAAAAAGATAGCAAGAAGTTGATAGAAGGTGAAGAGAAGCTCAATTCTGATAAAAGCTAATAGGAAGAGAAGTAGCAGCTAAGAGGAAGAAGATCAAGAACTCAAAGGGAGTTAGTAGAAACAAATTTAGGATAAAAGATCTATCTTGTAAGAGGGAGTAATAAGAAGCTAATAGTAATAATGCTGATAGAAGGAACAAGCTTTATTTTTGGCATTTGGCCTTACTATTTTAGCCTAGTTAATTTGTAGGTAACTTGGTTGATCAGTTTGGTTTGCCATCAATGCCAAATAGGGAGATTGTTGAAATCTTATTGAAAAGATCATTATTGAGAAAGAGAGATTGTTGATGAAAGAATGTTTTCAATCATTGTTTTGTCACCAATGTCAAACCTGCTATTTTCTGGAATGACAATTGCTTATAAGATCCAAATACTATCACTTAGTTGATTGATGAAGAGGATTTAATCAATAAGATGTAACAAAAACACCTAGAGGAAAGGCTGAGTTATGATTTTGTAATGAAGTAAATGGATCAGTTAAGACAATGGTGAAATGATGTATTGATAATCTACTTGAAGGTATAGAGGTTGGCTACACTTAGAAACTCTAGAAGAAAAAGTTGTAACAAAATTGTCTGCAAGGATTGACTAAATTCATTAGTGGGTGCCAAGAAAAGTTAGTTTATGCCAAGCAAAAAATCAATAAGTGCCAAGTAAAAGAAAATTCTAGTGTGTGCTGAGTGAAGTAGTTGGTGTCAAGCAAGTTCAAGTGCCAAGTGAATTCATAGTTGATGCTGAGTAACATAGATGTGCCAAGCATCAAAAAGTAAATAGTAACAAGCTGCTACATTACTTAAAAAGTCAAAGATTCACTAAATCCGAGCTGACAAGTTTGTTATCTCAATTTTTTTGAAGCAGATGGAAGATAAAGATGATGAGTTGGTGGTACAAAATTTGAGGTTAGCTATTTTTGGGCGATTGCAAGTGGATTCTACATGAAGTTTCTAGAAGAAACAAGATAAAGGGCAGATAAATTGTATCTGATCTAATCAATTCAAACCCTAATCTAAGCGAGGGAAATAAGAGTTGAAAAGCATTCCAAAATTCCTACTTAACGAGTTTCTGGTCATGAAGAAAAGGAGTGGTTGGATAGAGTGTGTGGTGTTAAGGAGAAGGCATTAAGGAGGAAGAACAAAGTACATAGACTTTGCCTCAATAAGTGACCACAGAGGTGACTGCATTCATACAACAAGCAGGATGACTCATGGAGAAAAAAGCTTGATGAGTGGACAAGCTATCAGAGCCATAGAGATAGAAAGCCAAGAAGAGTTGTGATTTGAATTGAGATTTGAAATTTGCGAGTTGAGTTGTATGTGTATCAAGTTTAAAACCCTTATTGAATACTCTCTAGCAATTGTATTAGTTAGGGAAAATGCTTTGCACTAAGGTTGGTCTAATAGCCATCAAAAAGTCCTTTAACAAGGTGGCATTCCAAGTGAATATTCTAAAGTCCTTTAACTAGGCTCACTTCTAACAGAGTGATTCAAATCCCTTAATTGGGTCAGATTTAACAGCGTGTGTTTTAGCCTTTAATAGGGTAGGCCTTTCACAAGGCATCACTTTAGAAGAGTGATAAAGTAGTAGCATGTTAGTTGTGGTTTTTCCCAAATTGGGTTTCCACGTAAATCACTATGTTATGTGTTGATTTTTCATGTCTTATTGCTACATGTTGATTTAATAGTAACTTGCTAGTTAGAATGTTTAGCTTGGAAGCATGAAATGTTTAATGGGCTCACTACACTTTGTAAAAAAGTTTTATTGGGACATTTGGGCCTTGAATAACTAATTCAACCCCCCCTCTTAGTTATTCTAAAGCATTTCTAATAGGAATATGCTGGAAAAATCATGCCAATTTAATCGGGTATCTGATCTCAGATGAAATCCTTGATATTAAATCAGATATCCAATATTGATTGCAAAATTTTGGAGAGAATTATGGGCAATGTAAACAAATTTCATTAACATATATATATATATGACTATTATTATATATGATTTATTTATGATTATTATTATATATGATTATTATATTATATATAATAATATATATTATTACTATTATAACCTATAAATATTATATATATATATTTATATATATATGACTATTTTATTATATTATTATGATTTTTACTATTATTATTAAATATAATAACGTAATATATGTCATTATTGTTGTTATTATTATTATTATGACCTATAAATATAATATATTAAAATATATATATATATATATACATGATTATTATATTATATTATTATGATTTTTACTATAATTATTAAATATAGTATAGACAACATATATTATTATTGCTATTATTATTATGACCTATGATCCATTTGGTTGGTTCTAATGTGTCAAGAGGGGTCATCAGCTAACTTTATGACCCCTCTTGATGCATTTCACAATAACCAATGTCCCTAGGGGCCCAAAGACCCCTAGGGATGCATTTGGTTGGTTCTAATCTGTTGAGAGGGGTCATAGGTTAATCTATGACCCCTCTCGATGCATTTCATGACAATAGATGTCTCTTGGGCCCTGGGAACCCTAGGAACCCATTTGGTTGGTTTCAATGCGTTGAGAGGAGTCATAGCTTAATCTATGACCCCTATCGACACATTTCATGACAACATATGTCCCTAGGGGCCCTAGGGCCCCTAGGGATGCATTTGGTTGGTTTGAATACATTGAGAGGGGTCATAAGTTAACCTAACCTATGACCCCTCTCAACACATTTCATGACACATATGTCCCTAGGGCCCCTAGGGATGCATTTTGTTGGTTCTAATACATTGAGAGGGGTCATAGGTTAACCTATGACCCCTATCATTGCATTTCATGACAACATATGTCCCTAGGGGCCCTAAGGCCCCTAGGGACATATGTTATCATAAAATGTGTTAAGAGGGATCATAGGTTCTAATGCATTGAGAGGGGATGCATTTCATGACAACATATGTCCCTAGGGGCCCTATGACCCCTAGGAACCCATTTGGTTGGTTCCAATGTGTCAAGAGGGGTCATACGTTAATCTATGAACCCTATTGACATATTTAGTGATAACATATGTCCCTAGGGGCCCTAGGACCCCTAAGGACCCATTTGGTTGGTTCCAATGCAACCTATGACCCCTATCTATGCATTTCATGACAACATATGTTCCTAGGGGCCCTAAGGCTTTGAGGGACACATTTGGTTGGTTTGAATGCGTCAAGAAGGGTCATAACCTATGACCCCTCTTGACACATTTCAGGAGAATGAATGTCCCTAGGGGCCCTAGGGATGTGTTTGGTTGGTTCTAATGCATCAAAAGGGGTCATAAGTTAACCTATGACCCCTATCGATGCATTTCATGACAACATATATCCCTAAGGGCTCTAGGACCCCTAGGGACACATTTGGTTGGTTCTAATGCATCAAGAGGGGTCATAGGTTAACCTATGACCCCTCTCAATGAAGTTCATGACAACATATGTCCTTAGGGGCCCTAGGACCCCTAGGGACCAATTTGGTTGGTTCTAATGCATGAAGAGGGGTCATAGGTTAAGTTATGGCTCTATCAATTCATTTCATGACAACATATGTTCCTAGGGGCCCCTAGGGATGCATTTTCTTGGTTCCAATGTGTTAAGAGGGGTCATAGGTTAATCTATCACCCCTATCAATGCATTTCATGACAATTAATTTCCCTAAGGGCTCTAGGGCCCCTAGGGGTGCATTTGGTTGGTTCTAATGCATCGAGAGGGGTCATAGGTTCTCTCTCAATGTATTTCATGACAACATATGTCCCTAGGGGCCCTAGGACCCCTAGGGATACATTTCGTTGGTTAAAATGTGTTGAGAGGGGTCATAGGTTAACTTATGACCCCTCTCGATGCATTTCATGAGAATGAATATCCCTAACGACCCTAGGGATGCATTTGGTTGGTTTTAATGCATTGAGAGGGTTCATAGGTTAATGTATGACCTCTCTCTATGCATTTCATGACAACATATGTCCATAGGGGACCTAGGGTCTCTAGGGATCCATTTGGTTGGTTCTAATACATTGAGAGGGGTCATAAGTTAAGCTATGACCCTCTTGACCCATTTCATGACAATGCATGTCCCAAGGGACCCTAGGTCCCTTAGGGACGCATTATTTTGGTTCCAATATGTCGAGAGGGATCATAGGTTAACCTATGACCCCAATTGATGCATTTCATGACAACATATGTCACTAGGGGCCCTAGGATCCCTAGGGATGCATTTGGTTGGTTCTAATGTGTCGAGAGGGTTCATTGGTTAATATACAACTCCTCTCAATGCATTTCATGACAACATATGTCCTTAGGGGCCCTACGACCCCTGCAGACTCATTCGGTTGGTTCCAATGCATCAACCGTCTCGACGCATGACAACATATGGTCCTAGGGGTCCTAAGACCCATAAGAACCAATTTAGTTGGTTCCAATGTGTCGTGAGGGGTCACAGTTTAAACTATTACCCCTCATGATGCATTTCATGACAATATATATCTAAACCCATTTGGTTGATTCTAATGTGTCAAGAGGGGTCATAGGTTAATCTATGACCCCTATCAATGAATTTCATGACAACATATGTCCCTAGGGGCCCTAGGACCCCTAGGAACTCATTTGGTTGGTTCTAATGCATTGAGAGGGGTCATAGGTTAATCTATGACCCCTATTGATGCATTTCATGACAATATATGTCCCTAGGGGCCGTAGAGTGCCTAGGGATGCATTTGGTTGGTTCCAATGCATCGAGAGGGGTAATAGATTAACCTATGATCCCTCTCAATGCATTTTATGATAACATATGTCCATAAGGGCCGTAGGACCCCTAGGGAACAATTTGGTTGGTTCTAATGCATCGAGAGAGGTCATAGGTTAACCTATGACCCCTCTCAATACATTGCATGACAAAAAATTTCCCTAGGGGCCCTAGGACCCATAGGGACACATTTGGTTGGTTCTAATGCATTAAGAGGGGTCAAATGTTAAGCTATGACCCCTCTCAATATATTTCATGACAACATATGGCCCTAGGGGCCCTAGGACTCCTATGAACCCATTTTTTTTTGGCTCCAATGCATTGAGAGGGGTCATAGGTTAATCTATGACACCTATTGATGTATTTCATGAAAATATATGTCCCTAGGGGCCCTAAGACCCCTGGGGACCCATTTGGTTAGTTTTAATGCGTCGAGAGGGGTCATAGGTTAATTTATGGCCCCTTTCAATGCATTTCATGACAACATATGTCCCTAAGTGCCCTAGGACCCCTAGGGACACATTTAGTTGGTTCAAATGCTTTATTCATTTCATGAAAATGAATGTCTTTAGGAGCCCTAATGCCCCTAGGGATGTATTTGGTTGGTTCCAATTTGTCAAGAGGGGTCATAGGTTAACCTATGACCCATCTCAATGCATTTCATGACAACATATGTCCTTAGGGGCCCTAGGACTCCTAAGGATGCATTTAGTTGGTTCTAATGCATGGAGAGGGGTCATAGGTTAACCTATGACCCCTTTCAATGTATTTCATGACAACATATGTCTCTAGGAGCACTAGGACCCCTAGGGATCCTTTTGGTTGGTTCCAATGCATCGAGAGGGTATGCATTTGGTTGGTTCCAATGTGTTGAGGATGCATTTCATGACAAAAAATAACCCAACAGACCCCTAGGGCCCCTAGGGATGCATTTGGTTGGCTCCAATGTATTGAGAGGGGTCATAGGTTCCCTCTAGGCACATTTCATGATAACATATGTCTCTAGGGACCCTAGAACCCCTAGGGATGCATTTGGTTGGTTGTAATGCATTGAGAGGGGTCACAGATTAACCTATGACCCCTCTCGACACATTTCATGAGAATGAATGTCCCTAGGGGCCCTAGGGCCCTTAGGGATGCATTTGGTTGGTTTTAATGCATTGAGAGAGGTTATAGGTTAACTTACGACCCCTTTCGATGCATTTCATGACAACGTATGTCCCTAGGGGCCCTAGGGCCCCTAGCAATGCATTTGATTGGTTCCAATGTGTCAAGAGGGGTCATAGGTTAACCTATGACCCCTATCAACACATTTCATGATAACATATGTCGCTAGGGCCCTAGGACCCCTACGGACGCATTTGGTTAGTTCTAATGTGTCGAGAGTAGTCATCGATTAACCTATGACTCCTCTCAATGCATTTCATGACAACATATGTCCGTAGCCCCCCTAAGAACCCATTTCATTGGTTCCAATGTGTCAAGAGGGGTCATAGGTTAATCTAAGACACCTATTGATCCATTTCATGACAACATATGTCCCTAGGGGCCCTAGGGATGCATTTTGTTGGTTCAAATGCATCAAGAGGTGTCATAGTTTCACCTATGACCTCTCTCAATGCATTTGATGACAACATATGTCCTTAGGGGCCCTAGGACCCCTAGGGACCCATTTGGTTGGTTCTAATGCATCGATAGGGGTCATAGGTTAATCTATGACCCTTCTCGACATATTTCATGACAACATATGTTCCTAGGGGCCCTATGACTCCTAGGGAGCCATTAGGAATGTGTCAAAAGGGGTCACTAGGTGCCCTAGGGTCATATGTTGTCATGAAATGTGTCGAGAACCTATGACCCCTCTCAACGCATTTCATGACAATATTATATTTAATAATAATAATATGATATTGTATATTTTAATATAATATTAATATTATATCGTATATTTTAATATAATAATAATATATTATTAGATTATATAACAATAATAATTATATATAAATTGCTAGATTATATATTTAATAATAATAATATTTATCATATATATTACTATATTATATTTAGTTATAATAATAATTATATTTATAACTATATTATATTTAATAATCATAATCATAATAATCATACATATTACTATATATAATAATAATTATAATCATATATAATAATAATAGTTAATAATAATAATCATAATCATATGTCATAATAATAATAATGCCCACACTTCCCAAAAATAAATTTCCCTCTAAAATTTCCCTTTAAAGTTACCCTCTAAAATTTTTCTCTAAAATTTCCTTCCAAAATTTCCAATCTGGGTGGTTTCCCTCCCAATTGAAAAATTTGGAGTAATTAGATACTCGATTTGAATTCAAGTATTTGATTAGGCTTGGTATTTACCAAACCTATTTGGTCAACCCAAAAAATGTGTTTGAGAAGGGTTTCACTGACACTCAGGCTTCAAGTAGCCACTTGACAATGTTATTTTCATTGAAATTGAATGAAATGAAAAGAGTTTTTTTATAACATTCTCAAGATTCCATTGATATAATATCTGTCACATTTTGAGTTCAATAAGTATTTATTAGTTAATTTTTATTAAAGATGATTTTAAAGAGCTGATTGACATACTGACTGAAAAATAGCTATAACTTTCAAACGGTATAACATTTTTTAAATCCAAAAGTTGTGTCACATTCTATGCTTCTCCTAGTATAAGAAAATAAATTTAATTTGGAAAAGTTTTCAATTAGTTAAGGTGGTTGGACATGGGAGATATTTTATTCCAAAAAAGATTTAGTAGAAAATTCATATTTAATTATTTATTTGGAATAAAAATATCCAAAAATATGCATCACATTTGAACATGAGTCTACTTTTTAAAGAAGAAAAGCCACAAGAAGCATCCACTAAGGAAGTGTCAGAGGAAGGGAAGATAAATGAACAACCTCAAAAAACTTCCCAAGATACCAAGGTAAGGACTATGGACTCTACAGACACAGAGACTATTGGTGCAAATCTTGTACAAAAGGAGAGGACTCCGAAAAGGGGAGATAAGAGAAAGAGTATAGCTAAGTAGAATCCATTGTCCTTAAAAGGAAAATCTCCATTGAAGCATATCCCAAGGTGGTTGAGGAAAGAAGTAATAAGAAATAAGAAGCAAAAATTCACTATAGAGGAAGAGGATAGGATGGAATTGATCAAAGTCCTAAGGAAGCCTGAATCACCCCCAAAAGATGCATGGGCATTAGCCTTCATCATAAGTGATCAAAATTAGGACTTATTTTCTCACGTGGCTATCCGTCCTCCACATTCAAATGTTGAAGAATTGACTCCAAGGGATTATCAAATTAGGGAGGTTCTGCTTGGGAAACCTACCTTGGATACTACTAAGTTGATGGTTACAATAGGGATTAAAGAAGTATTCAGGAGCTTGGAATAGGATGGGGTAGAATTAATAACACTTAAGTGACAAAATGAGATCCTAAAAGGATATTTAAGTGTAGTTTTTGGTCCCTTAGATCCCAAAAACCCTAAGGAAACTTTGAACAAATCAATTGAGAGAAGAGTAGGGGTATAGGCCCATTGGATCCATTTTTGAAAGCTTGTTAGTAATGGCAAGAAATTTTTGAGGAGAAAGGTGTATAGATTATACAAGGAAATCTCAAGCTATTACACCATATTTAGGATAACACGAATAGGCTAGTTGCCATTTTGAATCAAGATGTTGGTTTGATGGATGAAGTACATACTTGGGGCAAGGATTTGCAAACATTATAGGAAATTAAAGGCCAAAGGTATCAGATGTTGATGGAAGAATATATGACAGAGGATTATATAAAATAGAGGATTTTGAGGAGAAAGGTATATAGATTATACAAGGAAATTTGAAGTTGTTACACCATATTTAGGATAACACAGATAGGCTAGTTGCCATTTTGAATCAAGATTTTTCTTTGATGGATGAAATACATACCTGGGGCAAGGATTTGCAGACATTATAGGAAATTAAAGGCCAAAGGTATCGAATGTTGATGGAAGTATATACGATAGAGGATTTAGATAATATTGCTAATTGGATAGAGAAAATTCTAGATGGAAATAAACTAATGGAGACATTACATGTGGAGATTCTCAAGCTCAAGAATCAAACCCAAGAGGGAATTTTGGTTGAAGAGAGGTATTATAGTGATGCATGTTTAGACATTTTTGAGGATGATTCTAGGGAAAATTTGATACCAGTAGAGGTAGTAGTTGAGTAGTTTTAGAAATTTTTTAAGGAAGCTATTAATAATCATGACATTAGGAAATCATTCAAGATAGAAGAGGCATTATTAGAATTAGATGTAAAACTCAGAGATTTTGTAGAGACTCATATCAAGGTGGGAAACTATAAGTAGAAAGTAAAAGAAAAATATGAAGCCTTATATTTTCTAGATGTGGCTCAAGTCACTAAGATTATCAAGAAATTCAAGCACAAATACCTAGAAATAGCTCTGGTATAAAGGGGAACAAAACCTAGAAGCTAGAATTTCAATTTTGACACTTAGTGGAATTTTGCATTTTTGGAACTTTCCTTTAAGATATACTAGTGCACTACTGCACCAGGTACACAGGTGCACTTTTTTTAGTGGTGTTTTAGAGGATTTTGAATAATTTAGAGGTGTGTTGATAGTTAACTGCCAGTTCCAAAATTAGAGTTTGCCATACATTGGAAACATATTCTAACAGAAGTTTAACTATGACAGATGCCTAGTGAAGATGGAGCTTCTATTTTTGGCACTTTCAGATACTCCTACATCAATTGATGTCTCTCTCTTTCTTATTTTATCATGATTTCTTTGTTTTAAGACATGTAAAGGCTCATACATCAATGAAATGATGTAAATATGGATGAAGTCCTACTTAGCACCAGTTAGAGAGTCATTTTGTACATAAATAGATTTGTTTTATTAGTTTAGAATCATATATTTTCATAAAAAGATATCTCACTCTCAACACAAATTGAGGAGATGATCTCTTATAAATTCAAGAATGTAATATGTATTCTAGGCCACCATTATTTTAATGCAATAATATAGGTGTTGGAAATATTATGACAAGCTAAGTTACTAAGAAGAGAGGGGCAAATCAATAACTTCTAAAACTTTTATCCCAATTAACAATTAATCCTTTATATAAATTCTAATGTAACTACATGCATGAGAAATTGAAAAAAATGAAAGCATACACAACACTTAACACAATATTTGGTGACCTAGAAACCTTCCAAATAGAAAGTAAAAATGAGGTGGAGATGATAACCACAAACTTTAGTATTGCAGTATAAAGTTGGCATGTTAAGGCTTACAATGATCACTTCTGATGATCTGCCCAATTAGGAGCAATAAAGACTGCTAGGTCCACCTTGTAAAAGGATGTACAAACACACAATGAAGTATGCACTCAGTAAAGAGATTTACATAAGACTATTAGGTATGCCTTATTAAAGGATTTGACTGATCCACCTATTAGGATGAAATAGTAGCTGATCTTTGATCTACAACTTGGTTTGCTAAATGAAATTCCTCTGAGAGTACAAATCACCTTGTTGTGATAGATGAATCTATTAGTCTAAAAATGGTTTTGACACTTGAGTGCCAGCACACTTAACCACTTTCTATATTAAAGCTGAGTACACTATGTATATCGAGTCAAAGGTTGTGTCAAGTCAGGAAAGTCATCAAGTGTCGAGTGATCTTTAGGTGTCGAGCAGCCTTCAGGTGCCGAGTGAAGATCAAGTGCTGAGTGACTACAGGTGCTGAGTATGATACAATTGATGAGCAATATTTAGGTGTCGAGTCATAAACAATGCCGAGAAAGATAGGAAGAATACAAGAGCCAAGTTACAGAAGGTGTCGAGCATTAGGAAGCAGTAAGTGCCTAGTAACTTAGAATTAGCATATGAGTTTGTAACTTCAAAAACTCAGATGTAAACCATTTTCATGGCTGACATATGAAAAATCTCAAAGGATTTAAGTGATAAGATCAAATCATTTAAATTTCCTATGCAATCTACATGCAGCCAATAAGAAAAATGGAGAAGGCATGCAACCAATGATAGAAGTATAAGGAATAAGTGGAAACAGAGATTAAATATGGATCGTAGATCCACATATAACCCTAAGTCTTCAAATATATTTATAAGGAAGACTAAGTCTCATTGTATGGAGAGGGACAAAGTTGTGGAAGGAAAACTATTTTCAGAGTGAAGTATAAAAAGACTTAGAGGAAGAGATCAATAAAATAATATTTACTTAATCAGAACAAAAGTAGGGGATACAAATGAATATAAGATCTTAGAGGATCAAGATCAGAAGAAAGCAGATCAAGTGCCTGTATTCAGCAATCAAGGATTATAAGCTATCAGGTTCATTATACCTAATACTCTTTAGCCATTGTATTAGAAAGGAAATCCTATGATGATAGGTTAGCTTAATAGCTATTTTGTAGATGCTTTAAATAGGTGATTAAATCCTTTGATAAGTTAGCACTTCATGTAAAGTGTTTGTAAATCCTCTAACCAGGTCACTATTGATACAGTGTAAAGCCTTTAACAGGGTAGACCATCAGAAGTGGTTAAACATTATTACTACAGTAATTTTTGTGGGTATCATCCCCAACCCAATTTTACCTTCTTATTCCTAGAGGGTTTCTGGGTTACCAAAATTTCAAGTGTTATGTGGTGATGCATACTTGTTTCTCATGATTGCTTAATGTTTATATGCATGCATGTTCATTTCAAAGATATTTTATTAAGGATTTAAAATAGGTCAAAAGCTAGTACTTCTGATTCACCCCCCCCCCCCTCTCAAAAGCATTCTTTCCAATAAGATATTACAACAATTGGTATCAGAGCAAAATTTCTCTCAAGAAGGAGCCTAACAGCTTGGAGGAAAAGATCTAAAGATGGAAGTTTTCAAACTTGGAAAGATCATTGAGAACCAGGTGATAGATGTGCATCTCGCTCTACAAAAAGAAGAAGAAGCTAGAGTGGAATTAAGAAAATCTTTGAAAAGAAGAAAGGAGATAGCCATAGCTGAAAATGATATACACTACAAGGAGATTGATTCCACACAAGTGTTTACCAATGGAGACACTAAAGAATTTGATGCAGCAATAGCATAACTAATGGAGAAAAACAAAGTTCAAGTAGAAGAGATAAGATCTCTCAAGATGGAACATGAATCATAGGCTATAATGTTATGTGAAATCACTAAAAAAAAAAAAAAGAGCAGTCGAGGATAGAGTCATGATGGAAGATGACAAAAGGAATCTTACAAACAGACTGGAAGAAAAATATATTGAATTAACGAGGATCTCAAACATGTAGATGGATACACTTTCCCAAATAATGAACCTTCATCATGAACTTAATATGAAAGATATTGAGATCTCTACTTTGAGGATGCAGAATGAGAAATTACAGAATGAATTGAAAAGAGAAAAAGAAATGGCAGAGAATCTCAACAAGTCAAGCAAAGCCATAAAGTACTTTGAACAGCTGTTGAAACCCCCAAGATCCACCCATGATACATCAGAACTTGGATACAATAGCACTGAAGTTGGTGAATCATCAAAGAGTGTTAAGCAAAGAAGTGACAAAGGTAAGGATTCTAAACCCATTTGTCATTACTGTAATAAAAATGGGCATACTGCTAATGTTTGCAAGAGTAGAAGAATCAATTAGCAAAACACACCCAAGAGCAAGAATTCCTATCACAAGTGCAACATGCAAGGACATATGACACAAGATTATAGATCCAAAGTCCCAAGGACACAAATATTTAATGGACATTGTCATAATTGCAAGAAATATGGACATGGGGCATTTGAATGCAAATCAAAGCCTATGTGGACAACAAATCTACTAGCAAAAGAGAATAAAGGTCACTATCATTGGGATTATAACACCAGGTATAGTTGTCACTATTGTCAAGAGTATGGACATATACTCCAGAATTGCATAAGAACACATTTCAAGGGGAACTATAAAAGATGGCTGAACCAGACTACTTGCTTCAGTTGCTTGAAAATTGGACATGTTAGTAGAAATTGTCTAACAAAGGCCAATGCACCTAAGACTAAAGTAAAAAAGGGTAAAGAAAAGTTTGATGTGGAACACATAAGAACAAACATGAAGAAGACATGGAAAAAAAAGGATGGATCAAGTACATCCTATGAAAGGGTCACTTCACCCATGAGGTCAAGTGATCATTTCTCATCTAACTAATCACAAGATAAGCCTATAGGGCTGATACATAAGAAAGAATCAAACATCAGCTCTAAACCATGAAGAAGCACTGCAAAGTATAAATTTGCATGAAAAAAGATTCTAAGACTAAGCTTGAAAGATGATGCTGAGTTGTCTTTGGATGCTGAGTGAAACTGCTTTGGATGTCGAGTTATTAACAAAATGAGTAGATGTCGAGTAAGTATAGCTGCCAAGTGGATGCCGAGTTGAAAAAAAAAAAAAACTTTTGAAGCCAAGTGATAGGTGTAGGTACTAAAATGCATTAAATGTAAAGTTTCTTCTGTCATTTAAAAGTAAAAATCGATTCATTTTTATACATTCAAACGAAGAGCGATTACCTTGAGCACAACTGAGCAATTTTCAAGCTTTCAACTAGTGATTCAACATCTACTCAAGCGATTTAAGCATTTATCCAAGTATTTTCCTTTAGATGCCGAGTTTTATAGTTTGAGAAGTTTTCTTTAATCGTTTAAACCCTACTTTAGATATAAATGGTGTCTAGTTCAAAAATGACCCAAGGGAAAATGAGCCATGAGATTCAACTTTTTAGCAAAAAAATTAAGCAACCTGAGTTTAGACCTATACCAGAAGTTGCATACAAAAATGATCCCACTGGTGCCCTATCCACCATTCCTAAAAAAGTTGTTATTGTTCAGGATATGCGAAAGTGCTACAATTGTAAAATAGGAGCCATAGGAGATTTGGAAATCTTTAATGCCTATGACAAACTCTATGAAAATGGTATTCTGAAAGATGAGTTTTCTATTATAGAAAAGAAAGGTTTAACCAAAGCCTTAGTTTTCCCAATCATATTAAAAAATGAGTGGATACGCATAATACTCAGTAGAATCCATGATGGATCATTCTAACTAGAACAACAACCAGCCAAAATTACTAAGAAAATGGTTCATAGGGTTACAGGTTTTCCAACCCTAGATTGGCCAAAGACATTAAGAAGTGAAAAGAAGGAAACAATTGAGAAAAACATAGGTGCAAAATGGAACAATAGAGGCATGACCATAGATACCATTACTGATCCCCTTCTAGACTTTGCTGTAAGGATCATATCACATAAGTTTTACCAATCCAGTAGGTTAAATAGTGTACCCTGCATAGCAGATGTGGCAGATAAGCTTGTAAAGAAAGACCACACCTATGACCTTGCAGAGCTCTTGTTGCAACAAATCAATGAAAAACTTGGAGCTCTTAGAAAGTCCAAGGGAGAATAGTGTAAATTTGGTTCAGTGTTGGTTTGTATGTTCTTCTATGTAATGAAGGAATTACCTTCATTTGGAAAAGTCAAGTGGAGTCAGAATAAAATCATTGTTGATCAAATTAATGATTTCATTGCACAAATGGGAGATAGCTTTGATTCAAATGTCTATCTATTTTGAGGATTTTAAAAGTGCAATGAAGAAAAGATTGAGAATACTAGTTTCACTAGTAGAAAAGCATGTAAATGACATATGTTTTCTTGTTGATATTGATTATACTTACATTCAGGCAATCCTTCCAAGAACAAGATGGCTTAGACCATTGGGATATGAGCTTGATGTTGACCAAGCTTCTGCAGCTATCACAACATTACTTATTGAGGAAATGGATAAATCTACAAAGGCATTTGGAACATATGACACTGCCAAATCAAGATTTTTTATAGAACTCAAGACAACCATAGCAATCAAGAAGAATGAAAAGCTGGTAAAATAGATAAAGAAGAAATTTGGTGTTGGAGAATCAAGTGCAGTAGGAAAAGTAGAAGAGATTAGTGAAGGAGAAGAAGAAGGTGAGCTTGAACAAGAGCCACTTGAATTGCCTCAAAGTCAAGATGAAGAGAAAGATGAGAGTGCCGAGGAAGTAGAAACCAAGGAAGCACCCATCAAGGGCAGAGTCATCAAAAGAAAGACAAAGACACCTCCTGCTTCTTAGCCTTCACCAAAGAAAGTTGCCATGCAAATACCTAAGAAGCCAACAACCAGAGCTACAACAAGGGCCTCTACCCAAAAGGCCAAAGAAGAAGCCATAAAGAAGAAGAACACAAAGGCACATGAAGAGCCAAAGAAAAGGAAAATATATGTGGCCCAACCTGATACTGATGAAGAAGATCAAATTGGAAGGGTAAGTCATCCTCCTAAATCTTCAGTTGATATTGTAGACACCTAAATTTGTCCAAAACCAGTTCCTAGCCAATTAAATAAATATTCATTATGTATTTAATTACCTTACCTTAATTAAATAAATTTTACATTTATTTAATTATGTTTACCTTACCTTGATTTAAATAAACTAAGGCTTATTTAAATCCTAACCAATTTCCACTTGCATCTAACCCCTTTCACTTTAATTAAGTATGTCATTTACTTAATTATTCCTTGCCTAAATCCCACTAGGAATTAAATATTACATTTAATCCCATTTGAGCACATGGCTCCTAAATTTAACCCTCACCTAACCTCATTAGCCTACCTAGCCCATCTTGCTAAACCTACCCACTTCCTTAATCATGCTTTCTTTTCCTAATCATTCTAGCTAATCACCTCTTAATCCTAATTGTGTTCTCACACATGTGTGAGGAATCCTCACACATTTTTGAGAGATGTTCACACTTTCTTCACCCCTCATATCTTGCATGCCTCTTGCACACTTGTCCTCTTGCATGAGAATCAAGTTGTCTCACACATGTGTGAGATGCCATGCTTCTCACACCTCATTGATCATGTCACTTTCAAAGGTGTCTCACACATGTGTGAGGAAACATGATCTTACAAACCTCTTGCACCTGTCATTGACATGTCACCATCAAAGGTTTCTCACACATGTGTGAGCATATTGCCTCCTTTGAATGGTCAAAACCCTAATCCACATGGAGTCTACTTGGCCTCCACCTCATGAACACCTCATTGATCCTAAGAGATCCTAGCCCTCCATCTTGCATTCAATCTTATTCATTCATTCTTCTATAAAAGGAGAGCCCTCTCCTCATTTCCAAGAAGCACTATCTACCTCATTGTTATGCTGCTAGACTTGTGAGCAACCACATCCCACAACAATGTGAAATCATCAATCACTTGATGGTTTCATAAGGTTTGCATAGTGCTATTTTGTTGTTCATTTACATGTCTTCTTTCATATTTTGAGGTTTTTCATGATAATGTAGGAATGTGCATTAGTTGCTTGATGTTTATTCCTTGGTTACATTTTTATGCAACACAGATATATTATGTGAGAAGATTAGGAATGGAGATTTAAGTGAAATGAAAAAGATTGATTTCAATAAGTTCAGTAAAGAAGAAAAAAATAGCATAGAAGAATTAGTCTATGCATTAATGACATAGTTCAAGTATACACCTCTTGAACTAGATGGACAATTACCAAAGGAATTATCTAAAACTATAGAAGATAGATGGCATTTCTATCTAATGATGGAGAAAGAGATGAGGGAATCAACCCTAGAAAACCTATTGCCTAATTTAACAAAAGAATAGGTAACTCAAGTAGTCAAAAGGCATAGTAAAATGTTTACACCTAAATATAGGGCATTCTCCATCCTGCAAAAACAAATTGAAGAAGTTGTACAGAGAACTACAAGAGTTTGGAAAAACTTGTACAAGACAACTGAAGATGTCCTTGAAGAGGTATACAAAGAGGAAGCTACTGCTAAATCTGAAGAAAGAAGGAAGATGAGAGAAGAGAAAATAGAAGAAGAGAAAAAGGTTGAAGAAGAGGAAAACAAGAAAGAAAGAGAGGAGGAAGGAAAAGATGAAGATAAAGGAACTAATGGACAACAAAGTGTGCAAGACACACAACTTTCACCTCCTAGCCCACCTCACTCTACAACCACACCTACAAAAATCATAAAAATCAAGGATGTTGTTGACACCACATGTCAAAACATCAATCCATTAATTGTAGAGGATCTTACTAAGACCCCTTACCAAACAACTCTACAAGCACAATTGTGTACAAGTCCTATATTGGTCAGTGTGGATAATCTTCAAAAGTTAGTAGACAAACTCAAAGAAGCCAAGGTGTCACCACAAGAACCACCTCAAACCATTCAAACTGTTGGGCTTACATTTCTACCACCTCTGTCACCACCAAGATTAGCCACTCAAACTCATCAAGAGCCAAGTGTAGCAAAAGAGGTAGTCATAGGGATAACAATTTAGACAACAAGTACACCTCCAATAGCAGTAACACAAGAAGAAGCCAAGCAAGAAGAAGAAGACAAAGAAGGAACACAAGATAAAGAGGAGTCTGCAATACAAACTTTGGTTGAATTACCAAAAATAAGAACTCCCACCAAAACCAGTCATAAGTTGAGTACTAAAACAATGACCTTACATATCAATACACCAAGTTCAAGTTCTACTAGGGTAGCTAGAACCATTCATTACGGTATTCTTGAGCTTGATGAAGAAATTAAAATTCCCTATTATGATTCAAGCACTCTAAATGAGGAAAAGATGAATGTAATACAAAGTGCATTGGATAAGAGAAGGAGGCAAGAGGAAATGAGGAAAGACTAAAAATACAAGCAGGTAATGAATGAGATAAAAGATATATTCATGGATGCTTTTAGTCTTCAACCTCCAGATGCAAATAGGCCAATACTTGAGCAACTATATGATATAGTTGACCAAGTGAATAATGAAGACCATGATACTAATGTAAAACTAATGGAATGGTTAGAAAAGAAGTTTGTAGGCAAATTCAACCAAAAAATAGCTAATAACATAATTTTGGGATAGGTTGACCAAGCCAAGAAATTGGAAAATGTAAAGAGTGTACTAGGGAACATATTTTCCCTTTATAGCAAATTGTGTGATTTTTCTAGGTTCACACAAGAAATAAATCCAAAAATTTTGAACCTTGAGAATAAACTAAAGCTCTCCAACATACAACTACCCCCAGATCCTACACAAAGTGAAAAGAAATTTGCTCAAACACTTCACACTCAGAGGGAATTAGCTGCTTTATCAGCAGAAGAGGCCACTATCAAAGAAAAGCTGATGCAAATTCAAGCCTCCATCACTCCTCACATAGAAGTATTACACAAGGAGCAAATAAATGTAGAAACAATCCTAAAGAAGGATCCAAATATTTCTACACATGAAGGACTAGTTGATCTAGTAGCAGAGCTTGCAATCTAACAAAAGTCATTTGATATTGCCTTAAATAACTGGGATGCAACTCTCCAAATACTGCTTGAGGTAAATAAGACATTTTTGGCCAAGAATGGCATTACTATTTAGGACCCTTTGACATCAGTATCAAAAAGGAGGAGATAATGTTCTAAGGGGGAGATAATATTGGAGATAATATTGTGAATATTGTGAGCATAATGGCACAAGACATCAGAATTCATGACATGACAAGGCATGATCACCTCAAGGGGAGTTATAATCATTTTTGAGGTATATAAAAGTCATTCAAACCTCTATATATATACCAAGTAGATCAATGAGTGTACTCATAAGATCAGATAAATAATGCTTAATTAAGTGTTTTTGACACTCATGTCAAAGGGTAAGATTATTAGTCTAAAAATAGTTTTGACACTTAAGTGCCAACACACTTAATTACTTTCTATATTAAAGACAAGTACACTATGTAGGCTAAGTCACAAGTTGTGCCAAGTTAGGAAATTCATTAGGTGCCGAGTGATCTTTAGGTGCTAAGCAACCTTCAGGTGCCGAGTGAAGATCAAGCACCGAGTGACTACAAGTGCCAAGTATGATACAAGTGATGAGAAATATTCAGGTGTTGAGTCATAAACAATGCCAAGCAAGATAGGAATGATATAGGAGCCAAGTTATAGAAGGTGTCGAGCATCAAGAAGCAGTAAGTGCCGAGTAACTCAAAATCAACATATGAGTTTGTAACTTCACAAACTCAGGTGTAAACCATTTTCATGGCTGACATATGATGAATCTTGAAGGATTTAAGTGATAAGATCAAATCATTTAAATTTCATATGCAATCTACATGCAGCCAATAAGAAAAATGGAGAAGGCATGCAACCAATGATAGAAGTATAAGGAATAAGTGGAAACAGAGATTCAATATGGATCGTAGATCCACATATAACCCTAAGTCTTCAAATATATTTATAAGGAAGACTAAGTCTCATTGTATGGAGAGGGACAAAGGTGTGGAAGGAAAACTATTTTCAGAGTGAAGTATAAAAAGACTTAAAGGAAGAGATCAACAGAAGAATATTCAGTTAATCAGAAGAAAAGCAGAGGATACAAATGAATATTAGATCTCAGAGGATCAAGATTAGAAGAAAGTAGATCAAGTGCCTGTATTCAGCAATCCAGGATTGTAAGCTATCAAATTTATTATACCTAATACTCTTTAGCCATTGTATTAGAAAGGAAATCCTATGATGATAGGTTAGCTTAATAGCTATTTTGTAGATCCTTTAAATAGGTGATTAAATCCTTTGACAAGGTGGCAGTTCATGTAAAGTGTTTGTAAATCCTCTAACCAGGTCACTATTGATACAGTGTAAAGCCTTTAACAAGGCAAGCCTTTAACAAGGTAGACCATCAAAAGTGGTTAAACATTATTGCTACAGTAATTTTTGTGGGTATCATCCCCACCCCAGTTTTACCTTCTTATTTCTGGAGGGTTTCTAGGTTACCAAAATTTCAAGTGTTATGTGGTGATGCTTACTTGTTTCTCATGATTGCTTAATGTTTATATGCATGCATGTTCATTTCAAAGATATGTTATTAAGGATTCAAAATAGGTCAAAAGATAGTACTTCTGATTCACCCCCCCTCTCAGAAGAATTCTTTCCAATAAGATATTACAATAGAATCTTTGTTCCTCCTTATACTATTTTACCCTTTGTAATTCACTCTTCTACTCTTTTCTGATGATTACATTACTTCCTTATTGATTCCATACATACTTTGGATGTGATATAATATATTACATATATTGGTCCAATTACACAATTACAAAGTTGGCCACAATACAAGTTTACAAAAATAGTACAAAGTCAACCAAAATGTAGAAACTCAAGCTCTAAAGACTGACTTGATGAGGTTCTGATACTTGGCATCCATTGTCAATGCTCGAAATCATCATGTACTTAGTAGACATAGAGCTCAGTCCATGCTAATCACTTCCAAGTAGCCTTGAACTTGGTTTGGACTAGTGACTTGGTGAATGTTGTGAGACTCGGCATATAAACTAGATCACTTAATTCAAACTACATAGCTTGGAAAACACTACACAACTTAGTTTACACTAGTAAACTTGGCATACATTGAAATGCTTAGTTTACATTGTTGATCTTCAACTCTATAGTAACTTCTCAGTTCAAACTAAAATCTATCCATGGAACTTAGTAGCAACTGTAGGACTTGGTAGCAACTAAAATGCTTGGTTAGCATTATTCACTATACAATATGCTCAATAAGAAGTCACAATCTAAATAAGTGTATGTCACTAATAAAAAACATGACTGGAATGTCAATAATCTCCCCCTTTGGTTTTAGTGACAAAAACACTTATCAGTCAAAAGTAAATCATCCATTACCTTATATCTCCAACTTGGTAGAGTATACTATTTTTGATATTTTTCAAATTTGATTTTGTAAAGGGTGTATTTTTGTACATGGTAATGCTTCCTCCAAAGTATAACATACATTTTTTTTACACTTTTCTTACAATCTTCTCCCCCTATCTTTTTACATCTTTTATCTTATATCTTCTCCAATATCTTCTCCCCCTTTTTGACATTAATGCAAAAGATTTATATTATATATATTTACATAGTAATGCCAAAATGAGACAAGAAGTCTGAACATACCTTTAGTATGATTTCCAAAGTCGTGTCCCAGTTCTCTTGCAAGACTCTGCATGTGTGCAATGCCACCTACACTTCTACTGATAATTTAATCATATGATCCACAATAGAGAAATTATTATCATGGATGAGAGTTTTTGTATGAGTAATATGCTTCTGTAGTGCATCCATGTTAGGGAGTATCATATTCTAAATATGTACCAAAGTAGATATGATTTTGGCCTCTTCTCTAAGAAAGTTTTCCTTTATATCTATCAAAAAATTGATCCTTTTGAAATGGGTAGAGCTTGAACTTGGGTCAAGCTGCAAGTACTAACCACTCACATTAAGGTCTTCATAAATCTTAGAAAATTTGTCCTTTATTTCCTTCGTAAAAATTGAAATATCACATAGTTTACCAAAAAGTAAAGTTACATTAGTACAAGAAGTTTCAAGAGAACCCAAAATAATAGATAACTCTACTGGGTAAATGGAAATCTTTTGAGCAATAAGTTCTAAGACCTTATTCTCAAACTTCTTCTTTGCTTTTTGTAATAATTTATCTTGTCCATCTATATCTTCATTATACTTCTCGACTACTCCTACCAACTGATACTGCTAGCTGAGAAGAATCAATCTCTATACCTATAGCCTCTACAAAAATATTCAAAGCATACTCAATGATTTTTGAATTCTTTTTCTCTTGCCTCTCTTCATCTTTGCTGCTTTTCTTTCTTTTTGAGTAATTCGTTGAAGGTTTTTATTTGATCAAGATTGAGTTTTGAAATATCTCAATTAGAAATCACAATTTCCTCGTCAGTATCTACATCCTCCTCCTTTTCTTTACCTTTGCACAAAATTTTTGTGCTTGGTTGAGACTTGGTCTCATCTATCCTTGCACTTATTGCTTGTGAACTTGGAATGGAAACAATAGTCGAAATAGTGGGGTCTACTACAAAAATCAATATTACACTTATTGTAGAAATACCTATTGAAGTACTTGTTAAAGCCAAAATTGATTTATCCAAAACTGTTGAAGAGGGAAGAGTTTGTAGCTCGGTAGATGAAGTAGTTGGCACTTTAGTCAATGATGTGTTGAGTTGGACTGGTGCAAAGATTGATTGGATGTTTGTACTTGTAGTGCTAGTCACAATTAGTCCTACTGAGGCTCTCTCTATGCTTGATGTTGTCACTATTTTACTTGGAGAGTGAGAAAGTGAGGCAATAACTATTGCAACAATCTTAACTAGGTCAATTTCCTCAACATCTTGTGTACCTTCCTCAGTAGCCTCTTTCTCTTGTTCCTTTGTATCATCAATATTATCAAAATGTGTTACTTCCTCAACATTTTTCTCTTCATCTTTTTCTTGATCATCATCATCATCTTTGTCACTTATGCTGACTAGAAAATCACTCAGTTTGTGAAGAAGATTGATATTTTTCCATGTATTTGTTGCATTCTTCACAACATGCTCTATTTCTTTTAACAAAATTAGACAAGTATTGAATCTTAAAGTCAACTTTTATTATTTTTCTTGAAAGATTCCTTGACTTCCTCTTTAGTTAGATTTGACATCAATTGCCTCAGGGTTTTCTCATGAATGTCCTTTGCAGTAAGCATTGCATGTTCCCATCTTGGCTTGATTTTGTTCATTAGAGCTTCTGGAATTTTTTGAGTAAGCTGGTTAGGAGAGTATTTACATTTGCCCATTTTAGATATCAAAATATCTTCAATCTATTTCTACTCATTAGCTATTCTAGTCTCATATTTTAATGCTTTGATTTTTTTAAATCCCAGAACCTAATTCCAATTCCTTCATCCTTCTTCAAATGTTTGTGGAGATCTCTTGAAAATGATTTCTCCCCCTTCTTTGTCTGCCTTCTTCCTAGAGGATCTCTTGGTGAATAATGTTGTGGATATTTTGGTAGGCTTAGTAATAATTACTTTGCCCTTTTTCTTTAGTGGTTCCTCTTCCTCTAATTCTTCATTCTTTGCTTCTTCATCTTCACCCTTGCCCTCGGTTAACAAAAGTGTAGAACTTGTTTTTAACTTGGCAATATTTTTCCTTCCTTTGCTAACTACCTTAGGGAGCTTGATCTCTAGTTCTATCTGGGCCTTAGCCTCATCGCATGTTCCAAAATATGTAGCCTTAGGGTCAACTAGTTCATTAATTAGTGCCTCAATTATATCTTTGGTTTCATCAATATTTACCTCATATCCTAGAAGTTTCACCCATGTAATTCTAGGCCTAATTGCCTGAATATATACCTTATCACTATCCACCATAAAACATACATCATCCTTATAATCCTCAACTAGTTTCTTAGGGATTCAAAATATATTATTCATTTTCTCCTTGAATGCATCAAAATAGTTATTCATAATACCTGTGTAATTTTCTCCTATCTCAGCAATGCATTCATTAATCTGATAGAGTACTGGCACATCTTTCCTCTAAACAACAGTACCCTTTGATGGAAAGCATTTTTGAAGATAAAAGAATAAACATGTTAATAGAGAGCCAAAATTACATGGATTATTCTTTGATTTCCTGATGCTCTCCATGTTCTTATTGAATTGATTCAATAGTAGCTTAGCAAGGTCAAGAGAAAGGTTGTTCTTGACTACTTTGTATGCTAGGTCAACTGCTTCACATGACACACTATTCAACTTTCTCAAACTATAGATCTTGTGTACAATGACATGAATTCTAAAATTCAACTCCATTTTAGTGATGCTACTAATCTTCATTCCCCTACCATCCCACTTGGCTAGGATTTTCTTCTCTAGTTTGACCCAACCTAGGGTTTTTGTTGTTTTCACTTCAGCCAACATAAGGAGACCAGTGATCATGTGGATCATCTTTTTGGTAATCAAAATAGGTTGCTCCAAACAAAACTGACCATTGTGCACATGATTGAGAATATACCTAATCCATTTTACTTGAAAATCATGAGGCATGTGAGGAATATGGGTTAAACCTTTGTCTTCAAGATGTTGATGCTCAAGTTTCAAAATGCCATCAATACATAACTCCTTTAAACATTCATACATTTCTAGGATGCCAATATCTTGAATCACACATTTAAAATGAGAACAAATTTCATTGATTAATAGTACCTTAGGAGGGATTTGTGACTGTGCTCCACTCATATCTAGGGTTTTAGTGATTGTAGGAGTGAGCTTGAAGTTTGGTGCATTCTATTCTACACCACGAACTAACATGTCTAACCCTCTCTTCACCTTGCTACTAGTAGCTACCATCTTCACTTGGTAGGGTTTGAGATAATTCAAAATTTTTGAGAATAATTCGCTCAAATCACTTGAATGCTTTTGAAGATCACTTTACACAATTTGTTCCCTAAATTTCATGGTAAAAATGACTTCAATTTCATTCCTTTTATCAATTTTTTCCATAAATGCCTAGTATGAAAGTTAGATGAATTTGATAGACCATAATCCACTTTCCTTGCATTTATTAATCAATAAAGTCTTCCATCACTTGATAGCCATATAAGATTTAGTTTCTCCCAACCTTGCTTAGTAGAGTCTGCAACCCGACCTCACTCAATAAAGAAGGTAACTCGATAGTAACTAGTACCTTTTACTTGGTGATCCCTTTTCATCTTGAATACTGATATGGAGCTTTTGTCCTATCAACTAGAACTTATTTAGATATCCTCTTTGGTAGCCTAGTTCTAGTTATCCACTGATAAATCAAGTTGAAATGGTGGAGTCACTGAATTCTTGAGTGACTTGATCACCATTGCTAGGATTTTCATTCTTGGTAGAATTTAGAACCCATTGTTGTCTCGTTTGTTTTTTGATGTTATTAGGTTTTTCCTTCTTTTCATCTTCTATTCTTCCAATACTCATATAGTTCTTGGCAAGGTGACCAAGTTCTATTCAGATAAAATATCTCTTGGTAGTATCTCTTTTCCTCATGTGATGCTTTACACAATTCATTCCAATGTGTCCAAATTCTCCACATTAATGACATCTACACCAAGTGTTATAGTCCTAACCAAATATAGCTTTCACAATTTGTTTTGCTAGATTTAATATCTTGGTTTTGCATTCTGATGATTTGTGCCCATGATTTTAAATTTGTGACATTTTTCTTCAAATCTTGGTTTCTCTTTGCATTCATTTTCTTTATGACCATGTTGATTACAGCTAAAATCACAAACTTGTGTCACCCTTTTGTAAAGGAAAAAGCTAACAAAAGTATAATTGTTCACCTTAAATGACATAAAATTGGTATTATTATTTTGAATTTAAAAATGAAATAAACTAATGAAATGTGTAGAAATGGATGAAGTTTAGGATTATAATTTTTAATAATTATTTGGAATAATAACTGATATATTTTCCTAATTTTTATAGAGAATTATTTAGTTGCTGAAAAATACTAAAAATTAGGGGTCTAGTTCCCACCATAAAACTATATGGAAATAAACTTATTTTCCTTTGATCTCATACTATGTTATAAATAACACACACACACACACACACACACACACACACACACACAGATATATATATATATATATATATATATATATATAATGATAAAAAATAAAAATTTACTTTAGAACTATATTTTCTCTTTATAATGATTGAAATTTTGACTCACCTGAAATCGATAGTTTTCATCTCCCACCACATTTTTTGAAACAAATCTATTCTAACTAGGAGAAAAAAATATACATTCTAGAAGAGGACTCTCTCCTCTAGAACGTCATATAATTTTTATATTTTTATGATATGATTAAATATTTTTTTCTTACTCAAAACTAACATCTTTTCGTGTGTTAAAATAAGTGCTTGTAGAATTTTGTAATTATAATATACTATATCTAATTAAAACACTATTAAATTTATATGAAAATATTCTTGACTCTAAGATCTATAAAATAATTTTCATATGTTATTAAAAAAATATCATAAAAATAGTAAGAGTTATTGAAATGCCACTTTTCTAAAATAATTTTATTTCTTTAGTAATTGGATACAAACTAGTATAAAACATGCATTCAATAGACATTTCCAATTGGAAAAGTGTGATACCATATATAACTTAGGTATAATGAATTTATCGAGATCATATGTTCAAAAAAAATTAGTTTTATATAGAAATACTCAAATTTAGTCATTCTGATAAGTCAGCCTAAAAGGCGACACAATTTTGTATTTTTACCCTTACAATTGTAGCATTTTCAATTGAATTTTTCTTTCCCATTGCTTCAACATTTGTTTGAAGTATGAACCATCTTACCACAGTCACTACAAGTAGGTTTTTGGTTTCTTTGAGATCCTTTCTTGGATGATTCTCCTTCTTTTGTATATCCAATTCTTGCTTTTCCTTTTTGTTTGAAGTGACTTTGTTCATTCAACTGATTCATGTCTACTTAAGATTTCAATATTCTTTAATTGGTTTTCTTTTCAATATTTAGATCATTCTACAATCTTTCATTTTCTAATCTCAAGTTTATGATTTCTTCATTTGCATTGGTGAGCTAATTATTAAAGTCTACTTTTGAAAGGATAGGTGTTGAATTTCATTGGTCTTTCCTTCTATCTCTTCTCTTATCTTGTTTTTCTCTTCCATGACTTCACACAATCTCACTAACTAAATTTCTTTCGCTCTTCTTAGTTTTCTTACTTCTTCTTGAAGAGTACTATTATTTTTAAATAGTTCTTTTATTGCTTCATTAGCTTCATTTGAATTGCTTGGACTGATGTCTTCAATTCTTTCTTCAATGTAGAGTGAATCATTTATCTAGATTGCAAGATATTTTATTCTTTTCAAAGATTGGGAGAGTTTCTCTTTTACTTTCTTGAGTTGTCCAATGGCTAATTCCAAATCTAGCTTCTCATTCTTTTGTCAAGTCTAAATACCTCCATTGCCTTTGATTTTTTCTCAAGCTGTTAAACTTTTCACTAAGAACCACAAAGCTCTAATACGAATTGTTGAAAATATTATGACAAGCTAAGTTACTAAGAGGGGAGGGATGAATTAGTAACTTCTAAAACTTTTATCCCAATTAGAAATCAATCCTTTATATAAATTCTGATCTAACTACATGCATGAGAAATTGAAAAACATTAAAGCATACACAAAACTTTAACACAAGATTTGGTAACCTAGAAACCTTCCAAATAGAAAGTAAAATTGGGGTGGGGATGATACCCATAAGCTTTAGTACTGTAGTATAATGGTGGCCTATTAAGGCTTATAATGATCACTTGATGATCTACTCTATTAGGAGCAATAAGGACTGCTAGGTCCAACTTGTGAAAAGATTTACAAACATACAATGCGTATGCACTTGGTAAAGAGATTTACATAAGACTATTAGGTCTACCTTGTTAAAGGACTTGACTAATCCACCTGTTAGGATGAAACAATAGCTAATCTTTGATATGCAACTTGGTTTGCTGAATGAGATTCCTCTGAGAGTACAAATCACCTTGCTATGATAGATGAATTTTTGTTGCTCCTTATACTACTATAGCCTTTGTAATTCATGCTTCTACTCTTTTCTAATGATTACATTACTTCCTTATCAATTCAATACATACTTTGGATGTGATAAAATACATTACATATATATCATTCTAATTACACAATTACAAAGCTGCCCGCAATACAATTTTACACAAATATTAAAAAAGTCGGCCAAAGTGTAGAAACTTGAGCTCTAAAGATTGATTTGGTGAGGTTATGATACTTGACATCCACTATCAATGCTCAACATCATCCTGCACTTGGTAGACATAGAGCTCAATCCATACTGATCACTTCCAAGTAGTCTTGAACTCATTCTACATTGGTGAGTTGGCAAATACTATGAAACTTGCCATATAAACTAAATCACTTGATTCACATTGCATAGCTCAGTAAATACTATCACATTATGATATTACTATTGGGATTTAATTGTGTGATTTTTGAGTCAAAATCATTGACCCATATTTCATGAGTAGTGATTCAACATGAATCCATCTCTCATGAGAATAAATGGAACACTTAGCACTCATTGGATCTAGGTGATGCTCATAGGGGTGAAGCACTAGGACTTCTCGGGAGGTCATCCATCCTAGTACTACTCCAACCTAAGTGCGCTTAACTACAGAGTTTCCTCCATGGTTAAACCCAAAGCTTTCAACCCCATTTGGAAAACCCTCACCAAGTGTTGTGCCTTATGAACCATTCATTAGAAATCCCCTTAAGCTCATCAATTGATAAGTAGGAGATAATTTCCATAGCAAGTTAAATTGTGATATTGCTATCAGGATTTAATTGTGTGATTTTTGAGTCAAACTCATTGACCCATATTTCATGTGTGGTGACTCAACATGAATCCATATCTCATGAGAATAAATGGAACACTTAGCACTCATTGGATCTAGGTGATGCTCACAAGGGAGAAGCACCAAGACTTCTCAAGGGGTCACCTATCCTAGTACTACTCCAACTTGAGTGTGCTTAACTATAGAGTTTGCGCCATGGTGAAACCTATTGGCGCTAAAAATTGCATGGTCAATTTTTGAGCCCTATTGAGAAATTTGAGCCCTATAAACGCTTTTAAATGAGATTGTACCCAGCTATTAGTTTGAGGCCTAAAAGGTGTTTAATGTTTCTAACACTTTCCATTCAGCCCGTCTACATGTTCCGTGAAGTTAAATTGTCATTTTGAGCCATTCTGTGAAGTCTTGTTTCGAGAAATTGTCAAATCAGCTTTTTACCCCAAGTGTTAAACAATGACAAGAGGCTATGTTTGCCATTGAATACCTCACACCCAGAAAGGTTTTGTGACTTTCTACTTTGAGAGTGTCTAGTGTCCATACCCAAGATCCTATGTTTCAGATTTTGAGTCGTTTTGAGTCCGTTTGACTAGGTTTTGAATCCCTCAAAGTTGGTCAGTTACTGTTTTCATAATTTTGCAATTAATTTTGAATTCTGGGAAGCCCTGTCTGACCTATAATAACTTTGACCTGGTTGATCCAAATGTGAAATTCCTTTTGTGTTGCATTGTAGACGTCAGAGACCTCCTATGTTTCAATTTTTAAGACTTGACGAATCCGTTTGATCAGTTTTTGAACATGATTCCAAATGCAATTTATAATTTTTTACTGCTGTCAGCATTCGCAGATTGATCAGTACCCCTGTTTGGGATGCTATATCTTTTGATCCGGGATTGTTAGGACTGAATGGTTTGTTCTCCTACATTCCACTCTGAACATACTCCAAGTGTGCCACTTTATAAACCCTGAAAAATCCGTTTGCACTTTTTTCCAGGGTCATTCCATTTGCAAAAATCACTTTTTAGACATTGTTTCCAGTCAGTAATTCTGAAAAGCCTACTTTGAACGTTTGCCATTTGCATCTTGTTATTCATCGTGAGCCCAAATTCTAGATATATACTCACCTCATGATAAAGAATAGATACCCCAATTTTCAGAATCTCAAGCGCCCGTTTACCCAATTTTTGAAGCTCAACCCGAACACAATTTCCATCTTTTTGACTTGTTCTATCTATAGGCAATTTAAATTGGCAACTTCAGGGGTCAATATCTTTTGACCCTGATGTCATCATGCGACAAGATTTGACAAGCCTGTTGAACGTGTCGGAGAGACGATAGATCCTGAGTTTTGAAGTCCAGCCAGGTGTTTGTAATAGTTTTTAAAGCCAAGCAACAGGCCTTCGGACACAAATATCACAGTTTGTAAAGAATGATTTAAAATGAGTTTTTTAGCTATCAATTGGTGATCATTTTTTATGCCAGTCAATTCAAGGAGGTCAATGGACCAATTTGCCAAATCAGTTGATTAGAAATTAAATTTTTTTTTTAGGCAGACCCGCTTTGGGGGGGTGAAATGTTTTCTAGTTCTTTAAATAGAAGATCACACATAATTCAATGTGAATTGAAGCAGAAGGCTTTTGGAAACCAACGTACATGTGGAAGGTGGGGTCCTCGCAGGTGATGTCAGCATGACAGAGGAAATGCAAAATTTTAATCAAAGCTGCGCCCGCGGTGACATGGCGCCAAAACCTTACATCACACCAGACACTGACACGTGGCAGCATCCAACAGTCTGCGCATCCCCATAAAAAGGAGTTGCGTAGTAGTTAATTAATGTGGGGAAGCGCATTTTTGACAAGTGGCAGGAGAGCCCACTTAGCGATGATGAGGCAGGTGACATGGCCAAGCTAGGGGTGAGGTAAGTGGGTGATGAAGCAATCGGTTAGCCAATCAGGCATTGCCATGCGGCAATCCGGGTGGTGCCAAGTGGGCTCAGAAAAGAAAAGCAAAATTCTCAAGTGCAAAAAATAATAATCTTAAATTATTATTTCAAAAAAGATATGCACGTTCAGATTTTAAAATGCAAAACAAGGCATTTGTTATAAAGTTTAAACTTTAGATATCTTAAATTTTTATTAAAATTTAAAATTTTAAAGTGCAGACCAAACTTTTATAGCCAGAGGACATTTTTTTTCAAATGGAGATTATGGGTGTTTCCGGAAGGCAAAGTATGCCTTATCATATATCGTTGAAATTGTGAGAATCCAAATTTTCCAATTCTAGAGTCAATTTTTGCATAGGTATCAGTATTTCTGAGCTACAGGAGGATTTGTCTCAGGTACCTGAATTGCAACCATTTTCAGATATCAAAGTTCAGAATTGTTTTCCAACATGGTAATGACTTGAATATCAGTAGAATACAACGAAAGTGTAATTGGGGTCATGTTTAAGTCAGTTATTTGAAGAGTTCACCAGCTTTTCATAAGGTAAATCAGATATTTTAGTGACTCAACAAGATTTCATCATTCAGAAAAAGACATTTACAAATCAGTCACGAAAAATGATGAAATAAAATCATATCACAATGGTAGAAAGAAGAGAGAGGTGATTCAGCTGAGAAAGATTGAATTCCAAGTGGACAGATGGCAGTTGTAGATCAGATCTGAGAATTCACCCTTGTCTATATCATTCTTTCCCTGATACATTGTATGGGTTCTGGTTCCAGTTCCAGTTTTTGTTACTAAGAAACCAGTAGGTTCCAGTTTCTAGGAAGAAAAAGTTCATTGCTGTGATATCATTAGGGATTCCAATTTTTGCACTGTGAGACCATTGGTTCCAATATTTTGACATGTTTCCATGACTGTGACACAATTTTCTTCAGCAGAACTCTCATGTGAACAGCAGTAGGAAGATAAATACAGATAGTTCTGAGATATTAGGTTGTTTTCATGTTTTAATTTTATGCATCTGAATGTATAGTTTCAAGGAAATGAATACATATGAGCAACAATTTCACTAGTTTTGTTCTGGTTCTTGTCTCCTGTCTCAGCAATCTGTAAGTCTTATGTGGTTTTGGAACAAAGATTTGAGACCCATTTGCATCCCTTTCAGGTTGTATGTTTGATGTATTTTGCTGTTGGACCAAAGGGCTAAGTAAATGCTCGATATTTTTAAACAAGGTTACTGGTTGTTGGAGAAGGATATTTTGTGAGAATGAGACCTGAATGAATACTGATGTCTGAATCACAAGGTGGTTGGATAGATCTAATGTCTGGGTATATGAGATACGTCCTGATGTCATAGATGTATGTTTTGAATTAATGGAATTGCCCAATGGATTAGGCACTGATCAGTTATAGGATCACTGGTTATACTATTGCATTTTTGAAGTTTTGTTGAAATCAACATCTTTAATCAAATAAATTTCCCTTTAATGTTGAAGAGCTATAAATAGAATGCCCTCACTTAGCTTATGAATTTCATTGTTTTTCATCTAGCTACTGCAGATATATGTTATTTCATAAGTTATTAGGACAAATACGGGTTTCTATATGCTTTGTATTATATTTAGTGTATGCTTTGATAACCGGTACCATATAAGGAATCTATAGGTTCACTCACCTAGGTTTTGCAGAGCCTAAAGTGCAGAAGGAGTATAGCCTTATAGTTGGCCTGGTGTCTGAATGGATGTGTTGATAATGGGAGTTAGCTGCCCCTAGATGCATCAGTTTCTCATTGGGATAATTGGAAATGGGTAACATTTTCAAACACCGACAAAATGGTGACTCTGCTGGGGAATGATAGTAAAGAAATTCATTGTTAGAAGGACAAGACTCTCTGGTGTAAGTTGAATATTTCAGTCCTACTCTCAGTTGGGTTTGATCCATCCGAGTCGCCAACAAAATGGCGACTCTGCTAGGGAGTTGCATATAGAAAGGATAAAAATCTCTGTCATGAAATAGATTGGATATAGCAAATATGTAGCAAGATGTGTTCCTTTTCCTTGCTGAAGTTTCATGTTCCCCAGTTAAGCTTTATTCATGATCAGCAGTAGGATATAAAATTGGATGAAAATTGTGTTCTATGACTGTCATAGATCTATCTTCAATCAGTTCAGTTTGCAAGTACTGTTGAGAAAGTTCAGAGTCAAGAATCAATTTATAAAGTGTAAATTCTTTTCAGGATGTCAGTGATCTGCAAGTTTCTCCTACATTGAAGGTTTGGTTCAGATTTGTCAAGTGACAAATTATGTTTTATTTCTCACCAAGTGTGAGTGGCGACTCTCAAATCTCTATACCAGTTTTTTCCTAGTTGATTTCATTACAAAATTTTGAAGGACTTTCAGTTGTATGGGCATATCTAAAATTGTTGATAGTTTCTTGGAAAGGAATTCTAAATTCTTGATAAGTTTTGAAGTGCTGTTTGAAATCTGCTATTATAAAAAAATTGAAATGTAAAAAGTAGATCATAGCAGTGATCTCTTTATCCTCTTGAAAGGAGGTGGTGACTCTACAAAGTTTGATCAGTGGTGTAAAGGATTTTGAGTCTTGCACCTGTGCCAAATCAGCAGATCGAAGTTCAGCATCAGCACTGGAGGTATTTTGATTTTCATGCTTCTTTTCATGGAAGTCGAGTGTTTAAAAAAGTTGCCTCTATTCAGTGATTTTCAGCACTAGAAAGAAGAGGTAGAAATTTTTTTTTATAATGGAGTCAGATCTGGAGTTAGACCTTAGATCTGAGATTAGTTCACCAAATTTTGAGAGTTTGAAAATTGTGAATAATAACATTATTATGTTGAATAGATTGGTCTACAAAAGGATTGTCAATATTATAAGAACTGAAGTAGGCAGTACTCAAGGTCTAAGTGTCAAAAAATGTTATTTAAGGCTTAAGTCAGTAATCAGTAAGATGCCTTTTCATTGTAGACCTGAGGAATCTTCACTGCCTAGTGTTTTCCTTGATGTTCTAGTACTCGATTCAGTAAATTGGCCAGCACCTATAATGTTACAAATAATTTTGCAATTTGAAAGGTTCATTCAGGAGATAGAAAGCGGTGATTATAGATCTCATGAAATATCTCCTAATGATAATGAGTGTGTTGAAAGCCAAGGTAGTAATGAATACAATGAGTCCATAGAGCAAGATAATCTATCTTCCGATTGTGAAGAGTTGGATTCAAATGTTAATGAATCAGGAAATAGCAATCAGCATGAAAAGGATGGATATAAAAGAGAAGATAAATTTTGTTACAGTACATATGAAGTTGAAGAAAGTTGTAACAATAGTAGATCTAGTGATTGCCATGATACGAAAGAATGTTGTAATAATTCTGATTTTCCAGATTGTTACACTATTGATCTTCTTGTTGTAAGTTCTTCATGTTGTCCAGATGACAATCATAGCCATGAGAAGATTTGTGAGGAAGCCTTCTTGAGTTCTGATGAAATCTCTATTTTGTTGGCTCGTGAGTTTGAAAAGAACGTAAGTATTTCTAAGGATCTTCATATTTTTTGTCATGATATTTCTTCATTCAGTCAGATCAATTCCCCAAAGTTTGATGTGGAAAAAGAGGTGGAATCTGAACAATCTTTGTTACACTTTGGAGGTGTATATGACAGTTTCTCAAATGTCTTTGCACATGACGATTTGTTGAATGCTGATTATGTAAATGAAGGAAAGGTTAATGCTGTTTCAAATTCTTTTCATGTTGATCTTGCTGAACATTGTTTTGATGTTTCATATGATGAAGTGGAAAATAGTGAGTGTTGTCCATCCGGTTATAGATTTTCTTCATGCACTGATAGGTCTTGTGAAGATGAGTTCAAGGTGTATTCCGACATTTAGTTTGATGAAGAAAATGATAGTGATCAGCATAGTTTAGATCAACACTTTCAGAATGAATTTTCATGTATGGTAACCAATCAGTTGTTTGAATGTGAAGAGATTTCAATGAAAGATGAATCTAATTTAGTGAATGATATGACTGCAAGTAGGCAACAATCAAATTCCAAACACTCTTTGCAGCCGGAGACACAAGGTGAGTTGCAAGTTTTTGATGTTTGCAACTTGGTGAATGATGTAGATTATGAAGTTTTTGTGTTTTTGATCAGTGTGCATGAATCATTGTTGGACTTTGATTCTCAGTTCAGTTTTTGTAGTCATGAGCATGCTGATGTTTTTTCTCATAGTGAGCATGAAGAGGAAATAGTCTTTGAATTTTATATGCACTATGAGAATGAAGGAAGTTATTTTGTTTTGCCTAATGAAGTAATTGAAAGTGTTGATATGATGGGTGAAACAAATGATAATGAGAATTTCAGTTTACCTCAGGGAGATGTAAATGAGAATCAGGTTTTTGACAGAGGTAGGAAGTTTTGTAAACTTTTCGGTGACCCGGGGTCATCGTGTGTACATAGTTAGAGTAGTTTCCCTACTTTCAATAAAGCTGTTCGAGAAGAAGTTTTATTGTTCAGGTGTATGGTCTTCTTCTTCCAGAGATTTGAAATCTTGCCATGCCCACAAGGGACATGCATCCCCAGATAGAGCCACTACTGGCACTAAAAATTGCATGGTCAATTTTTGAGCCCTGTTGAGAAATTTGAGCCCTATAAATGCTTTTAAATGAGATTGTACCCAGCTGTTAGTTTGAGGCCTAAAAGGTGTTTAATGTTTCTAACACTTTCCATTTAGCCTGTCTACACGTTCCGTGAAGTTAAATTGTCATTTCGAGCCATTCTGTGAAGTCTTGTTTTGAGAAATTGTAAAATCAACTTTTTACCCCTAGTGTTAAACAACGACAGGAGGCTATGTTTGCCATTGAATACTTCACACCCAGAAAGGTTTTGTGACTTTTTGCTTTGAGAGTGTCTAGTGTCCATACCCAAGATCCTATGTTTCAGATTTCGAGTCGTTTTGAGTCCATTTGACTAGGTTTTGAATCCCTCAAAGTTGGTCAGTTACTATTTTCATACTTTTGCAATTAATTCTGAATTCTGGGAAGCCTTGTCTGACCTGTAATAACTTTGACCCAGTTGATCCAAATGTGAAGTTCCTTTCGTGTTGCATTGTAGATGTCAGAGACCTCTTATGTTTCAATTTTTAAGTCTTGACGAATCCATTTGATCAGTTTTTGAACGTGATTCCAAACGCAATTTATAACTTTTTACTAGTCTCAGCATTTGCAGATTGATTAGTACCCCTGTTTGGGATGCTATATCTTTTGATCTGGGATTGTTAGGACTGAATGGTTTGTTCTCCTACATTCCACCCTGAAAATACTCCAAGTGTGCCATTTTATAAACCCTGACGAATCCGTTTGCACTTTTTTCCAGGGTCATTCCATTTGCAAAAATCACTTTTCAAACATTGTTTCCAGTCAGTAATTTTTAATAGCCTACTTTGAATGTTTTCCATTTGCGTCTTGTTATTCATCGTGAGCCCAAATTCTAGATATATACTCACCTCATGACAAAGAATAGATACCCCAGTTTTCAGAATCTCAAGCACTCGTTTACCCAATTTTTGAAGCTCAAACCGAACATAATTTCCATCTTTTTGACTTGTTCTATCTACAGGCAATTTAAATTGGCAACTTCAGAGGTCAATATCTTTTGACCCCGATGTCATCATCCGACAAGATTTGAAAGGCCTATTGAACGTGTTGGAGAGATGATAGATCCTGAGTTTCGAAGTCTAGCCAGGTGTTCGTAATAGTTTTTAAAGCCAAGCAACAGGCCTTCGGACACAAATATCACAGTTTGCTAAGGATGATTTAAAATGAGTTTTTTAGCTATCAATTGGTGATCATTTTTTATGCCATACAATTCAAGGAGGTCAATGGACCAGTTTTCCGAATCAGTTGATCAAAAATTAAAAAAAAATTTAGCTGGACCCGCTTTGGGGTCCGACTAATTTCATCAGACTGTAGATCAAATGTGTTGTAAATGGCAGTGGAGCCAACTAGGTGAAAAAGATTATTTGTTATAATCTTATCAATTAGAGTTCAAGGTGCTCTTCTCTACTTTCAAACTAGAGCGAAGCTTCAACAATAGACGGATACAGATGAATCCTATTGCCAGTCTGAAATGGATTCTTTTAGCCTGATGTGCGTATGTGTAAGGAAAGTGTTACCATGTATAGGCTTGTTTGGTGTTGGAAGTGTATGTATATAGATTATTGTCATTAGTGCTAGGGGAAGCCACTCCAATTTGGGATGTTGATTTAGCAGTTTTTAAAGGAATTTCTGTGAATATTTTTAAGAATGAGGATTTTCAAAAGTTGTAATATCATTTTGTTTGGCAAGATCTCCCTCCCCCCACGTAAGAGAGAAGATGCAGCCTCCCGTGTTTTTTTATAAAAAAAAACTTAAGTGTGGCAGGGGGCATGGACATTTTCAGCACTAGTAAATCTTGTAGAGGCTCCACATTTTTAGAGGGGGAGGCAACAATGAGACCTGTAGGGGCGAATGTGAATGAAGATTCCACTTTCTTTGCTTTAGTGAGTTACATTTTGGTAAGATGCTCCACATTTTGGCAGGGAGGGGCATTTTTCAGCATAGGGAGGCTATAGCTTTAAGGAGGAAGGTCGCAAGTGAAATGGGGGATGATATCAAAGAGGGCATTCATGTTTTTTAAGAATGTGGAGCTTCCACATGTTGTAGAGGTGTCCAAGCAAGAAGCAATCGACTTCAAGCATGGATCCCACATTTTGGTCATGCTGCTCACGTTTTGCAGGAGGAGGCTACATTTTTATGAAGGAGAGGCATCTGCATTTTTGTGTGGAGGGTACATTTTTGCATGATGGAGGCATTTTGAATGGAGGCGTCCATCAGCAGGAGGGTCGTTTTAAGCAATGCTCCCATGTTTTTGCAGATTAGTGTTTTTTCAAATGAAATTGCTCACATTTTGCATCAAAGTGGGGGACATTTTTTGCAAATAGAACAGGAAGCCTCACATTTTTGAAGAGGCAGAGCCCACAGCTAAAGAAAAATGCCAATCAATGGCAGAAGATGCAGAAGACAGTCTAAGAGGGCCATTAAAGGAAGCCACTCCACACAGAAAAGAAGACTTACTCGCAGTCCAAGCTGCCAAAGCATGAGAAAGATGCTAATTAGAAATGGAGGAGTTCTTCACCATAAAAATGGGTAGAGGTATGCGAGCAAAGCAGGCATAGACTGCCAGAAAATGTGTAAAGCCTTATATCCCACATTGGGTGGGTGAAATGTTTTCTAGTTCTTTAAATAGAAGATCACACGTAATTCAATGTGAATTGAAGCATAAGGCTTTTGGAAGCCAACGTGCATGTGGAAGGTGGGGTCCTCGCAGGTGACGTCAGCGTGATGGAGGAAATGCAAAATTTTAATCGAAGCTGCGCCCACGGTGACATGACACCAAAACCTCAAATCGCACCAGACACCGACATGTGGCAGCATCCGACGGTCTGCGCATCCCAGAAAAAGAGAGTTGCGTAGTAGTTAATTAATGCAGGGAAGCACATTTTTGACAAGTGGCAGGAGAGCCCGCTCAACTATGACGAGGCAGGTGACGTGGCCGGGCCAGGGGTGAGGTAAGTGGGTGATGAAGCAATCGGTTGGCCAATTAGGCATTGCCATGTGGCAATCCGGGTGGCGCCAAGTGGGCTCAGAAAAGAAAAGGAAAATTCTCAAGTGCAAAAAATAATAATCTTAAATTATTATTTCAAAAAAGATATGCACATTCAGATTTTAAAATGCAAAACAAGGCATTTGTTATAAAGTTTAAACTTTAGATATCTTTAAAAAAATTTAAAATTTAAAATTTTAAAGTGTAGACCAAACTTTTATAGCCAGAGGACATTTTTTCAAATGGAGATTATGGGTGTTTCCAGAAGGCAAAGTATGCCTTATCATATATCGTTGGAATCATGAGAATCCAAATTTTCCAATTCTAGAGTCGGTTTTTGCATAGGTATCAGTCTTTTTGAGCTACAGGAGGATTTGTCTCAGGTACCTGAATTGCAACCATTTTCAAGTATCAAAGTTCAAAATTTTTTTCCAACATGGTAATGACTTGAATATCAGTAGCATACAATGAAAATGCAATTGGGGTCATGTTTAAGTTAGTTATTTGAAGAGTTCACCAGCTTTTCTTAAGGTAAATCAAATATTTTAGTGACTCAGCAAGTTTTCATCATTCAGAAAAAGACATTTACAAATCAGTTACAAAAAATGATGAAATAAAATCAGATCACAATGGTAGAAAGAAGAGAGAGGTGATTCAGCTGAGAAAGATTGAATTCCAAGTGGATAGATGGTAGTTGTAGATCAAATCCGAGAATTCACCCTTGTCTATAACATTCTTTCCCTGATACATTGTATGGGTTCCAGTTCTAGTTCCAATTTTTGTTACTGAGAAACCAGTAGGTTCCAGTTTCTAGGAAGAAAAAGTTCATTGCTGTGATATCATTAGGGATTCCAGTTTTTGCACTATGAGACCATTGGTTCCAGTATTTTGACATGTTTCCATGACTATGACACCATTTTCTTCAGCAGAACTCTCATGTGAATAGCAGTAGGAAGATAAAGATAGATAGTTCTGAGATATTAGGTTGTTTTCATGTTTTAATTTTATGCATCTGAATGTATAGTTTCAAGGAAATGAATACATATGAGCAACAATTTCACTAGTTTTGTTCTAGTTCTTGTCTCCTGTCTCAGCAATCTGTAAGTCTTATGTGGTTTTGGAACAAAGATTTGAGACCCATTTGCATCCCTTTCAAGTTGTATGTTTGATGTATTTTGCTATTGGACCAAAGGGCCAAGTAAATGCTCGATGTGTTTAAACAAGGTTACTGGTTGTTGGAGAAGGATATTTTGTGAGAATGAGACCTGAATGAATATTGATGTCTGAATCACAAGGTGGTTGGATAGATCTGATGTATGGGTATATGAGATACGTCTTGATGTCACAGATGTATGTTTTGAATTCATGGAATTGCCCAATGGATTAGGCACTGATCAGTTATAGGATCACAGGTTATACTATTGCATTTTTGAAGTTTTATTGAAATCAACATCTTTAATCAAATAAATTTCCTTTTAATGTTGAAGAGCTATAAACAGAATGGCCTCACTTAGCTTATAAATTTCATTGTTTTGCATCTAGCTCCTACAAATATATGTTATTTCATAAGTTATTAGGAGAAATAAGGGTTTCTATTTGCTTTGTATTAGATTCAGTGTATGCTTTGATAACTGGTACCATATAAGGAATCTATAGGTTCACCTACCTAGGTTTTGTAGAGCCTGAAGTGTAGAAGGAGTATAGCCTTATAGTTGGCCTGGTGTCTGAATGGATGTGTTGATAATGGGAGTTAGCTGCCCCTAGATGCATCAGTTTCTCATTGGGATAATTGGAAATGGGTAACATTTTCAAACACCAACAAAACCCAAAGCCTACAACCCCATATGTAAAATGTTCACCAAGTGTTGTGCCTTATGAACCTTTCATTAGAAAGCCCCTTAAGCTCATCAATTGATAAGTAGGAGATAATTTCCATAACGAGTCAAATTGTCATATTGCTATTAAGATTTAACTATGCCATTTTTGAGTCAAACTCACTGACCCATATAAACACTGTCACCTTGAGCTTAATATAAACTGAGTCTCTTGGTTAACACTAAGTAGCTTGGTCAACACTAGACTCACATCACATCAACTAGGAACTCGGTAAACACTACACAACTTGGTTTACACTGGTAAACTTCACATACATTAAAATGCTTAGATTACACTACTGATCGTCAACTCTCTAGTAATTGCTTGGTTCAAATGAAAATTTGTCCATGGGACTTGGTAGTAACTAAAATTCTTGGTTAACACTATTAACTGTACAATATGCTTGGTATGAACTCACAATATGAATAAGTGTATGCCACTAATAAAAAATGTGTCTGGAATGTCAATAGTTGGTGCTCACATTTGGAGTGTAGCAATTCTTTCCTAAGTGCATTATGTTGGCTCCTAATTTAATAGTTTCGAAAACAACCAAGAAACTAGACCAATGCATCTAAGGCTAGCAAATTCCTATGACAGATACACTCAACTATAGTCTTGGGCCAACTATAAGGCATAACTCCTTCACTTCAGGCTCTGCAAGACCTAGGTGGGTTAACCTTGAGGTTCTGATGTATGGTACCAGTGCAATTTAAACATAAATATGAACATATTTACTATAGATTTAACCCTTATTTGTCTTATTAACTCATGCAATAACATAGATCTATAGTACCTAATTGCGAATCTATGAAATTCATAAGCTGGGTGAGGGTTAGACTTTTCAATTCTTCAACATGAAAGGGGAAAAAACATTTGATTAATAATGTTGAATTCAACAAAACCCCTAATATGCAGTAGTAAGAACTAATGATCCTGTAGCTAAATAGTGCCTCATCCATTGGGTAATTCTATGAATCAAATACATACATACGGGTACCTAAGACATATTCGTATCTTCACATATCTGATCCATCCATTCACCTCATAAATAGACATCTATGTTCAATCTAAATCCCCTTCTTACCTAATATCCTCATCAGTAAACTTGCAGCCCTATTGATTTTGCTGAAGCATTTACATAACCCCTTGAGTTACAAGCAACAATGAAACAACATACAACCTTAAGGGACTATAACTACGACCTAGGCTCTTTGTTCAAAGATCATAAAACATTGAAGATTAGTAATAAAGGAGATAAGATTTAAGATGAAACTCAACCTGTTGTTCTTTGTATTAATTTCCTTGAAATAATACATTGATATGCTTGCAATCAAAACATAGAAACACCTAAAAGATCTAAACTATCTATATTTATCTTCACTACTGCTATTTATAGAAGAGAAATTTGTTGAAGAAAAAGTGGTTTCATAGTATGGGAACACATCAAAACTAGAGCCAAAACATGGTATCACAGTAGTGAGTGGTTTTTCTCCAAAGATTGGAACCAACCCTACAAAGAGAAAGAGAAAGAAAGATATAGGAGAAGAGTGAATTCTTGGATCTGATCTACATCTAACATGTGTCCACTTGGAAAACTTTCTCAACAAGTTAAATAAAACATCTCTCTAATCTCTCCCCTCAACTACAAAATCAAATCCTCATCATTTGGCGTCTACAAGTACACAATATCTAAGATATTTCATAGAAATCATAACTGATTTGATGCCAAACTTTTTACTCAAAGTAAAAATCACTTAAATATGATTTCTTAAAGGAAATAAAAACCCTTAGAATCAATTTTCTTCGCATTCAAACTTCAACAAGCCTTTATATCTGTCTCCTCTCTAATTCTGATGCTCCATGATGAATTATGCCTATTCCACTGAGAATGCCCCAGAAAACACAAATCTGCTTGCAGAGAAAACTAGTGAAGACTTTCTCAAAAACTAACCCCAAATCTGGAAAATTTATCTTCTCCTAGTTCCAACAGTATATTATAGTGCCTATTTTAGACAAAAATTGCCCCCTTGGCAGCAGTTTGAAATTTAGGCTCTTGGACTAAGTCAGAGCATTAAAATTCAAAAATTCAAAAATTTACATAGTATAAACTATATAAATCATTTAAATTTATTCATTTCTTTCATTTGAAAAAATCATGCATTTAAGCACTTTGAATTTCAATTTTATATTAATACTTGCTACCCATGCCATTTGTGAACTCCTCATTTTCCATGACCCTTTTTGAAATATTTCTAATTAATTAATTAATATTAATTAATTCCTACTCCAAATATCAATCCTATAATCATTTAAATAATCCCACTAGCTTCCCCATATTACCATAAATGTTTAGATTTTCTTTTACATTCTCATGCACAATGAGCATATTAATGTTTTAATAATGTTCCACATCATCTTGTAGTAGCGGAGCCTTTGAAATTTCCCTTTACACTCCTACGAAACAAAATTCCTTTACGCTCTCAAGACTTGAGCGTATCCTCGAAGCCTTTGAAAATTTCCTTTATGCCCATACACTTTCCTATCATAGCATCAGAGAGGTTTGAAAATTGTTTTACACTTTTACGACTCGAGTGTAACATCAAGAGCTTTCAAGATTTGTTTTACGACTACACATGGTAAGCATAACATCAGAGGGCCTTTGCTATTTTCTTCCCCTCATATGCCATGCTTTGGCTTGGGTGAGTCAAAATATGTTAACTTTTTCCCTAGTGGGTCCCTCTACAGGCTGGACCTACCACATGGTCATGGCTTCCAAAGCCATGTCTTTAAGACACAATGAATGATGCATGTTTGAGTAGTTAAAGAGCTAAAAGTTTCCCACAACATCAATATGGGATATTAGTCTTCAACTGTTCTTGTCTTGTTGACTACCTCTCCTACTACAAGGCATCATTCCTTTAGCGCTAACTCTTTCCATCACTAGGAACATCCCTATTGCATGGTCATCCCCTCCCTTCTAACTGGCAATTTCTCCTTTCCTCTTTACATGCCATTTTTGGACTGCCCATAGCTTTCATCTGATGCCAATTCCCTTTGTTGTGTGACTTATTCATTGATCCATGGGTCTACTATTCCTTACTATCATTATATGTATTCTAAAGCATCCCCTTCCTTCTCGTCTTGCAGTAGATTGCTCTTCCTTTTCAATGCATCCTCCTTGCATTTTTTAGCTTGATTGTGGCTCACTTAGTATTGTCACCTGCTAAGAACTACACTTTGATTCCTCCATACTTTGCATTATATCTGAGTCTTTCCATTGCATAGTGCCCATTCCATTTTGATGTGAATGCTCCCTTCATGGTTGGCCCCTATTCCTTTTATGCGAGTTTCTCTTTTAATTTCTTGCCTGCGTGGCTGGCATTCTTCATTTGGTGTGGCTTTGCATTTAGAGTGGGGTTGTGGATGGCTCCTTTATGGAGCTATCCCTGATTACTAGGTAGCTTCCTACTAGTTTCAACATGCCATCTCCCATCTCTTTTGCTGCACTTTTATGAAATGATGTTAACTTTCTAGAATACAAAACCTTCTATGGCTACCACATATTCTTTTCAAACCTTGACATCAAGCATATCATGCATAGATATTTCAAATTTAAGTTCTTATCATCATGGTTAGCATTGGGAAATAATACTTCTATATCATGACTATCTTCAGCTACACTGCTTTCATGATAATCTCTCTTTGATAATAATTTGGATTGTCTTAACTTGTTCCTAGCATTAAACCTGTATTCTAAGAGATCTGACTTTAAAGGAGATCCCTCCTCCAACTTCTTTTATAGGACCTTACCATTGCTTTCTTCCTATTTTGGGGAAGATTTCACCTCAATTTGCTAAGACCTACATTATTCTTGATGTCTCTTTGTAGAACATATTTTTTTTACAGTCTCACTAAAAATGTCAGCCATTATGTTAGTGTTGTTTTCTAGAATTTGAAGACTGTTTGATAAAGAACTCATGGTATCATCCTCCATCTTCATAGATGTATGATCTTGTTCAGCATTGTCATTCTTGTCAATTTGTTGAAGACTTGGCTTCCTTTCATGTTCATTTACTTTAGGAAGACTAAGGTGCCCTTTCTCTTGGACATAATTTTGTAAAATGCATACATTTTTTGTAATGAAGCCATCATTTTTTTCCTTATCATTTTAAGTAGATGGTTTCTTGTCCTTTCTATCTTGACAAGGTTCCTTCAAATTTTCACATGCATCTAGGTTGTTTCCACCATCATCTTTGATTAAACATGTCTCTATTTCCATTGACTTGCTACCTTTCTCCTCTGCTACCATATCAAAATTTTCTAAGCTTTGGTTTCTATCTTGACTTGTGTTATTTGTATTCTCAATCTTCTCTCCCATAGATATGATTTCTTTCCCATGATTCATATATGGATTACTTCTATCCATCAAATATTTCTCTTGGTCCTTTCTTGAGGTCACTTCTTACAAGAAATCTGCAACTCCTTTTTTGTCTGGGCACCTTTTATTAGTCTGATATTGTTTAGTTGGGCCCCAAAGAGGGTCCAGCTATTTTTGTTTTTGTTTTCAAACAATTGATATTCAAAACTAATCCATTAACCATCTGGCACTAATTTGATCGAAAATCAATCATTGGAAACTAATTTGAAACTCATCTTACATCTTTTTGCAAACTACAACTTTGAACTAATAGGGCTTGTCCGCTGGCTTTAAAAACTAACCTAAACAACTGACCAGGCTCTGAAATCAGACACATTTATTCTATGTTCCACACACTTTTACCCTTACAAATCCTGTCTCGTGAAAAATTCTTAGTAAAATGATATTGATTGTCAAAGTTCCCTTTTTAGTATTGCCTACACATAAACATGTTAGAAAACACTAAAACACATTTGGAATTGCCTTTAAAATCAAGGCAAATTGACACTTGGGAAAATGAAAATTGGGGCATTGGTTTATTGTCATGGGGAGAGTATAAATCTATGATTTGGGGTCATGAAAAATAACTGGATGCATTTGGAAAATGGTCAAAGTAGGCTACTCAAATTTGTAGACTGGAAACACTTGACAGAAAAGTAAAATTTTCAAATGGAATGGGCTTGGGAAAGTGTGTAGATGGATTCATCAAGATTTGAAAATTGATACACTTGAATTATTTTTAGAGTAAAACATAGTGGTACAATCCATTCAATCTCACCTATCATGGATTTCAAGTTATGACATCATGAACAGGGGTACTGATCAATCTGCACTTCTTGACACCAGTAAAACTCTAGAAATTGCATTTAAAATCATGTTTGAAAACTGATCAAATAGATTTTTCATAAGCTCAAACTTGAAACATAACAAGTATATGACCTCTAAAATACAAAAAAAAAAGGAATTTTAGCATTTTGGTCAATTTTTCAAAAGTTATGATAGGTCAAACAGGGCCTCCTAGAATTCAAAACAATTTACATCAGCATGACAACAACAAATGACCAAATTTGAGGGATTCAAAACCTAGTCAAACTGATTCAAAATAATTTGAAATTTGAAACATAGGTTCTCTAGTATGGACACTAAACACTCTCAAAGTAGTGAGTCACGAAACATTACTAGGTGCGAGATATTCATATGCAAACTTGGCCTCCTGTCACTGTTTGACACAGGCAAAAATGTAGATTTGACAATTGCTCAAAACATGACTTCACAAAATGACAGTTTATCATCATGGAACACACAGGCATGCTGAATTCAAGGTGATGGAAGCATTAAACACCTCATAAGATTCTCAAGTACAACCAAGTACATAGGCATCAAAAAGCATTTATAGGGCTTGAATTTTGCAATGGTACTCAAAATCAGGGCTTCAATTTTGAGTCCCAACAGTGGCTCTATCTGTGAATGCATGTACCTTGTGGACATGGGAAGGATTTAGATTTCTAGAGGAAGCTAACCAATCATAAAATAGCAAAAATTTCCTCTCGAACAACTTTATTGAAAGCAAAAACAATGACCACTACTATGTACAAACGATGACCTCGGGCCACCGAACTTTCTCACAAACTTTTACCTCTATAAAATACCTGATTCTCATCTAAACATGCATGAGGTAAGCTGGAATTATCACTCATATTAGTTTCCCCATTTAGATACACATCTTCAATTTCTTCAATTGTCAAAATAAAATAATCACCATCACTTTCATAGTGCATGTAAAAAATTGGCATAACTTCAACCTCTTTCTCACTATGAAAAAGAACATCAGCATGCTCATGAATACCAACATCAAACTAAAACTGATCTTTATAAACTAATTCATGAACATCATCAGACAAAAATACAAAAGCCTTATATTCAACTTCATCAAATGAGTTATATTTGTCGCTCATACCTTGACTTTGCATCTCCTCAAATGTTGCCAGCTAGATCTCAGATGAGTAATCATATTTATATTCACACAACATTATTATCAAAATATGAAATCACTTGATAATTGCCCAAAGTATCTTAACAATTGAAGTGCTAATTAGTTTTTACCGCATATGAATCATCATAAAACTTACTATGAAGTATCATTTTCTCTTCAAAGACAACTCCATCAAACAACTCATCTTCAAGCTCACAAAATGCAACATCATTAGAAAATTCAATATCACAAATGAAAGAACAATATTTTGATTTGTTACAGCAATATGATAGTGTGTCATCATTTGGATCTAGTTCAACTAAACCTAAAACTTCCATGTCCTCTTCAAACAATGGATTGATGACTCCATGCAAGGATCCCTTTTGAACATTTGGACAAAATATGGGTTGATCATCATCAGGATCTTCATCATATAAAGCATTAGTATATAGTTTAAATTCACTACCCATTTCATCCTTATGAAGATTTTCAACATATGAAGAAAAATCAGAACTATATGAAGACTCACTTTCTATTTCTTCTACCAAACATATAGTGTCCATAATAACATTCTCTTCATTATCTTGTTTAGGATAACCATTATGGTCAGACCATGATTCATTCCTAAACCCCTCACTACATGTTGGATCTCTACTATCTAAGGTAAGAGCACTTGACAACCCTTTACTAAAATCTTCATATTCAAATTCATTAACATCAACTGGATTCAACATTTCTTTATCTTCATATCTTGAGGACAAATCATTCTCAAATTCTTCATTGAAAAACTGATTTGTATAATGCAAAAACTGAGATGCGCTTTCTTTGCCAGATTTAGAAAAAGAATTCATACCTTCACCTTCATATGAATGTTCACTTCCATCATTGCTTTCTTCTTCCCAATCAGCATCAGACTCGTATGAAGATGAAAATATAGTATCATTTTCTTCACTTTGATTTGAGTAACCACTCTCATCATCTTTTTCATTTGATGCCTCTTGATAATACATCAGATCAACAATTTTATCATTATCTCTTGAAACATGACTTTCAGCTTCTTTTTTCTCATATTGAGATGAATATCTTTCAACTTAAAATTTTATAATATTCTCAAGATGATGCAATCTATGAATAAGAGAAATCATTTCTTGCATATCTGACTGATCAAGTGAATCCATCTTACCATCTATTGCTGAAATATTCTAAACATATGCACTCTGTTCTTTTGACTATGACTGAGATAAATGTAACTCACACTCTTCATCTTGTGTTATCTCTCTGTGGCATGTCAGATGAGCAACATCAAACTCATAATCAGAGAGATAACTCTCAGCCTCATCACTTGCACAAGACTGAGATCTAGGTGCAACAACTTCAAACTTTGAAGCATTAGTTACATTATCAAACATATAATTATCATGAAAAGAAATTATTGTTGTAACTAAACCTTGATTAATAAAATCAACATAATATTGAACCCTATCAAAGTCTGAAATACATCCTACTACTATAGCATCATGAACATATGTGTCTTCATTTGCAATAAACTCATTCTTCTCTACTCACACACACTCTGATTTGAAATTCAAATCTGATTATTCATTACAACAGAGGTGTTGATATTTTGATTTGAAATTAAAGTGTCAAACCATGTTTCACTTTTCTTTCATAACCATTATACCAACAATCATTCATAGAAAAATGACCTCTTATCAATCCACACTTCAAATTATTTTCAATATCCCTAGCGGTCATAAAAGCCTAATATAATGTCTATGGTTCTTTATCCCTTAGTAGATAGTTCATTTTCTAGTCAAATGCATCAAACTAAACAACTAAACACATTTGATTATCAGGTCTATAACTCTCAAGGATCTCATTCAAAAATCTCACAAATATAATGTTAAATTGAGGAACAAGTTCATCATCCTCAATGTGAATCCTTAAAAAATTATTATAAGAATCAGATATGCTTACCCTTTCTCCAAATTGCTCCATGAAGGCGGAATGCAACTCACCCCAAGATGAAATTGAACATGCCAGTAGAAAAAATAACCAGTCTCTAGCATCACCTTCTAAAGTTTGAACAAATAACTTCATGTAAATGTCTTCATGAGCAATCTCATAGTCACCCATCAAATCACTAAAAACTTGAACATGACTAGCTGAAATAGTATGGTTCCTACTAAACTTAGGAAAACATTTTCTAATATCATTAGGAATAACATTTGGGAAACCATGAATGCCATTGAAATTTAATGGCATATACCACTTGGTAGAAATATATTTAGAAATTTTTTTGATAGGCTGCATACTAAATGAAATGAAACTTGACATTCTTCAAAGATATGGAACACATTCACCAATAATAAATCTCAAATTCACAACTTGTAGCAGATCTATACCCTTGTACCAAATAAATCTCTTCAAATACACTTCACAAACTTAAAAACAACAAGCTAAAACTTAGTCCAATGAAGTGTATGAAACCTTTTAAACTATTCTCCTCCTCTTAGTGCTGAAACTCACTTGGTGGAGAACACTACCTTTTAAAAATCAACTTTCATGAAAAGAGAATACATGAAAATAAAAATACCTCAAGGTCTGGATGGCTGAAAGTTCTCTATCCACTATTTACAATGAAAAACCCAAAATCTCATCAATCTTTTACTAAACTATTTGAACCAGCACATCAGAAATCTTACCAAGCTTCTGAATGTTTCAACCTCTTCGAATATGCTCTTCTCTTGTAGCAACTAATCACAATTCATGTATAGAATTGCATTGGTATAGAGATTAACTTCAAGTCGCCACTCACATTAAGTGAGACATGAATTGCACTAGTCCTAAATATACCACAAACTAATTTGAAACAACAATAGATAGAAGACACCTCTTTAGATTTATCTTGAATTTAAAACCTCTACAAAAAGTTGAAACATAACTTTCTTGACTCTAAAATTATAGTAGGACTTTGAAAACCACAAGCAACTTAATTGACTAAAGATGAACACCTTTTAGTAATACAATTTATATTCAACTTCAAAATCACTGCTGTAGATGGATAAAACTTGACTAGGGAACATGAATCTTCAACAAAGAAATGAAAAAAACTTCATGAAAATGTTGTTTATACTAGAACTTCCAACACTTCTAACAATGAATTTCTTCACAGACTCCCTAGTAGAGTCACCATTTTGTTGGCTACTAATTTAACATATTTGGAAACAACCAAGAAACTAGACTAATGCACCTAAGGCTAGCAAATTTCTATGCAAGATACACTTGACTACAGTCTTGGGCCAACTATAAGGCATATCTCCTTCTTCACTTAAAGCTTTGCAAGACCTAGGTGGGTTAACCTTGAGGTTCTGATGTATGGTACCAGTGCAATTTAAACATAAATCTAAACCTATTTATTGCAAATTTAACCCTTATTTTTCCTATTAATTCATGCAATAACATAGATCTACAGTAACTAAATGCCAATCTATAAAATTCATAAGCTAAGTGATGGTTAGACTTTTTAGCTCTTCAACATGAAAAGGGAAAAATTATTTGATTAATAATGTTGAATTCAACAAAAACCCCTAATATGTAGCAGTAAGAACTAATGATCCTGTAGCTAACCAGTGCATCATCCGTTGGGTAATTCTATGAATCAAATACATACATATGGGTACCTGAGACATATTTGTATCTTTAGATATCTGATCTATCCATTCACCTTGTAAATATACATCTATGTTCAATCTAAATGCTATTCTTAACTGATATCCTCATCAATAAACTTGCACCCCTGTTGATTTTCCTAAAGCATTTACATAACCCCTTGAGTTATAAGCAACAATGAAACAATATATAGCCGTAAGGGATTGCATCTATGATCTAGGCTCTTTGTTCAAAGATCATAAAACATTGAAGATTACTAATAATGGAGACAAGATTCAAGATGAAACTCAACTTGTTGTTCTTTGTGTTAATTTCCTAGAAATAATACATTCATATGCTTGCAATCAAAACATAGAAACACCTAAAAGATCTGAACTATCTATATTTATCTTCACTACTGCTATTCATAGAAGAGAAATTTGCTGAAAGAAATGTGGTGTCACAGTATGGGAAGACATCAAAACTAGAACCAAAATGTGGTATCACAACAATGAGTGGTTTTTCTCCAAAGACTAGAACCAACCCTACAAAGAGAAAGAGAAAGAAAGATATAGGAGAAGAGTAAATTCCCAGATCTAATCTACATCTGACAAGTGTCCACTTGGAAAACCTTTTGAACAAGTTTAAAAAAAACATCTTTGTAATCTCTCCCCTCAACTAAAAAATCAAATCCTCATCATTTGGCTTATAAAATCACAAAATATCTGAGATATCTTATAGAAATCATAACTGATTTGATGCCAAAATTTTTACTCAAAGTGAAAATTAGTTAATTATGATTTCTAAAAGCCAACAAAACCCCTTAGAATTAATTTTCTTCACTTTCAAACTTCAACAAGCCTTTATATTTGTCATCTATCTGATTCTAATGCACCATGATGAATTCTACCCATTCCACTAAGAATGCCCCAGAAAACACAAATTTTCTTGCAAAGTGAACCAATGAAGACCTGCTCAAAAACTGAAAATCTGGAAAATTCATCTTCTCCTAGTTCCAATGGTATATTATAGTGCCTATTTCAGACAAAAATTGCCCCCCTGGCAGCAGTTTGAAATTCATGCTCTTGGACTGAATCAGAGCATTAAAATTAAAAAATTAAAAAATTTACATAGTATAAACTATATAAATCATTTAAATTTATTCATATCCTTCATTTGAAAAAATCATGTGTTTAATCACTTTGAATTTCAATTTTATATTAATACTTGCTGCCCATGCCATTTGTCAACTCCTCATTTCCCATGACCCTTTTTGAAATATTTATAATTAATTAATTAATGTTAATTAATTCTTGCTCCAAATATCAATCCTTTAATCATTTAAATAATCTCAGTAGCATCTTCGTATCATCGTGAACCTTCAGATTTTCTTTTACTTTCTCACACACAATGATTATATTAATGTTTTAATAATGTTTCACATCATCCTGTAGTAGCAGAGCCTTTTAAATTTCCCTTTACACTCCTATGAAATGAAATTCCTTTATGCTCTCATGACCTGAGCATATCCCTAAAGCCTTTGAAAACTTCCTTTATGCCTATACGCTTTCCCATCATAGCACCAAAGAGGTTTGAAAATTGTTTTATGCTTTTACAACCTGAGCATAACATCAAGAGCTTTCAAGATTTGTCTTATGACTACACGGGGTAGGCATTGTGTGCTAAAATGTTGTCACACTTCTATGAATCATTACATGTAAGAAAAATCAAGAATGAGCCCTCACAAATCGATCCATAGCTCTCTACTCATAGAGTGCAAGGGTTTGCAATGGAGGCCCTCAGTTTGACCTATTTTTGTGCCCATGCAAGTACACCATGAGATGAGAGATTCAAAGAGGAAAAGCAAGAATGCTAGCCTCCATGATCTTCAAATATGCATTAAAATAAGATCTAATCTATGAAAGAAAAATCTAATCTATAAATGCAAGATCTAAGCTAAAAGCCCATGATGGGTGCAAGAGAGAAAAAGACAAGAAAATAGAAGTTCTCCACAAAAAGCTTTTGTATTCAAACTCCTTCAAAAATTGGTCTTCAAACCTATAGCCTAACGATAGCATAATCATGGGTGTCTAACATGAGGAGAGGGCTCTCCCTTATAAAGGAAATTATGGAGGTGAGAGGCTTCTCACAACCAATATGGGATAATAGAGCTTGATCCATGTGAGACAAAATTTCACCAATGAGAAAAGAGGAGTGGTTGAGAAGAAAGTGGTGATCCATGTGAGACAAGATTCCCACCAATTAGAAAAGAGGAGTGGTTGAGGAGAAAGTGGAAAGATAAATCTCACTTAGATCACTTTTTTTAAGTGTAGAGAAATTTAATAAAAAGAATTTATTTTATTTCCTTTTTTCATCAAAAGAGATATTTAAATGGAATTTTTATTTAATTAAAAGGGAGCAAGTTCTTTTTAATTAAATAGAAGATATTTAATTAAATTAAAAGAGAGGTTTTTCTCTTAATTAATTAAATGTGGATGAACTGTTTAATTAAAAGAGAGGTTTTATTTTAATTAAATGGGGATTTTATTTTATTTAATTAAAAGAGAAGATTTTCTTTTAATTAAATAAGACTTGGAATAAAATGATCAATCTTAGAAATGAAATAAATCGAATTTGATCAAGGAAATTGATTTGAATTGATTTAATAAAATATTACAAACCATTGATTCAAAAAAATTGATAAATTGATAAATTGAATAATGGGGGCCCATAGTCTAGGCGACCATTTTTGGGTGCATACATTTGCCCCTCTTTGACTAATGTGTGATCAATTTGGGAACACATGTAGTCAAAGAAAGAAATTGAAGTGTGAGGTCAATTTGGGATCACAAAACAACCCAGATGTGTGGTCGACTCGGGAACACATCAGGACAAAGAATAAAAATAAATTTTAACTTGAAAAATTGAGGATAAAATTGATAAAATTGAATCAAGGATTGAAATTGATAATTACTGCCCCCTCGTGATCGAAATCGAGATGAAATAGAGGAGAAACAACAAATTGATAAATTTGATCAAATCGAACAAAAGATAAGGTTCTTGATGTAAGATGAAAGATATAAGAATCATAGAACCAAGGTAGATCATCAAGCATGAAATATTATGCCCCAAAGGTGATTTAGAAGAAAAGAAGTGGGGAAAAAGAAAATGGAAGATAGAAGTTTGAAAGATATGGAAAGAAATAGAAATAAGAAAAGAAAATGCTCCAAAAATCAATCAACTATTTAAGATAGAAATTTTGATTGAGATCATGACAGAAAATAAGGAAATGAAGATCAAAATGTGACCACAATTGATTAAATATCCACAATAAAGATGAAAGGAGAACCCTCTCAAACTCATAATGCAGCCTAAAAATGCAAACTAACATGAAGTCTAATAATGCAAGCTACATGAAATGCAATGGTGTACTTGCAAAAGAGCAACTGTAACATAGGATTTTGTGTTCATCATTCATTAGAGAATGTAAAAGAACTTATTTTCATCATTGGGCCATTATTAACGGACATCGAAAAATCACACAATCATCACTAGTTACAAATGCAACTATGAAGATATGAATGCAATTTATATTGGATTGAAATGTGGAAAGATTCTAACATAAGCATCAAAGACATAAAGGTCAAGATGACTTCGATGTTAGCTTACCCAATTTAATATAGAAAAGCTATGCTTGCATCAAGGCATAGATGCCAAGATGACTATGAGAATGGTTGTGCAAAAACAATCAAGGATGATGTCTCAAATCTCCTAAGTGTTTCAAGGGGACAATAAGAGACACTCTAGAGTTTCAAGACCACACCCGCAAGAAAACAACAAATAAAAACATGTCTCATGCCCCAAGTCCTCTAGCGATGCATCATGGAGAGACTTATTAGACAAGGACACTCAACAAAAATCAATAATAGTCAGCACACAAAGAGAAAATCATGACATAAGTCAAGCATTAAGTGTTGCATTTAAAATTAAAGTGTGTTAACTGATACTGAGTTCCGAGGATAAGGATCAAATGCTTGCAGGAAGGGAAGATCACACAACAAAATAGGGTAAGGCCAAACCGATAAGTGTTGAAAAACACTCGATGTCAACGGTTGTATTGAAAAATACAATTGGGATGGTGTTGAAAAACACTATTTGTGAGGTGTCCTAAAAACTAACACATCCAAGAGACCAAAGCTAACATAGTTATGCCCCCTAGAGAAAGACCAATTACAAATCAAGGTAACAAGGACAAGGCATGGTGGAGAAAGGCTAAGTGTCGAGGACATGTGCTAAGAAACAGGGGTGCAAAGGCCTCAAGTAGCACCCGTTTCCAGGTTTTTACCACTTGGATTTTTTTTTATTTTTTATTTTTTATTTTTTTTAGGACTTTTTATAATTTTTTTGTATTTTTGGAATATATAATTTTTTTGAAGATACATCAAAGTGCATTTTGCTAGGTTGTCACTAAGATGATCATTTTTTCAAGACATTTTTCAATTTTTAGAATTTTTTACAATATACCATTTTTTTGGACTTTTGAAATATATCAAATTTTTTGAATTTTTTTCAGGATCAATAAATATGTACAAAGATACCCCTAGATAGAATGGGCATTAAACTCTTAAGCAAGATCACATTGTGCAGTCCCAATGTCTAACAAGGTGGAGGACATGATGAAGCAATAAGCTAATGGATATTATGGATAAGCAAGGAGTGTATGAAGCAAGTGAAAGTGATCTTCAAAGGTTGACTCCTCAAGAGTACCCAAGCTAGGGAAAATTTGTCATGTAAAGAACATTTGGACAAGAAATGAAAGGCCAGTATAGGATAATTCAAGAAAGCATAATGTAAAAGTGGGAAAGATGCAATCCAAAGAAGTAGACATGTCAAGAGACTTTATAGCATCATATTTTACTCTATTTTATTAGATCAAGGCCAAAGGGGTAAATGGGAAAAGGATAGCAAAAGACTAGAATGAATGGAGGAAAATAGATATGAAGGCTAAACATGAAAGGAATGAAAACAAGATCATCATAAGATATCTCACAAGATAGCCAAATGTTTGTCTATAGGTCAACATTGTCAAGATCAAAGAGAGAAGACGAAATGAATGAAAGATGTAGAGGAACTACACATGATGCCTATTTGTTAGGTTTTCATCATGGTACTTATCCAAGGCACCACAAGGGAGTGGTTTTCACCATAGGATGAATTTATTTCTCTTTACTTTTGCTACCAAGGTGCCTGATTACCAGGTTTTCACCAAGGTACATTTTCAAAAAATTTCATTTTTTTTTCTTTTTTTTTTTTTTCAATCTTTTTCAATTTTTTTTTTTGGAAGAAGTCAAGCTTTTGAGATAATGCTCTTTGAATGTTTAAACCATGATATACAAAGGAATTCAAATGATATGCTCAAAGATGCTAATAGGGAAAGGAAGATGGGAGACAAAAATGGAGGATATGGCTTTATGCGAAGTGAGTGAGATTGAAAAATGGAAATGAAGGCAAGATCAATGTCAACACACACCTTGAAGAGTGGCGAAAGGATGGAGAAAATGTGAAGGAATATGGTGAGTGGATAGAAAAGGTTGCAGTTTAGGCACATGGAATGGAAGAATGCTTTTGGAAGAAGATGAAGCGGAATTCTTTGGAAGCTTGAATGTCAACTTCAATTGTTGTTCAACATTAGACTCTCTCAAGAGAGATGTTGGAATCCATATAGCCATAGGCCTCTTTTCATTTCTTTTTGATGATGTAGAGATAATGTCTTCAATGATGGATTTTGGAACCCATACTTGTCTTATAATTTTTTTCTTAGATATCTCTTTTGACTTTATGCCCCCATGTGGATTAGAGGAGACATGGTGGTGTTTTTTATATGGATTCTTGAATTGCTTCTTTTTCTTGTATTGAACATTCAAGTTACTTCCAAAAGACTTGAGACTTGTGGAAGAAGAAGGATGATATGACTGGTTTAGGTGAGTGGGTGGATGAAAAGGATTCAAGGATATGCATCTATGTTGATCTTGAGGAAAGATAGGAGAGGGAGGGACATAAGGACCCAAAATGGATGATGAATCAGGGAAGTTGGGAGGGGAAAGTGAAGGGACATAAGGACCCAAGATGGAACGAAAATGTGAAGGATTTAGTATTGGTGGTGGTGGTCCAAGGATGGATGTGGAAGATGCAAAAGGGTAATCAATAAGTTCATCAACATCTATATCACAATCAAGGACATCAGCATCTTTAGAGTGAGCATTAGGATTTTCAACAAGATCATGAATATCTTGAATAGGAGAAACTTCTTTGATATGATTACTTAAAGCTTGAGAAGACTTAGGAAGAGTAGAAAGTGGAAGGGAACATAGTGTGGTAGAACAAGAAGATGGAAGACTTTGATCTTGACAAGGATCTTTGGATAACATAAGCATAGAATTGTTCTCTTGATTTTCAATAGGCTCAACATTGGAAGTAACAAGATCATTTTTAATAACCTTAATGGAAGTATAATCTTTGGAAGGAACAAGTGTCCTAAGGTCATTTTTATTGTCAATAAGCTCAATAGTGCAAGCAGTATCTTGATCTTGCTTAGGAGAAGACTTAAGACATGGTGGACTGAATGAGAAAGGGCATAAGGGATCAAAAGAACCATGAAATGTATCAGAAACATTGTGAAAAGGATTGGATGACATGGAAGGTTCTTGATCTTGATCTTTTTTTATATTCTTTTCTTTATCATTTTTAGAGTCCTCTTGACATGAAGCCAGTGCTAAGGAGAAGGAAGCATGTTGGAATTGTATGGAAGACTTTGGAATAGATGATGAAGGACTAGCTAAAGTAGGCATTATAGTGCATGAAGGCTTAGGCTCTTTAGGTTTAGCATTGTCAAAGGTATTTGTATCCAAGTGAAGGTTAGCTTGAGTTTATTTAAGAGGTAGCCCTTGAGGATAACTATAGGGAACTGCATGAAAAGCATTAGGATCTTTGTTGGACGAATGATTGGTAGAAGATTTGAGAGTCTCAGAATCTTTAGGGAATCTATGGATAGTGGAGGAAGTAGAAGATGGAAGGGGAGCATTAGAAGACAAAGGTTCAACATTAACATGATCTTGCTCAAGAGTGTAATCTTTATTTTCAGCATGAGGGTTCTTAGAAGAGGAACTCTTATCCCATTGATGTTGTATTTCAGCACAAAAAAATGCTCTCTTCATCAAAAAATGCAGATTTATCATTTAGGTATTGTTCACAAAATTTATCAATGTTTTTTTCAAGATCTGATTCATGTGAAATACCATCAATATCTTTTCGTGACTCATCCCCTTTAAGCACAAGCATAGGACTAGGAGGACTTTTAGGAACTGCTGGAATGTAATAATCGTCACCATCATAATCATTGTCACTAGAAGAATTATAGATAGGCATATCACAAGACTTTTCATGTTGTCCATTATCATATGTCTCAATAAGAGGAATAAGACTCTTGGTAGAAGTAGAAGAAGAATGATATCGTGAAAAAGAGGTAGGTGAAGACCTAGATGGATGATATCTAGAAGAGTCATGGTAAGATTTAGAATATGAAGAATGTGAATGATATTTAGAAGAATTATCGTAAGACTTAGAAGATGAAGAATATGAAGGATATTTAGAAGAATCATGATAAGACTTAGAAGATAAGGAATTTGAACGATATTTAGAAGAACCATGATAAGACTTGGAGGATGAAGAATCTGTATGATATTTAGAAGAATCATGATAAGACTTGGAAGATGGAAAATCTATATGATATTTAGAAGAATCATGATAAGACTTGGAATATGGGAAATATTTGGAAGAAGGATATTGTGATTTGATCTTGCACATGATCCTAGCAAAGGTGTTTGATTTATCCATTTTTTTTAATCATTTTTGTTGCAACGTTAGCATCCATGCATCTATTGGAGTGACAACACTTTTCAAATTCAAGAAGGAGGTGGATTTCATCTGAGCTCAAATGAGGATCCCTAAAAAGATATCCAAGATCCATGGTTCTAGAAGAAGAAGAATCAAGTATGGAAGAAGAGAAAGAATGAATAGAAGAAGGTAGACTATATGATAATAGGAGGAAAAGAATCAAGAAGACATGAAGAAGAGGAATAATGGAAATGAGAGACTAGAAAGACATGGAAGATGAAGAAGAAAGAAGACCAAGAGTCATTTTGAGAAATTTGATACCATTTGAGATCATTTGAATGTTGAGCAACATGTAATAGCACTTGTAATCAACATGAAAGAAAAGGTACTAGTTGATAGGATAACCCTAAGAAACGTTGGTACCAAACTAGGATAGTAAAAGCACTAACTTGTCCAAAAGAGATGTGATAAGATAGAATTTTGCAATAGGCATAAATCAACACTGCCACAAAGGTGCTCACAAATTTGGGTGAATACCCTAGCACATATGGACCAGGAGGATGATTGACCCAAATTTTAATTAATTAAAATTGAATTTTGATGAAAGTGAATGGAAAAGAGATTACTAAGACTCTCCAAGTGTAATATCAAAGGATCCAAGTGTATATCTTTCTCAATAAGGATGGTTTCTAACTTACCAACTCCAAACAAGGTCTCTTGTGAAATCAATGATTACTAATTCAAGAGATCAAAGCACAATAACCCATGGTGCAAAAAAAGCTTCTAACAATGGGTTAAGTAGCCTAATCCAAATAGGATCAACCTAGGAAGACTTTAAATAATGGGACAACAAAGTTATTTGATCGTGAAGTCTCAACTCAGGAACCCATATTTGTTTTAAAAGATCAAGTAAGCACATCAATAGGTTTTCATCATTGAAGAGGCACATAAGACAGCAATCAAGGAGTTCAAGCAAGCAGTCTTCAAACAATGAGCAAGGGGCAAAGCAACCTTGCGCATTAGCAATCAAGTGACTTAGTTTATGCTAATCCCAAGGAGAGCTAATTGTGTATGTTCTCAAAGAGTTTCACAATCATTGCATACATCCTTAGAAAATAAAAGTTGGCCTCTCTAAGGTTTTTAGTAATGGTTTGACTCTGAAACTTTTATGATTCACAGGGGTGACCTCCAATCCCGGTGCACCGAGGTTTTGACACAGTCTGAGAACTTAATCTTCAAGAGCTGCTAGGGAGATCTGACAACCCACAATGAACCATACCCCATGGAGATTTCTTCCACGAGAACATTTATATAGCGATTGTTGCAACCACGGCAGAAGTGGCTATTACCGCTTGAGGTTCCATCCGCAGTTTTTCCTGTATAGGGATTGTCTGCTATGGTTAACCCTCTCTAAAGGTGACCGACTCACAATAGTGGACCACAAGGGGACTTAGCTTTCAGATCCAAGGTTTTCTCACCTTTTCACTTTCAGCCCAATCAAAGCAAGCAGATTAATTTGACACACTAACTAAGATTATCTCAAGATCTATGATATCAACCCCTAGTGATCTATCAACTTCTTCGGAGAAAGGATGCCTCGATCACCAAGTTGAAGATCCATCTGTCTAAGAGATTCTCAAAGTATCCTCCCCACCCACAAGGAATCCGTCTTTGAGAGGAGTTTCACTAAGAACTCACTCCCTCAAGATCCACGAATAGTATTCATGGGGCCTAATTACTATGTGTGTACAGATGTTAATTCTCCAAAAGAAAATCTATCCAAGAATAATCAAAAAGCACAAGGTGGTACACTTAACGCTTTAACTAATGCAAGGTGAGTCCAAAGATGTGGAACACTTAACCCCTTACACAAGCCAAAACGAGTCCACAACTCAAAGATTAGTGAGTTCTAGAAAGCACAACAGGGTTTCCAAGTAGAGCACTTAACGCTTCTATCCTGTAGACCCCTCCCCTTTAATGTGGCACTGATCTTGCAACCACGGGGTGGAATGAGGGGCCGGTGGATTCAGCGAGTCCAATAACCCAATATAGCTATCTAAATCTATCACTAATAATCAAGCTTGCTAAATAAAAATCAATGGAGATTACAACCTAGTATCAATTATCAACGTGTTTGAAAAATAAAAGCATAAGCAAAACACACAAGCTAGACACATGAGAGGTTCATTTTAAGGTTCCAAATCAAAGTGTTATCAGCCAAAGAAGAATACCTAGAGTCCTCGCAACGCGCTTAGTAGATCTTACCTATTTTTAACAAATTTAGCATGTTTTTACAATGAAATCACAACTTGCTGCTATGCTATTCCAAAAAAATCAGAAAACACAGAAAAACTCAAAACAGTGAGCAGTTAGCAGAAAAAACCAGAAAAACACGAAAATCCCTGCAAAAAAAAAATGAATAACCTAGTCAACATGATTAGACCTTTTTTTTTGCTATGATTTTGGACCCAAAAATAGAAATGAAAAGAAGAGACCCCTACTAAAAACTAAAGAGCTTTCCAAAAATGTAAGAAATTCAAAAAGATCTCTTCATTTGTGCCCTAGGGACCCAATTTTTCAAAATAGGCTAGATTCATCAAATTGAGTTTTTGATTCTTAATACGGCCTCAAAATTCAAAACACAAAGAAAGAACCTCCCTTAGAATTCAAAACTATTTCTGAAAATATAATTTTTTTCAAAAAATACACTAATTTATGATCAGAAATGGATTTTTATGAAAAATAAAGAGAAATTCATAACTCACACAAATCATGTCAAAATGCTCTGAAAATCGAACTGGGACATGTTGGGCACATACCCAACGCAAAAAAAAAAAAATTAGAACCAAAATCTAAGTGGTTTAAAAGATATGATTGAATCTTTAAACCAACCAGATTTTTGGCCTGCAAACCAATCTATATATGGGTTGGCCTTAAAACCAAAGTGAAAAATTTACAAAAGCACTTGATTAGATCCAATATGCTGCTGTAAAAAATCATAGATGAAAAATAAAAGCAAATGGAGCTAGAAACTTGATTCAAGCCCCACGGTGGGTGCCAAAAATGTGTGCTAAAATGTTGTCACACTTCTATGAATCATTACATGTAAGAAAACTCAAGAATGAGCCCTCACAAATCGATCCATAGCTCTCTACTCATAGAGTGCAAGGGTTTTCAATGGAGGCCCTCAGTTTGACCTATTTTTGTGCCCATGTAAGTACACCATGAGATGAGAGATTCAAAGAGGAAAAGCAAGAATGCTAGCCTCCATGATCTTCAAATATGCATGAAAATAAGATCTAATCTATGAAAGAAAAATCTAATCTATAAATGCAAGATCTAAGCTAAAAGCCCATGATGGGTGCAAGAGAGAAAAAGACAAGAAAATAGAAGTTCTCCACAAAAAGCTTTTGTATTCAAACTCCTTCAAAAATTGGTCTTCAAACCTGCAGCCTAACGATAGCATAATCATGGGTGTCTAACATGAGGAGAGGGCTCTCCCTTATAAAGGAAATTATGGAGGTGAGAGGCTTCTCACAACCAATATGGGATAATAGAGTTTGATCCATGTGAGACAAAATTCCACCAATGAGAAAAGAGGAGTGGTTGAGAAGAAAGTGGTGATCCATGTGAGACAAGATTTCCACCAATTAGAAAAGAGGAGTGGTTGAGGAGAAAGTGGAAAGATAAATCCCACTTAGATCACTTTTTTTAAGTGTAGAGAAATTAAATAAAAAGAATTTATTTTATTTCCTTTTTTCATCAAAAGAGATATTTAGGTGGAATTTTTATTTAATTAAAAGGGAGCAAGTTCTTTTTAATTAAATAGAAGATATTTAATTAAATTAAAAGAGAGGTTTTTCTCTTAATTAATTAAATGTGGATGAACTGTTTAATTAAAAGAGAGGTTTTCTTTTAATTAAATGGGGATTTTATTTTATTTAATTAAAAGAGAATATTTTCTTTTAATTAAATAAGACTTGGAATAAAATGATCAATCTTAGAAATGAAATAAATCGAATTTGATCAAGGAAATTGATTTGAATTGATTTAATAAAATATTACAAACCATTGATTCAAAAAATTTGATAAATTGATAAATTGAATAATGGGGGCCCATAGTCTAGGCGACCATTTTTGGGTGCATACAGGCATAACATCGAAGGGCCTTTGCAATTTGCTTCCACTCATACACCATTCTTTGGCCTAGACAAGTCAAAATACATTGACTTCTACCTTAGCAAGTCCCTCTATAGGCTAGACCTACCACATGGCCGTGGCTTCCAAAGTTGTGTCTTTAATACACAATGAATGATGCATTTTTTAGTACTTAAAGAGCTAAAAGTTCCCATGACATCAATGTGGGATACTAGTCTTTAACTATTCATGTCTCATTGACTGCCTCTCCTGCTAAAAGGTATCATTCCTTCAATACCAACTCTTTCCATCTTGGGAACATCCCTGTTGCATGGTCGTTCCCTCCCTTCTAGTTGGCAATTTCTCCTTTCCTCTTTACATGTTGTTTTTGGATTGCCCACTGCTTTTATCTGATGTTGATTTCCTTTGTTGTGCAGCTTATTTCATTGATGCATGTGTCTGTTTTTCCTTACTATCATTATGCATATTTTGAGGCATCCCCTTCATTCTCATCTTATAGCAGACTACTCTTCCTTTTCAATTCATCCTCCCTACATGTTTTTAGCTTGACTGCAACTTACTTAGTATTGTTACCTACTAAGAACTGCACTTTGATTCCTCCACACTTTGCATTATATTTGAGTCTTTCCTTTGCATGGTGACCATTCCATTCTGACATGAATGCTCCCTTCATGGTTGACCCCTATTTCTTCTATGTGAATTGCTCTTTCAATTTCGTGACTGGGTGGCTAACATTCTTCGTTTGTTGTGGCTGTGCATTTAGTGTGGGGCTATGGATGACTCCTTTAGGGAGCTCTCCCTAATTGCTAGGTGGCTTCCTGCTAGTTTCAACATGCCATCTCCCATCTCTTTCATTGCATTTTTATGAAATGATGTTAACTTTCTAGAATGCAAAACCTTCTGTGGCTATCCCATATTCATTTCAACCTTGAAATTAAGCATATCATGCATAGTATATTTCAAATTTAAGTTCTTATCATCATGCTTAGCATCAAGAAATAATACTTCTATATCATGACTATCTTTAGCTACATTTCTTTCATGCTAATCTCTCTTTGATAAGAATTTGGATTTTCTTAACTTGCTCCTAGCATTAAACCTAGATTCTAAGAGATGTAACTTTGAAGGAGATCCTTCCTCCAACTTCTTTTTTAGGACCTTACCATTGCTTTCTTCCTATTTTGAGGAAGATTTGACCTCAATTCGCTAAGACCTAAGCAATTCTTGATGTCTCTTTGTAGAACATTTTTTTTTTATAGTCTCACTACAAATGTCAGCCATTATGTTAGTGTTATTTTCTAGAATTTGAAGATTATTTGATAAAGGACTCATGGTATCATCCTCCATCTTCACAGACATATGATCTTGTTCAGCATTGTCATTCTTGTCAATTTTTTTAAAACTTGGCTTCCTTTCATGTCCATTTACTTTAGGAAAACTAAGGTGCCCTTTCTATTGGATAGAATTTTGTAAAATACATACATTTTTTGTAATGAAGCCATCATTTTTGTCCTTATCATTGTAAGTAGATGGTTTCTTGTCCTTTCTATCTTGACAAGGTTCCTTCAAATTTTCACATGCATCTAGGTTGTTTCCACCATCATCTTTAATCAAAAGTGTCTCTATTTCCATTGACTTGCTAGCTTTCTCCTCTGCTACCATATCAAAATTTTCTAAGCTTTGGTTTCCATGTTGACTTGTGCTATTTATATTCTCAATCCTTTCTCCTATAGATATGCTTTCTTTTCCATTTTTCATTTATGGCTTACTTCTATCCATCAAATATTGCTCTTGGTCCTTTTTTGAGGTCACTTCCTACAAGAAATTTGCAACCCCTTTTCTATCTGGGCACCTTTTATCAGTCTGATATTGTTTAGTCAAGCCCCAAAGTGGTTCTAGCTAAAAAAAAAATCATTTTCAAACAACTAATATTCAAAACTGATCCATTAACCATCTAGCACTAATTTGATCAAAAATTAATTGTTAGAAACCAATTTGAAACTCCTCTTACATCTTTCTGCAAACTATGACTTTCAGCTAATGGGACCTATTGACCGGCTTTAAAAATTGACCCAAACATTTGATCGGGCTCTTAAATCAAACACATTGATTCTCTGTTCCACACACTTTTACCCTTTCAAATCTCATCTCATGACACATTCTTAGTCAAGAGATATTGACTGTTGAAGTTTCCTTCTCAGTATTGCCTACACAAAAACATGTCAGAAAACACAAACACATTTGGAATAGGCTTTAAAATTATAGAAAACTGACACTTGGGAAAATGAAAAATGGGGCGTTGGTTTACTATCATGAGGAGAGATAAATTTGTAATTTGGGCTCATGACGAATAACTGGACACATTTGGCAAATGGTCAAAGTAGGCTACTCAAATTTGCAGATTGGAAACACTTGACAGAAAAGTAGATTTTTCAAATAGAATGGGCCTGGGAAAGTGTGCAGACGGATTCTTCAAGATTTGAAAATTGACACGCTTGAAGTATTTTTAGAGTATAAAATAATAGTATAATCCATTTGATCTCACCTATCATGGATTTCAAGTTATGACATCATGAACAGGGGTACTAATCAATCTATACTTCTTGACACCAGTAAAACTCTAGAAATTACATTTGAAATTGCATTTGAAAACTGATCAAATGAATTTACCATAAGCTCAAACTCAAAAAATAACAAGTCTCTAACCTCTAAAATGAAACACAAAATTAATTTTAGCATTTTGATCAACTGGTCAAAAGTTATGATAGGTCAAAGAAGGCCTCCCAGAATTTAGAATAATTTACATCAGCATGAAAACAACAAATGACCAATTTTGAGGGATTCAAAACCTAGTCAAATGGATTTGAAACGATTAAAAATTTGAAACATAGGCTATTTGGTATTGAATCTAAACACTCCCAAAGTGGTGAGTCATGAAACATTACTAGGTGTGAGATATTCATATGCAAACATGGCCTCCTTTCACTATGACACTTAGGCAAAAAATGTAGATTTGACAATTGCTCAAAATAGGACTTCACAAAATGACTCAAAAATGACAATTTATCATCATGGAACACAAGGAATACTGAATGAAAGGTTATAGAAGCATTAAAAACCTCACAAGATTATAAAGTACAAGCAGGTACATAGGCATCAAAAAGCATTTATAGGGCTTGAATTTCTTAATGGTACTGAAAATCAGGGCTTCAATTTTGAGTCCCAACACATTACATTTTTTGAATGAATGTTCATGAAGTGTAATTGAGTGAATAATTTTATTGCATTGTTTTGGTTGTGCAATTTTTTAATTCTGGTGTTTTTTATGGGTATACAAATTCTGCTGACATACTTAGTTCGAGAAGATATTGCTATATTGTTCCTACATAGCTTTTCATCTTGCATGAGTGCACTTTCCATGGCCTTGCAATTTGATGAAAAGTGAAATATCTTACAGTTACTAAATTTCCAATGATGATTTCATCAATGGAATTAAGGAAGTGCTTCTCCTATTTTCATTGGTTATCCATTGATCTTTTCGAAAGCTTAACTCATAGACGCATTGTTTCCATGGCTTATGTCTGTTCGGGTTTTACTTTCATGTTATTTTCTTAAACTTATTGTTACCCTACCTTTTTTATTTGCTTTTACAAACACTTGGTTAATTTATCAAGTCATATAGTTGTATGGTTAGATTTCATTCATCATAAGAACACAAAAATAAAAAAAAATATTTCTTTTTGTGTGTTTTATTCTTTTAAAATAGTAAGAAGATTCTACATCTTATCCAAATTGTTTCAAACCAACAAAGGCCTCCTCATGAACACTCACATTTGTTGGAATATTCAAATAGGAAGAATGCTTCTAAGAGGGGGGGGGGGGGGGGGGGGGGGGGTGAATCAGAAGTACTGTATTTTAATCATTAAAACCTTTTAATTGAAAGTAGATTGCATGCATATGAACATATCAGATAGTTATGAAAAACACATAAGCATCACCACATAACACTTGAGATTTTGATAACCTAGAAACCCTCCAGAAATAAGAAGGTAAAAATGGGGTGGGGATGATACCCACAAAATCACTGCAGTAATAATATTTAACCACTTCTGATGGTCTACCCTATTAAAGGCTTTACATTGTATCAATAATGACCTGGTTAAAGGATTTACAAACACTTTACAAGAAGTGTCACCCTGTTAAAGGATTTAATCACCTATTTAAAGGATCTACAAAATAGCTATTAAGCTAACCTATCACCATAGGGTTTTTCATTCTAATACAATTGCTAGAGAGTATTAGGTACAATAAACCTGATAGCTTGCAATCCTTCGTTTGTTGAATATAGGCACTTGATCTGCTTTCTCTAATCTTGATCCTCTGAGATCTAATACTCTTTACTCTGAAATAGTGTTCCTTCCACACCCTTGTACATCCACTTCTTTTTCTAATGAGATTTCATCTTCCTTATAAAGACATTCAAAGACTTAGGGTTAGTTATGGATCTATGATCCATATTGAATCTTTGCTTCCCACTCATTCCTTGCACTTTTTTTATTGGTTGCATGCCTTCTCCATTTTTCTAATTGGCTACATGTAAATTGCATAGGAAATAAAAAATATTTGATCTTATCATTTAATCCTTCAAGATTCATCATATGGCAACCATGCAAATGGTTTACATATGAATCAATGAAGTTACAAACTCATATGTACATTCTGTGTAACTCGACACTTGCTAATTTCAGATGCTTGGCACTAATAACAAACTGGCTTACTCAGCTCCTGTTGCATTTCTGTATTGCTTGGCATCATCTATGACTCGGCACTTAAATATCACTCGACACTTGTATCATGGTCGACACCTAAATTCATTAGGCACTTAAACTTTTCTCGGCACCTATTCTTCACTCGACACTTGGAGGCCACTCGGCACCTAAAGATCACTCAGCACCTGAAGTCTTTCCTGACTCGGCATATGTTGTGGCTTGGCATACATGATGTACTTGACTTCAATATAGAAAGTGGTTAAGTGTATTGGCACTCAAGTGTCAAAAACCATTATGAGGTTAACAACATTTACCTTCAAATAAGAAGATTCTAGTAAGTCACAAGATCACCTAGAACATTGGAGTTGATCCCGAATCAACTTTTCAAGAGAGCAGTTCAAAAGGATTTCTTCCATTAAGCATTATGAAAAATGATAGATCAAAAAGATTCAAGGTTGGTTTCTTCTTTCCCATGTAGTGTTCTCTTAAAAATTTCATAATGTTTTTTCATTCATGAGCATGAAGGAGTGTGAGGTTTATACAATATGAAGATTTCATAGTGTTGTATTGTGATGTAGCATTCATGTAAATATTTGAATGGTGATTAATGTTGTGGAAGATTTTGATACTGTTGTGTTGAGATGAAATGTGTTGGTGTATTTGATTTTCTCTTGTTTCTCCATTTTGTTATGTATGTTGTTTATGGGTGTGAGGACTTCACTCACCCTTTGGGAAGGGAAGAGAAGCTTAGGGTGAAGGGGTTAGTTAGGCTTGAAAATGTATTGATAACCTTGGAATATGAGCTCCATTGTATTCCATAGTCATTCATATCTTACTAGAGGTGATAAGGGAAGTATGGTGTAGAAAGGAAGTTTATGGAGTATGGGCTCCAAGGAAGCTACAACTAATGGCAATGTGTTTTAAGGATGATTGTGAAATCCTTCAAAGGGCATGGAATTTGTTGATTTTTGAAAGCCCCAAAATGGCATGAATTTTTTTTATTGTAGATATTGTTTGATTTGACAAGTTTCCATTTGAAAAGCACACCTTCACCCTATGTTCATGGTTCCATTGGTGAACCATTGTGAAATATTATTGTGGTGGAATTATTCAATTGTTGTAATGTGATGTATATGCATTGTGAGATTGGAATGTAACCCTATTTGAGCCTTGTTCCCCGAGCTTGGGGTGGCCTTTTTGGAGGCCTATGGTTGGGAGGAGGGTACCCATGGTCCTTGTTGTTTTTTTGTGATGTATTTGCAAATTTTGTGCTCAAGGGAACAATGGAAAAATCTTGGAAGGATCATTTTGTAGATGTGCTTGAAGGAGAAAACTTGTCTTTGTGCATTGTACATGTTATGGAGAATCTCTCTCCACTTTATTCATATTATTGCAATGACTGATTGCATAGTAACAAGGAAGGGGTGGGTCAGATCATAATGCATTTGAAAGAATGAAGTCTTTGTCTAGGTTATTGAATATTCCATTGTAAAGATAAACCCTTCAATGTTGTCATTGGTTTATTATACTGAGGTCTACATTTTATGTATATTTTTGGAAGAATAGAACCATGAAAGAAATGAATAAATTTGGATATTATCATATGAATTCATATTGTAAAATTTAATAACATGCATTTAGTTGCAAGGAAATGGAAAGGTTGAGAATCATAATAATCATAGATGGAATATATAAGAAACTCATTCTATAAGATATCTCATTGTTTGATACTCATGTAATGTACATGTATTGTTTGTATCACACTCATTTTGAACCATAAATCAATACATTCCAAAATGATTGTTTGCATAAGTAGATTTCATGATGCATTAATTCAATAAGAATTATCACTTCGAGTTCCATTATAGATAGGAAGAATTAATCTATTTGCTTCACATTTGATCTTGTTTCAAATTATTTTCAAGTGTTAAGTTGATTGTTCAAGTGATCTTAATAGATTCATTAACCTAGATAGTCATATTGTAAAATTTAATAACATCATATTACTACCCTAATAATACTCACAACATCATTGTTGAATAGAGAAGATAAAGAAAATAGATACTAGAGCAAAAACAATTAAAGAGGAACATAATGTCAAGCTAAAATGATAGGCTGGGAGAGAGTATTACACTCTCTAGAAAATGTATGGGGAAGTGGAGTTATTCCACTCCCCATTACAAACAAATAAAATAATCCTAAGGAATATCCCCTAGGATCTGTGACTCCTTAATTAAAATATACATATCTAGTTAATGACAATCTTTTGAAAAGGAAAAAAATTGTAAATTTAAATATAAATACTACTTCCCTATATGTGTCATCTCTCCCAAGTTGATGTGCATTAATAATGAGGCAATTCAATATTCTAAAAGCACCATTTTTAATACTCTTCTCATACCCATCGTACATGGCATGAGGGTCAAGGTCAGGTGTTGGACATGTCTCAGTTGCCATCAATGCCTTAGACAAGCCCTCCACTAGTCACGAGAACCTAAGATTTAAGGGAGGGCATATAATATGGAAAATGATGCTTAGAATGAGGCACTTGGAACAAGGGAAGAGTTTTGCACATGGGTGGTGAAATAATTTAGGAACTTGGGAGGTAAAGTAGGTGCAGGGTTCTTAGGGAATAGTTTAAGTGGAAATTTAGGAAATGGGTTTGGGGATAGTGTTAGGCTATTTAGAGATGTTATGAGTTGGTGGTTAGAGTTAAGTTGTTAATTGGATAATGTCTGGTATAGTTAGTATGTGAATAAAATAAATTGTTATGTGGTAAGTTAGATATATATAAGTGAATCGAAATATGGGTAGTATTTTGCAATATAATAGTATCTATTAAGTGTATAAGTAGGGACTAGAGTATAAATATTTATAGTAATAGTAACATAGATAGTAGTTAGTTAGTAATATTGTGGTAAATTAGTTAGTAATAGGAAGATGATATAAGTTGAATTTATTTGATCATACGTATGTTAGAGTTGTAATTAATAGTGATAAGTGACAAGTTAGTTAGGAAGTAAAGCTTATAAGGTATGTATGAATAATCATAGTTTATTGGTAGGAGGCATAATGAAATTTAGAAAGAGTAAGTTAGGGAATAGCGTTATATATTAGGAAGTGTGAAATTAATGTAGTTAATAGTAATAGCTAGTTAGTATTAATAAAATTAGTAGCAACACTATAATAAGTAAGAATAGTAAATGATATAAGTCATTTAATTAGTAAATGGAATGACACGATGATATATTTTGGTATCTAGAGTAAGTAGAGTTGTATTTGTTAGCAAATTATGTAATTAGGATAGTGGAATTGTTGAGTAATAATTTAAATGTTATACTTTATAATTTTCATAATTGGTTAAGTTTAAATATTTAATTGCTACATTCTATTATTGACACAACTTTTTAATACACATAATATATAAAGTGTGATTAAGATCCAATGCTATAGATGTATTATGTATGTGATATAATACAAGAGGTCAAACAAATATATATGAACTATTCATTTAAGAGCTATGATCTAGATGTATATGTTGAACATTATGGATACATTACATAGTGTTAATAAAGCTATATAATTCCTGATGGAAATTATGAATAATTACTTATTACGTATACCCATTTTAATACCATTTAATTGTGAATCTATGTGTTTCAGAAAGATCTTATGCAATCCTTCATAAATACAATAGTTCCCCACAAGGATAGGTTGATAAATTGAATTGATATTCTATTATGACATTTGTAGGACAAGGTCTTGTAGACATATGTCCCCTTCTAAAATCCATTACTATCTAGCTCATTATTATAACTAGAGCCCTAATAAATGTAATATAATCTCCATTATAGTATTTATGTTGTGCTACTAGAACATCAAATGAAACAAATTATCTGATAGTGTCATCAAAATAGAATTAGATATTCAACCAAACTGCACGTACATGAAACATGGTTATTTACCTTGTATCACCTATGACCTAGTTGTAAATGTTAAATGTAGTCTGAAAACTACTAACTATATTAATCTATTCCAAATCAATCAACTTAAGGACCATGTTCAATTTAATGGTTGATGAATGCATCACCCTAATGGAAATAATTGTTACTCAAATACCCTTGCAGTAATGTTACTCTCCCTAGCCTAACTAATGATTTGTATAATTAAATTAAAAATCCATGAGTTAAACCCAAATATGTTAGGAAAAAATATGACTATGAGTAGATGTATTTGAATGCTCTACAAACAAAAACCATAACCAAAACTTGGCTATATGTGATCAAGCTATTTACAACATGTATATATGTTAGTTGGTGAAATCTTAAACTTACCTTTCAAAATAAAAAATAAAAAATTTAGTTGTGTTTTTCCCATGAAAATTTGGGCATGAAAAATGATCAACCTCAGCTCCAATAAGTTTCCTAAGGATCTCATTACCTTAGAGAGTGTCTTCAATCTCTATGACCAAACAAGGGATAGAGGCATGGACCTTGCTACAAATAAAGATGATCATATGCCAGTTGTAGTTCCTAATAGAAGGATGCTAAACACAGGGAAGGTATGTTTTGAAACTAAGCAAGAAAGCCTTTTTCATCAATTTCAAGAATTTAATGATGTATTTTCTTTGATGTATGATGATTTAAAGGGTTCTGACCTAAAATTTTTTCAACATACCATAGATCTAGTTGATAACATTAGGTCTATTAGGAAAAATAAGAGACCAGTAAATCCCAAGATTGAGTCATTAATGAGAAAAGAGCTATCCAAATTAATTAAGGCCAATATCATTTTTCCTTTTAAGCATTCCTCTTGGGTGACAAACCTTCTTCTTTTTAGGAAGAAGAATGGAGAATTTAGACTATGTGTAGATTTTAGGGATCTTAAACAAATCTCCCTTAAAGATCATCATCCTCTCCCTTCCATGGAAAATATATTGGCTAAGGTTAGTGGTTCAAAGTGATTCTCTTTCTTGGATGAATTCTTGGGTTATAACCAAGTGTTAGTCAAAAAGGTTGATAGATATAAGATTGCTTTCACCACCAAATGGAGCACCTATGCCTATAGTAAAATTCCTTTTGGACTAACAAATGAAAGTGCCACATTTCAAAAGGAGATGATGATGGCCCTCAAAAACATGATTGAAAGGTTTGTATTAGTCTACCTTTATGATATCATAGTGTATTCAAGGAATGTAGTAGATCATTTTGGTCATCTTAGATAAGTGTTTATAAGATGTAGAAAGTATAAAGTATCTTTGAATCTAAGAAACTGTGTCTTTGCCACTAATCAGGGGAAATTGTTAGGACACATTGTATCCAAGGATTATTTGACCATTGATCTAGAAAGAAAAAAAGCAATACTTCCTCTTTCCCTTCCTAGTCACAAGAAAGGTCTACAAAGTTTTCTTGGTAGAATAAATTTTGTGAGGAGATTTATTCCTAATTTAGCTACCATGGTGAAACTTCTTACAACTAGGCTTAAAAAGAATATGGCCTTTTCATGGACCAAGTAAGGGAAAACAAGTTTTGAAGAGATCAAAGTAGCCATAGTCTCAACCCCTACTCTCATCAATCTAAATTTTGATAAGGATTTCATTCTTTACACCTTAGGAGGTGAGTCAAGTATTTTTTCTATTTTGACTCAATTAAATGATAAAAATGAAGAACAGCCTATTTCTTTTTTTAGTGAAGAACTAAAGGAGTATGAAGAAAAATGTAGCTTTGTAGAGAAGCAAGCCCTTATAATCATAAGATCTTTGAAGAATTTTAGACATCTTCTATCCCACAATAAGTTCTATTTGTTGGTCCCTCATACAACTATTAAAAATTTCCTATTGAGAAGGGATATTAGTGAGAAAAGAGTAGGTTGGATCACCAAGGTAATAAATTTTGATGTGGAAATCTAGGTTACCAAGCTGGTAAGAGGGAATGGATTGTGCAAGTAGATGATCTCATCTCAAGAAGCAACAGATGAAGAAGTTGTCTTAGTGTTGATAGAACAATAGGAGGTGAGATATGATAATTGAAGGAGTTGGATAGATGATATGATGACCTTCTTATTAGGAAATGGATGTCCTTAGGGATTGGATAGGGGAAAATGAAGATAGTTTAGATTGAAGTCCATTCCTTGTGTCATTGTTGATTGCATCCTATTTAGGAAGAACCTCAATGGAGCCTTGTTAAGATATATTGGTATAGATCAAGTAGAGAGAATGATTAGGGAGTTTCATGATGGTCCTAATAGTGGCCACTTTTTAGCAAGAACCACTGCAATAAAGATCATGAGAGCCAATTACTACTAGCCATCTTTATTCAATGATTTACATAGCCTTCTTCACATGTAAATAGAGACTTGCAACCCTTCCACTTCATCCCATCTAGGTCAATCATCTCTTTTCTTAGTGGGGATTAGATTTTATAGGTCTCATTAATCCACCTTATAGCTTTGGCCATAGGTGGATTTTGACTACAATAGATTTCTTTACAAGGTGGATAGAGGTAGTAGCCTTGAAAGATTCTATAGAGGCTTCAATAGTGGAATTCCTTAATGGATTTTTTACCAAAATTGGTGCTCTGTCCACCATAATATTAGATAATACAAAATCATTTGTAGGAGCTCAAATTTGTGCATGGGCATTTGATCATGGCATTTACCTAAGCACATCTTCCAATTACTACCCTCAAGGTAATAGTTTATTAGAGTCCTCCAATAAAATTTTGATCTGAATCATTAAGAGGACTATTGAGGATAATCAAAGGTGTTGGTAGCAGAAATTGAAGATAGTCATGTGGGTTGATAGAATAATGCCTAAGATGGCTATTGGAAATTCTCCATTTATGTTAGTGTATGGAAAGGAAGCTAGACTTCCTATTTAATTGGAGTTTCTATCCCTAGAGCAAGCTCAATAGTTGGAACTAATTGAAAATGATGCTATGTCTGTAAGAATGGTAGAACTAATGGTGTTGGAAGAGAAGAGACATCAAGCACTACAAACCTTGGAAGCACATTAGCAACAAGTGAAGAAAATCTTTGATAAGAAGGCTAAGTCTAGAATTTTTAGAGCAGGTGATCTTGTGCTGAGGCAAGATGCAAAAAAAGAAAAAGAAGGCAGAAACTCAAAATTTTATGCATTATGGAGTGGTCCCTATGTGATCATTAGTTGCAAACTAGCCAATGCTTTCCTGTTAAGAAAACCTATCGGTTAAATTCTACCTATTCTAGTAAATGAAATATATCTTAAACCCTTTTTTTGAGAAAAGATGATGTTTTCTATACATAGTTAGAGTAGTTGCTTTCTATCTTTTCTTATTTTCCAAGAAGTGCCAAGCATATTTTTTGTTGCAGAGAGTTTTGGTTCCAATTTGCAGAGTTGTAGAGGTAGAAGGGCATGCTTTATGGCTCAAAATGTAGGAGAAGTAATGAAGTTAATGAGTTTTTATGGTTTTAGAGACTCCATAGCCCAATGGATCTTTTAAGTGGTCACTAGTCATATGACAAGAAGGCTTGCATCCCCCTCAAGTTGCTAGAAATATTGGAAAAAGGTTCCCTTCCACCAAGGATTGAATTCAAAATATTCAAAAGCCACCCAATCACCTTCATATGATATTTTAAATCATAGAGCCATGAAAAAATGGTATGGTCTTGATCTTATGATAGCTCATGTATTAGATGAATGTTAGGAAAATCAAGCAATGATAAGATTCTATGAGGCTCATATTAATTGGGTTGTCACAATATCCCAAGTAGTCAAGGGATCATAGGCCAAGTAATGATCTTGCCCAATGTTATGAAAATATAGTGATTGTAAGATCATAAGTGTCGCAAGGATGTCTCTTGAGGACATGAAGTAGAGGATCTAAATAGTGTCAAGTTGTGATATCAAAGACCTCATAGGATCATGAACCAAAAGGATATGTGTTTCAACACCACAAAAGTCAATGATCATAGGATTATGGGGTTGACTTCCTAGGATGCTATGACTACAAAGGGGAAGATTGGTTATATGATCTTAGTGTTGTAAGGTCACACGCACAAGAAAGGATTCCTCTTGAGGTCATGAAAAAGGATCAAATTCAAAATATTTAAAAGCCACTCGATGATCACCTTCATATGATATTTTAAATCCTAGAGCCATGACAGAATGGTATGGTCCTTATCTTATGATAGCTCATGTATTGGATGAATATTAGGCAAATCAAGCAGTGATAAGATGCTACAAGTTGGGTTGTCAAGATATCATAGATAGTCAAGGGATCATAACACAAGGAAGGGTCTTTCCTAATGTTATGACAATACATTGATTGTAAGATCATAGGTGTTGCAAGGATTTCTCTTGAGGACATGAAGTAGAGGTTTGAAATAGCATTAGGTTGTTGTGATATTAGAGACATCATAGGATCATGAGCCAAAAGGATATGTGTTTCGACACCATGAATGTCAATGATCATAGGATTGTGGGGTTGACTTCCTAGGATGCTAAGGCTATAAAGAGGAAGATTGGTTATATGATCTTAGAGTCATAAGGTCACAAGAACAAGAAAGGATGCCTCTTGAGGTCATGACAAAAGATATTTAAACTGTGATTGTAGGATTGCAGCCTGGGTTATTGCTATGACGATTCTATCTTGAGATTATAAGACATATTGCTATCAATAGATCATAAAGAGAATGAAGGATGGGCTCGATGCTATGAGGTATTGGCAATTGTAAGATCATAGAAGTTAGGGTTATGAACAAAAGGTGACATCAAGGGTTTTGACCATAGTTGATGCTCGTAGGTTTGTGAGTTCTAGTATTGACCAAAATATGTAAGGAGTTTCACTCACCAAGCTAGAAAAGAAGGAACTCCCAACCAATTAGGTAGCAAGAATGGTACAAAGTGATAGTTGAATATGGATGACCTATGATTTTTTATATAATTTAGTAATATGATGATAGAGGAAGTGGATCTTTGATGATAGATATGATCTTTTCAATCTATTGCAACCACTTTCATCATTCTTAAGGATTGATAAATACAAAAGAACACTCCATTGCCACCTATTGATCCATCTAATTAGTTAGAAGGTTAATGGTTTCCTTTCCTATCCTCTTAGAGATTGTTTGGTAGATAGGTGACCTTGTTGTATCTAGATTTGTGCTATGATTAGATCTTTTCCAATTTTTTGCAGTAATTATTCTCTACAATTTTTGAATGTAATTGTTGAGTTTTGTCTTAGAGTAGAAGCTATCTAAGTTATGCTTGTCCTATAACAGTAGATTTTTTTAATCTTTCTTAGGGAATCTTCTTTGTTTCTCTAGTATTGTCCTGGCATACTACTATAAATTCCCTTTTTTGTAATTAAATTATCTGACATCCTGTCTTATCTCCTTTAACCACCAATGTACTGTAAAAGCTTTGTTTGCCTCTCCTCAATGTATTGTGGATATCTATAACCTACATTTATGTATCTCTTTGGCCTATGGATGATAAGAAGTGAATCTATTTTTCCTTGTGTTACTCATTTGGTTGACCAATCTATATGTGGCTAATGGATTAAAGCAAGTATGAATCTGTATATCTTTGGGTTTTCATAATAATTATACTGTGCATATATAGGCAGAGATTGGTTTGAACACCCTATTTTGGTGCATCACCTCCTTAGAATACATTAGGTAGTTACTTTCATGTATTCCTTCTCCCTTTTCTCTTCAAGTGTAGTTTAAGTACATCCTAATAGTAGAGGAAGTCAGCCTTCTCTAGAGACTTAGCCTCATTGTTCAAGTCCCACAACTTGGAAGTTGTTTCCATGTTTCACAAGGTTGTCCTTAGGTAAAATGTTTGGACCAAGGTGCAAACTTTTGTGACAATAGGTTTCCTCCAGCATTTCCTTCACTTTAGTTATAATGACTTGAAAGAGAATTAGAGCATATAATTTGCAGTCATCATCTCAAATTTACACTCCTGGATTGACAAATTAAATGGAGTTAGTGTACTATTTCAAGTAAAACACATGATGTTTTCTAACCATGGAATCACTATAAAATAATGTCCAATCCTTTTTTATTAAGGTATTAAGTTAACTCACCACTAGAGAGGTTGGACCACAAGTGGTGAGTTTCCAAAGCATAGATCAAATAAGATGACATGTAGAATTGCTTGAATCCTCTAGCCAAATTCAACCATGAGGCAAGCTCATCATAGATTATCTATGCCCAATAAATTTGCATATCCTCAACACATGTTGCTTGTACTAGGAAGAAATGGTGCTCAATGAACTCCAAAATCTCCTCTTTTCCTTTTAGTTTGAGGAGTGTGAGGATATCCACAATCTCTCCTTTCAGATTTGTGCCAAAAAGGGTCTTTGGAATTTTTTTCTTCTTTAAGAGAGTAGTCTAGAACCATATCCTCTACATGGCTTCCTTTCTAAGGGTCTTCTATTCATTGAACATGGATGTAGAAGACCTGAAATCAACATCACAATACTACTCCTTCATAGGAATGCCAAATGTAGACTACATTAGTGCCTAGTTGATTAAGATGAGAACATACTAGTCATGAAATAAAATTTGCTTTATTTTTTAGTTGTATCTTTTGATGCATTCCCCTATGAGCATAGGTGTATGAAATACCATAATAAAACCAATTTCTTCTACAAGTCTACTCTCTTTAAGTTTCTAAGTGATTGGGTGAATGGGTTGAGAATTAAGTCTTCTATGAAGATCACCCAAATCAAAGAATTTGAAAGATGTCTCTAATTGCCATTCGCTATGACCATACATGATGTAGTTCTTGATAAGTATCCATCTAAATATACTTGAAGAAACCAATTGTATGCAATTCAAATGAAATAACTTTAGGAATTAGAACATTGGCACCACACAAATGAAATTAAGTTTGGCCAATGATTATAACATCAAGATTTGAATTTAATTCCATGAGTAATGGCTATTTAAACATTCCATTTATTTGCATGTAAAATTCCAAATTCTTGAAAGTTTTATTACTTTACTTAGAGTAAAGTGATATAATTGAGAATCACCTAACAAAACAAGGCTTTAACTTTACAAGAAGTTCCTTACTTTTCTTTAGAATATGTAATGTATATCTACTTGATAATGTTAACATATGTGGGAGAGAGAGGAACTTACCTTCTCTAAAAACCCATTTTCCTTCTATTTAGGATTGCAACATGGGGAGTAACCTTTTCTAGCTTGCACACTTCATTCTTTCACTTTCTACCCAAAGCTTTTAACTCTACATCTTCTTTATGTTAGGGTCACATTTCCATCAGTAACATTTTTGGAAGAATCTTTTGAGCATCTCAGAGGAACATTCTCACTATAGAGCAACTTGGCTATCTATTCTCAAAGCCCTTGAAGAAGTAGCCCTTTTCATTGCCTTGGGGTGGAAACTGCTTTCTTAGCAACATTTTCTAGATTGGAGCACAACAAATACACTTCATCCTTTCACCTCAATCTAATGACCTCAAAGATAGATCTTGAGTGTTCCTTACTAATTATAAGCCTTTAAATGGTTCTTTCAATACCATGTTCTCACTATTTGGTGATTGGGACTGAGATTTAGCTCAAGTTTATATAGCATCAGAAGTTGAACAAGGCAACTTTTCTTCCATGAGTACATAGTAGAAAACCCATATACCCATGTTCCTTTGTAGCAAATCTTATGTCCATAAATTTGAATGTGATTCAATTTGTCTTAAATCCATAGCTTTTAGGCTCTTCTGGAAAGACATAATCATACTCTTATCTTATTAATCACTATTATGGCATCATCCTTTAGATTTACACTCAATGTAGTTCACACAAGGGGAAAATCAACTTGAAAGCTTGGAATACATGGGACATGGAATATTAGGGCAAGAAAATATATTATGATATGTGAATAACTTAAATCTCATCACAAGGATACCAAAACACATCACAACCATGGCTAGATCACCTAGACCCCATGTACATAGAAAAAATAGGAAACTCACTTATATTGCGGGTAAAGTTTATGCAAGAGGAACCCAAAAAACAAAGAAAGTAGAGCACTCATGAAAGATGCAAATTAAGTGACCTAAGTGATACTTAGATACATCTTGGAGACACAGACTTTCATACCAATGACTTTAAGCTTTTAAGGAGTAAGACTAAAACTTGACAATAGTTGGCTCTAACTGGGGACTTGGGAATTGCAAATATCTAAGAAGGGACCCAAAATCTCTGGTTTCACATAGTTGGAATGACAAACTATAGCAAGTAACTAAAATAAGCACACAACAGAAAGGAAAACTAACATAGGAAAATAGTAAAACAAAGAAAGGAAAGATGCAAAGCAACATACCTAGACTAACACTAACTGTAGGGGTTACCTACTTTCAATTAGGAATTTGATACAACTTTAGATCTCGGCCATTATAAGAAAATGATAGAATCTCTCTAGAAGGATACATCAGAATGAAAGAGTTTTTCCTACTTTGCTTGCATAATCTTGAAAGGGCCATTCTAAAGGGAGTCAAACTTGTGATGCATATATTTTCACTCATGCCTTTTGATTGCAAAATAGGACTAGGTCACCCTCCATGAAGTTCCTTGGTCTGGCCTTCTTATCAAAGATTGTCTTCACATGCATTTGATGTTCTAAAATATTATCAACCATCCTTTTGCATTCTTCTTGCAACTTAGTTAGGTACAAAATGTGCTTCTCCAATCCATCTTGAAAAGTTTCATGCTCAATCACTTGCTAAATTTTACAAATGGATAGCTCTAATGGGAGAAGAAGACTAGCTTCAAATCCTTATACTAGCTTGAATAGGGAAATCCTAATTGCCTTCTTACGTTTTATTCTATCTTCCCAAAGTGCATTGTGCAATTTCTTGTGCTAGTATTTTTGGTTCTTAGAGACCAACTTCTTCATGATATTGATCAAATTTTTTTTACTTGATTCTACTTGACCATTTCGTTGAGGGAAATAGTTAGATGAATGACTAAGATGTATGTTATTGTCATAGAATAATTCTATAATCTTTGTAGAAGAAAAGTAAGAGGCTTTATCAGTGATAACCTTTATTGGCAGCCCAAACCTTATCAAAATGTTCTCCTTGACGAACTCATGGATGACCTTAGAAGTAGTTTTCTTGGTAGGAAAGGCCTCCATCCATTTGGTGAAGTAATCTATAGGAGTGATGATATAAAAATTACCAATAGAAGGGGAAAAATTGATTGCTCCAATGAAATCAATTCCTCACTGCTGAAAGGGGCCTTTAATTAAAACTAGCTTTAGGGGCAGAGCAACTAATTGAGTCTTGTTCGAGAAAATCCTACACTTATCACACTTGGCCACCCACTTATAAGTGTCCTTGAACATGACAGGCTAGTAATAGCATTGCCTCAAAATATTTTATGTTGTAACTGTTGATGAAAAATGACCACCATAGGCCTCATTGTGGAAACTATGAAGTAACCTCTCTTTTTGAGGTTTAACCGCACATCTTAAGAAGGTTCCATCTATTTCTCTTTTGTACAGTTGGTCATCATATATGAAATACTTAGTTTATTTTATTTTGAGGTCTCTTTTCTTCTTGTATGTCAGTCCATTATGGAAGTCTTCGTAAGTTAGGAAATATGCAAAGTTTGAGAACTAGGGATCCTAAAGACTAACCATTAGTGCTCTTGAAGATTCATCTTCTTAGTTCAAGTCCTAATTTTCTATAATTATCTCACATAAGCCATTCTCATGCACCAATTTTGTTGGCTTTAGGTCTATTTCATACTCTTGAACCTTTTCTATCTATGCACCTCTAGTGTTGTAACCTATCTCTTGTTGGGTCAATATGCTTTTGATAGCAAAATTAGGTAAAAACATAACATAATGTGAGTGTAATATATAGAATCTAAAGTTTTTGAGTGATCTTACCACTACATAGGCATTCTTCTCCATTACTCATGAAAGCAATTGGCACTTGGATACCTTCATTGTTCTCTTGCATGAGTATTACAAATAGGGTATGAGATAATGCATATCAATAAAATATGATCTCCTTGGTGTAATTTGGATGTATTAATATGAGTGCTTTGGCTATGGTATATTTAATTTGATCAAAATCCCTTCTTCTAGAATCATTCCATTTGAGGCTTTTAATTCCTTTCATCATATCAACAATGCACTTGATGATTTCAAAAAAATCAGGGACAAAACATCTCACAAAGTTCACCTATCCAAAGAATGATTTGACTCCAAATATTTTTCGTAGTAAATTTAGTTATTGGATGGCTCTAACATGCTCTGGATCAGTCTTGATGCCTTCCTAGGAAACTATATGACCTAATAGTTTTCCTTCTATAATATAGAAGACTGATTTCTAGGGATTGAGTGGAATCCCATGCTCTCTGCATCTTTTCAACACCTTCTCCAAGTCACTCAAATGATTTTCTCTTTTCTTGGAGAAGACTATCAGATCATCTAGGTAGATAATGATAATCATATCCTTTAGATCACGGAAGGGGTAATTCATAGCTCTTTGAAAGGTGGCACTAGCATTGATGAGCCCAAAGGGAATTCTATTATATGCAAACATTCCCCAAGGAGTGGTGAACATAGTCTTAAAATAATCTTCTAATTTACTTCAATTTGGTTAAAACCCAAAAATCCATCTAGCATGGACATCATTTTAGAGCTGGCCACTATTTGTAGTAGATGGTTCATACTCAGGAAGTCATAGTTATCCTTTAGAGATGCCTAGTACAAATTCCTAAAATCCATACAAATTATAATCTCCCTACTCTTTTTCCAGACCGAGACAATGTTAGCTATCCATGTTAATGATGTATGGGGTAGATAATTCTTTCCTCCAACCTCTTGTGAACTTTCCTAAAGATTTCATCTAAAACCATAGGGTTTTAGTTATGTTTCTTTTGCCTAAAGGGAGTGGCTTCAGGCTTGAGGGTAATCTTGTGCTTGAACTCACCATTCCTAAAGGTCTTTAAGTCTTCATATCATCAAGGAAATACATCTTGGTATTTTTTCAACATTCCTTTTTCTTTTTCTCTTTCTTCCTTTGAGAAACTGCTATCAATATTAACCATTTTAGGCTTATATTCGGTGCCAATGTTCATTCCTTCATATCCTCTAGAAGTTCTACATTTCCTTGTTACCTTTGAGTTGTTTAGCTCTAAGTTTGAACTCTTTCTTGGTGTTAGGGGAGAAATCTTTGTAGGTGTTTTTGCATCCTTCAAAGTACTAGTCACTAAAAGGTTTAGATCCTTCCAAGAAAGATTTGATCTACCTATCATTATTGAAAACTTGTCATGTATCAACATTGTCAAGAATGTTTGGTTTGAACAAGACTTCAACCTTGTATTAGTTATCTATGAAATATAGATGTGGGAGTAGCAAAGAGGAAGCTGCAGCTAACATGTCTTCCCTTGCATTCTACTACCTTAGAACAATTTGTATTGACAAGGCATCCAAATGTTCAATCTCATCCAAGACCCTATTTTTGTAATTCCTAAGCCTAGCATTCTCTACACTGTACTAAGCTCAAACTTGCTTCACTATAAGATTAGCATCTCCTTGAGCTCTTAAGAATTTCACTCCTCTCTACTTTTTAGTATTGATACCTAATAAAGAGGCTTCATACTTTACTATATTGTTGGCATTTTTGAATTATAGCTTGTATGTAAGCTGAGTTACATCTCCATTTGGGGATACAAGCACCACACGAACTCTAGACCTAGTAGTAGTGCAACTACCATCAAACTCTAGGGTCCAAATATCTAGGTCACTAGAAGGATTTGGTTTTTCCTTAGAATAATTGAATTCAAAGAACATCATGTAATTTCCAAAATCCATCTCTTGATATAGGATCTACGCCTTAGGCTCATTAGAATTCAGGACCGTGAAATTGGCCTTTTCCTCAAGTTCCAACTTGATCTTCTTATTGTCCACAAGAATGATAGTGTGAGACTAATCCATCTTGATTTCCCTTCTCATATCTCTATAGAAGATTCTACTAAAAACCATACCATAGCTAGCTAGAATATCTGCTACCAAGATGGTTAGCTTCTTTCTTTTTATAGGATGAGTGGCCAATGCTACTTGTGCATCTTTCACTTGACCTATTAGAGGGACCTTCTTTAAATCCATTGAGTTGTAGCATCAAAAATTTGTGGTAAGAGTCAAGCCAAGGGCATGGGAAATAAAGCGGGCATGTTGTTATTAGAAGCTCTAGAATCAATAATGCAATTACTAAGCTTATGATCATTTACATATAAGGATACATAGACTAGGTCTGGCTTTTGACCATAGAAGGTAACCAAAACTGATGTTTCTTCATCTTTGAAGAGTGCATGTAAATTAGGCCCTTCACCATCTAGTGGCCCACTATCTGATTAAGGCTGGTCATTGCTAATGGTACAGTTGACATTAGGTTGAGTTTTGACATTAGCATCACCTTTGCAATATTCCACTAGCTTTTTCAATTTGATAAGATTAGTCCTAAGATAATCGAGGGGAGACATTTGGACATGAGCATCCTTACTATATTGAAACATCATGGTTTCAAATTACCTCGATGAGAATAAGATACATCTAGGGAAAACTGCTTCCCATCCTTAACATATCCTTTTAAACACCGGGCCAACTATAAGGCTAGACCCTTTTTCTACTTCAAGCTCTGCAAAACCTAGGTAGGTGTACCTTAGATTCACTTATATGGTACTAGTGCTAAAACATACACTTGAATTTTGACAAAGAAAATAAAAACCCTAAATCTTCTAACACTTATGTATAGATCTCAGACATGGAATAGCTAATAACATGGTCAAAGAAATTGCTAAGCTAAGTGAATGTATCACATTTCAGTTCTTCAACATTAAAGGGAAAGATATTTGATTAATGATGTTGATTTTAGCAAAACCCAAAATATGCAATAGTAAGAACAAGTTGGTCCTGTAGTTGATCAATGCCTTATCTATTGGGAAATTCCACAAATCACACACATACATCTATGATACTAGTGACATATTCAATACACCAAGATATCAGATCTATCTTATCACTTTGTGAATTAGACATTAGTGTTCATAAAGGCCTCATTCACATGAATTATCCTTCTCAAAATAAATAGCAACCCTATCAAATACTTCAAGCATCTACTTGGCCCTTTGTTCCAACAATAAAATATATTAGACATACAACCTTAAGGGGATGTAAGTGGGTCTCAATTCTTTGTCCCTAAACCACATAAGATCACAAATTATAGGGATAGGAGATGAGAATTAGAATGAAGCTAAGGAGATTCTTGCTTGTTTGTATTCATTTCTTTGAAACTATACATTCAAATGCATGTAAAACAACTCACAAAACCACTAAATAGATCAAAACTAGATATATTATCTTCACTACTATTATTCACACAAGAGATTTAATATGCTAAAGAATTCGGTGGAATCATAGCTTTGGATCCAACAATGTGGTCTCATAGAAAAACTAGAACCATCAATGTGGTATCACACTAAAAATGCCAACAATGGTATCATAGTAGTGAGAAATTTCTCCAAAACTAGAACCCACCAAAACCCACAATAGATGAGAAAGAGAAATATATAGAGGAAGAATGGAATCCTAGATTTGATTTGGAAGTGACATGTGTCCACTTGAATCTCTATTCTTTTCAGTTGTAAAAAATCCCTCTTCTTTCTACCCTTGAAATCTGATTTGGTTTTCATGATTATTCTATAAAAAACTTAGAAATATCTCTTATGAATGATGAAAACCCTTGCGCCACCAAAATATCTGAGATGCATCATGAAATTTTGATAGTATCTTGATTCAACTGACTTGGGGGTAAATTTTTTTGACCCTAACTGCATTTTTACTACCTTTTATACACATTCAGCTCATCACCCTGCTAGAAAACAAATTTGAACTTTAGTACTTGAATGTGGTTGCAAACTAGGTATCTAGGGTAAAACATTGTATAACCTAATCAGATGGCTTCCTATTAAAAAAAAACTCTAGAAACAAAAAGTTCATTCTCTCCTAGTTCTAGTAATATATAATATTGCTATATTTTCTCATCAAAAATGCCCAAAATACCATTTTGAAAATCATGCCCCTATACCAACTCTTTGGTCTGCACTTCATTTTTCAAATATTTAAAAAATTCTAAAGTTGAAATTTTAGAATATATCTTTTCTAAATTTAAAATCTTTGTACATGAATCTTTTTAGAAAATATTTTAAAAATCATATTTTTAGTAATTCTAATTTTTAACCCTACCCATGTATTTTGTGTCAATTGAGTTGGACCACTTTTTCCATGCAACAACAGGCCATTGGTTGATATCTACAACACCGTCCTCCACCTAGGTGCCATGTGACACCCTCAGACTAGTTGACACATCACTGCCACATGTCAACTTCTTATTCACTACCTGACTACCTTGTCATTGTCACATCACCTGCTAATTGTGCATGCCACCTCACTACTAACTGGCACCTACTACCACGTATCAACTAGGCATATTACTACATATATATTTAATAGCTACTAATTATGCAAGTAGTAATGTACCCTTGTGACATGTGGCACCTTGTGCCACATGTCACCTAGGAATCTACACCATGTCAAAGCATCCTCACCACTTGTTAGTTTATAGTTGGTCCATCTATTGCCACATGTCAAATTTTGACTTTTTTGGGCTTCACATCATTTGATGACATCAGCATGTTATTCAAAATTTTGGCATGGTCACCTCCAGCTGGCTAGACCCACCACACAAGCTCTTGCCTTTCAAAAGGCTTTGACTTTAAAGACAACTAACATTGTGAGTGATTTGGTATTTAAAAACACATGAAGGTGGCCATAGGACCCACATGGGATAAAGGGCTTTGATTTATGTTTTCCATGATGCTTTCCATCCAAGCTCTTGTTTGAAACTAACTTCAAACCTATCTTTATTTGGTGGATTGCATGGCAATGGGAAACCTGATTTCTTAGCCCAACACTTTGTTTGGAGTAGACGTCTTCATGTTTTAGTTCCTCCTAAAAAATGTCTCCAATCATAGGTCATTTTTATGATGATCAAAAATTTTTAATCTAATGTCTTTCTACCCTAAAATCATGCCTCTAGACATTTCCTTCCTCCTTATGTCATTCTTGACATCAATTGATTACTCATTACTCAAACCTCAGTTGTTTGCTTTTGCTCTATTTTGGGCATATTAGGTGAAGTTTTTCAATACTCTTGAAGTCCTCTATTTTACACATATTATTAATGGGAAAGCATTGTATACATCCTAAGTTTTGCATTCTTTACACTTGCCATGAGCTTTATTATTCCACACCTTCTCCAATACTCTCCAACATGAATGCACTAGTTGAATGTATAAGCAGCAATGGACTTTTCAAGTAGATACTTGGTCATCCACAAAATAAGATGATAGTAAAAATAAAGCTTGTCATTTATTTCATCTGCTCCACCCAAAACAATGCATCACTAGTTTCCCAACTGCAATTAGTGCATATGTCTGGCTTGGAGGGAAATCTATAACTCAAGATTGCAAAGTGACATTACTTCAAGTCATCGCTGCTCTTGCGAATTTCAAAACAACTATAGGACAGTAGTGTATATGGTATTTGTAGAGCTTGATGGAGGAAAGTTTGCATATGTGGAATATGTAAATAAAGAATCCATAATGATACCATTTACACTCTCAATGTTGTGTCTCCTGAGATTCATGGGGCATATAAGTCACTTGTGCAAAGGATCCAAATATAACCATAGCTTACCTATAGTTCCAATGAAGAGAATAGGTGGCATAAAATCTCTAACAAGTATTTTTCTTTCAATTGACACATGTTTTGGGATATTGTGTGTAGATACATGTCTCAACATTCGTACTTGCCACTACAAAATGTCATTCAAAAAGTAATAGGGTTTCAATTGTGATCAGTGCCCTCTTTTCAACCCTATAAGGTGATCATCACAATATCTTATCTAGCTTTGTAAAAGGCATTTATATTTATCCATATTTGAAACAAATTAGATTTTGTCTCTCAAAACATTTTCCTTGTGTTCAAAAGGCTTCCACATTACAATTCAAATTTAGCTGGTTAAACTCCACACTTTAAGTGTATGTGTACCAAAATTCCTAGTTGATTTAGAATGACTACATATGCTTATTGAAATGTTATAATGGTTGCAACCATCATAATCTCCATTTTAAAAAAATCTTGAAATTCAATGTTTTACCAACTTGATGGAATTAGTTAGGTCCCAAAGTGGGCCCAACTAATTTTTTTTTGTTTTCAAACAAGTAAACTTTCAAAATGATTCAATGAGCCTCTAACATTGATTATAATCAAATTTAACCCTTCATCACTGAAATATCTATTGAGCTCATTTTACCATTTAATTTCCCACAGTCAATTTCATGCCAAAAGGTCCTTTGAATAGCTTTAAAAATTGACCAAAACACCTAACTGGGTTGGGAAATTAGACATATTAATTCTCTATTCCACATTCTTGCACCCCACCAAATGTTGTCTCATGATTAATTCTTAGTCAAAAGATATTGACCATCAATTTTTCTCATTTACAATTGCCTGCAATAAAACATGTCAGGAAAGCATAAAATGCATTCAGATTCAGCTTTAAAAATAGGTCAAACTGACATGTAGGGGCATGGAAATAGGGAAATTGGTTCAGTGTCATGAGGACATCATAAATCTACTATTAGGCCTCATGAAGAATAACTAGACACATTTGGTGAATGGTCAAAGTGGGCTACTCAGATTTGTAGGACTAGAAACATTAGCAAAAAAACAATTTTAGCAAATGGAATGGACCTAGGAAAGTGTGTAGATGGATTCGTCAAGACTTGTAAACTAGCACACTTAAAGAATTTTTAGAGTAGAAAACAATGGTACAATCCATTTGATCTCACCTATCATGGATTTAGATTTATGACATCACAAATAAGGCTACCGAAAAATCTGCATTTCTTGACACCAATAAAATGTTCAAAATTTCATATGGAATCACATTCAAAAACTAATCAAATGGATTTGTCATAAGCTCAAAATTAAAAAATAGCAAGTCTATAACCTCTAAAATGTAATGAAAAAGAAATTTTCTCATTTTGGTCAACTGGATCAAAGTTATAAGATGTCAAATAGAGCCTCCCAAAATTTTGAACAATTTGCATCAGCATGACAACAATAAATGACCATCTTTGAGGGATTCAAAACCTAGTCAAAACATATCAAAATGACTCAAAATCTTAAACGTAGGATCTCTAGTATGGAAAATAAATACTCCCAAAGTGGTGAGCCATGAAAAATTACTGGTTACGAGATATTAAATTGCAAAGAAGGCCTTCTATCATTGTTTGACACTTGGGAAAAAATGCATATTTGAACATTAGTCAAAATAAAACTTCACAAAATGACTCAGAATGGAAATTTATCTTCATGGGATGAGTGGATATACTAAATTCAAGGTGTTAGAAACATTAAACACCTCTTAGGCCTCAAATGGATAGTTGAGTACACATGCATTAAAAAGTGCTTATTATACACTCGAAAGTGTCCCACTCTAAACCTTTCTATCCAAATGATCCCATGAGTTTGGAATTCTTGGATGCTAACTTAGAGCTCACTATCCATGGAGTGCAAGAGAGTGTATTTCAAGTTCAAGGGATCTCAGCTGAGTCTTAGGAATACTCTTCTTTCTAGTAAACCATGCAATGGGAGGTTCCAAAGACAAGATGCAAGAATGCAAATGTCTTAAGGAGTTCCTCAAGAATGCAATGCAAATATGGAAACTAAGCTAATATGAGAATGCAAAATGCAGCTATGTGAGATAGATTATTGAAAAATAGAAGCTAAACTAACATGCAACATGAATCTAAGCTAAAATGCCATGGATGAGAGAATGTAGACAAGAAAGAGAAGTTCTCCACAAAGCTCCAAAGAAACCTGTTAAAAAACTTGCAGCATAACAATACTCAAAAGATGGATGATTGAGGGGGAAAGCTCTCTCCCTTTTAAAGTTGTACGGATGGTAGAGATCAAGATGAAGATGGTGGATGATCAATGGTGGAATTTGAAAAGAGGAGTGATCCATGTGCACACACAAGTCAACCAATAGAATATAAGTTGACTTGTCATATAAGAAAAAAATCACAAAGCTTTTTCTTTTAATTGTAAAATAGGAAAAAGACTTTATATGTGCACTTTAAGTGGGTTAGAAGAATGGGGTCTTTTATTTAATTAAAATGGGACATATTCTTTTAATCAAATAATGAACTTAGAATAGCATAGTCAAACTATAGGTTATAATCAAATAAATTGATTATTAGCAATTTGGTCTAGGTAAATGATTAAATTAATTTAGCCAAAATGTTGAGAAGGGGGCTAATAGTCTAGATGACCATTTTTAGGTGATTACACTTAGAAAACTTGATTTTTTGAATGGTACTCAAAATCAGGGCTTCAATTTTGAGTCCCAACACTTACAATATTGTATTATGTCAAATGAGGCTTAAGGCTTACCATTTGGATCAAACCTTGACTAATCTTTCCTTCAGAATGAGGAAGTGGATGCTCTAGCTATAGCTAGTGAAGGGCTAGTGGCTATGTTTCAAGAAGGAAAAAAGTTCACCGCATTCTTCTCTCTCTAACTTCTCATAGCCAAAGTCATCTAAATTCCATCTAATGTGGTGAAGCTATTGCCTCCAACCTATGAATTTGATTCATAATCCAAAAAAAATGTTCTAGAGTTTCCATGGGGAGCAAAATCATCTTCACTTTTGAGCTACTCAATGGTTATATCATTAGTAATAGTGAGCTACTTATATCTGCTCATTTTCTAGTAGGAATCACCATTGCAATTTTCTTGTAGATGAAAAATGCACATAGTTTTCTTCTTGAGAGGTGTCTTAATAGTGAGATTTTGTAGTATAGATGAAAATTACAATGGTCTACCTTCGTGTTTCCTTTGAGTAATGTCTTGATATGGTTGTTGGAGCAGAGAGATGAGTTTACCCATTTGTCTCTTCATGGAAATCATTTCATCAGAGACCATCTAAAGCATAGCTTCAATATTGTTAGTTACACTAGAGGTAGAGCTTGTAGGCACTCCACTCTGAATCTCTCTTTTCTATTTCTTAGTTGCTATCAGGTCATCCTCTAATTCAATTACTAAGGTTCGAGTAGCCAAAAGATTAGCTACATGTCTAGACCTTATTTCAAACCTTATGTTAGGGGGCATGGAGCTAATAAAGAACATCTTCTGGTTAGGAGCAATAGGTTTTCTTCCAGCAAGAATCCTGTTGACCAACTTATCAAATTTTGCAATGAAGTCTCTCATAGGAACACTTGGTTCCTTCTTTATTTGGGTAAGTTGAGCCAATAGAGTATGCTCATGCTCTATACTCTTATAATTTTCTTCAAAATTGGTTCCACATGTCATCCCAAGTCATGATACATCCTACTAGAAGGTGCTGAAACCAATCAATTGCATTGTCATCCAAGGTTTCCACAAACATCCTTAATGCTACATCTTCATGTTGAGGATAAACAACACTACATGCAATGAAGAAAGATTTGATGTGCCAATTAGTAGAGACCTTATCATCACCATTGAACTTGGGAAAATTCTCTCAAGAATCTCTAGGGAGGTCATTGTTGGTAGCAAGACACAAAGGACTATTAGCATTACCCTAGGGAACAACCATTAAGGCAAGGAGAATTATTGGTATAGCCTAAAAAGTGATAGTAGTAGGGGTAAATAATTCATGAAGAGTAAGGGCATTGTATAATGGTGGGATTTGAGTGTAGAAAATAAGAGGAGAAGATTAATAGCCACATATCCAAGAAATAGGGTGAGGTGGTAGAAAAAGTGCACCATGGATATCTTGATATACTAGATCCTGAGAGTAGGTTCTCCATCTTCTTATAGGATCTTCCAATATAAGGAACTCAACTTTCTACAATTCTTTGAAAATAGGGTTGACTTTCCCTTTACCACAAGTGTTGTGGGTATATGTAGAATCCAGGGTGAACTACCTTAGCTCACAATGGGCACACTTCTCTTTGCCTTCTTTCCGATAAAACTCCCTCCCAATATTCAACATTGGCTTCCTCTCTTTTGAGGCAAAAGCTTATACTCTTCTATATTGGTCAAGGGAATTTTGGCTTTTTGAGGTGAGGGTATTCAACTCATTTATTATATCTTCTTATTTGTCTTGGAAGCCAAGATTAGGTTGAACTATGAGGATTTATCCTTCATGAGGCAAAAGTATTTCTTCTTAGAAGTTTCTATAAATGACTCAACTATTTGAGTACCATAGAGATAATATCTAAATTTCTTAGTATAGTCATAGATAGACTTACTTAAGAGAATTTATGATGTATGAGTATATTCCCCAATAGAGTTGCCAAAAACTATTGGTTAACAATTTGTCTTCCTTCATATTTTGGTTAATACCTTAACTCTTTGACTACCCAATGACTTGTGTAAAACAAAGAAGTTAAGAACATAATGGGTCAGTATAGTAATCTATGGAAGACCCTTGAATTTAAAGGTATAACTCCCTTTTGAATGCAAGATATAAAATAATTTTTTTTTTTTCAGGTTTTAGGGCTATGCTCTTAACTAGAGAGCAGAAGAGAAAAATACCAAGTTGCTCAACACTTTAATAAACTTAGGCTATTGAAAGGGGGACTAACTCACATCATATAATCTATTTTGACCTACAATGCAATAAGTGGAAAAATGTATAACTAGCTACAACAAGAAGAAGAAAGGAAAAGATGACAAAAAAAGTAATTCTTGGACTACATGATTAGTTGATATTTTCACAATACCTAAATTGTATATCTCTCATCTTCTCCACACACTAGTTTTCATCTTCCTCATGCAACTAACTACTCTAAACATATGAACTATGACATACAATAGAGAGAACAAAACACATGTTTATGTTGAGTAAAGTAAGACATACTATTTACTAAATGAAGGAAACAAAACTAACTTCATTCACATTCATTCATTTCTTGACATTTGCAAATTCATTTCATACACTATACTTAAAGTAAATGAACAAAAAAACCTAAAATAAACTTAGAGTCACACACAATAGTTCCATCTATAGGGGTTTTTCCCAAAATAAATTTTGTCAATCTTATTAACTTCATAAAAGATTACATTTATAGGTCTTCTCGAAATGGCCAGTTACATGGTTGGTTTTTTCATAGAGCATCTTTGAATAAAAAGACTAAGATAATGGAAGATGTCTAAAAAAGCATCAAAAAATCATGCCTTTCTATAAGTAATAGATTTGGCTTTGTAACCTTTCATGGCTTTAGTTACTTTGTCTAGCTCTTCGACATCTAAAATGATGATATTTTTAGTTTGGACCATCCACTATGCTAATGATTGGCTATTAGTGATATGTAATTGTTGTCATTTATGGCAACACATGATGTACATGTTCATAGGAAACCTTGTAAATAAAGATACTTAGTGTTTGGTAATCAAAAAATTGTCTAAGTATAGAATTTGGTTTATAGCAGTGTATTGTTTTATTTATAATTTGTTGCTAATGTCATATTATGACTAGAAAAGTTATATAGAGACAGTATATATGTTGGTGATAATGCGTATAACCTCAAAAGTTAGTATAGACTGTACAAAATAGAGACAATCACGTTTGAAGAAAAATAAGACAACAAAACTAAAGGAAAGAATTGTTTTGTTTACAAAAATAATTACTTTTCCAATTAGGGCCAACATCCTAGATGTTTACTCTAACTTGGAAAAGTGGTTTGTGGTCTTAGTTTACCTAGTAGAAATTTTCCTAATGGCATGGTATTTATGCAAAGGATATTTTTTGAAAAGAAGTGAATGATGATGAAAGAAAAGTAGAAATGTAAATTTCAAATTGTGACTATATGCAAACTTTTTTCAAAGTGATATATGCAAAGTTTTTGTTAGAAATAGGATTACTTAGAGGAGGGGTGAATAAGTAATCTACAAACTTTAGTTGCCAATTATTATTTACTTTAAATCATGCATAAAAAATTAATAAAGTAATGTTGAATAGGTTCAATAACAATGCATAAAGATAACTCATAACACCATATTTTGTTAACTAGGGAAACCTTGGCCAAGGGAAAACCTTGGTGGAGATTATATCCACTAGATAATATACTGATATATATGTTCCTTATTAGAGGATGGACCCTATTATTATTGAATGAGAAAATTTAGTATTTAACAGTCCCTATTAGGAGACTTTGAATCCCTATTGGGAGATTCCAACCCTATTAGGAGTTGTGGTATAATGTATGCATGATGAGCCCATTGCCTAAACATGCAATTTCAACTACATGAAGAGCTCACTGCTCAATCAAGTAATCTACCATTATTTTCATTCCTTTACTAATCTCTAATCTTCAGCTTGATCTCAGATCACTAGATAGTTCATACATAACTTCACATATATCGCTTTTGCAAAAATATGCTCACAAGTTCGCACACTTGATAGACAATAGCACAATCATACACACTCTTCTTATTGCAAGAAGTTTTATGCATAAATACCATGCCTTTACATTAAATACTACTGGGTTAGCTAGGACCACAATTCATTTTTCCAAGTTAGAGTAAATATCTAGGATGTCGGCCCTAATTGGACAAGTAATTGTTTTGCAACCAAAATAATTCTTTCCTTCAATTTTGGTGTCCTAATTCATCAAAACAAGATTAACTCTATTTTGTATAGTTTATACAAACTTTTGACATTATACACATCATCAAAAACATGTATACTATCTCCATGTAACTTCTCTTGTCATAATTTGACATCCACAACATGTTATAAATAAAAAAATACACTGTTGTAAACCAAATTCTATACTTAAACAATTTTCTAATAACCAAACACTAAGTATCTTTATTTCTAAGGTTTCCTATCAACATTTACATCATGTGTTGCAATTAATGACAACAATTACATATTACAATTAGTTAATTATCAACAATCTCCCCATTTGGCATCAATGGCAACAAAATAGGGAAAATTGGGTAAGTGACAAAAACAAACTATTAAAATAAAAATTACATCTATTACAACTTTGCAAATATGCTCCCCCTTACAATATACTTCATACTACACATGTATCTCTTCCCTTTACTATCCATTTTTTTTGGTTTCTAATTTTCTTCTACTATTAATCCCCCTTTGACATCAATGAAAAAGGTCTCAAAATGTCAAGATTCTATCCAAAATTGTCACAATTACTTGTCCTTGCCCTTATGCTTAAATAATCTTCATATAATCATCAAAAATAGCCTTGAAACCTTCCATACCTTTGTTCCATTTTTCTTTGGTAGACTCTACTGATGTGAGAATTTCATGTAATGCATATGATGCAATTTCAACTGCATTGATATCTAAATACAAAAAGTTTGTATATGTGTCTTTAGCCTAGACACATTCTTCTAGCTACTTTTCAACAAATGATAACTTCAAAGCAATAGATTCTCTACAATCAGATGTTCTCTTCAGTGTCTACTTTTTCCAAAGTTCTAGTTTTGTAATCTTGTTGTGAATACTAGCAACTTGATTCTTAAAATAAACTTTCCTAGATGGGTGCTGGATTAGGCTAGATAAAGCCTCTAGCTCATTCATCTTTGCCTCTATCAGATTGCCCAAATCTTTAGGTAGTTTGTATGATAAGGTACACATAACATACAAAGCTTTCCCTTTCAACTGACATTTTTGAAGTTCTTTGATGCATGTATCAAGGTTGACTAAGTCATTATTGATATTCTAGCAGATGGTGCTAAATAAATTAGCATCATGGGAAATTTGAGCTTTTGCCTCTACAACACTCAACAAATTTGTAAACTTTTCATCAAAAGACTTTAGCACTACTTATGCTCTTAGTTTAGGATTTGACTTAGTATGCTATACTATCAAAGTACTATGCAATCTATTAGTTACTTCCATTAATAATCTTTACAAACTCTTCATTATTTTATTTTTCTATAGGAGTTTGGATAAGGATGAAATCAGATTAGTCTGATCATCATCATCAATTGCCAAACTAGCAAAAGAGGGTGAAGTAGATGAACTACATGGTTTAGTCTCATCCTCCCTTTGTTTCTTTGCTACTTCCTTAGCTTTCCTCTATTCCTCTTCTTTCCTTTCCTTTTCCTTTCTTTCTTTCTTCTCTTCTAATTTTTTTTTTCTTCTTCCTCTATTTTCCTTTTCCTTTCTTCTTCTACAATTCTCCTATAATCTTCATCTTTCTTTCTTTTCCTTTCATCTTCAAGCAATTTCTGTTTGGCTTCCTCTATCTTCTACTTTTCAATTTCTATTAGCCTCTTTTCCTCCTCTATTCCTTTCAGAATCCATGATGCATCTGACAAAATATGCCAGTTGTAAGATTCTATGATGCATGAAAGTCAAACTTGGCTAAATGTGGAAGAGAATCTATGATACATCATAAGACACCTCAACCCACTTAAAGACAAGAATCTATGATAAATAAGCCAAATATGGACATGCGTAAGAGAATAAGAATATTTGACTATGACATATCTTAGCCAAGTGTCAAAGGAGAATCTCTGAGGTGTCATATCCAATTGTCATGATGATGCAATATTTAATGGAATATTTGAATTAAAAATCCTTTTATTCCATAAAATAAGAATTAGTAGAAAATAGAATTAATGATGGAAAATGGAACTTAGGAAATTAAGAATTTCCATGGTTTGTGGAAAATGAATCAATTAATTAATAAAATTAATTAATTAAGGATAATAATTAGGAAGAGCAATTAGAAAGAATAATATGATTAAATTATGGGTTATTTAATCCTATAGGGAAAATTAGTAAATCATTGGCCAAATTGATTAAATGAATGAGATCGTATCCTTTGATAAAAATGTAATGATAATGGATATCAAATGAGATGATGAAAAGTAGACTAAATCCATGGTTAGATTGATTGATTGAAATTAATAATATGCCAAGGACACATGACATGAATTGATTGATATGTAACATTTAACCAATATTGTAAGTGCTACAAGATCAAATTGATTAAAAAGGTTTGATCATAATAAAATCAATGGACACTGTCAATATTATTAAAATGGTTGATGATGCCAGGATCCAACATTGAAAGCCTCAACAATGTCAAAGATTGAGTGACATGAATAATAGTTTGACCTAGCACTGAGAGCCATGATAGTACTAAGGTCAGATTGATAGGTTGATAGGTTTCCAAGGCACTAAAAGCCACAACAATACCTAGGAATCAGATAAATGATGATTGATTTGGGATGTTTGATATGTTACGGGTTGATTAGGACTGATTCTGAGTGATTCTGAGTTGATTTGGGGTGATTTTGAGTTGATATGAATTGTTTTGAGTTGATATCAAATTGATGTGATTGGCCAAAATATTGAAGTTATTAGAATGATAAAATGGGACAAATTAGTATGAAGAAGTGATGAAACTATAGATGCAAACCATTTTTGAGCATCTACATTTTGCACCTCTTTGATACAATGTGATTTAGAACATTGTGTCAAAGAATAACCGATGAGAAAGCCACAACATGCCCTACTAGGGATGATATATATGGGTGCCCCCTTAATAAATTGACTAATATAAGCATATGATAAGTCATTTTTTTGACAATGAGAAGACAAAACCATAACAATTGACAGATCACAAATCAGAGCTAAAATGTGAAAGTTATGAGGTCTAGAGTGCAGAACAGGGTCAATCAGAAGCCTAAGAAAAATTGCATGGGTTACCACTCAAGAAAGAGAAAAAAATGATGAAAATGATAGCTCATTTTTTCCACAAAAAAGATACAAATCTAGCACAATTGACAGATTGTAGATCTGAGTTAAAACACAAAAGTTATGGGCTTTGGAGTGCAACATAGGGACTCCAGGATCAGTTATGGGTACCCTAGGTCCCCAAGTGCACCCAAAACTCAACCAATTGTGTCAATGATGCATTTTGTAAGCCCAAGTTCATCATGATAGTACCAAGTGTGTCCATGATGCACTTGGGAAGCCCAAGTGGAGTTGGAAAGTGCAAACTGTGCCTGAGAAGGCTCCAGAGGCTAAAATCAACATGACAGGGGTCAAGCAGGAGCCTAAGAGTAGTTTCAATGATTACCACTCTATACAGTGACAAAATAATGAAAATTATATCTTATTTTTTTCATGACAAAGACATGAGTCCAATGCAATTGACAGTTCATAAATTGGAGTTGAAACACAAAAGTTATGGCCTTCAGAGTGCAACATGGGGACTCTAGAACCTATTCTGGGTACCCTAGGTCCCCAAGTGCACCCAAAACTCAACCAAGTGTGTCAATGATGCACTTGGTAAGTCCAAGTATGTCATGATAGTGCCAAGTGCATCCACAACACACTCGAGAAGCCCAAGTGGACTTGAAAAGTGCAAAATGTGCTCGAGAAGGCTCAGGGGGCCAAAAATAGCTCGATTGGACTCAGAATGCCCTGAAACTTTGTGTGCATGCCCAAAATGATGGAAAGATGTCATAACATGAGTGAAATCATCAAAAATGGTCAGATTTGGTCAAATATGGTTAGAATAACTTTAGACTAAGGTTGAACTAGGTGGAAATCCATAGAAAGTTAATTGACAGTATAGGATGATGTAGGAATGCATGATTGCAAGATGAAGATGATGTGGTGAATCAAAAGACATGATCATGATGATGGAGAAAAATATGAAGAAGAAAGATGAGATAAGGAGATGTTAGTATGATGGAAAGAATTTTGCTTTCAGAAAGTGCACTATATGTCAAATGGAGCTTTATTTTGATATGGCAAATGGAATGCAATGCATCATGGCATAAAGGGCCAGAGCGCAAATGCAAGCCTTTTGCATTTAAAAGCATGATGTAGATAGAGAATGACCTTGTCCTTCCTAAGGCATATCTACATGCCCCAGACTCTCAAAGGTACATTGTAACAGATAGAAATAGAAAAAGATGACCATGAACCATCCCAACCACTCTCATAGATCAGTTGATATCATCGAGTAACATAAGAACATGAGCAAAGAAAAAAAAAGAAAAAATAAATCACTCACTAAACACCATGAGCCAATAGCTATTCTTGTCCATTACTTCCTTCTTTTTAGTTTTTGAGGTGTTCAGATAGTGTTTGACATGTTGATGGTGTGATAGTTTTGGTTGTGGATTCAATTGATAAGTTCATAGTGACATGTTGGGTTGATTGTTGGTTCACATCGCTCAGATAGTGTGATTGTCTTGAAAGTGTAGTGCTTTGAGTTTCAATCTACAAAGTGCAAGTGTGTATGCAAAAGGAATGGTTATGTACAGTGAATATGTATAAGGTTTATTTCAAATTTTTGATAGGTTTTTTGATTTTTAAGGTTTTTTGGGGATATATGATTTTTTTTTTTTGTGACTAGTTTTTTCAGGACATTTTACAATTTTTAGGTTTTACTTTAAGACATTTTCTAATTTTTAGTGATTTTTTTAGGACATTTTATAATTTTTAGGGATTTTTTCAAGATTTTTTATGATTTTTAGTGCTTTTGTCAAGATATTTTATGATTTTTTTAGTGCTTTTTTCAGGATCATATTTGAATGTTTAGGATTTTTTTAGGACATTATGTGATTTTTAGTGATTTGTTCAGGATTGTAAAAGCATATACAATTGTTAGCTCCAATTTGTTATGTGATAGGTCCAATGGATAAAAAGTTCTTAGGGATATGCCCCTAGTTCAAATTCAAACTCATGCACTATGTAGGTAATATGCCCCCAGAAAAGACACAAACTATGTACAAAGGCCAATGACAGAGTGTGTACAGACTAGTGATGATTAGGCAAGGTAACAAAGGACATTAACCAGTTCGTGAGCCATGGTCAAGGAGCCGAGGATGTCTTGCAATAGGAAGGATATGATCAAGGAATTATAGAGGGGGAAAAGACCAAATGGAGTCCTAATACATGGAGGAGCAACAATTGATTACACATGGTGTCTGTTTGCCAGGTTTTCACCATGGTACTTGCCCAAAGTGCTTATTTGCCAAGTTTTCACTTGTGGACAAATTTTTTATCTTGACTCAAATTTTTGTGCCAAGATGCTTGTTTTCCAAGTTTTCATCAAGACATCCATTTTTTCATAACTTTTTTCACTTTTTTCTTTTCTATTTTCAGGACATTTTGCTTTTTTTTTTTTGATATTTTTTCAAGACTTTTTTCAAGTTTTTGGTATTTTTTCAGGACTTTTAGATGGAGTCAAGAATATTGCTAACAACTACTGATAAGAAATCTATTATTGCTACTACTAGCTGATAATCTTTGGATCCATGACTGACCATAACTATGTAGGAGTTGTTTCGAGTCTGTAGCTAAAATTAAACCACTGGAAAGGCCTTGAGATATACCATCATGTATCATATGTAAGACAATGTCTACCTCTTGCGAATCAAGGCATCTGAGGATGAATGGTTCAAAGGATGTGTCATGTGGGATGTCATTGATGATGACATATGCAAAGGCTTGTTGGATAAGGATTTGATCTTGGGTGTTGGGAAAATTAGGTAGCTAGATTTGGGGATAAACAATAGGATATAAGGGAGGGATAGGAGGGTTGAGACCAATGACATTCCACATGAATGCTGATCTAGAGGGCTCCAAAAGAATTTGTGGCATGTTGAACACTAGAACACTGATATTCATGGCACCATATTTTTCATTTTCTATCCTTGGGAGCTACTTAGCTTTTTATTTTTATGGTCTAATGGCACCTTTTAGTTTTCACCAAGAGACCTATGCTTGTTATTTTTTTCTTTGCTATGAAATGGACTCGACTCCCAACAATATGCCAATGGGCTCACTTTAGAAGAAATTGCTTCTTTATGATTATCAATCATAATGACTTTATAGATTTCAAAGTTTTTTGTGGGAGTGTCATCATTGCTGAATTGATCAAAAATTGGTGGTCCACATTGGTCCCAATCTAATAGTTTAGGATAACTTGAGGGGATGTCATCATTAGGGCTGAATGGGATTTGGTGAAAGGTATTGATATGGGCATTAGATTCCATGGTATCATTGGGGTTATGATCAAAAGGGAGAGGATTGTTGGTTTCAAGTGGTATATCTTCAGATGCCTTTTCATCATTCAAAACATTCGTAGTCTTACATGTAGGTATCGTGGTACTAGGAGGACCTATTTGGAATTGTTTAAATCTAAGCCCCAAACTAGGAGCTCATCCTTTTGTAGTGATGGGTTAAATTATACCTTGTTTCTGAGATGCAAGACCACTATAGCCATCATAGCCTTGTTTTTTCATGATAGTAAACCCAAGCCCATACTTGTTAGAAGATACCAAAGCAGGTTTTTGTACTACTTTTGCTTTCTCAATACATAGAGATGTATTCTCATTGATAGAAGTGGCATTTTTTGTACTAATCTTAGAGCATTGTTCTTGTAATAGTTGTGATTTACCATAAGATTTGGGAGAAATTGGTGACTCCCTAATGTGGGATACTTGAGACATAAGGTACTCTCCACACACATTGTCTTTGATCTTCATCTTTTCCTTGGCCTTACTGAGGAGTATATTAGCATCCACATACTTATATGAATTTGTGGGTTGTGCTTCATTGTTTGTTAGGATTTTGTACATAGTAGCATCTCTTAGATTGGCACAAAATTAGAAAGGTTCTGGATCACCAGGGATGGTAACCTCCATGATATCATACGAAAACTTCAAACACTGATGATATGTAGAAGGTATTGCTTTCATAGCATGAAGCCAAGGACATCCTAGTATCATGTTGCAGTTCATCTCAATATCTAGGACATGGAACAATGTATCTTTAGTAGTTGGACCAACTTTGAGAGGTAATATGATGATGCCCTTGGAGAACCATTCACCATCATCATAGGCTTTTATTGTGATTGTTTGAGAGGGATCTACATCATTCTTAGAATAGTCCAAACTTTTGACAACCTTAAGAGTATAGATGTTTAGTCCTGCTCCTCCATCTATTAAGACATGTCTGACTTTCGCATTATGGATGAAGACTTCAAGGTGAAGGGGATCATTATGGTTGTGTTTTTCTTTAGGAATATCCCAAGGGAAAAAAGTGATATGTTGTGATGTAGATAGGTTCCCAACCATGGCTTGGAATTGGGCAACATCAATTTTATCTAGGACTACTAACTCTTGAAAGGCTTGCTCCAAGATCTTCTAATCTTGGGCAAATGTACGTAGTAGGTCCAAGATGGATATTTGCACAGGGGTCTTCCTGAGCTACTCAACAAGGCTATAATAAAATGAAGTGGGAGCAATAGGTCTACTAGGGGGTTTAGGTCTAGTAGAAGTAGTAGGTCTAAATGGAGCTAAAGGTAGAGTGATCTTGGTACAAAATGTAGTGATAGCACAATAAGGGTCTTCAGCCTTTAAAGTGAATGTGGATATAAAAGAATCTAACTCATTGAAATAGTTGACAGTGTATTCATATCTCGTGTGGATGTAATTCACATTAGCTTGTGTGTTTGAGTTTGAACTAGAGGACTTCTCTTTGTCATGATTACCCAAAGGATCTTTGACTATAGTGTGGTTAGAGTTGGATGCTAACAGTGATGGATCAGCTATGATTACACCATCACTGATAAGGTCTTGTATTGTATGTTTCAATTGGAAGAACGATGAAGTCTTATGTCCTTTGGTACAATGGTAATCACAATACTTTTTGTCATCCTAACAATTAGTTTTAGTTGACGGTTCATCTTTGATTGGGGGTAACTAGAAGAAGTAATTACTTGGTGACTGTTGTAATGTAGTCTTAAGAGGTATCCCTAGTGGTGTGAATTTTCTATCCTTGGTTCTAGGATGTCTTTGAGGTTTGTCTTGTGTGGAAATCTTAGTCTTATATTGTGGAGCTAATGTTTGATTGGAATTTTGTGAATTCATAGGGTTTGCACCTTTCAAAGTTAGTTGAGGTTGTGGTGTGCTAATTGTTCATGCATCCACAATGCCATCAGTAGTCATGTTCTTTTTTTTGGAGAAAAATTTTGGTTTTTCATTAGATGAGTTAGTGCTTGTGTTTTCTTTCTTTATCTTGAGGGTTCCCTTATGAATAAGAGAATCTTCAATACTAGCCCATTTTTTCATTAGTTTATAAATGGTGCTTGGACTCTTGATTTTGAGTTCATACATTAAGTCCAGGACTAAGTTTTCAATGCACAAGTTAACTTGTTGTTCTTTAGGAATGTCTAGTGAGCATTGACTGGTTAAGCTTCTCCATTGTAGTAAGAATGTGATAAATGGTTCTCCTATCTTCTATTTAGTTGAGCACAAATTAGAAAGTGTCACTTCATTCGTAATGTTAAAGGCAAAGTGGAAGATGAACTTGTCTATGATTTTTGACCAAGATTTGATATTACTAGGAAGTTTGGAGTACCATTCAAGTGCAGGCCCACCTAGAGAATAAGGGAACAATCTCATAAGGTAAGTGGGCTCATCATTGGGTTTGATACATGAAGCACAAAATTCTTTGATATGATCAATAAGGTTTCCTTTTCCACAGTATTTTTCAAACCTTGGAGCCTCAAAGTGTTTTCGGAATGGAGGTATATACAAAATTTTATTGAATGGATTAGGATGCAAGTCCCTTTCTATATATAGGGCATGTTTCTTTTGGACTCCCAAAGCCTCAACTTGTTTGGAAAGTTGTTTGAATTGTCATAATAGTTCTTCATTAGGGTTTTTCATGATGGTATTTCCTTCAAGTCTTTTGTGTTTGTGAGTAGACTATTTGCTGTGGCAGGAGCTATGTCTACTTAGTTCTGACATTTCTATGTCTGATGAGTCTGGTGATGTGTCACTGGGTGGAGGAGGTATGTTGGTACCTTGAAGATAGAAGGGTCCTTGTTGTTGGGGTACTTGTTGTGGAATTTCATGTGGCACCTATTGTGGGATTGACTGTGATTGTTGTACAATGTGTTGTTGTTGTGCCATGTGTGGCAGTTGATGTTGGGATACCTTTGTTGGTTGTATGTGAGACCATGTATGCGAGTGTTTTTGTAGAGGTATCTATTGAGTTTGTTGTAGCACATGTTGTTATTGTAATAAATGTTGTTGGTATGGAATTTTTTTCTCAAGGAATCTATGATATTCCATTTGTTGTTTGATTTGTTCTTGTTGTTTAGCAAGCATGGTTTGTTGTTGTTGGAATTGCTGCTGAAATTGTTTTTGATAAATTGTGTGTAAGTCAAGTGGGTTCACATGGGACTATGTATTAGGAATTTTGGAAGTTTTCCCCACTTGAGGTTGTTGTCATTGTGGTTGATGTTTTTGTTGATATGTGGGATGTGTGTTAAGTGGATGTAAACTTGGTTGAGGGTTGGAAGTGTTAAGTCCTTGCACCACCATAAGTTGATGTTGTTGTGGGAGTTGACTAAGTCCTTGTGAATTGACCACCATGTTCATATTTTTTCTTTGGCTCCTTTGTGTGTTAGAGGTTTCTACTTGGGACATTATATTGACTTGACAATGAGGTGCATTCCTTTTGGGAATAGGTGTAATATCAATAAGGCTTTTCCTTTGTGCATCAATAGGGATTTTTGTAGTTGATGTTGCACATAGTGTACTCATGGGAGGCTCCATAACATTTTATGTCATACCACTTGGTAGGGTTAGAAGAAAAGGTGCACTTTTTTTATTTTCCTCCAAAGAAAGTATGTTAGGCATTCCTAGAGAAAAAGCCCCTTTGGATGCATCTTGTTGTTGCATCATGTGGCTAAAATCAAGTCTTAATGTTCTTTTGGGTTGTTTAGGAATTGGCGATATCTCATCAAACAAGGGATTAACATTGATGTGTTCAAATGTACCTTGGAGGATTTTGATGGTTGATTATTGATGGGACCTTATAGGTACCATTATCGTGTTTGAAATCTCTAAAGGTTGTTTTCCCTTATCTAAGTCCAAATTGATCTTGGGTTGTATGTTTTCAATGGTTGTATTGGTTTGATGTTTGGACTTAGGTCCTTCCACATTCAGGTTGAATTTGACAATTTCTTGGGCTACCAAGAGTTTAAAGTTCTTGCAAAAAAATTTGTCTTGACATGCCCTAGCCATTTCTTTGTTAGTGATGCTATAATTAGTGTCAGAGTTGTCATTGAGGTGTACGATACCTTGTTGTATGTTTGATGTGTTAGGTTGGATGAATTCAAAGGAATGTGATTGTTCATCTTCGGTTGTGGTTGGCACACTTCCTCCTCTAGGTGGTATCAGCACGAATATAGGTTCAATGTTAGGACTGCATTGAACCATCCCATGTCTGGAGGAAGTGTTTGGAGTAAATCTCATGGTAGGTGCATTGTGCACAATTTTTTATGTCATAGCTTGATTATGAGGATCTTGCGGATACATGTTCAAGGGGTCTGATAGCAATGGTTGTGATGCCTCAATTTGGTCTTCGTCAAATGTTGATTGGGTTTTATTGTCCTTCTTTTGTCTTGGATGAGGTTTTCATTGTGCTTGTGCCTCAAAAAAAAAAGGTTCAGGTCTTTGGGCTGATTGTGTCCTAGTAAGTGCTAGCATGATACTTAAGAATGTAGATATAATGCAAATTTTGAGTGTTTTGAGTGATTTTGAGTGTTTCCTAAGGTCTTTGGATGCAATGCAAGGTGTGGAAGTGTAGATTAGAGTTTTAGAACCTAGAATGAAACACCTAATTACCAAATGCATCCTAAAACTACCATGTGCATCCTAAAAATACCAACTATGAACTTGAAGTGTGCGGTTGGTAAAATGTGGTTGTGATTGGTAAAATAGGGTTGTAGTTGGTAAAAGAGGTCAAAACTTGATAATTAAGATGTGGGTATGAAGGACATGAGTCTTTTTGGTATTTTTAAGTGTTTAGGGATGTTATGCAATGTGAGGAAATGCTAAATGACCTAGGGTTTTGACATGCAAAGTGCAAAGGTGTTAGGAATACTATGCAAATGCAAATGCAAGGTGTCATTTTGAAGTTTAACTAGAGGGGATGAAAATGACTCTAAGGTATTAAAAATGAAAATTAGGGTTATCTTTTGGACTTGATAAGGATGCCAAATTTTGATGTATGCAAGGTAGAATATGCAAGGGGTGGTGTTCAAGGGTTGATAATGATGTTTGGGATATGTAAAATGAGGGTAAATGATCAAGAAGACAATTTGGTTGATGGACAATTTGATAGGGTTTGATGATGCTAGGATGTTGAACAATGCAAGATGATGGGGATATGCCACTAGAGTAAGTAAAAATGATGTTTAGTGACACTAAGAGTATGAAAATGCAATGACAAGGGTATATGAAAGGTTTGAACTTAGGTGGAATCTTTACAATGTATTAACTTAAGAGTTTAACGTTATGCCAATAGACTTTGGATCTTGACCAAAAAAGATAAAAAGTGATAAGATCAAAATGACAAATAAAAATCTACCTTGAAATAGGTAGTGTTTGACCAAAGAAAATGATAATAAAAAAGGATAAAATTACCATGGTCAAGATCCATCTTCCATTGACACAATGTAATACTCTAGAGTTCACACTTTTGTTTAGATTTTTGACTAAGTTCAAAGGTTTTGGGTGTTCAAAATGATGTTCCATGGACTCAAAATGGTGGTGAAGCTGAGTGGATATGTAATATAGATAATTTATATGATGAAAAATGGGATTTTGGGTGCAAGATGAAGTTTTGGGTCAAGTGCAGGATGGGGAGGTACAGAGGCTACTAGATGCAGTTTTGGGGTCCTAAAGTGCAGTTCAGAGGCCCAAAATGGTCATGCAGGTACCCAAGTGTGCCCTAATAGTTCCAAGTTCACTAAAATAGTACCAAATACATCATTGACACACTTGGAGCTAGTTTGGGCATAGTTGGTAGTTTTTGGGCACAGTTGGTAAGCTAGGAAGAATGTTTGTTGATTTTGAAAGGTATGGTTGCCAAACAGATATGCTAGGAAGCTAAGATGTTGGGGTTTCTGTTATGATGGGTTTTGAGATGAAGAATAGAGGTTATGACCTATAAAATGATGCCCTAAGTTAAGGCAATGAAGACTAGGTGATGTAGGATGCAGATTTGGGCAAGCTAATGCAAGGGGAGCTAACTAGGCACCTAAAGACATAGTTGAAGCCCCAGAATGTTATTTGGAATCCAAAACTAGGTTTGAGGACCACCAAGTGCACCCAGATAGTGTAGACTATTTTAATGACATATTTGTTAGTTTAATGATGCAGTTGGTAGTTTTATGACGTAGTTGGTAAACTAGGCTAAAAGTAAGGCAATTTTGGGAGCTATGGTTTTTAGATTGATGCTATAGAGAGGTAAACATTAGGGGAAAATGTTAAGACCAATATGAATGCTCAAAATGATTCTTAGGATACCTAAAATGAGGGTTAAAGTGTGCAAGATGATGGTTAGATATGCAAAGATGCAAGGTGGTGGATGCAAAGTGTAGATTTTGAGATGGGAATGCAAAACACTAAGGGAGGTAAACTAAACCTAAATGGATGCAATATGAAAGGTAAGAGATACTAAATGAGGACTAAAAGGTGCAATATGAAGTCTATATGATGCAATAATGAAGCCTAGACTAGGGTGAATGCAAGTGAGGTCTATTCAAGAATGAAATCCTCATTTTGCCAAGCACATTTAGGAGCAGAAGTTGATATGTTTTCCAAGGTTTGAGTGTGTTAAACCAAATTTTGCAAAGGTTGTAAATTTTTGACAATTTCTAATGTTTGGAGAAGGTTCAAGGTGTAAATTTGAATGTTGGCTATTATCTTGATTATGTTTTACACACACACAAGAAACATTAAGACAATAATAGATGTTGTTAAAAGTGAACAAACTCACCACAACCTAGGCTTTTAGGACTATATCCACTAAATTCCTACTTGAACCAAAGTTCAACCACACTTATCCAAAGTGGAAAACCTAGGATCTTGGCACCACAGGCTCCCCCTTACAGTGCACTCACTTCTCGGGGCTACCAAGATTTGCTTCCCAAGGGGCATGACTTCCCAAGGGACTGTTGCCTCTACTAAGGACTGCGAGAATATAGGATGCCTTCATGGGCATGGGTGACCCCTTGAGATAGTGGATATAAAGGATTTTGGCCACTAAAACATGGTTTTTAGAAAGGGCATTCTATTTGGCAAGTGAATGATAAACTTTTGCAAAAGGTCTCCCAGCCCTGAGAAGCAGGGTTTGATGCACCACAAGGGTACTGGAGGAGAGCTATCATGCAACAATACTACTGACACAGCTTTCACCATAATCAAATTTTATATAGCAGTTGGAACATTGACCTAGCTTTTGGCCCATTACCACTCTAAGGTCATCCCCTAGCATACCTAATATCAAGTATCTTGGTCCAAGGCAGGCCTCCTATAGAAGTTACATGAATTTCTCTTACACCCAAGATCCATGAATGGTGAGGGGAGAGGATACATCCAATGTAACCCCTAGGGATTTAAACACTGTAGACATGCTAGGTAGAAAAGAAAAAGTTCTTTTTAAGATCCAGAAGAAGCATTATCTAATCTAGGAAATCCACACACATGGTTTTGACAAACACACAATGGTCTTCAACAACGTCCTGTAAAGCACCAATTAGTAGTCTATTATGATCATGTCTTCATCACATGATTGCCACATGCTAAAAGTAGGAAATTAGTAACAAAAAATCCTCTAATTTATGTTTTAGAAGTAAATGGAAACCTTATATGCAGATTCTGGTTGATGTATGTGCTTACTATGAACCAGGTGTGCTCTGACAGATCAGGTGGCACCCCAGAAGGCCAAAATGGCTTAGAACACCCCCAAGTGCACCCAAATAGTGCAAACTATGTCAATGACATAGTTGAGGCCTAGTTGGGCATAGTTGGTAGTTTCTGGGCACAGTTGGGAGGTTAGGTGCAAACTATGGGGAAATGGTGCCTAATAAAACCTAGAAACTTAATTTTTTGACACCTATACTACCAAGTGTGGCCAAACATTTAAGATTGCATCAATGACATAGTTGGTAAGTTTTGGGTGTAGTTGGGAAGTTAGAAACAATAGAATAGGATTTTGGTGGCTTCCAAACTCCTAAAACTACTCCTAGGAGTCCCAAGTGCACCCTAGGATAGCAAGCTAACAAAATGTATAGAATGAAAGGATTCAACCATATTACTAGACCCCCCAATTAGTCTATGTGTGATAATAAATAGCAAATAGTTGTTATACCCTTCCAAGTGAGCTCCTTCCTTGCACCTACAAGCACAAAACAAGAAAACCCAAGTTAGATATGCATGTTCACATCGGGTTCACCAATTGTAGCAACTAGAAAATGGGCTAAATGCATAACATACTATGAGTAAATCAAAAACTCAATCAACATACATCAGCACCCACTAGTCTACCATCAAAGCCAAACTAATCAAAAGAAGCAAACACAAGGTTAGAAAATCCCTCTTTTGTTTGTAGCTCCCATGTCCTTCTTTCTTCTCCAAATGATTGTAGCTCTAACTTTCTTATGGTGCACACAATACTAAAGCATAGTCTATGATAGGGATAATGCCATGAGAATACTGGAAGTGTGATTTTAGTGTGAGAGCAAGAACACAGAATGCAAAGAAGCTATGGATTCAAAGACTCAAGAAGTAGGACCTAAAGGACTCAAGAGTTAGGACCTCAAATATCTAAGGACTTCTAAGACTAGAAATGACAGGAAGAATGCTCATTTTATAATTGACATGGAGGATAAGAGCCTTGTATTTGTCACCCAAAGATATGCAATGTGGCAAGAGATTCCTTTGAGAATCCATGACGCATATGAAAAAATATGCCAATTGTAAGATTCTATGATGCATGAAAGTCAAACTTGGCTAAATGTGGAAGAGAATCTATGATGCATCATAAGACACCTCAACCCACTTAAAGCCAAGAATCTATGATAAATAAGCCAAATATGGACGTGCATAAGAGAATAAGAATATTTGACTATGACATATATTAGCCAAGTGTCAAAGGAGAATCTGTGAGGTGTCATATCCAAGTGTCATGATGATGTAATATTTTATTGAATATTTGAATTAAAAATCCTTTTATTCCACAAAATAAGAATTAGTAGAAAATGGAATTAATGATGGAAAATAGAACTTAGGAAATTAAGAATTTCCATGGTTTGTAGACAATGAATCAATTAATTAATAAAATTAATTAATTGAGGATGATAATTAGGAAGAATATTTAGAAAGAATAATAGGATTAAATTATGGGTTATTTAATCCTGTAGGGAAAATTAGTAAATGATTTGCCAAATTGATTAAATGAATGTGACTGTATCCTTTGATAAAAATGTAATGATAATGCATATCAAATGAGATGATGACAAGTAGACCAAAGCCATGGTTAGATTGATTGATTGAAATTGATAACATGTGAAGGACACATGACATGAACTGATTGATATGTAACATTTAACCAATATTGTAAATGCTACAAGATCTAAATTGATTAAAAAGGTTTGATCATAATAACATCGACAGACACTGTCAATATTATTAAAATGGTTGATGATGCCATGATCCAACATTGAAAGCCTCAACAACATCAAAGATTGAGTGACATGAATGATAGTTTGACCTAGCACTAAGAGCCATGATAGTACTAAGGTTAGATTGATAATATTGATAGGTTGATAGGTTTCCAAGGCATTGAAAGCCACAACAATACCTAGGAATCAGATAAATGATGATTTATTTGGGATGTTTGATATGTTTTGGGTTGATTAGGATTGATTCTGAGTGATTCTGAGTTGATTTGGGGTGATTTTGAGTTGATATAAAATGGTTTTAAGTTGATATGAAATTGATGTGAAAAAGGATATAAATGATGAAATATGATTAATTTGGCCAAAAGATCGAAGTTAGTAGAATGAGAAAATGGGACAAATTAGTATGAAGAAGTTATGAAACCATAGATGCGAACCATTTTTGAGCATATATAGTCCTTAGCATAGACTTCCAAAGTTCAAGGTCTTCTTCTCTTACTAGAGTCTTCTTCTCTATGAGTCTCTCATAGAATTTCTACTTCACTACTCCTTTTATATCCTTCATAATTAGATCATTTGTAATGATATGTCTTACAATAGATATATCAATCTAATCCTCCTCAAAATTATTATAAAGATTATAAAATTTGTTCACCTGAACAAAGTTTCCCTCATTGGCAATCATTGTATTAATCTTCTCAATCTTTAGCTTCCATGATTGTCAAGCTTTATCTACTACTTGCTTAGGTGGAGTCACATTTTGAACTTGCTTGGTTTCTTATTCCTCAACTTCATCATCATTGTTGGATTCAATTATCAATAATGCTTTATGCTTCTTGCCAGGTTTTGTAACCATTTATTTGACTCTCTTAGTCTTTTTTGGCACTACTTTAGCCAATCTTTTTTATTTTCTCTTATGTTCATTGGGTTGAACATTGGATACTACTACATATGGTATCCTATCTCCAAAAGCTATCTTAGCAATTGAAATTGACAAGGGTTGTATATTCAATACACCTTGTTTTATAGTTTATCTCATGGCCTCAGACTCACTTTCTATAATTTTGGTATTAGATAATACCTTCTTCATTATTGACTCAACCTTCTTCTGAGATGCCTTCTCCAAGATTTCTTGATGAGCATGCTGTGTGATCTCATCATATGTGCCAAATTTGTAGTCTATCTTATCTTTGTTAGAATTCAATAATAGATCAATGTAGCCAACTACAACATCATCACTCAATTCATAGCTCAAAGGATCCAAAAATGTTTCTCAAGGTTCTATTGCTTGAATGTATGTATATTCATTATCAACTAAAATACATATGTCTTCCTTGAGCCTATCCATAATTGTAGGTGAGATCCTAAACCTCTATTTCATCTAATTTTGGAATGTTCTCATAATCAAATTTCCATTGTCTAATACCTTGTCTACAAGATTTTTTCTACATACCTTTGATATCTTCTCCATAGTGCATCTATCACCATTCATTATGTTTGTTACTAGCAAGTAGGGAAATCTCTTTAGCACATGAAAGAATATGTGATTTACTAATTATTGGAATCTAAATGCACAATTCTTTGTCCTCTTAATCTTTTCAACGTTCTCCAAGAGTTGCATTCTCAAAATTTCACTCAAATTCACCTGTTCTTTCTCAACACAAATCTTGTAAGCTGTGTATATAAATCTTGCTAAAACTTAATCAATCTTAGAACTTACAAAGACTAAATAAGCTATTATTTTGCTAAGAAATATCACATCATACTTCTTGATGGAGATAATTACCATGGCTTTCCCATTGTATATTGCCTTAATGTAAATCTCTACTTTCTTCTTAACCAATTTCTCTCCTATGGGTACACTGCCTTGTTTGCTAAGACCAATTACCTCATGAATAAGGTTATTTGAGGTGTCTACTATATTATCTTGCATCCATAGTTTTCCATCATGAATCCTACTCAATATGATTTGAGTCCATTCATCTGTATCTCATTCACAGTAAAAATGACACTTAAACAAGTCTAATTCACTTAAATGATCAAATCCAACTTTCACTATCATGTTGTAGTTAAATACCAATTCCATATCCTTATTCATATATTCACTTCCAATTCAAATAGTTTTCTACATCTTCTAGATAGACTATGTTGTTTAGAGCGATAGACAACATAGAGTTAGGTTTTCCTTCACTAGGTTTTACATAAACTACCCTAAACTTAGGTCTATCTATTGGATACAATTGATTAATTTTGTGTTGTTTTTGATGTTAGACAAATGTCATATCAGTTGATAGATAGTGCATGCCTAGCTCACTTGGTTAGTGAAGGCAATTTTCCTAGTCTACTAAGCATTCCTGAGTTTACTCTATGTAGAAAGCAGTTTCTACTGAGCTCACTTGGGCATCAAAGGAAGTTATGAAAAAATGAGTGTTAACTGAGCTCACTCTATTAATGGAGGGAAAGTTAAGCACAATTAGTATTAATTGAGTTCACTTCATTACCAAAGGAATTTTATAAGTTCATAGTTTTAACCAAGCTTCTATTGGTTAACATAGGAAATCGCTTTAGAATTAGTTTCTACTGAGTTGGGTCAGCTACCAAAAGATTTTATTTTGGCATGTAAAGCTTAATTATTTTACCTATTGATTCTAGCCAATTGAGATGATGAATATTGGGTATTTAAATTTTTACTTGAGCCAACTTGACAATTTGGGAGGTATAAGTAAAAGGTCAAGTTGTGATTTCAAAATGTGTGTGAGAGATACAATTTGAATAAGTTGAAAGAGATAAGAAGAGGAAGCAAAATTGAAGGATAAGAACATATCCTTGTGGAGCAAAAAATTATTATTCAATTAGGAAGGATCAACTATGAACCAAAGAAAAGATCTATAATACACAATTCAGTTACATCACAATCAAGTAATTTCATTGTTACTAACCATTGTAGCAGTGAAATAAAATCTCTTAACAAAGTTGGTTTAATAATGATTTGTAAATCCTCTAACAAGGTGGTAGTTCCATTGAATTGTTTTAATACCTTATGCAAGGCCACTCCTAACAGGGTGATTAACCTTTAATAGGGTCACACCTAATAGTGTGTTTTTTAACCTTTAATAGGGTTGGCTCCTAATAGGGCTCACTTTAGAAGAGTGAAAAATAGTAACTAGTTACATTGGTAGTTTTTCTCAAATTGGGTTTCCACGTTAAATCCTGGAGTCTCATGTGTTCATGTTATTTCTTTCATGCTTGTAAGTAATTACTAATAACATCTTTAGATTTACTAAAGTAATTCACAATCTGCATTTACCAAGTTACAACAATTTCAGTGTGTTTACCGAGCATTTGTAGTAATCAGTTTTATTAGTTTGAATTTTATAGTTGACATCTAAGGGATCTATTTTAGTAGTAACTAATTCCCCTCCCCCCTCTCAATTACTCCTCTTATATTTCCAACAATTTGTATCAGATATTTTAGTGCTTTCAGAGAAGGTTTCAAGGACCTAACTTAAAGATTAAGGTGTCTTATGAGAGAGATTCCAAAGTTGAACATAGACAACTTTTTAGCATGGGAAGGAATTATGAGGCTTCACCTAGCTACCATCAGTGATTTAGGATGCAATTATCTTGATGACAAATATAAAACTCCCACTAGAACATTATTAGTTGATGATATTGCTGAGAAGAAGAACCATAACATCATGATGATTAACCTTGCATCTGCTCTTAGTTATGCTGAATTTGAAGAGGTCAAAGACTATTAAACTACTTTTGATATGTGGAACAAATTGAAAGAAATCTATGGAGGAGATGACAATGTAAGAAGAGCCAAAGTAGAAAGCCTTAGAGAATAATTTGATCAAATGAGGATGAGAGAAGATGAAAATGTTGCAAAATATGTGGAAAGGATCAAGGCCAGTGTTAGTGCAATCGGAGCATTTGGAGGAGAAATCAAAGAAGAAATTGTTGTAAGTAAAGTTCTTAGAACATTGCTTCCCATCTATGCAATTAGAGTGTCTGCTATTCAAGAAGAGAGATGTGATCCAAATAACAAGATAGGCTTGGATGCTCTAGTAGGAAGATTGACAACATTTGAACTAGATAACTTTCATAACTATGTTCCCACTTCCAAGAATATTAAGTCTACAAGAAAATAAAAGGTAATCAATCAGAAAGTGAGGAAGAAACTAAAGAAAGTTTTGATAGTGATCTTGAAATTTTTGGAGCTCTAATTGCAAAGAAATATTCTAGAAGTAGAGGAAAGTACAAAGGTAAAATCCCTCTAATCTATTTTTCTTGTGAAGAAATTGGTCATATTGCTACTAGGTGTCCAAAAAAAGAAGGCAAGGAAGAAAGAAAAGCCATAAGTAAAAAGGCAAGAAGGAATTCAAAGGTCACAAATCCTACAAAGAAAAAGGTAAGAAAACTTGTTTTATGGCTAAAGATTCTGACAACAGTGAAGATGAAATAGTGTATATTGTTGTAAAAGATGAAGAAGATAAGATGACAGTTGTCTCTCATGTTAGAAAAAATGACACATGGATCATAGATAGTGGATTTTCTCACTATATGAATGGAGAAAAAACTAAGTTTGAACATTTTGAACACTATGATGGAGATAGTGTAAAGTTTTTTAACAATGAATCTTATTGCATAAAAGGGAAAGGTTGAATCTCATCAACCAATGAACTTGTATGTAACAATGCCTATTGGGTTGAAGGACTAAAACATAATTTTCTAAGTTTGGTATAGCTAAACAACATTGGTAAAATGTTCAAGATTAGAAAACTTAGAAGAGTAAGAGGTCTTCCTAGTTTGAAGAAACTTGATGTTGGATTATGCAAGAATTGCCAAATTGGTAAAATGGGAAAGACTAGTTTTAAAAGAAAAAACTATCAGTCAAAAGATGTCTTGTAAATTGTGCATACTAATTTATATGGACCCATTGGAATAGAAACTTATAATGGAGAAATTTTTTTCATTTTTTTTGTTGATGATTATTCTAGAATGATGATTGTTATGTATCTCAAAGAAAAATTAAAATCTTTTGAGAAATTCAAATGGTATCTGGCTAGAGTAGAAAAGGAAATTGGAAAATGATTGAAATGCTTAAAATCAGATAGAGGTGGTGAATTCATCTCAAATGAATTCAACAATTTCTACATTGAAAGAGGAATCAAAAGACAAGTATTAGCTGTTGGTACTCCTAATCAGAATGGAATAGCTAAAAGAAGAAATAGATTCATCATGTATTGTGTAAGGGCACTAATGATTAAAAAGGATATTGCTATCAAATACTAGAAGGAAGCTATCAGCACTAAAGTTCATACTTTGAACCAAGTTCAGTTGAAGGACTCAAACAAAACTCCCTATGAACTATGGTATGGTTAGAAACCCAATGTAATTTACTTGAAAGTATTTGACAATAATTGTTATATGTTGAAAGAATCTAGAAAAGGAAAATTTGATGTAAAAGGTGATGAAGGTATATTTCTAGGATATTTTTGTAGAAGTAAAGCATACAAATGTCTAAATGTATCCACTTAGAAAATCATAGAAAGTGCACATTTGAGAATTGACGAGTTTGTAGAAAAGATTGAAGAAGAAAGAAAAAAGGAACTAGAAGATTACAATAGATTTGTCTACTATGAACCTGATACATTGCCAAACACATTTGACAAAAAGGAGACTTCATCTATTAATCTCTCTAAATCTCCATCCATTACCAAGTTGCAAGAAGTGCAAACTAAGTCACATGGACCAGAGTTACATTCAGAAGCTATTGAGTCTAAAGAACCCAAGCCAAAGATAGAAGGACCCAGGCTAGAAGTTGAAATTCGAATGAAGATATTATAGTTCATTCAAAAGCCAAAGAACTTGTATTGGATAAATATGCTAGAAGGCATCATGCACCTAATCAGATCATTGGAGACAAATCAAATGTAACAATGACAAGAAGCAAACTAAAAGGTACATGTTTACTTGCTGAATTTGAACCTAGAAGTGTTTAAAATGCATTGGTAAATGAAAGTTGGATTGAGGCTATGAATGAAGAAATAGAATAGATAGAAAAAAATAAAACTTGGACTCTTGTACCTACACTCAAAGATAAAAATGTAATTGGTACAAAATGGGTATTCAAAAATAAGCTAAATGAAGATAGAAAAGTGTCAAGAAACAAAGAAAGGTTGGTATGTAAAGGTTATTCTCAAGAAGAAGGTATTGATTATGGTGAAACTTTTTTCCCTATTGCAAGATTAGAAGGTGTTGGGACTTTACTTGCTTATGCAGCTCACAGAGGATTCAAGGTATATCAGATGGATGTTAAATCTACATTTTTGAATGGAATTATTGATGAGGAATTTTACATTGAATAACCAAAAGGTTTTTTTGATCTAGACAAAAGGGACATGATCTACAAATTACACAAAGTCCTATATGGTCTAAAACAAGCTCCTAGAGCCTAGTATGAAAGACTACATAACTATTTGATACATATTGGTTTTCAAAGAACAAATGATAATAATAGACTATACATCAAGGAAGGACTAGATAAGAAGACTGTGTTGGAAAAAAATTTGTGGATGATACTTTACTCATAGGAAGTGATAATTTATGCAAAGCATTTTAAGAACAAATGAATAAAGAATTTGAAATTTCCATGTTTGGTGAAATAAAATTCTTTGTTTGATTGTAGATAAAAAAGAACAAAAATGGTATCTATATCACTCAATCTAAGTACATCAAAGAGATACTCAAGAAATTTGGAATGGAGGATTAAAAACTAGTTGGAACCCTCATGTGTACTAGACTTAAGCTTACCAAAGATGATAACTCCAAAGAAGTAGATTAGACCCTATACAGATCAATGATTGGGAAATTATAGTATGTGGTACATACAAGGCTTGATATTACCTTAGCAGTTGGGATAGTAACAAGATTCTCAGCTAAACCCAAAGAAAACCACATGATGGCAATAAAAAGAATATTAAGATATCTAAAAGGTATTGAAGACTATGGCTTATGGTACAAACTTGGAGGCAACCTTGACTTAAAAGTATTTACTAATGCTAATTCGGTAGAAAATCTTGATGACAAGAAGAGCACCAATGGTGGAGCATTCTTTCTTGGTAAAAGGTTGGTATCTTGGACAAGCAAGAAGAAAAATTGCACATCTCAATCTATAGCAAAAGCAGAATATGTAGTTGTAGCAGTGAATTTTTCTAACATTGTTTGGTGCAGATAGTTATTAGAAGGAATGAAGGTTGAGATCAAAGATCCAATAGTGATGTATTGTGATAACACCAGTGCAATGAACATATCAAAGAACCCAATGATGCATTCCACAACAAAGCACATTTCTATAAAATATCACTTTGTAAGAGAATTAGTATAGGACAAAGAGATCAGATTGGAATATGTTCATAGAAAAGAATAAATTGTAGATATATTCACCAAACCATTAGCTAAGGATGCATTTTTGTAGCTAAGAGGTAAGCTAGGGGTCATTCCCCTATTTGAAGCTCACTAAATAAAATTTAGTGATGCATCAACAGGACCAAGTTGAAGATCAATCAGTTGATACAATATTGACAAGGAAATATTGTAGATGAATCTATACTCAAGGTACATTAGCACTAATCAAAATTGTCTTTGGCATGTGTTGTCAAAGAGGGAGAATTTTTCTATCATATCTTTCTAGAATTTTGCTAAGGGAAAAGTTAAGAAGTTCATTCACAGAGAGAGAATACTATAGGAGAAATTTTCTACATAAAATTAAAGAGGAAGAAACTTTCTAATAGAGGGAGTCTTGTTCTCAAAATTTCATTGTGTTATGACATGTTGTGTCACCATCAATGCCAAAGAGGGAGATTGTTTGATATAATTGATTAATTGTGTTGGTCAGTGAAGACAATTTTCCTAGTCTACTAAGTGTTCCCGAGTTTGCTCTATGTAGAAGGTAGTTTCTACTGAGCTTACTTGGGCATCAAAGGAAGTTATACAGAAAAGAGTGTTAACTGAGCTCACTTGGTTAACAAAGGGAAAGTTGATTAGATTTAGTACTAACTAAGTTCACTTGGTTATTGAAGGAATTTTGTAAGTTCACAGTGTTAACTGAGCTTCTATTAGTTAACATAGGAAATCGCTTTAGAATTAGTTTCTACCAAGCTAGGTCAGCTACCAAAGGATTTTCTTATTTTGGCATGTAAAGCTTAATTATTTTACCTATTGATTCTAGCCAACTGAGGTAATGAATATTGGTTATTCAAATTTTTTCTTGAGCTAACTTGATAATCTAGGAGGTGTAAGTAAATGGTCAAGTTGTGATTTCAAAATGTGTGTGAGAGATGCAATTTGAATAAGTTGAAAAAGATAAGAAGAGGAAGAAAACTTGAAGGATAATAATATATCCTTGTGGAGTAGAAAAGTATTATTCAATTAGGAAGGATCAAGTATGAACCAAAGTAGAGATCTATAATCAACAATTCAGTTGCATCACAATTAGGTCATTTCATTGTTACTCTCTAACCATTGTAGCAGTGAAGTAAAATCTCTTAATAGAGTTGGTTTAACAACCATTTGTAAATCCTCTAACAAGGTGGCACTTCTATTGAATTTTTCTAAGACCTTTTTGAAGGCCACTCCTAATAGGGTGATTAAATCCTTTAATAGGGTCACACCTAATAGTGTGTTTTGTAACCTTTAACAAGGTTGGCTCCTAATAGGGCTCACTTCAGAAGAGTGAAAAATAGTAACCAGTTACATTGGTGGTTTTTTCCAAATTTGGTTTCCACATTAAATCCTAGTGTCTCATGTGTTCATTTCATTTCTTTCATTCTTGCAAGTAATTACTAATAACATTTTAAGATTTATTAAAGTAATTCACACTCTACATTTACTGAGTTACAACAATTTTTGTGTGTTTACTAAGCATTAGTAGTAATCAGTTTTATTAGTTTGAATTTTATAGTTGACATCTAAGGGATTTATTTTAGTGGTAACTGATTCCCCCCATCTTAGTTACTCCTCTTATATTTCCAACACTATCCTCATTCTCAACACTATAAACAATTGACATATCCATAATTCTTATCAACAATATCTTTTACTGAACAAATATTATAGAAAAATGATAAAATACCTCTTTCTAAGAATAGGGTTTGCTTTGAAATTTCTCTAAAAGGTCTCTTTATAATTCTCTTCACTTTTAATGTGTTTTCAATGAATTAAAATCAATTTTTTACTCCATTTATGCATCAACTTGAAACTACATTAATTGCATACTTCACAAATATGAAAAATTTTCTATTTGCATTTTGCAATCAAATAAATATCTAGAATCATCTATCTAATCTTCAAATACCACCCAAGATTTACTATAGCCTCCTTTCAAATATCTTAAAAAATGTAGTGTTCATATTCTATTATAGAATCAACTCTTACTGCAATACTAGTAACTCTAAATTTCACCATGACTTGTTTAGATGAGCTCCAAATCACAATCAATCTTAGGTACCATCTAAACACAATTGGATAAAATATTTTCCAATTTTTCTACCTCTAACTTGGTCTCTAACTAAAGATCTCAAATTATGATGTTGTGAACAAACTTAATTCAACTTTAATGAATCAAACTCAACAACTACTTTCGATCTTTCTATCTCATCATCTTCTAACTTTTTTTTTGAGATATATGTTCCTTTCATGAATGCTTCATTAAGTTCTTCTCAAAGTTCACTAAAAATATTTCTGTGTTCTTCATTTCTTCTACTAGTTCTAGAGTTCCTTTCCTAGTTCCTTCTGTCATTTCTGGAGTTCCTTCCAACATTTCTTCTATTCCTAAAGTTTCTTCCATTGTTACTTCTATCTCTAAAGTTTCTATCCATTCTACAAATATCTTGTTGTGTGTCCAAAGTTATTGCATATGTAACTAACATACATGTGATTTACTTCTAAGATTCTACTAATCATTAGGTGCATTACAATTGTCAGCAATGTGTCCTAAGTTGTTACACTTATAACACACGATTTGTCTTCTGTCATTATAAGATCTTATTGCTCTCAATGTCCTTTCATTAGTTCTTCTTCTATCTATAGAGTTAGTATTTCTAGATATTCTACTATTTCTTCTATCATTATCATACTTAGGTTTCCTACAATCAATTGCATTATGACTCATACCATGACAATTATGACAACAAAAGTCCTTAACATGATTAAATGCTTTATTAGTAAATTCTCCTTTCATGTGACCTATTTAATTACACAATTAGCACTTACCACTAAATTCATACCTTGTTTCTTTAGGATTTTCCACTTGCTTTAGTTCATCCAAGATTTCAACTTCCTTGATTTGCTCAATTTTTTTAGGTTTCTCAGAAGATTGAATTGACTTAATCTTATCATTAGATTTGTCTTTTTCTTTTGGACCTAATCTAATCTTAGGTTTCTTCATAGACATGTTAATTAAATAACCAAGACCAATCTTGTCATAAGAAGGTCTCTGTATAGACATATAATCATCAAGCTTTTCTCTACTAGAATAAAGTTTATCAAACTACTATTTGTACTGTCTCAATTCACCTTTAACAATAGTATTGTACTTATGGATTTCTTCATGATCTTCTTTCAATGCTTCAAACTCAGATTTTTTCTTTGCTAGACTTGTTCTTAGATCTTCATTTTTAGTTTTCAAATTAGATCCAACTTTGCTAGGATCATTTCTCAAAGTCAACTTCAGATTTGTAATCTTCAATTGATGCTTCAAGATTTTGTATTCTATCTTCAACATTGAATATTCATCATTAGTAATTCTAGATTAAGTAGATTGAGACTAGGATTTTAGATTATCAATCTTTTCTTTTAACTAACCAATGAATACTTTGGAGTCTCCATATCTATCCTTTAGCTTACCTCTTTCTTTGGTAAGGAGAACAATTTGTTCAAGAGCTTCTTCAAGGTTCTTCATCAACTATTCAATATTGATAGGGATCTTACTCAAGTTGTTAAGCCTCTTCAAAATAACTACACTATGATACTAATTTTTAGAAATAGGGATTACTGGGGGGGGGGGTGAATTAATAATCTACAAACTTTATTCACCAACTGGATATTATTACTTACTTTAAACCATGTATAACAAATTAATAAAGTAATATTGAATAGTAATAGTAACAATGGAAAAAGATAACTCATAACACCATATTTTTTAAACTAGGGAAACCCTCTCCAAGCAAAAACCCTAGTGGGGATGACACCCACTAGATAATATACTATATGTTCCTTGCTAAAGGATGGACCTTGTTAGGAGTTAATGAGAAAATTTAGTATAACAGTCCCTGTTAGGAGACTTTGAGTCCCTATTAGAAGATTCCAACCCTATTCAAAGTTGTGGTATAATGTATGCAAGATGAGCCCATTGCCCAAACATGCAATTTCAACTACATGAAGAGCTCATTGCTCAATCAAGTAACCTACTATTATTTTCCTTCCTTTATTGATCTCTAATTTTCAGCTCAATCTTGGATCACTAGATAGTTCATACATAACTTCACATATATCGCTTTCACAAAAATACACTCATAAGTTTGCACACTTAATACACAATAGCACAATCATGCACACTCTTCTTATCACAAGAAGCCCTATGGATAAATACCATGCCTTTACATAAAATACTATTGGGTCAGCTAGGACCACAATTCATTTTTCCAAGTTAGAGTAAACATCTAGGATGTTAGCCCTAATTGGACAACTAATTATTTCCTTCAATTCTACTATCTTGCTTCATCAAAACATGATAAACTATGTTTTGTACAATTTGTACAAAATTCCAAGGTTATACACATCATCACCAACATGTATACTATCTCCATGCAACTTTTCTTGTCATAGTATGATATCTGCAACATGTTATAAACAAAAAAATACATTGCTACAAACCAAATTCTATACTTAGACAATTTTTTGATAACCAAACACTAAGTATCTTTATTTTTGAGGTTTCCTATCAACATGTACATCATGTGTTGCCATTAATGACAAAAAATACATATTAGAATTAGCCAATTGTCAATAGTTTTATATGAGCTATTTGGTGATCTAAGATCAAGATGAAGATCAAAGATCTATTAAGAAAGAAAGATAATAATAAATTACTTGTTTGAGTAGTGAGATCTCCTTGTAATTCAAATTGCATGTTTGTGTAGTGGGCTCTTCTTGCATACATTATACCACAACTCCTAACTGGGTTAGAATCTCCTAATAGGGATTTAGAATCTCCTAATGGGGATTCAAATTCTCCTAACAAAGACTCCTTATACTGAATCCCTATTTCTAACAATTGGTATCAGATCATAGTTACTTTGAAAAGGCTTAACAACTTGAGTAAGATCCCTATGGATATAGAATAGTTGATGAATAACCTTAAAGAAGCTCTTAAACAAATTGATATCCTTACTAAAGAAAGAGATAAGGTAAAGGACATATATGAAGACTCTAAAGTATACATTAGTTAGTTCAAGGAAAAGGTTGAACATCTCAAATCCAAGCCTAAATCTACTGAATCTGGAACTAATGATGATGACTATTCAAAGTTAAAGACATAGTACAAGATCTTGAAGCATGAGTTGAAGATTACATATCTAAAGTAGACTTTGTGAAATGATCCTAGAAAAGTTGAATTTGATTTGAAACTAAAAATGCAGATCTGAGATCAAGTTTTTCAAATAAAACATCTAAGTTTGAAACATTAAAAGAAGATCATGAAGAACTCCATAAGTACAATACTATTGTGAAAGGTGAATTAACATAGTGCATGCAAATTTCTTGGTTATCTAATTAATATGTCTGCAAAGAAACTTGAGATTAGATTAGATCAAAAAGAAAAAGACAAATCTAATGATAAGATTGAATCCAATCAATCTTTTGACAAACCTAAAGAAGTTAGACAAGACAAGGAAGTTGAAATATTGGATGAACCAAAGCATGTGGAGACTCCTAAGGCAACTAGGTATGAATTTAGAGGTAATTTATTTTTATATAATAAAATAGGTGATATGAAAAGAGATTCTACAAATAAGTCATTTAATCATGTTAAGGACTTTTATTGTCATAATTATCATGGTATGGGTCATAATGCAATTGATTATAGGAAACCAAAATATGATAATGAGAGATTAAATAGTAGATTATCTAGAAATACTAACCCTATAGATAGAAGAAGATCTAATGAAAGGATATTGAGAGAAGTAAGATCTTATGACCATAGAAGACAGATCGTGTGTTATAAGTGCAAAAACTTAGAACACATTGCTTGGAATTTTCATGCATCTAATGGTTAATAGAATATTAGAAGTAAAGTACCAGTATGTTAGTTATGCAACAACCTCTGAAATATAGTGAAGTATTGCAAACTAGATAGAAACTTTAGAGATAGAAGGAACAAGGGAAGAAGTTTTATGAATAGAAGGAATGATAGAAAGAATGTCAAAAATGATAGAAGGAACCATAAAAGGAACTCCAAAATTAATAGAGATAATGAAGAACAAAGAAAAATTGTGAGTGAACTTTGAGAGGAACTTAATGAACCATTTGTGAAAGGAGTAGATATCTCAAAATAAAAATTAGATGATGATGAGACAAGAAGATTGAAGTTAGTTGTTGAGTTTGATTCAATAAAGTTAAATTAAGCTTGTTCACAACATCATAATTTGAGAACTTCAGTTAGAAGATGAATTAGAGGTAGCAAAGTTGGGAAAAGCTGTATCTAGTTATGTTTAGATGGTATGAAAGCTTGCTTGTAATTCAAAGCTTATCTAAACAAGTTATGAAGGAATTCAAAGTTACTAGTATTACAACAAAGGTTGATTCTATAATAGAATATGAAAATATGTTTTTATAGAGGATTTTATGATGTGAAGTCTTGAGGGGATTTTTCATGATGAAAGGAAGTTATAGTAAACCTCAGGTGACATCTAGAGATCAAATAAATGATCTTGAGTGGTTATTCGAGTACATGACACAATTAACAACTTTTTCATATTTGCAAAGTATACAATTAATGTAAGTTCAAGTTGAAAGGATAAATGGAGTATAGAATTGGTTTTCACTTTATTGTGAACACATCCAAAGTGAATAGTAGTCAGAAGAAACTTGCTAGAGTGTTTTCAAAGAACACCCTATTTTTAGAAAGAGGTATTTTATCATTTATCTACAAATTTGTTTGGTAAAAGTTCTTGTTTGATAAAATCATGAATATGTTAGTAGTGAACAGTGTTGAGAATGAGGATAGACCTAAGTTAAATATTGTTTCCATAAAACTTACCGAAGGAAACCCTAATGCAACATTGTCTATCACACTAAAAAACATACTTTTTCTTGAAGATTTAGGAAATTATCTGAATAGCAAGTTTGAATTGATTAGTACTAAATTAATGAAAAAAGATATGGAATTAATTTTCAACCATGACATGACTACGAATCCTAGATTTGAACATCTAAGGGAATTAGACTTGTTCAAATATCACTTCTACCATAAGTTAGTCATAGATGAATGGACACAAATCATAATGAGTAGGATAAATGATGGTAAATTATGGATGAAAGATAATGTAGTTGACATTTTTGTCGACCTTATTCATGAGGTAACTAGTCTTAGTAAACAAGGTAGTGTACCAATAGGTGAGAATATGGTCAAGAAAAAAGTTGAAAGTTATAATAAAGAAATGTATAATGGTAAGGATATGGTGATGATGATGTAGGAGCATCTTGGGTTGCACTACTATCTTGCATGTTCTCAGTTTTTTATTTTGCTACTGAAACTAGGTTCTAGTGAAACTATGTTTTTTGGTTTCTAGGTGCCTATTGTAGATTGTGTAACTAATTTTAAATGATTAATGAAGGGCTATGAACTTAAGGGATTAAAGAGGGCATAGATTAATATCTATGTTCCAGAGTGCAATTCCTAATTCCATATAGTTTGGGAGATATGGCAGTTCTCCTAGAACATCAATTTTTGCTAGTTTTGCATAATAGTTTTATATGCTCAACTTTCATAATAGATGTGCACTTTTCCTTAATGAAGCAGACTTTTCACACTTAAGGGGTTTTAGAGGACCTAGATATATATCTACAGTTTGAAGCACAAGTTCTAACTCAATTGGAGTAAGGAGATATCATGATTTTTCTTGGACATCAATTTTAGGAAAGTTAATTGCTAGTGCAGGCCAACTTGTGTATTTAATTTTGGTTTATTTTCATTTAATATTTTTTGAGAGCTGACTTGTGGCTTCTCCATGTTATAGAATGATCTATAAGCCATTTTTACTAGTATAAATAGAGTGTTTAGTCTTAGAGCTAAGTAGTTTTAGGCAGTTTTGAAGAAGATTGCAGAGCATAACTAGAAAGTGCAAATTTGTTGTTGGATCTTTGAATGTGAATGTATTTGTATTTGGTCATAAATCAAAAGGCCTTATAGTTGGGCATGTATGAAGATATTTTGATGAATCAATAAAATTATTTCACTCTTCTTCCTCCTTTGGTTTTTGTTCTTTGTGTTTTCTTCTATTGTGTTAACTCTTGCAGGCTGGATCAGAGAGTTGAGTTTTCCCCATCCTTCCTTGTGTTAGGTGGTATTAGAGCTTGAGGTTCAGCCTTGTGAAGATTTTATTATGTAGAACCCTAATTTGGATTTGGCTATAGGTTGGTAGATCTACAAATTTGACCTATAACTTGTAGAGGGTTACGATCTTGTAGGAACTTGATTTGTTAAAATGGTTTGTGGTAGAGAAAATGTTGATAATGCCATATTGGATCAGTTGAGATAAATTGTAGCTAGATTCAATATTGTAAAGACATTCCAGAGGAAGGGAGAACATCTTGATGATGTGAGTGATGATGAAGTAGTAGCACCAAACCATAATCCAAAACTTGAAGAGGATCAAGATGAGGAAAGATTATTGTGAGTGTTATTTAGGGAAAATTCAAAGCCTACTGTAGAAGTTGTTTCTTAAGATAGAAAATTGGATACAAATGATGTGTTAGATTGGATTTTAGATATGGAGAAGTTCTTTAAGTATGAAAACACTATTGATAATATAAAGGTGAAGATTGCAGTTACTAGGCTAAAAACTCATGCTTCGCTATGGTGGGAGCATTTGCAAACTTGGTCAAAGATGGTGAACAAGGTAAATAAAAAATTTCTTCCTGCTGATTACCAAATTATCTTGTTGAGAAAGATGCAAAATTTGAAACAAAAGGACATGAATATGAAATAATATACTAAGGAATCCTATGGATTAGACATTAGATCTAGACATGTGGATGATGATGTTGAAAAAATTGCAAGTTACATAAATGGATTGAGATCTAGAGTTCAAGATGAGATAAGTTTTTTGAAGTTGGAAAGTGTGGAGGAAGCATATCAATATGCCTTGAAAGTTGAGGAGATCTTAGCAAAGAAGCATGAACAAAGAAAAAGATGTAGAGGTGGTAGATTCTAGAGAGGCAGAGGTAGATCTTATGGTGAAGGTGGTAGATCTAAAAGTTTTGTGCAAGATAAAGAAAAATCTAAATGGAAGAATGATGAAAAAGACCAGACTGATTGGAAAGGTGGTAGCTCATACCAAGGAGGTACTAGATATTACCAAGGAAGAGGTAATTCTTATCCTAGAGGTTGTTTCCATGGTAATTTTTTTAGATATGGTAAAGAAGGGCATAGATCCTTTGAATTTTGATCTTTTGAAAGTGGACATAATAATAGAAATGTTGTGATTCAAGAAAACATTGAGAGTTCACCAAGTGGACCTAAGGCTAGAGAAAATCTGATGGTGAGAAGAACTTTATGTAATAAGGGAAGTGGTGAGGAACCTATCCTTAGAAGAAGTCTTTTCAAGACCAAATGTAAGATGAATGGAAAATGTTGCAAGGTGATCAGTGATAGTGGAAGTTTTAAAAATTTAGCATCAGAAGAGTTGGTTACAAAGTTGTAGTTGTAGAGGCTAAAACATCCCAAACCTTATCATGTTTCATGGATCAAAGATGAGCATAAGATATTAGTAAGTGAGCAATGCCTTGTGAAGTTCAAAATTAGACACTACTTGAATAAAGTTTTGTATGATATTATGCCCATAGATTGTTGTCATATTTTGTTGAGTAGACCTTGGCATTATGATAGATATGTTGTACATGATGGAAGATTGAATCAATATACCCATTGGGTAAATGAGAAGAAAAAAACATTGGTGCCTTTGATTGAAAGTCTAGATGAGGTCAGTTGTACTACAATAAAAGTTTGCATGGTTAATGGAAACCAATTTGAAAAGGAAGTAAAGAAGAATCAAGTTTGTTTTGTTATAGTTTCTATAGGACTAAGTGTTGGTAATAATGACCAAGTAGCAAAAGTTGGTAATGACATAATGACATCAACAATTATAGAATTTATAAATGAGTATAAAGATATTGTTGCTAATGATATTCCTAATGGTTTGCCTCCAGTAAGAAGCATAAGTCATTGTATGGATATGATTTTAGGAGCTAGTTTTCCAAACAAAGAACCATATAGATTGACACCTACAGAGAATGAAGAACTTAAAAAACAAGTGCATGAGTTGTTGTAGAAAGGCTTGATCAGAGAATATTTGAGTCCATGTGTTGTACCTACTATATTAGCACCAAAAAAGAATGGAGAATGGAGAATGTGTATTGATTCCAGAGCTATTAAAAAAATCATAGTGAAATATAGATTTCCTATGTTGAGAATGGATGACATAATAGATTGTTTGAGTGGAGCAAAGTATTTTACCAAGATTGATTTGAAGAGTGGCTATCATCATATTAGAATTAGAGAAGGTGATTAATGGAAGACTACTTTCAAGACAAAAGATGGTTTGTATAAATGGTTGTTTATGCCTCTTGGTTTGACTAATGCACCTAGTACTTTCATGAGATTGTTGAACGAAGTTCTGAAAAGATTCTTGGGTAAGTTTGTAATTGTTTATTTGGATGACATTTTGATATTTAGTAAGACTAAGGAAGAACATCTTGAGCATATTATACAAGTATTGCTGAGCTTGAAAGAGGAAAAGTTGTTAATTAATTTGAAAAAGTGTTCTTTTATGCAAGAGGAGATTGTGTATTTGGGATTTGTGATTTTAGTTGATGGATTGAAGATGGACCCTGAGAAGGTTAAAGCAATTTTGGAATGGCCTACACCTAAGAATGTAGGTGAGGTAAGATCATTTCATGTTTTGGCTAGTTTATATAGAAAGTTTATAAAGAATTTTAGTGTTGTCTATAATGCTATGACTGAGACAATGAAGGGAGATAAAAAGGAATTCAAGTGGACACATGGAGTTGATAAGAGTTTTGAGAATTTGAAATGAAAGGTTGTTGAATTACCTATATCGAATTTACCTGATTTCAATAAGGTATTTCAAGTTGATTGTGATGCAAGTGATAATGCAATAGGAGCTATATTAATTCAAGAAGGTAAACCTATTGCTTTCATTAGTGAAAATTTGAATGATGCTAAAAGAAAATATTCTATATATGATTAAGAATTTTATGCTATTGTTCAAGCATTCAAGAAGTGGAGACACTATTTGATTCCTAAGGAGTTTGTGTTGTATATTGATTATAAAGCTTTACAATACTTGGGAAGTCGACATAAATTGAATCAAAGACATATGAAGTGGGTTGAGTACTTGCAGAGTTTTACATTTTTCATTAAGCATAAGAATTGAGTTACTAACGAAGTTGATGATGCATTGAGTAAAAGACATTATTTGTTGACTGAAATGAAGGTTGAAGTTCTTGGTTTTAATGAAATGAAAGAGTTGTATGATGTTGATCCTAATTTTTCTAAGGTTTAGAGAGAGTGCAGAGTACCAAATCTAACCAAACACAAGTAATTATGATGTGTATTACATTCAAGAAGTTATGTTGTTCAAAGCTATTTAGTTGTGTATTCCTAGGAGTTTTATGAGGTTGAATCTAATTAAGGAAAAGCATAGTGGTGGATTGGTTGGACATTTAGGAATTGATAAGATATTAATTTTGCAGAAAGAGAAGTATTATTGGCAAAAAATGTATAAGGATGTTCAAAAATTTGTAAAGAGTTATGGAGTTTTTCAAGTTGCAAAAGGAGTAAGTCAAAATACTGGTTTGTATACACCTATTATTGTTTCTAAGAAACCTTGGACTGACATTAGTATGGATTTTGTTCTTGGATTACCTAAGACAATGAAGGGATATGATTGTATATTTATTGTAGTGGATAGATTTTCTAAGATGGCTCATTTCATACCATGTAAGAAGACATCAAATGCTAAGCATGTTGCTGAACCTTTCTTTAAAGAGATTGTGAGATTGCATGGATTACCAAGAAGTATTATTTCTGATAGAAACAATAAGTTTGTTGGTTATTTTTGGAAGACTTTGTGGAAGAAGATGGGTACTGAATTGAAGTTTTTTTCTACATTCCATCTACAAATAGATGGATAGATAGAGGTTGTGAATAGAAGCTTGGGTAACTTGCTAAGATGTTTAGTTTGGAATAAGCCAAGTAATTGGGGGATGGTATTGGCACAAGCTGAATTTGCATATAATAATTCTGTGAATAGGAGTATAGGAAAAAAACCTTTTAAAATTATTACTAGAAGGAAGCCTAAAGGAGTATTAGATTTGAGGAATATTTCTAGTGAAGAAAACAGAAGTGTTGTAGGAGAAAAATTTTCTGATTATATGGAGTCTTTACATAAGGAAGTGAAGTTGAGGATAGAACAAAGTAATCAGAAGTATAAGGAGAATGTTGATCAGACTAGGAGACATCATGATTTTCAAGTTAGTGATGAGGTGATGGTTCATCTAAAGAAAGGAAGATTTCTAGTTAGAACATATATTAAGCTAAAAATGAAGAAGTTTGGACTTTGTAAGATCTTGAAGAAATTTGATAGTGGTAATGCTTATGAAGTTGAGTTATCTAATGACATGGATATATCTCCTATGTTCAATGTTGATGATTTTTATAAGTATCATGAGTTAGATGATGAAGTTGATAGATTAGGGGACTATCCTAAGAAGAAAATTGGAGAAGTTGAATAGATATTGGATTAGAGAATTGGTAAGAATAGAAGGCGTAAAGATTATTAAGAATATTTGTAAAGTGGAAGAACAAACCTATGGGAGATGCTTCATGGATTTCTCAATCTGAGTTGGATTCAGCTCAAGTTGTGACATCTTAATAATTTAGGAGAATAATTTCTTCCAACCATAGTTGTCTAATGTAGGAGTATCTTGGGTTGCACTACTATCTTGCATGTTTTTCAATTTTTTATTTTGCTACTAAAACTGGGTTCTACTGAAACTGTGTTTTATGGTTTCTAGGTTCCTATTGCAGACCATGTCACTAATTTTTCATTATGAATGAAGGGATGCTCAATTTAGGTATTGAAGAGGGCCTAGATTAATATATATTTTTTAGAGGTCAAGTCCTATCTCCTTATAGTTTGGGAGATATGGAAATTCTCCCAGAACATCAATTTTTGGCAGTTCTACATGATAGTTTTCTGTGCTCAACTTTTGGAATGGATGTGCACTTTTCCTCAATGACTCAAAATTTTCACACTTAAGGGGTTGTAGAGGACATAGATTTATACCTATATTTTGAAGCATAAGTTCTAACTTAGTTGGAGCTAGGAGATATCATGGTTTTTCTTAGACATTGATTTTAGGAAAGTTAATTGTTGATGCAAGTTGACTTGTGTATTTAATTTTAGTTTATTTTCATTTAATATTTGCGAAGAGCCAACTTGTGGCTTCTCCATGTTCTAGAGTGATTTGTAAGCCATTTTGACTAGTGTAAATATAGTGTTTAGGCTTAGAGCTAAGTATTTTTAGGCCATTTTGAAGAGGATTGTAGAGTAGAACTAGAAAGTGTGAATTTGTTGTTGGATCTTTGAATGTGAATGTATTTGTATTTGGTCATAACCTAGAATGCCTTAGTGCTAGGAATGTATGAAGATATTTTGATGAATTAATAAAATTATTTCACTCTTATTACTCCTTTGGTATCTTTTCTTTGTGTTTTCTTCTATTGTGTTAACTCTTGCAGGGTGGTTCAGAAAGTTGAGTGTGCCATTGGCCCTAGTTTTTCCCATCCTTCCTTGCATCAGATCAACACCATCAAGAAAAATGATGTGAGATTTCTAAGTAGAATTATTGCTTATTCTATTTTTGATAGTTCTAAGATTGATGAGCTCTTAGTAGGATTCATTTATGTATCATATAAGATATGTATAGAGAAAGAAAAAGTAAATCTAATTGAAATACTAAGAATGCAACTCCTTGAAAACCTAGAAAAGATTAAGAGAACAAAGAATGGTGTGTTTAGATTCTAGTCATTGATCAATCACATATAATTTCATGTACTTAAAACATTTCCTTACTTATCAGTCATAGACATAATGAGTAGCGACATATGCACAATGGAGAAGATTATAGATGTATGCAGAAGGAATCTTGCATATAAGATATTAGATAGTAGCAACCTAATAATGAAGACATTTCAAAATGAAATAAAATAGAGATTTAGAATTGGACATACAATTGTGGAAAAAATCAAGGAAGATATTTTTATTTTGGTTGATACAGATTATACCTATATTCAAGTGGTGGAACCTTAGGAGACATTTCTTGATCCCTTGAGCTATCAATTGAATGATGATATAGTAGTTGGTCATATCAATTTGTTGCTGAAATTAGACAGAGATAAAAAAAAGTATAGTTTTGCCACATATGATGAGATAACATAGACAACTCATCAGACATATGTAGAGAAGGCATCACATGAGAAAGTTGAATCTATAATGAGGAAGGCACTACCAGAGGCTAGAATGATAGATAGTGAATATGAGGCTATTAGACAAATAATGAAGCAAGGTATATTGAACATACAATCTTTGTCAGTATTTTTTGCTAAGAGATCTTCAGAATGGAGCATTTTGTATGCAACAGTGTCTGATGTTCAACCTAGTGAGTCAAAAAGAAAGTTTAAGAGATTGGTGGAAGTAGTGTCTACTAAGACAAAGAGAGTCAAAAAAATAGGCCATTGAACCATGTAAATGATAGAAAACATTTTTGATAATTGATTCTAGTGATGAAGAAGATAAGGAACAAGAAAGTAAGCAAATAGAAAAATTGATTCCATCTAAGCAAGCAGTAGGAAAATCTAGACAACCTTGGAAGTCGAAGATAGAGAAGATCAATACAACTATTGCAAATGAAGGTAATTTTGTTTAGATGAACAAGTTTTATGATTTATACAATAATTTTTGAGAATGACCAAATTGATATATCTACTATGAGATATATTGTGGAAAATAATCTGAAACTAAAGGATCTTGAGAGCATTATTAACTAGAAAGTCTATGAGAGACTTATCTAGAAGAAGGCTCCTACAAGGGAAGAAGATCTTGAACTTTAGAAGTCTATGCTTAGGACCATTTGCAAGACTGATGATGAAGAAGAAGTTGAAAGAATGTTGAATAACCTCACACCTTACTTGAGGATTAAATTGAAACTTTTTCTATTTATGATTGGTGAAAGGATAAGCTAAGAAGAGAGACCATAGTAGAAATCAATCAAATGTTGATAGAGTCAAAGACAACATCTCCTCTAGCTCCTAGAACCTCTAAAGTGTTAGTAAGTGGTGACACTATGAAAATTGATAAAACCAATGTTACCATTAACATTGATGATACCAATCCATTTGGTGGTTTCGAACCAAATGAACCAGACACAAAAGATATTGAGGATAAGTTGAGATAGATTGAGGATGAGAACAAGCTACTGGAAGAAGAAAAGAAGAAAATAAAGGAAGCTAGGTAGAAATCACTTGAGGAAGATAAGAAAAGAAAGGAAGAGGAAGAAAAGAGAAGAATTCTAAAAGAAGAGAAGAAAAAGAAAACCGAGGAAGATGAAAACAAAAGATTGGAAGAGAAGAGAGAAAGAGAAGAAAAGGAAAAGAAAGAAGAAGAAGATAGAAGAATAAACGAAGTAGCCAAGAAATAGAGGGAAAATGACACTAAACCATCTAGTTCATCAACTCCACTCCCTCTTTCTAGTTTAGCTACTGATGATGATGATCAAATAGATTTGATATCATCCTTATCTAAACTTATATAGAAGAATAAAACAATGAAAAGCTTATAGAAAACATTAATGGAAGTGATAGAAAGATTGCATAGTACATTGGTAGTATAGCACATAGAATTAGATCTTGAATAGAGGGTAGAAGCAGTGCTAAAATCATTTGATGAAGAGTTTACAAATTTGTTAAATTTTGTAGAGGCAAATGGTCAAATTTTCCATGATGCTAACTTGTTTAGCACCATCTATTAGAACATCAAGAATGAGATAGTTAATCATGAAAATTATATAAAAGAACTTTGAAAATGCCAACAGGAAGGGAAAACTTTGTATAATAAATGTACCCTATCATACAAGCTAACTAAAGACTTTGACAGTCAGATAGAGATAAAGATGAGTGAGCTAGAGGCTTTATCCAACCAAATCCATCTTCCATCTTGTAAACTAGATGATTTTGAAGGACAAGTATCTAGTATTCACAATGCAATAAGCAAACTAGAACTTTGGAAGGAATATATTTTGAAGAGGATATATAATTTTGGAGAATCTATTGCTCTGAAATTATCTTTTCTTGAGAAATAGTTAGAGGAATGTGTCAAGGCCAAGGACACATATTCCAACTTTTTGTATTTAGATATTAATGCAGTTGAGATTGCATCATATGCTTTATGTGAAATTCTCACCTCAACTAAGTCTACCAAGGAAACATGGACCAAAGGTATGGATATTTTGAAGGAAAATTTTGATGATTGCATGAAGATCATATCAGCATAAGGAAGGGCATTTTTTTTGATAGTTTTGTATAGAATCTTGACATGTTGAACTTTGTCATTGATGTTAAAGGGGGTGTAATGCCTTGACAAGGCATCCAAAGAATTAACCTAGAATTTCACTAAGTTTGGTAGCATTTTTTTTTTTTTTTTAAACATGAAAGTAAATACCACATATAACTTATACACAATAACGGAAGCAAGAGCGATGTCCATATAAAAGTAAACATAACATACATAACATATTACATTCTTTAAGGATCCCTTAACATTGAATTACATCTAAATCTGCTAACAATATTGAATCCATCTAATACAACAACCACATGAAATAATAATGATAAGTCCAATGTTTATACATTACATTTTTTAATGCTCAATCATCCACTGTACATGTCACAGGGTATGAAAAGCTACATATGTGAAATAAGGTACATCATCCTATTCTAGTCCATGATACATCAAAGTAAAGATAATCATATGATACACATGATACATCATCATAGAAGATATATACATCCATCATAAAGATCAAACATAATAAACTAAGTGCATAGCTCCTCCCAACCATAAATAGCATCATTAGACCATCGTGGGTCCTAGCCATCCCTCCATGCATAACATTCCAAATCACTAAGGAGATCATCAATGTTAATATAGTAGGAATGTCACTCCTAACATATACTATATCATATGTAGAAAGTAATCTAACATTCAAATATAAGATAACATCATCTAACATATGCTAATAATCAGTGAAAAGATACATATCCACCATCATGAAGGATGCATCAGCCACGATGTCTCAATGGATCTCAAATGATAAGAGTGGAAAAATACTACCACCTAACCACGTGGTACCTAAGTGGTCCACTCCCACTATGTTGAGGAGATAATCTCAAGTCCCAAATAGGCTATCAAAATCACATATCATAAGAATACTCTCTAAGTCTCGAAATCCTAGAAGTATACTAACTCAAAGGTTCCATCACACAAAACTGACATCTACTTCCCAGAGGCACACAATGACATGTAGGAAACCTACTATACAAGTGGAAAAGTGTCATTGCATACATCATGTAGAAGTTACCCTGGCAGTTAGCTAAATTCCACGAGTCCCTACTGATCCTCATGTGGCCACTAGTATCCTCTCATACTGATAAGGCATACTATGGAATGCAAGGTCACAACCATGCGTTCTCTATACTCCCATCCTAGTCTGTAAAAGCACTCGAGGCATGGGCGAGAACAAAACAATTATCTTTTTAGGTTCATTTAGTTAGTATTAGATGTGAATTTTTTCACTTATTAAACAACTTACAATGAGTTACCCTAGCAACCTCTTAGGGCCCCGGCCCCCATTGCAAGCCACTTCTCGGCACTACAAGCAGATAACCTACCCTAAGCTCATGGAATCATAAATCACCCCAGTCCTATACAAGCAACTAGAAAGAAAAATCAAAAGATAATTTATAATAAGAACATCAATATCCACAATAATAGCATCAAACCTCTATGAGCAACTGAAAAGCATCCATAGAAAATCATGACCATAACAGCTCTCTATTGGCAACTAAAGCATCACTGATAATAAAAAGTAACCATTGATTCTCAATAACCAAAATATATTTCAAATCATATTGATCGAAGACTTCAAAATGGTTGAGTCAAAACATGTCACAACATGACAACATAAATCAACATTTCAGTCCCATCATGGCAACTAGAAAATAACCAAGGATAACTGATCGATGACTCAAAAATGATTAGGTCAAGTGTCTCATACATAAGAATAACATTCAATAAATACAAGCATTTCATAGAGAATTCAATCACATAACCATGGTTGGGTTTATAAAGATTGGAAATAAGACATCATCACGATCCATCACAATCATAACCCCCAAGCCTCTGGTAGACATCCTCTAACTGGTCAACACTAGTCAACCCAAAACCCAAAACAAATAGCATAGAGAAAATACACAATGCAAGCACATATTTTAGTTTTGCTAAAAATTACATCATTGAATTAAGTGTAGAGGTTTTAGTTTTTGTTTTCAAGTTTGGATCATTAATGGAGGAACATTTTGTACGTTTTCCCAACCCATGCATTGTTTAGATGGATAGAAAGGTTTTCCTTTATAACTCTAAAAATCTATCTTCCAATTATAATATTTTGTTTATACAGCTGTTATATTGAAAACGTCCCCCATCAACTACCAATTTCATATATTTTATTATTTTTTATAATTTAAATCAATTAATTAAATCTTAAAAGTTAAATTGTAATATTATAAAATAATTCACCATTATAAAAGATGAACCTTTAATATAAATCATTTATCAACTATATAAAAATTTAAATTTATTAATAACATATTTACATACTTACATATATACATATACATATACATATACATATACATATACATATATATATGTATATATATACATACATATATAAATATATATAAATAATTATTAATATTACATTTTATAAAAATGAAATATAAAATCAAATTACAACAATTTTGATTGATATCATATAAAAATCAAATTACAAATTGCGTCACATCTTTTACCCACGATAACAAGTCAATATCATATACATATGACAAAACACCATCAAAGGAAAGGGGTGTCGTGCAGGCCTATTGACGCAGGCTTGCGACAATACACTGTCACAAAGCCTGTGGTAGCAGTGCCGCCAGCCACTGCCTTATATTAAAAAAGGGGGGGTGGGGGTTTGGGTTTGTCCCTCCCTGCCCCATTATAGTTTGCAAACATTTTTTTAAATGTTTTCTCCAAAACAAATTTTGCACTTGCGAAATTGAGTTTGATTAAATTTTTTTTATGAAAACGTTTAATAACATTTTTTGCATATGCATTTTTAATCGCCTGTGACTGTGTTATAATATATATATAGTAGTGTTTCAAATATATATATATATACATATATACATACATATATATATATGTATATGTATATATGTATGTATATATATGTATATGTATATATGTATATATGTATATATGTATATTTATATATGTATATACATATATATATATATATATAATATAAACAAATCATTTATAAAAAGGCCTGCGAACATAAACAACTAGGGCTTCTTGATTATATAAATTAAGAAATTCAATCAATAAAATATTGTTCTCTAAATTAACCCAAATAATTTTCTAATAGATTTGGCTACAATTTAAACCCTAGCCCCATGTTCTCTTCAAATCTATGCATATAAGGAGTTTTCTCATAAAAGATTTCAACTAACCATATTGAGAAATGCATACAACCAAAATAGGAAAAACCCTCAAAAAGCATATGGAAGACATGAAGAAGATAGGAAGTGCAAGATGCGAAAGTAGCATAAGAAAAATCACAAGAGTCTACCCAGATTCTGATGCTAATTCGCTTCTCCTCAGAAAACCCACAGAGCAAGCTCCTCCCTTCTCCAAAGTTCCTGAGTCCTCCAACGCTCCAAAACGCTCTCCCACACTCTCTAAGCTTTTAGGAATGCTTGAATATAAAGAACTCTTAGGAAGCACCTAGAATGTCTCTAGCAACAACTAGGAGGTGTAGACAACTAAGCATGAGTTTATTCAAACCTTCTAGATGAGTCATAAAGTTGTAGACACCATGTGCTTAATTGGTGCACTAACCCCCGTGTTGTTGACATATGAGAAATAAAAATGTGCATTTACTCCTAGGCAAGCTTATAACTTTTGTTTAATTTTTTTATAACTTTCATTTTAATTTTTATAACATTTATTATTATTATTTATTTATTTATTACTTTATTATTATTTTATAATTATTATTAATTTTTTAATTTCTAATTTTCTTTTATTTAATTATTTTTCTCAATTAATTCTCATTTAATTAATTATAATCAAAATATCAAAGATCATCATATTATATTAATTTTCTCCAAATAATTAATTTATTAATTAAATCTATTTATTAAGACTTAATTAATAGAAAATTCACCATAGACCTCCAAGATAAAATATAAAAACCCATCATAGAACAATTCACACAAAATTAGTCTAAAGGGTTAAAAATCACAAAATATGTCATCTGACACATTCGAAAGGTAAAATATCCAGATACTTGTCCTATCTCTCTAGAAAAAATGGTTTTAAGAGTTTGGGATTTGGACTTGAGAATTTATCTCCCTTCTCTTATCATTGAGATAGTGTAATAGGGTACGCTCATCCTGACAATTCAGAGAAGTCGATACCTGGTACTTGCAACCTGCATAAAAACCATGCATGTACATACAATATATATAATGCTAAGCTAAATAGGTAATGGCAAGAAGTGGTGCATCGTGTAGATCTCGACTAGTAGGTGGCTATGACTCCCTTTCTTAACCACATTAGAAATGCCATACAATAAGAATAAACACGCACACCATACACATGCAAGTATGGGGTAAGTATCCATAATAAAACACATGAGATAATAAACCACCTAACTAATCATCATCAATAACTGAAAGCAATGTAATGATCATCATGCATACATGAGATGTAAAGTCTAAATGATCTCATCATATATCAACTAAATCCATAACATAATGTCTGATAGTCTGAAAACAATACCACTAATCCATCAACATAAAACTAGTCTAGCATAGTCTCATAATAATAGCAACAATGTGTCTAGAAAAATTTGAAAGAGGGCAAGCACTACATCCAACCCCCCTTAGATTAGGCTTACTCATGGAAGCCTACAAACAAGTAGGGATATAACTCCTGTAATCTAGCTGCATCCTTCCATGTAGCTGAAGAATCATCAGTAAGGTCCCATTGGACCCTTACCTTCTTGATGGTTCGACCCCTAAGGGTCAACTCCTGCTACTCCAGAATATGAACTGGCTCTAAAGCTAGTTGTCCGTCCTCTACCTGCAATGCATTCCAATCAAGAACATGTACAACATCAGGGATATATTGCCTAAGTACTGAAACATGGAAAACATCGTGAATGCGAGCTAGGCTGGGCGACAAAGCAAGGCGGTAAGCAACCAGGACAATCCTCTTTAGAAATTTGAATGGTCCCACAAAGCGAGGTGCTAGCTTAGAACCCTTTTCATATCAAATTAGACTCTTTCATAGATGCACTCTCAAGAAAACCTTATCTCCCATAGCAAACTGCTTATCTTTCCTATGTGCATCATCATACTTTTTCTACCTATCTTGTGTTGTAGTCAAGTGCTCATGGATATGCACTACCTATTTCTCCATATCATGAAGCATCTCAGAACCCAATAGGATGTGATACTCAAGACTATCCCAAATCAAGGGTGTACAACAAGGATGTCCATATAATGCCTGAAATGGTGCCATGCCAATAGAGCTGTGATACCCATTATTGTAAGCAAACTCCACTAGGTAGAGCTTGTCCTCCCAATGTGTCTACCTATCCATCACGTACATCCATAACATATCTTCCAAAACTTGATTCACCCTCTCTGTTTGACCATCTATCTCTAGATGATATGTCAAACTGAAATTCAATTGAGCTCCAAGCTCATGCTGTAGCGATGTCTAGAATACGGATGTGAATATAGGATCCTTGTCAGAAATGATCTTTTGGGGAATACCATGTTATCTCACAATGTCATGCATGAAGATATTAGCTATAGAAGTTGTTGTGTAGGAAGACCTGATTGGTGAAAAATGTGCCACCTTAGTCAACTGATCGACGGTGACCATGATAGCATCATGACAATGAACAGTCATAGGTAATCCTACTATGAAGTCCATAGAGATGATTTCCCACTTCGATGAAGGAATGAGATTTGGCTGCAAAAGTCCAGTCGGGTGCTGGTGTTCTACCTTAACTCTCTAACACTCAAGACACCTAGCCACATAATTAGAAATGTCTCACTTCATCCCATACCAAAAGAACAAACGTCTCAAATCAGCATGCAGCTTCTTGACACCTAGATGTGATGAGTAAGGTGTACGATGGGCCTCTACTAAAATCAAGGTGTGAAGCTCATCCAGTAATGGCACATAAATCCTCCCCAAATGTCTCAAAAGACCATCTGACACTTGAATGTATCCTACAAACTTACCTTCCAAAGGTCTTCCTGAATCTATTTCTCTGCACACTTCCTGATACCAAGAATCTATAGGAAGTGCCTAAAAAATTTGACTCCTCAAATCCAGACTAAGAGTCATAGATGATATCACATGTCTCCTACGACTCAAAGCATCTACCACCACATTCTCCTTTCCCTGAATTTATTTAACCTCAAAATCATACTAGCATAGAAATTCCATCCATTGTCTCTGGCAAGTATTCAAATTAGGTTGAGTGGAAATGTACTGAAGACTGCGATGATCACTGTGTAGCTCAAATCTGTGCCCCAACAAGAAGTGTCTCCACCTTGTCAAAGCATGAACTACTACTGCTAACTCAAGGTCGTGTGTAGGATAATTTAGCTCATGATCCTTGAGCTTGCGTGACTCATATGCAATCACCTATCCATTCTGTATCAACACTACCCCAATCCCTTCTAGGAAAGCATCTATACACACCATGAAATCACCTTCTGAATCGGGTATGGCTAAAATTGGTGCACTGGTCAAAAGCTCCTTGAGCTTTTGAAATGCCTCCTCACATTTCTCCATCCACATAAACTTCTTTCCTTTCCTCTAAAGAGAAGTGATAGGATGTGCTATCTTAGAGAAGTTTTGGACAAATCTACGATAATAACTAGCTAGGCCCATGAAACTACGAATCTCTGACATATTACTTGGTGTAGGCCAATCTATTATCACCTAAATCTTTGCAGGATCCACTAAAATATCATCACCTAAAATGACATGCCCTAAATACTGAATCTTCGATTTGAAGAATTCACACTTAGCTGCATTGGCATAAAGCTAGTTATCTCTTAAACACTATAAAACCAATCGCAAGTGTTCCTCATGCTCCTTCTAAGACTTAGAATATATCAATATGTCATCAAGATACACAAGTACAAACCTATCAAGATATGATAAAAAAAACCATTTATCAAACTCATGAAAATTGATGGAGAATTTGTCAACCCAAAAGGTACCACTGTGAACTCATAATGCCCATAGCAAGTTCGAAAAGAAATCTTGGGAATATCGGCTTCCTTAATGCGAAGCTGGTGGTATCCTGACTTAAGGTCAATCTTGGAGAATACTATAGCTCCCTTGATCTGGTCAAATAAGTCATCAATTCTTGGTAGAGTATACCTATTCTTAATAGTCACCTTATTCAAATGTTTGTAGTCAATACAAAGGCACAAAGAACCATCTTTCTTCTTCACAAAGAGCATTGGAGCTCCCCATCATGATACACTAGGTCGAATGCTCCCTTTGGCTAGAAGTTTCTCTAGTTGAAGACGTAACTCACCCAATTCTTGTTTAGTCATACAATAAGGAGCTTTAGAGATAGGCTCCACTCCAAGAATTAGATCAATACTAAAATCGATGTCCCTCTTTGGAGGCATGCCTGGAATCCTACTTGGAAAGACATCTATGTTCTCCTATAAAATCGGGTGATCTAAAGTCTTCCTCATGGGATCTTCCCCATCAAGATCATTTACCATAACAACAAATATCTGACATCCCTTATAGAAACTCTGCTTCAATTGCATAGCAGAAATCATCCATAGAGATATAGGCCTTGGTATCCCAACTATCTTCACATGATTCCCTTGGTCATCTTGGCACATTATAATCTTCTTCCTGCAATCTATACTGGCTCTATGAGAGCTAAGCCAGTCCATACCCAAAACCACATCATAGGAACCAAGGGGTATGACTCAAAGATCCACTACAGTATCAAAGCTTCCTAAGCTAAGCCCACACTTATGAACTACAAAATCTATGGAGACCTTAATTCCTGAGGCTAGTTCCACTTGCCAACCATAATCTTGCTTCACCGCATCCAGCTTACACTTAGAAACTATAGATGGTGAAATAAATGAATCTGTAGCTCCTAAATCAAATAATACCTCGAATAGCACCTGTGGTCTCAACCACTGTTCCCTAATGATCTTCCTGACAGTGATCTACTGCTGCAAATACTCTATGAGCTCTACTCGCATAACCAACTATAGGCTCTGAAACTGTAGGCCTAGGCCCTAAAAACTGAGGTGCTCACTGTCGACATTGAGCTGCATAATGTCCAATCTGTCCACATGAAAAACATTTTGTATTTTTGCCAGATCCTTTCCCCATAGGTGGTGCATTTGATCGTTGATGGTTGTTCCTGCTAACAAAAGACTGACTGCTCTGAGCTGGTTGATTGGGTTGATTTTGTTTATTGTGTTGAGCATTGTGGTTGTTCTTGAAGTTAGAACCTCTGCCACCACTTTGAGCTTGAGAATTCAATCCCTTTTGCTACTACATTTGTTGAGACTACTATTGATATTTTTTCCCTTTAGAGAAGGAAGGCTTCTTATTACCACCTAAATTTTAGTTGCCTTTAGATCCTGATGCAGCTAGCACTCCTACAAAACCTCCTTGACCAAGGTTGACACTTTTCTCAGCAAGGATAGCTTGACGTACCGCATCCTTGAGGGTTTTTGGCTCAAATACTTTGACACCCCCAATTATACAATTATTCAAACCCCAAATAAAGTGCTATGTCAACTGAGCTAAATTTTCATTAAATCCTAAAAAAGACATGAGCTCATAAAACTTACGCTTATACTCAGTCATTGACATAGTATATTGCCTAAGATTATGATACTCATCTACCCTTTGTTGCTTCCATTCCTCTGGTAGGAATCATTCGTGAAAACTCTCTAAGAATAGTTCCCAAGTGACACTGTTCATATCGATTCCCAGCTTGTTCTCCTCAATTTTCCACCAAGTGGCCCCAAAATTCTCCAAATTGGTGATCGCAAATCTTTCCTTAACATTGCTATCAAAATCCTGCATGGCAAAAATCCTATCGAGGGAAATAAGCCACTATTTGGCCACATAACCAAAACCTTGCCCATTGAAAGGCTTGATCTTGGATCTTGAAAGATCCTTCATCTAAGTGGACATAATGGAACTTTGGTGATCCTTCTGAGGACTCCTAGACCTGGGTCTATGCTCTTGTTCTATCTGATATGCTTTGGGCTGATCTTGAACAGGAGGTAGACGATCAAGAATAGTCTGCATCATCTGTCTCAAATCAACCTCTTCAGACTCAGCTTGGTCCTCTCTATGGCTCTCTTCCTGCTACTTACTAGTGTGCTCTCCTCTGCTCTCTTCATGAGTAGATCCCCCATGGGTAGACTCATGGACACTAATGGCTCTGCCACAACCACGACCTCTACCACAGCCTCTACCATGGCCTCCAATAGAAGACCTAGTCCTAGATACTATCCTACAATAGTACATAGTACTATTACAATCAAAAGACACATGTTTGCAATAGACTAAGTTCAATTTCAGTAAAATTTTTAGTTTTGAAAACTAATTGTTGAAGTATGAAAAATATACAAGTAACAGTTCAAGTTCTATTTTAGTTCACCTATTTTTCAAGTTGAAGAGATACACTTTAATAGTTCAAAGTTCTAGTTGTTCCAAAATATACCCAAAGCTCCCAATGTACAAACTCGGGTTCTGATACCAAATGTAATGTCTTGCCAAGGGATCCAAAGAATTAACTTAGAATTTTGCTATGTTTGGTAGCATTTTTTTTATAAAAAAAATATGAAAGTAAATACCACATATAACTTATACACAATAACGGAAGCAATAGAAATGTCCATCTAAAAGTAAACATAACATACATAATAGATTACATTCTTTAAGGATCCCTTAACGTTGAATTCCATCTAAATTCTCTAACATTATTGAATCCATCTAATACAACAACCACATGAAATAATAATGACAAGTCCAATGTTTATACATTACATTTTTAAATGCTCAGTTATCCACTGTACATGTCACAGGGTATGAAAAGCTACATATGTGAAATAAGGTACATCATCCTATTCTAGTCCATGATACATCAAAGTAAAGATAATCATATGATACACATGATACATCATCATAGAATATACATACATCCATCATAAATATCAAACATAATAAACTAAGTGCACGGTTCCTCCCAATCGTAAATAGCATCATTAGACCAATGTGGGTCCTAGCCATCCCTCCATGCATAACATTCCAAATCACCAAGGAGATCATCGGTGTTAACATAGCAGGAATGTCACTCCTAACATATACTATATCATATGCAGAAAGTAATCTAACATGCAAATATAAGATAACATCATCTAATATATTCTAATCATTAGTGAAAGGATACATATCCACCATCATGAAGGATTCATCAACCACGATGTCTCAATGGATATCAAATGATAAGAGTGGAAAAACACTACCAACTGACCATGTGGTAGTGTTGTACATACATGTATAAATATATATAAATAATTATTAATATTACATTTTATAAAAATGAAATATAAAATCAAATTACAACAATTTCGATTGATATCATATAAAAATTGAATTACAAATTGCGTCACATCTTTTACCCACGATAACAAGTCAATGTCATATACATATGACAAAACACCATCAAAGGAAAGGGTGCCATGTGGGCCTACTGACGTAGGCCTGTGATAGTACACTGTCGCAGAGCCTGTGGCAGCAGTTTCGCCAGCCACTGCCATATATTAAAAAAGGGGGGGTGGGGGTACGGGTTTGTCCCTCCCCGCCTCATTATAATTTGCAAACATTTTTAAAAATGTTTTCTCCAAAATGAATTTCACACTTGTGAAATCGAGTTTGATTAAAAAAAAATTTATGAAGACATTTAATAACATTTTTCGCATATGCATTTTTAATCGCCTGCGACTGTGTTATAATATATATATAGCAACATTTCAAATATATATATATATATATATATATATGTATGTATATATGTATGTATGTATATATGTATATATATATATGTATATATGTATATATATATATATATATGTATATATGTATATATGTATATATGTATATATATATGTATATAATGTATATATATATAATATAAACAAATCATTTATAAAAAGGTCTGCGAACATAAACAACTAGGGCTTCTCAATTATATAAATTAAGAAATTCAATCAATAAAATATTGTTCTCTAAATTAACCCAAATAATTTTCTAATAGATTTGGCTACAATTTAAACCCTAGCCCCGTGTTCTCTTCAGATCTATGCATATAAGGTGTTTTCTCATAAAAGATTTCAACTAACCATATTGAGAAATGCATACAACTAAAATAGGAAAAGCCCTCAAAAAGCATATGGAAGACACGAAGAAGATAGGAAGTGCAAGATGCGGAAGTAGCATAAGCAAAATCACAAGAGTCTACCTAGATTTTGATGCTATTTCACTTCTCCTCAAAAAACCCACAGAGCAAGATCCTCCCTTCTCCAAAGTTTTCGAGTCCTCCAATGCTCCAAAACACTCTCCCATGCTCTCTAAGCTTATAGGAATGCTTGAATATAAAGAACTCTCAAGAAGCACCTAGAATGTCTCTAGCAACAACTAGGAGGTGTAGAAAACTAAGCATGAGTCTATTCCAACCTTCTAGATGAGTCATAAAGTTGTAGACACCATGTGCTTAATTGGTGCACTAACCCCCGTGTTGTTGACATATGAGAAATAAAAAGGTGTGTTTACTCCTAGGCAAGCTTATAACTTTTGTTTAATTTTTTTATAACTTTCATTTTAATTTTTATAACTTTTATTATTATTTATTTATTACTTTATTATTATTTTATAATTATTATTAATTTTTTAATTTCTAATTTTCTTTTATTTATTTCTTTTTCTCAATTAATTCTCATTTAATTAATTATAATCAAAATATCAAACATCATCATATTATATTAATTTTCTCCAAATAATTAATTTATTAATTAAATCTATTTATTAAGACTTAATTAATAGAAAATTCACCATAGACCTCCAAGATAAAATGTAAAAACTCATCATAGAACAATTCACACAAAATCAATCTAAAGGGTTAAAAATCACGACATATGTCATCTGACACATTCAGAAGGTAAAATATTCAGATACTTGTCCTATCTCTCTAGGACAAATGGTTTTTAAGGGTTTGGGATTTGGACTTGAGAATTTATCTCCCTTCTCTTATAATTGAGATAGTGTAATAGGGTATGGTCATCCTAGCAATTCAGGGAAGTTGATACCCGGTACCTGCAACCTGCATAAAAACCATGCATGTACATACAATATATATAATTCTAAGCTAAATAGGCAATGGTAGGAACTGGTGTATCGTGTAGATCCCAACTAGCAGGTGACTATAACTCCCTTCCTTAACCACATCAGAAATGCCATACAATAAGAACAAACACGCACACCATACACATGCAAGTATGGGGTAAGTATCCATGATAAAACACATGAGATAATAAACCATCTAACTAATTGTCATCAATAACTGAAAACAATGTAATGATCATCATGAATACATGAAATGTACAGTCTAAATGATCTCATCATATATCAACTGAATTCATAACATAATGTCTGATAGTCTCAAAACAATACCACTAATCCATCAACATAAAACTAGTCTAGCACAGTCTCATAATAATAGCAACAATGTGCCTAGAAAATGTGAACGAGGGCAGGCACTATAGGGGGAGTAATAGTTGCAAAAAATTGGAAAGAAGTAGTAGTTGTAGAAGAAAATATTGTAAAGTATATTGTAAGGGGGAGCATATGTAAATTTGAACAAGTTGAAATAGATGTAATGTTTATATATTGTTTACTTTAAGTTTTTGTCCTCTAGCCAATTTTCCCTATTTAGTTGTCATCAATGCCAAAGGGGGAGATTGTTGACAATTGGCTAGTCGTGATATTTAATTTTTGTCATTTATGGAAACACATGATGTACATGTCCATAGGAAACCTCAGAAATAAAGATACTTAGTGTTTGGTAATCAGAAAATTGTCTAAGTATAGAATTTGGTTTGCAATAGTGTAATGTTTTGTTTATAACTTGTTGTTGATGTCATATTATGAATAGTGAGGTTACATGGAGATAGTATACATTTTCATGATGATGTGTATAACCTCAAAAGTCAGTATAGACTATACAGAATAGAGATAATCATGTTTGAAGTGAAACATGATAACAAAATTAAAGGAAAGAATTGTTTTGTTTACAAAATAATTATTTGTCCAATTAGGGGTGACATCCTAGATGTTTACTCTAACTTGGAAAAGTTGATTTTGGTCTTAGTTGACCCAATAGAAATTTGTGTAAAGGCATGGTAAGACTAGAATTACTATAGATTAATTAATGTAGCAAGATTATGCTTACATCAAGATAGTAGAAAAAATGTCTAAATGGCCATAGCATAAGCATGGACTTGCAAAGAATACTCAAGGGTGATACATTGAACATCTTAGGTGTCAAGTGGGACAAGCAAGATCCTCAAAAACACCTAAGATTGACACGGTATACCCATAAGAAGAAAGAAAAATAATACAAGCCCCATGCCTCTAGTCTTCTAGTCCATGACATCCTCAAGAAACTAATAGGGAGGGAACATTTGGAAAATAATTTTTCATAAAAGACACACAAAGGAAAATAAAACCAACAAATCTTAGCCAATTTTAGCTTGAGTGAGTGTATGAAAGTCACATGATGGTCTTTAGAGGACTCAAGTCTTCCAATTAGAAGTATTGTAACATCCTAGACTATAGCTAAATTATCCAATAAGTGTTGAGAAACACTCAAATTCAAGGGAAAAGTGTTAAAAAAACTCTTTTAGAGATTCAAAAGAAAAAATAATACCACAAGGAGACCTTGATAAGCTTTATAATTTGTGCCACCTAGACCCAAATGAGAGTTAGTTCCAAGACAAGTGAGGCAAAGTAATATGTGATGAATGGTTCATGAGTGCATAGAAAGATTCTAATAGATATAAGTGCAAGGGTCTCAAGTAGAACATGTTTTTAGGTTTTCACCACTTGGCAGGATTTACTAACTCTTAAGCAAGATCATATCATTTTTTTCCAATTTCAAGAAAGGTATAGGATATGATGTATTATCAAGATGGCTAGGAGATAAAGATTGCATGAAGCAAATAAAAAGTGATCCTCATGGACTAGCTCCTCAAGAGTTCCCAAGGTAGGAGAAATAGGCAAACAAAGAAGGTTTTAGGTAAGCCAAGAAAACCATGAAATGAGATAGCATGTAGGATAAGATGTCAAAGAAAATAAGAGAGATAGCATATAGAATCAGTAGTGGAAGCCAAAAAGAAAGATAACATATAAGCTAAGCAATAGAAGCCAATAAGAAAGATATCATATAGGATAAGCAATGGGAGCTAATAAACAAGATACCATGAAAAAATATAATATAAGAGAGTAGGTATGTGAAGAGGCCTACGAGAACCATGTTTTTCTTTGTGTGATCAAGACCAAGGGGTCAATTTGATAGGATAATGATGGTGTAGAATTATAAGGATGAATCTCATATATGGAGGCAATGAAATAAGACAAGGATATGACAAGTGATAGATAAGATAACTAATGCTCATGGATAGCTCAACTTTATCAATATCAAAGGTGAATTAGGGAATGGATTAGTTATGGAAAAATTATGCATCACACCTATTTTCCATGTTTTCACCATGGTACTTATCTAAGGTGCCACAAGAAGTGATTCTCATCATAGGATGAATTAATTTATCATTACTTTTTCTACCAAGGTTCCTGTTGCTAGGTTTTCACCAAGGTACTTTTTCATTTTTTTAATATATTTTTTTATTTTTAGAAAGAATTCAAGGTTTTTTAATTTGGATAATTCTCCTCTTGAAAGGATGAGTCATGATAAGCCAAGACCATAGAAATTAATGCATAAAGATGTTGATAGGGAAATTGAAGGAAGATGATAATAGAAAAGGTAAATGGAGGATAAGAGTTCATTCTTTGGATAGCTAGGAGCATGGATAGTAGGTAAGTGTAGGAATATCTACTAAGTTCACTTGAGTACCAAAGGAAGTTTGTAGGGAAATAATATCTGTCAAGTTCACTTAGGCACCAAAGAGAAGTTGGCATGAAACTAGTGTTAATCAAGCTCACTCAGTTACCAAAGAAATTTAGTTCAAGATGCACTGTTAACTAAGTTCATAGGGTTAACAAAGGAAGTTTGAAGAAAGTCTTTTCTGAGTTGGTGTTGACTAAGCTAGGTTGACTAACGAAGGATTTTCTTGAATCAACATATTTAGTTTGATGAATCTATTTTTTGAGTCTAGTCAACTTAAGGGATGAATTTTGAATATTTGTAGGTGTGTTCAAGACAACTTGACTAGGAAAAAGATATAAATATAAGGTCAAGTTGTGGAATTGAAGGAGAGATGCATGTGATTAAAAAGATAAACCAAGGAAGTGAATTAGAAGGAAAGCAGAGTATCCTAAGTTGACCAAGTTGTAAAGTTTTATCTAACCAAGGAGGATCAAATATTTAAACTAGAATAGAGATCCAAAATTAATAATTCACTTGCATCAACAATCAATTCATATCATGGTTACTCTCTAATAATTGTAGTAGTGTATCAAATCCCTTAATAGAGTTAGCTTAACAACTATTTGCCAAATCCTCTAACAAGTTGGCATTTTAGATTGAACTATCTGAAGACCTCTAATAAGGCCACTCCTAGTAGGGTGATATAATCCTTTAACAAGGTCACACCTAGTAGTGTGTTTTGTAACCTTTAACAGGGTTTTCTCCTAATAGGGTTCACTTCAGAAGAATTAAAAATAGTAACTAGTTGCAATTGGTGGTTTCACCCAAATTGGGTTTTCACATTAAATCTTAGTGTCATATGTGTTCATGTTATTTGCTTTACGATTCTATGATATAGAGCCCCAAGTTATTTGGTTCAAAACTCCCTTCTTAAACATAGAATAGATAAAATAATCACAATGTTAGATTATCTAGACAAGATGAGGTTCTACAAGGTAGACCATTCTCACACTTCCCTTTTCATTTGGCTGCAAGGACCAAAGTAGGAACATGCATCTTCAAGGCTTTATTTGAAATTTTAGGCTAGAATCCAATAATAACTTAGTACAAACAACTCACACAATCAAATACTACAACTTCACAATCCTACTCCCAAGTTTGTGGCATAGTTGACAAATTATGTCCTATTAGGAGGGCTACAAGGAAAATTACTAGCAAGTTGATCTCCAAGGCTTCCAATGACTTGAAAAAACCAAAATCTAGGTTTAATGGGACCCTTACAACTACCCTCAAGTATTCCCAAAAGGAGAACACTAGATCAATATTCCAACACTACTTTTCCTCAAAATTGACAATTAGGAACTAGGTCTAGTTAGGGTTGGTTAACAAAGGAAGTAACCAACCACCAGCCTCCTAGAAACCAATAGCACTTGGAACATTTCAAGGTCCATGAAAAAGTCTTAAGTCTCTATTTTCAACACTAGACTCCACCCACAACTCATTTCATGCACTCAAATGCACACTTTAGGACAATCACATAGGGATGCTTGTCCTAGGTTTAGTGAATTCCTCTCATGACCTGCATTGCCATAGTTTGAAACTAATGGAATGCTAAATAAATTATCATACCTTTAAAATCACCCAAATTCATTATTTTCTCATGGTGGATTTGCAATATATAACCATATTTCCCTTGAAACACTAGGTGCAACCTATAATGTTGCAACCAACACAAAAATGGGTGCATCTTTCTTGATATAATAGATGAGGCCTTCAAACCAAAACTATTAGAGAGATTATTTAACCCTCTATCCAACCATGTCATTCTTACCCAATTACTAGACCATAAATATCCATACAAATCCAAAAACTAGTAAAATCACTTCAAAAATACAATTTTCTTTAGTGCAACAATGTCTCCTCCATACAACCAAACCTTCAATATAACTTGGAACTTCATTCCCATCTCCATTTGAAAGACCCCAATAGTTCCTAAAACCACAAAGTAGTTTGGATCAACTTTTCAACAAAACTTGCAAATTTGCAAAAAGTTCCTAATTTGCAAGTTGACAACTTTTTCAAAAAAGTTGTCAAAAGAAAAATGTTGATCAAATATTGATTCTAGGATGCTAAAACATGTTTAAAACCTTATTAATGTCTCATAACACCTATTATCCTATTCTTAGGATGAAAAATAAAGAAAATTTTCCCTTTTAAACCAAGGTGGATGACAAGGTTTATAATTGCACTTTGTGTCCCTTGGTCTCATAAACTTGGCTTATTACATAAATGAAAAGGAGAATTTGAGATGTCCTATTCCTTGGATGGAGATATTTTAGAGTGTGTTCCTACACCATACTCCTAGGGTTAATTGATCTCAAGTCCTTTTGAAATGAGTTCTTGTAAGCTTGTGCCTTGCTTCTTCATGTCCACCTCATCCATCCAAACAACTTCTTCTTCAAGATAACTTGCCCATTTCACCAAGTACTTCTTGTAGAAATTCTTCTTGCTCTTCTTGATGATCTTGGTGTACAAGATCACATCTAGTTCTTTCCTTTCTTGTGGAGGTAGGGCTGCAACATTCTCTTCAAACTCCTATGTGTTTGTTTTCCTATCTTCCTCTTCACCACCTTTATAAGGTGTAAGATTTCCTATGTTAAAGGTTGGTGAGATGCCAAGATGATTTGGAAGTTCAATTTTACATGCATTAGTTCCCAAATTTATTAATACCTTGTGTGTACCAGCCTTCCTCATGAGTAACTTGGTGTGCTTTCCCTTAGCAACCTTGCTTTCTTCAAGTAAACCCACACCAAATCATCAACCTAAAGTTGTACATCTCTCCTTCCTTTACCTTTGGATTCATTGTACTTCAAAGCACTCTTTCCAATTCCTTCTTTACCTGATCATGAACATCCTTCATTTGGTTTACAAATTGTTCATCATGAGCATTGATTGGTATATCTAATGGAATATCTCTGAGTTAAGGAAAATTCAGCCCGGGATAGTATTTGGTCCCACTTTTCACTGTATTGCTTAGTAAGACATCTTAGCAAGTTTCCAAATGACCTATTGACCACTTTAGTCTACCCATCCATTTGTGGGTGGTAGGTAGAGCTAAAAATAATATTTGTACCCAATCTCCTCCACAATATCCTCCAAAAATATCCAAGAAACTTCACATCCTTGTCTAAAATAATGGACTATGGTAATCCATGTAGCCTTACAATTTTTTTGAAAAACAAGTTAGCAATATAGGTAGCATCACTAGTACTTTTACAAGGAGTGAAGTGAGAAATTTTACTAAACCTATCAACTACCACATATATGCTATCAAAACCTTTTTTTGTCTTGGGTAAACCCATAACAAAATCCATGTTGCAACTAATCCAACGTATAGTTGGTATAGGAAGAGGTTGGTAAAAACCAACATTTGTTGAAGCCCCCTTGGCCTTTTGACATATAATCCATGCCTCCACATGCCTTCTTAAATTAGTTTGAATGTTAGGCCAAAAGTAGTACCTTCTTACTTGTTCCAAATTCTTGTCCAAGCCAAAATGGCCACTCATGTTGCCTACATGTTTCTCTTTTATGATATTTTACCTCATTGAGTGTTTGGGAACGTACAATTTATGCCCTTTGAACAATACCATCTTGAATCTATAAATATTCATATTTAATGTGTAGTCTTTTGAAAAATTAGAACATACCTGATATATCTCTTTGAAGTCTTCATCCTTCTCATACATTCCCATCAAGGAATCAACTCCTACACTTTGCAATTTGATTTCTTGCAGTACCAATTTCCTCCTACTCAAAGCATCTACCACTTTATTGGCCACTCCTTTTTGTGTTTTATTGTAAAGGTGAATGCTTGAATAGACTCAACCCATTTCATGTATTTATGACTTAACTTTTCTTGGCTATTTAGAAAGCTAAGTGCCTGGTTATTAGTAAAAAGCATTAACTCTTTAGGTAGCAAGTAATGCCTCCATTTCTTCAAAGATTGAACCAATGCATACAAATTCCAAATCATAGGATGAATACCTTTTCTTGGACTCATTCAACTTCTCACTAAAAAATGCAATAGGTTTTCCCTCTTGGCTTAGTACTGCTCCTACTGCAACATTAAATGCATCACATTCCAAGGTAAATACCTTTTGAAATTCAAGAACTAAAAGTACTAGTTTCTCTTCCACCTTATTCTTCAACATTTAGAATGCTTCTTCATCCTCCTAGGTCCACACAAACTTACACTTCTATTCACATTTTATTGTGTCCATAATAGGAGCACAATATAGAATGAAATTTCTTATAAATTTCCTATAAAAAGAAGCAAGCCTATGAAAGCTTCTTACCTCAAACATGTTCCTTGAAGAAGGCCAAATAAGTATGGTTTCTACCTTATCAAGATCCATTTTTATATTCCCTCCTGAGATGATGAACCCAAGATACACAAGTTCTTGAAAAAAGACACTCTTCTCCACATTGATGAATAGTCTTTCTTCCTATAGCCTCTTCAATACCAAGTCAAAATGTTGCAAATGATCCCCTTTTGTTTTACTAAACACTAGTATATCATCAAGAAACACTATAACACACTTCCCAAGGAATTTTCTTAAGACCTCACTCATGATTCTTTTGAATGTAATTGGGGAATTTGATAGCCCAAATGACATCATTCATACAAGCCTTCATTTATTTTAAAGGTAGTCTTCCATTCATCCCCTACCCTTATCCTTATCTGGTGATACCCACTTTTTAAATCAATCTTGGAAAAATATGTTGCTCCACTCAATTGATCAAGTAAATCTTCAATTCTAGGCATCGATATCCTCTACCTTATGGTGATCCTTTTTATTTCTCTAGAGTCCATATATAGCCTCCAAGTCCCACCCTTCTTTGGATCTAAGAGGGTTGGAACTACACAAGGGCTCAAACTTTATTCTATCAACCATTTGTCCAAGAGTTCTTAAATCTGCAATGTCATCTCCTTGGTCTACTAAGGTGTGAGTTTATAAATAAGAAACTTTGTTTGGAAATGTTGCTCCAAGAATCAAGTCAATATTGTTGTTCACTTCTTTGACTGGTGGAAGTGTGTTTGGAATGTCTATGGCTAACATATCAGTATACATGTCAAGTAGGTATGTAACCTCCTTAGGAACCACACTCCTCATTGGCTCTTCTATCTTAGGGGCTTCCACCTTAGTCCTCTTTTCCTATGGCTTTATCACCAAAGAAAAAAATGGAGATATGTCCTACTTGATAGTCTTTAGGAACTCCTTCTCACCTACAAACAAAATTTATGATTCCTTTTGTTCCTCTACATTATCAAAAATGGGCAAGAAAATTACCTTTTTCTTTATTTTGGTTGATGTTTTAGGTGTTCAATCTTCACTTCCACATCATATTTCCATGGTCTTCGAAGAAGCAAGTGGCAAGCATCCATTGGAACTATGTCACACAATAACTTACCTCTGTAATTTCCAAGCTACAACTCCACCCAAGCTTGTTCTTTGATAAAAACATGTTGACCCTTTGTGAACCATGACACCTTGTAGGAGAAAGGCTGAAGTACTCTCCTCAATTTTAGTTTATCCACTGTTAGTAGATCCACTAACAATTATCATGTTGCATATCTTGCCTCCAACTTTGCAAGTTTTCTTGAACAATGACTTCATTTGTGGTCGCTCTTGCGGGGTAGGTGTCCTTAGTAAGGTCTTCCTTATCATCAAATTCTCCCCTTCCTGAGGTGGTGCATAGGAGTTTATAATTTGTTCTTCTTGACTATCATCTTCTCTTGTTAGAGAAAATCTTGTCTCTTCCTGATTGCTTGGCTTGTCAAGATACTTTTAGGCTATATGCCCCACTTGGTTTCATCTATAGCATCTTGGAAGTCCTAAATTTCTCCCTCCAAATATCCCTTAAGAGTCTCATCTTCTCCCCCTAAGGATTCTCTAGATATTCCTTTAGAGTGATTACTCTCTTGGTTACTATCAGCAAATTGTTTGTCATTCTATCCTCTTCCATTGCTTGCCCCTCTTCCACTATTGTTAAAGTCCTTCTAACCTCTGCCTCTTCCACTTTGGTCTTGTCTTCTTTTTAATTTTCCTTCAAACTTCAATGCTAATTGAAAGCATTTTTGGATAGTATTAGGAGAGTATAGACTTAATTCATCTTGGATGTTTAGTCTTAGCCCTGGCATGTACCTTGCAAGCTTAAGACTCTCAAGCTACACCATGTTTGATTTCATGGCAAGCTTATGAAATTCCTCTATGTAACTAATGCATCCATCTCCCTTTGTATCATATTTGTCTCCAGGTATGAAGTTGCACTTCATAATCTTTAGGCACAGAAGCCTCCTTTACCAAGGCTTCCATCCTCTTCCATGTGCTAATAGGATTCTTTTCCAATTTCACCCTCTCTAAATGATTGAAATTCCACCAAGTTAAGGCTAATCCTTTCAACTTGGATTTCATAATTTTCACCTTTTGATGTTCAAGTATCTCCTCATAGTCAAAGAAACTATTAAGAGCATCAAGCCAATACATGGCTTCTTCAGATTCCATCTTACCATTGAAAATAGGTAGGTCAAGCTTACCATCCATATTTCTTCTCTCCATGGATTTTAATGTCCTCACAAGTAGCCTCTAATCAATAGGAATCTCCTCGTCTTCCTCATCTTATAGGGGTTCTTCTCCTTCACTAACCTCTGCTTCAACACTAGAGTTTGCACTACTTCCCTTCTTGAATTTTTCCTTAATCTTTTCCATTTCCTTTCTCATTAATTTCCTCTTAGCATCATGCTCTTTAATAATTTTCAACAATTCAGCATTTGTCATCCTGCCAGGCAGTTCCACATCTTCATTGTCTACCATATTAACAACATGTCTTCTTCCAAAGACCTCACATTGCTCTGAAACCACTTGGGTGCAAAGCCCTAAGTTATCTGGTTCAAAAATCCCTTCTTAGACTTAGAATTGGTAAAATAATCACAATGGTAGGTTATCTAGACAAGATGAGGCTCTTCAAGGTAGACCGTGTTAGAAACAATAGTCCACCAAGATAACTGAGATGGGGGCAGTGAGGGGGGGTGAATTAGTTATCAAATTAGTTGTCCAATAATTAAAACATATATCTTCATTAAAAAAACTTAACCATTCAACCAAAGTAAACAACAACCATAATAGAGTGTGCATAGACAATTACACCAAATATGTTGACTAGGGAAACCCTTGGTCAGAGGGAAAGCCCTAGTGGGAATGATGCCCACAAGATGATGTACTAATATAAATATTCCTTGTTAGAGGATTAACTTTTTTAGGAGTCTATTACAACATTTAGTACATAGAGTCCCTATTAGGAGACTTTGAATCCCTGTTAGGAGTTGTGGTATAGTGTATGCAAGATGTACCCACTACCCAAACATGCAATTTCAACTACAAAAAGAACTCACTACTCAACCAAGTAATTTACTATTGTCGACACCTAAATCCTTTAAAAAATAAAGTATTTTTATTTTCTGAAAAATTTCCTAATGACATCATCATTTATTAATTAATTTATTTATTTATTTATTTATTTATTTTTATGCCATTAAATCCCTTTATCTTAATTAAAAATATTTAATTAAGGAATCCCTCCCAAAAATGTTTAAATCTTATTTAAACATTATTTCCTTATTTATTAATTATTTAATTAATAAATTGACCAAAAAACCCAAAAAAAATTAAAAAATTTGTTTTTTGCCCAAAACTTGGCCAATTTCCTTAAGACCACTAACCTCTTCCAAAGTCTTCTAATCCTTCTTTAATTTCGATTAAAGGCTAATCCCATCATTTCTTACCCCTAATCCCAACTCAAAATTTTTAATTAAGATTAAATATTAATCCTCATGTTTATTAAAAATGTTTTAATAAATATCTCCTCAACCCAAACCCTTGAAATAAATAAAACTTTATTTATTTCCTAAAAATCTAATTTATCCTCATCCTAAGAAGTTCTAGACTCTTCTAGAAAGCCTTTATCCTCATCCTAAGAAGTTCTAGACTCTTCTACAAAGTCTTCATCCTCATCCTCGAAAGTTCTAGATTCTTCTAGAAAGTCTTTATCCTCATCCTAAGAAGTTCTAGACTCTTCTAGAAAGTCGTTATCCTCATCCTAAGAAGTTCTAGACTCTTCTAGAAAGTCTTCATCCTCATCCTAGGAAGTTCTAGACTATTCTAGAAAGTCTTTATCCTCATACAAAGTCTAGACTCTTCTAGAAGATGTCTTTAAACCTAATCCTAATCCCCTCCTAACCTTGTCACATTCCTTAAACATGGGTTAAGACTTACTAACCCAAGCCAAAGTTAACAAATATCTCCTCCTTCACCCACCCTCATTAAATGCCATCCACTTGCCTATCCCTAAGCTAATCCTAAATCATCCTAATCCATCCTCTAATCATTTGCACAATCTTAAGCAAGCTTAAAACCTTCCTAGTCAAGACCAAGTCAAAATTCCTCTCATCTCCCTCAAAATATCCCAACCATAAAACTTTATGAAGCCCACTAGGCCATAAATGACTCTTCGAAAGCCCTTTCAATGCTCTTACAAGCCATTATGAGGGTCTTTATGAAGATTTTATCCCTTGAGCCTCCTTTGTTGACTCATCCTTCCCTTTCCTCCATCCTCTCACCCTGTGACATGTGTCACTCCCTAATTGGCTGTAAGGAAGCACAATCCATGTGCTCTCCTCTCATGCAATCTGAGCCCTCCATAAGCTTTTTCTCATCCTTGCATCCTATCCCTTGATCCCTCAAGCCCTTTGCCTATTTAAGGAATCCTCTCCCAAGCCATTTCAACACAATCCATGAAGTAAAGTCATAATTCCATTTTAAGAAGCCATTTTACATCAAAACTATACACTCACACCCAAATTCCAACCCTATCTATTTAGACAAAGCCACTCAACAAGAGAGCTTCTCATTGAGAGAACACATTAATGGCTCATATTCTCAATTGAGAGCTCATCTTAGTCTATCTTGAAGTTTATGAATTTTGTTTAGTTTGTAGAAGCTTTATTTAAATTTGGTTTCTATTAGCATACTAACATTGCTCATATACAACTGTAATGTTCCTTTTTCCTCTACTCTTTCCTAGACCAATCATTGTCAGACCTTGTAGACTAGGTCACAAATCTCATATCCAAATACCAAACTTTGGATCACTCAGCAAAACCTTGGCAATGAAGTTTCCTTTGATTCTACACTACTCTACTCAACTTCACATTCCATACTCTCTGCTACTTATCGATCATTCACAATATATTTTCCATATATCATGATAGAGGAAAATGTCCTTCCTTTATACCAAGTCCATAAAACAATTCCCTAAGTTGGCTATTAGACCTTCTCAATCAATTATTATAGGACCACATTAAGAGCATGTTACACTTAGTGATAACATAAATCTCCTGCCTTGCAACTTGAATAATTTTTTGTATACACAATATTATTATGAGAAATCTTAGCCACATCATCCTCAACATGTCTTCTTTATGTCCTCAACCTTGATCCTCAAGATATCAACTTTTCTAAGAGATACAACAAGTTTACCAAAACATGCCTCTGTAAACTCTATCTCAAAACAGACATCACCAAAATTTACATAACTTCTTCTAGACTTATCCTTTCTCCTTCTAACATTAACTACATATACCAAATACTTAGAAGTATCTCCCATAACCTCAGGTGGTTATAATACTCAAGTGGCTAACCATACCAACTTGATCTTTCCACTATTCTTTTGTCAGATACCACAAAAACTTATTATATTGACATCAATGGCAACCTTAGTCATGAATTTAACATATCATCATAGTAGCATATCTATAGTACTCCCCCATAGGAATATTATCATCATTCATGCTTCCAACCAATCTTCTAAAAATTTTCCAAATCTTCCAACAATCTCCCCCTTTGGCATTGATGGAAACATAGATGAAAAACATCTAGTTACAAAAATACCAACAAAAGGTTGTTCATCTTCAAATCTAATTCATCAATCATTCTCCCTAATTGATATACCTCAATGTGCTCTATACTAACCACATATTTTGCTTATGCTAAACATCTTCCTCAGTATAATATTTTTCATGCCAAACTTCTCCCCCATTAACATCAATGTCAATGTTTTGGTAACCAACATCACTACATCAAACTCTTCAACAATTGATACTTACTAGATCGAGTGTCAAAAGACACTATTCAAAACAACAACATCAACAAGAGTCCTAGATGAATCTATCCATCATAGATACTCCCCCATAGTGGAAGCATTAGCATTTAGTCTAGATAAACACTGGTGCTCTATTACCGTGCAATGATGCACTCTTGCATCTTCTACTCTGATGTAGGAAGGGACATAACCTAGAGCATACCTCTCAAATACTCAAAAGTATCTTTAGGAAGAGGCTTGGTGAATATATCTGCAATCTGCTCTTTAGTGCTCACATACTCCAATCCGATTTCCTTTTTTGCAACTTTTTCTCTTAGCATATAATACTTAATAGAAATATGCTTGGTCCTCAAATGCAACACTAGATTCTTAAACATATTTATTGTACTTTTGTTTTCATAATCTATAACAATAGGTTCACTGATTTCTATCCTTATATCCTTCAACATCTGCTTCATCCAAATTATTTGATTGAAATTATTTTTTGTTGCAACATACTCTGCTTTTGATATACTTTGTGATGTACAATCCTACTTCCTACCTAGCCAAGAAACCAATCTTCCTCTAAGAAAGAAAGCTCCACTATTGGTGCTTTTTCTATCATCCATACGGCCTCCCCAATCTGCATTATTATAAGCACTTAGAGTGAAATCATTAGATCTATCATACCATAATCCAAACTTAGATACTCCCTTCATATATCTAAAAATCCATTTTACTACTAGATAATGTGCTTCTCTAGGATCATCTTGGAATCTTGCAACAATTCCAACTACATTTTTTATATCTGGCCTTGTGTGAGTTAGATATTGCAAACCTCTAACCATAGATTTGTATTTTTTTTGCTCAATAGTAGGTGTCTTATCCTTTGTAGATAACTTGTGTCTAGCTACCATAGGTGTTCCAATGGGTTTATGTGTTTCCAAACCAAACCTTTTCAGTAAATCCTTCAAGTACTTACTCTGAGAAATAAAGATTCCTTCTTTATTTTGTACAATCTTCAATCCTAGGAAATATTTCATCTCTCCTATCATACTCATTTAAAAATAATTCTTCATCTCTTTTGCAAACTTCTCACTTTCTTCATCATTTCCTCCAAAGATGATGTCATCAAAAAATATTACCAAAATCATTAAACCATCATTAGTGCTTTCCAATATATATTACTATTGGGCGTTCATTTTGTAAGAGGTCAATGGTAGGAATCCGTAGTGTAATTCCTCTCTTGAAAAGTAAATCTTTTTAAGGATCCGCTCCAAAGTTTAGTGTTTGTCTTGCAACATACCAAAATTTGCTTAGTAGAAGATAAATGTGAATGTTCATGAGGAGGCCTTTGCTGGTTCCAAAAAACTCTTTTACCTTGGAATCAAGTAAAATCTGTTCACTGTGTCAAAAATATCATACCAAAAGAACAATATTTTTGTATTTTCTATTTTTCAATGAATGCAACTCTAACAATGCAACTACTATGAGGTCCTATTCTAATAGGGGGGTTAGCAAAGCAAATAACGAAACTAAAATAAAATAACATGAAATCAAATAACTTGAAAGTGAAATTCCTAAACGGACATAACCTATAGAACACAACACGCTACGAGTTAAAACCTTCAAAGAAATCAGTAGGAAACCAATGAAAATAGGAGCAACGCTTCCTAAAATCCACTGATGCAATCGTCAGTGAAAATCTGTAACAAATCAAATGATGTTTCACTCTTCATCAAATCACAAGGCCACAGAAAGTGCGCTCATGCGAGACAAAAAGCTATATAGACACAATCGAGTGATCTCTTCTCAAGCTCGTTAGGTCAATGGAATTCATATATCTGTAGCAAACACCAGAACTAAAAGATCGCACAACTAGAAACAACACAATAAACCTTTGGCTCAATCAAAATCTCATGAATAAATCCACAAAACAATGACACATTTAGGAAAGAATAACTACACTCCAAATGCTAGCACCAAAAGCATAACTTTATTGCATAATAATGGTGGCCTTTTTTACAGTTTACAATGGGGTATTTATAAGCAATCGTTTCCTCAATTTGTGTTGAGAGTGAGAGATATCTTAATGCAATAAAATACTTTTAAAACATTAAAACAAACTAAATATATACAAACTGGTAATCTAACTAGTGCTTAGAGGGACTCCAACCAATATTTAATTCATTAATTGGATGCATGAGCCCTTTACATGTCAAAAATAATGAAAGCATGAGAGAGAAAGTAGGAGGAAGCCATCAGTCGAAGTAGAAGTGCATGGAGACACCAAAAATAGAAGCTGGCCCTTCACTTGATGTGTGTCGAAGTTAACTCTCCATCAAAATGTGTTTCCAATGCATGGAAAGTGCTATTTTTGGAACTGGCAGTCAACTGTCAATGCACCTTTGAATTGCAAAGCTGCGGAGCTGGGGACCTGTAGAGCTGCAGAGCTCGACTGCATCAAAAATCTCAAAAAATTTCTAAGTGTCAAAATTGAAATTCTGTCATCTGGGTTTTGCTCATCTTCATCCTAAAGATATGTTTGGATGTTTGCCCTTGAATTTTTCTATAATCTTAGTAATCTTAGCAGCATCGGGAAGATCCAAAACCTCATACTTATCTTTGACCTTCTATCTATAGTTGTCCACCTCAATTCAAGTTTTTGCAAAATCCTCGAGTTTGATAATCAACTCTAACAATGTTTCTTCTATCCTGAAGGCTTGTCTGATGTCTTCATCACTGGATGCTTCCTCTAAAGTCTTTCTAAAGTTTTCTACAACTACCTCAACTGGTAAAAACTTCTCTCATTCTTCATCTTCAAAAATATCCAAGCATGCATCACTATATAACTTTTTTGCTTCTGAAATTCGATCTCGAGCTTGGTCCTTGAGCCTATGTATCTCATCATGCAATGTTTCCATCACTTTATTTCCCTCTGCAATCTTTTCTATCCAATCATCTATCATGTCTAGCTCTTCTCCAATATATACATCAATCAGAATGTGGTACCTTTGTCCTTTAATGGCCTGTAGAATTTGCAAATCCTTGCTCCAAACCCATACCTTGTCCATAATGCTGAAGTCCTACCTCAGAATTGCCACAATCTTATCAACATTGTCTTGTGTAGCATGTAATAATTTCAGACTTCTTGTAATTATAGTGACACCCTATCCTCAAGGTTATCTCACCAATCCTGACAAGCTCTCAAGAATGGACTGAGATGTACACCTTCCCCTTCTTTAAGAATGGTAGTCAAAGTCATCTCAAGGCATTCAGAGTCAAGAGGACCAATAACTTTAGCTAGATGTCCTTTCAAGATCTCAACTTGCCTTCGAAGTGCTCTAATTTCAATCTCATCGTGTTCCATATGGTTAAGAACCTCTTTGACTCCCATAGTTATCATCTATTGAGAAGTATCCCGTGTAGGTTTCCCTAACATCATATCCTTTACTTCATAGTCCTGAAGGCTGATAGCTTGTTCATCTATACTTTTCGGGGGATGAGCCACTTGTGCAAATAAATCCTAATTTCGAGTAGTGGTAATGAATGCAAATGGTGTTGCATCCTATAATGGAGAGTCAGGCTTGTTCAAAATCTCTGAAATGTCACAAATATCATTCTCTAAAGCAAGGAATTGATGCTTAGCACTTCTCATTATTTCCTTCCGGAACCATCTCGGGATATGTCCTTCTGTAACCTTGGCTCTAGATGATGAAGGGATGTGTTCAACTACCTCCTTCCCTCTGTCACTTTTTCTTGGAGTTTCCTGTTGTGAGGGTTTTTCTTCTGTAGTCTTAGTTTTTGTAGATCCTGTAGTTTGATCCTCAACTTTCTGGGAAGGTTGTTGTATACATTCCATTACCTGTGCCTCTTTTGATGGCTCATTAGTAGTCCTTGGTTCTGGTTCTCCTTGTAATGATGATTCTTTCTGAACATGTTCCTTTGAACTCAGAGGTGGAGGTTTCACTGAAACCTTATCTACCATCATAGCTTGAGGTGAAGATGGGGGTGTTGGATGAGGACTTTATGTCTCAAGTGGCATTAGCATCCAATCTTGTTGTTGAAATTCATCTGTAGGAGTATCTCTAATCTTATCTCCAACCAATTTTGTATCCACTGGCATGAAATCAAAATCTAGAATGGAGAGAATATCATCACCTAGCTCTCTTTGCTCATTCACCCATCATTGTACTTCATCTTTCGAAGAAGAGAGCTCTACCATTTTAGCTTGGGTGGGTGGTGGGGTATTTGTGACATTTTTCTTTCTTTCCAATTCTGTGGCTTTGGCAAGTCGAGTTCTCCCTTGTAAAGGCACTTTTTCTTCCTCCCCATCTAACTCTGTCTCATCCTCATCTAATTCTTCCTTGGGAATGGTTTCAGGAACAGATGGATTAGGCACTAATCTTTTACAAACTCTCTGCCTCTTATTCATTCTAACCTTAACCCTCCTTTGCTTCTATGGAACCATAGGAGAAGCAAGTTCTTCATGCATCGGATGAATGGATGTCTTTGGAATCTCTCCTTCTTCTTGTTGGCTTGAAAAAATAGGAGGCAATGGAAAATCAACCTGGATATGAGAAATTCCAGGGTCTCAAGGGTCTTGGGAAGTAGATTCATGTTGCTGCAAAGGGGCTTGTTCTTCAACATGCTCTATCTGGATCCTCTGAGGAGAGGCTCTCTTCCTATTTTCTTTCTTCTTCTTTGAAGGATGGTAGTATCCCACTGGACGATCAAGCTAATAGACTATTTCTGGCCTGATAGGAGATTGGAGTGCAAAGATAGGAACTGTGACCTTCCTCCCCTTTACCCTTTCTAGGTGAGCATGTGCATGGAATATCACTGTGTCCAGAATTGGATCAAGTGGAAAGGGTTTCTTGATCCAACTCTTTGTCATTCTAATGACATGTCTTGCTCGATGATTAATAGCATCTCCTTCCTCTATATCAACTTCTGCATTTAGAATGGGCCTCTCGCCAACCTTATCTGTATTGAATAAGGAATCCAGTAGCTCTTGCGAATCTTGTAGCCTTATCTCATCCGAGATGGTCAAATGGAGATCCTTCTCTACTAAATAAAAATTCCTTCTACAATAGTCCCTGATACGGACATCATAGTCATTTGTGGCATTCATCCAATGATCTTCAATGGCATCCTCGTGGTAGAGCTCTTTTCCTGCTAGATTTTCCACTTTACCAATATTGTCGAAGAATGGTTGGGGAGAGTTATATTCTTCAAGAGGATAGTTCTCCCATTCCCACTCGAAAGTCAGGATATCCTACTTTCTCTTTACCTGGTATGTTCTTATTAGAAATGGCCAATCCCAACAAGGCCTTCGTTGTTTCTTAATCCTCTCATAAGCTGACTCAATCTGCTGAGAAATTTCCATTAGAACCAACTTGTCACTTGGGTACCTTGGGAGCTTCTTTGGATGGATAGATGCACCACCAACCTAAATGTATGTGAATGTCCAAAATTGGATAAAATATGCACCGAGAGCTATGATTTGTGCCTTGGCCTCATCAGACAATCTCTTTCCATAATCACCTTCGATGAATCAAATGATGGCAAAGATAAAGGCATCATTCACAATCCTATACTCTTTGCTTTGTGGTGAGAGATTCTTCTTAACTAGTTGAGGATAAACTATATACGGCCATGCGTTAGGGTCCTACATACTGCCCTTTTTGTACAACCCAGGATAGTCGGTGGCTCTTGCTGCAAGTAGATATACCACATAAGAAGTCATGTAAAACTTCTTCTTGTCCTTTACTATCCACAACTGATCACACATGTTCTCACTAAGTGTGGTGGCCCAATCCAGTGGCATCTTTGCATGTATGATGGTTTCAAAGAAGATCTTTCAGTTGAGTTGTTACAAAGCCTCAAAAATTCTCCCAAGTCGGTGTGTCCAAGTTCTATTTCTTTGATCTCAGAGTGTTCATTGTGCAATCGTGACTTCAGGGTTATGCCTTGGAGCTTGTACACAACTGGCTTTGTTGTTGATCCGAATGTGGACGCCATTTGATTATTTTACCTGTATGTCACAAAGAAAAATAATGATTAATTATTGGATACATATAAAACATTTTAAAAAAATGATATTCTAGAACTTATTTTATTTGTTGTGATTTTTTTTTTTTAAAATATTATTATTATTATTATTATTTTAGGTTTTTAACTATATATATTAAAAAAAAAAAAAACAAATAATTTTTTTAAAAAACATGGGGTTTGAAATGTGGCGGCACATGCATCTGAGAGGGGCGCGGCGGTGGCCACACATGCGCATCCCAAAGGGGCACGATGGCGGCACTATGTGTGCACCCCAAAGGGGCACAATAGCGACACCGCACATGCACCTAGAAGGGCACAACAGTCGTCGCACACGCATCCTAAAGGGCACCACGATGGCGGTCGTGCACTGCCCAAAAGGCACGCACAACGGCGCATCGCCCCGCGTCCAGAAGGGCGTAGCGGTAGTGACCGCCGCGTGGCCCAGAAGGTGCATGCGACAGTGCGGTGGCACAGCTGCCGCATGGCCTAGAAGGCACGTAATGGCGCGACTTGCATGTGCGGCCCAGAAAGGCACTGCGGCTGCGCGATGCGCACGAGTCCAAAAGGGTGCGCGCTTCCTCTTCTAGTCATGCGCACGCGAGTGCTAGGTCTGCGTGGAAGGTGGAGGGGGAAGGTTTCCATACCTTTCCCTCCTTTGCTTTACTTCTTCATCATCAAAAAACAAAAAAAAACAAAAGGGGGGGGGAGGGGGGGGGGGAGGGGGGGTTTATAACGTCGCTTCCTCCTTTCTTTGCATGCGCGCGCGCCTTTTTTTAAAAATTTTTAATTTTTTAATTTTTTTTTCAATTTTTTGATTTTTTTGTGATTTTTGGACTCAACTTTCAAACAAAAATTCTTCTCCTAACTGGAATTGTGAGTTTGAGAGTCAAAAAAAGTAGGGGGTCCCCATTCCTCACTAGGGATGGAGCGTGTGTTGTGGAGACCACAACAATTACTATCTACCATACCTTTTTCTATATTCAAGTTTTATCAAATGTTTGTCCAACCTTGCATGCCAAGTTCTGGGTGCTTGCTTCAATCCATACAATGCTTTCCTTAGTTAGCATACTATGTCCTTGTCATTTGTCAAAGGACATCCTTTAGGCTACTCAATGTACACTTCTTTAAGTTCTCCATTTAGAAATGGTGACTTGACATCCATTTGATATACTTTGAATTTATTTTGTGTTGCATAGGCTAAGAACAGTCCTAGTACTTCTATTCTAGCTATTGGAACATAAATCTCTTCATAATATATTCCTTCTTGTTGTGAGTTGCCTTTGCATACCAATCTTGCTTTATTTCTTACAACTTCACCTCGTTTATTCATCTTGTTCCTAAATACCCATTTATTTCCTATCACATTCTTATTTGTTGGTGTGGGGACCAATTCCCATGGCTCATTCTTTACTATCTGATCCAATTCCACTTTCATAGCTTGCTTCCAATAGTCATCTTTATATGCTTCATCTACATTCTTAGGCTCAACTTGATATATCAAGCATAGTTCTTCATTTACTTTACTTCTTTTCATCACACCTTTATCTTTGCTTCTGATGATCTACTTAGATGGGTGATTCTTTATCATATTCTTTCCTAAAGTAGAAGTTGTTATCTCAACTCTTGGCTCTATTGAAGGTTCTGAGCTTTGTTACTTCCTTGACTCTTCTTCATTCTACAAATAATTTTTGGTCTCAAGAAATACCTCATCATTCCTTGGCTTAGTAACAAAATCATCATCTAAATTGTAATCAATTATTCTCTCTTGTATCCTAAATTTCTCATCAATTCTCACATTTTCACTTTCCATAATAGTCTTAGTTCTCTAATTATAACATGCATAAGCTTTTCTTTTCAATGAATAAGAAAGAAACATACCTTCATCACTTCTAGCATCAAACTTACCAATATCATCATCTCTTTTGATATAACACTTACTCCCAAAAATTCTAAAATACTTAACTATAGGTGAGTGACCAAACCATAGTTCATAAGATGTCTTGTTTGTGTCTTTCCTAATTTGCACTTTGTTCATAGTGTAGATTTTTGTATTCACATCTTCTCTCCAAAATGTTTTAGATACTTCATTCTTTGCTAAAATAGCTCTAGCTTCTTTTGTAACTAACTTGTTCCTTCTCTCTGCAATGTCATTTTGTTCAGGGTTTCTCAGAGCTGATAGTTGTGTTCTAATTCCATTTTCTTGAAAAAACATGTTAAACTCATTTGAAGTAAATTCTCCTCCTCTATTTGATCTTAAACATTTAATCTTCATACCAGATTCATTCTCAACTCTATTATTGAATATGTTAAATTTGTCAAATGCCTCAGATTTCACTTTAAGAAATGCAATCCACATCATTATAGAGAAATCATCAACTAGAATTATAAAATACCTTTCATGATAGAATCCTCTAGTCTTTGTAGGACCATTGAGATCTGTGTATACAATCTCCAACTTTGATGTATTGGTGAACTTCTTGCTAGGAAAAGAAGTTTTTTTATGCTTAGCCAAAACACATTCCTTGCAAATTGTGTTAGTAGGTTTTACAATCTTTGGAAAATCTCTAACAACAAACATTTTTCTAGTCCTCACAATACTACCAAAGTTTATATGAAAAAATATATTATGCCACAACCAACTGTCATCTACCTTTGCAAGAAAACATGTTATTTCAGTAGGATTCAACTAAAATACATTACCTCTAGATCAAGTTCCTATTCCAATTACCTTTCAATCTTTATCTCTAATCATGCATGTCTTTTCTATGAACTGCAATTGATAACCTTTGTCTACTAGTTGTCCAACACTCAAAAGATTGTCCTTTAAACCATCAACAAAGTATACATCATCAATATTAGTTTTACCATCAAGAGTTATAGATCCAATACCTTTAACTTGGCATGCTACATTATTTCCAACTCTGACAATTCCTCTGTCTTGACTTTTGAAGTCAACAAACTTGTTCATGTCACCATTCATATGATGTGAACAACCACTATCAATTATCCAATTAGATTTCTTCTCAACCTGTCATACCAAAGCTACCTTCTCTAGAATTTCTTCTTTAATTGCCACAAATCCAATTTCATCATCACTAGCACTTAATGCTTGTTCATCAGAATCATTATCTTCATTTGCATTCAAACATTCTCTATCTTTTCTAGGTTTTTTATTTTCTTTATACATTTTCTTTCTTTTAGGACACTTAGACGCAAAATGACCATATTCATCACAAGTCCAAAACTTAAAGATTTTCTTACCTCCTTTTTCTCTTCTTACCAAAAGGGCTACTTCTTCTTCAATCTTTCTATCTTCCTCAAATCTGCTACTACTAACAAAATCTCCTTTAGCACTTATGCTCCTTGATAAATTAGGTCAAATTTTCAAGGCACTAAAAGTTATCTCTATTTTGGTCAATTCTCCAGACTGTCTAAGTTCATTCTCAACTATCTCAAGTCTTCCAAGCAATGTTTCCTTTGTGATATCTTTGGTAAAAGATATTAACAACTATATCACCTGACTTGCTAACTTAAATGGTGGTGTTAGAGTCTTTAATATGTTCCATATAACCTCATCATTTTCTTTGGTTCCTCCTTGAGCTTTAATACTTATAGTAATTTATGATATCCTACCTATATATGTTCTTACAAATTCATCTTCCATTATCTTATCCTCTTGAAACACACAAATCCAACTTTGTAGCCTCACTTTCTTAGAATGTACATCACCTTCAAAACTATATTCCAAAGATTTCAAAATCAAATGTGAAGTAGCAAGTGATTTTACCTAATTGTACTCGATTTCAGTAAGTGCAGTTAATAGTGCTTCTCTAGCTCTCATGTCACACATGAAAAGGTCTCTTTCTACCTTAGTACAAGTTTCCAAGTCTTCTTCAGTAATGATTTTCTTCTTAGATTTTGTCAAAATCTAATATCCTGGACCCATACACAATAGATGTGTCTTCATCTTTTCCTCCTAGCTGTCATAATTTGTTCCACTAAACTTTGCACTATCTTTCCTAAACATATTCACCATGGATCTCCCAAAGCTATTTAACTTTTTCTTCAAGGACCTGATGCTTTGATACCAATTGCTAGAAACAATAGTCCACCAAGATAACTAAGAGGGGGATGAATCAGTTATCAAATTAGCTATCCAATAATTAAAACATATATCTTCATTAACCAAACTTAACCATTCAACCAAAGTAAACAACAACCATAATAGAGTGAACATGGACAATTATACCAGATATGTTGACTAGGGAAACCCTTGATCAAAGGGAAAATACCAATGGGAATGATGCTCACAAGATGATGTACTAATATAAATATTCCTTGTTAGAGGATGTACCCTATTAGGAGAGTTTTACAACATTTAGTACATAGAGTCCCTATTAGGAGACTTTGAATCTCTGCTAGGAGATTCCAACCCTATTAAGAGTTGTGGTATAGTGTATGAAAGATAAGCCCACTGCCCAAACATGCAATTTCAACTACAAGAAGAACTAACTACTCAACCAAGTAATTTACTATAGTGTTCCTCTTTCCTCTTCTCTTTCCTCTATCCTATCAACCAAACCAATCACTGTTAGACCTTGTAGACTAGGTCACGAATCTTAGATCCAAATACCAAACTTTCGATCACTCAGCAAAACCTCGGCAATGAAGTTTCCTTCACTTCCTCACCACTTTGCTCAACTTCACATTCTATACTCTTTGTTGCTTATCGATAATTCACAATCTATTTTCCATATATCATGATAAAGGAAAATGTCCTTCCTTTATACCAAGTCCATAAAACAATTCCCTAAGTTGGCTATTAGACCATCTCAATTAATTATTATAGGACCACATTAAGAACATGTTACACTTAGTGATAACATAAATATTTCACCTGGAAACTTGAATAATTTTCTATACACTCAATATTATGACAAGTGATCTTAGCCACATCATCCTCAACATGTCTTCTTTATGTCCTCAACCTCGATCCCCAAGATATCAAATTTGCTAAGAGATATAGCAAGTTTACCAGAACATGCCTCTGTAAACTTTATCTCAGAACAAACATCACCAAAACTTATATAACTTCTTCTAGACTTATCGTTTCTCCTTCTAACATTAACTACATATACTAGATACCTAGAAGTATCTCCCATACCCTCAGTTGGTTATAATACTCAACTAATTGACTGTGCCAACTTGATCTTTCTATTGTTCTTTTATTAGATACAACAAAAAACTATTATGTTGACATCAATGACAAACCCAGTCATGAATGTAACATATCATCATAGTAGTAGATATATAATACTCCCCTAAAGGAATATCATCATCATTCATGCTTTCAACCAATCTTCTAACAATCTTCCAAATCTTTCAACTAACCATTCCCAAGCTTCTCTTTTTATTTGGTTACAAGGAGAAACTAGGAACACGAGTCTCCAAGGTTTTATTTTACCTTTTAAGGTAGAATTAAATCCCCACTCACTACAAATAACTCACACAATCAAATACTACAACTTCACAATCCCACTCCCAAGTTTGTGGCACAACTAACAACTTATGTCCTTTTAGGAGGGCTACAAGGAAAATTACTGCAAGTTGATCTCCAGGGCTTCCAAGGACTTGATCAAACCCAAATCTAGGTTTAACAAGACCCTAACAACTACCCTCAAGTATTCTCAAAAGGAGAACACCAGATCTATCTTCCAACACTACTTTTCCTCAAAATTGACAATTAGGAACTAGGCCTAATTAGGGATGGTTAACAAAGGAAGTACCCAACCAACAACCTCCTCAACAAAAAGCTCATGGAAAATTTGAAGAACCATGAAAAAGTATTAAGTCTTTGTGTTCAACACTAGAATCCACCCACAACTTATTTCATGCATTCAAATGCACACTTTAGGGAAGTCACATAGGGATGCATGTCCTAAGGTTTTGTGGACTCATCCCATAGCCTACATTGTGACAATTTTAAACCAATTGAATGTTAAAATACATTCTCATACCTTGCAAATAACCAAGATTTAGATTTTTCCCATCGTGGATTTTCAAGATATGACCAAATTTCCCTTGAAACCCTAGGTGTAGCCTATAATGATGCAACAACACTAAAATGGGTGTATCTTGCTTGATATAATAGATGAGACTTCAAACCAGAATAAATAGAGAGTTCATTCAACCCTCTATCCAAACATGTTTGTCTTACCTAGTTACCAAACTATACAGATCCATACAATGCTAAAAACAAGTAAAATTGCTTCAAAAATATAGCTTTCTTTATTGCAAAAATGTCTCCTCCATACAACCAATCCTTGAATCTATCTTGGGACTTCACTCCCATCTCAATTAAAAAAATCCTAGTAGTTTCTTCAACCACAAAGTGGTTTGGATCAGTTTTTCAATAAAAGTTGTAAATTTGCAAAAAGTTACTAATTTACAAAAAGTTGCTAATTTGCAACTTGACAACTTTTTGGCAACTTTTCCAAAAAGATATCAAAAGCAAAATGCCGATCAAGAATTGATTCTAGGATGCTAAAACATGTTTAAAACCTTATTAAAGTTTCATAACACCTATTCTCCTATTCTTAGTATGAAAAAGAAAGGAAAAAATGCCCTTTTAAACCAAGGTGAATGACAAGGTTTATAATTGCACCTTGTGTTCCTTGGTCTCACAAATTGGGCTTATTACATAAATAAAAAGGAGAGTTTGAGATGTCCTATTCCTTTGATGGAGATGTTTTAGAGTGTGCTCCTACACCATTCTTCAACTAATTTAATCAAGGTTAATTACATTAAAAATATTAAGAAGTAATATTTTAGTCCTTATCAAGTAGTAGTAATTCTTAGTGTTTGTCGAGTGATTTAGTGCTAACCAAGTTACAATAGTATTTTTAGTGTCATAAGAGTTTTCTTTCTATTTGTATTGACATCTAAGGGATCTGGAATTTATTTTTGTGGTAACTGATTCACCCCTCCCCTCTCAGTTACTCCTCTTATATTTTTGGAGAAAGTCCCTAAGAAAACAAGTTTTGGAGAAAATCCCTACCAATCAACACCCATTTCTGTGCCATATCAAGGAATCATCTTTTAGTTTCAAGGGGTTCAAGGTGAATAAAAAATACGTCTACTAAAATCAATTAAAAAGGATATTGAATCATGAACTTACAAAGATAGGGCCTAGAGGAAGAGTAAATTTTGTAATTGGAGAGAAGAATATTGAAGGATGTATAGAAATTAGATCCTAACTCAAGTTTTGTACAAGTTGGAGAGGGAAGAGTAATGGAGGATGTATAAACTTTAAATCCTATGTCAACTTTTGCAAAAGTGAGGGAGGAGAATAAAATTAGGTAAATGAATGAGTAAATGAGAAATTGTGCATACAAATTAGAATCATGTTCATAGAGTTTTGAGCAAGATTAAAGGAAAAGAAAGGATCTTGATTAAAATGATGTATGCAATTAAATGTAATATAAGATCACAATGAGAAGGTTTGCACTAAGGAGTGATAAAATAGTCTCAAAGAGGAAATAAAGTGCTTACTTTTAAAAAGATGATACACTAAGCATAATTATTCATTGAGGATAAGTTCTAAAAATTCATATATCCATATGTAGTTTGACAATTCATCCAGCAAAAACTATTTTTGGAGAAATATCTACCAATCACACCCATTTCTATGTCATGCCAATGAATCATCTTTCAATTTCACAACAAAAGCCTATCTAGCCACATTTTGGCTTGGCTAGGGAAGCTTGTGTAAATCACTAGCCCAAGGGATCCCCACCCCTATTTTTTCAAAGACAATGCCATGAATGTCATCATTGAGGGGTTTTTCTTTGAAAATATTCCTTAATAGCATCCACATATCCACCTTGTCTCCTTTGAGGTCAAAAAGAGATTTTAAAAATTGGAACATAATGTCCATTGAATCATTAAAGGAAAACTCCTATTCAATGAATCATCTTTTAGTTTCAAGGGGTTCATAGTGAATAAAAAAGATGTCTACTAAAATCAATTAAAAATGATATTAAATCATGAACATACAAAGATAGGGCCTAGAGGAAGAGTAAATTTTGTAATTGGAGAGAAGAATATAGAAGGATGTATAGAAATTATATCCTACCTCAAATTTTGCACAAGTTGGAGAGGTAAGAGAAATGGAGGATGTATAAACTTTAAATCCTACATCATCTTTTACAAAAGTGAAGGAGGAGAATAAAAATAGGTAAATGGATGAGTAAATGAGAAATTGTGCATATGAATTAGAATCATGTTCATAGAGTTTTGAGCAAGATTAAAGGAAAAGAAAGGATCTTGATTAAAATGATGTATGCAATTAAATGTAATACAAGGTCACAATGAGAAGGTGTGCACTAAGGAGCAATAAAATAGTCTCAAAGGGGAAATAATGTAAGTGCTTACTTTTAAAAAGATGATACACTAAGCATAATTATTCATCGAGGATAAGTTCTAAAAAGTCATATAGCCATATGTAGTTTGACAATTCATCCAACAAAAACTATTTTTGGAGAAATCTCTACCAATCACACCCATTTCTATGTCATGCCAATGAATCATCTTTTAGTTTCACAATAAAAGGCTATCTAGCCACATTTTGGCTTGGCTAGGGAAGCTTGTGTAAATCACTAGCCCAAGGGATCCCCACCCCTATTTTTTCAAAGGCAAAAATATGAATGTCATCATCGAGGAGTTTTTCTTTGAAAATATTCCTAAATAGCGTCGATATATCTACCTCGTCTCCTCTGAGGTCGAAAAGAGATTTTAAATAATTGGGACATAATGTCCTTGTTAACTTGGTATTTGCCAATATTGTGCAAAAAATCTCATCCCAATGCCATCACACCATCCTTATTTGTAAATTGTCCAACCTCTATCAAAAATGATGCAAGGGTTTCATTTGAGACAATGCCCAAAAACACCTTATGATCTTCCTCAAATATGCTTCTTAACCAAATAGGAGTGCCCATCTTCATTAACTAAAATATTGGATTGAACTACCTAAAGACTTAAATAAGAGGCACAATTTTAACTGCCAAAAGCTTTGACACTTTATTTACCAAAGGAAAATTAAAGAAGAAAGAAGTGTAGATCATCTATAAATAGTCCTTGATGCTTAAGAGTTCCTTCTATAACCCTATTAATTACTTTGTTTGTTAAATTTTTTTAATCTTTCATATTTATTTACAAATATTTCCCATATATGAATGAGTGTACGAGGGGGGCCGGGGGGGGGAGGGTTCTTAGAATTGTCTCTAAGTAGCTATAATACCACAAGGTCCAATCTCTTCCCTATTTTTTAACTCTCTCTTCCTAGACCAGGGCTATTTATAGGAAGCTTCATTAAAGAAAACAAATATGTATACTTTCTAAATGTTAAAGAAAACAAAAAGTGAAGAATTCGAGAGTCCTTCCTTCTCTTTACTCCCCATTCTTCCTAGACAAAACAAAATAAATACATATACTCTATAAAAGTCTAAAGAAAACAGAAAGTGGGGACTCCCCCACCGTTTTCCTACTCTTTACTCCCCTTCTTCCTAGACTAGACAAATACTTGTAGCAAGTCGAGCTATGACTTCAACCTTAAGCAACTATCTCACCCCATTAGCACATCAAAACTCGAAGAGAAACAAAAGGGGAAAAGCATTGAATTCAGTCCCTAAGACTACTCATCTCATTCAGAATGGTTGCAATTATATTGGTCACCATAACTACCCCCAACGTACGAGACTCGCAACTCATATCCATTTCACCAAGTACCTTCAACGGTACTCATATCTCATGTTGCTATCTCCAGTCATTGTAGAAATGACTGTAAAGCATTTGTGGAGATTCGGTCTTGGCGTTGTGAGAAGATGAGACAGAGGCTCAATTTTTTTTTTGGATTCCCCCATCAATGGAACATTTCAGTACTATTTCGGCAACTGTCTACTGTGTTATATGACTTGAAGAGTACGTTCCTTGTCTTTTACTAGGCAATTTCAATCAGCATAATTGATACGTATCATGCATCTTTCACATTGGTTGGACATATGAGCCTATTCATACAATCACTTTGGTTTCAATTGAGCCTATTCATACAATTTGATCCTTTCTATATTTATTGGTTTGTCTACAAGTACAGCTCATTGAAAGTTCAAGTCACATCAAGTAACTGGGAAGTGATTAAATTGGTTTTTCTTATGTATTTAATGAAAAATAATTAGCTGTTCTTTCTTGATAGACATATCTATTTTGTACACATCTTTTAATAAGTGCCACATAGTGGCTTGTATTTGCCGTAAACTATAATAGTTTAATAAAATTGAATAATATAATAAACTTAAAATAGTGTAATAAAATTGAATAGTATATTAAACTTAAAAAAATAGTTTAGTAATTTAACTTATTAAACTTAACAATTAATAATTACAAAAGAATCAATTTATTTGATTCTAATGATAATATTTAATGAAATTGAATTTTAATTTTAATATTTTTCATAAAATCTTAGATACATAAAATACTAATATTCAATTTCTAAATTTATAAAAATTATCATTCTATTGTTAAAAATAATTTCATATTTAATATTTTAAAAATAAACTATTTTTTAATATAAAAATATTCATTAATTTATAATTTATACTATAAATATAATGATCTATCTTAGCTATTAATTTTTTATTATCATTTGTAATAGAAATATATAGTTACCGTTTCTGCATTTGAATTCAAAATCTTTAAACATATATTTGATTCGTTTAATATTTTCATATATCTATCGTTTCGAAAATATTGCCTCGTGATATGGGTATGCTTCCTACAAATTCGCTCCTATAAAACCCAAATGTATAAGGCAATTGAAATAAAATAATTTTATGGATTTTAGAAATTGAAATTAAAATAATATGGCAAGATTGTTTATAGATGGGGTGTAAAATCAATATGAAAGATAATTTGATTCTTTGGGATTGGTTGTATTAATGTATTGGTGTAAATAGGATGCAAAATTAAAAAAATTGATTATTGATTATTTGGTATTGGTTTTATTGGTGTTTTTAGAATAAGTAAAAAGAATTTGTCAAGGAATAAAATATAGAATAAAAGATCTGTATTTTGAATATTATAAAACATTGTTTAGCATGTGTATATTTAATTGTTGCATTAATTAAAATGACTTTTGACCTGGTAGACCTATTAGTTTTTTAGTCAAATGTTTTATTGTTTAAAAGTGGAAAGCACTTTGTTTCAATTGTTTGCTTGTAATATATATGGAAAATATATTATATTCAATATTTTAATTTAAACATTTGTGTGTCTATATTTATAACAACAAGTGTGACATGATGTGTATTTAAAGTAATTAGAAATTAGAATTAAAAATATAAATTTAGTACTTTTGTTACAATATTATATCTTAATAATAATTTTTACTAAAAAAGTTAAATTAATCTAAATATACTAAATAGAAGGTTCAAAGGAAATTTGAAAATTTGGAAATAAATTTTATATCAGAAAAAAAAAAAGGGCTACTAGTGACATATGCTTATCATTATAGTTTAGTGATAGAATTATATTAGCAAAAGTAGAAATAAGAATATAATTTTTTAAATTTTAGTTCAAATAATTTCTATATCATAATTCAAATAATTTCTATCTCACAAATTTTTTTATTTATATATTTTAATTTTAACTTTTAAGATTAAATTAAAGAGGATTTAGCAAATTTGGTTATGACATGGTTTGTAATTTGATATTTAATTTAAATATTAGTTCACCCTAAAATATCTTGGTATTCCTAACATCAGATTATATCAATTATCAATTACTAGTTTAATTTAAAATTAAAATAATCAAAATATAATATCTTATGAAAATAAAATTGTTCAAAATAAGAGAATCAAAATGGGAAAGATGATGAAGGTGGATATTAGGGATTCAAATGGGGAAATTGGTGGGGGAAGAAGAAGGTCGAGAAGAATTACTAAGACCATGGAAGATTTAAATAATTGGCAAGTTGCTCTCAGGAGGAGGAGGAGGAGGAGGAAGACACCAACTCTGAGGAGAGTGATAAGAACTTGAGGGACGACTAGGAGAAGGGGAAAAATGAAACAGATAGAGAGGTGGAGAAATGGGATGATACCTTGGTTGGTACTTGGGATTTTGAGGCAGACAATCCCATTAAGGGCCCCTCCCTTGACCCCACCCATGTCTCTACCACTATCACCCAGCTTCCAACTGACAAACAAGAGAACTCCAAAACTGTGATTGACTCCCCTAACACCATCTCCTCCCCAGTTAAGAAAGATGGTTTGGTAAACCTAAAGGCCCCCATTGACAATCTTGTGATGCAGGATAGCAGCAAAACTCTAGTGAATAGAAAGGCTTTAAAGTTGGGAATGGAGGAAAAAGGGGAGGTTATCTGCAAGGATCTCCAGGAGCTCAAAGATAGATGCAATGTTGTGGAGGAGGGCTTCTCCCTATTCTCAAATTTCACCCTTAAGGTGACTCATGCAACTGCCACCACTCTTCAACTACTGGCTAATGATTCAGAGGAGGACAACTTGGGGAAGGAGGACTCAAAGCTTCCCTATGGCTTCCTTGTTGAAGATTGGGCCAAGGTGCTCCTGGCTAGAAAATGAAAGAAAAAAGATGCCATTTAGTGGCCTTTTGTTTTCTATTGTGTTTAATACTCTACTAGCTTTCACTCTCCATCCTTTGGTGATGGTTTTATTTTTTTGGTTAAACTTAGTTCTGGGCTATAGGTGGTATGACGCGATGACCACCTATATGCTTTTTGATAAATCGTTAAACTATGCTAGTTCTAAGGGAAGGATCCCTAGTACTTTTAATTACCGTTATTTTGTTACTTTTTTTTTTGATGTAAATAGTTAAGGGTGTTGTGTGTGGTTGTCTATTGGTTGTTGGCTAGCTTTTTTATTGTTGTGCCACCACCTTTGTAAAGGGCAAGCCCCCTAGTTTTGGCTACTTTTATATCAAAAACATTGTTCAGAATATTAGTTAGTTATGTCAATTATCTATAAGCCATAGGTGGAACTTAGTATTTAGTGTTTCATTATATTTAGGATTAAGGTGCAATATGGTTTTCTATTAGGGTAAACATTTTCTCTTTGGGTTTCTTCCTAATAGTAAATTTGGTCTAGCATATTCTTATGATAAGAGTTTAGTTTGGTTCAATGCTCAAATATATTTATAGTAAATTTTCTATATACACATAGAATATAATTTTCTTCACTATTAGAGTTAAGTTTTAATGTTTGCTATAGTATATATTTAATTTTGAATTCTCTCTCTCTCTCTCTCTCTCTCTCTCTCTCTCTCTCTCTCTCTCTCTCACACACACACACACACACACACACACACACACACACACACACACACACACACACACACACACACGTGCACGCGCGCGCACACACACACATCTCTTTCCTTGTAGTTATCTTATTTCACTATCTCCCAGTCTTCTTTTACCATCTCTTCCTCTCTATTTACCTCAATATCTACCTCATGTATATAAACCTCACCACATTCTCTTACGTTATCTTTCACATGTCCCCCAAGAATCACTCTCATAATTCTTGATCTTTCCACCTTCCATGTCATATTTCACCACTTGACCACCTTTATCTCTCCATGTCTCTTCATTTCTTATTTCTCCTATTCAGAGACTCTAGAATAAGATTATAACCTATGTCTTCAAAAATCCTAAATGACCACCAATTAGGGACTCATGTAGTTCTTTGAGAATTTTGTGTTTAATAGTGGAATTCTTGCAAATATACAAGCACTCCTTATACCAAAGAATATCCCTCTTTAAAAAAAACTTATCTTAACTACCAGGGTTACCTTTTATTTGTTGGATGAGATTACTTGTTGCAACATCATTTTGCCACTCTTCTTTGCCATTTACCACCCAATTTTCTTGTAATATTCAAAGGGCACACAATAAGGTTTCATCTTTTTCATCCTTCCTAGAAAGGGCATTAGCCACAATATTTTCCTTCCCTTTCTTGTATAAAATTTCAAAGTCATATGCCAACATCTTAGTAACCCATTTTTGTTGCTCTTCTAACGATAGTCTTGGTTCCAAAAAATGTTTTAGGCTATCATGATCTGTCTTAACCTTGAAGTGACAACCCATTAAATAAGGCCTCCATTTTTTAACTGCATGAAGGATTGATAGCAATTCCTTCTTGTAAATAGGTTTGAGTTGATTTTTACATTTTAATTAACAACTCTCAAAAGCAATTGGTTGACTTTCTTGCATGAGAACTGCTCCTATCCCATTTCCAGAAGCATCACTTTCCACAATGAATTCCTTGGTGAAGTTTGGAGTGGAAAGCACTAGAGTTGTACACATAGCCTTCTTCAATTGCTCAAATGATACATTAGCAGATTCATTCCAATGAAAAGAATCTTTCTTCAATAGAGTGGTAAGGGGTGTTGATATGTGACCATAATTCTTCACAAATATTCTATAGTATCTTGTCAATCCCAAGAAATCCCTTAGCTTCTTAATAGTTTTTGGAATAGGCCATTTCATGATAGCCTTAATTTTGTTACGGTCTACCTTTATTCCTTCATGTGAAACTATGTGTCCCAAATACTCCACTTCCTTAAGACCAAAAGCACACTTGGATGGCTTAGCATAGAAAATAAGACCAACTCCCATTTTTTAAAGATATTATATATATAAAATAAAACACTGCCCCCTCCAAAATTGTACCAAAATAAAAGATCTTCCAAGTCTATTTTCTTATTAAAATTATCACAGTAATTATTTACTATGGTAATATATATATATATATATATATATATATATATATATATATATATTCTAGTATAGATCTAATAGGAAAACAAATACAAACTATCAAATTTGTAAATTTTATTTTTGATATTCTCTTCCAAACCCTCATCCTGATTTCAATTTTCTAAAATAATATGATTTCCAATAAGAATTTTTGATTGATCTCTCTCATAGACAGTTCAATAATGAAAAACAACTTTTCTCAATCAAAGGTTTCAACCTAAATTAAATTCTAAAAATAGATTTGTACAAACATGGAGAAGACAGAGAGATTTCGAAGAGGAAATTACTACACAAAACTCAATAAGATCCTACCTTGATTTGATGCTAACTAGTTAGATGCTCAGAGCTGACAAGAAATTCTTGTCTTTTCAAAATCCACTTTCTCAAAAATTTGCTCCTCCAAACCCCTATCTCGAGAAATGAGCTCTCATTTCTTAATAAAGAGCTTTCTACCTATAGGGTTTCAATTTTGCAATCACACAAACTCTTTTTCTTTATTATTTTAATTTTATGTGCAAACTTTTTACCTTAAAATAAACTTTATTAAATACTCTCTCTCTCTCTCTCTCTCTCTCTCTCTCTCTCTCTATATATATATATATATATATATATATATATCACAAGATGTCTTTGATAAAATATTTATTAATTTAACTAATAAAAATATTTAGCATTAATTATTAGCATGAAACTCCTAAATAAATTATTATTAAATTAAACAAATATAATTACGCCAAAATTTAGAACTTTAATTAAATCTCTTAAAATCAATTATTCTATTTAATTAATTAAATATAAATAAAAAGTAAATTTTTCTTTATAATTTTTTTGTTAAATTAAATCATTTAATACTCTTTTAATGTGATTTAATTATAACTAAAAAGCACAGCAGACCCACAATCTAAACCCATAAACCCATAATATAGATAGAGCACTAAATCAAACTCAAGGGTCATAAATCATGAATTCATGTCACTTGATGAATTGAAAAGGGTAAATGACTCAAATAATTATCTTATTGTCTAGGATAATTGGTTGAGGGTTATGATTTGGACTCAATAATTAACTTCCTTCTTTTATCATTGAGATACTATGATAGGGCACACTCATCATGACAATTCAAGGAAGTTGATGCTCGGTACCTGCAATCTGCATAAAATTTGAGCATATACAAATACTTGTAAAATTAAACTAAACAGGCAATGGTGGGGAGTGGTGCATTGTGTAGATCCCAACTAGCAAGTGACTACAACCCCCTCCCTCAACCACATTAGAAATGTCAAACATAAAGTAAAACATACAAGTACACCATAGAAAACTACATAAAATCATCCATCTATCCATCATCATGAAATAATTGAAATAATTGTATACAAGTATCATCATTGAAAGAATAATCATGCACACATTAAATAACTAAGTACCAAGTACCTCATCACATAAATCAACTGAGTATGAAATAACATCCAATTAAATCGGGTAATCAAGTACCAATAATCATAAAACATAACCATATAAATGGTCTAAAAGAATTCAACAATAAAACATGAAAAGTAAACTAGGGGTAGGCATTACAAAGTGTGAATTATCTTTTTTCTTGGTCTCTATATCATCCTTCTCATTCTCTCTCTCTCTCTCTCTCTCTCTCTCTCTCTCTCTCTCTCAAGTGGCTAATCCTCTCTTTGTAACACACACACACACACACATTTTCCTCCTCACCCTTCTCCCTTTCTTCACCTCTCACAATATATACCCCTTATTACCATCTATTTCCGACTCATCTCTCTCTCTCTCTCTCTCTCTCTCTCTCTCTCTCTCTCTCTCTCTATCACAAACACACACACACACACACACACACACACATTTATATTCCCATAATTACCCCCACACACTCTCATACTTTTGGACATACCCCCTTCTATCTATATCTCTCTCACACATGTATATCCCCCCAATTACACTAATTCATTATAACCATCTATCCTAGATCACCAATTGTTCATCTCTATTGACCCTAAATTTATACCTCATATATTTCAAACTCTCCCCATTCTCTCACTCTCTCTCTACCTTCCTTGTCACAATCTTTATCTATTCTAAGGCTTAATTATCCTCCTTCTTGAGTTCTATCTCATCTCTCACCATCTTCCCCTTCTTTATTTCTCTCATCTCCCACCCTCTCATAATCTATTCACTCAATTAAAATTTTTAACCACCTCATGTTCCTTATCCTATTCTCATTCTTTCTCTCATGCTTCATCACCATTTTTCTCTTTTCTATGTGCTAATTTTCCTCCTCCCTCTCTCTCTCTCTCTCTCTCTCTCTCTCTCTCTCTCTCTCTCTCATGTCTAAGAACCTCTATACATTCTCTCCCTCTAATCACCCCCTATCATTATGTCTTTCCACCTTACCCATCACCAAATTTACCTATTCTAATCCCTAATCATTCCCCCCCCCCCCCCCTCTCTCTCTATTCCAAGCCCTAATTATCATCCTCCTTGAGTCCCATCTAAATCTGTTTCCCTCTCCAAGTTCTTTCTCTATCTCATCTCTCTCTCTCTCTCTCTCTCTCTCTCTCTCTCTCATAGTATCTTCCCCTAATTAGAATATATTTTTATATCATTTATCTCACATTTCCCCCCTTATAACTCCTCATATATCTCCAATTCAATTTTGTTTATCATAACAATTTAATACACCTCTAAATTATTTTTCTTTCTTTAGATACCTTTTAGAATTAGATTTAGGGTTAATATTTAAATACATTACTACAATATAAATGAATAAGTAAATTTTATTTTTATTTTAAATATAAATCTAAAATAAAAAGAAATTTTAACATTATCATTATTAATATTATGATTAAATTATGTTAATTTAGAACTAAATTACTTTTAATTGTGTATTATAATTAATAAGTTTGGTATTAAATTTTAGTCTTAAATTATAAGTAATTAAATTTATATTCAACATTCAATTGTAAGAGAAAAATCTATATTTAAATAACTTTCTATTAATTTTTCACTTAGTAATTTAACATAATAGAGTTTTAAAATTAAATATTTACTTTTTAATATCATAATCTAATATATCAAATTAAATTGATCAATACAGATATTACCAAATTAGAAAAAAATAGTTTAGAAGGACACGATGAAAATAATGTAAATCAACATTTTGTTCATTCTTTCATATTTAACACTATTTATTTAGTACATTTTAGAATTCACAGTCCCATGTAGCATAAGAAAAATAGCTTTTTTATTGCTGGTTACTACATTTCTAGCCTTGCCTTCACAATTTTCTAGGTGCAAATGAGAATTATTGAGATTGAGGAAGGGGATATAATTGAGGAATTTTTTCACATGGGTGGGGACTTGAATAGATTGGAGCCCACTAAAATGGAGGATTTCTCCCAAAGAAAGGCCACTTGGATTCTATTGAAGGAAGGAGGGTTTGTCCCCTACATACAAGTTATGATGAGCTATGATGACAATTTTTCACAATAATTCATTGCTAGCTAGAAGCATAGGCGTATAACCATAAATGACATTACATTTTTGGTGAATGAGGAGTTCATTTCCATAGTTTATTTCCATGGCAATGAGACTAGACATTACTGGTAGGAAATGGAAGAAGGTTACAAAGGTGGTAGATGAGAAAGTATGACTAGTTTCTTTAGGGGTAATGACGTCCCAAACTATTACCGTAGTGGTTTTAGGAGGGATAAACTCCTAAAATCTTGGGATGCTATTTATCTAATTATTATGAAGTACCTAACGTTGGAAGCTAGTCACTGTGTGTATTACTTTTACCATTTCTCACTTCTTAACCATTTTCATAATAGGGATCTTGTTTGCATTCCTTTCTTTTTAATCTATGCACTCGAAGAGACTATGATGGATGTTAGAGAAAAAAGTAAGAAAGAGGCCAACTTCACTATCCTACACTAAGGGTTTTATCTTTTCCAATTTCACTTTGTCCTTTTCCCAATCCATGTCATTGTAACTCACAATGTCCTTCCCTATAGGGCTCCCCTACACTTGGAATTTGTGGGTGATAGTTATGCCCTCACCCTTCACCCTTCCCCTAGCCAAACAACTATTAAGGGTAGGAAGAACAAGATGGCCCTAGAACCAATTACTAATAAGAGAATACAAATGGAAACGAGGGTGGAGATGGATATTGGGGATTTAGATGAGGAAATTGGTGGGGTAGAAGAAGGTCAGGAAGAATTACTAAAACCCATGGAAGATTTAAACAATTGGCAAGTCACTCTCAAGAGGAGGAGGAGGAAGATACCAACTTTGAGAAGAGTGACAAGAACTCGAGGGATGGCTAAGAGAAGGGGAAAGATGAAACATACAAAGAGGTGGAGAAATGGGATGATACCTTGGATGGTACTTGGTATTTTGAGGTAGACAACCCCTTCAAGGAGGCCTCCCTTGACCCCACTCATGTTTTTGCCACCATCACCTAGCCTCTAACTAAAAACTAGGAGAATTCCAAAACTATGATTGACTCCCCTGACACCATCTCCTCCCCAATTAAAAAACATGGTCTGGTAAACCTAAAGGCCCCCACTGACAATCTTGTGGTGTAGGATAGTAGTAAAACTCTAGTGAACAACAAGGCTTTAAAGTTGGGAATGGAAAAAAAAGGGGAGGTTTCCCACCAGGATCTCTAGGAGCTCAAAGATAAGTGCAATTTTGTGGATGAGGGCTTCTCCCTATTCTCAAAGTTCACACTTAAGGTGACTCATGCGGCTACCACTACTCTTTAGTTGCTGGCTAATGTGTCAGAGGAGGACAACCTGGTGAAGGAGGATTCAAAGCTTCTCTATGGCTTCCTTGTTGAAGATTGGGCCAAGGTGCTCCTAGTTGGAAGAGGAAAGACAAAATATGCTACTTAGTGGCCTTTTACTTTCTATTGTGTTTGGTACTCTATTGGTTTTCACTCTCCATCCTTTGGTGATGGTCTTTTTTTTTGTTAAACTTAGTTCTAGGCTATGGGTGGTATGATGCTATGACCACCTATATGCTTTTTGATAAATTGTTAAACTCTGCTAGTTCTAAGGGTTGGATCCCTAGTACTTTTAATCACCATTATTCTGTTACTTTTGTTTTTGATGTAAATAGTTAAGAGTGTTATGTGTGGTTGTATGTTGGTTGTCGGCTAGCTTTTTTCTTGTTGTGCCACCACTATTCTAAAGGGCCAACCACCTAATTTTGGCTACTTTTATATCAAAAACATTATGTATTTTTAAAACAAAAATATCTTGTACAAATATTCAAATATTTTATGTATAATTATTTATGAAAAACACACTTTCCAAATACGTAAATATTAATGAATTTAATATTATATGTATGCTACTTTCTTTTTATTGATTGTAATGAAAGTTAACACATTTTACTACCTTTTAATAGTATCATATTTAATATAATTTTATAACATCAAATTCAATTTTATTTTTTCTTACCATTCAATTAAAATGATATTGTTTAACTACATTTTCCACCATTTGGCCATATTTATATAGGAAAAGGAAATATATTAAATTAATATTTACTTACCTCCCCAATTATATCTCATTCCATAGAAAAGTAAAAAAACTATATTATATACAGAATATAGAAATTACATTATCCTCTTCTTAAAAAATCTATTATAGTTTCGAATATTAGTATACAATTCAAGAATATCATTTTGTGAATAAAAGTTGAATGAAAATAGTAATTAAATCTAAATTATAAACTATAAATGTGAAATGAAAAAAATATAATCTAATATTTAAAATCTAATATTACTTAGAAAAATAAAATACAAACCAAAGCTTCCTAGCATCTTCACAACCTTACTCTAAAAACAAAGAAACCTAATTATAATCATCTATCATAACTCCAAGAGTAATCCTATTTCTTTACATGCATTTTGTTTAATTGAAATAAAGATCACTGGCATGCGAGAAGAAGTATTCTATAAAATCTCTAACACCCTTTGAATCCCATGCTATTTTAAACAATGAATTTAATATTATTATTATCTAGTAAATGTCAAAATCAAGTAGGATTTTATTGAAGAGAGAATCAAAACGCAATAAAATCTATACCTAAAATTTTGTCTGAAGAAAATATCAAAATGATAGAAAATATGTACCTAAAGTTTTGATGAACAAAGAATTGAAATGGCCGAATAAGAAGTCCATACTTTCTAAATCAATACTATAATTTTATGAGAGAGAAATTCATTTTCCCTAAAAAAATCTCTAAAAAATTCACACAAATTGGAAGGAATAAGAGAATCTAATGATGGAATTAAGCCCCCAAAAAAGAATGATAGGTTCAATTTAGGCCCTTTTTTATGAGGTTAATTCCAAAATAATCAAAAGAGACACTTGTAATGTCCCTTTTTGGGACATTAGGTAATTTCCTCTTGTATTATATACATTTCATAATAATTTGTATTCATACCCTACTCAACATTTGATACTATATATATGTGTGTGTGTGTGTGTGTGTGTGTGTGTGCATTTCAAAGAGTCGTGTCCTTTTAATATTAATTATATTGATGATAATATAATTAGTTATAAATTTACATCAATAAGATTAGTTAAATTAATTAATATCATAATGTATACTATATTAATAACTATAGATTATTTTAATAATATATCAATTATATATATATATATATATATATCTATATTATTACTTATAAAATATTATTATTAACATTACTTTATATATAATACTTATTTATTATTTAAATGATATGCTAGAGTGGGGACATCACAGTCCTCCCCTCTTGAATTTGCTTGCCCTCAAGCAAAATCTTTCATACACAAACAAAACATATTTGCATTCAAAAGACAAGAGAGATTTATGAAATATACATGAATGAAAACACAAAGCATACACGATATAGACAGATGAAAACATGAAGTAGACATGATGTAGACAGATAAAGACACTGAGCAAACACGATGCAAACACATCATACACTATTTTTCACAATGAAGTAGAGCAAAGGGAATAATTTATAAAATATACTTTCCCAATATGCTTTTTGATCATAGATCCTACAACACAAACAATTACCAGCATGTACATGTATATAATAGCTTCAAAGAAAAGATTAGTAATGATAAATTAGTCTTGAACCAATATCCTACCAAGCCTAAGAGTGGAACTTTGGCCCTCTTGGCCTTGATGGTAGCCATTGCACTAATACATTTGGCATCAATTTGCAATGGCTAAGTGTTGCAATTACGATAGCAATGTGTCGCCACTACGAAGGTATTAGACGTCATTTTTTTTTAGTCACAAATTATGACATCTATCCTTAGACGTCGCAATTTCGACGCCTATCCGTCGTAATTTCACCATTCTAACCAGGCATGGCTCCCGTCGCAATGCATGCGACGGCCGTCGCAATTCTGACATCTTCCCCACGCATTATGACGGGGGTGGCGTCGAAATCTGCCCATGGGTTGGCTGAGGCGAGAGCCTTTCCAGTTCTCCCATGGGCATCGCAATTGCGATGGCCCTCAAAAATTGCGACGGGGCTACCAGTGCAGTAGCGCTGGTGTTGACATCATCGACCGTCACAATGTTTCCAATGTGTCACAATTGTGACACAAAGGGAGGAATTGTGACGGCAATGCTATGCATGCGATGCACATTTCGTTGCAATGTGTGGGCGAACGTCGCAATTGCGACGTCCGCGATTAGCAATATGGTAGGGCCGCTATGGTGGCAATGCCAACTTTCGTTACTGCCACAGTGGCCCCGCCACAAGCATGATGCATCATGGGGCATATGAATTCATATGCCCCCCAGGTGATAGAAAACGTGCATTCTTTCCAAATGACAGCAATCTCTTTTAGTGTTGCAGGTGTAAACAAGATATCTAGCCAACAGGTAGAAAATTTGTCAAATGTCAATTTCATTTCAGAAAGTCTAGAAAAGAACACAAGTTCTGGCCTGTCATGCAGTAAATCCAGATCATCAGCAGATCATGATGCATCATGCTTGCGGCAGGGTTGCTCGCGTTGCCGCCACAGCGGCCCTGCCGCAAGCATGATGCATCATGATCTGCTTATGATCTGGATTTACTGCATGACTAGCCAGAACTTGTGTTCTTTTCTAGACTTTCTGAAATGAAATTGACATTTGACAAATTTTCTACCTGTTGGGATATCTTGTTTACACCTGCAACACTAAAAGAGATTGCTGCCGTTTGGAAAGAATGCATGTTTTCTGTCACTTGGGGGGCATATGAATCTTGTAAGTGGTTTTCCTTTGGATGTCCAATGTTCAATGACACCCTCTTCTTTAGTTTAGAGCCATTATACTGAGATTCAAACCCACCTGCTGTTTGAATGCTAGTTTTCTTATCTCGTATATAGAATAACATGTAAGCTTTCTCGGAAAGCACACTTTTCTCACTGACTGAATAGACATAGAGTACAAAATGTCATAAGAATAACTTCAATCAGTCTACGTAACTTCAGTATAATTAGTGTTACCATATAAAGAAAAGGTTCTACATAAAATTGTAGTTCTTTTGTGTATCTTGTTATACACAAATTATAATGAGCTTGCTCCACAAAATTAAACATGTCTTCACAACTGTGGCAAATGTATAGCCGATTATCATCTAAAGCATGCCAGATGCCTGTGGATGAACGAATAAAGTAGAAATAATGACCAGAATGTGTGCTCCAGCCATCATGAACAAAAACACCATAAAGAGTGTTCTTAAAATTGCCCTCCTGTGATTGATCAATAGACAGAGAAACTAGAATATCATTCAAATGTGCAATATTTATTAAAAAAATAGTAGATATTACAAAAACTATATTATTAGATTCCACTGAAAATGTGATCCACTGGCAAATAATATTGTAAGGGCTACTTACATGTGAACTGCTAACAAATGGTTTGAGATCCAACGTACAACCAAAGTCTACTTTTTTTGTCAATTTTTCCTCCAGATCCAACTACACTGAAGCGCTTGAGATGAATTGCAAGAACATGTGGTGCTTTATCAATTTTGAGTTGTTCTAGAGCCTTCACTTTTACTTTGCATCGTTCACATTGATCTCTTTTCACACCCCCATCTAACTGCTCCACTGCCGTGTAATGGGATAATGCTTACATGGGCCTAAGGAAAGCTTTATGCTTGACCAAAGGCAAGGCACATGCAGCTAAAAGTCAGGATGATCGAACTGGAGTGAACAATGACTTTACAGAAAACACTTTGAAAACTTGTTAAGAAAATCTATCAACCTGCAATAAGATTTTATTAAAACTAGAATTATATAGATCCATATTATTAAAACTTAAAATACCTTTTAGTATTAGGTGTTCAAAAAAGCACATGCCGGACACCTCTTGGAATGTTCAGGGCCTCCATAACCTTTGCTACAATAAGAAAGAAATCCAAATAATATTAAATCTTTGTTGAAACTCCAATTCACAAGGATGTATAGTTATGTTCTAATAATCAAATACTAATAGTTAAAAAAAAAAGTTGAAATGGATATGTCGCTAGTTTTTCTCCATTCATTCATAAAACAAGCTTGATACTAAAATGTAAGTGTTTTCTCTTTAAATTATATCATGCTGATCACAAATACTACTCATAGATTAGTTATCCAAAAGGGTGCAATAATGATAGAGAAGCCAAATACTAAAAGATGCAATGAAGAGTTGCAATTCTTCAAATGATATTAAAAAGACATCAATAACCAGTCCAAGGACATTATTCAGACAGAAGATTACTTTATATTCTATACAGACATAAGTGGTAGTAATCCACTAGACATCAGAAAGCCAGATCCCATGAGTACAATGATTAAGATCAGGAATAGTGACATATATACCACATAAGTAACAAGAGTTACATCAGAAATTGCAACAGTACAGATCACCCATCATTGGGTCATCACCATTACAAAGATATTATATCAGATAGAGATCAAATAAATATCCAACGTCTTTACAAACCAAACAGAATCAATCATATCACATTTCAATAAGGCAGATATCAGATACAGTGAATAACTTCAGACAAGTATGGTACATATCACTTTTACATTATGATAAATCTGTAACAGTGATTACTTGGTCTTGCAAATTGCTCTACAGAAATTCTAATGATACTTATTGCAGATCAGTAATCAACATTAGATTGTTAGGATCTATGACATTAGGTCATTTAGTTGACTATCACTATACTTCCAACTTCAATATATATAATCCTTGTTTAGTCTTTGATATTGATTAATTGGATTGGGAATTTTCACAAAGTCATTTCCATCATTATTGGAAGTGTTTTTGGTTATCAAAGTTTGATTGAAGATATCAGAACTACTTAAAAAGACATTTGCATATTGTTCATCTATATTCTTTACCAAAGATCAGTTGCATCTCTCTAGCAGTGAATTAAAGAATATATCAGAAGCATGGGTGATATTACTTGTACATAACATCAAGATACATACACAATTGCATTGATATATCTACCCCGAAAAAATATTGTTATTAATATCTAACATTTATTTGTGGCAAAATAAAGAATTGAGTATAAGTAATAATAGAAAGAAGTTTATTGTGATTTAAAATTTAAGGATTTAGTCACAGACCCTTAGGAGTCATATAAGGGAACATCAAACATTAGCTCTAACCTCAAATAAGGGATTATTAACAAGTTGAAAGTTATCCTTGTTTCTGAAGTCAAATCTCTCTTCTTCCAAACTTTCCTTGTCTGATTTCTCTAGACAACGTTTCAGGTCATAGGTCTCAGCTAAGTTGTCCACTTTATCATTTCTTCCTTTGTCTTTTGGTTCCTTGAAGTGTTTTGTTCCTACACCTTGATTTTTTCATGTATGTTATTACAAATTTTGACAATTTTTTCTTTGTCATGCCTTCCATCCAATATTTTCCACAATGTCTCTGTTATATTCTTTCCAATATGCATAGTATCAAACAAATGCACAATTTGTAAGTGCTCGTAGTAGGGCAACCTATTAAATTGTCTGGGATAGCTTTTTAGTCCCTTTGGAAGGTTGTCAGTATTGCCTTGACGACCTTCACGATCATCAATTACATAATTAGTCAACAAAAATTACAATAGAAATATATAAATTACAAACATAAACCATTAGGTGGAACGACATTACCTCGACGATTAATTCTATTATATTCCAACTTCCATAGGCAAGGTGTCATTCTTCGTGGCTTTGATGTAGTCTCTTCTTTCCCATTGAAAAGATGTTTTTCTGTACTTCGATACTTATGATTCCTATGGAGGAAGTGTCTACACTCATCAAACATCTGCTTTCCTAAACTTTTTGAATGACGAGATTTCATCTTTGGACCACAAACTGGATATGCAAATTTTCCCTTTGTTTGAAGACCTACAGGATAATGATGTAATTGGATTATTAAATATGTTGATTTTTATAATTAGAATTATTGTGCGCAACTTGAATTCACTATAACATACCACAAAAATGTGTTAGCCCTGGGGCATCATGTATTGTTTATGCAAGTATTGCATGGAATTGAAATTGTCTTTGTCCTATTGGTCTAGACAGGTCATACATAGTGACACCGTTCCATAACTCCACCGATTCGTCAATAAGAGGCTCAATATATACATTCATATCTTTTACTTGATATTTACCTACTTGAATGAACAGTAACATTACATAATTATTTTGACCATTTTACTGCAAGATTTGTAAGTACATGTAAATTAATAACTATCAAATGATAAGATACCTAGAACAATCATTGCCAACATAATGTGCTCCCTCTTTATTGACATCCATGGAGGAATGTTATTGTTGATAACAAAAATAGGCCACACTGAGTAAACAGATCTCATCTCTCCAAATGGATTGACACCGTCCGTTGCCAATGAAAGCCTGAGATTACGAGGTTCATCTTTGAAGTGTTGCCACTTTTCCTCTATGTGCATAAATGCTGAACCATCCGCAGGGATTCAAATAATGTCATCTCCACTTCTATTGCCTGCATGATAATCCATAAATTGAGCCAAGCTACTACACCTGAATAATTGTCGCATCCATGGAATAATGGGGATATAACGAAGAATCTTTTGAGGCACCTTTTTTGTTAGTCGATCTGTTCGATATCTACTCGTACGACATACAGAGCATTGTGTTGCAAATTCATGTTCTTTATAATATATAATATGATCATTGGGACAAGCATGTATTGCTTCATACTCCATTCCAATATCTTTCATAACAGCAGTTAATTCTCGATATGAGCGAGGTAGAATATTTGATGATGGTAACAGAAACTCGCCTATCAATCTACAACAAAAAATATAAGTTGTTAATATAAACAATATTAGTGGTACATTTTCACCCTAAGTTAACTATAAGGACATATATGACATACCTTAACATACATGACATTGTTATGTTGGATAAACCATTCATAACCTTCAAGTTCAACAACAAAAATATAGCAAAAAGAAGAGTTGTTTGGGAGTCTTTGTATAGGAGCTCGTATGCCTTCTAAAGTAGAGGTACATCGAGGCTATCATCATCATCATGATCAGATACGCTTGGACTAGATGTGTCATGGATCAATGTATTTATACCATCCTCTTCAATTGTGTTTTCTGGCGCATGATCGTCACCTTCCATGGGATCATTATCTTCACCTTGGATATTTGCACCTCCATGTTCCTCCACTTCGAAAACCATATTCTTCGGATTGTTGTGGTTCATATCATGTACTTCCCTGGGAAGATCAACCTATATAAAATTGATTAACATAAATAAACCATGATCATCAACTCATCATCAAGTGATTTCATATGTATATAAATTGTTAAAATGATATAATGAACGACTTACCAGTGGATGATAGTCATGCCCCCCTTCAATGTGACCATTCTCCCTACAATGTCTCTTAACTGTTTTGATTAGCAGTCTTCTATGGTTTAAGCCCTTACAAATATTGCAAGGACAATAACATTTTCCATCACCTTTTCTTTTCAAGTTAGACCACAATCTAGCGATTGTCTCCCTGTTTTGTTCTTCACTTATATTATCTGACATGATCGTTCTTTGCAAGAAGCAAAAATTGGGCTATGAAAACTTCGGTCTACAACTTTCACAAACTAAGAAAAATTGTCGAAAGTACACAAATCTTCTTAGACCTAGCTAAATACTTTAATATTTTAAAAATACTTTCTTTGACTTTATTCCTAAGATTATTTGTAAAACTTTGACCAACCGCCTGAAGGTCTTATTTCAAGAGACCTTACAACATTAAGACACTAAAAGAAATTTCAAAACATATAAGCTAAAAGTCTAGTTAAAATATACATTAGAATATATAAAAAAACAATTTTCATACCTGAGGGCGCGGCTATAACTTGTGCAACGGCCTTCTTGCTTAGCTGTAGAAGCTCTCCAGCAATCAAATTATACAAACTACAAGGCCTAACAAAAATTTCAAAACATATAAGCTACAAGTCTAGTTAAAATATACATTAGATTAGATTCAACAATAGCAAACAATGTTATTCAGAATTAGATTCAACAAACCTTAGCAGTGTAAATAGCCATCTCCTCTAAACAGGACTCCAAACATGAGGGGGCATTCACATACTCTTCCCCTAAAGGTATCCTGAAGAACAAAAGCCACTATTCTTGAGTTTGTGAATTGCACCTCGAGATGAATGAAGCTTAAAAGGAATGAAAATTGTTTTCATACATTTAAATCAGGATGTAATATTTATTCATAAGTATATACCTTGCAAGCACTTAAAATTGTTGTTATATGTGTTGCGGGAAAAGAAGAATTTTATACTTATGTGTATAGACGCACTTCCTGTATGCGATCCAAAGCTCGAATGTTATCAAGTGTGTCCAATGATGGGGAGAGACCTCCGTGCAAGCAGAAGATTTTTAATGAAACAAAAGAAAAGAAAATTTTCTTATAGTAAGAACAAGTTTGTTGTGCTGCACAGGGTACCAACAAAATAGTGTATAATATCTTTTTCTTTACTTGGCTTTCAATTCAGCATGAGAGCCTTTAATAGAAAAGTCAAGTTGATAACATATTTAACAAGAGCTGCAGGGCAGCATAGTTCATGTGTAAGTCCAAGAAAATATGTGAGGATTGACATAGATTTGCGTAAGTCCAAGAAGATGTGTGAGCATTGACATAGATTTTGTGAACATTTTCTATGTAATGAAGATTTTACTGCAAATGGAATGAACCTAGGGGTGGATTGGTAAACTGATTATTTGTATCAAATGGTGTAAAATTGAAACTAAAACCATTTCAATTGGCCACGCCACTCATGGACTGTTCCTCCATATGTTATAATACTTTCATCATATATCACAAATATGAAATAGAATATGTAGCACACTGAAATAAAGCATTAAAATATAGTGTCTAAATGTAATTAAATATATGGAACTGGTTATAAGAATCTGTACAAATCAATCAGAATGGGTTGAAATTAGTGCCCAACTTAAGAAGATCAACACTAATAATATGTCAAATATTTATTGTTAATTTCTGCTCGTAGCTGTAGGGAAATTAGGTAAGCGAGCAACAAAAGAGATAGTAGTTTGTAAGAGTATACCATTTAAACTGTGTATGCTCATTTAACAAGAGAGCCCATAATTTGGCATGAAATACTCAAGACAATATATTTAATATGCATCTTACTTCAGCATTTCATGTAACACAGCCAAATCCAAAAGAAATCTCGCAGACAAACTACCTGAGATTTATAACCTTTATCTTCCAATATCCAATGGCTCCTTATAGGCGTTAATACAAAGAAGCCAACTGTCAAAAACTGTGGCAATGATAAACATTTTGAAAAATAAAATTGTATTAGGTATAAATAAAAAATAGTGAAGAATGGTGTAGACTTGTAGCTAGAAGATAACACAGTGAAAATTGATGAGCTCTTTGTTATCACCCACCTCAAAGAAATGTGCATATCAACTCCAAGTGTCAAATGTCAGCTGTAAGTGCAACAATGCAAGTTTTCATCTGTGTAACTTATTTTTCTGCTATAGTCAATGCTGATACATCTTGCTTTAACATAAATAGATTCAAAAGGAAGCATTGTCAACTTAAGAAAAATAGTAAAAATATACAGATGGATAAATGATGCATTTTTTTGGTATATTGTTAACTAGTTGAGCAATAGCAGAAGCTACGCTGACTGCTTGGAACTTTTTGTATGGCTTTTCCTGCCCCTGTGAAGAAGATGAAAAAATGTCATAGATAGTAATCAAAAGGAATTAAGCCTACTAACAAAAACATGATTTGCATTGACAGAAAAAACCACAAATCCATACATTTAAAGAATGACTTGAGTGATCTTTCAAACAATTTGAAAATGAGCTCTGAACAAATACTTTTAACCATATTTCCTTTTATTATGCTATGTCTCCCTGCAAGAAAAATAAATAGATCTACAAGAAAAATATTACACATGCTCATCTGCATGCCAAACTAAACATGCAATTAAACAAGTGTTACACCATTTGCAGAAATGGGAAGCTCAGGAGCACCCTCTGCAAGAATGATAGGCCCAACACTTTGGTACTTGCTCCCTCATGCCAAAACGTGCCAGCAAGCACAACAACCTAAACACTGATTTTTTGATTTTTGCCTCTTTTCTTTCATGGCCAAATGCTACTCAACGAGTGTTATCAAAAATAAATCTGTGCAGAACATCATACAAATTTATAGATACTCTTTTGTTGCAGACATTAGAGAGGACAAAAATGAGGTGACTTGAAATCTCTCACCATCTTGGGCACAAAATTGCAAAGGCATATGGTATTGATTTCATAGCTGGCATCCTTCCTCTCTTAAAGTGATACCTTTATTAACCTAGCTCTTATACCATGTTAAATAATGAAGGATCTTTGTAAATGTAATGGATCTCTCTAGGTGATAATCAATATAGAATGGATATGAATTAATTCAATATTCAAAAATGTTTGCCAGGTCTGAATATATAATTAGATCACTTATTAGAATTCCCAATTTGAAGAGATAGAATCATTTATGAATCTCGATAATCCATCTCTTGTGATTGGTCATCTTATTTAGTGCAATCAAGAGGCATATGAGGGGTGGTTGTAACTGTTCAACTACATGTCTCCTTGAGGAGACACATAGGCATAAACTTAAGTAGCCAAAAAATCCAAAGGTTATCGATTATGATTAGTCACCAAACAAATTATCAAGAGACCCTATGGTCATTGTCATGATTATTTGCTAAGCCAATTTCAACATCAAAGCCTCTAATATGAATATAGAGGATCATAACTCGATCCCATATGATTATCATTCAGTCCATCTTGATTAGGATATACTACCCGATCCAAGAGATAGATATAATGTGATTGTTCATATTTTCATACTTAGTTTAATAATGACAATATCAACTCAATACAAGGATGCCAATCAACTCACTGCCATCACTGCTAATGCTTCTAAATTAGCACAAGTGCTCTATATTATGTTTTTGGTACTGAGTTAAATGAGAAAGAGAAAAGAGCATGATTAGTTGTCACATATTATTTGGCCAACTTAGTGCCAAAAATACAACCTTTAATCTGAAGTGAGGAGCTGCAATAGAGTGCAAGGATTAGAACCTCTCCCCAAGTTTTTAGTAGACTAGGGAAGATGAAGATTTAAAATGTTGTAATGCAGTTTATGAATCATGATAATGATTTTTAAAGATAATCACTGTAAAGACAATCCTAATTTTGGTTGAGTCCTAAGTATGCCAACCATGCAAGGAACTTTGTATGATACTGCAAGGAATGCATTGATGCATTTTTGGATTTAGTCTTCTCAATTAAATTCAAATTAGTCAACCTTGATAGAAAACACTTTTGTACTCATTTTTGGACTCATTGGATATATTTTATCATTTAATTTTGTAAAAAATATATTTTTCTATCCCTTCTACTCTCTAACATCTAGATGATAGATCATAGAGTGAGATCTGAAACATTGTGATTCAAAAAACATATACAATCTCTTCTAGAAACAACATCAAGTAAAATATTGGATAGTAGAAAAATTGTTATGTATAACATAAAGTTTTTTTTAAATAAACTTAAGCAATTTTTAATTTACCAAAGTTTTTGCTAAGCCCAAATTTTCCAATTGTGTAAGGAACTTCATATGATGCTGCGAGGAATGTGTTGATGAAGCCAAAAAATGTGATTTTTTGATTAATCACTAATTGCCAACGTTCATGATTATGTAATTCTGATGGACATGTCTGAATTGTATCTACTCTGATTTACAATCAATTTTCATCCTATCACTGTGAAAAATGGTAGTGTGATGTTGCTTGTATTACAAAAGGGATGTTGCTTGTCAATCTTGCTGAGGGTACTAACCCCAAATCCCTATAAGGGACATTGCCTCCTGACCCTTTTAGGTGCTCCATCCCTAAACCTGTGCCAACGATTGTCCCCAAATCAACCCTTGCTAACCACCATCCCCAAATCAAGATCCTACGTCCCACCCTTCCCCAAACTCTAAAGGAAAATAGATTTTTTTGCAAATTTGTACTTTAGTTTTTAGGTTGGCTTCATACAAAGGAAATTGTAATTGAAAACTATCAACAATTAGTTATCATTTATGCAGTGTGTAGTATGTATTGTGCAATACAATTTAATCAAATACAATATGAACATAAATAAGAAAAAATGTATCTCATAGTTTATGGAATAAGCTTTTATTTTATTTTATTTTTGTATCTCTATTCTATAAAACCATGTTTTGTTAATTTTTTCATCTTTATTTTATGTGTGTTGAAAATATGATTTTTTCTTGATTGATTCGTAATAGTTCGATAATTTCTGAATCTTTTGGTTTGCCTTTTTTTAACTAATAAGATTTTTACTACTATGGTAGATACTATAGAAAATTATAAAAAATGAAGATGAAAATCAAATTAGTGGAAATGAGATAATTATTAGATTTGAAATGAAAATTCATCATAAACCATTACTAAATAAAAAATCAAAGTATAAGGGTTTAATTTGCGAAAAAAAATAGCTCAAAATTTGACTTTTGCAAATGGTAGACAAATTTATAATCAAATTTCATTGGAATGGCCACTCGGATGCAATGGTGAGGTCCGATCTTGCTCAAAATGCTCACACAAAGTGTTGATGTTGGATTTGAGTTATGGCCCTCCAAAGGTTGAAGAAAGTAAGGTTCTCCAATGGCTATGAAATAAACATTCCTTTGGATTTGATACCATGTCTTAAAATGAAATACAAAATCCTATGTGTCTTAATGACAACTAATATGAAAATGTATTACCTCCTATTGAGATTATTTCTACTATTGTTCATGATGATGCTTGCATTCATACAACCATGGATTCAAGTGATTTAATACAATAGGATATTCATTTTTTTCTAGAGTCAAATCCATGGAATGACTAGTTGATAGACATTGTAGGTTTGTTTGTGGAATCTTACATTGTAGATTTTGGGAGACACTATTAATGGCATTCATTGTCTCTTTGATGAAGATGATATTTTCAAGGGAACATGTTGATTCTCATCTTTACTCTCTAGTTGATCATTATTTTGAGGTTGATATGATGGTGCATACTTTGATACAAAAGTTGGAGGATGTTACTTTATCTTCAAAGGAGACACTTGAGTCTTTGACACATGTTCTACATTCATCCTCAATTGATCCTAACTTATCTTTTTCAATAGAGTAGCATAGTACACATAATATGGGGAGGTTCCTTCCAATGTTAACATGAGGAAACTTGAATAGGTTTTAGAGATTACATGCATTGTTCCTTCCTACAAATTGGGGAGGCTTCATTGATGCACCTTTGGTTTTGTTTCTTCCTAAGGGGGGAATGTTGTTCTACACATAGAGTAGTTTATACATCAAGAATGGAACATCTACAACAGGTGTACATTCTATATTGAGGGGGGCTACTTAGTCTATCTTCCACTTCTTCTCTCTAGTATGGAGATTTTTTATTGTATATGCATGTTGTATGTCATAATGGAGGTCTACTCTATCCATCCATTCACTTTTGTTTTTTCTCATCTCTTTTTGGGGGAGGGTTTTTCCCATGAGGTTTTCTCTCTTTCTTTTCTTTATGACGGATATTTTATTTTGTATATTTCACATTGGTACCTAACATGGTCTAGCAGTTGGGAATCAACATGCATTTTCTTCTAGATTTTGTAAGCTTAATTGCATTCTCATAAGCTGCACTTAAAGGAGGTATTAGTGTAATTAAATTTTACTAATTACACTACTTAATTTTACTTAGGATAATTGATGCGGGTGCATCACAAAACCGGTGATATTTTGAATTTGGGTATCATGGTGGATAGTCATTATTTCATTAGGGAGTTATGTGGCCAAGCCATAGGTAGTTTACATAGTTTTAGATGGTTATTTTACATTGCAATGTGTCTTAGTAAGTCATTTGTGTCTTCTTGATGTCAACTCCTATGCCATGCAAGGAATTCATTTTGAGTTAGTTGATGTAGCTAGGTTAGTTTGGATTCAGTTGATTAGGATGGAGTCTCTTTTGAAAAGATGAGCTTGTACCTGATATGATGGGTGATGGTTGAGAAATGTCAGGATAGAAAAAAAGTGAAAGCTCGACTTGGAAGGGAGACATAGTGGTGCATGTGAGGCTGAGCCCAATAACGATGGAGTGAGAGGTTGTTCTTAAAATTGGTTGATACTCTACCAGTTTTGGAGGCCGGTAAGAGTATTTTTGGGAGATTTAATATGTAGAAGCTGATGTGTAATGAGGGGAGAAACCCGATAGAGGGAGCTCGAGAATGGAAGAATGGAGAGCGGGTATGAAACTCGATAGTGGTACGATAGTAGAAGGTAGTAGAAAGGATCGATAGCAGAGTGGGAGATTGCGAGAGCCCACAAGCAAGGAGGAACTGAGACTTAGACTGAGGTAAAGAAAAATAAAGGAATATGTGTGATGACAAATTTCCTTACTGGAATTTTGACATTTAAACTAGCATTTCCCATTTTCTCTCCAAAGGAAGAACAAAAAAAAGTAAAATGAACTTAAATTAGTCAATCTACAAGATCAAACTTGGGAAAGGAAAAAAAATTAAAAATTGCCATAAGGTGAATGTTTGTTTGTTTGTTTTGCACCTTGCCGATGCAGGTCTGTGCCCGACCCTCTCAATGCCTCGAGTTGGCCTCGCTCAATGCCCCTCTTTTCCTTTCTGCTGAAGTGATCTCCCACCTTTCCTTTCTGGAAGAACCCTGTGTCACGCGATTTCTTTCAAATGAGGGTTTTCAGTTTTTTTTTCTCTTATATCCTGCGACCGTCGCAATTGCGATGCCTAACGTCTCAATTGTGATGGCATCGGGCTAAAATTGAAAAAAAAAGCCAAAAACACATTACCTTTTCCAATCGTCGCAAATTGACCCCTAATGTATTAGTGTTGACATCCATCAAGGTGGTCTACTAGGTAGATTCTTAACTGAATTAAGTTGACATGATGTCAAATCTTAACTTAACCAAATCTAAGCCCAAGAGCAGAACTTTGGCCCTCCTAGCCTTGATGGCAGCCATTGACATCCATCAAGGTGTTCTACTTAGATGGTAATCTTATTCTTCCTACCTAAGCCCAAGAGCGGAACTTTGGCCCTCTTGGCCCTGATGGTATCAAGGTGGTCTACTTAGGAGGTAATCTTATTCTTCTTAAATATCCTACCTAAGCCCAAGAGTGGAACTTTGGCCCTCTTGGCCTTGATGACAACCATTGACATCCATCAAGGTGGTCTACTTAGGAGGTAATCTAATTTTCTAATTATTATAATTTTTAATTGAAAAATGTTAAATGTCACAAATATATTCAAAATAAAAATAGAATAGTTTGTATCTATATTCAAGTCAATAAAATATCATTTACAATTCTATGTTAGAATCTTTACATAACAATATCTTTTATAATAACATCTATAAATATAAAGTTATCAATAATGTGAAAGGAAAAGTTTGCTTTCTTATTTAATAAAACATATTGCCCTTAAAAATCACATACCTCACTTACCTTTTTCCATCGTTGATGCCACTAGGAGTATCTATACTCATAATTTGATTGGATGGTGTTCTTTGTGCTTTTACTTTCGTTCATTGATAGCTTTCTCATCAATGAGGTGATATTTTGCATCATCAAATGCTATCTTATCTCATCTCCTTGACTTAGCAAAATGTATTTAGGTTTAGGGTTCTTCTCAACACTTCAATACAACTTTTACTAGTATCAAATCAACATATCACTCACAAAAGAAAAGGAGAGCTTTCATGATAAATAAATGCTTGTATTTTCCCATTTCTTATCACTTCTATTCTCTTTATTTGTCGCTATCTCTTTGCTTAGTTTTGATATATTCTAGACTTCTAAGCCATTTGTTTTTATCAATATCATGGGTCACAATCTCTTCTATGATATATATAAAATGTGATATACGTCCATTCACAAGCCTTCTTCCATCTTCTTTTTCTTATGACTACTCCATACATGATAACATAATATCCAGCTTATACATTTTCAATTGATTTTGATAGAAACATTAAGCTGCTCATCAATTTAGGAACTGCATTGACATATTATCATTCTTCCACTTTCCTTTAGAAAACGTGTCACTACATATAATTCTAATTGCAATTTGGGCTTGAGATAATTGTTGCCTATACAATTTCAATGTGTACATGGTTCTTCCTTACCCAAGCGCAATTGGCATCAAGATCTTGTTGATTGGAGTTGAAAGCTTAAGTCACATAGAGAGATTACTAGCAATATCCCTCATCTGGAAATGTACCACACCTTTTGGGGTAGTAGCATGTTGGGTGAGCTTTAACGAAACAATTTCTATCATTGTAGCACCACTCACGACTATCGCAGGGATCATCTATGCACCACCTACTTTTTAATTTCTTTTCCCACTTCTTATAGTTTATATTATTTTTGGTGCCAAGTCTTATTGGTCCTGCTAGGAAGGTGATGCATTAATTTGATCATACTCTATCATATGATTCTAACTCCCAAATCAAACTATATGGTAATGTCTACAGGTCAATCTACTGGTTATTGTCATGAACCATTGATTTTCTATCGATGAGTATAATATTAATGTGTTGATTCTGTACATTGTTCTACTATACACTAACGAGTCTAAAGGTATCTTGATGGATCGATTCCTTAATAATAATTTGGATAATTCCATTCATAAACTATAATCACTATTTTTGTATATTACTCTACTGACTAATATTAGTTGTCATTGGAGATGATCTTGAAGTAAAATGATTCTAACATTCCATCACATTATGTCAGCCACTGTAATAATCTTCAAAATTAAAGCATCTGTAATTCATTCTACCTAATTCTCTTTTCATGACATTTCAGATATGGGTGCTTAGATAGAGAAAAATATATCTCCTCTCACGATAAATTGCCAATGACCTTTTTAGTAGTTTGATAGAGGTTGGGGGGCAAAAGATTTAGTTGTCCAAGCAACTAAACACAGATGCCAAGCTATTTACTAAGTTCTCCTTCTAAAGGAGGCCTTGGAGCTTTTGATGCACCAATTCCATGAGTGCCTTCACTTCCTCTAGCAAGCACCTGAAATTCTTGATGCTAAAGGCACAGATCATCACATATTTGATGCCAAAGTTTTAACACTACTTAAGGATATATCTGAATTCATGGGCACTTGTCTTTTCCATACACTTCTTTTGCTCAAATCTGTGATTGCCATCCATTATTATTGTAATGTAAATGGGTATAGGAGCATTCATTATTATTCTTAGCATTATTTTCCATATTCCATTTAGTAACTAGAGTCAAAATGAGGACAACCGCTCCCGAGGAAATCCTTTGCTTGCAATTTTCATCCATACATTCAAAAGTTCTCTATTTTCCTAGTACTAGCTTTTCACTTGACCAGATAGTGTTGTCGCTACAATGATCATAGCCTCTATCACCTAGACACATTTTGCTTAACATTTATGCGATAAGAACATAATGATTTTCTTAATTCTCATGCTACCAAGAAACTGAGCATGATGAATACTACCATCAATTTTGACTTCAGAAAGGCTTGACTTCTCTATTTGATAGGTCTAAAATTATCTCACAGGATGGTAGGACGTTGGCTTTGATACCACTTGTAATGTCCCCTTTCAAGACATTAGGTAATTTCCTCTCATATAAAATACATTTCATAATAATTTGTATCATACCCTACTCAACATTTGATAATCTATATATATACGTACATTTCAAAGAGTCGCGTCCTTTTAATATTAATTATATTGATGATAATATAATTAGTTATATATTTACATCAATAAGATTAGTTAAATTAATTAATATCATAATGTATACTATATTAATAACTATACATTATTTTAATAATATATCAATTATATATATAATTGTATTATAATACTTTATATTAATAGTGTTTCTATATCATATTATAATAATAATATCATTATTATATTAGATTATCATTCAATCAATTCCATACTCTCATATTGTTATTATAATGCGATAATATGATTATATAATATTACTTATAAAATATTATTACTTTAATATTATTATTAACATTACTTTATATATAATACTTTTTTATTATGTAAATTATATGTTAGAGTGGGGACATCATATTGTAAATTATATGCTTTATTATTTAAAGCATGAACACCTAATATGATGCAAATGAACAGTGAATCTATGTGAAATGACATAAAAAACAACTTAAAATGATGTTATAAAGAACCCTTTTATACATCACTGAAAAATCCTTCTTATAAACCCATCAAAAAATATTTTTTCCCCTTTAAGAAACTAAAATCCCTATTTTTTTTCCTTGTGAAAAACCCAGTTTGCAGAAGCACTATTTATTTTGATGTTAATCTTGTAAACACATAGAGAAAAAGATGTTGAAGACCTTGCAAATGACTACATGCAAGAAATGGTTATCAATTTACTGCTTGTGAGAGAAAAATAAAAATTTATGAAAAAATCTATGTTCCAATGTATATATTATTAATAGTTAGGAAATGATCTAATTGTAGCATTAATATTTAGTTATATTTTTTTTACAACCACTTTTGTATGTTCAAATTTTTTCACTATTTCTCATTCCTAGAGTTTCGCAAATTTCTCGTCCTTGTGACTGAAGATCCTCTCAGCTAATTATATATATAAAGAGTTCTATTAAAAATAATTACTTTTAAGGTTATATATACTATGCTAATAAAATAATATATATTTATTATTGAAGAAAAAGCTCTACTCTGTGAAGACCATGAATATGGTGAATCACTTGAGGAAAGTACGAAAATCGATCATGTCTAAAAATAGGCCTCCTCCAAATCAACATCAAATGATGGGGGGTAGTATTCTCCAAGTTAGCAATTAGTTCAGAGCACTTGCCATGATCCAGGATGAACAATGATTCTATAAATCATCAAAAAAATTGGAAGGCTTTGAAACCTAATCTAGCTTCACATAGAATGAAATGTAGTCATTCAAAAGGATCAAAACAACAAAAATGAAAATGAATGGAAGATCATTGAGAACAAAAAGAAGTTTAGACAAGAAGGTAAAATATAGAATTCAAAACCATATAAAAGGAATGAAGGTGGAAATCAATGACTAAAGAATCAAGAGGTTTTTTTTAACAAAACCAAATACTTTAACAAAGAAGATAAAAATCTTTGTTGAGGAAAGGTCAACACAATAAGTAATCAAACTAGTCCATCCTGATCTCCAGCAAAAAGACAGGAAACATTTGTTTTTATACTAAAAACATATTTTTAAAGCAAGATTTTTTTGAGAATGGTTGCAATCTCATATACCAAGTACCTTCAACGGTATTCATATCTCATGTTGCTATCTCCACTCATTGTAGATGGATTCCCCCATCAATGGAACATTTCAGTACTATTACTGACATTTCAACTAAATTAGTGGGACGAGAAGAATTTGTAGGTTTGTATAATCTTTGTACTTCCTTTTTCCTTTGTTGTTCAATTATTTCCGCCTCCAAAAGTGGACTCCTCTTGTATCGGATGAGGAATACATGATTACTTTTGTATTGGAAAGTGGTTGGGTCCGTTGAAGTTCTGATCTTGACCACAACTGTCTACTTCGTTATATGACTTGAAGGGTACGTTCCTTGTCTTTTACTAGGCAGTTACAATCAGCATAATTGATACGTATCATGCATCTTTCACATTGGTTGGACATATGAGCCTATTCACACAATCACTTTGGTTTCAATTGAGCCTATTCATACAATTTGATCCTTTCTATATTTATTGGTTTGTCTACAAGTACAGCTCATTGAAAGTTTAAGTCACATCAAGTGGTTAGGAAGTGATTAAATTGATTTTTCTTATGTATTTAATGAAAAATAATTAGCTGCTCTTTCTTGATAGACATATTTATTTTGTACACATCTTTTAACAAGCATCACATAGTGGCTTGTATTTGCCGTAAACTATAATAGTTTAATAAAATTGAATAGTACAATAAACTTAAAATAGTGTAATAAAATAGAATAGTATATTAAACTTAAAAAAATAGTTTAGTAATTTAACTTATTAAACTTAACAATTAATAATTACAAAAGAATCAATTTATTTGACTCTAATGATAATATTTAATGAAATTGAATTTTAATTTTAATATTTTTCATAAAATCTTAGATACATAAAATACTAATATTCAATTTCTAATTTATAAAAATTATCATTCTATTGTTAAAAATGCTTTCATATTTAACATTTTAAAAATAAACTATTTTTTAATATAAAAATATTCATTAATTTATAATTTATACTATAAATATAATGATCCATCTTAGCTATTAATTTTTTATTATCATTTGTAATAGAAATATATAGTTACTGTTTCTGCATTTGAATTCAAAATCTTTAAACATATATTTGATTCGTTTAATATTTTCATATATCTATCGTTTCGAAAATATTGCCTCGTGATATGGGTATGCTTCCTACAAATTCGCTCCTATAAAACCCAAATGTATAAGCCAATCATATTGAAATAAAATAATTTTATGGATTTTAGAAATTAAAATTCTAGTATATATACGTTAGAAAAATTGTAAATTGAAATCTAAAATAAAAATATTTAGATGTGATTGGTTAGAATAAGAGATATTAATCACTACTTAAATAGAACTGGTTGTAATAGTATATTGCCTACGGCAAATACAATAATAATATCGGCTGCCAAGTTATATAGCGGCTGTATAGACATCTTTTAATAATATGGCAAGATTGTTTATAGATGGGGTGTAAAATCAACATGAAAGATAATTTGATTCTTTGGGATTGGTTATATTAATGTATTGGTGTAAATAGGATGCAAAATTAAAAAAATTGATTATTGATTATTTGGTATTGGTTTTATTGGTGTTTTTAGAATAAGTAAAAAGAATTTGTCAAGGAATAAAATATAGAATAAAAGATATGTATTTTGAATATTATAAAACATTGTTTAGCATGTGTATATTTAATTGTTGCATTAATTAAAATGACTTTTGACCTGGTAGGACCTATTAGTTTTTTAGTCAAATTTTTTATTGTTTAAAAGTAGAAAGCACTTTGTTTCAATTGTTTGCTTGTAATATATATGGAAAATATATTATATTCAATATTTTTATTTAAACATTTGTGTGTCTATATTTATAACAACAAGTGTCACATGATGTGTATTTAAAGTAATTAGAAATTAGAATTAAAAAAATTAATTTAGTAATTTCTATCTCACGAATTTATTTATTTATATATTTTAATTTTAACTTTAAAGATTAAATTAAAGAGGATTTAGCAAATTTGGTTATGACATGGTTTGTAATTTGATATTTAATTTAAATATTAGTTCACCCTAAAATATCTTGGTATTCCTAACATCAGATTATATCAATTATCAATTACTAGTTTAATTTAAAATTAAAATAATCAAAATATAATATCTTATGAAATTAAAATTGTTCAAAATAAGAGAATCAAAATGGGAAAGATGATGGAGGTGGATATTAGGGATTCAAATGGGGAAATTGGTGGGGGAAGAAGAAGGTTAGGAAGAATTACTAAGACCATGGAAGATTTAAACAATTGGCAAGTTGCTCTCAGGAGGAGGAGGAGGAGGAGGAGGAAGACACCAACTCTGAGGAGAGTGATAAGAACTTGAGGGACGGCTATTAAAAGCAGAAAAATGAAACAGATAGAGAGGTGGAGAAATGAGATGATACCTTGGATGGTACTTGGGATTTTGAGGCAGACAGTCCCATTAAGGGCCCCTCCCTTGACCCCACCAATGCCTCTACCACTATCACCCAGCTTCCAACTGACAATCAAGAGAACTCCAAAACTGTGATTGACTCCCCTAACACCATCTCCTCCCCGATTAAGAAAGATGGTTTGGTAAACCTAAAGGCCCCCATTAACAATCTTGTGGTGCAGGATAGCAGCAAAACTCTAGTGAATAGAAAGGCTTTTAAGTTGGGAATGAAGGAAAAAGGGGAGGTTATTTGCAAGGATCTCCAGGAGCTCAAAGATAGGTGCAATGTTGTGGAGGAGGGCTTCTCACTATTCTCAAATTTCACCCTTAAGGTGACTCATGCGGCTGCCACTACTCTTCAACTACTGTCTAATGAGTCAGAGGAGGACAACTTGGGGAAGGAGGACTCAAAGCTTCTCTACGGCTTCCTTGTTGAAGATTGGGCCAAAGTGCTCCTGGCTAGAAAAAGAAAGAAAAAAGATGTCATTTAGTGGCCTTTTGTTTTCTATTGTGTTTAATACTCTACTAGCTTTCACTCTCCATCATTTGGTGTTGGTTTTATTTTTTTGGTTAAACTTAGTTTTGGGCTATAGGTGGTATGATGCGATGACCACCTATATGCTTTTTGATAAATCGTTAAACTATGCTAGTTCTAAGGGTTGGATCCCTAGTACTTTTAATTACCATTATTTTGTTACTTTTGTTTTTTATGTAAACAGTTAAATGTGTTGTGTGTGGTTGTCTATTGGTTGTTGGCTAGCATTTTTATTGTTGTGCCACCACCTTTGTAAAGGGCTAGCCCCCTAGTTTTGGCTGCTTTTATATCAAAAACATTGTTCAGAATATTAGCTAGTTGTGTCAATTATCTATAAGCCATAGGTGGAACTTAGTATCTAGTGTTTCATTATATTTAGGATTAAGGTGCAATATGGTTTTCTATTAGGGTAAATATTTTCTCTTTGGATTTCTTCCTAATAGTAAATTTGGTCTAGCATATTCTTATGATAAGAGTTTAGTTTGGTTCAATGCTCAAATATATTTACAGTAAATTTTTTATACACATAGAATATAATTTTCTTCACTATTAGAGTTAAGTTTTAATGTTTGCTATAGTATATATTTAATTTTGAATTCTCTCTCTCTCTCTCTCTCTCTCTCTCACACACACACACACACACACACACACACACACACACACACACACACACACACACACCTCTTTCCTTGTAGTTATCTTATTTCACTATCTCCCAGTCTTCTTTTACCATCTCTTCCTCTCTATTTACCTCAATATCTACCTCATGTATATAAACCTCTCCACATTCTCTTATGTTATCTTTCACATATCCCCCAAGAATCACTCTCATAATTCTCGATCTTTCCACCTTCCATGTCATATTTCACCACTTGACCACCTTTATCTCTCCATGTCTCTTCATTTCTTATTTCTCCTATTCATCGACTCTAGAATAAGATTATAACCTATGTCTTCAAAAATCCTAAATGACCACCAATTAGGGACTCATGTAGTGCTTTGAGAATTTTGTATTTAATAGTGGAATTCTTGCAAAGATACAAGCACTCCTTATACCAAAGAATATCCCTCTTTAAAAAAACCTTATCTTAACTACTAGGGTTACTTTTTATTTGTTGGATGAGATTACTTGTTGCAACATCATTTTGCCACTCTTTGTTGCCTTTTACCTCCCAATTTTCTTGTAATATTGAAAGGGCACACAATAAGGTTTCATCTTTTTCATCCTTCCTAGAAAGTGCATTAGCCACAATATTTTCCTTCCCTTTCTTGTATAAAATTTCAAAGTCATATGCCAACATCTTAGTAACCCATTTTTGTTGCTCTTCTGATGATAGTCTTGGTTCCAAAAAATGTTTTAGGTTATCATGATCTATCTTAACCTTGAAGTGATGACCCATTAAATAAGGCCTCCATTTTTTAACTGCATGAAGGATTGATAGCAATTCCTTCTTGTAAATAGGTTTGAGTTGATTTTTACCTTTTAATTAACAACTCTCAAAAGCAATTGGTTGGCTTTCTTGCATGAGAATTGCTCGTATCCCATTTCCAGAAGCATCACTTTCCCCAATGAATTCCTTGGTGAAGTTTGGAGTGGAAAGCACTAGAGTTGTACACATAGCCTTCTTCAATTGCTCAAATGATACATTAGCAGATTCATTCCAATGAAAAGAATCCTTCTTCAATAGAGTGGTAAGGGGTGTTGACATATGACCATAATTATTCACAAATATTCTATAGTATCCTGTCAATCCCAAGAAACCCCTCAGCTTCTTAATAGTTTTTGGAATAGGCCATTTCATGATAGCCTTAATTTTGTTATGATCTACCTTTATTCCTTCATGTGAAACTATGTGTCCCAAATACTCCACTTCCTTAAGACCAAAAGCACACTTGGATGGCTTAGCATAGAAAATAAGACCAACTCCCATTTTTTAAAGATATTATATATATAAAATAAAACACTGCCCCCTCCAAAATTGTACCAAAATAAAAGATTTTTTGAGTCTATTTTCTTATTAAAATTATCGCAATAATTATTTACTATGGTTATATATATATTCTAGTATAGATCTAATAGGAAAACAAATACAAAGTATCAAATTTGTAAATTTTATTTTTGATATTCTCTTCCAAATCCTCATCCTGATTTCAATTTTCTAAAATAATATGATTTCCAATAAGAATTTTTGATTGATCTCTCTCATAGATAGTTCAATAATGAAAAACAACTTTTCTCAATCAAAGGTTTCAACCTAAATTAAATTCTAAAAATAGATTCGTACAAACATGGAGAAGACAGAGTGATTTCGAAGAGGAAATTACTACACAAAACTCAACAAGATCCTACCTTGATCTGATACTAACTAGTTAGATGCTCAGAGCTGACAAGAAATTCTTGTCTTTTCAAAAATCTACTTTCTCAAAAATTTGCTCCTCCAAACCCCTATCTCGAGAAATGAGCTCTCATTTCTTAATAAAGAGCTTTCTACCTATAGGGTTTCAGTTTCGCAATCACGCAAACCCTTTTTCTTTATTATTTTAATTTCATGTGCAAACTTTTTACCTTAAAATAAACTTTATTAAATTCTCTCTCTCTCTCTCTCTCTCTCTCTCTCTCTCTCTCTCTCTCTATATATATATATATATATATATATCACAAGATGTCTTTGATAAAATATTTATTAATTTAACTAATAAAAATATTTAGCATTAATTATTAGCATGAAACTCCTAAATAAATTATTATTAAATTAAATAAATATAATTACACCAAAATTTAGAATTTTAATTAAATTTCTTAAAATCAATTCTTCTATTTAATTAATTAAATATAAATAAAAAGTAAATTTTTCTTTATAATTTTTTTGTTAAAATAAATCATTTAAAACTCTTTTAATGTGATTTAATTATAACTAAAAATCACAACAGACCCACAATCTAAATCCATTAACCCATAATATAGATAGAGCACTAAATCAAACGCAAGGGTCATAAATCATGAATTCATGTCACTTGATGAATTCAAAAGGGTAAATAACTCAAATAATTATCTTACTTTCTAGGATAATTGGCTTAGGGTTATGGTTTGGACTCAAGAATTAACTTTTCTCTTTTATCACTGAGATACTATGAAAGGGCACACTCATCATGACAATTCAGGGAAGTTGATGCTCGACACCTGCAATCTGCATAAAAGTTGAGCATGTACAAATACTTGTAAAATTAAACTAAACAGGCAATGGTGGGGAGTGGTGCATTGTGTAGATCCCAACTAGCAAGTGACTACAACCCCCTCCCTCAACCACATTAGAAATGTCAAACATAAAGTAAAACATACAAGTACAACATAAAAAACTACATAAAATCATCCATCTATCCATCATCATGACATAATTGAAATAATTGTATACAAGTATCATCATTGAAAGAATAATCATGCACACATTAAATAACTAAGTACCAAGTACCTCATCACATAAATCAACTGAGTATGAAATAACATCCAATTAAATCGGGTAATCAAGTACAAATAATCATAAAACATAACCATATAAATGGTCTAAAAGAATTCAACAATAAAACATGAAAAGTAAACTAGGGGTAGGCATTACAAAGTGTGAATTATCTTTTTTATTGGTCTCTATATCATCCTTCTGATTCTTCCACTTCTCTCTCTCTCTCTCTCTCTCTCTCTCTCTCTCTCTCTCTCTCTCTCTCTCTCTCTCTCTCTCTCAGACTCAAGTGGCTAATCCTCTCTTTGTAACACACACACACACACACGCGCGCGCGCACACACATACACACACACACACACACACACACATTTTCCTCCTCACCCTTCTCCCTTTCTTCACCTCTCACAATATATACCCCTTATTACCATCTATTTCCGACTCATCTCTCTCTCTCTCTCTCTCTCTCTCTCTCACACACACACACACACACACACACACACAAAAGCACGCACACACACACACACACACACACACACACACACACACACATTTATATTCCCATAATTACCCCCACTCTCTCTCATACTTTTGGACATATCCCCTTCTATCTATATCTCTCTCACACATGTATATCCCCCCAATTACACTAATTCATTATAACCATCTATCCTAGATCACCAATTGTTCATCTCTATTGACCCTAAATTTATACCTCATATATTTCAAACTCTCCCCATTCTCTCACTCTCTCTCTACCTTCCTTGTCACAATCTTTATCTATTCTAAGGCTTAATTATCCTCCTTGAGTTCTATCTCATCTCTCACCATCTTCCCCTTCTTTATTTGTCTCATCTCCCACCCTCTCATAATCTATTCACTCAATTAAAATTTTTAACCACCTCATGTTCCTTATCCTATTCTCATTCTTTCTCTCATGCCTCATCACCATTTTTCTCTTTTTTATGTGCTAATTTTCCTCCTCCTCCTCCTCCTCTCTCTCTCTCTCTCTCTCTCTCTCTCTCTCTCTAGGAACCTCTATACATTCTCTCCCTCTAATCACCCCCTATCATTATGTCTTCCCACCTTACCCATCACCAAATTTACCTATTCTAATCCCTAATCATTTCCCCCCCTCTCCTCCTTGAGTGCCATCTAAATCTATTTCCCTCTCCAATCTCTCTCTCTCTCTCTCTCTCTCTCACACACACACACACACACACACACACACACACACACACACACACACACATAGTATCTTCCCCTAATTAGAATATATTTTTATATCATTTATCTCACATTTCCCCCCTTATAACTCTTTCTCATATATCTCGAGTTCAATTTTGTTTATCATAACATTTTAATACACCTCTAAATTATTTTTCTTTCTTTAGATACCTTTTAGAATGATGGGGACACAACCCACGAACAGTATGGACACAATAGAAAAGGGAAATTGTATTAACTGAAAAATAAGCTAGTACAAACAATACAGAGAAAATAAACTTCAAAACATGCCCTAAGGGCTTACAATAGCATAAATCTGAAGATAATTTCTCCTTTCATTACCTCCTCTCAAACTCCACTCCGAACTACTTTTTACAATGCCAGAAATTTCCTTAAATAGACCCCGGAGGGTTAAGGACTAGGAGTACATTCTAGAAAGTGCTAGTAGGCATCCACCAACCAAATAGAAGGTTCCAGAAGCTGCATTAGAAGTCGGTGCAAATCTAGAAGAATCCAAAAATGATAACCGAACTTCCCGGGAGGCATAACTTTTGAACCGTAGCTCCGATTGATGAACTGTTTACATTTTTAGAAAGCACTCGAAGCACTCTATGGCCCTATGGACCAGCTTCACTTGTCCCCCATTTTGTTGGCCCTTTTAGAGGTCATTTAATGCCCTTAACCTGACTTTGAAGCATTCTTAGGAGGTCTCCAAAACCCGAAAAACTGCAATAACTTTCAAACCGCGAGGCCTTTTGACCTGATTCTTTTTTTGGAATGCTCTAAATCACAATTACATTCATCTGGCCAATTCACACCTTCTAGGTCACCAAAATGATGGCTAAATTGCTTGCTTCTACTTTTTCAAGATTTTCTAGCACACTGATAGTTGAACTGTGAGAGTTGGAACCTTTATTTGACTCAAATGGGTATCCAAAAATGAAAACACGTGAAACAAAAACTAAGTCTAAGTACATTTTTTGGGTGACACAAGATTGCCCTTATACCTTTGGATGCTCCTGCATCATAGAATTAGATTTAGGGTTCATATTTAAATACATTGCTACAATATAAATGAATAAGTAAATTTTATTTTTATTTTAAATATAAATCTAAAATAAAAAGAAATTTTAACATTATCATTATTAATATTATGATTAAATTATGTTAATTCAGAACTAAATTACTTGTAATTGTGTATTATAATTAATAAGTTTGGTATTAAATTTTAGTCTTAAATTATAAGTAATTAAATTTATATTCAACATTCAATTGTAAGAGAAAAATCTATATTTAAATAACTTTCTATTAATTTTTCACTTCGTAATTTAACATAATAGAGTTTTAAAATTAAATATTTACTTTTTAATATCATAATCTAATATATCAAATTAAATTGATCAATACAGATATTACCAAATTAGAAAAAAATAGTTTAGAAGGAAAAGGTGAAAATAATGTAAACCAACATTTTGTTCGTTCTTTCATATTTAACACTATTTATTTAGTACATTTTAGAATTCACAGTCTCATGTAGCATAAGAAAAATAGCTTTTTTATTGCTGGTTACTACATTTCTAGCCCCGCCTTCACAATTTTCTAGGTGCAAATGAGAATTATTGAGATTGAGGAAGGGGATATAATTGAGGAATTTTTTCACATGGGTGGGGACTTGAATAGATTGGAGCCCACTAAAATGGAGGATTTCTCCAAAAGAAAGGCCACTTGGATTCTATTGAAGGAAGGAGGGTTTGTCCCTTACATGCAAGTTATGACGAGCTATGATGACAATTTTTCACAACAATTCATTGCTAGCTAGAAGGATAGGTGTATAACCATAAATGACATTACATTTTAGGTGAATGAGGAGTTCATTTCCATAGTTTATTTCCATGGCAATGAGACTGGACATTACTGGTAGGAAATGGAAGAAGGTTACAAAGGTGGTAGATGAGGAAAGTATGACTAGTTTCTTTAGGGGTAATGAGGTCCCAAACTATTACCATAGTGGTTTTAGGAGAGATAAACTCCTAAAACCTTGGGATGCTATTTATCTAATGATTATGAAGTACCTAACGTTGGAAGCTAGTCACGGTGTGTATTAATTTTACCATTTCTCACTTCTTAATCATTTTCATAATAGGGATCTTGTTTGTATTCCTTTCTTTTTAATCTATGAGCTCGAAGAGACTATGATGGATGTTAGAGAAAAAAGTAAGAAAGAGGCCAACTTCACTATCCTACACTAAGGGCTCATGTTTTATCTTTTTTAGTTTCACTTTGTCCTTTTCCCAATCCATGTGATTGTAACTAACAATGTCCTTCCCTTTAGGGCTCCACTGCACTTGGAATTTGTGGGTGATAGTTATGCCCTCACCCCTCACCCTTCCCCTAGCCAAAAAACTATTAAGGGTAGAAAGAACAAGATGGCCCTAGAACCAATTACTAATAAGAGAATACAAATGGAAATGATGGTGGAGATGGATATTGGGGATTTAGATGAGGAAATTGGTGGGGTAGAAGAAGGTCAAGAAGAATTGCTAAGACCCATGGAAGATTTAAACAATTGGCAAGTCATTCTCAAGAGGAGGAGGAGGAAGATACCAACTTTGAGGAGAGTGACAAGAACTCGAGGGATGGCTAAGAGAAGGGGAAAGATGAAACATACAAAGAGGTGGAGAAATGGGATGATACCTTGGATGGTAATTGGTATTTTGAGGCAGACAACCTCATCAAGGAGCCCTCCCTTGACCCCACTCATGTTTCTGCCACCATTACCTAGCCTCTAACTAAAAACTAGGAGAACTCCAAAACTATGATTGACTCCCCTGACACCATCTCCTCCCCAATTAAAAAACATGGTCTGGTAAACCTAAAGGCCCCCAATGGCAATCTTGTGGTGTAGGATAGTAGTAAAACTCTAGTGAACAACAAGGCTTTAAAGTTGGGAATGGCAAAAAAAGGGGAGGTTTCCCACAAGGATCTCTAGGAGCTCAAAGATAGGTGCAATGTTGTGGATGAGGGCTTCTCCCTATTCTCAAAGTTCACAGTTAAGGTGACTCATGTGGCTACCACAACTCTTCAATTGCTGGCTAATGTGTTAGAGTAGGACAACCTGGGGAAGGAGGATTCAAAGCTTCTCTATGGCTTCCTTGTTGAAGATTGGGCCAAGGTGCTCCTAGTTGGAAGAGGAAAGAAAAAATATGCTACTTAGTGGCCTTTTACTTTCTTTTGTGTTTGGTACTCTATTGGTTTTCACTCTCCATCCTTTGGTGATGGTCTTTTTTTTTTGTTAACCTTAGTTCTAGGCTATAGGTGGTATGATGCGATGACCACCTATATGCTTTTTGATAAATTGTTAAACTCTACTAGTTTTAAGGGTTGGATCCCTAGTACTTTTAATCACCATTATTCTATTACTTTTGTTTTTGATGTAAATAGTTAAGAGTGTTATGTGTGGTTGTATGTTGGTTGTTGGCTAGCTTTTTTCTTGTTGTGCCACCACTATTCTAAAGGGCCAACCACCTAATTTTGGCTAATTTTATATCAAAAACATTATGTATTTTTAAAAAAAAAATATCTTGTACAAATATTCAAATATTTTATGTATCATTATTTATGAAAAGCACGCTTTCTAAATAAGTAAATATTAATGAATTTAATATTATATGTATACTACTTTCTTTTTATTGATTGTAATGAAAGTTAAAACATTTTTCTACCTTTTAATAGTATCATATTTAATATAATTTTATAATATCAAATTCAATTTTATTTTTTTCTTACCATTCAATTAAAATGATATTGTTTAACTACATTTTCCACCATTTGGCCATATTCATATAGGAAAAGCAAATATATTAAATTAATATTTACTTACCTCCCCAATTATATCTCATTCCATAGAAAAGTAAAAAAACTATATTATATATAGAATATAGAAATTACATTATCCTCTTCTTAAAAAATCTATTATGGTTTCGAATATTAGTATACAATTCAAGAATATCATTTTGTGAATAAAAGTTGAATGAAAATAGTAATTAAATCTAAATTATAAACTATAAATGTGAAATGAAAAAAATATAATCTAATATTTAAAATCTAATATTACTTAGAAAAATAAAATATAAACCAAAGCTTCCTAGCATCTTCACAACCTTACTCTAAAAACAAAGAAACCTAATTACAATCATCTACCATAACTCCAAGAGTAATCCTATTTCTTTACATGCATTTTGTTTAATTGAAATAAAGATCACTGGCATGCGAGAAGAAGTATTCTATAAAATCTCTAACACCCTTTGAATCCCATGCTATTTGAAACAATGAATTTAATATTATTATTATCTAGTAAATGTCAAAATCAAGTAGGATTTTATTGAAGAGAGAATCAAAATGCAATAAAATCTATACCTAAAGTTTTGTCTGAAGAAAATATCAAAATGATAGAAAATATGTACCTAAATTTTTGATGAACAAAGAATTGAAATGGCCGAATAAGAAGTCCACACTTTCTAAATCAATACAAAAAGAATGATAGGTTAAATTTAGGCCCTTTTTTATGAGGTAAATTCTAAAATAATCAATAGAGACACTTGCAATGTCCCTTTTTGGGACATTAGGTAATTTCCTCTTTTATTATATCCATTTCATAATGATTTGTATCATACCCTACTCAATATTTGATACTCTATATATATATATGTGCATTTCAAAGAGTCATGTCCTTTTAATATTAATTATATTGATGATAATATAATTAGTTATATATTTACATCAATAAGATTAGTTAAACTAATTAATATCATAATGTATACTATATTAATAACTATACATTATTTAAATTATATATATATATATATATAAAATTATATAATATTACTTATAAAATATTATTATTAACATTACTTTATATATAATACTTATTTATTATTTAAATTATATGCTAGAGTGGGGACATCGCAATCCTCCCCTCTTGAATTTGCTTGCCCTCAAGCAAAATCTTTTATACACAAACAAAACATATTTGCATTCAAAAGACAAGAGAGATTTATGAAATATACATGAATGAAAACACAAAGCATACACGATGTAGACAGATGAAAACATGAAGTAGACATGATGTAGACAGATGAAGACACTGAGCAAACACGATGCAAACACATCATACACTATTTTCCACAATGAAGTAGAGCAAAGGGAATAATTTATAAAATATACTTTCTCAGTATGCTTTTTGATCATAGATCCTACAACACAAAAAATTACCAGCATGTACATGTATATAATAGATTCAAAGAAAAGATTAGTAATGATAAATTAGTCCTGAATCAATATCCTACCAAGCCTAAGAGTGGAACTTTGGCCCTCTTGGCCTTGATGGTAGCCATTGACATCCATCAAGATGGTCTACTAGGTAGATTCTTAACTAAATTAAGTTGGCATGATGTCAAATCTTGACTTAACCAAATCTAAGCCCAGGAGCAGAACTTTGGCCCTCCTGGCCTTGATGGCAGCCATTGACATCCATCAAGGTGTTCTACTTAGATGGTAATCTTATTCTTCCTATCTAAGCCCAACAGCGGAACTTTGGCCCTCTTGGCCCTGATGGCAGCCTTTGACATCTATCAAGGTGGTCTACTTAGGAGGTAATCTTATTCTTCTTAAATATCCTACCTAAGCCCAAGAGTGGAACTTTGGTCCTCTTGGCCTTGATGACAACCATTGAAATCCATCAAGGTGGTCTACTTAGGAGGTAATCTAATTTTCTAATTATTATAATTTTTAATTGAAAAATTTTAAATGCCACAAATATATTCAAAATAAAAATAGAATAGTTTGTATCTATATTCAAGTCAATAAAATATCATTTACAATTCTATGTTAGAATCTTTACATAACAATATCTTTTATAATAACATCTATAAATATAAAGTTATCAATAATGTAAAAGGAAAAGTTTTCTTTCTTATTTAATAAAACATATTGCCTTTAAAAATCACATACCTCACTTACCTTTTTCCATCGTTGAAGCCACGAGGAGTATCTATACTCATAATTTGATTGGATGTGTTCTTTGTGCTTTTACTTTTGTTCATTGATAGCTTTCTCATCAATAAGGTGATATTTTGCATCATCAAATGCTATCTTATCTCATCTCCTTGACTTAGAAAAATGTATTTAGGTTTAGGGTTCTTCTCAACATTACTTCTTCAATACAACTTTTACTAGTATCAAATCAATGTATCACTCACAAAAGAAAAAGAGAGCTTTCATGATAATAAATGCTTGTATTTTCCCATTTCTTATCACTTCTATTCTCTTTATTTGTTGCTATCTCTTTGCTTAGTTTTGATATATTCCAGACTTGTAAGCCATTTGTTTTTATCAATATCATGGGTCACAATCTCTTCTATGATATATATAAAATGTAATATACGTCCATTCACAACCCTTCTTCCATCTTCTTTTTCTTATGACTACTCCATACATGATAACATAATATCCATCTTATACATTTTCAATTGATTTTGATAGAAACATTAAGCTGCTCATCAATTTAGGAACTATGTTGACATATTATCATTCTTCCACTTTCCTTCAAAAATGTGTCACTACATATAATTCTAATTGCAATGTGGGCTTGAGATAATTTTTGGCTATACAATTTCAATGTGTACATGGTTCTTCCTTACCCAAGCACAATTGGCATCAGGATCTTGTTGATTGGAGTTGAAAGCTTAAGTCACATAGAGCGATTACTAGCAATATCCCTCATCTGGAAATGTACCACACCTTTTGGGGTAGTAGCATGTTGGGTGAGCTTTAATGAAAAAATTGCTATCATTGTAGCACCACTCACGATTGTCGCAGGGATCATCTATGCACCACCTACTTTTTAATTTCTTTTCCCACTACTTATAGTTTATATTATTTTTGGTGCCAAGTCTTATTGGTCCTGCTAGGAAGGTGATGCATTAATTTAATCATACTCTATCATATGATTCTAACTCCCAAATTAGACTATATGGTAAAGTCCGTAGGTCAATCTACTGGTTATTGTCATGAACCATTGATTTTCCATCGATGAGTATAATATTAATGTGTTGATTCTGTACATTTTTCTACTATACACTAATGAGTCTAAAGGTATCTTGATGGATCAATTCCTTAATAATAATTTGGATAATTCCATTCATAAACTAAAATCACTATTTTTGTATATTACTCTACTAAATGATATTAGTTGTTATTGGAGATGATCTTGAAGTAAAATGATTCTAACATTCCATCACATTATGTTAGCCACTGTAATAATCTTCAAAATTAAAGCATCCATAATTCATTCTATCTAATTCTCTTTTCATGACATTTCAGATATGGGTGCTTAGATAGAGAAAAACATATCTCCTCTCACGATAAATTGCCAATGACCTTTTCAGTAGTTTGCTAGAGGCTGGGGGGCAAAAGATTTAGTTGTCCAAGCAACTAAACACAGATGCCAAGCTATTTACTAAGTTCTCCTTCTAAAGGAGGCCTTGGAGCTTTTGATGCACCAATTCCATGAGTGCCTTCACTTCCTCTAGCAAGCACCTGAAATTCTTGATGCTAAAGGCACAGATCATCACATATTTGATGCCAAAGTTTTAACACTACTTAAGGATATATCTGAATTCATGGGCACTTGTCTTTTCCATACACTGCTTTTGCTCAAATCTGTGATTGCCATCCATTATTATTGTAATTTAAATGGGTATAGGACCATTCATTATTATTCTTAGCATTATTTTCCATATTCCATTTAGTAACCAGAGTCAAAATGAGGACAACCACTCCCGAGGAAATCCTTTGCTTGCAATTTTCATCCATACATTCACAAGTTCTCTATTTTCCTAGTAATAGCTTTTCACTTGACCAAATAGTGTTGTGACTACAATGATAATAGCCTCTATCACATAGACACATTCTGCTTAACATTTATGCGATAAGAACATAATGATTTTCTTAATTCTCATGCTGCCATGAAACTGAGCATGATGAATACTACCATCAATTTTGACTTCAGAAAGGCTTGACTTCTCTATTTGATAGGTCTAAAATTATCTCATAGGATGGCAGGACATTGGCTTTGATACCACTTGTAATGTCTTATGTAATTTCCTCTTGTATTAAATAAATTTCATAATAATTCGTATCATACCCTACTCAAGATTTGATACTCTATATATATACGTACATTTCAAAGAGTCACATCCTTTTAATATTAATTATATTGATGATAATATAATTAGTTATATATTTACATCAATAGGATTAGTTAAATTAATTAATATCATAATGTATAATATATTAATAACTATACATTATTTTAATTATATATATATATATATATATATATATATATATATATATATATATATATAATTGTATTATAATACTTTATATTAATAGTGTTTCTATATCATATTATAATAATAATATCATTATTATATTAGATTATCATTTAATCAATTCCATACTCTCATATTGTTATTATAATGTGATAATATTATTATATAATATTACTTATAAAATATTATTACTTTAATATTATTATTAACATTACTTTATATATAATACTTATTTATTATGTAAATTATATGTTAGAGTGGGGATATTATATTATAAATTATATGCTTTATTATTTAAAGCATGAACACCTAATATGATGCAAATGAACAATGACTCTGTGTGAAATGACATAAAAAACAACTTAAAATGATGTTATAAAGAACCCTTTTATACATCACTAAACAATCCTTCTTATAAACCCATCAAAAAATATTTTTTCCCCTTTAAGAAACTAAAATCCCTATTTTTTTTTCCTTGTCAAAAACCCAATTTGCAGAAGCACTATTTATTTTGATGTTAATCTTGTAAACACATAGAGAAAAAGATGTTGAGGACCTTGCAAATGACTACATGCAAGAAATGGTTATCAATTTACTGCTTGTGAGAGAAAAATAAAAAATTATGAAAAAATCTATGTTCCAATGTATATATTATTAATAGTTAGGAAATGATCTGATTGTAGCATTAATATTTAGTTATATTTTTTTTACAACTACTTTTGTATGTTCAAATTTTTTTACTATTTCTCATTCCTAGATTTTCGCAAATTTCTCGTTCTTCATAGATTTAAGGACCTTAATGTGACTGAAGATCCTCTCAGCTAATTATATATATAAAGAGTTCTATTAAAAATAATTACTTTTAAGGTTATATATACCATGCTAATAAAATAATATATATTTATTATTGAAGAAAAAGCTCTACTCTGTGAAGACCATGAATATGATGAATCACTTGAGGAAAGTACAAAAACTAATCATGTCTAAAAATAGGCCTCCCCCAAATCAACATCAAATGATGGGGGGTCGTATTCCCCAAGTTAGAAATTAGTTCAAAGCACTTGCCATGATCCAGGATGAACAATGAATCTATAAATCATCAAAAAAATTGGAAAGCTTTGAAACCTAATCTAGCTTCACATAGAATGAAATGTAGTCATTCAAAAGAATCAGAACAAAAAAAATGAAAATGAATGAAATATCATTGAGAAAAAAAAGAAGTTTAGACAAGAAGGTAAAATATAGAATTCAAAATTATATAAAAGGAATGAAGGTAGAAATCAATGACTAAAGAATCAAGAGGTTTTTTTTAACAAAACCAAATACTTTAACAAAGAAGATAAAAAATCTTTGTTGAGGCAAAGTCAACACAATAAGTAATCAAACTAGTCCATCCTAATCTCCAAACCCAATAATATGTCCTTAGGCCCTTCCTTGTCTCACATATGGGTTCTAGCAAAAAGATAGGAAACATTTGTTTCTATACTAAAAAATCATCTAGAAAAGCTAATTTGGAAGGGAGATAATACATCAACGTCATCGGCATACATCCCTCCACATTAGAAGAAGCAATATGTATCAAGAAAGCCAAGTGAAGGAATGTATCCAAATCTAAGCAATTCAATCAAAATAGAAAACATCAACACTATAATCATTAGCAACACATACAATGAAGAAAAATGATAGGAATGCATTGAAAAAGGCATTTATGCATATTGGAATGGTCCAACCAAATTTAGAAATAATCAGAAATGAAACCTAGCTAAAATTTGTGAGCAAAGGTAAGTAACATAATATCCCATACAAATCAATATTGGTTTCTACACTGTCAGGATATAGAATCTAGAAATGAATTATTAGAATTATCAAACTATTTTATAGAGGGCATCATATAGATTTCATAGCATGGCAATCTAACTTTAATGAAAACTATAACAAACATAAACATGAAATCAAATGGATCAAATGTGTAAACATACCATCTAAATTAAATGATATCTACATTATTAAAAGAATAGGTCAATCCCTAGGAACTCTAATAGGATATGAAGTTAGTAAATATAAAACAAAAAAGATAAGATTTTTAGTAAAAATAGAACAAAGCAAATCCATAAACAAGAAAATTATAACAAATAGATCAATGTAAAAATAAATCTTTATTGAATATATAAGATAAATAAATAAAATTATAGGAACATATTTTAACAACATTAATATCAAGAACAACATTAAGAAAATACAAAGGGTAAGTAGGAAAAAGGATTAAAAAATAGAGAAAAATAGGGCAAAAAGAACAATAGAGAAGGAAAGAAATCAAGACATGGAAAGAAAAGAGATAGTCCAAGAGATTCAAATGGAGAATCTAAAAAGAGAAGAAGAGGTAGAATATGGATGGATGGAAAATTCAGATTACCAATATTCTTTAGAAAAATACAAAACATGTAAAGATTGCAAAACAAAGAAGGACACAATAGATGAGATGGAGACTAATGTCAACAAATTAAAGATGCTTACCCATTAGATACTACTACTATAGAATGTGTTGGCTCCTGATTCAATAGTTTTGAAAATGACCAAGAAACCAAACAAATGCATCTAAGGCTAGCTAATTCCTATGATGGATACAATTGACTACAGTCTTGGGCCAACTATAAGGCTTGACCCTTCTTCTACTTTAGGCTCTGCAAAACCTAGGTAGGTTAACCTCAAAACCAATTAATATGGTACCAGTGCAAAACATATCCCTAGATCCAACAAAGTAGATTAAAAGCCCTTATATCTCCTAAAACCTATGCAATGACACAAATCGACAGTAGCTAAATGCAAATACTATGATATTCACAAGCTGAGCGAGTACATTCTATTATAGCTCTTCAACATGAAAGGAGAAAAGTGTTTGATTAATAATGTTGATATCAGCAAGACCCAAATATAAGCAACAAAACCTAATGATCCTATCTCTGATCAATGCCTTATCTATTGGGAAATTAAATGAATTACAACCATACATCTTCTGGAAATCTCAGATATATTTCTACATCAAGATCCCTAATCTATCTTTCACCTTGTGAATACATCTGCATCAAAATGAATCCCATACTTTGACTATCCTATCATGAAATCTATAAACCCTGTGATAAACATCAAGCAATTACATGGTTCTTTGTTCCATCAACAAGACATTTCAATCACATACACTTCTAAACAAAATGCAACCTAGTTTATGCTATTTGTTCACAAACTAGAAGAGATTACAGACCCACAAATAGGAGACATGATTCAAACTTAATTTAAATCCCTTTATTGCTCTTTATTTGTTTTCCTTGAAACCAAATACATGAAAGATGTACAGAAAACTAACTCCCAAATCACCTTACAAATCTAAACTATCTACATTAAAACATAAATGCTGCTTATACAAGAAGAAATGTTGAAGAATGGTGTCTCAGTAGTGAGTGATTTTTTTCTCAAAACTGGAACCTGTATAATGAGAAAGAAAGGGAATGATATAGGATGAAGGAATTCTCAGATCTGCTCTACATCTGACATGTGTCCACTCAGGATTCCTTCCCAAGAAGATGAAAAAACCTCTTTCTACCCTCTCTCTTCAATAGGTGAATTGAATCTTCATCATTTAGCCTCCCAAATGCAAAAATATCTTAGAATGTAATGATGAAAGAAAGTAACTGATTTTGATGTTAAAATGAATTCACAGTAAAAAGTGAGAATCAGTTGAATGTAACCTCTAGAATGCAAGAAAACGATTTAAAGATGATTTTCTTCACATTCAGATCCCAACAAGCTTTTAGAACTACCCTCTAACCAACTTTGATGCTCTGTGATCAAATCTACTTGCTTTGCTAAGAAATCCTTGAGAATAAAAAATTGGCTTATAACATGAATTGGTGAAGAACTATGCACAAACCGACTTCATATTTGGAAAATTCAGATTCTCTCAGTTTCAGTGGTATATTGAAGTGCTAGTTTTTGACAAAAATTTCCTAGGTTATGGCCGTTTGAAAATTAGGCCTCTGCTTTAGGAATAATCAATTTAAATAAATGCATTTGAAAAATTTAAAAATTTCCATAGTTCTAACTATAGAAAGTCACCCTTTTAAAACAAATTTTTCAAACTTTCAAATGAATGCTAAATGCTCAGATGGAAAAATATATTAAAAAAATTTCTTATAACTCTCATCACCACCTAGGCAGTGCCATGTGTCAATCATCAATAGGCTAATCAATCTTGGGCCAGCCCCATAGCATTACAACATATTGCCAAATTTTTGGATTTTTCGGTGGGTCACTATGTTGCTTGTCGGGAAATTCACCATTTTTTGGTGGCAACAGGGCGACCACCAAATTTTGATCACATTTTTTGGCATACTGTTCTGCTCACTCACGAGGTGCCACTTGGTAGCTTTTAGTTCATCGAAGGCCTCTGGGTGGGACCCACATTACATTTTACCTCATCACCAGATTTGAGATTTTTCTGCAAGTCACCAAGTTGCTTGCTAGATTTTCTAAATTTTTTTGGCAAGTGCCATGGCGACTTGCCGAATTTTGGACTTTTTCTAGAAACTTTTTCCATTTGTTCTGTCGGTCAAAATATTGGCTTTAGTGCCCAGCTGGTGGTCCATAGTGGGCCTCTCCTTCTAATCTGTGACTTCCTAAAAGGGAGCTTTCTTTAACTCATATGTTAGGTTGAGTAGAATAATATTTAAAGACTAAAGAATTTCCTCCCAAAGTCGATGTGGAATAATTCTTTTAAACTATTTCTTCCTTCTGCTTTGTTCTTTCACAGATGCCACTTCCTTTGCTTCTTTTTATTTACTGGTGGCTTCTCCTCTATTGCCTAGGTGTTATTTTCTTCCAGTGTGCCATTCCAACTATGGGTAGCTCCTCTTTCAAAAGAAGCAATTGGTGGGGATGAGCATCCTTCTTTTTATGTTATTGATGTTCTCTTGCAAGATGTTGTGGTCCAATCCTTTTCATATCTTTTTCTAAACTTGTATCTACTGAATAAATCTTTCTTTCATTTTCCACAAAAAGGGATTATCTTCCTATCTACTAATATTTTTTGGAACTATACTTCAATACTACTATTGTCTTGGCTGAAAATAACATTTCTTGCATCCCTTAGATCAGAATCAGTATGGAGAACAGATGATTCTAAAGCACACATATAATCATTCTTTGATTCATCTTTCCAGTCAATCATAATGGGGGTTATGTTGCTTGGTTTTGGTGGAAGTGAATCAATTTTAATTATTGATTTCAAACTGAATTCCAAGTTTTCCAAATTAATTCTGTGGCATAAATAGATTGAGTAGGAAAAATGCCAAGGGAGGTGTGAAAGCTCCAAAGCAAATCATAAAGAAATGAAATGTTATTTCATATTGGATGAATTTGATAATTTCTTCAAGAATGAAAAAATAGATGCTTGGAAGCTACCTGTTCATAAGCTATGGCTTCTTCTTTAGCATATTCAGCCTTGTCTCTTGTTTTATTTGCAATTTTTGTTATTTTGATTTTCCTTCTTTCATTTGCAATCTTCTAATTCTTCCTCAATAAGTTTGCATTCCTTTGTTGCATTGCCGGCCCCTTCTTTATGATTATCAATGCCAAATAGAATTAGCCAAAATTTCACGACTTTTGCAAATCTTAAATCATTTACTTTAATGCTTTTCAAAACATATTAATTTCTTTTGCAAACTATGAGATTTGTGCTAGGAGACCCACCAACCGGCCTTAAAAACTGATTCAATCAAGTAACCAGGCCACAAAAATCAGTACGAGTGTTTAATCCTACACAATCTATCATACTACAAATTCTCAACCCATGATGAATTCCCAATCAAAATATTTTAATTGCTGAACATCAATACTTCAATTATCCTGTAGGCAAAGTGTGTTAAAAAACATAAATTGGGCTCGGGTTTGGTATTATAAACTAGGGTATTGATCACTTGGGATTCTGAAAACTAGGATGTAGGTTCTCTACCATGAAGAGAATATAATTATATGATTTGGGCTCATGATGAATCACAAGATGCATTTGGAAAATTTTTGAAAACAGGCACTTGGAAATTTTAACTGGGAAACATGTCAAAAAGTAATTTTTGGCAAACAAACAAACATATGAAAGTATGCAAATGGATTTTTCATGACTTGGGAACTGGCATACTTCAAGGATTTTCAGGACACAACATGATGGTATAATCCATTTAGGCTAACCAATCATAGGATCAAAGATATAATGTGCCGAATAGGGGTACGAAATTGTGAACAACTAGACAAGTGCACAAAATAGTAAATGACCAACTTTGGGGGGTTTGAAACCTAGTCAAACCGATTCAAAATGACTTGAAACTTGGAACATAGGTTCTTTGGTATGGACACTAAACAATACCAAAGTGGTGGGTCATGACACATTCTTGGGTAAAATATATTCAAATGCAAACTGGGTCTCTGCTCGCTATTTGACACTTAGGCAAAATTGCAAGTTTTGACACTAGCTCAAAATGGGACTTCACTGAATGATTCAGGATGGCAAAATAACATTGTGGATCACATGCACATATCAAATGAAAAGTGTTAAGCCACTCAAACACCATCGAGGCCTCAAATCGACAACCAACTACATATGCACAAAAGGCACTTTAGGGCATTGATTCTTCAAAATTCTCAAAATGTGACTGAAAATTGACCATGCAATTTTCAGTCCCAACAGAATGATCTAGAAGACCAATGTATCATAGAATAATTCAATCATACAAAACAAAAAGTCAAGGAAATCTTGAAGCTAGACTCAAAGGAGGAATTAACAAACAAAGGCAATAAACTATTCAAACCAATAGAAGAAGAGATAATAGTAGAACAAAAAGAGAAGAAGTGCAATAATCAGATAGAAATAGGGATTCTTAGAGAATTTGAATCAAAGAAAGAAATGAATCAAGAACAAGATCAAACATCAGAGAAGAATGAACATACTCCTAATATCCCACCAACAAAATTAGCTCAATGGAGTAATGTAACTATTAGAAAAAAAACAAAAAAGAAGAGTTATAAATTTAGGTAGACATCAAGTAATGGAAAGGATATGTTTAACTAGGATAGAGAAGACATAAGGAGGGAAAAAAGTACATAAAAAACATCATTAGAAATAGAATAGATTGATAAGCAAATAAACATGCAAGAAGAAGAGCAAGAAAAAAAAAGAACTTGTAACATGGGAAGATTATTAAACTATGGTGGAGAGCTGCAATAGGGAGGATGGAATAGAGGAAATAAGATTGGAGGAAGAAGGGCAAGATCTAGAAGAAAAATATTACCAAATGAATAACCAAATAATTAAATAAATTTTAGCAGAGGACAATCAGGTAATAGAAGAATCCAAAATTGTAGAAAGAGTAAACAATCAAATAAATTTGGAAAATTTGGGTATATCTATGAACCAAAAAGGTTTAAAAACACCCATCCCTAGAAAACTAAAACAAAAGTGAGGAAAAAAATCACTAAAAGAGTTAAGGAAGGTAATAGGACAGGCAAAAGAACAAACTAAGATCATCGAAATTCTACAAGCTAGGAAGGGGAAGAACCTTCCCAAGGAACAATGAAACTCACTACATGGAATGCTAGGGGCTTAAATTCCCCTAGCAAGAAACACATATTGAAGGATAATCTAACACTATTTGATATAAAGATTCTATTAATTCAAGAAAAAAAATTAAGAAAAAAAGAAGTTTTAATGTTAGGATAGAAATTAGAAATTTGGAAATTAAAATTTAAACCATCACAGGGAGCCTTAAGACTGGGAATTATTTGGAATACCTAGAAAGTCAATATAGAAGACATAACCTCCTATTCAAATTGTATAGAAAATAGAGTTTCCAACACTAAAACTAATCTACAGATGATAGTAATAAATTTCTATGGGCCCACACAAACAATAAACAAATTAATAGTTTGGAGTGAGATCAAGACTTTCCTCAACACATTACTAAATTAGAACATTGTTATTGGGGGAGATTTTAATGCAATACTAAATAGAGATGAAAAATATGATGGGATAAGAACAATATCTAGAGCTACTAAAGATTTTAGAGAATGGACAGAAAGGAATTCTCTCATTGACATACCGGAAAAAATTGGAGTGTATACATGGAATAATAGAAGAAAAGATTTTAGTTACATAGTAGAAAGATTGGACAAATTCTTCTTTAAAGGAGAGTTAAGAAACTTGAATAGAGAAATTAAGGCAAAAATTCTACTAATGGTAGGATTAGATCATTTCCCTGTCAAAATTGAAATCAAGGAACAAACTAAGCCCTGTAGGAACCCTTTCAAATGTGAAAAGATGTGGCTTATGGACAAAAACTTTATGAATAATATAAAAAATTGGTGGTAAGAAGAACAATTTAGGGATCTAAAATGTTCTGCTTTGTATCCAAACTAAAAAGAATAAAAGAAAATATACTAAAATGGAATAAAACACAATTCAAAAACATATTTAAAAAAAAGTTAGACATAGAAGAGAAATTGCAAAAACCAAATAAAAAAGTTATCAAAAAAGGAATGAATAATGAAACCTACCAACTAGAAAAGGAATATCTACTAAAACAAGAAGAAATTTTAGCTAAAGAAGAGGTATACTAGAAGCAAAAATCTAGAGAGAAATGGTTGGTAGAAGGAGATCATAACACGAAATTTTTTCACAACAACACCCTTCATCATAGAGACTATAATAGTATATAAAAAATAAAAAATATGCAAGGTGATTTAACAAAAAGTCTAGATAAAATAGCAAAAATCTTCATGGAGTAATTTAAAGATATCCTTAATAATTATGATACTTCTAATAGAACAAAACAAGAAGAAATGGTAAAAACTATACCTAAGGTAATTTCACTTGATGATAATAAAGTCCTCAATAAACCATTCACATTGCAAGAAATCAAAACAACTCTCTTTAATATTAACCCAAACAAATTACTAGGACCTGATGGATTTCAAGCCCTTTTCTTCCAAAAATGTTGGAAGATAATAGGCAAAGATTTATGGAAAGCATTGGAAGCTTCTAGGAATGGAGGAACCCTTTTAGCAGAAATCAACCACACCTTCTTGACCCTCATACCCAAGAAAAACAAGTGTGAAGAAACAAGAGACTTCTGACCTATAGCACTATGCAACACAATCTACAAAGGTTCTTCAAAAACCTTGGCTAACTATCTCAAAAAACTCCTCCCTAAATTAATATTAGAAGAATAAACAAGATTTGTACCTGGGACATCTATCCTAGATGGTATTTTTATCATTCAAGAAATGATTCATTTAGCAAACAAAAATAACGAACATGCATGTTATTAAAATTAGATATAGAAAAAGATTATAATAAAGTAGACTAGAGATTCCTATGTAAAACTCTCAAGGCTTTTGGTTTCATGAAAAAATGGATAAACATCATCTTTCAACATATATCCAACCCAAAAATCTCACTCCTCATCAATGGAACCCCAGAAGGATTCTTTAGCATATCTAGAGGGCTCAGACAAAGTGATCCAATTTCCCCTTTCCTTTTCATCATTATAGTAGAATCCTTTGGAAGAGAAATCAAAACTATGCAATTTCAAAAAAAAATTAAAGTAGTAAAGGTTACAAAAAATGTGGAAAATACCACCCACCAACAATTCGTTGATGACACAATTTTAGCTAGAGCAAGTACTAAGAAAGATACAAACCATTTTGAAACAATTCTAAAAAATTACGCAAAAGCCTCTGGTCAAAAAAATCAACACAAAAAAATTAAAAATCTTTTTCTTAAATGCCACAGTTGATAGAGAAGACTATATATACAACAAGCTAGGATTTAAAAAGGGCACTTTCCTTTTTAAATATCTAGAAATATCTTTAGAAAAAGGAAACAAAAATAATCAAGGATGGGAACAAACTTTTGGTAGAATAGATAGCCAAATAGAAGCTTGGAAAGGGAAATGGTTGACTAAGGTTGGGAGAACAAAAAAAACCAAAGTCATGTTATTAGCTATACCAATTTATCAATTCTCGTGTTTACAAATACCTAAGAACATAAATAAAAAATTGAAAAGAAATTAAGAGATTTCTTTTGGAATGGCCTAGAAGATAAAAAGAAGGCAACACTGATTAGATGAGAAAAAATATGTAGGCCTAAGAAGTAGGAGGAATAGGAATTAAAAACCTAGATTGACAGAATGAAGCGTTTGGAGCAAAAAAAGTATGGAGAATGTATCAAGAAAGAGATAGAAAATGGGCCATAATTCTATATAATAAATATCTTAATGCATCCAAGAACACTTCACTATTTATAACTAGGAATCCTCCCAGAGGTTCAACAACATGGAATTTCTTAATGAAGTGCCATCCCCTCATAACCAAACATACCACATGGGATATTGGGGAAGGTGATAAAGCATTATTTTGGGAAGACTCTTGGAATGGGTATCCCACCCTTGAACACTCTTATATAACCCATAATTCCAAAATTCACTTAAAGATTATTTCAGGCTCTAAAGTTAAAGATTATATCAAAGTAACCCAAATCAATGAAAAAACTTTATGGGAATGGAAATCCTTAGATTATTGTGGTCTCAATTAGACAGATTAGAAAATCCTAGAAAATATTTTAAAAGATCGGCCAATCAAAGTTAAAAATAGGGAGGATAGACTTATCTGGGCAGCATCTAAAGGCAGAAGTTATAATGTAAAAGAGGGATATAAACAAATTACTAACTCACAGAGATGGGAAACATTAAACATCCCAATGAACCTTTATTGGGATCTAGCAAGGCTTCCTAAAGTATGCATCTTCTTATGGGCAGCCATCCAAAAAATAATCCTTAAAATGGACAAAATTAGAAAAATGGGATCTGAAGGCTCATCAAGATGTACTCTTTGTAAAGAAGAATTAGAAATAGTAGTGCATCTTCTATATCAATGTAAATTTGTGAAGGAATGTTGGATATGGCTTAAATCAAAACTTAATTGGACAACCCTTCTACTAGAAAAATGGCAAGATCACTTAATAGGATGGCCAAAAAAAATAGACAAGAAAGTATATGGAAAACTCTAGAGTATTACTCCAACAATTCTAGCTTAGGAGATATGGAAAAAGAGAAACAGATGAATCTTTCAAGAAAAATAATTAAACACACTATCACTATGCAATGAAATCAAGGCTAATATAGTGGAGGTAATAAATAGTGACCTAAGGAAAAAATGATAGAAGAAGGATCATTTATAGAGCATGATACTGAAATTAAAAAATACTGTAAACTTCAAATCAATCCACCCCTAACATATAAGAGGAATGATAGTGTACCCTAAAAAGAGTGCAAATGGGAACCATCACCAAAAGGCTGAAAGAAACTAAATTTTGATGGGGCCTCTAGAGGCAATCTTGGTAAGGTAGGAATAGGGTGTATAGTTGGGGAAGAAATGGGGAACTAGCTAGCAAAAAAAGAAAAACCTGTGGGAGTAACCTCAAATAACATGGCAGAACTAGAAGTAGTAGAAGAAGGACTAAAAATTTGTATCAATCTCAGAATCAAGAAAATTATAATTGAAGGAGACTCACAAATAGCCCTAAACACACTCAGAAAAGGGAAAAATCCAAAGTGGATATTAAACTCCCAATTGGAAGAAACATTAAAACTACTAGAAGGATTTGAAGAAGTTAGATTCTCTCATATATTTAGAGAAGGCAATACTGAAGCAGATAACTTAGCAAACAAAGGCACAGATGGAGATCGCATATCAACATTTAATCATAGCTAGATCAAGAATATTATTCTTAGTTTATATCCACTAGTGTCACTCCCCTTGACACTTGGATTCATGATTTTCCATATCACCATAAATCTTGGTTCATGTATCTGTGAACACATAAAATTGGGTTCATAAGGATATCATGAATTAAAGTATCACTTTAATTATGATTTGAGAGGAGAATTATCATGGAAAAGCATGTTGATGGTGATGACATGAAGAAATAGAAGTTTTATTAGCCCTTTTTGTGAACATTTGTCTATAACATACTGAACTTTATCATCCTTTATTGTAAATGTTTTGAACTTTTGATGTATAAAGTATGGACATAGGGCATAAAATGATAATTAGAATTATATTTAAAAAGGGGTTCATTTTGTGGTAAAAATATTTCTTCATGAATGTTCGATATGGGTAGATCTTCCTATAGCTGAAGAGATTGCAAAAACTATTAGTTGAATAATTAATGTCTTTTCTTTATAAACTAATAAATAAAAATAAATGTTTGCAGGAAGTCTTGTGTGTATTGAATGTTGATCATAGGATACAGGCTGAGTGGGAGTTAAATGAACTATGAAGGAATAATGCTAAGGCATTAATGACATTAAGAAGAAGCATTATGACACCGTTGTAGCTAGAAAACTTGGCGGAAAAGTTATAAGGGACCTATTTTAATGAATAACAAAGTGGGACCTGATAAAATGGCTGAGAAAGGAAGCAAGCATCAAGGAAATCAGTTAAACATGCAACACACGATACTTAGATTCTTGGAAAGTTGTTTGAAGATAGATAAAAGAGAAAATCTAGCATTTGCTATGATCTATATTTGTGGGAAATTTAAGGGATAATTAATGTCTTTCAGTTTGCATGTTTGCAGTCTTAAGTTGTAACTGACTTTCCTTCATGAGGAAGTCGTAGTTTTAGGAGTTTGTTATTCTTCCCTATAAATAAGACCTCGTCTGTATCTATGATATAGATAGTGAATAGATAGACAGAGTTGATAGACATCTTATCATTTTTCCAAGTTATTGTAATACTGCATATTGAACGAATACATGCCTTTGCTGAGTTTCTACATTTTTATCTAATTTTTTCTTTCCTTCATTCTTCCGTAGGGGCCCACGTGGAAGGTGGAGTTTGCTTTAGTAAGTAGAAGTTAGACTCAGTTTTCTAAGTTAGAGTTAGAACTGTTGTTCCTGCAGCCACTAGAAATAGAACTAGTCGCTATTCCTGCAACAATAGGTGCATAGATGTATGGCTAAATACTCAGAATTTCCTTCCAAGTATTTGATAGTTGTCTTTCCCTTGGATAAAATAGATTTCTTCAATGGTTATTGCATTCAAAGTAGTAATGACTTTTAGTGAAAACTAGAGCATATACTTTGCAGACATTATCTCAAGTTCATGGTCCCGGATTGACATTTAATGAAAATCAGTATAGTACTTTGGTGGTAAGGGATGTCCAATCCTACAACTAAAAGGGTGTTATATTGGTTAGACATATTTTTGGCTTCGTTGTCGGGGATGGTGTCAGTCTAGTATTTACTATTGAGTCATTTAGTTTCATTTTCAACATTCTTGCATGCATAGAAGAAGAGATCACATTGGAAGCTTTCTTCCCAACTTCAATCAGGAAGATCCTTTTTATCCTGACTCTAAAGAAAGTGAAGAGAGAGAAGAAGAACTTTTTGAGAACATATTTGCAGAAGTACCAGAACAAGTACAATCACCGACCACATCTGAAGAATCTTTTCATTTGAATAATCTTTTTGCTGAGCCAAAATATCAAGATAATCCATTAGCTCTAGTCATTTATTAGCCACCACTATTTCTCCTACAGCCAAAACACCACCATTTCCTAGTAGGTTAATAGAGAAAATATTGCCAAGTGAAAATCAAGCTGTACTAGATTTGCTTGAGCAACTTAAGAAAATTACGGTAAAAATTCCCTTGATGCAATCAAGGAAGTACCTATATATTCAAAAGCCATCAGAGAAGCTTGTGTTAAAAAACTAGGAAGGAAAAAGAAAGACCAAAGACTATCCATGTCCTTGGACAACTTTATGATCTTATGCTTGATAACTGCAAAATGCCTAAGTATGTAGATCCTAGCAGCCCAGTAGTAACCCTCGCCATTCAAGGGGTACAAGTGTAGAATGTCTTAATAGACCTAGGAGCATCCATCAATGTAATAACCAAGGAAGTAGTGTCCAAATTAAGCATCATTGGTCTTAGGCAGACCACAATAATCTTGCAACTAGCAGATAGTTTTACCATCATTCCTGATGGTATGCTAGAAGATGTCACTGTCATATTACATTCATGGGAGTATCTAGTTGATTTTGTTGTACTCTCTCCAAAAAAAAGTACTGGGGGCTACCCTATCATTTTAGGATGACCATGGTTAGCAATAGCAGATGCTTATATTGCATGCTGATAAGGGAAAATGACTATTTTAGATGGAACAAACACTAAAAATTTGACATTGTATTCTCCTTCTCAGCCTTTGTTGTAGGATGATCAAGTTGTCTGACCAAATATGGATGACTCTGATATGGACATAGATTCTATTCAGAAATTGATGATGATTTCATGGGACTCATTTGTAAACATTAAAAAAGAAGATGATGTCATTTCTTCTATCATAATGAATGAGTATGGAACACAACCTGCGACATCTTCTACACAAGAGTATGTCTTACAAAGCATTCTGCCTTTATCTGATGAACTGCATTATTCCAAGTCTGCATAGCTTATGCATTCACTCCTGCCACATGAGATAGATTCACAACCAATTGTGCAAATTTCAATTGTTGAAAAAGTAGTCAAAACAGAAATCATTCTAGGAAGATAATTAAATATAAGCAAATCCTTATCTCAAGCACAACATCATGATACCCTGCAACTATTACAAAAGCATCAGGATGCTTTTGCTTGGGAGTATACAGATATGAAAGGTTTGGATCCTACACCCTGTACCCATAGAATTTATATCAGTCCAGATTATAAACCTGTGCGACAACCTCAACGTAGGATAAACCCAACATTAAGGGATATTGTCAAAAATGAATTGCAAAAGTTACTCAATGCTGGCTTCATATATCCTATTTTTGATAGCCAATGAGTGTCACCATTGGTTATTGTTCCCAAAAAGGGGGGAAAATGGCGAGTCTACATAGATTATAGAGAACTTAACTTGGCTACCAAAAAGGATCATTTTCCATTTCCCTTTGTCGATCAAGTCCTTGATAATCTTGCAAGAAAAAAATAATTTTCATTCTTAGATGGGTTCAGTGGTTACAATCAAATCTAGATAGCACCAAAAGATCAGGACAAGACAATATTCACATGTCCATGGGGAACATTTTCTTATTCTGTCCTACCATTTGGTTTATGCAATGCACCCACAACTTTTCGAAGAGCTATTATTAGCATTTTTTCTAACATATTTGCAAATTGTTTTGAAGTATATATGGATGACTTCACCACATATGGGCAAACATTTGAAGAAGCCAAGGAAAACTTAGACAGGGTTTTACAAAGATGCAAAGACTACAATTTGTCTTTAAACAGTGAAAAGTGCTTTATGATGATGTAAGAAGGACTAGTCTTAGGACACTTTATTTATCCTAAAGGAATTGAAGTAGATCCAACAAAAATAGAAGTCATACATACATTAGCTGTACCAGCCAAATTGAAAGAAGTTAGGAGTTTTTTAGGACATGTGAGATATTATCGGCATTTTATCAAAGATTTCAGTCAAATTGTAGCACCCATATACAAATTGCTTCGAAAAGATGCAAAGTTTGTATGGGATTCAGAGTGTACAAAAGCTTTCTTGTAGCTTAAGGAAGTCCTCTCAATAGCACCAGTGCTTTGAGGACCAAATTGGGAGTTACCTTTTCATATACACATAGACGCTTCAAATCATGCCATGGAGTGGTACTTGGCCAAAATATAGATTTAGTAGAACATGCAATTTACTATATCATCAAATATCTTCAAGGAGATGAGTATAATTACACAGTGACAGAGAAAGAACTGCTTGCTGTAATTTATGCTCTGAATAAATTTAGATAGTACATTACAGGATACCAAATATTTGTACATACAGATCACTCTGCTATCAAATATCTGATGAACAAACTAGCAATCTCTGGATGATTGGCTTGATGATTGTTACTAATGCAAGAATTTGACATCATCATTATTGACAAACCAGGTAAAGAAAATGTTGTAGCTGATTTCTTGTCTCATCTTCAAACACCTAATGATCCTGCAACCATAGAAGATAGCTTTCCTGATGAACATCTCTTCCTTTTGTCAACACAAAACCCTTGGTATGTTGACATTGCCAACTATCTAACTACTGGCAAAACTCCTTTACATTTTTCTGCGAAAGAAAAATGATTGTTGGCAGAAAATAATTTTAATTTCTGATGGATCTCAGGATTCATGTTTTACACTAGACCAAATTAGGTAACACGATGATGTCTCAGAGAAGATGAAACATATGATGTTCTTCGTGCTTGTCATGACGAGCCCTGTGGTGGACACTTTGCTAGCAAATGGACTACATTAAAGATTTTGAATACAGGTTATTATTGGCCTACACTTCACAAAGATGTGGCTTAGTATACAAAAAAATGTGATAAATGTCAAAGAATGGGTAGATCGACAAAAATAGGTGAAATGCCCTTGTAGCCATAGATAGTAGTAGAACTATTTGATAAATGGGGAATTGATTTTGTTGGCCCTATTGAACCACCATCAGAAGGGAAAAGTTACATATTGGTTTGCACTGATTATGTTACTAAGTGGGTTGAAGCAAAACCCATGAAGTGTTCCCATGACAATAATGTTGCAAAGTTTCTGTACAAATGTATCTTTACTAGATTTAGTGTTCCAAGAGAATTACAATCAGATCAAGGGCCTCAGTTCACATCTTACCTGATAGCAGTACTCATGGAAGAATATAAAATTTGGCATGACAAATCATCTCAGTATCATCCACAAGCCAATGGATAGGTAGAAGTAACAAATAGAGAGTTGGAACATATTCTCACTAAAAAAATGTCTTTGCATCATAGAGATTGGGCAGCTAAACTTCCTGAAGCCTTATGGGCATACAGAAAAACATGGAAATCCACTACTAGGTTTACACCTTTCCAACTCCTATATGGGAAGACAACTATTATGCCTATTGAATTTGAACATAAAACTCTATGGATAGCTTTGGAACTTGATATTACCCTTCCTCTAGCACAACAAGATTGTATTTTGCATCTCAATGAGTTGGATGAATTGCAAAAATTAGCTCTTCATAACAAAGAATAAATTCAAACTCAAAGAAAGCAATGGCATGAAAAATTCATTAAAGATAGAGAATTTTCTGTTGGTGATTGGGCACTCCTGTATGATTCATGATATCAGCATTACCAAGGCAAATTTCAAACTCGATGGCTTGGTCCCTATGAAATCATTACAATTTTTAACAATGGAGTAGTTCAACTGTCAACAATTGATCTAGTTATATTCAAACTCCTAGTTAATGAGCATCGCATGAAGTTATATCATAAATCAGCAACTAGGGAATAATTTCTTCAACAGTTCACCACAACAGAAACATCTCTTCCTGCAGCCACTTTGTCTGAGGCTCCCACTTAGACGCCTGTAGCCCCTTGAATTTATTTTCAAGGCCTTCATAATAAAAAAAAAATTGCACTCATGTAAAAATTCATTCCTTTTCCACCTCACTCCATCCCATCTTCTTGTCTTTCCATCATCATTCCATCTCACTTTATTTCTCTAATAAGGCACTTCTCGGTTCATCCTTCCTATCGCACCTTAGGTCAGTCACACTCGACCCCCTTTGCATTTATTTACTTTATTATTTATTTAGGAAAGCATGATATTTCAATTTTTAGAATTTGCAATCTTTATGGTTTGGTGGGACCCAGTCTCTGCTAGGTTGGGGGGAGGGGAAATTGAAATCATGAATGCATACTCAAGGAAATCTTAAGTTAGCATATAGGATGTACGGGGAAGGCTCATTTCAGTAATGAGCTGGCAACCCTTTGTACTTCCAAAATGTGTGAAATAATATTAAATCATGATTTCACATAACTCCTCATTAATATGGCATATGTTTTTGAGCACGATCTTTATTCCCATTATGGTTTGGTGATTAAAATGCCGTCATGAAGTACTGAAGGATGTGATGTTTGGAAAGTATTGAAGTATTGCAATTTCCCTCTGTAGAAACCCCTGTAGCTATCACTGCCCATACTCTCAAAATCATTTTCAGTGAATTTTCTTGTATTGGCATATTTTTTTTTCAAAAATATGGGTGAAGAACCTCAGCGGCATGAACCAGCAGATCACAAAGTCTTACTAGTAGACCCAGCAACATGTAGTTTTTTTCATCAACAAGGATGGCTAGCTTATTGTCTTAGTTTGAAGCAGTTTGATCAAGAAATTGCACTCCAATTTCATAATACATTGAGGGATGGATATGAAATTGTTAAGGTCATTTGGGTAGAATTCATCGAAGAAATGGTGGCAGAAGTTTTTGGGTTACCCACAAATGGAGAACGATGGACAGAGGACATGGATGCACGACAAGGAAAAGAGCAATTCTCAGTACTGGGAGATCCTCAACAGGAGGAAAATAAAAAGCAAGGTACATTACAGTTATCTCTCCCTCTGTAATTCATCCACCTTGCTGAATTTATCATAAGATATTTTACCTATGAAGGAAGATATTCCTATTTGCATGTTGTTCATTTCAAAATTCTAAGTGGTTTGCGGCAAGGGGATTGTCCTGTAAATCTTCCAAGTTTCCTTTATAATATCATCAAAAGGCAAGCTACCTATGTACAGCAAGGCAAAACCCAGTTGGTATCCCACCATTGCTTGATTAGGGCTATAATTGAAAAGGAGTTGATTAGGCAACACTTGGGAACATGGGATGATTTTGTAAAGCTAAGGTCAAAGGGACCTAAAAGGGGTGGACCTAAAGGGCAAGGAATAGGGACAAGAGAGAAAACTGTTGTAGGAGTCAAGAAAGTAGTATATAGAAAGGCTCAAGGAGCTCTTGCTTCTACTTCTACGCCTAAAATGGCAAAGAGGAAAATTTTGACCATAGAAGCCTCAACTTCTAGGAAGAAAAAATCATGCACAATTGCCATAGAGAAAGGTTTAGAAAAAATATCTCCAGTATCACAAGAACCTGCACTTAACTTGAATAAAGGGAAATCTATTGATAAGGGAAAGAAACCAATTTCTACTCCACAACGAGTCACCAAAATGTCTGGGGTAAATTTAAGAACTGAACCTCTTGTGCCACCTGCTGAGCCTCCTATACCACCTATTGATATTGAAACTCCAGTACCTACACCTGCATAGTCACTAGAGCACACAACATTTACTCCTGAACATAAAAATAATCCTGAGGAAATTCTCAAAAAATTGAATAGTCCTATTAATGTTGATAGTGACACAGAGTCCTCAGAGGAAATAGTGTCAGGATTTGAACAACCAGCAGGGGAAACTGATAATCTACCATCAGAAGAATATCCATCTGTTGCACAAGAAATGGTTCAGGAAATTGTTGAAACATTTCAATATAAAACGACTATTGCACCCTATCCTACAGCCATTACCCCTTCAAAAAAAAGTTTATAACACTGTTGCCTGTCAAAATAAAAGCTTTGTTAAATGTCAAAATTCTTAGGATGACAGCGCTGCTGACCACCATCATCCTGAGCACTGCCTTGAAGATTATAGACCTATTATCCATCATCATACACCACTAGACATTTCCACTCTGTTAACAACCAGCTTTAGTTTGTACCAAAAGTTTCAATGGGAAAAAGCAAATTGGGATTTAGAGAAGAAGAAAATGCTTAGAACTATCAGGGAACGAGCACAACAAATTGAAGAAAAGGGAAATGAAATTAAGATCATGTAGCAACGTGTCACAAAGATCACAGAGCTCATTCTAGAGCTTGTAAATTGTAGGTCTCCATCTCCAGTTTACACACTATTCCTAAACGAGCAAATGATTAATTTTCAATTGTCTCGAATTACTCAGGGGTTGAACCCTTCCTTACATACTCCTTAGGAATTTTATGCAACATTCAATTTAGTTCCAATGACTTTGCAGAATCTCCTCTGTGAATTATATGTTCATAATCTTGTTGTACCAGATGATAAAAATTGGAATTCATTATTATATGTGGGAGATGTACAGTTTAGGGCCATTATGTTATGGATGCAAAATGAGATCAGTCGAGAGAACCAGGCTACTCCCTATAGGGAGAAGGAAATGTTTGAACCATTGTACATTCAACCAGAAATACAAAACACTTATAGAGTATTCTTCGATTGGCTTTTCGTTAACAATAATCAAAGTGCTACTGCCAAAATCCACCCTGTCTATGAACAGGGATTTTTGGATTGGGAGCAGCATTGTTCTACAAATTCTCCTGATGCTATACAAGCTTCTCTTCAAAGATGGATTCAACTACCAGAAGACTTGAAAACCAGGGAGTTGCACTCTCCCCAAAATCTAGAATTAGCCATTAGTAGGATGCCTAGGTATCTGATATTGGGAAGAAATTAGAAAAATTATTGGGTACCTCTTCGTTTCCAACCACCAATACTTTTGCATCTTATGCTTGGAAAATATGATTTGTTTGCTGAATATAACATGACTGCTGAAGAATAGAAATGGGAAAGGTTGAAACAAAATCATGGATATTTCAATTACAGAGCTCATGAATCAGGGGAGAAAATCACCAATGACCTCAGACTACGGATGAGGATCAGAAACCTATAGATGCTGAAGGGACCAACCTCAGGACGGTTGGGGGGAAAAATGATGACATGAAGAAATAGAAGTTTTATTAGCCCTTTTTGTGAACATTTGTCTATAACATACTTAACTTTATAATCCTTTAGCGTAAATGTTTTGAACTTTTGATGTATAAAGTATGGACATAGGGCATAAAATGATAATTAGAATTATATTTAAAAAGTGGTTCATTTTGTGGTAAAAATCTTTCTTCATGAATGTTCGATATGGGTAGATCTTCCTGCAGCTGAAGAGATTGCAAAAACTATTAGTTTAATAATTAATGCCTTTTCTTTATAAACTAATAAATGAAAATAAATGTTTGCGAGAAGTCTTGTGTGTATTAAATGTTGATCACAAGATACAAGCTGAGTGGGAGTTAAACAAACTACGAAGGAATAGCGCTAAGGCATTAATGACATTAAGAAGAAGCATTATGACACTGTTGCAGCTAGAAGACTTGGTGGCAAATTCAGAAGGGACCTGTTTTAATGAACAACAAAGAGGGACCTGATAAAATGGCTGAGCAAGGAAGCAACCATCAAGGAAATCAGTTAAACATGCAACACATGATACCTGGATTCTTGGAAAGTTGTTTGAAGATAGATAAAAGAGCAAATCTAGCATTTGCTCTAATCTATATTTGTGGGGAATTTAAGGGATAATTAATGTCTTTCAGTTTGCATGTTTGCACTCTTAAGTTGTAACTGACTTTCCTTTATGAGGAAGTCATAGTTTTAGGAGTTTGTTGTTCTCCCCTATAAATAAGACCTCGTCTGTATCTATGATATAGATAGTGAATAGACAGACAGAGTTGCTAGACATCTTATCATTTTTCCAAGTTATTGTAATACTGCATATTGATTGAATACATGCCTTTGCTGAGTTTTTACATTTTTCTCTGAGTTTTTCTTTCCATCATTCTTCTATGGGGGCCCACAAGAAAGGTGGAGTTTGCTTTAGTAAGTAGAAGTTAGACTCAATTTTCTAAGTTAGAGTTAGAATTGTTGTTCCTGCAGCCATTGGAAATAGAACCAGTCACTGTTCCTGCAACAGTAGGTGCATAGATGTATGGCTAAATACTTAGAATTTCCTTCCAAGTATTTGATAGTTTTCTTTACCTTGGATAAAATAGATTTCGTCAATGGTTATTGCATTCAAAGTAGTAGTGACTTTTAGTGAAAACTAGAGCATATACTTTGCAGACATCATCTCAAGTTCATGCTCTCAGATTGACATTTAATGAAAATTAGTATAGTACTTTGGTGGTAAGGGATGTCCAATCCTACAACTAAAAGGATGTTATATTGGTTAGACATCACCATTCATCATTCTAGACCCTTCCCTTCTACTATTATATGAACTTAGACTAGATTTCATTTTCTTCATTTTATCCCCCTTTCACTAAATTAGCTCTGTGTTGCCCCTCCCCTATGGATACTAACATCTTCTTGTTTCATGCCTATGAAAATAGAACCATGGCTTTCTATGGTTCCATAAAACAAGAAAGATGAAACCAATTGTTTTGACCTATTAATGATATGAGTGGAGTTACAGTTAATAGGGTCTTGGGGGAAGGGGTTTTTAACTATGACTATTTGTGGCATATCAATAGTGATATTCTAGGGTTATGGAAAGGATTCCTAGCTAGGAGAAGATTAGAAAAGTTGGACATTATTAGACTAAGCCATAGAATTTTCAACTTGAGATGGTTGATAGGTTTGGAGGTAGTAGTTTTCAACATTGATGAAAAACTTAAAATCCCATTGCTAGAAGCTTACATGGAGCATCTATTAGGCAACGCTAAACTTGCCAAATGCCCTAAATGTCCCTGCTTGGTAATTAGAGACAAAATTCTCTTTTTTAGAGATTGATCAAGGATGGAACCTAGCATGCAATTCTTACTGTGATGGAGAGGCATTAAAGAGGACCCAACTAGAGAATGACTCACAAATTACCTATAGGCTTTTGATGCATATATTCAATTAGATGTGGATCTCTTTGACCTAGAAGTGGTTGAGTTTTTCCTACCAAACTATGATAGATCAAGTAGAATGAGCAATGCTTATGAATTTCCACCTAGTTCTTTGGGGTAAAAACTTCCAAGAAGCCTCAGAGATCATTATGGTCTTCAAGAAGCAGAATTAGGAAGCATAATTAGGATCTAAGGTGAATCCCTCATTTTTGCTCGGGTTTTTTCTCAAACCCCTTTATATTTATGGGCTAATATCATTGTATTTAGTTTAAGGTTTGTTAAGTTTTGGTCTAGCTACATTTTCCCCTAGGAAACTTATAAAATCTATAAAGTAAAGGAGTATGGTTGGTGTTAACTTGTTGCATTTTTCTAAGGTAGCTAGAAAATGATATATAATCTAGGGCCCTTTTAGTACTTGTCATAGCTTGGTATGGTTTCATATGTATATTCTATTCATATTAATACATTATCCTTATTTAGATTATCTCGATTCAAAATTCAATTGATCTAGAAATAGCTTCTCGGTTGGTATTGTCTTTTATGCTCGATTTGTGTTTTTAAATACATTCTATCTTTAGATCTTTTGGTTCCTTTTCCCCATATTTCATCTGTATATGAATGGTAACTCACACACACTTAAAAACCTAAATTTTCATGTAATTAGGATGAATATGGTATAGACATATAAGATCATTTAATAATATTCAAAGATTTCAGAGGCTAAAATGGAATCTTTAGAAATAGTATAACAAAACTGCCATCAACAATATAATTAATAGTAAGAATATCATTCAAAAATGTATAAGAATATAATCATCACATGAATGTCAATTAACTTCAAAATAATCCATAAAACAAAAGTCTAAGAAAGGATTAGTATTTCCTCTTTCAATTTTACTCTAACCTACAAATTTTGGATCATCCCTCAGAGCAAACTAAGTACTTTGGTAGCATCTTCCCTCAAAAGATTATTCTAACTTGGATTTTAATTATATTCTTTTATCTAATTAGTGATTAACTCTATTTTGTGGTTAGCCTATGATTTTTCCTTTTTAAATAGGTCTCCTCCTCCTAACATAAGGCAACATTCCTCTAAGTGCTCTTGGATTATTCTCTCTAAAAATTATTTGTTCCATAACTTTTATGCAGAACGTAATATGGATTCTTTTATCTTCTTTCTTACTAGGGTATGCCCCTTTTATTTCATGTATAATAAAGGACATTGGTCCTAAGCTAGACTAGAGGTTTTCTTACTCTGTTCTTTCCTACTAGTGCTTGTTAGAATGGAGAAACTTGTAATCATTTATTATTTTATCTAATATAATATAAGGCCTCAGCCATTTACCAATCATGTGTGTGTGTGTGTGTGTGTGTGTGTGTGTGTGTGTGTGTGTGTGTGTGTGCCATGCTAATTTTTGATATATGTTTATCATTATTTATAGTTCTTGAATTGACAATAATGAATTAAAAAGAAGATAAATGTAAATTTTTTAAAAATTATTTTGATTCAAATTATTGGACAATTTTTTAATATCATATTAGAATTTTAATAATAACTATTATCCTTTCAATTTGTAAATTAGAAATGATTGTTGAAGAAAACATTGTTTGGATAGTGCCATATATCTTAAAACACAGAAATAGAAGTGCATAATCAATTTTTTAATCCTTTCAATTTGTAAACCATAAATGATTGGAGAAAGACAAACACATTGTTAGTTCCATTCGTAAGCTTCTGGCTATAGGCATAAAATAATATTAAATAGGTGACTAAATATACAATTTTATCAATCAAACTTCATCACTATTTTTATAATATGAATTTTATATTTGGTAAAGTAAGTTGCACTTTTTTTGACAAAACAATTAATAACAAATTATTTTCTCAAATCTAATTGGCTAAATTTTTCTTGGCCCTTTTTGTGAAAGTTGACCTTAAAATAGAAAAAATATTGGAAATAGAAAGGCTTAATAAGCTAAAGTAAATGTGAATAGTCTTTTTTATTTTTTTATAGCTACAAAAAAGTGCCATATAATAGCTTAGTACTTGCCTTAGTTTTAATAGAAATTTAGTTTTCATTTAATAAATTTATTATAGTATATAGAATATTTAAATTAATAAAAATATTATATAGTATTTTAATAATAATATACATAATAGTATTTCTTAAAAGATTGTATAATATAAGTTAACACATGAAATTAAAAAATATCACAAGTACTCAATAAGTACTAATAATTATTATTATCATATATTACATTACATTAGATATATTTGTAATGCTTCGATATTATAATTTATTCCAATCAAATATACTACAAAGTTTAAAAAATTAGATTTTTAAAAATTAAATATTATAATATCACAAATTATTGAAGAAAAATGACGTTAAAAATATTTTATTAACTTTGATTCAAAAATTATAAAACTATATATAATTTCATGAATATTAATAGTTTTATATTTTATAAATTAACAAATAATATTTTTACAATTTGAAATTTAGAATTATTTTTGACCTATTGTAAATAATTAATATAGCAATTCATTAAACCTTCTTTTATTAAAAATTTTGTAAAATTGTTTTTCACCAAGAAAATTTGTTAAAAAAGCTTATGATCTCTTAATATTTATCAACATCTAAGGTTTTTTAGCATATTTGTACATTTAATATCTTTTTCCTAGAACTCCACTACATTACAACCTTGTTTGGATATTGTTATAAAAGCCCTTAGTTTCAAATGATTTCTTATTATTATAGTGTAGAATATGTTATTGATTGGATTGTTATTTGAGCCTATTCAGTTCCTTAATTTTGTTACATCAATTATTAATAGGCTAACATGTATAGTTTTGTAAATTAGTTGTATAAAAAACTATGAAGTTAGTTGCCAATTTGAGAAAATTAAAGTATTATTATGTTCTAGATGGGTAAAGGGAAATTTTTATAAATTATTTTTAATATTAAATTAATGTAGGTATTGTTGCAGATGAACTTCTTAAATCACTTAAAATTGTATTAGTTTCAAGTAGTAATTTAAAAATTGATACTTGTATAAATTTATTAGAAATGATAATATGAGTTTTCATTGTACTTGTTGTAGGCAATAGTATTGTATTTTATTTTTTCTCAATGCTGAGATTATATTTTTTTTGATGAATAGTCCATTCTCTATTAAATTAAAATATAAAAGTTCAATATTCACAAAAGAGGGTCAAGGGATACAAGATCATCCCATGAGAGTCCACTTGACACTAGGCCAAAAATCAACAACTATTCATAAAAATAAAAATTAACACCCTCAAGCGGCTAGCCGAGGGAGGAGGATCTTGTCTATCATTAAAACCCCAATGATCTATAGGGTAGGTAGGAGGCTTAGGTGGAGCCCAACCATCTTTAGCAATACATTATCATATTTTTCTTCTCCCTCTACCCTGGGAGGCAAAATGGCCAAATCTAGGTGAGAGAAGGATCACTTGGGATTAGAAGCAAGAGGAGCAACTAGGGACTACCCAGAACTATGTTGTAGAGAGATAGAGTGGTGACGTTGAACATTCCAGCCACTAAGAGAGTGATGGGGGTTCTTAGAACAAGGTGTATGTAAGTGGTAGGCCAAAGAGGTGCACCCTCGATAGTTCCCACAAGGTGGAGTTTCTCTGTCAAAGGAAAAATTGATGGAACCTGAGTTATCATACATGGAGCATTGCCCCAGTGATTAATTAGCTCTTCCAAGTGGGCCACCTCTATAGCCACCTTATTGGCTTGTAAATGAATTCGGAGACATTACTACATATGCAAGCTTTCCTATGTATAGAAATATTGATGTCAAGAAAAGTGAGAGTGAAAAGCACTACATTTCTATCTTTCCATAATGTGAACAAAATCTCCATCTTGAAACTATGCCAAATTTGAGAAACTTAAAGGGAATTCTAGTGGGATCCTTGAGAAGAATCATATGCTAAGAGAAAGGCTCTAGCCTAAAGGGTATGAAGAAATTATGAATCCAAAGCCAAAACTATTGAGCTTGATGATAGAACTAGAAGATGTGCAAGAAAGACTCTGGTTGACCATAAAATGGGCACTAAGGGTTAGGAATACCCAGATTCTTGAGTTGAGGACCTAGGGGCAGACTCTAGAAGAGGACATACACCAAGAAAAGTGTCTAATCTTCAGCTTATTAATAGCTTTCCAAATAATATTAAACCTATATCTCCAATTCATTTTTTTGTGGAATGGAGATTCTAGTGCTAGTTGAGAGTATCAACCATAGGCAAGTGAGGCACCAACCACCTATAACCCATCTTAAGCTTGTGATTAGAAAGAGGAGTCCATAGATACCATTACTTGTCCTTCCACCAAGGCTTGATAGTTTGGATGCCAAGCTTGTGAAGAAAATGAGAAAGAAAGGAAGAGACCATTAAATCAAAAGTCTATTAATTTGGGTGAGATAGATAGATCTAGACCTAAAAACTTCCCAAGATCTCATACTCATAGTGGTTCTAGAGAAAATATCTTTGGGTCATGTTTGAAGAAATGCAGAGCACTAATACCTTAAATCTTAGCTAGGGGAACATTGTCAATGGAAAATAGGGGCAACCACCAAATGTTGTGATGGTTCAAGGAAATCCCATCTATAAGTCCATTGCCCACCCAACAAAGCCACAATTTGACTACTTCTCAAGGTTTCCATATGATCTTAAATACAAAAGAGCCTTGAATGTACATAGGTTAAGAGGTGATGAGAAGTGTCTGAAATCCCATCCCCTTCCATATTGGTCAATGAGTAAGAAAACCAAAGGAGATGCAATGCTAGAGGAGAATTTTCCAAGCTTCATCTCGAGTGAGATCTCTAAGGACCCACTTGACAGACAAAGAAATGTATTATTTTGAGTCAATATAAGACCCAAACCACCAAAACTTTTGGGCAAACAATAGTAATCCTAAGCAACTCGGTGGAAGCCATTATGCTCCACATTCGAGGCCAAGAAGAAATCTATGAGAAGCTTTTCCAACTTAACATAGGAGGCTCTAGAAGGGTCCCAGTGGGAAGAGTAGTAAACATTAGTCATTTCTTAAACTTTAGAGAAAATTTGGAATTTCCCAGCAAGCAAGAGAGGCATATTGAGCTAGTAGTCCAATTTTTTGGTGATTTTTTCCAACATGAAATTCTAGAGATCCACCATCAAGGTATGAAAAGAAAAAGGAGTTCCCAAAAATCAAAATAATTCTCCATGTTAAATCCATCTCCATTGGAATTGATCTAGCCAAGGCAAAGTGGGGAGGAATGACTACCTATAGCAAAGTGTCTTATGCCATTGGATGGTTGACCTAGAGGCTCTATAGAAGGTTTCCAAACATTCAAGGGCATTGTTGACATTAGATTCCTCCTAAAAAAAGAGTTAACAAAAAAATTACCATTGATTAGTTGGGAAGAAGACTCAAGGAGAAAATATCGAGGGCCCAACCAATAGAAATAGAATGACCTAGCAAATATCCAAAACCTTAAGTAGCCAACACATAGAGAGAAGGGGCCAAGGGACAACCCTGACGAGTGGATTTGAAGAGCCCAAAGGCCTCCAATTATTTACCATTGATGGTGGTGTATGCAAAGGTGTCCCCAAAAATCATCTTCATCAAATGAAGAAAATTAGGCCCGAAACCTAGAGCACAAAGCACAGGAAGAATGAAATACCATTCTATGTGGTCATAATATTTAGCAAAGTCAGTTTTAAGAAAAAGAGCTTGTTGCTTAGATCTACGAGCCCATTCCATGTTGTCCCAAACATCAATGATTTTTTTGAGGATTAAATGAGATTTGATGAAGCAATTCTTTTTAGGTTGAACAATCAAGGGACGAAGATGGAAAATCTTGAGAGATAAAGATTTAGCTATGACTTTATAGGAAACATTCAACAAAATGATCAACCGTCAATTGTAAATTTCTTTTGGGTCATGAGATTTAGGTATGAACTTGATGTTTCCCTTATTTATGATATGGCCTAAGGATTTGGTATGAAAAGTTTCTAGGTACATCTTATGAAGATCAAGCTCAATATAATCCTGAAAGACTTTGTAAAATTCATAAGGAAACCCATTACACCCTTGGGCCTTGTCATCCATCATGGAGAAAATGATGATCTTGAGGTCACTAAGAGTAAGAAACTTCTCACAAAAAGCATGTTGTTTAGCCACAAGTCAACTTGGAGTAAAAAAAATACACTCCTTCAAGGATTTCTCACATTCCAAAGTGAAATCTTGGGCAGTGAAAACCTTTTTGTAATGATGAACAAAGGCTTGAAGAATGTTGGGAAGGTTTGAAAGAACTTTCTGCCCATATTTAATTCTTTTTTTCCACACAGAGATATGATTGGCACAAAGGGATTGAATAATTTTTTTTGAAGCTTGATCTCCTATCTAAAGCTAGTGGAGATGGACTTTTATTTGAGTTCCTCTATCAGCATAGTTGTCAACAATTTTCTTTTGTTAGCAAAGATTGGTAAGCCTCAGTTGCATATCTCAGTCAAAAGGGTTCAAGGATAGAGAATTTGAAGTAGCACATAGCTCTTTGATGGTGGATTCATATGAAATCTTATGGCACACTATAAGTTTCATGCCATAAATCCAAAGAAATATAGTTGTACGATTTATGTCATTATTCCACCATTCCATGCAACCTATGTGTGGGGTCGAGGCTCTAAAATCCAAACAAGAAGAATGTAAGCCATAGTGAGCTCGTGACACAATAATGATGTGTTGAGAAAAAAATTGTGTCTTAGAAGAATGACACTGAACATATTTCCAAGTGATGGTAAAGAGAATGGGGAGTGATCTGACAATGTCACATCAGGAAGGGGAATGATAGGTAAAACCCTTTCTATAGTAAAGGAGGAAAAAGAAGATTTTGTAAATATCTTCACACAATCAAGCCTTTTAAAAATCTCATTAGATCGAGCTCTAAAATTAGACCAAGTGTGACAAGTCCCTCTTGGCCACTAGTAGTGATGCATATTTGGATAAAAAAAGGCCCAATCTATTGTGCATGTAGTACCAAGCCTCTCATTCACCAACTATCCAATGAAATGATATAATGCCTTCTTTGCCCATATCCAGCTCAACCATATTAAAATACCCACAAATGACCCAAGTAGCAAGTGGAAGAGAATCCTCCATCCAACACCAAATTCAAGATCATTCAACAACATCATTGGGAGCATAAATATTAACAATCCCAAAAGAGTGAATTTGGAAGGACAAAAAAATCCACAAATTCTTGTGCATGGGGTCCAATAACATAATAAATTAAACAAGGTGAGAGAAGAGAAATAACAACACCTCTACCAGCTTCATGCTATGAAGAAAAAACAACACTATTAGGCCAAATAATATGACATGCAATGTTTAACATGAAATCAAAAACCTTGACTTCCTAGAGACAAATGATGTCTAGGATACCAATCCTACATCTAGTATCTCACACATAGTATTTGTGAGAGACATTAGTTAGACCTCAAACATTCCATTAGAGAACATTCATGGAAATAAATCTTGCATGTCTTCCTCATCCCCAAGAGAGGGGAAACTATTGTGCAAGAAGGAGTTGAAGGTAATAGCCAGGGAGATAACTCTTGTAGAGATAAGTTTTCACTTATCTAAACACCCATTCAAGTTTGTTTCTTATCCATTAGGGATCTAGGAGTGGTGTAAGGGCTATGTCCCATGGGGAACATCTGTAAAAGCCACTTGAGAGATATAGACCCAAGTGGGTTGAGATGTGTTAATAGACACATCCATTCCTTGGAAGCCAGTGTGTGAAACTAGTTTGTGAACCATTAGAGAAATAGGTGTTGTTGGGGTAGAGACAGGAACAATCTCCAATGAAGGTTGCAAAGAAGAGGACCCATGCTATTTGGGCAGCAAGGATATCTTACCCTTGTATGTCATGGTTATCCACTCATCTTTTTTGGTGTTATTGATAGACTTGGCTTGTGACCCTTTAACATGAGGTGGCCTGCAAGGCACTACCAAAGGACAATCTTTGATCTTGTGATTAGCTAACTGACACTTGTAATAGGTGCTCAATAGGTTGAGGTAAAGAAACTTTTGAGAGAAGGTGTATGCACCAACCTAAATGTCCACAAATTCCTTAAGGTCATGGGAGAGGTCAACCTCAACACAAACCCTCCTCTAGGGATGAGCATTGGAAAACTTCTCTAGCTTGACATATGCCACTCATCCAAGGGTTTGTGTAATAATAGGGATAAACTTCCAACAAGGGATTGGAAGACCTAGAAACTCAATCTAGATAGGGACTTCCAATTTTTTGTCATTCAACACTGAGAAGTCATGAGACCACTATTGGAGAACCAATAATGAGGAACTAACTAACCATGACCTATGGTTTAAATTCATGTTGGCCTAGGAAGGGTTTGCAAAGTGATACAAGAAGAAGCCCTTTCTAATCCTCTAGATGTTGTCAAACAAGAATCCATGAGGAATCCAACTCTTGGTAATCCATTCTTTAAGAAAGGTTTTAGGACTATGACCCACAAAATACCTAATCAAGGTATGGTGCTCTAGCCATTTGCATGCATCATCAACCTCTTCAATTTGTGAATAATGTTGAGGGAGGAGGGCTTAGCTCATGAAACACCTCTAGGAAAAATTTTCTTGGCCTCTTGTTTAGAGGAGGTGCCATGAGAATCTGTCATAGAAACTCCAACACTAGTAGAAATTATTGGGCTAAAGTTTGTTGGAACCATAATAAAAACCCCTAACGATCCCACAATAAATGCAATATGATAGAACCAAAAGTGAAAAAAAATGTCGTACAACATGCAAAACCCTAGTTGAGCTACATCACAACATTATATATTTGAAATATGATTGGTTGAAACAAATTTGTATTATAGGAGCAATTTTTTTTGAGAGATAAAGTGCTTGTTGCATATTGCACTATTTTAGGGTACATTTTCATATAATTTAATTTTTTGAAATATTTACTATTAAGATTTTTTAATATACTTCTCATATTGATTGTTTTTTCAATGTCAAAGAGACATTGATTTTGTTTGGTGGTGTTTTCCTCCCAATTTAATTTTGCCAAGTTACATGATTTTTATAATTTGTAAAGTTCTTGGCCTTATAAACTTCATAGACACTTAACAAAAAAAATTACATCTAAAATGATTTCAAAATATTTAAAAATGGTTCTTCTTCCTTTTAATAGTATCTCAAATCATAGATAATACATGTCACTTGTATATCTTAATTATAAGTACTAATCAAAATTATTAAAATTATTTTTCAAAATAAATAATACATTGAATGGGGAACTCAGTATTATGTATAATTATGCAATTATTCAAATTGCATCATTATGAGTTTTAATAATATTTGTTAAAAATAAAGCACATAAACTTCATTCTATAAATAATAACTCCAAACTTATTAACCTAAATGTACATTTAAATATTAATAATTTACAAGGAATGTTTAAGATGAAAAAATGACCTTTGTTGCAAATAACAAAGATAATTATTAGCATGATATATTATAGTTGTTTATTATATCACTAGTTGTAGCCATCTTACTTGGGTATCTTTTATTTATTTTTATGAATACAAGTTTTTTCACTTAATTGTCCATGTTTCAAATTCAATAGGAAATTACCATAGAATATTTATTTTGATATTGTTGTAAATTAAAGTTATCAAATTTAGTAGTGGATTCAATATAAATATTGTCAAAATTAGAAGCAGATTCAATATCAATATTGTTACAAGTAAAAGTGAAGCATAAATTTATTTCTTCTTTTACTTTCTTGATTATTTTAAGGTGTAATGCAAGGAGTCTTGAGGCTTTCTTACTTCTTTAGTTTTAAACAATTATTTCTTACTACTATTATTTGATATATTAGGGATAGAAAATAATTTTCTTTCATCACTAATTCTAGATAGTTACTACTATTTAATATAATTAGAAATAGTAAATAATATAGTTTCATCACTAATCCTATATTACTTTTTGCATTATAATTTGAAAAATAAGTTATTATGGAAAGATGAAAAGAAAACAGTAAATATATATGTACACATTTTTAACAAAGACTCAAATTTTCTTCTTAAATGATTTAAAATTGTATTAGATGCAAATACTTGTTCTTAGTATCTATATAAATATGATTTTATCTAAAAATATGAAATTGTTATAAATTTTGAAAAATAAGTGATTATTAAATATTTATAAAGAAAATGTTAAATATAAATAAATATATTTTTAACATTTGAGTTGCTAAAAGTTTGTTCTCTAATATAAAGACAAAAAAAGAATACCATTTTAAAATGATGAATTTAAGATACAATGAATTGTCAATATAATAAACATGGAAAATGAAGGCAATTCATATTCTTTTGTTATATCTTGAAAGAATCCATTCACAATGTGTGGAAATGACAAATTTTGCTAGTTGGGATAATATGCTATTTTTGAGTTAATGGACAAGTTACATAAGCAATTTAAAATTGGAATAGATGTGCTAGTGGATGGTAAAGATTTCTAGTGTGGATGCTATTAACCTACAACAATAGCACAATATCACTTGCAGACAAAGGATTTTTTTATTAATAAAAGGATTCATGTAACTTATGAAAGGATAATGAAATATAAACTAAAAAAAAAAGTGAATACCTTGTTGAAGATATGTAAGATGAAACCTAGGAAAGGATAAGGTAACAAATATAGATTATTTCAAAGCTGATTTTGAATGGTGTTTGCTATACTAGAATGTGCAAAAAAAGAAAAAAAGGAATTCTCATATTCAAAAGGAATAATGTGCAACTTATGAAAGGGAAATGAAATAGAAAGTAAATGAAATTCTAGTACCTTGCTGAAGGCATGGTACATGCAAGCGAAGGAAATGAGTAGGTAGAAAAGGTGAATTATTGCAAAGGTGATTTTGAATAATGCCTATTACACTAGAACCTACAAAAACAAGAAAAATAAGAGAGGTGTCAATTATTTGAAAGAAAATTATGGCTAATTACAAAATGTGGACGATTTTCTAATGTCAATGAAATTACACTGAGTATTGAAGTTGAGCTAAAAAAAACCTAAAGTTCTATACAAAACACTTGGACTCTAGAATCTTTGAATGAAACATTTTAGGTTACCTACATACCCATAAAATCCATGGGATCAAGGTGTCTTAGATGCACACTCTATTTGTGGTATATAGTTCTTATTTTTGCTAAGTTTTGATGTATTTGTTTTAATAATAGAACCCTTATGGGAAAATTAGAACTTGGTATTAAAGTAGCTCTTTGTCATTTTGATTTAGGAGCATCATATGTGTAAGAGAAATCTTATGTCACCCAAAAAATATTTCCTTTCTATCTCTTGAATAGGGGTTTACTCAATGCAAAGTTTTTGTTTATGGAAGCTTGCTACTTAGTAAGTCGGTCATATGAGCTTAGAATATTCTATTTTAGACATGGAGGTTTATCTTTGATATATGATCTTGCTAGTTGAGGTTCACTATCATATCATGTGTATTTGGTAAGTTACTATAGATTTTTGGTGTGAAATTTTGGTACAAAAAAATTGAGGCTTTTTTTCATGATTATAGTTTCATAAGTTATTGCCAGTTTCCAACATAAAGTCCTAACTTCATTTTTCTCATGCCTTAGGGTTTTTCAAAGTCATTAGGGTTTTGGTTTGCAAAATTTGGAAAAAGACATGCTAAAACTTTGGTTATACATATAATTGTCTCTATTCCTAAGTTAATTAAGTTTTTGATTTCATGTGCTATAAGGTTGTAGTCCAAAATGTTTTAAGTCAAGAAGTTGCAAAAGCCTTTTAATCATCATCTCCTTGCATTATGTTTTCAAGGTGATCTTTAAGTTATGACATTGAAAAATGTAACCATAGTGAACAAAAGACAACTAGTCATTACATCTCTCATAGTCAAAAGTGAAGTAAGTTGAGAGTGGAGAAGTGGAGAAAACCAATGCTTGCAACATCATAAGGTTAAGTTGTGAGTTAAGGTTTTTGGATGTGAGGCTACAAAGGGAATAATGATGATCTCAAAAGTAGTGTTTTCTTCATCATGAGAGTTAAGGATGATAGCTTCTTGACTATTGTGAATCAAAAAAGTGGTTAAGGTAAAGGTTTCATGAAATCACCAACATGATAGTGTTGGAATGTCTTAATGGGAAGATTTCTTTTGAGAGGGGGGGGGAGTGAATCAGAAGTACTAGCCTTTTTAACTACTTTTAAACCCATAATAACACATAACTAAAATTAACATGCATGCATATAAACATTAAACAATCATAAGAAACAAACATGCACCACCACATTAACACTTGAGATTTTGGTGACCCAAAAACCCTCGAGGAATAAGAAGGTAAAACTGGGGTGGGGATGATACCCACAAAATTACTACAACAATTGATTTCAACCACTTCTGATGGTTTGCCCTGTTAAAGGCTACAACACATTGTTAAATGTGACCCTGTTAAAGGATTTCAACACCTTGTTAGGGGTGTTCCTTGTTAGAGGACCTAGGAATATTCAACTCAGAATGCCACCCTATTAAAGGATTTACATAGAGCTGTTAAACCCACCTAACTCAATAGGATTTTCAAATTCCTAATACAATTGTGAGAGAGTATTAAGATAATACACCTGATCTAATGCACTCTCTAATGCTGATTTTAGGCTCTTGATATGCTCTTCTATAATTGATCTCTGCTAGATCTGATCTACTGATTGTGTTCCTTGTTTTGTTTTGATGAACTAGATGTGTAAATTTGTCATCCTTTCCACTAAATCTTTGACACCAATATTCTGTAATGACTTTAAGAATAGGCTCTACTTTTTTTTTTCTCCAACTACTTGTTCAATGGCATCAGGACTCCCTTATAAAGATTAGTGGTTCATTATGCATCCTTGGATAAAATGTTCCTGCTCAAACCCTTGAGATTCACCCATTGGCTGCATACAGTCTCCAATTTTCTGATTGGCTACATGAGGATTGCATAGGTGGATGCGAGGATTTGATCTTATCCTTTTATCCTATCATGAGTCATGTATAACCATTTTATATCTTTGTTTGTGATTGCGCAAAATTTCATGCTGATCCTGCATTGTTCAGCATATGAAGTAATACTGATGCTCGACACCATCTATTTTGGATTGCTTGACATCCACTGTGTTTCTGCATTACTTGGCTCCTATAGAATTACTGTGTCACTGGACATCTATTACTTTTCTTCATTGCTCAGTGCCTGTTGGATCCTAAGTTACTTGGCACATATTGGTCTCATTTTCTTGACACCTACTGTGAGTTTCTTGGTACATATTGTCTTCTAGTCTGCTCGACACTATTTGTAACTCGACATGTGTAGTGAAAATGGTTAAGTGTGTTGACACTCATTTGTCAATCTTACTTATTTGATCAACAATCTCCCCCTTTGACATGAGTGTCAAAAACACTTAACTTATGACTCCCCCTGAGTTGATCAAGTCATGAAATCTGATATCTTGTTCCATTGTTCCTGATGTTTTCTATTTCTGACTTGTTCTTAACTTATGAACCTGTTATCTCCTTATCTTCTTTCTATATGCATTTCTCCTTCTTTAATATATCTCCCCCTTTGAATATTATCTCCTACATCTTTAATATATATCAACAATATCTCCCCCTTTTTGACACTTATGTCAAAGGGTCCTAAATGGTAATGCCATGCTTGGCCAAAAATATTTTATTTACCTCAAGGAGTATTTTTAGAGCTACATCCCAGTTATTCAATGCAATATCCAATGACTTGTGTTGGATTGCAAGCTCTGCTACTAGATCAACAAGTCCTTCATGTGTAGAAATATTTGGATCCTTCTTCAGGATTGTTTTTGCATACATTTTCTCCTTATGTAATATCTCCAAATGGGGAGTGATAGAGGCTTGTATTTGCATTAGCTTTTCTTTAATAGTGGCCTCTTCTACTGATAATGCAGCTAATTCCCTCTGAGTGTGAAGCATTTGAGAAAAATGCTTCTCACTGTGTGCAGAATTTGAGGGTAGTTGCATGTTGGCGAGATGTAGTTTGCTCTCAAGGTTCAAATTTTTTGGATTTATTTCTTGTGTGAACCTAGAAAAATTGCACAATTTTCTATAAAGCTAAAAGATGTTCCCTAACACAATCTTTACACTATCCAATTTCTTAGCTAGGTAAAGCTGTCCTAAAATTATGTTATTAGCTATCTTTTGGTTGACCTTTCCTACAAACTTCTTTTCTGACCATTTCATGAGTTTTACATTTGTATCATGGTCTTCATTATTCACTTGATCAACTATATCAGATAGTTGCTCAAGGATTGGCTTGCTTGAATCTGGAGGTTGTAGGTTGAATCCATCCATGAATATATCTTTGATCTCATTCATTGCCTACTTGTATTTTTAGTCTTTCCTCAATACCTCTTGCCTCCTTCTCTTATCCAATGCACTATGTATTTCATTCATCTTTTCTTTAGTTAAAGTGCTTGAATCATAATAGGGTATTTTAATTCTTCATCAAGCTCAGGAATACCATAATGAATGGTCCTGGCTATCCTAGTAGAACTTGCGCTTGGTGTATTGGCATGTAAGGTCATCTTTTCAGTACTCAGTTGCTAAACAGGTTTGGTAGGAGTTCCTATTTTTGGCAAGTCAACCAAATTTTGTATTGTAGACTCCTCCTTATCTTGTGTTTCTTCCTTGTCCTCTTCTTGTATCACTATGGCTAGGGGTGCACTTGCTATCTCTACTGTTATACTTGTATCTGCCCCTGTTGATGCACTCAACTCCTGATGAACTTGCATGGCTATTCTTGGTGGTGATAGAGATAGCATAAATGGAAGTCTAGTAGTTTGAATGATTTGAGGTGGTTCTTGTGGTGTCACCTTGGCTTCTTTGAGTTTATCTACTGACTTTTGGAGTTCATCTACACTGACCAATATGGGACTTGTACACAACTATGCTTGAAGAGTTGTTTGGTCAAGGATCTTAGTGAGATCCTCTGCAGTTAGTGGATCAATTTTTTGACTTGAAGTGTCAACAAAATCTTTAATCTTTATGATTTTTGTAGGTGTGATAATAGAGTGAAGAGGGCTAGGAGGTGGAAGTTTTGTGTCTTGCACACTTTGCTGCTCATCAATATCTTTGCTTTCCTCCTCTTCAACCTTTTTCTCTACTTTTGCCTTCTCTTCTTTCCTCTTTCTTCTCTCTTCTAGTTTAGCTGTGGCTTCTTCTTTGTATTCCTCTTCAAGGAAATCTTCAATTTTCTTATACAAATTCTTCCATGATCTTGTGGTTTTCTGTAGAACTTCTTCATTTTTGTTTTGGAGAATGGAGAATGCCCTATACTTAGGTGTAAACCTAGTGTTATGCCTTTTGACTACTTTAGTTATCTGTTCCCTTGTCAAATTAGGTAGTATGATTGCTAGGGTTAATTCTCTCATCTCCTTCTCCATCTTCAAATAGAAATGCCATCTGTCTTCTACAATTTTAGACAATTCCTTTGGAAATTGTCCATCAAGTTCAAGAGGTGTATACTTGAACTGTCCCATTAATGCATAGACTGATTCTTCTATTTTGTTTTATTCCTCTTTGGTAAAATTATTGAAATAAATCTTTTTCATTTCACTTAAGTCTCCATTCCTAATCTTTTCACATAATATATCAATGAAAGACTTAGGAGGATGACTTACCTTTTCAGACTGATCTTCCTCATTAGTATCAAGTTGAGCCACATATCTTTTTCTTTTCCTTGGCTCTTCCTATGCCTTCTTGAGTGTCTTCTTCTTCTTTGTAGCTTCCTCTTTGGCTTTTTGTGTGGTGGCCCTTGTTGTAGCTCTAGTTGTTGGCTTCTTTGGTGTAGGCTGAGAAGCAGGAGGTGTTTTTTGCCTTCCTTTTGATGACTTTGCCTTTGATGGGTGGTTCCTTGGCTCCTTCTTCCTCGATACTCTCATCTTTGTCTTCACCTTGGCCTTGTGACAATTCAAGTGGCCCTTGTTCTAGCTCATCTTCATCTTTCTCATCATTTCCTTCCTCGTCATCATCACTAATCTCCTCTACTTCTCCTACAACATTTGTTTCTTCAACACCAAATTTCTTCCTTATCTTTTTCACTAGCATGTCCTTCTTCTTCATTGTTGTGGCAGTATTGAGGTCTGTTACCACCCTTGATTTGACAACATCATAGGTTCCAAATGCCTTTGTAGTTTTGTCCATTTCCTTTGCAAGTAGTGTTGTGATGGCTATTGAAGCTTGGTCAACATCAAGCTCATATCCCAATGGTCTAAGCCATCTTACTCTTGGAAGGACTGCTTGGATATAAGTATAGTCAATATCAACAAGAAAACATATGAAATTTACATGCTTTTCTACTAGTGAAACTGGTATCCTCATTCTTTTCTTCATTACATTCTTGAAATCATCAAAAGAGATAGACATTTGATCATCAAAGCTATCTCCCATTTGTGTAATGAAATCATTTATTTGATCAACAATTGTTTTTTTCTGACTCCAGTGGACTTTGCCAAATGAAGGGAATTCCTTCATCACATAGAAGAATATACAAACTAGTACTGACCCAAATTTATATTGTGCTCCCTTGGACTTTCTAATAGCTCTAAGATTTTCATTAATATGTTGCAATATGAGCTCTGCAAGGTCATATGTGTGATCCTTCTTCATTAGTTTGTATGCAACATCAATGGCTATACAAGGCACACCATTTAATCTACTAGACTGATAAGATTTGTGTGATATATTCCTCACAGTAAAATCTAATAGGGGGTCTTTTACTGTGTCAATTTTCATTCCCCTATTATTCCATTTTGTACCCGTGTTCTTCTCTATTGTTTCCTTCTTTTCACTTCTCAGAGTCTAGGGCCGATCTAGGGTTGGAAAACCTGTGACCCCATGAACCATTTTCTTGGTAATTTAACTGGTCCTTGCTTTAACTAGAATGATCCATCATGAATTTTTCTAAGTATTATGCATATCCACTTAGTTTTGAATACGATTGGAAAAACTAGGGCTTTGGTTAAACCCTTCTTTTCTATGATTGAAAACTCATCCTTCAATATACCCTTGTCACAGAGTTTGTCAAAGGCATTAAAAATTTCAAAGTCTCCTATGGCTCCAATCTTGTAGTTATAACACTTTTGCATATCCTGAACCATAACAACTTTTTCAAGAATGGCAGATAGGGCACCAGTGGAATTGTTTTTATATGCAACTTCTAGGATTGGCCTAAATTTGGGTTGCTTAACCTAGTTGCTGACAAGTTGAATTTCATTGCTCTCTTTCCTTTGGGTCAATTTTGAACTAGATGCCATTTTTAACTGAACTAGGGTTTTACAATTTAAAATAAATATCTCAAATTTTACAACTCAGCACTTGAAGGAAAATATCTGGTTAAATGCTTAGATTTCTTGGGTAGATGCTGAATTGCTGTAAATCACTTGTTGAATTCTTGAAAATTGCTCAGTCATGCTCTTGGTAATCATTTTTCATTTGAATGGCTCAAGATGAATTAATTTTTTCCTTTAAGTGACTTAAAAACCTTGCATTTAATGCATTTTGTACCTTCATCAATCACCCAGATTCAAAAGGTTTTCAACTCGACATCCACTCGACAGCTATTCTCACTCAGCATCTACTAACTTTGTCAATAACCTGGAAACCATTGCAGTTTTACTCGGCTTCCACTAAACTTCTTAACTCAGCATCCAAAGTAGTTTCACTTGGCTCGGCATCATCATTCAAGTTTTGTCTTAGCATCTTATCTCATGCAAATTTGTACTTTGTAGTGCTTCATCATGGTTTAGGGCTGATGTATGATTCTTCCTTATATGTATCAGCCCCATAGACTCATCTTGTGATTAGTTGGATGAGGTATGATCACTTGACCTCTTGGGTGAAGTGACCCCTTCATTGGATGTACTTGATCCATCCTTTTTTTGCCATGTCTTCTTTACATTTTCTTTGATGTGTGCCTCCTCAACTTTTTCTTTGCCCTTATTTACTTCAGTCTTGGATGCTTTGGCCTTTGTTGGACAATTGCTACTGACATGTCCAATTTTCAAGCAACTAAAGCAAGTAGTTTGGTTCAACCATCTTTTATAGTTCCCCTTGAAATGTGTTCTTATGTAGTTCTAGGGTATATGTCCATACTCTTGACAATAGTGATAGCTTTTCCTCACATTGTAGTCCCAATTGTAATGATGTACATAGTTGTCCCTTCTTACATGCTGATTTGGTGTCCACGTAGGCTTTGATCTGCATTCAAAGGCTCTATGTCCATACTTCTTGCAATTGTGGCAATTTCCATCAAATTTTTGTGTCCTTGTGACTTTAAACTATAGTCTTGTGTCATATGTCCTTGCATGTTGCACTTGTGACAGTAACCCTTGCCTTTGGGTGTATATTTTTGATTGATCCTTCTACTCCTGCAAACATTAGCAGTATGCCCCCTTTTATTATAGTAATGATAGGTGGGTTTAGAATCCTTACCTTTATCACTTCTTTTCTCAACACTCTTTGATGATTCACCAACTTCAGTGCTGATGTATCCAAGTCCTAATGTATCATGGGCATATCTTGGTGATTTCAAGAATTATTCAAAGTACTTGATAGCTTAATTTGACTTGTTGAGATTCTCAGTTATCTATTTTTCTCTCTTTAATTCATTCTGTAGTTGTTCATTCTGCATCCTCAAAGTAGAGATCGCAATATCTTTCATATTGAGTTCATGATGAAGGTTCATCAGTTGGGTAAGTGTATCCATCTGCATGTTTGAGATCCTTGTTAATTTAGTACATTTTTCTTCAAGTTTTTTTGCAAGATTTATTTTTTCATCTTCCATCATGACTCTATCCTCAACTACTCTTTTCTTTTTCTCAGTGATTTCACATAGCATCATGGCCTGTGATTCATGCTCTATCTTAAGAGTTCTTATCTCTTATGCTTGAACTCTATTTTTCTCCATCAGTTCTGCTATTGCTGCATCAAATTCTTTGGAATCTCCTTTGGAAAATATTTGTGTGGTTTCAATCTCCTTGTAGTGAATATCATTTTTGGCTATAGCTATTTCCTTCCTTCTTTTTAAGGATTTTTTTAATTCCTCTCTAGCTTCCTCTACCTTGTGTAGAGCGAGATGCACATCTATCACCTAGTTCTCAATGATCTTCCCAAGCTTGAAGACTTCTATCTTCAAATCTTTTCCTCCAAGCTGTTAGGCTTCTTCTTGAGAGAACTTAGCTCTAATACTATTGTTGGAATGTCTTAATGGGAAGAGTACTTTTGAGAGGGGGGTGTGAATTAGAAGTACTAGCCTTTTAAACTACTTTTAAACCCATAATAACACATAACTGAAATTAACATGAATGTATATAAACATTAAACAATCATAAGAAACAAACATACATCACCACATTAACACTTGAGATTTTGGTGACCTTGAAACCCTCCAGGAATAAGAAGGTAAAATTGGGGTGGGGATGATACCCACAAAATTACTATAGCAATTGATTTCAACCACTTTTGATGATTTTCCCAATTAAAGGCCTACCCTGTTAAAAGCTACAACACACTATTAAATGTGACCCTGTTAAAGGATTTCAACACCCTATTAAGAGTGTGCCTTGTTAGAGGACTTAAGAACATTCAACTTAGAATGCCACCCTGTTAAAGGATTTACATAGAGCTGTTAAACCCACCTAACTCAATAGGATTTTCAAATTCCTAATACAATTGTGAGAGAGTCTTAAGATAATACACCTGATCTAATGCACTCTCTAATGCCAAGCTCTTGATTTGCTCTTCTATAACTGACCTCTGCTAGATCTGATCTGCTAATTGTGTTCCTTGTTCTGTTCTAAACAACTAGATGTGTAAATTTGTTGTCCTTTCCACTAAATCTTTGACACCAATATTCTGCAATGACTTTAACAATAGACTCTACTTTTTTTTTTTCTCCAACTACTTGTTCAATGGCATCAGGACTCCCTTATAAAGATTAGTGGTTTTTTATGCATCCTTGGATAAAATGTTCCCACTCAAACCCTTGAGATTCACCCATTGGCTACATGCAGTCTCCAATTTTTTGATTGGCTGCATGAGGATCACATAGGTGGATGTGAGGATTTGATCTTATCATTTTATCCTATCATGAGTCATGCATAACCATTTTACATCTTTGTTTGTGATTTCACAAACTTTCATGCTGATCCTGCATTGTTCGGTACATGAAGTAATACTGATGCTCGACACCATCTATTCTAGATTTCTTGGCATCCACTGTATTTCTATGTTACTTGGCTCCTATAGAATTACTGTGTCACTCAACACTTGTTAATTTTCTTCATTGCTTGGCACCTATTGGATCTTGAGTTACTCAGCACATATTGGTCTCATCTTCTCGGTACCTACTATGACTTGCTCAAAACTATTTGTAACTTGACATGTGCAGTGAAAATGGTTAAGTGTGTTGACACTCATTTTCCAATCTTACTTATTTGATCAACAGATAGATGTTAGTTTGTAAACTATAAAGGTCTAGAGATGTACATAAAAAGGGGTTTTATTGCTTTATAGGGTTAAAGGGTAAACATGAATAGGCAGTCATTGCACCTTTGCAAGGTTCAAGTTATGGTAAAGTTTTAAAGGGGAGATGTGGTGACGAGGGACAGGTCACTACAATTAGTGATATGGTTAACTAAGTGGTTCCAAAGCTACAAAATAGTTATGGTGATCGAGTTTGCTAATTCATAGGTTACTTTTAAAAATCATAAATTTTAGTTGCAATAGAGGGATAAGGCATGATTTAACAATGAACACCACATCTCAATGGTGCTAAATGGTAAGCTCTTAACTAGTGCAATGCTATGTAGAAGGTTATGGAGTGTGTTCACACTATCATGACCAAAATTGATGAAAGTTAAGTATCCAGAGAGAAGTGGAGAAAAGGGTTAATTGAAATATCACTATATTAAGTTTTGAAGGAAAAAAATAGAAGGAAAAGAACATTTCAAAGCTAGCAATAAATGATGAGTTGAAAGTACAAGCAATGTAAAATTTGAATATAAGGTAGCTTTTGAAACATTGAAAGAATTTCATGCACATTATTTTTTAATGCCATTAATGCCACACTCTGACTTGTAAAAAGGAAATAAAAGGTAAATGGGACAAATATTTTGTCACAAGTTGCAAAATACTTGAAGTTGTAGAGAAGAAATGAGTTGTAGATAAAATTTTAGCAAGAAGATTTTAATAATATTGTGAATAGTTAAAATAATGGTGCAAAAGGAATGAGAATTTCTTGCACAAGTTCAAATTGAAGGAAGTTAACCAAGATCTTCAGAGGCCAAGGTTTCTAGCTCTTTTATTGATGAGTGGTAACACATCTTCCCAAGTTCATCAAATAGTCAATCTACAAATTCACATGCTTTCAAAGATTTGTACAGTTTCTATAGATATGTATAGGTACCAAACAAGAATGAAAATAAATTATTTTGGTTCTTTTATAACAACGGACGGTGTAAGGTCCTAATATCAAACCCTTGGAATAGAAATTTAGGCAAGTTGATTTTTCTCAATGTCTTCTTTGACATCAATTTTCTAAAGGCTCTGATCAAACATTACAATCATGTTAGTTGTGCATTCCACATAAAGGATAGAAGTATACTCGACACACTAGACAAGGAGGATTTTATTAATGCTTTTGACTTAGGGGGACCTATTCCATTCCCCATTGACTTGGAAAAAATTGATAATGACTTCCAAAAACACTAAAACATTTACACCAAGAGGGCCATGTTGAGACACATTCCACAATTGATGAAGGAACATGGAGAAATACCAAAGAAAGTGGGAGATTACATGCCTCTCATGTACTTCCAAAGATATCTTCAAAATGCATTCTTTGGTGTAAACTGAGTCTTAGGTATGTATGGGACTATGGATGCTTCTGGTGGACTCTACATCATGGCATTGAATATTCAAGATCCACAGACCAACATTTTGTTAGCTACATAGTAAATACCATTTAGAACAAGATTTTCTCTACTCATCAAGGAGAATTAAAGAATTTTAAATTTCACCTGTATTCGTTACTGATGCATTTGGTCTTATACAAGGATGTGGGGTATATGAATCAAGTTTCATTGAGAACACATAAAAACTTAGAGTGAACTTTCCTATACAATGATGGACTAAGTTATGACAGAGGTTCTACCCTCAGTCTAAGTCTCTTTCCTTTTATAATGATTTTGTTTACCCTATGTTAAATATGTTGGGAGCTATAGTTGAAAGGGTTCCTAGAATGTTAGGAAATTAATTAATCCCTCTAAGTTCTTTGATCAAGGAATAAAATTAGGGTATGATTAGGGAATTTTTTTCTATTGGAAAATTGCACAATCATTAGTGTTTTTGGGTGCCCTCAACCACCACATCTCCTTCCTATATTTTTCTAGAGAAGTTAGGAATTGTTAATTTTTTTTGGCAATTGATATCTATGAATAGGGAGTATTTGGGCCCTATTATCAGAAAAGGAATATTCTTGCATAAAAGTTTCAAGCTTAGAGACTTTGAAATTGGTAAAGATGCAATTGAAGAGACTGATGCATTCCTTAGAAACTTTAAATTTCCAATTTCTCTTGCAAGGATATATGACCCTTTTGATGTTCTTAGGGATGTTTTAAGGAAAATGAGGGGATATAACTTGTCCTTGAGTAAAAATTTCTAGGAAGAGGATGTTATTGTAGATTTTATGGATAAGGATAGGTGTAGAGATAGGAAAATTAAATGTAGAGAAATAATGGATCTTGAAGAGGAAATAAAAATAATTGACCCTTCTGTAAAGGGTTTTTATCATGAAGAGGGATAGTTTCCTAGATTTGATAAGTGTTTGTATCTTGATGAGTTTGCTATGGTTCTTCAAGTATTTGTTCCTCCTCTGACACTTTATTGATTGGCCTCTATTATGACTCTTCTTCAGGCATTTCTAATTCTTTTTCTTTGGTGATAGGAGTAAGAGGAGTGACTGAGCCTTTTTCCAAGAAAGACAAGTCCTAAAATAGTGGTGGTGATATACCTAGAGACCCTTGTGGTAGAGGTGGCATTTGGTTCGAATCCTCTCCCAAAGTTTGCTTTGTGGGTGTATCTCGTGTCTTGTCACCCACCATTTCATTTCCCACGCGCATAAAATTGAAATAAAAAATGTTTAAAATATATGTTTATTTCCCTTCCTGAGCATTAATCCACTGCAATTACTCATCTTTAGAAATGGTAACCTGAATAGGTTCTTTAGGAAAGGATGGAGGTATCATAGTAGAGCTTCTTCTTGTTTCTTCTTGGAAAGCCCTAAATAAAAAAGTCCTTTTAATCAAGGGGAGATTATATTCTTCATCTTCTTCATCATCTACCTCAAGGATGGTTTCAAGAACTAAAGGAATGGGAATAACTTTCTTTTGTAATCTCTGCCTTTGTATCCTTTCTACACTAGGTCCAACCTTAGCCTTATTAGTAGCTAAAGTAGTGGCCTCTTCCTCTTGTGCAGGTGGTTAATATCCTTTATCAACTAAATTATGTGCCTAACATTGTGGTTAATATCTGTATTTCATCCCTGTAAATCTCCACCTTCATAATTGGCCTAACATATATTTTATCACAGTTATACAAGGGATCCAAGACATCTTGAGTGTCCAGTTGAATAACCTTGAGTAGTTACTTTATCTTTAAGGTGCTCCCTTATAGATATAGAGTCATCCTACAATAATCCCTTATTTTAATATCATAGTCATCTATTGCATTAATCCAATGATCTTTGATGAAATCTTCCTACACAAACTGCTTCCCTGCCAAATGCTAAACTTTGACACTATTGTCAAAATAGTGATGAGGGGAGTTGTAATCTTCCAAGGGATATTTATCTCACTTTGACTCAAAATTCATGATATCCTTCATCGACTTTATGTCAAATGTAACTATAGTACTAGGCCATACCCATGTCTTCTTATGTTGTTTTCTCACTCTGTGATATGCATATGTGACCTATCTTGCAATCTCCAATAAAATGAGCCTATTTGATGGATATCTCATGAGTTTCTTTGAATTAACCACTATACCAACTACCCTTCAGTATGTGAATTTTTTAAACTAGATGTAATAGGTTTCAATCTTTTCAATCCTTATTGCTGCCTCCATTAACATCCTCTTAGCATAATCACTCTCTATGAATCAGATGATTGAAAATATGAAACCATTATTCACTATCTAAAATTCCTTTCTCTAATTTGAGAGATTCTTCTTTACCAACTAAGGATATACCACATAGGACCAAGCATTGGCATGTTGCATGCTTTTCTTCTTGTACAATCCTAGATAGTCAATCATCCTTGCCACCAAAAAGTACACAAAATATGATGTCATATAAAACTTGGGGTCAACTTTAACTCCTACCAACTAGTATTGTGGCCCAATTAATTGGCATTTTGGCTATTCTAATGGTCTCTATGAAATGGACCATCTAGATATGAAGATGTCTTATTCTAACCCATGATTCTTCTCAAAAGTATAATGACATATCTGATGTCATCCTTCATATGTCCCCTAGTCATGTCTACCATTCTAGATCTTCATCCCATCAATGTTATATCAATAAAAAATAATTATTGTATGATCTTTATGGCCTTCTTGTCATTCTTCCTATACCAACTTTCTACTTGATAAAAAGTTACCTTCATAAATTGATCAGTCTTGGGAGATGGAAAAATTTCTCAATGTTCCTTAGTCTTAGATCCAAGACTATCTCCCCTGTGACATTTTTGAAAACTCTTTCTTTAGACACATAGTTCTTAGCTAGAGTCATAATGAGCTTAGAAGATTACACTAATGTTGGATGTGATGTGACATTCACCAAGCCTAATCTGATAAGTGTTAACACCATGGAGGACCTTAATTTGGGCTTATTGTAGAGTATAAGGAATGTGTTCCATTCTATGTGTCCCAACTTAGTAACTCTTATCTCCAAATGATTATGTTGGAAACATGATTTCTTTGGTGCACTTTAAAACTTGAAGACAATGGGTATTGTAGTAATCTTTTTAGCAAGTGGGGATGATGAGGAAACCATTTTATCTATGCCAAAAAAAAAAAAAAAAGTCCAGAGAAGTGAGAATTTAACCCTAAAGAAACCTAATTGCCAAAAAATAAGACATAAAACACCAAAACCTAGTAAAACCACCTAAAATACCCCTTAATAGCCTTGGTATGTAATTTAGCACACCGTGTGCACCTCAATAGGTGCACTAGGTGAACTTTGTTAGAAAGGCCAAGGTTGCCATTGCACCAAAAGATCAACCTGTTAATGCTTGATACAATCAATAGTCTTATAGAACCACAGGAGGCAGTTAAGCCATATCATGAACCCTACAAGGGGATACTAGCCCAATACCAACAATTTCCCCTCCTAGCATCACTCACCATGGCCTACGTGATTTGAACCTATGACCAAGTTTGATACCAATTATTAGAAAGGCTAGAGTTGTTGTTGCACTAAAAGATCAACCTGTTAATGCTCGATACAATCAATAGTCTTATAGAACCATAGGAGGTAGTTAAGCCATGTCACAAACCCTACGAGGGATTCTAACCCACTTCCAACACAATAAATAACCTTTAAATGGTAATTTTTTGTACAGTTGTGCACATACACTAGTGTACACCCTAATGGGATGCAAACATGTACATGTGCATAGTAGCACACATTATATAAGGCATGTGAAATAGTGAGACTAAGTAATTTACTTTATTAAGGGTGTGCACATGCACACCTTGATGGGGTACACATGTGTGCACCCTTACTTAGTCTTAGATTTACTTAGTTTTTAAAAAGTGATGCATAGATGCACACTTTGACAAGGTGCACATCTATGCACATTATCTTAGGAGCTTTTAGTTAATGGTTTGAGAGGTGCACACCTACACACTTTGGATAGGTGTGTAGATGCACACCTTTTACTTAGTTATTTTTAAAAGTTTTTAAAGGAATTAAAAATAAATTTTCCCATGTGTACATCTTGGATAGGTGTGCACATATGCACCTTTATAGTGTCTTAACCCTTGTATGTGTGTTCTTGCAAGTTTTGTGCACCTTCAAATTTGTGGAGGTGTAGTTCTCGAGGGTGCAAAGGAAACAATGAGAGAAGGGGAGGGGATCCTAGGCTTTTATAGGCTCAAGGTAGTGCACACCCTTTGGAGTTAAATACCTATGCATGTGCATAGGTGTGCATCTCCAAAGGGAGATAAAAGCACATTGACACATCTAGTGCACTTGCACACCTAAGATAGTTGTGCATGTGCACTAGGAATGCTAGTGCACACATTTGCATAAAAATCACCCTTAAATTCAAAATTCTTCATTTTTTGCATTAGGGTTTCTTTAGTTAGAGGAAAATGTAAGACCTAGACTCCATGTAGAGCCCCAAAAATTATTAAGGCCTCAAACTAGGGGCTTGGGTAAACAAAAAATTTTACTAGGGGGTCCCCATTTCTAGGATAAATGGGGTATGTATTGTTAAACTATAAAAAATAGCCCCCACAAAAGGGAAGAAATGAAAAAGGTATTTCTTCATCAACAAGTAGTCTTCTAACATGTTTCAATTACCAACTAAATCCTGAACATTTCAAGCATATTTTGAGTTGCTTCATAGTCAAAACTTCATAATCTTGAATCCTCAAGCCTAGTGTATTCATTTCCTCTGATCTCTCAAATGCAGTTGATCATGAGCTTCTAGCAACTTGGAGAAAATCTTTCATCTCATCAGTCCCATTCATCAAGAGTCTTCACAAAACATGTTTATTGATCACTTATCTAACTAGATGAGAGAATCTATTTTGAGAGCTCTTTACAGGTTATCATTTTTTTACATTTGAAATCTTGGCTAATGTTCTATATTTTTCTTCATGGAGGTTGCATGTTTCCATTTGATTCTTCCATGAAGCATTTGTATAGATACTAGATAGCCATTTTGGAGGGCATATCCCTAATGTTAGATTACCGTTGTTGAACCATTTGGAATCTTTCATTCTTAACACTGCCTTTCCCTTTTTTATTTTCTTTCTATACCCTGACCATGCTTAGATCGTTTGGTCAAGGCATTGTGTCATTTTTTAGACCCTTTCTTTAGTTGATATCCTTTGTGTTCCTCTTTTAAGAACTTTATGGTAACTTCCATGCCAAACACTGACCTTAGCAATTCTATTGAAAAGACCTTTTTTTTGAATTGGTAGGGTTTGGACTATCCCTTGTTTCCATCAAACTTCATTTGAAAATGCCAAGATAGTTAATATTTTAAATTTCCAAAGTGTTGAGAACTATTGATCTACAATTCTGATTTCAAGAATGAAAGTCCTCTATTATTGCAAGTAACATTCATTCTTCAGTTGGTACAAGAAACAAGATTATCTGAATGCTTTGATAAAGAATACACACAACCAAAATTAAACACACAATTGGAAGTAAACATACTTAGAAAAAGTAAACATATTTGTAGAAATGATATATATATATATATATATATATATATATATATATATATATATATATATATATATATATATATATATATATATATATATATATATATATATATATATATCTCCTCTTTTAGGCGTCAAAGTAATTTTTTAGGAACTACCCATTGAATACAAAGAGAACCAATTCCCCTTATAAGGAACTCATCCTAAAAGTATTTTCTCCCATAATTTCTATGATTTGATAAGGAACAAGTGTTGAAACATAGTGTGGCTGTATGACTTTTCTTTTGCCTTGTCCCATAGAAGAACAAGATTAGATATTCTAAAAGACTTAATTATGGCCTGGTTGTCGAACCACCTTTCAATGATAGCATAATGTTTTTCCATCTACTCTAAAGCAATTGTTCATTTCTCATCCATTTCCAAGAGATTCATTAATCTAATCTAAAACCTATCAACATCTTTAGTGTAACCACACATAAATTACAAGATAGGAATCCTGAGGTTAAGTGGAAACATTGGCTCTTGTTTGTAGACAAGTAGATATGGGGATGTTACCAAATAATTCTTGACCCTGACTCGATCCATCCATATTCTATATTTGAGTTGAGTATGCTAGTCTTTAGGATTTCCCTTTATCAAATGTCTTATCATTGTGATAAAATTCTTATTTGTAGATTTAGCCACAACATTTTCTTGGGGATAGTAATTTTAAGAGAACTTGATTATAAGCTGTGATGGGACTCAAAACTATGTTCCCATTTTGAGTACCATTCTAGGCTTTTGAGACAATTTGACCCCTATAAGTGCATTTTAATGCTTGTGTTCTTGGCTACCCTTTTGAGGCCTATGAGTTTTTTTCTGCTTCTAACACCTTTCATTTAGTATGTGCATGCATCCTATAATGATAAATGCCATTTTGAGTTCCATTTTGAGAAATGTTCAAATATGCATTTTTTCATAAGTGTAAAATAATGACAGGAAGCCTAGTCTACATTTGAGTATATCACACATGGTTATGTTTCATTACTTGCCACTTTGGGAGTGTTTTTTATGTATATCTGAGAACCTATTTTTTAGTTTTCAAGTTATTTCAATTTTTTTTAACTAGGTTTTGAATCCCTTGAAGTTGGTTACTTATCTCTATCATGCTGATGCACATTTCTCATAATTCTATGAGGGCCTATTTGACCGATTATAACTTTGACTTAGTTGACTCAAATTAGAAAATTCCTTTTGCATTGCATTCTATAGGTTATACACTTTCTATGTTTTAGATTTGAACTTATCACAAATTCATTTGACTAAATTTCTAACATAATTCCATTTTTAATTTGTGAAGTTTTACTAGTGTCATAGAGTGCAGATGGATTAGTAGCCCTATTCAAGATATCATAACTTTGAATCCAAGATAGATGAGATTAAATAGTTTTTACCACTATGTTCTACTCAAAAAATACTTCAAGTGAGCCATTTTTAAAGTCTTGATGAATCCATCTACATAGTTTCCCAAGTCCATTCCATGTGCAAAAATCATAGTTTTGTTTATGTTCCATGTTCTACAAATCTAAGTACCCTACTTCACATGCTTTCCAAATGTGCCTATTTATTCATCATGAACCCAAATCATGGATTTATATTCTCCTCATAAAAATGAACTAATGTCCCAATTTTTGTACATTCAAGTATCTGTTTGACCTATTTTTGAAGCTAAAACAAAATGCACTTTCCTATTTTTTGACATGTTTTGTTTGCAGGTAGTTTTAACTAAGTAACTTTGGTAGTCATTATCTTTTGACCTTAAAGCTTTCATGAGACAAGATCTAACAGGGTGCAAGGATGTGAAACAAAGAACCAACATGTTTCTTTTAAGAGCCTAGCTATCTATTTCTATTAGTTTTTAAGGCCATTCAACATACCTCTTGGCAAAAAAATTAGCTTGTGGATATGTGGTAACATGAGTTTTAATGGTTTTTCAATGTCCAAATTCAATTTTAATTAGTTCTGAGTATTCATTGGATTAGTTTCTAGGAATTAGGTGTTTTATTTCAATTTTTTTTTAACTAAATCCACTTTGGGGCTTGATTGATTCCATTAGATCAAAAATATGCTATGGAGGATGAAATGTCTCAAAACATTAAAATGACTATGATCACCAAGTTTGCATTCATTTTACACATATTATCATCGATCTTACAACATAAACATTTATGAGGAAGTGAACGTGAAATGTGGGTGGGGATAAGTGATTTTTATGATTTGAAACTAGAACAATTGGAAATCATGGAACAACATAATTGCTCTCAATTGCCCTACTTTTCTATGGGTAGGATTACCATACTATCTATAGCCTATTGTCTATAGGCTCATGGACTAACATAAATGGAATATTGGGATTGGCATTTCCCTTTCATCTGTATAATTATTTCTAACTAATGCAAGCATAGGAAGATCATTTGCCCTATGGTACTTTTTAATGCTCTCCCGCTATGTCTAGTGGCAACAATTCGAGCGGGACTTCATCACAATGGATGTTTCCTCACATCTAGGCATCTATTCTCATGCCACTAAGATATTCAAATATTGGAAGAGTCCCTATTTTATTGATAGTTGAAGATGATTGTTAGACTAAACATGGGAAATGTGCAATGTAATTGAAAAGAGGAATGTGAATTTCTTACTGATTCTCCAATGTGAGTCCCTTGCCTTTCACCAATTAGATAAAACAAGGAGTCCTACTAAAAGGTAGTTGGAAATGTAAGAGCTAGAGAAATTATTCCAAGAAAGGGGTGTGATGAGTAAAAGGGAGAGCTTTGTGGGGAACATCTGAAGTCCATTGACAGATGCAATTTTACCCATCAAAGTAGAAGGGGCCACCCGTTTTTGTTGGTAGTTTACCTATATCTGTAGGTATTCTCCTCTTGATATTTTTGTTTTATCTTTCATAGTATGGATGCAAACCAATCCTAGAGCCTCCATTCTTGATTAAGAAAAATAATGGATGTTGTTACCAATAGTGTAGAGTTGAAATCATTAAGCAGTTGTAGTTTTCATGAGGTAGACGAAAACATCACTATATATCCCACATTGGTCGTGGGTTATGTTCCTTTGGTATTTTTATAGTCCCACCCATAAATCTTAAGTGTCTTATGAAACATTCCTTCTGGAGGACTGAGGGCAAATGCATGGAGGGGCTCACACATCTGATCAGGTAGAATTTTTGACCGAAACAACATAGAGGGTGACATGTGGCAATCTTCCAAGGCTAGTCATGAGAATGTAAATCCAAGAGTATAGGTGCATGATGTTACACCAGAATCATGAGATTAGGAGATGCAATTTGTAAAGATAAGATGCTACAATATCTTTACAAGTTAAGATGCTATGATCTGATGATGTTACATTGAAGAGAGAGTTGAGAGGTTTTAAGGAGAAATAGAAAGAGTTATGATGTCCTGAGAAATTTCATATTTATATGCTTGTAATGCTCAAATTAAAGAGATCTAATGCTACAAAATTGTCCAGAGATTAGGAGATCATATAGTTGGGAGAGATAAAAGGTGAGACATGTGATCTTACAAAGGTTTCATATGATCATAGGATAAAAATTAAAATGATGAGATGCTATGATTAACCATAGCATGATGAGTTCATAGCATCAGGAGGGGAAGAGTTAAAAAATTCAAATGTTTCAAATGTTATATAATGTTAAGTGGGTCTTGCATGAGTGAGATGACGAATAGAAAGTCAACACGTGGCACCTAGAGATTGGTAAGAGACAAAGAAAATGAGAATAAAATAAAATATTCAAATCAGAAATATCAACTAAGTGCTCATTGAGGATGAAGTTTGAAAATTATTATAGAATTTGATGATATTATAGAGTTGAGACTATATAGTCATTTAATTTTTTTATTTTAATACTTTGTTCATGCTCTGGGGCCTAGTTTTTCAAATCAATACCAGAGGCATTGTTTTTATTAAAAAAATATGGACTATGATATACCATTAGAATCAGAAGAACCTAAAATTTTCATTTTTGTAGTTAGATTTTACATAGGTCTTCAATGACAAGAGCTACATGAATTTTTATGATTTTGGGGTATTCTTAGTTTTTTTGAGGAATTGATGTTTCAAATGGGATACAATCAGATTATGATTAGATTTGGATAGGATTAGATCCACTGATGGTCACTAAGGAAGATTTTAATATTTTTATGGGCAGTTGTAGGTGATAATTTTTTTGTCAACTGAGGTAGTTAGATTTTCATGAACAAGGGTAGATAAAGACAAGACAAATTAGAGTGAAGCTCCTGTATATTTTGAATCTAATATCTAACAGTCCTTCAAAGGATGTTTTTCTCATTACTTTTAAGGAAGATATTGCAAACATTCTGTAATAGTTATAATGAGATTTGATTGCCAGAAGAGGAAAGAGAAGATTAGTTCTATAGCATCAGGATGAAGAGTCTCATGTGGACATTTGGCAGAATCAAATTTTGATCTAAGAGTCTTCTTCTTTTCTATATATTTCTCCTCTTCTTTCACTATGATGGTTCCAATTTTTGGGTCGAGAGTCTCCTCAACTACTGTGAGACCATAGTTGGTTCTAGTTTTATGATTGTGATACCATTCTTTAGTACTTTCTTTGTTATGAACAAAATTGTACTTTATTCTAAGCATTACTTATATAGTAATCATTTGTGTCTTCTCTAAGTTTTTACATACAATTGATGTATTGATTTCAAGGAATTTAATACAAAGCTTTATTTGAAGTTTCATTCTAGAATTTGTATCCTTTTATGGGTCTATAGTTTTCTATTGACTATGTCCAAAGTGCATATTGTATTGGATACAAATGACTAATTGTATGTTATCTTTGATGTTACACAAATGTCATATAAGTTGTCACTCAGTGCTTACTGAGCTTACTTGGTCAACAAGACAATTTTTCTTGTCTACTGAGCATTCTTGGAGATTACTCTATGAAGACAGTGTCTACCAAGCTCATTCGGGCATTGAAAGAATTATGGTAGAAAGTAGTGTTAACTAAGTTCTCATGGTTAAAAAAGGTAAGTTGGTTAGATTTAGTATTAACCGAGCTTCAGTTGGTTAATACAATCATTTCAAGACCCGTGTTTACTGAGCTAGGTTAGCTATTGAAGAATTATGTTGATTTGGTATATGAAGTTTAATTGTTTCAAGTATTGATTCTAGCTGACTATGGTAATGATTATTGGTCATTGTAATTTGTATTGAGCTGACTTGAAAATCTAAATGATATAAATATAAGGTCAAATTGTGATTTTTAGTAGGATGTAAGTGTATTGATTGATTGAGAAGGAAAATGTGTGAGCAAACTTGAAGGATGGTCAGATATCCTTGTGGAGTAGTAAAGTAATATTCGATTAGGAAGGATCTAGTATGAAGTAGAAAAAAGATCATTAATCAAAAATTTAGTTGCATCTCAATCAGGTGATTTCATTATTACTTTCTTACCATTATAGCAGTGATCCAAAATCTCTTAACAGAGTCAGTTTAATAGCTAGTTGTAAATCATCTAATAGGGTGACAGTTCCATTGAATTGTTTTAATACCTCTTACAAGGCCACTCCTTACAAGGTGATTAAATCCTCTAACAGGGTCACATTAAATAGTGTGTATTGTAACCTTTAATTGGGTTGGCTCCTAATAGGGCTCACTTCAAAAGAGTGAAAAATAATAACTAGTTACATTGGTGTTTTTTCCCATATTGTGTTTCCACGTTAAATTTGGTGTCTCTTGTGTTCATTTATTTTCTCTCATGTTTGCAAATTATTACTATTGATGTCAGATCTGCTAAAGTAAAATATACTCTACATTTACCGAGTTACAACATTTTCAGCATGTTTACTGAGTGACAACAATAATTAGTTTTATTAGACATCTAAAGGATCTATGGAGATATTTTGTAGTAACTGATTCACCCCCCCCCCCCCCCCCCCCACCCCCCTTCTTGGTTACACCATCTATATTTTAACAATTGGTATCAGAGCTTTTGGTGCTTGTAGGAAAGATTTTAAAGACCTAAGATAAAGATTAGGATACCTTACAAGAGAGAAATTCCAAAGCTTAACAGAGACAAATTTTCAGCATGGCAAAAACTTATGAGACTTCATCTAGCTTCCATTAGTGATTTAGGCTTGAAATATTTTGATGAAGAATACACAACTCCTACTAGTACATTATCTGTTGAAAATATTATTGAGAAAAAGAACCATAACACCATGATGACAGATATTGCATGTACTCTTAGCTATGATAAATTTGATAAGATCAAGGACTATAAAACCACCTTTGAAATGGGAAATAAGCTAAAGGACATCTATGGTGGTGATGACAATGTGAGGAGAAACAAAGTAGATAGCTTTAGATGAAAATTTGATTAGATGAGAATGAGAAAAGATGAAAGTATTACCAAATATGTGGAAAGAGTAAAAGCTAGTGTCAATGCAATTAGAGCGTCTAGAGGAGATATCAAGGAAGAAACTATTGTAAGTAAAATTCTTAGAACATTGCTTCTTATCTATGCAATTAGAGTATCTACTATTCAAGAAAGGAGGTGTGAGACAAATCATAAGATAACTTTGGATACCTTAGTAGGAAGATTGGTAGTTTTTGAGCTAGATAACTTTGACAATTATGTTCCAGCTTCCAAAAATATTGAGTCTGCATTTGAAGACAAGCTTTCACTTAAGGAGAAAGCCAAGAAAATAAAGGAAATTTAGTTAGAAAGTGAAGAAGAATCAAAGGAAAGTTCTGATAGTGATCTTGAAGTTGTTGAAGCTTTACTTGCAAGGAAATATTCTAGAGGTAGAGGAAAATGCAAAGGTAAAGTTCACCTAATTTTTTTCCATGTGAAGAAGTTGGTCATATTGCTGCCTAGTGCCTAAACAAAGAAAGCAAGGATGAGAATAAAAGTCACAAGTACAAAGACAAAAGGGATTTCAAAGCTCATAAATCATTCAAGGAAAAAGGTAAGAAAAATTATTTTATGGCTAAGGATTCTGATAATAGTGAAGATGAAATAGTTTAGATTGCTATAAAAGATGAATCTGATGATGAAGGAGATAAGATGACACTTATATGTCATGTTAGAAAAAATGATACATGGATCATAGATAGTGGATGTTCAAATCATATGACTGGAGACAAAAAAAAGTTTGAACATTTTGAAAATTATGATGGAGGAAGTTTAAGATTTGGAAATAATGGACCTTGTTGTATAAAAGGAAAAGGTCGAATCTCATTAACCAAAGAACTTGTATTTGACAATGCCTATTGGGTTGAAGGACTAAAACATAATCTACTAAGTGTGGCACAACTAATCAACATTGGATTCAAGGTAGACTTTATGCATGGCTAGCAAGACTACTGGATGACAAAGGAAAACTAATTGGATTAGGCAAACAAACAAAAGGTAACCTATTTTATCTTGATCTTGGTGATTGCTCATGTTTTATTGCTCAAGATGGAGAAAGTTGGTTATGGCATAAAAATTTATGTCATGTAAATTTTGATAGCATGGTGAAAATAAGAAAATTTAGGAAAGTAAGATGTATTCGTAGTTTGAAGAAACTAGATGTTGGTTTATGCAAGAACTGTCAAATTGGCAAAATGGGAAAGACTATTTTAAAAAGAAAAAACTACCAATCTGAAGATATCTTGGAAATTGTGCATACTGATTTGTATGGACCTATTGGAGTACAATGCTATAGTGAAGAAAAATTATTTATTCTTTTTGTTGATGACTTCTCTAGAATGATGACTATTATGTATTTAAGAGAGAAGTCAGAAGCATTTGAGAAATTCAAATGGTCTTTGGCAAGAGCAGAGAAAGAAACAGAGAAAATATTGAAATGCTTAAGATTAGACAAAGGTGGTTAACTCATCTCCAATGAATTCAACAACTTTTGCATTGAAAGAGGAATCAAAAGACATGTATCAACCCTTAGAACTCCTGAGCAGAACGAAATAGCTAAAAGGAGAAATAGATCCATCAAGGATTGTGCAAGGACTTTGATGATTGAAAAGAATATTGCTATCAAATACTGGAAGGAAGCTATCAACATTGCAGCTCATACTTTCAACTAAGTTTAGTTGAAGAAGGATTTAGAAATCACTCCCTATGAATTATGGTATGGCTTTAAATCGAATGTAAGCTACTTGAAAGTATTTTGAAGTAAATGTTATATCTTGAAAGAATTTAGAGAAGGAAAATTTGATTTAAAAAATGATGAAGGTATATTTATCGGATACTCTAGCAAAAGCAAGGCATATAAATGTTTAAATTTGTCTACTTACAAAATCATAGAAAGTGCACATGTGAGAATTGATGAGTGTGCAAAAAAGCCTAAATAAGATTGCAAGCAAAAGCCAAAAGACTACAAAAGGTTTGTCTACTATGAATCTAACACTTTTCTAGGAATATTTTATAATAAGAAGATTACAACTTCTAAGTCCAGTATAGTTACCAAGTTGCAAATAGTTCAGATGGAGTCATAGGAATCCAAGTTATATTCTGAAGCTACCAAGCCAATGCCTACTGAGTCTGAAGGACTCAAATCATACACCAAACAACCCAAGCCTCAAGTCAAAATTCAAGAGGAAGACAATGCAGTTCATTCAAAAGGCAAGGAACCTATATTAGCCAAATATGTCAGAAGGCATCATACACCTGATTAGATTATTGGAGATAAAACAAAAGGTACTATGACAAGAACTAATCTAAAAGGTACATGTTTACTTGCTAATTTTGAACCAAGAAATGTTAAAGATGCATTAGAAAATGAAAGTTGGATTGAGGTTATGAATGAATAAATTGAACAAATATAGAAGAACAAATCCTAGACTCTTGTACCTAGGCCCAAAGACAAAAATGTGATTGGCACAAAATGGGTATTCAGAAATAAGCTAAATGAAGATGGACAAGTATTAAGAAACAAAGCAAGATTGGTGTGTAAAGAATATTTTCAAGAAGAAGGAATTGATTATGGTGAAACTTTTTCTCTTATTGCAAGATTGGAAGGTGTCAGGACCTTACTTGCATATGTATATTAAATCTGCATTTCTCAATGGTATTCTTGATGAAGAAGTCTACATTGAACAACTAGAAGGTTTTTTTGATCCAGATAAAAGGTACATGGTCTGCAAGTTGCACAAAGCTTTCTATGGTCTAAAGCAAGCTCCTAGAGCATGGTATGAAAGATTACATAACTACCTTATGTAGATTGGTTTTTAGAGAACTAATGATAATAGTAGTTTGTACATCAAGGAAGGACTAGATAATAAGATTATATTGGTAGAAATATTTGTGGATGATACTTTATTTACAAGAAATGATGATCTATACAAAGAATTTTTAGAGAAAATGAACAAAGAATTTGAAATGTCTATGTTTGGTGAGATTAAGTTATTTGTTGGATTGCAAATACAACAAAACAAGAATGGTATCTACATTACTCAGTCTAAGTATATCAAGGTGATACTCGAGAAGTTTGATATGGAAGATTCAAAACCAGTTGGAACCCCCATGTGTACTAGATTAAAGCTTACCAAAAATGATGACTCAAAAGAGGTAGATCAAACCTTGTATAGATGAATTATTGGAAAATTATAGTATGTAGTTCATACAAGACCTAATATTGCTCTTGCAATTGGTATAGTGGCAAGATTCTCAACTAAACCTAGAGAAAATCATATGATGGCAATCAAAAGAACCTTGAGATATTTGAAAGGTGCTGAAGACTATGGTTTATGGTATAAACTTGGAGGAAATCTGGACTTAAAAGTATTTACTAATGTTGATTGGGTAGGAAATATTGATGACAGAAAAAGCACAAGTGGTGGAACATTATTTTTTGGTAAAAGGTTGGTATCTTGGACAAGTAAGAAGCAAAACTGCACATCCCAATCCATGGTAGAAGCAGAATACATTGTAAGAGCTTTAAATTGTTCTAACATTGTTTGGTTCAAACAATTGTTGCAAGGTATGAAGGTTGAAATCAAGGAACCTATTGTCATGTTTTGTGATAACACAAGCATAATTAACATATCAAAGAATCTAGTAATGCATTCCAAAACCAAGCATATTGCTATAAAATATCATTTTTTCAGAGAACTAGTGCAAGAAAAAGAAATCAGATTGGAATATGTCCATAGAAAAGAATAGATTACAGGCATATTCACCAAGCCATTACCTAAGGCTACATTCCTTATCTAAGAGGTAAGCTAGGGGTCATTCCCCTAACTGAAGCTCACTAAATAAAGTTTTAGTGATGCATCAACAGGAACCAAGTTGAAGATCAATTAGTTGATGTAGCATAGTCAAAATAGAATATTACATATGAATCAATACTTAAGGTACATTGATACTCATTTGGTATGTGTTGTCTTAGACATGTGTTGTCAAAGATGGATAGTTTACTGTCATATCTTTTTGAAAAAAAATTTGTGAGAGAAGTATACTATCATAAAAGTTATGTAATTCCTTGATAGAGGGAGATTATTACATGAGAGAAGAAAAAGCTTGTGGTATAAAATCTAAGAGGGAGAAACTTTCTATCAGAGAAAGTCTTGTTCTCAAATTTCATTGTGCTATGACATGTTGTGTTGCCATCAATGCCAAAGAGGGAGATTGTTGGATACTATTGACTAATTGTGTGTTGTCTTTGATGTTATACAAATGTCATATTAGTTGTCAATCACTACTTACCAAGCTTACTTGGTCAACAAGACATTTTTTCTTGTCTACCGAGCATTCCTAGAGATTACTCTGTGAAGATAATGTCTACCAAGCTCACTCGAGCATTTAAAGAATTATGGAAGAATGCAGTGTTAACCAATTCTCATGGATAATGAAGGTAAGTTGGTCAAAGTGAGTATTAACCAAGTTCACTTAGTTGCTAAGGGATTTTGCAAGTTTGCAGTGTTAACCAAGCTTTAGTTGGTTAACATAGGAAATCATTTTAGGACCAGTGTTTACCAAGCTAGGTTGACTATTGAAGGATTTTTTTGATTTGTGATATGAAGTTTAATTGTTTCAAGTATTGATTCTAGCCAACTATGGTAATGATTATTGGTCATTGTAATTTGTATTGAGCTTACTTGACAATTTGAACAATATAAATATAAGGTCAAGTTGTGATTTTCAGTAGGATGCAAGTGTATTAATTGATTGAGAAGGAAAGTGTGTGAGCGAACATGAAGGATGGTTAGATATCCTTGTGGAGCAGCAAAGTAATATTTGATTAGGAAGGATCTAGTATGAAGCAGAACAAAGAACTGTAATCAGCAATTCAATTGCATCTCAATTAGGTCATTTCATTGTTACTTTCTTACCATGGTGGTAGTGATCCAAAATCTCTTAATTGAGTTGGTTTAACAACCAGTTATAAATCCTCTAATAGGGTGATAGTTCCATTGAATTGTTTCAAGACCTTTTACAAGGTCACTCCTTACAGCGTGATTAAATCCTCTAACAAGGTCACACCTAACACTGTGTATCATAACCTTTAACTGGGTTGGCTCCTAATAGAGCTCACTTCAAAAGAGTGAAAAATAACAACTAGTTACGTTGGTGGTTTTTCCCATATTAGGTTTTCATGTTAAATCTAGTGTCTCTTGTGTTCATTTCTTTTTTCTCATGTTTGCAAATTATTACTATTGATGTTAGATCTGCTAAAGTAAAACATACTCTACATTTACTGAGTTACAACATTTTTAGTATGTTTATCGAGTGACAATAGTAATTAGTTTTGTTAGACATCTAAAGGATCTATGGATATATGTAGTGGTAATTGATTCATCCCTCCTCCTATCAATTACACCATCTATATTTCAACATTTTTTCTAGTTGAAGCTTATTTTTGAATTTGTATGCCATTCTATGTGTTGTTGTTTAGTCAAAAACCTAAGTAATTTTCTTGATATGCACATGGATCATAGGAGGATTTGATAAGCATGAGATTTTTTTTGAAGATACACATCTATTTGTAAGGTATATAGATAGATAAGATATATGAGTATATCAGTATATTTTGGGTATCCATGTGTATTTTTTGACTAATTTTTGGTGTTGTATATCTAGGTTATGCCGATTCAATCTTTAATTGAATATCTCTTTGATGGGGACACAACCCAAGCACAGAATGGACACAACAAGAAAGGGAAAATTTTATTAACTGTGAAAATATGCTAGTACACTTAGTGTAGAGAAATAGACTCTAAAAAATTCCCTATGGGCTTACAATAGCATAAATCTAGAGATAAATTCTTCTCCCAGTACCTTCTCTCAAACTCCACTTTGAACTGCCTTTTACAATGCCAGAAATGTTCTTAAATAGACCCCAAAGGGTTAAGGATTAGGAATACATTCTATAAAGTGCTAGTTGGCATCCACCAACCAAATAGAAGGCTCCAAAAGTCACATTAGAAGTTGGCACAAAATTAGAAGAATCCAGAAATGGTAACTGAACTTCCAGCAGGCATAACTTTTGAACCGTAGCTCTGATTGATGTACCATTTACATTTTTGAAAAGCTCTCAAAGTTCTCTATAGCCCTATGGACCAAATTTTCTCATCCCCCATTTTTCAACCCTATTTGAGGTCATTTAATGCCCCTTGTAGAACCAGAATCAGTATGCAAAGAACATTAACAAATGAAGTAAACGCTCACAAACCAAAAACTAAATTCACATATATGCTTAGACTAAGAAAGAAAATAAGAAGTGCAAACCTCACAAGAGAAAACACTCCATGCTTTCTTGATTCTGTAGATGTGTCCTTTTGCTATGGATGTATGCTCAAGATGCTCAAAAGCTGCTTCAATGGAGATGGGTAATGGCAAATTGGTAGCTTTGTGAGCTCTCAATTTGGCATTATAAGGGTATGGTTGATGGCTTTGGTTCTCAAAATAGCATGGTAACTTTAGCTCAAAGATTGTTGATGAAATGTCTTGGGATGGGATTCAATTTATAGGCTAAGGGGTAGAGGGATGGAGGGCTTAGATGCAAGGATGGATGAAGGCTTAAGGAGGGCTAAGATGCACTCAAAGGGGAGCACATGGATTGTGCTTGTTTAGCACCAATGGGAAGGTGACACTTGTCACAAGGAGGATGAGTGTGAGAGGGTAGGGTTAAGGGTTGGTTAAAGTCATGATGAGTGGGGTTGAGTATGTAAGAGGGATGTAAGAGGAATGAGTGTGGAAGAGGGAAGAGTGTGGAAGATGGGTGTAAGAGTCATGAGTGGGCTTGTAAGAGTCTTTATGTTTTGTAAGAGCACTCATGACTTGGTGGTTGGGATTTTTGAGGGGAGACTTTGGTTTGGATTAGGAAAGTCTTAAACTTGTTTAAAGAATGTGACAACATTAGGGGGTGGATTAGGCTTGGGTTTAGGATTAGATTAGGGATGTTAGAGATGTGCAAGTGGATGGCATTAATGAGGGTGGGTGAGTTAGTGGCTAAGCTTGGTTAGTATGGGTGGATGGGGTGGATTAGGCTAAATGGAGGATTAGGGATAAGTTAGGAGTTTTTAGATTTGAGGATTTTATTTATCAAATAGATTTATTTAATAAATGGGGATTTTTGGAATTAGATAGAAGAATAGGATTTAATTGATAAATAATAGATTATTTGATTTATCAATTAGGACTATAGATGATTAATTAAATTAATCAACTAGGGGATGACAAAGGATTAATTAAATAGAAATTTAATTAATACTGCCTTTTTAGATAACTAAATAGGATTACCAAAATAGTGTAATCAAATTTAGGTGTCTACACCCCTAACTTGACTTTGAAGCATTCTTAGGAGGTCTCTAGAAATTGAAAAACTATGATAAGTTTCAAACCATGGGGCCTTTTGACCTGATTCTTTTTCTGGAATGCTCTAAATTACAATTACATTCATCCAACCAATTTACACCCTCTAATTTACCAAAATTATGTCTCAATTACATACTCCTATTTTTTTGGCATTTACACGTATCCCAACGTGTTCAAATACTCTAACCTAGAACACTAATAGTGGAACTGTGAGAGTTGGAACCTTTATTTGACCCAAATGGATATCTAGAAATGAAAACACATGAAACAAAAACTAAGTCTAAGTAAATTTTTTTTGGGTGACACAGGATTGCCCTTATACCTTTGGATGCTCCTACATCAGACACCCAGGGTAGATTGAAAAGTGACCCTGTCACTTTATGAATGGTAAAAGAAATCCCAAATGGGAAACCTCAGCTCTTGATATCCAAGTTGAGCCCTTTATCAGCTTTCCTTTCCACTTGACCAGATACTCTACATACTGCCTATTTTTGGTACTCCTGCCCGCACGACTATCCAGAATCTCTTCTATCTCCTCCTTCTTAGAAGCAGGAATTGGACATGCCTTTAACATCAGCTCCTCATCTGCACTATCATCATGATACTTTGTTAAGTCTACAATGTTAAAAATAGGAGAAATGTGAATTCCATCTAGCAACTCTACTTCATATGCATATTTCCTGAGTCATGTTTCTTCAAAATTTTGTAGGGGCGAAATTTCTTCATCTTCAACTTGTTGTAAGTACCAGCTAGAAATCTTTTTTTTCTTAAGTGTACCATGACTAGATCCCCTACTTGGAACTCCTTATGTCTTATCCTTTGATCAGCCCTAGCTTTATACTATTGGTTCATCTTGTTAATGTGTGCTTGGACCTCCTCATGTAGATGCTTGATATGTTCAACAAATTCTTCAGCTTCAACACTTTTCCTCTCCCCTTGCTCTATCTTCCTCAATTCTGGTGCAGGCCTTGGGCTACTTCCATATACAATTTGGAATGGTGATCTTCCAGTACTCCTATTTATAGAGTTATTGTAAGAAAAATTTTCTTTTGGTAGAATCAAATCCCACCCCTTGGGCTTATCCCTAGCTAAACATCTTGGCAAATTGCCCAGACTTCTATTTACCACTTCTGTTTAGTCGTCAGTCTGCAAGTGATGTGTGGAACTAAATTTCAACTCTACTCTCAACTTCTTCCACAATATTGTCCAAAAATACCCCACAAATTTAGTATCTCTGTCAGAAACTATACTCCTCGGGACACCATGTAGTCTTACCACCTCTCTGAAAAAACAAGTTTGCAATATGGACAACATCATGAGTTTTGTGGCATGGAATGAAATGTTCCATTTTGGAGAACCTATCAACCACCACAAATACTAAGTCATTACCCCTTTGTGTCCTCGAAAATCCAAGAACAAAATCCATACTTATGTCCTCCCATGACTTTGATCGAACAGGCAATGGCTGATAAAGTCCAATATTGTGACTAAATCCCTTGGCCATTTGACAAACCTGGTAATTTTTTTAAAACTTCTTCACATCCTGTGACATTTGAGGCCAAAAATAATGTTCTTTGAGATGGCAATGGTCTTATCTCGACTAAAATGTCCTGCGATCCCTCCACTATGTTTCTCCTTAATCAAATTTTCCCTCATGGAACTCTTTGGAATGCACAATTGACTGTGCTTGAACAACATACCATCCTAAATCAGATAGTCTAGCCACTTGGTTCTATCTATAGCAACAGGCTCTTTACAAGCTTTCCATGCTTCAGCAAAATCAGGATCCTTAGGGTACATATTCTTGAGTTCATCAAACCCAACTACTTCAACCTGCATTACTGTAAGCAACAATTGTCTCCTACTTAGTGCATCTGCAACCCTATTAGATTTTTCACTTCTATGCTTCAATACAAATGTATAGCTCTGCAAGAACTCTACCCACTTCATATGCCTTTGATTCTATTTACCTTGGCTATTTAGGTATTGTAATGCCTGGTGATCAGTATATAAAACAAATTCCTTTGGCAATAAATAATGCCTCCATTTCTTTAAAGCCTGAACAATTGCATAGAACTCTTGATCATAAACAGAATACTTTTTTCTTGCATCTATCAATTTTTCACTAAAATATGCAATAGGCTTACCTTCTTGGCTTAATACAATCCTAATAGTACTACCACTAGCATCACAATCCACCTTGAACACCTTTCTAAAATGTAGAAGTGCCAACACAAGTTGTTCTGTCACCTTCTTCTTCAACATTTCAAAACTTCTCATAGCTGCCACAATCCATTTGAACTTTTTTCTATCCCCTCTTATTGTGTCAGTCAGGGGTGCACATATGCCCCTAAAATTCTTAATGAATATCTTGTAAAAACTAACCAGACCATGAAATGTTCTTACCTCAGTAGCAGACCTTGGAGTAGGCCATTCCAAGATGGCTTTTACCTTTTCTGGATCCATTTTGGGACCTTCAGGTGATATAACAAACCCCAAGTAGACTAAATCCCTTTTTGCAAAGATACACTTCTTTAGATTAATTAACAATTTCTCTTCCCTTAACCTTTCAAAGACACTACAAATATGCAATAAATTTTCTTCCAAAGTCTTGCTGAAAATTAAAATATCATCCAAATAGACAATAACAAATTTTCCCAAGAACTTCTTAAGTACCTCATTCATAAGCCGCATGAAGGTTCTTGTGGCGTTCGTCAATCCAAAGGGCATGAATAACCACTCATAAAGACCATCCTTGGTCTTGAAGGCTGTTTTCCACTCATCTCCTTCTCATATCTATATCTAATGATAACCACTCTTGAGATCTATCTGTTGGCACTCAAAATTGTAGTTCGAGTTTTGAGCACTATTGTGGAATTTGAGCCCTATAAACGCTTTTAATGCCTATGTACCTGACTGTCCAGTTGAGCCCCCTAAGGTGTTTAGTGTTTCTAAGACCCTCCATTCAATGTGTTTAAGCATTCCATAATGATAAATTGACATCCCAAGCCATCTTGTTAAGTCTTGTTTTGAGCAAATGTCAAATCTGCATTTTTCCCATAAAGGGTCAAACAGCGATAGGAAGCCTTGTTTGCACTTGAATATCTCACACCCAAACTTGTGTCACAACTCACCACTTTGGGAGTATCTAGTATCCATATTTAAGAACCTATGTTTCAGATTTTGAGTTATTTTGAGTCTGTTTGACTACGTTTTGAATCCCTCAAAGTTGGTTAGTATTTTCATGCTTTTTCTCTTTGCACCTAATTCTAGGAAGCCCTGTTTGACATCTATAACATTTGACTAGTTGATTTGAATGTGAAAATTCCTTTTGTGTTGCATTTTAGAGGTTAGAGACTTGTTATGTTTCAAGTTTCAGCTCATGACGAATCTATTTGATTAGTTTTCAAATGCGATTCCAAACACAATCTGTAACTTTTTGCTGGTGTCAATATTTGTAGATTTATCAGTACCCCTATTCGTGATGTTATAACTCCTATTCTATGATTGGCTAGATTGAATGGTTTGTTCCCCTATATTTTCCACTAAAAATACTACAAGTGTGCCAATTTTTAGAACTTGATGAATCTGTCTTCACACTTTACCAAGGTCATTCCATTCACAGAAAATGATATTTTACTGATGTCCTCTATCCTGCAAATCCAAGCAGCCAATTTTGCACCCTCACCAAATTTTTCCTATGATTTGTCATGAGCCCAAATCATTTAATTATACTCTCTTCATGACAATCTACCAGTTCCCTAGCTTTCATTAACTCATGTGCCTATTTTCCCAGTCTTCGGAGCTCAAACCAAATGCACTTTCTAGTTTTCTAACATGTTTATCTTTAGGTGAATATAAGTTGGCAACTTTAGAGTTCAATATCTTTTGACCCTAATGTCTTCATGCAATAAGATCTGGCAAGCCTGTTGAACATTTCAGAAAGAATAGAGATCCTAAGTTTCAGAGCTTGGTCAGGTGCTTGGATCAATTTTCAAGAGCAGTCAATAGACCTTTTGACATCAAATTCACAGCTTGCAAATTATGTAAAATGAGCTTCAAATTGATTAAATAGCAGTTGCTTTTGATTCTAATCAGTCTGGTGGTTTGATGAATCAAGTCAACAATTCAATTGTCTGGAAACAAATTTTTTTTTTAGCTGGACCCACTTGGGGTCCGACTGTTTCCATCAGAATTGATAAAATGTGTGCAAGTCAAAGATCTTTAAAAAGGATATTTACTTTGATTGCTTGATTAAAGTTGAGTTCATAGAATCTCAAGGTCAAGGTAGGGGCTCTTAATTAATTAAATGGAAAGTTTGAAGGTCTTGTGTATGACTTAATTGGGATGGAGATTGTCACTTTGGAAGCCCAATATGTTGATGCCTGTCAGTCTCATAGGTCTTCTCGAAACAACTTAATTTTGTTAGCTTTTGTCAAGGCCAAGCTGCTGAAATCTCTGGATGAAGCATGCATCTTGGAGAGAGCAAACATGTGTTGCAGAGCTCGAGGTGTGAGCAGAAGGTCGATTCATCCAACGGATGGAATTAAAAGTTTTATGATGGTCAAGTTTGTTTACAAGCATAAAACATATAAAGTGGACCAAAAGTCGAGAAACTTTGAGATTAAATGGTGGTAATCAGGCATAATTTTGGGGAACTACAATCAAACAATTTAATAATGATCCTGATTTAAAGCTTCTTTTGACCTCCATCAAAGCATGAAGAGGAGGCAGTAAATAGTAACATTGATCATGCTAACAAGAAGAAGAAAATGAAGGGTAGAGGAGGAGTCAAAGAAGATCTAGGAACATGCAGGAAAAGAAGCCGTAGAGCCAGTTAAAGCAAAAAATCACACCTTTGAAGCAAAGCTCACACCTCTTATAAATGGAGAATGCCCTTCTCATTGCATGAAATCTACCAATAAAAGGAAGGAGCCACTGTGAAAGTGTAAGGAGGGTCATGCCAAACAGAAGGAAAGGCACCAGTTTTAAACAAAGCAAGAAAGCTGCCTTGCAAGGTGAGGATGTAGGGACGCCAATGGAGTGAGAGCATGAAAAGGAAATGTTGGGGAGCCAATGATACAAATAGAAAAAGAAGCTAGTCCACGTCTATCAACAAGAAAGCTTCCATCAAAAGAAAAATTTGTCCACACAAATCACACACAACAACAAATAAAAGCTATAGGCGAAGAAGTTAAAAGGTAGATGCCTTGCAAAGATGAAACCATAGTGATAAAGAGGAAACCTGAGCAGATCACACATAACAAAGAAGATGTAGTTAGTAAAAGGAAATTTGCAGCCTTATGAGAGAGCCACCTAATGTGGCATGGCCTGTATATGCGAGAGTGAAGGCAACTGACAGTAAACAGGGAGTTCTCCACATATGTCCAAAAGTTAGAAAAAGACATATGAAAAGTGCAACTAGCTACAAGGAATGTGCCATGTAGAGAGTAGTAGTCAACATCCAATCAAGAAGCATCCCATGTTTAGAGCAGAGTGCAACATCAATGGCAGCATCCACAATGTTCATGATGTAAAGAAAAAGTAGCACGGGTGGCGTAAAACAAAGGAACTAAAGGAGTTTACAGTCGACGTGATAAATGAAGCTCCACATGCAAGGAAGCCAACAAAAAGTTGCTATCAAAGAGAAATAAAAAATGAAGCCACGACATTAAAAAGAGAAGATAGTGACCAAGCAGAAGGGGATTTTCAGAATCCTGAAATGCCATAAAAGAAAAGCGTGAACTACAAAGTAGCAACAGGGAGTGGCACCATGAAATAGATAGAAAAGCTTCATGCCAAGATATGATGAGGAGCATCCAAATGAAGATAACCTTCTACGAAATGAGGAGACTGGAGAAAGGAAGGAGATCACACTTAAAGGTAGTTAAAGCCACAGGCTAAAGTGATTTCATTGTCCCATATTGGGAGTGTGAAGAAATTTTCAAGTATCCATATACTTTCGCACACAAGAGTCATAATGTGTCAAAGACAAGTGCTAGACCATGGAGGTGGGACCCATGGATGACATCAGCAAGATGTGGGGTCTATGCAAAATTTTGAATGAAGATGGAGTGATGATGATGTGGCAACGAGGGCCAAGATGTCGACACATGGCAGAGATGGACAGTGAGCACAAACTCACAATATTAAGTTGCTCGCCCATTAAGTAATGCGAGAATGTAGATTTTTGCCATGTGGCAGCGGGTCCCACACATGGTGAAGTGGCATTGCAAAGTAGGCCTAGCGAGAAGTGACCAGATCATGACACGTGTCACGATCTGACGATTGGCACTTCCTCGCAAAAAAAAAGTGCATGTTAGTTAAAAAATGCGAGAAAGCAAGATTTTGCCATGTGTCATTGGGCCCAGAGTAGATGGTGATGTGGCAGATGAAGCAGAGGTCGACCAATTAGGCTTCAACATGTGGTAGCTGGTCAAATTGAAAGTTGACCCCAAATTAAAAGGGCCAGAGTAATATTGAAGAGTTAAAAATAATAATATTTTATTATTATTTTTGTTGAAAATGCCCACGTCAAGATTTTAAAATCAAATAGGATTTTTCTAAAGTTTGACTTTAGAATATTTAAAGTTTTCTCAAAAATTTAAAGACAATGAGTTGCAGACCTAAACTTTTGTAATAGAGGAGCTTTTTTGAAATTTACTTTCTAGGCATTTTCGAGAGGCTAGATATGCACTCCAATATACCACCGAAATCGATAAGATCTAAATTTTCCAAATATGAGGTTAGTTTTTGCACAAGTAGTAGTCTATTTGAGCTATAGGAGGATTTGTCTCAGGTACCTGAATTACAATTGTATTCAGACTAGGAAGTTTAGATTTGATTTCTAACAAGGTGGTGACTTAAATGTGGTTAAAAGATAGTTGAAATGCAATTTGGGTCGAATTTTGATAGTGTTCACTCAGTAAAATCTCAAATTTTACTGGCATTTCATGAGACAAATCAGATATTTTAGTGAATCAAAAGGCTTTCATCATTTGAATAGAGATATTTTTCGATCAGTTAGAGTGTAATGATGAAACAAGATCGGATCAGATGGGTAGAGAGATGAAAGAGGTGATTCAATTGAGAGAGATTGAATTCGCAGTGGACAAATGTCGATTTTAGATTCAATCTAAGAATCCTTCCTTGTCTATATCTTTTCCTTTCTTTCTCATTTGAAGGGTTCCAGTTTTTGTGACTAAGAAACTAGTAGGTTCCAATCTTGAGTTCTCTTAGATCTGTGATACCATTCTTCAAAAAATTTCTCATGTAATGAACAACAAGAAATAAGAATACATATAGTTCTAATTTGTTAGGTAGCTTTGCATTTAAATTTCATGCATCTCCTGTATTTTTTTCAAAGAAATAAATAGAATTCAACAGTGAGTTAATCTTCTTTCTGGTATCTTGTCTCCCATTCATGTTTGTAATCTCTTGTGTTTTGTAAACAAAGAATATGAAACTCAGTTGCAATCTATTGGTTGTATATGTTGATTTATTTTTTTGGTAACTCAAAGGGTTATGTAAGTGCTTAATTCATCATCATAGGATTGTGGATCTTAGGAAGGGATAGGTTGAGTATGAGATTCAGAAGGATTCAAATGTCTGATTCATAAAGTGGATAGATAGATCAGGAAAGTCCTGATATATGGCATATATCAATCACTTTCTAGGATGTGTGTTAGGGATTTGTGTGACTACCCAATAGATAAGGCACTGATCATCTTGAAAGATCATAGGATTATGTTGATTCATGTCATGATTTTCTGAATCAACATTATTATTCAATTGTATTTCCCTCTTATGTTGAAAGAGCTATAAAATTTGAACCCTCACTTAGCTTGTGAGATTCCTAGATCTACATTTAGCTACTATAGGTTGATGATTATTTCATGAGTTATGAAGAGAAATAAGGGTTTATTCTACTTCATATTAGATTCAGTGTATGCTTTGATAACTGGTACCATATAAAGAATCTATAGGTCTACCCACCTAGGTTTTGCAGAGCCTGAAGAAGAAGAAGGGTCAAGCCTTATAGTTGGCCTGGTATCTGAATGGGCATGTTGAAAATGGGAGTTAGCTGCCCCTAGATGTGTTTTGTTCTCATCAAGGTAATTGAAAACCAGTAACATTTTCAAACACCAACACTATCTTTGTGAAGTACTGAGCTCCACTCAAGCAGTCCATAAGATCATCCATTCTTGGCAAAGGAAACCAATACTTGATGATTATCCTATTTATAGCTCAAGAGACTATAGACATTCTCCACTCTCCATCATTCTTTGGTTCTAGTACTGCAGGTACTGTACATGGACTTAGGCTCTCCTGAATCAACGCCTTCCTCAATAGTTCCTAAACCTATCTATTTAGCTCCTCAATTTCAAGGAGTCATCCTATGAGTAGCCTTGTTAGGAAAAAAAGCTCCAGGGATGAAATCTATCTAATGATTGATTTGCCTTACTAGTGGCAATCCTTCTGGAACATTATTAGAGATGATATCTCCAAACTCACCTAGTAAATCCAAAAGTTCAAGTGGTATTTCACTACTACCTTCTTTATCTTTCCTAGGAATCAAAGCATAGCACATACATTGATGTTTCATGCCATCTAAAAACTTCCTTCCATCAACAAGACAAATCCTAGCACTGCTACATACCTTTTCACCTTCCTTTTTAATGAGCTTCAGTTTGTGGTGAACTCCATCCTTTGTTAGAGAGTATGTGTTTGCATGACCATCATGTACTACATGCCTATCAAACTGCCATGGTCTACCCAACAATAGATGACAAACATCCATTGGAATAACATCACAGAGAATTTAATCATGGTAACTCCAAAATTTTGAACTTCACTAGACATTGTTCACTTACCAGGACCTTATGATCATCTTTCACCCAAGAAATCTGATAGGGCTGGGGGTGTTTCTCCCTCTTGAGCCTCAACTTAGAGACCATCTCCTCTGATACCAAGTTATCAGTGCTACCACCATCAATGATCAAATCACAACATTTATCCTCACACTTGCACCTAGTACAGAATAAACTCCTCCTTTGTCCTGGTTCAATCTCACCACTTAGTAGGACCTTTTCATTTACTAAAGTTTCTCCTCTTTCTACATCCTTTGAATGTGATGATTGTGCATCCTCATCCACATGAGAAACCCTAGCTTGACCCTCAGCTCTCCTATCTGTCCTTCCTTGTCATTAAGGGCATTCAAAGGCATGATGACCTTCTTCATTGCAATGGAAATAAGGACCACAAAAGCCTCCTCTTCCTTGTCCACATCCTCTACCTCTTCCTCTTTGATTTCCAAATTCTTGACCATGGGAGCAGTTAAAACCCTCGTTCCTACTAGTACCCACATCTTCATTTTTCTTTTGGGTCTTGTTTTGTCCTCCATATGACCTGCCATTGCCTCTTCCTCCTTGACCATGCCCTCTTTGTCTCCCTTCAAACCTTTTATTTAGATTCTCTTCAACTCGTAGGGAAAACTAGTATGCCTCCTCAACGCTGGTCATTCTTAGTAGACTTAATTCCTCCTAGATGCTAGGTCACAACCCACTGATATAACTGTTGGGACTAAAAATTGCATGGTCAATTTTGAGAACCATTGAAAAAATCAAGGCCTTAAATGCTTTTAAATGAGATTGTACCTGGTTGTCAGTCTGAGCCCTAAGAGGTGTTTAAGGTTTCTAACACCTTTCATTTGACATATGCATATGATCCACAATGTTATTTTTCCATCCCGAATCATTCTGTGGAGTCCCATTTTGAGCTAGTGTCAAAATTTGCAATTCTACCAAGTGTCAAATAGCGATCAGAGGCCCAGTTTGCATCTAAATATCTTTTACCCAGGACTATGTCATGACTAGTCACTTTGGGGATGTTTAGTGTCCATAATAGAGAACCTATGTTTCAATTTTCAAGTCATTTCAAATCCGTTTGACTAGGTTTTGCACCCCGCAAAGTTGATCATTTACTGTTTTGTGCATTTAACTAGTTGTTCACAATTCTAGGAAGCCCTGTTCGACCAATCATATCTTTGACCCGGTTGACCCAAATGAAAAAATTCTTGTTGAATTGTGTTCTAGGGGTGAGACACTTCATATGTTCCAATTTTTAGATCATGTCAAATCCATTTGATCAGTTTGCTAACATGATCAAAAACCCAGTTTGCATTGTTATGTTACGGCTAAGGTATCCAGATTGATCCGTACCCCTGTTCGGCATGTTATAAGTTTGATCCTGTGATTGGCTAGCCTAAATGGATTGTACCATTGTGTTGTGTCCTGAAAATCTTGATGTATGCCAGTTCTTAAGTCGTGAAAAATCCATTTACATACTTTCTTATGTCCGTACATTTGCCAAAAACCACTTTTTGACACATTTTCCAGTTAAAATTTCCAAGTGCCTATTTTCGGAAATTTGCCAAATGTGCCCTATGATTCATCATGAGCCCAAAACATGGAATTATATTCTCTTCATGGCAAAGAACTTATATCCTAGTTTTCAGAACCCCAAGTGATCAATAACTCAGTTTATAATGCCGAACCCGAGCCCAGTTTATGTTTTTTAACATTGTTTGCCTGCAGGGTAATTGAAGTATGGATGTTCGGCAATTAAAATCTCTTGACTGGGAATTCATCATGGGCTAAAAATTTGTAGTGTGATAGAGTATGCAGGATTGAACACTCATGTCGATTTGCGTGGCCTGGTTACATGATCGAATCAATTTTTACGGCCACCTGGCGAGTCTCCAGATTCAAATTCACAATTTGCAAAAATTGACTAAAATTGGTCATGGCGAATGTCTTATTCAGCAAAAGTGTTTTCTTGCCAGTCACAAGTCTCCAGTTTGCAGATTAAAAAAGATATTATGAGAATGAAGTACAATCCTCTTCCTATTTTGCTACATCTGCAACAGAGAGAAATAGGTGGTGATTGAGCTCTCATATGCAAGAGTCCATAGACAAGCCAACGCAAATTGGAAGGAGCATTCAGCAGGAGTCATGTTTTTAAGAGAAACCTCACACAAGGAAATGAGAGGAGACGTTATGTAAAAAAGGAAGAAATCTTGGGCACTTATCTGGAAAATGCAGTTAAAAGGCAGCAAGGGAAGTAGAAACACATGTCTTGCATGAGATAACAAGTGAAAGTGCAAATTTTTAAGCAGGAGATCCCAACGTCCAAGCTAAGAAAATGCAGTCAAAGGGGCAGGAAAGCCCATACAAAGACATAGAGAAGGCGCTAAAGAAAGGTGCAGCTTAGTATATGATCTCCAGCGTTGGAAGAAAAATGGATGGTTAAATATAAACAGTCATGCTAAAAATGAAGATGGAGCCACGTTTTTAAGGAAACAACAGTTTTGTTGAAGAGATAACGCTGAGAAAGATCGAATCCACTGTTGAAAGGTAAAGACTGGTAGCGACTAAGTAAGGAGTAGCCGGCAAGATGAGAGATAGGAAATGTCTGCAGAAGGGGATCAAGAGAGCCTCTGTATATAAAAAGTAAAACCACCACCATTGTGAAAGAATAAGAGCCAGGCGTTAAAAGAAAGCTCCAGCAACATAGAAAGAGGGATGGAGCTGGCAAGATGACTCACAAAAATAAAAAGAAACATGGATAAAATGCACAGCACAGAGACATTTTATGGAAAGGGGCCTGAACATGTTTTATCCCACATTCATTATGTGGTGCATGTTTTTAGTTTTTAAATGCAACTACACGTGTATAATAAGATGTCTCAAGATAGAAGGCTTTTGTGAAAGCCAAAGCTCGTGCATGGGGCCATGGTCAGCTGTTTGCAACAATGTAAAGATGTGACATCAGCATGATGAAGGCATGATTTTGGACGGATGCACATGCGCGCTGATGTGGCAAGTTGAGAAACAGATGCAAGGAGATGGTGCCACGTGGCAGATCGTGTGATCATCGTTATCTCGCCAAGAGAAAATGCTCACCAGTTAGCCATAGCGAGATGGCGACGCTGATGTGGCATGGGTGACTTATCACAGTGAGGTGGCAGAATAGAGGACCAGTTAGAATGTGACATGTGTCAAGCTCGGTCAAACCTGGTTTGACTCGGGTAGAAAAAATGAAAGGAGAATTAAGAATTTTCAATTTTTAATGTTTTATTTTTTCTCCTTCAAGCTCATGTCATGTCAGATTCATTTTAATAAAGTTTAAAATTTTTATATAGTTTAAACTATATAAAAAAGTTAAAAGTTTTGCAAAATCATATGGAAACCATAAACAAAGGCCTAATTTTCAAACGGCCATATCTGGGGCAATTTTTAACCGAATTGGGCACTCCAATATACCGTTGGAACCGGGAGAACCCAAGCTTTCCAATTCTGGAGTCAGTTTTTGCATAGGTATCAGTCAGTTTGAGCTACACGAGGTTTTCTACCAGGTATCTAAAGTGAAACCATATTCATACTAGGAAGTTCAGATTTGTTTTTTGTCAAGATAGTGACCTGGATATCAATAGAAGGCAATGGAATTTCAGTTAGGGTCAAATTTGTTCTGATTTACTCAGTAAAAACTCATTTTCACTAACTTTTTCATGGGGAAATTAGATATTTTTGCAAGTAAAGGGTTTTCATCATTAGGCAAGGATATTTTGCAAGTTTGTTACAGATTAATGATGAAACAAAATCAGATCAGAAGGGATGAAATAAGAAAGAGGTTTTCAGTTGCACAAGATGGGATTCCAAGTGGACACTTGTTGTCTTCAGTTTCAATCCGAGAATTCATCTCTAGGCTATATCTTGCTTTCTTTTTGTCATTGTGAGGGTTCCAGTTTTTGGAGAAAAACCAGTCACTACTGAGATACCAAATTTTGGATCCAGTTTTGATATGTTCCCATACTGTGATACCACATAATTCTTTAGCATTTCTTCTTGTATTGAACAACATTTTAAGTTTTGCAGATAGTTCTTTTCTGTTGGGTGATCTATGAGTTATTTTCTGTACATTTCATGTATTTGATTTCAAGGAAAACAAATAAAGTGCAACAAAAGTTTGAAGTTCAGTTTGAATCTTGTCTCCTGATTATGGCTCTGTTATTTTTTCTAATTTGTGATCAAAGAGCATGAATTAGGTTGCATTACATTTTGAAATGTATGTGGTTAAAATGTCTTGCTTATGGAACAAAGAACCATGTAATTGCTTGATATTTGTCACAAGGTTTGCAGATTTCATGATAGGATTTTCTAAGTATGAGATTCATTCTGTAGCAGATGTCTATTCACAAGGTGAAAGATAGATCAGGGATCTTAATGTAGAGATACGTTTGAGGTTTCCAGGAGATGTATGGTTATGATTCATTTAATTGCCCAATAGATGAGGCACTGGTCAGAGATAGGATCATTAAGTTCTGTTGTTCATACTTGGGTCTTGCTGTTATCAACATATTAAATCAATTTTCCCTTTTATGTTGAAAGCTATTCAATGTTAACCCGCACTTACCTTGCCAGTTTCATGAGTTATGTTCTTATCTTTTTCATGCTTATGATTCCTGGTTGAGTATAGAAGATTTAGGGGTTTTTATCTGCTTCATATTAGATTCAGTGTATGCTTTGATAACTGGTACCATATAAAGAATCTACAGGTCTACCTGCCTAGGTTTTGCAGAGCCTGAAGAAGAAGAAGGGTCATGCCTTATAGTTGGCCTGGTGTCTGAATGGGCATGTTGAAAATGGGAGTTGGCTGCCCCTAGATGTGCTTTGTTCTCATCAGGGTAATTGGAAATGGGTAACGTTTTCAAACACCAACAAAAATGAGCAACCTTCTTATTATTTTCTTTTGCATGCCCCACTCTAATCAGAAGTCAATAAAACTCCTCTGTATATTCCTAGACTGATTTTCCTGCTTGCTTTAACCCATGCATCTTCTTAAACAAATCAAGCTCGTAGTCAATAGGAATGAACCGCTTCTTTAGTTTGTCCACCATGCAATCCAACCTTGTGATCTTATCCTTTCCTCTTCTATTTATTTCTAATTGAAACTCTTGCCACTAGATTTTGGCATGTCCTTTTAGTTTGACCTTTGCAAACTTAACCCTATTTGGATCCCTGATATCCTCATACTCAAAGTACTTTTCTAGTTCATTGATCCAATCGATCAACTCATTTGGTTTTAGATTTCCTAAAATATACACCCACATCAATTGTAGATCTTTTCCCAAACTTAGTAATGGCACTAAAAAGCCTTTCCTTTGCCTAATTCATAACTTCTCCATCAACTTTCCCTTCTGGTCCAATTTCTTCTTCTTCATTGTCGTCCTCACTTTCGTCACCTGCTGTAACATTTGTTCCTTTACGGAGCTCCTCCTACAATGCTTATACCTACCTTTGGAGGGCTCTAACCTCCATAGGATTAATGGTTCTAGCCCTTCCACCATGCTCTCTTCATGGAGGCATCTTCTTAACTCAAACCCACAACCACATAGTCCTGATGCAAACTGCCTCACAGTCGGCGCTCTATCTACACACTTAGGAAAACCAGCTCTGATACCACTTGATGGGGACACAACCTAAGCAGAAAATGGACACAATAGGAAAGGGAAAATTTTATTAACTATGAACATATGCTAGTACACTTAGTGTAGAGAAACAGACTCCAAAACATGCTCTATGGGCTTACAATAGCATAAATCTAGAGATAAATTTTTCTCCTAGTACCTTCTCTCAAACTCCACTCTGAACTGCCTTTTACATTTCCTGAAATGTTCTTAAATAGACCCCAAAGGGTTAAGGATTAGGAATAAATTCTAGAATTTTCTAATTGGCATCCACCAACCAAATAGAAGGCTCCAGAAGTTGGCACAAAATTAGAAGAATCTAGAAATGGTAACCGAACTTCTGGGAGGCATAACTTTTGAACTGTAACTCTGATTGGCGAACTGTTTACATTTTTGGAAAGCTCTTGAAGAACTCTATAGCCCTATGGACTAGATTTTCTCATACCCCATTTTTTGCCCTATTTGAGTTCATTTAATGCCCATAACTTGACTTTGAAGCATTCTTAGGAGGTCTCCAGAAATTGAAAAACTGCGATAACTTTCAAACCGTGTGGCCTTTTGACCTGATTCTTTTTTTGGAATGCTCTAAATTACAATTAAATTCATTTGGAAAATTTACACCCTCTAATTTACCAAAATTATAGCTCAATTACATACTCCTATTTTTTTGGCATTTACACGTATCCCAAGGTGTTCAAATACTCTAACCTAGAACACTAATAGTGGAACTGTGAGAGTTGGAACCTTTATTTGACCCAAATGGGTATCCAAAAATGAAAACACATGAAATAGAAACTAAGTCTAAGAACCTTTTTTTTGGGTGACACAGGATTGCCCTTATACCTCTGGATGCTCTTGCATCACTCTTCCCTTTATATTGAAGAATTGAAAAGAAGTTTCCCTCACTTAGTTTATTAGATCCATGTGTCATATCATTAGTTATTTCATTTCCATGAATGTTTGTATAAACATAGAAGATTTAGGGGTTTTATCTATTATATAAACTTAATAATATGATTTGACATTAGTACCATACAAAGAATCTAAGGTCCACCCACCTAGGTCTTGTAGAGCTTGAAAGAAGAAGAAGGAGAGTATATCCTTATAGTTGGCCCTAGTGTCTAAATGGGTGCATTGAGCATGGGAATTAGTTTCCCTAGGTGTATGTGTTCTTATCACTAGGTTTTAAAAAAATTGTTAATTTAGAAGCCAACAACCTGATTATCTAATGCCCACTAGGTAAGGAATATTGATCCAAAAGCTAATCCATTATCACAAACTAAGAAGAATGACATCCCAAATCTAGTAACAATGTGTTCTTCCAAGAAATCTGCAACCACCTTTTTCATGCAATTTCTAAAGGTTTTAGCTTTTTTTTAGCATGTGAAATAGTCTATAGCTATGAGAATGAACATATGTCCTATCAATGATAGTGGGAATACTTGACAAATAAAATCTAGCCCCAAATTTGCAAAAGGGCATACCTTAAGATTGGTTGTAATGGCATCAATGTATGTCTCTCTCTATTAGCACTACTTTGACAAATGTGGAAAGTATACACATGTTCAAAAGTATCATTGAAGACTGTAGGCCAAAAATAACCTAATTTGAAAGATCCATTTCCTTTGCCATACTTATCATGAAATTTCTTCAAAACCTCTTTTACTTCTTCCCATCCCAAACACTTTAGGTATATTTCTTCCAAGTTCCTTTTATATAGCTTCCTATTTTTCAACATGTAAGATTCACACTTCATCTTAAGACCTCTATGTTGGGAACTATTCATCCAATTGGGGTATTAATTTTGTAAAAGATAGTAAATAATATCTTGATACCAAACATCTATTATTATACCTTGATCAATATCAACTTGAGATACTATAATCTTCTTTTGTTGATCCTCTAGTTTGATTTTGTCATCAAATATGAATTTATTATCATTTCCAATCTTGTTATCAACTATCATCTTTTTCAATCCTTGTCCTCTCACCAAATTCATTGGTTGAATCTTTAAATCAAACTCTTATAGTATCGTCATCCATTTCCCCCATCTTTCACCCAATTGATTTTGCATCACTAATTTCTTAACCATAGGATCATACACAATTGCATACACCTTTCTCCTTAGTATATAATGGTATAATTTCTTGACCACTTTTATTGAAGAAAAATACTATTTATTGAGATTAGAATAGTTCAAATCAACATTCTTTAGAGGACAACTCATGAAAGCAATGGGTTTTTCATCTTCTTTATCTTTCTTCTACGAAAGAATCCCAACATATGAATGTTTTGAAGAAAAAGATTATATTTTAAATGGAAGCTCATAATCTAAATTGACAAGTATTGGAGCTATGGAAATAACCACTTTGATGTCCTCAAATGATTTCTTTATTTCTAGACCCCATTCTATTTTTGCTTCCTTCTTAAGAAAATCATTAAGGGGGCAAACTATCTTAGCAAATCCACTTATAAAATTTTTCACAAAATTTATCTTTCCAAATAAAAACTTGAGTTTTTTACGACTATGTAGAGGTGATAACTTTTAGAATGGCTTCAATTCTATTAGGATCAATGGAGATTTTGGCTTCAGAGATAATGTGACCTAGGAGCTTTCCCTTAGTGACCTCAACTGAATACCTCTTGGGATTAAGTGATATGCTATATTTTTGACATCTATTGAAAACTTGTCTTAAATAAGAAATATGAGTGCTTTGATCCTTTGAGTTCTCAACTAAATAGAAGATGGGAGAACCATTCATCACATTCTTAATCCATTGGAGAAGCTTAGTTAGTCAATTCTCACTAGACATTCCTGAAGAACAACAAGTAAAATTGTGCATTGAAAACTTAGTCCCGGACTTAATGTATGAACTTAAAATTAGGAGTCCAAGCACCATTTATAAACTAATGAAAAAAGGGGCTAGTATTGAAGATGCTCTTATCTATAAGGGAATCCTTAAGACAAACAAGGACAACACCAATACCAACTCATCTAATGACAAGGAAAATTTTTTCTCCAAAAACAAGAATGTGACTAATGATGGCATTGTGGATGCCCACATGATTAGCACAACACAACCTCAACTGAATTTGAAAGGTGCAAACCCTACAAATTCACAAACTCCTAATCAAACAACACCTCAACAACTAAAAACTGAGACTTCCACACAAGACAAAAGACATCCTAGAAACAAGGACAAAAAATTCACACCATTGGGGATACCTCTTGAGACTGCATTGCAAAAGTTACTGAGTAATAAATTCTTGCAATTACCCCCAATCAAAGATGAACCACTGACTAAAGCCGATTGGTGGGATGAAAAAAAAAATTATGATTACCACTGCACCAAAGGACATAGGACCTCATCATGCTTCCAGCTAAAACATGAAATACAAGACCTTATTGATGATGGTGTCATCACAATTGATCTATCATTGTTAGCATCCAACTCTGACCACACTCTATTCAAAGATCCTTTAGGTAATCATGACAAAGAGAAACCCTCCAGTTCAAACTCAAACTCACAAGCTAATGTGAATTACACATGCACTGGATATGACTACACTGTCGACTATTTTAATGAGTCAGATTCCTGCATATCCACATTCACTTTGAAGGTTGAGGACCCTCATTGCACTATCACTACATGCTATAGCTAGATCACCCTACCTGAAGCTCCATCTAGACCTACTGCTTCTACTAGACCTACACCCCCTAGTAGATCTACTGCCCCTACTTTGTATGATTATAGCCTCATTGAACAACTCAGCAAGATCCCTACGCAAATATCCATCTTGGACCTACTACGTGCATCTCCTCAACACCAGAAGATCTTAGAGCAAGCCCTTAAAGAGTTAGTAGTTCCATATAACATTGATGTTGCCTAGTTCCAAGCCATGGTTGGGAACTTATCCACATCACAACATATCACTTTTTCTCCTCAAGATATTCCTAAAGAAAAACCCAACCACAACGATCCCCTTCATCTTGAAGTCTTCATCCAGAATGCCAAAGTTAGACATGTCTTAATAGATGGAGGAGCATGACTGAACATCTGTACTCTTAAGGTTGTCAATAGTTTGGGTTATTCTAAAGATGATGTGGATCCCTCTCAAAGAATCACAATAAAAGCTTATGATGATGGTGAACACTTCTCCAAGGGTGTCATCACATTACCTGTCAGAGTTGGTCTAGCTACTAAAGACACATTATTCCATGTCCTAGATATAGAAATGAACTGCAACATGATACTAGGATGCCCTTGGCTTCATGCTATGAAAGTAATACCCTCTACATATCATACATGTGTGAAGTTTTTCTATAATAACATGGAGGTTACCATCAACTGGTGATCTAGATCCTTCCCAATTTTGTGCTAATCTAAGAGATACTACTGTATACCAAATACAAATAAATAATGAAGCACAACCCACAAATTCCTCTAAGTATGTAGATGCTAATATACTCCTCAGTAAAGCCAAGGAAAATATGAAGATTAAAGACAATGGGTGTGGAGAATAATTTTTGTCTCATGTATCCCACATCAAGGAGTCACCACTCTCTCCCATTAGTACACAAAATGCCACTTCTATCAATGAGAATACATCCGTATCTATTGAGAAAGAAAAAGTAGAATGAGAACCCACTTTGATATCTCCTAGCAAGTATGGACTTGGGTTTACTATCATGCAAAAACAAGGCTATGATGGCTATAGCGGTCTTAGATCTCAGAAACAAAGTATAATTGAACCCATCACTACAAAAGGATGACCTCCTAGTTTGGGGCTTGGATTTAAACCATTACAAATAGGTCCTCCTAGCACCATGGTACCTACATGTAAGACTATGGATGTTTTGAATGATGAAAAGGCATTTGAGGATACCCCACCTGAAACCAACAATCCTCTCCCTTTTGAGCATAACCCCAATGATACAATAAAATCTAATGCCCATATCCATAGCTTTAACCAAATCCTATTCAACACTGATGATGACATCTCCTTAAGTTATCCTAAACCTTTGGATTGGGACCAACATGGACCACCAATTTTTGATCGATTCAACAATGATGACACTCTTATAATAGACTTTGAAGGCATTATAGAAAATAATCATAAAGAAGAAATTTCTCTTGAAGGGAACACATTGGCATATTGTTGGGATTCAACTCCATCTGACAACAAAGGAAAACATAATGAGCATAGATCTCTTGGCGAAAACCGAAAGGCGCCATTAGCCTATGAAAAATCAAAAGCTAAGCAGCTCCCAAGGATATGAGATGAAAAAGATGATGCCATGAATATCAATATTCCAACATTCAACATGCCACAAAGTATTTTGGAGCTCTCTCCATCAAAATTCATATGAAAATTCATTGGTCTCAACCCTCCCAACCCTCCCTTATATCCATTTTAATTATCCCCAAATCCAACTACCTAATTTGTCCAATAACCAAAATCAATCCTTTATCCAACAAGCCTTTGCATATGTCATCAATAGTGACATCCCACATGACACATCTATTGACCCAATTATCCTCAAATGCCTTGATTCATAAGAGATAGACATTATCTTACATACGGTACATGATAGTATATCTCGAGGCCTTTCCACTGGTTTGATTTTAGCTACAAACTTGGAATGACTCCTATCTAGTTACCCCTAGTCATGGATCCAGAGCTTATCAGCTAGTAGCACCAATAACAGATATCTTCTTAACATTTGTTAGTGACATTCTTGATTCCATCTAAAAGTCCTAAAAAATACCAAAAAAATTGAAAAAACTCATGAAAAAATATCAAAAAAATAGCAAAAAGTCATGAAAAAATATTTTAAAAAAAGCAAAAAGTCATGAAAAAAGAATAGAAAATAAGTGAAAAAAGTCATGAAAAAATGGATACCTTCATGAAAACCTAGCAAACAGGCATCTTGACACAAAAATTTGAGTCAAGAGAAAAATTTCGTCCAAAAGTGAAAACCTAGCAAATAGGTGCTTTGGGCAATTACCATGGTGAAAACCTAGCAAATAGGCACCATGTGTAATCAGTGTTGCTTCTCCATCTATCGAGATTCCATCTAGTCTTTTCCCCCTCTATCATTCCTTGATCATATCCTTCATATTGCAAGACATCCTTGGTCCCTTATCACGGCTCACAAACTGGTTAATGTCCTTTGTTACCTTTCCTAAGCATCACCAGTCTGCACACACTCTGTCATTGGCCTTTGTACATAGTTTGCATCTTGTCTGGAGGCATATTACCTGCATAGTGCATGAGTTTGAACTTGAACTGGGGGCATATCCCTAAGCACTTTTTATCCATTGGACCTATCGCATAACAGATTGGAGCTAACAACTGTATATACTTTTATGATCCTGAAAAAATCCTAAAAATTCAAATACGATCCTGAAAAAATCACTAAAAATTACATAATGTCTTGAAAAAATCCTAAACGTTCAACTATGATCTTAAAAAAATCACCAAAATTCATAAAATGTCTTGAATAAACCCTAAAAATTGTAAAATTTCCTGAAAAAACTAGTCACAAAAAAAATCAAATATCCCCCAAAACCCTAAAAATCACAAAACCCATCAAAAATTTGCAATAAACCTTGTACATATTCACTATGGATAATCACCCCTTTTGCGTAAACACTTGTACTTTGCAGGCTGAAACTCAAAGCACTACACTTCAATGCCAGTCACAATATCTGAGCAACATGAACCAAAAATTATTCCAACATGTCACTATGAACTTATCAACTAAATCCACAACCAGAACTATCACATTATCAACATGTCAAACACTAATACACACCTAAAACATTAACAAGAACATAATAATGGACAAGAATAGCTATTGGCTCATGCTATTTAGTGAGTGATTTATTTTTGCTTTGTTTTTTGATAATGTCCCTATGCTACTCGATGATATAAATTGATCTATGAGAGTGGCTAGGATGGTTCATGGTTATCTTTTTCTATTTCTATCTATTACAATGTACCTTTGAGAGTCTGGGGCATGTACATATGCCTTAGGAAGGATAAGGTCATGTTCTGTCTGTATAGTGCTTGTTCATGCAAAAGGCTTGCATATGCACTCTGGCCCTTTATGCCATGATGCATTGCATTCCATGTGCCATATCAAAATAAAGCTCCATTTGACATATAGTGCACTTTCTAGAAGAAAAAGTCTTTCCATCATACTAACATCTCCTGGTCTCATCTTTCTTTTTCATCTCATTCTTCATCACCATAATTATGTCTTCTGATTCACCAAATCATCTCCATCTTGCATTCATACATTCCTCCATCATCCTACATTGTCAATCAACTTTTTGTGGCTTTCCACCTAGTTCAACCTCAGTCTAACATTTGTCTCATCATATTTGACCAAATATGACCATTTTTTATGATTTCACTCATGCATTGACATCATTCAATCATTTTGGGCATGCATGTAGAGTTTCAGGTCATTTTAAGTCCAAGCGGGCTAATTCTGGCCCCTAGAGCTTTTTAGGGCGCAATCTACACTTTCAAGGGGTATTTGGGGTTCTCAACTACATCATTGATGCACTTGGTCAACCAAATATTTCATTGATGCACTTGGTAGAGTTTGGGTGCACTTGGGGACGTAGGTTATCCAGGACTACTCCCGAAACCCCTAGGTTGCACTTCAGAGGCCATAACTTTTGCGTTTTAACTCAGATTTGCAATCTGTCAGTTGCCTTGGACTCATATCTTTCTGGTGAACAAAATCAGCTATCATTTTAATTATTTTTTCACTATATGGAGCTTTAATACTTGAGATTACTCTTGGCCTCCTGTTTGTCCCTTGTCATGTTGATTTTGGCCCTCAGAGCCTTCTCGGGCACATTTTGCACTTTCTGTGACCACTTGGGCTTCCCAAGTCCATCATTGATGCACTTGGTATTTTCATGATGCACTTGGGCTTACCAACTATGTCAATGATGCACTTGGTTGAGTTTTGGGCGCAATTGGGGACCTAGGATACCCAGAACTACTCTCGAAGCCTCTATGCTACACTCCGGAGCCCATAACTTTTGCGTTTTAACTCGAATTTGCAATTCATTAGTTGCATTAGATTTTTATCTTTTTTGTGGACACAATGAACTATAATTTTCATCATTTTGTGTTTTTCTTGAGTGGTAACCCATGCAATCACTCTCGGGCTCCTAGTTGATCCTATTTTGCACTCTCAACCTCATAACTTTCACATCTTAGCTCTTATTTGTGATCTGTCAATTTCTATGGTTATGTCTTCTTGTTTTCAAAAAATTGAATTATCATATGCTTATATTAGTCAATTTCTCAAGGGTGCACCCATATATATCATCCCTACTGGGGCATGTTGTGGCTTTCTCATCAATTATTCTTTGATACAACACTCTAAATCACATTGTATCAAAGAGGGGCAAAATGTAGATGCTCAAAAATGGTTTGCATATAAAATTTCATCACTTCTTCATACTAATTTGTCCCATTTTCTCATTCTACTAACTCTGATCTTTTGGCCAGATTGACCATATTTCATCATTTGTATCCCCTTTCACATCAATTTCATGTCAACTCAAAATCATATCAAATCAACTCAAAACCATTTCAAATCAACTCAAAATCACCCCAAATCAACTTGAAATCACTCCAAATTAGTCCTAATCAACCCAAAACATATCAAACATCCCAAATCAATCATCATATATCCGACTCCTAGGTATTGTTATGGATTTTAGTGCCTTGGAAATCTATCAACCTATCAATCTTATCAATTTGACCTTAGTACTGTCATGGCTCTCAGTGCTAGGTCAAACTATCATTCATGTCATTCAATCTTTGACATCATTGAGGCTTTTAATGTCAGGTCATAGCATCATCAATCATTTTAATAATGTTGACAATATCCGTCGATGTTATTATGATCAAACCTTTTCAATCAATTTCAGTCCTATAGCATTTACATTGTTGGTTAAATCTTACATATCAACCAATTCATGTCATGTGCCTTGGCATGTTATCAATTTCAATCTATCAATCAATTTTACCATGGCTTTGGTCTATCTATCATCATCTTATTCGATATCTATATCATCATCACATTTTTATCAAAGGATACGGTCGCATTCATTTAATCAATTTGGCCAATCATTTACTAATTTTCTCTATAGGATTAAATAACCCATAATTTAATCCTATTTCTAATTATTCTTCCTAATTATCATCCTTAATTAATTAATTTTATTAATTAATTGATTCATTATCTGCAAACCATAGAAATTTACAATTTCCTAAGTTCCATTTGCTATCATTAATTCCATTTTCTACTAATTCTTATTTTGTGGAATAAAAGGATTTTTAATTCAAATATTCCATAAAGTATTGCATCATTATGACACTTGGATATGACACCTCATGGATTCTCCTTTGACACTTGGATAAGATTTTTCATAATCAAATATTCTTATTTCTTACGCATGTCCCTATTTGGCTTCTTTGTCATAGATTCTTGGCTTTAAGTGGGTTGAGGTGTCTTATGATGCGTCATAGATTTTCTTCCACATTTAGCGATGTTTGACTTTCATGTGTAATAGAATCTCACCATTGGCATATTTTGTCATATGCATCATGGATTCTCAAAGGAATATCTTTCCACATTGCATATCTATGGGTGAAAAATCCAATGCTCTCCTTCCATGTCAATTATAAAATGGACACTCTTTCTCTCATTTTGGCCCTTGAATCCTTGAATGCTTGAGTCCTTGAATCCTTGAAGTCTTTGTCTTGGAAGTCATTAGATCTTTAAATTATTTGTATTTTCACACCATTTTATCTCAAGCTTAAAATCACACTTCTAGTATTCTCATGGCATTATCCATATCATAGGTTTTTGCTTCAATCTTGTGTGCACTATAGGAAAATTGGAGCTACAATCATTTGGATAAGAAAGAAGGACATGGGAGCTACAAATGAAAGAGGGGGTTTCTATTGCTTTCCTTATTAGTTTGGCTTTCATGGTAGACTAGTGGGTGCTAATATATGATTATTGAGTTTTGTGATTTTCTCATAGTACGTTATGCATTTTAACCTATTTTCTAGTTGCTACAATGATAAACTCAAGTATGTGTTGTTCATCCTAGAAAACTTGGATGTTTTTAATGTTGTTTGGGAAGGATGGGGCAGCAACCAATTCTATTGAAAATCTTTTCAATTTTTTTCTCTTGATGGGTTATAATGCACTAGTTGAAATTGCAAGGGCATCTGCTACCATGTTTCTTCTTCTAGGGATGGACTTTATATTCAAATATTTTAACTCATCCATTAGATCCCATACTCTTTTTCTATAAGTGATTATTCTCCTATCATTACAATAATAAATTGATTTCACTTGTCTAGTCACAAATTAAGAGTCTCCTTTGATTATGAGAGCTTTGACTCCCTTCTTTGATGTGAAGAGAAGTCCACAAATCAAGGCTTCATACTCTACAAAATTGTTAGTACATCTAAACTATAATTGATATGTTGCATAAAAAGACATACCTTTTGGGTTGATTAAGTCAATGCCTACACTAGCTTCTAATTTGCATTTAGATTCATCAAAGCTAAGTGTCTAGATTGGTTCTTCATTGAGATTCCTAGACTTGTGCTTGTTTGTTCATAGCTTTTCTTTTACATGAACCTTAAAAGATTGTTTATTTGGAATCCAATATAATCTCTCACAATGTGGACTTGATGATTTTACATTTCTTATCATTGATGTGGGGAGCATATGTTTCTCTTGCTGATGTTGAATTTTCTCAATCAATTTTGTAATTTTGTAAATTTTAGGCTCATGATAAATGACTACCAAAGTCCAACCTTAACCTTTTATGAAAAATCTCCTTGTTTGGATCTTAATCATTCCTAGTGGAGGAGAATATAAACCTTTTCCATCTGAAGAGGTATCACTATATGATGCATTGAGATCTTCTACCTCTTGTCCATATTTATCCATGACTTTAGATATATATGTGGAACTTGTAGTTTCTGTGGATACTTCTTTTGGAATGTTGTTGCTGTTTATTTTCATTATCTAAGTTAATACCTAATTAATCTCTTCTTGGCAATGTGAACATTCAAACTTTGAATGATTTATTTCGTGCAATTTGCAAAATATGGGAATGAGAAAAACACTTGGGTTTGTTTCTTAACCTAGGCATTGTAAGTTTTCCACCATGATATTTGTGAACTCCATCATGATCTATTTCTTTAGTTGAAGTTGTGTCAAAATCCATCACTTTGTAAGAGCCTAAATTAGATTGTAGGAATGCCACCTCATTTGGTGCATTGTATTCTATAACCATTGATTTCAATTTTGGTTCAACATCAATCTTGATATGATTATTCAATGCTTTCCAAGGTAGCTGTTGGTCTGACTTTTTGTGTGATAGATGTCTTACGTCCAATTGTAGAAAAGTCAGATTTTTTCATTCTAAGTGAACTGTAGGGTTTCTAGACAATTCATCCATTTTTTAGCCTTTGAAAAGACCTTGTAAAAACCCTACGTTCTTTCTATTCATAAATTGTTAGGTGCAAAATATTTGAATTTTCAAATAAGGCGAATATTTTGTCATCTTTTATCTTCTATGCCCCCGAGATACTTTCCTCTCATATTCCCCCAACCGTCTGATCTAAGTAGATCCACCATTGTCGTTACCTCACTATGCAAACATGGGCACTTTTTATGTATGGTGAGGTAGCGAGTGTTGAATAATTTATAAAACAAGATTGCAAAATGAAGATACGACAGTCAAAGCTTTGTTTTCTGGTTGATTTATTATTCAAGTACACATTGCAATTACCATCAAAATAGGAAAGGGGACCCAGCAGAAGCAGTCTGAAGTCAGAGCCGAAATGATGATTTTTTTGATGCTTTTCTACCTCGCTATCAGAAAATATTGACATCTCGCTGTTAGTGAAGTAGCGAGGAGTCATAAAATTGAAGAGCCGATGACATTACAATTCATCAATACCAAGACTAAACTAGGTGGCATGAAAAGTAATAACTGCCATTGTCAAAAGTAGTTTAATAGTAGAAATAATAATCTGATGGACCCTTGCATTTTACGATGCAAAAATTCATTAAATTTTTTGGAGCTCATGACCTCACTATCAAAAAAAATTGAGATCTCTCTATTAGTGAAGTAGTGAGGCCCCGTGAAATTGAAGAGTCGGTGGGACCTTTGGTGACATGGGATGATGATTAGGATCGAAGTAAGATCTTAAAGGGCACCAACTATGCTGAATTCCATATTTCATCAATGCCCTTTTGATCAAATGTGGAAAGAGATCCTGAGCATCAGATTAGAATGAAATCAATAGTCCTTGCTACCTCGCTTTGAAAAGTTGCATGTTTTTAAAGCTATGCAATGTAGCGAGTATGAATCAAAAAATTGTGTGTAGTTTCCTCACCTTTGATTAGACCTATGATCAACGGTCATCGTCTTTTCACTTTGAAGAGTTGTGAGGGAGATATGTGTAGCGACATAGAAAATAGGGCCCACCACCTTCTTTCTGAGCAAGCTCAGTAACATATCATCTGCCAAATTTAGATCAGATCAATGGTTGTTGCTGCTTCGCTATGGCAAGGTGCTCGTTCTTTATGCATAATGAAGTAGCGACCTGCTGACACGTGTCCTCAGTTGCCAGTGGGTCCAGATATAAGTGCCATCAAGGAAAGAGTTATGTATGTGGTAAGTTTTCATTGGAAGAATTGACCAACATGACAAGTGCAATGTCTAGTTGTTCTCTCTGTATCACATGATCATAGGATTTTTGAAGATCAACAGTGCAAGTTTTAACATAGAATGTGGTGCCACTCTCTATATTAATTAGACATGAAAGTATTACACATGAAAAAATAGAGTATAACATAGAAGATTTCATCAGTTCATCTTACGTGAGAAAAGATTTTGAGCCATTCTTGTGCAGAAGCAATTACTAAAGGAAAGTGTGCTGAAGTCTGACAGAATTTTTAAAATTGTCTGTTCGCAGAAAGATTGCAAAAATATAGAGGAAAAAAAAGATAGAATTCAAGTAAGTAGTACTACCATAATCTTCATAGGTTTTTCCAATTCTAAAAAAAAATAGTCCAAGATGCCTTCGAAGATGGGATTTTCAGGTCAAATAAACTATTTGGATAGAAATGTGCATGATGACTTGCTTGAGTTGCTCCCTGAGTCTACTGTAAAGATAGTGCAAGTTAAAAGGTTAACCTCTTTGAACCCTAGGCTAAGGATAGCTGATGGATTGTATGATAAGGGTAATTGGGTCCAGGATGCTAAAAATTCTCAAACTGGTTTGAGTTTGTTCAAGAAATGGTTTGTAGAAAGGAAATTATATGCCCCTCATGCCAATATATAGAATTTTGATCTGGGAAAGCTAGTTGTTCCTAGTGTTTATGGATTATGACCTTCTTGAGGCCATGGCAAAAAGTTATGATCAAGCCACTAAGGTAGTGAGAAGAATGGATGGCGAGGATTTAATAACCATCAGTCCAGAAGAAATTAGGGAAGTTTTTAGTCTGGGACCTCTCACTAGGTATCATGTGCCCATTGATTCGATAGAGTTAGAAAAAGAATATATGTCCAAAAGGGATGTAGTTACACAAGGTGCACTGAAGGCCCACATAGGAAAAATTAAAAACCTACTAGCAATAATATCATCTTCTAAATAACCTTTCAAGAAATCATGCTCTAATGCCAGGGTAGTAGAGATATAAAGGACCCTATGCATAGTCTTCGGAGAGGGTGAAGAAGATTTTATTCCTATGAGCTTCATGTATATGATCACCCAAATCTCCTCTTTCGTTGTAGAAATAATTTTTGATTTTGCATCTTACCTAGCTAATGAGATTCATAGTAGATTGGTGGGGATTACAAAGGGCAAGGTGGAAAAGGTTTGGTGTCAGTACTCCCTATTGATGCATATGTTTCTATTTAAAGGGGTTACATATTTTGGCAAAGAAATGATTTTAAATAGGGAAGAAGAGGGGGAAGCACTACCAGTTCAATTATGGAATGCAGATATGACTGGAGAATCAGAAAATGCTAGTTTTTTTAGATATGATAGGCACTTTTCTTCTAAACTAAGATGCCTCATATTGAGTGACAATCCCAAAATTCCTAAGGCACTAATGCACCTTGTTAGGCCTATGGACAGACCCCATAGTCTAAAAGTTTCACATAATTGGGGAGATATCATCCCATATCCAGTCTCAACTATCATTAGGGTTTATGGATTCAAAGGGACACCCCATGTACTACCCTATCAGGTGCCTTTAAAGGTAGGAGTAGCTAAATTTTTATGGTAGTTGGGAGGAGTGGAGGAGACCTTTTTGCACAAAAGGAGAACAGGATCAATTTTTCCTACTTGTACTGTAGCTCACCAGTTTGTAATAACTAAAGAGGGGTGGATCTTCCTCTACAAATTTTTTGATCAGTATAAGATGGCAGTATCTCACTCTCATTTTTGTGACATAAAAGATTTCTTTAATTATGCTCTTAGACATAGGATCAAGCTTTGTCCATGTCAGAATGAATTCTATTTCCCTAAAGATGTAATAAGGAATGAATATTCTATCTAGGAGCAAGAAACAAAGAAAGAGAAATAGAGAGTCTATTCAAAATTTTTGGAGTTTATTAATTGTTTTGAGAAGGATTACAGTCCTCTTAGTAATGCTACAACTAATGCAGATAGAATAAATAAGCTCATGAGTGCTTTCCCCAAAATAATGGAGGTAATGAATGAGAAGAAACAACATTTTATTGATTCTTTTTGAGATAAAGCTAGGGAAGTTATGAGAAAATTGGGTTTCACCCATAACATATGGGTAGGTCCATTGGTTTTGGAAAAGAGGACAGGATATACTATTATTCAGGATTAGATGCCCACTGTAAATAAAGGAAAGCAGATAATTGAATCTACTAGTACTATTTTTGAAGAAAGACCCCCTGAACCTTCTCCCAAAAGAAGAAAAATAATAAGAGAAGAGGAATCCCATGATGAAGGTTACTCACCTTCCCAAACTCCAATGAGGATTGAGGAGGAGCAGCTCACCAATGAGCAAATTGAACAAATGGGGTCACAAGGAGGAGTTTTTGTTACTCAAGCAGAAATTGATGAAGGGAACCCCCAGGAGCCTCCTGTGCCAAGTTTTGAGTTAATTGTAGCAAATTTTAGGGGAAGAGAATTAGACCCTATTTTGGAACAAGCCAGTCAATAATTTTTGTTTGATAACAGTTTTGTAAAATCTAGGGCTTTCCATCAGTTTGCATGGAGGGAAAACATGCACATTTTTGAGAAAAGATGTAGGAATATGAAAACAGAGCATCCATAAATGGATGAAGCCTCTATTCAGAATCAAATAAAGGAACAAATGATACAAGAGTTCTAGAATATAACCCCTAAAGAGGGTAGACAGATGGTGAAAGATGCAAATATTTTATTATTGGCCAATTGGGATATTGCTGATGCCTTAATTTTTAATTTTGTGTCAAATAATTTAGGATTATAGGATCCAGATAAAGAGGAATACTTAGGAATAGTATTCAGTAATGACCAAGCTGCCCTTGTTATGTGTCATTAAGAAGAGGATCTAGGACTACTCCATTACAACCTGATGATTCAGGACTAACAAGGAGTATCATTGTGAGGGGGGTCGCTGATACTTCACATGTATAGGCAGCCCACATGAATGTGGACTATTCTAAATTTGCCTTGGCCACTCCAGACAAAGAAGAAAAAGAAATGATTGATCTGCAGAGTAAGTATGAAATAGTGGTGGATGCCTACAATAAAGAAGTAAAAAAGAGAATTGAGCTTGAAAACAAAATGTCTCAAATGGAGAAGATACTTGGGAAAAGAAAGGTGGGAGAATCCAGTACACTTAGAATTGCATACCCTTCACAGCCATTTGTTGGAGCAACCCCTATTATTGAAATACCAGACACCCTCAAAAGGCCCCAATCCTATACTGCAGAAGATTTTGAAGAAGAAAAAACCAAATTACATGAGTTGCAGGTAGAATTAAAAAATTAGTATGAAGGAAAATTAAAGTAGGGTGTAATGTATTTAAGGGATTAAATACAATGGTCAACCTTCTTTGATTAGTTGACAAGAATTGCAACCCTTATGGATGAGTTGAATAGAGATAAGGATAAATTGACCCCCCTAGCATAGAAGTGGAGGGAGAGGAATAATGATATTACAATTATATGTATATCTGTCATCCAAATGCCATATCATCAAGTAGAGAAAATTTTTGATTTGTTAAATAAACTAGAAGATTTTGATGATAAAAGGGATTCTTTACAGAAAAGATTAACACTCTATTTTTCCAAATACATTGCTAAAAAATTCATTTTATTTCCTTGTGATTTAGAATCTGTTGATATAATAAAGGAAAAGGAAAAGTGTAAAGAGGAGTTAGATGAAATATTTGATGAAAGGATCAGGAACATCATGAGTGAAACTAGCCACTGGTTTTGGGAAAGGATAAATGAAGAATTGGTAAAGATATAGTTATATTATGATGACATCAGAAAAGAGCTTGATGACTTAGAAGAAATTGCAAATTCTTTATTGGTTAAACAAAGAGAGGCTCTAAATTTTGATTGGCCAGATGATGCTACCTATAATAAATGGAAAAATCAGTTTATAGAATAGATGTTAGGAGAAGATGAGGAGGAAGATACAAAATTAACAGTTACCCTTGTAGTTAGTAATGAAGATATGGAAAATCCCCAAGTTAAAGTAAGTTTGTAGGTAACTAAAGATGATACATCACTTTCAGACCTCATGACTATGTACTCCAAGGATGAAGAATGATTGTAAAATCAGATCATATTTTCTTGTCTCAACAACTGAGAAGCATAACAGAAAGGGACCCACCAAGGGATGTTTGATGTAATAAGCCTTTTTGTTATTTGTAAATGTATTTTTGACTAAAATGTATGTGAGTGCCTTTTAAAGGACACCTATCATTTGTCTTTAGCCTGAAGCCTATTGCATCTCACACTATTTAAGTGAGATCCCAAGGCTAAAGAATGGTCCAAATTCTATTGTTCTAAGTATTATGCTTAGTCTGTTTTTGGTCCAAATTTTTAAAGCAAGTTTAAGATGTATTTTCCTTGTCAATTCTCTGAGAATACATGAATATAGAATGAGCTATGCTTCTTTCTGAAGGTCATTCTGAGTCTATTGTGAAGGATATACCATTTTCAGTTTGTAAATGATATACAAAATTAATAGTTACCCTTGTAGTTAGTAATGAAGATATGGAAAATCCCCAAGTTAAAGTAAGTTTGTAGGTAACTAAAGATGATACATCACTTTCAGACCTCATGACTATGTACTCCAAGGATGAAGAATGATTGTAAAATTAGATCATATTTTCTTGTCTCAATAACTGAGAAGCATAACAGAAAGGGACCCACCAAGGAATGTTTGATGTAATAAGCCTTTTTGTTATTTGTAAATGTATTTTTGACTAAAATGTATGTGAGTGCCTTTTAAAGGACACCTATCATTTGTCTTTAGCCTGAAGCTTGTTGCATCTCACACTATTTAAGTGAGATCCCAAGGCTAAAGAATGGTCCAAATTCTATTGTTCTAAGTATTATGCTTAGTCTGTTTTTGGTCCAAATTTTTAAAGCAAGTTTAAGATGTATTTTCCTTGTCAATTCTCTGAGAATACATGAATATAGAATGAGCTGTGCTTCTTTCTGAAGGTCATTCTAAGTCTATTGTAAAGGATATACCATTTTCAAAGAAGATGAATACAAATTATCGACTGTCCCCATATTATTCTTTCTAAATATTTTCTCCTTTCAATTACTTGGTTGTCTTGATATTGTATAAGTTAAGGCTTGTGCAATTGAATGCAATCTAGTTAGGTTGTATATCTATTTATCACTATTGTTAATTTAATTGATTAAATAGAAGCTTTGATGAATGTGATAAGGTTTCTTTAGTAGTGGAAAGGATTTTGAATGATGAATTCTGATAAGAATTATTGATAGAATTTGTTGTAAGGCAACAAACTAGATCTGAGAACTTGCCATAGAATCTCAACCCCAATGGATTAGGCACTAATCAAATTGATTCAGTTGAAGGAGAGATATATCATAAATGATAAGGTTTCTTTAGTAGTGGAAAGGATTTTGAATGATGAATTCTGATAAGAATTATTGATAGAATTTGTTGTAAGGTAACAAACTAGATCTGAGAACTTGCCATAGACTCTCAACCCCAATGGATTAGGCACTAATCAAATTGATTCAGTTGAAGGAGAGATATATCATAAATGATTATCAAAATGCAGCATTAAATTAAACTTTACTTTTATTTCCTGTAGACCTTCAAAGTTGGCCAGCACTTGTCTGCATGGAATGTTTTAGCTTCAGTTAGCCACTATTGTTAAAAACATCTGCAGATCTATAGAAGAATTCTTGGCCATATTTGTTTTATGGGATGTATTCACCAAGTTAGTAAGAATTGTGTATATGTTTGAGGATCTTGAAATGAGAATCAGAGTGAAACTATGAATAATTCTCATACAGTTGTTCTAGTTTTGAATCATCCCTAGGTATACCCACCCTGGTTTTTGCAGAGCCAAAAGAGTAGAAAGCCATCTGTGGTTTTGTTGAAGTTGGGTCCAGATACATTACATATGCAATTGTTAATAAGAATAGGCGAGTCTTTAGATTGTGTACGTACTGTCATTCTAGTATTAAGTGTTTTGTCACTTAGTAGTTTTAGTACATTTTAATACACCAACAAAATGATGACTCTACTAGGGAGCTGTCCAACACATCTGTGAAAAGTACTGTAGTTTCTTTGGTCCTGTTATGTACATGTGAGTCATGTGATATATGTTTTGCCCGTGGTTATAAGGGAATATTTTAGTGTCAAACCTTGAGAATTTAAAGAAGATAGAGCCCAAGTACCATTGCTACACACTGAAGTATCTAGCCTATCCAAGTGTCTTATCTAACAAGCAAGAGTTGCAGTCTAACGACATCAGTGATTGGTTTGTCTGTGCTAGATATTTTTTTTTCTACTTGTGTATTATTTTTCTTTAGTCAGAAAAAGTGTCATTATATATTTTCCCGAAATAGGGTGGTGACTTAGTCAAGGTTTTGAAGCTAGTGCTTATCGTAACAAAAGGTGAATATGGCTGACAAGAGAAAAAACACAAGAGCTTACATGAGAGCCAATCCCCATGTATCAGTGTATACTAATTTACCCCAAGGTGGTAGGAAGAACCAAAATAAAAAAAAGATAGATCCAAATCCCACTTGGAAACCCAGAGGTAATGCATCCATCAATTCCCATTATCAACCAGTAATAGGAAGAGAGTCTTCTTCACTTAGCTCTGAATCCGAAACTACAAGACTCTTAGGAGGCATTTTCAGTACCCCATTACCAGATGAGAGAGTCTTTTAGGATAAAAATGTATCCACTATAGGAATTGCTTTGTCAAGGCCAGATCCTATAGAAGATATGAACTATAGGCTAGGATTTAGGAGTTCATTTGATAATCCTTTTAATCCCCGAGCAACCCCATATGTAGAACCAAATCTTATAGATCTGGATGACCCTGCTGATTCAGAGGAAAATTCTATAGATCCTAAAGAAGTGCACTCTGAAATAGAATTTTTGAAGAAATGGATTGCTGAGGAAGAAGCTAAAAACATTCGTCTTGAAAAGGAGAAGGAGAAAGCCACCTTGGATGCCATATAAGAAAGGGATGCTTTGTTAAGAAGAACGGATGCTTTGAAAGAGCAAAATAAAAAGTTAGAAGAAAATACTACAACTCTCCATAAGGATGTTTTTGGAGATGCTGATAATTTGAGAGCTAAAGTTCAAGAATAGGAGAAATGCCTAAATCAAAGGCAAGAACCAGTTATTGCTCAAGTCCAAGCCTATAAACCTGTTCAAGTAGATCCCATAAAACCCATTACAAAAGCTCCAGATAAAGGGAAAGGCAAGGCTATAGGAATCCAAATAAATGAGCCTCAAGCTATACCAATCAAACCTATACAACCCTCCATGTCAAAATTAGATCTAGATCTTGAGAAGGCTCGAAAAGAGAAGGAAGATCTTGCAAAAGAACTTGAGAAGGTTGAGAATGAAGCTCAAGTTGCAGAAACTAGAAGAAAAATCCAATTCATAAAGTCTAATTCTGCATTGGCTTCATGGCCCAATTTGTCTATCCCAGCTACAAATCCTACATCAGTTAGTGGTCCAATAATCTCGACTCAAGGAGTACCCTAATCTACTCCTACCTCATCTTTCACTATTGGCACCCAAGTCCCATTTGTCCCACCTCAACAATTCCAAGCTACTCCTCCAAGTCAAGCTAATATAGCTAGTACCTCAAATGTTCCTAGTTTCCAGAAGAAACCTATATATCTGGAAAAGTATAGACAAATATCATTTTCTAGTATTCCTAGTGCTCCACATCCCATATCATTTGATTTAAGAGATAAAGTGGTTAAGTTCTATGGGAATAATGTTGTTACTGGTGAAGAACAATTGAGAATTTTCATTGATATGTTGAATGATTATGAAGTTGAACATGAAGATATGGTAATGAAATTGTTTGTGCATTTACTAACAGAGGATGCAAGGGATTGGTTTAGGAGGTTGCCTGATGATAGTATTACCTCATGGAGTGATTTGGAGAAATTGTTCAAGGAGCAATATGGAGACAACACTAATGTAGGATTCATGTTGAATGAGTTCAACAATATCAAGAAGAATCCAAATGAGTCTACATTTGATTTCAATGTAAGATTCTAGAAAGGTATGTACAGAATTTTTCAAGTTATGAGGTTAAATGAAGATGTCTATCTCATAACATATTTCAATGCTTTTGATAGAAAAATGGCTTATCAATTGAGGGATAAGGATCCTAAGACTTTAAGAGATGCCTATAAAATTGCAGTAAATATAGAGAATAATAGGAAGGCATCTAGAAAACTAGGTAGGAGGGATGATCCTAAGCTTTTTAATCCTAAGAACAATAATAAAAGGGAGGGCGACAAAACTCCTATAGGAAAGAAGCCCAAAGAACCTACTATAGGGCAGGTTTTAGAAATGCTCAAGAAGATGAATTCCACTAATTTCAATAAGAAAATGTTGCTAAAAGACCCCTTGTGAATAATTTTTTTTTCAATAGGTAGCCTAGAATGCAAAATTACCCTTACACCACTCAGTGGAAAGATGGTAAACCAGTTCCCAACCAAACCCACAATGTGAAGGATAAGGGTACTCCAGATCCCCTGCAAAGGAACACTATAAATATAAATGATGATATACCATGGTGCATTATATGTCAATCACCTCATTTTGCTGATTATTATGTTGTGGCTCAGTCATTTGCCCAAGGTCAAGGAGTGCAACCTGAAGAAGAAACTGAAGAGAAAAGCCATGATGATATAAGCTGCAATATAGTGAGTATGTGCAATGATTTGATAGATTCTGATTCAGAAGGGCCTGAAAATGATATTACTAGCCAGAGAATTGCTTACCACCTACATCATCGGCAAGTGCTTTCAGATGATGAAGGGTATGATACAGATAAGGTATGTAGTACATTTTTTGATGTAGGCCTCACAAGCTTAAGAATACCCTCCAAGGAGGAAATTGACAGAATTACAGCAGAAATGATTTCACAAGTCCATAGTAATTACAATTTGAGAAATAAAGCAATAAATAATGATGCAGGAAAGCCATTTAGTGTATTCATCAAAGACATCACTCATAAGATGAATGATCAAAACAAGAAAGTCAATGTAGATGTGCCTAAGATCAAGGAAAACAAGGGTAAGAAATGGGAACCAAAGAAGAAGGTTCAATTTTAGATAAGTGAAGCAACAAAACTAGTTGTGTAACCAAAGAAATCAGAACCTAATGTTATCAAGCAAAATGTGGTGCCTACTGCTCACAATATTTTGACTCCAAGTACTATTGTAAAACCTACTATGGTTGAACCTGTTGATATGATATCCATGTTATCTCAAATTACTATAAAAGTGCCCTTGTCTGAACTTTTTAGAATTGAAGAGCATAAGAATAAGGCTTTGTCATGGTTGGCTGGAATGGCCAACAATAATATTGTTGTAGATCAAACTGTGTCCCAACAGACCCCATTAGTAATAGAGGATAGTGGTATCATATCCCAGATTCCTCAAATGTTTCTAGATGATTCCTTAGTGGCATTCATAGAAGATATTGATCCTTTTTTCCTTAGTCTAATCATAAAGGGGAAGACCTTAAAAAATTTCATGATAGACTCAGGAGCTTCCAACACTATAATGCCTTTCAAAGTAATGGAAGCCTTAGGATTGAAGGTGGATATCAAGCAGGTTAGATGTAGAGGGATGGATGCTAGGGAAGTCCCAGTCATAGGTACCATAAATGCCTTACCATTCAAATTGGCTGCATATCCTAAAGTAGAATTAACCATATCTATCCTTTTGGTAGATATACCTCCACACTATGGAATGTTACTCTCCAAAAAATGGAGTGTTGCCATGGGGGGAAGCCTGCAATGTGATCTTACTTATGCCACTTTTCATATAGGGGACAAAGCTGTCAGGGTAAATAGGGAGCCAAGGGTTAATCACATTCTAGGAGAAGAAATTGACAAAGATACCACTTGTTTCCTAGATACTGGGATTAATGCTTTTAGGGCTGAATTAATTATTCAGGAAGTTGAAAACTTACTTGCTATTAATGAACATGAAGTTGAATGTTGCATGAACTCACCAAAATTATGGACAATGTTCTTTGATGGGGCTAGTTCTAAAGAGGGTGCAAGGGTAGGTGTAGTTTTTGTGTCCCCTAAAAATAACACTTTTAGGTATTCATTCACTCTGAATTTTTCCTGCACTAATAATATTGTAGAATATGAAGCATTGTTGCTAGGACTCAAAGTTACCATACATCATAGAATTAAGAAATTATGTGTCATAGGGGATTCTGAACTAATTATCTCTCAGATTAAAGGAACCTACTCATCCAAGAATAAGAGATTGAAACAATATAGAAATGCAGTCTGAGATCAGATAGAATTCTTTGATTCATTTGGGATCTCATGGAGAGATAGGACCCAAAATAAGATGGTTGATCTGTTAGCAAATGTAGCAATCAAGCCAAAAGAGATATCATTTACAGGAATCTCTCAGATTGAGGTGCAAAATAGACCTTCCATACCTGACAACATTGAAAATTGGCAGGTCTTTGAAGATGAAAAAGATATTACAATTTTTTTGTTAAATGAAGAAAAGTACCACGGTCAGGAGATGGATTGTAGTGGACTAATTGAAACCATAAATGGGAAGGAAACCATTTTTTGTCAAGAGATGATGCAATTGAAAACAAATAAGATGCCGAAGGGGTTAGCAGTCTTGGAAAATATTTTTGATAACAAGACAGAGTAAAATCAAGAGTTAACGACCCCAAACCTCAGGAGTTAGAAGAAATAAACTTGGGTACTGATGAAGTTCCTAAAAGGGTTTATATTGGCCAAAATTTGCCTGTTAAAATTAGGAAAATATTGATTGACCTACTTAGAAAATACAGACATATTTTTGCTTGGTCATATGATGACCTTAAGGCTTATAGGGAGGACCTTTCCCAACATGTCATACCATTGAAGGAAAATGTAAGACCTTTTAGGAAAAAATAGAGACCAATCAATCCTACCCTTGCCCCAAAAATGCAAAAAGAACTGACAAAATTAAGAGATGGTGGGATAATCAAGCCAATCAGGCATTCCACATGGGTTTCAAACTTGGTTCCTGTTAGGAAGAAGAATGGAGATATTAGGCTATGTGTGGATTTTAGAAACTTAAATATTGCATCTCTGAAAGACAATTATAGCTTACCTAATATGGAAGCTATGTTGTAGCAAGTGACTGGCTCTGCATTAATGTCAATGATGGATGGTTTTTTTTGGATATAATTAGGTTCTAGTAAAGGAAAGTGAACAGTTCAAGACAACCTTCACAACCCCATGGGGAACATATGTATATGTGAGGATGCCTTTTGGCTTGATTAATCCAGGAGCTACCTTCCAAAGAGCCATGGATGTAGCATTTCATGAATGTATTGATAAATTTATGGTTGTGTACCAGGATGATCTTACAACATATTCTAATAAGGCTGAAGATCACTACAAACATTTGGAAAAAAATCTTTATCAAAGCTCTAGAATATGGGGTTTCTTTAAACTCAAAGAAATGCACATTCGAGGTCACAGAGGGCAAACTATAATGACATATAGTGTCTAAGGATGGGGTGAAAATAGACCCTGAGAGAGTAGCAGCTATTGACAAAGTCCCTAAGCCAAAAAATGTAAAAGGAATTCAATCCTTCTTTGGCCAAGTTAATTTCCTTAGGAGATTTGTTACAAATTTTGCTGAGATCAGTAGATCTATCTCCAAGATGCTAAAAAAGGAAGCCACTATAGATTGGAATGGTGAGCCTTCACAAGAATTCCAAGATATTAAAATTGCAATAAAAAATGCTCCAGTATTGAGAACCCCAGATTATTTAAAACCCATGCATATTTTTTCTTTTGCATCCTTCCACATTGTGGCTACAGTCTTACTACAGAAAAATCAAGAAGGATATGAGCAGCCTATTGCCTTTTTCAGTAGGTCACTATAGCCTGCTGAACTTAAATATGAAATAAATCAAAAGCAAGCATATGCTTTAGTAAAGGTTGTAAAAGCTTTCAGATGTTACTTGGTAGGTGCTACTATTACCGCTTTTGTACCTAGTGCTGCAGTCAAGGATATATTTTCTCAACAGGAAGTATTAGGCAGGAGGTGCAGATGCATCAATGGAATCCAAGAATTCAACATTGATATACAGATAAAAAAGTTAGTAAGGGGCCAAGGTTTGGCCAAAATCATGGCTGAAGCTAATCTAGAGGCTAATCAGATAAATCTGGTAAATGACGATCTCAGAGCTAACTTGTGTGACATGGACCAGTGTGATTGGTACACCAATGTCATATATTACTTGCATCACATGGAAGCTCCTCCTTATTTTCCTAAAAATGAAAAGAGGAATACTAAATTGCAAGCCATCAAGTATGTAATTGTCCAAAGCAACCTATGGTGGAGAAATTTTGAGGGAGTATTATTGAAATGTGTTGATAAGGAAAAGGAAAAAGAGGTTTTGAAAGAAATGCATGATGGAGTGTGTGGGGGGGCACTATATGGCCAAAACTATTGTACATAAGATAATGAGGATTGGATTTTGGTGGCCTTCCCTTTTCAAGGATGCACAAGTTATGGTTAGGAAATGTGATCCTTGTCAGAGGTTTGCTAGAAAGCTAAAGTTCTTAGGAAATACCCCATTGAAGCCAGTGGAGATTCAAGCACCTTTTCAACAATGGGGTCTGGACTTCATAGGAGAGATTTTCCCCAAGTCTAGCACTAGCTATTCTTGGATTCTAGTTGCTACTGACTACTTTAAAAAATGGGTAGATGCTATCCCCACAAGAAATGCAACAAGTAAAGTGGTCAATAATTTCCTATTGAATAATATTATTTCTAGATTTGGATGTCCACAGAGAATTGTAACAGATAATGCTATGTGCTTCAGATATGAGGAATTCATCAAGTTTTGTGATAAATATGGAATGACAAGGTCATCATTTGCTCCATATCATCCACAAGGGAATGGACAAGCTGAGTCCACAAATAAGAGCCTATTGAAGGTCATTAAGAGAACCTTGGATGATAATAAAAAGGCATGGGATTCCAAGTTACAGTTGGCAATATGGGCTGACAAAGTAACTGTAAAGAAAGCAATTGGTGTAGCTCCATTTGATTTAGTGTATGGGATTCAAGCCAGAATGCCTCAGAACAACTTGATGGGACTATACAATTACATCCAGTTATATGATGAAATGCAAGAAAGAATGGATGAATTGGTAGGACTGACCGAAACTAGAAGAGAAGCATCTTTAAAGAACCAAAAGTTGCAATTGCAAATCAAGACACTCTATGATAAAAGAATTGTAATTAGAAATTTTGAAAGTTGAGATTTAGTCTTAATGTGGAATGCTAGAATTGAAGATAAAGGAAAACATGGCAAATTTGATCCTATTTGGTTAGGCCCATATCTCATTGAAAATACATGGGGTGAAGATTCTTATATACTCAAAGATGTATTTGACAATATTCTTGAATTGCCAGTTCATGGACAGTTCTTGAAGAGGTATTTTTCTTGAAAAATACTTATTTTCTTCCATGAACAGTAGTTGTACGGTTTCTTATTGTTTTGAACATTTTGTATTTTTTTTAAGTCCTTGTAAGTATCCCTTGCAGTTTGGTTGTTTGTTTCTATGTGTTGTTTTGTGCTCTCTAAAGAAGTTTTCATTTTTGCACCAAGTATGTGGTCTTCTCTCCCATAGATTCTGAAATCTTTCATAGACTCAAGTAGTCTATCATCCCTAGATAGAGCCACTATTAGTCTAACTTTTTGTGTGATAGAAGTCTTTGGTCCAATTGTATAAAAGTCAAATTTTTTCATTCTAAGTGAAGCGTAAGGTTTCTAGATAATTCATCCATTTGCCAGCCTTTGAAAAAACCTTGTAAAAACCCTATGTTCTTTCTATTCATAAATTTTTAGGCATGAAATATTTGAATTTTAAAATAAGGAAAATATTCTGTCGTCTTTTATCTTCTATGCCCCCAAGATACCTTTCCTCTCATATTCCCCCAGCCGTCCGATCTAAGTAGATCCACCATTGTCGTTACTTCGCTATGCAAACATAGGCACTTTTTATGTATGGTGAGGTAGCAAGTGCTAAATAATTTATGAAATGGGACCACAAAATGAAGATACGATGGTTAGAGCTTTGTTTTTTGGCTGATTTGTTATTCAAGTACACATTGCACATACCGTCAAAATAGGAAAGGGGACCTAGTAGAAGCAGTTTGAAGTCAGAGCCAGAATGGTGATTTTTTCGATGCTTCGCTACCTCACTATCGGAAAAAATTGACATCTCGCCGTTAGCGAACTAGCGAGGCCCCGTGAAATTGAAGAGCTGGTGACATTGCTATTCATCAGTACCATTACTAAACCAGGTGGCATGACAAGTAATAACTGCCATTTTCAGAAGCAGTTTAATAGAAAAAATAGTAATCTAATGGACCCTTGCATTTCAAGGTACCAAAATTCATTAAAGTTGTAGGAGCTCACTACCTCGCTATCAAAAAAATTGACATCTCACCATTAGTGAAGTAGCGAGGCCCCATGAAATTGAAGAGTCGGTGGGACCTTTGGTGATGTGGGATGATGATTAGGACTGAAGTAAGATCTTAAAGGGCACCAACTGTGGCTAATTTCGTATTTCATCAATGCCCTTCTGATCAAATGTGCAAAGAGATCTTGAGTGTTAGATTAGAACAAAATAAATAGTCCTCGCTACCTCACTTTGAAAAGTTGCATGTTTTTAAAGCTATGAGACATAGCAAGTATGAATCAAAAGATTACATGCAGTTTCCTCATCTTTGATTAGACCTATGATCAATGGCCATTGTCTTCTCGCTATGAAGAATTGCGAGGGAGATATGTGTAGTGGCATAGAGAATAGGGCCCATCGCCTTCTTTCTGAGCAAGCCCAACAACATATCATCTGCCAAATTTAGATAAGATCAATGGTTGTCACTGCTTTGCTATGGCAAGGTGCTCATTTTTTATGCATAACGAAGTAGCAACCTACTGACACGTGTCTTCAATTTCCAATGGGTCTGAATATAAGCGCCATCAAGGAAAGAGTTATGTACATGGTAATTTTTCATTGGATGAATTGACCAACATGTCAAGTGCAATGCCTAGTTGTTCTCTCTGTATCACATGACCGTAAGATTTTTGAAGATCGACAGCGCAGCTTTAAATATAGAATGTGGTGCCACTCTCTGTATTAATTAGACATGAAAGCATCACACATGAAAAAATAGAGTATAACATAGAAGATTTCATCAGTTCATCTTACGCGAGAAAAGATTTTGAGCCATTCTTGTGCAGACGCAATTACTGAAGGAAAGTGTGCTGAAGTCTGTCAGAATTTGTAAAATTGTCTGTTCGCAGAAATATTGCAAAAATATAGAGGAAAAAAAAGACAGAATTCAAGTAAGTAGTACTACCATAATCTTCGTAGGTTTTTCCAATTCTAAAAAAAAAATAGTCCAAGATGACTCTGAAGAAGGGATTTTTAGGTCAAATAAACTATTTGGATAGAAATGTGCATGATGACTTCCTTGAGTTGCTCCTTGAGTTTACTATAGAGACAGTGCAAGTTAAAAGGTTAACCTATTTGAACCCTAGGCTAAGGATAGCTGATGGATTGTATGATAAGGGTAATTGGGTCCAAGATACTAAAACTTCTCAAACAGGTTTGAGTTTGTTCAAGAAATGGTTTGCAGAAAGGAAATTATATGCCCCTCATGCCAATATATGGAATTTTGATCTAGGAAAGCTAGTTGTTCCTAGTGTGTTTATGGATTATGACCTTCTTGAGGCCATGGAAAAAAGTTATGATCAAGCCACTAAGGTAGTGAGAAGAATGGATGGTGAGGTTTTAATTACCATTAGTCTAGAAGAAATTAGGGAAGTTTTTAGTCTGGGACCTCTCACTAGGTATCATGTGCCCATTGATTTGATAGAGTTAGAAAAAGAATATATGTCCAAAAGGGATGTACTTACAAAAGGTTCACTAAAGGACTACATAGGCAGAATTGGAAACCTACTAGCAATAATATCATCTTCTAAAGAACCTTTCAAGAAATCATGCTTTAATGAAAGGGTAGTAGAGATATATAGGACCCTGTGTAGAGTCTTCGAAGAGGGTGAAGAAGATTTTATTCCTGTGAGCTTCATGTATATGATCACCCAAATCTCTTCTTTCGGTGTAGAAATAATTTTTGATTTTGCATCTTACCTAGCTAATGAGATTCACAGTGGATTGGTGGGGATTGCAAAGGGCAAGGTGGAAAAGGTTTGGGGTCAATACTCCCTATTGATGCATATGTTTCTATTTAAAGGGGTTACATATTTCGGTAAAGATATGATTTTAAATAGGGAACAAGAGGGGGAAGCACTACTAGTTCAATTATGGAGTGTAGACATGACTAGGGAAGTAGAAAATTCTAGTTTTGTTAGATTTGATAGGCACTTTGCTTCTAAACTAAGATGCCTCATATTGAATGACAATCCCAAAATTCTTATGACACTAATGCACCTTGTTAGGCCTATGGACAGACCCCATAGTCTAAAAGTTTCACATAATTGGGGAGATATCATCCCATATCCGGTCTCAACTATCATTAGGGTTTATAGATTCAAAGGGACACCCCATGTACTACCCTATCAGGTGCCTTTAAAGGTAGGAGTAGCTGAATTTTTATGGTAGTTGGGAGCAGTGGAGGAGACCTTTTTGCACAAAAGGAGAATAGGATCAATTTTTCCTACTTGCACTGTAGCTCACCAGTTTGTAATAACTAAAGAGGGGAGGATCTTCCTCTACAAATTTTTTGATCAGTATAAGATGGCAGTATCTCACTCTCATTTTTGTGACACAAAAGATTTTTTTAATTCTACTCTTAGACATAGGATAAGGCTTCATCCATGTCAGCATGAATTCTATTTCCCTAAAGATGTAATAAGGAATGAATATTCTCTCCAGGAGCTAGAAAAAAAGAAAGAGAAATGGAGAGTCTATTCAAAAGTTTTGGAGTTTATTAATTGTTTTGAAAAGGATTACAATCCTTTTAGTAATGCTGCAACTAATGCAAATAGAATAAATTAGCTCATGAGTACTTTCCCCGAAATAATGGGGGTAATGAATGAGAAGAAACAACATTTTATTGATTCTTTTCCAGATAAAGCCAGGGAAGTTATGAGAAAATTGGGTTTCACCCCTAACATAGGGGCAGGTCCACTGGTTGTGCGGAAGAGGACAGGATATACTATTATTCAGGATCAGATGCCCATTGTAAACAGAGGAAAGTAGATAATTGAATCTACTAGTACTATTTTTGAAGAAAGACCCCCTGAACCTTCTCCCAAAAGAAGAAAAATAATAAGGTAAGAGGAATCCCATGATGAAGGTTACTCACCTTCCCAAACTCCAATGAGAATTGAGGAGGAGCAGCTCACCAATGAGCAAATTGAACAAATGGGGTCACAAGGAGGAGTTTTTATTAGTCAAGATGAAATTGATGAAGGGAACCCCTAGGAGCCTCCTGTGCCAAGTTTTGAATTAACTGTAGCATATTTTAGGGGAAGAGAATTAGACCCTGTTTTGGAACAAGCCAGTCAACAATTTTTGTCTGATAACAATTTTGTAAAATCTAGGGCTTTCCATCAATTTGCATGGAGGGCAAACATGCACATTTTTGAGAAAAGATGTAGGAATATGAAAACAAAGCATCCAGAAATGGATGAAGCCTCTATTCAGAATCAAATAAAGGAACAAATGATACAAGAGTTCTAGAATATAACCCCTAAAGATGGTAGACAGATAGTGAAAGATGCAAATATTTTATTATTGCCCAATTGGGATATTGTTGATGCCTTAATTTTTAATTTTGTGTCAAATATTTTAGGATTACAGGATCCAGATAAAGAGGAATTCTTGGGAACAACATTCAGTAATGACCAAGCTATCCTTGTTATGTGGTCATTAAGAAGAGGATCCAGGACTACTCCATTACAGCCTGATGATTCAGGACTAACAGGGAGTATCATTGTGAGGAGGGTCGCTAATACTTCACATGTACAGGTAGCCCACATGAATGTGGACTATTCTAAATTTGCCTTGGCCACTGTAGAAAAAGAAGAAAAGGAAATGATTGATCTGTAGAGTAAGTATGAAATAGTGGTGGATGCCTACAATAAAGAAGTAAAAAAGAGAATTGAGCTTGAAAACAAGATGTCTCAAATGGAGAAGATACTTTGGAAAAGAAAGGTGGGAGAATCCAGTACACTTAGAATTGCATACCCTTCATAGCCATTTGTTGGAGCAACCCTTATTATTGAAATACTAGACACCACCGAAAGGCCCCAATTCTATACTATAGAAGATTTTGAAGAAGAAAAAACCAAATTACATGAGTTGCAGGTAGAATTAAAAAATCAGTATGAAGGAAAATTAAAGTAGGGGTAATGTATTTAAGGAATAAAATACAATGGTCAACCTTCTTTGATCAGTTGACAAGAATTGCAACCCTTATGGATGAGTTGAATAGAGATAAGGATAATTGACCCCCCTAGCACAAAAGTGGAGGGAGAGGAATAATGATATTACAATTATATGTATATCTTCCATCCAAATGCCATATCATCAAGTAGAGAAAATTTTTGATTTGTTAAATAAACTAGAAGATTTTGATGATAAAAGGGATTCTTTACAGAAAAGATTAACACTCTATTTTTCCACATATATTGCTAAAAATTTCACTTTATTTTCTTGTGCTTTAGAATCTGTTGATACAATAAAGGAAAAGGAAAAGTGGAAAAAGGAGTTAGATGAAATATTTGATGAAAGGATCAAGAACATCATGAGTGAAACTAGCCACTAGTTTTGGGAAAGGACAAATGAAGAATTGGTAAAGATACAGTTATATTATGATGACATCAGAAAAGAGCTTGATGATTTAGAAGAAATTGCAAATTCTTTACTGGTTATACAAAGAGAGGCTCTAAATTTTGATTGGCCAGATGATGCTGCCTATAATAAATGGAAAAATCAGTTTATAGAACAGATGTTAGGAGAAGATGAGGAGGAAGATACAAAAGTAACAGTTACCCTTGTAGTTAGTAATGAAGATATGGAAAATCCCCAAGTTAAAGTAAGTTTGTGGGTAACTAAAGATGATACATCACTTTCAGACCTCATGACTATGTACTCCAAGGATGAAGAATGATTGTAAAATTAGATCATATTTTCTTGTCTCAACAACTGAGAAGCATAACAGAAAGGGACCCACCAAGGAATGTTTGATGTAATAAGCCTTTCTGTTATTTGTTTTTTTCTTTTTGACAGAAGTGTATGTGAGTGTCTTTTAAAGGACACTTGTCATTTGTCTTTAGCCTGAAGCTTGTTGCATCTCACACTATTTAAGTGAGATCCCAAGGCTAAAGAATGGTCTGAATTCTATTGTGCTAAGTATTATGCTTAGTCTATTTTTGGTCCAAATTTTGAAAGCAAGTTTAAGATGTATTTTCTCTATCAATTCTCTGAGAATACATGAATACAAAATGAGTTGTCCTTCTTTCTGAAGGTCATTCTAAGTCTATTGTAAAGGATATACCATTTTCAAAGAAGCTGAATACAAATTATGGACTATCCCCATATTATTCTTTCTGAATCTTGTCTCCTTTCAATTACTTGGTTGTCTTGATATTGTATAAGTGAAGGCTTGTGCAATTGAATGCAATCTAGTTAGGTTGTATATCTATTTATCATTGTTGTTAATTCAATGGATTAAATAGAAGCTTTGATGAATGTGATAAGGTTTCTATAGTAGTGGAAAGGATTTTGAATGATGAATTCTGGTAAGAATTACTGATAGAATTTGTTGTAAAGCAACAAACTAGATCTGGGAACTTGCTATAGAATCTGAACCCCAATGGATTAGGCACTGATCAAATTGATTTAGCTGAAGGAGAGATATATCATAACTGGTTATTAAAATGCAGCATTAAATCAAACTTTACTTTTATTTCCTGTAGACCTTGAAAGTTGGCCAACACTTGTCTGCATGGAATGTTTTAGTTTCAGTTAGCCACTATTGTTAAAAACATCTGCAGATCTATAGAAGAATTCCCTGCCATATATGTTTTATGGGATGTATTCACCAAGTTAGTAATAATTGTGTATATGTTTGAGGATCTTGAAATGAGAATCAGAGTCAAACTAAGAATAATTCTCATATAGTTGTTCTAGTTTTGATTCATCCCTGGGTATACCCACCCTGGTTTTGCAGAGCCAAAAGAGTAGAAAACCATCTGTGGTTTTGTTGAAGTTGGGACCAAAAATTTTACATATGCAATTGTTAATAATAATAAGCTAGTCTTTAGATTGTGTATGTACTATCATTCTGGTATTAAGCATTTTATCGCTTAGTAGTTTTAGTAAATTTTAATACACCAAAAGTAGCCACAATTGAATAATTGAAAACCATCCTCTTAAGCATTTTTTTTCACTCTCTATTATGTAGCAATCCACATGTTTCAAGAATTTCAACCACATGCATATCTATGATGTCTTGAATTCAAGGGTCAATTGTTAACTATATTTGAACATCTTAAAAATGCCAATAACCTTCACTTCCATTTTGTTGATTTGTATCACTATTCAATTAGATGGTTGAGGAGTGACTCCCAACCTTTGTGTTATCAAAAGTGGCATAAAATTAAAAGAAGCTCCTAATTTAATTAAGAAATTGTGAACATTCTTCCTATATATTCTGATGCTAAGGAAAAAGGGAGGCACCTCAACCTTGTCTTTAAACATAGTTGGCATGGCCTCCAAAGCATTAACTTGTTGTGACACCATCTTTTGAGGGACAATATTGATGTTAGGGTTTTTGTTTGCATGATCGAGAGTTTTCATCAGTGATTCACATTGATTAGGACAATTTTGTAGCATGTTGAACATGGACATGTTGGCTTTTGTTTGTTTCAAATCTTGCATTACACTATACCTTTTAGTAGACCATACAAGATTCCTCAATATTGTAGGCACATTTCCATGGTTTTGAGTTTGTTGTCTTCCATATGGGGGTCTGATAGGTACTGAATTTTTACTTGCTCTTAGATTTGAATAAATTGTTTGTAATGTGAGAGGAATACCATCAATCATGGGTTCCTTTTGAATTCACAAATTATAAGTATTTTCATTATCATTCTAGATAGAAAACACTTCTTTAGGTTGAGTATCTGGTTCTTGACTAAATGGAAAATAAAATTATTTGTTGTCGTGTTATTCCATTCCTATGTTCTATGAAAAATCATAATAATCTAGTAGCATGGAATTGAATATTATAGGGGGCTCATTACTATTGTCTTGTGAAGTTTGATTCACTTGTTGATTTCCAGTGTAATATGAGCTATCATTGTTTGGTATCTATGAATAATCATAAGATTCTAGTAGCATGGCATTGAATCTTATAGGGGGCTCATAACTATTGTCTTGTGAAGTTTGAATCGCTTGTTGATTTCCATTGTAATATGAGCCATCATTGTTCGGTCTATTCTTATTACTATCATACTAATTAATATCCACATATTAGAAATTTCTATTATTATTATGTGCAAAAATGCTTCCATTATTTGGATGAGTATTCCATTATCAATTCTAACTTTGGAAACTGTTGATGTGATTAGGAGAATTGGAATTGTTTCCTTCACTATTGTTTCTTGCATTGTTATTTTTTACATTGTCATTTCTATTGAAATTTATAGTTTAATTCTGACCATAATTGTTGTTGTAGGGATCAACATTTGTTCTCTAAAATTTTTTATTTTATCGTTGTGACAACCTCAAATGGGTCAGCTCATTATCATTTGAGACATGGTTTTCTCCATTTGACCAAGCTCAGATGCAACATTATTCTTTGTTTTAGTAGATACTACCGCCTTTTACTCAAAGAAAGTAGCTTTTGGAGGTTCATATCTAGGGTATGTTATCACTATAACTTGTGAAGTAGGTGCCTACTATAATGGAGTTGGATTCATTGGTATGAATTGGCTAGGAATTTCTAGTGCTCTAGTAGGATATGTTGGTATCATGGTAATAGCTTGAGTTGGGTGCATCAATCCTCCTCCATTAGGATTGGCTTGTTTCATGAAGGTAATCTCTTCTAAGAAGACTTTTTCCAATGTGTCGATATTTTTAGTAGGAAGTCTTCTTAGGAAAATAGATGTAAGATGGTCCATAGAATTTAGATAAATCAGAATCATGTCTTCAACTGGTATAGTGTATGACATTTCCATCTTGCAATATGCCATATGAAAGTGATAATTGAAGTGTGAAACTATTTCAGCTAGGTCCCTTTTGATTGATATGAATTGATGATGTATCATAGCTAAGTTGATGAATGTTTTGAATTATTCCAAGAACAATTTTTTGAAAGTGTCCCAGAAATTGAAATACTAATTAAAGGAAACTTCTCCCAATGGGTATGGGAATAAGAGAAGCACCACATTCTTATTAACAATTTTATTTCAGATGCAAACTTATTTGAAAACCTTGATGTGATCTTCAACTATTCTTGTCTCTCCGTAGATGAACTTTGGGAAAAATTTCTTAGGATTCTTAGGAAGGTCATTTAGTACCCCTATCAAGTTGATTGGTGAGTCTTCAACATTTTCCAAAAAAGACCATTGGTGGAGGATTTGGTGGAATGATGAGTGGTTGGTTTGGAGAAGAAATTGAGGAAGATGATGAAATGTTGAATGGAAATGATAAAATTGTGGGAAATCCTTTGTTACTATGAGGCTTATGAAAATGACTAAGTTCTAAGAAATTTGGCTCACTAGCTGAAGATCTTTAAGCTTGTTGAAGTGGGGATGTTGGATTAGGATCTTCTAGTTTTCATCAACTCTAGAAAAAGTGCACCTTTGCAGAAGCACACTTTCTCAAAAATATGGCACACCTTGCACACCTATGGATAATGATGGATGAAATTTTTTCTAAACTTATAGAATTTTAAATTTTCAAGTTATTTTTCTATTCTAAATGGTTCAAGGCCCTCCTTCTAGCACCACTTCTATTGAGCTATCATTTTCATGATGCTTAACGGTAGGAATCCTTTCAAACTCCTCTCTTGAAAAGCTAATTTGGGATCAATTCTAAGGTTAGGGTCGATCTTGTGACCTAATAGAATCTACTTATTTGAAGATAAATGTGTTTTTTTACAAGGAGACCTTTGCTCGTTCTGATTAATTTTAAATAAAATGTTCAATTTACTTGATGTTTCAAAATGAACCACAAAAAAGATATGTTTTGGTATTTTCTATTTTTATAATGAATGCAATCTAACAATGCAACTAAATGAATTCCTAATTTAACCAAGTGTTAGAAAATAAAATAATGAAGATAAGGTAATGAGAGATGAAATAAAATAACATGAAAGGGAAATTCCTAATGGACATAAACCATGGTAACAACACACCTTTGAGTTAAATCATTGAAAATCTTGGGTAGGAAACCAATGAAAATAGGAGCAACACTTCCTCAAATCTATTAATGCAATCTTCGATGGGAATTTAGTAACAATCAAAATATGTTTCACTTCTCATCAAATTGTAAGGCCATGAAAAGTGCACTCATGTGAGACAACAAGCTATGTAGGAATAATAGGGTGATCTCTTATCCAACACGATATATCAGTTGAATTCATTAACACATGAAAAAGACAAGAACTAAAAGAATACACAACAAAAAAAACATAACAAGACCATTGGCTTCATTATTACCATGAACAATAATTCACAAAAATAACACACTTCGGTAAGAATAACTACACTCAGAATGATAGCACCAATAACATTTACTAATGCATCAAAATAATGGTCTAGAATACATGTTACATTACCAAATTTATAAGAAATTAACTCATCAATTTTTGTTGAGAACGAGAGATCACTTAATAAAATCATATGTTTCTAGACTAATAAAAAAAAGCTAATTATATGCAATTGACTTCTTAAATGGTACTAAGTAGGACTCCACCCTTATTTATATCAATTAATGGGTGCATGGGCCTTTACATGTCCTAAAAAAATGAAAGAAGAAGTAAATAAGAAGAAGGAAGCTATAAGAGGATTTGAGAGTCACTGGAAGCTCTAAAAATGGAAGGACAACCTGGTATGAGAATTTGTAGGAATTAAACTACCATTAGAATGTGCTTTTGATGCATGGAAAGCTCTAAATTAGCAACAGATAGTTAACTATTAATGCACTATCACTTCAAAATTTCCAACGCACCTATGGAATAGTGCATCCTACACATCTTGTGCACCTTAGTGGTAGGTTCAAAAAATCTAAAATTTTCCCAAGTGTCAAAACTAAAATTCTAGCTTCTGGGTTTTCTTCCCTTTTATGCCAAAGCTATGTCTAGATGTTTTCCCTTGAATTTATCTATAATATCTATCAATTGAGTAACATCCAAAAAATATAGATCCTTATATTTATGGTTGACCATTTGCTAATAATTACTAACATCCATTTGAATCTCTGTAGAAATGTCAAGTCTAGTGTCCAATTCTAATAATACCTCTTCAGTCTTAAATGCTTTCCTAATATCTTCATTAGACGAAGCATCCATGAAAGTTATTCTGAATTGCTTGACCACTGATTTCACTAACTCTAGCTTTATTTTCAATTCATTTTCCAAAATCTCAAGAGTAATAGAATCATAATACCTCTCTACTTCTGAAATTGTCTCTTGAGTTTGGTCTTTTAACTTTTGAATATCTTCATGAAATCCTTCCATTACCTTATTTCCCACATCTATCTTCTCAATCCAATCTTCTAGTTTATCCAATTTTTTTTTCCATATATACATTCATGAGATTGTGATATCTTTGATCCTTTATTGTTGCTAAAACATTAAGGTCCTTAGCCTAGGTCTACACTTCATCCATCAAACCAAAATCCTTGTTCACTATAGATGCCAACTTCTCCACACTAGACTAAATGTAATATAATAGGTCCGCCTTACTCGGTATTATCTCTACACCTTTCTACTCAAAAATTTCATACCATTGTTGACATGCTCCCAAAAATGAATCAACCTACACATTCCCTTTATCTTTCTTTTCGAATGTTGTAGCAAGAGTAAGTTCTAGGTGATCCTATTCCAAAGGGCTTATAATTTCATTCATATAGCCTCTTAGAAGTTCATTCTATTTATGCAACATCACCAATTCAAAATCGTTTGCATCTAATTGCTTGAACACCTCCTTAACACCCATAGTGATCATCACTTTAGCCGTGTGTAGCATGGGCTTTCCTAACATGAATTCTTTAATTTGATAGTCCTTAGGAGTCAAATCTTTAGTAACCACATGTGGAGGAGGGATGGCTATATGGGCAAGTAAATCCTAGGATTTATTCTTTATTATGAAGGCCAATTATTGTGCATCACCCATAGGTGGCTCAGGCTTCTTGATTAATTTTACTAGTTTATCCATACTGTCCTCAAGAGTCATATCTGACTACCTTTTTTTCAAAATCACAACCTCCCTCTTCATCCATATTGGTTGGCAGACATATATTTAGCTAAAGAGGAGATTTGCATTACTAGGCCTTTACCCTTGTCACTGCTTTCTATAGTCTTCTCCTTTTGAAAGAGATCTATATTAGGACTCCCTATATCTATTTTAGCCAAAGTCCTTGCCTCTACATCTTGAGATGTTCGTTGAGGTTCTTCAAGTATCTTTCCATCCCCTAATACTTCCTTGGCTAGCCTCTATTCTAGTTCTTTTTTAGGTGCTGTTTGTTGTTGTCCTTCAGTGATAGGAGAAAGAGGAGTGACTAAGCCTTTGTTCAAGAAAGATAAGTCCTAAAATGGTGGTGGTGATGTACCCAGAGACCCTTGTAGTAGAGGTGGCATTTGGTTCCAATCCTCCCCCAAAGGTTGGTTAATGGGTGTGTCTTGTATCTTGTTACCCACCATTTTAGTTCCCATAGGCATAAAATCAAAATAAAAAATGTTGAAAATATTTATTTCTTTCCCTTCCTAAGTGTTAATCTACTATAGCTACTCATCTTCAGAAATGGTAACTTAAATAGGTTCCTTAGGAATGGATGATAGCATCATAGTGGAGCTTCTTCTTATTTCTTCTTATGCATCCCTAGCTAAATGAGTCCTCTAACTAAAGGGGAGATTATCTTCTTCACCTTCTTCATCATCTACATTAGGGATAGTTTTAGGAACTGAAAGAATAGGAATAATTTTTTTTTGTAATTTCACCCTTCATGTCCTTTTCACACTAAGTCCAACCTTAGCCTTCTTAGAAATTAAAGGAGTGACCTCTTCCTCTTGTGTAGGAAGTGACACCTCTTGTACTTCTTGCTCTAGTTTCTACTCTTTTTCCTAATCCTAAGGGGAAACTTGTGTAGTATCCTAGGCTTGAGCTGCCTCTTCATCTTGAGGCTCTTTAGCTTTAGGCTTAGCTTGCTTTGGGGAATATCTTTTCATCTTATTCTTTTCTTTATTTTCTCTAAATTAGACAACATCCTTCTCATTTTAATATACTATCTATGGCCTAACTAGAGATTGAGTAGGGAAAGTTCTACTATAACTTTTGTACCTTTACCCTGAACTAGGTGTGTTGTAGCTTGAAAGGTAAAATTTTGTGCAACTAGGTCAAGGTTAAAAGACATCTTGATCCAATTCTTTGTCAACTGAATTATGTGCCTAGCTCTATGATTAATATTTGCATTTTCATCCTTGTAAGTCTATACGTTCATAATTGACCTAAAATATATCTTATCTCAGATATACAAGGGATCCAAGACATCTTGAGTGTCTTTTTTAATAGCCTTGAGTGGGTCCTTTATCTTTAAGGCACTCCTTGCTAGATACAAAGTCATCCTATAGTAATCCCTTATTTAGATATAATAGTCACCTATTGCATTCATCCAATTATATTTGATGGTATCTTTGTGCACAAATTGCCTCCCTACTTAATGTTGAACTCTGCCAATATTGTCAAAATAGGGACAAGGAGAGTTGTAATCCTCCAAGGGATATTGATCCCACTCTAAATCAAAAGTCATGATATCTTTCTTCTTCTTTACCTCAAATGCACCTATAGTAACAGGCCATACCCATGTCTTCTTATGTTGTTTTCTCACTCTATCATATATAGATGTGAGCTATCTTGTAATCTCTAATAAAATGATCCTATCTAATGGATATCTTAGGAATTTCTTTAGATTCACCATCCTACCAGCTACCCTTAGGTAAGTGAATGTTTTAAACTAGATGTAATAGGAATTAACCTCTGTGATCTTTTTTGTTTCCTCTATTGACATACTCTAAGCATAATCACCCTCTATTAATTAGATGAGTGAAAATATAAAAGCATCATTCACTATCCAAAATTCCTTTCTATGATCTAAGAGTGTCTTCTTTACCAACTAAGGATATACCACATAGGGCCAAGCATTGGCATCTCACATGCTTACCTTCTTGTATAGTCATGGATAGTCATTTGTCCTTTGTGCCAATAAGTACACAAAATATGATGTCATGTGAAATTTGGGGTCAACTTTGAATCCTACCAACTATTCATCTAAGTTTTCACTTAGTATTATGGCCCAAAAAATTAGCATTTTTGGCTATTCTAATAGTCTCTATGAAATGGACTATCCAGATATGAAGATGTCCTACTATCAGTAGACCCATGATTCTTCTCAAAAGTATAATGGCATATCTGATGTCATCCTTCATATATCCCTATACCATCTTTCTGCTTGATGATAAGTTATCTTCACATATTGATCAGCTCTTGGAAGATGGAAATATTTCTCAATGTTCTTTAGTCTTAGATCCAAGACTATCTCCCATGTGACACTTTTGACAACTCTTTCTTTGGACAAATAGTTCTTGACCAAAGTCATAATGAGCTGAGAAGACTACACTGATGTGGGATGTGATGTAAAATTCACCAACCCTTATTTGATAAGTACTAACATCATCAAGGACCTCTCTTTAGGGTTATTGCAAAATACAAGGAATGTGTTCCAGTCTATGTGTCCTAACTCAGTATCTTTGATCTTTGAATGATTATCTTGAAAAAATGACTTATTTGGTGGACCTTGAAACTTGAAGACAATGGGTTTTAGAGAAATATTTTCAGCAAGCGAGGATGATGAGGAAGCTATTTTATTTGCACAAAGTAGAAAATCATTAGTCTAGAGAAGTGAAAATTAAACCCTAACAAAACCAAATTGCCAAAAAATAGACCCAAAACACCAAAACCTAGTAAAACCAATTAAAATCCCCCTTAATAGCCTTGGTATGAAATTTATCACACAATGTGCACCTTGATAGGTGAGATGCACTTAATTACCTTCAAAAGGTCATTTTGTGTGCTATTATGTACTTGCATAGGTGTGCACCCTAATGGGGTGTGCACATGCACATGTACACTACTACACACATTGTAGAAGGCATGTGCAATAGGGGAACTAAGTAATTTAATTTACTAAGGGTATGTACATGTATACCTTGATGGGATGCACATGTGTGCACCCTTACTTAGTCTTAGATTTACTTAGTGTTTAAACAATAGTTCATAGATGTGCACCTTTCATTTAGTTGTTTTTAAGTTTTTTTAAGGAGTTTCAAATAAAGGTGTGCATGTGTACCTTGGATAGGTGCATACATGCATACCTTTATAGCATCTTAACCCTTATCTATGTGTGTGTGTGTTCTTGTAGGTCTTGTGCACCTTCAAAGATGCAGAGGTATAGTTCTCAAGGGTGCAAAGGAAAAAATGAGAGAAGGGGAGGGGTCCTGGGCTTTTATAAGAATGGGGTAGCATGCACTCTTTGGAGGTGCATGCCCATTGGAGGTAAACACCTATGTATGTGCCCATGTACACATCTCCAAAAAGGAGATAGAAGCACACTGGCATATTTAGCATACTTATGCACCTAAAATAGGTGTGGATGTGTGTTAGGTGTGCTAGTGTACACCTTTTCATAAAAAACACCTTTAAATTCAAAATTATTCAATTTTGGTACTAGGGTTTCTTCTATTAGAAGACAAGCTAGGACCTAGACTCTAGGTAGAGTCCCAAAAATGATTTAGGCCCTAAACGAGGGATCTAGGAAAAAGAAAAAAATTACTAGGGGGTCCCCATTTCTAGGATAAATGAGACATGTATTGTGAAACCACAAAAACACCAAATTGCTATCACATACCTATCACTATTGCGATGACATGTGCTAATAACTAGCCATTGATCCCACAACATTGATGTCACTTTCCATTGCACATGCAACAACAACTCCAACTAGACATCACAATTGTTACAGTGCATAGATAAAATCTTATCGTGGTCTTGTTCCAAGGCATAAAAAATTTATCCATTGCGTTTGTGATGGACTCCCTTGCTATCAGAATTTGCAACAATAGAATTCTAATTCCTATCAGATGAGATCCAAATCATTATAGCATTGCTTGGTCAATGGGTGGCTATCACAATTTCAATAGCCTACCATTGTAGTTTGGGCTGAAATATACTAATGTATAGATCAAGAATCTAACAAAATGGTGACTCTACTAGGGTGTAATGCCCCGCCAAGGGTTCTAAAGAATTCTACTAAGTTTGCCAAACAATTTTTTTTTTAAACATGAAAGATAAAACCATTCATAACATTTGCGAAAGAAATAGCAACAATTCAAATGAAAATAAACATAACATATATACATAACAGGCTACATTCTTTAAAGATCCCTTAACGTTGTATCACATCTAAATTAACTATTCATCTAACATCCCATCCTTATGAAATAACAATGATACATCCAATGTACTTAAACAATACACAAGTGTCCTTTTGTAATTATATTTTAGTTTAGCTCAATCATCCACTGTACATATCACAGGGTATGAAAAGCTTAAAAGAATAAACATCCAAGTAAATAAAGTACATCATCATCATCTAATATTAATCCATGATGCAATAACATAAATGAAACCACATATCATACATGATACATCATCACAAAAGATATAAACATCCATCACAAAAGATAACCATATATCACAAACATAAATAACTAAGTGCATGGTTCCTCCCAACCATAAATAGCATCATTAGACCATGGTGGATCCTAGCCATCCTTTCGTGTGAGTATTAACATAGTAGGAATGTCACTCTTAAAACATCATAGTAACATGCAAATTAAAGCATAATAAATCATCAACTAACATATGCAAAGTAAAAAAAATCATCAATATAAGAAACATACCAGTAAATACATCCATCATAAGGTATATTATCTATCATAATGCTCCAAGAACATAATGAAGAATAAATACCAACCAAGGATACTCCAACCACAATGTCTTGGACAGATCTCAAATGATAAGAGTAAAATTACACTACCACTTGATTGCATGGAATCTAAGTGGTCTACTCCCACCGTGCTGAGGAGATAATCTCAAGTCCCAAATAGGATATCAATTCACGAATCACAAATCTCTATAAGTCCAGGAATCCTAAAAGTATATTAACTCAAAGGTTCCATCACACAAAATCGACATCTAATTTCTAGAGGCACACAAAGACATGTAGGAAACCTACTCTGCAAGCGGGAAAGTGTCATCACATTTATCACGTACAAGTTACCCTGGTAGTTAGCTAAACTCCACGGGTCCATACTGATCTCATGTGGCCACTAGTATCCTCTCATACTGACAAGGCATACTACGGAATGCACGATTGCAACCATGCGTTCTCACTACTCCCATCCTAGCCTGTACAAGCACTCAAAGCATGGGCAAGAACATCAAAAAAATTATCTTTTTAAGTTCATTTAATCCCCATTTAGTGTGTAAATATTATCACTTATTAATCAAACTTACAATGAGTTATCCTGGCAGCCACTTAGGGCCCTGACTCTCATTGCAAGCCACTTCCCAACACTACAAGTAGATTACCTACCCTAAGCTCATGGAATCATAAAATCACCACAGTCCTGTACAAGCGACTGTAAAGAAAATTCAAAAGATAATCCATAAAAAGAATCATCAAATTTCCAAGATAAGAATCATCAAATCTTCATGAGCATCTGAAAAGTATCCATAGAAAATCATGACCACAACAATTCTCTATTGGCAACTGAAGGCATCACTGATAATCATAATAATCATTGGTTCTCAATAACTAAAATATATCTCAAAATAAATCATCATATCCATTGGTTCTCAACAAGCAACCAAGAATATCTCAAAATCATACTGATCGAAGACTCCAAAATGGTTGAGTCAAACATGTCACAACATGACATCATCAAGAAATAAATCCACATTTCAGTCCCATCATGGTGACTAGAAAGTAAGTCAAGGATAATTGATCGATGACTCAAAAATGATTAGCTCAAGCATCTCAGATATATATACATCTTAGCTTCACACATGAAGGCTGAAGAACAAATACAAACATTTCATAGAGCATACGATCACATAACCATGGTTGGGCTTATAAAGATCAAGACCAAATAAGATCAACATGCCATCACATCTCATAACTCCTGAGCCTCTGATAACAACCTAGGACTGGTCAAAACTAGTCAACCCAAAACCCAAAACAATAAGCATATAGAATACACGATGGAAATACATGTTTTGATTTACTAAATTCACATAGTTGAATAATGTGTAGGGGTTTTCAGTTTTATGTTTGGAAGTATACTTCAAGTGTTTTAAGTTTCATCATTTGACCTACAAGTCAACCCAATTGTTCCTTGATAGCATTACCCTTCCATTATTAAGAATTACATTCTAAGAATAACTTAAGGATAAATAGTCACTAAACTGATCATCATTAACCTTAATTAAATTGTCCTTTATATTTAACCATGATCCATATTCTAATTGATTAACCTTTCAAATTTTTTAGGATCATTATTCATTATATTATAAGAGGACCGATTATCATTCTACGAATAAGAGATTATAACTTTATTAAAATGATCAATTGCATCAATCAATTAACATAGGTCCATATTCTAATAGTCCTCAATTAAATATTACTAAGTCTTCACCATTAAATATCTAAGGTCATCATTCAAGTCATAAGAATAAGACCTATCAACTTGATATCAATATTTCTATAATCTTATTAAAAGAATTATATCAATTAAATCTTTATTACTTAACTTAATTGTTAATTAAATCTAATTAACTCTCATTGATTGATTTAATTAATAATTACATAATCATAGCAACGTTCCAATTAATATCAATTGACTAATAACTAACTATAATTCTGTATGATAAAAGTCAACTATAATTCAATACTCAAAAGATCATATTAATAATTCAATAATAATTATTGAAAATCTTAAATGACCATATTCGTCATCTTTCAAAGAATACCAACATTCCCTTAACAAATTCGTATTATCATTAATCTTTTCAAATAAGACTCTATTGCACAACTTAATTATTAATATCATAGTTATAATATCAATTCAATGAATATCAATTGATTAAAAATCAATTATAATCCAACTTCAAAAATTATTATCTTTTACCAAACTTCAATCAATAAATAATCTCCACTAGATTGACTCTAATCAAATTTGTTGATATCTATTTAAACCATTATTTATTAATAGTTTGCTAGTCCTTACAAATATTAATAGATAATAAACTCCTCAAACTATACATACTCGATCTATAGAATCCTTCCATAAACTCATTAGTTAATATTTGGCTAACTCTTAACTCCATTAAGGTATTCAAACATATTAACCAATAACATAATAATTCAGTCTTAATCCAATATCATTCAGAGTTTTTAAATTTAAATCAACATAATATAAATTATCATCTTACAATTATTTAATCAATATTAAAATCAACCATTAGACTCCATTTTCTAATTGTTCTAATAATATTTTGTCTATATAAACATTGTTTGAAAGAGATCCCTATCACAAACCAATAAGACTAATTGTAGATTTTAACATGAATAATTTTCAAATTCTTAACATTATCATCTTCAGTAAACAACTCTAAAATTGTTTAATATATATTAAATAGTATTCAATATACATTATAAAAAGTCCACTATATAAACTATATTAAAATCTCTTTTCTTTTAATTTTCTCTCATCCATTTACTTAGATTGACTAATAATTAATTACACTTCTTCTACTATTAATTAATCTTAATTAAATTTGATTTAATTAGATTAGATAATAAACCATATAAAACTAATGCATATTAATAAGATTCTAATAAGGGAAGATTTCAATAATATCTTTAATTAATTCCATGCTTTGATATATTATTTTTGTGAAGTTTAAGCATAAAGAACTCTTGGTTATGAAAAATGGAGAAATATCTGTCCTTGATTAAAAAAATCTTCGTACGACGGCCATATCTCCCTAATGAACTGTTGGATCGGGCTGAAATTGAAATATGTTGGAGAAGGCCAAGTTGCGCCACTTCTGACTGGAGCGATCAAATAAATTCGATCATGATAAAAAGTTATGAATAACTGAGTTCGGATCTATCCAAGGGGCAGCGACAGGACAATTAAAATATTTTTCTTAAAAGGTAATTGTTCTCTAAATTTTATCCAATAATTTCACTAATGGATTGGTCATAAATCTTGAAACCATTTTCAAATCTATTTCAATTTGATTCTAATTCGAACCCAAACCCGTTTCTCTTTTTTTTAAATCCATGCATATAAAATTCTCAAATAAATTTAATTGCCCAAATTGAAAATGCATACAATAAAAATATGAAATTCCTCAGAAGACATATGGAAGACATGAAGAAGACAGGAATGCATGATGCGAAAATAGCATAAGAAAAATCACAAGAATCTACTCGGATTCTGATGCTAATTCGCTCTTCCTCAGAAAACTCGCAGAGCAAGCTCCCTTCTTCAAAGTTCTTGAGTCCTCCAATGCTCCAATTGCTCTCCACCCCCCTCCCTAAGCTTCTATGAATGCCTGAATATAACGAACTCTCAAAAAACTTTTGGATTGCTTCTTGAAACCACTGAAAGATGTCACCAACTAAGCATGGGTCTTTTCCAACCTTTTTGATGAGTCATAGAGTTGTAGACACCTTGTGCTTAATTGATGCACTAACCCCCATGTTGTTGACACATGTTAATTCCCATGCAAACTTATAACTCCAATTTACTTTTTAAATAATCTCTATTTAAATTTTATAACTTTTACTATTATTATTTTTATTTATTACTTTATTATTATTTTATAATTATTATTAATTTTAATTTCTATTTTTCTTTTATTTAATTCTTTTTTCCCAATAATTCACATTTAATTAATTTTGTCAAATAAATAATTTATTAATTAAATCTATTTATTAAGACTTAATTAATGGAAAATTCACCATAGACCTCCAAGATAAAATATGAAAACTCATCATAGAACAAATCATACAAAATAAATCTAAAGGGTTAAAAATCACGAAATATGTCATCCGACACATTCGGTGGGTATTCAACTCAGATACTTGTCCTAATTTTTCAATTAAGACAAATGGCTCAAAGGGTTGGGATTTGGACTTGAGAATTTATCTCCCCTCTCTTATCATTGAGATAATGTGATAGGGTATGCTCATCCTGGCAATTCAGGAAAGTTGATACCCGGTACCTGCAACCTGCATAAAAACCATGCATGTACAAACACAATATATACTAAACTAAATAGAAAATGGTAGGAAGTGGTGCATCATGTAGATCCTGACTAGCAGGTGACTACGACTCCCTTCCTTAACCACATCAGACATGCCATACAAAAGCAAACACGCAAGGCAAACACGCACACCATACACATGCAAGTATGGGGTAAGTGTCCATAAGAAAGCACATATGATAATAAATCATCTTACTAATCATCATTAATAATTGAAATCAATGTAATAATCATCATCAATAATTGTGAACACTAAAAATAATCATCATACATACATGAAATGTAGAGTCTAAGTAATCTCATCACATAATAAACTGAATCAATAGCACAATATCTGATAATCTCAAAAGAATGCTACTAACCAACAACATAAAACTAGTTCTAAAAGAGTTTAGCAACGATAACAAAATGTGAACTAGGGGCAAGCACTACATAGGGAGCCTTATATTGGTTCATTTTAATAGAGAAACCTCGAGAATCTCAAAAATTTCAAATACAATAGGAAGTGCATGACATGCATTGTGTTTGAATAGTACCATATCTATGAAATAGATTTTAAATTTTCCATGTACACCATATTAATGTAATTTATGTTTTGGGCCCTTGTCTTGGATTTATAGTCTTTCTTTTCTTGCAACAATTTCCTATCTTGTAGCCACAAGTTTTTCCCCCTAGTGGGTGGTGACTTGGTCAAAGGTTTTGTTAGCTAGTATTGATATTAAAATAAGAAATGGATAATAGGAGAAAAAAACCATGAGCATATGTGAGAGAGAACCCAAAAATTCCATTGTATACAAAATTGCAAAAAGCTGGTAGGAAAAATTAGCCTAAGAAGAGCAGGGAGTCCAATCATACATGGAAGCCTAGAGATAATCGCCAATACTAACCTATAGTGGAAATGAAAATCTCATCCCATAGTTCTAAGTCTGAGAGTACCCCAAGATTTTGGGTGGGATTTTCACAACACCTTTTCAAGAGGAACAAGTTTACCAAGATAAAATAGTGTCATCCATCAGAGATACTTCCTCTAGATTAGGTGATTTAGGAGGAATAAATCAACATGTCAGATCTAGGAGTGTTTAGTAAAGTAGATCTCACCCTAGGAATGTTCCTTTTACTAAGAGAAATCTCATTGAACTAAATGATCCCACTAAATTAGAGACAACCATTATAGACCCAGAAGATCTACCAATAGAAGTAGAAGCCCTTAGGAATAGAGTTGTTGAAGAAGATGAAATATGCATACATTTGGAAAAGGAGAAAGAGAAAATTACTATGAATGCTCTAATTGAGAGAGAAAACCTTCTTAGAAGAATTCCTACATTATAGAAATAAAACAAGAAGTTAGAAAATAATTCTACTTCTTTGCATTCAAATCTATTTGGAGATATTAGGGAAGTGAGATCCAAAGTTCAAGCGTAAGAGTGAACTGTACAAGAGAATGGGGGTCCTATGGTTGTACAGATCCATTCATATAAACCGATTGGGGACAAAGGTTAAGCTAATATAATTGATCTTACCACCAAATTTTTTGATAAGGGTAAGCAGAAGGTAACTAGTGTGTTAAGATAAATGGACCAATTGTTACACCCAAAAATGTCCCTACCATGTCCAATATAGACTCAAAATTGGAAAAGGCTAAGAAGGAGCAAGAATATTTAGTCAAAGAACTTGATAAGGTGGAGAATTAAGTTCAAGTAGTAGAAATGAGGAAGAAAATTCAATTTCTAATATCTAGCTCTAGTTTGAATATAGGTGAAGGTCAACCTTCATTAGGAATGCCTTCTAGTACTTCTTGTGGTCCTATGATGAGTAATGTCACTACTTCTCAATCTGGCCCATGTTTTTCCTCAACCATTTTAGCACAATAAACTTGGGGCCAACTAGGAAAAATGAATATAAAAGTCAAGTTGTTGGATCTAGTTCTACCAATGTTGTAGGTTTCATAAAGAGATCTATGTATATGGAGAGATATAAAAAATGCCTTTCCTAAGGATCCTTGGTCATCCCAATCCTATCCAAAATGATTTGAGAGATAATGCCACTAATTTTTTTAGGAAATAATCCTAATATTGGTGAAGAGAACCTTATAAAATTTAAAGATATGTTGAATGATTATGAAGTTGAGCATGAATATGTGGCCATGAAGCTATTTGTACATTCTATCACAAAAGATGCCATGGACTGGTATAGGAGATCACCTGATGATAATATTAGTTCTTGGGATGATTTTGAAAAATGTTTCAAGGAGAAATATGGGGATAATATTGATGCTATCTATGTATTTAATGAGTTCAATAATATAAAGAAAAATGAAAATGAATCTACATTTAATTTTAATATTAGATTTAAAAAAGGAATGTACAAGTTGTTCCAAGTGATGAGATTGGAGGAAATTTTTTATCTTACAACATAATTCTATGCTTTTGATAGTAAGATGACTTACATTTTGAGGTATAAAGATCCTAAAATATTAAGAGGTGCTTTTAGAATAGTAATAAATATTGAGAATAATAGTAGAGCTTTTGGAAAGATAGGAAGAAGAAATGATCCAAAACTTTCAACCCTCATAGCAATGAAAGGGAAAGTGATAAGCCTACTGAAACTAAATATCCTAAAGAGTATAAGATGGATTAGATGTTGAACTTACTAAAGAATATGAATCCTCCAAATAGAAATTCTAATAAATAAAATACCGGTGATAAACCATAGTTCAACAATGTCAATAGATAAAGTAGGCTGTAAAACTATCCCTACAATACCCAATGGAAGGATAGGAAACCTATTGTTCTTCTTGCAAAGAATACTAGTGAGAAGAAAACCATTGATCCCCTCCAAAAGGCCTTTATTAACATGAAAGATGATTCTCCATGGCATTTAGCATACTAATTGTCTCCTTCATTAGAATATTGTGTTGTTGCAATGTCTTTCTCCACATGTCTGGATGAAGACAAGGATAAATCTAATGATGAAGAAAATATTGATGATGTGGGACATAACATTGTTGAATAGTATTATGATGATGTATCTAACTATGATGTTTATGAAAAAGATAGATGCATAATGTTATGCATTAGCAAATTTTGTCAATTGGAGAGGAAATAAATGATGCTACTTGTAACGTGATCTCATTGAAGGATGAGGTAGTCTTGAGAAGGACCAATAAGGAAGAGATCAACTAGGTTATTGCTAATATGGTTACACAAGTGCAAACCCATGGTATGATATCTAAACGTGATATTGGCAGGGTGGTTGGTATCTTTGTTAAGAAGGAAGATCCCAAAGGAGAAAATGTAAGTAAACCTAAGGAGGGTTAAGAAATCAAGATGAAATGTGTGAGCATGAAGTGGGAACCTAAGAAAGAAAAATCCTCAAAGGTCCCCAAAGCTCAAAATAATGATAAAAAAAAGGGAGAGGAAAAAGAATCACTTATAACTACTGGAAGTAATGAACAAAAAACTCCTGACTCAGATGGTAACATTGAAAAGAAAAAAGGAGGTGAAAGGTATGTGTGTTGAAAATTTTCCTAACTCTCCTATTGACATGTTATCCATGTTGTCACAAATTACTATGAAAGTTCCACTCTTAGAATTATTGAGAATCTCACAACATAAGGATAAAGCTATGGCATGGGTTGGGAGTGTTAAGGAAGGTGTTGATCTTATTTGTAATTCAAATGAAACCCCTATTGTAAATAGTGAACCAATAGAGATGGAAGGGGTACTATCTTGAATCCCACCCATGTACTTAGATGATTCAATTAATCAATATTTAGGAAATATTGACCCTTTCTTATTAAGTATCATGGTATATGGGAAAACCCTAAAAAATTGCACGATAGATTCCATTACATCAAACAAAGTGGTGCATTTTTTCATGAAAGAATTGAGGTTGAAAGTAGATAATATTCAAGGTAGGTTTTGTGTTATGGATCAAAAAGAGGTTGCTATCATAGGGACTATAAATGCATTACCTTATAGGTTATCTACCTATCCTAGTAAAGAGTTGAAAATGATTTTTTGGGTAGTTGATAGTCCACCATAGTATGGTATGTTGTTATCTAGGAAATGGAGTGCAACAATGGGTGGCAACATGCAATGTTATCTATCTTGTGCCACTTTTCAAATTGAAGACAAGTTGGTCACAATTAATAGAGAAGCCAAGAGTATTTACATGATTGAGAAAGATATTGAAAATGAAATGACATGTTTTGTAGATATTGAAATAAATGCATTCAGGGAATATGATTTGGTGTTGAAAAGGGAACCAATCAAATCCCATATTGTAGTGGAAGCTGACTTAAAGTTAGAAAAGGGAGATTTATGGACCATGTATTTTGATGGAGCCTATTATAAAGATGGGTCAAGATTAGTTATTCTTTTAATTTCTTTTGATGGGTTCAGTTACAAGTTTTATAAATCACTTTAAGTTTCCCATGTACAAAAAATATTTCATAATATGAGGCTTTATCATAAACATGTTATTAATATTAGGATTGAGCCTAGCCCATAAACATATAAATCATAATATTAGGATTGAGCCTAGCTCATAAACATGTTATTAAGTCTTTGCATGTTGTTGGTGATTTTGAGTTAAAAATTTTACAAATAAGAGGAATGTAGGTTTCCAAGAATAAGAGATTGAAATAGTATATAAATGTTTTTTGGGACATGATAGAGAGCTTTGACACATTTGGGATAATATGGAAATATAAAAGTAACAAAAAGATGGTTGACTTGTTGGAAAATATTGCTATCAAGCCTAATGATGTGACTTTTGCCAGTTTCTCAAGGGTGGAAGTGGAAACCAGACCATCTATCCATAATAATGTCAAAAATTGGTAGGCCTTTGAGGATGATAAAGATATTATAGGGTTTCTAAATTGTGAAGACAGATTTCGGGGAAAAGACTTTGACTGTGCAATACTTGTGCAAATAATAAATGACAAAGCTACCATTTTTGGTGAAGAAGTTATTCAATTAAAAAAAAAATATATTTCTAAGAGATTGGTTCTATTAGAAACTATTTTTGACAACCATGATAGATCTAGAAGAAATGATAAGGAGCATAATGCAATGGATTTAGAAGAGATAAACCTTGGAACTGAAGAAGCAGTATCTAAGAAGGTATACATGGAAAGGAAGTAGGAAGAATTTGATTAATTTACTGAGGAAATATATAAATGTATTTTTCTATTCCTATGATTATTTAAAGGTCTACAAAGAGGATCTCTTCTAACATGAAATCCCATTGAAAGAAGGCGATACACATTTTAGATAGAAATAAAGGTCCATCAATCCAACTCTAGCACCAAGAATATGTTGGTATTGGACCAGCATCCCTTACAGGGTTTTTGACACGGCTTAACCACCTCTTATGGATCATAAGATTATTGCTTTTATCAAGCATTGACAAGTTTATCTTTTTGTGCAACAAAAAACTTGGCCTTTCTAACAATTGGTATCAGAGCTTGGTCACATGTTTGAATTTTGCAAGCCATGACAAGTAACACTAGGAGGGGGATTGTTGGTAGTGGGCTAGCATCCCTCATATGGTTTGTGACATGGATTAATCACCTCCTATGGTTATATAAGACTATTGGTTGTATTGGGCATTATAGGTCAATCTTTTTATGAAACATCAACCCTAGCCTTTCTAACCAAATTCATGAAGAGTTGATAAAATTGAGAGATGTAGGGATCATCAAGCCAATTAGATACTTTTCTTGGGTGTCAAATTTGGCTCCTATTAGAAAGAAAAATAGTAATATAAGATTATGTGTTGATTTCATAAATTTGAACATCTCTTCACTAAAGGATAATTATTGTTTTCCTAATATGGAAGCCATATTGTAGAGAGTCACTAGGTAATAATTGATGTCCATGATGGATGGTTTCTCTAGGTACAATCAGGTAGTTGTCAAAGAATTAGAAAAATACAAGACTACATCCATAACACCTTGGCAAACATATGTCTATAGTAGGATGTCATTTGGTTTGACCAATACTAATGCTACTTTCCAAAGATCCATGGATGTGGCTTTTGTAGATGTCATTGAAAATTTTCTAGTGGTATACTAGGATGATTTAACAACATATTTAAAGAATAAAAATGAACACTAAGTGCATCTAGAAAAGGTATTTACCAAAGCTCTTAAATATGGTATTTCTTTGAACCCAAAAAATGTGCCTTGGGAGTCATCAAAGGTAAATTGTTAGGTCACTTGATTGGAAAAGACAGAGTTATAATAGACCCAGAGAGGTAGAGGCTATTGAAAAAATGTAATGCCCTATCTAGAGATCCTTGGAACAAGGATTCAATACAAGCCAAGATAACAAAATTTACAAGTATGAATGCACATGATCACATCATATAGGGATCACAAAGATCACAATGAAAGACTTAATCAAAATCCCAACAACTAGCAAATCTCCAAACACCACTACCAAATTGGCACACAAAAGCACAAGAATAAAAACCAAACACAATATTAGAACACTAAATCTCTAATCTTTTTAAGCATAGAAAATAAAGTAAACCCAAAGGGCTCTAAAAATACCAAATTGCATTCCAAAAAAACTAGTGGAGATGCCTCCTATTTTTCATGTGATGAAATGCAACTAATAAATTTTCATGCAAGGATGTACCCTCCATATGAGGATGTATAGCAAGCCACATGAGGATCTACCCAATCATGCAAGGACTTTCCTTGCCCAGTATCCAAACACCCCAAACTAGCATTGGGTTTTGCACGAGGATGCACTATAAGCCGTATGAAGAAACCCAACACACCATGCAAGCTTTTGCATTCTTGTGCCAGAAACTTCAAATTTGTGTGAGGATGAAAATCAATAAGCTAGAAATCATAAAGGTAAAAGGATAAGGAAATAAGTTTCCTCCAAATTGGGGAGTACTGGATCCACTTAGATTGAGGAACAAACACTTGAGTGCATAAACAACAAGATGCCATGAAAAAATAAAGAGGAACATCTATCCATCTAAACCATAGAAAAAAATAGGAAATAACCTAAAAAAACATCATACTATAGAGAAGCAACATCACAATGTACAAATATAACATTTTAATAACTAAACAACCAAACTAAATACATGGTTCCTCCCAACTATTAATAGCATCATAAGACCATCATGGGTCCTAGCCATCCTTTGTGTCTAACATCCCAAAGTACTAACTAGATTTTTAGTGTTATCTTATGAGGACAACACTACTAAAATGTGCTACAAGATAAGAATAAGGAAATCTAACATGCTAGAAGTAAAGCATATGATAATCCTACAAAATAGATAACACAATCTATCATATGCTAATCATCATAATAAGGGAATGTGTCAACACTAACATCATCTAAACATGATATAAAAGCTTTAAAATGAAAGCATAAATCACAAAAAATCATGATTTAGAACTTGAAGTACCGAGTGAAAACATCCAACAACAGTGGCACTAGGAAAAGAGGCCATCTCTATACACCAGTCCCTAGCAGTGGTATAGGTAGCTATGCCTCCCAACCATGTGGAACTCACAAGTCCACTCCCACTATGATGATGGAGATAATAATCCAACCACAAAAACACATAAAGCACAATGTCCATGGCTAACACTCACACTAGATAGTATGATGACTTAAACCAACATGATAGATAATGCATAAACTACAAGTCCTAGTCACACACTCAATGAACTACTAAGTAGGGGTTGACATCATGTAGAGTCACTTGGCATTGAAAAGCCCAAGATTGGATCACATGTGGAAACACTTACAAGGTACTCCCTTGGAACCATCACACAAATGTGAACACACACTCAAGGTACTCCCTTGAAGGCCAACACACAACTTTTTTCATTATCTTAAGTATTATTATCACTCACACATTTTATTTAGTTATCACTTACTTAAAGCTCCCTCTACCAACCTATGGTGTCATGATCACCAAGCTGTGAGATAGAAGCCCCCTCCATATTCTATGCTACCCTACCCATGTCCATCCAATGATGAGTGCCCATAGGCATGCATAGTCCTAACGCAACACAAATGATCATAACATTCAAAAGTAGCATGAAAGATTGAGCCTCGCAATTCACTTGACAAGTGTATGCACACATACTCATGTTTAGTGTACCAGCATCATGAATATCATAACACAAGGATTGGATGAGAAAATAATAGAAAATATCACTCAATGAAAAATAGTCTCAAGAGGATGGATTCTACATGAATCCCAAGAATAATAAAACCATACATCATGAACTCACTCAACTGGCCTCAATTTGAGAGTATAGATTCTACACCAATCCCAATGATGTAACAAGACCAAACATCATAAACTCACTCAAGCAACCTCAATTTGAGAGTATGGATTCTATACAAATCCTAGTGTCCATGAAACAATAACAAGGATCCAAGAGAAACCATAACACTAGGTATAAAATCACTCAACCAAACACAACGTCAGGAGTACATATGTGACATGCATTCAAATGCAAACATAAAAGTACAAAACTAGTTTGATTGACATCCAAATAGATGGTCTAGGTCCATGACCAAGCTCATGCCAAAAAAAAATTGAGAAAATAGGGTGGCACACAAAATGAGGTAAAAATTCCAAAAAAAATAGAAAACTTTAAAATTAAAACCCATTTAGTCTTTGGGCATAAAAATTGGATTTGGACATTATGTGCAAAAATGGTCAGCATAATGATGCAAAAACCCAAACCCTGACCCCAAAAATAGGGAAAATGTTCATACTCAACCAATTAGGTAGAACCAACAAATATAAATGGAGGGGAACACTAGTTCTCAGCCTCCTAGCAATGACTACCAAAAATAGAAGCTGAAATAGAATAGAAAAAATAAAATAGGAGAGCCCTACCTCATAGCCAAAAGGGCAAAATGGGAATTTGAACCATAAAATAAAAATCCCTTAAAAGTAGCAAAAAATTGCGGCAATCTAAGGTCTCCTTGAACTAGATCTAATGAAACCAATCTTGCAATGATCCCATGCCCATAGCTCCCACAATGAACAAAATAGTAAATCCTCCTAAAGAGGATTTTGGGTTTTACTCTCAAACTTTCTAATTCAAAAGTGAGAAGTTTAGAATTAAATTATTTTCTCAATACTTATTCACATTTTGAGTGAATAATAGACTAGAACAAATAACTAGCCAACCTAGTTAAACCTTGAATCAACCCAAATGAAAATAGGTTATTTCTAGAAATAGGAATTCATCTATGGCAAAGCTACCAAAAATTAAATTCAATAAAATTAAAAACCCAAAAACTCAAAAATCACAAAATTTCCTTTAAAGACTTTGTGATAATGCAAACCTCTAAATGCATAGAAATGCTTACTGGTCTAATCACATAATGAAAATGAGTTTAGATATGATAATTATCAAAAGGTTTAATTAAATAATTAAAATAAGGATACATCAACCATATAAGGATGACATTGGTAAAATATGAATGGTTGAATCACTAATTTCATGTGCCACCATCAAGGATATAAATCATGCACACTAAACAACATGATCAAGTGCAATTTCATATAATAACATTGCCAAAGAAATAAATGTATTAAATGACTAATTTAACCATTTATTCAATTATATTGAAGTAATCTATTTACATCACTCACATTCACATATAGCATAACAACGTAAGAATGGATTAAATAACCATAGCATTAAATCCATTCCAAAACATAATCAGAGATATGTTGAAATACCAAATAACTAAATATCATCATAAAACACACTATCATCTCAAAATGGCATCATCATGCAATATGATCAATTGAACGACATAGTAGTCTAACATCTATGATACTAAAATCAAAGTATAACATCTGAGCCTTAGGTCATCTCAAATATAAAACATAACACGAGTAAAAAGTATCCCTCAGATTACAATATAACAAGGTAAATATCCATAGCACATAACCAATGAATCCAACATGGACAATCCATTTTTACTTATTTAATCATTTAATAATGGTTTTTTAAATAATATTAAAAGGCACTTAAAACATATAAGTGAACACAATCATAAACATGACTAACCACTACATAGTTGAAACATTATGTGCAAAAATGGTTAGCATAATGATGCAAAAACCCAAACCCAGACCCCAAAGATAGGGAAAATGATCATACCCAACCAACTAGGAAGAACCAACAAATAGAAATGGAGGAGAACACTACTTCTCAGCCTCCTAAAAATGACTACCAAAAATAGAAGCTAAAATGGAATAGAAACAATAAAATAGGAGAGCCCTACCTCATAGCCAAAAGGGAAAAATGAGAATCTGAACCATAAAATAAAAATCCCTCAGAAGTAGTCAAAAATTATGGCCATCTAAGGTCTCCCTGAGCTAGATCTAATGAAACCAATCTTGCAATGATCCCATGCCCATAGCTCCCACAACGAAAAAAAATAGTAAATCCTCCTAAAGAGGATTTTGGGTTTTACTCTCAAACTTTCTAATTCAAAAGTGAGAAGTCCAAAATTAAATTCCTTTCTCAATACTTATTCACATTTTGAGTGAATAATAGATTAGGGAAAATAACCAGCCAACCTAGTTAAACCTTGAATTGACCCAAATGAAAATAGGTTATTCCTAGAAATAGGAATTCATCTATGGAAAAGCTACCAGAAATTAAATTCAATAAAATTAAAAAACCCAACAATCACAAAAATTTCCTTAAAAACCTTTGTGATAATGCAAACCTCTAAATGCATAGAAATGCTCATCTGTCTAATCACATAATGAGAATGAGTTTGGATATGATAATCATCAAAATGTTTAATTAAATAATTAAAGTAAGGATATATCGACTAGATAGGAATGATATTGGTAAAATATGAATGGTTGAATCACTAATTTCATTTGCCACTACCGGCATATAAATCATGCACACCAAAAAATATGATCAAGTGAAATTTCATATAATAACATAGCCGAAGCAATAAATGTATTAAATGACTAATTTAACCATTTATTCAACTATATTGAAGTAATCTATTTACATCACTCACATTCACATATAGCATAACAATGTAGGAATGGATTAAATAACCATAGCATTAAATCCATCCCAAAACATAATCAGAGATATCAAAATACCAAATAACTAGATATCATCATAAAACACACTGTCATCTCAAAATGGCATCATCATGCAATATGATCAATTGAATGACATAGTAGTCTAACATCTGACCTTAGGTCATCTCAAATATAAAACATAACATGACCATTTAAGCATTTAATAATGGTTTTTTAAACAATATTAAAAGGCACTTAAAACATATAAGTGAACACAATCATAAACATGACTAACCACTACTACGAGAACCTAGTCTAGTGTAGCATGGTAATAGTACATAGTACAATCTTTAGACACATGTCTGTATAATCATAGAACAACATCATAATACCTCATCAATCTTGGTAACCATTGACACAAACCTTAGTGAACCATAAATCACATCGTAATCTCATAAATTAGCCATAAGCATAATCAAAGCAACTGATATAGTAACATAAATCCAATCACCTCAAGGGTGTAGACCACTTATGGTCCTAAACATGATCCCATCTCAAGGAGAGATCAAAAAAGTTACATCCATCGAGATGACTTATAGAAGTCAAATGGGAGAGACACTACAAAAAATTCAGAAGCCTAAGAATGTGAAAAGCATCCAATCTTTCTTTGGGAAGATTAATTTTCTTAAGAGATTTGTTACAAAATTTTCAAAGGTAAGTAGACCTATTTCCAAAATGTGAAAGAAAGGTTCTAAAACCAAGTGGGTTGATGAACCAAATGTGGCTTTTCAAAAGATAAAGTAGGCAAGAAAGGATGTGCTTGTCTTAAGGCCTCCTAATTATTCCAAACTAATGCACATTTTTTCTTTTGCTTCACTCTATACTATTGCTACAGTTTTGTTATGGAAGAAAAAACATGGATTTGGATAGCCTATAGTTTTTTTCACTAAGTCTGTACAAGCTATAGAGTTGAAGTATGATATTAATGAAAAATAGGCTTATGCATTGGTTAAGGCTATAAAATCATTTAGGTGCTATTTAATGGGAGTCACTGTGATTTTTTTTGTACCTAGTACTGTAATGAAAGATATCTTCTCACAAGAAGAAGTCATAGGGAGAAGATGTAGATGGATCAATATGATCAAAGAATTTAAAAATTACCAATTTGGTAAGAGGAAAGGGACTTGAAAAGTTGATGGAAGAGGCTAATCTTGATGCAAACCAAATAAACCAGCTTAATGATGATTACAAAAGTGAACTATGTGACATGAAGGACTTTGATTGGTAAAAAGGAATAATATTTTACCTACAATATATGAAAGCTCCACTAGGGTTGAGTGATAACCAGAGGAGAACATTAAAATTGAAAGCTATTAGATATGTTACTATAAGTGGAAATTTATGGTGGAGAGATATGGGGGGCATGCTACTTAAGTGTATTAATGATGAACATTCAATAACAATCCTGAATGAGATGCATGGTGGAGTATGTGGAGGCCACTAAATGGCTAAGAAAACAACTCATAAGGTGATTAGAGAAGGATTTTTGTGGCCTACTCTTTTTAAAAATACACATGAGCTTGTAAGAAAATGTGATGCTTGTCACAGGTTCATTGGTAAAGTAAAATTTTCTTGTAATCTACCATTGAGGCTAGTAGAGGTGCAAGCACCATTGCAATACTTGGGAATTGATCTTATAGTTGAAATTTCAAATAAATAAAGTGGAGGAAATTCTTAGATTCTAGTAGCAAGTAATTATTTTACAAAATGGGTAAAAGAAATCCCCACCAGAAAGTCTACCAACAAAGTAGTGATGGTTTTCATCTTGAACAACATCATTGTTATGTTTGGTTTCCTTGAGAAGAAAGTAACATACAATATAATGTGTTTTATATCTAAAGAATATAAATCTTTTTGTGAAAAATATGGCATTAATAGGTTCACTTCATCAGCATACCACCCCAAGGAAATGGAAAAGCATAAACAAGTAATAAAAGTTTAATGAAGATCCTTAAGATTATCTTAAATAAGAACAAGAGGGTTTGGGATTCCAAATTACCATTGGCATTATGGGTTGATAGGGTAATGATAAATAAGGCCATAGGATATGCACCATTTGATTTAGTATATGGAATACAAGCTAGATTGCCCCAAAACAATTTAAATGGTATGTACAAGTTTGTCCAATAATATGTTAAAGATATCACTGATGAAATTCAGCTCAAGATTGATGATATTTTGCAACTGGATGAAACTAAGAGAGATGCTTCTACCAAAAATGCTAAGCTATAGATCCAAGTGAAGCACTGATAGATAAGAAGATAGAAAGTTCGAACTAAAGAAACTAGTGTTGCTTTGGAATGCTAGGCAATATGATAAGGGAAAACATGGAAAGTTTGATCCTATTTAGTTAGGGCCATATTTGATTCATGAGAATTTGGGTGAGGATTCCTATTTCATAAAAGAACTATTAGGAGCTATGCCTGAATTTCTAGTTCATGGATAATTCTTGAAGAAGTACTTCTATTGAAGGTACTTATTTTTCCATGAACATTAGTTTAGGTTTTTTTATATTCTTTAAATTTTGTACAACCCCATTTTTCTTGTTTATTCTATGTGTTTCCTTGCCTTTTCAGGGGTTGCTCTCTAAATATTGTCATGTTTAATCAAGTTTGTGGTATCCTCTTCCAAAAATTCTAGATTCTTACATGGATGCTAACTATCCATTATCCCTAGATAGAGCCACTGATGGCTTGTATCTTCACTAACATTTTTGATCTCTTGTTAAAATCATGAAGATGTATGTTTTCATGATTAGGGTTTCATAATTTGTCATCAGTCTCCAAGAGAAAGCCCTAACTTCATTTTTCTTACACGATAGTATTTTTCAAAGTCATTAGGATTTTTGTCTTGCAAAATTTGAAGAAATACATGTTAAAGCTTTGGTTATACATATAATTGTCTTTATCCCTAAGTTAAGTTTTTGAATTCATGTGCTATAAGGTTATAGTTTGAAATTTTTATAAATCGTGAATTTGTGAAAACCTTTTAATCAATGTCTCTTTGCATTATTTTTTCAAGATGATCTTTAAGTTGCAAGGCTATGAAATGTAACCATAGTGGTCAGAAGCTAGTTAGTCACTACATCTCCCACACTCAAAGGTGAAGTACATTGAAAGTGGAGAAGTAGAGAAAACAAATATCATGACATTGCAAGGTTATGTTCTGAGTTAAGGTTTGTAGATGCAAAGCCATGAAGGGAATAATGGTTAGCTTAAAAGAAGTGTTCACTTCATCACGAGGGTTAAGGATGATAGGTTGTTGACTATTGTGAATCAGACAAGTGGTTAAGATAAAGGTTTGACAATATCGCCAACATGATAAATGTTAGTTTCTAAACTATGGAGATCCAGAGATGTACCTAAAAAGGGATTTTGTTGCTTCACAAGGTTAAAGGTTAAATAAGAATAATAAGTAGTAATGAAGAGATAGGAGGTCATCTAACCTTCAAAAAGTTCAATTGGTGGTAATGTTTTAAAGAGGAGATGTGGCAATGAAGACTAGGTAGCTACTCATGGTTATAAATTATTGGTTCATTGCAATTAGTGAAATAGTTAATTGAGTAGTTGAGAAGCTATGAAATAGCTCTTTATGGGCTTGCCAAACTTCTTCCTTAATCTTAAGCTGGGCATCCTTTGATTTCCTTACTATGTCAAAATTCATTGCATTAGCAATGTCCCACTTATGTAAAATCAAAACTCCTAAATCCTTTAGTAGTTGCCTATCCCCTCCAAGGGTTATCAATGCAAATTCCTCAATAAGACTATCCTTGACCCTCTCCTCAATTTTTGAGTCCTTCATTCTAGGTTGTTCTATTTTAAGCCTTTTGCATTTTTCTCAAAAAATTTTATACTTATTCTACACAAAAATTAAGTGAATGCTCTTGACTTTACAAATATTTCATCTTCTATGAATTTCTTAGATGCTTGTTCCACTACATGATCTATTTATCTACCTTTGAAATTTCCTATAGTAAGGGCTAATGTTGGCATAGGGGATTATTTAGGCACTCCCTCTTCTATGTTTTTTATTGTTATTACAATGTCCTTATCCCCTTCCATTTGTCTTAGTTATTCTCTCAAAGATACTTCATCATCTATTTAGAATAGAGTTTGGGTAGGAGAATATTCTTCATCCATAGAAGAAGAACCATGTTCTAATTTTAGTCTCTTGGTAGCAAGTGTAGTAGGTGAGCATTCTGAAAGTTTCCTTTTATAAAATTGTATAGGTTGTAAACTCTTTTCCACTACATATCTAGGTTATCTTTGCAATGTGTAATAGCCTGGTTATATGATTATCCTATTTGCAAATCTAGTCTCTACCTTAGCTACATTGTTTCGGTAAGTTTCAGTTAGGCTTGCATTCTTCTCATTTAAGGTTTTCATAAAACTAGAAAAAAATTTCATAAGAAAATCCATTTTAGCATCCCAATATTTCTTGTTAGCAAGAGGATTATATTTTGGTTTAAAAACATTCAAGAATTCCAACAACCTACTGTATACTTTCCATTTTTCTTTCCTAATCTCTTGTTTTTGGAATGAACATTGATTTCTAATTACATCTTTAGGAAAGTATACAATTTTTTTAATGGATCTAGCCTTGGTTCTTTCTTTGAATATATCTTAAAAACCCTCTGGATCTATGAACTGGGAACGAGACTATGTCATCTGATATTATCTAGAAATTTTTCTATATTCTTCCACCCATTTTTAACAAAAAAAATTGTGAACAATAGTAATCTAATGAAGGAAAGTACCTATGGATCTAGACCAATTATCTCTTTTTCTTTCAATCATCCTATCTACCACAAGAGCCTCGCAATTCCTACCTTCAAAGGCACTTGATAAGGTAACACATGTGGTTTTCCAAGGAAACCATATACTCTAAATACAATGGACACTGCATATGGGATGATATCTCCCCAATTGTGACTTATCTTCAATCCTTTTAGATGATCTATTGGCCTAATCAAATCTAATAATGATTGACGTATTCTGAGACTATCTCTAGCCAATAACATTTTGAGCCTAGAGGCAAAGTATCTATCAAATCTAACAAAGCTAGCATCAGTAACCTCCCATCTCATGTTTTCACTCCAAGATTTGATAGGAATCTTTTCTCCATCTCTTTCCAATTCCAATTTCATTTCTTTGGAGAAGAAAGTGACACTTTTGTACAAAGATATGTACATTAACAAGGAATACTAGTAGAAGGGTTTATCAACTCTAGCCTTAGCTATACCTATCAATCCATTATGAATCTCTTCTACTAAGTATATGGCAAAATCAAAGATTGAGAAATAATAAGAACAAGGGATCCTTGTATGTTATCATCTGCATCCATTCCAAAAAATTTGCAAAGAGAAAAAAATAATGTCTAAGCCCTAGGATTGGAAAATGTCTTCGGCAATGGTTCTAGAGTGGAAGAAGTTACTAATGGCAGTGGCCCTATCTTGAAAAATATTATTATAAAGTTCCTCTCCTCAAGTATATCTTCTATGTATCATACCTAGCCTATAAATCTTCCATATCTATCTTCTCATGCACTGCATGGTTAAGGTTTAATTTGAAAACCTCCCTAATTAATTTTGGTGAAACCCTAAAATGATTGTCACCACAATAATTTTTCACTATACTAGTTATTGGATCATACTTATTTGACATTATTATAATTCATCATCAAAAGAAACCCCTAGTGCAATCAACTTTTTCCCACACATTTCTTAGAGGGGTATTGAGTTTTCTTTCTAAAAGCCATTTCTAGAATAACTCTAAACCTCCAATTGATGTCTGAGAATCCCTTAGCCAATTTTCCCTATCATAGAAACCCTCACTAACCAATAACCTAGGGTTTTTATGTATCATTTCCTTCCCACTAGAGAATTTATTTTTGAGCTATGGTAGTTTTTCTAAGAAATTTTCATGTATAGCCCTTTGTTGGCAATCTACCTTTCCTAAGAAGTCTCTTCATGGAGGCATACTAAAAAAATTATCTTACTGCAACTATGATTTTTCAATTAACTAGATGCTTTGGTGCTCACCTAATTTTCCAATTTATTCCACTGAAGAATTTGTTAGTAGCAACTTGAAACCCTCAGAAAATGCATCTTAAGCTCTGGATATTTCTGATCTATGAAAATTCTACAACCTTAGTGTTCAATAATGAAAAATCAAAAACCTTATTGCAAATTTGGTCTCACAAAAAATAGAATTGATCAAAATTAATGTTCCAATAGTCATATTTCATGTCACAATATGGAATTTAAAATCCATCCATTGATTTTCATAAATTGGATGACTTAGCTTTAAAAAAAATGACTACATTACCCTTTTGTGAAACTAGACATGCATCAAAATGTCACTTCCCTGCATTCTCTAAAGTTCAAGCATTTCTATAAAGTTGGGAAGTGAAAATCATTGATCTCTAAATGATCAATGTTCATGAAAAACCTTAGTTATTACTACACTTTCCTTTGATATTTCATGCCTACTAAACACTCAGTCGCCAACTCATCATACACACAATACTCCTCAATAAATCAACATAAATAATTTGACATAGATTCCACCTTAGCAGCTCCTAAAAACCTTTGGAAAAGATGAGCCTACATGGCTATGTGTTAATTTGTCACTTTCCCGCATTCTCTAAAACTTGTGCACTTCCATAATGAGAGAAAGTGATGTCCTACAATCTTTAGATGATCGATGGTGCAATAGATCCTCATTAATTTAGTCTAGTCACCAATTACATCTAATAGAATAGTGCTAAATTACTACTGTGTTCTGACAATTGTCTAACAACTTCCCAACTATTTTGATAGGTCTACCTTTTGTGGCCCACAAAGGAGATGACATCAAAAAACACACATGTTGAGACATCACTTCCTCTTTTTCTCTAAAGGTTGAGCAATTTTAAATTGTGAGAAAATGACACTCATTGATCTTTTCACAATCAACAATTAATACTTAAAGAATATAAGGTTAAAGACTTTCAAAGGAACACTACACGGGTTGACTCATGGTTAAAACCACAATTAGAGAAAAGGATAAGGTAAAAATATTTTTAGAAAAGTATTTTCAAAAGATTTACACAAAAATAATTAAACGAAGGCTTTCTAAGGGAATTTAAGTCTCACAAAAATATTCCCATGCATCATTCTTTAATTTTTTTGGACAAATGCAACCTTATTTTTGTAAATATAGGACATAAATAATACTAGAATAACATAAAATTAGATGTTTTGTTTAGGGAAAAAAAATTTGAAATAAACAACCCTTAATTTCAAAGAATCAACTAGATTTTCACTATAAAATGTAACAAATTCTTGGATGTGAAAATCAAGCCGACTGTGGCTCTATCTGGGATGATGGATAAAAATATCCATGCAAGAATGTAGAATTTTTGGCATAAGAAGATCACATACTTGAAAGTTAGAGTGACAACTTCTTTAAAGAGAACAACTACCAAGAAGGAACAATAAACAAGAAAATAACTATACAAAAACACACAGAGGCTATACAATGATATACAAAAATTTATAGAAATTTAAAAGGAACCCTAAACTATTGTTCATGGAAAAATAAGTATCTTTTAGTAGCTTCAAGAACTATTAATCAACTGCCAGCTCAAGAACATCACTAGAAAGTTCTCTGATGTAATAAGAATCTTCACCTTTGTTATCATAGATTTGATAAGGACCAAGCTAGATGGCATCAAAATTTCCATGCTTTCCCTTGTCTTCAATCTAACATTCCATAATAACACTAATTCTTCTTGCTAGAACTTCCTTTTAGATGCTTTTCTATCATAGAGATATTTCATCTGTGTTTAAAGCTTTGCATTTTGTGCAGAAGCATCCCTCCTTGTTTCATCTAGCTATAGAATATCATCCATTATTCACTACATGTCATCAACAATGTCTTCATCATAAACTTCGATGAATTTATACATATCATTCAAATTTTTCTGAGGAAGTCTTGCCTAAATTCCATACACTAGATCAAAATGTGCACATCCAATAGACTTTTTTATTGTTACCTTATCTACCCACAATTCTAGAGGTAATTTGGAACCTTAGGCTTTCTTATTCTCCCCTAGGATCCTTTTGATGATTTTGAGAAGACTTTTCTTGTTGGACTCAGCTTGACCATTACCTTGGGGATGGTAAGGTGATGATGTAGAATCAATAATCCCATACTTCTTGCAAAAACAATTATACTCATCTAATCTTAAGCACATAGCATTATTAGTAACAATTTGTTTTGGGCATCCAAATCTGGTAATAATGTTATTCAATATGAAGTTGATCACTACTTTGCTTGTTACATTCCTGGTAGGAATTGCCTCTACCCATTTTGTTAAATAATTAGTAGCAACAAGTATTAATGAATGCCCTCTACTAGACTTGTTTGGGATTTTTCCAATGAAATCAATACCCCATTTTTGAAAAGGTGCTTGTACATCCACTAGTTTCAAAGGCAAGTTTCTAGAAAACTTCAACTTCCCACTGAATCTATGACATGCATCATATTTCCTTACTAATACTTGAGCATCTTTAAACAAGATAAGCCACTAGAAATCATATCTGAGAACCTTGTGGGCTATTGTTTTTTTCCATGTAATGACCCCCACATACTCCATGCATATCACTAAGAACCTTCTTTGATACTTCTTCATTCACACACTATAATGTCTGCTTCTAGGACATTAGGTTTTAAAATATTACTATGCATATATTTACTATTTTTCTAGCTAATGACCCCTTTTTTGTTATTATTCCGTATATCTATGTGTGTGTGTGTGTGTGTGTGTGTGTGTGTGTGTATTAATAGTAAGAGCCATGTCTTTTCATAATAATTATTATATTATATTAATAATATAATTATATTAATAAGCTTAGTTATATTAATTAATATAATTAAATATATTATATTAATAATTATATTATAACATATATTAATTTAATAATATATCAACTATATATTATTATAATATTTTATTAATATAGTATTGTTACATTGAAATATATCTTAATCATCATAATATCATTATATTATATTATTATTATTTTATTGATTATATTATAATACGTAATATATAATATGATATTATTATATGATTATAATATAATATTACTTATAAAAATATTATTTAATATCATTATTAATATTACTTTATATATAATAATTATATGCCAGAATGGGGATATCATAGTCCTCCCCTCTCAAATTTGCTTGTCCTCAAGCAAAGATTATTCATATATAATATTTCTTCAACATACAAATCTTATACTTGGATATAATAATACCTACATGATTTATGCAACACACATATTAATGTATGAAAACACAAGGTAGACACGAAGTAGACACATGAAAGCATGAAGACACAAAGCATACACGATGCAAACAGATGAAGACATAGAGTAAACACAATGCAAATAGTTGAAGACACGAAGTAAACACACAATACGCACATTACATGATTCCTTGATTGTGAACATGCAACAACAAAATTATTAGTACACATTTATATATTAATTTTTTTTTTTTGGATTTCCTTATATTAAAACCTTGGCAAGGTATTTATACTCTTAATTCTATAGAATACAAAGTTATTTTGTTAGATCAACATAATAAGAAATCATTTGAAAATATAATTTATCATTTAATACAATGTCAAATATTTAATCTATCATTCCTTAAGTGTAGGAGGAGAAACCATAATAGGGTGTCCTATTACCTAGCCATGGGCTTCACCATTCTCTCTCATTATTGTTATCTCTCTAACCATCATTTCCTGAGTATGTGAGAAGAAACTATAATAGGAGCCTTGTTACCCAACCATCGACCTCACCATTCTCCCTCATTATTGTTATCTCTCTCCAACCATCATCTCCAAGATAGTGCCTTTTTATGATGTACCCCAAGGTATTTTCTCCATTATAGGCCTTACCTAGTACCCTTGGATGATTCAACCTAATGTCCATCTCACTACAGGCCTTACCTAGTACCTCCGAGTGGTGTCACCCAGCCCATTCCACCATAGGCCTTATCTTATCTCAAAAGATGATAACCTTATTGATTTTACTTAATAATATTATTTGTGATAATGATTAGAAACTAATCTCACTTAGATTGAAAAATTAATTATATTCAATCATTATTTAATGATAAATATCTAATTCGATAATAATTTGATTATTACCTTTCAACTTTAAAATTCAATTTCATTTTTTTGTAATGGTAATAAAATTCTTTTCAACATTTTTTATTTCTTCCAATGAAATTGGAGCAATTATATTAGTCATCTATTTTCAATCTTTCCAAATTACTTTTTTCTTCCTTAACATAGATGTCAATTTATAAGGTAGAACCCAATTGTTGTGTGTGTGTGTGTGTGTGTGTGTGTGTGTGTGTGTGTGTGTGTGTGTGTGTGTGTGTGTATAATATTATTTTTTTATTTTTTTATTCTAATCTTATTATCCTTAAAATTTGGAGGTTGTGATAAATAATAGATATCATTATGTCTTATAAATTATCAACAAATAATAATGATACTCAATTTTTAATTACTAATAATTAAGTCCCAACCTTATTTATCAATACTTACCTTGATTATGTCACAAGTTTTAAATGCACTTAGTATGTATGGCACAAACAATTTCCTTTGGGTGGGATCCATGGGTCAAGCCAATGTGAAAGCTTTAAACTTCTTATTTACTCTTTGATTGTTGATAATTGACCTAATTGTGATTGAGAATCAGGCCTAAGCTTGGGAGAACACCATTATTCAAAAGTGCATATATTATATTGTTTATTTATTCCATTGCTTTCTTATATTATACATTGCCCATTTTTGGTTATATCCTTCTCTTAACTTTTGTTCTGCTGCATACAATGCCCAAGCATACTCCTCATTTGTTGAATATCTTCCACTTTGAAACTGCATCATCTAATAACCGTATTTGTAGATCATGCCTTGAGTCCACATGTGTATCTGTCACCGATCCTTTGGTTGTTTTGTCATCTACTTTCCATCTCCATACTTTTGAAGATTGAAATATCTACCAAAATAATTATTTTCTCCCCCTTACACATTGAAAGTGGCTGATCATTACTTATCAAAATCTTCACTTTTGGCATGATCAATTAGTTTAGTTTAATAATCATCCTTCCCTTTTCATGAGAAGCTTTTGAAATTCATTACACTCAAAATTATTGTATCAATGTCATTCCATTTATGAGAGAGGGATTTTTAGTTTGTATATGATAACTCCCATATATTCAAGAGACACTAATAGGAACTATTGATGCTACAATCATGATTGACTTGAATGGATATGGAATGATATGAATTTGGGGTATGTTCAACTTTATTAACAAACTTAAAATAGCAGTGTCCAAAGATATTTGACTTCTGCAATTGTCCTCCCAAAGGTGATATTATGTATGGTGCTCCATAGTTTCATATTAATGTCCACGTGAATTGGATGATGGTCTCCTTCATATGGAGTCCACATCTTTTCTATGAATGCAATATTCCATGTCTGCTCACCTCTGACAAAATTCGGTAATAATGATCTCCTTATTTTAATTGTACCACCTCGATGACAAATCTTGCAGTCCCCCTTTATCCTCACTCCACCTTTTTTGTTGTGAATGAAATATTCGATGCTATTGTTCTTCTTGTTTTCTCTAAAGTTCCTTTTATATATATATATTTTTAGGAATAAGGTGTCTCAACCTTGTATAATTCCTATTCTTATTATTTGTTTTGTAAAATGTATTTCTTGCAAATAATGTTGATGTGTCAACATCTTGAATTGTGTGTAAGGAGATCATGGCTAAAATGGCCATGATGGATTCTTGTGACATGTAAGAGCTATGTTAGGAAGATTCAATTATAGGTGAAGACATGTGGCAACTAAGATATTTGAGTACTGTATGCTCTACCCGAATAGTGGCATTCGGGGCATCGCCTCAAATTTTTTTTTTTGGGGTTCCTATTTTCTCAGATAATGGTAAAACCCTAATATGGTTTACCTTTGGGAGTAGCCCTAAAGTGAAGTGCATGTTATAAGTATTTTTAGGGTTGTGAAGAGAGATGATGCAAAAAAGGTGTATTATTGGTACTGCGAGTAGCTACTAGAGTCTTTTGTTGTTGATGTTGAACTTGCATTGCAAGTGTATTGTAACCTTGTGTTGAAGATAATACATTGTGTAGGTTCTAAAGGGGTGGGGTTGTTTTACCGAAAGTTTTTCCCCACCGAAAAATCTTTGTGTTATGTGTTCCTTTCTCTATCTATTTTTTGTATGCATGATTGGCTGCAATATTATTGTTTACATGATATTGAATCTATAAGTGTAGAAGATTTTAATAGGATTTGCATGATACTTTCCTTATGAGATTAGCGTAGGAAGTTGTTTTCGCACCTGAGTTTCCTTACAAGTGGTATCAGAGCTTGATAAAATTTTAATCCTACTTGTTGGGTAGGGTTTTTTGAGCTAATCCAAAGTTGAGTGGGAGTTTTGTACAGAGCATCCTGAATCTTATTTGCAGAGTGAGATGGTGAGTTCATCATATGGAAGAATGGAGGTGGAGAAATTTAATGGCACTAATTTTGAGTTGTGGAAACTCAAGATGGAAGACATGTTGGAAAATTGTGACCTATGGGAAGTGACTACAAGGGCTACAAGACTAGAAACTATAGCTCAAGAAGATTGGGATATCAAAGACTGTAAAGCTAAGGGTCTCATAAGACTCTATTTAACCAATGTTGTCCTTTTGAATGTTCTAGATGAGAAAATTGCATATAGTTTGTGGGAGAAACTTGGGGCTGTGTATCAGGCCAAATCTTTCATGAACAAGTTGTTCCTGAGGAAGAAGTTGTATTCTCTGCAAATGGAGGAAGGTGGATCCTTAACAGATCATTTAAATGCATTTAATCTGCTAGCTGCACAGTTGGCATCTTCTGGTGTCAAGTTAGAGGAGGAGGATCGTTGCTACACACTTTTGTGTTCTCTACCAGATTCATGGGACCATCTTGTGATGGCTCTCAGAAGCATGTTAGTCACCTTCAAAATGGATGATGTGGTGTCTTCGCTACTATCAGAGGAGATGCGGAGAAAGGCTTCTGTTTCAGAAAAAGAAACCCTTGCTATTTGTGGGAGATCCATGGAAAGAGGAAAGAAAAATGACAATAAGTCTGACAATAAGGGTAGATCCAAATCTTGTGGGAAGTCAAAGACTTCCAATAAGTCCAAGGCAAAATGTTGGAACTATAATAAGACTGGGCATTTTCGTAAAGATTGTAAAGAGCCTAAGAAGAAGAAGAAAGCCTCAGATTCTGGTTCTAAAAAATCTCAAGAAGATGGCAATGCATTCATTGTAGCTTTGGTAGCCCATGCATCTGATGATGTGTGGTTGGTTGACTTCGGTGCATCTTTTCACATGACCTCTCATCAAAATTAGTTCTCAAGATATGAAGAGTTTGATGGTAGAAAGGTGTACTTGGGTGATCATTTTCACCTAAAGATAGTTGGACGTGGAAGGGTCACTATCAAATTTCTTGATGGATGAGTAAAAGGAATCAATGGAGTTATGCACATTCTAGGTTTGGCATGAAACCTATTATCTGTAAGTATGCTAAATGATGTAGGTGTGCAAGTTGTTTTTTTGAAAGAAGGATGCAAGATGATGAGAGGATCGATAGTGCTTGCAAGGGGTACTAGGAGAGGTACCTTATTTCAGCTAGATGCATGTATTCCTCTATGTAATAGTTCTTCATCCTGACCATCTAAATGAGCAATGAATAATACTATGCTTATTGGTTCTGATGGCAATGCAAACACTTTGGAAGGTAAGCTTCCTGTAGAAAAGACAATGTTATGGCATTTGAGATTTGGTCACATTGGTGAAAAGGGTCTCAGAACCTTGAAAAATAAAAATCTTGTTGAGGGGTTAAATGATTGCAATCTCGAGTTCAACTTCTATGAACATTGTGTCTACAGTAAACAAAATCATGTTTAGTTTTACTCTAGTTCTCGCAAATCTTCTTATGTTTTGGATCTTATTCATTTTGATGTATTTGGTCTTGTAAAAGTTCCTTCAATCTCCAAGTCTATATTTTTTGTATCTTTCATAGATGATTATAGTAGAAGGACATGGATTTATTTCCTTAAAATTAAGACACAAGTCTTTAGTCAATTCAAGGAATTTAAAGCCCTTGTAGAGAATCAGACTAGTAAGAAGATTAAGTGTGTGAGAACTGACAATGGTGGTGAGTTTTGCTCAGCAAAGTTTGAACAGTTCTATAAAGAACAAGGTATCGAGAGGCATAAGACAACTCCTTATACCCTAAAGCAAAATGGGGTTGCAGAGATAATGAATAGGACACTAATGGAGAAGGCTAGGAGTATGCTTAGTGGAGCTGGTTTAGAACAAAGGTTTTGGGCCGAAGCTGTGGCCACTTCTTGCTATCTGGTTAACAAATCTCTTACATTAGCCCTTGTTGGTAAGACACCCATGGAGGTGTGGTCTGGTAAGAAGCCTTCAATTAGACATCTTCATGTTGTTGGTTGTGAAGCTTATGCACATGTTCCAAAGGAGAAAAGATCTAAGTTGGAAAACAAAGCTATTAAATGTATTTTCATCTGGTACAATGTTGGTGTGAAAGGATACAAGCTTTGGGATCCTGTGACTAGTAAGGTGTTGTATAGCAGAAATGCTATTTTTAGAGAGCTAAAATCTTCTCCTATTGTGCTACAACCAGATGAAAAAGAAAAGGAAAAAGATGTTGTTTAGTTGCCTCCTACCCCTGAGAAGATTGAACAGAGAGACCATGTTGGTCTAATGATGAGGAGAGCTCTAGCAACTTGGACAGTTTAGAAGAAGAGGAAGAACAACCTCAACCTTAGCCCTTGAGGAGATCCACAAGAGAAAGAAAGCAACCAGAAAGGTTTGGTTATTCTATGTTAGATTCTAGTTGTGCTTTTTCTTTGATTACTAACACTAATGAGCCTAGATCTATGAAAGAGGCTTTGGGCATGGAAGATGTAGGTTCCTAGATTGAGGTTATGAATGATGAGATGGCTTCTTTAGAGAAAAACAAAGCTTGGGACCTTGTACCTTTTCCTAAAGGGAGAAAATCTATTGGCTGTAAATGGGTGTTCAAGAAGAAATTCTATGTAGATGGCAGTGTTGAAAGGTACAAAGCTAGATTGGTTGCAAAGGGGTATTCACAAGTAGAGGGAATAGATTATGGTGAAATATTTTCTCCTGTTGCAAAGTTGACATCCATTATATTTCTGTTATCTCTTGCTGCATCATATTATTTAGAGATAGAACAAATGGATGTGAAGATAGCTTTCCTTCATGGTGATTTGGAGGAAGAGATTTATATGTCACAGCCTGAGCACTACATTGTTAAAGGTAAAGAATCCTTAGTTTGCAGATTAAAGAAATCTCTATATGGTTTGAAGCAATCTCCTAGGATGTGGTACCTTAAGTTTGATGTCTTTGTGTTGTCAATTGGATTTGTAAGATCGAAATAAGATCATTGTGTTTATTCTAGAATTGAAAATGATCACCTTCTTATTGTTGCATTATATATTGATGATATGTTGCTATTTGGGAAGGGTAAGGGTATGATTTCTAATTTTAAATCTCAATTGTGAGCATAGTTTGAGATGAAAGATCTTGGGGCAGCTAGGTACATCTTGGGTATGGAAATCAGTAGAGACAAGTCTAACAGAAAACTTTGGTTGAGTTAGAGTAAGTATATGAAGTCTGTGTTGGACAAGTTCAACATGGCAGATTGTAGACCACTATGTGTTCCTATTCTTGTGGGAAAAAAGTTATCTGTAGATGATTGTCCAAAATCTCCTAGTGAGGTGGAGGAAATGAGTAGAGTACCTTATGCTAGTGCAGTTGGCAGTCTTATGTATGCTATGGTCTATACTAGACCAAACATTGCTCAAGCAGTGGGAGTCCTAAGTCGATTTATGGCTAATAGTGGATAGATACATTAGGATGCAATTAAGCAAGTATTCAGATATTTGAGGGGTACATCAGATTACTCCATATGTTATCATGGTAACTCTTCTAGATCTTTGCATTTAGTTTTTATTCATGGGTTTGTGATTCAGATTGGGCAGGTGATATTGATCGCAGGAGATCCACCAGTGCTTATGTGTTCACTATGTTAGGTGGTGCCATCAGTTGGATGAGTAAGTGACAACCTCTAGTTGCTTTGTCCACTACAGAAGCTGAGTACATGGCTACTACTCATGCTTGTAAGGAAACCATTTGGCTTAAGAGATTGCGTTCTAATGTTGGTGTTGATGCAGAACAGATTACTATTTGGTGTGACAGTCAGAGTGCTATTTGCCTTGCAAAGAATCCAACTTTCCATGCCAGAATTAAGCACATTGATGTGTAGTTTCACTTTGTGAGAGATATGGTGGAAGATGGAAAGGTAAATATGGAAAAGGTAGATACTGTGAAGAATGTTGTAGATGCATTAACAAAACCAGTGGGCACTAAGAAGTTTAGATGGTGTTCAGAGTCTATGGGCCTTTCAGCCTATAGCAGTTAGTTCCTGTTATGTTCCTATTTCTCTTGCAAGGTGTTTAACAAGTGGGAGAATGTTAGGAATAAGGTGTATCAACCTTGTATAATTCCTATTGTTATTATTTGTTTTGTAAAATGTATTTCTTGCAAATAATGTTGATGTGCCGACATCTTGAATTGTGTGTAAGGAGATCATGGCTAAAACAGCCATGACGAATTCCTATGACACATAAGAGCTATGTTTGGAAGATTTAATGACAAGTGAAGACATGTGGCAACTACGATATTTGAGTACTGTACACTCTACCCCAATAGTGGGGTTTGGGGCATCGACCAAAATTTTTTTTTGGGGTTCCTATTTTCTCAGAGAATGGTAAAACCCTAATATAGTTTACCTTTGGGAGTAGCCCTAAAGTGAAGTGCATGTTATAAGCATTTTTAGGGTTGTGAAGAGAGATGATGTGAAAAAAGGTGTATTGTTGGTACTACGAGTAGCTACTGGAGTCTTCTATTGTCGATGTTGAACTTGCATTGCAAGTGTATTGTAACCTTGTGTTGAAGATAATACATTGTATAGGTTCTAAAGGGGTGAGGTTGTTTTACCAAAAGGTTTTTCCCCACCGAAAAATCTTTGTGTTATGTGTTCCTTTCTTTGTCTATTTTCTATATGCATGGTTGGCTGCAATATTGTTGTTTACATGATATTGAATCAGTAAGTGTAGAAGATTTTAATAGGATTTGCATCGTGCTTTCCTTATGAGATTAGCATAGGAAGCTATTTCCACACCTAAGTTTCCTTACAATATTCCTTAACAAATACATTCTATGCATATTCTACAAATCAAGAAACATCAAAATACATTTGTTTGATTAAGTTGATAATTTGATTGCATATCAAATTGGGGCAACTTATTGGTAGTTTGGACAAAAATTGATCCCTATTTTAATGTTGTCACCATTAATGGAATAGAACCATTCCTAGGATGAAGAGGCATAAGTATATGTCCCCAAATATGATGATAGGTATTGATTGGAAGTAACATTTGTGAGATTCAAGAATAAGATGAAAAAAATATTGTTCTAAAAGTCCATAATATTGCTCATGGAAGTGTGGATTTTGTACACGATGTGTTTGTTATCTATATCTAAGTCGACTTATCTGCATTTTTCATCTTTCTAAATATTTCTTATATTATGATCCATTCTCTATTTATTCCAGTGAACATTCTTTGTCTTCCATTTTTATTGAGAATTCTTCTCTTGAATTGGTCACATCCTTCACTAAATACTATTATTGTTGTTAATGAATTCACTAATATTAATTCAGTGGCCAGTTATTAAAATTTTATTTTCCTTCATAGTATCATGTCTCTCTCCTTTCTATCCTCAATTTTTTCTTTGGCTAAGACTATTGTCCAGTATGTTCTTGAATTCTGAGAGTCATTGGACTTATTTTCTAGACTGTAGAAGGATATTCTAATATGAAAAATGTTAATAGTGTTAATAGTTCAAGCTGACTCATTTTTGATAAACCTTTACAATGGAACCTTGTGCAATATAATCATTTAATTCCCTATGTAACTATCCACCTCATATTTTCCTTGTTCTACTTAAACTTCTACATTAGATAGTGCATAATGACAATGTGAAGCCACTGAGGTCACACTAAACAATGTAATAAAATATTTTGATTAGCTTGCACATAACTTTTTTAAAATCCTTCTATATCCTTGATCGAAATTATTGATTGAATCTTCAAATATCAAAGACATTATGATGTGTAATAAGCTTGACATTCATGTATTTCTTTTTATCCTTATTATTTCTTTTGCACTCTCTCTCGTATGTAAAATTTTGGACATTTAAGGGAATTCTGTTAGAAAATATAAATCTTCAATAGTTCCAATTAAAACAAGCTATTTTTGATAAGCAACTTGAGAAATTGGACATTTGGTAGTTAGATCCCCTCTTAGTAGATTTAGGAATAGATTATATTATTTGGAAAGAATAATCTTTGTATCTCTAATTTCTAGATAGTACTTAGTACTCAGAGACCATTCTTTGCAAATTACTATCTATTAATGTTCTTCCCATTAGGATGGCAGGAACTAGACTCTGATACCATTTGTAATGTCCCCTTCTAGGACATTAGGTTTTAAAACAGTACTGTGCATATATTTCCTATTTTTCTACCTGATGACCACTTTTTTGTTATTATTCCATATATATATAGTAAGAGCCACATCTTTTCATAAGAATAATTATATTAATAATATAATTATATTAATTATATATGTATATTAATAAGCTTAGTTATATTAATTAATATAATAAAATATATTATATTAATAATTATATTATAAAATATATTAATTTAATAATATATCAACTATATATTATTATAATACTTTATTAATATAGTATTGTTACATTGAAATATATCTTGATCATCATAATATCATTATATTAGATTATTATTATTTCATTGATTATATTATAATATATTATATATAATATGATACTTGTTGGCATTATGATACATTTTTGTCATTAGTTACAACACTTATTGGATTCTGAATGCTTACTGAGCTCTCACCGGACATTCCTTTGTAAGCCAAGCTTTACCTAGTTCTCAGTGTTTACCGAGTGATCGAGGTGAACAAAGAAGTCAGTTTTTACCGAGTGATCGAGGTGAACAAAGCAGCCAGTGTTTACTGAGTGTTCGAGGTAAAGAAAGGAATCAGTTTTGACCGAGTGAAGATGTACTTAGTATTGACCAAGAACTTCATGATAACCGAGCTCCTGAGGTTATCAAGGAAATTAATTTTACTGAGCTCAGACGGTTATCAAGGAAACTAACTATCATCGAGTCACAAGGTTCTATCGAATGTTTCCTTTGATCATCGAGCTACAGTTCAGATAGAAGTATTCACTGGGTGACATCTCTTCTACCGAGTCTCCAGTGGTTACCGAGTTCAGAACTACTCGAAGTGTTTAGTATGGACCGTGCCTTCACTTCTACTGAGTGCATGACGATGCTGAGTAACGAAGTGGACGCCGAGTATCAGAAGGACACCGAGTCAGTTCAGTGAACCCGAGTTTTTACCTTGGGCCGACTTTGTATAGAGATTTGCACTTGTTGTTTTGGCCGACCTTGCATGTATTATTTATTTGGATGGTATATATATGCAATGTATTGTATCATTCAAATATAATGTAATGGTAATGAATAAAAATGCGAAAGTGTGAAAGAAATACATGCGTGCGAAAGTATGTGTGCTGAGTTGTGAAGGTATTCAGCAAGGTCAAGTTTTGGAGCAGAAAAGTTTTATCTATCACATCAAGGTGAATCAAAGCATAGCAGATCTTATCAACAATCAGTTGTAATCAGATCCACTATTTCATTCTAACAGGTGAATTAGTTTTTGTAAATCCTTTAACAAGGTAGACTTAACAGTCTTTTGTAAATCTCCTAACAGAGTGCATACTTTATTGTATGTTTGTAAATCCTCTAACAAGGTGGATCTAGCAATCCTTTGTGCTCCTAACAGGGCAGATCACCAGAAGTGGTCATTGTAAGCCTTAACCGGCCAACTTCATACTACAGTAACGAAGCTTTGTGGGTTTCATCCCCACCCCAGTTTTACTTTCTATTTGGAAGGTTTCTGGGTCACCAAATCTGTGTGTTCAAGTGTTGCAAATGATTTTGTTTCATGCTTACAGTAGGTTACTTGGATGAATGGTGAATATATCAGTATGCAGTTTTATTGTTTGAAATTTTAAAAGTTACTGATTCACCCCTCCCCTCTCAGTAACTTGTCATATCTTGAATATTTCCAACAATTGGTATCAGAACAATAAGGTTCTCAAGATAAAAGTTTCATAGCTTGAGCAAAGATCAAGGATAATGGAGATATTCAGACTTGACAAAACTATTGAGAATGAAAAGCTAGATCTGAAAATGGCCATGGCTCAACTCAATGAAGCAAAAGAGCATCTTTCACAATTCTTGAAAAGAAGAAAAGAACTTGTAAGGCAAATGAATGACCATCAGTATGTTGAAGAAAAGATTGAAGATCTCTCACCATCAAGTAGTTCAGATGAAGCTGACAAAGCAATCAAAGAACTTTTAGAAAAGAATGGATCTCTGCAGGAAGAATTAAGAAGGCTCAAAAGGGAACAAGAAATCTAGTCCATCAGGCTATGTGAAATCTTGGAGCAAAGGAACAAGGCAGCTGAAGACTTAGAGGTAAGGAATAATCAATCATCTCAGCTTGAAAATCTTGTAACTCAATTATCTAATGCAAATGAAGAAATTGTGAATCTAAGATCTGAGAATGAGAATTTGAGAAATGACTTAATTACTGAAAGGCAAATCAATGCAAGCTTACAAAGTGATCTAATCTCTGAAAAATAAGTCAATGAAAGAATGGTAAAATCTCAAAAGGACATGGATCAATTGAATCTGCAAAATGAAGAAAACTTTCATAAACAAAATGGTAAAGCAGGCCTTGGATACAAGGAAGAAGGTGAATCCTCCAAACAGGGTACTCAAAAGAATCAAAGACCTACTTGCAGCCACTGTGGTAAGTTAGGTCATACATCTAACAGATGTTGGAGCAATGGAAAAGGCAAATTTAATGGAAAGTGCTACAATTGCAATCAGCATGGACACAAAGCCAATGAATGCAAAGAGAAACCGAAATTTGAAGGTAAATGTCACAAATGCGAAAAGCAAGGTCATAAGGCATCACAATGCAAATCCAAATCATTTAATCTAGCTGAACAACTTGTCAAAGTAATATTTGGTTGGGACTACAACACTTGGTGCAGATGTCATTATTGTGGAGAATATGGTCATACTGGCATAAACTGTGCAAGGCATCACCTAAGAAAAAGGGATACCACAGTAAGATGTTATACATGTACAGAACTTGGTCATATATCTAAAAACTGCATGAACATAAAGAAAGTCGAGGATGAGAAGAAAATCAAAGTAGACAATATTCGGAAGCAAATGAAACAGCAATGGATTCCTAAGTCTACCGAGCCAGATAATTCAAGTGATGGAATGGTCACTCAAGAAGTGAGTGACTCTACCATTTCCAATTAAGACTCATCAGGATAAGACCAGGACTGTATCTACAAAGCAATATCCTAAGCAGTCCTAGAATGAAAATATGATCAAATTAGTATTTCAGGTACATCAGGATCATGGTCGGTACATGACCTTACCGAGCTCAGTTGGGTGCAATAAGGCTTCTTTCACCAAATTGCACTTACCGAGCATGGTTGGTTCTTCTCTTACCGAGTTAAGGTCGGTTTAACCTATTTTCTTTTGGTCACCAAGTTGCAAAGTTTAAGCTGAGCTAGTGGATGACAGTCTGTTGATCGCAGCTACCTCCGTACTGAACATTACTGGCAAATTTTTCATCAAAAGGGCAAATTTCGACCTCATTTTTCACCGCGAATTCGAGATTTACACAAAAAAAAAAGGCTTTCAAGAAAGTTCAAGCGATTTGAAGAGATTTTCCAGCAAAGTATTCTTACGAAACCTTTTCACTCACCGAGTAGCAATGGCCTCCGCAAGCACCAGCAGCAGCAAGGCGAAGAAGGGTTTTGAAATGCTTGTGAAAGGAACGGAATGGAAGGCACCTACGTTCAAGCTCGTTCCTGCCATCGCTGAATCGCTCGATCCCAATGGAGCTCAATCATAGATTCCACCCAAGGTACTCCTCGTGAATGATATTCGCACTCATTTTAAGTGTGCTATTCAAGAAATAGGGACATTGGACATGGATAATGCCCTAGCGGAGTTATGTGTAAATGGTTCTCTCCAAATCGAGCACAAGCATTTGGAAACTAAAGGTTTGACTCACATCGCGCATATGCCTAGAAACTTCCAAACCAAATGGATTAGGTATATCTTGAGTCGAGTGCATAATGGTCAGTTGTGGTTGGAACAACCCATTTTGATAACCAAGAAGATGATTCACAAAATCACGGGTCTCCCGATACTCAGGAAAGCCAAAACCACCAAAACCCTAGGACGAGATGAGTTACAGAGGCAAACCCTAGCCGAGTGGGATGGTAGAGGTTTGAAGGTTAACACTGTAACAGATCCAGAACTAAGATTTGGCATACATATCATTGCATATAAGTTATATAGTTCCAGCAGGTTAAATAGTGTACCGTGTGAAGCTGTGGATTTGGCCGTAAAAATTGTAAAGAAGAATCTTGAGTTTGATCTATCAGAAGTAATGTTGAAGCAGTTAAACAAGAACATGGATAGTATAAGGACATCGAAGAATAACCCCTATAAATTTGGATCTTTGTTAATATGTTTACTATTTTATGTACAAAAATTCTTTCCATCAAAGGGAACCGTAGAATGGAGAAAAGATGTCCCAATTTTGTATCAGATTAAAGAGTTTATAGCAGAGATGGGAGAAAATTTTGATAGTATCATGGATAACTATTTTGAAGACTTTAAGGAGAGGATGAATAACTGATTCAGAATTCCTCCTAGGCTTGTTGAAGAATATAAAGATGACGTATGTTTTATGGTTGACTGTGACAAGGTGTACATACAGGTAGTTAGACCCCGAGTTGCATGGGTGAAACCTCTTCCATATGAGGTAAATATTGATGAAACAAGGGATATCATTGAAGCACTGGTAAATGAGCCAGTGGACCCAAGGTAATGGATTTTTGGTACTTATGATGAAGCAAAGGCCAGAATTGAATTGGAAATCAAAATTCCACAGGCCATCAGCAAAGGTAAGAGGAAAGTGGCCAAACTAAAAACTATAATGGGTCCTCTTATGCTCATCAAGGGAAAAGGTGAAGATAAAGAAAGTGAAGAAGGTGAAGAAGGAGAAGAAGAATCAGAAGAAGAGCAACCGGCAAAGAAGAAAGGCAAGGTAATCATTACCAAGCCCAAGAAGCAACCTACTGCAATATTTACTCGGAGGACAAGAAAAGGTATTCAGGAACCTGTATTGGTCAAGCCTGCACCTACATTCGAGAAAAGGCTCAAATAATTGGAAGAAGGAGCTGGCATCACAAATTTCAAGGCATTGAAATTTGAGACAAGGACTAATGCAGAGAAAATGCAGATTGAGGAACTGGTACTTAACAAAATGGGAAAATGGAAATACTCCTCAGACCAGATTGCTCCTCATATCTCTAAAGAACTACTGGAGAGAGTACAGTCAAGATGGGAGTTAGCCACCAAGATGGTAAAAGATATATATGAGCAATCCCTGAAGAATCTTCAGCCTAGTCTCACTGGAGTAGAGGTAAAATCTGAATTGAAAACCTATGAAGGTAAAATGATGATCAGATTCCACACTTGTTTGATTTTGATCAAAGATATAGAGTATGTTGTAAATGATTCTACAAACATGTGGAAAAACATATATCATCTACATAAGCCCAGTGTAGACCCAGTAGAAATAAAGGATGATGACAACAGTAGCAGCAGTGATGAATCAGATAGCGCTCCATCCATCACAGTTACACCAGGAGAGTTGCATGCAATGATAGAAGAGAAAGAGGAAGAAGACAAAGAGGAAGAAGCTGAAGAGGAAGATAAGGAGGATGATCTGGTAAAAATTGCAGCAGCAGTTATTGCATCCCTTCCTCACTCCCCAGCTAAACCTGTGACATCATCAAGGTTGGAGTCAGCTTTAGCAGGTTCATCTACACCAGATTTACCATCTACACCTGCCATATCTCAGCTCCAGGTATCATCAGTGGAAGTGACTACCACTTCATCTACCGAGCTGCATCCCTCTTTGTCTACCGAGCTGCACCCCTCTTCATCTACCGAGTTGGCCTCCTCGACTCCATCATCATCAGTTGGTATTGCTATGAGTTCTCCAATTTTGACTACTCCAATTTGTTCTACAATTTTGTCGTCATCTACTTCAGGAACAGTGAGCTTAGATACTATATTATCGAGTGTATCACCATTTTTGGCCAGTACTCAAATTTTTGATCCTGTACATACTCCTATTGGCACTCAACCCTCAAGCATCCTAGTTTTTACTGCTAGTCCTTCTATCTCTACTATTGTGTCTATTCCAAAGGTCAAACCAGTCATCTCAAAAGTCAAATAAAAGCAACCATTAAGACTTATGATCATTGGAAAGGAAATTCCTGAAGACATTGACTTGGACACAGAGATAGTAATTCCAAAGATTGACTTTGATAATGCTACCATTGAAGAAATGAGGTATGCTAGTCAACTTATTGAGAAAAAGGCTACTCAGATGCAGTTAAGATCGGAAAGGGATAAGGAATACAGGATAATTGAGGATGCCCAGAACATAATTACTGAGGCTATAGGTGTTGATGTTGATACTTCTCAACACATTTTGATTCAATTGGAAGAGGCAGTTAATAAATTCAATGAAGATGCCTCCGGAAAAGAAAAGCTGATTGAGCGTGCAACAAAGAAATTTGATAATAAGGTGTTGGGGCACATTGCCCAGAACATTGCAATAAATCAGGTTGCATTAACCTCAGTTTTGGAAGATATGGAAAATTCTTTTAATAATGTAACATCTCTTTTTGCTAAGCTTTGTGATGTTACCGAGTACACTAAGGGAATAAGAGAGAAACTAAATAAAATTGATGAGGATCTGAAGGTGAGCACACAGAACTTGAAGCTTGACCCCAGTTCAAGCTCATCTCATCACCTCAGGATCAAATTTTTGTCAGAGAAGCAGGCAGAGCTGTTGAGAGAAGAGTCAAGGATCCGATCTACGTTGATAGATATCCAAAACATGATCCTTCCCATCATGGATTCAATGCAGAAGCACATTGCACATTCAAAGACATTAATCCATGATAATAACTTCTCCATTGCAGACCATGTGATTGAACTTTCGGCTGAAGTTCAAGTAGCTCTTTCCACCTGCAAAATTTTGCAAGAGAATTGGGATAAGACTCTCCAGCTTATTCTTCAGGTACATTCAGAGTTCATCTCTCATTTTGGTGTTTCTATATAAGTATATATATTCTTTTATTCTTTGGCATTATTGTCAAAAAGGGAGAGATTATTGTTGGATATGTATACTATGGGTGAATAAGTGTTTTCGGAAAAATTGTACAAAGGAAGAGATATACAGCTCATGTAAATACTGTATGTACATTCTATGGGGGAGTTGTATATAATGAAGCTATGTATATTCAGAATTAGTCATCAACATGTCAGATAAATTTTGTCTCATAAGTGTTTTTGTCACTGATGCCAAAGGGGGAGATTGTTGGCATTATGATACATTTTTGTCATTAGTTACAACACTTATTGGATTCCGAATGCTTACCGAGCTCTCACCGAACATTCCTTTGTAAGCCAAGCTTTACCTAGTTCTCAGTGTTTACCGAGTGATCGAGGTGAACAAAGAAGTCAGTGTTTACCGAGTGATCGAGGTGAACAAAGCAGCCAGTGTTTACCGAGTGTTCGAGGTAAAGAAAGGAATCAATTTTGACCGAGTGAAGATGTACTTAGTATTGACCGAGAACTTCGTGATAACCGAGCTCCTGAGGTTATCAAGGAAATTAATTTTACCGAGCTCAGACGGTTATCAAGGAAACTAACTATCATCGAGTCACAAGGTTCTATTGAATGTTTCCTTTGATCACCGAGTGACATCTCTTCTACCGAGTCTCTTTTAAAAGTTACTAATTCACCCCTCCCCTCTCAGTAACTTGTCATATCTTGAATATTTCCAACAATACTATTATATGATTATAATATAATATTACTTATAAAATATTATTTAATATCATTATTGATATTACTTTATATATAATAATTATATGTGAGAATGGGGATATAACACACACTTCAAAAGGACACTTTCCATGTCTCTCCACCATAGTTGGCCTCTGATAATAATGTATTTGATTGTCTATAACTTTAGAGCTCTCCTTTGATTTTTAGTCAATCCTTATGGAGCTTTATTTGTTTCTTAGTTTGATTAGCTTGCATGTAACTTTTTTAATATCCTTATGTATCCTTGATGGAAATTATTGATTGAATCCTCAAACATCAAAGACATTATGATGTGTAATAAGCTTGACATTCATGTATTTCTTTTTATCCTTATTATTTCTCTTGCATTCTCTCTCATATGTAAAGTTTTGGACATTTAAGGGAGTTCTGTTAGAAAATATAAATCTCCAATGGTTCCAATTAAAACAAGCTATTGTTGATAAGCAACTTGAGAAACTAGGCATTTGGCAGTCAGATCCCGTCTTAGTAGATTTAGGAATAGATTATATTATCTAGAAAGAATTATTTTTGTATCTCTAATTTCTAGATTGTACTTAGTACTTAGAGACCATTCTCTACAAATTGTTGTCTATTAATGTTCTTCCCATCAAGATGGCAGGAACTAGGCTCTTATACCACTTGTAATGTCCCCTTCTAGGATATTAAGTTTTAAAATAGTATTGTGCATATATTTCTTATTTTTCTACATATATATATATATAGTAAGAGCCACATCTTTATATAATAATAATTAGACTATATTAATAATATAATTATATTAACTATATATTTATATTAATAAGCTTAGTTATATTAATTAATATAATAAAATATATTATAACATATATGAATTTAATAATATATCAAATATATATTATTATAATACTTTATTAATATAGTATTGTTACATTGAAATATATCTTGATCATCATAATATCATTATATTAGATTATTATTATTTCATTGATTATATTATAATATGTTATATATAATATGATATTATTATATGATTATAATATAATATTACTTATAAAATATTATTTAATATCATTATTAATATTTCTTTATATATAACAATTATATGTGAGAATGGGGATATCACACACACTTCGAAAGGACACTTTCCATGTCTCTCCACCATAGCTACCTCTAACATTAATGTATCTGATTGTCTATAGCTTCAGAGCTCTCCTTTGATTAGTCAATCTTGATGGAACTTTTATTTATTGCTTATAAGATTACACCCTTGTACCAATCACAAGTGTCCATGTCACACAAATCACTTCTACAGCCTTCATCAAGTTGGTTAATCTGATTTGCCTCAAGATTAGTCTTTGCCATCAGCTTGGCAAGATCTTGACCTCTAACCAACTTGGTTATATGAACACCAATGTTAAACTCTTAGATTCTATTGATCCACCTACATCTTCCTAAAACCTCTTGTTGTGAGAAGATTTCTTTCATTGCAGCATTCAGAACAAATGCAATCATAGTGGCTTCCATTAAATAACATATAAATTTTTTTACTACTTTCACCAATGCATATGCTTGCTTTTTATTTATGTCATATTTGAGTTCTGCAGCTTGTAGAGACTCACTAAAAAAGGCAATGTTCTATTCAAATCCTTCTTTATTCTTCTATAGTAGGACAACATCAACTATATGAAAAGAAGAAAAAGAGAAAATATGCATGGGTTTGGAATAATTAGGAGCTCTCAAAATAGGGGCATTCTTAATTGATTTCTTTATCTTATTGAATGCCATGCTAGGATCTATATCCCATTTAATCTTTAATCACATCATTAACATCTTGGAAATAGGCATGCTTACATTTGCAAAGTTAGTGACAGATCTTCTGGGAAAATTGATCTTCCCAAAGAATGATTGAATTCCTTTTACATTCTTTGGTTTCTAAATTTTATCAATTTCTTCTGCTCTCTCAGGTCAATTCTAACTACTTCCTTTCCAAAAAGGTAGCATAATAACTTACCCTCTATAACAAAAAACACATATTTTCTAGGACTCAGAGATATTCCAAATTTTAATGCTCTAATAAATATTTTGTTGAGATGCATGTAGTGATCCTTTGAATAGGTAGTCAAGTCATCTTGGTATGCTATTGTTTTGATGTGGAGCCTAATCATACTTTGAGATTTATTTGGTATAGTTTCCCTCTAGATTATTTCTATGGGGGTTTGGGGGTAGTTCCCCTAAGATGGGGTCAAGGGGTAGCACCCCTGCGAGGTCTTGGGGTAGCCCCCTCAAAGCAAAAAAAATGACCTTATATTGTAAAAGGTGTCGCCTATTATTTTTTTTTTTATTCTAGCCCTAATTTTATAAGTGGAAAAAAACTTGTATAAAAAGGCTTAGGGTTATGGATTTTCATAATGTGTGATGCAAAAATTGGTTCTTGTAGAAATATTAAGTTGTAAGGTATCACAAATTGTGATCCAGTTGTAATCACTAGATAATAATAATATTGAACTTGCTATTGGTGGACATAGCCCAAGGATTGGGTGAACCATGTTAAATCTTGGTGTCTTGTGTTCTCTTATGTGCGATCTATAATTTTTTGATATTGGTTATATTTGCATGTAACTATTATTTATATTTGAGCTTAATCTTAACAAGTGGTATCAAATCTAGATGGTTGTCATTTTTTTAGCCAAACTCTCATCATTATTTTTAGCAATCCTCTATAGGAAGGTCTCATGGTTGAGTGGAAGAGATGGTAGACAAGGGTAAGCTGAGGGTTTGACTTAGTGCAAGCTAGGAGAATCCCCAAAGGAGATGTCCAAACCCCTAGCAAATAACCACACAACGGAAATACAACAACAAAGTAATAATAATGCAAATTTGATACCAAATCACAACTCTTTATTCATAGATATAACTGATTACATCAATATGCCTAGCTATAAGGCCTTCTAGATTAGGTCCAACAATAAATAGAAATTAAAAAATTAGTTCTACAAGATCCAACTTACAAACCCAATCCTAGCTAGTTTAGATACACAACCAAATAAGAACACCAATAAAATTTCACATTTGTACCCTCAAGTTCTCCAAGCAATCCTTTGGTTCTCAAGCTACAACCCTATCTCTTCATAATTCACATCTACATTTCATCCCCTCCTCTAAGCTAGAATGATAACTACTACCTAAAGACTCCACAAAACCCCTTACTTACACCCAACTAAGCCACAAGTCGCCCCAACTCATGAAAAACTAAATTAAATCTCTTACATAAATTAAATGCCAAAATTCAGCTCATAGACAAATTGACATGAACAAAACTAAAACTAATACTAGCACTCAACACATACATGAACACTCAACATCCACTAGAAAAATTGACACCAATAGGTTCACTCGACACATAAAGAAATGCTTGGTCAACATAAGATTGCTATAGAAACTTGACATCAACTAAGAGTTGCAATAACTTGGCATCCACTAAGAGCTACATTAACTCAACATCCACTAAGAGCTATAGTAACTCCACTAGAGATATGGTAACTTGACATCCACTAAGAGCTATAGAAAATTAACATTCACTAGAGCTATAGTAACTTGGCATCCACTAGAGATATAGTAACTTGACATATACTAAATAGCTCGATAGCAATAGAAAATTGGAAACCACTAGAACTTGACTCCAATATGTAGGATTGCAAGAAAGCCTAGGATGCTCTTGCATCAGACACCCCTGGTTTGAAAATATGTTCTATTAACTAGAATAACATCTTCTAGGATTTGACACATAAATCCCAAACTAGTTTTTCATATATATATCCTCCAAATCTTCAACTTGTATGCTCTTTCCCTTGTTATTCTACTTCTTCACATCCATTTGAGGTGTTCTATGAATCTTCTTTCTACACTAATCTCCAACCTTCTTAGAATCTACCAACTCAATAGGATTTCCAATACTTAAGTTCCTCTTACTGACCTCTTTATTCTGCAAAGGAATTAGGGAAAATTTCCTACCATATTTCTCAACAATAAACACATTCTTGACACAATCATGCATAACTTGAAAATCATAAGTCAAAGGTCTACCAAGCAACACATGACAACTATTCATGTCTACAACATCACACAACTCTTAATCCTTATACTGCCAAATCTGGACATCAACAAGGCATTTCTCGCTCACTTCCAAAGCATGCTCACCTTGCAACCAACCAATCTTATAAGGATAAGGATGTCTCACTCTCTTTAAACCAAGTTTCTAAACCATCTCCTCAACAAAAAAGTTATTAGTTCTACCACCATCCACAATCACCTTGTAGACTTTACCACCAAACTTAAAACAAGTCCTAAACAAACTAGTCCTCTGATCAGGATCCATTGTTCTCTCACCAACCAATACTCTCTGAGCTAGAAAAATTTCTCCTTTCTTATGCTAACTATCTTGAACTGCAACATCATTCACAATAGCATATGTCCTACCACTCAGAAATTCAAAAGATTTATTCCATTCTTTATCACATTTGAAATAGTTACCTCTGAATCCACCTCCACTTGTCCTCCTTTTCTAATCAATAGGTTTTGGTTCACCTTTAGCACTTAGTTTAGCTTGTGTCAAGCTATCCTAGTTCTCCTCCACTCTAGCATTACCTTGACTTTTCCTTTTCAAATTATCTTTTTCCTTCAAAGCATACTAATAAGCATCCTCAACTAAAGAAATATTCAACATATGAACCTCATCATAAATATTGAATCTCAAAGCATTAATGTACTGAGCTACCTTTTCCTTTGATTGTTCTCTATGAATAGACCAAATAGTAAATTGTAGAACTCCTTGGTATAATCTTTCATATTCATTTCTTTATATTTTAAATTATACAACCTTTTAAAAAACTCAAGTCCATAATCAACAGGAATGAACTTAACCTTCAATTTAGTCACCATCAATCTCCATCTAGTGATCTTCATTTCACCTTCCTCTTCTCTATGTTTTTTCTATTCTTTTCACCAAAGATTAGCATGTCCTTTCAACTTAGTTTATGCCAACCTCACTCTAAGTAGATCCTTAGTATCCTCAAGCTCAAAGTAGTCTTCTAATTCACCAATCCAATCAATTAGGTCTTTAGGAGTCAAAGTATATGAGAAATTAGGAACCTCCATCCTATGCTTCAACTTCAATTGAGATCTAGGTCTAGCAAATTGACCATCCCTAGTTCTAATAAGTCTCTCAACATGATCATTTTTTTCCCCACCATTAGATGTAACAACTTCAAAGTATTCAAAAACTTCCTCATAATTTCCTTTATTACCCACATTCCTAGGTATGCCACCTAAAGCACTTAGAATTTCAGCAATCATGTCACTCTTCATCAATGCAATCTTAGGTCTAAACTCTTCTCTTATCTTCTTTGAGATATTTTCATCCACAACATCACTAAGATCATCAATTTCCCTAGGGTCTAATCTTCTTGGAGGTATCTTGAAAAAATTTAGCAAACCCTAAGAAACAAATCCACCAATCTAGAAGATCAATCAACCACAAGATCAACCTTCTCCAACCTAATGTCTTGATGCAAACTATCTCAACTTTAGGTGATTTGTCTACACACATAGGAATAAACTTGGCTCTAATACTATCTAATTCATTGCAATGTAGGAGAATCCCCAAAGGAGATGTCCAAACCCCTAGCAAATAACCACATAGTGGAAATTCAACAAAAAAGAAACAATAATGTAAATCTAATACCAAATCACAACTCTTTATTTATAGATATAACTAATTACATGAAATATGCCTAGCAATAAGGCCTTCCAAGTTAAGGCCAAATACAAACAACAATTTCAAAACTAGTTCTACAAGATCCAACTTACAAACCCAATCTTAGCTAGTCCAAATAAAAAATGGATAAGAACACCAAGAAAATTCTACACTTGTACCCTTAGGTCCCTCAAGCAATCCTTTGGTTCTCAAGCGGCAGCCCTAGCTCTTTATAATTCACATCTACATTCTATCCCCTTCTCAAAGATAGAATAATAAATACTGACTAAAGACTCAAAAAAACCCCTTACTTATACCCAACTAAGTCACAAATCAGCCCAACTCATTACAAACTAAATCAAATCCCTTAGATAAATTAAATGTTGAAATTTGACTCATAGACAACTTGGCACAAACAGAACCAAAACCAATATTGGCACTTAGTACATACATGAACACTTGACATCAAAAAGAAAACTTAGCACCAATAGACTCACTTGGCACATGAAGGAACACTTGGTCAACATAACATTTCTACAATAATTCAGCATGCACTAGGAGCTATAGTAACTCAACATCCACTAAGAGCTACAGTAACTTGACACCCACTAAGAGAAACAATAACTCGATGTCTACTAGAGCCATAGTAACTCAACATCCATTAAGAGCTTTAGTAACTTGGCATCCACTAGAGCTAGAGTAACTCAACATCATCTAGATCTATAGTAACTCAACATCCACTTGATCTATCATAACTTGGCATACACTAATGAGCTCGATAGCAATAGAAAAATGGAAACCACTAGCACTCAACTCCAATAAATAGGATTGAAAGAAAGCCTAGGATGCTCCTACATTAGGGTTGATAATTTTAATGGGAAAAAAATTCAAATATGGAAAATGCAAAATGGAGGCTATCTCTATTAGAAGGATTTATGGAATCCATTGGAAGGAAAAACCAAGAATCAAGGATCTATGACAAATGATGACTGGGATATTTTAGATAGAAAGATGCTTGGATGTATTTGATTATGCCTGGAAATATTAGTGACATTTAATATTACAAAAGTGAAGATGATGGAAGAGTTTATGGAAACCCTAGCAAAATTATATGAAAAGCTCTTTGCTTCAAATAAGGTATTTCTCATGAAGCATTTATTTAAAATGAAAATGGCAGAAGGTGGATCTATTGCAGATCATTATGAGTTTAATACTATTACTAGTCAATTATCTTCTGTGGGTATTAATTTTGATGAAGAAATTAGTGCTCTCTTGATTTTTTGTTCTTTGCTTGAAAGTTGGAATGGCTTGGAAATGATTATGAGTAATTATGTTTCTAGATCTAATACCCTTAAATTTGATGATGTGATTAGTGTTATTTTGAGTGAGAAAAATTATAGGAAATCCTCAAGTGGATCTACATCAGGAAGTGTTTTGAATGCACAAAGAAGAGGTAAAATGATAGAGAGAGGAAATAATTCTAGAAATCATGGAAAATTTAGATGAAAGTCAAAGGGGAAAATGTCTCAATCCAAAGGACTGAGAGATTATTGGCACTATGGGAAACTAAGGGATAAGAAGAAGGATTGTTGGACTCAATAGAACAATGAAGGAGATAAACTAGAAGGAAACAAAGAGGCAAATGTTCGAAGTAAAAAATCTAAAGAGGATGCTTTGCTTCTATCTTTAGAAAGTTGTAATGATTCATTGGTTTTAGATTCTTGTTCTTCTTTTCATGCTATAACTCATAGAGGTTATTTTATTGATTATGTCTAAGGGAATTTTGAGCTTGTTTATTTGGGGAATAATGAACCTGGTTAGATTGTTGGAAAGGGAAAACTTAAGATTAAATTGTAGAATGAGAATCACTGGCTACTACATGAGGTATGACATATTCCAAGGATAAGTAGAAATTTAATTTCAGTAGGGAAACTTAGTGATGAGGGTTGTGTAGTTACTTTTAATGATAAAAATTGGAAGGTTTCAAAAGGTTTCCTTGTAGTGGAAAAATGTGTGAAAGTAAGAACCTTATATCTTTGTAAATGTCATATTGTTTCTTCTAGTTTGATTGTTTCAAAGAAAAATGAATTTTTAGGAATAGTTGCTATAGTTGAGCAAGGAGGACAAATAGCTGGTGTAGATTCTAATACAATGCCATGACACAATAGACTTGGGCAATGAGTGAGAAAGGTATGAAAGTACTTTATTCAAAGAAAGTTTTACTAGCTCTAAAATGTATTAATATGGATTTCTATGAGTGTATATAAAACAAAAGAGAGTGAGTCTTGTGAAGACTGGGAAGGAAAATAAAATTGAGGAATTAGAGCTTGTGCATATAGATGTATGAGGACTAGCTTAGGTATCTTCCCTTGGTGGATCTCATTATTATGTTACATTTATTGATAATACAACTAGAAAATTATAGGTTTATTTTCTAAGATAGATATTTGATGTATTTCAAACTTTTTAAAAATGGAAATACTTGGTTGAAAATGAGACTAGAAATAAATTAAAATGTCTTAAATCTAATAATGGTGCTGAGTATTGTAGTCATGAATTTGAAGATTATTACTCTACTAATGGTAATTGTAGATAGAAAACTATTCCAATGACTTCATAGGAAAAGGAAGTGCTTGAATGCATGAATAAGATAAATAATGGAGCATGCTAGAAGCATGAGGTTGCATGTAGGGTTGCTCTTAAACATGTGGGAAGAGGTTGTCAATACTAATTTATATTTTATTAATACAAGTCCTTCTACTCCTTTGGGTTGTGGTATTCTAGAGGAAGCATGGACTAGTAAGAAGGTGAGTTATTCTTTTCTCAAGACCTTCAGTTGTGAAACATTTTCTCATATAGATTCTACAAATAGAACCAAGCTAGAAGATAAGTCAAAGAAATGTGTATTTGTCAGAAATGAAATTAATGAATTTGGTTATAGACTTTGGGATTTTTAAAATCATAAAATTGTAAAAAGCAGGGATGTCATGACTCATATTCATTGAGAAAGTGTTGTACAAAGATCTATTGCAACAACATGAGAAGAAAGAAGATGATTGTACAGTGTTGCATGATACTCCAAAAGATGATGTTCCAAAAATTCCTATTGATTTGCAATAACCATAAAAATAAATACCACACACCCCCATGAATTTTATATGGTCAACTAGGCTAAGTAGACCTCTAGAAAAAATTTCTCCTTCCTTGTATTCTATTTTACTTACTGATGCTAGTGAACCTGAATTATGATGAAGCTATGTGAGTGGATACAAAGATTCCATGGGAGTCTACAATGAAAGAAAAAATAGACTCTTTTCTCAAAAATAAGACATGGGATTTATGCAAGTTAATTATAGGTAAAAATGGTTTATAGAATAAATGGGTTTACAGGTTAAAAGAAGAGGATAGGGGTAAGAAAAGATTTAAAGCTAGGTTAGTTTTAAAATGATTTGTACAAAAAAAAGGTATTGATTTTGATGAGATATTCTCTCCTATTGTTAATATGACTTCTATTTGCACAATATTGTGGCTACTAAAAATTTGCATTTGGAGAAGCTTAATGTTCAAACAACCTTCCTTCATGGTTATTTGGATGAAGAGATATATATGGCATAGCCATAGGGTTTTGAGTTCAAGGGTAAGGATAATTTAGTATGCAAATTAAAGAAAAGTTGATATGGCTTGAAGCAAGCACCTTGGAAATGGTATCTAAAATTTGATAGGTTTATGCATGAGCATGGATATAAGAGGTGTTAGTTAGATTATTGTATTTATTTTAAGAGGTTGGATGATGAAAATTACATTATTTAATGTTTAGATATTGATGATATGCTTGTAGTTGAGTCTAACATTGATCACATTAAGGGGTTAAAACAATAGTTAGCAAATTCATTTTCTATGAAGGATTTGGGGGCAACAAAACAAATTCTTGGGATGAAGATTTGCATAGATAGGAAGAACAAGAAATTTACATTATCTCAAGCTAATTATATTGCAAAAGTGTTGCAACATTTCTCTATGGAGAATGCTAAAGCTATCAACACATCTTTACTTGGTCATTTGAGTTTGACTAAGGAGATGTGTCCTAAGACATAAGATGCCCGAGGTACCTTATGCTTTAGCTATAGGAAGCTTGATGTATGCTATGGTATTTACAAGGCCAAATATTACACATGTAATGGGAGTTATTAGTAGGTATATAAGTCATCTAGGGCTTGAGCATTGGAATTCAATTAAATGAATTCTTAAATATCTGAGAGGAACATCTAGTAAGTGTTTACATTTTGGGGGCTCTACTACTGATTTATAGGGATATGTTGGCTCAAATTTAGTAAGATATATTGATACCAAGTAGATTACTATAGGTTATGTATTTATTGTTGGTGGACGAACAATGAGTTGGGATTCTAGGTTGTAGAAGGTTAATTCTTTATCCACTAGATGATATGGATTCAGTTCTTTATGGAAGAGTTGGGACATCCATAGAGGGATAATTATTTTTTATAGATAGAGTGTCATTCATCTTTCCAAGAATTTAGCTTGCATTCAAAGAAAAAACACATATAGTTGTGATACCATTTCATATAGGCAACTTTGGATGAAGGATAGTTAAAGCTAAAGAAGATACATATAGATGATAATCTAGTATATATGTTTACCAAGGTAGTAACTAGGGAGAAGTAAAATGACAGTATAGTCTAAGGTGATTTGATATTCCAGTGGGAGCTATAGGTTTAGCAATCTTATGATTAGTCTCTAAGTAGGAGGTTATTATTGTGGTGTTTGATGATTCTCCAAGTGGGAGATTTTTGGGATGTGGAACCTAATTAGAATCATAGGTTTATTTAGTGTAATTTTCCTCAAAATTATTTCTATGGGGGTTTGGGGGCATCACCCCTAAGATGGGGTCAAGGGGTAGCACTCCTGTGGGGTCCTAAGGCAATACCTTGGGTGTGCTCCCTATTGCAATATAGGGTGGGGTTGAGGGGCAATTCCCCTATGGGGGGTTTTGGGGGCAGCACCCTAGAAGCCAAAAATAACCTTATATTGTAAAAGGAGTCAACTACTATTTTTTCTATTATTCTAGCCCTAATTTTGTAATTGGAAAAAAGCTTGTATAAAAAGGCTTAGGGTTAGGGATTTCCATAATGTGTGATGCAAAAAATGGTTCTTTTTATGGTATTGAGCTATAAGGGATTGGATATTGAGATCAAGTTGCAATCACTAGATAATAATAATATTAGACTTTTTGTTGGTGGATGTAGCCTAGGGATTGGGTGAACCATGTTAAATCTAGGTGTCTTGTGTTCTCTTATGTGCAATCTATTTTTGTTGATATTGATTATATTTTCATGTAACTAATATTTCTATCTAAGGTTAATCCTAACAACTACTAACAACTTATCAATGATATCCTTAAAAGCTACATCCATAGCCCTTTGAAAAGTAGCACCAACATTTGTCAAGCCAAATAACATTATACTATAGACATAAGTGCCCCAAGGTATTGTGAATGCAGTTTTATATTGATTAGATTCCTTAGTAACCACTTGATTGTAACCTAAGAACCCATCCATCATGGACATGATTTCTCATCCAATAAGCCTTTGAAACATTCCTTCCATATTAGGTAAGCCATAATTATCTTTCAATGAAGATATGTTCAGATTTTAGTGGCACTTCATGCTGAAATAAATCTTCTCTCTATGACTTTAAATCATCATAGGACCAAGAAAAGACAAGCCTATATTTTCTGAATAGACAAATCAACTCTTGTCTTATTTTAGGGGCTAATTTCTTTCCAATAAAAACCTTCTTGGGTGCCTCATTAGTCCCTAAATTTATTTCCTCCAAATCCTTGGCATTAGATTCTTTACTTTCTACTTTGTATTTGTCTTGACTATCAAACATAGTCTACAAAACTACTAACCCCTTTGGGATCTTATTCCTTTTTAACTACATAACCACTTGTCCCAATATAGTATCTCTTCCATCTACATCTTCAACATAGGATGTACAATCAGTTTCTTGTCCATAGAATTTTTCTTCACAATTTGAAAAATTTATGATATCCCTGTCTTCTTCAAAGACTTACTAATTTTGGACATTATAAAGAATTGATGGCCTATTCTATACTTTAATTTGTGAGAAACCAACAAAATATATATCCTGAGGCTTAATGGAAACATTAGCTAATGGATTGGCTATCTTGTTGTTACTTCTTTCCATTTGAGAGATCCAAAGGCATCAAACAATTCAATTTGGTCTCAAACAAAATTCTTGTACTGCTTCAACCTTTTATTCGTAGATGCATATGTCTCTCTAAATTGAGAGAAAACTAACTCAAAATCACCAATAACATGTAACCTTTTTATTCCATGGCTAGTTTTAACTCTTAATCCTAGTAAGACTATTTCATATTTAGCTATGTTATTGGTACATGAAAATTTTGGGGTAAATGAATATTTGAATGTATTCTTTTATTGAGATATGAGCACTACACTAACTCTTAAACCCTCCCTGTAACATGCTCCATCAAAGTACATTGTCCACAAAACCTATGAATCCATGCAACATGCTACTTCTTATGTAATTACTAGAGGGAGCTCCTCAACTTCTTAAATAATCAATTCAGCTCTAAATGCATTTACATTTGTATCTAGAAAGTGTGTGGCATCCTTGTCAATATCACCCTAAGGAGCTCCTCAACTTCTTAAATAATAAATTGTGCTCCAAATTCATTTACATCTATATCTAAAAGTCATGCGGCATCCTTGCCAATATCATCCCTAAACATATAGTTAACCCTTGGCTCCTTTTCAACCATGACAGCCTTGTCACCTATATGAAAAGTGGCATAGGACAAGTTACATTGTGGGCTACCTACCATTGTAGCATTCCATTTTTTTGGAGAGTAGAATTTCATAGTGAGGAGGAATATCAACTACAATAATTGACATGGTTAGCTCTACATCAAGATAAATAACTAGTTTGAAAGGAAAGGCTTTAATGGTACCTCTAATAGGAACTTCCCTTGCATCCATGGCCCTACACCTACCTTGTTTGGTGTCTACTTCTAAACCTAGGGCTCTCATGACTTTGAAAGGCATTATGGTATTGGATTCCCTTGAATCTATCATGCAATTTTTAAGAGTTCTACCTTTTATAACTAGACTAAGGAAAATAAGATCAATATCTTGTAAATAGGCTACATATGAGTTATCTAAAAACGTTTGAGGAATTTGAGACATGATTCCAATATCTTCTATTACAACAAGGGCCTATTGAATGGCTTTTTTCTCAATAATATTTTTATTACCTATCCCCCCAACCAAGATAAAGCCTTACTATTATTCTCCTCTATTCTAAAGAATTCAGAAAAAGGAACTTTTATATTTAGTTCAAACAACATAGATATCATATCAATTGGATCATAGATAGTAGTGTTGAGCTATCATTATGCATGATACTAAATGATAGGAATTCCCATGAACTCCTCTCTTGAAAAGCTGATTTTGTGAATCAACTCCAAGGTTATGGGTTGATCTCATGACCTACTAGAATTTATTTAGTTGAAGATAAATGTGATTGTTCACAAGGAGGCCTTTTTTTGTTTATTTTGATTTCATATGAGATGAAGAGTATGTACATTACTTCAAAATAACACATAGAAAAGAACTATGTTTTTTATTTTTATGTTTTTTTTATAAATGCAAGCTAACAATGCAACTAGTATGAATTCCTACTCTAACAAGGGAGTTAGCAAAGAAAATAACAAACCTCAAAAGTAAATAACATGAAATTGAAAATTCCTAACATACATAAGTTATGGAGAACAAAACATCACAAATTAAGCTTTCAAAGAGATCTCTAAATAACTAGTGAAAGAGGGAGTAGCGCTTCCCTAATTCCACTGATGCAATCATGAATGAGAAACTTAGTGAGCATATGATGTTTCACCTTTCATCAAATTTTGAGGCCATGGAGAGTGTGCTCATGCAAGATGAAAGGTTATGTAAGCACAATTCAGTGATTTCTTCTCAAGCTAGTTATGTAGTAGAATTCATCAATACCATAACAAACACCAACACTAATGAAATGCACAACTAGAAACAAAGGAATAAACCTTTGGCTCAATCATGATTCCATGAAAATAAATCCACAAAACAATGAAACATTTAGGAAAGAATTACTACACTCCAAATGTGAGCACCAAAAGCATAATTTTATTGCAAAATAATTGCAACCTTCATTACATATCACAATTGGGTATTTATAAGAAATCATCTCCTCAATTTTTGTTGAGAGAGAGATATTCTTCATGCAATAAAATGCTTTTAATTTACAAAACAAATTAATTATATACAATCTAATTGGTGCTAAGTAGGACTCCATCCACATTTTATTCATTCATTGGATGCATGAGCCTTTACATGTTTAAAAAAAAAAAAATATGAGAGAAGAAAGAATGAGAAAGCTCCATGTCGAAGTGGAAGTGTCTTGGAGTGCCAAAAATGGAAGCTGATCCTTTACAGGGTATTTTTCAAAGTTAAACTATTGTCAAAAAGCATTTTTGATGCATGGAAAGCTCTATCTTTGGAACTAGCAATTAATTGTCGATGAAATGTGCACCTGCTGAGCTACAAACTTGCAAAGTTGTGTACCTATGAAGTTGCAGAGCTATGCACCTCAAAATGGTCCAAAATCACAAAATTTTACTGAGTGTCAAAATATGGCATATTGGTTTTGTTCTTCTTCATCCCAAAGCTATGTTTGGATATTTTCCCTTGAATTTCTCTATAATCTCAATAATTTTTGCCACATCTAGTAAATCTAAAGCCTCATTTTTGTCCTTTACCTTTTTCCTATAATTGTCTACCTCAATTTGGGTGTTAGCAAAATCCTCAAGTTTGGTATCCAACTCTAATAAAGCTTCTTATTTCCTAAATGCTTAACCAAGGTGTAACAGAGCCTTTATCTACCATCATGGCTTGTTATGGAGATGAGGAAGTAAGACCAGGACCCTATAAATCTAGCAGCATCTATGTCCAATCTTGTTATTGAGGCTAATCTATAGGGGTATCCCTGATCTTACCCCTAACTAGTTTTGTTCCCATGGGCATAAAATCAAAATTTGACATTTCAAAAATATCATTACCTTCTTCACCTTGCTCATCGACCCACTGTTGTACTTCATCTTCTAAAGAAGAGACTTCTAGGGGTCCTATTGGGGTGGATGATAATGCGCCCATGGTAATTCTTCTCTTTTCCTTATCTATGGCTCTAGCTAGCTGAGTTCTTCTTTGTAGGGGTAGTTTTTCTTCTTCATCTATCTTCCTCTTCTTCCTCCTCTTCTCCTTCTAGGATGGTCTCAAGAATAAATGAAAAAGACACCATTCTCCTAGTCACCCTTTTCCTTTTCTTCATTTGGATTTTAATCCTCTCTTTTTTTGTAGAGGCTAAAGGGGATGTTGGCTCTTCTTGCTAAGGAGGAATGAAAACTTTCTGACTCTCTCCCACTTCTAGTTGGCTTGGCACAAAGGGAGGCAATTGAGGGTCATCCTAGACTTGTGTGGCTCCAATATCCTCAGACCCTTGTATAGTCTCTTCCTATTGCCGAGGAGGTACTTGCACTTCACCCTATTCTATTTGAATCCTCTAAGGGAAGGTCCTCTTCCTTTTGTTCTTTCCCTTCCTCTCTGGAGGATGATAGTATCCAACCGGGTGGTCAAGTTGGTATACAATCTCTGGCTTGATGGGAGATTGGGCCACAAAGGTAGGAATTGTAACTTTCTTCCCTCTACCTTTATCGAGGCAAGCTTGAGCATGAAAGACCATAGTGTCAAGTATAGAATCAAGTTGAAAAGGCTTCTTGATCCAATCCTTAGACATTCTAACTACATTCCTTTCTCAATGATTAATATCATAACCCTCCTCCTTGTCAACCTTAGCATCCATGATGGGCCTTTCTCCTATTTTGTTTGAGTTGAATAGCAGGTCCAGCAGCTCCCATGAATCATGTTGCCTTATATCCTTTGGGATGTTCAACTTGAGAGCCTTCTCTACTAGATACAAATTCATCCTATAATAGTCCCTTATACAGACATCGTAGTCATTTGTTGCATTCATCTAATAATCTTCAGTAGCATCTTTATGGTGGAACTCCTTACTAGCTAGACTCTCCACTCTCCTAGTATTGTCAAAATAGAGCCTAGGGGAATTTTGCTCTTCGAGGGGATAATTCTCCCATTCCTACTCAAAAGATGAAATATCATGCTTCTATTTGACCTGGTATGGTCCTATGACCAAAGTCAATGTCCAAAAAGGTCTCCTCTATCTCTTCACCCTCTCATATGCAGAGTCAATTTGCCAAGAAATCTCCAATAACACTAGTTCATCACTTGGATATCTAGGGAGCTTCTTGGGGTTGATAGATACACCAGCTACCTATAGATATGTGAATGTCTTAAATTGGATGAAGTAGGCCCTGAGAGTTGTTATCTATGCTTTTGCCTCATTGGATAACCTCTTCATGTAATCACCCTCTATGAATTAGATGACTGCAAAAATGAATGCATCATTCATGATTGTATATTGCTTACTTTGTGCTGAGAGCTTCTTCCTCACCTGCTAAGGGTAGACAATATAGGGCTAGGCATTAGGATCCTACATACTACCTCTTTTGTACAAACTAGGGTAGTTTTTACCCTTTTTTCAAGAAGATAAACCATGTAAGAAGTCATATAGAACTTCTTCTTGTCCTTAATTATGCCTAATTTCTCACACAAGTTTTCACTTAGTGTGGTTTCCCAGTCTAGTGGCATCCTTGTTGTCTTGATTGTCTTGATAAAATTGACCATGAAGGCGCCAAGGTGGCCTACTATTGGTAGACCCATGAATCTTCTAAAAGGATGATGGAATAGCCAATATCTTCCTTCATGTATCCCCTAGTCATGTCCATGTTTCTTGTGACCCTGCCCAAAGGAGTCTTCTCAATGAGGTAGGAGGATTGAATGATTTTCGATGCTTCTTTGGGGTGCTCTCTATACCATCTCTCTATTGCTTCATAGGAGAGACCAATGAATTGATCTACCCTCAGGAGGTGGAAGACCCTCTTAATGTTGTCAGGTTAGAGATTAAGGACCACTTCTCCTATCATGCTCTTAACCACTCTCTCCTTGGGGACAAAGTGTTGTGCCAGTGTCATAATCAACTATGCTAACTATACAGATACTGGATGTGAAGCTATACTTACCAAACCTGAATGGATCAAGGTAGATACTAGAACTGACCTTTTAGTAGGTTTATTGTAGATTTTAAGGAACTCTCCCAAGTCTATATGCCCCAAATTGGTATCTTTGATTTCTGCATGATCATCATAGAACCCCGACTTTTATGGTATGCCTTGGAACTTGAATACAATGGGTTTGGGTGCAATTTTCTCTCTAGATGTGGATGCCATAATATCTACATGACACAAGAAAAATGTTTATTAGTAAAAATAGTGAGATACTAAAAAATTAAAATAACACAAAAGCACTCAAATTTTATTAATGAAAAATAAGCATGAAAAGCAAAAATGAGATGCTCAATTTGGGTGCCTTTATTTATTAAATCTATTATTTTTTCATTTTATTATTATATATTTTTATCTTTATAATATTATTATTATTATTTTTAATATCTATATAATTTTTAATTTTTTTTTTTTAGGGTTTTTAGCTCTTGAAGGCAAAAGTGTGTGTATGTGTGAAGTGGGTCTGTGGGCAGGAAGAACATGCAATAAGTGGTGTGGCGTATGCTTATGGGCATGTTGCATAGATGGCACACAGTGTAAAATGCTAATGGGTGTGTGCATAGTGGTGCATTGTACGATGCTTTGTGTTTGGTGTTGCATGAATGTGCACATTGTGCTGCCGCTTCATGTTTGACATGGAGGGGAGGTGCACATAGATGATGTCAAGTGTGGCATAAGTGCATAGTGGGTGAATGCAAGGGTGCGTGTGTATGAATTATACAACCCTTGCAAAGTGCATGACAAGGGTTTTTTGAGCGATACAATATCACAATGGGCATGTGACTCTATATGCAAAGTTGAGTGGCAACGAGGTGGTGAAGCACATGTGTGGTGTTTGGGCACACTGTGCATTTATAAGGTGATGTGTAGGTTTTGTGCAATGTAGAGTAGATATCAATGCATGGCACACCATGGGTGCATGAGTAGCAGTGTGGATGCACACGCAATAATGCGAATGCATAGAATGCATAGTGCGTCGGTGGCGAAGTCAAAGAAAATGCACACCTACTTGAGGTGTGAAAGTGCATTGAAGGAAGATGTTCAAGCATTTGCAAAGTTATAAGAATTGGAATGAGGGTTTTGGGGGTGGGGGGGGGGGGTGGTCATTTTTTATAGCCACGCCCCACCCTCACAGTGCATGGTGCACCCTTGCGCAAGTGCACAGGTGCACATCACACACCATCATGGGTGGTGTGTGCCTCACGCATTTGCATGGTGTGCGGGTGTGCTTAATTTTTTTATCAATTTTAATTAATTAATTAAATTTTTTATTTTTTTTAAATTTTTTTAAATTTTTTTGAAATTTCAATATTTTATATTTTTTCAATTATATATTTTTTATAAAAAAAATTGATTTTTCAATCAATTTTTTTTAAAAATTGAAATTTGACTTTTTTTTTATTTTATTTTTTAAGTTTTTTTAATTTTTTTGTTTTTTTGATTTTTGACTTTTTAACATTTCTTCGGTCCCTGAATTATGAGTTTGTGATTCGAAAGAAGTAGTGGGTCTGCATTCCTAGTATGGAATGAGACATGTGTTGTGGAACCACAACAAGTAGGTTTCACAAAAATACCTAGGGTTGAGACTGTTTGAACAACAAGCATGACCACTTGCTTGGTGACATCATCTTCTAACTTCTTCTCTTGTACATTAACCTTAATTGTCCCAACTGTATGAAATTGCACTTTCTTCTTGGGCTCTCATTTCTTGTTCTTACTATCTTTAACCTTTGTCATCATTATATTGTGCTTCTTACTATGATCAACCATCTTGTGAGTGATATCTTTAATAAAGGTACTAGATGGCTTGCTATTATCACTGTTGATAGTCCTATTTCTTAGATTATAGTTACTAAGCACTTAAGACACCATCTTTTTTTAATTCTATCAATCTCTTCTTTAGAATGTTTTCTCAAATTTATATGACCAACATCTAAAGATGTATTACATACCTTACCTTCATCACAATCTTCATTATCTGAGAATACTTGCTGATGATGTAATTAATAAACATTTATCTAATCAAGAACATCATATTTAGGTTCTTCTAAATCAAAATCATTATATAAGTTCACCATGTTAAAAATTACATCATCATGATCATTTTCTTCTTCTCCCTCATTTTTCAGATGTTGATTTGTAGCAAATGATTGAGCTGCTATACAATAAACTAAGGTATGAGGTGATTGACATATGATGCTCCATGGAACATCATCTAACATATTGATAGAATTTATTTGTAGAGGATCAAGGGTATTTTTATCCTTGGTATTTTGGGCCATGTTGGGGATAGGCTACCCATCTTTCCACTAAGCAATATATGGATAATTTTTAATTATAGGCTGGCTATTGAAATGATTATTGTTCAGTAGAGTTTCCTCACCATCATTAGACTTTTTTTCATTAAAAGTTGGTGGATTCACCTTTTTTAGATGATTTTTTTAGGATAAAACCATGGTTAGAAATAAAAATTACATACAAATATTAAATTTTTTAGAAAATAGTAGATTACACATAAGAGAACACAAGACACCAAGATTTAATGTGGTTTACCCAATCGCTAGGCTACATTCACCAAATAGAAAGTCTAATATTATTACAATCTAATGATTACAACTTGATTACAATTCATAATTCCTTATAGCTCAATACTACCATAAGAATCAATTTTCACATCAAACACTATAAAACAATCCCTAACCCTAAGCCTTTTTATACAAGTATTTTTGCCACTTTAGAGTTAAAATTAGTTACAATAGTACTTTCCTAATTAGTCACCACAAACAAAAAATGCCCCACTTTTGGATTGATAAGGCTCCACACTAAACAAAAATTTTCCACTTGGAGATTGATCCTATAGCTATGCTACTACTCCATGAGGCTCCCACTAGATCAGACCAACTTGGACTCTCCTATTCAATTATTTTTTTCAGTCTAGAAGACTAGCTAAAGTTGAAGAGGAGTTCAACTTCTCCCTTATCAATACCTTTGTAAGCATATCGACAAGATTGTCAGCTGTATGTATCTTGTCCTACTTTAACTATCCATCATCTAGAACTAACCAAATAAAATAGTACTAAAAATATATGTCTTTTGTCTTTGAATGCAGAGCTAAATTCTTCACAAGATGAATGACACTTTGAGTATTTGTAAACAAATAATTATCCTTTTGAGGGTCTCCCAATTCTTCCAAGAAGATCTAAAGCCATATCATCTCCTTGGCTACCTCTATAGTAGCAACATACTCTACCTCTATAGTGGATAAAGTATTATCCTTCTATAATCAAGAAACCTAGCTCACAACTACCCAACTAATAGTAAATACACAACCTTTAGTACTTTGATGATATCAATATCCCCTGCTAAATCTAAGTCAACATAGCCTTGTAAATTAGTAGTAGAGCCCCCAAAGTGTAAACACTTATTAGATGTTCCTCTCAAATATCTAAGAATCTATTTAACTACATTGCAATGCTAAATTCTTAGATGACTCATATACCTGCTAATGACTCCCACTACATGTGTAATATCTAGCCTAGTACATACCATAGCATACATCAAGCTTCCTACATCTAAAGTATAAGGTACCTTGGACATATTATCCTCATCTTCTTGTGTCTTAGGACACATCTCCTTAGTCAACTTCAAATAACCAAGTAAAGGTGTGTTGGCAACTTTAGCATTCTCCATAGAGAAATATTGCAACACCTTCACAATGTAATCAACTTGAGATAATGTCGATTTCCTATTCTTTCTATCTTTATAAATATTCATACTAAGGATTTGTAGCTATCATCACAAAATAAACATAAACATAAAATAATGTAGTTCTCATCATGAAACCTCTTAAAATAAACACAATGATCTAAATTAAACCTACTATATCCATGCTCATACATAAAATTGTCAAATTTCAGATACCATTACCAAGGCACTTGCTTGAAGCCATATAAACTTTTCTTTAATTTTCACACTAAGTTCCCCTTACCTTTGGCCTCAAATCCCTGTGGTTGTGCAATATATATCTCTTCATCCAAATGACCATGAAGGAAGGTTGTTTTAACATCAAGCTACTCCAAATGAAAATCTTCAGTAGCCACAATACTTAAAATAGTACAAATAGAAGTTATTTTAGCAACAAGAGAAAATATCTCATCAAAATCAATGTCTTTTTTCTATGCAAATCATTTTACCACTAACCTATCTTTAAATTATTTTTTACCTCCATCCTCTTCTTTCAACCTATAAAAACTGGTGGGAATGATGCCCATAAGATGATGTACTAATATAAATATTTCTTGTTAGAGGATGGACCCTATTAGGAGTCTATTACAACATTTATTAATGAGTCCCTATTAGAAGAATTTTAATCCTTATTAGGAGATTCCAACCCTATTAGGAGTTGTGGTAAAATGTATGCAAGAAGAGTTCACTACCCAAACATGCAATTTCAACTACAAGAAGAGCTCACTGCTCAAACAAGTAATTTACTATTATCTTCCTCTTTCCTTTTCTCTTTCCTCTATCCTATCAACCAAAAAAATCACTATTAGACCTTGTAGACTAGGTCACAAACCTCAAATTTGAATACCAAACCTTGGATCACTTAGTAAAAACTCAACAATGAAGTTTCCTTCACTTCCTCACTACTCTACTCAACTTCACATTTTGTAATTTACTAATGCTTCTCAATAATTTAAATCTAAATTTATGATAAAGGAAAATATCCTTCCTTCATACCAAGTCCATATAAAAATTCTCTAAGTTGGCTATTATTCCTTCTCAATTAATTATTATAGGACCATATTAACAACAAATTACACTTAGCGATAATATTAATCTTCCATCTTGCAACTTGAATAAATTTTTGTACACAAAATATTATAACAATCTAGCTTAGTCATGCCATCCTCAACATGTCTTCTTCATTTCCTCAACCTCAATCCTCAAGCTATCAACTCTGCTAAGAGATATAACAAGTTTGCCAGAACATGCCTCCGTAAACTCTATCTCAGAATAGACATCACCAAAACTTACATAAATTTTTCTAGACTTATCCTTTCTCCTTCTAACATTAACTACATCTACCAGATACTTAGAAGTATCTCCCATAACCTCAAGTACTTATAATTCTCAACTTGTCATCTATACCAACTTGATCTTTCCCTTGTTCTTTTGCCAAATACCATAGAAAACTTCTATGTTGACATCAATGATAAACTTAGTCATGAATGTAACATATTATCATAGTAGTACTCCCCCATAGGAATATCATCACCATTCATGCTTCCAATCAATCTTCCCAATCTTCCAATAGTCCTTCGAATAGTTTTCTATCTATGAATACCATTAGTGGAGAAATAATCTTCAAATTTGTGACTACAATACTAACCATCATATCATATCTGAGACATTTTGATTTCTTACTTATCTCATTTCTAACCAAGCATTTCCATTTCTTAAAAGTTTGAAGCACATCAAATTTTTGTCTAAGGAAATAAACCTATACTTTTCTAGTTCCATCATCAATAAATATAACTTGATAATGAGAGCTACCAAGGGAAGATATCTAGCTGGTCCCCATACATCTACATGCACAAGCTCTAAACCCTCATTTTTCTTTTCTTTCCCAATCTTCACAAAACTCACTCTCTTTTGTTTTTGATACACACAACATTCACAAAAATCCATATTAATACATTTGAGACCTTGTAAAACTTTCTTTAAATGAAGTACTTTTATACCTTTCTCACTCATGTGCCCAAGTCTATTGTGTCATAGGGGTTTATCAAAATCTATAGCAACTATTTGTTCTCCCTGCTCAACTATAATTATTGCTCCTAAACATCCATTTTTCTCTAAAACAATCAAAGTAGAAGGAATAGTATGACATGTGCAATGATATAAGGTGCCTACTTTCACACCTTTTTCTAATACAAGGGAACCTATTGAAACCTCCCAATTTTTATGATTAAAAGTAACTGCAAAACCCTCATAACCAATTTACCCTGCTAAAATTAAATTCCTACTCATCCTTGAAACATGTCTTACCTTGTGTAGTAGCTAATGATTCCAATTCTACAACTTAATCTTAACTTTTCCCTTTCCAACAATTTGGTAGGGTTCATTATCCCCAAATAAACAAGCCCAAAATCCTCTTGGACATAATCAATAAAATAACCTCTATGAGGTATAACATGAAATGAAGCACCAAAATATAAAACTCATGAATCATCAACACTTTCTAAAGGCATAAGAAAAGTGGCCTCTTCAAATTTTTTAATTACCACATTTGCCTCCTTGTTCCCTTCTGGTTTATCTCCTTCATTTTTCTTTTGAGTCTAACAATCTTTCTTCTTATTCCCTATTTCCCAAAGTACCAACAATCATTTGGTCCTCTTGACTGAGACCTCTTTCCCTTTGACTTTCCTCTTGATTTCCCACAATTTCTAAAATTATTTCCTCTCTCAGTCATTCTACCTCTTCTTTATGCATTCAAATAACTTCCTAATGTAGATCCACTTGTGATTTTCCTACAAGTTTCCTCACTCAAAATAATACCAATTTATCATCATATTTTAGGGTATTATATCTAAAAATAGAATTACTCACAAACATTACCAAGCCATTCAAGCTTTCAAGAAAAGAACACCAAATCAAGAGAACCCTAATTTTTTCATCAAAATTAACACCCATAGGAGATAACTAACTAGTAATAGTATTAAACTCGTTTAAATGATCTGCAATAGATCCACCTTCTACCATCTCCATACTAAATAAATGCTTCATGAGAAATACCTTATTTGAAGTGGAGGGATTTTCATACAATTTCACTAGGGTTTCCATCAACTCTTCCATTGTCTTCACTTTTGTAATGTTAAATGTCACCAATGATGCCAGGCATAATTGAATGATTCCAAGTGCCTTTCTATCTAAAATCTCTCAGTCCTCATTTTTCATAGTTCCCTAGTTCTTAGTTTTTCCTTCCAACAACTTCCATAAATCCTTCTAATAAAGATAGTCCTCCATTTGCATCTTCCATAACTAAAATTTATACCCATTGAACTTGTCAACTCTTAGCTTACCTTCATCTTCCATCGCTCCTACTCAATGGTGAGACTTTCCTATAGAGGATAACTAAAAAAAAACAACTTGACTCTAATACCACATCTTAGGATAAAACCATGGACATAAATAATAACTACATGCAAATATAAACAATATCAAAAAGTAATAGATTACACTAAAGAGAACACAAGATACAAAGATTTAATGTGGTTCATCTAGTCCCTAGACTATATCCACCAAACTACAGGTTCAATATTATTATGATCTAGTGATTACAATCCAATTACAATCTATAATCCCTTACAACTCAATACCATTGCAAGAAGAAATTTTTACATCACACATTATAAAACAATCCCTAACCCTAAGACCTTTTATACAAGTATTTTTGCCACTTTTGGGTTAAAATTAGTTACAACATGTCGGCCATAAAAACGCGAATAAAATAGCCCCAAAAATATTTTCTTGGGAAAACCCCTGCTTGGGGCCCGGGTAAGCCCCAAACCCCATTGAGGAATTATGGGTTATGTATAGTACTTCCCTAATTAATCACCACAAACTAATAATATCTCACGTGGGGACTAATCAGGCTCCACTCTAAACAAGAGAGTTAACACTTGACCCATTGTGTCCGCCTTAGGCTTCTTAACTGCAATAGGTTTATCACTTTCTTTTTTATTGTTCTTAGGGTTGAATAGTTTGGGTTTATGTCTTCTTGCTAGCTTACTAGATGCTTTCCTTTTTGTTTTCAATATTAACTACAATCTTGTAAGCATCTCTTAAGGTTTAAGGATCCTTGTCCCTTGATGTGTATGCCATCTTGCTATCAAAAGAATTGAAATAGATAGTAAGACATATATCTTCATTGAGTCTCATCACTTTGAACAACTTACACATCCCCTTCTAAAATATAACATTAAAATCAAAAATAGATTCATTCTAAAATAATTATAGTTGCTGGCATGGCCTCATTTCCTCACTCTTTGAGCACACCCTTAGTGCAATCTGGCTCAAAGATAGTTTCAATTGAGTTGGTTATGGATACCACTACTATAAAAAACACCCAACCAAGATCTAAATATATTCAGTTGAATGTTACAATGACTAAAATTCACAACACTTCATCTACCAAGAACCAAGGTCCTCCATCATCAAGCTTGACCAAGAAGAAACAAGGTATTTTTGTTGTTAGTACTATTCCAACATTTATTACTAGTCCATTAGTTTCCACAATTGTTTCCATTCCAAGTATTTCTATAGCTAGTACAATATAGTTGAGAATCAATATCAACCAAGTATTGAAGTCTTAGAGAAGGGTAAACAAATTGTTTCAACCATTCTAAAAGAAAAGGGAAAAGAAAAATAAACTATTGATCTCTAGATGATGATATAGTTATTCCAAATTGGGATATCTCTATCCTCACCCCTAATCAAATGAACACCATGGGTGAATTACTAAAGAAGAGAGCTAAAGAAAAAAATCTTAGAGAAGAAAAGAAGATAGAAAACCAAGTCTTTGAAGACATAAAGAGCATATTTGTTTATGCTCTAATTATTGAGGTTGATGGTACTCAACCCATTTTGGATTAGTTAGTGAAAATTGTTCAAAAATCCAATGAAGACTTCAATGGACAAGAGAAGATACTTCAAAGAAAATAAAGGAAATTTGAGAATAGGGTGTTGGAACAAGTTGCACACAAAGAATTACAATAGATCAACTAGAATTTTCTACCATTTATGGTTCACTAGAAACCTCTATTAATAATGTTTTATCACTATTTGTCAAGTTAAGTGACATGTCTATCTTCATAAAGGAGATTAAGGATAAATTGTCCAAGATAGATGAAGATATGAAGGAAAGTACACACCAGTTGTTATTGACCTAATACATAGACCTACACATTATACAAAGATCAGATATCTAACTAATTTGTAGGCATAATTATTAAAGGAAGAAGCTAGGATCTAGGCCACACTTCTAGAAATCTAAGGCATGATTCTTCCAAACAAGGATATACTGCAAAAACACATTGCACATTTAAAGACACTCATCCATGGTAACAACTTCTACATAGCTAATTACATGATAGAATTATTAGTATAATTTTAGATTGCACTACATGCAAGCAAGACAATTGTACTCATTCTAAAGGAACATTATTATTTCTTGTCACATTTTTGTATTAACATATATATACTAACTACCTTTAGAATTTAAGTAGAAAAGGGGGAGAAGTGTATATTATTATGAATAAGAATGGTGAAGAAGTAATATGTAAAGGAAGGCAAGTAATATTATATACTCTATTTATATGTATCTAAGAGAGATATATGTATGGGGGAGAAATATGGATAAGCAAAAAATACCTTTACAAAATAAATTTTGAAAAATCAAACAACAAAGTATGTTAACTAGCCATTATAGATGGAAGTCAAAACTGAGTTGAAGATAGTAAATGATGAGTAAGGAAGTTTTGACTTACAATTTTTATGATCAGATTTTGTTTTGATAAGTGTTTTTTTCACTAATGACAAAGGGGTAGGTTGTTAACATTATGGTGAATTTGTCTATAAGTGACTCAACACTTAGTTAATTGGTTACATTGTTATTGAGTTGTATAGTTTCTACCAAGCTTATCATTCAGTTTATATTGTTAACCAAGTGATTTAGTTGTTCCCAAGCTAAGTAGTCAAAATATAATGTCTACCAAGAACCTGAGTCAATTTATAGCATTTTCCAAGCTTTAGAGATAAAGTTTGCTACAAATCAAGCATAGTAGAGGCTACTGAGCTAGTTAATAGAAGTGAAGAAGATCATAGTGTTAACCAAGATTTTCATTATTAACCAAGTCTAGCAGTGTCTACCAAGTTCATAGGGTTAACAAAGTGGATCTAGTGTTGACCAAATTATGCAATGTCAAGTAAGTGATCTAGTTGTTATCAATTTTCTTAGAGTTCACTAAGTCACATGGTGTTGACAAAGTTCAAGCTACTTGGAAGTGATTAGTATGGACTGAGCTTTAGGTTCAACTAAGTGCTGAAGATTTCCAAGCATTGACAATATTTTTTGAGTATCAGAAAATTATTGAGTTTTTCTTCAGAACCCAAGCTACAATAGTTGGACCAACTTTATGAATTATGATGAAATTATAGCTAACTCCAATAAGTTGTGATTTGGATTGATATATACATTATATCATATTCAAGTATGTATGTGAAGAAGTATATGACGAGGAGTGAAAATTAAAGAAGGCTACAAGCAATAAAAGGGACAACAAAGATTTAACTATCATAGTCAAGTGATCATTGCATTAAAATGAATCTCAATCAAAAAATTAGAGTTGTAGATCAGAGATCAATCACTAGTTCATCCTAACAAGTGTATCAATTAAATCCTTTAATAGGGTAGACTTAATAACCCTTTCTAAATCTCTTAACCAAGTGTATATATACTTCATTGTATATTTTTAAGTCCATTAACCAGGTGGACTTCATAGTCCTTATTGTTCCTAATAGGACAAATCACTAGAAGTGGTCAATTGTAAGCCTTAACAAGTTAACTTTATACTATAGTACTAAAGATTATGGGTATCATTCCACCATAGTTTTACTTTCTAATTGGAGCATTTTTGAGTTACCATATCTTGAATCAAAGTGTTATGAATGTTTACTTTCCTTCATTCTTTCATGCATGCAATTAAATCCGAATATTATATGAGGGATTATTTGGTGAAGCAAGATAAAGTTTTATTAGTCCCTAATTCACCCCTCCCCTCTTAGTAACCTTTCCTATTTTATATTTCCAACAATACAAACATATGATTATGCATTAGGTATGGGCAATACAACAAACCAACCTATAGTCATTGGTAAGGAAGAGCTAGAATCAATTAAAGAGATAGAAATTGAAACAATGCAGAACTTGTTGATTCATAAGATAGGCACTTTGAAACATTCCTCACAAAATATGCATATAAGATAAATTAAATTGTAGAGAGCTAAATATCAATGTTCAAAAGAAATCTCATTATTATCCACTTTATTTATAGCATGGGGTGCATATACACAATTTTTTGAAAACCTTGTACTAATGCTAACATAGAAAAATGAGTTACCAAATAGGGTAATTGTCCTTATTAGAAAATTGGTTAATAGAGTTAAAGAAATAAATGGTTTTTCTTGGGGAAATTATAATTGATCTAAAAAAAATTGATTTTTTTTTTTAGAGGGATTCCTAATTTTGTGCCTAACATCATTCATGAGACTAGGAATGTAAAGGAGTGGCAGGAATTATCTTCCTCTTTTGATGACATTTTGAAACATGTAAGATTTTTTGTATACTGTAATAATGAGGTAAATGTCATAACATTATATGATATGATTCATCTATTATATAAAATTAAATTAAAAATGGGAAAGTTTACTACAAAGTAAAGGTAATAATATATGCCAAATGGAACAAGTGCCATGATGAGTTGAATACAATTAGAGATGCCACCTTGTCAGATATTGACAATGACATTTCCATTTGGGAGGTCATAGTTGGCATTAAATCCTTATCATCCAGGGATACTGACTAAGAAATCAAGGAAGAATCTAAGGTTTTATTCATGGAAATCAATTAAAAATCATAGCTAAATGGTAGAAGAGAAAAAATTAGGAAAAGAAAGTGATTATAATAGTTTGTTAAATTGTACACATGCTTATCTTGGAAAAATGTGTAGAAACCTAAAGATCAATTGCCACCTGTTAGTTTTGGAACTTCATTCCATCTTCCATCCAAGAAAAAAATGTTTTGTCAAAGAAAATATCTGATGTCTTTATATTTACTTTCAAATAAAATTTTGATAAGTGTCCTTCCATTTGTAGCTTATTTTCAATCATTTTCCTATAAAAGGATTTCCAAGATGTGGAGTGAGGTTCTGAATTCTATTTCATTTTTTAGTGATAATGATATTTTTTAGTCAGTCCAATTTCTTGTGTTGATTTTATGTTGTTTCAAGTTTGTATGTCAAGAACATAGTGAATGAATGAATGAAATACTTGTCAAATCTTGAGTAATATTTAGAGTCTTGTATTAGATACATGTATCATTCTCAAGAAGATTAATACAAAAAGGAAGGTATTGAATATCTGTGAGTTGATAGGATTTTGAAGTATATGGAAGGGATATCTTAACAATCGAATTTAGGGTTAACAACTGATATATTTGGTTGCAAGTCAATTTTGTCTAGTGTGGAGCCTAATTAGTTCCCATGTGGGAGATTGTTAATTTGTAGTGACTAATTAGGATTTTGGGCTAACATGCAATAATTAATTATAACCCTAAAGTGGTAAAAAGTACTTGTACAAAAGTTCTTAGGGATAGGGATTGTCATGAGGTGTAAAGTGATAATTGTTTCTTGTGGCAGTATTGAGCTATAAGGGATTAAAAATTATAATTACTAGATTGTAATAATATTGGACTTGTTGTTTGGTGGATGTAGCCTAGGTATTGGGTGAACCACGTTAAATCTTGGTGTCTTATGTTATCTTCTATGCAATCTATTATTTTCTGATATAGTTAATATTTGCATGTAATTGTTATTTATTTTTTAGGTTAATCTTAACAAGTGGTATTAGAGTGAGGTTGTTTTTTTTTTTTTTTTTTTTTTGCAGTTATCCTCTAAAGGAAAGTCTCATGGTTGAGTAGGAGTCTCACAAATCGAGTGGAGTTAATGGTAGATGAGGGTAACTTGAAGGTTGAAAAGTTTAAGAAGTAGAAATTTTAGTTATGGAAAATGTAAATGGAGTACTATCTTTATCAAAAGGATTTATGGAAGTCATTGGAAGGAAAATTCAAAAAATAAGAAACTATGATAGATGAGAACTAGGAGATTTTAGATAGAAAGGCACTTGAAAGCATTCGATTATTCTTGGCACCATCAGTGACATTTAATATTACAAAAGAAAAGACAATGGAAGAGTTCATGCAAACCCTAGAAAAATTGTATGAAAATCCCTCTACTTCAAATAAGATATTTCTCAAGAAACATAATTTATTTAATATGAATATGGAAGAAGGTGGATCTATTCCAAATCATTTAAATGAGTATAATACTATTGTTAGTTAGTTATCTTCTGTGGGTATTAATTTTGATGAAGGAATTAGGGCTCTATTGATTTTCTATTCTTTGCCTAAAAGATGGAATGGCTTGGTAATGGCTATGAGTAATTCTATTTCTAGATCTAATACCCTAAAATATGATGATTTGATTGATTTTACTCTAAGTGAGGAAAGTTGTAGGAAAACCTTAGGTGGATGTATGTCAGAAAGTTCTTTGATTGCACAAAGTAGAGGAAGAATGACTGGGAGAGGAAATAATTCTAAAAATCATGAGAAATCAGGAGGAAAGTCAAAGGGAAAGAGGTCTCAATCCAGAGGATCAAAAGATTTCTAGTATTATGGTAAACTAGGGCATAAGAACAAAGATTTTGGGACTTGAAAGAAAAATGAAGGAGATCAACTAGAAGGGAACAAGGAGGCAAATGTGGTAAATAAAAAATATGAAGAGGATGCTTTTCTTCTTTCTTTGGAAAGTGTTAATGATTCATGGGGTTTATATTCAAGTGCTTCATTTTATACTACACCTCATAGAGGTTATTTTATTGATTATGTCCAAGGGAATTTTGAGCTTGTTTATTTGGGGCATAATGAACCCTATTAAATTTTTGGAAAGGAAAAAGTTAATACTAAGTTATAGAATGGGAATCATTGACTACTACATGAGGTAAGAAATGTTCTAAGTCTAAGTAGGAATTTAATTTTAGTAGGGCAACTCGGTAATGAGGGTTGTGTAGTTACTTTTAATGATAAAAATTGGATGGTTTCAAAAAGTTTCCTCGTAGTAGAAAAAAGTGTGAAACTAGGCACCTTATATGTTTGTACATGTCTTATTATTCCTTCTACTTCAACTATTTTAGAGCAAAATGAATATTTAGGAACAACTACCGTAGTTGAGCAGGGAGAACAAATAGTTGTTGTAGATTCTAATACAATGCTATAGCACAACAGGCGTGGGAAAATGAGTGAGAAAGTTATGAAATTACTTCATTCAAGGAAAGTTTTACCAGTTCTCAAATGTGTTAATATAGATTTCTATGAAAGTTTTGTGTATGGAAAATGAAAGAGAGTGAGTTTTGTGAAGAGTGGGAAGGAAAAGAAAAGTGAGAAATTAGAGCTTGTACATACAGATGTATGAGGACTTTCTTAGATATCTTCCCTTGGTGGCTCTCATTATTATGTTACATTTATTGATTTTACACAACTACAAAAATATGGGTTTGTTTTCTTAGATAGAAATGTAACATATTTCAAACTTTTGAGAAATGGAAATGCTTAGATGAAAATGAGACTAGTAAGAAGTTAAAATGTCTTAGATCTAATAATGGTGGTGAGTATTGCAATTATGAATTTGAAGATTATTGCTCCACTAGTGGTATTCGTAGACATAAAACTATTCGAAGGACTCCACAGGAAAATAGATTGGTTGAACACATGAACAAGACTATAATGGAGCGTGTAAGGAGCATGAGGTTGAATGGTGGGTCACCCTTAAGCATGTAGGCTGAGGCTATCAATATTGTTGTATATTTGATTAATAGATGTCCCTTCACTCCTTTGGGCTATTGTAAATTCCAAAGGAAGCATGGAATAGTAAGAAGGTGAGTTATTCTTTTCTCAAAACCTTTGGTTTTGAAGAATTTTCTCATATAGATTCTAAAAATAGAACAAAGATGGAAACTAAGTCAAGAAAATGTGTATTTTTTGGATATGACATTGATAAATTTGGATATAGGCTTTGAAATTTTAAAAATCATAAAATTGTAAGAAGCAGGGATGCCATATTCAAACAGAAAGTGTTGTAACAAGTTCTATTGCAGCAACATTAGAAGAAAGAAGATGATTATGTAGTGTTGGATGATACTCCAAAAGATGATATTCCAATAATTCCTCATGATGTGCAATAACTTCAACAAAAAATACCAATAACAATAGTGAATTTTAGATGATCAACAAGACTAAGTAAACCTCCAAAAAGATATTCTCACTCTTTTTAATCTATTTTACTTATTGATGCTAGTGAACTTGAATGGTATGATGAAGTTGTGCAAGTGGATACTAAGATTTAGTGGGAGTTTGCAATGGAAAATGAAATGGACTCCTTGCTGGAAAATAAGAATTGGGATTTATGCAAGTTGCTTGTAGGAAAATGAGCTTTATAGAATAAATGGGTTTACAAGTTGAAAGAAGAGGATGGAAGTACAAAAATATTTAAAGCCAGGTTTATTGTAAAAGGACTTACATAGAAAAATGGCATTGATTTTGATGAGATATTCTCTCATGTTGTAAAAATGACTTCTATTCACACTATTTTAAGTATTGTGACTACTAAAGATTTTCATTTGGAGTATCTTGATGTTAAAAAACCCTTCTTTTATGGTGACTTGGATGAAGAGATATATGTGGCATAACCATAGGGATTTCAAGTCAAAGGTAAGGAGAACTTAGTGTGTAGATTGAAAAAAAGTTTATATGGCTTGAAGCAAGAACCTCAACAATGGTATCTAAAATTTGATAGTTTTATACATTAGGATAGATATATTAGGTGTCATTCAGATCATTGTATTTACTTTAAGAGGTTGGATGATGATAGCTACCTTATTTTATGTTTATATGTTGATGATATGCTTATAGCTAGGTTTAACATGGATCACATTAAGGGGTTTAAATGGCAGTTAGCACATGCATTTTCTATAAAGGATTTGGGGGCAAAAAAAACATCCTTAGTGTGAGGATTTATAGAGATAGGAAGAATAGTAAGTTGACATTATCTTAGGTAGATTATATTATGAAGGTGTTGCAATGTTTCTCTATGGAGAATGCTAAAGCTATCTAGACAACTTTACCTAGTCATTTGAAGTTGATTAAGGAGATGTGTCCAAAGATAGAAAATGATGAGGATAGGATGTCAATGGTACCTTATGCTTCAGCTATGGGAAGCTTGATGTATTCTATGGTATGTACAAGGCTAGATATTGTACATGCATTAGGAGTCATTAGTAGGTATATGAGTCATCTTGGGCTTGAGCATTGGAATGCAATTAAGTGGATTCTCAGATATTTGAGAGGAACATCTAGTAAATGTTTACATTTTAGAGGATCTACCAATGATTTATAGGGCTTTTTTTACTTAGATTTTGTAGAGGATATTGATATCAGGTAGATTACTACAAGTTATGTATTTACTATTGGTGGGGTAGGAGTGAGCTAGCTTTCTCATTTGTAGAATGTTAATGCTTTATCCACTACAAATGTAGAGTATGTTGCTACTATAGAGGTAGCCAAGGAGATGATATAGCTTCAATTATTCTTGAAGGAATTGAGACACCCTTAGAAGGATAATTATTGGTTTACAAATAGTCAGAGTGTTATTCATCTTGCAAAGAATTTTTCTCTACATTCAAAGAAAAAATACATACAATTGTGGTACCATTTCATTCAAATTTTTTTAGATGATGGATAGTTAAAGTTGGACAAGATACATGCAGATAATAATATAGTGAATATGTTTACCAAGGTAGTGACAAGGGGGAACTTGAAATCCTCTTCATCTTTGGTTTGTCTTCTAGACTAAATAGAATAAGAGAACAACAAAGTCTAGGATGGTTTGATTTATTGGGAGCCCCTTGTGGTAGCAATATTGCTATAGGATTAATCCTCGTGTGGGAGATTTTTGTTCAGTGTGGAGCCTGATTAGTCCTCGAGTGGGAGATCTTTAGTTTGTGGTGACTGATTAGGGAAGTACTATACAAAAAATAAAATAGGGCCCTATTTTATTGAGATTGTGGGCTGACATGTAATAATTAATTATAACCCTAAAGTCATAAAAATACTTGTATAAAAGTGCTTAGGGTTATGGATTTTCATGAGGTGTGACACAATAATTATTTCTTGTGATGATATTGAGCTATAAGGGATTACAAATTGTAATCAAGTTTTAATTAGTGGATTGTAATAATATTAGACTTGTTTGGTGGATGTAGCCTAGGGATTGGGTAAACCATGTTAAATCTTGATGTCTTCTATTCTCTTTTGTACACTCTATTATTTTTTGATATTGTTTATATTTTTATGTATTTTTTATTTCTATTCAAGGTTAATCCTAAAAGTCAATTAAATAGATCAAAATTTACTAATATGATTCTATGTAACAATGGATAAGGCACTAGTCATCAATTGAGGTAAAATTAAAATAATAATTTAGTAGCACAAATCATATTTTTAATCAAATTTATACCTAAAGTTTGTGATAATGAATTAATTTGTTGCTCATTAACTTATTGTAATAGCTTTTGATTTTATAGTTAGCTACTCTAAGTCAATAGTTGATTTCAATTCTGGGTAGATTAAGAGACCAAATCTTCTTCAAGCAATGTGTAGTGTGATAATATGTAGAGACATTGAAATTCCTAGGTAAACCCACCTTGGTTAGCAGAGTCTAAAATGTAGGAAGCACTATTGCTTTGTTAAGTTGGTTTAGATCCAAATAGGTTTTGCTACAAATGGGAAGTAGCTCATAGGTTTCTCTTTTTGTTGTTTTTTGGTATTGTTTTGATTCTATAGATCAAAACTTCAACAGATTGCTTTAAGGGTGTCCAAGAAAATCAAGATCAAAGATGTCAATGGAAAGCTTATCAGTAAACCAACATAAAGACTAGATAGAAATCTAAACCTAAAAAAGTGATTTGTAATCACATAGATCAAAACCTAATGTTCTCTTTCTAGTCATTATAAATATTTTGTATTGTATCCTTTTAATAGTGGCTAACCTAATAGTTTTTGTAAATCCTTTAACTAGGTGAAATTCTAAATGGAATGATCAAAGTCCTCTTGAAAGACCAATCCTAATAGGGTGAATAAATCCTTTAATTAGGTCACATTTAAAAATGTGTTTTGTAACCATTAATAGGGTTGGTTCCTAATAGAGCTCACTTTGAAAGAGTGAAAAAGAGTAACATGTTGCTAGTGGTTTTTCCAAAATTGAGTCTCCATGTAAAATCCTATTGTCAAAAATATGATGAATGCTTCATGTGTGTTTACATTTAATAATGTTTTCATTATGCAATGCAAGTTATGTTTATGACTATTGGTGTAAATAAGTATTTACTATTTACACTTACTTAGGTTTACTTAGGTTAATGTATATATTTTATTATTTATTTATTACTCACCTAGGAGTATGTGTACTCTTATGAGTTGTCATGTTGACAACACAAGAGTTTGCACTTTAATATACACACACATTGTCTACACTTAGGAGTTAGCACATTATTTGAGCGCATGGTGTCTACAACATTCTAGATATCTAATCATGCAATCCTCTTATTATGGTGGATATGTGTTTAGTTGTATGCTTTTCTCCTAGTTCTTTCTAGACACATTCTAGATGCATCTTAGAGGCCTTTATATACAAGCTCTCTTGGTGTGTATGTATATGCTTCTACATGCTTCTGATAATAAAAATCATCCTCATACTAATCATACTCTTTGGTCTACTATTGTGCTTGTGTTTGAGTTCCTTGGTCTTGGGTGAAATTTGTCCTAAAGAAATTTTTTACATGGTATCAAAGCTTGGGGAGATTCTCATCACTAGCCGTTTGAGACCATTATTGCTTTAGTACCTTCAATCCAAAGATTTGGAGAATTCATAGAAATTGAGAGAATCTAGAGCCAAAGTAGACCTCACCACTACATCCAGTGCATCGATTAGGTGAATTGACTATAAATTCACCTTTGTTGGGCAATAGTCAAAATTGAGGCAATTTTTTTTGTTTGCAAAGTGACATCCCAAAGGTCCAATTTGCAAAATTGCTATGATCATTTCAGATTTGTATATTTAATTTTTAGATCTGTATTTTTTTCATTTGCCTCTCTTCAAAAAAAATTTAGATGTACATTTTTTTTTCAAAAAAATTGGCCATCAAGCCTATAAGAGAGATATTTTATAGGTGAAGATTAAAGTGTGCTAGTACAAATTAAATATTTGCATCATATTCAAAAGGTCAAAAAAACCTTCAAATTAGATTTTGTTTCATCCAAATTGGACATCTGAGCCAAAATCTAGAGCCTTTTGATTTTTGGAGGTGTGGCAGTGATTTAGGAAAAATAATAACAGTAGCGATTTTCAAACAATGATATCTCCCTCATATGGAGTCTTTTTTGCGAGATTTTTCTTTTGTTTTGGGGTAGAATTTCATGATCTACACATTGTGTAGGTGGTTTGAATCTTTGTTCCTAAATTTTTTCACAAGTTGCAAATCTCGATGTTTTCCACTTCACATGCTTGGTACAAGCTCATCTGGACTCCAAAACAGGGTCCATTTTTTTTTTGAAAGTGCATTTTTTTTTGTCTACTTTCCAGATATACAATCAAATTATATGTTTTGTGGATAGAAATATTCCTTTCAGAAATAGGCCCTAAATTTTCATGTGGCTATTACACTAAGTACGAAATCATACATTAGGGGGGTTTGATTGATTATTTCTATATTTTGGGGCGTGCATACATTCATTGATCTCATGGAGGCTTGTCACATATGTCAGTCTAGTATAAGATTGAATTTGACATTGAGGACCTAACAAAAATGAAGTGCTTTAATGCTTAATCATCCAAGAGAACATCAAGAAGTGATTCCTTCTCTTTGCTCAAAGATACCACCTCCGTTCAAATATCTTTCTAAACTTCTTGGCTTTATGTATAATAGTATGAGTAAGGAATCATTTGCTCCTCTTCTTATGACGAGTTTTCCTCATGATGTTTGGGTGCCACTTTGGGAAGCATATGGAGATCCATGTGTTCCTCCATTTTTATAGGACATTCGACATCCAATAACTCCAGTCAAGATCTCACTCCTAATTCTCCTATTGATTCTACTAATCCAGTTCCACCCGTAGATGCTTCAAATTTAGTACAATAGGACCCTTCATGTCTTCCTACTTTACCTTCATGCAATAACTTCCTTTCCACCCTTGTAGGCCTGTTCATGTAGTCTCACATTGAAGATGTGGGAGACACTATTGATGATATTCAACTTCTCTTTGATGAGGATGATCCTTCTATAGTTGTTGTGAGGGCTTACTTTGGCCTCATGTCCATTCTCTACATGATCAGTATTTACAGGCTAATGTGATTATGGATACTTATGTACAATAGTTGTAGGAGGTCTCTTTATTAGATGAGGAGGCAAATAGTTCTTTGAAATAGGTTCTACTTGTATCCTTTCTTGATGTGCACATGTTCTTTTTAGTAATCTTGTAAGGATCAACCATTGACATTGACACAGGGACATTTGAATAAGTTTCAGAGATACCTTTTATTATCAAGACTCTTTCCACACATAGGGGAAGCATCTCACCTATACTTTTTCCATTGTTTCTTTAAAAAGGGAGGAAAATTATACAATGGTCATAGATTAGCTTCTACATTGGATCATTTCTCACTAATTGGCACATTACCTTTAGGGGCAGACTACCATGTCTTCTTCTCCTTTTTTGGGGGGGACTTTTTCCTCTTCAGGGTTTTGTCCTTCTCCTAATTCTCTATTGCATATACTTGATGTATGTCCTAATGGGGGGTCTTGATTACTCCATCCACCCATATATCGTGTGTGTTTTTCATCTCTCTTTTTGGGGGAGGGTTTTTCCCATGAGGCTTTCCCTCTTTCTAACATGGCCTAGAAGCTAGGACCCATCATGCATTTCATCCTAGACTATGTAAGCTTAAGGGAATTCCCCTAAGTTTCACTTAAGAGGGGCATTGGTGTAAATAAGTATTTACTATTTACACTTACTTAAGTTTACTTTGGTTAGTTCATATATTTTATTATTTATTTATTACTCACCTAGGAGTATGTGTACTCTTGTGAGTTGTCATGTTGACAACATAGGAGTGTACACTCTAATTATGCACATGTCTACACTTAGGAGTTAACACATTATTTTAGCACATGGTGTCTTCAAAATTCTAGGCACCTAATTGTGCTTATCATATTATTGTGGAGGATATGTCTTTAGTTGTCATGCTTATCTCCTAGTTCTTTCTAGACACATTCTAGATGCATCTAAGAGGCCTTTATATATAAGATCTCCTAGTGTTTATGTATATGCTTCTACATGATTCTAATAATAGAAAGGATTATTATATTGATCATATTCTTTGGTATATTGTTGTGTTTTTTTTTGAGTTCCTTTTTCTTGGGTGAATTCTACCCTTAGGCAAATTCTTACAATGACAATTTTATAGTATAGATCGAGCAACAACATGGTAAGTAGAACAATGAAGTGTTTATTGTTTAATTTTTCAAGTGGTACATATTGAGCTTGAGTAGATTATTCACCCTCCTCTTATTTATTCTAAGCATTTCTAAGACGAAATTCAAGGATTTTAGAATGGGTACATAATAGATAATTGACTCAATGGTTTGAAAGTTATGATTTTCCAAAGTTGGGCTACGTAAAAATCCCAAAATAAAATTTGTAATCATTTTGGACTAACACTTTATGTAAATTTAGGGTTGTTCAATCTCAAAAGTTAGGATGAAATATATAGAACCTTCCTAGGTGGTGGAAAATTGACTATATAAGGAAGGCCCATAGGTTGTCTAGGATGGTTCTAGGTGATAGTTTGCAGCTCTGTCTTGCAAATTATTGTAAGGAAGGAATCCATGTGGGTTTGCATATTTTAATTCAAAAAATTTTAATTGCACACATGTGAAGATAATAAGAAGCCTATATTTATTTCTCAAAAAATATTTTTTTTTTTGTCTTTCTATTATATGTCTATGGTATTGAGGAGAGCACCCTTCATCAAGTGGTATCAAAGAAGGGGTTCTCAAGTGTATAGACAAATAACTGACTATGATGTAATTTCCACTAGGATTGTGGTTTGGGCTTCATGTATAGATAGATCTTTGATTGTGAGGTAATTTACACTAGGGTTTCTAAATAGCACAAAAATGCCTACACAAAGAGTGCATGGTGGAACAGCTAGAGGTGTTACGCCTAAGGTTTTTGGATCTCTCAAAAGACAAATGCAAGCATTGGAAGAACAAATGTGCAAAAGGATGAATATATCATAAGAGATGAAAGTGAGGATGAAGGAGAAGAAGAAGAGGATTTTCTAAACCTAGAAGAAGAAACAATTTCTAGGTTCATTTCCAAGATTAGGAAAAGACCTAAGTTTGAGGTTCCCACTTTTTAAGGAAATCTAAACTTTGAGGAGCTGATCAATTTGATTAATGAATTAGAAAAATATTTTGAGTATGAAGATATTGAAGATTGAGATAGGGTCAAATTTACAAAGAAAAAACTAAAGGGTCATGTGAATATTTGGTTGCAAGAGATCCAATTGGATAGAATAGAAGAGGAAATGATTAAATTAAAAGATGGGATCAAATGATATCAAAATTGAAGTGACAATTCATTCCCATGGATTATGAGATTGATTTGCTAAAGAAAATACAAGGGTTGAAGTAAGAAGAATGATCTATTTAGGAGTTTATATAAGATTTCTATCAAGTTCTTATTAGAATAGGCCATGTCAAAATTGACAAGGAATAATATTCTTGTTACCTAAATGGGTTGAGGCCAACCATTACAAAGGAGATAATTTTGGTTCAAATGAACAATATTGAGGAGGCATACAAGTTTTTTTTAAGAGTAGAAGAGAATCTAAATTAGAGATTTGAGGGCTGAAAAAGTGGAAGAAGCTATGGTGGAATATTTAGTAGATAATCTTATCGAGAACAAAGAGAATATCGAAAGAATAATAATGAGGCTACTAGCACTAGTAAAAAAGAAAGGTGAAATAATTTCAATCACTCCAATGACCAAAACTATAGAGATCAGAGAGGAAGAGTGTTGGGATTTAGAAGAGGAGGTTTCTATGGAACATGTTTTCACTATAGAGAAGAAGGGCGTAGGGCATCTAGATGTCCCCAACACCAAGGAAGGATAGATAGGAGAATTGAATGCCATGATAGAGTTGTGTATGTTGATGAAGATGCAAAATCATCACATTCTAAACATAAAGAGGAGAAGTCATAGTTAACAAAAGAGTCTCATTGAGTGGTGAGGATGAACTTGATAAAATAAGGAGATTATTTTGTACTAAGCATAATTATGAAGATAAGTGTTGTGACATGATTATTGATGGTGGAAGAATAGAAAATATCGTGTAAGAAGAGATGGTCATGAAGTTTAAGGTGATCAAGAGGTAGAAACATTTACATCTATATAAGATTGCTTTGATGTAGGATGAAAAAAATTGGTATGGTCATTGAATAATTCCTTGTGAAGATCAAGATTGGAAGCTACCAAGATGAGGTATATTATGATATGATACATATTTACATACATCACATGTTTCTAGATAGGCCATGAAATTTTGATAGACATGTTGTACATGATGGTCATGAAAATAAATACACTATGATAAAGGATGTAATGAAACATAAGTTGAATCCATTGAAGGACAAATAAGAAAAGGTATCTAGTGCTACTGGAGTATGTTTTATTGATCAAAATAAGTTCCTAGAGGGGAGGTATGATAATATTCATTCTTCTATATTTACAAAAGATATAAAAGAAAAATTAGAGAGGTACCTATAGAAGTTGCATATTTGTTGGATGATTTTCTAGATATTATATTTAATAATGTACTTGATGGATTACCACCACTAAGGAAGATCACTCAATAGATGGAATTGATTCTAAGAGCTAGTTTTCCAAATAGAGTAGTGTACATATTGACACCAACATAAAGAGAGGAGTTGAAAAAACAAGTATATAAGTTGTTGCAAAAAGTGTTGGTTCAAGATACTTTGAGTCCAAGTACTATACCAAAAATATTAGCACCAAATAAGAATGAACAATAGAGGATGTGTATAGATTATTAGGCTATCAATAATATCATAATCAAGTGTAGATTTACATTTCCAAGGATGCATGACATTATGGACTATTTGAGTGGCTATTTATTTCAAAAAGATAGATGTGAAGAGTAGGTACCATTAGACTCAAATCAAAGAAGGAGATGAATGGAATATTTCCTCCAAGATAAGGGAAGGATTATATGAGTGGTTAGTCATGCGTTTTTGGTCTAACCAATGCACTAAGTACTTTCACACGGATCATGAATAAGGTATGGATGAATTTTTGGGTAAGTTTTTCATTGTTTACTTAGATGATATTTTGATATTTAGAAAGACATTGGATAATAATATGATGCAAATTCATAGGGTATTTGAGAATTTGAGAGAAGAAATGTTGCTAATAAACTTGAAGAAGTGTAGTTTTGTGAAGGAATTGGTGTACTTAGAGTTTGTAGATTTAGTGAAAGGTCTAAAAATGGACCCTAAGAAAGTGAAGGATATCCTTGAATGACCTACTCTAAGGAGTGCTACTAGGGTAAGATCATTTCATAGGTTGGCTAGATTTTATAGAAAGTTTATCAAAGGTTTTATTATGATTTGTTGATCCTTGACTCAATGGTGTAGGAGCAACCAGGTAGGCTAAGGGGTAGACCTGGTGCTTCTTGATGATTTTGGATTGTAGTGATAATATACACATAAATAGATCAATAAGAGGACCAACTTGGTCCAAAGGTAAGATTAGATAGGTTAGAAGAGCCCCACAATTTAATATTGCTCCTAATTGCTCGAAAATCACTCATTTGGCTCAATCCAGCATTTTTTTTGTTTTGAGGGATAAATAGGGAAATAAAGTGTTTTAAGGTCCTTATTAGGTTTTTGGATCAATGTTAGGCGTTTTGGAAATTTTGATAACAAGTGGAGAAAGTTTGAGTAGTCGATTTGCAAAATTGCAAAAATTACTAATTTCTTGCAAAGTTGTCATTGCAACCTTTTGCAACTTTTATGCAAAAAGAGAAAATTCTAAAAGTTGTGGGAGTCTTAAACAACTTAAGGTAGTTGAGTTAGGTCATTCCAAGCCTATATAAGGCTAAAATAAACCTTTTCAATAGGTTAGAGAAGTAATTTGTTTTAATGTATGGACTATGCTACAACATTTCAATGCAATAGTTGTGGTTTTTGTGTGTTCTATGTTCTGTATAGATTAAATACAGTAGCTTTGGGTGTTGGTTAAATTTATTTAGGTAGTTTAGAATCTCTTTCAAGAATTTTTTTGTACATTTCATTCATTTTTGTGTGTGGTATATAAATATTTTGTAGTTCACTAGTCTGTTGTGTAATGCCCCACCTAGAGATCCTTGGAACAAGGATAAATATAAGCCAAGGTTTAAAAAAAAAAAAAAAAAAACTATAGATGCACACCACATACAACATACAAGGATCACAAAGACCTCAATTAAAGGCTAAACAAACATCCAAACACCAAAACTAACCCAAAATGACATCCCATGGAAGGGCAAAAATGATTTCAAATATGAAACATTCTGAATTCAAAATCCAATCCCAAGAGATTCAAGAACACCATAGAGGGTAGTCAAAACACCTCTTGAAAATTTTTGGACAAACTAAAAATTTCTTGCTATTTTCCCTAATAGGTTTTCCTAAGACCCAGGTGACACTTTCATACAGTACTATGCGATACTTTCTAGTATCATATGATATTCCTTCAAAGGGCATATGATACTTTTAGGGTGTCAGCAAAACTTCTCAAAAGGTCATACAATAAATCATAAGTATCATATGATGGTTTCTCAAAGATCATGTGATACTTTCTAGTATGATGTGATATTCTTCCTATTAGCATGCAATACTTTCTAGTATCACATGATTCTTCTTCTTTGGGCATGTGATACTTTGTAAGTATTAGCCAATGTTACCACATTGTTTCCTAGGAAAAGAAATAAATTCTCCAAGGAAAAATAGAGGTATAAAATAAGAAATTAGAACCTCCACATAAAGGAGTATCAGATCTAGAATCAAGGCATAGAAAATCAAACAATATAACTATGAGATGGAAACCACATCTAACCATCTAAAACATAGAAGTGAAGGAAAAGTACAAAAATAACATCCCAATGAATAGACATAAAAAAATTCATGCACGGTTCCTCCTAACCCTAATAGCATCATGAGACCTCCTAACCATTCCCCATGTGTAACATCCCAAACTACCAACTAGATAGTTAGATCTTTCTTATGATGATATTACTACTAAAGCGTAATGACATCATAAGAACAAGGAAATCTAACATGCTAAGTAGAAGTAATATATACTCCAACTAAGAAAATAACATCATCTAATCATATGCTAAAAGGAATCATAATAAGGGAATATGTCAAATTAACTAACATCATATAAACATGATATCCAAGCATTCCAATCAAAGCATATATCACAAGAAAACATACTCTAGAACCTAAAGTACCAAGTGAAAACTTTAAACAACAGTCACATCAGAATAATAGACTATCTCTATACATCGGTCCCTAGTAGTAGTAAGAGTAGCTATGCATCCACACCATATAAAACCCATAGGTCCACTCCCATCATGCTAATGGAGATAATGATCCAACCAAAAACACACATAAAATAAATGTCCATTGCTAACACCCATGCTAGAAAGTAATGATGACTAAAACCAAGCTCATGAGACATTGAAAACACTACAGGTCTTGGTCAAACATCTAATGGGTTACTATATAGGGGTTGACATCATGGCGATTTTTTGGCATTACGATGGAGGGGCATCTAAGGTTCAAGGCTATCAACTTAGATGTGGTTTTTGATTTGAGATTTACTTCCAGGGGTCATAATTTTTGACTCAAATGTGGGTTTTGGCTAAAATTTTATAGGTAGTAGCATTAGGAGTTATTTGGATTACCAATAGATCTTAGATTGATAGGTGGTTGTTTCATATTGGTTGTTTAAACACTTCTTCATTTGGTTGTTTCAACACTTTTCTAGTTGTTTATCCAATGCACCTAGTACTTTTATGAGACTCGTGAACATTGTGTTGCATCCCTACATTGGTACATTTTTAGTACTTTATTTTGATGATAGAATGATTTTTAGTAAAGGAAGGGAAGAAAATCTACAACACCTAATGATTATATTGGGAGTATTGAGAAGAGAAAAGGTCTATGCTAATTTGAAGAAGTGTAGGTTCATGCAAGCAAACTTGGCTTTTCTAGGATTTGTCATTTCTACAGATGGTGTCAAGATGGATCTAGAGAAAGTTTGAGTCATTCTTGAATGACATAGTCCATGTAGCATCATTGAGGTGAGAATTTTCCATGGCTTGGATACTTTCTATAGAAATTTAATTCATAATTTTAGTAGCATTGTAACACTTGTGATAGACTGCACTAAGGGTCAAGAGTTTTCATGGACCAAAGAGGTTGAAGAGAGTTTCCAATACCTAAAGAAGAAGGTAATCAAAGCTCTAATACTAGCACTTACAGATTTTGACAAAGTGTTTGAAGTGGACTATGATGCCTCACATGTGGGCATTGGTGTTGTGCTCAACCAAGAAGGTAATCCCATTGCATTTTTTAGTGAAAAATTGAATGATGTGTGAAAGAAATATTGTACATATTATGTAGATTTCTATGAAATTGTGAAAGCTTTGAGGCATCACAAGCATTATCTAGTAGCCAAACAATTTTTATTGTTTAAAAACCATATTTCTTTGAAATACTTGAACACACAAAATAAATTGAACACTAGACATGCACAGTGGGTCTCTTTCCTATAGGGTTGCTTCAATTCAATCAAAGGCTTGTATGAATCTAATAGTGATATTTGGGAAGTTGTTGATTAGTTGAAGAATCCTGTACTTGGGCATGTAGACACTATTCAAGGTGAGTATCTAATGCAAGATGGTTACTTATTCAAGGGGAAGTAGCCTTGTGTTCCTGTAGGCTCAATGCAGAAAAAGATTATTTGATAATTTCATAGTAGTAGTATGGTTGGGCACTTTGGGAAGGATAAAACAATAGCTTTGGTGGTAGATAAGTACTATTGGCTAAAGATGAAGCAAGATATCACCAAGTTTTTGGAGAGGTGTCAAATTTGTCAATCAGCCAAAGGGCACTCCCAAAACACTAGATTGTACATGCCATTGCTAGTATGAGTCAGACCATGGATAGAATTGAATATGGATTTTGTATTGGGACTGCCACATACATGGTGAGGTAATGACTCTATCTTTGTAGTTGTAGATAAATTCTCAAAAATGGTTCATTTCATTACTTGTAAGAAAACTAGTGATGTTACTAGGGTGATCGAGTTATTCTTTTCTAGAATAGTTAAATTGTATTGGGTTCCAAAAATGATCACCTTTGATTGTGACACTAAGTTCTTGAGTCATTTCTAGAGGACCTTATGGAATAAAATGGGAACAAAACTATAGTTCAGTAGTGCTTTAAACTGATGGACAAAAAAAAGTTGTTAATCATAGTTTTGGTGATCTATTTCAATGTATTGTTGGAGAGAAGCCCAAATGATGGTATTTAGCATTGCCTTAGGTAGAATTTTCTTATAATAGCTCAATGAATAGGTCAACTAGCAAGTCACCACTTCAAGTTGTTTATGGACATAAGCCTCAGGGTGTTCTCAATCTAGTGTAGCTTCCCTTGGGTGAAAAATTAAGTGATGAGGGAGAAGCCTTTGTAGAGAAGCTCTACTAGTGGTAGGAAGATGTAAGAAAAAAGTTACAGGCCAACAACGAGTGTTACAAACCTTCTACAAATGCTACTTGAAGGTATTAGGTTTTTAGTGTAGGGGATGTAGTGATGGTTTATCTCAGAAAGGAAATGTTTCCTATTAGGACTTATAATAAATTAAAATATAAGAAAATTGGTCCTTGTAAGATTTTGAATAAGATTAATAATAATTCTTATGAGGTAGAGCTCCCCAGTGGTCTTGATATATCTCCTATGTTTAATATTTTTTAATTGTATACTTTCCATGGTGATGATACCTCTGTTGAAAAGGAGGATGTGGTAGATTGGACACACACCATACCCATAAAAAAAGAGAGATAAGGTTGCATATATTCTAGAAAAGAAAACTATTCAGACTTGCTAGGGTGACTACAATAGATATCTCATGTAGTGGGAAGGATTGGCACCGATAGATAGCACCTGGATTATGGAATGGGATTTGTAGAAACTAGATGAGCCTAAATGGAAGTAGTTTAAGGACCAAAAGTTGCAAGAGCTACATTATTTTCAAGTAGAGGAGAATGATGCAAGGGCATCTGTGGGTCAAGGTTGTTGACTTAGATATGGGTTTTGGTTGAGATTTACTTTTGGGGGTCATAACTTTTGACTCGGACATGGGTTTTCGCTGAAATGTTGTAGATAGTTTCATTAGAAGGAGTTATTTGGATTTTCATTTTGACATTTTTATGGGAGCCTAAAATCTTGTCTTAACCTCTGAATTTGGCTTTTTGTGTTTTTTCCAATTTTTTTAGAAAGTTATTTCTGTAATAAATCTAAAACCATATTTTTGATTTCTTTCATTAGTTGGAAATTCATCTTGCCTTAATTGGGGGATTTTTTTAGGAAAAATTAGGATTCATAAGATGAGTTTTAAAAATTACCAAAAATGAAAAAATCTATTTTTCCCTAAAATCTACCAAATATGGTAATTTTTAGAATTGTAATAAGTAGGCATTTGTTTTCATTGGAGAGGTAGAGTAGAGTTGCATAGGTTTTGATGAAGAGCTATGGTATTCTGAAAGATTTGTCGTGTGTCAATTTCTAAAATATTCTTTGATGAGATTTGGTTACATCATTTAGTATCAAAGTAGAAAGATGGCTAGGAGAGGAAGAGGAAGAGGAAGAGGAAGAGGAGGTGTCACACCAATGCAAAGATTGGTACTAGATATGAAAAGGGAGATTGAATGATTCAATGAGAAACTAGATAATCAAGGAATACAAAGAGAAAATGAATCTGATGAAGATGGAGAAATGAGCTATGAAGATAGATTTCTTAGGGCTTTAGAAGGAAGGAGTGAAGCAATAAATATTGACACTTTAAACTATGATGGTATTTGTAAGCTAGAAGAATGAATAGACTGGTTGTATGAGATGGGGAATTTTTTTGAATGGAAGTCTATGATAGAAGAAAAGAAGATGGAGTTTCTATGCACAAAATTAAAAGGACATGAAATGATATGGTGGGATCACCTCCAAAAGGAAAGAGTTAGAAATGACAAGGAGAAGATTAAGACATGGATCAAGATGGAGAAAAAGTTGAGAGAAAAATTCTTACCCATGGATTATTCACAAACCCTTTTTTGTAGATTCCAGAATTTGAAGAAAAACTTGTCTTCAGTGTAAGACTATACATATGAGTTCTACAAGCTATCCATGTGCATAGGGCATTAAGAAAATAATGAGTATATGGTTGCTAGAGAATGGCCTAAAATTCTCTATTCAATATGAACTAAGCATGCATAGTGTTAATAGTAACAAGAAAGCCTACCAATTAGCTACAAAAGCTGAAGAAAAGAAGAATAGGCAATATAACCAGAGGAATAGAGGTGTTTGAAGGGGTTATAAAAGGCAGATCCTCCAAATCAAGGAGGAAGGGGGTTTTAGCAAGGTCAAGGCTACAAAAGTGGAAGAGGCTGAGAAAACCAAAGAAGGCCTCTCACTTGTTTTAGGTGTAGAGAAGAAGACCACAAGGCTTTTGAGTGTTCCAAATTTAACATATATGATAGAAATCAAGGAGGGGCATCAAGAGTGAACCTAGTCTAGTATGAAAATGAATCTAAACAAGAAGTATCTTCGGATATGGGAGAAAGTCTCATGATGAGAAGGACAATTATTATTCTTGCCAAGGAGGATGTAGAGGAGAAAAGAATTAAGGATTCATGGCCCAGGACCAACATATTTTGGACAAGGTGTACCTTAGAGGGAAAGGTATGCCAAGTAATTATTATGGAGATAGTTGTGAGAATATGGTTTCTAAAGAAATGGTGGATAAACTAAATCTCCAGCATGAAAAGCACCCTTATCCTTATCAGATTGCATGGTTAAAAAATGGAAGTGAAGTCATAGTAGATAAGAGGTACCTTGTTAAATTTTCCATAATGAAGGTCTACAAGGATGGGCTATGGTGTGATGTGATTGTAATGGATGCATGCCATGTTCTCTTTGGTTGTCCCTTGTAGTATGACCGAATGGTTATTCATAATGAGGAAAAGAATACTTACACCTTCTGGAAAGCCCAAGCTTGGATTGTATGGTTCAACTCCTTAATGGAAGGATCTCACACTAACATTTTATTAAGTTTTATTACCACCCAATATTTTATTTAGTTATCACTTGCTTAAAAATTCATTTGTCAATGTTTTGGGTACAATGATCACCAAGCTATGGGATAGAAGCCCCCTCCATATGCTACCCTACCCTACCCATGCTAATATAACCATGAGTGCCCAGAGGCATGCATATTGCCAACCCAATCCAAAATGATCATAACTCCCAAAAATACCATAGAAGTTTAGGCCTCACAATTAACTTGACAAATGTATTCACATGTGCTCATGTGTGGTGTACCACCATCACTAAGATCATAACATAAGGCTTGGATGAGAAAATAATGCAAAAATACACTCATCCAAAAATAGCTTTAGGAGAACAAATTATAAATGAATCCCGATGAAAAATAAAACCATAAATCATGAACTCACTCAACCAGGCTCAATATAAGAGTATGGATTCCACACAAATCCCAATGTCCACAAAACAATAACAATGGTCCAAAAAAAATAATGACACCAAGTATAAAATCACTCAATAGAACATAATGTTGGGAGTACAAATATGACTCACATCCAACACAAACATAAAGATGCCAAAATGGTCTAACAAACATCTTATGGATGATCCAAGTTCATGACCAACATCATGCCAAGAAAACTTGAGAAAATAGGGTGGTACACAAATTGAGGTAAAAATCCCAAAAATTGGAAAAATTCAAAAATAAAAGCCATTTTATATTTAGGTGCACAAGCCACAGAAATCTAATAAAATTTAGGTTCAACCACTGTATGCAAAAATGACTAGAATAATGGTGTGAAACCCCAAATCCTCATCCTAAAAATAGGGAAAATGTTTATACCTAAACAACCATGCAAAACTAAAAAATAGAAATAGAGGGGAATACTAGTTCTCAGCCTCATCACAAATGGCTATAAAAAATAGAAGAAGAAATAGAGTTGAAACAATAAAATGGGAGAGCCCTAGCTCACAGCCAAAAAGGAAAAATGAGATTCTGAACCATAAAATAAAAATTCCATAAAAGTAGCTAAATTGTGACAATCCAAGGTTTCCCTAAACTAGATCTAATAAGACCTATCTTGTGATGATCCCATGCCCATAGCTACCACAATGAATAGAACAAGAATTCCTCATGAAGAGGATTTTGGGTTTTACTCTTCAAACTTTCTAATTCAAAAGTGAGAAGTGGGGAATTAAATTCCACTTTTGATACTTATTCACTTTTTGATTGTATAATCAATTAGGATTAATAAATAGCCAACCTAATTAAACCCTAAATCAACCCAAACAAAAATAGGATAGTCCAAGTAGTTGGAATTCATCTAAGACAAAGCTGCCAGAAATTAAAATTATAATTATTAAAGCCCCAAAACCCAGAAATCATAGAAATTTCCTTAACAAGTTTTATGATAATGCAAACCTCTAAATGCTTAGACACATTCATAGGTCTAGTCACATAATGCATACGATTCTAGCTTTATTAAGTCACTAGAAGGTTTAAATTAAATATTTTAAATAAGATATATCAACCATACATGGATGACATTGGTAAATATAAACAGCTAAATCGCTAACTACATATTCCACTACCATGGATATAAATCATGCACACTAAAACAAGTGATTAATTGTAATTGCATATAATAACCTAGCTGAAGCAATAAATTCATTAAATACTTAGTTTAAACATTTATTCAAATATACTAAAATAATTGATTTACATCACTCATGTTCACATAAAGCATATCAAAGCAAGAATGAAGTAAATCACCATAGCATTAAATCCACATATAACCAAATTAGAGATGTCCAAATAATGAATAATAAAATATCATTCTAAAACATACTGTCATCTCAAAATGACATCATCATGCAATTATGATCTTCTGAAAAATGTAGGAGTCTAACATCTATGATACAAAAATCAAAGTATAATATCTAACCTTCAGGTCATCTCAAATGTAAAACATAACATGAGTAACAAGTATCTCTTAGATCAAAATATAACAAGATAAATATCCATAGCACATAACCAATGAATCCAACATGGAAAATTCATTTCTAATTAATTAAGCATTTAATAATGGTTGATTAAAAAACATGAAAAGGAACTTAAAAAATATAAGCAAACATAGTCGTATACATGACTAATGACTGCTACAAGAGCCTAGTCCAGTGTAGCAAGTAATAGTACATAGTACAATCTCTACACACATCTCAGAGTAATCATGGAATAACACCACAATACCACATTGATCCTAATAACCACTAGCACAAACCTCAGTCAAACCATCTAACACATCATAATCTCAAATATCATCCATAAGCATAATCCAAGCAACTAATATAGTAACATAAATCCAATCATCTCAATAGTGTAGACCACTCATGGTCCCAAACATGATCTCTTCATAGAGAAAGATCAACAAGGTTGCATCCATTAGGATGACTTATAGAAATCACATTGGAGAGGCACTACATCACCCCCCTAAAGATTAGGATTACTCTTAGAAGCTTGTAATCCAAGAATTGAAAACAAACATACCAAGTGAAAAATCCAAAGCCAAGCAATAGGAATAACTCAACAACCTCTCCATGAGTCAACCAAACTCACTCCAACATTCAAAAACCTTCTCATCAATCCCCAAAATAGGTTAACCACAAGAGAATAGGTTTCACATTGACACAAGTTCCTCAAACAAAGGAACTTCATATGTGCTAAGAAAACCCATCTAGCCATAAAGTCAACACTAGAAGGTAAGGGAAAAATATCTCAACCTCATTCATAGGTGCCCAACTAATCATGAACCTACCATGGGATGAAAAAACAAGTTCAAACACTCAAAATACTACACACTTCCAAGAAGATTTGGAATTCATGGGGGAAAACTGTATATGTGAAAATGCGGCCTATGCTAACACACACACTTCAACACGGTCATTGCATGCGGATTCATCTCAGAATGAACATTGGATTGTTCATCTGAAATTTGCCCTGCAAAGTGACCTGTTGCCTTCTATCTAAAGGGATTTTCCCTGTTAATATCCTCATAATCAAGGTGCAGGCAACCAGACCCTCTAAGAACAAAGGATTTGACAATGAAATTAAGCTAAGAACGAGAATGCAAATTAATCTAAAATGAAAGATGCAATGTAATCTAAGAACAAATAAAGCAAACTAGATTAAGCATATTCATGATTAAACTAAGAATGAGAATGTATGCAAGAAATGTAAGCAAATGTGAGCATGAATTTCAGTAGTGATTTGATGCAAATTCTCCAAATTCATCCTCTAAAATGAGGAGATGAGGGTCTCTTAAATAGACTCTCTTGGAATCCATCAACGGTTGAGATCAATTCAGATCAACGGTCAGGATTGAAGATGAGGTTCAGTCATAAAGAAAGATTCCCAAATTAAAGGGAGTTAAAAGACTTAATTTGAGTAAAATAAGGAGTTAACTATTTTAATTTGAGTAGAAAAAGGAGTTAAATAATTTAACTCATTTTTGAGCAATAGTGAAATGGAAATTTCCCTTTTTGAACTGAAGAGAGATTTTGTTGAGATATTTAATTTAATAAAATGAGATATACTCTCATAATTATTTTTTTCTATTTAATAAAATAATCTTTAATTAATTAGAGACATTTTTTTTTAATTAAATAACTTCAATTAATTAATTAGGAATGGCTTCCCATTTAATTAAATAACTTTGTTTAATTATTTAGAAGTAAGTACTCCATTTAATTAAATAATTTCTTTTAATTAATTAGAAATACCTTTCTCATTTAATTAAATAATTACATTTAATTAATTAAAATAGGCATATTTATTAAATTAAATAAATTTAATTCCATAGTACATTAGCCTTAGGATATAATTTAATTTAATTAAAGTATAAGTACTTAATAATTAAATTAAATATTAATCAATAGGTTTAATGTGACTAATATGAGTAAGTACTATAGGAATTAAATAATAAGTATGATGAATGTAGATTTAAGTTTTCTGCATCTGACAATTAAGTCAAGTAGCGAATAGTGGAATGAGAATAGGACTTTAAGATTGATCAAAAATAGACCAGAATTGGTTGACATGGCAATGAGCCAATTTTGGGGTATTACATTTTTCCCTTCTTTGAATGAATGTGTGACTAGCATGTTCAATTCAAAGAAAATCAGAAAGCATGATGTAAAGATGAGATTGGTTCCGAAGGTGATGATACAGAGACCAATTGATAAGCTTTTTAAGGACCATCTTTAGAACAGAGCTTAATCCTAAGGGATCCAAGTAGAACACTTAGATACCTAATAGTGATAGAATTTAAAAGAATACCTCTAGAATGAAGCGTAATCTTTAAGGATCCAGACATAACGTCTAGATACCTGAAATTGATAGCATTTAGAAGATTATCTCTAGAATAGAGCGTAATCTTCAAGGATCCAGATAGAACACCTAGATACCCGAGAATAATAGAATTTAGAAGATTATCTCCAAAATAGAGTGTAATCTTCAAGGATCCAGATATAACACCTAGATACCTGAGAATAATAGCAATTAGAAGATTATCTCCAGAATAGAGTGGAATCTTCAAGGATCTAGATAGAACACCTAGATACCCAAAATTGATAAAAGAAAGATAACAAGGTTCAATCATGAGTCATAGAATCATCCTCAGAACGAGGCTTGATCCTCAAGAGAAGGGGTTTAGATTGTCCCAATACTTGTCTATCAAACTTTGAGAAGAGTTGTTATAAGGTTGATCAATTGATGAAAAGATAAGATAGATGGCAAAGATGCCAGATAGAAGGGAGGTGATGATACGGAGACCAATTGATAAGCTTTTTAAGGACCATCTCTAGAATAGATCTTAATCCTAAGGGATCTGAGTAGAACACTTAGATACCTAATATTGATAGCATTTAAAAGACTACCTCCAGAACGAAGTGTAATCTTTAAGGATCCAGATAGAACACCTAGACACGAAAAATTGATAAAAGAAAGATAACAAGGTTCAATCATGAGTCATAGAATCATCCTCAAAATGAGGCTTGATCCTCAGGAGAAGGGGTTTATATTGTCCCAATACCTGTCTATCAAACTCTGAGAAGAGTTGTTTTAAGGTTGATCAATTGATGAAAAGATAAGATAGATGGCAGAGATGCCAGATAGAAGGGAACAAAAACCCCCAAGTGATGAGATGCCCCAAGTGACTAGGACATAAGATGGGAACTAGATGCCCCAAGAAATAAGTATTTAATGATGTAATCATCCTACCCCCTCAGGAGTGATAGTGGAGCAGGACACAGTCGGTGCAGGAGGCAGAGGACAGAAGAGTAGGCCCCTCAGCAGGAGGTCCCACAACAACAGGTGCCTCCATAGCCACAAGTACCTCCACCACAGCAAGCACCTCCACAGCAGCATGCACCAGAGATGGTTGATGAGGATATGCTATATTAGCTAGCAGGTGGGGTACAGGATGTGGTATGGTGGTACTGAGAGCGGGTTTGCGCAGCCTCCCGATAGTTGGGAGAGTTGCAGATTACAGTGGCAGTCAGGGATGTGCAGCTGGTAGAGAGAAAAATCATCAGAGAGAGTGCGTGGAGGCTACAGAGTGGAGGCTAGAGCTGGCATAGGATGAGATCCACTTCCAGTTTGCTCGAGCTGCATATTATTATGTTGCATACACTATTGTAGTACCTAATGAGACATTGCAGGTGCAGCGATTCTCTCAATATGCACAAGAGTTCAGAGGTGCATGACCTCCTATCACGCTGGATATGCCACCATCGCCTCCGCCACCTGCTACCCCTATTCCTCCTGCTCCTCCTGGAGGTGAGAGTTCAGGACAGAGTTAGACGCTCTATGCCTAATTTTTGATTTTGATCTCTGGCTATGTATCAATTGGTGTGCCAGCACCAGATGTATCATTTTTGATCGATTGCACTCGAGTAGCGCCCATTTTTTGTACTAACCCATTCTTTGATATATATATATACAAGATTTTGAGCCAAGTATTCATGTGTACATGTCATTGTCTATTTTGTTTTGCTTTGATGTACATGAGATGTATGTTTAGATAGAACACATATGTATGAACTGACATTTGATGTAGTGTTATGTGTTTTTGTTTGACAGTCACAGGTATTCCATTGAGGAGTGAGAATCGATGAACCAAATGCTTGTGCAACCATGGAGGAATCTGATGCATGTGGAGTATGAACAAGATTACCATTGAATCGCATGCTAATGCAAATGAAGTATGCAAGACTATGTTAAATGCAACCCTAGGTTTGGTTACCAAGCGTCGATGATTTATCATCATTGGATATAAAATAAAGCTCATATGTTATACAATTTCCACTGACATTGCAATCATGAAAATATGAATATAACATACATTATTGGGATGTCAAGATTAAATGTAAGCATTCGAGGCACAAGAAGCCAGAATGACCAGAACATTTGTCCCTTTTAATGTAGCAAGTTAACATAAGCATCAAAGCATAAATGCTAGGATGACCTGAATGTTGGTTGCATAACAGGCACATCAAACACACAGGAGATCCCTCTTATGCTAAGTATTCAGTATTCATTCTGTCCACAATGACCCTTGCATTCGTAACCTGAGACAGAAGTGTGCTTGATATACTTGCAGTGACCCGTACATTCACTTAGCAGGACGAGTATCAATATTTACTATAGCATGAAGAGTTAACTCCAACAAACAAGGAGAAGAACCAATGTCATTGGTGTATCTGTATAAAAGGAGTTGAGGTACACATGGCCATCCAATATGAGATGGAGGCTCTTATAGTGGACACCCCTCTTATAGGAATAGATCAACTTATTAGAACTAAACTGAAAATAGAAAGCAAAGAAAAAGATCATGCCCCCAGTCATTACTTCTCTAGTCGAAGATGACATCATCACGTTGCTTGAGGAGATATGATAAAGCAAAACAAAGCAAACAAAGAAAATGATCAGCATATCCAAACAAGTATATCATTATTTTATTTTTTTGAGTTCAATGTTTTCAAGATTGATGTCAAGTGTCAATATCCAAAACATGTAAGAAAGAAATCTCTTCAGTAGGGTCACAATAGTAGGCAGACGTAGTCAGAACGACTGGTGACTGAGGTCAAAGAGGAATCTTCATGATGAAGAACCTAAGAAGGACTAAGTGACAGTAGACAGACATAGCTAGGATGACTGGTGATTGACACAAAAGAGATCTTCCATAAAGGAATCTTGAGACATGACCTAAGCAACAATAGGTAGACATAGCTATAACAACTGGTGACCATTGCGAAAGAGATTCTATGAGGAGAATCTCAAAAAGAGTGACACTAGCGATAGTAGATAGACGCAGTCAGAATGACTGGTGACTGTCACTAAGGAGATTTTATGAGGAGAATCTCGAAAAGAGTGACATTGGTGATAGTAGGCAGACGCAGTCAGAATGACTGGTGACTATCACAAAGGAGATTCTATGAGGAGAATCTCAAAAAGAGTGACACTGGTGACAGTAGGCAGACACAATCAGAATGACTGGTGACTGTCATGAAGGAGATTCTATGAGGAGAATCTCGAGATGAGTGACACTAGAGGGGAATGCCCCCGAGCTATGACAAGACTCAATCCATGGATACATGAGCAAGAAAACTAGGAAAGCGACTATAAAGAGTAGCTAGAAGATGCACTACAAGATGGAGCATTAGGAACAAGAGGTGCCTGTTTACTAGGTTTTCACCTTCTTGACAGGATTTTCCTTTTTTTGCTACTATGATGCCTATTTCTAGATTTTCATCAATGGAGCTTTTTTTTTTTTCTTTTTTTTTTTTGGTATTTTTGAGATTTTTTCAATTTTTTTGGTGTAACGAAGGCACCTATTGCTAGGTTTTCACCAGGGTAACAAATTTTTCAGGAGTTTTTCTAATTTTTAGGATTTTTTTAGGACATTTAGATATGTACAGAGAGCTTACTGAGATTGAATCAACTATAAAACCGCTTCGGGTGGAGAGTGTTCATAGGCTCTTTAAGCACTTCTCCTTCAATTGTCAAAAGTTGATAGGCGCCAGATCCATATACTGTAGTAATGATGTAAGGACCTAGCTAGTTTGGTTCAAACTTTCCCTTTTTCATTCGTTGTTGTTGATTCTTAAGATTCTCTCTCAGGATGAGATCACCCAACTAGAAGTCATGTGGCCTAATTCTCCTATTGTAGCTTCGTGCCATTCTTTGTTGATATGCTCATAGATGATCATAGGCCACTTGTCATTGTTCATCCAGCAACATAAGCTCTTGAAGCCAGGCTATCCTATAGTCATCATCTGTGATAAGACCTTTCATAGAGATTCTCAAGGTAGGAATCTCGACCTCTATCAGAAGCATAGCATCTACCCCATATACCAACGCAAAAGGAGTCATGCCCATTGGAGTTCTAATGCTTGTTCTATATGCCCATAGGGCTAGATTGATCTGGAGATGCTAGTCTCTCCCTAACTTATTGACTGTGCAATGAAGAATTTTGAGGATCACCTTGTTGAATGCCTCAGCTTGGTCATTACCCTGGGGGTACTAAATGGAAGACCAATGTTGTGTAATTTTGAATTTCTTGCACAGTTCCTTAAGGTCCTTATTTTTGAACTATCCTCCATTGTCAGTAATGATTGAGGATGGTATACCATATCTACAGATGATGTAGTTTGTGATAAAAAGCACTACAGCTTTGCCATCAGCAATTGTGAGAGGGACTGCCTCTACCCATTTCGTGAAATAATCTATAGCGGTGATAATGAACTTATGTCCATTAGAAGAGGTTGGGTGAATCTGCCCCACCAAGTCAAAGGCCCATTGTTGAAATGGCCATGTTGTAGTAGAGGGAATCAACTCTCTAGCTGGAGCATGAAAGATATTCCCATGTAGCTGACACTATTTATAGGACCTAGCATATTCAATAACTTCTTGCTCCATTTTAGGCCAGTAGTAACCAGCACGAAGGAGTTTGCGAGCTAGTGTTAGGCCATTTGAATGAGATCTGCAAATTCCTTCATGAACATCAATTAGTGCATATTTTGACTCATCGGGTTCTAAACACCTAAGGAGTGTTCCATTGAGACCTCTCCTATATAGATCGTTAGCAATAATGACATAATGTGAAGCATTATGGATTAGGTAACATTTCTCATTCTGGGTTAAACCTTTCAGAATGGTTTGATTATGAAGGTAGGAATAGATGTGATGGTAGTAGGATGATTCTTGTCCTATAATAGAACAGATCATCTTGGAATCAGGTGTGTCATAGGCTGGGTAGTGTAATGCTTCCACCAAGAACTCGTGTTGTAGATCATTTTCTAGCATTTGTAGAAGGGAGGCCAGAGTGGCCATGTGTCAGCCGCTTTATTATCTGCACGTGGAACTTATTGGAAGGTGATGTGTGTAAAATATTTTGTCAAGTCATCAACCATGCATTTGTAAGGAATTGGTTTTTCATCCTTTGTTTCATACACATCATTTACTTGGTTGATGACAAGCTGAGAGTCACCAAAGATATCCAACTGATCTACTCTCCATTCAGCTATGATTTTCATACCATTGATCAAAGATTCATATTTGGCAATGTTATTTGTACAAGGAAATAGAATCTTGTACACTTTGGGAAATGAGTATCTCTGTGGTGTGATGAAAAGTAATCCAACACCTGATCCTTGTTGTGTGAAGGATCCATCGAAGAACATAACCCATGTATGATGAGTGAGTGTTAGAATTGACTCATCTAGAAAATCAATGTTTATTGGTAGAAGACTCCATATGGGTGCCTCAGCCAGTTGATCTGCAATTGCCTATCCCTTTATAGCTTTGCGTTCAACATATTGGATGTCAAACTCACTTAGTATCATGACCCATTTAGCCAATCTTCCTGTGAGAGCTGCCTTACTGAGCAAGTACTTTAATGGATCTATTTTAGCCACAAGCCGTGTAGTGTGGGCAAGCATGTAGTGTCTCAAATTTTGGGAAGCAAAGACAACTACCAAGCAGGCTTTCTCAATAATGCTATAATTTTTCTCATAAGAGACCAATGTTTGGCTCAAGTAATAAATAGCTCTTTCTTTGTTATCATTATCTTCCTGAGCCAACAGGATCCCCAAAGATGTTTCAGTGGCTGAAATGTATAAAAGAAAAGGCTTCCCATGCATAGGAGGCATCAGGATTGGTGGATTGACAAGATATTGTTTAATCTGTGTTAAGCTTTGCTCACAATCCTGGCTCCAATTGAATTTCACACCCTTATGTAAGGTCTTTGTGAAGGGTTGTGATTTATCCGCCAATTGTGAAATAAACCTGTGAATAGATTGAAGCCTTCCCTATAGTCCTCTCATCTAACTGATGTTTCAAGGTGGTGGCATGTCCATTATTGCTTGTACTTTTTTTGGATCTACTTCAATTCCCTTTGCAGAAACAATATATCCTAACAGTTTTCCTAATGTGACACCAAATGCACACTTCTTAGGATTGAGCAAAAGACTAAACTTTTCCATACGATCTAGGATTGGTCCCAAATCATGCTAATGAGTATTGCATTTAGTGCTTTTGACCAAAGTATCATCAACATAGTCCTCCATAGTTCTATGCATCATGTTATGGAAAATTGTAGTAATAGCCCACTGATATGTAGCTCCAGCATTCTTTAAACCAAATGGCATCACATTCCAACAAAAGGTTCCCCATGCACATGTGAAGGCTATTTTCTCTTGATCTTCTAGTGCAATTTTTATTTGATTGTATCCAGAAAAACCATCCATAAGTGAGTACATCTCATAACCAGCCGTCATGTCCACAATCATATAATTATTAGGGAGTGGAAAGTCATCTATAGGACATGCCAAGTTAAGATCATAGAAATCTATACAAACTCTGATAGACTTATCATGTTTGGACACAGGGACAATATTGGATATCCATTTAGCATAATCAATTGCATGAATGAAACCAGCCTTCAGAAGTTTCTCCAATTCGGCTTTGACTAGCAATGCAACATGAGGATGCATTTTTTGAAGCTTCTATTTAATTGGTTTTGTGCCTAGTGTTATGGACAAGTGATGCATAATAAGATCAGGATCCAATCCTGGCATGTTAGAATATGTCTAGGAAAAATTTATTTTCTTTCCCTTGAAAAAGGCAATGAATTGTTCTTTCTCTTCAGGCGACAATGACTGTGCCAGATGTATCACATGAGGATGTTCTTATGTACCCAGGTTAATTGGCTGTGTCGGCTCTATTAACACTAATGATCTCTTCTAAAAGTGACTTGGAAGGACATCAAATATCTCATCTGCGAGTGCCTTAGAGAGGTTTTCACCCTTGGATACATCTTTTGTTTTTACTTTTTTTGGATCCGACACTGCCACAATGTGGTTTTCACCATCAGACCTCTTGCATTTTTTCTTTTTAATCTTGTGACTGAGATATTTGATGTCGGCCTCAGTCATGTTGATGCTCTACTCATTGGTGGAAGATTTTATAGGTTCAATAGCGTTTAAGTAATAGGCAAGAGCATAGTCATTCTAGAATGTAGGGACTTCATTAGGTGCATTGGGGTTCCAGTCTATAAGCTTGGGATGTGTGAGTGAGAGAGTAGTGGTTGGTTCAATTGCATTCACAGTATAGTCATTAAATGTGTGGACCAGCAATTCAAGACCTATGATGACTTCACCCACAGATGTATTCAAATGCCTTGGAGTACGAACATTAGTAATTGATGACTCTAGGACACTAATTGGATCAGACCCTTGTGACCTATCCCTAGATGTTTCACTCACTTTGATTTGATTTTCATAGACATGCACTTGGTCAATGTCTTTATCAGTAGTCACTTATGAAAGATTGTCAAATTCATATTCATGAGAATTGGTTCTACATGGTGAGAGACTATAGAACTCCCCCAAAGTGATAGGGACATACTCTCCTTCAGCCTCTAGATTCTTACACAAATACTCAATATGGCATGACTGACTAGATTCTCCCTTTTCTGAATGATATTTGAGTTGCTCAACATTGTCCTCAGAAGAATCACTAGTATCATCCACAGTGATAACATGTGGCACAAAGTCATCTGGCTTAGCAAAGAATTTAGCAAGATCATAAGGAATAGGACGAGGGTAAGAATCCTCATCATCAGATTCTTCCTCTCGAGTACCTGACTCAGATTGTGACTCATTTTCAAATGAACTCTCAGGTACGGGTATGAATTTATTGGATCCCAAATAGAAAGGTACCTTCTTGAACCCTAGGCCAGTTGTGTCACTGTTGCTTCGAGCTATTGCTTTGATAGGATCTATTAAACCATTGTTATTGCACCCAATAGGGCCGATTCCCTTGTAGCCAAAACACTTCATAAGCTTAAGACCACGTCCATACTTCTTAGGAGTGATTTCTCGAGCTTGTTCTGTTATGTCTACTAGAGAATCTTCTTTGTAAAGCCATACAACAATGGCTCTGTTTTCACTTTCATCTTCTAAGGGAACTGTAGCTTTGACAAAAGAACCATTAAACTTGGTCTAAGGTGTCAACATGAATGGCTTCTTTTCTACTGAGGGTCTCCCAAAATGTCGAGGGGACTCTAGAATAGATGTTAATGATAGTACTGGTTCCATGTGGTACTTTCCCATACCAATTTATTTCAATTTAAATGATTGCTCAATTTTTTTCAGCTTATTGTTGTGACAATCAGTAGACTCATGGTTAGTAGGGACAAAAGAATCAACAGCTTTGAGCATATTGTAAGTGTAGCTAGTAGTGGCAGGAACAGTAACTTTGGAGCCATGAAATGGGAATTTAATTCATTGGTGGTATGTGGATGGCATAGTGCACATCTCATGTATCCATGGCCATCCCAACAGAATGTTGTAGGCTAAGGGAATGTCAAGCACCTAACAGGTGGCATCCCTTTCGACAGGATCAATGCGAATTGGTAAAGTCACAAGACCTAGTGACTTTCATTCTACTTCATTGTACACTTCAATAGTGATCTTTTGTCAAGAATCAACAGAGTCCTCAGAATAATCCAATTGTCTAAGTAGAGTAGCAAAAACAATGTTTAGGCCAACGCCATTGTCAAGGAGTACCCGACGAGCACGTGTCTGGTGGATCATAACCTCAATGTGTAGAGGCTGATTGTGTGGGTGATTCAGTGAGTTGTCATCCTCCTCAGAGAAGGTCATAAGATGAGGTGAGGTCAAGTGACCTACCATGGATTGAAATCACTCAAGATCAAGATCTTGAGGAACGTTTGCCTCAGTGAGGGCTTTGTCCAGAATTTTCCTATGAGCAGGCGAGATTTTAAGCAGCTCAAATATGGAAATGTGAGCATTGGTTCATTTCAATTGATCTAAAACACTATAACTGGTTGCAGTCAAGTTCGTCATGTGTTTTGCACCTTTATCGGATGGACCAACAAGGGCTTTGTCCTTGTGTTGTTCAAGATTTGAAGTAGGAGGTGTAGGGCCTTTGAGCACCAATTTCGCATGAGAGCGAGTAACAGCTTTAGCACAGTGTTGCGAAGATGCATTATCCATGTTATTGGAAGTAGGGCCTCTCAAGACAAATGGTGTCTTGGGTTTATCGTTATCTTGCTTCCCCTTTATAGTAATAATGTCGCAATATTCAAAATCTACAGGTTCAACCATGTGAATGACATTGTCATCATTGGAATATGTATAGTTGATCTTATTGTAGGGTTCTGGTTTTGAAGTCTCTCCTTTTTCATAAGCTGGGAAAGGCTCTTTGAATGCCTTGTGGTCTGAGTTTTTGTTATGTCCATCTACCACAAGTTTACCAGCATCAATCATGTCTTGGACTTTATCACGTAAGTTTATATAGTTGCTAGTTTTGTGTCCCTTGTTTTGGTGATACTCACAAAATGAGGTCTCATTCCACCATGGTGGACATGGTTGTGGATCATAGGGACAAGGGTTATCCATTGGTGAGATAAGCTTGTGTTGTAGTAATGCTTTGTAAACCACATCCAAAGGTTCTCCTAAAGGCGTATACTCTCACTTGGGTCATGCTGCCCATGAGTTTCTCCATTTGTTCCTAGATGCCTTATTGTTAGGAGGAGGCTTCTTAGCACTTTTGGCCGCTTTGAAGCAATCTGTGAGATTAAATGCTACTTTAGCAGGTTTTGGTGTGACATTATCAACAACCCCATCATGTACAATTTCTTCGTTCTTGTTGACATGTTTGGTTTTATCCCTATTGGAAGTGGAACCTTGTTTTGTGTCTCTCTGAAGAGTGAGCTCACCTTTCTTGACCATAAATTCTTCAATACAGATAGCCTGTGTAATCATATCTTCAAAGGTATGTGGACCTTGTAGTTTAACTCGATACGTGAAATCAGGTAAGAGGTTATCAGTGAAAATGTCAAGCTTTTCTGTTTTCAAGATTTTACGGGAGTACTTAGTATAAAGTTGTCTCCACCATTGGAGGAAAGTGAGGAAAGGCTCACCAACCTTCTATTTAAGGTTGCATAGATCTCAAATATTTATAGGATGTTGAATGTTATGAGAATATTGCTGAACAAATGAATTAGCAATTTCATCAAACGTCTTGATACTAGGAGGTATGTGAGAACCACTCCAAAGCTTGACCACCTAGGCTTCTAGGGAATAAACGCATGAGGTAGTGTATAAACTCCATAGATAAAGCACTAAATTCCTGGAAGTGATCTTGGGGACTAGTAGTACCAAAGTATTTGTCATAGTTGGGTAGTTCTATGCCTCTTGGGAAAGGCAACATGTTTATACTTTTGTCAAATGGAAATGAACAAAGAGCATCCAATGTGTATGTCTTTTTGGGTTTCTCTTTCTCATGCATCATCTGAGCCAATTGGTCTTGCATAATTTTTAGTTGTTTTTGGAGTTTAGTGGTCTCAGTTTCTTCTTTACATGTGATAATGGTCTCCACATTGAAATGTGTGGGCAGTTTAGCTCCCTCTTGGGCGAGTTTGAGAAAGTACTTTTCTTTCTCTTTGTTGAGTAAGATTCCCATGACCTTCTAAAAGTTTTTGTCTCTTTTACATCTTGCTATGTGTTCAAGAAGGATTTCCACCTCTTCTTGTTCTTCATCAGTTTCATTTTCTTTCTCTTTCTCCTTGTCATCCCTAGGTTGTTCTTGATATTGACTATGACTACCCCATTCAGGTTCACGATTAGTCATTATAGGAACTTGTTCAGTTTCCATATGTTGCATTTCAAAAGGGTCCATGGAGAAATGATCATACATTGTGTTTGAGGATGCAGGACTCCTACCTGTCTCGGTATCCTTTTGGTAAAAAGGATTCCTAATTTGTTGCAAATTGGAAAATGCTCGTTGGACTTGAGATGACCTTGCAGGTGAGGAAGACCATGAAGATGCCTCACTAGCCAAACTAGATATAGATTGCGTAGCGAAAGGTAAGCTACCTCTATCATGATTACGACCCCTAGCACGACCAAGTCTAGTGTTATCAGGATAAAACACATTGCCACTTTTGGTTGTGACAGTCATAGGCAAGGAAAAGAAGCCAAAACCTAGACAAGGACTATACTAAGATTGAGTCTCAAAAAGGACAAGATAGTAGCAAGAATGTTGTTCACTAAGGCACAAATGGTCTGATTTAAAGGCTAGAATAGCTAGAGATTACGACCACTATGACACAAAGTATGACAAGCATTAAGACGAGGACCAAGATTATGTATGAGACGAGACTAGTCAAGGTATAAGACACAAGTTTCAGTTAAGCAAAGTGTCACTGTTCCAAGATTGTTTGCAAACAGAGAGCATTAAACGGATGTAGAAAAGGATAGCACGTAGGCCATAGATAGCTAGAACAGACCCAGATTGTAAATGTAGATACAAAATCTCACACGAAAAACCTTTACAAGCCACGCGAAGAAGTTTTACAGGCCGCGTGAAGATGTTTCTGTCTCGCGCGAAAATCAGGAATAGTTTTTAATTTCACACGAGGATTTTTTTTGGATCGTGCAAAGATGTGCAAAAAAACTTTAATTTTGCGTGAGGAAAAAATGGCTTCACGCGAGAGCTAAATGATTTTGCATGAGAGACAAATGATTTCATGCGAGACCAAAATTATTTCATGTGAAAGGATAGAATAGTTTCACAACAGCGACTGATTTTGACAAATTTTTTGATCGATCCAATAACCAGGTAGATAAACAGGCATGTAGAACAGCAAGCAAGTGATTTCAAGCACGTCTAAAAACAATGAGCAAGGGCAAAAGCAACCTTGCGCATGAAGAATCAAGTGACTTAGTTTGTGCAAATCCCTAAGAGAGCTATTTGTGTATGTTTTCAAAAAGTTTTGCAATCATTACACACATTCCTAGAAAATAAAAGTTGGCTTCTCTAAGGTATTTAGTAATGGTTTAACTCTGAAACTTTTATGACTCATAGGGGTGACCTCCAATCTTGGCGCACCGAGGTTTTGACACAGTCTGAGAACTTAATATTCAAGATCTGCTAGGGAGATCTGATAACCCACAATAAACCACACCCATGGAGATTTCTTGTACAAGGACATTTATATAGCGGTTGTCACTACCATGGCAAAAATGGCTATTACTGCTTGAGGTTCTATCATCACAGTTTTCCCTGTAGAGGGATTGTCTGCTATGGTTAACCCTCTCTAAAGGTGACCGACTCACAATAGTATACCACAAGGGGACTTAGCTTCCAGATTCAAGGTTTTGACACCTTTTCACCTTTAGCCCAATCAAAAAAAATAGATTAATCCGACACGGTAGACTAAGATTATCTCTTAAAGATCTATGATATCATCTTCCTGTGATCTATCAACCTCTCCGGAGAAAGGATTCCTTAATCAACAAGTCAAAGATTCATCTATCTATGAGATGCTCAAAGTATCCTCCCCACCCATAAGGAATCCATCTTAGAGAGGAGTTTCACTAGGAACCTACTCCCTCAAGATCCACGAATAGTGTTCATGGGGGCTTAATTACTATGTGTCTACAGATGTTAATTCCTAAAAAAAAATCTATCTAAAAGCAATCAAAAAGCACAAGGTGGTACACTTAATACTTTAACTAATGTGAGCTAAGTCCAAAGATGTGGAAAATTTAACCCCTCACAAAAGCCAAAATGAGTCCACAACTTAGAAATTAGTGAGTTCTAGAAAGCACAAAATGGTTTCCTTGTGGAACATTTAACGCTTATGTCCTGTAGACCCCTCCCCTATTTAACATGGTGCTGAGCTTGCAACCATAGGGTGGAACGAGGGGCTGGCGAATTAGCGAGTCTAATAACCCAAGATAGCCAATTAGATCTATCACTAAAGACTAAGCTTGCTAAATGAATACTAACAGAGATCACACCCTAGTATCAATTTATACATGTGTTGTAAAATGAAAATACAAAAGGAAACACACAAGCTCAACGCAAAAGATGTTTATTTTAGATCCAAATGAAGTGTTATTAGCTGAGGAAGATTACCTGGTGATCCTTCCAATTTGCTTAGTAGATTTTTACCTGTTTCTAGCAACTTTAGCATGCTTTTCCCATTGTTCCACAAACCGCTGCTATGCTGTTAAAAAAAAAATCAAAAAACACAAAAACACTAGAAATCGTGAACAGTCAGTAGAAAAATTAGAAAATATGCAAATTAATGTAAAAAAATGCCTCTGTCAACAAAGTTTTGTGCAAAATTCTTGACAGTCTGCACGAAGAAGTTTTACAGCCTGCACGAAATAGAATTTCGCTAGTGCAAAATTAAATTCAGCTCACGTGAAATCAAATTCGGCTCGCGTGAAATCAAATTCGGCTCGTGCGAAATCAAATTCAGCTCGCGCGAAATAAAAATCAGCTTGCACGAAGAAATAGGTCTTGCGCAAAGTTTTTTGTGCCAAAGAACTTTCTCGCGCGATGCAGAAAGAATATTCGGGTGAAGATTCTAGATCCTTGCACGAAAATGAACAGTTTCATGTGAAGATTCCCGAATCTATACAGAACAGTACGGATAAAGAACAAAAAAAAGATTAAAAAATACAGAAAGAGGCCAAAAAATTGATTTTAGGGCCCCACGGTGGGCGCCAGAAATGTATATATGAAAATGCGGCCTATGCTAACACACACACTTCAACACAGTCATTGCATGTGGATTCATCTCAGAATGAACGTTAGATTGTTCATCCAAAATTTTCCCTACAAAGCAACCTGTTGCCTTCTATCTAAAGGGATTTTGCCTGTTAATATCCTCAGAATCAAGGTGCAGGGAACCAGACCCTCTAAGAATGAAGGATTTGACAATGAAATTAAGCTAAGAATGAGAATGTAAATTAATCTAAAATGAAAGATGCAATGTAATCTAAGAACAAATAAAGCAAACTAGATTAAGCAAATGCATGATTAAACTAAAATGAGATTAAACTAAGAATGAGAATGTATGCAAGAAATGTAAGCAAATGTGAGCATGAATTTTAGCAGCAATTCAATGCAAATTCTCCAAATTCATCCTCTAAAATGAGGAGATGAGGGTCTCTTAAATAGACTCTCTTGGAATCCATCAACGGTTGAGATCGATTCAGATCAACGGTCAGGATTGAAGATGAGGTTTAGTCATAAAGGGAGATTCCCAAATTAAAGGGAGTTAACAGACTTAATTTGAGTAAAATAAGGAGTTAGCTATTTTAATTTGAGTAGAAAAAGGAGTTAACTCATTTAACTCATTTTTGATCAATAGTAAACTGGAAATTTCCCTTTTTGAACTGAAGAGAGATTTTGTTGAGATATTTAATTTAATAAAATGAGATATACTCTCATAATTATTTTTTTCTATTTAATTAAATAATTTTTAATTAATTAGAGACACTTTTGTTTAATTAAATAACTTCATTTAATTAATTAGGAATGGCTTTCCATTTAATTAAATAACTTTGTTTAATTATTTAGAAGTAAGTACTCCATTTAATTAAATAATTACATTTAATTAATTAAAATAGGCATATTTATTAAATTAAATAAATTTAATTCCATAGTACATTAGCCTTAGGATATAATTTAATTTAATTAAAGTATAAATACTTAATAATTAAATTAAATATTAATCAATAGGTTTAATGTGACTAATATGAGTAAGTACTATAGGAATTAAATAATAAGTATGATGAATGTAGATTTAAGTTTTTTGCATTTGACAATTAAGTCAAGTAGCGAATAGCGGAATGAGAATCGCCTATTAGAATACGACTTTAAGATTGATCAGAAATAGGCCAGTTTTGGTTGAGATGGCAATGAGCCAATTTTGGGGTATTACAAAAACCACCCAAAAATTCCCAATAATACCATCATGCCACACATGAGCATCCTTGAATCCATGTGAATTCACCCTTTGAACATAGAGGTTGGTGGTTTACCAACAAAATTGCACACTCCACAAGAATATTCTCCATAACTAACTAGAGAGTGTAGGAGCACATAGTCTCTATGGTACAAATAGCTTAACTATCATTAGGAACTAGGTTTACATAACCCAACCAAACAAGATATCATCACCTTTCCACAAGGTAGTAAAGAATTTCATCAATGGACAAGGTCATGTAGTATCTTCATACTGACTCATAAGATGATAATATACATCCAATGATAACATGTCCCTCTAGCAACATGTTGGGAATACCACACCCCACCTAAAACTAAAATCAATCTCTAGCCTCAAGTCAACTGTCAATGAAAAACTTGAATGAGACAATCCTCTTGAAGACATAAGATTAGAGAGAAAGAAACTACAAATTATTAGGACTATGAGGGAGTCTCTCTCAACATGTGCACAAACTTAGCCCAAGATGCATTAGGGAAACTTACAATTCCATCAACCATAAAAATACTCATCCAATACTAATTTAGCTAGTGGCATAACCACACTAGCCTACTTCCTTAGAGAAGAAATGATACAAAGATGCACCAAAGTCCACATCCAAAAGGAGGATCTAGACTCACCAAAAGACCGAGTCACTCAGAAATGACAAGGCAACATCAACCTCAAGAAAGGTACACTCATAGTCTACACTTCTTCTCACAAATGTGTGATATTGATATAGGCAACATAAAAACCCCAAGCACTAATCCCAACCAATACCTAGTAGATTATGAAGGTTTTTTAACTCCTCCATTAAGAATAACATGAACAATTAACCTTCTCCAATGACCATAAATGATATGTCATCATTGAATTGGCCTCTAGCCAATAAAAGGTATTGAGAACATCATTTTGCATCTTTTGAAGTGTAAAAGAGTGTATATGGTTCCCCCAATGACATTTTGCATTAGTACACTCTCGTACGAGATTTCTCACAAAACTAGGTGAGATAATGCAATGAATCAGGTGAGAAAATACATGCCTGCTTGTTTCTCATGCAAAATTTAAAAACAACACAAAACTTGCCTTCACTCTAGGGATTGTAACTTTCATCTCTAGAATTCAATTGACTCCATTTTAAAAATGATAGAAATATCTCAAGGAGGCCAACAACATGATGGAGCCTAGAAAGTCCTAAGACCTTAGAGTTTGAATCATGACTCAAGGTAAAGCATCATAGGTAAACTAAAACCATCTTAGTTACCAAGTCAAATAATAGACAAAATGCCCAAAACCACTCAAGAGCACACATGCCTCAAAATAACATAAGATTAGAAGTAAAAGGTAATTCACACACTAAAACCATAATTAATTCTCTTTCATAATTTCATCAATTAATCATAACCCAAGCATTAATGCATAATGAAATTGAAAGGTTTTTAAAGCAAGGGTTCAAGAGTTACTTACCATAAAAGAAGTACATATCTTTTCAATTTTTCTTTCAAGAGAAACATTACATTTAATCACCATTTAAACCATCCAATTATACTAAAATTTTTACCTTTATCACAAATACACTAGTATGTTCTCTATGATATTATCCCTTGTATGTACTACCAAAGGTTCAAGATGAACATGATAGAGTCACAACATACAACTGGGCAATACTAAAACACATTCAAAATAGTCATCATGAACCAAAACAAAAAGCCCAAATGGGGAATTTCCAACTCCAATAGAAAATCACAAAAGATATCATTTTAATAATAATTCAAGTATCACAATAGCCACATAGAGAGTGATAGAGAAAATTTGATGACTATTCAAAGAAATGAAAATATTGAAAACCAATGCTAGCCCAACAACATGAGGAAAGTACCTATAGCTGAATAAAATAAGGCATAAATCAAATCAATTTACATGTGATGACTAGGAATAGTCACACGAGAGGAATAAACCACCACATAATGCTAATGAGTATATCATCCTAGTAGCATTAGAGAACACACTCACATGCATCAAGCAGTAAACAATCAATAACCTCTTGCATATGTAGACTACAATAATTTTTTTTTCTTTTTTTTTTCATGCAATGCAAGATTTAGATATCCATAAATTTTAATACGATTTCCATAATCTTATGAAGTAATTAGATTGGGGAATTAAGTCATTAACCCAAAGGATCTAGCGCAAAACCTACTCCTTTATAATGATTCACAATAAATACTCATTTCTCAATTAAAGGAACTATTTCATTACTATATTGAAATAACATAGAATCATAAATAAGATTCATTTATTTACTTAAAAATAAGACAAAATTGGGAAATAATGCATACTCCACAAGGAGAAACAAAAAGAGGCACTCAATGCTAACACATGGACACCAATCAGCAACTTCATCTAATAAGGTCACACACATAGCTAATCAAGCAAGTCACATCAATTTTGTCTACAAAACAAGGAAAGACTCACTTCCTTCTCCTCACACTACTCCAGTTGCATCTACTATAGAATAATTTCCATTACAAGTAGATACCAAAGCAACAAAACTCACGATCTCTCACACAATGTATTATCAATTATAATGGAAACATATACATAGAGATCCCAATATTTGAAAATGGGCTCTGATACCAAATGTAATGTCTTGTCTAGAGATCTTGGAATAAGGATAAATATAAGACAAGATAAAAAAAAAATTAAGACAAGTATGGATGCACATACAACATACAAGTATCACAAAGATCACAATGGAAGACTAGAAAAACATCCAAACACCAACAGATCTCCAAATGCCACAACTAACCAAAAATGACATCTCGTAGGAGGACATAAATGATTCTAAATCCAAAAAATTCAAAATTAAAAATCCAATCCCAAGGGATTCAAGAACACCATAGAGAGTAGTCAAAAGACCTCCCAATTTTTTTTGGAAAAACTGAAAAGTGCCAGCTATCCACTCAGACGGGTTTTCCTAAGACCCAAGCGACACTTGTTAGAAACAATAGTCCTCTAATATAACTAGGGGGGGGTGAATCAATTATATGAAAATTAAAAATATTGACCATTTAAAGTAAACAACAACCAAAGAGAGATGCACATAAATAATTACACCAGATATGTTGACTAGGGAAACCCTTGATCAGAGGGAAAACCCTAGTGGGAATGATGCCCACAAAATGATGTACTAATATGAATTTTTCTTGTTAGAGGATGGACCCTGTTAGGAGTCTATTACAACACTTAGTACAAGAGTCCCTATTAGGAGACTTTGAATCCTTGTTAAGAGATTTCAACCCTATTAGGAATTATGAAAGACAACTGAACCCACTATCCAAATAGCTTCAAGATCATATCAATGAACCCACTGTCCAATTGACCTTGATACTATTCCTTTTAGAATAATAGATGTGTAATAAGCTTTTACTTCTTCCTCTCTCTAGTACATCAGACTCATTCACCTTTAGATCATGCAATCAGATCTAGAACTCTTTGACCAATAATAGTAACCCTTAAGGTCACTTACATGCATTAGTAAATCACTCTGCTTTGTTTCTTAGTAATTTACAAGTCTTCCCTTCTTCTACATAATTTTAAAACATAGAAACATCTTTCCTTTATACCATGCTCAATCATCAATCCTTGAGTCAACTTCACACTTTATTATCATACATTAGTTAAATGAAATACCCATTTGATCAATGTTGTCAGCTCCTAGTTGTACACAAACTTTCACATGTGTGACTTCCATACATGCACACTTTTTGACATCATCAATGGTAAATAAACTATCTCCAATTCACTATTTAACCCTTAATTGCAATTGTAATGAACTATAGCAATCATGCAATGGGAACTACTTTTTTGATACTCTGTTTCTATATGGTTCTCTATAAATTAATAACATCTTCCATACACTCTCAATTTAGGTTTTGTGCACTTGCTCATGTAACAAGTACACATTGTAGTATACTTAGGTAACCACACATCATCAAATAATTAATATGATGTTCTCAATACAAAAATCACAATCTACTACTATGTCAATCTTTTATAGACTTATTACTATGTTGTCATTAATGACAAACACAGTTATAAATACATCATAACAATATACTACAATGCTCCTCCATAGCATCAACATTCATGCTAACAAAACTTTCATGCAACACTATATGATACTTTCTAGTATCATATGATATTCCTTCAAAGGATGTATGATACTTTCAAAGTTTGGGTGACACTTCTCAAAAGGCTAAGTGATACATCATAAGTATCATATGATAGTTACTCAAAGAGCATGTGATACTTTCAAGAATCATGTGATAGTTTTCCCATGAGCATATGATACTTTCTAGTATTGCACAATTCTTCTTCTTTCAATGTGTGATACTTTATAAATATTGCCCATTGTTGAGACATTGTTTCCAAGGAAAAGAAAGAAATGCTCCAAGAAAAAATAGAGGGATAAAATAAGAAGTCAAAACCTCCACACCAGAGAATACCAGATCCACAATTGAGACATATACACTTGAAAAATATAACTACAAGATGGAAACTACATATAACCATCTAAAATATAGCAGTGAAGGAAAAGTACAAAAAATAACATCATAATAAATGAACATAACAAAAATCATGCATGGTTCATCCCAAACATAATAGCATCATGAGACCTCAAAGGTCCTAGCCATCCCTTGCATGTAACATCTTAAACTATCAACTAGATAGAGTTTTCTTATGAGGAAATCACTACTAAAGCATAATAATTATTGACATTATAGTTAAGTTTCTTTATTAGTGACACATACACTTAATCAAATAGTTAGTAGCTACCAAGCTTCTCTTGCAATCTATAGTGTTAACCAAGTAATTTAGGCTATACTGAGTTCTACAATTGCTACCAAGTTTCATGAACAATATTGAGTTCACACTAAGTAGCATCTACCAAGTTGGTGATTATCAGTGTAAATTGAGTTTTGTAGTGTTCACTAAGTCTCTTAGTGCAAACTAAGTTTTCTAGTTCTTATTGAGTAAGAAACTTAGCAATGTGAATCTAGTGTTGATAGAGCTATACAATGTACACCAAGTGATTTAGTTTATACTAATCTTGTAGAGATTGTGTTGACTGAGCTATGTAGTGTCAATCAAGTGATTTAATTTATATGCCAAGTTTTACAATATTCACAAGTTACCAGTCTAGACCAAGTTAAGACTACCTGGAAATGATTAGTATGAGCTGAGCTTCTATGTCTACTAAGTGCATGATGATGTTAAGCATTGACAATGGTTGCCTAGTGTTAGAACCTCATCAAGTTTGTCTTCAGAACTTGAATACCTACAATTAGGCTAACTTTGTGTATTTTGGTGAAATGTGTATTATAGCTAACTTTGATGAATTGTAAATTGGATTGGTATATATAATGTATTGTATCAAATCCAAAGATATGAATGTGAATATAAAAAAATAAGATGAGATGCTAAGAGTAGAAAGTGTGAAGTAAGAAGGCTATAAGTAGTATAAGGAGCAACAAAGATTTATCCATCATAGCAAGGTGATTATTACACTCCAAAGGAATCTCATTTAGAAAATCAAAGTTTTAGATTAGAGATCAGCCATTGGTTTATCCTAATAGGTGGAATAGTTAAATCCTTTCACAAAGTATACTTAATAGTCTTTTGTAAATCTCTTTACTGAGTGCATACTTTATTGAATGTTTGTAAATCTTTTTGCAAGGTGGACCTAGTAGTCCTTATTGCTCTTAATAGGGAAGATAATTAGAAGTGATCATTATAAGCCTTAATAGGCCAACTTTATACTATAGTACTAAAGCTTGTGGGTATCATCCCCACCCCAATTTTACTTTCTATTTGGAAGGTTTTTGGGTCACCATATTGTGTGTCAAAGTGTTATGAATGATTTTAGCTTTTCATGTATGCAATTAGATTAGAATACATATGAAGGATTAATTGGTGAATTGAAATTTAATTTTATTGGTTATTGATTCACTCCTCCCCTCTTAGTAGCCTAGCCTATCTTGTATTTCCAACATTGGTATCAGAGCTTGTGGTTCTCAAAGGAGAAATTTAACAACTTGTGCAAAGATTAGAGGCAATGGAAGTAGTTAGACTTGATAAGGCTATTGATAATGGAAAACTAGATTTGGAATTGCATATTGGAAAACTTAAGAAAGAAAAGGAGAGAATCTCTCAATCCCTAAAAAGAAGTTAAGATCTTGTAGAAAGGATGAATAAAAAACTCTACACTAAAGAAAAAATTGAAGATTTCTATTCAAAAATTAATTAAGATAAAGCTAATGAAGCCATCAGAGAACTATTAAAAAATAATGGCACACTTCAAGAATAAGTAAGGAAGTTGAAAAGAGAAAAAGAAATTTAGTCAGTAAGATTGTGCAAAGTCATGGAAGAGAAAAAAAAAAAAAGATAAAAGAAGGATTAGCAAGAAAGAATAATGAAATTCAACATCTATCCCTTCAACAGGTAGACTTCATTGATCATCTTACTAATGCAAATGAAGAAATTATGAATCTAAAATTAGAAAATGAAAGATTGTAGAATGATATAAACACTAAAAAGTAAACCAATGAGAGGATGATGAAATCTCAAGTAGACATGAATCAATTAAATGAGAAAATCCAATATAGACCAAAAGGCAAAGCAAGAATTAGATATATAGAAGGTGAATCATCCAAGCAAGGAGCTCAAAAGAATCAAAGAACTACTTGCAATCACTATGGTACGCTAGATCATACATCAAAAAAATATTGGAGTAATGGTAAAGCTAAATTTAACTAAAATTGCTAAAATTGCAATAAGCATGGTCATAGAGATAATGAATGTAAAGATAAACCTAAATTTGAAGGAAAATGTCACAAATGCAAGAAACATGGGCACAAATCTTTAGAATGCAAAACTAAGATATTGAATCCAATAGCATAGATTGTAAAAGCTATATTTTGTTGGTACTACAACACTTGGTGTAGATGTCACTATTGTGGAGAATTTGGACACGTTGGAATAAATTGTATAAAACATCACATGAGGATGAGAGACACCACTAAAAGATATTTCATTTGTATAGAACTTGGACACCTTGCCAAGAACTATATGAACACTGGAAGAATTGAAGATTAAAATAAAGCCAAGGTTGATAACATTAGAATATAGATGAGATAGTAGTGGATTCCAAAACCTTTTTAGAATGCAAGTCCGATCAATGAAGTAAATTCCACTCAAGAATTGGGTGACTCAAGAATTTCTACTTAATCTCTCACTAGGATAATAAGAACTAAGATTCTAAAGAAAACATCTTACATCAGCTCCACTCAACTAGAAGGAAAGAACCATGTCAACATTCAAGATGCAAAGGGATCATTAAGTGACTAAAGAAAATCTAGACCTTACCGAGCTAGGTTGGGTTGTAAGACCCTATCAAGCATGGTCAAGAGTAACTAATTTTTTGTGTGGACACCAAGTCATGAATGACTTTATTGAGAAATTAATTCAAGCTAAGTGGAAGATAGTCTATCATCAAGCAAGTGATTGTACCAAGCATTTATGGTGATTGGAAAGTGGAATTTGTTAAAAAGGGTGAAATCAAATTCATTTGTCACCCTACCAAGAAATGTCATCCTCCAATGCTAAAACCAAGAAAGGATCTAAGATGTTAGTTCAAGGAGTTGAGTGGAAAGCACTTGATTTCAAGTTGAGTCCAGCAATTGTGAAAACACTAGATTCTACTAGAGCTTACTCATAGATTCCTCCTAAGGTACTATTGGTAAATGATATTCGCTTCCATTTTCATTATTCAATTCAAGACATAGAAACCATAGAAATGGATGAAACTTTGGAAAAGTTGTGTGTGAATGGTGCATTTGAGCATCAACACTTGGAAATCAAGGGTTTAACCCACATTTCACACATATCCCAAGAATTCTAGACAAAATGGATAAGTTTTATCCTTACCTGTGTACACAATGGGAAACTATGGTTGGAGTAGCATATTCTCATAACAAAGAAAATGATTCATTGAATCATGGGGCTCCTAATGTTGGCCAAGGAAAAAACTACCAAAATCCTAAGTCAAGTAGAACTGGAAAATAAAACTCTTGCCAAATGGGATGCAAGAGGTATGAAGATTAGTAGTGTAGCTAACATAGAGCTGAGGTTTGGAATTCATATAATTGTACATAAAATATATAGCTCTAATTATCTCAAAAAAATATCATGTGAGGTAGTGGATCTCACTTTCAAACTAGTGAAGAACAACATGTCCTTTGACCTTGCCAAGTTCATGTTGAGCTAGTTCAACAAAAATATGGAAAGCATCAAAAAATTGAACAATAACCTATGTAAGTTCATTTCACTTTTTTCCTATTTATTCTTCTTTGTAAAAAAAATTCACTTCAAAAGGTAAAATTGTATAGAGAAAAGATGTGCCTTTACTTTATCAAATCAATGAGTATATAGTAGAATTGGGTAAAAATTATGTCAGTATCATGGAGAATTATTTTGATTCTTTCAAAGAAAAGATGAATAAAAAATTTAGAATTCCAAAGAAACTTGTGGAAGACTACAAGGATGATATTTTTTTTATGGTAGATTGTGACAAATTGTACATACAAGTAGTCAAACCTAGAGTGGTATGGGTCAAGCCTCTAGGCTATGATGTCAATATTGATGACACCAAGGATATCATTGAGGCATTTTTGAATGAACTTGTGGATCCCAAGACCACATATTTTGGCAAATATGGTGAAGCCAAAGCCAAAATTGAATTAGAGATAAAACATCCTCAGGCTGTCAACAAAGGAAAGAAAAGGATAACAAAATTGAGACAAACTAGTTCTACTCTCCTATTAATAGAAGTTAAAGGAGATGATGTAATAGAAAATGATGTAGAAGATGAAGAAAAATTAGAAGAAGAAGAGTCAATCAAGAAGAAAGGTAAGGCTATCATAACCAAACCTAAAAGATCATCTACTATATTATTTACAAGAAGAACATATAGAAAGAAATTGAAATTAGGTGAAGAAGTAAAGGATGTGATTTTCGAATGGCCTCCACCTGCATTTCAAGAGAAACTAAAAGAGATTGATTCTAGAGCCAACATGGAAAATTTTAAATCATTGAGATGTGAAACTAGAAATTTAGAAGAGAAGAAGCAAGCTAAAGACATGGTTATGTCTAAATTAGGTAAATGGAAATATTCACTTGACCAACTTGTACAACAAAATCCCAATGAACTAATGGAAAGAATCAAACCAAGATGGGAACATGCGAAGTCAATTATAAAGACTTATATGAGTAGACTCTAATGCAACTCATCCTAAGTCTTAATGAAAAAGAAGTAAAAGAGTCAATGAAGAAAAATGAAATAAAACTCACTTTAAAATTTAATACCTTCTTGATACTAGTTAATGATATTGAAAATGTGTTGAGGAATGCCCCTAATACATAGGAGAATATCTACAATCTTCATCAAAAAAGTGATTGTATCATTCATGTCAATGACAAAGATGATGATGGTAAAGATCACAAGGAAGGAAAGGAAAATCATGATGAAGAAGAAATAAATAATGATAATATAGATGATGATAAACATGAGTAGGAAGCTACTAAGGAGAATCTCCCTGAGATTTAGAGTATTGGGGAAATAGACCCTAAAATGATTGTAGCAGTGGTTATGGCCTCACTTCTTCACACTTTGAGAAAAGATTTAAAGCCATAAATCTTAGAGAAAGCTACTACCAAGTTTTCTATAATAAACAATGCAAATCCAAGCACTCAACCAATCACTGCATCTGTTCAGCTCAATACTTTATTGACTGAAGTGATTATAGAAGTTGTGAAAACCAACTTCATAGTTTACCAAGAACAACTATCTGCAAATAACCTATATTCCAAGATAATGAAAAATAAATTACAAGAGTTCAAACTTAAAGGTGAATAAAACCCTAAAAAGAAAATAAAACTAGGTTGTGCAATATAATTAATATAAAGTATTAATTATATGCACCTAAGAGATAGCTTAAGTAAAGTAGAGTAATAGACAACTTAATTAATTAAGTTAAGAGAATCTAATTAATAAGTGTAAATAAATAATTACTCTAACACCGCCCCCCCCCCCGCCCCCCCCCTCCCCCAAAGCAAAGCTTAGGAAGGTAAGCTAACCTAGAAAAGCTACGAAAGTAGGAAAATGGGTCCCAACAACGAGGCATGATCAGGTACCCAAAACAAGGAAATCTATATAAATTGGAGACAAAGGAGAAAACATAGTGTGAAAAAATCCTCACCAAAAAGATATAAAACAAACATGTTAAAAAAAAAACATAAAGGAAGGAAGGCCTCAACAAAACCTGTCGAGGACAACTTTTGTAACTGCAAGCATAAACCAGAACTAAAGATATCATGGTCATGTAAAAGGTTTGGTGAAGATGTCAGCAACCTATGTATCGGTGGGAATGTATTCCAAAGAGAGAACCCCATCCTAAATCTGCTAATGGATGAAATGTATATGAAGCTCAATCTATTTAGTGCACTAATGCTCCACTGGGTTGGGAGAAATTTGAATAGGATTCTGATTGTTGCACCATAGAATAGTGGGATGATTAGGAGGAAAACCAAACTCAATCATCAACTGCCATAGCCATAAAATCTCCTAACTAGCCAGCACTGTGGCTCTATACTTAGCCTCTATAGATGAAAGTTTGCAGGCATGCTACTTCTTGCATGACCATGTGAGAGGTCTAGAACCAAGACAAAAGATAAAGCTAGAAGTAGACTTCTAATCATCAACATCACTAGCCCAGTCTAAGTTAGTGTAGCCAATAATGTGAGGATTCCTTGATATGTAATGAATGCCATACATAAGTGTTCCCTAAATGTATCTAAAAATACATTGGAAAGCTTGCCAATGACTTTCATGAGCTTCATGTGAAAATTGAGAGACAAGGCCAACTATATAGGAGAGATTAGGACAAGTGTGTGTCAAGTACAACAAGCTACCAACCAATTGCCAATACAATGTGGGATCCACTAAAGGAAAAGTGCAAGAGATAGACAAGGTAACACCTAACTAAAAATGTGTGGGAGAAAACTTGTAATCAAGCATGTCAAAGTGTTGAAGCATGTCAAGAGCTTACTTTTGCTAATAAATAAAGATCCCAGTAGAGGATTGAACAATCTGTAGACCAATAAAGTAGTGAAATAGACCAAGATTAGTCATCTTAAATTGTTCCATCAATGCATGTTGAACATCTTGAAGCATAGAGGATGAGCTACCAATGAGGATAAGATCATCAACATATAACACAAGGATCAAAACCTCAGTCTCAAGATGTTGAATGTAAATTGTAGGGTCAAAATGGCACCATGTGAAGCTTATAGAAAGAAGAAAGGAGTCCATCTTCTCATACCAAGCTTGAGGGGCTTATTTGAGACAATAAAATGAGTGTCAAAGTTAGTAAACCAAGGAGGAATCCTACAAAAATGCCTAAGGCTACTCCATGTAAATTTCCTCAGTAAGATCACTGTGCAAGAGTATACTCTTCACATCCATCTAAAAAATGGGACATCCCTATGAAGTGGTAAGGGACAAGACAAGGCAAATAGAGTTCATCTTGGTGATAGGGGAAGATGTCTTAGTGTAATCAATACCCTTAACCTATGAAAAACCCTTTGCAACAAGACAAGCCTTGTACTTATCAATAGAACCATCAGTAGTAAACTTAGTATGATATAACCATTTGCATTGCACTAATTTTATTCCCTTAGGAAGAGTACAAAGATCCCAAGTATGATTCTTCATCAAAGAACAATACTCCTCCTCCATGGAACTTTCCCACTTAGAATGTCCTATTACTACTACAAATATCTAAGGATCACTATAGATAGCATGACTTAGAAGACTAGAACCTAAAATATGAGACTGGGTGTAATGGGAAGTGGAAGGGTCACTAGCTAGAGATCATGTAGCTTCAATTGTAACACAAGCCCACTTAGGCATCTATGGAGGATCCTATGGTGGAGGTAAATGGGGATCACTAAGATCATCATCCTCATCATCTGGAAAAGAGATTAGAAAGGATGAGGGAGTAGTGGTGAGTGAAGTAGACTCTAGAGGTAGGATATCTACTATAAGAAGGGATTTGCCAAATTGGACATCCTGTCAAAATAAGACCTCTTTAGAATCAGGATCAAACAACCTATAAGTCTTAGCATCCTTGTAGTGGCCAAAAAAAATGAGGTGTCGGCTCTTCCACTCCATTACTCTCCTCTAAGAATTTGGTACAAATGATCATGCTTCACTACCAAAAACTTAGAAGGAAGATACATCAAGCTTGACATGAGACCAAGCCTCCTCAGGGGTCATATGTTGAACTATCTTATGAGGCATCTAATTCTAAATATAGTTGGCACAATTGATTAACTCTACCCAAAAAGATGAATTCATGGACCTAGACAAAATTGTACAATTAGCCATTTCCTGAAGTGTTCTATTATTACTCTATAACACATTATTTTTCTAAGGGGTGTAGGGCACTAAAAACTAATGTTGAAGACCATGTTTAGAGCCAAAATCCTTGAAAGTTTTGTTTACATACTCCACCCATTATCTGTGTGTATCCATCGAATAGAAGGACTAGACTTCTTCTCTACAATTGTCTTGAAGACTCAAAATGAATCAAAGCCATCAGATTTGTACTTCAAAAAGTACACCCATGTGTGTCTGGAGAAGTCATCAATAAAAGTAAGCAAATATCTAAGACTAACTAAAGGAGTGGGAAATGACATGAGGTCACTATGAATCAACTTCAATGATGTCAAAGTATGAGTAGCTCATCCATGCAGAAAAGGGTCCCTATGTTGTTTTCTAAGAGCACAACCTTGACAAACACCATTTGTGCAAGAAATCTAGGGAAGCCCAAGAACAATTTCCTATGTGCTCATCTACTAAAGATATCTATAATTGACATGGACCAAATGCTCATGCCAAAGTCTTCTTACTAAATCTATATGTGCTACAAGATAGGAACATGTGTCATTAGAAGACTCAAATCTATCAAATCTATATAGGTGAGATGTAGAGTCAACACTCGCAGTAGCCACTATTAACTCAAAATCATGTAAGTCTCAAATAACCACATCATGTGGTGAGAACTCAAATATCTTACTAGAACCAGAGTAAAAAATCTAATAAATAGACAATAGGTTCATCAAGATGTTAGGGAAAAAAAGAACATCCTGAAGAGAACCCCTAGCTAATGCAATAGAACTAGAACCCAAGACTAAAAGATGTGATGAGTTCCCAACAGCAATCTATGAGGTAACACAAGGAGCAAGTGAGGTGATCAACTACTAAGTGTGAGTCATATGGTGAGAGGCACCAAAATGAACAATCTAGATGTATCACCTATTATCTATTAGTGCAAATTGAATACTAATCTATTAAAAGCATTCTCAATACTAAAAATGGTAAACACTTATGATAGGACAAATATGGTTATCACCACCAAAGGAAGAAAACCAAGAATGGTAGGCTCCTTATGGCATAACCCATGGTGAATTAGATTTGACCCTAATAAGTATATATCTGTGCTCACAATTGTGCTCAAGCTTAAAGTGGATGGATGGTGTGCATAAAGGATGGTTTCAACAATGGATTCATGGAGTTATTTCAATATTATAATGGTATTTTGGTGGTTTTCATGCTCTCAAAATAGCATTACAACATTGCATGAAAGGTGGATGATTTTTTGAAGAGAGAGGGTTCCATTTATAGGCCAAGGCATAGAGAGATGGATGGTCAAGATGCAAGGATGATAGGATGGTGAGAGAGGGTCAAAATGCACTCAAAGGGGAGCACATGGATTGTGCTTGTTTAGAACCAATAGGGAGGTGACACTTGTCACAAGAAGGATGAGTGTGAGACGATAGGATATGGGTTGGTCATAGGAGTAATGAGGAAGGTTGAGTATGTAAGAGGGATGTAAGAGTCATTAAGGGAGATGTAACAGGTGTAAGAGTTGTTGATGAGGATGTAAGAGGTGTGGTTGAGTTTGTTGAATCTGGCTTGGGTTAGCAAGTCTTAACCCTTGCTTAAATTTGTGCACATGTTTAGGAGGGGGATGAGGATTAGCTTAGAAAGGGGTTTAAGGGGTAAGTGGTTTAGCTTTGATGGGATTGGTTAGTTAGGTGGCTACGTGAGGTTAGTATGGGTGAATGGGTTGGATTAGGGGTTAGGATAGGGTTTATGGAGGCTTTTAGGATTTTAGATATTTTATTAAATGATTTATTCAATAAAATGGGGGTATGGAATTAAGTTGAATAGATTTGAGGATTTATTCAATTGATAAATTGAGTTTTGGATGATCATTTGATTTTATCAATTGGACCATGGTTAATTAAATTAACTAATTAACTAAGGGATGATGATTGATTAATTAAATAGTAAATATTAAATCAATAATTTCCTAGGAGATGACTAAATACAATTACCTATTGATGTAATTAGATTTAGGTGTCTACATTTTGCCCCTCTTTGACATAGTGTTGAGACAATACTATTTCAAAGAAGTTCAAATATAATTGATGCAAAGAATACTTTTTGAAGCAATATGGTTGTCCCAATCTCAGGTAGAAGAGGAGAGAATGGACTAGGGGATGCCCCATCAAGAAGGTGGTGGGGAAAGAATATAAGGCACAATAGCTTCTTGAAAAAAATTGCAGTAAGCCTGTGGGAGACAGGAGGACATGGAAGAAGGCAAAATTGGTAAAAAAGAAAAAAAAAAAAAAAAGAGAGGAAAAAGATGGGTGGTGCACAATAGGAGGTTGCTGGGGGACCTGTAGAGGTTGCTAGGGCACCAAGGGGCCTATAAGTGGCTAGAAGAGCACTAGAAGGGGTCATTTTCTTTTAGACGGATGAGAAGATATAGCTGCTAGGAGCTCTGAGTTGGATTTTATGATGGCAACTATTGGACGACCATAGCATCGATCTGATGTGGTGCAATGAGTGCAAGTATGATTGATGCCTGATCACTTGGTAGGGTCAAAAACCTCCTTCTCATTTTGGTTTTTACATTAGTTATAGCATTCCCATGAAAGAAAAAACACAATCCCATGGACCTAAGTCTGCTAAGAATGCACGCGGGATTGGCAAGATCATGCTCCCACGAAAGTACCTAGGGTGAGGGGCAAAATTAGTCTGGGAAATAGTTATTGTAGGACCATAGATCTGGGGAAGGAACTTAATGTAGGGATGAGGGTAGATAGGTGGGGTCGCATCCCCACCAAGAAAAATATGAATAACTATGTGGGGACACATTCTCGCAGAAAGGAGAATGGTGGTAGGGTTGACCATGGGAGAGAAAGGGGAAAACATGATCTCATGGGAGCAAGGGCCTATGAGATTACATGAGTAAGCTCATGTAGGTACAAATTTGTGGGAATGCTAGTCAAATAGGAAAGGGTAGGCAAGGGTCAAAGGGAAATCTTGCAGGAACATATATCCATGGGTTCACTAGGTTTAGTGTTCATGGGAACATGTTCATAGGAACATGGGTCAAACTAGCTAAGGAAGGGAAAGTCAAAGGTGCAATCCTACATGAACATATATCCATGGGATCACTAGGTTTAGTTTTTGTGAGATCACATTCATAGGAATGCATGTTTGGGTAGAAAACACAAAAAAGATAGGGGTAGGGTAAGATAGTGGCTGGGAAGCTAGGGTAAGTAAAATATGGAAAAGAATACTACTATTGGAGTGGGTTTTTGGTTTGCAATGGACGCTAGATACCTTGGTATTGTGCGAGCAATGAGAAATGATGCTATGCGTAGGAGACCTACTGATGGTTGTAGATTGGGCAAGGATTGAGGGTATTAGAGTTGGCTACTTAGCGAGATTGCTACATACACAGACCTACATGGCTATGGTGACAACTTTATGAGAATGGTGGCATAGTGATATCAAAACCTTTCACTTGCTAACTAGAGAGATGATAATTATCCTAGAGGATGTGTATAGGATATTTAGATTATCAGTATGGGGGATGCTAGTGATGGCAACTAGAGAGATGACAGACTAGGCTATAGTGCAAAGATTGGTTGGGCCTAGAGTGGCATATCAGATCTAGAGGTGATAGTTTGTATTGGATGAGCATTTGGATTAAGTGGCCCCTGATAGATGCCTTTACATCTATGTGTATGAGCTTGTCTCTGGCTATATTTCCCTAGATATAGGAGGGACAGGAGTGAAACTAGCACCAATATCGATGATTATGTGCATAGTAGATGTAGGAGTCCTAGCTGCCTAGGGATATTGATGCTAGCTAAATTGTATAGAGATTTGCACCAGATAGTGTACCAAGGCACCAACCAATAGGGGAGGAGCATAGGGTTCCCTACTTTACTATAGGTATGGGCATGGGAGCATATTTCCATATTTAGACCCATTGGTCTATGAGATAGGTAGGTAGAGGAGCCAGTGGCCTAAAGCTAGGTGGAGCCACTTACATACCACTATACAGAGGTGGACTACTACAGAGTCTAGATTGATGGGATGATAGCAGTAGTGTGGAGACCATACGTGGGTCTAGGGCCATGGGTGAAGGAAGGGTAGAAACTACCACATACCATATCTCCTTACTTTGTTTTTGGGCAGTCGGAGTACATTGTCAAGTAGTACTGGCTAGATAGCGTCCTATGATAGTTTGGATGGTGGCAGATAGCTCTAGAGGAGAAAATTAGTATCAACAGGTGACTCATGAGCTAGTATCTATGTATGGGCCAACATTATAGAGAGAGGGTTTGTTAAAAGCATCGCTAGAGTTAGAGTCATAGTAGTGGAATTGGTTCAATAGGGTGGTAGGTGCGGGCTCCACTCAGGAGTACCAAGATGGATTTTAGTAGTTGAGGCCAATAGGCTAGGCATAGGTGACGAGGGCAATGGTAGTGGCAAGGGAGTTAGCCTAGGTGATGGGGTAGGGGAGGTATGTAGCCAGACGACTATGATAGTGGGAAGAGGTTATTTCTTAGGAGGAGGGGCCAACTTGATAGAGGCAGAGGGTAGGGAGGTAGGAGAGAGGAGCTTAGCCAGACAGAGGAGGAGAGGAGAGATCAAAGGAGAGGAGGGCAAAGCTAGCAAGGGCGGAGAGGAGAGAGTGGAGGAGAGGAGGCCATAGGGGGGAGTGGGAGTAGGGACCATAGAGGCCAGTAGGGGGTGATGGAGGAGGGTCAGCTGTAGGGGGAGGAGATGATGGATGGGCAAACTATTACACCTCACTACAACAAATGCATGATATGACTAGCTAGCTACTCTATGACACACAACAAGAGTGAGATAATTACAAGATAGAGTGAGATCAACTATGGTAGGAGAAAGATATGGCATAGGTCTAGGTAGACAAGGAAGGGATTGAGCTAGGAAGGCTATAAATGGAGTTGGGGTAGATGGAGGGGAAGCTGGATGTGGTGACCCTAGAGAGGTAGGCTGCATAGGCAAGGATAGATGTTTTACACTAGGAGCAAGATAGATTGGTGGTGAAGGTAGTGACACTAAGAGCACAAGTTACAGTGGGTGGAGGGATGGAAGAGCTAAGGAGACTATGGGCTGAGATGGAGGATTTGAGGGAGAGGGTGAGATTCTATTGGGGCAAGTACCATGTAGTGGTCCCAACAGATTAGATAGAGCACTATAGACTATCAACATAGTCAAGGAAGGGAGGGGGGAGAGTGGATGGAGCATCTGGGGTTTTTGAGGATAGGTGGTCTTAGCGAATAGGGCATAGCCATAGGACAAGGCAGAGCCAGAGGTGAGCCATGGGGGTTAGTGGGAGGAGGGATGAGGTAGAGAGCTTGGGCATAGGAGGGGGACAGATGAGGCTACCACCTCCACCACCAGCAGTGCTAGGGGTAGAGAGGCCTACCTATGAGTCTCATGATGGGGAGGTGATAGAGGAGGAGGATCAGTGATATGTGGGTTTATGATATTTTATGATTTTAATGTACTGGGTGATGGATTGTTGCGGCTATAGACCCGATGTATTGATATGATTGATTTGTATGATATGGACACTATATATTTGGACTATGATGGACTATATTCTTTTATTCTTTCATTGATTTATTATGGAGGATATATATATATATATATATATATATAGAGAGAGAGAGAGAGTTGATAATTCTTTGGGGTGGAATATGTGTTTATGGACTTATGAGGACATGAGTATGGTAATGATGTATGTTTAGATGTAGCTAAGAGACTGATATGTTTGATATGTAGGATGTGATTCTTGATGATATTACTGATGATTTGTGATGTAGGATATGATATGTGATGAGAGATATGATTTCGTTGATAGTTTATGATATAGGATGTGATTTTCTATGATAGTGTAAATATGATGCAATATGTTTATGATGTGATTTTCTATGATAGCGTGGATATTATCTGATTTGATTTCCTTTATGATATTGCAGATGTGATGTGATACATTTTTTATGTGATCATTGATGATGTGATTTTCTTTATGATATTTTAGATGTGATGTGATATGTTTTGATGTGATCCTTGATGATGTGATTTCCTTTGAGAGGTTTTGATATGCTATTGTATGATGATGAGAACATTGATATAGTACCCAACTGAACACAAACTAAAAGATAAGTGAAAAATGTAAAATGAATCACCAACTAAAGGATAAACAAGAGATTTATGATATTTAAAATGAACACAATGTAAAGGATAAACATGAGATTTATGATATGTGAACACAGATTAAAACAAAATGAAAGATGAATTATAATATTTTGAAATGAATCACAAATGAATGATGAATTATAGGTCTAAAATGAATCAAAAACTAAAGGATGAACTACCACACTAACATGAATCACAAACTAATGATGAACTACCACACTAACATGAATTACAAACTAATGATGAACTGTCATACTAAAATAAATCGCAAACTAATGATGAACTACCACACTAACATGAATCACAAACTAATGATGAACTATCACACTAAAATGAATCATAATTTAATGATGAACTATCACACTAACATGAATCAAATTTAATGATGAACTATCATACTAGAATGAACCAGAAATGAATGATGAACTACCACACTAAAATAAAACAAAAACTAATGATGAACTACCACACTAAAATTAAAATGGAAAATTTATGATATCCTAAAAATGGACAGAAACTAAAAAATACATCTAAGACTTATGATAAGCATGTGAGGATAACATATGTGAAGTGAAAGATTGAATGCTAGGATATAAGAGAGATTTGAGGTATGATAAGAGGATACGAGCTATGATAATACAACATGCTAGATTCTAGGAGATACAGGACAAAATATGATGGTAGAATAGGATAACCAATACCTAAATTAGGATAGTGATCTATGATATAAAAAGTGATCATAAAACATAGGAGATACTAACTCTAAGGAGAATGATATTGGAACATGAGTGACCAACAAACTCATAGTTAGGAGGATAGTGACTTATGATAGGGAACACACCATGATGGTGGTGAAATTGTAGCCTAAGGGATGAGAAGCTATGAGAGTAGGATAATGAAAATAAACGTAAATGTTTGATGATTTGAATCAAAAGATTTAGATAGTTGAAAAAGCTGAAGTTTAAGAGAGATAGGTGATGTAAATGATATCATGGGTTATGATAGGAAAAGGAAGGAAAGTAATGAGAAAATAAATGTGATGTGCATGGGAAGCTTGAGTGCAGGGTACTTCATGAGGAAGTACCACTATGTAGTGTGAGTAATTTATTTAATATAGGAATATTAGGGATTACCAAGGTTACTAAGAACATCAAGGCCCTTTCCCTAATATTACATAGGATTGACTCCAACAAGCACACAAGAATTGCCCTAGCATCACACATGATTCTCAGAGAGATCAATGTGGGAATGATGTTGGGTGATCCACAAGAAAATGATATCACTCAAGTGCATCATGTTATGAGAAATGAAAACATGGTTGAAATATGCAAGGGTGATATCCAATTGACTCACAAGCATAAAAAGACCATGATCAAAACCATGCCTTTAAGTTGCCCCAGTTAAAACACACCATGATATGAAATGATCATGGTGATCTTGAGGAGGGAACAACTAAAATCATATGGAAGCAATCAATCAAAATATACAAAAACCAAAGATTTGCAAGGAAAGAACAAAGGTGCAAAAAAGTAACCTTTTGCTAAAGAGATCAAACTAATGAACTATTGACAAGATGGAAAACAAGGAAGAGATACTTGGAAAGGACTTTAAGATGAGGATGTGTAGGATACTGACACAAGGGGGCAATGATTTCTTTCTACACAAGGTGTCACATTAAGACCTTAATAAGATATACAAGGAGGACTATACAATGACTGGGAACTTGAGAACATATGATAAAACATGGTAGTGGGTATGTATATGATCAGGGAAAGCTCAAGATGGGGAGATAGCATTGTTATAATACAAGTGTTGTTATAGGGGTGTGATATGTAATGTACAATTTGTTACTAGGATAATGATACTTAGGATACAAGTGTTCATACAAGGATATGATACTTAGAGTACTACTTGTTGAGTGGGATACATATGGTAAAGTAAAAGGATGAAAAACACTTAATAAGATACATGTGGTGGAGTACAATGGTAGAGTACATCAAGTATGATACATGGGATGCTATAATATAGGGGTTAGGTGGGATGTTTCAAAGTGCAAAGTGCTGGAGGGTGATGTGGCAAGGTTTTGTGGGAGGGCTAATAGTAAAACTATGAGGAACACCTTGGAAAAATGGGGAGATGGGTGATGTGATTTGGAGTGGTGATGTAGGAGATGGGTGTCAGTGATAGATAATAAAAAGGCTAAGTACACATGGTGCCTATTTGCTAAGTTTTCACTAGGGACCTATCCAAGGAACTTGAATTACCAAGTTTTCACTAGTGGACACTTATTTTTCTTTACCTATTTTTGATTTGAGAATTTTGTTTTTAGGCATAGAATTTCTTAAGGTGAATGATGTTGGTAGGATCATTTAGGAATTCACCTTCAATTGTATATAGTTGATAGGCTCCTGAGCCAAAAGATGTCATGACCATATAAGGACCAAGGCATGTGAGCTCAAACTTTCCTTTCTTTTCTCGATCGGTCTGGACCTTCATGTTCTCTTTGAGGACCATGTTGCCTTCTTGAAAATTGCATGGATGGACTTTCCTATTGAAATTTCACTTAAGATGATTTTTTTAGACCATGAGTGGTCGTAGGACTGTTGTCTTCTCTCATCAAGTAAATTAAGCAGAGTAAGTCGAGCCACTCTATACTCTTCATCAGATATTTGGTCCCATAGATAAATGTGAATGGATTGAAATTCAACCTCAATAGGCAAGACTACTTCAGCACCATAGACCAAGGAGTATGGGATTATGCCAATGGATGTATAGAATGAGGCGTGGTATGCCCATAGGGAGGGATTGATTTTCAAATACAAATTAAGACCGAAATCATTAACAAATTTCTTTAGGATTTTAAGTAGGGTTTTATTAGTTTCCTCTGCCTGACCACTACCTTGTGGGAAATATGGGCTAGAAAAGTAGTGATGGATGTGAAGGGAAGTGCACAATTCTTCCATATTTAGGTTTTCAAAATTATCTCCATGGTCAATAAAATGGGTAGCTAGGATGCCAAAGAAAAAGATGATATGATATAGGATAAATTTGGACACCTAAACTCCTGTGGTGGTGACAAGGGGAACTACTTCAACCCACTTAGTGAAATAATTAGTGGTAGTGATTATCCACTTGTGTCCTTCTAAAGAAAGTGGTGATAAGACCAACAAGATCGAACCCCCAATAGGAAAAAGGGCATGGTGGCAATATTGGTTGTAGATCATAAGCTAGGTCTTAGATTAGATTAGCATGTTGTTGACAAGGTAAAAATCACTTGCATCATGCTCTAGAGTAGCTAATAATACCTAGCCTGAAGGATTTTCTTAGCTAGAATGATCCCACTCGTGTGAGCACCACAAAGTACAACATGTACTTCCTTGAGAGCCATTGTAACCTTATTTTGGTCTAGACATTGAGAGAGAGAGAGAGTATCATGATAACAAAAATGATATAGGGTTTTGGCGATGATAGTATAACAGGAAGCTCTGCAAATAAGGTTCTGGTGTTGGGTTTGTGTTAGATGGGGAGATATGATACCATTTAGTAGGTAAGTGTGAACTTCATGGTACCATGGGGATTGGGGACCAACCAAGATGCATACCCATTTTGAATCATCATTCTCATATGTAGGTTCATGCAGCTACTCAACCAAGAATTCATATTGTGTAGCTTTGTGCGATATTTCCAAGAGAGAACCAATAGTAGCCATGTCATCTGCTACTATATTTTGCAGTCTAGGTATTTGTATGAACCGGGGTTGAGTAAAGTGTTCCTTTAATTGATCAACCAACCCCTTTTAAGGAAGTAGCTTGTCATCCTTGGTTTGATATACATTCAAGGCTTGTTTGATGATAAGCTGAGAATCATCATAGACCTATAGCTCTGTGATATTCCATTCAATGGAAATTTTGAGATCGGCAACAAGGGCTTCATACTTTGAGATGTTATTGGTACACCAAAACTATAGCTTAAAAAATTTAGGAATTTAATCTCCTTGAGGTGTGACCAAGAGTATGCCCATGCTAGAGCTATGAGATGTCTAGGAGCCATCAAAGTATAGCTTCTAGGATGGTTTTTCTTTTATCAAATAGAGGTGTTCATTTAGGAACTCCATAATGAGAGGGTGGTTTGCAACCAAGGGTGCATCTACCAAGTGATTTGTAATAGCCTAGCCTTTGATGGCCTTTCTATAAACCTATTGGATGTCAAATTCACTTAGAAGCATAACCCATTTTGTTAGGTGTCCTATGAGTACTGTGTGAGATAACATATATTTTAATGCATCAATATTTGAAATTAGCTACAGAGTGTGACTCAACATGTAGTGACACAACTTTTTGGTGGAAAATACCATACCTAAGAAAGACTTCTCCATTAGCATATTATTCAACTCATATCCCACTAAGGTATGATTGATGTAATAAATAGCTCTTTCCTTTCTTGTATCATCAAGTTGTACTAGAAGAGCACCTATTGTTGTGGGAGTAGCTATAATGTACAATATGAGAAAGAACCCTGCAACTAGAGGAACTAAAATAAGTGGATTAGACAAATATGCTTGATGAGCTCAAAGTTGCACTAGCAAGCAGGGTCCCATCTAAATTTTTGATCCTTCTTGAGTAGATGTGTAAAAGGTTGGCATTTATCAGTGAGCTAGGAGATGAACTATCTAACTGATTGAAGTTTTCCCTAAAGAAAAATGAAGGTGCTTGAGTGTCTTAGGAGGAGCCATATCCATGATGGCTTTTACCTTTTAAGGATCATTCTCAATACTTGATCATGATACAATGAATCCCGAGAGCTTTTCTGGGGTGACCCCGAAGACACATTTCTTAGGATTGAGTATGAGATGATATTTACCCGATCGATCAAACACTTCCTTAGGATGAGATAAGTGATCAAGAGCATTAAGGAACTTGACTAAAATATCATCTACATAATCCTCAAGAGTCTTATGGATTAGGTCATGGAAGATGAATGTCATGGCACACTAATATGTTGCCTCAATTTTCTTTAGCCCAAATGGCATCATGTTATAGAAGAATGTTCCACAAGGTGTAGCAAATGTCATTTTATGTTGGTCTTCCTTTGCTATCTGAATTTGGTTATATCTAGAGAAACTATCCATTAGTGACAAGAGCTCATGACTTGCAATGAGATCAACAATCATGTCAATATTTGGTAATGGGAAGTCATCCTTTGTACAAGGTTTTTTGAGATCTCTAAAGTCTATGAAAATTTTGATATCATGAGAAGGCTTGGTAATAAATACCATGTTGAAAATCCATTCAGACTAATCTATTGGGCAAATGATTTTTGCCTCTAAAAACTTTTCTATCTCTACCTTAACCAATAAAGCAACTTTGGGGTGCATCTTAGAAAGCTTTTGTTGAATAGGTTTGGCCTTCAGATCCATGGCCAAATGGTGCACAACTAACTTAGGGTCCAACCCTAGCATGTCTTGATAGGACCATGCAAAGCATCCAACATTTTCATCGAGGACTTCAATGAGAAGATCTGCCTGCTCAAGTGGTATAGATGTTGTAATGTATGTGATATGTGGTACCTCCATCAAACTGATATTGATTGATCAAGTTTCTTCTATCAAGATTGAAGATATGGGCGACCTATGCTCCTATGGGGGGAGGATGAAATCTCAATCTTCGGGAACCTCTGAGAGGTTTTCACCATTAGATAGATCCTTTATTTTTATTTCATTTTCTAAGTCATCCAATTGTGCTCTAGAGGAGTTTTCACCAGAGGATGTTTCACTTTTTTTCTTTTTTGAATTTTGTGACTGGAGATTTCTTTCTCCCTAAAGCAATCTATTAGATCTAGTTTTTAGACATATGTCAAAATTTGAGGTGGTCATTTATGTGATGTTTCTGACCCCATGAATTTAAGGAGAGCATGCTTGATAGAGAATTTTTCAGCATGAATAACACTTGGTTGGTCCCAATCAATGAGTTTAGGGTGAGCAAGGGGTAGGTCTATGAGATTCAAGGATAGTTGATAAAGCACAGAGGCTCTTAGTATAATTTTGTGAAGGAAAATATCATCTTAGAATTTCTTTTCTACTTCCTCAGGAATGTCTTCAACCTCAACAAGGCTATTTTGGATGTTTGTGAAGGCATGGCCTTCCTTCATAGTGCCCTTAGTCACAGGGAGTCCATAGCCTAAGCCTTTTTTTTTCTCTTCTTTGTATGCTTTCACAAGTTTCCTAATTCTTGAATCTAGGTGGCCTAGACCACCTCTTTGATAATCCCATTATTTAGTCGCAAGGCGATGAGACCATGGGTATTTTTGTTTGAAGTGATCAATAAGTTCTTTACTTTTTGGAGGTGGTTCTTTGTACAACCATGTACTAATGTTAGGAGCATTTTCCTCTCCATCAAGGATACCTTTGGTAAGAAATGTGGTAGATCCAAGCTATTTGATTTGAGGGGTAGCATCTGGTCTTGGTATTTGATAGGTTGGGCACCCTCAATTATGTAGATCAATTGGTAGAGCACCAAAAACAAAAGCATTTGTGAGATTGTATTCACCACAACCTTGGTAGTTGATCTTAACAATGGAAAGAGTGGAGGCTAAAATGGTATTTGAATCATGGAAAGTGCTAGAGAAACTGACTATGGTGTGGCCAATTTTGATTCCAAGACAATGATTGATGTATGAAGCTTCAACCACATTGCAATAAACAAAGGGTTTAGGATTTGCATGGATGGTTACCTCAGTTCCATTATGCAAAAATTTGATGCACTAATGATATGTGGATGGAATGGCCTTCATGGCATGAATCAATGGGTGGCCAAGGAGGATTTTGTATGGAAGGTTAAGATCAACTATGTGACAAACCATTTCTTGAGTGGCTAGGTCAACTCTAAGAAGGAGCAAGATGGTTCCTTCAGTGGTGCACTCCAAGTTGTAATATGCCTTGATAGTAATTACTTCATTGATGATATCTATCTTAGTGTATCCTACCTATTTGATGAACTTTATAGTACATAGATTCAAATCCAATCCATTATCTATCATGAACCATTTGACTACAAAGTCAAAAACCATGACATCTATGCAAAGTGGAAGGATATGATCTAGTTTAATTGCTGGGATATTGGTGGTTTTGAAGGATAAAGAACATGATGTAAAAACATGGCCAACCAAGTTGTGGAACTCAGTGGTATTTATGTCCAAGGGGATGCATGACTCATGCAAAGTATTGTCAAGGATCTCTTGATAAAGTGGGCTTGTTCGTAAGAGATCTAAAATGGAAATCTGAGCCGATGTGTTTCTAAGGTGTTCCAAGATGTTATACTATAGTCTTAATGAGGATGATCCTGATGGGGATGATCTAGATGGAGGTGGTCTTGATGGTGTAGACACGGGTGGGCCAACTATACTATGTTGAGTTTGCCAAGTAGTAACTGCACACTAGGTATCTGGGCCTTTGATGTTTATAATATTGATAGACAACTCAACTTGTGATATGCAATTGATAAGGCTCCCATAGTCTAACTATGTTGAGGTACAATTTTTAGACTTTTCTTGATTATCTCCTTATTTTCCTTGAGTATTTTTTGATTTGTTGATAGGAGTGTTTGTAGGCATTTTTCCTATGTTTGTATTATGGGGAGGAAAAGAGTTTTGATACATCATTAATCCTACATTAGGTGAAGCCCATTCCCCCACTATGATTTCCTTCTGGTCAATGAGGTCATGGACATAATCTTTGAGTTGCATGCATTTAAAGGTAGTGTGTCCTTTGACATGATGGAATTTATAGAACTCATTATTCTTGTACTAGGATGCTCTAGATTGATTGAGCTCCAAAGGTTATGTTTGTGGATACTGAACAAGATTATCCTTAGCTAGTTTGTTAGATATTACATCAAAGGGTTCTCAAAATAGGTTGTATGTGAATGGTTGTCTCTGAACATCAGTTTAGCACCTATTGAAAGTGTGATTGCATTGGTTTGATTATGATGAGAAGGTACTTGCTAATTGGTCTGCATAGGTGGTTGTTGATATACAAGGGGGTTCCTTTTGATAAGGTTGTTGTTGACAAAATGTGGTGGGAATATTGGTTGCTACCCTAATGATATGAACTTGTTGGTTGTCAATAGTACCATCTGTCACTGTATTTTTTCTTTTATTCCAATATTGGGTTTTGTCATTGCTGGGACCTTGGTCTTGGGTGTTTTCCTTGTAAAGTCTGATAAAACCATCCTTAATGAAGCCTTAGTCAAGTCCCATCCCCTTTTCCTTAATGTCTTTGTATGTTTACAGATAGTTCATAACCATGTGATGGGAAAAACTAGGGTGTGCATTATTTATGAACATTTTCACAAGATGACACTCTAGGATGGTACATGAGATCCTAGTTGTGAGTATTTTCCAATGCTGTGAGTATTCTACAAGGCTTTCTTCTCCTTTCTACTTAGTATGAACTAAGTCTACTATAGATAATTTAGTTTAAACAAGATGGGTGTATTGAGCCACAAAGGCTTTAGAAAGATCAACAAAAATTTTAATAGTGCCTAGAGGGATATGATAGAACCATTCTAGGGCTGGTCCTCCTAAGATTTTTGGAAAGAGCCACATGAGGAACACATCATTATAGGCCACCTCTTGAAAATGCATATAGAATTCCTTAACATGTGTGATTGGATCACTTTTCCCTCTAAATTTTTCAAACTTGGGGATCTTAAAATGTTTAGAAAATAGTGTCATTATTATGGTTTTGTCAAATGGATATGGGTAATCATTTTCAAACTTAAAAGTTTTGGAGTCTATCCCATCTTTGAGGGCTTTGAGATAATTTTTCATCTCTTCCAATTTAGAGTTTATAGGTGGGGCAATGAATGCCCTTAATGTAGGGTACATGATAGCTACTAAAGATTGATAGGGAAAACCCTGATTTCTCTATGGCATCTATGGAAAAATAGGTTACATAGATAGTGGGATGGATGCTATGGGTTGTTGGAATGTTTTTTGTGCATACTACTACATCTACTGAGAAGTTTGTTGGTGGGGAGGATAAGTATTAGGTTTTTTCCCTATGAGATTTTTATACATGGATACCTAAGCATACTGTTGGTGTGAAGACTATGGTTGAAAGGGTGGTAATGTTGGTAATGCTTGAGCCATGCTTTGGGAATATATACCAGGCACAATATATGTGGGTTGTGCTCCTACTTGAGAAAATGACTAATTATGAATAGGTGCAAGGTAATTAATCTATGGTAGAGCATTCAAAACAAGGAATTGTAGTGGTGAGATTTTTTGGCTATTGCCTAAATGTGGCATAGAAAAGTAGTTGGTAAGGGGTGGTAGTAAATAGCCATGTGAAGTGATGGATGAAAGTGCCTGAGGTGTGGAAATGGATTTAGTGTTAAGGGGAAGGCTAGTGGTAGGGCCCTATGTCATAGCAACATTCCAAGGTCCCAAAGGAAATGAGGCTAAAGAGATTTGGCTAGCTACAAAGGGGTTGATAGAAATGTTGGGTGGGATGGAAGATGAGGTATTTGATCTTAGTGGTGGCATTTTCATAGTAGATGAACTAGATATGATGTGAGGTGGAAGCAAAATGGTAGTACTAGATGCAAATGGAGGATTTGGTGGAGTAGAAAAATGAGTGGTGGAAGCAGATGTAGATGGTACACTTGGGGTTGGTTGGGATGTAGTATGCACTAAGGGTTGAGTGAGAATGGGATGGATGTTTTGTGGAATGGGAACAAATACCTATGTTGAGGGTATATTGGGGTTTGTTGGTTTCATTTGAGGTGGTTTCCATCCAAACAAAGGGTGCATAGGATCTGATATGTTGATAGGTGGTGGATGCCCGAATTCAAAGATACCAACATTATCCCCTAAGAAAATTTCCATGATTGTTTCGATCTATGATGGCATTTACAATGGTGGAGAGACTAGGTTGGTTCATGAAACCCTCAATATATGTGGAGGAACATAGCTCTTCTAGGATTTGTGATCATGGATCTGATAGCATCATAGAAACTATGAGGTATGACTGAGCTTGACATGTGTTACTACTATGACTGGGATCCATATCCTACTTTTTCTGTGTGTTCCTACCAAAATGTGTGGTGGGTGGCATGAAAGGATGATTTTCCTATGGATGATAATGCAAAGAGGGATGATGCTAGGTATATATGATACTTTATGAGTCTAGATGATATGGTGCTAAGTGAAGGAGGTTGTGTTTCCCTAAAATATGAGTGTGGAAATGTGATGGTGATATGAACTGTGTCGCCCTAACCTTTGGCTCAAGGTGATGTGGGACACAAATGACAACCTATTTCTAGAAAATGATGATTTTCAAGGATAACTATGATGGTGGGATAGATGATGCCAAATGCTTCCAAATAAGTGAGGAAATGGTGGGAAATGCTAGGTTTTAATAATGCATGTGGAGGATTCTTCTTTGAGAAACTAAGATGGGAGGAAGTGATCCTATTTTGAAATGTTTGTGTGTGGTAGTGAGGTTTCTAAATGAGAGACTAAACCTATAAGTGCACAAGTTTGTGTGGAAAGAAGGAGGACCTAATTAGAATGAGTAACACTAGAATTGTTGATAAGGCTCTAATTAACACCACGTTAGAGAGCTAGATTTTGGATTTTGTAGTCCCACTCAGTTTGTAATGCTACCTCTACACCATCTTTCTCAAGTTAATCTAGTTTGGAAATCCTTAGGTTGGGGGTGTACTTCTTTTGTTCCACTTCTATTTCCTTGTAAATTGGTATTTGTGGAAGTTTAGCCTTTTTGAACTTAGTCTTGGGATGGCTTGGCATGAGATATATCCAAGGGATTTTGATCACAACTGTGGGCTTTTAGAGGTAGTGACTACACGAAGTATACCTTTTGGACCTTGGGTTGGAAACAAAAATCAATCAAGAAATAGCTAAGGTTTCTTCAACAAAGGAAAATTTTGAGTGAAGTGGGACAAGCTTGAATTTAGGTTTTGTTGTGAATGAACTTGCAAACAAAATTTTGGTCAAGGGAAAAATGTGATATTTTTGGTCAAGTAGGATAGATAACAAGGATAGTTTGAAAAGGGCAACTTTTTTTTGGATTTGAGCAAAATGATTGTTGGCAACTAGATTTTGTTGGGTATGTTGTGGGTTTCTAGGTAACTAGTATAGGTAAGGATAAACCAAGATGAAAAGATGTTGTTGTGAATGGACTTGCTAACAACCATTTTTCACATCAAAAGATGGGGTCTTCTAAAGACAAGATGTGACATTTTTGGTCAAGCAAGATAGTTAGCGAGGATATTTTTGAAAAAAAAAACTTTGGACCAAGGAAAAAGGATTTGTAACTAGGACATGCTTAGTGACTTTTTTTTTTTTTTCTGAGGGAAATGTATAACTTTTAGACAAAGGGAAAATTGGACCATGAAGACAAAAGTTGTTGCAAATGGACTTGCTAACAACTACCTTTTGAGATAAAAAAAGGTGGAATTTCTTTGATATAATTGTTTTTGTGAATAAATAGTTTCTCAAAGGACAAAGCAACTTTGAGAAAAACAAATAGATGATCTCTTTAGCAAAAGGATTTTGATAGTAACCACAGAATTGTGTATATTTTACAAATGCTTTTCATGGGTCTTGAGCACAAATAAGATAGTTCAAACACACAATTTATCCCTAAAGTAAATTTTTTTATTGCAATATGCTATTCAATGACCCACAACTTGGTGTCTCTTGATTCTAGTGCAATATATCCCTCTCATCAAAGAGGTGAGTCAATACAAGAGTTGATCCACAAATGATACACATCAAAGAATCTTCAAGGCATGGCAAATAGAAGTTCCCCTTCTATGGGAATAATGACCCTTGGAGATGAAACCCAAGTGGCCTTATGCCTCTAGTGAGTAATCTTTAGGGATGTTCTTTCCCTTGCATTGTGAATGAACATACCATGGAAAAAAGTGAGATACTTTTGACTAAAAGGGTTGTAAATGGGTCTATGGCATCCTTCGAATGGTTGTTACATATGTGATCCACTTAAGAATCTATTCCAAACATGTTGAAATCATGGGAAATTTTTCCCACCTCAGGATACCCCTAGAAACAAACTGCCCAAACTTGAGTGATGGAGTGAGAAAGTTTACCTTTCCCCTCATTTATATAACAGATAGACCTTTTACTGGTTTGAGCTTCTCACCAAAGGGAATGTGCTTCCAAGAGGTGGATGAACTCACTAGAAGCACTCCTAGGTTGTTGTGAATAGTCTTGCTAACAACTTTGGTACATGCTTCACGTATTTTAGATGGTCTTACTTTGAATGAAAGAGAGAAGTCAAAGATGTGCTAAAAGGCACAATCTCAAAACACATAAGACATCAGATTCATTACTATTTGGACACTTTAGTGCTCTATTTTATGATTTGAAGACATACATGATTAACATTACAAGGTTCGTTCCAACTTCACAACATCGTCAAAAAAATGAATCGATTCAACAAAAGGGAAATTGAGTGTGAAAGCTTTAAAGGGGAGGGAATAAGAACATTTTGACTTTAGGGCATTCAAGATTTTCTGAAATTTATTTTAAGCACCAAAATCAAAGTGTTTGCACATAATGTTCTTTAACACTTAACACAAAATGTTCATTGCATTGATTAATTTTAAGCCTTTCTCATTCAAGAGTGGGCTTTTTACTTAAGCTATTTCAAACATTCCAATTGAAGCAAGATGCCCTAAAAGATTTAATCATTCATTGCAAGAAAATAAGGGATTTGTTTGATTTTAAGCCTTAAAAGATAGTTATGGTGGTAAAAACCTGCAATGGTTAGTTTTCTACTAAGCCCAAGAATACCTGTAATGGAAAAATGTCAATTTTTTTCTACAAAATAGTCAAATCTACAAACTTGCAGGTTTAGGCCACAATACTATGATCATGGGAATGAGGCTAAAAATCATGGGATTGAGGTACAAGGACTAGTGGAAAAAAGGAAAATAATAAGCCATAGGCTAGAAAATATAGAGCATTCCCACAAGTAGGCAATCCCGTGAGAGGTTTTATCAGTGTTCTCATGGATAATTTTTTCAACAAGTTTGAGTGGTCAATAGTTAAAGTTGGTTTCAAAGGTTTGACTAATTAGAGGTGTAATACCCCACCAAGGGATCCAAAGAATTTTACTAAGTTTGCCAAACAATTTTTTTTTTAAACATGAAAGATAAAACCATTCTTAACATTTGTGGAAGCAATAGCAACAATTCAAATGAAAATAAACATAACATATATACATAACAGGCTACATTCTTTAAAGATCCCTTAACGTTGTATCACATCTAAATTAACTATTCATCTAACATCCCATCCTTATGAAATAACAATGATACATGCAATGTACTTAAACAATATACAAGTGTCCTTTTGTAATTATATTTTAGTTTAGCTCAATCATCCACTGTACATATCATAGGGTATGAAAAGCTTAAAAGAATAAACATCCAAGTAAATAAAGTACATCATCATCATCTAATATTAATCCATGATGCAATAACATAAATGAAACCACATATCATACATGATACATCATCACAAAAGATATAAACATCCATCACAAAAGATAACCATATATTAAAAACATAAATAACTAAGTACACGGTTCCTCCCAATCGTAAATAGCATCATTAGACCATTGTGGATCCTAGCCATCCCTCCGTGCGTAACATTCCAAAGCACCAAAGAGATCATCGGTATTAACATAGTAGGAATGTCACTCTAAAACATCCTACTAACATGCAAAGTAAAGCATAATAAATCATCAACTAACATATGCAAAGTAAAGCAAATTATCAATATAAGAAACATACCAGTAAATACATCTATCATAAGGTATATTATCTATCATAATGCTCCAAGAACATAATGAAGAATAAATACCAACCAAGGATACTCCAGCCATGGTCTCTCGGACGGATCTCAAATGATAAGAGTGAAAATACACTACCACCCGATCGCGTGGAACCTAAGTGGTCCACTCCCACCATGCTGAGGAGGTAATCTCAAGTCCCAAATAGGATATCAATTCACGAAGCACAAATCTCTATAATTCCAAGAATCCTAAAAGTATACTAACTCAAAAGTTCCATCACACAAAATCGACATCTAATTCCCAAAGGCACACAATGACATGTAGGAAACCTACTCTGCAAGCGGGAAAGTGTCATCACATTTATCACGTACAATTTACCCTGGTAGTTAGCTAAACTCCATGGGTCTATACTGATCTCATGCGGCCACTAGTATCCTCTCATACTGACGAGGCATACTACGGAATGCATGATCGCAACCATGCATTCTCGCTACTCCCATTCTAGCCTGTACAAGCGCTCAAGGCATGGGCGAGAACCAAAATAATTATCTTTTTAGGTTCATTTAATCCCCATTTAGTGTGTAAACATTATCACTTATTAACCAAACTTACAATGAGTTACCCTAGTAGCCACTTAGGGCCCCGACCCCCATTGCAAGCCACTTCCCGACACTACAAGTAGATTACCTACCCTAAGCTCATGGAATCATAAATCTCAAAATCATAAAAGATAATCCATAATAAAATCATCAAATATGCATAAAAGCATTAAATATCCATAATAAGAATCATCAAATCTCCAAGATAAGAATCATCAAATCTCCATGAGCATCTGAAAAAGCATCCATAGAAAATCATGACCACAATAGTTCTCTATTGGTAACTGAAGGCATCACTGATAATCATAAGTATCCATTGGTTCTCAATAATCAAAATATATCTCAAGATAAATGGTTCTCAATAAGCAACCAAGAATATCTCAAAATCATACTGATTGAAGACTCCAAAAATGGTTGAGTCAAAACATGTCACAACATGACATCATCAAAAAATAAACCAACATTTTAGTCCCATCATGGAGACTAGAAAATAATCCAAGGATAACTAATCAATGAATCAAAAATGATTATCTCAAGTGTTTCATATACATATATCTCAGCTTCACAGATGAAGACTGATGATCAATAACAATCAGTAAATACAAACATTTCATAGAGCATACGATCACATTACCATGGTTGGGCTTATAAAGTTTGAGACCAAATAAGATCAACATCCCATCATATCTCATAACCCGCGAGCCTTTGGTAACATCCTAAGACTGGTCAACACTAGTCAATCCAAAACCCAAAACAAGAAGCATATAGAATACATGATGCAAACACATGTTTTGGTTTACTAAATTCACATAGTTGAATAATGTGTAGGGGTTTTTCAGTTTTCTATTTGCAAGTATACTTTCAAGTGTTTTAAGTTTCATCATTTGACCTACAAGTCAACCCAATTGTTCCCCGATAGCATTACCCTTCCATTATTAAGAATTACATTCTAAGAATAACTTAAGGATAAATATTCACTAAACTGATCATCATTGACCTTTGATTAACTTGTTCTTTTATTTACCTAAGATCCATATTACTAATTGATTAACTCTTCTTTAATGTTACTGCAACTTTTCAACATAATCAAGGATCATTATTCATTTAGGTTATAAGAAAGTCAGTTACTAGTCTTCAAATAAGACGATTATAACTTTATTAAAATGATCAATTAACATAGGTACACCATCCATGACCTATTAACATTCTAATAGTTCTCAACTTAATTAATTATTATTAAAATTTGAAACTTTTAATTAATTCGTTATCATCGTTGACAACCATATAATATCTAAAGTCATTGTTCAAGTCATAAGAATAAGACCTATCAACTTGATATCAATATTTCTACAATCTTATTAAAAGAATTATATCAATTAAATCTTCATTACTTAACTTAATTGTTAATTAAATTTAATTAACTCTCATTGATTGATTTAATTAATAATTACATAATCATAGAAACATTTCAATTAATATCAGTTGACTAATAACTAACTAGAATTCTGTAAGATTAAGGTCAACTATAATCTAGTACACAAATATTCATATTCATAGTTCAATAATAATAACTTTTTAATATTTAATAACAAGCTATGTTGGGAATCTTATCTATAATGACCACATTCGTCACTCTTTTCAAATAACTCTCTATCACACAACTTAATTATTAATATCATGGTTATGATATCAGCTCAATGAATATCAATTGATCAATTATACTTCAAATCCCAAAAACTAATATCTTTTACAGTACTTCAATCATTAACTAATCTCCTCTAGATTAACTCTGATCGTATTAATTGATAACTATTTAAACTATTTACACTATTATTTATTAATAGTTTGTTAGTCCCAACAAACATTAATAAATAATAAACTCATCAAAACTATTATTAATCAATCTAGAGAACTTTACATAAGCTTCATTAGTTAACTCTTAATACCATTAAGTTATATCAATAATTTAGTTAATAATATATAACGTATTAATAATACCATAGTAATTCAAATTATAACAATGTTATAATAATAACTTCATGTCAATTAAATCTTAATGCATTATCATTAAAGTCTCTTCATTTAAAAATGTAATATAAAATTACCATCTCTAAATTATTTAATATATATTAAATAGTATTTAATATACATTAAATAATTAATATTAAAAGTCATCCATTCTCTATTGAATTCAATATCTCTATCCATCAGCTCTATCCACAAACTTTCCATTAAAAAAATCTCCATTAATTCATTTAGAACATTCTTATTAGTCTTTAGACTAATTAAATAATTATTAAATTCTAATTATATTACTTTGGTATATTATTTTTGTGAAGTTTAAGCATAAAGAACTCTTGGTTATGAAAAATGGAGAAATATCTGTCCTTGAATAAAATGGTCTCAGTACGACGGTCACATCTCCTTAATGAACTATTGGATCGGGCTAAAATTTAAATATGTTGGAGAGGGCCAAGTTGCACCGATTCTGACTGGAGCTATCGAATAAATTCAATCATGATAAAAAGTTATGAATGATTGAATTTGAGCCTATCCAAGGGGCAGCGACAGGTCAATTTGTGATGAATTAAAAATTTCCTGTTAAAATAATTGTTCTCTAAGTTTAACCATAAAAGGGTTTGTTCATATGCATCTAAAAATATAATTGATAGAAAGATTACATCTAATCATTCGAATTTTCAACTTAGAATTTCTATTTTAATTCCAAATCTTATCTTTCTAATTTAATATAAATTCGAACCCAAACCCGATTAAAATCTAATTTCTTTCTCATTTGGAACTAGGGTTTTTTTAAAATTTTCTTCTCAACCAAATAGCATATCTAGATTCCTATTTCAATTATAGATTTAATCATAGAGAGTATTCAGATACATATAACAAACATGATGAAAACGGAAAGAGAAATAGTGCAAAAAGGGAATATGAGAATATCACGAGTGCACCTGGACACTGATGCTAATTTGCCATGCCTCAGAAGTCCATAGAAAATTCTTTCCTTCTCCAACATTCACAAATTCCTCCATGATCCAAGCCAACCAAAATTCCCACATGACAAGAAGTGCTAGATTCTGGTGCTAATTCGCTCTTCCTCAGAAAACCCGCAGAGCAAGCTCCCTTCTTCAGAGTTCTTGTGTCCTCCAATGCTCCAATTCCTCTCCATGCTCTCCCTAAGCTTCTATGAATGCCTAAATATAAAGAGCTCTCAAGAAACCTTTGGATTGCTTCTTGAAACCGCTGAAAGGTGTTACCAACTAAGCATGGATCTTTTCCAATTCTTTTTGATGAGTCATAGAATTGTAGACACTTTGTGCTTAATTGATGCACTAACCCCTGTGTTGTTGACACATGTTAATTCTCATGCAAGCTTATAACTCCAATTTACTTTTTAAATAATCTCTATTTAAATTTTATAACTTTCATTTTAATTTTTATAACTTTTATTATTATTATTTTTATTTATTACTTTATTATTATTTTATAATTATTATTAATTTTAATTTCTAGTTTTATTTTATTTAATTCCTTTTCTCCAATAATTCACATTTAATTAATTACAATCAAAATATCAAAGATCATGATATTTTATTAATTTTCTCAAATAAATAATTTATTAATTAAATCTATTTATTAAGACTTAATTAATGGAAAATTCACCATAGACCTCCAAGATAAAATATGAAAATCCATCATAGAACAAATCATACAAAATAAATCTAAAGGGTTAAAAATCATGAAATATGTCATCCGACACATTCGGTGGGTATTCAACTCAGATACTTGTCCTAATTTTCCAATTAGGACAAATGGCTCAAAGGGTTGGGATTTGGACTTGAGAAGTTATCTCCCCTCTCTTATCATTGAGATAATGTGATAGGGTATGGTCATCCTGGCAATTCAGGGAAGTCGATACCTGGTACCTGCAACCTGCATAAAAATCATGCATGTACAAACACAATATATACTAAACTAAATAGACAATGGTAGGAAGTGGTGCATCGTGTAGATCCCAACTAGTAGGTGACTACGACTCCCTTCCTTAACCATATCATACATGCCATACAAAAGCAAACATGCAAGACAAACACACACACCATACAGATGCAAGTATGGGGTAAGTATCCATAAGAAAGGACATATGATAATATATCATCTTACTAATCCTCATTAATAATTGAAAGCAATGTAATAATCATCATCAATAATTGTGAACACTAAAAATAATCATTATACATACATGAAATGTAGAGTCTAAGTAATCTCATTACATAATAAATTGAATCCATAGCACAATATCCAATAATTTCAAAAGAATGCTGCTATCCAACAACATAAAACTAGTTCTAAAAGAGTTCATCAACGATAGCAAAATGTGAACTAGGGGCAGGCACTACAAGAGGCCACGTTCCCACAGGTAATGAACAACAATCTCGTAGGAAAAGTCCAACATTCCCATGGTGAGAATTATTGTAGGGATGAAGAGCTAGTTTGGGACATGTGTGAAGGATGGTTGGTGATAAACTACAAACTTGCAGTTGTAGGTTCGCAGTCTAGCCGGTGTATAGCTACAATCTTGTAGTTGTGGGATCACGTTCCTAGGGTTGTGGGATCATGAACAAAAGGTTTTTTGAAGCATTTGAAAATGAAAAATAATTAGGTGGTTGGGAGAACAATTTCCAAAGAATGACCTACGTACCTACAAAAATATTAGCAAACCTCTGACAAAAACCCACAAGCATAAAAGGTTATTTTGGTTAGTTCATCACAAAAAACCCAAAAACTAATTAGATTGACCCAAATATAAGGTCCCACCAGGTGTGCCAAAATGTATCACCTATTATCTAATATTGCAACTTGAATACTAATCTATTAAAAACATTATCAATACTAAAAATGGTAAATACATATGATAGGATGAATATGGTTATCACCACCAAGGGAAGCAAACCAATAATGGTAGGCTCCTTATGGCATAACCCATGGTGAATTAGATTTATCCCTAATAAGTAGATATGTGTGCTCATGATTGTGCTCAAGCTTCAATTGGATGGATGGTGTGCATAAAGGATGGTTTCAACAATGAAGTCATGGAGGTATTTCAGCATTATAATGGTATTTTGGTAGTTTTTAAGCTCTTAAAATAGCATTATAACATTGCATGAAAGGTGGATGATTTTTGTGAAGGGAAAGAGTTCCATTTATAGGCCAAGGGTAGAGAGCTAGATAGTTAGGATGCAAGGATGATAAGATGGTGAGGGAGGGTCAAGATGCACTCAAAAGGGAGCACATGGATTGTGCTTGTTTAGCACCAATAGGGAGGTGACACTTGTCACAAGGAGGATGAGTGTGAGAGGATAGGATATGGGTTGGTCAAAGGAGTAATGAGGGATGTTGAGTATGTAAGAGGGATGTAAGAGTCATTAAGGGAGGTGTAAGAGGTGTAAGAGTCATTGATGATGATGTAAGAGGTGTGGTTGAGTTTGTTGACTTTGGCTTGGGTTAGCAAGTCTTAACCCTTGCTTAAAGTTGTGCACATGTTTGGGAGGGGGATTAGGATTATCTTAGAAAGAGGGTTAGGGTGTAAGTGGTTTAGCTTTGATGGGATGGGTTAGTTAGGTGGCTAAGTGAGGTTAGTATGGGTGAATGGGTTGGATTAGGGGTTAGGATAGGGTTTAGGGAGGCTTTTAGGATTTTATATATTTTATTAAATAATTTATTTAATAAAATGGGGGTATGGAATTGAGTTGAATAGATTTGAAGATTTATTCAATTTAATAGCGGAATAGGGATATATTGATAAATTGATTTTGGGTGATCATTTGATTTTATCAATTGGACTATAGTTAATTAAATAAATTAATTAACTAGGGGATTATGATTGATTAATTAAATAGTAAATATTTAATCAATAATTTTGTAAGAGATGACTAAATCTAATTACCTATTGATATAATCAAATTTAGGTGTCTACACTAGGTAGGCCTTGAAGTCATTGCTTGTGCAGTAAGAGCGTGGCCTTTCCCTATAGAGGATGATGACTTAGGAGTAGAAATGTTTCCAACACCTATGTTGGCTCCTAATTTAATAGTTTTAAAATTAACCAAGAAACTAGAACAATACATCTAAGGCTAGCGAATTGCTATGATGGATGCACTCGACTATAATCTTGGGCCAATGTAATGTCGCCTTTCTAGCATTCATAGCATGATGTTTTCGTTAGCCTATTTCCCCATAGTCCCGTAGGCTAACTAGCACATTAAAGGGGCTTAGAGGCCTTTTGGCCTAGACAGTTTCAGTTGCAGGTCTTTCTGAGGGGTTCTGAGGCAACTTTGGGCATACTTACTATTTATAGTAAGTCATCTTGGACATGGCCGGATATTCAGTCATAGTGGTATGTCGATGGTAATTGTTTAAAATTGATAGGAAAACTTATTTATCATTGATAAGATTTGTTATGCATTGATAAAGCCATTTTATAAAATTAAATTTAAATATTTAACTTTATTAATGCATAGACTATAGTTTGTGGGAAATATTTAAATTAAAAGAGTTCCCTTTATTTTTATAACACATTGGAGACATAAGGTACATAAAGGGAGTTATGTTTTATCCCACATTGAGAAAATGAAGGATTGAGCTCTTGTGAGAACACTATAAAAGAAATGGAAGAGCTTTTTTTTTGTATGCTTGGATGAAGATTAATGTTACGTTGTTGGATATCTGATTATAGGGCTTGGAGGATGGAATCCCTCTTTGATAGCATTCTCTTCATTGTTGGAAGACACAGTCAGGAGGATCAATGGTGTTTTCACTTCAGGAAATACACTAGGTTTCATTTGGGGCGTTCGCATAAAAAAATTTACAAGGGTTTGAGGTGCAGATCTGAAGTTAGTTATTGCTATAGTGCCACATGAACAGTATTTTGCTACAGTCGGCATGAATAGTATTTTGCTATAGTACGGTGTGAACAGTGTTGGTATCAAGTTTACTTATTTTTTTGGCTGATTAGAAGTTTGGAAGGTTGCCGACTACATCTGCAAAATACTACGGCAAGTAATTCCAGGTTTCTTTTGTCAAATTTTGATACTTTGCATAATAATTGTTGAATACAAGTCTGAATAGTTGTTGCAGCTTTTAAGGCAGCTGTAAGTGCACATCTACATTTAAAAATCACCCTTTATCATCAGATTGAAAGAGTTTCTAGATTTTTCATATATTGTTGAACGTGTGCCAAGTGTTTGTGAAAATGTTATGATGTGTATTATGCATTTAATGTCACTTCATAGTTGTTCATACATCTACTCATTAGAAAGCAATTTATTGAGGAAATCAGCTTTATGAGTTTGCATACAAAGTGTTTGACAATATTCCTTAAGTTAAATTTCTACAAGTCAAAGTTCAAATCAGGGGAGGATATTACAGTGGTATGAGAGCTATAAGTCATGCCATCCTATGGAGGTCTTATAGGAAATTTGGAACTGGCGGATAGAGGGGAAAGTGTTTGATGAAATATCAAAACACTAAAATCAGAGCATTTATGTTTGAGCATGCGACAGGGGCCTTATAATTTCTGCAATACTAGAGCAAGACAAAATAGGAGTTCAGACCTGCAAAGCAAACACTCTAGTTCATCCGTACAGGGGGGTATAGAATCCAATCATACAAACACATTGGAGGTATTCTTTGATCAAGACAACAATATGGGTGACCGAGATGACAAGAATACAAGATTAGGTGGAGGCAGGAATGTTTGTCCAAAGGCTGGAGAGGAAAGATTCTTACAGTTATTAGAGACCTTGGTACAGGGTCAGCGAGTAGCAGAACAAAGGGCACAGGAACAGAATCAGAGATTGGATCTTATGATGCAGATGATGACTCATCAAATGGGATTGAATGCTAACATGAGTGGAGGAAATAATTAGAATGGTAACAATTAGAATGGAAATGGTCAGGATGGGATACATAATGGAGATGAACAAGTTGGAAACAATTTCGGTCATGCACCCCAGCGAGCTAGGACAATGAGTTCAAGGCCCATGATTCCTACATTTCCTCCTAGAGCTCCAGAGTAGCTCATACCAAAGCCCCAGATTACTGATATACAGGACCAGTTGAGGAGAGATTGGGAAGCCGGAGGGCCAAATTTAACTACTGCAATTACCTTTAGGGAGTATATGGATGTGCAGATGAAACATATACCACGTGGACATGACAGGAACCAGATCTATGAGCTACGGAAGAAAGTAGGGAGACTTGAGTTACCATATTATGATGGCTCAGGAAAGTCTACAGTAAGAGCTTGGGTTCAAAAGCTGGACACATATTTTCAATTGAACCCTATGCTCGAGGAAGAAGCTATTAAGTATGTAGCAATTCATCTGGATGGGTTAGCACACGAGTGGTGGCATCATGGTATGGTCACTATGGGACATGCACACATTACCTCATATGTGGAGTTTACAAAGAGGCTGATTGAAAATTTTGATAGGAAGGACCCAGAACTCCATTTCAAGGAGTTAGCTCAGTTTAAACAGTGGGGATCATTGGAAACATACATTTCAGAGTTTCAAAAACTTGTAGTGTTAGTAACAGATGTATCTGAATGGAGGATACTAGTTCTATTTATGGATGGGTTAGCTGATCCGTTGAGAGGGTGGATTAAAGCTCTCAACCCTTCCACTTTGCAGGAAGCCATTAAGAAAGCTTGTGACATGGATTCCTCTTCATCTTCAAAAAATAAATTCTAGGCAAAGAGTTTCCCTTCAAGGAAAGATAAGGACAGGAAACCTTTTCATAAAGAGGTTCAGCCAGCTAAGGAGGAAAGTAAGAGATTGGACAATGAGACACTTAATGATCTTAGGAAGAGAAAGATTTGTTTTCATTGTAGGGAGCCTTGGGATTTGTCACATAAGCGTCCATTGAAAGCAAAAGCTAAGCAGATGGAGTACTTTTCAGCTGAAGAGTCAGGAGATGGAGATTCAGAGTAGTCATCCGAATCAGATGGAGATGATGATAGTTCTTCATAGGAGGAAGCATGCGGTGATAGCACAATAGCTCAATTGTCAAGTATACAGGAGGCCATCACTTTTAGAGTTAGGGGAACCTTGGATGGACAGAGAGTTGTGGCACTCATTGATACAGGGGTGACACATAACTTCATTGATGAGAAGTTTATGACATGCAGAGGGCTACATACAGAGGAGCATAGGGGATTTAAGGTGATGGTTGTCGATGGCTTCAAAATTGAATGTACCAAGAAAATCTCCAACTTGCAGCTTCGTTTGGGAGATTATGACATGACAGGAGATTTCTTTGTGGTCAACATTGGTGATCAGGATATGGTGCTTGGGATGAACTGGATGAAGTCTCTAGTAGAGTTTACATTTAACCTTGAGAAAATGGAAATGAGGTTTGAGGAAAATGGTAAGAAGATAGTGCTCAGAGGTTTGTCATATGGAAGACTTTGAGTGGTGTCACTCAAGCGGATGTAGAGGTTCTTTAGACATGATCAGGTGCAGTGGGTAGCAGAGTTTAGAGTAATGCCTGAGATGACAGAGCAGCATAAACAAGAGTATCCACTTGATGTACAAAAAATAATAACCAAACATACTAAGGTGTTTGGTGAGATACCTCTAGGGAGACCCCCAGATAGGGGAATCAAGCATGTTATTGAATTAGAGGAAGAGGCTAAGCCAGTTATCATCACACCTTATCGCCATTCGAAGAGATGTAAGGATGAAATAGAAAAGGAAATTAAGGAGTTGATTGACATGGGGTGCATACGGCCAAGAAAAAGTCCTTTCGCTTCTTCAGTAGTATTGGTGAAGAAGAAGGATGGTACAATAAGGATGTGCATTGATTATAGGGAGCTAAACAAGAAGACAATCAAGAACCGATACCCTATCCTACGCATCGATGAGTTTATTGATGAATTGCATGATGCTACTTCTCCAAGATTGATTTGAGATCCAACTACCATCAGACACGGGTTAGAGAGGTGGATGTGGAGAAGATAGCTTTTAGATGCCACTATGGACATTTTGAGTTCTTAGTCATGCCCTTTGGGTTGACAAATGCCCTTGCCACTTTCTAGTCCTATATGAATAGAGTGTTCAGAGATTAGTTGAGGAAGTTTGTGTTGATATTTTTGATGATATACTGATATACAGCCGTACTTGGGAGGAACATTTGAAGCATATTGATACAGTGCTCAGTATTCTAGAGAGGGAGTCATTATATGCCAAGATGAGTAAATGTTAGTTTGGGATGAAAGAGTTGCTCTATCTAGGGCATATTATTAGTGCAAGAAGTGTTTAGGTTGACCCAGACAAGATCAGGGCCATTCTGGATTGGCCACTACCGAGGAACACTTCACAACTCAAGGGATTTCTCGAGCTTTGTGGGTTCTACCGTAGATTTGTGAAGGGATTTTCACAGATAGTAGCACCACTAATAGATTTGACACGAAAAGATAGTTTCAAGTGGTCAGAGAGGGCTCTGGATTGTTTTGACAGGTTTAAGGAGCTGACGAGTACATGTCCTATTTTAGCCATTCCAGATTTCACCAGGCCCTTTGGGCTACAGTGTGATGCCTCAGGAGAGGGCATAGGAGTTGTTCTCATGCAAGACAAACATCCCATCACATATGAGATTAGAGAATTACGAGGTGTGGAGAGAACCTACAACATCTATGACAAATAGATGCTAGCAATCATGCACACGCTAGCTAAGTTCAGGCAGTACTTAGTGGGAAGCTAGTTCACAGTAAAAACAAATCATAATAGCTTGAAACATTTCCTTGGACAGAAGGACCTTAATGACATGCAACAGAAATGGGTGAGTAAATTACAGGCCTATGATTTCGACATAGCCTATGTCGAAGGGAAGAAAAATATTGTTGCAGATGCTTTATCTAGAAGGCCTCATTTGCTTGCTATTGGGATAGTCATGGATGATTGGAGAGAGATGATCTTGGCATAATATGCTAAGGATAGTTGGGCATCTAGCATTATTGAGGGAGCTATTCAAGATAGTCGATACACTATCGTAAATGATCTGATCATCTACAAGGAAAGGATTTATTTAGTACCTGGGTCTGCTATGAAGCAGAAGATTTTGAGGGCATTTCATGATTCACCAATGGTAGGACATCCCAGACTCTTTAAGACATATCGGCAGGTGAGAGAGTGCTTCACTTGGAAAGGACTCAAATCAGAGGTGCTTCAGTTTGTTAGGGAATACCCTGTGTGTCAGCAGAACAAACAGGAACATTCTTTTCCAGGTGGTTTACTACAGGCCCTACCCATACTAGAGAAGAAGTGGGATAGCATTTCCATGGATTTTATCACAGGCCTCCCAAAGGCACAGGGTCGGGATTGTATCTTTGTTGTGGTAGACCGATTGACAAAATTTGCACATTTCTTTGCAATTTCATCTACATATTTAGCAGCACAAACAACAAAACTATTTTTTTGAGAGGTATTCAAACTACATGGGATACCACAGAGCATAGTCAGTGACAGAGACAGTAGATTTATGAGCCACTTTTGGTAGGAGTTGTTCAGGTTATGTGGAACAGAGCTCACCCCGAGTACCAGCTACCACCCCCAAATTGATGGGCAAACAAAGATAGTGAACAAATGGGTTGAGGGGTACCTTCGAAACTACATTGCAAGAGAGCAGAAGGCTTGGGTGAAGTGGCTACATCTAGGGGAGTACTGCTATAATATCTCTTTCCATATGTCAATTCAAATGTCCCCTTTTATGGCACTGTACGGGTATGATGCTCCTAATTTTTTGGATTTGTTATTTGGGGACAACAGGGTGTCTAAGGCCAAGGATACTTTGCAGGAGTGTTAGGACATTATGCGATCCTTGAAGGAAAATTTGCAAAAAGCACAAAATCAGCAGAAGCAATATGCTGATCAGCACAGGGTTGAGAGGTCTTTTGAGGTGGGAGATATGGTGTACCTCATGTTACAACCATATAGATAGTCCTCTCTCAAGAAGAGTGGATCAGAGAAATTGAAACCATGCTACTATGGACCATTCAAAGTAACCAGGAGAGCGGGCGAAGTAGCTTATGAGTTGGAGTTGCCTGCAGATAGTAAAGTGCATAATGTGTTCCATGTGTCACGCCTTAAGAAGGCATTGGGTCATAATGTAGTGCCTTTAGTAGTATTGCCACCTCTTGATGATGAGGGAAAGCTTATCTTGGTTCTCGAGGCCATACTTGACTCCAGGGAGAGGGTGCTTCGTAAGAGGACTATCAGGGAGTATCTAGTGAAGTGGAGGAACCTACCTGTTGAGGATGCTACTTGGGAAAATGAGCAGATATTGCAACATCCAGAGCTAAAATTGCTTGAGGACAAGCAATTTTGGGAAGGGCGGACTGTAATGTCCCCTTTCTAGCATTCATAGCATGATGTTGTCATTAGCCTATTTCCCCACAGTCCTGTAGGCTAACTAGGACATTAAAGGGGCTTAGAGACCATTTGGCCTAGATAGTTTCAGTTGCAGGTCTTTCTGAGGAGTTTTGAGGCAACTTTGGGCATACTTACTATTTATAGTAAGTCATCTTGGACATGGCCAGACATTCAGTCATAGTGGTATGTCGATGGTAATTGTTTAAAATCGACAAGAAAACTTATTTATCATTGATAAGATTTGTTATGCATTGATAAAGCCATTTTATAAAGTTAAATTTAAATATTTAACTTTATTAATGCATAGACTATAGTTTGTGGGAAATATTTAAATTAAAAGAGTTCCCTTTATTTTTATAACACATTGGAGACATAAGGTACATAAAGGGAGTTATGTTTTATCCCACATTGAGAAAACGAAGATTGAGCTCTTGTGAGAACACTATAAAAGAAATGGAAGAGCTTTTTTTTTGTATGCTTGGATGAAGATTAATGTTACATTGTTGGATATCTGATTATAGGGCTTGGAGGATGGAATCCCTCTTTGATAGCATTCTCTTCATTGTTGGAAGACACAGTCAGGAGGATCAATGGTGTTTTCACTTCAAGAAATACACTAGGTTTCATTTGGGGCGTTCGCATAAAAAAATTTACAAGGGTTTGAGGTGCAGATCTGAAGTTAGTTATTGCTATAGTGCCGCATGAACAATATTTTGCTATAGTTGGCATAAACAATATTTTTCTACAGTACAGTGTGAACAGTGTTGGTATCAAGTTTACTTGTTTTTTTGATTGATTAGAAGTTTGGAAGGCTGCCGACTACATCTGTAAAATACTATGGCAAGTAATTCCAGGTTTCTTCTGTCAAATTTTGATACTTTGCATAATAATTGTTGAATACAGGTCTGAATAGTTGTTGTAGCCTTTAAGGCAGCTGTAAGTGCACATCTACATTTAAAAATCACCCTTTATCAGCAGATTGAAAGAGTTTCCAGATTTTTCATATATTGTTGAATGTGTGCCAAGTGTTTGTGAAAATGTTATGATGTGTATTATGCATTTAATGTCACTTCATAGTTGTTCGTAAATCTACTCATTGGAAAGCAATTTATTGAGGAAATCAGCTTTATGAGTTTGCATACAAAGTGTTTGACAATATTCCTTAAGTTAAATTTCTACAAGTCAAAGTTCAAATCAGGGGAGGATATTACAGCAAACTATAAAGCATAACTCCTTCTTCACTTCAGGCTCTACAAAGCCTAGGTGGGTTAACCTTGATTTTCTAATATATGGTACATGTGCAATCAAACATATAATCTAAACCTAATAATAGCAGATGAAACCCTTTTATCTTCTAATAATTATGCAATAACATAGGAATGAAATAGCAAGAAATCGTAACCTATGAACTCATAAGCCAAGTGAGGTTTAATTATTTTTAGCCCACTACAAAACATGGAAAAAAAAATTGATTTGATTAAAATGAATTGTTCAAATAACCTTCATCTTAGCTTGCATCTGATTTAGTGATCAATGCCTTATCCATTGGGACATAGAGTCATTACCAGCAATATGACCTAACTTGATTGCTTTATAATTAAGTTTCTTGACTAAAATCCTCAAATTCTATTCTTACTAGAATCCCCTTCATACACCTAGAAACCCTATCAAATCATTGAAGCATTTACTTAACTCCTTAAATCAAAAACAACAACAGACCTAACACACAACTCATCCAAGATGTCCTAAATCAAATGAACCTTATTTATTCAATTAAAAAGTTAATAACATATGAAGAATTAGGAGATAGAATAATAAAACACAAATAATTTAGTGTAAATCCCCTTTTATATTCATCCTTGAAAAGACTAAATACATAAACTGGTTACACTAAATGAAACTCAAGATATGTCACATGATCTATCATCAAATTCCATTATCTCAAAGAAACAATACATGAAATGAAATGAAATCTTCACAAGAGTGGATGTGTGGCCTTCACTACTAGAGCTTAGCTCAATAGACAGGAAGCAAAACCATCAACAACCTTGGATTCACAGTGAAAACTAGAACCCCACTGGTATCACAGAGAAAACTACCAACAACAACAATGAGAAAGAAAGAGAATGATATAGGAGGAGTGAATTCCTAGATCTGTTCCACATCTAACATGTGTCCACTTGAAAAACCTCCTCAAGAAGTGAAAAGATTCTCTAATCTCTCTCTATAACTACATATCAAATCCTTGATAATTTTGGCTCCTAAAAACAAAAAGTATCTCAAACTATTTGATAAAAAGGATAACTGATTTTGATGCTAGATTTGAACCCAAGGCAACAACAAAAATTAGTTAAAAATGAACTCTAAAGGCATGAAATTTTTTTAAGAATTCATTTAGGCTTCAAAAAACTTCAATATTTGTCCCCCAATTAATTTTGATGCTCAATGATGAAAATCGCCCATTCTGTTGAGAATGCCCGAAAAAAAGAAATATGCTTATGGAGTGAACCAATTAATACCTACTCAAAAACTAACCCCATATCTAGAAAATTTGTCTCCTCCTAGTTCCAATGGTATGCTGCACTGCATATTTTAGATAAAAATTGCCCTCCTAGCAACCATTTGGGAATTCGACTCCCAAGATATGAACAGAGCTTAAAAATGGAAAAATTTAAAAGTTCACATAGTTTAAACTATATAAAATGTTTAAAGCAATTTAAAATTTTCATCATGCATTGAAGGTCTTTTTATTTTTTATATTCATTTTCTCTTTACTCCCTTGCCACTCAAATAACATCATGTGTCAAACTTTGATAGGTCCCCTGACCATTGGCGGGTCCCACACATTCGAGCATAGAAGCACTTCCAATTTTATTAATCCTTTACACTCCTATATTTTTATCCTAGGTACACACATGGAAAGACATCCTGTTTTGCCTTATGCTCTTACGATCTCATCATAACATCACAAGCCTCTTAATTTCATCTTCCACCCTTGCAATGGTCGTAGGATCATAACCCTCATCTTTAACTTTCTTGATCATACAAAAATCCTCCTTGCATTGATAGTCAAAACTTCCTCTCTATCCTCTACTAGTTGTCCCTACGCTAGGCCCACCTATATGAGCTTTCATGTCCTCAAAATACGTTTCTTTTAGACATCTCATTATTGAGCTTCCCTATATTTAAACATTAAAAACAACTCATTCATGGATGCATGTGGGATATTTGTTTCTACATATTTTCCCAAACATGTTTACTGCCTACTTCCATGAAATACCACCTCCAATTTTCTCCTCTTTTCATAGCATGGATGCCCTACTGCATCCTTAGCATGAGTTCTCATTAGAAGTGGGTATTGTTTTATATGGTAGAAAGCAGCCTTTTTGCCTCCAACCTATAATTGCCTTCTCTTAGCTCATGTGTTCCTCCCTACAAACTTGGTGACTTCTTCTTTTCACATGTTGTTGCTTTCTTTCCAAGCACAAATCTCTTTTGGCACATTGAGGGTAAAGGGACTTGTTTGATGAACTTTGGAAATTCTATAATAGTTTTTTTTGTTATGGTATCTTTACCATGTAGTTTCGAGTTTCTTTAGCTTTTCCCTCAATTATGCATTCTTCTACAAACTTAAAAATTTAGGATGTCATCTCCTTACATGGCCCCACTATACAATGCCTTGGTCCCCCTTTCTTGTCATGGTTGGTCTCTAAGTTGTGGGCTTCTTTCTTTATTAGTGTGGGTGATGGTTGACTTCTCTTTCTTATCTGAATGCCTCTAGCCTTTGACTTACTCTACTAGTATGGGCTACCTGCTACCACAACTTTGTTGCCTTCCTCATGTGGTTTCTACCTAGACTACCCACATAGCTTCCAAATCCTCCTTCAACATGAGCTCTACCTTTTTTACTACAGCAATGAATCCCCCACCATAGTTGTAGGTAGCAATGATCAACATAATGGGTACAAATGAAAATGAGTAACAATATCCATCATTAAATACTAATTCTTTTAACTGGAGTCTACAATTTTGAGATTTTGGTAGATATTGGACACCATAAATCTTACAACTACTAGTATTATCAAGGCACTCACATTATAGTATTATTGAGCATGCCCATGGCTATTGAAAAAACTCTAACTCTATGGAAGACAAGTCACTTGGCTTCAAGTATATCCTCTAGCCTTTTTACATCCTAAATATTGAAGTTTAGAAGGTGAATTGCATTCCTAATACTTTTGACATTGCCAGCTCCATAGTCAAGTAGTGTTACAACACTGTCTTCTCCATTTGAAAAACACCTTGTGCTAGAATTTTTTCGGCCAGATATAGACTAGGATTCCATAAAAAAAATTATTGGAAGCATTGAAACTAGCCTTGTCATACTTACTACCTCCATATTCTCACTCTAGCTCAACTTGGTATCTATGGAGGCATAAACAATTATTTCCCATGAAATCAATACAAGATATAGACTCTTCTAATAGGAAACATGGCTTGAGTTCATTTTCCTTTCTAAGATAGACTATGTATTTTTCTCTGTTTACTCAACATTTCCCTCAAGCAACCCTCATAATGAAAACTTATAATCAAAGCTAATGATGGTAGCTATGAGATTATTGAGAGAGTGCCATGTATGTACTTATGTAACCTCCATAGACCTAAACATCTATATTGTCCTAATTATTTTCCAATTGAAAAAGTTTATGAATCATAGCCTCTTCAATGAATACCATGGTTTAGTAATTTGATAGCCATTCATTCGGGCCCCAAAGTGGGTTCAACTAAAAAAATTCATTTTTGAACAATTGATTTGTCAAGTTGGCCTACTGATCATCTGACACCAATTGAAATCAATTTGCATCATTGATTCAACTTTTAAAACTCATTTTCACCTCTTTATGCAAACTGTCAATTTCATGCCAAGAGGTCCTTTGACTGGCTTTAAAAATTGATCCAAACAAATAATTGAGCTCTGAATCCATACAAATTGATTCTTTGTTTTGCAATCTCTTACCCTATAGAATTGTGTCTCATGTTGAATTCTTAGTCAAAAGATATTGACTATCAAATTTTCCCTCTCAAAACTGCCTGTAAGAAAACATGTTAGAAAACATTAAATTGCATTAAGATTTGGCTTTGAAAACTGGGTAAACTCACACTTCGGAAAACAAAAATTGGGGCATTGATTCTATGTCAATAGGAGAGTATAAATCTGCAATATGGGCTTATGATGAATAACAAGACTCAAATGGAAAGTGGTCAAAGTGGACTACTCAGAATTTGCAAACTCGAAACACTAATAGAAAAGCATTTTTTGCAAATGGAATGGACCTAGGAAAGTGTGCAGATGGATTTTTCAACACTTACAAACTGGCACACTCAAAGTATTTTTAGAGTAAAACATAGTGGTACAACCCATTTGATCTCACCTATCACATATTTCAAATTATGATATCACAAATAGGAGTACTAATCAATCTGCATTTCATGACACCAGTGAAACTTTATAAATTGTAAACAGATTCATCATAAGCTCAAATTAGGAGCATAGAAATTATTTGACCCCTAGAGTATGATGCAAAAGGAATTTTCTTATTCAGGTTAATTGGTCAAAAGTTATTATAAGTCAAACAGGGCCTTCCATAATTTTGCACAATTTGCATTAGTATGACAATAGTAAACAACCAACTTTAAGGGATTTGAAACCTATTCAAACATATTTGAAATGAATTGAAACTTTAAATATAGCTTCTTTGATATGAATATTAAATATTCCCAAAGTGGTGGGTCATTAAACATTTTTGGGTTAATGATATTCAAAGGTAAACTGGGCTTCCTATCACTATTTGACACTTTGGCAAAAATGCAAATTTGGAAGTTGCTCAAAATAGGACTTCAAGAAATGGCTTAGAATGGCTATTTATTATGATGGAAAACATATACACACTAAATGAAAGGTGTTAGAAACATTAAATACCTCTTAGGCCTCAAATAAACAACTAGCTACATATGCATAAAAAGAATCCAAAGGGCATTGATTCTTCAAAATTTTCAATGTCTGAAAATTGACCATGCAATTTCCAGTACCAACAACCTAGAAATGGGATTTCCATCCGATTAATGTTTTAGTGTTAGAAGAAGAAAAACATGGTTTATTTGATATACTAATAATTATTGTTGATTCTATAATTCCATCGTATGATTATCTATGGAGAAGTTGTTATCATGGATGAGAGTTTTAGCATGTGCAATGTGTTTCTATAGTGCATTCATGTTTGGAAGAATCCAGCCTTGTATATCTACAAGTGTAGCCCTTATCCTGGCTTCTTCCCTTAGTAATTTTCCTTGCATATCACTCATAAATTTAATATTTGTATAATGAGTAAAACTATAGCTTGGGTTAAGCGATAGCTGGTGTGCACTTTCCTTTAGATCTTCATCTATCTTGGAGAGTTTATCTTTGATTTCCTATGTGAAGATAGATGTATCACATAGTTTACCAAATAGAGAAGTGAAATTATTGGTAGAGGTTTCCAATGAGTTAAGAATAGTAGACAAGTCTACCTGATATATTGCAATCTTCTATGCAACTACTCCAATAGTTTGTTTTCAAATTTCTTCTCTACTCTTTGAAATAATTTTTCTTGCCCATTCAAATCTTCATTGAATTTATGGACCACTTCTACTAATTGAGCCAAAATAGGTTGAGAGGTATCAACCTCAATGCTAAGTACATCTGCAAGAATGTTCTTTGCATCTTCTAGCACAGTTTCTCTATTTCTCTCCTTTGTAAGCCTCTATTGCTTAGCTTTCTTCTACAAAAGCTAACCTACTATATGGATTTGGTTAGGATTTAGAGTAGAGATATCCTAATTTGGGATACCTATATCCTCATCAAGATCACGGTCTTCTTCCTTATCTTTTCCTTTGCTAGAAACTTTAGTACTTAGTTGAGGCTTACTCTCAACTATCTTTGTACTAATTATTTTCATACTTGGAATAGTAATAATGGTAGAAATGAAAGGACTAGCAACAAAAGTATATATTTCACTAATTGAAGAAATACCTTGTTGCTGAGTACCCAAAATTGATGAAGGAGGAAGCACTGACTACTTGGTAGGTGAAGTGTTGATCACTATTAAAGTAATTATTTAGTTAAGCTTATTAATTAGATCATCTTGATTTAATTAATTAAGTTTTCTATTACTCTAGTTTACTTAAGCTATCTCTTATGTGTATATAATTACTATTTAATATTAATTATATTATGCAACCTAGTTTTATTTTTCTTTTAGGGTTTCATTTACCTTTAAGGTTGAACTCTTGTACTTTATTTTTTATTATCCTAGAATACATTTTCTCTCACTTCATTGAGATTTCCAAAGCTACACTTTTTCCCTCTTTGATTTTCTTTTAGCAATAGGTTATTTGCATGCAAGTATTCTTGGTGAACTATGAAGTTAGTTTTTACAACTTCTACATGGTATCAGAGCTTCCCTACTATTGCCTAGTCTGGAGATCTTGAAGCCATGATTTGAAAATGGAAAACCCATCTTTTCATGGTCTTTTCTCTTCGATATGGAGGAGGTACCTTTTTTTCATACACTTTGGGCAAAAATGGATGCTATCATCATGCTTAGAAGGCATGGTATAGTCAAAATTCATATAAAATTTGTTGATTTTGGCTATAGTAGCCTCTAAAAGAAATTTGGCCTCCCAAGGGATGTATGGATTCAAAAATTTTAAAAAGAAAACAAAAAGATGTTTTAAAAAACTTTTTTTGGGTCTCTATCTAGTGGCCACTAGCATCCCACCCTATTGCTACTAGTGGGTTGCTCGCACCCAACCAGAGCACCACCTCCACTAGAGCACCACCATAGCTTGACTCGCACCCAACTGATGCTAGCACACCCACCACAAACCTACCACCACACCACCCGGTAATGACTGCTAACCACTGATGTCATTTTCTAGCTAGGGGATGTCAACTTACCAATAGCTGATTTTACTACCCATTCACTGGATTTTATTTGCAGGTACTAACATCATTTTCTAGTCTACTAACATCATCTTTTCGACGACTAGATTTTTTTGGTGTCTAAATTTTTTTTGGCAGATAGCCATTTGATGGGCATACAGTTGTCAATTTTTTCTAGTGTCTGTAATTTTCTATAAAGCTCATTCTTTAGAGGAGCAATTCATATTTTGGCCATAACTTGAGCATACAGATGTCTTTTTTTTATCCAAAAGAAGTGTTGAAAAGCTAGTTTTGAGCATGAGATGATGATGCTAGTTTCATTTTATAATGCAACAATTTGAGCTCCTATTTTTGGCATTAAAAAAGAGGCTTTAGATTCCTCCCTCTGTGCATCTAACATCCAACTTTTCTTCTCATTTATTTTTTTTATGGTTTACGATTGATATATTTATATGTTGTGGGGGGTTACATTTTATTTTATATGCAATTTAATTCTGAATTGAACCTTCTACCACATAAATACCACAATTGGAAAGCACACACTACTTGGCTTCTTATGTCACATGGCTTATGGTCATGTCTGGATGAGAATCAACCTCTCTGGTAGCACCCTTTTGAGGTTCTTTAGTGTAGAAACAAAATGGATGAAGCCATAGGCTTGATTGAACTAAACATCTCTAATAGTCTCCTATTTTATCTGGATGGCCTGACCACTCCTTGAGCTATTTGGATCAAGTTTCACAACTTGTTTAGCACAATGAATGAGTTTTGGGCACTACAACTTGATGCACAGTTGACTTTTTTGATACCTACCAGCTTTCCTACCATTGAGGACTTCTTAATGAAGTTCAAATCTCTGTGTTCAATTTTGTAGGGATGTGGAAAAAACAAAACAAATGATAAGTGTATTTTTTTGTTACTCTCAAAGTTGCAAGGATAGTATCAGATGTTTTCCTCCACTTTCTACTCCATTATGGATGCCATGGGTAATAGACATCAAATGCCTTCTTTTGAGACATTATGTGATTGGTTGACATGGGAACAAGCAAAGATCCAATAGGTGGATGCTTTTGACTCTTCTAGCCAAGTATTGGTTGCTTAGTCTTCTCAAGGGAAACCAAAATAGAAAGCCAAACTAAAGAAAGATACACCAAAAACTGATTTCAAACCTCCAGCTAACCCTTCCAAGGGTAAATCTTATTTGAAGTCTAGTAAGTCTCCCTCAAAGACTAAGAAGAAATTAGTTGAGTCCTATAGTTTTTGTAGAAAGGATATGTTAAATATTGTAGATCTCTAATAGATAAAATAATTACAAAATAAATGCTTGCAGAGAATATCTTACTTGAATAGTGCTAAATGTATTTACTTCTTCTTTGGCAGAAATCACAGTTTATCTTCCCTCTTTAAACTATATTCTATTATGACTGAAGTGATATATAACCAATGTAACAATATCAACAAAGTGCAATGTTCATACAATGATTGTTTATTAATTGCAGGCACTAGAAATGTCATAGATTGATGCCTATCCCTATGGCCCAAGTGCGCGCGCGCACACACACACACACACACACACACATATGATTAGAATACACGACTCTGAAGAGTCATGTCTCTACATGTCCCAAGAGCCATGTAGAGGCATGCCTCTTTAGAGATATGTTTTGTAATAACAATAACAAACAACCTTTGATTAGTATGTGCTCGATAACAAGAATATAGTGTAGCATGATAAAGTGAGTATCTCCTGATATCATAAAGGAGCATGATCACAATAAAAGGTTGTCAATAATCAATAACACTTGATCATAGTATTTTAAGAGACTATCAATAATCCATATCATAATAATACAATGACATAAGCATTATATGTATGTATGTATGTATGTATGTATGTATGTATGTATGTGTGTATATATATATATATATATATATATATATATATATATATGCTTACATTCATTTAGTTTATAGGATTAATAGTAATTATTAGTATATCAAATAATCCATATTTTGCTTCTTCTGATGCTAAAACATTAATACTCCTTCTTTAGCAAGGGAGAAGTAAAACATCAATAATTTAGAATCATCATGTAATCAACATAGTATGAATAGTACATAGTATATCCTATGATCTCTACTTGCATTTAAGAAATGTGTAGAGATGTCCATAATGATTAAGTTTTCATGATCTCTACTTGCATTTAACCAATGTCTAGAAATGCACATATAAACACACACACTTGTTTATTATTTACAAGATCATCACCTTGTAAATCATTTCCTTCAAATGAATATGTCCATGAAAGATCATCTCCTTTCATTACATATCAAATGCTACTAAGTAATCAATAGAATCATAAACTCAAATGAGATAAACATTTTATTTCACAAATTTATCATTACAATTAATCATACCAAGTTTTTCTCTGAAGTATTTTAGCTCCACTTTAGCAAGAGGCTTGGTAAGAATATTAGCTATTTTCTCATTTGTACATATGTATTCTAATTGAATAACTCCTCAATTCACCATGTCTCTGATGTAATGAAATGGAATTTCAATATGTTTGGAGTGGTTGTGAAACACTGGATTAGATGTAAGTTTAATACAACTTTGATTATCACAGTAAGTCATAGTGGGTTTCAAATGTCTTTTGAAGAGATGTGATAGCAACTTTTGTAGCCACACTGATTCTCTAACACCCAAGGAAGATGCAATCTGCTCATCTTTGTTGAGACTCAATAATAATAAAGTTTGTTTCCGACTAGACCAAGAAATCATACTAGATCCAAGACTAAAACAATATCCTAAAGTACTCTTCTACTCAACAGAGTTTCCATCCCAATCAGAATCTAAATGTCCAAGAAGTTCAATGTTGGCTTTTCCATATTTGATTCCCATTCCAATAGTGCCCTTTAGATATCTCAATATGTATTTAGTTGCATGTAGATGTATCTGCTTAGGAGCATACATAAACTAACTCAAGGTGTAACTTGCGTAGTATATGTCAGGATGAGTATTGACCAAATACATTAGGGATCTAATAATTTGTCTATAGTATGTAGGATCTTCAACCTTAAATTTGTTCATATCATCTTTTAATTTGTGTAGATTTATTTCCATAGGAGTAGTAGCTGGTTTACATTCTATCATTCCAAATTTGGTTAAAGTATCAATTGCATATTTTCCTTGATTTAGTATAATACAGTTGTCTTATTTCCAGCCTTCTAATCCCAAAAAGTAGTAAAGTAACCCTAAGTCTTTCATTTCAAATTCTTCTATGAGTTCTTTCTTACATTTCTTTATGAGATGTTCCTCACCTGTAATTAGAAAATCATCAACATATAATACAAGGATAATCATATCATCACCATTAGTTTTGAAGTACAAATTTGGGTCAGATTCATTTTTGGCATATCCTAGTTTCAATAGGTGGTTATCTATTCTTTAATACCAGGCTCTAGGAGCCTGTTTGAGTCCATAAAGTGCTTTCCTTAATTTACAAACATGATTTTTTCTATCATATGTATTGAACCCTTCTAGTTGTTCAATGTAAACTTCTTCAATCTTGCCATTGAGAAATGTTGTTTTGACATCCATCTTATGTACTTTCCATCCTTTAGATGTTGCAATTTCTAGGATTGTTTTGACTAAAGTTTACTTGGCAACAGGGGCAAAATTTTCTTCATAATTAAAACTTTCTTTCTGAGAGAAGCCTTGGGCTATAAATCTTGTCTTGTATTTTTCAATACTACCATTTGATGCATGTTTAATCTTGAATAACCATTTGGAAGAGACAACTAATTTTTTCTTAGGTATTGGTACAACATCTCATACATCATTCTTTAATATAGAGTTATATTCCTCAATTAATGCTTCCTTCCATGATTGATGTGAGAGTGCTTCTTCAACTTTAGCAGGTTCAGATTTTATGAGTTTAGATAGTAATGCTAACAAGATTGGTTTCTGGTCCTTTTGCTTTCCTAAATTACTTCATCTAGTTCAACTTGATTTTCTTCTAATATTTTCCTAGCCCAAAGAGTCTCTTATTATTATTATTATTGATGTTTTAAGGTTTTATATGATTAGGCATGAAAGAGAGATTAGAATCATCCTCCCTCTCAATTTCTATTGTTTGATCTTCTTCAAAAATAGATTCATCACTATTACTAGAAATTTTAAAGGTTGTGTCTTCTTCAAATATTACATCTCTACTAATTTCAATTTTCCTTTGCCCAAGAGTGTAGATCCTGTATCCTTTTGCAGTTTCACTATATCCAATGAATATTCTCCTTTTCCTGGAAGGCTCTAATTTTGTTCTTTTCTCTTTTGGTATGTGAATATAGACTGGACATCCAAATATTCTTAGGTGGCTTAAATCTAGTTTAATGCCTATAAGTACTTCTTTTGGGGTGGCATTTTCTAATATGGAGTGAGGACATTGATTTTGAATGTAGACTGTTGTATTAGATGCTTCAGGCCAAAATGAATAATGAAAATTTTGATCATGTAACATGGCTCTGGCTGATTCAACAATAGATCTATTTTTCCTTTTATCTATTCCATTTTGTTTAAAATTATAAGGTATAGAAATCTCCCTCTTAATCCAAATAGAAACATAAAAGTTTATAAAGATACCAATAATGTATCCACCTCCTTTGTCAGACCTTAGGGTTTTGGTCTTTTGACTTGATTGATTTTCAACTAAGGCTTTAAATTCTTTAAATTTGGATAAGACCTCAAATGACTCCTTTTTTTTTACAAAATAGATCTAGGTTCTCCTTGAGTATCATCAATGAAAATTATATAGAAAAGACACCCACTAAGAGAGGGGACTAACATAGGGCCACAAAGATCTATGTGAATCTATTCCAAAATGGATTTAGATTTATGATCACTTTTAGGGAAGGAATTCTTAGTATTTTTACCTATTGCACACCCTTTACAAATACTTAAATTATCAGCTTTTAGATTAGGTAGACCTTTTTACAATTTTCCCTATAGATGATAAAGCTTGAAAATTAAGATGACCTAGTCTCCTAGGCTAGACTTCAAAGGAATTTGATTGATCATTACTAAGGGTTACATTTAGATTAGGATTTTGGTTATTACAAAGCTTATAAATACTCCCATCTTTGACTCCAATAGAAATGACTTTCTTAATACTTGAGTTCTTATGCCAAGATAGAACTCTATCTTCTTGAAATGCAATTTTGTACCCTTGATCAGCAAGTGTAGAGATAGAGACAATGTTTCCTTTGATCCCTGGTACATATAGGACATTCTTGAGTTGAAGTGAAATTCCAAAATTTAGTTTTATAGAACAATAACCAATTCCTTTAATAGGATTAGAGGAATTATCTCCAATGGTTACTTCTTTTGATTCATGATTTGTGAAAGTTTCAAACTTATCCTTATATTTGGTGATGTGACAAGAAGATCCACTATCTATGATCCAAGTATAGTGATTAGTGTTTAATTGACTTGAGAGGGCTAAGTAGAATGCATAATTTTCTTTATCCACTTTCTCAACATTTTCTTATTTGACTTTTGCTAAAGCTACTTGAATTTTTTGCTTCTCTAGGCATACATAATAAGAGTGACCAAGCTTATCACATTTAAAACATCTAACTTTGGACCAGTCATGCTATTTATGAGATTTTTTATTTTTGAAATCCCTCTTGTTATTCTTAAACTTTCTTTTCTTTTTTGATTAAGTATACAGTGCTTGGATATCTCCCTCTTGATTTGAACTTTCCTCTTGAAGCTAGTTTTTATTCCTCTTGAGTACATTCATTCTTTAATTGATCAAATTTTGGAAGTTTGGGTTGTGAACTTAAACTTCAAATGAATGTTTCCCATGATAGAGGAAGACCTCTAAGAGAAATCATGCTTAGTTCCTTATCATCCACTTGATTTTTCATAGTTACAAATTGATCTTTTAATTTAGTAATTCTTAAGAAATATGAGGTTATAGATTCCTCATTTGTCATCTTTATATAAAGTAGATCTTATTTTAAAGTTAATAATCTACTTATATTGTTGATTTCAAATGTATTTTGAATGGAGGAGAACATTTCAAATGTAGTTTGAAGATTAGCTGTAGATGAAAGTATATGATCTTTTATTGAGTCTATAATGATCTTCATTGCTTTATTATTATGCCTTTTCCAAGTTGCTTTTTCTGATTCACTTTCAGGCATGGTTAAATTTGATTCAACAAATTTTTATAATTCTATTTATCTTAGTACTATTAATAATATGATTTTCCAAGATGAAAAATTTGATGCTCCATCTAGCCTATCTTCTATTCTTATGTGATTCACAATAAAAGGTTGTTGATAATCAATAACACTTGATCATAGTATTTTAAGAGACCATTGATAATCCATATCATAATACTAAAAGGACATAAGCATATATATATATATATATATATATACATATACATATATATGTATATATATATAGATACATATATATATGTATACATATATATATGTATACATATATATATATGTATATATATATATATATATATATATATATATATATATGTATGTATGTATACATACATATATATATATATGTATACATATACATATATATATATATATATATATATATATGTATATGTATACATATACATATATATATGTATATGTATATATATCTATACATGTGTATACATATATATACATATATATATACATATATATATATATATACATATATATACATATACATATATATATGTATATGTATATATATCTATACATATGTATACATATATATACATATATATATAATTATATATATATATATACATATATACATACATACATATATACATATATACATATATATGTATATATGTATATATATATATATATGTATACATATACATATATGTATACATATACATATATGTATATGTATACATATATATATATATATACATATATATATATATATATATATATATGTATACATATACATAGATATATATATATATATGTATACATATACATATATGTATATGTGTATATATATATATATATATATGCTTATGTCCTTTTAGTATTATGATATGGATTATCAACGGTCTCTTAAAATACTATGATCAAGTGTTATTGATTATCAACAACCTTTTATTGTGAATCACATAAGAATAGAAGATAGGCTAGATGGAGCATCAAATTTTTCATCTTGGAAAATCATATTATTAATAGTACTAAGAGAAATAGAATTATAAAAATTTGTTGAATCAAATTTAACCATGCCTAAAAGTGAATCAGAAAAAGCAACTTGGAAAAGGCATAATAATAAAGCAATGAAGATCATTATAGACTCAATAAAAGATCATATACTTTCATCTACAGCTAATCTTCAAACTACATTTGAAATGTTCTCCTCCATTCAAAATACATTTGAAATCAACAATATAAGTAGATTATTAACTTTAAAATAAGATCTACTTTATATAAAGATGACAAATGAGGAATCTATCACCTCATATTTCTTAAGAATTACTAAATTAAAAGATCAATTTGTAACTATGAAAAATCAAGTGGATGATAAGGAACTAAGCATGATTTCTCTTAGAGGTCTTCCTCTATCATGGGAAACATTTATTTGAAGTTTAAGTTCACAACCCAAACTTCCAAAATTTGATCAATTAAAGAATGAATGTACTCAAGAGGAATAAAAACTAGCTTCAAGAGGACTAAGTTCAAATCAAGAGGCAGATATCCAAGCACTGTATACTGAATCAAAAAAGAAAAGAAAGTTTAAGAATAACAAGAGGGATTTCAAAAATAAAAAATCTCACAAATAGCATGACTGGTCCAAAGTTAGATGTTTTAAATGTGATAAGCTTAGTCACTCTTATTATGTATGCCTAAAGAAGCAAAAAATTCAAGTAGCTTTAGCAAAAGTCAAATAAGAAAATGTTGAGAAAGTGGATAAAGAAAATTATGCATTCTACTTAGCCCTCTCAAGTCAATTAAACACTAATCACTATACTTGGATCATAGATAGTGGATCTTCTTGTCACATCACCAAATATAAGGATAAGTTTGAAACTTTCACAAATCATGAATCAAAAGAAGTAACCATTGGAGATAATTCCTCTAATCCTATTAAAGGAATTGGTTATTGTTCTATAAAACTAAATTTTGGAATTTCACTTCAACTCAAGAATGTCCTATATGTACCAGGGATCAAAGGAAACATTGTCTCTATCTCTACACTTGCTGATCAAGGGTACAAAATTGCATTTCAAGAAGATAGAGTTCTATCTTGGCATAAGAACTCAAGTATTAAGAAAGTCATTTCTATTGGAGTCAAAGATGGGAGTATTTATAAGCTTTGTAATAACCAAAATCCTAATCTAAATGTAACCCTTAGTAATGATCAATCAAATTCCTTTGAAGTCTAGCCTAGGAGACTAGGTCATCTTAATTTTCAAGCTTTATCATCTATAGGGAAAATTGTAAAAAGGTCTACCTAATCTAAAAGCGTATAATTTAAGTATTTGTAAAGGGTGTGCATTAGGTAAAAATACTAAGAATTCCTTCCCTAAAAGTGATCATAAATCTAAATCCATTTTGGAATAGATTCACATAGATCTTTGTGGCCCTATGTTAGTCCCCTCTCTTAGTGGGTGTCTTTTCTATATAATTTTCATTGATGATACTCAAGGAGAAACTAGATCTATTTTGTAAAAAAAAAGGAGTCATTTGAGGTCTTATCCAAATTTAAAGAATTTAAAGCCTTAGTTGAAAATCAATCAAGTCAAAAGACCAAAACCCTAAGGTCTGACAAAGGAGGTGAATACATTACTGGTATCTTTATAAACTTTTATTTTTCTATTTGGATTAAGAGGGAGATTTCTATACCTTATAATTCTCAACAAAATGGAATAGATAAAAGGAAAAATAGATCTATTGTTGAATCAGCCAGAGCCATGTTACATGATCAAAATTTTCATTATTCATTTTGGCCTGAAGCATCTAATACAACAGTCTACATTCAAAATCAATGTCCTCACTCCATATTAGAAAATGCCACCCCAAAAGAAGTACTTATAGGCATTAAACTAGATTTAAGCCACCTGAGAATATTTGGATGTCCAGTCTATATTCACATACCAAAAGAGAAAAGAACAAAATTAGAGCCTTCCAGGAAAAGGAGAATATTCATTGGATATAGTGAAACTGCAAAAGGATATAGGATCTACACTCTTGGGCAAAGGAAAATTGAAATTAGTAGAGATGTAATATTTGAAGAAGACACAACCTTTAAAATTTCTAGTAATAGTGATGAATCTATTTTTGAAGAAGATCAAACAATAGAAATTGAGAGGGAGGATGATTCTAATCTCTCTTTCATGCCTAATCATATAGAACCTTAAAACATCAATAATAATAATAATAAGAGACTCTTTGGGCTAGGAAAATGTTAGAAGAAAATCAAGTTGAACTAGATGAAGTAATTTAGGAAAGCAAAAGGACCAGAAACCAATCTTGTTAGCATTACTATCTAAACTCATAAAATCTGAACCTGCTAAAGTTGAAGAAGCACTCTCTCATCAATCATGGAAGGAAGCATTAATTGAGGAATATAACTCTATATTAAAGAATGATGTATGAGATGTTATACCAATACCTAAGAACAAATTAGTTGTCTCTTCCAAATGGTTATTCAAGATTAAACATGCATCAAATGGTAGTATTGAAAAATACAAGACAAGATTTATAGCCCAAGGCTTCTCTCAGAAAGAAAGTTTTAATTATGAAGAAAATTTTGCCCCTATTGCCAAGTAAACTTTAGTCAAAACAATCCTAGCAATTGCAACATCTAAAGGATGGAAAGTACATAAGATGGATGTCAAAACAACATTTCTCAATGGCAAGATTGAAGAAGTTTACATTGAACAACTAGAAGGGTTCAATACATATGATAGAAAAAATCATGTTTGTAAATTAAAGAAAGAACTTTATGGACTCAAACGGGCTCCTAGAGCCTGGTATTAAAGAATAGATAACCACCTATTGAAACTAGGATATGCCAAAAATGAATCTGACCCAAATTTGTACTTCAAAACTAATGGTGATGATATGATTATCCTTGTATTATATGTTGATGATTTTCTAATTACAGGTGAGGAACATCTCATAAAGAAATGTAAGAAAGAACTCATAGAAGAATTTGAAATGAAAGATTTAGGGTTACTTTACTACTTTTTGGGATTAGAAGGCTGGCAATAAGACAACTCTATTATACTAAATCAAGGAAAATATGCAATTGATACTTTAACCAAATTTGGAATGATAGAATGTAAACCAGCTACTACTCCTATGGAAATAAATCTACAAAAATTAAAAGATGATATGAACAAATATCAGGTTGAAGATCCTACATACTATAGACAAATTATTAGATCCCTAATGTATTTGATCAATACTCATCCTGACATATACTATGCAAGTCACACCTTGAGTTAGTTTATGTATGCTCCTAAGAAGATACATCTACATGCAGCTAAATACATATTGAGATATCTAAAGGGCACTATTGGAATGGGAATCAAATATGGAAAAGCCAACATTGAACTTCTTGGACATTTAGATTCTGATTGGGATGGAAACTCTGTTGAGTAGAAGAGTACTTCAGGATATTGTTTTAGTCTTGGACCTAGTATGATTTCTTGGTCTAGTCAGAAACAAACTTTATTAGTATTGAGTCTCACCAAAGATGAGCAGATTGCATCTTACTTGGGTGTTAGAGAAGCAGTGTGGCTACAAAAGTTGCTATCACATCTCTTCAAAAGACATTTGAAACCCACTATGATTTATTGTGATAATCAAAGTTGTATTAAACTTTCATCTAATCCAGTGTTTCAGAACCACTCCAAACATATTGAAATTCCATTTCATTACATTAGAGAGATGGTGAATTGAGGAGTTATTCAATTAGAATACATATGTAAAAATGAGAAAATAGATAATATCCTTACCAAGCCTCTTGCTAAAGTGAAGCTAAAATACTTCAGAGAAAAACTTGGTATGATTAATTATAATGATAAATTTGTGAAATAAAATGTTTATCTCATTTGAGTTTATGATTATATTGATTACTTAGTATCATTTGATATGAAATGAAAGGAGATGATCTTTCATGGACATATTCATTTGAAGGAAATGATTTACAAGGTGACGATCTTGTAAATAATAAACATGTGTCTGTGTTTATATGTGCATCTCTAGACATTGGTTAAATGCAAGTAGAGATCATGAAAACTTAATCATTATGGACATCTCTAGAAATTTCTTAAATGCAAGTAGAGATCATAGGATATACTATGTACTATTCATACTATGTTGATTACATGATGATTCTAAATTATTGATGTTCTACTTCTCCCTTGCTAAAGAGGGAGTATTAATGTTTTAGCATCAGAAGAAGAAAAACATCGATTATTTGATATACTAATAATTACTATTAATCCTATAAACTACATGAATGTAAGCATATATATATATATATATATATATACATACATACATACATACATATACACATACATACATACATACATACATACATACATATATATATATATAATGCTTATGTCATTGTATTATTATGATATGGATTATCGATAGTCTCTTAAAATACTATGATCAAGTGTTATTGATTATTGACAACCTTTTATTGTGATCATGCTCCTTTATGATATCAGGAGATACTCACTTTATCATGCTACACTATATTCTTGTTATCGAGCACATACTAATCAAAGGTTGTTTGTCATTGTTATTACAAAACATGTCTCTAAAGAGGCATGCCTCTACGTGGCTCTTGGGCCATGTAGAGACATGACTCTTCAGAGTCATGTATTCTAATCATATATATGTGTGTGCACTTGGGCCATAGGGATAGGCATCGATCTATGACATTTCTAGTGCCTGCAATTAATAAACAATCATTGTATGAACATTGCACTTTGTTGATATTGTTACATCGGTTATATATCACTTCAGTCATAATAGAATATAGTTTAAAGAGGGAAGATAAACTGTGATTTCTGCCAAAGAAGAAGTAAATACATTTAGCACTATTCAAGTAAGATATTCTCTGCAAGCATTTATTTTGTAATTGTTTTATCTATTAGAGATCTACAATATTTAACATATCCTTTCTACAAAAACTATAGGTCTCAACTAATTTCTTCTTAGTTTTTGAGGGAGACTTACTAGACTTCAAATAAGATTTACCCTTGGAAGGGTTAGCTGGAGGTTTGAAATCATTTTTTGGTGTATCTTTCTTTAGTTTGGCTTTCTATTTTGGTTTCCCTTGAGAAGACTAAGCAACCAATACTTGGCTAGAAGAGTCAAAAGAATCCACCTATTGGATCTTTGCTTGTTCCCATGTCAACCAATCACATAATGTCTCAAAAGAAGGCATTTGATGTCTATTACCCAAGGCATCCATAATGGAGTAGAAAGTGGAGGAAAACATCTAATACTATCCTTGCAACTTTGAGAGTATCAAAAAAATACACTTATCATTTGTTTTGTTTTTTCCACATCCCTACAAAATTGAACGCAGAAATTTGAACTTCATTAAGAAGTCCTCAATGGTCGAAAAGCTAGTAGGTATCAAAAAAGTCAACTGTGCATCAAGTTGTAGTGCCCAAAACTCATTCATTGTACTAAAAAAGTTGTGAAACTTGATCCAAATAGCTCAAGGAGTGGTCAGGCCATCTAGATAAAATAGGAGACTATTAGAGATGTTCAGTGCAATCAAGCCCATGGCTTCATCCATTTTGTTTCTACACTAAAGAACCTCTAAAGGGGTCTACCAGAGAGGTTGATTCTCATCCAGACATGACCATAAGCCATGTGACATAAGAAGCCAAGTAGTGTGTGCTTTCCAATTGTGGTAGTTATGTGGTAGAAGGGTCAATTCAGAATTAAATTGCATAAAATAAAATGTAACCCCCCACAACATATAAATATATCAATCGTAAACCACAAAAAAAATATAGAAAGCACAAAAAATGAGAAGAAAAGTTGGATGTTAGATGCACAAAGGGAGGAAACTAAAGCCTCTTTTTTAATGCCAAATATAGGAACTCAAATGGTTGCATTATAAAATGAAACTAGCATCATCATCTCACGCTCAAAACTAGCTTTTCAACACTTCTTTTGGATTAAAAAAAGACATCTATATGCTCAAGTTATGGCCAAAATATGAACTACTCCTCTAAAGAATGAGCTTTATATAAAATTACAGACACTAGAAAAAATTGACAACTGTATGCCCATCAAATGGCTATCTACCAAAAAAAAATTAGACACCAAAAATATCTAGTCGTCGAAAAGATGATGTTAGTAGACTAGAAAATGACGTTAGCACTTGCAAATAAAATCCAATGACTGGGTAGTAACATCACCTATCGGTAAGTTGACATCCCCTAGCTAGAAAATGACATTAGTGGTTAGCAATCATTACTGGGTGGTGTGGTGGTAGGTTTGTGGTGGGTGTGCTAGCATCAGTTGGGTGCGAGTCAAGCTATGGTGGTGCTCTAGTGGAGGTGGTGCTCTGGTTGGGTGCGAGCAACCCACCAGTAGCAATAGGGTGGCATGCTAGTGGCCACTAGATAGAGCCCCAAAAAAAGTGTTTTAAAACATCCTTTTGTTTTCTTTTTAAAATTTTTGAATCCATACATCCCCTGGGAGGCCAAATTTCTTTTAGAGGCTACTATAGCCAAAATCAACAAATTTTATATGAATTTTGACTATACCATGCCTTCTAAGCATGATGATAGCATCCATTTTTTCCCAAAGTGTATGAAAAAAAGGTACCTCCTCCATATTGGAGAGCAAATACCATGAAAAGATGGGTTTTCCATTTTCAAATCATGGCTTCAAGATCTCCAGACTAGGCAATAGTAGGGAAGCTCTGATACCATGCAGAAGTTGTAAAAACTAACTTCATAGTTCACCAAGAACACTTGCATGCAAATAACCTATTGCTAAAAGAAAATCAAATAGGGAAAAAGCGTAGCTTTGGAAATCTCAATGAAGTGAGAGAAAAATTTTTCTAGGATAATAAAAAATAAAGTACAAGAGTTCAACCTTAAAGGTAAATGAAACCCTAAAAGAAAAATAAACCTAGGTTGCATAATATAATTAATATTAAATAGTAATTATATACACATAAGAGATAGCTTAAGTAAACTATAGTAATAGACAACTTAATTAATTAAATCAAGATGATCTAATTAATAAGCTTAACTAAATAATGACTTTAATAGTGATCAGTACTTCACCTAACAAGTAGTCAGTGTTTCCTCCATCAATTTTGGCTACTCAGCAACAAGGTATTTCTTCAATTAGTGAAATATATACTTTTGTTGCTAGTCCTTCCATTTCTACCATTATTACTATTCCAAGTATGAAAATAATTAGTACAAAGATAGTTGAGAGTAAGCCTCAACTAAGTACTAAAGTTTCTAGCAAAGGAAAAGATAAGGAAGAAGACCGTGATCTTGATGAGGATATAGGTATCCCAAATTAGGATATCTCTACTCTAAATCCTGACCAAATGCATATAGTAGGTTAGCTTTTGTAGAAGAAAGCTAAGCAATAGAGGCTTACAAAGGAGAGAAATAGAGAAACTGTGCTAGAAGATACAAAGAACATTCTTGCAGATGTACTTAGCATTGAGGTTGATACCTCTCAACCTATTTTGGCTCAATTAGTAGAAGTGGTCCATAAATTCAATGAAGATTTGAATGGGCAAGAAAAATTATTTCAAAGAGTAGAGAAGAAATTTGAAAGAAAACTATTGGAGTAGTTGCATAGAAGATTGCAATATATCAGGTAGACTTGTCTACTATTCTTAACTCATTGGAAACTTCTACCAATAATGTCACTTCTCTATTTAGTAAACTATGTGATACATCTATCTTCACATAGGAAATCAAAGATAAACTCTCCAAGATAGATGAAGATCTAAAGGAAAGTGCACACTAGCTGTCACTTGACCCAAGCTATAGTTTTACTCATTATACAAAGATTAAATTTATGAGTGATATGCAAGAAAAATTACTAAGGGAAGAATCCAGGATAAGGGCTACACTTGTAGATATACAAGGCCGGATTCTTCCAAACATGAATGCACTATAGAAACACATTGCACATGCTAAAACTCTCATCCATGATAACAACTTCTCCATAGCTGATCACACGATGGAATTATTAGTAAAAGTTCAAATTGCATTACATGCAAGTAATGTATTGCAAGAAGATTGGGAAAAGACAATGTCACTAATTTTAAAAGTACATTCTAAATTTTTGTCACATTTTAGCATAACCATATAGCATACACCTTTGCATTTATGTCAAAAAGGGGGAGAATATGTAATGATACAATAAAAGGGGAGAAGATAAGAAGATGTATATAATGTGTAAAGTATATTGAATATATATGTATGGGGGAGGATCATGATATTATATATATACATGTACATATATTCAAATAAAACAACTCTTACAAAATAAATTTTGGAAAATCTCAAAAGCGGAGTATGTTATCAAGTTGAAGACACAAGATGGAGACTAAAGATTGTTTTTTGAACTTTTTGAATTTAGTATTCATTGATAATTGTTTTTATCACTAATGTCAAAGGGAGAGATTGCTGACATTATAGTCAAGTTTTTTATTAGTGACACACAATCAGATGGTTATCAACTATTGAGATTATCATGCAATTTATAGTGTTAACCAAGTAATTCAGACTATATTGAGTTCTACAGTTGTTACCAAGTTCTAGTAACAATATCCAGTTCACAGTGAGTAGTATCTACCAAGTTGGTGATTATCAGTGTAAATCGAGTTTCATAGTATTTACTGAGTCTCTTAGTGAGAACTAAGTTTTCTAGTTTCTACTAAGTTTTTAGCTTGAGCAATGTGAATCTAGTGTTGACTGAGCTATATAGTGTCAACTAAGTGATTTAGTTTATATCAAGCTCATAATGACAGTGTTGAATGAGCTATGTAGTGTCAATCAAGTGATTAAATTTATATGTCGAGTTTCACAATATTCACTGAGTCACCAGTGCAGACCAAGTTTAGACTACTTGGAAGTGATTAGTATGAGTTGAGCTTCTATATCTATTGAATGCATATTGATGCCGAGTATTGATAATGGTTACCGAGTGTTAGAACCTCACTAAGTTTGTCTTCAAAACCCAAGTACCTATAGTTGGGTTGACGTTGTGTATTTTGTTAAACTTGTATTGTAGCCAAGTTTGATGAATTATAAATTGTATTGGAATATATTAAATATATTATATCACATCGAAAGATATGAATGTAATATGAAATAATAAGAAGAGACACTATGACCAAAAAGTGCAAATTAAGAAGGCTACAAGCAATATAAGGAGTAGCAATGATTTATCCATCATAGAAAGGTGACCGTTACACTCCAAAAGAATCTCATTAAACAAATCAAAGTTGCAGATCAAAGATTAGCCACTAGTTCATTCTAATAGGTAGAATAATTAAATCCTTTCACAAGGTAGACTTAATAGTCTTTTTTAAATCTTGTTACCAAGTGCATATTTGTATGTTTGTAAATCCTTTTGCAAGGCAGAACTAGTAGTTCTTATTACTCCTAATAGGGTAGATTATCAGAAGTGATCATTGTAAGCCTTAACAAGACAACTTTATACTGTAATACTAAAGCTTATGGGTATAATCCCCACCTCAATTTTACTTTATATTTGAAAGGTTGAACTGGATCATCATATTGTGTGCCAAATTATTATGAATTCTTTCATCTTTTCATGTATGCAATTAGATCAAAATACATATGAAGGATTAATTGGTGAATTAAGATTAAATTTTATTAGTTACTGATTCATGCCTCCCCTCTTAGTAACCTAGGCTATCTTACATTTCCAACAATAACATCATAAAACAAGAAAATCTAACATGATAACCAAAAGTAATAGATAATCCAACCAAGAAAATAACATCATCTAATCATATGCTAAAAAGAATCATTATAAGGGAATGTGTAAAATAAACTAATATCATCTAAACATGATATCCAAGCATTCCAATGAGAGCATAACTTAGAATAAAGCATACTCTAGTACCCAACGAACCAAGTGAAAAGATCCAACAATAGTCACACTAGAATAATAGACTGTCTCTATACACTAGTCCACAATAGTGGTAAGGGTAGCTACACACACCCAACCATGTGAAACCTATAGGCCAACTCCCATTTTATTGATGAAGATAATGATCCATGCACAAATACACATAAAATAGACATCCATGGATAACACTTATGCCAAATAGTAATGATGATTGAAACCATGATCATGAGACAATGCAAACACTACAGGTCCTAGTCAGATACTCAATGAGTTTCTATGTAGCAACTTACATCATGGAGAGTTTCATGGCATCAAAAAGCCAAAGTTTATATTGTAAAATTCAACTCCTCAATGGAAGGCTCTCCCACTAAACATTTTATTATCTTAGTTTTATTATCACCCAGTGTTGTATTTAGTTATCACTTGTTTAAAGCTTTATTTGTCAACCCTTTAAGAACCATGATCACCAGGCTGTGAGATAGAAGACCCTCTATATGCTACCCTACCCTACCCATGTTCATCCAATTATGAGTGCCTATAGAAATGCATATTCCCAACCCAACCCCAAATGATCATAGCTCCTATAAATACCACAAAAGATCAAGCCTCACAAGTCACTAAAAAAATGCATGTTCACATGCTTGTGTGTGGCACACCACTATCATAAAGATCATAACACAAGGACCGGATGAGAACATAATGTGAGAATACACTAAACTAAAAATCAACTCAGGAGAATAGATTCTACATGAATCCCAATGAACAATAAAGCCATACATCATGAACTCACTCAACTAGCCTCAATCTAGGAGCATGGATTCTAAACGAATCCTAGTGTCCACAAAATAATAAGGGTCCAAAAGAAATAATGACACTAGGAATAAAATCACTCAACTGAACACAATGTCAAGAGTATAGATGTGGCACATATCCTAGTGAAAACATAAAGATGCAATAAAGGTCTAACCAACATCTTACAGATGATCAAGGTCCACTACTAACATCATGCCAAGAAAACTTGAGAAAATAGGGTAGCATGTAAATCAAAGTAAAAACTCTAAATACTAGAAAACTTTAAAAATAAAACCCATTTGGTCTTTGTTCACAAAAGCCATGAAAATCCAATAAAAATCATGTTTGAAAACCATATGTAAAAAAATCCAGCATAGTGGTATGAAATCATAAACCCTCATGCCAAAAATAGAGAAAACATTCATACTTAACCAACTAGGCAAAACCAACAAACAAAAATAGAGGGCAACACTAGTTCTCAGCCTCCTAAAAAATGACTAACAAAAATAGAAGCTAAAACAATAAAATGAGGGAGTTCTACCTCATAGCCAAAAGGGAAAAATGGGAATCTGAACCATAAAATAAAAATCCCATAGAAGTAGCCAAAAATTGTGGGAATCCAAGGTTTCCTTGAGCTAGATCGAACAAAACCGATCTCACGATGATCCCATTCCCATAGCTTCCACAATAGTATTCCTCGTGAAGAGGATCTTTGTATTTATTCTCAAGCTTTCTAAATCAAAAGTGAGAAATGGGGAATTAAATTCCTCTTTTGATACTTATTCACTTTTTGAGTGAATAATCAATTAGGGTAAATAAGTAGCCAACCGAGTTAAACCCTAAATCAACCCAAACAAAAATAGGCTATTCCAAGAAATTGGAATTTATCTATGGAAAAGCTACAGAAATTAAAATCAATAAAAATTAAAGCACAAAAACCCAAAAATTATAAAAAAAAATTAACAAATTTTGCAATAATGTGAACCTCTAAATGGACAAACACATTCATAGGTCTAGTCACACAACGCAAATGAGTCTAGATTTATTGAATCACTAGAAGGTTTAAATTAAACATTTTAAATAAGGTGCGTCAACCAGATAGGGATGATATTGGTAAATATGAACAAATGAGTCACTAACTCCATGTGCAATTGCTAGGGAATATAAATCATGCACACTAAAAAAGGTGATCAAGTAAAATTGCATATAATAATGTAGCCAAAGCAATAAATGCATCAAATGCCTAGTTTACCATTTATTCAAATATACTAAAATAATCCATTCAAATCACTCATGTTCACATAAAGAATATCAAAGAAAGAATGAAGTAAATTACCAGAGCATTAAATCCACATATAACCAAATTAGAGATATGTCCAAATACTAGATAACCAGATAGCATTTTAAAATGTACTATCGTCTCAAGATGGTATTGTCATGCAATTATGATCCACTAAAAAACATAGGAGTCAAATATCTATGGTACTAAAATCAAAGTATAATATTTGACCCTCAAGTTATCTCAAATGTAAAACATAACATGAGTAACAAGTATCTTTTGGATCAAAATATAACAAGGTAAATATCTGTAGCATATAACTAATGAATCCAACATGGACAATTTATTTCTAATTATTTAAGCATTTAATAATGGTTATTTAAACAACATGAAATGGCATTTAAAACACATAAGAAAACATAGTCATATACATGACTAACCACTGCTACATGAATCTAGTCCAGTGTAGTGGGTGATAATACATAATGCAATCTCTACACACATCTTAGGGTAATCATGGAACAACATCATGATCAAAGATAAATTTTTAAGAAAACTCCCTTCGAAAAAATGTATAAAATTATGGTGAATCCAACATTATTTTAGGTGAAAAAAAAATTTAATTGGTGTTTTTTTTTTTTTAATATGAAAAAAATAAAATTATTTACTATTTTTTTCCCATCATATGATAATTTTGTGAAATCATAGAAAATCTTTAATTATTTTAGAAAATCATGACCAAAAGTAAAAAAATATATAGAAACCATAATTTTTTATCACCCAAGATACAATAACCCTATTTAATGACCATTAGATGATCGAAATTCAATGGTCTAAATCCAATTTTAGGCTAAAAAGTTAAAGTACAACAAGTTTCTGACGAACTTTATGAAATAATGACACTTATCCATAGTATAATCTATTTCGGGCCTAAATTTAGAAGTATAAAAATTTCCTAAGAAAGTCTCCAAAATAGAGACACTTGTCAAATATATGTACTTTACATATAGCCCAACTTAAAGTTTTACCATGCATTGGTGAATGTGATCATCAATTAAGACATGCCTCAAAAATTGTGGGTAGAAACATTTAATTTACCATGTAGAAAGATTAGATTCCATTGGTGATGTCATCATCAAAATAAAAATGATTATATATCATTATTGGTGATTGGTTTGAGCATGCAATCTAGTTTTCATAAATCACAAGCAATGTCACCACCTTAAAAATGCCAAAAAAGTAAGATTAACCATTTGGAAAATGCCAAATTCAAGGTCCCCAATGAGTGAGATTAACCATTTGGAAAATATTTTCCACTAAAGTAAACCTTGATCATGATACCGCATCAATCCTAATAACCACTAGCACAAACCTCAGACAAATCATCTAACATATCATAATCTCAAAAATCAGCCAGTAGAATAATCCAAGCAACTGATATAGTAACATAAATCCAATCACCTCATGGGTGTAGACCACTCATGGTCCCAAACATGATCACTTCAAACAAAAAAATCAACAAGGTTTCATCCATTAGGATGACTTACAAAAATCAAATGGGAGAGGCACTACATGCTAGTTTGAACAAGATTGTATGTGGAAAATAGAGTTTTAGGGCCACTTCCCATCATTGACTTTGTATGGTTCTTTTGGGTTTATACTTAGAATCCATGTACTTAATGTACACTAATGGAGGGTCCTTGGAATGCATAGAAATAATTGTTAGAGTGAACTAGTCCCAAACCAAAGGATAAGCCTTGATGAGGTTGTAAAATAGGGTTTTGAAGAAAACAATACTCAAGCCCTTGAAACCCTCATTTATAGGATAAATTATGTCTTGGTTGTACAAAAAATTGTTAATCTCATATTGGTTTTGGCAAATGAGTGTTTTTTCACTTAAGTCATTTACTTAGTTCATGCCAAACAAGTAACATATGCTAAGCATAACAAATAAGATATTGCATGCCGAGTAAATAGTGAGTGTTGAGTCACTCAAATGTTGATTAGATAGTATGTGTCAAGTGATTCAAGCGCCAAGCAAGCAATGCATGCCAAGTCATTCAGATGTTGAGTGACAATACTAAAGTTATAGTTAGTACTGAGCACCAGAGAATTTAGATGTTGAGTAATACAACTTTGGCATAGTATTTTGTATTGGCATAAAGTACTATGTAAACTATTTTTGAGCTAACTTGAGTATTGTTTTACAATCTTTGTTGATAAGGACAAATCTTAATTGTGAATCCCTATGCATCACATGCATCCAATCATAAAAAGGAAAGGTTTAAGTGGAAAGATGGGTGAATCAATACCATTGATTCATAGCTAACCCCAAATCACCTAGGTCCTCTTAAGGAAAACAAACCCTAAACTCTCTAAGTAATGAAAAGGAGAATTGAAGAGAGTTTGCATGCACAAACAGAGAATTTATGGTGATTAAGCTGTTATGAATTGAGTTACATTGTAGAATTAGTATGAAGTAGAATAGAGGAAAGGAATTAGAGGACAATAGAGATACATCTAATAAAAAAGGATCAAGTACGCATGAACATAGAGGTGATTTGACATCAAGAAATATAGTGCTAACCAAAGGATTATTGTTGAGACATTTAATAGGTGAATCAGTTAAATCTCTTAATAGAGTAGTCTTAACAGACCTTTTTAAATCCTTTAATAGGGTGTTTACTTCATTTTAAGTTAAAGTCCTCTAACCAAGCACACTTTTAGCAGGGTGTTTAAATCCATTAATAGGGTAAGATCTAACAATCTTGTAAGCCTTTAACAAGGAAAACCTTTCACAAGGTAGATCATGTTTCATGGTCAAACATTGTAACCTTCATTGGATACACTTAATTACTACAGTAGTGAAGATTTGTGGGTGTCATCCCCACCCCAGTTTTACCTTCTCATTGGAGGGTTTTTGGGTAACCAAATATCTTTTTTCATACATGTGTTAAATATTTACTTTCATGCTATCTATGTATATGCTTAATTTGGTATTTTAGTTTATATGCATAGATTATGGGATGGATGTGTGGTGAATAGTTTTAGAGGTTAAAAGTTTTAAGTGTTTAATTTCCTATTATATTTCCAACAATTGGTATTAGAACACAATTCTTTGAAAGAAAATCTTTGCAACTTTGAAGAAAGATCTTGGAGATGGAAGTCTACAAATTGGAAAACACTATTGAGTACTAGACAATTGAAATATAACTTTCCCTACATTAGTTGAATGAAGCAAGAGATGAATTAAAGAGATCATTGAAGAGAAGGAAGGAAATTTCTATTCAAGAGAATAACACACAATACCAATAGATTGACACTACTAAATTATTTACAAATGGAAACTCCAATGAATTTGATGCAGCAGTTGCATATTTGATGGAAAAGAATGTAACCCTAACTAAAGAGGTCATAAATCTAAAGAGAAAATAAGAAATCCAATTAGTATTTTTATGTGAGTTGATGAAGAACAAATAGAAAGTTGAAGAGGACAATGTCATGATTGAAGATAACAAAAGGATTTTGACCAATAGATTGGAAGAGAAAAACCAGAGGTAACTAGGATTGCTAACATGCAATTGGAAACTTCAGGTCAAATAATGACTACAAATCATGAACTGAATGCAAAAGATATTGAGATCACAACACCAAATTTGCAAAATTTACAACTAAGAAATTATCTGAAAAGAGAAAAGGAGTTTACTGAGAGTTTCAAAAAACCTAGTGAAGCCATCAAATACTTTGAACAATTGATGAGATCCCCATATCTAATAGTGATACTTCTAGAATGGGATACACTAGTACTGAAGAAGGAAAGTGGAGAAGAAAGAAGTAACAAAGGTAAGAGCTCCATACCTACTTGTCATAAGTTGTGGTATGATAGGTCATACTACTAATGTTTGCAGGAGCAAGACTACAAATTAGAATCCTAAGAAGAAGTTCATGGGTCATTACCATAAATGTAACAAACAAGGACATTAGGCACATGAATGTAGAATCAAGACCATAAGCTCACAAAGATTTGAAGGATACTACTATAACTGTTAGAAGTATGGACACAAAGCATATGAGTGTAGATCCAGGCCTAAATGGTCATAGAACAAGTAGAAAAAGGTAAAGTGCAATGGCAACTCTCATAATTTTTATAATAATACAAGGTATAGTTGTCACTACTATCAAGAGTATGGACATGTTGTTGAAAATTTCATAAGAACAAATTTTAAAAGTGACTATAGTAGATGGTTGAGTAAAACCACATGTTTTAGTTATTTGAAGATAGGTCATATAAGAAAAAATTGTGCAACAAGTCAAAGGCACAAAACAATGAGTTAAAAAAAGGTAAAGGAAAGGAAAATGTTTAAAATGTTAGAGATGAAATGAACAAGACATGAAATAGAAAGGAAGATTGCAACACATCAAGTGTAGAAGATACCACTTCACCCAATGGATCAGGTGCTCATACCTCATCAAATTAAGAAATCAAGAGGTAACTAGTATTGATAACTAAAAGGGTATACTTTACATTAGTTCCAAGTATATAGTTATGAAAAGATTACATATGTATGAAGAAAGATGCAAATTGTTGTTAAGAATCAAGAATAAATTATAAATTTTTGTTAGTTTTCATGTTATTGCCAAGCATGAAAAGTTTCACTATGGTTGTTGAGTGAGATGATTAGTTGATTCCAAGCTATCAAAATTGCTAGTGTTGACTGAGCTTGTATTGTTTTTTGAGTGGAAAGGAAACTTCATGGAAGTTGAGTGAGTCAAAATCTTTGTTGAAGCCGAGCCTATAGTTGTGTAAGCACTAATAATTAATTGAAACATTTTGAGGTCTATATGATCAATTTCTACTCATTTGAAATCATTCAAATTTGAAGGAGAGTATAAAGAGATAAAGACAAATTGGAGAAATTGTCCTAATCATTTGAAAAAAAATTCAACATATGCTCAACACCATCACTGTAGATTCACAAAGGTATTTAACATGTGCTGAGCTATGCAGTTTGAATTTTCACAAAACCTTGTTTTATGAAATGGTATCTAGTTCTTCAATAGCCAAGGGAAAGGAAGTTTTAAATGTGAAATTAATATGCAATGAGAATGAAAAATCTAATTTTAGAGCTATTTCAAAGATAGCATATAAACAAGATCCATCCAATGCATTGTCAATGGTACCACTGCAAGTCTTAATGATTGAAGATGCTAGATGCTACTATACATGTAAGGTTGGAAGCATATGAGACATGGAAATTATGTAGACATATGGGAAATTATGTGAACATGGAGCATTGAAGGAGGAATTAAAAATTGTTGAAACAAAAGGGTTACTCCATGCCCTAGATTTCCCCAACTTGTTATTGATAGAATGGATAAAGATAGTTTTAAGTAGGATGCATGACAATTTCGTATTCTTGGCAAATGTACTAGTGAAAATCACCAAGAAAATTGTGCATAGACTTACAAGGTATCCAACCCTGCATTAGCCCAAGACATTGAGAAGAAAAGAAAAAGAGGTAATTGAAAGTAATACAAGGGTTGTATATAATAGACTAGGGATGAAAATAGATACAATTGCAGATCCCTTAATTGCTTTTGTAGTGAGGATTATAGAACATAAGTTCTACCAATCCAACAAGCTTAATAGTGTTCCATGTATTGCAGTAGATGTAGGATACAAGATAGTGAATATTGATCATACTTATGATCTTGCTGAGTTGCAGTTGCAACAATATTGAGAATTTAGGATCCATAAGGAAGAGCAATTGTGCACAATGCAAATTTGGATCTATTTTTGTATGTATATTCTTTTATGTATAGAATACATTTCCTATTTTTGGAAAAGTTGCATGGAAGGTAAATAGACCTATTGCAGTGCAAATAGGTGAATTCATTGAGAAACTAGGTGATAATTTTGAGCCAGTCATGACAAGTTACCTCAAAGACTTCAAGTAGATAATGAAGAGAAGATCAAGGATACCAATTTCACTAGTGGAGAAACATTTTGATGATGTTTTTTTCCTAATTGAAACTAACTATACATATGTCCGGGCAAAAATTCCTAGAGTTAGATGGTTAAGACCATTGGGATATGAAATTAACATTGATGAAGTTTTTGTAGCAATAACATCATTACTTGTAGTAGTGGAAAAGGATGCTACATATTTTGGGAACTATGATGTGGTCAAGTCAAAATTAACAATGGACTTGAAGAATACTTCAGTCATTAGAAAGAATAATAAGATGGTAAAGAAACTAAAAGAGAAATTTGGTGAAGGGGTAGAAGAAGAAGAAGATGATGATGATGATGATGATGAAGAGAATGCACCTATTCCAGTATCAAGGAGAGGAGCAAAAAGAAGAGGAAGTAGAAATAGTAGAAGGTGTTGGGGGAGAAGAAGCCACTAAAGCACCTATAGCTACTAAAATGAAGGAAAGAAAAGGTAAAGCAATTATAGTAAGAAAATAAAAGAAGGTTGAAAAACCTACTCATTCTACAATACCTACAACAAGGGCTAGCACAAGGTCCACTATACAAAAGGCTAAGGAAGTAGCCAAGCTAAAGGAAAAGAGAGCTAGTCAAGCTAGCAAGGGTGAAGAATCTTAGAAGAGGCCAAGGAGAAAATATGTTGCTCTAGCTAAATTTGATGAAGAGAAGATTGAATTTGATCACAAAAACTAGTTTCAAGTGGTAAGTCATAGTTCTTCCTCAAATTTAGATAATTTATGTGAGAATATTAGGAATAATGCTGATTTATCTAGATTCTTTCACATTGAGTTTGACAATGTTGGGAAGATTGAAAAGAATCAAGTTGATGAGATAGTATATGCCATGACGACAATATTTAAAAAGGCTCCTCTTGATCTTGACAATTTCATACCCAAAAGTTTGTATGAGAGAGTTGAGCAGAAGTGGCACTATTGTTTGCATACTAAAAATCAAATATGATAAAAAACACTTGCCTAGGTAATTCTAGAAATAAATAAGGATGCAATGGAAAAAGGCATTAAGAAACATATTGGAAAATTTGACCCAAAATATAGGGCATTTAGTATATTATAGAATAACATTGAAGATGTTGTACAAAAGTCTACTTTGATGTGTAAATCACTATATGGTTTGACAACATCCCAGGAAATATTGTAGACACCTATTGATGTATGTGAGGAAAAAGAAGGAGAAAAAGAAGAAGGCACTAAACAAGATACAATTTAAGGAGGCATGGATATGAACATAAAAACATAGGCACTAGTTGAGGATGAGCAGCCAATAGAACAAAGTGTACTAGATACACTAGTGTTGAGTGTCAGTCCTCCACATGAGGTGAACATAGAAGATGATAGTATAAAGATAAAGGATGTTTCTAATACTATCACTCAGAACATCAATCCCCTCATAGAGGATGACTTGAAGAAGATACTAGTGGAATCCACTACCCAAGCCAAACTTTGTGAGAATCTTGCACTAGTGAGTATTAATGAAATTGAGAAGGTAGATTAGGTATTTGTAGGGGAGTAAGTACAAGAAAAAATTACACCTTCATCCCCTTCTCAATTCACCATGATACAACCTACATTACCCCTTGTGGTATATCAAAGGAAGTAGACAACTACTTCTACCATTAGTATGTTGGCACAAAGTACTCCAGTCTTAGCCACTATAGATAAAAGTACCCATGACAAGGGTGAGATAGTTGGAGAGAAAAATGATGAGATAAAGATTATTGAAGGAACACAAGTTCAAATGGGTCAGGTAGATACTCTTGCACCTACAAATTAGAACCAAGGTGTTACTAGTAATACATAGAAAGAGAAGGAAACAACTAAAGAGTCAAGTTTAACAACAAAACTAGAGCATAAATTATCATTATAAGCACTAGTATCATTACCAAAATTTTCCACTCCTCCTAGTCAAGATTTTTAGAGGCCAAGCATAGAAGCTACACCATTACAATCCTCAAGGTTGAGTCTAAGTACATCCAAGGAAACTCAAGTTACACCATTTTTTGATGTAAATCTAGATGAAGTAATTGAGTTGCCCAAATTTAATTATGAAACTATTACTATTGAGCACATGGGCATACTCTAGGAAGCCCTGGCAAAGAAGAAGTGTCAAGAATTGTTCAAATAGAAGCATAGGAAGAAGCAAGCTTTGACTGATATCAAAGACATTTTTATTGATATATTTAGTCTATTAGCTCCAAAGGAAAACAAGCCAATAATAGAATAGTTAACTAGCTTAGTGGAGAAGCTAAATGACAAAAACCTACATTCTAATGTCAAACTACTTGAATGATTTGAGAGAAAGTTCCAATATAAGGTTAATATATCAAGTGCTATTGCACTAACACAGGTTGAATTAACAACCAAAATAGAGAATGTGAAGAAGATACTAGAGAATATTTTCTCTTTGTATACCAAATTGAATAATACTAAACTCTTCACAAGGGAAGCTAAGAGTCATATCCTAAACTTGAAGAGAATTATGCAAACATCTAGCATAACTATACCAAAGTCTCTAGCCCAAAGTGAGAAACACATCAGCACCCTCCTACATTCCCAAAGTTAGTTAGCAACATTACATGCAGATGAAGCTAACATTAGGGCTAAACTGGTATGCATCTAGTCAACATTGACTCCACACATGGAGATATTGCATAAGGAATTGGTATATGTTGAAACTCTCATGAAGAAAGATTCTCATCTTTCTAAACTTGAAGGCTTAGTACAATTTTTTGTTGAGCCAGCTATCTAAATCAAGTCATTGGAGGTAGCTTGTGATAATTGGGATGCAACTCTAAAGATTATACTAGAGATCCACAAACCATTTTTGGAAAAACACACAATTAGTGTATAACCCATTGACATAAGTGTCAAAAAAAGGGAGTAATTAAAAAAGGGGAGTAAGAGAAAAGGGTGAGTAATAATGAGAAAGAGTATGGGGGAGATAGAGATAGAGCTAAACTGATAGACAATCTACTCAACAAGAGAAAGATTTTGGTTCAGATACAGAGTATAGCATAGAATAATCAACTTAGAAGTAGTTATGAAATTTTGAGGTATGATTGATAAGTCACATGTTGCAAAATTTTGATATTTTGAAATTTTTGTATAGAATCCAAATATATACTAGATATCTAAGTTATGCTCGTAAGGATATGATCATTAATGCATGACCAAGTGTTTTTGACACCCATGTCAAAGGAGGAGATTGTTGATCTTAGATTGGTTTTGATAAATGAGTGTCTATTCACTTAAGTCATTTGCTTAGTTTATGTTGAACAAGTAACATATGCCAAGCATAGCATATAATATAGTACATGTCAAGTAAATAGCGAGTGTCAAGTCACTTAAGTGCCAAGTCACTTAGATGCCAAATAGATAGTATGTGTTAAATGATTCAAGTGTCAAGCAAGTAGTGCATGCTAAGTTATTTAGATGATGAGTGGCAACATTGAAGTTACAGTTAATGCCAACCATCGAGGACTTCAGATGCAGAGTAATATAGTTTTGACATAGTTGTTTGTATTGGTACAAACTACTATGTAAACCATTTTTTGGCAGACTTAAATATTATTTAACAATCTTTTATTGATAAGGATGAATCTTATCTGTGACTCTCTATGCATTGCATGCATCCAATCAAAAAAAGGGAAGGTTTAAGCAGTATTATGGGTGAATGACTATCGTTGACTCATACCTAACCCTAAATTATTGAGGTCTTCTTAAGGAAGAAAAACCCTAAACTCTCTAAGTAATGAAAAGGAAAATTGGATAGAGTTTGCATGCACAAACAAAGAACTCATGGTGATTAAGGTGTTATGAATTGAGTTATATTGAAGAATCAATTAGGAGAGTAGAGGAAAGGAATAAAAGAACATTAGAGGTAAATATAATCAGAAAGGATCAAGCACACATCAAAATAGAGGGATCTGACATCAAGAAATAGAGTGCTAACTAAAGGATCATTGTTGAGACATTGTAATAGGTGAATTAGTTAAATCTCTTAACAAAGTAGTCTTAACAGGTTGTTGTAAATCCTTTAATGGGGCACTTACTTTATTGTAGGTTAAACCCCTCTTACTAGGCACACTATTAGTAGGGTGTTTAAATCCTTTAATAGGGTAAGATCTAACAATATTGTAAGCCTTTAAAAAGGTAGACCTTTCACATGGTAGATCATGTTTCATGCTCAAACATTGTAACCTTCATTGGATACAGTTTATTACTGCAGTAGTGAAGATTTGTGGGTGTCATCCCTACTCCAATTGTACCTTCTCCTTGGAGGGTTTCTAGGTAACCAAATATCTTGTATCATACATGTGTTGAATATTTATTTTCATGCTATGAATGTATATGATTAATTTGGTATTTCAATTTATATGCATAGATTGTGAGATGGATGTGTGGTGAATAGTTTTAGAGGTTAATAGTTTTAAGTGTTGATTCATCCTCCCCCTACCCCCCACTCTCAAGAGTTTACTTTCATACTGTATTTTCAACACTTGGTGACTCAAGACCTAGCATTTGAGTGCATTTATACTTGCCTTGCAACTTGATTAGGGTTCGTATCTTGTTTTTAGTTGAGAACCTTGGGGAGAGTCCTAAATCATTACTAGCTATACATTTGGCCATATGGAAAGTGTTAGAAATAGGGAATACTAAGGGGGGGTGAATTAGTATTCTACAAATTACTTTCAACTATGCATAAGAAAGTGAACAAGTAATGTTGAAAAATAATAATAACCATGCATAAAGAGAACTCATGACACCATAGTTTGTTATCTAGAGAACCCTTGGCCAAGGGAAAACCCCAGTGGGGATGATACCCACTAGATAATATATTGACATATATGTTCCATGTTAGAGGATGGACCCTTTTAGGAGTTAATGAGAAAATTTAGTAGAGAGAGTCCCTCTTAGGAGACTTTGAATCTTTAGTAGGAGATTCCAACCCTATTAGGTGTTCTAGTATAGTGAATGAAAGAAGAGATCACTACACAAACATGCACTTCCAATAACAAGAAGATATCACTACCCAAACAAGTAATTATTCCTAAAGTATATAGATGCTATACCTTCTTTCTTGACTAATCTAACTTCAACCCAATATCAGATCATGAAATTAGGTTCACAAAAACTTTGCATATATCACTTCATAAAAAGTTTATATATCACTTATCATGCACATAACTTTGCATCACTTACATTAAAAATGACTTTGCAAGATGTCTTTGCATAAATACCATGCCTTTTCATAAATTTTTTCTAGGTCAACTAAGACTACAATATACTTTTCCAACTTAGAGTAAATATCTAGGATGTTGGCCCTGATTGATCAACTAATTATTTTGTAAAAAAAAAAAATTCCTTTCCTTTAATTCCACTATTTTTTTGGTTAGAAACAATAGCTCACCAAGATAATTAAAGGAGGGCAGGGGGGGGGGGGAGGGGTTGAATTAGTTATCTAAAAATTAAAACACTTATCAACCTTAAACAATCTTATCCATTCAACCAAAGTAAACAATGACCATAACAAGATGTACATAGACAATTACACCATATATATTAACTAGGGAAGCCTTAATTAGAGGGAAAACCCTGGTGAGAATGATGCCCACAAGATGTGTACTAATATAAATATTCCTTGTTAGAGGATGGACCCTATCATTTAGTACATATGAGTTCCTATTAGGAGACTTTGAATCCCTATTAGGAGTTGTAGTATAATGTATGCAAGAAGAACCCATTACCCAAACATGCAATTTCAATTACAAGAAGAGCTTACAACTCAAACAAGTGATTTACTATTAAGTTCCTCTTTCTTCTATTTTTTCAACTAAACCAATCATTGTTAGACTTGTAGACTAGGTCATGAAGCTCAGATCCAAATATCACACCTTGGATCACACAATAAAACATTAGCAAATAAGTTTCCTTCACTTTCGGTCTACTTTGCTCAATTTCACATTTTTCTCACTCTATTCTTTACAATCACTTCTCTATATCATCCATGATAAGAAAAATTTCCTTTATACCAAATCCATAAGAAAATTCTCTAAGTTACCTTTTAGACCTTCTCAATTAATTATTATAGGACCACATTTAGGGCATGTTACACTTAGAGATAAAATTATTCTTCTACCTTGCAACATAAATATCTTTCCATACACTCAATATTATGATGAGTGAGCGTAGCTATGTCATCAGCAACATGTCTTCTTTGCATCCTCAACCTTGATTCTTAGAATAACAATTCTGCTAAGAGATATAATAAGTTTACCAGATCATGCCTTTGTGAACTCTATCTCAGAAAAAATGTTACGAAAACTTAAATAAATTCTTCTAGATTTAACATTTCTTCATTCGACATTAACTACATATACTAGATACTTAGAAGTATCTCCCATAGATTTTGATAGTAATAATACTCAACTAGCCATTCATACCAACTTGATCTTTCTACTATTCTTTTGTCAGATACCATAGATGACTACTATGCTAACATTAATGACAAAAATAATCATGAATGTACCATATCATCATGATAACATATCTCCAATACTCCCACATAGGAATATCATTACCATTCATGCTTCCAAAAATCTTCCCCTTTGGCATTGATGGAAACATAGATGAAAAACATCTAGTTCCAAAAATACCAACTGCAAAAGGCTATTAATCTTTCTTTTCAAATTCTCTTCATCAATCATTCTCACCCACGATGTTTTTTCTTCTCCTGCATGATTTTTTTCATGTAGTGCTTCTCCCCATTAACATCAATGTCAAATGTTTCAACAACCATCAAACTCTACAACTACTAATTCTTACTAGCTCAAATGGTCAAAGATATTATTCAAAACAACATCCAACAATAGTCCTAGATGACTCTATCCAATATCACAAATACTCCCCCATATAGGAAGCATTAACATTCACTCTAGATAGACAATGGTGATCTATTACACTTGGACTGATGCACTCTTGCATCATCTACTCTGATGTAGAAAGGGGCATAACCCCTTGCATACCTCATAAATACTCAAAACTATCTTTGGGAAGAGGCTTAGTGAAAATATCTAGAATCTGCTCTTTAGTGCTTACATACTCCAATCTTATTTCCTTTTCTACAACTTTCTCTCTCAACATATGATACTTTATAGAATTTTTTTTGGTCTTTGAATGCAACACTAGATTCTTAGACATATTTACCATGCGTGTATTGTCACAATGTATGACAATAGGTTCACTGATTTCTATCCTTGTATCCTTCAACATATGCTTCATCCAAACAACTTGATTGCAATTGTTTGCTACTAGAACATATTCTACTTTTGATATAATTTGTGAGGTATAATCCTACTTCTTTCTTATCCAAGAAACCAATCTTCCTCCAAGAAAGAAGGATCCACCACTGGTGCTCTTTCTATCATCCATACTGCCTACCCAATCAATATCAGTATAAGCACTTAGAGTGAAATCATTATACCTTTCATACCACAATTTGAATTCTAGTGTTCCTTTTAGGTATCTAAATATCCTTTTGACTATTGCATAATGTGCTTCTCTAGGATCAGCTTGGAATCATGCAACAATTCCAACTACATTTGCTATATCCTACATTATGTGAGTTAGATATTGTAGTCCTCCAATCATAAATTTGTACTTCTTCTGCTCAAAAGTAAGTGTATTATTCTTTGTAGATAACTTGTGTCTAGTTAGCATATGTGTTCCAATAAGTTTACATGTTTCCAAACTAAACCTTTTTAGTAAATCCTTCAAATACTTAGTCTGAGAGATAAAGATTCAGTTTTTATCCTGTACAATCTATAATCCTAGAAAATATTTTATTTCTAGACTATCATACTCATTTCAAATTCCTTCTTCATTTTTTCTACAAACTTGTCACTTTCATTATCATTTTCTCCAAATATGATATCATCAATAAATATTACCAAAATCATTAATCCATGATCAATTTCTTTCTAATAGATATTTCTATCTGCCATAACTTTTCTATATCAAAGCTTTGTCAAATGCTTGTCCAACCTTGCATACCAAGTTTTGGGTGCTTTCTTCAAGTCATACAATGCTTTCTTGAATCTACATGTTATTTCCTTTTCATTTGTCAAAGGAAAACCTTTAGGTTGCTCTATGTATACTTTTGCTTCAAGTTCTCCATCCATCTCATACACTTTGAATTTCTTATACGCTGCATATGTTAAAAATAATCTTACTAATTCTATTCTTGCCATAGGAGAATAGGTCTCATCATAGTCTATTCCTTCTTGATATGAGTAAACTTTACATACCAATCTTGTATTATTCCTTACAATTTCACCTTGTTCATTCATCTTGTTTCTAAATACACATTTAGTTCCTATCACATTCTTGTCTGCTTGTTTCGGGACCAATTCCCATGTCTCATTCTTTACTATTTAATCTGATTCCTCTTTCATATCTTATTCCCAATGATTATCTCTACATACTTCATATGCATTCTTATGTTCAACTTGAGATATGAAACATAGTTCTTTATTGACTCTTCTTCTTGTCATCACACCTTTATCTCTACTTCAGATGATCTACGTAGATGGATGATTCTTTGTCATATTCTTTCCTAAAGTAGGAGTTGTTATCTCAACTCTTGGCTCTACTAGAGGTTTTGAGCTTTTTTTCTACCTTGGCTCTCCTTCATTTTGTAAATCATTGTTAGTGTCAAGGAATACTTCATCATTCCTTGGTTTAGGAACAACATCATCATCTAAATTGTAATCAACTATTCTTTCTTGTATACTGAATTAGCCATCAATTTTCACATTTTTACTTTCCATAAAAATTTTTGTTCTTAGATTATAACATCTATAAGCCTTAATTTTTAATGAATAAGCAAGAAACATAGATTCATCACTTCTAGCATCAAACTTACCAATATCATCATCTCTTTTGATATAATGTGTACTACCAAAAATTATGAAATACTTAAATATAGGTGAGTGACCAAACCACAATTCATAAGGGGTCTTGTTTGTGTCTTTTATAACCTATACTCTATTCATAGTGTAGACTAATGTATTCATATATTCTCTTCGAAACATCTTGGATACATCACTCTCGACTAACATAGCTCTTGTTGCTTCTGTAACTAACCTATTCCTTCTTTTTGCTATACCACTCTATTTAGGGGTTCTTGGAGTTGATAACTATCTTTTGATTCCATTAGCCTCACAAAATTTTTAAAACTCATTTGAAGTGAAATCTCCTCCTTTATCTAATCTTAAACATTTAATCTTCATGCCAGATTCATTCTCAACTCTATTCTTGAATATTTTTAACTTATGAAATGCCTTAGATTTTTCTTTCAGAAATGAAACCCACATCTTTCTAGAGAAGTCATCAACTAGAATCATGACATAACTTTCACCATAGAATCATTTAGTCTTTGTAAGACCACTAAGATTTGTATGTACAATCTCCAACTTCTTTTTAGTAGTAAACTTCTTTTTAGGAAAGAAAGTTTTGTTATGCTTTGCGAAAACACACTCCTTCCAAATTATGTTAGTAGGTTTTGTAATCTTAGGTAAATCTCTAAGTGAAAACATACTACTAGTCTTCACAATACTATCAAAGTTCATATGAAAAAATATCTTATGACATAATCAATTGTCATCTACCTTTGCAACCAAACATGTCACTTCAATAGAATTCTACTAAAATACATTACCTCTAGATTTGGTTCCAATTCTAATTACCTTCCTATTTTTTCTTTGATCATGCATATCTTTTCTATGAACTACAATCGATAACCTTTATCCACTATTTGTCCAACACTTTGAAGGTTGTGCTTCAAACCATCAACAAAATATACATCCTTAGTGTTAGTTTTACCATCAAGAGTTATAGATCTAATACTTTTAGCTTGCCATGTTGCATTGTTTCAAATTTTGACAATGTCTCCATCCTAACTTTTGAGGTCAATAAACTTGTTCATATCACCATTCATATGATGTGAACAACCATTGTCAATTATGCAATCAGATTTCTTTTCAACCTATGATACCAAAGCTACTTTCTATGGGATTTCTTCTTTGATTTCTACAAATCTTATTTCATCACTACTAGCACTTATTTCTTGTTCATTAGAATCATCTTCTTCATTTGCATAGAAAAACTCTCTATCTCTTCTAGTTTTATAATGTCCTTTATACTTTTTATCTCTTTGAGGACACTTAGATGAATAATGACCAAATTAATTACAAGTCCAACATTTAAATATTTTCTTAGCATCTTTTTCTCTTCTTACCAGAAAGGCTATTCAATCAATCTTTCTATCCTCATCAAATCTACTACTGCTAGCAAAGTATCCTCTACCACTTGTGCTCCTTGGTAAACTAGGTTGAATATTCAAGGCACTAAAAGTTGTTTCTATTTTAGTCAATTCTCTAGACTATCTAAGCTCATTCTCAACTGCTTCAAGTCTTCCAAGCAATGTCTCCTTTGTGAAATCTTTCATACAAGATATGAACAATTGTATCATTTAAACCACTAACTTAAATGATGGTGTTAAGCTCTTCAATATATTCCATATAGCCTCATCATCTTATTTGGTTCCTCCTTGAGATCTAATACCTCTAGTAACTTCCGATATCCTTCCTACATATGTTCTTATAGATTCATCTTCTATTATTTTAGTATCTTACAATGCAAAAACCCAACTTTGTAGCCTAAACTTCTTAGAATGTTCATCACCTTCAAAACTAGTTTCCAAATTCTTCCAAATCAAGTATGAACTAACAAGTGACTTTACCTAATTGTATTAAATTTGAGGAAGTGTAGTCAATAGTGCTTTTGTAGCTCTCATGTCACACATAAAAAGATCTCTTTCTTCCTAAGTATAGGTTTCCAAATTTTTTTCAGCAATGATTATCTTTGTTGATTTTGTCAAGATCCACTATCCTAGATCCATACACAATAGATGTGTCTTCATATTTTCCTTCTAGCTATCATAATTTTTTCCATGGAACTTTAGACTATCTTTCCTAAACATGCTCACCATGGATCTCTCAAAGTTGTTAAACTTTTCCTCAAGGACCTGATGCTCTAATATCCATTGTTAGAAATAGTAGTGCAACAAGATAATTGAGAGGGTTGGGGGTGAATCAATTATCCAATAATTAAAACATTTATCAACCTTGAAAAATCTTATCTATTCAACCAAAGTATATATCAACCATAACAAGATGCACATAGACAATTACACCAAGATATGTTAACTAGGGAAACCTTTGATTAGAGGGAAAAGCCTAATGGGAATGATGCCCACAAGATGATGTACTAATATAAATATTCTTTGTTAGAGGATGGACCTTGTTAGGAGTCTATTACAATATTTAGTACATATGAGTCCCTATTAGGAGACTTTGAATACCTGTTAGGAGTTTCCAACCTTCTTAGGAGTTGTGCCAACCCTATTAGGAGTTGTAGTCCAATGTATGCAAGAAGAGCCCACTACCCAAACATGCAATTTAAACTACAAGAAGAGATTACTACCCAAACAAGTAATTTACTTTTAAGTTCCTCTTTCATCTATTCTATGATTTGAACCAATCACTTTTAGACCTTGTAGACTAGGTGACAAACCTCGGATCCAAATATCAAACCTCAGATCACATAATAAAACCTCAACAATGAAGTTTTCTTGACTTCTACTCTACTTTATTCAACTTTTCATTCTACTCTATGCTTCTTATGATCACTTCTCCATGTCATCCATGATAAAGGAGAACATCATTCTTTTATACTAAATCAATAAAACAATTCCTTGAGTTAGTTGTTAGACCTTCTTAATTAATTATTATAGGAACACATTTAGAACATGCTACAATTAGTGATAACATTAATCTTCTACCTTGCAACATGAATACCTTTTCGTACATGCAATATTATGATGATCGAGCTTAGCTACATCATCATCAACATGTCTTCTTTACATCCTCAGCCTTGATTTTCAAAATAATAATTCTATTAAGAGATATAACAAGTTTACAAAAACATGCCTCTCTAAACTCTATCTTAGAATAGAAATCACCCTACATAACTTCTTCCACACTTAATATTTCTTCATCCAATGTTAACTACATATATGAGATACTTAGAATTATATCCCATAACCTCAAATAGTGAGAATCCTCAACTAGTTGTTTGTACCAACTTGATCTTTCCACTATTCTTTTGTTAGATACCACAAAAGACTACTATATTGACATCAATGATATACATAATCATGAATGTAACATATCATCATGATAACATATCTACAATACTTCCCCATAGGAATATCGTCAACATTCATGCTTCCAACACTATTTCACTTTGTAAGTTGTGAATATCTCTTTTCCATACTAATATATGAGGTTATACACATCATCATCAACATGTATATAGTCTCCATCTATCTTTACTAGTCATAATATGATGTCAAAAAAATTTTACATATAAAAAAATTTACTTCTATAAACCAATTTTATATTTAGACAATTTTTTGAGCAACAAAAGCTAAGTATCTTTATTTTTTATGTTTCCTGCAAGTAAGTACATCATGTGTTTCCTTTATTGACAAAAATTACTTTACTACATAAATTAAATCATCTAAAATCTCCCCCTTTGGAATTGATGGAAAATGTAACGAAAATTGGCTAAGTGACAAAAACTTTAAGAAAAACTTACAATACTTATCATCTATTACATTACATATACTTTTTAATTGCTAAATTGCTCCACCTTTGAATATTATTGCTACATACATAACTTACTACACAATTTTCTTCTACAACTTCTCCCCCTTTGACATTAATGACAAAGGTTAGAAGTTTTGAAAGAATTGATTAATTGTGTATTGTCTTTGACATTACACAAAATGGTATATCATAACCAGTCAATGTATGTTAAGCTCACTTGGGGATTGAAGACAATTTTCTATGTGTAGCAAGAATTCTAGAGTTTGCCTAATTGAAAAGAAAATGTCTACTAAGCTCACTCAGGTGTCAAAGGAAAGTTTGAGTTAATGTCTACTAAGTAGGACGGGCCAATGAATGATTTTCTTGTTTTGGCATATTAAGTTCAAATTGATTTGTGTGTTGGTTCTAGTCGACCGAGGAGATGAATATTAATTATTCTAGATTGTATTATATCTAACTAGAATATGGGAATGATATAAATATAAGGTTATATTCAGATTTAGAAAGTGTAAAAAATACATGGAAGATAATTGAAGATTTGATGATGTTAAAAGGAAGTGAATCAGAAGGATAAGAAGAATATCCGTGTGGAGATGAAAAGATATATTAGATCAAGAAGGATCAAGTATACAAGCCAAAATTGAGATCTATAATTAGTAATTTAGTTACATCCAAACTAGGTCATATCATTGTTTCTCTCTAACCATTGTAGCTATGATCTAAATCTCATAATAGAGTTGGTTTAATAGCTATTTTTAAATCCTCTAACAAGGTGACATTTCTATTGAATTTCAAAAGACCTCTAACAAGGAAACTCCTAATAGAGTGATCAATTCCTCTAATAGGGTCACACTTGGTAGTGTGTTTTGTAACTTTCAACAGGGTTGGCACCTAACAAGGCTCACTTCAAAAGAGTAAAAATTAGTAACTAGTTGCAATGGTGGTTTTTCCTAAATTGGGTTTCCACGATAAATCTTGGTGTCAAATGTGTTCATGCTATTTCTCTTATGTGTTTTCAACTAAATTAAAGTAATGGTAATCATAGATAACATTTTAAGATTTTCCTATTAAGTATTTACCAAGTTATTTCAATTTTTATCAAGTTAGAACATCTTTTTGTGTGTTTTTTGAGCATCAATAGAGTTTAGTTTTCAGAGTTTATTTTTTACTAACATCTAAGGGATTTTGGATTTATTTTTGTGGTAACTAATTCACCCCTCCCATCTCAGTTTCTCTTCTTATATTTACAATAATTGGTATCATATATTTTGGTTCTTTTAGAGAAGGTTTCAATGACATAAGCTAAAGATCAAGATGTCTCATAGAAGAGAGATTCCCAAGTTGAATCGAGACAATTTTGTAGCATGGAAAAGACTTATGAGGTTACATCTAGCAACCGTATGTGATTGATGTTGTAAGTATCTTGATATTGAATAAAAAACCCATACTAGAACATTATTAGTTGAAGATATTGCTAAGAATAAAAATCATGACATCATGATGATTGATATTACATGTGCTCTTAATTATATTGAATTTGATGAAGTCAAAGGCTGTACTATAGCTTATGATATGTGGATTAAATTGAAATAAATCTATGAAAGAGATGATAATGTAAGAAGAGATAAAGTTGTAAGTCTTAAAGGACAATTAGATGGATGAAGATGAGAGAAGATGAAAAAATTTCAAAATATGTTGAGAGAATCAAAGAAAGTGTGATCATAATCAAAGAATCTAGAGGAGATATTGATGACAAAATAGTTGTGAGCAAGGTACTCATAACCCTTCTTTCTATCTATGCAATTAGAGTTTCTACTATTCAAGAAATGAGATGTGATCAAAATAATAAAAATACTTTGAATTATCAAGTTGGAATATTGATAGCTTTTGAATTGGATAACTATGATAACTATGTCCCTACTTCCAAAGGTATTTAGTCTTCATTTGAAGCCAAGGTTTCTCTCAAGAAAAAGGGTAAGAAATTAAATTCTAGTCAATCAAGAAGTGAAGAAGAAGAAGAAGAAGAAGAAAGTTTAGATAGTGATCTTGAAGTTGTTGAGGCCCTACTTGCAAAGAAATATTCCAAAGAAAAAGGAAAGTACAAAGGTAAGATTCCTCTAATATGCTTTTCTTGTGAAGAAGTTGGTCACATTGTCGCAAGGTGCCTAAATAGAGAAAATAAGGATGAACATAAAAGAAAAAAGTACAAAGGCAAGAAGGAATTTGAAAACTAAAAGGACTACAAGGACAAAGGTAAGAAGTATTATTTTATGGCTAAATATTTTAAGAACAATGAAGATGAAATGGTATATAGTTGTAAAAGATGAATTTGGCAATGAAGGAGATAAGATGGCACTTTTCTCTCATGTTAGAAAAAATGATACATGGATTATTGATAGTGGCTACTCACATCATATGACTGAAGAAAAAACAAAGTTTGAACACATGGAATAGTATGATGATGGTAGTGTGAGATTTGGAAACAATGAACCTTGTTGCATAAGAGGAAAAGGATGCATCTCTTTGACCAATGAACTTATATGTGATAATCCTTATTGGGTTGAAGGACTAAAAAAAAATTTATATAGTGTGGCATAGTTTAATAACATTTCATTCAAGGTAGAATTTATGAATGGGAAGGCCAAACTACTAGATGGAAAAGGAAATCTAGTTGAATTTGGAAAACAAACAAAAGGTAGCCTATTCTATCTTGATCTCAGTGAAAGTTTATGTTTTATTGCTAAAATAGAAGAAAGTTAGTTATTTCACAAAATATTATGTTATGTAAACTTTGATAGCTTGGTTAAGATAACCAAACATAGAAGAGTAAGAGATATTCCTAGCTCGAGAAAACCTGATATGGGTCTATGCAAAAACTATCAAATTGGTAAGATGGGAAAGACTAGTTTCAAAAGAAAGAACTATCATTCTAAAGAAATCTTAGAGCTTATTCATATAGATTTATGTGGGCCTATTGGAATAGAGAGTTACAATGGAGATAATTTTTTCATTCTTTTTGTTGATGATTATTCTAGAATGGTGACTATAATGTATCTAAAAGAAAATTCAAAAGCCTTTCAAAAATTTAAGTGGTATCTGACAAGAGTAGAAAAAGAAACTAGAAAGAAGTTGAAATGTTTAAGATTAGATAGAGGTGGAGAATTAATTTCCAATGAATTCAATAAATTCTAAATTGAAAAAGGAATTAAAAGAGAAGTGTCAAGCCCTAGTACACTTCAGCAGAATGGTATAGCTAAAAGAAGGAACAGATCCATCATGTATTGCGCAAGAACATTGATGATAGAAAAGAATGTTACAATCAAATACTAGAAGTAAGCAATCAGGACTGTAGTACATACCTTGAAAAAATTATAGCTGAAGAAAGACTCAAATCAAACTCCTTATGAACTATGGTATGGCTACAAACCTAATATAAGTTACTTGAAAGTGTTTGGTAGCAAATGTTCTTTCTTGAAAGAATCTAGGAAAAGTAAATTTGATGTCAATGTTGATGAAGGAATACTTGTAGGATACTCCTGTAGAAGTAAAGCTTACAAATGTTTGAATTTGTCTACTCATAAAATCATAGAAAGTGCACATATGAGAATTGATGAGTTTGTAGAAAAATGTGAAGAAGAAAGCAATAAAGAGCCAGAGGATTATAGAAGATTTATTTACTAAAAACCTAATACCCTACCAAATATATATAGAAGAAAGAAGGCTTCACTTCACAAGTCCTCAAAATCTCCAATAGCTACCCAGTTGTAGACAATGCAACTTGAGTCATAGTCAAAGGCTACCGAGCTAGAACAAACCAATTCTGATGGACCCGAGTCATAGATAATGGGACCTAAGCCACAGATAATGGGACTTGAGCTTAATAAGACCCAATCTTAATACTGAAGTTCATATTGAAATTAATGAAACACACTCCAAACCTAAGGAACCTATATTAGCAAGATATATTAGAAGCCATCATGCACCTAATCAGATCATTAGAGACAAATTAGATGGAACAATGATAAGAAACAAATTGAAAGGTACATTTTTACTTGCTAAATTTGAACCTAGAAATGTTAAAGATGCTTTGGATGATAAAAGTTGGATTGAAGCAATGAATGAAGAAATATAATAGATAGAAAAGAATAAAACCTAGACTCTTGTTCATAGACCAAAGGATAAAAATGTAATTGGCACAAAGTGGGTATTCAGAAATAAGCTAGATGAAGATGGAAATGTTTTTAGAAACAAAGCAAGGTTAGTATGTAAAGGCTATTCTCAAGAAGAAGGTATTGATTATGGTGAAACTTTTTTCTCCTGTTGCAAGATTAGAAGGTGTTAGAACTTTACTAGCATATGCATCACACACAAGATTTAAAGTTTATCAAATGGATGTAAAATCTACATTCTTCAATGGAATTCTTGATGAGGAAGTCTATATTGGACAACATGAAGATTTTTTAGATCCTAGAAAAAAGGACGTGATCTGCAAATTAAACAAAACATTATATGGTTTCAAGCAAGCTCCTAGAGCTTGGTATGAAAGACTTTATAACTACTTGATATGAATTGGTTTTAAAAGGAAAAATGATAACAATAGTCTATATATCAAAGAAGGACTAGACAAGAAGATTGTGTTGGTAGAAATATTCATTAATGATATTTTATTCATAGGAAATGATGGCTTATGCAAGTCATTTTCAAAAGAAATGAGTAAAGAATTTGAGACGTCTATGTTTGGCGAGATAAAATTCTTTGTTCTATTGTGGATCCAATAGAAGAAAGATGGTATCTACATTACTCAATCTAACTATATCAAGGACATACTAAAGAAATTTGGAATGAAAGATCAAGACTAGTTGGAACCCCTATGTCTACTGGACAATTTTTTTTTAAGAATGATGATTCCAAAGAGGTAAATTAGACTACATATAGATAAATATTGAAAAATTGCAATATGTAGTACATACAAGGCCTAATATTGCATTAGCAATCGATATGGTGGCTGTAATACCCCAAAATTGGCTCATTGCCATGATAAAAAATTATGGTCTATTTTGATCAACCCTAAAGTCCTATTTCATTAGGTAATTCTCATTCTAGTTCTCACTACTTGACTTAATTTCTAGATGTAGAAAACCCTAATTTGCATTAATCATACTATTTATTTAATTCCTAAAGTATTGACTCAAATTGGCTACATTAAACATATTGATTAGATTTAATTTAATTTGAAGTGTTTTTTACTTTAATTAAATGAAATCATCTCTTTAATCTAATGTACTAAGGGAATTAAATGTATTTAATTTAATAATGCTCTCATTTTAATTATTGAATGTAATTATTCAATTAATTAAAATATGTATTTATGAGGTCATCTCACTTTTATTAAATTAAATAACCTTCTAATTTCTTCTCTTTAGTTCAGGAATGGGAATTCCAAGTGATCTATCTCTCAAATTGGAATTGGTACTGTTGGCGCTAAAAATTGCATGGTCAATTTTTAGCACTACTGAAAAAGTCAAGCCCTTAAACGCTTTTAAAATGCATATGTACTTGGTTGTACCTGGCTATCAATTTGAGGCCTAAGAGGTGTTTAATGTTTCTAACACCTTCCTTTTAGTCCGTCTACCTATTCCATGAAGATAAGTCATCATTCTGAGCTATTTGGTGAAGTCCTGTTTCAAGCATTTGTCAAATTTGCAATTCTGCCCTAGTGTCAAACAACGATAGGAGGTTGTGTTTGCCAGTGAATATCTTGCACCTAGAAATGTTTCATGACTTGCCATTATGATATTATATGGCATCCATACCCAAGAACCTATGTTTCAAATTTTGAGTCGTTTTGAGTTCTTTTGACTAGGTTTTGAATCCCTCAAAGTTTGTAGTATCAATGTCATGTTGATGCACTTTGCGCCTAATTTTGGAAAGTCCTGTTTGACGTGCTATAAATTTTGACCAGTTGATCCAAATGTTGAAATTCTTGTTGCATTACATTGTAGGAATCAGAGAGTTGTTATGTTTCAAGTTTCATATCATAACGAATCTGTTTGATCAGTTTTCAAGCGTGATTCCAAATGGAATTTATGATTTTTGCTAGTGTCAGTATTTCCAGATTGATTGGAAGCCCTATTTGTGATGTTAGATCTCCTGATCTGTGATTTGTCAAGTCAAATGGATTGCACCCCTATGTTTTCCTCTAGAAATACTTTAAGTGGGCCAGTTTGCAAGTCATGACGAATACATTTGCACACTTTTCCAGGTCCTTTCCATTTGTAAAAATCGTTTTCTGTCAGTGTTCCTAGTTGCAAAATTCCAAGTAGCCCACTTTGACTGCTCGCCATTTGCATCCTGTTATTCATCATGAGCCCAAATGCCAGATATATACTCACCTCATGATAGAGAACTAATGCCCCAGTCTTCGTCTTCCCATGTGTTAGTTTGCCCAATTTTCAAAGCCGATTTAGAACCGAGTTTAGTGTTTTTTGACTTGTTTTCTTGCAGGCAGTTCTGAAAGGTCAACTTTGACAACGAATATCTTTTGACCCTAGATTCGTCATGAGATGAGATTCAATAGGGTGCAAGAGTGTGGAGCAAGGATTCAATGTGCCAATTTTTAGAGCCCAGTCAAAGGTTTGGGTCAGTTTTCAAAGGCAGTCAACAGACCTCCTGACATGAAGTTGACAGTTTGCAAAATAATGGTAAAGCCAGTTTTGAATGACTGTTCAGAGGATCGAATATGTCTTGGATCAGTATGAGGTGTTCAGTTGATTAGTTTGAGAATCCATTTGTTCAGGAATAATTTTTTTTTTAACTAGACCCACTCTGGGGCCCGACTGAATACATCAGATCAGTGGAGGGTTGAATGTGTTCAAATTGCAAATCGTTCATATGTAGGACCTCCATGTTTGGTTTCATAGGCTAATGTCCAAAATAATGAAGTAGTCATATGAAGTGTTATTTATTAAAATGTCTAATTGCTTGTATGCTCTTGAGAGTGTGTTGAGTCATCAAGCCCTTTTAAAGTGAGTTCGGGAATGTGCAAAACCACAGGCAAGAGCCTTCTTTAGTTTCATTCTTATCTATATATCTATAGAGCATACAAGATAGAGCATTCACATATTTTAACAAAGAAGCCCCCACGATGGATTTTAGATGCTAGAACTCGTGTTGATTGAAGAGCAGAGGCATGTAATAATAACATAAAACAAAGACCAAAAGAAGATGCCAAATCAAAGCCTCACATGGCAGGGAGCCTCATAGTTTAAAAGAATGAGCAACAAGCCAAGGAAACATAGTAAGAAAGGAATCATGCATGTACAATAAAATCCACAGCATATACCAGTAAACGCATGCTATGATCAGTAGCTCAAGCATCCGTAGCAAGGAATATTTTAGAGTTTCCACGTACCAAAAAGAGCTCCACGTTGAAAACATGCAAAGAGTCGCAAGGAGATTAGAGATAACCTATGCCAAGAGGCATGGAAGCCTGCAAACAAAAGGTAACCACTTCATGAAATGAGAGCCTCACAGTTTAAAATAAAAGTGGCGGCACTGAAGGAAGAATCAGCAAGGGAGACGCCATGATTAACACCAAGCCGCTAAAGAAAGGAGAAGGTGCCCTGCAAGTAAGAAAATTCTAGTCAAAGAAGCATTAAAAGACAACAACATGCATAAAAAGAGCAATCAATGCCTTTCAAATCACCAGACCATGGCATAAAACAATCATAGCAAAGAAAGAACGCAGTTAATAAAAAGGGGAAGTCGCTATGAGCAGGGTCTTAAAAATTATCCTACATTTAACATGGGAGGAGTTTTATGAGTTTTTAAATTCAATTCATTGCCAAACTATTGTGTCTTAAAGACACACAGTCTTTGAAAAGACTTGTCCTGGTGTGTGGGGCCCGTCGGTCAACAATCATGTGTATTTTACAACTTGCGTGAAATGTAAAGCATGGCATATGAGCGAAGGTGGAAATGTGAAGCCTTCCCAACCCTACGCCAAGGGTTTCAAGTGTATGATCATAAATCAAAATGTAAAAGCTTCTGATGTTACGAATTATGAAGCCCAACATATGCTCGTAAGAAAAAATTCAATGCCTTACGCTGCTCTACTTGCATGAGAGCATACACCAAATTTTTGAGACTTCTGGATTTACAAGTGCTCGTAAGAGTGTAAAGGGCATTGTTTAGCGTATGGTCATGAATGAGAATTTCAAAGAGCTCAGTCTTACACTGAGGTTGAAAGCTTCATCATATCAGTGTAAGGTTAAAATAAGGGAGTCCCAATACTACGAGTATTGAAATTAAATGATTAATTAATTAATTAATATTCTATATTGTTGAGAGCCAATCAACATGGGACAAGTGGCAAAGGGGCAAAGAATTGATTTTCAAATGGAGATTCAGAGGTCTCAAACGCATAGAATGAAAAATTCAAATAAATTTAAAAGTTTTATATAGTCTTCACTATGTAAATTTTTTAATTTTTCCATTTTAATGCTCTGATTCAGTCTTGGAGGCCTGTTTTTCAAACTGCCGTAATAGGGGAATTTTTTGTCCAAATCAGGCACTTCAATATACCGTTGGAACCAAGAGAAGCTAAATTTTCCAAATTTGGGGTCAAATTTTGCAGAGGTCTTTTCTGGTTTAGTCTATAAGCAGATTTTCAATTTTTAGAGGCATTCTCAGTGCAATGGGCAGAAGTCATCACAGAGCACCAAAGTTGGTTATAGGGTAGATTTGAATACTTTTTGAAGCTTGGATGTGGAGAAAATAAAAAAGAAAGGTTATATTGGCTTCTTGAAGTCACTTTGTAACTGGTTTTTCATTTTTACCATCAATGCGCTTTAGAATCAGAAATCAGTTACGAGGGTGAATAAAATATCTCAGATATATATGCCTTGTGGAGCCATAATGATGAAGATTTGATTTTCAATGGAGGGAAAAGATTTGAAGGATGTTTTAACCTGTTGAGAAGGTTTTTCTAGATGGACAGATGTTAATTGTAGATTCAGATCCAAGAATTAACTCTTTCATATATCTTCTTTCTTTTGCTCGTGAGGGGGGGTTCCAGTTTTTTATGACTGAGAGACCATTCATGGTTCCAATCTTGAGTTCTCTCAGATCTATGATACCATTTTTCTCAGTGATTCTTCCTGTTATGAATAGCATATTGTATTCCTTTTGAGGCATTTGTATTACACAGTCATTCTATGTGTATCTTTAGAGTTTTTGTATGTAGATGTATTTTTTTCAATGAAATTAATACAAAGAGCCTCATCTTTTAGTTTCATTATGATTCTCATCTCCCGTTGTTTTTATTTGCAATGTTCTATGTTTAAGAACTAAGAGCTTGAACCCAGTTACATCCACTTAAGGTTGTATATCAGAATAGATTTGCTGTTGGAACAAAGCTCCAAGTAAATGCGTGTTTATATTGATAGGATTGTAGGTTACACTAAAAGGATATCACCATAAGTACGAGAGTTTTAATTACTATTGATGTATGTTTGCAAGTCAAGAAGATAGACCATGTACCTGAATATATGAGTATATTTTAGGTATCCATCTATATGTGAAGATTCAGTTAGTGCCCAATGGATAAGGGACTGGTCAACTTGAAGGATGCATGTTCATTGTTGTTTCATACCTAGTTATGCTGAGAAACCAAATCAAAATGAATATTATTTTCCCATTTTATGTTTTGAAGAACTATAAGTGTAGGTCATGGCTTATTTGTGGTTACTTTCCTTGGTTATGATTAGCTACTATGATCAGGAGATTTACCAACAAATTGAAGAAGAATATTGACCATATCTGCTATAGAGGGTAGTCTTATAATGAAGTATCAAGATAAATTAGACAAATCCCCCAGGTTTTCCCACCTTGGCTTTACAGAGCCTAAAGTGAAGTGAGTCCTGATATGACTCTGTTAATTGGCCCAGAACTAAGATTTAGCCTTGTTGAATATAGGATTTAGCTAGTCCTTAGGCATGTTCCTAGTCTTTGTTTCTTGGTATTAGGTTTAAATCTACCTGGTATGTTATTTACCAAAAAGAACACCAATAGGCTTAATCCACTTATTCTCACACTCAAGTGAATTTCAATTAACACTCCATCACACTTAGGATCTAAGTTAGTTAACCTCACCTACACTGGGAATTTTCCATCCCAACTAGATCTCATCTTCAATCCTGACCATTGATCTAAGTTGATCTCAATTATCAATTGGTTTTAGGAATTCTATATAAGAGGCTTATAATTCCTCATTACAAAGGTTGGAATTTGAATTGCATCAAATTTTTGCCAAAATACTTGCTTATTGTGCTCATATTTTAATAGCTCTCTTACTTTCTAGCATTTTGAATATCATTTAGCTTAATATAATGTATACATATAGATTAAATGTCTTTTCTTATTCCTAGATTAATTACACTTTCATTTAGCTGCATAAAATCCTTTGTACTAAAATGTCTAGTTGCTCACTTCTCGGTTTGAGTGCAAGGCAAAATCCCTCTAGTTAGAAGGAAATAGGTTTGATTAGATTGCTTAGATGGACAATTTAATGTTCATTCTGAGATGATTTCTTAGGTAAAGAATATGTTGAATTGTGTGTGAGAATCTAAGGCCCACAAATCACATGTACATTTTTGGCACCCACCGTGGGGCAGAGAAAATCAATTTTTTTGGCCTCATCTACTTTATTTTCTATTATTTTAATGATTCTATCACATCCTATCATACCAATTTCTAGATTTTCACATAAGAAATCTCATTTTTGCATGAAGATTTGAAGATTTTTCCCTTTTCTTTGTAGTTCCTCACACGAAAAAGTGGCTTATTGTGTGGATTCTCAGGTGGCACCTTATTTTCTCACATGAGCCTATGCAAGATTTTGTCTGAAGTTTTGCAACAAGACATGCAAAATACATTTTTTAATAATTTAGTTTATCATTTTGTTTGACTAACATGTTTTCTTTGAAGCATTTTCTTTATGATTTTTGGTTTTCTACAACATAACCATGGTTTAAAGGACATTTTGATGAAGACACCTTTTATCCAAATACTTCAAACATGAATAGATTGTGTGATTGTAGGACATTGTGAAAGAAATGAATGTCAAAGACCAATTTTAAATCCACTCTTAACATCATTTCTTTTTCTTGCTTTCCACATAGTATAATTAGGGCTTGTGAACTCTATACGGTGCAAGACAGTGGAATAGGGGAGTATGAACTTTATCACTTGGAGGTTATGACCAAGTGTAAATCAAAAACCTAGACAACTCTAAAAGATGACATCCAAGGGAGGCAAGCAAGTTAGTGGTTCTCTAGTACAAGCCCTCTTCTATGAAAGGATGATGATTATCCTTTTAGGGGATTATAATATTAAGAAAGGGATAAGTCAAGATCAATTAAGCTAACTTGGTGATTAACATGTTTTGTGTGTTTGCATGAGTGACAAGGTATAGGAGTATGCTCTTTCCCCTTGAGGGAAATTAGAAACTTGGGCCCTTAGATCTAAACTAGCAATTCAAGTCAACTCTTAAAGGGCCTATCAGAGTGATCCAATCTCTGAGAATAACCTAAGTGAGCACACTCCTTTCACCAGAGATTCCAACTCACTATAATAAAGAAGCTTTGTAGAGAAAAAGATTCCAAATCCATATTAATTTCTTCCTTTTCATTCCTAATATCACATATCAAGAGGAGGTTTTGTTTGTTGCATTGGTCAGTGTTGGCTCTAGTCTTGCTAGTCAAATGTGTGCTCTTTTAGATGTTGGTGTGGGTTGCTGGTCTCAACTCTACTTGTAGAGCCATTAGGGATTAATATGAACAAAATCCAAGAAGAAATATTTTAGTTACTTGCTACTTGGTTCACCTCTGAAATGGGACATAATATTTGTGCAAGGAGGGGGAAGAATCTCTCCTATAGAACTCACCATAGGCATGCAACTGGGTGTTGGAAGGTGGTATACATGCTTGACCCCTTCCACAAGGGTGTGTATTCAGTGTATATGTTATTGAACCCTTTGAATACACCAAAAACATGGGCACCCTCTAGAGGGTGATACAGTTGTGTGAGGTGCGCGCATGTGCATTAGTTATGGGAAAAAAGTTTTGCTTCCTGTACCATTTTTGGTTTTAGGGATAAAACATGTTTGTTATCAAGTCTTATACTTGTCCAAACCTATCTAAACAAACTGAAAGTCAAGACTACCTATCCCTCTAAGTTGCTTTTTCCTTAGTTGGATTGTATTTGACTTCTACTTGATTCTCATGTCTTTCTGAAAATAACTTGTCTTGTTTAAAACCAAATGTTGTCTAACAATTTGAAAACCAACCTTGCTATCTATCCAAGAAAACAAAAATCTTTCCAGAATATTATGAAATCTATAAAATCTTTTTAAAATTCAATTTCTATTGTCAATTTGTTCCCAATTTTTGTGCTTAGTTTTCTAAGATACCTTTTTTCTTGGAATTTCTTCACATGAGCCTATCTAAGTTTTTGCATGGCCCTATGAAAATCTCCATGTGAGATCTTGCAACCTTGTCCTTTTTTAGAATCATGTCTTCTTGTCAGATCAACACATCCTTGTGTGGTTTTAAACAAGTCCTCATGTGAGAAACTTGGTCCAATTTTGTTATTTCAAGTCTTCACTTGGTTGTTTGTGTTTTCTTGTGTGGCTCCCTAGGAATCTTCATGTGGGATCATGCCTTGAATTTATCAAAACTGTCTGTCAAAGCTATCTATGCACTAAGTTTGGTCTATTCCTGCAACTTATTACCTCTTTTCTATTTGCAAATAGTCTCAAACAATGGCATCTTGCTTAGCTAGTGACTTGTGACCTACACTTAAGCTAGTCTTGTCTCTCAATCATCTTGTTCTTGTTCTTTAGTGCTTTTTATACTCCATTTCATGATAGTCATAATCTTTGGTTGTTCTAGCCTTTACTTAGACTACTCATACCTTAGTATACAATACTCTTATCTTGTTTCCTCAAGACTACGTTCTAGCGTGGTCCTTATCTAGGTTTCTGCTTCTTGTCCTTCTCTATGACTATAACAATAATAAGCTAAAACATGTTCTCTCCCCTTAGGCTTACATGAGATAGAGCTAGGGGTCATAATTATGGTAGAGGTCACTTTCCAATTTATACATGGTCTATCTCCAATTCATCTAGTGAAGAGTCTTCATGATCTCCTTCACCTATCAAATCACCTCATGTCCAGAGAACATTCTCCATAAACTTAAAAAAAACTAAGAACCCCTTCTATCAAGAGGATCCCAAAACCAAAAAAGGTCCTACATCTCCAAACAACATGATTGAATTCTCATTTAGAGGACCTTTCCAATTAAAACATACTAAAACCATTCATATTCCTACAATGGTTGATCACAAACCTGAACATGGTGAACATAATAGAGACCAAGACCAATCTAGGAATGAGAAATAGAAAGACCCCTTCATGTATAAAAGTGAGGAAGAGGTGGAAATACTTCCTAAACACATAGAAAAGTGTCATAAAGATAAAAAGTTCCACAAGGTCATGGAGATCTTGCTCAACAAAAGAGAAAGAGAAATACTTTCTCAAACTTGCCCAAGAGGGAGCTTTGTTGCCTCATCACTTTAATGTGGAAACTATCATTACACCTAAGGATGAAACTAAAACTACCAAATGGAAAAAATAGTTGAAGATCATGCAAGATCAACTAGCCTAAATGATGCATGATAAAGACAAACATGCAAAAACATACACCTTAGAAGCTCTTTGTCCATTCCCATTTGACAAGAGTATAGACATGCCTCCTTTTCCAAGAGGAGTTGACTTACCTAAGTATGAAAAATACTTTGGAACTACTAACCCCCAAGATCACTTGTGGGAATTTGGGGCCTTATCTATGGAATTTATGCATGATTAGACATATCTCATGTGTTTATTCCCAAGAAGTCTAGGTGGTTAGGCTATGGAGTGGTTTTCACACTTGCCTCCTAGTATCAAAATGTTTGATGAGATTTCTAACCTATTTTTTCAATAATACTCTGACAACATACAACACTCAGTTAACATCTGAGACTTATGTAATCTTAAACAAAGAGTTGGGGAACCTTTCCTCACATTGCTTTAGATATGGAGACAAATTTACACAAAATATTCATGAAAGATTCTTGAAATGGAAAAGCTTGATATTTTCACTGATAACCTCCTACTTGATTTTGGCTATAAAGTCCAACTTCAAGGTCCAAGCACCTTTGAAGACATGGTCACAAAAGCTATCCACATAGTGGAATTCATGGTCAAAAAGGGTTAACTTATCCTTCATAAGGACACAAAATAAGGATCAACCACTAACACAGACAAACCCAAGTATGTGAACAAAAACTAACAGGTTGTACATGATGGGGTTGTTGACAAAATCATATCTAAACTTGCTAAGGCAGCCTTTAATCTCACAAATAATCTCAAAGCATCCAAGAATGTTGAGAAACCTCCTTTTGACAATAAGGCATCTAGAAACAAATGAGGAACTCCTAGGTCTCATGCCCAAAATGAGAGTATACACCTCTTGGTGAACCTTTGGATGTGGTCTACAAGACCTTGCTACAAAACAAGCTCATTTCTCCATTGGATAGCTCTTAACCTTATGATCTGCAACCATGATCACCATGGTGGAAGGAAACCACATGTTGTGAATATCACCAAAACAAAGGTCACAAAAAGAGAAATTGTATAAACTTGCATCACAATGTTGGATTGTGACATTGTTGTGGATAGACATAATAAGAACTTGGTTAACAAGGATTTCAAGGAGCCATTCCTATCTTATTAAAAAGGAGAGCCCTAAAAACCAAACCCTACCAACAAGGTCAACTATATGTATTCTAATGATGACAATATGATCAACATGGTTGAGCCTATGGCTTTTGAGTACTATGATATTATTACCATCAAGGGAAAACAAGATACCAATAAACCTAAGACACCATTTGCCTTAATGGGCCCTACTTCCAACACATTTGACAATGAATCATCATAATTTTGTGCCAAGATTGTTACACATTCTTGTGCCAAGTTGGTACTCAAAGGCCTTGCACCTTCTGCTCCTAATCTTGAACAACACAAAGACAAGCCTCTTGCTAGACCATCTAGCAAAGGTCCAAAACTTGCAACAACTTCTATGGCTACTAGCTATAGTATCCTCAATCAATTATAGTGAACTAATGCTCAAATCACAATCTTTTAGTTGCTCAAAATCTTGCCAAGTCATAAGAAGATTCTCAATAAAGCCCTTGCTAAGGAAAACATACCTCAAGATCTTGATCTTGAGAGATTTCAATCTATGGTAGGTCATTTGACCTCTCCTTACTAAATGTCCTTCTCTAAGGAGGATGATAATCTACTGAGTCACTTGCATAATCAACCTCTACACATTGAGGTTATGATACACTATAAATGGGTCCATTGTGTGCTCATCAATAATGGTGCTAGTTTAAACATTGTCTCTACTACTTTTTTCAATCAACTAGACTATTCTAAAGAGTCCGCTGATTCCCATCACAAGATCACTATCAAAGTGTATGAAAAAGTTGAATGAAACTCTTTAGGTCTTGTGGTGTTGTCTTTTTGCATTGGTACTATTGGTCTGATTTTTCACAGTGTAAAACAAAGATTCTGATATTTGGATAAAAAATCATTTAAGTCTTTGAATTGTGTAGATTAGGGTTTTATCTCAAGTGATTTTGAAAGTTCTAGATTGCTCTAATTGTGCCCTACTCCATGTGTTGTATTTTTCTTTTAAATTCTCAGGGTTTGTCTCTCAAATAATCTATGAAAAAACCCTAAGTATTTGAGAAACCCTTATGCTTGTGTTTTGTGTTACCCTAGTCTTTAAAAAATTCAAAAAGGTATGATTTGAAATATATTTTGGCAGGGCATGTTTATCCTAAAGGTTTATTTATGTCAGAATAACCTTTTAATCTTTTGATAAACTTTATAGAGTTGTTTTAATTGCTTTATTTTATTGAAAGAGGGGACAAATCACAGTATATTTTTAGCATCATAGATCTTCTCAAGATGAAGGTTTCCCACATTCTTGCATTATTAAGTTGTGAGTTTTTTAAATAATGTGGGGAAATACATTTTTGACATGTAGTCGCTGCTGACGCTCAAAACTCAGTGCACCGCAAAAAAACCTTTTTTGTTAGGATTGGTTAGACCCCCTTTTGTAGACTTGTCAGTACCCTATGCACGTTTTCTTTTCCTACACTTTCATTGGTTGTTCAATTAATTTTCTTTTTAACTTATGATCAAATTTCACCAACTGTGGATCACGTCTAGATCAATGGTTACTGCATTCCCGCATTATGAAGTTGTGCAATTTTTAAATAATGCAGGGAAGTGAGCATTTGACACATAGCACAGAGTGACATCAGGGGCTCACCTTTCTCAAAAAAGTGATAGTAGTGTGTCTTTTGTGGAAAGCTATTAGATGACTTGGAATGCAGAGGGAGTTTCTTATTGGTTTTTTCAATTGACTAGATGTGCAGTCATTACAAGAATTGATCATCGTCGATTGAGGTAAGATCAACAAAGCCTGCATTCTCGCAATATGGAACTGCTTGATTTTTAAATAATGCAAGCAAGTGGGCATGGTGGGACCTAGACTAAACTTTAGGAAGTACACTGAGTCATGTTACACTAGAAAAGATTAAATGTAATGAAGCATACTCATTGGTGGCGGGTGATAGGTGTGTCAAGTTGGAAGCGGCAATGACATCGGCGCAAAAACTTTAATTACTGTAATTAAACTTGTCAAAGCACATGGACTAAAAGATAACTTTTCATTGGTCAAGTAAGTTTAGTGGGTTGCCAAATAAAGAGATCTTGGTTCACTATCGATCAGGGAAAGATCGACAGTGCCCGCATTCCCGCATTATCAAAATGCGAAGTTTTTAAATAATGCGGGCAAGCGGGCTTCTGACGTTTGGCTAAGGGTCCCAAAGTTTTAAAAGAATTTTTACTTTTCAAATGAAGCCATCTGATCTATGGGAAATGAATGGGTAAAATTAAAATTTCAAAATACTACATGAAAATAACAGTTGCAGGAATTAATATGACACAAAGTTTCCTTCGTGCAACCTCAGTGCTCTGATATAACATGTAAATTTTCCATTGTTCAAGCACAGATTTCAGATTTTCTCAAAATGAAATGATTTCCAGAGCTAGGGCATAGAATTCCTCAAGTAATTTAGCAAATTTGTAGAGAAAATTGCAAAAAGAAGAGTAGATTTTAGCGAGTAAGTGATCTATAACCAATGAAAATCAAGAATCTACTGAGCAAGATCTAGAAATTTTAGAAAATGCCTCCATGAAAGGAATTTTCTGGGAAAATTGAATATTCAAAAAGGGGTATGCATGATGATTTCTTGGAACAATTTCCTTTGTCAGTACATGAGATAACTAAGGGGAGGGAGTTGATTCCTAAAAACCCTAGAGTAGCTGTAGCAGAGGGTTTCTATGACAAGGCTAATTGGGTATGAGATGCTCAGGTATCCATGGGAGGTTTGGAATTGTTCAAAAAATGGTTTTGAAAGTAAAGAATGGATACTCCTCTGAGAAATGTTTGGGAGTTTGAAATTGGAAAATTAATAGTCCCCATAGTTTTCTTTGATAGTGATTTATTAGTGGATTTGGCCAAGAAGTATGATCCAATTATAGTGTGGGTAAAGAATCATGCTGGAGTAAACCTCTTTAGGGTTTTCCCTAAATTAATTAGAGAGGTTTTCAATCTTAACTCTAACCATGCTGTGCATGAAACTATTGATATGGGTGACTTTCAAGCAAGTTATGATGCACAGAAAATTTACTTGAAAAGGGGCCGCTACAGGAGCATGCTGCTAAAGTTGGTACTTTGACTATGATTACTACTAGCACCCCAGAGCCACTTTTGAAAAGACATTTTAACATTAGGGCTCAGGCATTAAATGTTTCTCTTTGTAAGATTTTTGGAGTGGATGAAGTAGAACAAATCCTAGGCTTAATTGTCCTCATAATGGCTCAAACTCTTCAATTTGGAATGAGCACTAATCTGGATTTTACAACATTTCTTGCAAGAGAAATTCACAATGGTTTGTTGGGGATAGCAAAGGGAAAAGTAGATAAACCTTTCGGTGGCTATTCAATGCTTATGTATATATGTTTGCATAATGGACTTGCATTCTTTTCCAAGGGTATGGAGCTGGAGACAACTAGGGATGGAGAAAAGAATCTAGTACAGCTGTGGAGTGTGGTTATGACCTCAGAAGCCATAGATGCTAGTTATGTGAGATTTGATAGGTATTTTGCATCAAAGCTTAGATTTCTTTTGAGAGGAGACAACCCTAGAATTCTACAAGCACTGTTAGAACTGGTCAGACCCAAGGACCATGCTAAAGGGTTACTTGTCAATCATAACTGGGGTGATATAATTCCCTACAATGTTTCAATAGTGATAAGAGTATATGGATTTTTGGGAAAGCCTCATGTGCTACCATTTCATGTGCATTTGAAGATAGGAATAGCTGAGCTATTATGGCAAATAGGCACCATAGATGAGAGGGAGTTGTCTAGGAAGGGAACATTTTTTCCAAGTGTTACTATGGCCCATGATTTTGTCTTTGTAAGGAAAGGGTGGAAGCATATGAATTCATTTTTAGATAGATATAATATGGTAGAATCTCATGCCAGATTTATCGATCCTGAAGGATTCTATGATATCTTCAAGGAGAGAATAAAAGCTTCCCACATGGTGCAACAAGTTTACTATCCTGAAGATGTGATTATAAATGTTTTTACTTTACAAGAACAAGAATTGAGAAAATAAAAATGGATAGTATTTAACAAAAACCTTGAATTCATTAATGCTTTTGATCCCCACTATGATCCATTAAAAGAAAATAAATACAAGGGAGCCAAGATGCAGGCCTTGATGAATATTTTTTCTAAGATAATACAAGCTATGAATGAAAAGAAGGCTACATATGTTGGGATATATCCAGACAGGGCTGCAAAAGTGCAGAGGAAAATAAATAGTAAAAACATAGTAGCTCTTGGCCAATATACCTTACAAAGAAGGTCAGGTTATGTGATGATTCAGAATGTGCAATAGGGTCCTCTTCATCAAAGACAAAGGCCAAGAAGTCCATCTACAACTAGTGCTCCAAAAAGGTAGAAGTTAGAACAAGGGTGTTCTTCTTCTTAGCTAGAACAATACTCTTCGAGCCATTCCCCAATCTAGATAGATGATGAAATATATTTAAGGGAAAAACTTAGAAAAATTGGTGGAGAAGGGGATGTAATTGTAAATTCCACAGATTTGGAGACTGGGGAACTACAAGAACCCCCTACACCTTCCTTGGAGCTCACTGTTTCTGATTATCATGGTAAGGAAATTGATCCTATAGTTGCCCAAGCCTCTGATAGGTTTATAAATGATGAAAATTTTGTGAAATCTAGGGCATTTGCATAGTTTTTGAGGAGGTTAAATATAGGAAATTTTGAAAAGGCTTGTGAAAAGATAAGAGCGGAGCTACCCAATAAACCAAACTCTATTATTAAAGAAGAGGTAAAATCCAAGTTTTTGAGTGATTTTTCCCAATTTAAACATGAGGCTAGGAGGAAATTAGTTAAGCAATCAGGAGTCCTTATCTTACTTGAATGGGATATAGTGAATGCTATGGTTTTTGATTTAGTCAAAAAACAAAAGGAAGTCCAATTAAAAATTGAAGAAGAGATACTACAGGCTCATGGAGGAGTCAAATTTAGTGATGACCACCAAACCCTTGTAATTTGGTCTATTGAGAAAAGGGATAAAAAAAGGATGCAGGAAATCTCTATTGCAGAACATACTGGTGCATTGATAGTCTTCAAGGTTGGTGAAGTTGGTAGTAAAAAGATAATCGGGATGGCTTTAGAAATGCTAAAATTTGGCAGTGTGGTGTCTAGCCAGGAAGAGGATAGATTTCCCTAGCTAAATGCTAGATTTGAAGAAGTGCTAAAGGCATATGAAGAAAGGGGTATAGAGATACAAAAATTGGAGAATCAAGTATCTCAAATGGAGAAAATACTGGGAAAAACAAAAATAGAAGAGTCCAATAGACCCAAGATTGTATACCCTCCTAGGCCACCTATTGAGCCTTTCAAATCCACTCCAATTATTAAGGTACTTGATACCCTTGAAAGGCCTCAATTCTACACTGTAGAGGATTTTGAAGAAGAGAAAGCCAAGCTTTATGAATTGCATGTAGAATTAAAAAATTAATATGAAGAGAAATTGAGGTAGGGTGTGATGTATTTAATGGATAGCGTAGAATGGTTAACCTTTTTTGATCAATTGGCAAGGATTGCATCCATTAGGGATGAACTATAGAGATATGAGATTAGGTTGAGACCTATTGTACAAAAATGGAGGGAAAGAAATAATGATATTACAATTATGTGCATATCTGTCATCTAGCTGTCGTGTCATCAAATAGAGAATATTTTTGATTTATTGAATAAATTAGAAGATTTTGATGACAAAAGAGATTCTTTTCAGAGAAGATAAATAAATATTTTTTCCAAATATATGGCTGAAAAATTTAGTCTATTTCCTTGTGCTTTAAAGACTATTGACAAAATAAAGGAAAAAGAAGAATGGAAAAAGGAGTTGGATGAGATATCTTGTGAAAGAATGAATACTATCATTAATGAAATTGGCTACTGGCTATGGGAAAAATAAAATGAGGAATTGGTGAAAGTGCAACTATTTTATAATGCCATTAGAGAGGATTTTGTTGATTTAGATGCAGTTGCAAATTCTTTAATAACTATGCAAAGAGAGGCTCTAAATTTTGATTGGCCAGAGGACACTGCTTATAATGAGTGGAGAAACAAGTTTATGTCAGAAAAGCAATTGTTACAGGATGATGGAGCGGAAGATGAGGAGGACAAAGATGCAAACCCAAAAGTTACCCTCATGGTTAATGATGAAGACAAGGAAAATCCCCAGATTAAAGTAAGTTTACAGGTAATCATAGATGATTCATCACTTTCAAATTTAATGACCACTTACTCTGAGGATGAAGAATAAATAAAAGAATAAAAGCTCTTGTCTCAATCAATGATAATATAACAGAAAGGGACCCACCAAGGAATGTTTGATGTCATAGCCTTTCTGTTACTCATAGTTTTGTCCTTTTGTTATAGATGTATGTACAAATCTTTTGAGAGACACCTGTTAGTCACATCTGCCCTTTGCTTGTTGCAACTCACACCTATATAAGTGAGTTTTCAAGGCAATGTGATGGTTCAAGAATTGTATAATTTTTGTTTTCTCTCAAGAAAAGTACATTCAGTCGGTCCAATAGAGTGTAGCTGATTAGAGTGTAGCTGATAACATATTGAATGACAAAAATAGCAATCCATTCTGGGTTTTAAATGGGTTTTCTATTGGTCACTGTATTAGTTATATGAAAAGGGTAATACAAAAGGGTATTTACACTATATTTGTGTCATTAGTTTCTGTCTCTAGTTTATGGGTTTGTCTACTTTGAAGTCATTTAAATAAGGTTTAATTGGCTGAATGCAATCTGGATGGGTTGTATACTATTTTCATTGTTACTCTTAATTCAAGAAATTATATAAATGCTTCAGTAAATCAGTAGGGTTTGTGAATTCATAAAGGGATATTTCATAAGAATGGAGATGGGTGATTACAATTGATTAATTCATTTACAAGTTATCTGAATTAGATCTCCCACAAATAGTTAATTCTTTGCCCAATGGATAAGGCACTGGTCTCATGAGTCAGAAGTAAGAAGGATGAATTCTACTGCTACATATCAAATCAGATTATAAAATCAAAATCAAATTTCATTCAATTTTACTATAAGTTATAAGTGCTGGTCAATACTCATTTATATCTATTCTCTGAGTCTTAGGTAGCTGTTATTTCCAGGAATATTTGTAAATTTAAGGAGAATGATGACCATATCTACTGATAAGGGATGCATACAAGTTTGAGAACATTAAAATAAGTTAAGTAAATTGCTCATATGTTAAGAGGTAATAGATAAGAATCAAAATGAAACTAAAAGAATCTCTACATAGAAGCTTGCACTAGAATCATCCCTAGGTATACCTGCCTTGGTTTAGAAGAGCTAAAAGAGTAGGAAACCATCCTTCAATTTTGTTGAAGTTGGGTCCAAATGGTTTACTTATATAATTGATAATGGGAATTAGTTGATCCTTAGGTCATGTGAGTATTATCATTTTGGTATTGAACATTTTTTTGTTTAGTAGTTTTTAAACACCAACAAAATGGTGAATCGGCTGGGGAATTGCACTTAGTATTGTCATAAATAGTGAATTATTAGAGATCTGTGTCCCCTTGGGTAGAGTTACAGATTTTTTTGCTGAATTTTCCTATGGATTTGGAATTTGTATACATTTGACCTGAAATTATCATAAAGGATTTATCATTTGTTAAGTTCTTTTCCCATTCTGATAGAGTGGGTGGTGACTCAAAAGGTTTTAACCAGTGTCAAGATTAAGAAAATTGTTGTCCCAAATTATGGAGAATAAAATAAATACACAGGAAAGTGTGAGAAAAAACCTAGCCATTAGACTAAAAATTGATCTCCCTCCTAGAGGAAGATAGAATTGGGCTATGAAGGGAAACCAGATAAAGAAAGGAAGCTATTCATAGGAGCAAGTAGTAGATAAAAATAATGCTCACCATTCTAGTCTTGAAACAATGCCTTTCTCCAAAGGTTTGAGATCTCATCCAACTTTGTCTGATGATGATTTCTACAATACCCTTGAAATGATATGTTAGGAAAAGGTTGTGCAACCACCTATATCTAGTCTGGAGGGTAGGACTATTAATAATCTTTTCCAGCATAGCACAAACCCTTTCATGTCAAATTATTCCCTTGAAAAGGTTAGACCTAGGCACTTAGAGCCTAAAAGTTTTAATGATGAGAAAACATCTGGGTCTAAATTCACTATCCCTGATCCTGATGAGAATGATATATTGAGAGCATAGCTTGATGAGAAACAAGCTATTAATAGGAGATTTCAGAAGGAGAGGGAAGAAGTGATTACAAAGAATTATGAAGAAAAACAAGAATTATTGAGGAGAATTGCTTCTCTGAAAAAGAAAAATGAGATAGAATCTACTGCCTGGCAGCCTAAGATTGTAGGACAAGTTGAACAGCTTAGAAGGTAGGAGCATAAATTGCTGGAAACTCAAAAAATGAATTTAAAGGGACTTGTAGTATAGTAAATCAAGAACTACCCTGCTCTAGAAGCTAATAACAATAGAGTAAAAAGTGTGGAACCAATTGTAGGGGCTAAGGACAAAGGAAAATAGAAGGAAGCCGGTATTAGGATCAATGAACTAGTACAAGTTGTCCAAATTCATGATTCTCTATCACCTTCAGATTTTGAGCTATAAAAGAAAAGAAAAGAGAGAGATGCTTTAGCTAAGAAATTGGAGATTGCAAAAAATGAGACTGCTATAGCTGAGATGAATAATAAGATCAAGTTCCTAGAAATTGCTAAGAAGCAATCTGCAGCTATGCCTAAAGGTAATATAGATGGTGGATATGATAAAGTAGATTAGGATACTCCTTAGGTACCTTTTCCTCTTTTATCTTTTGTTTCTCAAAGGGTAGATCAAAACAAATCTGTTGGTGATGCCAGCACTAGTAACACTATGAGTAACAATAAGAAAGATAGTGCTAACTAGCTTAAGATTGATGTACAAAGGAGGCCTGTCCACTTAGAAGGTTACAAGAAAATATGTTTTGATGGGATCCCTAGTTTTCCTAACCCTAGACCACAAGAAATGAGAAAAATATTTCCTACATTTGCTAGAAATAATGCTATCTCTTGTGAGGACCATTTGAGGAGTTTTCTTGATATGATGAGTGATTATGAGGTTGAGGCTGAAGATATCATTATGAAGTTTTTTGTTCAGTCACTAACTAAAGATGCTAGAGAATGGTTCAAGAGACTCCCTGAATTGTCTATTATTGATTGGAAAGATATTGAGTATTGTTTCAATGAGTAATATGGTGATAAGGAAAATTAAAGTTATATTCTGAGTGAATTCAATAATATTAAGAGGTTGCCTAATGAATCCGTCACTGAATTTAACACTAGATTCCAGAAAAGGATGTACAAGTTGATGCAAGCCATGTGAATTAATGACAAGGTATGTTTGATTACTTATCTAAATGCTTTTGATGGTAAAATGGCATACCAAATTAGGGATAAGGAGCCTAGGACTTTAAGAGATGCTTTTAGAATTGCTATTAATATAGAAAATAACTTAATGATTTTAGGGAGATTAGAAAGCAAAAGAGATGATCCTAGGTTATTTGGGAATAAGGGAAATTGAAAGGGAGAACATAAAGCTATTGGAGGGAAAAAGCAAGAGCCTAGTGAAATGAGTCAAATTCTAAATGCTATAAAAGGTCCGAATCTTCCTCAGGTAAAGAATGATAGGAGCCCCATTGAAAATAGGGTCCCTTACCAATCAAATTTTAGTAGACAAAATAGATTGCAGAATTTCCCTTATGGTACTACTTGGAAGGATGGTCAGCCTAATGTTCCTCCCCCCAAGAACACTAATAAAAAAGTGACCCCTGGTCCTTTATCCAAAAACTCTATAAATTTGGTAGATGATTCTGAATTCACTGCTGAACCTACATGGTGTTCTGCTTGTCAATTACCTCATGCCCCTGAATATTGTGTAGTAGCTTTGTCATTTTCTAGAAATTAGAATGTAGTGGAAGAATGTTAGGAACAGGAGGAAACCAATGATGATATAGGATGTAACATGTTTGATTCACATTTTTCTAACAATGAAGATTGTGGTAGAGATGTAAATAATCAGAGATATTTTCATGGTGTCAATCAGTAGCAAGTATTTTCTAATGAAAGTGATGTTGAGGATAATGTGTGTAACATGGTAGGTTCAAAGGAAGAAGTGGCCCTGAGAAAGCCCTCTAGGGAAGAAATTAGCCAAATCATCGCTAATATGGTGGCTCAAGTTCAAACTAGAAGTACAGCTCAAGGAAGTAAGGAAAATAAGGTGGCTAGTATTTTTATAGAGGGGACCAACCATAACAAAGGGGAAATTTTGAAACCTAAAGAGTCCCCTACTATGAAGGGTAAGTTTGCAAATAAAAAATGGGAACCAAGGAAAAGGGGCAACACAGAGAATGCAGAGTGCTCAAATAATATCTCCAAGAAAAAGGATGAAAAGGTATCACAAAATGTCACTGATCAAGATAAAAGTCATCATAATCCATTGAATACTTTGGGTAAGCATGATGAGAAAGGGAATGTGAATAATGATAACCTTTCTAACTCTGCTATAGATATGTTTGTTGTTTTGTCTCAGATTAATATTAAGGTTCCTCTGTCTGAATTACTAAGAATCCCAAAGCACTGAGATAAAGCCATAGCATGGTTGGGGAACATTGAGGTAAAAGTAAATCAATAATGTAATGAAAATCATGTTCCTAAGGAAATGAAGAAGAAAAAGATGAAGAAACAGGATACTAAAGTGGTTGTGTCTTAGATTCCTCAGATTTTTTTGGATAACTCTATTAATGAATGCTTGGGAAATGTTGAGCCATTTTTCTTAAGCATTTTGGTAAATGGTAAGACCTTAAAGAATTGTATGATTGACTCTGGTGCTTCTAGTACTATTATGCCTTTTGAAAAAATGCAAGAATTAGGTCTAAAGGTTGACACTACTCAAGGAAGATGTTGTGCCACGGATAAGAGGGAAGTTACAATTATAGGCACTATTAGTGCCCTGCCCTATAGACTTACAACCTATCCAAATAAAGAACTCACTATGAGTGTATTGGTTGTTGACATACCTCCTCAATATGGCATGTTATTATCTAGAAAATGGAGTGTTTCCATGGGAGGAAGTTTACAATGTGACTTATCATTTGCTACTTTTAATATTGATGGAAATTTTGTAAAGATGAATAGAGAGCCAAAAAGCATATATATGATAGTAGAGAAAGTTGAGGATGACATGAAAAATTTTGTGGATATAGATGTCAATGCATTTAGAGCTAAGGTCTTAACTCTGAACAAAAGAAAGCAAAGATCTTAGATAGAGATGGAAGTTGATACAAAGATAGATAAAATGTTCTTTGATGATGCTCATTGCAAAGATGGAGTAGGTGTAGGTATTTTATTAATCTCTCCTGGCAGAGTAACCTACAAATTTTCTTTCACATTGAATTTCCCTTGTACTAATAACATAGCAGAATATGAGGCTTTGTTGTTAGGACTTAGACTAGCTCATAAGCATGGGATAAAGTGTTTGCATGTGATAGGGGATTCTGAGTTAGTTGTATCTCAGATGAGAAATATTTATGTTGCAAAGAATAAAAGGTTAAAACAGTATAGAAATGGAGTATGGGATATGATTGAGTGCTTTGATGCATTTGGGATCATTTGGAAGGATAGATTTAACAATAAGATGGCTGATCTACTGGCAAATATAGCCATAAAACCTGATGATGTTACATTTTCTAGTATATCTAAAATTGAAACTTAGATCAGACCCTCTGTTCCTGAAAATGTCCAAAATTTGCAAGTATTTGAGGATGATAAGGATATTTTAAGGTTTGTGAATTGTGAGTATATGTTATCAGGGGAAGAAATTGATTGTGCAGCATATGTAGAAAATATAGATGGAAGAGACACTATTTTTGGACAATAAGATTTGCAATTGAAAACAAACAAAATACCAAAAGGTTTAGTTGTCCAGGAAACTATCTTTGACAATCATGATAGATCTCAAATGGATACTAGTGAATACAATGCTAAGGATTTGGTAGAGATAAATTTGGGAACTAAAGAAATCCCTAAGAAGATGTATATTGGTAAAAAAAAATTCTCCTAAGATAAGACAAGGTTTGATAGGTCTACTAAGGAAATATAGACATGTGTTTGCATGGTCATATGATGACCTAAAGGCCTATAGGGAAGATTTATTTCAACATGAAATCCCTTTAAAACCAGATGCTAAGCCTTTCAGACAAAAGCAAAGGCCAATAAATCCAACCTAGCTCCCAAAATGTAGGAAGAACTAATTAAGTTAAGAGATGTTGGCATCATTAATCCTATCAGACATTCTTCTTGTGTATCCAACTTAGTGCCAGTAAGAAAGAAAAATGGAGATATCAGGTTATGTGTTGATTTTAGGAATCTAAATATATCTTCATTAAAAGATAATTATGGTTTACCCAAAATGGAAGTAATGTTGCAAAGGGTCATTGGTTCAGAATTGATGTCCATGATGGATGGCTTTTTAGGACATAATCAAGTGGTTGTCAAAGAATCAGAATAGTTTAAGACTACCTTCACTACTCCTTGGGGTACATATGTTTGTGTCAAAATGCCTTTTGGGCTTACTAATGTTGGAGCTACTTTCCAAAGAGCCATGGATGTGGCCTTTGTTGATATCATTGACAAATTTCTAGCTGTACATCAGGATGACCTTACTGCCTACTCCAAGGATGAAAATGATCATTGGATGCACTTAGAGAAGGTATTTATCAGAGCCCTTAATTATGGAATATCTTTGAATCAAAGGAAATGTAACTTTGGTGTCATTGAAGTAAAATTGTTACGACACCTAGTTGGCAAGCATGGAGTGAGGATTGACCCTGAAAGGGTAGAAGCAATAGATAAGATCCAGAAACCCAAGAGTGTTAAAAGTATCTAGTCATTTTTTGGATAGATAAATTTTCTTAGGAGATTTGTGAAAAATTTTGCAGAAGTCAGTAGGCCTATATCGAGAATGTTAAAAAAGGGATCTGAGATAAAATGGGAAGGTGAACCTAGTATTGCATTTCAAAAAATTAAGCAAGCCATTTAAGATGTCCCTATTCTTAGAGCCCCTGATTATGACAAACCAATGCACATATTTTCTTTTGCCTCATTTCACACTGTGGCTGCAGTATTGTTGCAAAAAAATGAAGAAGGTTATGAACAACCCATTGCATTCTTTAGCAAATCATTGTAAGCAGTTGAGTTAAAGTATGATATTAATGAAAAATAGGCATATGCATTGGTCAAACGAGTTAAGGCCTTTAGATGTTATTTAATGGGTGCTATAGTTATTGCTTTTGTCCCCACTGCTGTTGTGAAAGACATTTTCTCACAACAAGAAGTATCTGGTAGGAGGTGTAGATGGATCAATTGAATACAAGAATTCAACATTGACATCCAGATTACTAAATTGGTTAGAGGTCAAGGTTTAGCCAAGTTGATGGTAGATGCGAATCTAGAGGCAAATCAAACTAACCAATTAGATGATAATTGCAGAGAAGACCTCTGTGATATGGACCTCTCTGACTAGTACAATGATGTAATCTATTATTTGCAAACAATGAAGTCCCAACTAGAGTTAACTAATAATCAAAGGAGATCCCTTAAGTTTCATGCTATAAGATATTTTATAGTACAAGGACAGTTATGGTGGAGGAGCATGGAAGGAGTACTTTTGAAGTGTGTAGATGAAACTGAGGCTAGAAGGATTTTGAAAGATATGCATAAAGTTGTGTGTGGAGGTCATTACATGGCTAAAACCATAGCCCAAAAAGTCCTTAGATCTAGTTTTTGGTGGCCAACACTCTTCAAAGATGATCATGAATTTGTTAAGACATGTGATACTCATCAAAGATTCAGTGGGAAATTGAATTTTTTTGGAAATTTACCACTAAGACCTATAGAAATATAGGTACCATTTCAGCAGTGGGGGATTGATTTCATAGGTGAAATCTCAAACAAATCCAGTGGTGGACATTCCTAGATCCTGGTGGTAATTGATTACTTCACCAAATGGGTTGAAGAAATCCCTACCAAGAATGCTACAAGTAAAGTGATGATCAATTTCATCTTGAATAACATTATAACTAGATTTGGTTGTCCACAAAAGATAATTACTGATAATGCTATGTGTTTCAGATCTAATGGATACAAAGAGTTTTGTAGAAAATATGGAATTATAGAATATACATCCTCACCTTATCATCCTCAAGGGAATGGTCAAGAAAAATCAAGCAATAAGAGTATATTAAAGATTATCATAAGAATTCTAGGTGAAAACAAAAAAGCATGGGATTCAAAATTGCCACTAGCCATGTGGGTTGATAGGGTTACTGTTAAAAAGGCCATTGGTTGTGCACCATTTGACCTAGTTTATGGTATATAGGCCAGACTTTCCTAGAACAATCTAAGGGAGATGTATAAATTCATTCAATTATATGAAGATGATATCATTGATGAGATGCAACTTAGATTGGATGACATCAAACAATTAGAGGATACAAGAAGAGATTCCTCTGTTTAGAATGCTAAGCTCCAATCATAGATGAAGCACTTATATGATAAAAGGGTCATTGAGAGAAAGTTTGAAATAGGAGACATGGTATTGATGTGGAATGCTAGGATGGAAGATAAGGGAAAATATGGAAAATTTGACCTAATCTGGCTTGGTCCATATAACATTTGTGATAAGAATGGAGAAGATTCATACTTATTGAGGGAATTAACTAGAGGTATTCTTGAATTTCCAGTTCATGGACAATTCTTGAAGAGGTACTTTTCTTAAAGTATCTATTTTCCATGAATAGTAATTTTAAGTTTCCTTGTACATTCTGTATATTTTGTTAATCCTCATAAATTTCCTTGTATAGTTTGGTTTTTTGATTCTGTGTGTTGCTCTGTGCTCTCTGAAGAAGTTGTCATTCTTACACCAAGTATGTGGTCTACCCTTCCATAGATTCTGAATTCTTGCATAGACTTAAATAGTCTATCATCCCCAGATAGAGCCATTGTTGGTCTAATTTTTCACAGTATAAAAAAAGATTCTAATATTTGGATAAAAAATCATTTAAGTCTTTGAATTGTATAGATTAGGGTTTTATCTCAAGTGATTTTGAAAGTTCTAGATTTCTCTAACTGTCCCCTCTTCCATGTGTTGTATTTTCCTTTTAAATTCTCAAGTTTTGTCTCTCAAATCATCCATGAAAAAACCCTAAGTATGTGAGAAACCCTTATGCTTGTGTTTTGTGTTGCCCTAGTCTTTAAAAAACTCAAAAAGGTATGATTTCAAATATATTTTGGTGAGGCATGTTTATCCTAAAGGTTTATTTATGTCAGAATAACCTTTTAATCTTTTGATAAACTTTATAGAGTTGTTTTAATTGCTTTATTTTATTGAAAGAGGGGCCAAATCACAGTATATTTTCAGCACCATAGATCTTCTCAAGATCAAGGTTTCCAGCATTCCCGCATTATGAAGTTGTGATTTTTTTAAATAATGCGAGGAAACACATTTTTGACATGTAACCCCTGCTAATTTTCAAAACTCAGTGTGCCACAAAAAATTCTTGTTTGTCAGGATTGGTCAGACCCTTTTTTGTAGACTTGTCAGTACCCTATGCACTTTTTCTTTTCCTGCGCTGTCATTGGTTGTTCAATTAACAAAATGTTTTACCTTATGATAAAATTTCACCAACCATGGATCTCATCTAGATCAACAGTTATCGCATTCCCACATTATGAAGTTGTGTGATTTTTAAATAATGTAGGGAAGCAGGCATTTGACACATAGCACAGAGTGACATCAAGGGCGCACCTTTCTCAGAAAAGTGATAGTAGTGTGTCTTTCATGGAAAGCTGTCAGATGACTTGGAATGCAAAGGGAGTTTCTTATTGGTCCATTCAGTTGACTAGATGTGCAGTCATTACAAGAATTGATCACCATTGATTGAGGTAAGATTGACAAAGCCCACATTCCTACAATATAGAACTGCTTGATTATTAAATAATGTGGGCAAGTAGGCATGGTGGGACCTGGACTAAGCTTCAGGAAGTATGCTAAGTAATTCCACACTAGAAAAGATTAAATGTAATGAAACACACTCATTGGTGGTGGGTGATAGGTGTGCCAAGTTGGAAGCGGCAATGACATGGGCGCGAAAACTTTAATTACTGTAATTAAACTTGTTAGAGCACATGGAATAAAAGATAACTTTTCATTGGTCAAGTAAGTTTAGTGGGACGCCAAATAAAGAGATGATGGAGTGGAAGATGAGGAGGACAAAGATGCAAAAGTAAAGGTTACCCTCACAATTAATGATGAAGACAAGGAAAATCCTCAGATTAAAGTAAGTTTGCAGCTAATCACAGATGATTCGTCACTTTCAAATTTAATGACCACTTACTTTGAAGATGAAGAATAAATAAAAGAATAAAAGCTCTTGTCTCAATCAATGATAATATAATAGAAAGGGACCCACCAAGGAATGTTCTATGTGATAGCCTTTTTGTTATTCATAGTTTTGTCCTTTTTTTACAGATGTATGTAAAAATATTTTGAGGGACACCTGTCAGTCACATCTACCCTTTGCTTGTTGCAACTCACGCCTATATAAGTGAGTTTTCAAGGCAATGTGATGGTCCAAGACTTGTATAATTTTTTTTTTCTCTCAAGAAAAGTATATTTAGTCGGTCCAATAGAGTGTAACTAATTTGAGGTTGTTTCCATTGTACTTTTTAATAACATATTGAATGACAAAAATAGCAATCTATTCTTTGTTTTAAATGGGTTTTCTATTGGTCACTGTATTAGTCATATGAAAAGGGTAATACAAAAGGGTATTTACACTATATTTGTGTCATCAGTTTCTATCTCCAGTTTATGGGTTTGTCTACTTTGAAGTCATTTAAATAAGGTTTAATTGGCTGAATGCAATCTGGATGGGTTGTATATTGTTTTCATTATTACTCTTAATTAAAGAAATTATATAAATGCTTCAATAAATCAGTAGGGTTTTTGAATTCATAAAGGGATATTTCATAAGAATGGAGATGGGTGATTACAATTGATTAATTCATTTACAAGTTATCTGAATTAGATCTCCCCCCAATAGTTAATTCTTTTCCCAATGGATAAGGAACTGGTCTCGTGAGTCAAAAGTAAGAAGGATGAGTTCCACTACTACATATCAAATCAAATTATAAAATCAAAATCAATTTTCATTCAATTTTGCTCAAAGTTATAAGTGCTGGTCAATACTCATTTATATCTATTCTCTGAGTCTTAGGTAGCTGCTATTTCCAAGAATATTTGTAAATTTAAGGAGAATGACAACTAGATCTATTGATAAGGGATGCATACAAGTTTGAGAACATTAAAAGAAGTGAAGTAAATTGCTCCTATGTTAAGGGGTAATAGATGAGAACCAGAATGAAACTAAAAGAATCTCTACATAGCAATTTGCACTAGAATCATCCCTAGGTATACTTGCCTTGGTTTAGCAGAGGCCAAAGAGTAGGAAACCATCATTCATTTTTGTTTAAGTTGGGTCCAAATGGTTTACTTATATAATTGATAATGGGAATTAGCTAATTATTAGGTCATGTGAGTATTATCATTCTGGTATTCAACATTTTGATGTTTAGTAGTTTTTAAACACCAACAGGTCCTTAGAAAGGGATGTCACTTGTTAGGTCCTTGACATTCCCTTGGCATACAATATTCTTCTTAGAAGACCATGGATACATGAGATGCACACTATGCCATCCACATACCATTAATACATAAAATTGCCATTTCATGGCTCTAAAGTCACTATACCTACAAGCACTAACTATACCTATAACATGCTGAAATCTATTAAAACCTTTGTGCCTACTAATAGGGAATCTACAAACTATCATGATAACAAGTTGAAGCAAATTGAGTACTTACTCAAGTTGAAGGAAACTAAAATGGGTGAATATCACATGGAGCTATTTTTATCCTTGACATCTATTCTTGAGTCTTGTCATCATTATGGAAGACCATTTAAAATAAAGAAAAGTTTCATGTTGACACCTCAAACTAAGTTTGAGGGTACTTTTGTCAAAGCTACTATTCCTCTTGAGGAGGAAGCTAAAAATAGAGCTATCATCACATGGATCTACAAAGAGGAAATTCTAGTTGATCTCATTGAACAAGCTCATGAGATCACTCCTAAGAAGTATGGTCCAGGGCTTAGACTCTTGAAACACTTTGGCTACCAGGGAAAAGGTCCTATTGGATGTAAGAAAAATGGTTTAATTGATCTAGTGAAAACAATAATTAGGAGGAACTGAGATACATCTAGTCTAGGCTTCAAGAAGATTCTCTTCCATCTAGGGATCAACAAATTTGTACCAAAACTTGAAAATTCATCTAAAAATGAGTCACAAGTTGAGTCTGATGATCATATAGATAATGTTGATGATGAGGATCCTTATCCTTATCCCATTCCTGATGGCCTTGCTAAATTCTTTGTTGAACCTAATGATTTTGTACCATGTGTCAACACTAGGGATGGCGATAGTGATTCTTCTAAGTATACTACTGGGTCATAGCATACCCAACTAGAACAAGGAGAGTCTAGTCATGCTTTGTGCATTGAGTACCTTTACAAAAATCTAGATGATGAAGGAGAATTTGTTCCCATCACTGTTGGGGAATTCTATAGTCTATCTCTAGGTAGTCCAAATTCTCAATAGTATGAATTCAATTCTCTTAGAAGCAACTATAGATAAAGACATAGATCAAGTTCATGTCTATGAAAACCTCCTTGAAGTAGATTAATCATCTAAGATTAGGTTAGATCAGTCTAATCCAACTAGTTTCCTCAAGTCTTTGATTGATGACGTTAGTACTTAGAGGCATTCAAGCACACTTATGGATAAAATCACTCTAGGCCTCAAATTGCTTGTCCAAGCATTTAATGATTATACTGTGAACACAATCAAACTTGCCACTTCTCTTTCACTCACGTATCCCAAGCTTATAGAATGGAATTCTAATGCATCTAGTGAAGTCCTCACATTCCATCATGACTATGTTCTGGCCTGCTACTTAAACACTATCGATCTAGTAACATCTTCCACCAGTGAACAAAGCATCAACATGATTGAAGCTAACATCAAAATATCTCAATCATACAATCTAAGGAAAAGAAATAAAAGCTCTGATGGTGAAAACAACATTGTGACAGTTTTGAAACCTAAAAAAGTAAAAATAAAAGACATATTCAAGGGTGAAATCCTCTCTAAGGTGCCTACAGATGAGATATTTGATGCACTTCCAAGTCATTTTTAGGAAAGATCATTAGTGTTGATAGAGCTAACACAACCAATCAACTTGGGAATAGAGGAACAATCTCACATGATACATCTTACACAATCACTATCTCTAGAGGAAAAAGAGGAACTCGTTGCTTTCTTCCAAGAGAAAAAGATAAACTTTTCGTGGACAGAATCAGACATGCCAGGATTAATATTATCAAATCAATATAAGTAAATGTTAATCTAAAGATGCCCCAAAAATGGAACATTACATCTTGATCTCATTATGCATCACTCGTCTATTGCTCCAAACATTAAACTAGTCAAACAAAAGCTTAGGAAAATGCACCCTCGTGTTGCATTACTTGTCAAAGATAAATTAGAAGAACTTCTAAAAGCTGGTTTTATCTATGCTATTGATTATGTTGAATGGATATCAAACTTTATTCTATTCTCCAAGCACAACAAATCTATCAAGGTTTGTATAGATTTCTGAGATTTGAACTTAGCATGTCGAAAGGATGATTTTCCACTCCCTAATATTGATAGATACTGGACATGATGGTAGGATATGAGATGTACTCACTCATATATGGATTTATAGTTATAATCAAATTAGAATTGCATGAAAATACTAGGAAAAGACTGCTTTCACTTGTGCATGAGGAACTTTCTATTGGAACATGATACCATTTGGCTTGAAAAATGCTGGTGCTACATATCAGAGGGTAGTTACTAAAAATTTTCACAACATGATGCATAAGACCATGGATGACTAGGTTGATGATACCCTAGTCAAGAGCACAAAATGCCACACTCATCTTCAAGATTTGAGACTTATCCTAGACTGCATGGAAAAATTCAAACTACTAGTCAACCCCAAGAAATGTGCATTTGGTGTAACATTAAGGAAACTACTAGGCTACACCATTTTTGCTATAGGAATTGAGGTTGATCCAGAGAAAGTTCAAGAAATCATGGATATGCCTCCACCCCATAATATCAATCAGATGAGGGGCTTATATGGAAGATTTCAATCTATTTGTAGATTCATCTCACAACTAGTGGATAGTTCACAACCTTTTACCAAGACTCTACATAAAGGTGTGAAATATAACTAGAGTCAGGATTGCAATCAAAGCTTAAGATAGATAAAAAAATACCTTTCTAATCCACCAATATTGATGCCTCCTATCTATGGGAAGCCACTAATTTTTTACATCTCAGTAATAGAGATATCTCTAGGTATCTTACTAGCTCAAGAAGACAACAATAATAAACAAAAAGCTATCTACTATCTCAATCAACATTGATCTCCTATGAAAGGAATTACAATATCATTGAGAAATCTTTCTTGGTAGTTGTGTTTTCTTCCCAAAATTTGAGACACTACATTCTTGCTCATACTATGCAATTGGTAGCTAAAATTGATCCACTAAAGTACTTACTCAACAAGGCAGCTCTCACAGGGAGATTGGCTAAGTGGGTCATGATACTAAGTAATTTTTTACATCTAGTATGTTGAAAAAAAGGCTATCAAGGGACAAGTGATTGTTGATCAACTCACAAAAGCACCAATGCAAAGTCTTCTCCCACTAAACATTGACTTTCTTGATGAATCAATTCTAACACTCACACATCAAACTTGGTTGATGTTCATTGATGGTTCCTTCACACAATAGGGATCTAGTGCTTGATTATTGTTCATAACACCATAGAGGTATTCACTTCCTAAGGTGTACAAAATTTTGTTTCCTTGTATGAAGAATATTGTAGAATATGAATCTCTCATTAATGGCATGCAGATTGCAGTTGAATGGAGAGTTGATCAGTTGAACATCTTTGTTGATTCACAACTCATAATCAACTAGGTCAATGATGTTTATTAGAAAAAAGACAAAAAATTGATCCCTTATAAACACATGGTAGATGATGTAAAGAAATACTTTTCTCATATCACTTTTTAATAGGTTCCTCAAGAAAACAACAAAGTGGCTGATGCCATGGCTACTCTTGCTTCCTTGTTCGAGATGCCAAAACATGATCTCCAACATGATTTCCTGGTGGAAACATTACTCTACCCTACCTATGATACCCCTAAATCTTAGATGATCTATTCTAATTTAAAACATGATTCATCTTGCTACCACCACATCTACTCCTATCTGCATAACTAAACTATTTTGGATGGTCTAACCCCGAATGAAAAAACATCACCTTATCTACATTGCTTCATGGTATGTCATTAGTTTTGATGAATTTTTAAGGAGAGGCCTTGTTAGAACACTCCTTTCGTGTTTAGAACCTAATGAGTCTAAAAGTGCTTTAATTGATGTCCATGAGGGAATTTGTAGATCTCATTCAATGGCTTGACACTAGTTTATAAACTTATTAGAGTTGGTTACTATTGGCCAAATATTGAACAAGAGGCAATCAAATATGCCAAGTTTTGAAAATAATGCCAGCTCCATGGGAATCTAATTCATGATCCAACTAGGAAGCTAATTCCATCTATTACATTGTGGTCATTCCAACTATGGGCCTTTAATCTTGTGGGTTAGATTCACCCATCTTCTTCTAATGGACACAAGTTCACTATTATAGCTACAAACTACTTCACTAAGTGGCTAGAGGCAATCCCTCTCTCAATAGAAAATGGAAAAATTGTAGCTTTATTTATCATGAATTACATCATATGTAGGTATGGTGTACCTTCCTCCATTATTAATGACAATGGAGGATAGTTCAAAAATAAGGATCTTAAGGAGTTATGCAAAAAATTTAGAATCATGCAACATTGGTCTTCCATCTATTACCATAGGGTAATAGTCAAGTAGAGGAATCCAACAAGAAAATTCTTTATATCTTGCATCACATAGTTAGCAAATCTAGAAGGGACTGACACCTTCAGAATAATCTGGCTTTATGGGAATACATAACAAGTATTAGAACTCCAACAAGTACAACACCCTTTGCTTTGGTCTATGGAGCAAATGTTGCACTTCTAATCGAGGTTGAGATTCCTACATTGAGAATATTGATGAAGGGCAACTTATATCTAGAAGTTACAATAAGAAAGTTAAGCCACATGACTTCTCGCTAGGTGATCCCATTCTTAGAGAAAACCTTAAGAATCAACAACAAAAAGTACAAAAGGGGAAGTTCAAACCCATCTGGCTTGGTCCTTACATAGTTAATACAATGTTTAGATCTAGTGCTTACTAACTTTCTATAGCTAAGGGAGAGGTTCTTAAGGAGCCCATCAACACTCTCCACTTGAAGTGGTTCTACAACTGATCTAATTTTAGAAGCTCTCTCTATATATCTAAATGTCTTGAAAATAATCTAAAAATTGCAAAATGTCTTGAAAAAAAAATTAATAAAAATTCAAAAAATCAAAAAAGGAGAAAAAGATAAAAATACAAAAAAGAGAAAAAGAGAAAAATACAAAAAAATTGCCATTGATGAAAACCTGGCAAATAGGCATCATGGTAGCAAAAATTCTATCGAGAAGGTGAAAACCTGGTAAATAGATACCTCTTATTCTCAATGCTATATCTTGTAGTGCATCTTTTGGCTTTCGATATAATAGCTTTTCTACTTTCACTCATGTATCCATGGATTGAATCTTTTCATAACTTAGGGGCAACACCCTATAGTGTCATGGAATCTCTCTCACGACAATCACTAGTTGTTCTAACTATGTTTTCCTACTATTGTTTGTGTCCCTTTTCAAAATTCTCCTCATGGAATCTTTCTCATGACAGTCACTAGTTGTTCTAACTATGTTTGACTACTATCATTTGTGTCACTTTTTGAGATTCCCCTCATGGAATCTCTCTTATGATAGTCACCAATTGTTCTAAATACATGTGTCTACTATCATTTGTGTCACTTTTAGAGATTCCCCTCATGGAATCTCTCTCATGATAGTCACTAATTATTCTAACTACATTTTCCTACTATCATTTGTGTCACTTTTTGAGATTCCCCTCATGAAATCTCTCTCATGAGAGTCACCAGTTGTTCTAAGTATGTCTACCTACTATTGTTTGTGTCACTTTTCAAGATTCCCCTCATGGAATCTCTCTCATGATAGTCATCAGTTGTTCTAACTATGTCTACCTACTATCATTTGTGTCACTTTTTGAGATTTCCCTTGTGGAAGATATCTCTTGCATTAGTCACCAGTTTTCCTAACTATGTCTATCTACTATCACTTAGTTACTACTAAGGTTCTTCTTACTGAAGATTCCTCCTTGACTTCATTCACTAGTTGTTCTAACTATGTTGTTTATTGTTGTCACCCTACTAAAGAGATTTCTTTCATCCATGTTCTAGATATTGACACTTGACATCAATCTTATAACACAGAAAATGAAATCAAAGTAATAGGCTTGTTTTGGATAAATTGAGATTTTATTTTCTCATTTTTATTTCACTTCATCATGTCTCTTTGAGCAACTCAATTATGTCATTTTTTACTAGAGAAGCAAGGGCTAGGGGCATGATCTTTTTTTTTTTTTTTTTTTGTGGTTTGGTTCATCCTCTCACTCCTCTAGGAATACCTATCACTATCAACAAAAACATGGAATACTACATGAGATGTTAGTCCATTCACATTTTTCCTTTCATATATAATTTCATAATCTATCTCATCTACACTACATTCATACATCAAATTAAATCAGAATTCATAAATCACATCATATTTCATTTCATAATCACAACATAAAACATATCATGTACATCAAATTAAAAGATAGACAATGGCACATGCAAATGGTACTTGACTCAAAATCTCATATATATATATATATATATATATATATATATATATATATATATATATATATATATATATATATATATATATATATATATATATATATATATATATAGGTATAAAAAAGAGTATATTAGTGCAAAAAATGGATGCTACTTGAGTGTTGTATATCAAAATTGGTACAAAATGGTGCTAGCACACTAATCACTATAGAGCCAGATCAAATGTGAAAACTAACTCTCTCCTTCTCCCTCAGCTCCTAGTGGAAAAGGAGGAGGAGTAGGCATCTTGGGCCTCATGGTCAATCATGTACCTCTTGACTCTTATGCATACTGCAAAAATTGATGCACCTGCTTTGTCTCATTAGGAATAACTACCACATAAGCTACAAAGTAATATGCAACTATAGTTGACTATAGCCAGATCTCATCCTACTACTGCTTAGATCTCTATTTTTTTCTCTGAGTCACTAGCTCTAGCTATCCCCACAAATCATAGATCTCTCGATCCCACTCTACTATCTAGGTATCCCTAGAAACAACCTATATGTGAAGATCTCCTAGCTATCACTATGTGGTCTGTATCCTCTCTCTCGCCCTCCTTATAGCACCATGTGTCTATGTCAAGATATCAGTTCCCATAGAAGGTTGGTCTAGCACCTTCTCATCTCCCTGCTCAGTTGGTTGCTCAGCTGGCCACTACTCCTCTATTTGAGGTCTCTATTGCCTTTGCCTTGTCCCACTTCCACAAGCATCAAGGTCTACTCCAAACTATCAAGGAGGAATCTGCACTTGGTAGGTCCTCTATCTCACCTTCTCCTACTGTGGTTATTGTGGTGGAGCTTGGGGTGCCTACACTACCTATCTAGGAGCCACCATCCCCACTAGATCTGTAAATTATGGGAAGGGATGACTCATGAAATAGGCTTGGTAAGTTGGCATCATCCTTCTATCCACTACTACTAGTAAGTAGTCCCATTATACCACAACCAAGTTGCATACATCAATCATAGACCACCTAGGATCTAACCTCTATAACCACCAAAGCTCCACATCTCTCGCTAGTCATACATAGGAGAAATACTCCTATGAGATATCATGCAATGTCCATACTAGCACCATACATGAGTTAGTGAGAATCACTCAACTATTTGTACCGATCAACCTATTAGTGGTCATAAAGCAAACATATGACTCATCTCCCAAGGAGCATCATCCTAGTTCTCAATCTCTCTCTAGGGCCACCATACAATGGACACTAGGTCATCGATACATGCCCTCCACTACTCAATCTTCCCTAGAGTTGTTTGGATAAGCTAGCCTCTATACCTACAAATATAAGGCTCAATGGGTTTCCTCTCATCTTTAAAAATGGGTTTCATAATGGGCAGATGCTCCCATGCCCAGATCTGAAGAACATAGATCTTGGTAGCCATGCTCTTCTACTCATGATACATATGTGCAAGTATACACTATCCCCACCCATATCTCTTTGGGTTCTCTAACATCATCTAGAGCATCTTGCCTCATCCACACTCTAATCCATGCTGGCCTCTATCACACATCAAGAAACAACTGATAAATATCCCCAAAACTAATGCTAATCTATGATTAGGACCATGCATATGCATGAGCTCATCCCATTTGATTTCTCTACCTATGATCAAGTTTTGCTAAAAAGGGCCTGAAGTGCCTCTGTGCCTATTCTTGGAACTATATTGTAGACCACTCTCAGCCCATGGAAGGGTATGTGAAGGATCCTGTATATATCCTCTAGAGTGACTATCATCTCCCCTTGGGGCAAACAGAAAGTGTTCATCTCTGAATGGAAACACTCCACTAGTGTAGTAAGCAAGTCATGATTCACCAACACTGGTAGAATCCTGCATATATATGACAACCCCAATTTGTTTATATGCACCATATCATCATCATCAAGGCTCCACAATGGAGCTCCATAGGGCGGGTAATGGGATTGAAATCTAATATCATCAAAGGTAACCTACACACATGAATAGATACAACATGGAAATGATCAATCTCTACTCAAAAAATGACTATGACAAATAAAAAATGAAAAATTATAATGAAAACATCAAAATTACAACTTTTAATTTTGTAATTAGCACCAAAGCATGAAATTTCACTTCCTCATGCAAGATTGCACATCTCCACATGAGGATGCAACTCTCTATGTGAGGAACAATTGAACTAAAAGCAAAAGGCACCTAAAAAGTAGGGCTTCTTGCATGACACATTGGCATCTCCCATGCGAGAAAACCCACTACACTGGGTGAAGAAACACAAGGCTAGTGCATCTTTGTGCAAGAAGAGACTGGCTTTGCATGAGGAGAAACATCCACGAGCAATAACTGACAAGAAAATTCAAAAAAAAACCTAAAAATAAGCTAAAAGTACATCATAAACTGTGAAAAATTAAATGCAAGGCAAGATTATTGACTACTCACTAGATGCCCATTATCTACCAATCAACTATGTAATCGAGAGTGCTCAAAACATTGTGTAGATAATGGGATTAATATATTTGCCTCAAAGATCTCTTGTTCACTAAAGACAAAAGTGCAAATGATTTGAAAATGACCTCATGGGCCCTTATATAGGTTTTGACCTAATTTTCAAAGTTCTTCAATTGGTGCAAAACTCAACCCTGACTAATTTGACTACTCTAAATCCATTTTCAAGATTGAATTTGAAATCTAACACACTTAAACAACTCAAAAACACATTTTAAAATTTTGGAAATGACATGATCAAACACTTGTGCAATCCATTTTTTGATACTTTGTGAATCTTGGAATCTTCTCAAATCACAATTTCTTCAAAATTTTCAATTTTTTTCGAAAATTCAACTCTAGTCAACCTTTAGTCAAACTTGGTCTTTTGAACCTCAAAATCACTTCAAATTGACTCCAATTTTCTTCTAATCATTTGGATCTCTTCTCTATTCTTTGGAATCTCATATTTCTTCTATCTCTCTTCACATACTACTCTACATCATCTTTTTGGTGTGTCATCTTTCGATTTTACTTCCATGGGGGTAGGATGATTACATCATTGAATTTGAATTTCATTTCAATCTGAACCTTATGTCCTCATCACTTGGGGCATCTCACCACTAGGGGCATCTTGTTCCCCTCTATCTAGCATCATTTTTTATCTATCTCATCTTTTCATCAGCTGATCATGTCTTATAATAAACTTTATTACAGTTCGATAGACAAGTATCAAGAAAGTCTAAACCCTAACTCCTGAGGATCAAGCCTCATTCTAGTGATGATTCTACGAATCATGATTGGATCTTGTTGTCTTTTATGGATAGGTATCTAGGTGTTCTATCTAGATCCCTTAAGGTTAAGCTCTATTTTGGAGATAATCTTTAAAATATTGTCACTTTAGTTATCTAGGTGTTTTATCTAGATCCCTTAAGCTCCATTTTGGAGATCATCTTTTAAAGCTTGTCAGTTTAGGTATCTAGGTGTTCTATCTAGATCCCTTAAGGTTAAGCTCCATTCTGGAGATAATCTTTAAAATCTTGTCACTTTAGGTATCTAGGTGTTCTACTTATATCCTTTAAGGTTAAGCTCCATTCTAGAGATATTCTTTAAAGGCTTATCAATTTCAATATCTAGGTGTTCTATCTGGATCCCATAAGATTCGCCTCCATTTTGGAGATAATCTTTAAAAGCTTATCAATCTTGGTATTTAGGTGTTCTATCTAGATTCCTTAAGGTTAAGCTTTGTTCTAGAGATAATCTTTAAAAGCTTATCAATTGGTCTCTGTGTCATCAATTGTGAAACCAATCTCATTTCTTGATCTATACATCATGCTTTCTAATTTTCTTTGAATCAAACATATAACTTGCACATTCATTCAAAGAGGGGCAAATGTAATACCCCAAAATTGGCTCATTGTCATGATAACCAATTCTAGTCTATTTTGATCAACCCTAAAGTCCTATTTCGTTAGGCAATTTTCATTCTAGTTCTCACTACTTAACTTAATTGTCAGATGTAGAAAACCCTAAACTATATTAATCACACAATTTATTTAATTCCTAAAGTATTGAGTCAAATTGGATACATTAAACCTATTGATTAGATTTAATTTAATTTTAAGTATTTTTTTACTTTAATTAAATTAAATCATCTCTTTAAGCTAATGTACTAAAGGAATTAAATGTTTTAATTTAATAATGCTCTCATTTTAATTATTGAATGTAATTATTTAGTTAATTGAAATATGCATTTATGAGGTCATATCTCACTTTTATTAAATTAGTAACCTTCTAATTTCTTCTCTTCAGTTCAAGAATGGGAATTCCAAGTGGTCTATCTCTCAAATTGGAATTGGCTTAATCGACTTATTCTCACACTTAGGTGAATTTCAGTTAACTCTCCATCACACTCTGGATCTAAGTTAGTTAACCTCACCTACACTGGGAATTTTCCATCCTAACCATTGATCTAAGTTGATCTTGACTGTTGATTTATTTTGGGAATTCTATATAAGAGGCTACTAATTCCTCATTATAGAGGTTGGAATTTGAATTGCATAAATTTTTTTTGAAATACTTTCTTATTGTGCCCCTATTTTCATAGATATCTTACTTTCTACTATTTTAAATATCATTTAGCTTAATATAATGCATGCATATAGATTAAATTTCTTTTCTTATTCCTAGATTAAATTGCATCTCTCATCTAGATTAATTTCACTTTCATTTAGCTACATAAAATCCTTCATACTAAAAGGTTTAGTTACTCTCTTTTGAGTCTAAGAGAAAGGAAAAATCCTTCTAGTTAGGAGGCAATGGGTCATGCTAATTAGATTACTCATGTGAACAATTCAATGTTCATTCTAGGATGATCCCTCAAATAAAGACTATTTTTAAGTGTGTGTGAGAATCTGAGGCCCACAATTCACACATATAGTGGCAATATTCTTAGCTAATCCCAAAGAAAACCCTATGATGGTGGTCAAAAGTATCATGAGATATCTAAAAGGAAGTATTGATGATAGAAAAGGAACCAGTGGTGGAGCATTCTTTCTTGGTAAAAGACTAGTGTCTTGGACAAGAAAGAAACAAGATTGTATCTCTCAATCCACATCAGAGGTAGAATATGTGGCAGTAGCAGTCAATTGTTCTAATATTTTTTGGTTCATACAATTATTGGCAGGTATGAAGATAGAGATCAAGGATCCAACACTCATATACTATGATAACACCAATGCAATAATATATCAAAGAATCCAATGATGCATACTATCACAAAACACATTTCTATAAAATATCATTTCTTGAGAGAATTGGTACAAGATAAAGAAGTAAGATTGGAATATGTGAATACAAAAGAACAAATTGTAGACATACTTACCAAGCCATTACTAAAGGATACATTTTTGAATCTAAGAGTTAAGCTAGGGGTCATTTTCCTATTTGAAGCTCACTAAATGAAGTTTAGTGATGCATCAACTGGAGCATGTTAAAGATCAATTAATTAGTGCAATATTGACAAGGGTATATTGCATATGAATTAGTACATGAGGTAAATTGATATTGACTAAACATTGTCTTTAGCATGAGATGTCAAAGAGTGAGAATTTTGTTGTCATATCTCATAGAAATTTTGTGTACAAAGAGATAATGAACTTGGTCTGATATCAAAGGCAAAGTTTTCTATCAAAAGAAGTTGTAAGAAGATAGAAGTTTTCTAATAGAGGGAGAAACTAAAGGTAAAAAGAGTTCAAACTGATAGAGGGAGTTCTCATGGATGAGAATTAGAAGGAAACTAAGCATAATTCCTTACTTTATTCTTTCTATAAAAATTTCATTGTATTATGACATGTTGTATTGCCATCAATACTAAAGAGGGAGATTGTTGAAATAATTGATTAATTATGTATTATCTTTGATGTTACACAAAATATCATATCATTACCAATCAATGCATGCTAAGCTCACTCGGGCATTGAAGATAGTTTTCTATGTCTACCAAGCATTCTAAAGTTTGCCTAGTTTAGAAGACAGTGTCTACCGAGCTCACTAGGGTGTCAAAAAAAAGTTTATAGAAGTTGAGTGCTAATTAAGCTCACTCAGTTAATGAAGGAAATGTTTGATGGAAACAGTGTTAACTTAGCTCACTTGATTACCAAAAGAACTTTGCAAGTATGCATTATTGACCGAGTTCACTAGGTTAACACAAGAAAATTGTTTCTGAGTAGAGTCAACTAACAAAGAATTTTCTTGTTTCGGCATATTAAGTTCAAATTAATTTTTGTTTTGGTTCTAGTAGACTATGGAGATGAATATTAATTATTCTAAGTTGTATTCTAGCCAACTTGACTAGAGGAAAGATATAAATATAAGGTCAAGTTGAGATTTAGAAAGTGTGAAAAATACATGGAATACAATTGAAGATTTGATGATGCTAAAAGGAAGAAAATTAGAAGGATAAGTAGAATATTCTTATGGAGATAAAAAGATATATTATATTAAGAAGGATCAATTATACAAGCTAGAATTTAAATCTGTAATTAGTAATTCAATTGCATCCAAATCAGGTCATAACATTGTTACTATCTAACCATTGTAGTAGTAATCTAAATCTCTTAATAGAGCTGTCTTAACAACTATTTGTAAACCCTCTAACAAGGTGACATTTCTATTGAATTTTCCAAATACCTCTAAGAAGGCCACTCCTAATAGGGTGATTAAATCCTCTAATAGGGTCACGCCTAATAGTGTGTTTATTAACCTTTAACAGGGTTGGCTCCTAACATGGCTCACTTTAAAAGAGTGAAAATTAGTAACTAATTGCAATTGCTGGTTGTTCCCAAATTAGGATTCCACATTAAATCTTGGTGTCAAATATTTTCATGATATTTCTCTTATGTTTTTTCAACTAAATCAAAGTGATGGTAATTACAGATAACATCTTAATATTTTCATGTTAAGTATTTACCAAGCTATTTTAATGTTTATCAAGTTACAACATTTTTATGTGTGTTTTTTGAGCATCAATAGGGTTCATTTTTTAGAGTTTATTTGTACTGACATCTAAGGGATCTAAGATTTATTTTTTTGGTAACTAATTCACCCCTCCCCTCTTAGTTACTCCTCTTATATTTGTCATAAGAAGATCCAAAAAATTCAAAAAAGTTGTCTACCTACTATCAAAACATTCTCTTGCTACCTCAAGTTGTTAAAATCTTTACACAATCATCAAAATTTGACTTTAAACTATTCATACCTTTCTCCCATGTGTCCTTTGCTACTTTGATAGTAGTGAGCATTGAACATAAGGAATATGATGCAATCTCAACTACATTAAGGTTGGAGTAGGTGAAGTTTCTGTAAGTGTCTTTTGCTTCAACACATTCTTCCAATTGTCTCTCCATGGTTGATATCTTTAGAGTAATAGACTCTCTGAATTTTGATAGTCTTCTCAAAGTTATCTCTTTTCCAATTTCCAATTTCTTGATGTCTAAGTGAACACTGACAACTTGTCCTTCCAATTCATCAACTTTGCTAAAAAGTTGTTGTAACTAACTTCTCAAATATTCTAGGTCACTTAGCTTCCCTTGAATCATTTTATCCACATCTTTGGTCAACTTATGAGATAAAGTACATTTTATGTACAATTCCTTTCCAACTTGTTGACATCTTTGGAGTTCTTTGATACAAGTACCAAGACTTAGAAAATCATTCTAAATATTCTGACAAATGGTGCTAAAAAGATCAGAATCATGTGAGATTTGAGCCTTAGACTCAGCAACAGTCAACAAATTTGTAAATTCATTATCAAAAGATTTCACAATTGCTTGTGCTCTTTGCTCAAGATCTGCTTCAATGTTTTTGGCTATGAGGGTGTCGTACAATCTATTAGTCACATCCATTAATTCTCTTTATAGAATTTTGACCTTTTTGTTCTTCAAAAATAATTTTGTCAAGGATAATATCAAGTTAGACTAATTGGCATCATCAGCTATGATGTTTACAATAGATATAGGAGAGGATAAGCTAGATTCTTTCACCTCATCTTCCACTTGTTTCTTCTCTACTACCTCCTTTGATTTTCTCTCTTTCTCTTCCTTCTCTTCTCTTTTTCTTTTTCTTTCTTTTCTAATTTTTTCTCTTTTTCTTCTTCTTTCCTCTTTTCATCTTCTTTTTGCTTCTTTTAATCTTCAAATAATTTTAGCTTGGCTTCTTCAATTTTTTTCTTTTCTTCTTCAATCTATATTTTCTCTTCCTCAATTAGTCTCAACTAATCTTGAATATCTTTGGAATGGGGCTCAAGCTAATCAAACAACTTTTCATCTTTTTTAATTGCAACATGTGTCTGATCAATCAACATAGTCTCACCACTTGCTGATACTTTTGAAGTTCTATCTATAGTGGTAGGATCCATCTCTACCTCCATCAACATTTTATTGATAGCTGCAATAGTTTCACTTCTTATTGTGTTCTTATCACCTCCCATTAATAGAATAGGCCTCAACTTGTTCCATAGATAGGGTGCTAGTTTTCTTATCAATTTATTTATCTCTTCTTCATCTTTAGTTTTTCACATAGTTCTTATCATTGATTTCTTAATTTCCATATCTTTTTATTGAACTAATGCCTTATTTTCTATAAGTCTATCATAGATTTTCTAATTGAAAAATCCTTTAATATCCTTCAGTTTCAAGTTATTTAGAATCATAAATGTCAAAGTAGAGATATCAATTTGTTCTTTCTCCATATTATTATATAAATAGTAAAGCTTATTCATCTATATGAAGTTCCCTTCATTAACAATAGCTATGTTAATCTTATTTATGTTTGGTTTCTAGGGTTGCCTTGTTTTAACTTTTGGCTACTTGGAAATAGTAACTTTCTATAGTTGTTTTTCTTCTTGTTCTTCTTCTTGTTCTTCATCACTGGAATCTTCAATTTTCAAAAATGTCTTCTTTCTCTTCTCTAGTCCAGTAGCTTGTTGCTTAAGTCTTTTTGACTTTCTTTTAGATTTTCTTGGTTGTTTAATTGATACAATAGCATTTGGGATGCTCTATTCTATAGGAGTTTCTACAATAGATACACTGGATGCTTGGCCAATTGATGGAGGTGTCACATACATTACACCTTGTTCACTAGTTTGTTTAAGTCTAGAGATTGTTTTTCTAACTATTTGAGGTTCTTCTTCTAAAGTTATGCCCTCACATAATACTTTCTTCATTATAGATGCAATCTTTTTGTGAGATGCATTTTATAATGATGCTTTGTAGGCTAACTAAGTCATCTCCTCATATATTTTGAATCTATATGATGCTTGATCTATATTGGATTTCAACATTAAATCAATATAACTAATAGCTATATCATTGCTCAATTCATAACCTATGGGCTTAAGAAATGTCTCCCAAGGTTCCACTACTTCAATTTAGGTTAAGTTAGTATCCACCATAAAACATATTTCATTCTTAAATCTATCAAAAATTGCAAGGGCAATTCTAAATCTCTATTTCATTTCATTCTGAAATGTTCTAACAATCAAATTTCTATTGTCTGGGATTTTCTCTACTGGATCCCTTTTGCATACATCTGTTATCTTGTCCATAGTATATCTTTCACTACTCATAATATCAGTAACTGATAGAAATGGATATATTTTAGGTACATGAAAGAAAATATTATTAATCAAAGATTGGAAATTGAATACACCATTCTTAGTTCTCTTAATTTTCTCAAAATTCTTAAGAAGTTATACTCACAAAATTTCACTCAAATTTACCTATTCTTTCTCAACACATATCTTATAAGCTACATAATTGAATCCTAATAATAACTCATCATTCTTAAAATTTTCACTTAGAGAATATACAATGATTCTACTCAAGAATCTTACATCATGTTTTCCCATGCTGCTAATCAGCATTGATTTACCATTGTATACTTCCTTGGTATAACTTCCAACCTTCTTCTTAGCTAGTTTCTAACCAATGGGTATATTGCCTTGTTTTCTAAGACCAATTACTTCATGAATAAGGTTGATAGAGATATTGACTACATTGTCTCCGACCCAAATCTTTCCATCATGAATTCTTCTTAGTATGATTTGTGTCCATTCTTTTGTATCAAGTTCATGGTAAAAATGATATCTAACTAAGTCTAAGCCTTTTAGATGCTCATACACAAGCTTAATAGTCATATCATGATTGAAAACAATTTACATATCCTTGTTCATAAACTCACTTACAATAGTTTCAAGCTTACTATACAGATAGATTCCTACATTTCCAATAATAGTACATTGCTTGGAGTAATTGAGAAATATGAATTAGGGTTTTTCTTTGGGGTTTCATAGGAAAAACCTTTAATTTGGGTCTCTCAACGTTTTCAACATTTAGAACAACTGATATATCCATGATTACACTAAATAAAAAAATTATCAAAGAAATTTTGTGTGGAAAATGATAAATTACCTTTCTTTGGAGTAGGTTTTTTTTTGAAATCACTTTTTCCAAATCACTTCTATGTGCTCTTAGCTTCTAAGATGAGCACAATGTAGAAGTAATCAAGTTCATACTCTTTTTATTCATCTATAACTTGCATTAATTATGTACTTTTCTTAGTCAAAAAAGCTATTTATTTTTCTCTAAAATCAAATATTTTCTTAAGATCAATTTTTTGATCTTTGAATTCTATCTGAGGTTCACCATATCTTCCTTTCATGAAATTTTTTATAGAATCATAGATTTCATCTTCAATCACACATTAAACTTTCTCTATTATAACAATAACCCTTATTTCCTTTATCAATTGTTTCAATAAGCTCCAAATTGCAAGTGAGATTAACTTCAATCAATACTTATCAATATATATCCTCTCTCAAGCTTGCTGCAAGTAGCTTGATATCTAAATGAAGTTTCTAGTTCCAGTGCTATGAACGAGCTTAATTAAACTTGGTTGAATCAAACTTGATAATTGAATTTGATTTTCCTATCCCACCATAATCTAACTTTTCTTCTAAGATGTCTAATCCTTTTACAAATTCCTCATTGAGTTCATCTCAAAGCTCACTGACTGCATTTATTTGTTCTTCATTGTCTTTCTTAGTTTTACAGTTACTCTCATGATTCCTTTTGTCATTTCCAAAGTTTCTCCCATTGTTGCTTCTATTTCTAAAGTTTCTTCAATGATTCCTTTTTTCATTTCTAAAGTTTCTTCGATTATTTATTCTATCCATTCTATAGTACTTTTGGTATGTTTAAAGCTGTTGCATAATTGACATACTAGGGTTCTACTTCTAGGATTCTTTTGATCAATAGGTGCTTGACAATTATGGGTTATTTTTCCAAAGTTGTTACACTTATAACACATGATTTACTTCATTTCTTGATAAGGTCTACTTTATCTTGATGTTCTTTCATTAGATCTTCTTCTATTTGTAGGGTTAGTGTTTCTAGACATTCTACTATTTCTTCTATCATTATCATATTTAGGTTTCCTACAATCAACTGCATTATGACCAATACCATGACAATTATGATAGTAGAATTTCATAACATGATTAAATGATTTATTTGTACAATCTCTTTTGATATGACCTATTTCATTACATGAAAATCATATACCTCTAAATTCAACATGGTTTCCTTAGGAGATTCCACTTGCCTAGGGTTATCCAATTTCACAGTTTCCTTCTCAACTCTTTTGGATTTATTAGAAGATTTACTAGATTCAATCTTATCATCAAATTTATCTTTCTCTTTAGATCTAATTTACTTTTAGGTTTCTTTGTAGACATGTTAAATAGATAACAAGGACTAGTTTTATCATAGGTAGTAATGAGTCCTGATAATGCTTTGTTTTTATTAATCTTTACCTCCTACATTTCTCACTTCTTTGGCATGAAATTCCCTTTTTGCTAAACTATTGATAGGAAAGTAGAATATTTAGTAATTATTTAAAGAGGGAAGAATAGTTCCTGAAAAGCTATTAATTATATGGAAATGATATATTTTGATTGGTGCTGCTATAGGAACTAAGGATGCATGAGTATGGAGCCAACAATTTAGTTGGAGGAGCAATTCGAAAGCTCTAATTTTGCTATGTTATTTTGGGAAAATTGTTTTAAATGTTTAAATATATTAGTTTTGGGTTTTATGTTATCTTGGCCAAGTTTTTTTGTAATCTATTATGTGTGGCCACTGACCAAAACAAATCATTATCTATATTTAGGGAGCAGGCCATTGGCCATTCTAGCTTAGTTATTATATTAGTTAAACATTTTAAGCCTATATAAGAAAATGTTAATTGAAAGACAATATAGACATGATATATGAAAAAAATCTATTTATATTATCTCTAAAGTCTATGATATTAAAATTTTGGAGTTTTTGTAGTAGCTAGTTTTAGAACATCTCTCACCTTGCAAACTAGAGGAGGGTCCCCTCTCAAGAAACTTGGTGAGATTACTTTAGTTTTTTTTGTGAGTATTTCAGTATTGATTGATTTCTTTTGTTCTTTATAGATTAAATTGACTATGTGCATTTATAAGAATTTTATTGCATATATGTTTGTTAATTAAATCTATACGATGCTTGTTGTTGTTAATCAAGGATTCAATTGTCTGATGAAGTAATTGGTTGTGACATTCTTATGAAGTAATTGTATGATATATATCATTATTCTATCACTGCATAAATCTATTACAAAATATTATTTGATGTATTCTTTCTACCACATCCATCCATTTATTGAACCACTTCATGTTGCAATTCATAATACTCTTTGTCACCATTTATCATACTTCCTATCACACTTATCATACTTCTTGTCACACTTTGTATTAGAACTAGTTTGTTGTAAACAACCTCCTATCACCATTGAATCTCCTATCACAATCGAAGTAGATTTGAACTCTTAATCAAACCAACTTTTAATCGGACAAAAATTTGCAATAGCATTCATAAAGACATTGTGTTTAATTGTTTAGAGATGTGTTAATAAGAATCCAAACTTTATATTATAGTCCATTTGCAGAAGTAATCTTAGTTGTGTGGTAATTTTGATAGTTTAATTTATTAGCAAGTAGTAATTTTCACTCATAAATCTCTTGATTTATTATTTTCACCCCTTGAGAAAATAACTATTATATCTCTCACAAGTTTATGAATCCCATATTGACATTCTTAGGGTATTGTTGATTCAATCATATACCATCAAGTTGAACCTCAATTTTACCCAAAATTTTTGGCATCATCTCCAGGGAGAGATATTAAAGGCATAAAACTATAATAGGTCAAGATAGGAATAGTGAGCTCTTGAGAAGTCTTGAGCAATTGTCGACCTTGCTTAGGATAGTACCTTTGGTTTCCACTATAGTAAATCATTTAGGTGTATGAATAGACTTAGAAATAGTCAAGGTAGATTTGTTAAGAAGGAATTAGTAGGTAGTTCAAAAATTGAAAAACCAAAAAAAGAGAAAAATCCATCAACTATTGAAATCAAACCAAGCAATGAAGTTAAAATCTAGCCATCTTCTCAATCTACCTCTCTTACTACACCTTTTGAAATTTTTGAATAATTCATAAAGTCATATGAAATTAGGTGTAGTAAGCCTCCAAAACCTCTGGAACAACCCTTTAAAACATATTTTACACCTTGGGAAACCAAAGTTCTAGAAGAATTCATGGATGACAATACCAAAAACAACAATGTAGGAGGAAATAATGCTAGAAATAATAGGAATGCAATTTTTCAACACAATATAAGCTTTGAGTTTCTGATTCAGCCTCTTTAGGATGATGCCCCTATGAAAATCATCCCTCACTCAACACTTCCCATATTTAGAGGGTCAACCTTGAGGATCTTGATATGCTCCTATTTTAATTTGATGTCCTTTGTAATATCTATGATTATCAAAGTGATGCACAAAAACTAAAGCTCTTTCTAGCTACCTTGAAAGATGCTACATTATGGTGGTTAATGAGTCTTAGGGACATTTAAACATGGAACCAAATGAAAGATGCTTTTCTAGAAAAATATCAGGAGTATTGTAAGACCAAGGAAGTATGGGATGAAATCTTTTGCATGACTCAACAAGAAGAAGAATCAGTTGACTTTTTCTTGGAACGTTTTGCCTTTAGCTTACAATGTTCAAGATGTCCTTATTTAACTTCAAAAACTATCAAGATGTTTTTATTAAGAGGGATTCATGATGAAACCATAGATGCCTTAAATTTGATTGGTTAAGGTGATATTTCTAAAATGTCATTTGAGGATATTTCTAAAATATTTAGGAACTATTCACGATCCCATCGATCTATTCATGAGAACTCAAGTAAGTTTTCCACTATGGATAATGCATTAGGTATCTCCAAGTGTGAAATTGATAATTTACTTGAAGATCTTAAAACTTACTTATTAAATCATATGGGAAAACAAATTAACACATTATATTCTCACAAGAAACATGAGGAAGCTAAAAAGGCCTTGGTAGTATATTGCCCAACTTGTCAAATGAATCATGGACCAAAAGATTGCCCTTATAATTGAACTCATGTAGCATCACTTGAGGAAGCTAGTAAGAATTCAACACTATAAAATCTTCCTAAAAGGATGATTCTTATGTAATATACCAAAGAACCAATTTACTATATGGCTCCACAATGCCAATTTTTACCTAAAGGATTCTTCAATGAATATTTTCCCAAACCATCTCAATAATTATCTAACCAAGTTCCATAGTATGGGGGTTATCAACAACCCCAACCTTACCAGAAATGGCCTCAAAGTTTTCAACCTAGTACACAATTATGGCATCAAACATGGAGGCTGTAACCTTCATATCCACCTCCACAATCATTGTATCTACTTTCACAACCTTATACACAACCCTATCTTCCACAGCTATCCTTTCCTCCACCACCACTATTAAGCCCCTATCAACAACCTCAACAATTTCTTCCTCCCATACCTCCATCTTCTTTGAATCCACCACAACTGCCTAATCCCACATCCATGCCAACTCACCCGAATCCAAATCCTAATAATAAGCATCCTTAACCACTCTATCATAATGAGATGGCTAATTTTCCTACCTACCTCATTAACACTATTGAGTTAGATGGTGTACACCTTAAATATAGGAAGGCTCTTAAAGGACTTATGATCACAGAGGTCATTGATGAACTTGAAGAAGAGTTAGAAAAAGAACCTCCCTTTCCTGATTGACTCATCCATAAGCTAGAGCTTAAGGAACCAACACATTCTAAGTTTGATATTTTAAATGAATTGTGCACTGTTAACATCAAAATTCCTCTTTTACAGGCTCTTAAGTATGTGCCAATATACAATAAGACAATACAAGAATTATGTACCCGACAATAGAAAAAGAAGGATCCAAAAATTGTTCAAGTTATTTGACAACTAGTAGAATTAATGTTGGGAAATATCAACATTCCAAAATATGCAGATCCTAGTAGTTTTGTCATCCAGGTAAGTATTGATATAGTTGTTATTCCTAATACACTTGTGGATTTAGGTGCTGCTATAAATGTAATGAGAAATGAAAAAAAAATTACCCTTAGATGGACTTAGACCTACTCCTACAGTGCTTCAAATGGCTGATTGATCCTTAGTAGACTAGAAGGAGTTATAGAAAATGTCATTCTTTCTATTAATAGTTGGTATTATCCAGCCAATTTTATGATCCTTAAGTCGAAAGCTAATTTGGGGGGATATCCTCTCATTCTTGGAAGACCTTAGTTAGCAGCAGCCAATGCCCACATTAATTATTGGTTAGGTAACATGATTATTTCTAATGGTGAGCAAACAAAAGAGTTGACCTTATATCCTCCTACTTAACCATTATTGGACATTGAGGACCCAACCTAGGTTGAAAATGATTCAGATGATTATGTTCTAGTCCTTACCATTGGGCAAGTATAGTATTTTGAAGACCCAACTAATGAGGCCATTTTAGTAAACCTTCTTCAAAATAGGTAAGAGTCTAATGATATCCTAGAAACTATGGTTTTCCCCTCTCATGTGACTATTGACTATCCTTTTGGGAATTTTCCTTTAGTTGGAAATCCTCAATCTATTCAACACTTCCTCACATTACATCAGCTTCTACCACATAAATGTTTGTATAGCCCATTATTGTCCTCAGAAAAACCAAAAACATCATCAAAACCTACATCATTAGAACTTATGGAGATCCTACCTAAGTGTACCCTCAATATTAATCCATAGTTAGCACCAACTCAGGTAAATGATCTCATAAGTATGCTTAAAGAACATAAAGATGCATTTGCATGGGAGTATCAAGACATGTGAGGTATTCATCTTGACACTTGTACCCATCACATTTACATTAAAGAAGGAAGTTTCCTAGTTCAACAACCACAACATAGCCTCAATCCTGCCTTGCATGATATTGTCAAATAAGAACTCCAAAAACTCTTGAATGTTGGTTTCATTTATCCAATTTTAAATAGTAGGAGGGTATCTTGTTTGGTTGTTGTTTCAAAAACAATGGTAAGTGGTGTATTTGTGTTGATTATAAAGCTTTAAATAAGGCTACTAAGAAGGATCATTTTCCATTATCCTTTATTGATCAAGTCGTTTATACTCTTGTAGGGAAGCAATTCTTCTCTTTCTTGGATGGATTTAGTAGGTGCAATTAGATCCGCATTGCCATAGAAGATTAGGACAAAAATACCTTTACTTGTCCATGGGGAACCTTTACATACAATGTTCTTCCTTTTGGGTTATGTAATGCCCTTGCGACATTCTAACACACAATATTAATCAACTTTGTTGATCTAGTTAATGATTATCTCAAAGTTTATATGGATGATTTTACTATGCATGGAAATACCTTGGATGAAGCTAAAAATAACTTAGAGAAAGTACTTAAGCAATGTATCAAAACTAATTCCTCTCTAAGCCATGAGAAATGTCATATGTTGATGACAGAGGAAATTATTTTAGGTCATTTAATCTCATCAAAAGGTATAAAAGTTGATACCAAAAAGATCCAAATAATTCAAGACCTCCCCACACCTTTGAAACAAAAATATTTTCAAATTTTCCTTGGTCATGGCAGATATTACAAGAGATTTATTCAAAACTTTAGTAAGATTGCTTCTCCTTTGTTTTCTTTGCTAGCTAAAGATGTTGTTTTCACTTGGACCCCTAAGTGTCAAGAAGCCTTTGAAATAATTAAGACCAAGTTGGTGACTACCCCTATTCTTAGAGGTCCTAATTGGGAACTACCATTCCATATTGACACCAATGCTTCTAACTTTTCAATGGGAGTAGTACTTGGACAAAGGGAAGACAACCTCTTCTATTCAATCTACTATGTCAACAAGAACTTCACTAGTGCCAATGTAAATTATATGGTAACTAATAAAGAATTTTTAGCTATTGTTTATGTTATTAATAAATTTTGGCACTATGTTATTGGTTATAAGGTGTTTTTTCATACTGATCATTCAACGATTCAATTTTTGATGAATAAACCTATAGTAACTAGTAGAGTTATTAGGTGGTTGTTTTTATTACAAGAATATGATGTCACTATACTTGATAAGATTGGCCAAGAAAATGTGGTTGCAAATTTCTTGTCCTGGTTATCACAATCTGACAATGAAGTTCTTCCTATTGATGACTCATTCTCTGATGAATACCTCTTTGCAATTTTTTTCCAAAAGTCCATGGGCATGCCAACATTGCCAACTATTTGGTTACATGCAAATTTCCACCACACTTTCTCCCCGCATGAGCATTATAATTTGGTCGGCCTTAGTGGACAATATAATTGGATCAATGGTATTTTATTTCATACTAGCATTGATAACATCATATGCTGATGTATTTTGGAGGAAGATGTCTTTGATATTCTTCATGCCTGACATATTGAACCTTGTGGAGGACACTTTTCTACTCAACAAACTACTCAAAAGATTTTGACTGTAGGGTATTGCTAGCCTATGCTCCATAAGTATTGCAATCATTATGTTCAACATTTTGACTAGTGCCAGCACATGGGTCATCCTACATGATCAAATGAGATGCCATTTCACCCTTAGCTTTCTATTGAACCTTTTGAAAAATGGGGTCTTGATTTCATTAGACCTATCAACCCACATTCAAAAAATAAGGAATATATTCGTGTTTGTATAGATTATGTCACAAAGTGGGTTGAAGTGGTTTTGTTTAAGCATGCTCAAGATACCTAAGTTTCTGAATTTCTATATTCTGAGATCTTCACTCACTTTGGTGTTCCATGTGAGATCACTACTTATCAAGGACCTTAGTTCACTTCAAACCGCATTTCTACATTAATCAAAGAATATGAGATTCAACACAAGAAATTGTCACCTTATCATCCTCAAGTGAATGGACAAGTTGAGGTAACTAATCAAGAACTAGAGAATATTCTTACTAAAATGGTTGCACTTCATAAGTGTGATTTGGCTACATGACTTCCTAAAGCTGCATGGACCTATCGTACTATTGGTCTGACCCCTTATGAATTAGTTTATGGTAAGAAGGTTGTACTTCCTATTGAGTTCAAGATTAAGACCCTTTGAACTACCCTTCAACTTAGATTGAGTCTCTTTGATGCTCAAAGGGAACACCTAACACAACTCCACTCCATTGATGAGTTACATCAAGAAGCACTTCTTCATAATGAACTTGTTCAAAATCAATGAGCATTGTGGCATGACAAACACATTCATCTGTATTCTTTCAAGCCTAGTGATTGGGCACTTTTATATGACTCCCAATTCTAGGATTTTAAAGGTAAATTTCATACAAGATGGCTCAGACCTTATGAAGTTGAGAATGTATATGACAATGGTATAGTTCAAGTCTACACTATGGACTCTAAATGTCACAAGTTCCTCATTAATGGCCATTGAGTGAAGCTATTTAAGAAGCCTCTCTTGAAGGAAGGTTTCTTTCTAGAACTTTCTAAGGAACTCACCATGGTTCGCTTTGGTCTTCTTCAACATTGCTAGAATATATATATATATATATATATATATATATATATATATATATATATATATATATATATATATATATATATATATATATATATATATATATATATATATATATATATATATATATATATATATATATATATATATATATATATATTGAAAAAAAGAAATAAAGATCCAACAATGAAAACTGGTCTCTATCATTGTTGGCCAACTACTTGTTGTAAACTAGGTAATCTAGTGACTTGTAGTTGTCAGACTCTCTAGTTGTGAAAATTGGTTCGCCAAGACTTCTAGGCAACACTTGATTGAAAATTGATTTCTCAATGGTCACATGTCATATGTAAATTTAAAAAAAAAAAAACCAACAACAAAGCTCAACAAATTAGACATCTAACAATATACTTTAATTCATGCAATAGGAGGTCTCTTTGTTCATGTTTCCCTTCCCTTGGCATCCCTTACTCATGGCCCTCCTATCACTCCAAATTTTCAAGAAGACTGTACTATTGTACCTTCCATGTATCTTTTCTTGACATTTTCCACTTTGATGACCATTCCTTTTCAAATCTTTATGCCATAGGTCTTATTTACTTCTCATGTGCTACTTCTTGCCTTATTTTTTGGAGGTGTTCCTTGGGTTTTTTGGCATCATTACTACTTCTTTGGCTCATGTGACATTGATATTGATTATCATCAACCCATCATCATTGGCTGATCATGCTTTTTCTTTTTAGGGAAGTTTTCTTACTGTCTTTTCTATTGTACTTTATTTTCTATTTCTTATCTCTAGTTGTAGTGAAATTAGGATGTTTTCATGCCAAATTTGGGGGGATGTCATACCTTTGCATCTCCTCTCCAATTATTCATTTCCATCCCTACCACTTTCTATTTATGACTCCTTTGCATAGGTTGGAATCTTATCACCATTATTTTCCTCGTTTTCACCCTTAATGGCATTTTTCTTTCGATAAACACTTGATTCCTCTTTGTTCATATTCTAGTTTCAACAATCCTCTATTGTCATGGGTGGAAAATGCAAGTAGTTTGAACCAAACTCCATGGACAAGTTACTGGAAAATGGAGAAGCTTATAAGATTTTTTTTCATGCAGGATGACATTATTTCTTCTATTAGTTATAGGGTTATGACCTTACCATCACTGAAGAATTTTCCCAAGACTTTGTTCAAGATAATGTGACAATACAAGGCATTACCTTTCTAGTAATAGTGCAGATAGTGGCTGCTATAACTGTTCTTTCCCAAATCAATGAATTGTATTTTCCCACTGCCAGTACTCAGGTTACAAAATTGACAACTAGCAAAACCAATTTCTTGCAGTGCAATGAGTCTATGGAGGTTGTTATGGGACAATGAGCTTGATGCAAAACCCTTCCTTCACCATGGGATGTAGTAACCTTAATTTTAGATCAGTATATTAGCTATGAGGGATGCTTCAATTTTGTTCATGCACATCATTTAAAGCTCATGCTTCATTTAAGGTTAGGGAAACTTGTTAATGTTCCCTATTACCTGTATCATTCCTTGAAAAGAGCTTGCACTTAGTTTAGCGAAGGTCATGAAAATTCCTTGGCATGTCATGGTTTGATTAAGCTACTAGTCATACATGGTCTTTAACTTCAAGAAACCCCCATAGCATGGAATGCATTTATACAACCTACTTATAATGCCATTAGACCCTAGCCAAAAGAAATTGAAACCATGGTTGAGGAACAACCCTCTCCAAGCCACAACCCAAAGGAAAACCTTGCTAGTGAATCCCTACAAACACCTAAAAAAGGCCTATATACATCCTCTAGTACAAAAACACCTAGCCCCTCTTTAGTACACCATAATCCTCCATGATCTTCTAGTAATTTAGATAATCTAGCCAATGTTGCTCAAGCTACTATAGACATCAAAGTTGAAGTCTTGAGCAGTAGCTCTAATAAGAAACAAAAGAAATAAGTGGGTAGAGAATACTACTGTCAAACCAGACATATGAAGAAATAGAGGAATGCAACATCCATAGAAATTTTACCAAACCCTACTAATGAAGAAGACAATTCTAATGAAGGTGATACTATTGTAGACTAGTGTGATCCTTTGGATGAATTGGAAAATCTTGAAACAACTAAGGAGGGAGAAAACCTTGAAAGCCAAACTCTAAATTCTAATAAGGAACCTAAATTTCAACCTATAAAACAAATGATCCCTAATAAAGCCACAAAATCTCCAAAGAACAATCTTGATCAAGAAGAAATGGGTCAACAAACATTTGAAGTAGGAGATGAACTTGAACCTAGTGTTGTATGGAAAAATGATATAATGCAAAATACTATCCAGAGGGCCTATGGATAGGATGAAGATCATTTTAAGAAAAATCTAGAAGACATTATTGAAACACCTAAAAAAGAAGCCCTTCTAGGAGATGCTATAGAAAATATGGAGAGTTCCTATTGCCTAGAACCTAATAAGGTCATGACACCATAGTCTTTGATTATCTCTAAAATGCCTCCAAAGGACCTTTCAAGTACTTCTAGTCTTCTTCTTAACCTTATTCCACTGACAATAGCAATACCAAGCACTTCTATGGTTACTTTCAATGAATTTCTACACACTTTTATTCAACTTCAGCAAGAGCTTCAACAACTTAGATCTAGGGTCATACTATAGGATAAAATTATTAGTATAGTTGTCCCAAAAGAGTCCATGGAGCACCTAGATAGCAATATTCCACCTGGTTTATATACATTGATTGCATGAGGACATGCAAATCCCACAGTTGGGGGGGAAATGACGAGTCCTAATAAAGCTCTATTTTTATTAACCTTTTACCTCCTACATTTTTGACTTCTTTGGCATGAAATTCCATCTTTGCTAAACTATTGATAGGAAAGTAGAATATTTAGTACTTCTTTAAAGAGGGAAGAATAGTTCCTAAAAAGCTATTAATTATATGAAAATAATATATTTTGACTAGTGCTACTACAAGAACTAAGGATGCATGAGTATGGATCTAGCCATTTAGTTGGAGGAATAGTTTGAAAGCTATAATTTTGCTATGTTATTTTGGGCAAATAGTTATGAATGTTTAAAGAGATTAGTTTTGGGCCATATGTTATCTTGGTCAAGTTGTTTTTTAATCTATTATGTGTGCCTAGTGGCCAAAACAAATCGTTATCTATATTTAGGGAGTAGGCCATCGGCCATTCTAGCTTAGTTATTAATATAATTAAACATTTTAAGCCTATATAAGAAATGTTAATCAGAAGACAATATAGACATGATATATGAAAACATTTAGTTTATATTATCTTTGAAGTCTATGATATTAAAAGCATGGAGTTTCTATAGCATCTCATTTTAGAACATCTCTCACCTTGCAAATTAGAGGAGGGCCCCCTCTTGGGAAACTTGGTGAAATTACTTTAGTTTGTTTTGTGAGTATTTTAGTATTGATTGATTTCATGTGTTCTTTATAGATTGAATCAACTATGTGCATTTATAAGAATTTTATTGCATATGTGTTTGTTAATTAAATATATACAATTCTTGTTGTCATTAATCAAGGATTCAATTGTCTAATGAAGTAATTGGTTGTGAGATTATTATGAAGTAATTGTCTTCTATATATCATTATTCTACCACTGCATAAATCTATTAGAGAATATTGTCTAATGCATTCTTCCTACCACATCCATCCATTTATTGAACCAATTCCTATTTCTATTCATAAAACTCTTTGTCACCATTTATCATACTTCCTATTGCACTTATCATACTTCTTGTCACACTCTGTATTAGAACCAGTTTGTTGTAAACAACCTCCTATTGCCACTAAATCTCTTGTTGCAATCTAAGTAGATTTCAACTCTTAATCAAACCAACTTTTAATCAGACAAAACTTTGCAATAGCATTCATAAAGATATTTTTTTAAATTGTTTAGAGGTGTATTAATAAGAATCCAAACATTAGATTATAGTCCATTTGCAGAAGTAATCTTAGTTGTGTGATAATTTAGATAGTTTAATTTATTAGCAAGTGGTAATTTGCATTCATAAATCTCTTGATTTATTATTTTCACCCCTTAGTAAATTGCTGTTATATCTCTCACAAGTTTATAAATCCTAGATTGACATTCTTAGGGTAGTGTTGATTCAATCATATACCATCAAGTTGAATCTTAGTTTTACCCAATAGGTAGGTCTTTGTATTGACATAGATTCATCAAGCTTTTCTCTGCCAATGTAAAGCTCTTCAAGCTATTTCTTGCATTGAGTTAGTTCACCTTTCACAATAGTGGGGTACTTCTTAAGTTCTTCATGATCTTCTTTCAATGTTTCAAATTCAAATGTCTTCTTCACCAAACTTGCTCTAAGATCTAAATTTTTATTCTTCAAATTATATTCAATTTTTTTGGGATTATTCCTCAAACTCAACTTTAAGTTGGTAATCTTCAATTCATGCTTGAAGATCTTGTACTCTATTTTTAGTTTTGAATATTCATCATCTCTAGTAGATTCGGTAAATTTAGGCTTGGATTTGAGATATTCAATTTCTTCCTTTAGTTGTCTAATGTATAATTTGGAGTCTTCATATCTATCTTTCATCTTATCTCTTTCTTCAGTAAGGAAATCAATTTATTCAAGTGCATCTTCAAGGTTCTTCATCAATTGTTCTATATCCATAGGGATCTTACTCAAATTGTTAAGCCTCTTCTGATTAACTATGCTATGATACCAATTGTTAGAAATAGGGAATACTAAGAGGGGGGGTGGGGGGGGTGTTGAATCAATATTCTACAAAATTTTGTTGCCAACTAGATATTATTAGTTACTTTGAACCATGCATAAGAAATTAAACAAGTAATATTGAACAATAATAATAACCATGCATAAAGAGAACTCATGACACCATATTTTGTTAACTAAGGAAGCCCTAGCTAGTGAAAAACCCTAATGGGGATGATACCCACTAGATAATATATTAATATATATGCTCCCTGTTAATATATGCTCCTTGTTAGAGGATGGACCCTATTAGGAGTCAATGAGAAAATTTAGTCTAGAGAGTCCCTATTAGAAGACTTTGAATCCCTATTAGGAAATTCCAAATCTATTAGGAGTTGTTGTACAATAGATGCAAGAAGAACTCACTACCCAAACATGCACTTCCAATTACAAGAAGAGATCACTACCCAAAAAAAAATTAGTCCTCAAGTATATAGGTATTGTATCTTCTTGATTGATCTAACTTTAGTTCAATCTCAGATCATGAAATTAGGTTCACAAAATCTTTGCATATATCACTTCACAAAAAGTTTGCATATCACTTATCATGCACATAACTTCACATCACTTACATTATAGATGTATTTGCAAGATGTCTTCACATAAATACCATGCCTTTTCACAAATTTCTACTAGGTCAACTAAGACCATAATATACTTTTCCAACTTAGAATAAACATCTAAGATGTTGGCCTTGATTGGTCAAGTAATTCTTTTGCAAACAAAATAACTCCTTTCCCTTAATTCTACTATTCTATTTCACTTGGTAAGTCATGAATATCTCTTTTTTGTAATATCCCTACTAATTTATAAGGTTATACATGTCATCATCAACATGTATATAGTCTCCATCTATCTGTCCTAGTCATAATATTAGATCAGAAACATTTTTCATATAAAATAATATACTACTATAAATCAATTTTATACTTGGACAATTTTTTTAGTACCAAAAGATAAGTATCTTTATTTCTAAGGTTTTCTACAAGTACATCATGTGTTTCCATTAATGACAATAATTACATCACTACATAAATCCAATTGTCAATAGAAATATATGAAAATCATTGGGGTTATTTGTGTGTTTGTGAAAGTTATGAGAAAACTTTTTACTGACTAGTTCATGCATACTAGTTGAAGGAATATGACCTATTGGAAAGGATCATTAGAGCCAAAAAGGTGTGTGGAAGCCATGTGAGGTCAAGTAAATGACCTACTAAAGAACCTAAAGAGTTTGGGGTTTGAGAACAAGATTGGTTTTCATATCGGAGTGGTATTAGAGTGGGTTAAATATTTGCGAAGAATTGGTGGATGTGTGTAGCTACTAGAGAGTTAGTAGGTAAAACTGGCATGGTGACTAATGTAGAACTTTTCAAAGAAGTTGATGAATAAAGGGAGAAGAACATACTTATTTAAGAATCCCTAGTAGAGGTGAAGGTGCAGCTAGATGTAATTTTAGAGTAGCTAGGAGGAAAGAAGAAGAAGAATATGAGAAGGTTAAAGATGTAGTAGAGGAGGATGTAGTCCTTGAACTTGACCTTGTCTTTAATGAAGAGCTATTTTTGAAGGGTATCAATGCCCTAAGAGGAAAGGATTTGGAAGGTGTTCCACTTTTTAGTGGAAAGATGGACATATTTGTAATCATGGACTAGATATATGGCATGGAAATCCCTTTTGAGTGTGAGGGGGTATCAGAGGCACAAAAGGTCAAAGTGGCTAAGTCAAGGCTTAGAGGCTCAAAATTCACATGGTGGAAATACCTACAAGATGAAAGAATCAACATGGGTAAGACTCCTATAGAAATTGGAAGGCTATGGTCACTAAAGTGAAGGAGAACATCCTACCTGAAGACTTTGAGATCAACCTCCACAAGAGAAGGCAAGGACTAAAGAAAAAGGACTTAGATGTAACCTCTTATACTAAGGAGTTTTAGAGGTTATGTATGAGATCCAAACAACAACAAGATGAGCCAATCAAAGTGGTAAGATATCTAGGTGGTTTGAAGTGGAATATCCAAGAGGAGCTTAGTTTGTGGGCACCTACCACAGATCAAAGATGCCATCAGCTAGCTCTAAAGGTGGAGGAAAAGAATAAAAGAAAAGGAGATTCTAACTTAAAGGATAGAGGAAAGGGAATAAATAAAAGAGGACAAAGGGGAGGCTACCAAGGTAGAGGAAGTGAGCAGAAGAATCAAGGTGAGAGCAAGCTCATAGAGAAAACTAGTGACAACTCTTCAAGATGTGGTTATAATAGATGGAGAGACAATCAAGGGGGATCTATTAGGGGGAGAGGATTAGGAAGATGCAACTCATACTTTGCAAGTATGAAATTTTATAACTATGGACACTTGGGTCATCTAGCCTATAGATGCCCAAACAAACCTTCTTCCTCAAACCAAGACAAAAGAATGAGATATGTGCAAGAGGATTGCATAAAAGAATTAAATATGGATCACATTGAATCTAAAAAAGGTGAGAATCTCATGTTTAGGATAGTGTTGATCAAACATCTAGCTCCTAATGAACCTAAACATAGAAGGGCATTGTTTAGGATAAAATGCAAAATCCTAAGAAAAGTGTGCAAAGTAGTGGTGGATTCAAGGTCTATTGATAATGTAATATTAGAGGAGGTTATTACTAAACTAAGATTTCAAAAGATACCTCATGAAAACCCTTACAAGGTTACTTTGCTTTGTTGATCTTAGATTGGTTTTGATAGCTAAGTGTCAACACACTTAAGACATTTACCTAGTTTATACTAAATTAGTAATGCATGTCAAGTATAATATGTAAATACAAGACCATGTCAAGTTGCAATGAGTGTTGAGTCACTCATGTGCCAAGTCACTCAAGTGCCAAGCATATAGACCATGTTGAGTGATTCAAGTGTCAAGTGAATAATAGATGTCAAGCAGATCAGGTTATGAGTCAGAAAAAAAATTATAGTATGTGCCAAGCATTAGTAACTTCAAGTACCAAGTAACATAGATTTAAAAAGGCTTAGGAAGCTAACTCACCTTAACAAGGCTCTTTTGGCTAAGCAAATATGGCATATCTTCAGCAGCACAGGGGAATGGAGAGACATCTTGGAAAACAAGTATATTAAGAAACCCTCTAAATAGTTTACCCTCTTTAATGAAGATATCCCAAGAGGATCTATTATTTGGAATGGTTTTTTAAAAGCCAGGGACCTAGCTAATTCTAGAGCTTCTTGGAAACTAGGAAATGGGGAGGATATCTAGTTCCAGTCCGATAGCTAGCTCATTCAAGGCCCCCTTATGAACAACCCCATCTATGAGGTCTGGATGAATGACTGCATCAACTATTTTGGGTCAAAATTTAGTAACTATAGGAATGACCAGGGATGGATTGATCTTTCCGTCATCTCTGAAGATCTTAATCCTATTATGATTATGCTGAACTCTATGGCCCTAAATAACAATAGGGACAAGTTGGTCTAGGGAGACAATGCTAATGGGCAATATAATACTGCCTCTAGGTACTTGGCCCTTTGGAGATTAAAAGAGATTCCTCCTTGGTCGAGGGCTTGGATTCCTAGCCTCATTCCAAAAATTAATATGTTCTATTGGCTGGCTCTGCAGGAAAAAATCCTTACCCAGGATAACCTCATAAAAAGAGGTCATATTATGCCTAGCAGATGTGAGTTATGTAAAGATCAGATGGGGACTGGCAATCATTTGTTCATTCATTGATCTTTCTCTAGGGAGGTTTGGGTTTCCCTCACCCAGGACTTGGGATTCAGCTGGTGTGTGCCTTTTAACCTCCTAGATCTCTTTTGTCAATGGAAGTGTATGTTCAATGGGTCTCAACTTTAGGAATTAAGTTCCTGGATCCTACCTCATTTTTTTTGGAGCATCTGGAAGGAGAGAAATAATAGAATCTTTAGAGATAAAAAGGAGCTAGCTAAAGTGATAGGAAAGAAAAATTTTGCAAACATAAAGGAAAACTATTCAGTAAGGAAAGGGGGAGATATTGAATTAGGTGGTAGAAATAAAGAGAAGGCAAAAGATAAAAAGATGAAAAGATAGGAAGCCAAATGGCTTCTCCCCCTAGAAGGATGGCATAAAGCCAACTTTGACAAATCATCCAAGGGAAATCTTGGCTCTTCGAGAAGTGGAGGAATAATAAGGAATGAAAATGGAGATGGGATTGTGGCTTTTTCCCTCCCGCTAGGTTATCAAACCAACCACTTTATGGAAGCGAAGGCTGTGTGTAATGCTATCAAACTAGCTTTTGAAATTGGTGTCACTAATCTTTGGCTTGAAGGGGACTCAAAAAATATAATAAAATGTATTAATGGCAACTCTCAGCCATCATGGTCGATTGCAAATCTTATTGATGAGACCCATGAGACTCTTGCCAAATTCAGTAGAGTCCATGTCACTCATATTTTTTGGGAAGCTAACCCAGTCACTAACAAGTTTGCAAATATTGGGGTTGGAGCAAGCCAAATTATGACATGGCATCCCGAAAATACTTTGTCGGTGGATGTTAAAAGCTTGATCAAATTAGACAAGATCCAAGGAAGTACAAAGAAGATAAACTTGCAATTATGAGTATGAATGGATTAAGGGGAAAGGGTACTTCCCAAAAAGTTAGCATGGGAAATTGTAATTGCTACAATTTATTATAGACTAGTCGACATGCTTTTTGGGTCATTTATTACATTTACTATAGGACCAACAGAACATTCTTCTTAGTCACAGAGGATCCAATCTATTGCAGTACGAGGTGCATATGAGAATTGAGGGTGTGCAGAGTGCAGATATGGTTGGCAAAAGGTGTAGAAAGGAGCCAGTGGGTGAAATTGAGAAATGGAAGAGCAAGGACAAAGTTTGGGAGTAGCTAGATCTAGGCAGGATTACCAGCTACTATTACATATTGTGCCCCCCTGCCAAATATTTGAATTTTAAATACTTGCTTGCCCAATGGTCACTTTCCAATTTAATGTTATTTTAAACATCCCAGGAATATCAAAAAAAATAAATGATGGAACCTTATGATACTCCTTATTTCCTAAGTTTATTTTTGTAGGCTTGTAATTTCCCCATCGTGAGATCAAGAGAGATCTACTATTGGTGCTATCTCACTATGGGAAGTTGCACATTGTTTTGCCATAGTGACATAGTGCCTTTTGGCTGCATGTTAGGTGGGTCCTCCCTTTCCTTTTTGTTTCTTCAACACTAAATTTTGCTAGATCCATGATGGGCACTATGGCACTATCAGAAAATTTGTGTTCCTTGCTGTTAGTGACATAGCACCCAGATGGAAAGTGATATTGCAGTGACATCAAAAGGAAGATAGGTTGGCATGTGGCCAATTTCTATTGGTTGGTATATTGATAGGTCAGACCCATCTTTCTCACCACTAAATCTAAGAAAATCAACAGTAGGTGCTATCTCACTATGGAAAGTTGCAAGGATATTATCCATAGTGACATAGTGCCATTGTGCCATATGGATTAGTGGGGCCAAATCTTGCCAAGATGAGGATGCCAGGTTATGCGAGGTGGTTTCCAAGTGGATTCATGGACCAAAAACTTTATGGAGGAAAGTGCAGTATTATGAGGATCTTCCATGATTGTTGATCTCATGGAGATCAACGGTGGGTGCTATCTCACTATAGAAAGCTATGAGAATATTATCCATAGTGACATAGTGCCTTAGTGACATGTAGCAAGGTGGGGCTGAGTGCTATGAAACTATAGGGATGGTACCAGTTCAGGCCAAATCAGATGCTAGGTGTGTTGAGTTGGTTCATGGGCCTAGAAGTTTTAAGGGCACAACGCAGTAATATGATGAGTCTTCATGATTATCAGATCAGTCTGGATCCATGGTGGGTGCTATCTTGCTATGGAAAGCTATGAGGATATTACACATAGTGACATAGCACCTCAGTGACACGTGTCCCAGTGGGTTTGATGGAGGCAGTAATGGTTAGATGCATTGGCAGTTAATGTGACCATCGCAGTTGGAATTTGAGGGTTGGCAATGTTAGTAATGAAAAGAGATGGTCAACCACATTGGACTCTCGTGAGGTGGCAAGATAAAAGGAGGTTACTGGCCCACATAGCCCATTTTGGATGCAAATTTTTGCTGACTTTCTGATCGTATTGTTTCAAGTGCTCAAGAATGAAGAAAGTCAAGATTTTTTATGCGATTTGATCTTCGTGATCAGTGCCACCCACTCTAGAATGAATGTTGAAGGCAGAAAAGCACTCCACTACCCCTAGTTGATCCATCTACCTGATTAGGATAATCAATGACACCACCTCTTGTTGGATACAATTGTTAATTGTGTATTGTCTTTGATGTTACACAAATTTCATATCAGCCATCAGACAGAGTCTACCAAGCTTAGATAGTCAGCAAAGCAATTTACAATGTCTACCGAATGTTCTTGAACATTACACAATAAGTTAGCTCCTACCGAGCTCACTCGGGCATCAAAGGATCTTGTAGCAAAAAGTTAATGTTAACCAAGCTACCAAGGTTAACAAAAGGAAAGTTAATGTTTACTGAGTCTAATGTCTACCGAGTCCACTCGATCATCAAAGAGAAAGTTATCTTTTATTGAGCTCACTCGGTAAGTGAAGGAAGGTTAGCTTTTACCAAGCTCACTTAGTAAATGAAGGAAGGTCAGTGTTTATCGAGTTAACTCGGTCTCCAAAGAAAGTTGCAAGGTTTGCAATATTTACCAAGCTTCACTTGGTTAACACTGGGGATACCATTCTGTAGCAATGGTCACCGAGTTGGGTTAGGAAGCAAAGAATTTTCATGTTCTAAAGAATTAAGTTTAATTATCTTGTGGAGCCAACTGATTTAATATTTTTCAGTTGTTGTAACTTGTAATTGAGCCGACTTGACAATCTGATAGGTATATATGAAAGGTCAAGTTGTGAATTCATAAGATGTAAGAGTGTGGATGCATAAGAGTTCCAATGTATGAATGAGTGGATATATGAGCGAATGTTGAAGGATTAGATATCCTTATGAAGTTGCAAAGTTGTGTTCGATCAGTGAGGATCTAGTGAAGCAGAATAGAGATTTGTATTCAGAAAAGATAAGTTGAATATATTTCAGACCACTTCATTTTTTCTTTCTAATCATTGTAACAGTGATTCAAAACCTCTTAAGTAGAGTTGGTTTGACAACCATTTTGTAAATCCTCTAACAAGGTGACAATTCAGTTGAATTGTTTTAAAGACCTCTGACAAGGCCACTTCTAACAAGGTGATTAAATCCTCTAATAGGGTCACACCTAACAATGCATTTTGTAACCTTTAATAGGGTTAGCTCCTAATAGGGCTCACTTTAGAAGAGTGAAAATTGGTAACTAGTTACTTGGTGGTTTTTCCAAATTGGGTTTCCACGTTAAATCTGGTGTCTCTTGTGTTCATGTTATTTCTTTATGCATGCATGTTAACCACTTTAAATTCTTAATAAATTAATAGAACATCTATCAAGTTTTAGCATTTATTTGTGTGGTTACCAAGGGTTAGCAACAACTTTATTTTAAGACATCCAAGGATCTGTGGATTTATTTTTGTAGTAACTGATTTACCCCTCCCCTCTCAGTTACTTTATCTCTATTTCCAACACCTCTATCTTCTCAAGGCCCCAATTTTAGTTAATAGTCAGATTTTTTGGTACTTGAAGCTATACATAGATCAAATTTCTTTAGATCTCCATGATTGTTCTTGGTGGAGTCTTGATGGCGGTGGTCGCAGGATAGTTGTGGAGGGAAAATCTCAGTTATGCCTAAACTATAAAGGCAATTTTTATAAATTTTGAAGGTCGAACCTTCTCTGTTTTCTCTATTACTTCTCTATAGATTCTCAGTGTAAATTCCCTTGTGCCTCTAAACTACATGATTTTTTGTCTTATCTCTTTCAGCCATTGGTATGAAAGTGCAAGAACTCTTTGCCTCTTACTAGTGTTTTGTAGAGATCTACGATCTGCATGACTGTATCTCCTTGGCCTATGAATGATAATATAAGTGAATCTCTCTTTCCTTATGTCATTCATCTTGGTCTTCTAATCTGCATGTGATTATTAGATTAAAGTAAGTCTGAATGTGTATATCCTTAGTTTCATTATGGTTCAATAGTGCATGTATGGGCAGAGATTTGTCTAAGCACTCTATTTTTGTGCATCGCCTCTTTAGATTAGATTAGGTAGATTTTCTTTCATGCTCTCCTCGCTTTTTATCTCCAAGAGTAGTTAGGTGCATCTGGATAGTAAGAGGAAGCCAGCCTTCTCTAGAGACTCAACCTCACAGTTCAAGTCCAATAGCTCGAAGGTTGTTTCCATGTTTTAGTAGGTTGTCTTCATGCATAGGCTTTGGAAAAGGGTGCAAACCTCAGTGACAACAATTTTTGGCATGCCTAGTAGGACAACATCTTTTAAAAATTTCAAGCCTATTGGTGTCAAAATGGAAGATTTCAAGATCAATACCGAGGAGATAGTACTGGCTTCAGTGTTTAAGCCTCCAATAGGCTCATTCTTCAAAGTACTTGGAAACTTTGAACTTTGAATACATACCTAGTTCCTAACCAAAGTTGCAGTGATTCATGCCCAGACCTAAAACAAGGGCATCTTCTAGAGGTAAGTTTCAGTATCAAGAGCTTTCATTTTCAAACCCTAGAAGAAGGAAGACTAGAATATCTTTATCACCAGTCAGGAGTGCAATAGTAACAAATACATCTACAAGATCTATCTCTACTCCTCCCACTATTAGATCTCAGACTAGACTACCATCAATACATATCAATAGATCACTTGTCTATATGGTATTTCCTAGAGCTCATACTTTTTCCACCCTTAATGGTGGGAGTCCTCTCTTATTAGCCCAAAGACATGACATACCAGTAGCTACCCTCAAAAGTATACCAGAGTTTATTGATGAAACTTCTATCTCCCCCTCAGAACACATTCAAGAGGTTGCAAATGTCTGCAATATCCATGGTATTACAGAGGATGATGTTATAGTTGGGCTCCTAGCCTCATCCTTGAAAGGAAAAGCACTACAATGGTATAGAGGTTTACCTCATGGTTCTATAATAGATTGGGATGGATTAGGAGTAGGATTGTGCAAACATTTTGAGGATAAAAGTAACTATTTGTCACTTTTAGAGCAGTTGTCTACTATAAAAAGAGCCTCCCATGAATGTATGACTGATTTTAATTATAGATTTCAAAAGACATGGGATAGAATACCTACTTCAGTGAAGCCTACCCCTGGTAATGCCTTCTTGCATTACTTTAGAGCTTTTAACAATGATATTGCCACTACAATCCAAACTATGGGAGGAGATACCTTGCCTAATGCTTATGACATAGTGTAGACACTAAAAAATGGTTCACATCACGACCTCATCACCTCTTCATACTAATTTTTCCCATTTTCTCATTCTACTAACTTCGATCTTTTGGCCAGATTGACCATATTTTGTCATTTGTATCCCCTTTCACATCAATTTCATATCAACTCAAAATCATATCAAATCAACTTGAAATCATATCAAATCAACTCAGAATCACCCCAAATCAACTCAGAATCACTCAAAATCAGTCCTAATCAACCCAAAATGTATCAAACATCCCAAATCAATCATCATTTATCTAAATCCTAGGTATTGTTGTGGCTTTTAGTGCCTTGGAAATGTATCAACCTGTCAATCTTATCAATCCGACCTTAGTACTATCATGGCTCTCAGTGCTAGGTCAAACTATCATTCATGTCATTCAATCTTTGACATTGTTGAGGCTTTCAATGTTGGATCATGGTATCATCAACCATTTTAATAATATTGACAATTTCCATCAGTGTTATTATGATTGAACCTTATCAATCAATTTCAATCCTGTAGCATTTATAATGTCAATTAAATGTTACATATCAATTTATTCATGTCATGTGTCCTTGGCATGTTATCAATTTTGATCTATCAATTAATTTGACCATGTTTTTGGTATACCTTTTCATCAAAAGATACGGTCGCATTCATTTAATCAATTTGGCCAATCATCTACTAATTTTCTCTATAGGATTAAATAACCCATAATTTAATTCTATTATTCTCACTAATTATTCTTCCTAATTATTATCCTCAATTAATTAATTTTATTAATTAATCGATTCATTATCTGCAAACCATGGAAATTTACAATTTCCTAAGTTTTATTTTCCATCATTAATTCCATTTTCTACTAATTCTTATTTTGTGGAATAAGAGGATTTTTAATTCAAATATTCCATAAAATATTGCGTCATCATGACACTTGGATGTGACACCTCGTGGATCCTCCTTTGGCACTTGGCTGAGACTTGTCATAATCAAATATTATTACCCCTTATGCATGTCCCTATTTGGCTTATTCATCATAAATTCTTGGCTTTAAGTGGGTTGAGGAATCTTATGATGTGTCATAGATTCTCTTCCAAATTTGACTCTCATGTGTCATAGAATCCTACTTTTGGCATATTCCGTCATATGTGTCATAGGAATCTCTTGCCACATCACATGTTTTTGGGTGACAAATCCAATGCTCTCACCCTACATGAAAATTATAAAATGGACACCCTTCCTCTCATTTCAGAGCTAGAATGCTTAAGTCTTGAGTCCTTGAATCTTTGAGTTTTTGAGTCTCTACTAATTTTCATTTTGAATTCTCTCTCTCACATTAAATCACACTTCAAGTATTCTCATGGCATTATCACTATCATAGGCTTTTGCTTCAATTTTGTGTGCACTATAGGAAACTTTGGAGCTACAATCATTTGGAGAAGAAAGAAGAACATGGGAGCTACAAAAAAAAAGGGGGGTTTCTATTGCTTTCTTAATTAGTTTGGCTTTCATGGTAGACTAGTGGGTGCTAACGTATGATTATTGAGTTTTGTGAGTTGCTCATAGTATGTTATGCTTTTAACCCATTTTTTTGGTCCTACACATAGCAATAAAATCAAAGAACATCTTAATAAAAGGAGGTAAACTAGCTCCAAGGCCTCCTATGCCTTTCTTCCCTGATGCTCCAAATCATCAACCATCAATGGCTCCCCTTCCCACAACTTCTACATCACAATCCCTTGTCCTAGTCCCTCAAGCTTCCACATCCTCAAATGGGGTAGATGAAATCAAAGAGATGATGCAATCTCTAATGCAGAACATGGATAAAAGAGAAAAGAACCTAGAGAAAATATTGCAAGATTATGGGAAGAAGGTGGAGGATAACTCCTCTATGATGCAGAAAGTAGGCAACAAGGTGGTGACTTTAGAAAGACAAAAAGCTCAAGGTAGTAAGCCTCATCAATTGCAATATCAAAATCCAAGAAGTGGTAGGCCTCCAAATCCTAATCATTGGAATGATTCTTTTGATCAGAATAGGTAGGGTGGCCATGCTTCAACCTCAAATGTGAACCAAAGTAGGGCCATAGTCCCTCAAAACAATATGGCTCAAGATCAAGATTTTTGTCCCTCATGTAACTACTCCTATGCCTATTGTATGTGTCAGAAGGTTGAATCTTTTATTGATTTGATAGTCCAAGAACTTGAAACAAAACAATAATACAAGGAGGACCAATTTAAAGATGCCTTAGATATGCAAAGAAAGGGTGATTGCTCTTTTATGAATCATCAGATGGAGGAGCATTGTAATGTAAACTAGGATTCCATTGCTCATAACACTAGAAACAAAAGAAGAGCTATGGAATATGTTTTCCCTCCTCCCCCCAATCAAGCCTCAACTTCAAATGCGATATCTCATGAGAAAGTAGAAAATAATCAATCATGTACATTTCAGCAGCAAAGGCAAAATCATGGCAGAAAGGATGCAAGTGATGCTCAGGTTATTCCATCTCAACCTCATACAATTGCAGCTCCCAAGGGTTCTACCAAAAAAATTTCTATGTGAATATCTCCATGTGGGATGTTGTTGCTACTATACCCATGCAAAAGAGGTTGCTGCACCAAGAATTGGAAAGAATTGAACCAAAGGATCTGACAATCAGCATGGAAAGTGCCACAAGCGTAGTACAACCATCAAGGGAGGTAAAAAAAAGTAAAAAGGTTAGACCTCATCCATTCTATGTTTCTCTAATTATAGGGGTCAAACTAGTCCATAATTGCATGATTGATTCAGGGGCTAGCAGTTCAGTGATGCCTAGGTGTGTTGCTGATACTTTGGGAATGAAATATGAGCCCATTGTTAGGGATGTATTATAGTTGGATGGTAGTACTATCAAGACTGTAGGGATCCTTAGGAATGTTGAGATGGCCTTACATGCATGCCCTAGTTGTACTGTAACCCAAGATATCTTTGTTGTTGAGCTCAAGCCATATTTTGCCATCTGTCTGTCAACAGACTTCACTGCCCAAATAGGTGGTTTCATATCTTCTAATTGGTCATATATGTCTTTCAAGATGAGATATGGAGCCAATGCTTCAATCAAATCAGAGCCTCAAGCCCTCCATCATATTGAATCTTACACCCCTAATTCCATCAACATGAATTACCCTATCTTAAAGATGGATGAGAATGACATAGTGAATGAGCCCACCACTTCCCTAGAAGAGATACCTAATTTTTTCTTGGATGAATGGGTTGATGCATATCAATTTGACTCTACATAAGAAACTCTTGAGATAGGCCCTAGTAAATATTGTATATTGGAGAAAGATTCTCTAGTCCCCAATCTTGTGGAGACTAAAGAAGATATGAGTGGGATATGGAGTATGTACTTTGATGGATCAAGGAATAAAAATGGACCAGGGGCTGGTGTGATGTTGATTTATCCTACACAAGTAAGGTACTTGATGGGGACACAACCCAAGCACATAATGGTCACAACAGGAAAGGGAAAATTTTATTAACTATGAGAAGATGCTAATACATTCAGTATAGAGAAAATAGACTTCAAAACATGCCCTAAGGGCTTACAATAGTATAAATCTGGAGATAATTTCTCCTTTCAGTACCTCCTCTCAAACTCCACTTCGGACTACCTTTTACAATACCAAAAATGTTCTTAAATAGACCCCAGAGGGTTAGGGATTAAGAATACTTTCTAGAAAGTGCTAGTTGGCATCCACCAATCAAATATAAGGCTCTAGAAGTCACATTATAAGTTGGCACAAAATTAGAAGAATCCAAAAATGGTAACTAAACTTTTGGGAGGCATAACTTTTGAACCGTAGCTCCGATGTACGAACCGTTTACATTTTCAAAAATCTCTCAAAGTGCTTTATAGCCCTATGGACCAGCTTCACTCATCCCCCATATTTTGGCCCTTTTCGAGGTCATTTAATTCCCCTAACTTGACTTTGAAGCATTCTTAGGAGGTCTCCAAAAACTGAAAAAACTACAATAACTTTCAAATCATGGGGCCTTTTGACCTGATTCTTTTTCTGGAATGCTCTAAATTAAAATTACATTCATTTGGCCAATTTACACCTTCTAGTTCACCAAAATGATAGCTCAATTACATACTCCTATTTTTTCAGCATTTACATGTATCCCAAGGTGATTAAAAACTCTAACCTAGAACATTAATAGTGGAACTGTGAGAGTTGGAACCTTTATTTGACCCAAATGGGTATCCAAAAATGAAAACACATGAAACATAAACTAAGTCTAAGTACCTTTTTTTGGATGACACAAGATTGCCCTTATACCTTTGGATGCTCTTGCATCAGTACTACTTCTCCTTTAGGCTCCAATTTAGTTGCACTAATAATGTAGCCAAGTATGAATTCTTGATTCAAGGTCTTGTACTTGCTCAAAAAGAGGAATCCAAGCTTTAAGGGTCTATGGAGATAGTGAGTTGGTCATTAATAAAGTGAGAAATTAGAATACCACCAAGATAGGTTTGCTCAAGTGTTATAAAAATAGGGTATGGGATTTTCTTGAAGGTTTCAATGAATTTAATATTCAAAGCATCCCTAGAAAGGAAAATAGATATGTTGATAGACTTGCAGTAATAGGTGCATCTTATGATGTGCTAGGGAATCTTGAGGAGGAGAAGAAGCAAAAAATTAGAGTGGTATTAAGGCCTACCATCCCTGATAATAACATCCATTGGCAAGTGTTTGAGTCTGATGAGAAAATTGTGAGCTTCTTGCAAAATGAGGCAGAATTTTCAGAGAGAAATCAGTGAAGACTGTAGGATCAGTATGGTGATCAGATCATTCATCTTAGTTCTAACAAGTGGCCTAAGGGTCTCATTACCTTAGAGATTATTTTTAATCTTGATGATCAAGCAAGAGGTAGGTCCATGAACCTAGCTGCTGATGAAGGTGACCACACTCTAGTCATGATTACTGATGGAAAGTCCTTAAACATGGGGAAGGTATGTTCTGAAATTGAACAAGAAAATTTTATTCATCAATGTCAAGAATTTAATGATGTATTTTCTTGGACATATGATGAATTAAAAGGCTTTGACCCAAGGTTGTTTCAGCATACCATAGGTTTAATTAATGATGTAAAACTAGTAAGACAAAAACAAATACCAGTGAATCCTAAAATTGAACCCTTAATGAGAAAGGAGCTATCCAAATACATTAAGGCCCACGTAATTTTCCTTATCAAGCACTCATCATGGGTAGCAAACCTTGTCCCTATTAGGAAGAAGAATAGAGAAATTAGATTGTGTGTGGACTTTAGGGACCTTAACCAAGCTTCCCTCAAAGATCACCATCCTCTCCCTTCTACGGAGTAGATTTTGTCCAAGGTCAGTGGTTCAAAGAGATTTTCATTTCTTGATGGATTTTCTAGCTAAAATCAAGTGATGGTTAAAGAGTCTGATAGGTACAAGACTACATTTACCACTAAATGGGGTACCTATGCTTATTTTAAGATGCCATTTGGACTAACCAATGCAAGTGCCACATTTCAGAAGGCAATGGAGATGGCCTTCAAAAGATTGATTGACAAGTTTGTCTTAGTTTACCTTGATGATATTACAGTGTATTCTAAGAATGTAGAGGATCATTTTGATCATCTAAGACAAGTATTCCTAAGATGAAAGGAGTTTGGGTTTCCCTTAACCCAAAAAAGTGTGTCTTTGCTACTAACCAAGGAAAATTATTAGGACATATTGTATTTGAGGATGGCTTAACCATTGATCTAGAGAGGACAAAAGCAATACTTGCCCTCCCTCTTCCTAAACACAAGAAAGGGCTGCAAAGTTTCTTGGGTAGGATAAATTTTGTGAGAAGATTTATCCCTAATCTTACTACCATGGTGAAACCTATTATAGCTATGCTCAAGAAAGTAATGGTCTTTGCATGGACCAAGGAAGGGAAGGAAATTTTTGAAGAGATCAAGACAGCCATAGCCTTAGCCCCTACTCTCATGAATCCAAATTTTGAGAAAGATTTCATCCTTTATACCCTAGGTGGTGAGTCAAGCATTTATGTTATCCTAACTCAAAGAAATGATAAAGGTGATGAGTAGCCCATAGCTTTCTTTAGTGAAGGGCTTAAAAAATATGAAGATAAATACAACTATGTAGAGAAGCAAGCCCTTGTAGTCATTAGAGCTTTAAATAAATTTAGACACCTCTTGTCTCATAATAAGATTCATTTGTTAGTACCGCATGCTAGTGTGAAATATTTCCTTTTGAGAAAAGACATTAGTAAGAAAAGAGTTGGTTGGATTACTAAAGTGATGGAATATGATATTGACATTCAAATCACCAAGCTAGTAAGAGGGAGGGGGTTGTCTAAATAGATGTTATCATCTCAAGAACCTAATGAGGAAGTTGCTATGATAGTAACAGAGCAACAAGAGGTAAAAAATAGCAACCCAAGGAGTTAGATGGATGATATGATGGATTTATTATTAGGCAATAGATACCCTCAAGGATTAGATAGAACTAAAAGGAGATAGTATAGATTACACTCATTTCCTTATGTCATAGTTGATGGTGTCCTCTTTAGAAAATATTTTAGTGGAGCCCTATTAAGATGCCTTGATACAGACCAGGCTAAAAGAATGATCAAAGAACTTCATGATGGTCCTGATGGTGGTCAATTCTCAGCAAGGACAACTGTAATGAAGATCATGAGGGCTAGTTATTACTGGCCATCTCTATTTCATGATTTTCATAAGTATGTAAGGAAGTGTGAAAAATGTGCCTTCTTCTCTAGCAAAAAAAGACTTGCAGCTCTTCCCCTTCATCCTATTCAGGTGGACTAGCCTTTTGCTCAATGGGGATTGGATTTCATAGGCCCTATCAATCCATCTTCTAATTCATGTCACAAATGGATTTTAGCTACTACAGATTACTTCACTAGATGGACAGAGGTAGTTGCATTGAAGGATGCCACTAAATCTTTAGTTGTTGAGTTCCTTGATGGAATTGTGACCAAGTTTGGTGCCCCTTCAACCATTATTTTAGATAATGCAAAGTCTTTTGTTGGAGCTCAAATTTGTACATGGGCAGTGGATCATAATATCTATTTGAGCACATCCTCAAATTACTATCCTCAAGGTAATGGTTTGGCTGAGTCCTCCAACAAGAACCTGATTAGGATCATGAAAAGGACAATAGAAAATAACCAAAGATGTTGGCATAAAAAATTGAAGACTACACTATGGGCTAACAGAATAATTCCTAAAAGGTCAATAAGGAATTCACCATTCATGTTAGTCTATGGTAGAGAAGCAAGGCTTCCAATTTCATTGGAGTTCCCATCTTTAGAGCTAGCTCATCAGCTAGAGTTGATTGAAGATGATGCCATGATAGTAGGAATGGCAAAGCAGATGGAGCTAGAAGAGAAGAGAAATAAAGCTATGCAGACCCTAGAGACACACTAGCAGTAGGTCAAAAAGAGTCTTGACAGGAATGCTAAGGTCAGAATCTTTAGGGAGGGAGATTTGGTTCTGAAATAGGATGCAGATAGAGAAAAACTAGGAAGACACTCAAATTTTGATGCATTGTGGAGTGGTCCCTATCTGATTGTCAGTTGCAAGTAGGCCAATGCTTTCCAGTTAAGTAGGCCTAGTGGTGAAATTTTGTCCATCCTAGTCAATGGGATCTATCTGAAACCATGTTTCTAAGGGTTTGAGATTCCATGTACATAGTTAGTTTAGTTTCATTTCTAGTTTACTCTCCTATTTTCCAAGAAGTGCACGAGCACAGCTATCTCTCTAAGAGATAGCCAATTTTCTCAAAGTTTTGTGATTGTAGAAAGAAGGTTTCATCTCTGGTTCCAGTTGCAGAGATAGGGGTTTTAGGGTTTTCCTCTCAAAGGTAGGGTTAGGGTTTTATAGTATACACAGGGTCCACATCTTTTTGACTCTGTAGCCCAATGGATGCATAAGGTCACTGGTCTTATGCATAGCAGGCTAGGATCCCCTGTGAGTCACCAAAAATGTTACATATTGTGCCCCCCCACCAAATATTTGAATTTTAAATACATGCCTGCCCAATGGTCACTTCCTGATTTAATGTTATTTTAAACATCCCAGGAATATCAAAAAAATTAAATGATGGAACCTTATGATATTCTTTATTTCCTAAGTTTATTTCTGTAGGCACGTAGTTTCCCCATCATCAGATCAAGAGAGATCTACAGTTGATGCTATCTCGCTATGGGAAGTTGCACATTGTTTTGCCATAGTGACATAGAACTTTTTGGTCGCATGTTAGGTGGGTCCTTCCTTTCCTCATTATTTCTCTAGGGCTGAATTTTGCTAGATCCATGGTGGGCACTATGGCGCTATCAAAAAATTTCTGTTCCTCGCCATTAGTGACATAGCACCCAGATGAAAAGTGATATTGTGGCAACATCAAAAGGAAGATAGGTTGGCACATGGCCAATTTCTATTGGTTGGTATACTGATAGGTTAGACCCATCTTGCTCGCTACTAGATCTAAGGAAATCAACGGTAGGCATTATCTCGCTATGGAAAGCTACAAGGATATTATCCATAGTGACATAGTACCATTGTGCCACGTGGATTAGTGGGGCCAGATCTCACCAAGATGAAGATGCCAGGTTGTGCTAGGTGGTTGTCAAGTGGATTCATGAACCAAAAACTTTATGGAGGCAAGCATAGTATTATAAGGATCTTCCATGATCGTTGATCTCATGGAGATCAATGGTGGGCACTATCTTGCTATGGAAAGCTGCAAGAATATAATCCATAATGACATAGTGCCTTAGTGACACGTACCATGGTGGGGCTGAATGCTATGAAACTATAGGGATGGTACCAGTTCAGGCCAAATTGGATGCTACGTGTGTTGAGTTGGTTCATGGGTCCAAAAGTTTTAAGGGCAGAGCACAATAATATGGCAAGTCTTCATGATGGTCAGATTAGCCTGGATCCATGGTGGGTGCTATCTCACTATGGAAAGCTATGAGGATATTATGCATAGTGACATAGCACCTCAGTGACACATGTCCCAGTGGGTCTGGTGGAGGTAGTAACGGTTAGATGTGTTAGCAATTAATGTGACCATTGTAGTTGGAGTTTGAGGGTTGGCGCAGTTAGTAATGAAAAGAGATGGTCAACCATGTTGGACTTTCATGAGGTGGCGAGATAAAAGAAGGTTATTGGCCCACGTAGCACATTTTGGATGAAGAGTTTAGTTGATGTGCTGACCCTGTTGTTTTAGGTGCTCAAGAATGAAGAGAGTTGAGATTTTTTATGTGATTTAATCTTTGTGATCAATGCCACCCACTCTAGAATGAATGTTGAATGCAAAAAATCTTTCCACCACCCCCAGTTGATCCATCTACATGATCAAGAATATCAATGGCACTTCCTCTATCTCCTTAAGGCCCCAATTTTAGTTAATAGTCAAATTTTGTGGTACTAAAGCTATACTTAGATCAGATTTCTTCAGATCCCCATGATTGTTCTTGGAAAAGCCTTGATGGCGGTTGTTGTAGGATAGTTTTGGAGGGAAAATATTAGTTATGCCTGAACTATAAAGGCAATTTTTGTAAATTTTGAAGGTTGACCTTTCTCTATTTTCTTTGTTATTTCTCTATAGATTCTCAGTGTAAATTCCCCTATGCCTTTGAACTACATGATTTTCTTTCTTATCTCTTTCAGCCATTGGTATGAAAGTGCAAGAACTCTTTGCCTCTTACTAGTGTTTTATAGAGATCTACGATTTGCATGACTGTATCTCTGTGGCCTATGAATGATAATATAAGTGAATCTCTCTTTTCTTATGTCATTCATCTTGGTCTTCTGATCTGCATGTGATTATTAGATTAAAACAAGTCTGAATGTGTATGTCTTTAGTTTAATTCAGGTTCAATAGTGCATATATGGGTAGAGATTGGTCTAAAAACTCTATTTTGTTGCATCTCCTCTTTAGATTAGATTAGGTGGATTTTCTTTCATGCTCTCCTTCTCCCTTTTTCTCTCCAAGAGTAGTTAGGTGCATCTGGATAGTAAGAGGAAGCTGGCCTTCTCTAGAGACTCAACCTCATAGTTCAAGTCCCATAGCTTGGAGGTTGTTTCCATGTTTCACTAGGTTGTCCTCATGCATAGGCTTTGGACAAGGGTAAAAACCTTAGTGACAATAGATACAAAATGAAATTGCATGGATTTGATCAAGAGGTGATCAATAGTATGATTGGTTCATGGAAGGACAGCATAGTGAAGGTGAATGGGATTTCTTTCATGACCATTGAGGAGGTGATTTTGACTATTGTTGAAATCTCAATTGAGGGTTTTAAGTTTTTTAGGGACAAGAAGCTCTTAGCTAATGTTGTGTGGGATTTTGTTAAGGATGAGAAAGAGCTTAAAGCCCTGAAGAAGATTGAAATGTACTATGTTCCTGACACCAAGAAGAAATTGTGGAGGTATGTTCTGAGAGCTATTATAGAGTATATTACTTTGGACCCTAGGTTTGATAGGGCTCATACCCACCACTTTGTTCTTTTTAATCTTTTTTGGTGCAATCGTAAAATTTCTTTTCCATTTTACTTGTTCACTTCTTTGAGCAAGGTAGTGGTTAGTTTCAAAAAAAAGCCCTCTGATAACCCCATGTTGCATGAGGGGCTCTTGTTGCTTATTAATGAGTATTTTAAGGCTCAAACTATAAGCAAGGATCCCCCTCAGACTAAGAATGTGACCTCTGGTGAGTCCAGCTACTCTTTAGACTCGAATGACATTCAGAGGTTTAGCTCTAAGGATGATGTGATTTCATCCGTTGATAAAAAAGCTACCCATTAGGTCAAAAACTTGCCTTCCTCCATCAACCCCAGTAGAAAAAGTCCTAGGGATCATGGGTAGAAGCATCCTGTGAAAGATGTGAAGGATGACAATGATGAGGAGGAGGATGTTGAGATGAAAGAGGAGGATATGGAGATGCAAGAGGAAATTAAGGAGGATTGGGGAGGGAAGAAATTCAAGAGGGAGGGTCTGAAGGAGGAGATTATGCAACAAGATCTGGACATGTCTTCGCTACCTCTTTCACCTATCCATATTCATGCACAACCTGAGGAACAAAATTTGGATTCTGAGGCCGAGGGTGGGGAGGTGTAAGTAAATAATAGGAGGAAAACTTGGAAAAACTTTAAAGTCAAGACCTCAAAAATGGGCATTTTTAGAGAGGCCATGATCTTGCAGGTCCTTGTGGATAACCAAGAAGAGACAAGGCTTGAAGAACTCATTGACCTGGCTATTGTGGCTATTTTAGACAAAGCTAGGGAAATTGGGCTGAATCTCTTGAACAATGCCTACAATAGCATGATTGATAACTTTAGATCAATCAAGTGGCTTTTCCATGATCTAGAGGAGGTCAAAGAGAAGGTGGGTCATATGGAGAATAATAGGAATGGAGAGGACTCTAATAAAAGAGATGACAATGGTGAGAGCCTTAGTCTAGCAGAGAGAAGGATTAATACCCTCAAAATCTACAATCATAATCTCTAGAATCAGATGATTTCAATGCTAAGCTCCATTAACAACAACATCATATCCTTAATGGTCTAGATCAAAGATAGAGTTATGAAGGATGATGAGGATGGAAAAGACAAGGAAGAAGCTAGAATGGGGGTCGACACTACAAAGGACAACATCAACAATGGTCAAGACTAGGAGGATCAAAGGGTGCTCCAGCAAGAGGCGGAGGAGAACAAGATGGCCTATCAGGCAGCTTAGGTCATGCATGACCTAGAGAGAAAGAATGAGAACTAATCCTCTACCTATTCTTTTGTTTCTTTTTGTGCCTCTTTTTGGATTTTTGTAAGGACTTTTGCCCTGGTCATTTCATGTTGTTTCTATTCCTGGCCTTTTCTTTGGCTTTTATCTATCGACTGGGCCTTGTGCTTATTTTTAGCTTTTGAACTGAAACTTTTTTGGCTGGGCTTTTCATGCTTATTATCAGCCTTGTTAATGTTTTTACTCTTGGGTTTCAGGGTCTCTGTAAAACCTGTTTATCTAATAAAAAACATAGTTTTCACATATTTGTTGCTTATTGCACAAAAAAATATGTAAACCATTTTCAAACCAACCTAAGGATAGATTACAATCTTTTGGAGATAAGGATGAATCTATTTGTTGAATCCTTATGTATTTTCATGTAGCCAATCATAAAATAGGATGGATTGAGTAGCAAAAAGGATGAATCTTAGCCATAGATTCATACCTAACCCTAAGCCACCAAAGTCTTTATAAGGAATATGAAGCCCAAAAGGTTTTAATGAGCATGAGAGAGATCAAGTTACAAGAATGTATCAAGGGTTGAAGAATCAATTTTTTTTATACTGTATTCAAGGTGATTTAGTAGTACGAGTGAATTGCAAAATGAGTGAGAGGAGAACAAAGGACAAATAAAGATACAACATTGACACATTTGATCATAAAGGATCAAGAAGTATTTTGTGTGGATTTTATCTTTAATTAGGCAATCTAGAACCAATCACAAGATCTATGCTAAGAAATTTCGATAGGTCATTTTAGTTAAATCTATGAAGCAAAGTGGTCCTAACAAGCCTTATCAAATCCTTTAATAGGGTGACATTCAAAGTGAGTGATTAGAAGTCCTTTAACTAGGTACACTTCTAACAAGGTTGGACTTAATAGTCTTTGTAAGCCTTTAACAGGGAAGACCTCTTATAGGGAAGATCATGATTCATGGTCAAACCATTGTAACCTTAATTGGCTACACTTTACAACTATAGCAGTAAAGATTTGTGGGTGTCATCTCCACCCCAATTTTACCTTTTCATTTGGAGGGTTTCTAGGTAATCATATCTACTATCAAAGTGCATGTATTTAATTTCTTACATGTTTTAGATGCATTTACTTTTCATGTTATTTTAGTTTATCTATTTAATGCGTAAGGTAGATGTGAGGTAAAAAGTTTTATGGATTCATGTTTTAACTTCGGATTCACCCCCTCTCAAAACTTTACCTTTCCCACTTGTAATTCCAACAATTGGTATCAGAGATAAGTTCTCAGGAGGATAAGCTTTGTAGCTTAGAGGAAAGATCTTAAAATGGAAATCTACAAATGGTGAAAGACCATTGAGAACTAGGAGATTGAAATACATCTCATACTACATCAATTGAAAAGAAGGAAAGAAATTGCCATGGCAAAAAATGACACACAATATAAAGAAATCAACACCACAAAGCTATTTGTAGATGGTAACTCCAATGAATTTGATGTAGTGGTTGTAGATCTAATGGAGAAGAAAAAAATTCAAGCTAAATAAATCATAAATCTCAAGTTGGAGCAAGAATCACAAGCTATGCTTGTATGTGAGGTGACTAAACAAAAGAAGAAAGCTATAGAAGACAAGACCATGATTGAAGAAGACAAAAGAATCTTAAACAACATATCAGAAGAAAAGTTAACAGAGCTATCCAAGATCTCAAACATGAAATTAAATACCTTATGCAAAATGATGAATTCTCATCATGAGTTGAATGTCAAGGACATTGAGATAACTACATTAAAATTGTAGAATGACCTAAAAAGAGAAAAGGAATTTGCTGAAAGTTTCAACAAGCCAAATGAAGCCATCAAATACTTTGATTAATTACTAAAATCCCCTTAGATCTAATAGAGATACAATAGGACTAGGTTACACAAGCATTAAAGAAGGAGAATCATCCAAAGTTGTTGGGGAAAGGAACAAAAAAGGTAAGAATTCCAAATGTACTTGTCATAATTGTAGAAAGAAAGGACATAATAATAATGTGTGTAGGAACAAGAATAAAAATGAGAATACTAAGCCTAAGAACATGGTCCATTGTCATAAGTACAATAAACAAGGTCATCAAGCACATGAATGTAGAACTAGAACCATGCATGCACCAAAATTTGAAGGATATTGCTACAACTTTTAGAAGTATGGACATAGCTCCTTTGAATGCAGATCCAAGTCCACATGGTCATTAAGTAAGCCAAAAAAGGTAAGAAACTATGCAAATTCTTATAATTGGGATTACAATACAAGATATAGTTGTCACTATTGTTAGGAATATTGACATGTACCTAAGAATTGCATTAGGACTCACATCAGTGGTAATTACAAGAGGTGGTTGAGTCAAACAAAATGCTTTAGCTATTTAAAGACTAGTCATATTACGAAGCATTGTCCAACTAGGTCCAAGACACCAAGTTGTGAATTTGATAAAGGCAAAAGGAAGGCAAAAGTTTAACAGATCAGGAATGAGATGAATAAGACATGGAAGAAGAAAGATGATTGCATTACATCAAATGGAGAAGGGATCACTTCACCCAATGGGTCAAGTGGTCACACTTCATCAAACTAAGCAACAAGAGGTATGTGGGACTGATACTCAAAAGTATTATATCATACATCAATTCCAAAAAGAAAATAGTACTAAAAAAAATGGATTGGCATGAATAAATATGCAAGGTGTTGTAAAAATTTAAGTTAAATATTCAAAGTTCTCTATGTATGTCAAGTGAAACACTAGTTAGTACCAAGCCATGAAACTAAGGTAGTTGATGCTGAGCCTACAATAGCTATCAAGTGATGGTCACGTCATTAGATGAAAAGTGGAATAGAAATCATGTTGATGCCAAGTTTATAGTTATACAAGCACTAAGCATTAATTGAAAGGTTTTTGTAAGGTATATGATTGTTCTTACACCCAATTCTCATTATTTCAAATTTGAAGTGAGAGAAAGTAGTGTAGAAGGTGATTCAAAAGTTTGTTTGAAGAAACTATGAAGATCCAAGCAATGATTTCACTCACAATTTTTGAATCTCAAAGGTATTTATTCATAGGCCAAGCTATGCAATTTGAAATTTTTATAAACCTAGTTTTTCAAATGGCATCTAGTTCAAGGAATATAGAGGGACAAGAAGTTTTAAATGTTCAATTAGTTAGCAATGAGGTAAAACAACCAGATTTCAAAGCAATTTCAGATGTTTCTTGTAAACAAGACCCATCAAGCGCACTATCCATGATTCCCCCAAAAGTTATTATGGCTCAAGATGTTAGAAAATGTTATAACTATAGGATAGGTGGAATTGGTGATATGGAGATAAGGGAAGAATATGAGATATTGTGTGAAAACATCATCTTAAAAGAAGAGTTCAAAATTGTAGAAAGGAAGGATTTGACCCGTGCCCTAGATTTCCTCATGATGTTCAAAATAGAATGGATAAAGACCATATTGACCAGAATACATGATGGATCACTGTGGTTGGAAGATGGACCAATCAAAATGTCAAAGAGAATAATTCATAGGTTGGTTGGTTTTCCAACCCTAGATTGGCCAAAGACTCTACGAAGTGACACAAAAGAGGTTGTAGAGAAAAACACAAGAGCCAAATGGAACAAACATGGAATGATAATTGATACAATCATAGATCCTCTATTGGACTTTGTAATAAGGGTAATTTCTCATAAGTTTAATCAATCAAGCAAATTAATTAGTGTGTCCTGTATTGTAGTAGATGTGGCTACAAAATTGTGGAGAAGGATCATACCTATGATCTAGTTGAACTTTAATTGCAACAAATAATGGAGAACATAGGAGCCATTAGAAAAACAAAAAGTGCATAGTGAAAATTTGGATCAATCCTAATTTGCATATTTTTCTATGTATAGAATACATTTCCATCTTTTGGCAAAGTGAGTTGGAATATGAATAGGTAAATAGCTGTACAAATCAATGAATACATTAAAAAAATGGGTGAGAACTTTGAAACTATCATGACAAGTTATTTTGAAGACTTTAAGAAGTCAATGAAGTAGATGATGAGAATACCTATTTCACTAGTTGAAAAATATTAAAATGACATATATTTTCTTATAGATATTGATTATACATATGTATAGGCTACCATACCTAGGGTAAGATGGCTAAGACCCTTAGGATATAAGATTAATGTTGATGAAGCCATAGCTTCCATCACTACACTTATTGTTTAAGAAGTTGATAAAATAGCCAAAATATTTGGAAATTAGGATGTGATGAAGTCCAAAGTAGAAATAGAGTTAAAGACAACCTCCACATTGAATAAGAAAGACAAATTGGTCAAGAAATTAAAGGCTAAATTTGGTGAAGGTACTGAAGAAGAAGAAAAAGGAGATGAAGATGATGAAGAGGAATAACAAGATAAAACTAAAGAACCTCTTGCATTAACCCAAGGCATGGGTGAGGATAAAGAACAAGAAGAGGGTGCTAAGGAAAAGGAAGCAAAAGAATCACCAATACATGTTGAGCCAAAGAAGAGAAAGGCTAAGGCATAGCTTGTGGAAAAGACAAAGGAAAAGATAATTGCTAAGCCAAGCTTAGAAAATCCAACATCACCAACAACTAGAGAAAGCACATGGGCCACCACACAAAAGGCCAAGGAGAAAGCTAAAGAAAAGGCCAAGGCTATAGAACAAAGATGCCAAGTGTAGAAGAAACAAAGAAGGAAATACATTGCACAACTAGATACTGATGATGAGAGAAGAGAATCTTAGGGTACAAGCCAATTTAAAGTGGTAAGTTATACACTTCAATTTGATCCTAAAAATATCTATGAGAATGTCAAGAATAATGTAGATTTGTCTAGTTTAAAAAATGTTGATTTTGAAAAACTTGGAAGGGAGGAAAAGAATTTAGTAGAAGAATCAATATATACAATGATGTCCAAATTCAAGAATACTCCACTTGAGTTTGATAATATTCTACCAAAAGGTCTATATGAAATTATTGAACAAAAGTGGCATTATTGTTTAAATTTTGAGAAACAAATTAGAGAATCTACATTAGGACAAGTTATGCTATACTTGACAAAAGGACATATTACCAAAGAAAACAAGAAATATGGTGGAAGATTTGCACCTAAATATAGAGCCTTCAACATTCTTCAAAAAAACATTGAAGATGTTGTGAAGAAATCCACCCAAAAGTGGAAATTGTTTTCTAGGTTAAAAAATCTCAAACAAGGAGAAGAAGATCCCTATGAGGGAAGAATAATGGTGATAGAAATGATGACAAGGAGGATAACAAGGAAAAAGAAAATATTGTTGAAAATGAAGCACAAAAGAAAGATGAAGACATGGCAACAAATGAAGAGCAACAAGAAGAGAAAAGTGTGCAAGACACACAAATGGCAAGTGTCAGCCCTCCACATGACACCAATTTAATAGTAGAAACTATAATTGTCAAGGATTTTCCTAAAATTTCAACTTAGAACATCAATCCTTTAATTGTGGAAGATTTGAAAAAGATACTAGACCAATCTACACTTCAGGCAAGATTATGTGAAAATCCTATATTGGTTAGTGTGGATGAACTTCAAAAGGTAGTAGCTAATATCACAAGGGATAAGGTGAATACACAAAAACCACCTTCTACCATCCCTTTAGCTAGTAGTGATCAACCTTTTATTCAACCATCAGTAGACACATCCACAAAGGTTGACACAACTATTAAAATTGATTTGGTTGAATAGAGACAAACTGTAATAGAAGAGAAAGAAAGAACAAATGATCAACCTAATGTACAAACACAAGGTGCAAGTCCAATCATTGTGATTGACCAAAGAAAATCTAAAGAAAGTAAGGATGTACCAAGGGAAAAGAAACAAGAAGCCATACAAGTATTGGCAACTTTACCAACATCTAACACTCTTATAAAAGTCCTTTAGAATCTGATCATGGAAGTTGTACCCCTACAAATTTCAACATTAGGCTCAAGCCCTTCTAAGACTGAAAAGGTAATTCACTATAGAGATGTAAATTTAGATGAATAAATAGTGATACCTAAGTTTGATTATGCAATAATGAAACTAGAACAAATAAGCATGTTGCAACAAGCTTTAGAAAATAAGAAACACAAAGAAATGCTTAGAAAGGAGTACATACAAAAGCAAGCATTGCAAGAAATTAAAGACATCTTTTTAGATGCATTCAACTTGCCTACTCTAGAAGAAACCAAGCCACTAATGGAACATTTGTCAGATATTGTGGAAAATGTTAATAATGAAGACCTAGATACAAATGCCAAACTTTTGGAATGGTTAGAAAGAAATTTCCAAGGAAAAGTGAATGAAAAGATATCTGGTGATATAGCACTATCACAAGTTGCTTTGACAAATAAGGTTGACAATGTGAAGAAGGTACTTGAGAATATTTTCTCATTGTACACCAAACTATGTGATCCCACACTTTTCACCCAAGACACAAAACATAGAATTCTGAGCCTGGAGAGGAATCTAAACATCTCAAGTATGCAACTACCTTAGAACCTAGCTCAGAGTGAGAAGCATTTCCACACATTGCTTCAGTCATAGAGTCAATTAGCTATATTAATAGTAGAAGAGGCTAATATAAGAGGCAAATTGACACTAATTCAGGCCTCTCTTACCCCACACATGGAAATACTCCATAAAGAATTAGGCTATGAAAAAACATTATTGAAGAAAGATCCCAATCTTTCAACACTAGATGGACTTGTACACTTTGCAGTAGAGCTAGCCATCCAAATAAAGTCATTGGATGTTGCATGTGACAACTAGGATATTTCTCTAAAAATAATAATGGAAGTCCATAAATAATTTTTGGACAAATACACCATAAGCATATAAACCCTTTGACATAAGTGTCAAAAAGGGGGAGATAAATAAGAAAGGGAGAGATACATAAGCAAGGGGGAGATAAAGAAGCAAGGGAAAAAAATTACAAGAAAGAATAAATATGAAAGAAGAAAGGGGGAGAATAATGAAAGGGGAAGAGATGAATAAAGGAGATGAATAAAGCAAAAATCAGATTTTGACCTTAGTGACATACATTTGTGAAGAAATACAATGCAAAGATAGAAATAAAGTAGAATAGCTAAGACAGAGCACAAAGAGCATTAGTTTCAAGTATATTGAAGGTAAAGAGTATCAATCAGTGGAGACAAATCTACTAAGAATGGAGAAGAGATTTTGGTTATAGATAAGACACACTAACTCAAGGGTAGTAATACATTTTGAGGTACATAGACTATTACAAAATATTAAAATTTTGAAGTTTTGTACAAAAGTTGAGTCATGGTTATGTTATACTTGAGTAGATCAAATTATTTGTATATATTCAAGTGTTTTTGACACTCATGTCAAAGGGGGAGATTGTTTATATCAGATTGGTTTTGACAATTGAGTGTCAACACACTTAAGACATTTACTTAGATTATGCCAAACTAGTAATGCATGTTGAGTTTAATATGTAAATACAAGACCATGTTGAGCTACAATGAGTGCCAAGTCACTCATGTGTTGAGTCACTTAAGTATCAAGCAGATAGACCATGAAGTGTGATTCAAGTGCCAAGTGAATAGTAGATGTCAATTAGATCAGATGTTGAGTTAGAAATAGAATTATAGTATGTGTTGAGCATCAATAACTTCAAGTGTCGAGTAACATAGATTTGACATATTTGTTTGTAATTGCACAAACAACTACATAAATCATTTCAAGCCAACCTAAGAATAGATTATGATCTTTTGGAGATAAGGACAAATACATTTGTAGAATCCCTATGTATTTGCATGTAGCCAATCAGAAGATAGGAAGGATTAAGTAGCAAAAAGGATGAATCTCAGCCATAGATTGATACCTAACCCTAAGCCACCAAAGTCTTTATAAGGAAGATGAAGCCCCAAAGATTTTAATGAGCATGAGAGTGCTCAAGTTGTAGGAAGGTAATAAGGGGTGAATAATCAATTATTTTTTATAGAGTATTCAAGGTGACTTAGCAATTAGAGTGAATTATAGAATCAGTTAGAGGAGAACAAATGACATATAAAGATACAACATTGATACATCTAGTCATAAAGGATCAAGAAGGATATTGTGAAAATTTGATCTTTACTCAAGAAATCCAAAGCCAATCACAAGATCTATACTAAGACATTTTGAAAATTGATTTCAGTTAAATCTCCTAAGGAGAGTGGTCCTAACAGGCCTTATCAAATCCTTTAACATGGTGACATTCCAAGTGAGTGATCAAAATTCCTTTAACAAGGCACACTTCTAATAGGGTGTTGAAATACTCTAACAAGGTGGGACTTAATAGCTTTTGTAAGCCTTTAATAGCATAGACCTCTCATAGGGAAAATCATGATTCATGGCCAAACCATTGTAACCTTAATTGGCTACACTTTACAACTATAGTAGTAAATATTTGTGGGTGTCATCCCCACCCCTATTTTACCTTTTCATTTGGAGGATTTCTAGGTAATCATATCTAGTGTCAGAGTGTGTGTGTTTAATTTTTTACATATTTTAGATGTTATTTCAGTTTATCTATTGAATGCATAAGGTGGATGTAAGGAGAAAAGTTTCATGGGTTCATATTTTAATTTTTGATTCACACCCCCCCCCCTCCCCCCCACCTCAAAATTTTACCTTTCCCACTTGTAATTCTGATAGGCTTAACAAGGGACATAACATATTGGTGAATGAGCAAGCTTGGATGGATTTTTCCATAGTGATGTAGAGCCACACCTTGGAAAACTCAGGAGTAATACTCACTCAATTGAGTTGCTTCAAGGGGCACATACATCAACCAAGATTGAACTGCCACCAAACTCAATAGTCGATTATCTATATCCTTTCTAATCATTTGATTGCATGAATTGATAGATACAGGATTTAACACTAGACATTCATAAAAAATGGCTCTTCAAGAAACACCATGTTGACACCAGGATATATATATAAAATTTGAATCTTCGTATTCTCTGCTGCAAAACACAAAAGAACACCATAAGAAAACTAAAATTTTTTTCCAATGAAAATCCATACCAACCCTCAAACCACTAAAACTTGCACAATAAAACCAAAATGCATTATTTTCTCTCCAAAGTCGAATCTTCCAAAACTGAAAAAACACACTAAAACTGCAACTTTCTATCTTACTCAAATTCGAATGAATTCTTACATAGCCGACTGGCTTATTTAAAATTGACTCTCCTTTTCTAATAAAAGGATGAGAAATGTTTTTTTGTCTTCTACCCCAAGAAAAGGATAAGAATTCGAAAACCGCCTACTACCTATTATTGGAATCTGACAATCATGCAGTAGGCCACATTTTTTTTTCTGTCTTCTATCCAAGAAAAGGATAAGAATCCAAAACTACCTACTACCTATTATTGGAATTTGACAATCATTAAAACTATTCTAATTTAAAGAATCTACACCCAGTCCTAGGTGGCTATATCTGGAGAGCTCATCGAACTGCTACTCTAGGTATGCCACCACACGTAGCACATTTATTGAAACATTTAAATTTAAAACACACACAAAACGTAAAACATTACTTATCATATTTTCTGCTCTGCTACTGTAGCATACTCCCAAATTTCAAAAGTTTCCAAGTCCCTTGGAAACACTTGCAAAACAAAGCATTAGAAAAACATATGGATCCCTTCATCTTGACTTTTGGTTTGTACTTTTCCTCCATTAGAAAACTTGGCCTTTCTTGAACTTGTATCATTTGAATTTTCTCTTTCTCCTTCATCTTTACCTTTGGTTTTTTTTCCATTGGTAAGATAAAAATTATTTGCTGCTCACTATGCATCCACTTCATCATATTCTGAATTTGTATGACTGCTACATACACTTGTAACTTCATCACATTCTGAATTTTTATTATTTTTGCATACACATGAATTTTTACTCTGAATTTTATGTCTCGAAAATAATTTTTTGCCCTATCATAAATATATTTAGCCTCATCTTCTTTGTCCATAACATCATTTGATACCTCTTCTTTGGAAAATTCTTCATGCTGAGTCTCCGTACTACCACCATTCCTTTGCCATTCTCCCATGATGGCTGTAAATTGTTCCCATAAATCAGATTCTTCTTCAGAACTTGCTGCTACACAATGTTTATCCCCATCCTCATGCCATTGCTCTTGACATTTCACTACACCATGCATTTTGAAGGCTTCATTATTTTCCTCCAAACTCTCTTTCATAGGAGTACCTTTTAGCATTGTACTCATCTCTATTTTCAAAGGACACATTACTATTCCAACCATAACTTTATCACACTCAAATCCCATAGGACTTTCGTCTTTATTCTTCTCATCAACATTTACTTGCTGCACTGCTTCTTGCTGCAATTTATCTTCTTTTTGCTCTTCATTTTCTTTCCCTTCCAAAGGACAACTCACATCTATCATTGTTGAGATTTTTGTACCAACTTCACATACATCTACACTCTTTATGGCTGCCTTCTTTGTAGTTTCATTTGCCTCTACCAAAACTTCTTTCACTTCCTCTTTCACTTCATCATGCATTGGAAATGCTATCCTATCAATAAGACCTATACTTCTTGATTCCTTCCATGTTTCATCATCCTTCAATGGAAACAACACCATCTTCTTTCCATCCTTATTGACGGTATATGTGTTCTCTCTAAAATCATATATGGTTGACCTGTCATATTGCCATGCTCTTCCCAAAATCAAGTGACAATCTTTTAAAGGCATAATATCACATTCAATGGTATCAAAATATGGTCCAATATTAAAAGAAACATATGAATTTTCAAAGACATCAATCCATTTTTCATCTCCTAACCCATAAGCTCTATAAGGTAAATCATGAGGTACTCTTGGAAGATTCAATTTCTCAACCATTTCTACTAAGATTATATTTTCAAAGGAACCGCTGTCAACTATAACTTTGCATACCTTATTCTTGCACTTGCACTTTGTTCGGAATATAGAATGTCTTTGGCTATAGCTTTGTCTTTTTTCTTCTTCTTCTTGCATTATGATGCTAAGCTATGATACCAAAAATGATGCAGAGCCACACCTTGGAAAACTCAGGAGTAATACTCACTCAATTGAGTTGCTTCAAGGGGCACATACATCAACCAAGATCGAACTACTGCCAAACTCAATAGTCGATTATCTATATCCTTTCTAATCATTTGATTGCATGAATTGATAGATATAGGATTTAACACTAGACATTCATAAAAAATGGTTATTCAAGAAACACCATGTTGACACCAGGATATATATATAAAATTTGAATCTTCGTATTCTCTGCTGCAAAACACAGAAGAACACCATAAGAAAACTGAAATTTGTTTCCAATGAAAATCCGTACCAACCCTCAAACCACTGAAACTTGCACAATAAAACCAAAACGCATTCTTTTCTCTCCAAAGTCGAATCTTCCAAAATTGAAAAAACACACTAAAAATGCAACTTTCTATCTTACTCAAATTTGAATAAATTCTTACATAGCTGACTGGCTTATTTTAAAATGACTCTCCTTTTCTAATAAAAGGATGAGAAACATTTTTTCATCTTCTACCCCAAGAAAAGGATAAGAATTCAAAAATCGCCTACTACCTATTATTTGAATCTGACAATCATGCAGTAGGCCACATTTTTTTTTTCCGTCTTCTATCCAAGAAAAGGATAAGAATCTGAAACTGCCTACTACTTATTATTGGAATCTGACAATCATTAAAACTATTCTAATTTAAAGAATCTACACCCGGTCCTAGGTGGCTATATCTGGAGAGCTCATTGAACTGCTACTCTAGGTATGCCACCTGATGTAATAGGCTTGCTGAAGCTCTCTAATTCCATTTTCATGGCTACAAAATGTAACCGGAGATACCCCACATCAACGTGATGGGCTTAAAATCTTCACATGCATCCATTGTACCCATAATCGGGTCTTCAAAGATCATTATTGCATAAAAAAACTCACCACTATATGTTCCTTTGGACATTGCATGTACCTCCACGGTGACACATCTCACCAACTCACCATCCTTATCGGGTCCCCATTTACACACGACCACTCTCACCAATTGCAACTTAGGCTCTCATAAAGGTGGTTATGCAAACAATAAAGCATAAATGCCAATTCTTGTGTTTGGCTGCTCACCCATGGCTTCCTCTTTAGTTTTTATCGAGGCATATCACCACCCATGACTTCCTTCTTATCGGGTTTTCAGCATGCACAGGATTCTACTGACTGAGGCCACTTCCCATCGGCCATTCATCTCTGTCACAACAAGATTCAAACCCTCCACCTTGTGCTATGACTATGCCCGACTCTCCATCATCAGGTCTATTGACCATTAATGGTTGCCACCTTTTCTTTTCCCATGATATCCATGTAGAAGTCTCGGCTAATAGTAGATGCCATCGAGTCCTCTTTGCAAACTAACATGCCACCTCATGTAAATTGGGCTGCACCAACTCTCGGCTTCTTCACTTGTGCTCACAACTTTAGAAACTATTTCCTGTGCTTTCCACTAACCCAATAACAAATTCTTCTCACTATCGACTCATGGAATCGATATGCCAGCAACACAGTCAACATTAACTATGTTGGAAAATCTAATAGTAACTCTGCAAACTTCCATGGGTTTGAGAACATGTTAGGATACACTAATGCATTAATAGTATAAGCGAAAACAGTAATAAGGTAGAGAAACATGAGAAATTAAACACAATCTTATTTAACTTCAAAAGACCTTAATTACAAATGCATAACACATGCATGGCTCTCTGGCTAAAAGCCCAGAGGGCCGATTCTCTTCACTATTCTTTTGTGCTCTCTTTGTGAGTTCTCCTTCGTAATCTCTCTACCTCCCTTTTTGGTTACATATTTCTCTCTTTTAAAGAGATCCTAGGTAGTTATTGAAACCACCTTATATTTTCCCTGTGAAAATCTATCTTTCTTGATTTTAAATACGTTTCAAGTATTTTTAATACATTTTAGTACAATTTCACCATTTCTTCACATGGTGCCATGAATCCAAAAAGGACTCAAACATTTCAACATTACAAAATTCATCATAATGTGCTAGGGTCGAGGTGCTCCCGCATCACCACCACATGTAGGACGTTTATTGAAACATTTAAATTTAAAACACACACAAAATGTAAAACATTACTTATCATATTTTCCGCTCTGCTACTGCAGCACATAGTAGGATACAAAGACAGGTTGTTTTGTGATGTTTTTCCTATGGGTTCTTGTCATCTTTTTCTTGGTAGACCTTGGCAATTTGATAGAGAGGTTGTGTCTAATGGAAGAGCTAATGCCATTACCTTAAAAAAGGGAGGTAAGACTTTTAAAATTTAGTCATTGTTAGAAGGGGAAGAAACATAAGCCAAAGTTTCTAGTGTTGTTTTGTAGTGGGAAAGAGTTTGTTAAAGACCTCAAGGGTGAGGAATATCAAAGTTTTGTAGTAGTGTTTAATTCTAAAGAAAAAGAAAATGTAGCCAAGGAACCCTTACTAATTGAATTAAAAAATTTTCTTGAAAAGTATAAGGAGATAATGAGTGATGGTACTCTAGTCATGTTACCTCCCAAGAGAGTTATACCTTACCTAATAAAGAAGCATACAAGTTAACTCCAAATTAGAACTTAGAAGTTTCAAGAAAAGTCAAAGAATTGATGGATCAAGGTTTGATACAAAAGAACATAAGCCCATGTGTAGTTCCTATTGTGTTGGCATCTAAGAAAGGGGGAAAATGGAGATTATGTATAGATTCAAGAGTCATAAATAGGATCACAATCAGGTTTATTTTTCCCATACCTAGGATTGAGGATCTCATGGATTTTCTTTGAGAGGCTAAATACTTCACTAATTTGGACTTGAAGAGTGGTTATCACTAGATAAGGATAAAAAGAGAGATGAATGGAAAACAACATGTAAGACTATTGATGGTCTTCATGAATGGCTTGTAATGCCATTTGGTATTTCCAATGCTCCTAGTAAATTCAAGAGGCTCATGAATGAAGTGCTCAAGGAATTTACAAGAAGATTTGTAGTTGTATATCTAGATGATATAATTATCTTCAACAAGATTAAAGAAGAGCATATAAGCATGTTGAGGTAGTTTTGAAAATGTTTCATGAAGAGAAGCTAGGAATCAACCTTGAGAAGTGTAATTTCTTCAAGGAGGAACTTGTATACCTAGGCTTTGTGGTGTCTTAAGACACATTAAATATGGACAAGGAGAAGATTTTTGCTTTACTAGATTGGCCAACACCTACCAAATCTACTGAGGTAAGAGGTTTCCATGGTTTGTGTAAGGCCCCTTTAGTAGTACCTTTTTATAAATCTTAATAACATGAATATGGTTAGATCTAGGAGGAATAAAGGAGATGAGATGTTACATTCCATCTCTTGTGAATTATAGACTATTACCATACACCTTATGCTAGAGTGATGGTAAGTATGTTTTGGAATCTAAGTATGCCTTGATTGAAATTTTCCATATCAATAATGAACCTGAGATCTTATTACGACTGATGCATATTTTAGTCATTGTTGTGATAAGTATCATGCTCAAAATTAAATTAGGTTGATAATCTAAGACCCTATGGAATAAAGAGTTGAGGTGTCACAACTTTGAAACTATGTTGATGGGTTTAGGATATTTTATGACCGATTAGGGTAATTGAAGTAGATGATTATTATGGAAATATGAATCAACACCCACCCTTATGATATTACTAATAGTTATAGATGAAGATTATTATCAAGATTGGATAAGGGTCTACATAGTAGAACTCAATATGATGTAATGTAGTAAGATAATTATTGCGCAAGTAGTATTATGTGGATATGTTGATATTTACGAGGACATGTTTTATGGCCCAATAAAATGTACTAGATTTATTCTATGATTGAATTTGAAAAATATATGACTATGCACACATACTAATTACCTGACATAATTGATACACCTTATAATGTATTATCTCATAATGATAATGAGATACTATTAGTAATCAAACTATATTTAATTTAATGAAATGATGCTAGTTTTGATGTTTACATTTAGGATATTTTGATCTAAGACATGTATTCGGAACTAATTTTCATGTTGGCTGATTTAACATTGTAGATTCGACATTTCATCGATATGATCATAACTGGATTATGATGTGGTTTAGAGTGTTGGTTGGATCATTTGATTAGATCATAATATTGATATGTAGACTCTGATATTTTAATGTTTTAGATGCTTAATATGAAAATGATTAGAAAATAAAGTTAGTTAGGAAAATTGAATATGTTAATGAGAATTATTCAATATGAAATTTTTCATGCACCTATATACATACATTTTATATGGTTTTTCATTGGGATATTGATGTTCGAGTTTAGTGTGCAAGCAACTGAACCATAGAATTTTATTAGAGAAACAAGGCCCAAACTTATGTTGACACAACATAGCCAAGGTGAATCTTTGGAAGATTCAAAGCCTTGTTGTGATGTGTTTATTTGGTAAATGTAAGTTTCCATGTGTGTAAAAAATACATATTCATGAATGAATTAGGGACATGTGATTGTGATGTGTAATGTGTTTTAATGTGTCACTTGACACTTGTAAATTATTTATGTGTTGATGTGATGTAGGAGCATCTTGGGTGTAAGAGAAATCTTGGATCACCCAAAAACATTTTTATTCCAATCCTTTCTATTTTAATAAGGACTAGTGGACAGGATGGTTACTATTTATGAGAACTTGCTATTTTTAGTAAATTTTTCACATGAGCTTGGAATATTCTCATTTTCTATAGGAAGGTTCATTTTACAAATGTAAGCCTACCATAAAAATCTCATTGCTCAAGCATAAGTATTAGATAAGTTATTGTGGATTTGATATCAAAAAATTTGTAGAAAACTCTTCAAGCTCACTATTGGAGGCCTTAGAGTGCTTGGATTAGGTCCAAAAACTAGAAAGAAGGGTGCTAGCATCATTTTGAGCTTGTAGATCAAGAGCTAGCATTTTTGAAAAGTGGTTATAATAGCCAATTAGAGCAATGGTTAGTGAGTTATGACCTTTCAAAGTTGGGCTACCCAAAATATCTAAAATAATTGTCAAAGATATATTTAGCCAACTCTATATGTATTGTTAGGGTCTATCAGCCCTAGGTATTAAGTTTCATTGTCTAGAACCTTCCCAGGCAACATAAAATTGCCTATTTAAAAAAAGGCTCAAACATTGTCTATGACAACTTCGAATGATAGTTCATAGATTATCTTAAAAATTATTGTAATGAAGGCGCCCATGTGGGTTAGCATATTATACTTGTGAATTCTATAATTTCACATTTGTGTTGCAAATAAAAAGTTCATATTTTTTTCTCACATTTTTTTTTGTTTCTTTATTTCTATTATGAGTTTATGGTATTAAGGAGAGCACCCTTCATCAAGTGGTATCAGAGCTAGAGTTCTTGAGTGTGTGGATAGATCACTAGCTATGAGGAAATTCACCCCAAGACCATGTTTTGGGTTGAGCTTGTAGACATATCACTGATTGTGAGGTAGTTTTCACTAGGGTTTCAGTAGAAGTGCAAAAATGCCTCCACAAAGAGAGCATAGTGGAAGAGCTATAAGTGTTACACTTGAGGGTTTTAGAGCCTTCCAAAGACAAATGCAAGTATTAGTAGAAAAAATGCATAGAGAAATAAATATTCTCATAAGATATTAAAGCAAGGATGTGGAAAAAGTAGAAGAAAATGCCAAAGCATAGGCAGTTTTAAACCCAAAGGAAGAGAGGCTTTTTAGGGTCATCTCCAAGATTGGAAAAAGACCTAAGTTTGAGGTTCCTAATTTTTTTGAAAATCTTAACCTAGAGGAGCTGATCGATTGGATCATTGAACTAGAGGAGTACTCTAAGTATGAAGATATTGATGATCTTGATAGGGTCAAGTTTGTAACGCCAAAACTAAAGCAACATGCAGAGATCTAATGGCAGGAGGTTTATTTTGAGTGAAATAGAAAGAGAAGGGACACAATCACTAGATGGGATTAGATGATAGCTAAACTAAAGTGATAATTATTTCTCATGGATTATGAGCTTGATTTATTGAAGAAAATGTAAGGTTTGAAGCAAGTGGCAAAATCTATTCAAGAGTATACCAAAGAATTCTACCAAGTTCTCGTCAAAACTAACCATGGAAAAGCTAATAAAGAGAAAGTTGCTTGTTATCTTAATGGGTTAAGGCAAAGCATTCAAGATGAGTTGAGTCAATTTAAAATGAATAGTATTGAGGAAGCATACTAGTTTGCCCTAAGAGTTGATTAGAAACTAAGAAAGAAGTTTGACAACAAGAATAGTGGAAGAGGTCGTGGTGGAAGATCTAATGGATGATCTTATGGAGGTCAAAATGGTTATCAAAAGAACAATGATGAGGCTAGAAGTGGTAGTCAGAACTAGAGGAGAAAAAATTCCAATCATTTCTATGATCAAAACAATAGAGATGAGAGAGGAAGAAGTAGAGGACAAGGATCTGGACAAGGAAGCTTTTGTGAGAAATTTTTTCACTATAGAGAAGAAGGGCATAGAGCATTTGAATGTACTCAACACCAAGGAAGGAAAAATAAAAGAATAGAAGGTTAGGCCAAAGTTTCACATGTTGATGGACATGCTAGATCATCACATTCTAAAGATGCTAAAAGAGGAGAAGTCATAGTTAATAGAACAATCCTACTCAGTGGTGAGAATGAACCTAATAAAAGAAGAGGCTTGTTTTGCTCAAGGTGTAGATGTGAAGATAAGTATTTTGATATGATCATTTATGATGGATGTACTAACAATATGGTCTTAGAAACAATGGTCACCAAGTTGAAGTTGAAGATACAAAAACACCCGCATCCATACCATATTAGTTGGGTGCAAGATGACTGCAAGGTCATGCTCAATGAGAAGTTCTCTATGAAGTTCAAGATTGGAAGCTACTAGGAAGAGGTATTGTGTGAATCATACCTATGTACATATATCATATGTTTTTGGGTAGACAATGGTAATTTTATAGGCATGATGTACATGATGGACACATAAATACCTATACTCTGACCAAGGATGGAGTGAAACATAAGTTGAAGCCATTGAAGGAGAAAGAAGAAAAGGTATGTAGTGCTACCAGAATATGTTTCATTGATGTAAAAGAGTTTCTCAAAGATATGAAGTGTGAGAATATGTGTTATGATATAATTTCAAAATATAGTAAAGAAGAAGTAGAGGAGGTGCCTGTCATGTCCCCTTTTCAAATAATTAAAAATAATAAACTTTGCTAAGGCAGGCAAGCTCCAAAAAGGTAAGTTTCGAAAAAAGGGGCTAATCTTTGGAAACCAATGGACTAATAAATAAAAATCATTATTAAATTATATTTTATTAACCCCTCTTGGATGTGAGTTAGGGTTATGCCCTCTTTTAAGGGGTTTGGAGGCATTTTGGGCTCATTCCAGAACTTGATTTTTGGCTCATTTCTTTGTTGTTCTTCAGAGGCTGCCAAACCTATGGAGAAGGAGACCCAAGAATGGGAGTTTTTAGGTTTCTAGGAAGGCTAAGGAAAGGATTTTGAAGCCATTCCATGTGTGTGCTCATACAGAGTTTTCCTTTGTGTTGAACAGTGCAGATTTGTGGGCTTTCAGGTGTGTTTTTTGTATGAGTTTGGTGTTTTCAATTGAGTATTTCATATCAGTTTGGGTTGCTTCTGTATTTCAGAATTTAAGATGTTAAAATAGAGCTGAATATATGTATTGGGATGTGATTAAACTTTTGAGATAGATTATTAGTGTTTTTGTGGTGTTTCCGAGCATTTTTGTGTTAATTTCGGGAGCCCGATGAGCATAGTTTTGTCCTACATTTGTGAGCTGTTCTGTAAAGGCTATAAAGATCTGGAAATGTCATTTTGTAGGCCATTATGCTGCTGAAATTTCTGTAAAAAATTTCCATTTTTAGATTTATTAATAATTTGTGAAGTTGTAAAGTTTTTTTGGCACTATTTCGGACATACCTGATTTGGGTTTTATTGAGAAATTGGTGGATCTTTGTAATATTGGTTGTTTGATTTTAAAGATCTGATTTGAGGCTTGAAATATCATAAAAAATTATTAAAGAGAGATTTCAGTGGTATCAGAGCAATGATCTTGCTAGCCTGAGGGTTTGTAGAAGTTTGCATGTTAGTTTTGACAACTACCCAGATCTTGCATGTCATAATTTATGGTTGCATGTTGCTTCTAATCAGTTGCATGTCAAAATTTATGGTCACATGAAATTAAGTGAAAGAGACAAAAGATATTTGTAGAAATAAAAGAATAAAGAAAATTTGATCAAACCTCCAGTTGAAAGTAAAAGTACAAAATCTGAGGAAGGGAAAAGTATGGCTGATCCAAATGAGATAGCAAAGAAATTCTTCCAAGACATCCAAAATACTCAGAAGCAAACACTGGATAGTTTGGCAGAAACTAGAGAGGCTTTGCGAATATTGACAAAACAACTACAAGGAGTTGCATCTATTAATGAGAAAGGGAGCACTTTAGAGGAGCCAAGAAATCTGAAATCCACACCATCTAAATCAACCAAAACTATTTTCTTGCCTATAGATGAGCCACCAATACCAAATCCAGCCATTAATCCCATGGAAGAGGTTATAGGTAACTTGATTACATTAAGAGCTACTTACAATGGCTTAGATGATGACTTTCATAGTTTGATTCCTTTTAGATAATATTTGGATATGATGAACACTTTGATGCCCAAGAAAGAGAATAGGAGGGAGCATGCCATAAGTGGAAGAGAGCTCAAAAATAAAATAAGAAAGTTTACAGCACCTACTTTTGATGGAATAAATAAAATTTCAGTTAGAGCATGGCTACAAAAATTATAGACTTTCTTCACACTTAACCCCATGAAGGAGAGTGATGTTGTTCAATTTGCAAATCTACACTTAGAAGATGCAACCTATGATTGGTGGTATCATGGAATGACTACTCAAGGTCATGATCAGGTAACTACATTTGATGATTTTAGTCAAAGAGTGATAGATATATTTGACCTCAAGGATGATGAAGAGTACTTTAAAGTATTGTCAAAGTTGAAGCAAACCAAATCAGTTAATGATTATATAGAAAAGTTTCAAAAAGTGATTGTTATGGTACCTAATATGAGTGAAAAGAGGATTGTTTATCTTTTTCTTAATGGTTTAGAAGATTTTGTTAAGGGTTTGGTTAAGGATTTCTCACCCTCAACCTTACCGGAAGCTATCAAAAGAAGCTTGCAACTTGAAACTTGCGTGCCTATGAAATCAATCACTAATCAAAAACCCCCAAATATTTGGCAACATAAGGGAAATTTTTAGAAAAAGACTTTCCCAACACTACTACCAAAAGATGTGATAAATGTGGCAAAAAAGGGTAGATGAAGAGACTAGGAGTGAATTATGAAGGAAAAATCTTTGTTTTTCTTGTAAAGAACCATGGGTTCTAGGACATAGATGTTTGGGGAAAGGGCAAGTGCACTATATTGAAGTTGCTTCAGAATCCAATTCAGATAAACATGAGGAATTTCATGATACTAAGGAGGAGGTAGAAGAAGAGAAAGAAAAAAAAATCAGCAAGGATGGAACTTTAGCAGCATTATCAAGATTCCCAACATACCATCCCTTTCGAATTCGAGGGGTACTAGCAGGGAAAAGGTTGATAGTTCTTCTTGATAGTGGGGCAACTCACAATTTTATTGATGAGGGATTTGTCATGAAAAGAGGGCTTAAAGTAGAAGATTTTGAGGGATTCAGTGTTACTGTAGCTGATGGATTCACTATGCCTTGCACACGGGTGGTGAAACAACTCAAGATGACCTTAGGAGATTATGAGTTATGTGATGACTTCTATGTGGTTGGTATTGGGGAGATAGATCTTGTATTGGGTGTTCAATGGTTGCACTATATTGGAGGCTATTACACGAACCATCAAACTATGGAGTTTAAATTTCATTCCAATGGGAAAGAAGTCATATTGAGAGGTTTATCAAATGGAGAATCTAGGGCGATCTCTGTAAAGAGGATGGAGAGGACTTTTCGAAGAGGACAAGTAGCATGGGTAGCAAGAGTCATAATCCATCCAACAAGCTCTCCAAAGAATCAAGGTAATTTCTATTTTGAAATTCAAAATATTCTTGATAAGCATAGTATAGTTTTCAATGACTTGCCTCCAAGATTACCACCAGATAGAGGTTTTGAGCATGTTATAGAGTTCGAACAGGGTGGAAAACCAATTATAACAACCCCATACTACCATCCAAGAGGTTATAAGGAATAAATTAAAGAAACTATTAAAGAACTCCTAGACATGGGATTCATAAGGCCTAGCTCTAGTCCATTTCCATCATCTGTGGTACTTGTCAAGAAAAAGGATGGTACAATGAGAATGTGTATAGACTACAAGGCTCTAAAAAAGAAGACCATAAAAAATAGGTATCCCATACCACGCATAGATGAACTCATTGATGAGTTACATGGTGCTGTATACTTCTCAAAAATTGACTTAAGATCAGGGTACCATCAAATCCGAATGAGGAGTGAAGATGTGGAAAAGACTGCTTTCAGATGTCACTATGGGCACTTTGAATTTCTTGTTATGCCATTTTGCCTCACTAATGCACCTGCAATATTCCAATCTTATATGAATAAGGTATTCAGCCAGCATCTTCAAAAATTTGTTTTGGTATTTTTTGATGATATCTTAATTTACAGTAAAACATGGGAAGAGCATCTAAAGCACATAGACACTATTTTGGGAATCTTGGAGCAGCAATCCTTCTATGCTAAGCTATCTAAATGTGAGTTTAGTTTGACAAAGATCCTATATTTGGGACATATTATAAGTTCTAAAGGAGTACAAGTTGATCAACAAAAAATTCAGGCAATTTTGGATTGGCCTCCACCCACTAATCTTACACAATTGAGAGGTTTCTTCGGGTTGTGTAGCTACTATAGGAGGTTTTCCAAGGGATTTTCTTAGCTTTCTGCCCCCTTGACTGATTTGACAAAGAAAGGAGCTCTTTTTTGGACAGAAAAGGCACAAAAAACGTTGGATAAGCTTAAGGAGGTAATGAGTTCATGCCCTGTGCTTGTGATTCCAGATTTCTCTTTACCTTTTGTTGTTGAATGTGATGCTTCTGGAGAAGGTATAGGGGCTGTCCTAACTCAAAGGGGACATCCAATAGCATTTGAGAGTAGAAAATAAAATCAATTAGGGAAAGGTTACTCCATCTATGATAAGAAAATGTTGGCAATCATGCATGCACTTCATAAGTTTAGACAATATTTGGTATGTGGGAGATTCATTGTAAAGATAGACCATAATAGCCTCAGGTTCTTTTTGAACCAAAGGGATTTGAATGATGATCAACAAAAATGGGTAAGAAAATTGAAAGCTTATGATTTTGATATTGAATACATGAAACGAAAGAATAATGTGGTTGTTGATGCTCTCTCAAGAAAGCCCACTTTGTGTTCCTTATCATCTATCTCTGCTAATTGGAAAGTCTCCATAATTTTAGAGTATGCTAAAGATTCCTTTGCCACCAAGATTTTGGATAAGTTAGTGGATAATAATAGGTACAAGGTTGTTGATGAATTGATTTATTACAAGAACAAGATCTTCTTAGTGCCAGGATCAAGAACTAAGAAGAGGATATTAAGGGCCTTTCATGACACACCTTTGGCTGGTCATCAGGGATACTTCAAGACATACAGAAAAATTTGAGAGTAGTTTTCATGGAAGGATATGAAGGAGTATCTCCTTAAACACATTAAGGAATGTATGGTATGGCAACAAAGCAAGAGTGAGCAATATTTTCCTGCAGGGTTGTTGCAGCCACTTCCTATTCCTGAACAAAAATGGGAAAGTATTTCCATGGACTTCATCACTGGGTTTCCCAAGGTTCAAGGTAAGTATTGCATATATGTGGTGGTAGATAGACTAACTAAGTATGCACATTTCTTTCCTATCACATCTGATTTCAAGACGTCACAAGTGGCTGAATTGTTCTTCAAGGAAATTTTTAGATTACATGGCTTGCCTAGAAACATTGTTAGTAACCGGGATAGTAGATTCCTCAGCTCTTTTTGGAATGAGCTCTTTCATTTGGAAAGAACTAAACTCACTCCCAGTACTAGCTACCACCCTCAAATAGATGGACAAACAGAGATAGTTAATAAATGGATAGAGGGATATTTGAAGAACTATGTTTTAAATCAACAATATGCTTGGCTGAAATGGTTACACCTAGGGGAGTATTGTTACAATAAATCTCATCACATGTCTATTGGTATGCCTCCTTTTCATGCTCTTTATGGTTAGATTCCCTTTCCTTTTTTGATCTAATACTTTTTGATAGCAGAGTACCTACAGCAAGTGACTTCGTCAAGCAAAGCCAAGACATAATAAGGTCCCTCAAGGATAATCTACAACATGCACAGAACCAACAAAAGTTATATGTTGATAGGAAAAGGATTGAAAGATCTTTTGAGGTGGGAGATTTGGTATTTGTTAGGTTGAAGCCATATAAGCAAAGCACCTTGAAGAGGAGTGGGGTAGAGAAACTCAAGCCAAGGTTCTATGGGCCTTATAAGATCATCAAGAAGGTAGGAGAGGTAGCTTATGAATTGGAGCTCCCACCAAACAGCAAAATACATAATATTTTCCCTGTATCTTTCTTAAAGAAGGTTCTAGGCTAGCAAACCATAGTATCTACATAATTGCCACCTCTTGATGATGAAGGGAAATTATTTTTGATACCAAAAGAGATTTTGGATACAAGAGAGAAAAGATTGAGAAACAGGAGCGTCATAGAGCATTTGGTCAAATGGAAAGGATTACCACTAGAGGATGCAACTTGGGAAGGAGCACATATTTTTGAGAATTCCAACCTTAATTTATTGAGGAAAAGAAATATTTGGGAGGGGAGGACTTGTCATGTCCCCTTTTCAAATAATTAAAAATAATAAACTTTGCTAAGGCAGGCAGGCTCCAACAAGGTGAATTTTTGGAAAAAGGGGCTAATCTTTGGAAACCAATGGACTAATAAATAAAAATAATTATTAAATTATATTTTATTAACCCCTCTTGGATGTGAGTTAGGGTTATGCCCTCTTTTAAGGGGTTTGGAGGCATTTTGGGCTCATTCTAGAACTTGATTTTTGGCTCATTTCTTTGTTGTTCTTCAGAGGCTGCCAAACCTGTAGAGAAGGAGACCCAAGAACAGGATTTTTCATGTTTCCAAAAAGGCTAAGGATGGAATTTTTAAGCCATTCCATGTGCATGCTCATACAGAGTTTTCCTTTGTGCTGAACAGTGCAGATTTGTGAGTTTTTGGGTGTGTTTTTTGTATGAGTTTGGTGTTTTCAGTTGAGTATTTCATATCAGTTTGGATTGCTACTATATTTCAGACTTTAAGATGTTAAAATAGAGCTGAATATATGTATTTGGACTTGATTAAACTTCTGAGATAGATTATTAGTGTTTTTGTGGTGTTTCTGAGCATTTTTGTGTTAATTTTGGGAGCCCGATGAGCATAGTTTTTGTCCTACATTTGTGAACTATTGTGTAAAGGCTATATAGATTTGGAAATTTCATTTTTTAGGCCATTATTCTGCTGAAATTTCTATAAAAAATGTCCATTTTCAGATTTATTAATAATTTGTGAAGTTGTGAAGTTTTTTTGGCACTATTTCGGACATACCTGATTTGGGTTTTATTGAGAAATTGGTGGATCTTTGTAATATTGGTTGTTTGATTTTAAAGATCTGATTTGAGGCTTGAAATATCATAGAAAATCAGTAAAGGGACATTTCAGTGCTTGCAGAAGTTACAAATATGCTAGGAGATTTTTTTGATATTGTATTAGATAATGTACTTGATGGATTGCCCCCAATGAGGAAGATTAGTCACCAAATGGATTTGGTTCCAAGAGTCAGTTTGTCAAACAAGGAAACACATAGAATGATACCAACAAAAAGTGAAGAATTGAATAGACAAGTTCATGAGTTATTATAGAAGGGGTTGATTCGAGAGAGTTTGAGTCCATGTGTTGTATCAGTAGTATTATCACCAAAGAAGAATGGAGAATGAAGGATGTGTGATGAGGCATATTAATGTCTCAAATTTGATATAGTTTTTATATAGTTTGAACTTACACTTTTAGCATTGTGAAAAAAACATTCCCAACATATTTGTTTTAAATATCTTGTGAACTTATGTCGAGTATAGCTAGAAACTATTAAATTTATGGATAGTGGATATGACATACCTTGCTTAATATTATACATAATGTGTTGTATTTCATATAAATATTTTAAGTTATTTTCTAATATTTGAGTAAGCGTAGAAATTTTGTTGTGCATATGTTTTGAATGTTTCTAATTTTTAGGGAAGTGGCATTAAGAGTGGTGATCACCATATTAAAGGAGGAAGTAATGAAGACTATTCATAGAAAAAGAAGCACAAATCAATTCTGGATGATAAATCATATCTGCAAGAAGAGTAATGGTTCTAGAAAAATTAGGAAGACTTGACTTGCTATATTTCCTACAAACTATTATTATGTTACTTAATTGATATTTTATGCCATGGTTGACATTCAGCCCTCTTTTCTAGTGATGTTTGTTTGTAGCTGTTATTTTATGCTTGTAATAAGTATCTTGAAAGAGAATGGTAAAACTTAAGATTCAAAAGTTTCTCCTTCCTTTTCTTCATGAATTATCTAGTCATGTAATCAAAGAAGAATTCTAATGAGAAAGTGATTTTTGAATACTTGTTGTGTTCCTAGTTAGTTGAAGCCAACCAAGGGGGCCCCACTTGGGAGGTGGAATAGATTTAGGTAGAGTAGATTAATTTTCTACAATTTCCTACTTTAAGATAGATTTACTATATTGGTCCTGCAACATAGTTACTATGAAAATTCCTACAACACTTGTGGAAAATGATCAGTGGATGTTTGAATTGTTAACCAATTTAGAATTCCTTTTCTAAAGTTTTTATAGTTATCTATTGTTAGTCTATGTGTGTTTACTATTTTTTATCAGTAGTATAGATTTATTTCATGCATTATACTTTTCTATAGCATAGGTTTTGAGACTCTTTAAGGAACTTAGTACACATATCATGCTAACTCATTTCAAGTCCTACATCCTTGGATTGACAATTCAAGTGTATTTGTCATGATGGAATATATAGTTCTCAAAAATGAACATAGTACCCTTGAGAGAGGAATAATGATGTGGTTATCTTGATCTATTATGGAACTATGCATTTTTGGTACCATTGCCAAGGATGGTGTCAAACTAGGAACCTTTATGAGTACTTTACTTTTAGATTAGTTTGCTAGTTCAAAACCACAAAATTGTGGCTTGATTAACAAGTCACCAATTCAAATGCATGCATCAAAGAGGGTGACAACAAGATAAATATGGGAGATTTCTTCCACACGAGCCTATTAATTTGAATGAAGAAATTAAAGAAGAAGTTGATTTTCCTTTTTCAAATGCAAGCCCTATTTTTTGTACAGAATCATCCTCAAGAATAGAACCCCTAGATACAAGTGGTCTTCAACCTTTTGCTAAAGTTTTGGACAATTTTCTTTATAGTACTATCCCAAATTCACCAGTTGTTAACCATCTAGTACTGAATGTTCCTTTTAAGTGGCCACCCCATAATCCAATACTTCTAGTAATGGCACAACCTACTTTTCCATTTCCTCTCCTAAGCCTCATAACTAATGCTAATCTCAAAAATATACCCGCGATTTCTCTTCCAAAGTTCTATGGTCTTGCAATTGAAGACCCTAGTACTTTCTTATTTGAGTTTGATATACTCTATTGTAACTTTGACTACAACACTAATTCCCATAAGCTCAAGTTATTTCCAATAATACTAAAAGAATTAGCTCTATGATGGTTCTTGGGATTAGTAGCTAATGTAGCAGGTACTTGGGATGAAATGCAAACTCTTTTTCTTGACAAATACAAAGAGTATTACAAATAAAATGATTCAAGAGGAGATGATATCTTTAAAATATCACAAAAGAAGAATGAAACATTGGAAGACTATGTTTCACATTTCTTGTATACACTACAAAAGAACTCCTAGCATGTATTGTTAGAGGATTCACAAAAGCTAGTCTTCTTGAGAGGGGTGAATGATAATTGTGTAGAGGCACTAGACCTAATGGCTAGTGGTGATTTATATAAATCTTCTTGGGATGACCTTAAGATAATCTATCTTAACTACTCAAGGTCAATAATGAAGAAAGGAAGGGGACATCAGACTACAACTACTAAAGGAAGCAATTAGGGTATTTCAAAGCTCAAGATATCTAATCTACTCTCAAATTTTAAGCAAGACATCATAAATGATGTCACTACACATCTTGACACAATGACTACAAAGAAGAAGCATGATGAAGATGAGGTGCAATTAGTGGAGTATTGTCCACACTACCAGAAGCAAAATAAAGATTTCCAGTACAAATTGGTCACTAGCATGGAGAACCAACATCTTCCAACTAAGTACATCAAGATAGATGGGGAGGATGAGCAAGTATTCTTCATTGCTCAATGCTAGCCATGGGCCCAATGTCAAGGTATGCCTCAAGATCCTTTAAAAAATTCAAATCTATATGGTAATCAATGGCAAAACCATAGTACCCAAGGTCATCCACAATATGGTCAACCTAATTGGAATAATGCTTGGAAAAATAACCCACAACAACCCCAATAGTCTCAAAATTCCAAACCTTCTTGGCCAAACTAGCAAAACAATCAATGGTAGAATTAGCAAAACTAATTGAAACAACCCCAAGGAAATTGGTAGTCTACAAACCAATGGTGAGGAGCTTAGCAATGGCCTAACCAAAATATTGGTAATTTGCAATTACCATAGCTACCACTTATAGTCCAACAACTTGCATTAATGCCACCACCAACAAGTTCTAGACCTCAAAAGAAAATCCAATTACCTACACAACCTTAGCCAAATCCAAATAGCCAATAGCCATAACAACCTATTTATTTTATCAATGCTCATCAATACCCTTCTTATACACTAAATTTTGAAGATATACATTTGAGATATAGTACAACCTTACCAACACCCAAACTACCTCTCATAATTGAAATACTAGATACTCCTACAACATCGAAACCCATAATTTCTAAGTCACAAGTAGTTGACCCAATCAATGTATTTAGTTCAACTCAATCTCAAATAGTAGTTGAACCTCCTTTTTCTAGAAAAGCTCATCCAAAGTAAACTTGCACAAATAGAGGAGCAATCCTTTGACACCATTGATTAGTTAAAGAATATGCATGTCCAAAGACCCTTATTCCAAGCTATTAAAGATGTTCCTATTTATGGAAAAGCCATTAAAGAAGCTTTTCTAAAAAAATATTGGGAGGAAGAAAAAGAATTCAACTACAATCCATGTTGTAGGATAATTGGCTGACATCATGTTAGCAAAATTGATCATTCCTAAATATTCTGATCCAGGAAGTCTAGTTGTAAATGTGATTAGAAATGGTCAGTTTGTTAAAAATTCTCTACTAGATCTTGGTGCTGCTATAAATATCATGACTAAGGATACTATGAAAAAGCTAAATATAGAAGGGTTAAGGACTACACCAACAATTTTGCAACTTGCAGATAGTTCTACTGTCATTCCTGATGGGATGATAGAAGACATATTAGTAACCCTAGACTCTCTAGAGTACCCTACAAATTTCATGATCCTGTCTCCAAAAGTCAATTTACCTGGTTACCCTATCATCTTAGGATGACCATGGTTAGCTACAATTGATGCAAATATAATTTGTAGGTTAGGGCATATGACCATATCTATTGGACAGGCAACAAAGAAATTTGATCTATATCCTCTAGCACAACCACAACCAGATTTAAGTACATCAGGTAGGCTAGATTTAGGGGATGGAGAATGAAATTTCCCTTTACTAGTTTTGTATGATATTTCCAACCTCTAATTATATTTTCAAGATCAAACAACTAATACCAAAAAGATCCACCAAATTTCTCAAGAAACCCCAAATCGGGTATGCCAGAAATTGTGCCAAAAGCTTCACAGCTTCACCTATTATTAATAAATATGAAAGTGGACATTTTTACAGAAATTTCAGCAGCATAAAAGCCTACAAAATAAAATTTCCAGATCTGTATAGCCTTTACACAACAATTCTCAAATGTAGGACAAAAACTATGCTCATCGGGCTCCCGAAATTAACACAAAAATGCCCGAAAACACCACAAAAACACTAATAATCTATCTCAAAAATTTAATCACATCACAATACATATATTCAGCTCTATTTTAACACTTTAAAGTCTAAAATATAGCAGAAACTCAAACTGATATGAAATACTCAACTAAAAACACCAAACTCATAAAAAAAACACACCTGAAACCCGCAAATCTACACTGTTCAGCACATAGGCAAACTCTGTATGAGCATGCACATGGAATGGCTTCAAACTCCTGTCCTTAGCCTTCCTAGAAACCTGAAAAATCTCATTCTTGGGTCTCCTTGGAAACTTGCAAACTCCCGTTCTTGGGTCCCCTTTTCTTGGGTCCCCTTCTCCACAGGTTTGGTAGCCTCTGAAGAATAACAAAGAATGAGCAAAAATCAAGTTCTGGAATCAGCCCAAAATGCCTCCAAACCCCTTAAAAGAGGGCATAACTATAACTCAAATCCAAGAGAGGTTAATGAAACATATTTTAATAATAATTTTCATTTATTAGTCCAACAATTTCTAAAGATTAACCCCCTTTTTCCGAAACTTCACTTTCTTGGGCCTGCTTGCCTTAGCAAAGATTATTATTTTTTAATTATTTGAAAAGGGGACATGACAAGTCCTCCCCTCCCAAAAATTTCTTGTCCTCAAGCAATGGCTAAACAATAAACCAATCAATCCACCTGGATCCCAAATGTAGTCATGAACTATACTACTACCAATTAACACAGGCTCCTGCAATATCCTCTGCAATATGACCAAGAGGAATCCATAATCAAACTGACAATTATAGCTCAACCAAACTCCAAAATCACCACTACCACAGTCAAAAACCCATGAGACACAAACTCTTAGAACATCAGAACCTAAGTAAAGTGGACAAATCAAACTACCAACAGAGTAAATACCATCAACGCATCCCACTGGCCTATACGGAATGTACAATCCAACTCTACCAAAATGGTGAATGCCCTCAAATGAAAATGTACCAAGTATGGAGAATCCACACACTGTACAACTCCTGCAGTCAACACAACTCTACAAATCACCGGCCACTATCTCATAACCATAGCTCCCATGCTCCCCTGATGGTAAAAAACCATCACAAGATAAATAGCAAGAAATGGAACCCAAACAAAATTTGCCTGCCATCAACTCCTCAACACAAGGATCAAATGCTAACTAATGTACATACCCTGCAATATAATGTTGATAAAAAAAACCAACCTTAGTCAACAACTCACCATGAACAAGTGATACAACCCACTGTGATTGATCACTAGCTAAGTCAGGAGATGTCATAGCCAAAGGAGTAGAATCAATAACAACACTCGCTAAAGCATCACTCCAAAACTCCTGTTCTAAGTCATGTATTATCAAGCTATCAACTGTAGAACCTATTGCCATGTTGTGCCCATCACAACTCTCATCCTGAGGCATCAAACTATCCCATAACTGATGATAAGCACTAGGAACCAAAGTACATCTCTGTATCATCATCTCATCAACATGGTCATCAAAGGTAAATTGATGAGCATACCTCACAGTGTAATGCTGATAGAATGCGCCAATCTTAGTCAGTGGCTTAGACTGCAATCTAGATGTAACTAACTACAATCGATCACTAACCAAGTTGGACCTAACTACTACCTCTAAAGACATCACCAAGGGAGTAGTATTACTAGCAGGAACCATGCCAACTATCAGCTCACCAACATCACACATGGTCTTTGATACAACATCTCTAGTCTTCGTGACATTAGTGCTAGAGGTCACCACCATGTCAGGCATACCACAAAAATTTGCTACAGCACCCAACTCAACTAAACTTGACTCTAGTGGGAATGAAACTGATATGCCAATGTTAGTATCAAGGATGGATGCATCCCCATCTCCACTGTCTCTGACAATCTCGACCATTGACATCCTCGAATCACTAAACACCATAGCTTGTGACTGTATAGAATTAGGTAAAGATTTTAGTCGCTCTAACTCCATGGTCACCTTAGCCAAATGAAATTGTGACTCCTTGAAAGCCAACTGTGTACTCTCAAGAATCTCAGAAGTCACCTCAAGCTGCTCAATAAGCTCACTCACCTCATCTTCCTTGGCCAACAATGCATCATATGTTGTACTACCCCACTCCATAAGATAATCTCTGTTGGCTACCAACTACATATAATTTTGTCTCAAAATCTAAATAGCCTCCCATAAAGAGTGGATCTCTATTGAGGAAAGATAACTACCTTCTTTCTCATCACTAGTAGGAGAACCCCATCCATAAATTGCTAACAACTGACTAGTAGCATCGAAATGCTGGCAAATGATAGCAATGTCTTGGTCACTAACTCTCAACTAATTAGACACATGATGGCACTGGCTTGACTATCTCCTACAAACCTCCTCTAATGCATTGTCTAAAGGAGTATCCTCAAAGTTACTAGTCTCTAGAGTATTACCATCCATATCCTGTGAATCAAATCTAAAGCTCATATCAACATATGGAGTATCAAAAACATTAGCATTCCTGTCCAACTCCTCTATACCCAAGGAAACTAAGTCTTCAAAACTACCCACTGCATCTCCTAGATGTCATCAATGCCAATATGATCCTGGGACTCATCTATACACAATGCCAAAAATGAAATATCATCAACACATTCCAGCAAGTACGGTTGAATGGATATATGAACAGAGCCCAACATCGATGTATAAAAATTAATACCAACATCAGACAAGATACTAACACAAGAAAAGAAAACACTGTGTAATCTGCTAATCAAATCCATGATAGCACCCAAACAATCACTGCTACCAAAAAGTGTTAAAGATTTCCAGTCAACTGAATCCCAAATACCAATACAACAATCTTGAGTCCATATTCGTAAACTATAATTAGCTGGTAACTCAAGCAAAATCCTCACTTGAGTAATATGACCAATACCAACTAATTCCACATACCTGTCTGACATTATCCCTATATCCTGGATGTGAATGCAAGATGAACTTGCAACATTATCAATGTCCACATATGATCTACCATTCGCAAAAATCTGAGTATTAGGAGTGCAAGATGAAACTAAACTCAATTCCATGCCATGCTTAGCCCCATGTCTCTCCTAGTCTTGTAATGCCAATGGAGTATTCACCAAAGAAGCTCGAGTGTCCTCAAGCTCGTGAGAAAGCCTATCAACTTCCTCCTCCTTCCTCCTCAAGGCATCTAAATAGTCTTTGACAAGGCTAAGAAGATGGTCACGATCTAATAGAAGATGTAAATAACTCAACTTCATCATTCCCATTGCTTCCCTAATCACTTGTAAGTCAACACAAGGAGACTTTGCCTGAACTCCCTTATGTCTACCCTATAACTGAATCATCTGAATGTGATCCTTTATCATATCTTGCATCCTGTCATGATCAGATAATGAAGTCACAATACTATCTTTGTTCACCTTCAGCTGGCTGGACAAATCATGTGAAGTACTACTTGCCTCAACCTCATGTGATGAAGCATCTAACTGTGCCTGGTACTCTTTCTCAGCAAAGTCATGAATGCTCAATGTCTGCTCATCTGTACCAGGTATCTCACCATCATGCACAAAAACATCCTCATAATCATCATCTAAACCCACTACCTTTTGTGGCTATAAGCTAGTTTCTCAAACTCCTCATGCAAGTTCTTGGTAATTGTGTCATCTGCCTTGTGAGAAAATTTTCCAAATAGAAATCCAGTCAACTTATCCACCTTAGCTAGGTGGGACAACATGTTATTCATTATATGGTGGTGCTCAACCAACTGTTCAGACATGTCATGGCTTATTTTTATAAGTTTATCTCGAATGTCTAAATAACCATCCTTTCTACTATTTTGACTATGGATATCAATTGTCCAAGATCGTGTCCTCTGAGACTTTGTACTATACCTGTCCATTCTAGATAAAGTAGAGTGTAACCCCAATAGGATATAACTTCTCCAAACACCAAGAACTAATATGCAAATGATTAGAAGTAGCATGCAACCATAGATTTTGACATGCAACTGATTAGAAGCAACATGCAACCACCAAATTCAACAAGAACTAACATGAAAATGATTATAATTAGCATGCAACCATAAATTTTTACATGCAACTAATTAGAAGCAACATGCAATCAAAAATTATGACATGCAAGATCTGGGTAGTTGTCAAAACTAACATGCAAGATCTGGGTAGTTGTCAAAACTGACATGCAAACTTCTACAACCACCAAATTCACTAAGACCTAACATGAAAATGATTAGAAGTAGCATGAAACCATAATTTTTGACATGCAGCTGATTAGAAGCAACATGCAATCATAAATTATGACATGCAAGATCTGGGTAGTTGTCAAAACGGACATGCAAGATCTGGGTAGTTGTCAAAACTGACATGCAAGCTTCTACAAACCCTCAGGCTGGCAAGATCATGGCTCTGATACCACTAAAATTTCCCTTTACTAGTTTTTTATGATATTTCCAACCTCTAATCAGATTTTCAAGATCAAAAAACTAATATCAAAAAGATCCACCAAATTTCTCAAGAAACCCCAAATTGGGTATGCCAGAAATTGTGCCAAAAGCTTCACAGCTTCACCTATTATTAATAAATCTGAAAGTGGAAATTTTTACAAAAATTTCAGCAGCATAAAATCCTAAAAAATGACATTTCCAGATCTGTATAGCCTTTCCACAAGAGTTCTCAAATGTAGGACAAAAACTATGCTCATCGGGCTCTTGAAATTAACACAAAAATGCCCGGAAACACCACAAAAACACTAATAATCTATCTCAAAAATTTAATCATGTCCCAATACATATATTCAACTCTATTTTAACACCTTAAAGTCTGAAATATAGCAAAAACCCAAACTAATATGAAATACTCAACTGAAAACACCAAACTCATACAAAAAACACACCCGAAACCCACAAATCTGCACTGTTCAGCACATAGGCAAACTCTGTATGAGCATGCACATGGAATGGCTTCAAAATCCCATCCTTAGCCTTCCTAAAAACCTGAAAAATCCCATTCTTGGGTCTCCCTAGAAACCTACAAACTCTCATTCTTGGGTCCCCTTCTCCACAGGTTTGGTAGCCTCTGAAGAATAACAAAAAATGAGCAAAAATCAAGTTCTGGAATCAGCCCAAAATGCCTCCAAACTCCTTAAAAGAGGGCATAACCATAACTCACATCCAAGAGAGGTTAATGAAACATATTTTAATAATAGTTTTCATTTATTAGTCCAACGATTTCCAAAGATTAACCTCCTTTATCCAAAACTTCACTTTCTTGGGCCTGCCTGCCTTAGCAAAGATTATTATTTTTTAATTATTTGAAAAGGGGACATGACAGAGAAGAAGAGTTAAACTTTATAGCACAACTTATGATGTTACATAGGCAATCTTTTCTGAAGCTACAAGAAGAGGATTCAGTAATTCAAAGTATTCTTAACAATACTTGTGTGTTAGAAAAAGATGTATCTAACAGTTATGTCTTAGAATTAACTATATATGAGGAGTGTAATGAGAGTTGTTTTCTACTCAAGGAGCCAGACATTATCCATTAGCTCTTACCTTGTGAACTAGATACAAGCCAAATCTCTAAAGCTTAAATAGTTGATCTTACAACTACTGTTGAGTTGTCAAAATGCCATAATCTCCATGTCAATTCCAAATTGTCTTCTACACAAATGAAATAGTTAATAGAACTTCTTCAAAAACATGACAAGGCTTTTGCATGGGACTATGGGGATATGAAAGAGTTGAGTCCTAAATTATGCACTCATAGAATATACATCAATGAAGGGTACCTGCCACTCCATCAACCCTAGAGAAAGATTAATCCAACCCTTAGAGAAATAGTTAAAATTGAATTGTAGAAATTGCTTGATGCTAGTTTTATATATCCTATATCTGATAGTAGATGGGTCTCACCTCTAGTAATAGTGCCTAAAAAGGAAGGAAAATGGTATATTTGTGTAGATTATAGAGAATTAAATAAAGCAACCAAAAAGGATCACTTTCCCTTACCATTCATTCATCAAGTTCTGGACAATCTGGCTGGTAAGAAATACTTTTCTAGATGGGTATAGTGGTTATAATCAAATGAGTATAGCTCATGAAGATCAAGATAAAACCATTTTTACATGCCCATGGGGTACTTTTTCATATTTTATCTTGTCATTTGGCTTGTGTAATGCCCCTACAACATTTCAATGAGTAGTGATCAATATTTTTGCTAATATATCACATGATTGCATGGAAATATATATGGATGATTTCACAACATTTTGAGTCACCTTTGAAGAAGCCTTAACAAATTTTGAAAAGGCTCTTGTTTGATGTAAAGAGCATAATCTATCACTCAATAGTGAGAAATATTTCATCCTTATGTAAGGAGTGGTGCTTGGTCATTTTATATGAGCTGCAGGAATACAATTGGATTTGGCTAAGATAGAGGTAATTCTAACACTGTCCATACATACAAAACCAAAAAGTTGTAAGATCTTTTTTAGGTCATGTTGGATATTATAGGTGTTTCATAAAAGATTTCAGTAAAATAGCTAGTCCTTTGTATACACTATTGACTAAGGAAGTTGAATTCATTTGGACACTCGAATGTAATGAAGCCTACCTACAGCTTAAGAAACTCCTCACTATGGCACCGGTTTTATGGGGATTGGTCAATTCCATTTCATATCCATAATGATGCATCAAATTATGTTGTAGGAGTTGTATTAGGAAAAAAGCCTACTAATCTTGAGAATGTCATCTACTATATTAGTAAAAGCCTTTATGGACCTAAACTAAATTACACATTAACTAAAAATGAACTTCTAGTTGTAGTTTATGAATTGAACAAATTTAGAAATTATGTAACTAGATATCCTATTTTTGTTCATACTAATCACTCAGCTATAAGGTACTTAATGAACAAACCACCTATAACTGGTAGATTGGCAAGATGTCTCTTGTTGTTATGGGAGTTTGATATTACCATTATTGATAAGCCAGGAAAATCCAACATAGTTAGTGATTATTTTTTAGATTGACCATTACTAATGGAGATCCAACTCCAATTAAAGATACCTTTCTAGATGAGTACTTGTTCCATATAGAAACTCATACACCATGGTATGCAGACATAGCAAATTATCTTGCTACAAATAGAATGCCCCAAAATTTCTCTCACAAAGAAGGGAGGAAGCTAGTAGAGAAAAATTTTCATTATTCCTAGATAGATAACAATCTCTTCTATGTTGGACTAGATCAAGTCATGAGAAGATGTGTCAGGGAAGATGAGATATATGATATAATACATGCTTGTCATGATGAACCATGTGGAGGCCATTTTGTAGAAAAAATAACATCATTGAAAGTACTCACAACTGGATATTATTGGCAAACCTTACATAAGGATGCAGTGACTTATACAACCAATTGTGAAAAATGTTAAAGGATGGGCCAACCAACCAAAATTGATCAGATGCCACTCAATCCACAAATTGTAGTAACACCTTTTGACAAGTGGGGCATGGACATCATAGGTCCAACTGACCCACCATCAAGTGGAACATCCTACATCTTAGTATGTATGGATTATGTAACCAAATGGGTGGAAGTTAGAGCAATTAAAAATGCAAGAGATGAAAAAGTAGCCAAATTCCTATATGAAGAAATATTCACCTGTTATGGAGTCCTTAGAGAACTTGTTATAGATCAAAGAGCCCAATTCACATCAAACCTAATTACTGAGATTATGAAAGAATAAAACATGAGGCACCATAAGTCTAGTCCTTAACATCTGCAATAAAATGAGCAAGAAGAGGTCACCAATAGAGAAAGTGAAGTCATTCTGACTAAGATAGTACACATACACAAGAAGGATTGGACCAGGAGATTAGCTGAAGTTGTTTGGGCATATAGGACTAGATGGAAGACAATAATTAGATTCACTTCATTTAAACTTGTCTATGGTAAAGCAACTATGTTGCCTATTGAATTTGAGCATAAAATACTGCACATTACTTTAGAGTTGAACATCAGTCTTTCTGTAACACAAGAAGAGAGACTTCTCCACTTGAACTTGTTGGATGAAATAAGAAAGATAGCTTTGGAAAGAACAAAAGTTATTGAGAAACAATGAAATAAATGGCATGATGTTCATATCCATGATAAAAATAATTAAAGTAGGAGATTTGGCTCTCCTATATAATTGTCACTTCAAAGAAAATCTAAGGAAGTTGTAGATTCGATGGTTAGGGCCTTATGAAATCAATATGTATTCGACAATATAGCAATGCAACTAACAAGAATTGATCCTATATAGTTCAAGTTATTTGTACATGGCCATAGGTTGTACCTCTATCATAAACCATAGACCAAAGATGAGTTCCTATAGTATTTCTGACCAACTAGTTTACTAGCTCCTACAAACATAGTTCCAACAACAGAGGGTGAAAACCTTCTTCCTGTAGCCATTCCATGATAAACTTTCACAAAACCATCATAATAAGGCCTCATTTAGTATGAGGTCCATTGTTTCACTCACTTTTCTCTTTCTTCATATAAACCCATCTCATTTCTCTACCTACCATCCACTCACACTCCACATCACCTACACATTCTATTTTGCTTATTTTTAATAAACTATACTGTCAATATCTTTTCTATAGTCATAATATTTTTCCACCTCACCAATCTACATTCCGATGTACACTCAAATTATTAGGTATAATTATTTATTTACTCTTTATTCATTTCTTAGTGTATAGGTTTTGATATTTATATCTAATATTGCATTATATGTATCATATAAGTCTTAAGCCAGTTTCTCATTCCTATACCAAAATTTTAAAGTGTGGGCACTTGTCAAATTTTAATGGGGAGCCAAGAAAGTGTAATAATTTCCAAATGTCATCTCCACATTTCCTAAGTCATTTCCATGTTATAGGATGTACTTTGGTGATAGTTTGATTTTTTTCATTAATTTTTAAAATCTTTCTATATTTATTGTACTTCTTTCATCGAGATTTTGGGAAAAATTCACTTGTCTTTGGCATGATTGAAAGGAATAAGAGTTATTACAAGTACACCTTCATATTAAACCTTGACATCCTTCATAAAAAATGCATCATTATTTTACATGTTGAATGTAATAGAGTCCTATGAAGGGAAGTGGTAATACCATTGCTCAGAAAGATTAATTTGAAATTTAGAAAAGAGGGAGTTTGCAAAGGTGAAAAGCAAAAAAACTTATTAGAGAAGAAAAAGTAGAGGAAATCAAAACTAGACATTTTGAGATGGGGGGATAGTTAAAGAGGTATGAGCTGGTCATTCATAATATTTTACTCATAGACATTGAAGCAATCTGACAATTTCATGCTTGTGGATGGCTTGGTTATTTCTTATAATTAACCAAGTATAATGAAGAAGTGGCAATGGAATTTATGATTACATTTGATGAAGGGGAAGCCATGGTATGGGGACTAAGAGTGATTTCTACTCAAGAGAGGATAGTGGAAGTCATAGGACTACCAACACTTGGGGAGCATTATCCAAATGAGCATGATGCTAGGTTCTCAAAGGCACAATTCACTCAACCAGGTGACTCTCAACTGGACATTACAAAATAAGGGTGTAAAAGACTTTCTCTTCTAGCTCCATATCTAAAATTGGCAACCCACATTATTAGGTATTTAACCTGTGAAGGGAGGTACTCAAACTTGCATGCCCATCATTTTAAATTGTTTAGTTGCATAAGTCATAACATGCAAGCTAATGTCCCCAATTTCCTTTATAACATGTAAATTGTAAACTCAAAAAGGTAATGTAAATTGTATTTCCCATCATGCCCTCTTTAAAATTCTAGTTGAAAGATCTCTTAGGGATTCTTCCCCTATTTCATGAGAAGAATTTTTTGAATTCAAGACCTTATAGCTGCAAGCCAACCTTGTTCCTCAAAATAAGGAAGAAATTGTAGAGCCAAACCAAAATCCAGCTAAACTGGAAAAAGAACCCTCTCCTGATAAGCCCATTGAACCTATTTTAGAGGATGTTATACTAAGTTCTTCCATAGATAAGGGCAAGTGTAAGGTTAGTAAAAAAAGCCCTAACCTTGAAAAGGAGGTCCAAAACCCCTCTATTAAAGTAAGCAAAAAGAAAAAGGTTTGTTACTATAGTAACCATTCCTATGGCATCTACTCTAGCCATGCTTAAACCAAAATGGACCCGTAAAATAGTTGAAGCTAAAGAGATTCTTATGCATAGAAGCCCTCATATGCAATGTTGGTCATCCCCAATTTCTATTGAAAATCTAAAAGCCCCAATTTCAAAGTCTCACATAGAATTAGTAGTTGAAAATATCCTAGATGATTCTCCTATGCAATTAGAACCTTAAATTGTGGAAACACATGAAACTGAACCTATCAATGAGACACCACAAGAGAATCAAGAAATCTGTAAATGAAACCCTACTATTGTTCCAGAAAAAGGCCCTAGCAATGATCAACCTACCATGCTACTAGTCTCGAAATGTTCCAATGTTTCTCTTATACCCTATAAATCTTACTACTACACTCAACATTTCCAACAAATTGCCAAAGAACAAAAGATGAAATCTAAGGCTCAAAATTTTTTGTCATCCATAATTCAATTATTGTTTGGTCTATACAATCACTTTATTTTTCAAAAAGCATTGTGGAGGAAGGATAGAGACTAAATGTAGAGGGAAATATTTGATACAGATGAGGAAATTGAATCATTGAAGAAATAACTTGAAAAATAGAAATAATATATGAATAAAGCTTTAAAGCTAGCTAATCAGGTAATAGCCTATAGACCACCCCTAAGGGTGTATGCTATTTGTTTAAAGGAACAATTTCTTTTATTTTAGTTGATGATGATAATAAGAGACATTGACTGTGAATTTAAAAGTGCTCAATATTTTTATAATGTGTATTAGACTTTACCTTCAAGGCAAAAGAATTTGTTGTGTGACCTCTATTTACATAATTTTATAATTCCACATGAGATAGAGTGGAATCCTCTACTTTATATAGGGAATGTTCACCTAAGAGCTCTAATATCATGGATGCATAATGAAAAAAATTATGATAGGAAACTGGATACTTATAGAGATCTTGAAAAGTCTAAGCCATTACCACTCTAAGCTGAATCCCACAAGCCTTATAACTTTTTGAGAGATCAGTTCTAATTAACAAACCAAAACCAAAAATTAGAGAGAAGGTGTTTGAATAAAGGGAAAATGTTTATAGAGAATACCAAACACTTCTGATTTTCACATAGCAGAGAGCAATTGTAGAGCTTAAAAATCAATGGAGTTGACTGCCAGAACCTTTTAAAAAGGCTAAACCACATAGCCCTATCAATTTTGAGAAAATAGTTAATAAAGTGCCTAAATATATGCAATTGGGAAGGCAAATAAGAAAAGAACTATGGATGCCACTAACTTTTTAGCCTCCTACCCTTCTTTGGCCTTTGTATGAACATAATGCTACCAAGTTAGACCCATTGGTTGAAGAACACTTACATGAGCATTGGAGATGAACAAAAGGATATTTCTCCACCTTCAGAAGTGTGAAATAGGGGAAGACTACGGTAGGAGATTTCAGAGCCATAGCAAAGAAATCCAATGCTTAAGGACATGCATTTACATAGTGGGGGGCAAATGATGAGGCATATTAATGTCTCAAATTTGATATCATTTTTATATAGTTTGAACTTACTCTTTGAGCCTTGTGAAAAAAAATATTCCCAACATATTTGTTTTAAATATCTTGTGAAATTATGTTGGGTATAGCTAGAACCTATTAAACTTATGGATAGTGGATATGACATACCTTGCTTAATATTATACATAATTTGCAGTATTTCATATAAATATTTTAAGCTATGTTCTTCTTCCAAAGAGTAGAAATATTGTTGTGCATATGTTTTGAATGTTTCTAATTTTTAGGGAAGTGGCATAAAGAGTGGTGATCATTGTATTAAAGGAGGAAGTAATGAAGACTATTCATGGAAAAAGAAGCATAGATTAGTTCCAAATGATAAGTTGTGTCTGTAAGAAGAGTAATTGTTCTAGAAAAATTAGGAAGACTTGACTTGCTCTATTTTCTGCAAACTGTTATTCTATTACTTAATCAATGTTTTATGTCATTGTTGACATTCTACCTTCTTTTCTAATGATGTTTGTTTGTAGCTTTTATGTTATGTTTGTAATAAGTATCAAATCCCCTATATATAAGGAAGAGGGGATCGTCTTGAAAGAGAATGGAAAAACTTAATAGAATATTACTAGTTTAAGGTTCAAAAGTTTCTATTTCCTATTCTTCATGAATTATCTAGTCATGTAATCAAAGAAGAATTCTAATGAGAAAGTAATTATTGAATACCTATTGTGTTATTAGTTAGTTGAAGTCAACCAAGGGGGCCCACTTGGGAGGTGGAATAGATTTAGGTAGAGTAGATTCATTTCCTACAATTTCCTACTTTAAGATAGATTTACTATATTGGTCCTACATCATAGTTACTATGAAAGTTCCTATAGCACTTGTGGAAAATGATCATAGTGGATGTTTGAATTATTAACCAATTTAGAATTACTTTTTTGAAATTTTTATAATTATCTATTGTTAGTCTAAGTGTGTTTACTATGCTGTATCTATAGTATAGATTCCTTTTATCCATTTTACTTTCTTGCAGCATAGGTGTTGGGACTCTTTAAGGAACCTAGTGCACATATCGTGCTGATCCATTTCAAGTCCTACATCCTTGGGTTGACAATTCAAGTGTATTTTTCATGATGGAATAGATAGTTATCAAAAATGGAAATAGTACCCTTGAGAGAGGAATAATGGTGTGGTTATCTTGACCTATTATAGAACTGTGCAATGTGGATAGATTCTCGTGCTATCAACAAGATCAAAATCAAGTATAGATTTCCATTGCCAAGTATGGATGATATTATAGATTGTTTAATTGGAGCTAAGTATTTCATAAAGATAGATTTAAAGAGTGGGTACCATTAGATTCATATCAGAGAAGGAGATGAATAGAAGATTTCTTTCAAGATAAAAGGACTCTATGAGTGGTTAGTCACACCTTTTGGGCTAACCAATGCACCAAGCACTTTCATGAGGCTCATGAATGAGATAGTGAAGGATTTTTTTGGTAAGTTTTTCATTATTTACTTAGATGATATTTTGATCTGTAGTAAGATATTGGAGGATCATTTGATCCATATTCACAAGGTGTTTAATAAATTGAGGGAAGAAATGTTGTTGATGCACTTGAAGAAGTTTAGTTTTCTAAAGGAGCTGGTGTACATGGGATTTGTAGTCTTAGCAGAGGGTCTAAAAATAGATGCAGAGAAAGTGAAGGCTATCCTTGAATGGCCTACTCTGAGGAGTGTGGTAGAGGTAAGATATTTTCATAGATTGGCTAGTTTTTACAGAAAGTTCATAAGAGGTTTTAGCAATATTTGTGGACCCTTGATTGAAATAATGAGAGGGGATAGGAAAGAATTTAAGTGGATTGTAGGAGTAGATAAAATTTTTACTCTATTTAAATAGAAAGTTACTGAGTAGTCTATTTTAGCACTTCCTAATTTTTACAAGGTGTTTCAAGTAGAATGTGATGCTAGTGGTACTACAATAGGAGTTGTTATGAGCCAAGAAGGTAGACTTGTTGCTTATTTCAATGAGAAATTGAATAATGAAAAAAGAAAATATTATATTTATGATTAGGAATTTTATGCTATAGTTCAAGAATTGAAGAAATGAAGACACTATCTTCTTTGTAAGGAGTTTGTTTTGTATACTAGTCATCAATCTTTACAATATTTGAATAGTCAAAGAAAATTGAACCAAAGGCATTTGAAGTGGGTTGAGTTTTTGTAGAGTTATATATTTTTTTTTTTGAAACATAGGAGTGGGAAGTCTAATAAAGTTGTAGATTCTCTTAGTAGGAGACAACTTTTTCTAAAAAAAATGCAGATAGAGGTAGTTTCAAGGAACTCAATACTTTATATCCAGATGATACTAATTTTGGTGAAGCATAGAAGGATTGTACATAACCTATTACACTTGACATGACAAATAGGTTGGATTTTATCATCCATGATAGTATGTTGTTTAAAGGAAGCAAGTTGTGCATTTCCAAAAGTTCAATGAGAGAGAATCTCATCAAGGAGAAGCATAGTGGAGGATTGGTTAGACATTTTGCTAGAGATAAAACCATAGCTTTGGCTACTGAGAATTATTACTAGCCATAGTTGCAGCAATATGTGAAGAAGTTTGCATAAAGTTGCAAAGTATGTTATATGGTGAAAGGAGTGGAGAACAATATAGGGTTGTATCAACCATTACCTATACTAGAGAAACCATGGGAGGATGTTAACATGGATTTTGTTCTTGGATTACTGAGGACATAACATGGGCATGATTCTATTTTTGTGTTGGTTGATAGGTTTTCAAAGATGGAATATTTTATTCCTTGCAAGAAGACTAGTGATGTTGTTCATGTGGCAGAGTTGTTTTTTAGAGAACTAGTGAGACTTCATAGTCTGCCAAAGAGTATAGTTTTAGATCAAGATTGAATTTTTTCTGGGTATTTATGGAATCTATTGTGGAGGAAATTGAAGATAGATTTGAAGTTTAGTTCATCAAATCATCCATAGACTAATGGACAAACAAAAGCTATGAATCATAGTTTGCAAAACTTGTTGGGATGTTTGGTTAGAGATAAGCCAAAAGGATGAGATATGATTTTACCACATGTAGAATTTGCATATAATAATTCTATCAATAGGATTACTAGTAAATCACCATTCCAAATTGTATATGAGAGTAGTCCATGAAATGCTTATGAATTGAGGCAGTTGGATAAAGGAGAAATAAGTAGTGCTGAAGTAGAAGATTTTGTTGAACATTTGAAGAACATCCATGAGAAGGTGAGGAATCATATCATAAAGACGAATACATAGTACAAGGCTAAGGAATATTTGAAAAGGAGACATAAGGAATTCCAAATTAGAGATGAAGTCATAGTTCATTTGAGGAAGGAGCATTTTCTAGTGGGTACATATAATAAGCTAAAGATGAAGAAGTTTGGACCATGCAAGATAGTGAAAAGGCATGATTCTAGAACTTATTATGAAGTTGAGTTGCCTACTGAGTTGAATATTTCACTAGTATTTAATATTTTAGATTTGATAGAGTATTATCAAGGAGGTGATGGAGATAATGTTGCAGAAGTGTAGTGGAGCATTTGAGTAGCTAGTTCAGGTATAAAGGAGATTGAGGAGATACTGGATAGTTGTATTGGCAAAAGTACAAGGAACAAAACTTATGAGGAATACTTGGTCAAATTGAAAGGGAGGCTAGTAGAGGATTTATCATGGCTGGCAAGGGAGGAGGTTAACCATCTTGATTTTCCTTTAAACACTAGAGATGTGATGTGGTCAATTCTCAAATTACCCCAAGTGTCTAATGCAAGAGCAACCTGGGTGTAAGAGAAATCTTGCATCACCCAAAAATATTTTTATTTCAGTCTTTTCTATTTTAATAAGGACTAGTAGATAGGGTGGTTACTATTTATGGGAACATTCTATTTTTTGTAAATTTTTCATATGAGCTCAGAATGTTCTCATTTTCCATAGGAAGGTTCATTTTCCATAAGAAGGTTCATTTTAGAGTTGTAAGCCTACCATAATAATATCATTTCTCAAGCATAAGTATCTGAGAAGTTATTGTTGATTTTCAATGGAAAATTTTATAGAAAAATCTTTAGGCTCACTGATGGAGGGCTTAGACTACCTAGATGAGGTCTGAAAACTTGATGAAAGGGTGCTAACACAATTTTGAGTCTATAGATCAGGAGATGGTGTTCCCAAAAAGAGGTTATAATAGCCAATCAAAGAAATGGTTTGTGAGTTATGAACTTTCAAAGTTGAGCTACCTAAAATATCTAAAATAATTGTCAAAGATGTATTTTCCCAACTCTATATGTATTGTTAGGGCCTCTTAGCCCTAAGCATTAAGTTCCATTGTCTAGAACCTTCCTATGTGACATAAAATTGTTTATTTAAGAAAGGCTTGAACATTATCTAAGAAAACTTTAGGTGATAGTTTGCAACTTGTCTTGTAGATTATTGCAATGAAGGCACCCATGTGGGTTAGCATACTGTACTTGTGAATTCTATAATTTTGCATTTATGGTGAAAATAAAAAGTCCATATTGTGTTCTTGCATTCTCTATTGTTTCTCTATTTCTATTATGATTTTATGGTATTAAGGGGAGCACCCTTCATCATGATAACATGTCACCTAGGGTTTAAGTCATGGTTGCACTTAACCTTAAACTAATTTCCTTTCAAAATATTTAAGCAAATCCACTTGGAGAAAGGATAGAATGGGTCACCATCAAGGGAAATTTTGAATTCAAACTTGAAAATAATTTTAGAGGGTCAATACGTGGTCCCAAAATGATATTTTTGTGAAAATAAGCTACACATATGTTAGAAAAACATGTTAGGGGCCTAAATTTCACTAGTTAAGTGCTTATCTAGCCTAGGGAACCCATTAACCAATTCATTCTTCCACCAATTTGAAACCTGAGCTGTCCCATGAGTTTATACCCATCTTTCCAGTTAGTCAAAAGTAAAAAAATTGGTAGGGAAAAAGTTGTAAGAGATAGTAGCTTGATGTTTTTACCAAAAAGAGATAGTGGGAGAGTCTTTTTAGTGGACTTGGACAAACCAGTGGGGTTTTCACCCACTCTCTAAGTTTAGAGATAGTTAGGGTTTGGAAGGAAGAAGGACTAAGGAGAAGGGAGCTCTACAAACAACTTTCATTTTTGCCTTTATCTTGGACCAAGGTTGGTTCTTGTGCCCTAACTATCAATTCACTTTCTCAATATTGTTGTTCTTGTTCATTTTGTGTTAAAGTTCATGCAATGTGGTTGTGTGAGATTATGGGTATGTTCCATTTTGTGATGGGTTTCTCTTGCATAATTGGTTTTCCTTTTTTGTGTGTGTGTGGATGTTAATGGGTGTGAAGGCATCACTCACCCTTGGGAAGGAAGAGATGCCTTGGGTGAAGGGGTTAGTTGGGCTCAACATTGAAGTTGAGAGATTTTCCTCGTGGAGAGATTTTTGTTGTTCATGGAGTATGGGCTCTATTGGAGCCATATTACTTGTTTGTTATTATGGGAGGTATAAGTGTATTGATGTGATGAGGATGTATTTTTATAGACTTGAAGAAACATTTGTATTATGGGAGGTATACGTGTATTGATGTGACGAGGAGAATGTATTTTGATAGTCTTGAAGAGGCATTATGCAATTGAAAATGTATATGTGTATATGGATATGACATTCTTCTCTTTGGAGAGCCCACCTTCACCCATTGTCTCATGATTCTAATAGTGAATCATTGTGTTAAACCTTGGAGGGATTGTATATGTATTGTGATGTTATGTTGTATGCATTGTTAGCTACATGATTGTAGCCCATTTGAGTCTTCTTCCCCCTACTTGGTGGGTGGCTTCATAAGATCCTAGGATGGGAGGTGAGCCTTGATGGTTCTTGTTGTTTTCTTTTCAATGTATTTTCAAGTTTTATGCTCAAAGGAGAAATTGAAAAGAAAATCTTGGAATGATCATCTTGTAGGTGTTGCTTGAAGGAGAAAACTTGCCTTTATGCATTGTACATATATTGGAGAATCTCTCTAAATAATTTCATAGTAGTAAGGGAGGGATATGTGATCTTGTAATGTATCTAAAAACATGACGTCCTTCTCCATATTATTATATATTTCATCATTAAAGTTGAACCCTTTACTTATGTCCTTTAAGTATTGCATTGTAAAGGTAATTTAAAAAAAAATATTTTTGGGATGGATGATCCATGAAAAAAAATGAATAATTTGGATATTATCTTATGTGTTTTATTTCAAAATAGATTAACATTCATTAAATGCAATAAAATGAAAGAATGTTAGTATCATGAGAGACATAGTTGGCTATAAAAGAAATATAATAGGAAAGATACATCTATTAGTTCTTTTGAGCTTGATCCAATGTATTTAATGTTGTAAGTATTTGTCAAGTAATTCCTAATAGATCCATTAAATTATATCTTTCCATTATAGTAGTAAAGTAATATCAAATTCCTATCAACCAATATTCATAACCCCATAAATGAGTGGAGAAGAAAAAACTAATAGAAAATAGACCCATGCTTGCACATTTACCTCTCTAGATTTTGCATGGAGAGAACATTAAATCTCCTCCCCATTACAATTAAATAAAGTATTGCTAGAGAATATTCCATAAGATCCTTACCCCTAAGTAATCTTATACCACACATCATATATACTTAAGATATGCAACATAATAATAACAATATTATAACATAAGATATAAAACTACACCTCTACCTAAAGGGAGTCACATGACCTTGTGGTGTAGGAGCACCCACTCCACATCAACAAGAAGAAAACCAGTTTACTCTAAGGTCATTAGGGCCTCTAGTCATGCTTAGGAACAATAGATTTGACATTGGATCTCATTGTAAGACCATAGTACTAGGATTGGTATTTTAAAAGCCCTTAGCTAACTATTTCTCATTAATGATCCATATCCTATGCATAGGATATTTGCATGTTTTGTTCATGTTTTTTTATGTTTTGATCCATTAGGGATCATAAAAATAAGCAAAGGACCAATTTCAGTCACTAAATATGTCAAAGTTGCTCAAAAAGTTGTTTAGCAACTTTGAGAAACTTTTCAAAAAATTGTTTAAAACTTGAAAAACCTCCTCCCAAATGGCTAGTTGGTTCAAACCAACCTTGTAACATTGGGAGCATCCTATATGTTGGAGTTCTCTTTGGTAAAGAACATATTATGTAGATTTAAACTTGATACCAAGAAACAAAGACAAGGGACAATCCTAAGGATGAGCTAAATCCTATATTCAGTAAGGCTAAATCTTAGTTATGGACCAATTAATAGAGTCATTAGGACTCACTTCACTTTAGGCTCTGCTAAGCCAAGGCGCACAAACCTAAGGGATCTATCTTATTAACTTGATACTCTTCTATGCAAGACTATCCCCTATAGAAAAAATGGTCACTATCCTTCTATGATTTGTTGACAACTTCTTGATTTCAGTAGCTAATTACAACTGAAGAAAGTAATAGCAAACAAGCTATGACCAACACTTCCATCTCTTCAATACATAAAAAGGGAAATTTATGTTCATTTTAAGTTTTGATATCTCAGTATAACCCAAGCATACAATAGCAGAGGACATGCACTCTCTAAGCTGACCAATCCCTTGTCCATTGGGCATCAACTAAACCTTAACATACACATGGAAATCTAAAGTATACTCATATATCCAAAAATCTAATCTATCTATTTGACTTGCAAATAGACATCAATCTTCATAACAACTCTCATACTTATGTGAAATCCTTCTAGTGTAACCTGAAACCTTGTCAATGTAAACAAGCATTTACTTGGATCTTTGTTCCAACAACAAATTCTTCCTGACTTACAACCTTAAGGATTGCAATTGAGTTCAAACTCTTCATTTTCAAACACAAAACATTATAGATAATAGAAAAAGGAAATGAGAATTAGAATGAAACTAAGAAGGTTAAGCTCTTGCATTGATTTTCTTGAAACCAATAAATCATCCATATGTTAACACTCAAAAAAAATACACAATGAATGACTATACAATGTGAAATGCTTCACAAGAAATACACTACTGCTATTCATAATAGAAGAACACTAAGAAAATTGGTATCATAGTAATGCGAAAGAATTTCAACCAAATTGGAACCAAAAAGTAGTTACACTATAATGAAAAAAAATCCAAGAACTGGAACCATTATAAAGAGCAGAAAAGGAAGATATGTAGGAGAGAAGATATTTTAGAATCTGGAAGGTAAATTTGACATGTGTCCCCTTTGAAATAATCTTCAATTTGAAGTTTTCTAAAACTGAACTTCCCTCAACTACCTGCAACTAAGATCATAAATCATGCACAAATATATGATATATCTCCCTTTAAAGTAATCTACAAATATCTCATGAAGAAAATATCAGATACATCACAAACTGTACTAGAGCTTGAAATATGATCTTAACATGTCACTTCTGCTTTGCTAAGAAATTCAACTATGTTGTTGCCAAAAACATAATTGCTTCAACCACCTTCAAAAACATTCAATTCATCCTTCAAATTGCTAGAGAAGTCAAATCAAATAAAAATATGTCTATATCTAATTGCAATTTCATCTGCAACATTAAAATTGCACATTTCACTAAGAAGCCCCCAAAATCAAAAAACCTCCTATAGCTCAAAGCATTGTAGTGTACTCCTTTAACTTATAAAAGAAAAACAAATTATTGCTTACACATATTTTCAATAGTTTGATGGAATCAGTTGGACCCCAAAGTGGGTCCAACTAAAAGAAATTCCTTTTCAAACAACTGATGTTGCAAACTGATCCATTGACATTCCCCAACTAACTAAAAAAAAATTTGATTACAATTTTGCCATTGAAAACTCATTTAAAATCATTTCCACATCACTATGAACTTTGTGTCAAGAGGCCTATTGCCTAGCTTTAAAAACTTATTTAATTATTTGATACGGCTTGGAAACTTTGGATATCTCATCTTTCTGACACATTCAACAGGCCTACCAAATCTTGTCACATGATGACATCAGGATCAAAAGATATCGACCTTTGAACATGCCTACTTAAATTTACTTGCAATTAAACATGTTAGAAAGCTAGAAATTGCATTTGGCTTGAGCCCTAAAACTAGGGCAAATGGGCACTTGAGGTTCTTGAAACTGGGGCAACAATACATTTTCTTGAGGAGGATATGATTCTATGATTTGGGCTCATGAAGAATTACAAGATGCATTTTGCAAGCATGCAAAGTTGTTTACCTGGATTTGCAGGACAGTGAACATTGACAAGATAACAATTTTTACAAATGGAATGACCCTAGAATAGTGTGCAGATGGATTCATCAAGGCTTTAAAAATGGCACACGTATAGTATTTTTAGATTAGAATGTAGGGGAACAAACCATTTGGTCCCACCAATCACAGATTCAAAAATATGACATCCTAAACAAGGCTCCTGATCAATCTTCATTTTTTATCACTAGTAAAACTTTATAAATTACAAATAGAATCACATTTGAAAACTGATCAAATGGATTCATCACAAATTTAAAACTAGACCATAGAAAGTCTTTGACCCCTAAAATATGATGCAAAAGGAAATTTCTTATTTGAGTCAATTGGTCAAAAGTTATAGTTTGTCAAATAGGGCTACCTGGAAACATGAACAATATGTAGATTACTGTTAATATGTAGATTTATAATAAAGGTAACTGACCAATTTTGAGGGGTTCAAAACCTAGGCAAAATATGTCAAAAAGACTTGAAACTTAGAACATAGGTTCTCTATTGTGCATACTAAACATCTTGAAAGTGGAAAGTCATGAATCTTAATCAAGTAAAAGATATTCAAATACAAACATGCCCTTCTGTCGCTATTTGACACTTAGGTAGAAAATGCAAAATTCAAAACCACTCAAAATGAGACTTCGCAAAATGGCTCGAAATGTTAGTTTGTCATCATAGAACACATGCATAGGCTGAATGAAGGGTGTTAGAAACATGAAACACCACTATGCCCTTAAGACAAAAACTGGGTGCATATGCACGAAAAGCATCATAGGGAGCTTAAAATAACTCAAATTTTGGAATAGGCCCTCAAAGAAAGAATGCAATTTTGAGTGCCATCAATGGCTCTATCGAGGGATGCATGCCCCTTATGGGCATGGAAAGAATTCAGATTTTTGGCTGAAGAAGAGCACTCAAAAATTTCTCGAACAACTTACTGAAAACAAGGAAACTATTTAAACTGTACAAGATGGTGACCCCAAGCCACCCCAACTCTTCCAAACTTATTACCTCTATCAAATACTTGATTTTCATTTATATCTTCTTGAGGTAAACTAAAATTTCATTAGTTTCACCAAACACATATAAATTCTCAATTAGCTCAGTTGGCAAAATAAAATAACCTTCCTAACTTTCATAATGCTTACTTGGAACATCCTTAACATAATGCTCACTATGAAAATAGGTGTCAGTATGCTCAAATATACCAGGATCAAACTAATAGCTCTCTTCAAAAAATGAATTATGCATGCTATCCAATTTGGGAAAAAGATTAAACACACCTTGAAATTGTGTATCTATATGCATAGCCAACTGACATTCAAATGAGTATTCATATTTATACTCACCAATATTATCCTTATCAATATCTGAAATGAATCCAAGGATCTCCATTGATTTTTCACAATCAACAAATAGATCAATCACATTAAAGCATTCATCATAAAACTCCATGTATGACGCTGGCTGATTTTCAATAACCATTTCATTTAACACCTCGCCCTCATAATCACAATTGAAATGGTGATTAGCTCTTACCTCATATGAATCATCATAAAACTTACTATGAAGTGCTAGCTTATTTTCAAAGACATCTTCATCAAGCACCTCATCTTCGAGCTCACAAAATGCAGCATCATTAGAATTTTCACTATCACAAATGAAAGAACATTCTAATTTGTTACAATAGTATGATAGTGTGTCACCATTAAACTCATCCTCTACTAAATCTGAAAACTCCATGTCCTCTTCAAACAATGGATTGATTACTCCATACAGGGATCCTCTTTGAACATTTTGACACAAGATGAGCTGATCATCATCAAAATCTTCACCATATAAAGGATTAGTATAAACCTTAAAACTATTTCTGTCATCATTGTCATGAAAACTTTGAGCATATGAAGAAAAATTAGAACTAGATGAAGACTCACTTTCTATCTCTTCTATCATGCATATAGTATTCATAATTACATTCTTTTCATTATCATGTTTAGGATAACCATTATGAATAGACCATAATTCATTCCTAAACCCTTCACTACATGCCGAAACTTTATTGTCTAATGTAAAAACACTTGACAATCATTCCTTGAGATCTTTGTATAAAAATTCACTAGTATCAATTGGATTTACCATTTATTTATCTTCATAGCTAAAGGACAAATCACTCTCAAATTCTTCATCAACTAGCTGATTTGTATAATGCAAAAACTAAGATGCATTTTCACTTTTAGATTCAAAAAAAAAATCATATCTTCACTTTCATATGACACTTCACTTCCATCATTGTTTTCATTTTCTCCTACTGCATCCAGCTCGTATGAAGACATATCAACATCACTTCCTTCTTCATTCTCATTTATATGATCACTTTTAGCATTTTGTTCATCTGACTATGACTGAGACAACTATGAATTACATTATTCATCTTGTGTTACCTCTCCATGGAATGTTAGATTAACAACATCAAATTGATTATTAGAGACATAACTCTCAACCTCCTCACTTGCATAAGATTGAGATCTAGGTGTAGGAACTTTATGTTTGGAAACATTAGCAATATCATCATGTACATAATCAACACTATAAGAATTCATTTTTGTAGCTAATCCTTGATCTATAATATCATCACATTGCTCATTTCTATCAAAATGTGACATAGATCTTACTGTTGTAACATCACAAACATATGCATCTTCATTTTCAATAAACTCATTCTTCTCTACACACATATTCTAATTTGAAATTTCAATCTGGTTAATCATTATAGCAAGGGTGTTGATATTCTAATTTGACATTAAAGTGTCAACACTATGTTCAACTTTTTTTTCATAACCATTATATCGACAATAATTGATAGAAAAATGACCTCTAGTCAATCCATATTTCAAATTGTTTTCAATTTTTATAGTGGTCATAAAAGGCTAATATAATGTCTAAGGTTCTTTATCCCTTAACCGATAACTCATTTTATTATCAAATGCATCAAGGTAAACTATTAGACTCACTTGCTCATCCGGTCAATATTTCTCATGGATCACATTTAAGGTTCTTACAAATCTACTATTGAATTGAGGAACAAGCTCACCATCCTCAATATGAATCCTTAAAAGTTTACTAAATGAATTAGATATGCTCACCCTCTCACCAAATTGCTCCATGAAGGCTGCATGCAAATCACTGCAAGATGAAATAGAACATGTTGGTAAAAAGGAAAAATAGTCTCTAGCATCACCTTCTAAAGTTTGAACAAATAGTTTTATGTGCACATCCTCATGAGCAATCTCATAGTCACCCATCAAATCACTGAAAACTTGAATATGATGACTAGCTGAAATAGTATGGTTCCCACTGAATTTAGACAAATATTTTCTAATATCATTAGGAATGACATTTGGGAAACCATAGATACCCTCAAAACATAATGGCCTGTATCTCTTGGTAGACAAAGATCTATGATTTTGGTCAATGGACTACATATTAGGTGAAAAGAAATTTGCCATCTTTTACAAACTTACAATTCACTAAAATAACTTTTAGAATTTATAATTTGTAGTGATTTGAAAAGTCATCTACCAACTTAAATCTCTAACATATTCCCAGATGTAAAAACATTTTTTGAAATAATCTTTCATAGAATATGCTGACATGAATTTAACACTTCTCCTACTTAGTGCTAAAATATCACTTGATAGAGAAACCTTTCATATAACTTGATTTCCTAAAAATAAATCTCAAGAAAGAGGAAAATACTTTTAAAATGTTGCTTGCAAACCTCTTCAATGCTGTGAACAACAACAGATTCAAATCTTGTCTTGATTTAGTAACTCTTGCACAAAATGACCCATTTTCTTTACAACTACTGCCAAGGGCCTGAGGTGACTTCTTAAAATCTACATTCCAACTGTTGCAACCTTCACAATACCCTCAACTTCACAATTGCATTAGTGTAGAGATATAACTTTGAGTAGCCACCCACTAAGTAAGAAAATATTTTTCCAGCTTGCACAAAACAACAAGCTAGTCCAGAATTTATAACAGGTATTTAAAAACTCACACACAACCTTGGAATTTCACACCCTTAACAATATGAAAGAAAATAGATTCTTGACCCTTAAATGCATAGTAGCACTTTGTGCTCATTTTCTATTACTAATCTTCAAAGTTACTACTATCAAGAATAAGGCACAACTGAAGGACACAAATCTAGCATGGAGATGAAACACAACTTACAATTTCTTATTATTTTAGTATTTTCATTGTGTCATCCCTAGCAGAGTCACCATTTTATTCAAGTTCTTTCTGGTAAAGAACATATTAGGTAGATTTAAACTTGATACCAAGAAAAAAAGATGAGGGACAAGCCTAAGGATGAGCTAAATCCTATATTCAGCAAGGCTAAATCTTAGTTCTAGACCAATTAACAAAGTCATCAAGACTCACTTCACTTTACACTCTACTAAGCCAAGGTGGGAAAACCTAAGGGATCTATCTTATTAACTTGATACTCTTCTATGCAAGACTATCCCCTATAGTAGAAATAGTCACTATCCTTCTATGATTTTTTGACAAACTTCTTGATTATAGTAGCTAATTACAACCAAATAAAGTAATAGAAAATAAGCCATGACGGACACTTCTATCTCTTCAATATATAAAAAGGGAAATTGATGTTCATTTTAAGTTTTGATATCTCAATATAACCTAGGCATACAATAGTAGAGGACATGTACTCTCCAAGCTGACCAGTCCCTTGTCCATTGGGCATTAACTGAACCTTAACATACACATGTAAATCTAAAGTATACTCATATTTCCATAAATCTAATCTATCTATTTGACTTGAAAACAAAAAACAATCTTCATAACAACTCTCATACTTAAGTGAAATCCTTCTAGTGTAACCTACAACCTTGTTAATGTAAACAAGCATTTACTTGGATCTTTGTTCCAACAACAAATTCTTCTTGACGTACAACCTTAAGGATTGCAATTGAGTTCAAACTCTTCATTTTCAAACACAAAACATTATAGATAATAGAAAAAGGAGATGAGAATCAGAATGAAACTAAGAAGGTTAAGCTCTTGAATTGATTTGCTTGAAACCAATACATCATCTGTATGTTAACACTAAAAAAAAATACACAATGAATGACTATATAATATGAAATGTCTCACAAGAAATACACTACTATTGTTCATAATAGAAGAACACTAAGAAAATTTTCATCATAGTAATGGGAAAGGATTTCAACCAGACTCAAACCACAAAGTAGTTACGCTGTAATGAAAAAAATATCCAAATACTAGAACCATTATAAAGAGAAAAAAAGGAAGATATATAGGAGAGAAGATATTTTAGAATCTAGAAGGTGAATTTGACATGTGTCCCCTTTGAAATAATCTTCAATCTAAAGTTTTCTGAAATTGAAATTCCCTCAACTACCTGTAACTAAGATCATAAATGATGCACAAATATTTGATATATCTCCCTTTAAAGTAATATGCAAATATCTCATTAAGAAAATATCAGATACATCACAAACTGTACTAGAGCTTGAAATCTAATCTTAACATGTCAGTTCTACTTTGGCAAGCAATTCAACTATGTTGTTTCCAAAAACATAATTTCTTCAACCACCTTCAAAAACATTCAATTCATCCTTCAAATTGCTAGAGAAGTCAAATCAGATAAAAATATGTCTATATCTGATTGCAATTTCATCTGCAACATTAAAATTACACATTTCACTAAGAAGCTCCTAAAATCAAAAAACCTCTTGTAGCTCAAAGCATTGTACTGTACTTCTTTAATTTATAAAAGAAAAACAAATTATTACTTACACATATTTTCAATAGTCTGATGGAATCAATCAGACCCCAAAGTGGGTCTAGCTAAAAAAAATTCATTTATGAATAATTGATGTTTCAAATTGATCCATTGACATTCCCCAACTGACTGAAAAAAAAATTGATTACAGGTTCGTCATTGAAAACTCATTTTAAATCATTTTTGCATCATTGTGAACTTTGTGTCAAGAGGTCTATTGCCTAGCCTTAAAAACTAATTTAAGTATCTAATCATGCTCCAAAACTTTGGATATCTCATCTTTCTGACAGATTCAATAGGCTTGCCAAATCTCATCACATGATGACATCAGGGTCAAAAGATATCGACCTCCAAACATGCCTACTTAAATTTACCTACAATTAAACATGTCGGAAAGCTAGAAATTGCATTTGGTTTGAGCCTTGAAACCTAGGCAAGTGGGCACTTGAGGTTCTAGAAACCAGGGCAATAGTACATTGTCATGAGGAGAATATGATTCTATGATTTGGGGTCATGATAAATTATAGGATATGTTTGGAAAGTGTGCCAAGTTGTCTACCTAGATTTGCAGGACAATGAACATTGACAAGATAATGATTTTTACAAATAGAATGACCCTAGAAAAGTGTGCAAATGGATTCGTCAAGGATTAAAAATGGCACATGTATAGTATTTTTAGAGTATAATATAGGGGAAAAAACCATTTGGTTGCACCAATCATGTATTCAAAAATATGATATCCCAAACAAGGCCCCCGATCAATCTGCATTTCTGATCACCAATAAAACTTTATAAATTGCAAACATAATCACATTTGAAAACTGATCAAATAGATTTGTCACAAGCTCAAAACTAGAAAATAGAAAGTATTTGACCCCTAAAATATGATGCAAAAGGAAATTTCTTATTTGGGTCAACTAGTCAAAATTTATAGTCTATCAAACAGGGCTACCCGGAAACATGAACAATATGCATATTTATAACAGAGCTAACTAGCCAACTTTGAGGGGTTCGAAACCTAGTCAAAATATGTCAAAAAGACTTGAAACTTGGAATATAAGTTTTCTATTATAAATACTAAATTTCCTAAAAGTGGAAAGTCATGAATCTTAACCAGGTAAAAGATATTCAAATGCAAACATGCCCTTCTATCACTATTTGACACAGGGAGAATGTAAAATTCAAAACCACTCAAAATGAGATTTCACAGAATGGCTCAAAATGTCTGTTTGTCATCATAGAAAACATGCATAGGCTGAATGAAGGGTGTTATAAACATGAAACACCACTACAACCTTAAGACAACAACCAGGTACATATGCACGAAAAGCATTCATAGGGGGCTCAAAATAACTCAAAATTTGGAATAGGCACTCAAAGAAGGAAAGAAATTTTGAGTACCATCACTATATAGCCCTTATAGGTAGGTGATAGGATAGTATGTACTTTTTTTGGCAAAGAATCAATAGAATAACTTATTTTTCCTACAAATTCTAGAGTTTCAAGGTGTTGTATGGACTTGTACAGATGTATGAGCATGTGTTAATGACTCCGAAAGTTATATAATTTAATTATCTTCCATGTACAAGTGGTTTAATTCTTTGATCATTTTTAGTTTGCAAGTTATTTAAGTTTTGCTGCTAGTGCCCAAAATTTGGGCTTAAAACAAGGGTTTCACCTAGGGCCTGATTGTTTGGGCACATTCTACCATGGGAAATTGATGCCTTTTGGTGAAATCCAATCTTTATCAATTTATTTTAATATTTTCTTGGTTTTAGCCATGGAGGAACAGGGAGTTAAAATTGCCACCACACCCTAGGTCTATGGCTCCATAGATGCACCTTTCAGCATTTTAGAAAAATCAACATAACTTTTGTTTGGGAGTGATCCAAGGTCTAAAACTTTAGAATTAGACTTGATTTACATGCCTTGGAATTCCAATAATGACCTTACAACTTGGAACATGAGAAGATGCACCTACAGTGTAGCAACAACCCTAACTAGGCCTAGTAGCCCAACCTAAATGTTGTAACCATGTGATTGTCATTGCATTTCAGTTTGTGATGTTTTGGCATGTTTCATATGTTCACTTAGGGTTTTGCAATCTCAAATTGAACCTAGTCTCCACATGGAAGAAGTCCATATTATGATTTTTTTTCATCATGGGAAGGGCTACTAGCCAAGAAATGGCTTGTGCTAAAACTATACAATTTGGGTTGTTTGTGACCAAATGAATCATTCAATTTGTTGACATCATACCTAAATAGGTTAGAGGAGTGTTTTTAGTTCCATCCATGGTCTCTACATCATTTTTGTTGAAGTTTGGAGGTATGTTCCCTTAATAAGCCTTTTGGAGAATCCTTACATATTGGTGTCTTGGACTTTGGCAAACCTAATGATTAGGTTCCTCACCTTTTTGGGGTTTTGATAACTTGTTGTAAGTTCATTATTGATACTTGTGATAAGTATCCCTATACTAGACCCTCTCTTTGGGGTATTGAAGGATTCTAAACTTACCTAGTTGCCTTGTTGCCTATCTATTGAAGGCTTCTATTGTGCATTAGTGCATCAAAGTTGTATCAGAGCCATGTCTAAACATGAGAATGAGGATATGCCTACAAGGGTTACAAAGAGTGAGTTAGGAAAGATGGTGAGAGAATAGAAGGCTAAAAATAAGGCCTTGATTTAGAGGCTTCAAGAGCTTTAGAAAAAGCTTAAAGATAAGGACAAAGAAAAGCCTAAAAGAGAAGAAGGGAGTGAAGAAGAGGAGGATTATGCTGCTCAAAACATCCTTGTAGACCAGAGACCTTTCATAGATGCTTTGAAATCTATGAGAAGGAGGACCATGGAGGAGAAGATGGATTTTCCATTTCTCAATAGCAAGATGAATATTGATCTAGCCATGGATTAGATAGAGGCATTAACCACATTCTTTGAATGTGAAGACTTCCTTGAGAAGTAGAGGGTAAAGATTGAAAGATCCAATCTGAAAGGAGTAGCCATAACTTGGTGGAACTTTATCCAGGTAGAAAGGGTGAAGAATGGAAAGAGCATGATCAATTATTGGAATAAAATGATAGCATTGGTTAAGGAGACATATGTACCTAAGGACTATGGGGTACAACTCCATAGGGGGAAGAAAAGTTTGAAACAAAAGCACATGGGTGTGGCCTCATACATCAAGGAGTTCTTTAAACTATGTATGAAGACCAATATGGATGAAGATGAAGAAGAGAAGCTAGCAAGGTACATGAATGGCCTAAAAATACCCCTTCAAGCAGAATTGAGTTTACATTGTGAACTACCTCACAATAGGTGTATCATAGTCATGCACTAGGCCTTGCTTAGGAATAATATATTCAAACTAAGGACTCTTTCTCCCACTATGAGTTGTATTTAATCTTATCAACCGAAAGATGTATACTTGAAATGGTCAGCATAATATGTGCACTAGGTCTCTTAATGAGTCACTACAAGAAAGTAAAAATGCATGGAAAAGAACTTACACTATTGCTGTAGGAAACTAACACACTTAACTCTATGAATACTAGAAACACAATAAAAAGATAGCAAATATTATAACTTGGCTCATCCACTAAAACTATTTTAGCATATGCTCCAGGAACATTCACAAAGTGCAATGCTACAGAGAGGAACTCACAACTTCTACTTAAGATACTACAAATGCTTGAAAATAAATATATTCTATCCTAATGTAATCGACCTTCCAAGTGGGTCCCCTCAGTCAGCTTCTCTAAACCACTAACACAAGATAGAAGGCAAAAACTATTTCATTAGATTTTAGAAATTCATTACATAACACAGAAATGTAAAAACACAATTGTAAAAGTTAACAATTTTTTCTCTTAAACTATTTCCTCTAACTGGTTCTAAAACTTAATGCACTTGGGTCGATTCCTATATATATAGGAAATCAACATTTATTCCATAACAACAAATTAAATGACCTAGCCTTAAATCTGCAAGAGAGAAAATAAGAGGATAGCAACTAAAGGTAGGAAGAGAGAATAATGGCTAAAGGTGGGAATAATAGGAAATCAACATTTATTCCATAACAAAAAAGTAAATGACCTAGCCTTAAATCTACAAGAGAGAAAATAGGAGGATAACAACTAAAGACAGGAAGAGAGAATAATGGCTAAAGGCGGGAATAATAAAGTCTAAACATCCACTCGCTAAAGAATAAATTAAATTCAAATATAAGAACACACATTCTAATAACTATATGAAATACTGCATACTATGTATAATATTAGCAAAAGATGGCATAGTTTCTACCCCATAGGTTTATGATAGGTTTGGTAAACATAAGTCCACAAATGTGTTAACAAAGATAAACAGAGTATCAAAATATTATCTTAAACATCATAAAATAAAGGCAAATTTTGGTCTCATCATCTTCCCCCTGCTAAACTAATTCTTGTCCTCAAACATTGCACTTCCTTATTAATGACCTGAACTCTCCAATTTCTATTCTTCCTTTTTTGATGCTCTTAAAAGTATAGTAAAATCCTTTGGTTCTCTCCCACACTTCTCTCTTTTGATCTTCCTACAACTTGTCAAGTCTATCAACATTAATGTCATACAAGGGCCACAGGAACATTGGAGGATGCATTGTTAAGGGATACCACAACTCTAGTCTAGGATGCTTCCCTAATTCTAAATATTTTGGAACTCTATGAAGTGCTACTTTCGAGTTAATAGGGCTATGTGGTTCTAACTTCTTAAGAGATTCAGGTGTTCTGGCCCACTGACTCCTATCACTGGTCATGGCTCTCTGAAATGCAAAGTAGGGAAAATTTTTATATTTAGAATAAACCTTAGTTTTGGTAGCAAAGATCTTCTCCCTCACTTTTGGATTCTTCTTTCCATGGGTCAATGTGAACCAATCCCTGAGCATTTCATCTAGCTTTCTACTTTCTACTCTTAAAGGTAAAGGTTATGTTCTTTTCTCATCCTTGTAGTTATTCAACTACCTGTTATAATTCACTTCATTAGACATCCATTACACGAGGGCTTTTAGGTTTACATCACCTATGTAAAGCAAGTGATTCCATTCAATCTCTGAAGGAATAATGAAATTATGAACATATAATTCACACAATAAGTTTTGCTGCCATGGTGGTAGAGTCTAATACAGTCTATAAAATTCCTATGTTGATTTAAACTCTACATTCAAATTCTTGAGGGTTAACATTAATTGAAACAAAAGAAATTTCTCTTTCAAGAAGAGAGCGTAAACTCTAGGTGGTGGCCTACAAGAAAAGGCCAAGTCAGCTAGCTTAAGAGCATGGTTCATGCATTATTTTTGGCTTTCTAGCTATTCCTTTAATTTTGCAATTTCCTCATTTTGAGATACTATAATCTTATTCATATTTTTCTTTTCTTCTTTCTACAATGCCTTAGCAAACAAATATTGTCCATACAATTAAAAGAGTGTGATAGCACTGTTGTCTTCTCCATGATCCCTTTTCCTCTTTCTTTGTTCTTGCCATAGATGTTATATTAAACCAATGATCCATGTTGATCTATGTGTAACTAAGGTAGTGTTTGGGTCAACATATTCAAGAACTCTCTCATCCCTCCAACTTGAAGTGCGTGGTAAGTCTATTGGGGTATCATTTAGATTTTCTTTTATTTCTTTTCGACACTCTTTAGTAAGATTATCAGGAGTGCTTGTAATCTCAAGATGAGGAGGAGAATGATCAGAAACAATTAGCACAGGGGATTCCTTGGTGGATGTTTTAGACAGGGTAGGATCCTTAGAAACTTGCCCTCTCATTCTATGACTTCTCCTTATAGGGGTTTCATCTTATGTTATAACCTTTTGCCTACTTTTCCCCTTGGGTGTTTCTACTACAAGAACAGTTGCTGGAGGACCCTTCTTTGTTCTCTTTTGTTTTACAATTGTAGGGCTCAGTTCTTGCTAAACAAAAATTTCTTCCTGCGGTTTTTGTTTCCTCTTAGCTTTGCTAGTAGTAGGTTTAGGAATTTATTGTATAGGTAGAGGCACATTTTCTTGAACAATGATAGTTTCTTGTTCATTTCCTTGAGTCTTTTTAGTTTTAGCCTCTTGAATGTTTTGTTTGGTAGGCTCACTAGTGGGAGCTACATTTCCCTCACTATGTTGTTCGCTAGGGCTAGCTTAGGGTTGCAGGGTTTTAAGTTGCACAAATTCATCCCACATTAAGGGGGATACATTCCTAAGTGATGTCTTTACTAACAACTTAATTAAAGCATGATGAGTAACATAATTCTCTTTTCCTTTTTGAGTCTCCTCCACACAAATGCAAAGCATATTATACAAGAAATTTGGAATATTCATAGCAAGATTATTCCTTACACACCTAAGTAGCTTGAAATGATGTACATGTAGGTATGAAAATATACTTTAGCATGTAAAATACCTAATAATGTGCATCATTAATTCATGGTATGATCATTTCAGTGACAACCTCTTGCAACCTTATTTTGTGACATCCAATTGAGGGTCAGATGGACTAGTAAATTGGGCTCTCACTGACCTAGTGTCATGTGTGCTAGGGTAGTGTTCTCCAACTGTAGGTAACCCAGTTACCTTAGTGATGCACTCCTCTATTGCAACTACTATTAAGCCCCAAATAGAAGCTTCTCCCTCATAGAATGTCCTGGTAAATTCTACAACCACCTCTTCATCATATGCAATTAAGCTCAAGAAATAACCTAGCCATCCACATGCATTAAACCTTCTTATAGCTTCTACATATAAGAGAAACATAGTGTGCTCTACTAGCTCTCTCCTTTGCAACTGCCCACTCATTTCCTTAACACTTCCTCTGTTTACTCTATTTTCTCCCTTTTTGCATTTAAGCTTCAAATTGCTACATTATTCTTTAGACTCATCACACTTCTTTGTTTTAGGAAGAAATTAATTATCATAACAAATTGTTATGCACAATAGTTAAGCTTTGAATGAAGGTAAATAATAAATTTGTGTGAGAATCGTCTGAAAATAGGGTTCAAATGATAGAAAAAATAAAATTAAACATAGGTCACATCACAGCTTGACATAGAAAATCATTCAAAAATAGGGAGTACAACACCTCACTTTGCATACTTATGACAATAAATTTTCATTAATGAAGGGTAATGCAAAGATTTAGAAAATAATCATGGATAGATAACCATGCCTTTGGATATTATGACCTTCCCCGCCCCTTGCTAAATTTAGACAAGTGTCCTCACTTGTCAGATCCAATATGGGTAAGGGATTGGCATAACACTACCATTATATAGATTATGCAGTATTAAATATAATTAACAAAATCTATGGACTATATATGAAATATAATTTGAAAATGTTATACCTATCAATCTAATTTTCACACGTACCAAAAGGTGGCAGAAATAATATCAGTGGCAACATCCATCAAAATCTTGTAAAATTTTATTGAAAATATGGAAAATTTGATGACGTGGAAAGTGGGTGGATGGAAGATAAAGAAATGAGATGAGGTGGATGGGTGGAAGGTAAAGAGATGAGGTAGAAAGAAAAAGTGAATAGAAAAAAAAATGAACTTTATGTGAACATAAAGTCGTTATTATGAGCATGCACACAAAAAAATCTAATGTTGAAGAGTAGTAGTTGGAAGGTTGGTGCCTTCAGTTGTAGGAAGAGTTACTTGAGTCATATTTAAATCTAGCTGTTGGAACTGCTACAGGAAATCTACTTTTGTTTGTGGTTGTTTGTATAACTTGAGTCGGTGAAGATTGACTAACAATTTGAAAGGTACCTGATCAATTGTAGTTAGTTGAACAACTCAATTCTCAAAGATGTGGCTAATTGCATATGGTCCTAGCCACCTTTTCTGTAGCTTCCCTAGCATATCCTTGAATTGGGAATCATATAATAATGCCCAATCACTATATTGAAATTTTTTACTAATAATATGAGAATCATGCCATTGTTTCCTTTGTTTTTGTACCAGTTCAGTATGTTCCAAAGTAGCTTTACACATCTCATCCAAAGAGTTAAGATGAAAAAGACATTTTCTTTGTGCTACATGAAGTTCAACATCTAATGCCAAGGCGATCCTTAGAGTTTATGTTCAAATTCAATTGGAAGCATTCCCACCTTTCCATATAGGAGCTCAAATGGTGTGAATCCTATAGTGTTCTATAAGCCTAAACAACTTCTTGTAATCTGCTGGTCCAATCACGATGGTGCAAATGGACTGTTTTTGATAGAATATTTTCTAGCTCCTAGTTTGTAACCTCTTCTTGTCCATTAGCTTGTGGATGATAAGGACTACATTTTTGGTGCCTAATGTTATACTATTTCATCAATTCTGAGATCAAATTAGAGGTAAATTGTGCAACTTGATCAATGACTAGCTCTTTGGGTACACCATAGTGAGTAAAAATCTCTTCATACAAGAGTTTAGCAACTTTTTCATCATGGGCATGCTTCATAGCCTTAACTTCAACCCATTTTGTTAGGTAGTCAGTGCACACTAGAATATAGGACTTCCCATTAGATGGAGGATCAATTAGACCAAATAAGTCCATTCCCCATTTGACAAATGGTGTTAATGCCATCTGAGGATTAAGAGGCATTTCATCTATTCTTGTTGGTCGGCCCATCCTTTGACAATTTTCACATCCCCTTCTATAGTTCATTGCATCCTTGTGAAGTGTAAGCCAATAATAACCAGTTGTCAATATTTTGAAATCTATCTTTTTGTTGCAAAGCATCCTTTGCATGATTCATTATGACATGCATGTAGAATGTCATATGTCTCATCTTCTCTCACACATCTTCTCATCACTTGATCAGGTCCAGTGTAGAACAAGAGATTATCTATCTAGGAGAACCAAAAACTTTTCTCTACAAGTAGCTTACTTTCCTTGTCAAAAAAATGTGATTGTATTTTATTGGCTATAATGTAGTTAGCAATGTATACATACCATGGAGTTTGAACAATAATATGAAACAAATGCTCATTTGAAAATGTATCATCTACCAAAGTAGTGTTATTATCATCATGATGGATTCTTGATAAATAATCAGCTACAACATTGGCTTTTCCAGGCTTATCAACTATGGTTATGTCAAATTCTTGCAACAATAGTAACCATCTTGCTAACCTACCTATTATAGCAAGCTTGTTCATGAGATATTTAATTGCTACATTATCAGTATGAATAAATATGGAATAGTCAGTTATGTAATCCCAAAAAAAATTTTAGGGCATAAACTACTGCTAGCAATTCTTTTTCAGTCACAGTGTAGTTTAGCTCTGGTCCATGACAGCTCTTATTGATGTAATAGATGGCATTTTCAAGATTTTGGGATTTTTGTGCTAGGACTACACCTATGGCATAATAAGAAGCATCTATATATACATGAAAAGGTAAATTCCAATCAGGGCCTTGTAAAACTAGGGCTATGGTTAGAAGTTTCTTAAGTTGCAAGAAGGCTTCATCACATTCAAATGTCCAACTAAATTCAACTTCTTTTGTGAGTAACTTATATAAAGGACTAGCTATTTTGCTGAAATATTTTTTGAAATGTCTATAATATCTAGCATGACCTAGAAAGGGTCTTACATCTTTTGATTTTGTAGGTATGGGAAATGTTTGAATTACCTCTATCTTAGCTAGGTCCACTTGTATTCCTGCAGTGGATATGAAATGAGCAAGTACCATGCCCTCCTGCATGAGCATGAAACACTTTTCACTGTTAAGTACCAAATCATGTTCTTGACATCTGAATGAAACTTTTCCAAGATTCACCATTTCTTCCTCAAAAGTGACTCCAAATGTTGTGACGTCATCCATGTAGATTTCTATACAATCATGTGATATATCAATGAAGATGCTAATAACTGCTCTTTGAAATGTTGCAGAAGCATTACATAGACCAAATGGTAAAACAAAGCATGCAAAAATTACCTCATGGACACGTAAATGTGGTTTTTTCTTGATCTTTAGGAGCAATACTAATTTGATTATAACCACTATACCCATCTAGAAAAGAGAAATACTTCTTTCCAGCTAGTGTGTCCAAAACTTGATCTATGAATGGTAAAGGAAAGTGATCCTTTTTGGTAGCTTTGTTCAACTCTCTATAATCTACACAAATTCTCTATTTTCCTCCATTTTTAGGCACTATAACTAGGGGTGACACCCATCTACTATTAGATATAGGATAAATGAAACCAGCATCAAGCAATTTCTACAATTCAATTTTAACTATTTCTCTAAGGCTTGGATTTATCCTTCTCTTGGGTTGATGGAGTGGTAAACAACCTTCATTAATGTATATCCTATGAGTTCATAGTGTAGGACTCAACACTTTCATATCAAAATAGTCCCATGCAAAAGACTTCTCATGCCTTTGAAGCAATTCTTTTAATTGTTCCATCTATGTAGGTGTTAACTTAGGATTAACATGGAGATTATGACCTTTAGTCAATTCAACAGTAGTAGTGGAGTCTATCATAGTGGCTTCAGAGATTGGGCTTGGTTGTAATTCACAAGGTAAAAGTGGATAAAGAATTTTATGTTCTTTGAACAATGTACAATTCTTATCACATTCCTCATATGTGATCAATTCTAACACAAAATTTTCAGATACATTTTTTTCTACCACACAAGTGTTAGTGAGGATACTTTGAATTACTAAATCTTCCTCTTGCAACTTTAGAAAAGACTTTCTATGCAATATCATGAGTTGTACTATAGAATTTAACTCTTCTTTGTCATCTCCTAAATCTGGCCAAATAGATGTACTCAAATCTGGTAATGGTTGGGCTGGAGGATATAAATCAAATTTCTTTGTTGCTTGGCCATTTGATATGGTCATATTCCCTAATCTACAACTTATATTTGCATTAGTTGTGGCTAACCATGGTCTACCTAAGATTATAGGATAACTAAATAGATTAATTTTAGGGGACAAAATTGTGAAGTCTGTAGGATACTCTAGAGAATCTACAGTTACAACTATGTTTTCTATCATCCCATCAAGGGTAATAGTAGAACTATCTGCAAGTTGTAGAATTGTTGGTGTAGCCCTTATTCTTTCTATTTGTAACTTCTTCATGGTTTCCTTGGTCACAACATTTATAACAGCTCCAAGATTTATTAAAGCATTTTTAAAAAACTAACCATTTATACTGATATTTACTACTAGACTTCTTGGATTAGAATATTTTGGTGTAATCAATTTCTCTAGCATAATGTCAGCCAATTGTCCCACAACATGGACTATGATGGGGTCCTTCTTTTTCCTTTTAGCCTTCTTCAAGTAGGCTTTTCTAATAGCTTTTCCATAAACTAGAACATCCTTAATGGCTTAAAATAGAGGTATTTGGACATGCATATTTTTCAACTGATCAACGATGTCAAAAGGTTGTTCCTTAGTTTTTTCAAGTTTAATTTGTATCAGTTTTTTTGGGAAAGGAGGTCCTACTACTAGTTGAACTAGTATTGACATGGTGACATTAAGTGAGTCAACAAGTTCAGCAACTGAAGGTTCTAATGCTGTAGGAGAGTCTAGTATTTCAGTTATAAGAGGTGGTTTAAGCATGAGTAAAGTCATACTAGATCTTAGATGTATATCTACAACACCCAAAGCATAAGTAGGATACTATTGAGTATCGACATTATACATAGGCTACTATGGTTGTTGGCTATGTAGATTTGGCTGAGGTTGTGCAGGTAACTGTGTTTGCTTTTGAGGTCTAGGATTTGCAAGTGGTGGCATTAGAGTTAGTTGTTGAACTAGAGGGGGTAATTGTGGAGCACTAGTATTTTGGTTAGGCCATTATTGAGATCCCTTCCATTGGTTCATAGACTAGCAATTCCCTTGGGCTGGTTGCCATTGGTTCTACTAGTTTTGCCAATAGTTCTATTGGTTCTGTTGGTTTTGTGGCCATTGGTTACATTGTTGATTAGGCTAGGGTGGTTGAGAATTTTGAGGCCATTGGGATTGTTGTGGGTTATTTTACCCAGCATCATTCCAATTAGATTGTTTTTGTGAAGGACCTTGGGAATTATAGTTTTTCCATTGATTACCATATGAATTTGAACTTTGCAAGGGGTCCTAAGGCATACGTTGATGTTGGGCCCATGGTTGGAATTGAGCAACAAAGAATACTTGCTCATTATCTCCATCTATATTGACATATTCAATTGGAAGATGTTGGTTCTCCATGCTTGTGATTAGTTTACATTAGCAATCCTTCTTTTTCTTCTGGCAATGAGGACAATACTCAACTAGTTGTAATTTAACTTTTTCTTTCTTTTGCTTTATAGTCATCATGTTTAACTGTGTAGAAACATCATTGATAATGTCTTGTTTGAAATCTAACAATAGGTTGGATATCTTGAGCTTTGCAATGCCTTGACTAATTCCTTTAGTGACTGTGGAATAAGGTCATTGGCCTTTCTTCATAGTTGACCTTGAATAGTTCTAACAAATCTTTTTGAGGTCATCCCAAGAGGCTTGATATATGTCACCACTAGTCATCAGGTCCAATACTTCTAGAGAGTCATCATTCACACCTCTCAAAAAGACTAGCTTTTATTAATCTTTAGACAATGTATGCTAAGGGTTCTTTTGCAGTGTGTATAAGTAGCATGAAACATAGTCTTCCAATATTTCTTCCTCCTTCTATGATATCATAAAGATATTATCCCCTCTTGAACCAGATGCTTTGCAATATTCTTTATACTTATCTAGAAATAGAGCTTGCATTTCATCCCAAGTTCCTATTGCATTGGCTCCTAAGCCCATGAACCATCATAGCTCTGATTCTTTCAATGTTGTTAGAAACAATTTAAGCTTATGGATATCAGTTTTGTAGTCAAAACTATGACAAAGTATGTTGAACTCAAACAAGAAAGTATTAGGGTCTTTGGTTGCAAGGGCATAGAACTTTGGAAGAGCAGTGAGAGGTATGTTCTTGAGAATGGCATTGGTTACAAGACTTGGAATCAAAAATGGAAAAGTAGGTTGTGCCATGATTGGAGGTATTAGATTTTGAGGTTGCTACTAAAAAGGGACATTGGGATTAACAACAAGTGGATTCAGAGTAGTGTTATCAAGAAAACTAGCCAATACTTCAGTGAAATGTTGAAGACTAGATATATCTATTGGTTTAGCTCTTGATGATGATACTATTAGAAAAATAGAACTTGCATCTTCAAAAGGTAACTCAACTTCTTCTTCTTCAACTTCTTTGTTCAAATTAAAAAAATCCTCATGGAAGAAATCTACCATATTTATCTCATCATCTTCCTCTTTGATGCATGAAATTAAACTTTTCACATTGGTGGAAGAAACTTCAAACTAGAGATTTCTAAAAAATAAATTATCTAGAAACTATGACTCAAAAATGCTCCTAGCTTGACACCATCACTGGCAACGATGCCAAAAATGAACCACCTCACAAAAGGTATATCATAGTCATGCACTAAGCTTTGTTTAGGAATAATATATTCAAACTAAGGACTATTTCTCCCACTATGAGGTTCATTTAATCTTATCAACCCAGGGAAATATACTTGAAATGGTCGGCATAGTATGTTCACTAGGTCTCTTAATGAGTCATTTCAGGAAAGTAAAAATGAAAGGAAAAGAAATTACACTATTGCTATAGGAAACTAACACACTTAACTCTATGAATACTAGAAATACAATAAAAAGATAACAAATATTCCAACTTGGCTCATCCACTAAAATTTTTCTAGCATATGTTGTAGGAATATTCACAAAGTGCCATGCTACAAGAAGGAACACCCAACTTTTACTTAAGCTACTATGAATGATTGAAAATAAATCTATTCTATTCTAATCTAATCCACCTTCCAAGTGGCCCCCCTTGGTCAGATTCTCTAAACTACTAACACAAGATAGAAGCCAAAAACTATTTCATTAGATTTCAAAAATTCATTACATAACATAGAAATGTAAAAACACAATTGTAAAAGTTAACTATCTATTATCTTAAACTATTTCTTCTAATTGGTTCTAAAACTTAACACACTTGGGTTGATTACTATATATATAGGAAATCAACATTTATTCCATAACAGAAAAGTAAATGACCTAGCTTTAAATCTGCAAGAGAGAAAATAGGAGGATAAAAATTGAAAGTGGGAAGAGAGAATAATGGCTAAAGGTGGGAATAATAAAGTCTAAACATCCACTCACCAAAGAATAAATGTAGAGAAGGTAATAAGTTTTCATAGTTCCCCATTACTCATTTTTGTGTCTTCTAGAACCATTATAACTTCCTCCACCATGGTTTCTCCTTGGCGTTCTCTTCTCCTTAAATGTTTTTGATGCTTAGCTTTTGAATTCCTCCAATCATCTTTCAGTATTCATTAACAAGTTAGTTATAACAAAAAAGATGTTTGCAAATAAAAATTTATCATATTAAATTCAAATATAAGAACACACATTCTGATAACTATATAAAATACTGCATACTATGTATAATATTAGCAAAAGATGGCATAGTTTCTACCCCATAGGTTTATCATAGGTTCAGTAAACATAGGTCCACAAATTTTTTAACAAAGATAAACAAATTATCAACAAATTATCTTAAACATCATAAAATAAAGGAAAATTTTGGTCTCATCACATTGCCCTACCACAGTCAGCAAGTGTTATCAAATGGCACTCAAGGTAGAGGAAAAGTGGAAGAGGAAGCAATATTTTGGTAAAGGAAAGACAAATTATAGTGGAAAGAGTTTTAGAGGGAAAAAAACCTCTTGGAACAAGGGAAAAGGCAGTAGCAACAACAAGAACACTAATCAAGGAGATAAGGAGAATAGTGACTCTACTTAAAGAGGGAACTATAGAGGAAGAAGACCCTTCAATAGATGAAGGAAAAACTTAGCAAGAGGCAATGAACCATTGAAATGTTACTATTGCAATCAACTTGGTCATCATGTAGGAAGATACCCTAAGAAGAGGAACAATAAGCAAGGAGAAAGGAGAGCACAACTTGTCCAAGGGGATAAGCAAGAAGACAATGATGTTGGTAGATAATTGGAACCAAAAGAAGAAGCATATCTAATGATGAGGCAAGTATTCCTTCAAGTACCACAAAACCAAGAACCTCCACAATCAAAGAATCTCTTCAAGACAAAGATCAAATTCCATGGAAAGGTATGAAATATTCTTGTTTATTTAGGTTCAACTAAAAATCTTATGTCTTTTGAAATGGTTCAAAAATTAAACTTGCCTAAGCAGTCACATCCTTTCCCTTATCATGTCTCATGGTTAACAAAAGGCCAACAAAATCTAGTCACAAAACAAGCTTGGGTAGAGTTTTCTATTTCTAATTTCAAGGATAAGGTTCTTTTTGATGTTTTTGAGATGGATGCATCCCATATCCTTCTAGGTAGGCCTTGGAAATTTGATGTTGATGCCACCCATCATTGTAGAAAGAACACCTGTTCCATTACAAAAGATGGAAAACCTATACCATAAAGCCCTTACCAAATAGCAGGGCTAAAAAAGAACCCCTTGTAATTATCACAAGGGAAAAGGAGATGTTAAAAACTCTAAAAGAATATGATAATGAACCCTTTGTCTTTATTCCTAAGCCCAAAGACAACAAAACTGATAAAAAGGAGCCCATACCAAATGAAGTCCAAAAATTGTTGCAAAAATACAAAGATGTCACTATTAGTAACCTACCCACTAACCTCCCTCCCATTAGGGACATAATCCATCAAATAGACCTCATACTAGATTTATCCCTACCTAATTAGACCCCATATAAGATGACACCATTGCATCATGCAAAGATTGCAAAATAGGTCACTCAATTGTTGGAAAGAGGACTTATTCAAAAGAGTCTTAGTCCTTGTCTAGTACCTATAGTGTTTGCCCCTAAAAAGGATGGAAAATGGAGATTATGTATGGATAGAAAAGCTCTAAACAAGATCACAATAAGATACAAGTTTCCCATGCCAAGAATTGAAGATCTATTGGACCAACTAGGAGGTGCTTGCTACTTCACCAAGATAGATTTGAAGTTTGGCTACCACCAAATTAGAATCAAGCTTGGAGATGAATGTAAAACAACATTCATGACCACTAAAGGTTTATTTGAATGGTTAGTAATGCCTTTTGGTTTGAGTAATGCCCCTAGCACTTTTATGAGGCTTATGAATGAGATATTCATAGATTTTATTAGAAAATTTGTTGTTATTTACCTTGATGACATACTAATATTAAGTCATACCAAGGAGGAACATCTTGATCATATAGAACAAGTACTAAGAAGACTTCATCAGCACAAGTTGGTGATCAACTTGGAAAAGTGCATGTTTATGAAAAAGGAACTTGTATTCCTAGGTTTTGTCATTTCACAAGGTACCCTCAAGATGGATCCTAAGAAGGAAAATGAAATCATTGAATAGACTCCACCAAAGAAGTAGAGTGATGTAAGAGGCTTCCATGGACTTGCAACATATTATAGAAAGTTCATCAAAAATCTTAGTCATGTGTGTGCACCTATGTTGTAAACAATCAAAGGTGGAAAGAAGTCTAAATTTTCATGGACAAAGGAAGAAAATGATGTATTCTAGTACCTAAAGAATAGAATCTTGCAATATCCTATCTTAGTCCTCCCTAATTTCAACAAGGTCTTCACTATAGAGATAGATGCAAGCAATTTAGCTATAGGAGTAGTCCTAAGCCAAGAAGGCAAGCCAGCTGCTTTCTTTTCAGAGACCTTGAACAAGGAAAAGAGGAAGTACTCCACATATGACCTATAGCTTTATGCCATGTTCCAAGTAGTTAAGAAATGGAGGCACTAATTGATTTTAAAGGAGTTTTTAGTCTATACTAATAACCATGCACTAAGCTTCCTGAATTCATAAGAGAAACTTTTAGTTAGGCATCTCAAATGGGTTGAGAAATTATAGGCCTATACCTTCACCATTCAACATAAAAAGGGTGTAGCAAACAAATTTGTTGATGCTCTTAGTAGGAGGATTGGTCTAGTTGAAGAAGTACAACTAAAAAGTGTGGGGATTGAGTCTCTTAAGCACCTATACTTGGATGACCCTCATTTTTCATAGATATATCAGATTTGTACAAAAATGGAAGGTAGATATCATACTAATTTCTATAATTATCTGATTTAGAATGGTCTACTATTCAAGGGAGCACAATTATGAATACTAAAATGCTCAATGGGAGGAAATATAATCAAAGAAAAGCATTGTGGTGGCCTAGGTGATAATTTTGGCATTGACAAAACAATAGAGATGGTATAGAGAAATTATTTTTGGCCCAAGTTGAATAATGATGTTAGGAAGTTCATTGAGTCTTTTACTATTTTGCAACAAGAAAAAGGAATGAAAAAAAATCAAGGAATATCCCAACCTCTTCCAATTCCTTCAAGATCTTGGGAATCTATTTCAATGGATATTATCATTGGACTACCCAAAGCTAAGCAATGATTTGATAGTGTGTTTTTCATAGTGGACAGGTTCAACAAAATAGACCATTTTGTGCCATGCAAGAGTACCTATGATGCATCCCATATAGCCCATCTCCTCTTCAAAGAAGTAGTAAGAATTCATGACTCACCTCAAACAATTGTCTCAAATAGAGATGTCAAGTTTCAAGGCTACTTTTGGGGGACGCTTTTCAAGAAGTTAGGCACAAATCTCACCTATAGTTTACCCTATCACCCTCAAATAGATGGGAAAACCAAGGTGGTAAATAGGTCCCTAGGAAATCTTTTAATATGCCTAACCAAGCAATATTCATAAAGTTGGGATACCATGTTGCCCCAAGAAAAGTTTTCTTTCAATGACTCCATCAATAGATCAACTGGTACAACTCGTTTTCAAGCACTATATGGTTTGCATCCCAAGGGACCATTAGATCTAAGAGAACTTCCAAATGATCTTAGAATTAGTGTTCAAGGCCAAGAGTTGGCAAAACTAATCACGAAAGTGCAATAGCAAGTGAAAGATACTTTGCAAAAATCTGCCTTGAAGTATATAGAAAATGTTGATAAGAAGAGGAAAGAGATACACTTCAAAGTTGGAGATAAAGTTTGGGCATTTATAAGGAAGGAAAGATTTCCCAAGGGTAGGAATTCCAAGTTGCAAATGAAAAAGGTAGGACCATGTAGTATATTAAACAAAATAGTTGACAATGCTTATGAGATATCCCTTCCCCCAACTTTGCAAATCTCTCCAATTTTCAACATTGTAGACCTTACACCATACAAGGTTATAGCAGGTTCAAATAATGAACAAGAAGATGAGGACTATGTCACAAACCATCCAAAAAGAAAACTAGTGGAGATTGAAGCCATTTTAGACTCTAAGGTACTCAAGCAAACCAGATCAAGGAAGTAGATGTAGTACTTAGTCAAATGGAAGGGACTCCCAAATATCGATGCCAAATGGCTTAATGAAGATCAACTACAATAGCAAGGTACATCTATGGAACATCTACTCTCTGTAATACCTCAAAATTGGCTCATTACCATTATACCAATTCTGGTCTATCTAATCAAAGTCAGAGTCTTATCTCATTAAGTAAATTCTTGTTCTGACATTTTCTACTCAAGTTAATTGTCAGATGCAAAAAACCCTAATCTGCATTCATCATACTTTTTATTTAATTCCTATAGTATTGACTCATATTAGTCACATTAAACCTATTTGATTCAGATTTAATTTAGTCTAAAGTATTTATACTTTATTAAATTAGATTATCACCTAAGGCTAATGCACTAAGGAATTGAATTTGTTTGATTTAATAAAGATACCTATTCTAATTAATTGAATGAAATTATTTAATTAAACAGAAAAGGTATTTATGAGGTCATATCTCATTTTATTAAATTAAATATCTTTCCTAATTCTACTCTTCAGTTATAAATGGAAACTTTGAGTGAACTATCTCTCGAATTTGAATCAATCTAGTTAGCTTGATCTCACACCCATGGCAAGTTCAGTTAACTGCCCATCACACTTAGATCAGAAACAATTCACTTTGCCTACACAAGGAGGTTTCCATCTTGACTAAATCTTTGCTTCAATCCTGACTGTTGATCCGAGTTGATCTCACCCACTAATGGATTCCAGTAATTCTATTTAAGGGACTCATAATTCCTCATTAAAAGAGAGGTGGACTTGAATCAATATTAAATTGCTGTTGAAATTCATACTCACTTAGCTCATATATTTGCACACATTTATATTCCTAGCTTAATCTCATTTAGTTTAAATATGCATATGTTCAATCTATTTTCCTTTACATGTTTTTAGATTAAGAACATATCTCATTTTAGATTACATTTCATTCTTACATAGATTAGTTGCACATCAAATCCTTCATTCTTAGATGGTCTGGTTGCTTAAACCTCATCTCTGAGGATATTAAATAGGAAAAATCCCTCTAGATAGGGGGCAATAGATCATGCTACTGAGCATTCTAGATGAACAATTCAATGTTCATTTTAGGATGAATTCATAGGTAATGACCACATTGAAGTGTGTGTATTAAATAGAGGCCACATTCCATGCATACATTTCTAGCGCCCATCATGGTGTCCACATATACATCTAGAGGATTTTGTGGATCGCATTCCATGGAGCCAAAGTGATGTATGATGTGGTACCCCAGGTAGGTACAGAGGCACTGTCTATCATGTTTGGGAGGTAGTTGGCTAGTGGATGAGCCATCACCTAGGATGAGCTTGTACACACCTATGGGTAGACGCATAGATTGGCAGCAATATTAGCGATCTTTCTGAGCTATTTTTTTATGCTAGATAGGGGATAGCATGTCTTGGAGTGTGGTTGGGGGGTTATGCTATGTCAGATGGTAGAGGCTCTAGAGATATTTATATGGGGCCAATGTATGTTGGCACACATGTTCCATGAGATGCATGAGATAGTATTCCATGGGAAGAAGACTATGGCCACCAAGGTGTATGTGCTATAGATCTGGGTGTGGGAGCATCTACCAGTATGTTATCCCATTCATGAGGATGCCCATGAGCTAATTAAGCCATACATCTGCCAATATTAAGGACACATTACCCAAGTTAGCCTAGGTAAGATCGAGCATTGGAGGACCCATCTTGATGACCTGGTCTCCATCATATGGCAGCCCTAGTGAGAGATAAAGGAGTGGGATGATGCCCCTAGAGAGTTTGTTTGGATATTTTTCTCATGGCCACTACTAGCTAGGATGACATAGATCATTGAGCAATTTGTGATTTCATGGGTGTGGCAACAATATGGTTGACCACAAGATATATCACAGGAGTACTATGTTTAAGCTAGACTAGTGAATGACTTAGAGTAGGGATGGCCACCACAAATAGACCTAGTGAAATCAATGATAGATGTGCACAACTTGGTTGTGACGTAGTGGGATTATCTCTTAGTTGTGGTAGATGCAGGGATGATGCTTGCATACTAGGCTCATTTGATTAGGCACCCATTCCTGCAATTTAAAGATCCCTTGGGGATGGAAGCACAGGCTCCATAGGGATAGGCCCCACAACAACAAGAGGCACCTCAACCATAGCAGCAATAGCAACCATAGATAGAGGTCCATCATAGGACTCAGTAGGTATAGATTCCTCCCTGATAGATGAGATAGGATACCTAGGTTGGATGCAGTGGGATAGTGTAGGGTCAGTGATAGAGGCTAAGGACTAAGGAAGAGGTGCCATAGTAGGAGGCACCATAGTAGTAGACACCTCAGTAGTAGGCCCCAGAGTTGTTAGATGAGGAGATGCTAGATCAGCCTACTACTAGGGTGTAGGATATAGTGTGGTGATGTCGAGAGCAGATTTGTGTGGCTTCCCATCAGTTGGGAGAATTAAAAATATTGGTAGATATCTGGGATGATCCTCAAAATTTTGGAGGATTATGGACACCTTTCATCTAGTAGTGGGGGAGATTATGATCACCCTAGAGGACATTTGGAGGATTTTTTGGATCCCATTCCATGGAGCGAGATTGATTTATGATGTGGTGCCCCAAGAAGGTACAAAGGCACTATCTATCATGTTTGGGAGGTAGTTGGCTAGTAGACGAGCCATCACCTGGGATGAGCATATACACACCTATGGGTAGATGCATAGATTGGCAATAGTGTTAGTGATCTTTCTGAGCTATTTTCTCATGCTAGATAGGGGACAACATGGCTTGGAGTATGGTTGGGGGGTTATGCTACGTTAGATGGTAGAGGCCCCAAAGATATTCAGATGGAGCTAGTATATGCTAGCACACATGTTCCATGAGATGCATGAGATAATCTTCCATGGGAAGAAGACTATGGCTATTGGGGTGTACATGCTATAGATCTAGGTGTGGGAGCATCTACTAGTATGTCAGCCCATTCATGAGGATGCCCATGAGTCAATGGAGCCATACATCTGTTGATACTGAGGACTAATCATTGAATCATTATTGCTTGGGGCATCTCATTCCTATCTTATGTCCTCATCACTTGGGGCATCTCATTACTAGGGGCATCTTCTTCTCCTCTATTTGGCATATTTGTCATATATCTCATCTTTCTATTAGCTAATTGTATAAATCTCAGGTATCTAGATGTTTTATCTAGAACCTTAAAGATTAAGCTTCGTTCTATGGATAATCTTTTAAATTCTTATCAAATCTTAGGTATCTAGATGTTCTATTTGGATCCTTAAAGATTAAGCTCCATTCTGGAGATAGTCTTTAAATGCTTATCAAATCTTAGGTATCTAGATGTTCTATCTAGATCCTTCAAGATTAAGCTACATTCTAGAGATGGTATTTTAAATGCTTATCAATCTTAGGTATCTAGATGTTCTATCTGGATCCTTAAAGATTAAACTCCATTCTAAAAATAGTCTTTTAAATGCTTATCAATCTCAAGTATCTAGATGTTCTATCTGGATCCTTAAAGATTAAGCTCCATTCTAGAGATAGTCTTTTAAATGCTTATCAATCTTAGGTATCTAGATGTTCTATCTAGATCCTTAAAGATTAAGCTCCATTCTAGAGATAGTTTTTTAAATGCTTATCAGTCTTAAGTATCTAAATGTTTTACCTAGATCCTTAAAGATTAAGATTCACTCTAGGGATAATCTTTTAAATGCTTGTCAAATCTCGAGTATCTAGGTGTTTTATCTGGATCCTTAAAGGTTGAACTTTGTTCTGAAGGAAACCTTTAAAATTCTTATCAATTTAGGTATCTAGGTGTTCTACTTGGATTCCTTAGGATCAAGCTCCATTCTGGAGATGGTTCTTAAAATCTTATCAATTGGTCTTCATATCATCAACTTCAGAACCAATCTCATCTTCCCATCATGCTTTCTAATTTTCTTTGAATTGAATGTGCTACTCACACATTTATTCAAGGAGGGGCAAAATGTAATACCCCAAAATTGGCTCGTTACCATTATACCAATTATGGTCTATCTAATCAAAGTTAGAGTCTTATCTCATTAGGTAAATTCTTGTTTTGACATTTGCTACTTGACTTAATTGTCAGATGCAGAAAACCCTAATCTACATTCATCATACTTTTTATTTAATTCCTATAGTATTGACTCATATTAGTCACATTAAACCTATTTGATTAAGATTTAATTTAGTCTAAAGTATTTATACTTTATTAAATTAAATTATCACTTAAGGCTAATGTACTAAGGAATTGAATTTATTTAATTTAATAAATATACCTTTTCTAATTAATTGAATGAAATTATTTAATTAAATAAAAAAGGCATTTATGAGGTCATATCTCATTTTATTAAATTAAATATCTTTCCTAATTCTACTCTTCAGTTCCTAATGGAAACTTTGAGTGAACTACCCCTCAAATTGGAATCAATCTAGTTAACTTGATCTCACACCCATGGCAAGTTCAGTTAACTGCTCATCACACTCAGATCAGAAATAGTTTTGTTCAACTGCACAAGGAAGTTTCCATCTTAATTGAATCTTTGCTTCAATCCTGACCTTTGATCTAAGTTGATCTCACCTATTGATGGACTCCAGGAATTCTATTTAAGGGACTCATAATTCCTCATTAAAAGAGAGGTGGAATTGAATTGATATCGAATTGTTGTTGAAATTTATACTCACTTAGCTCATATATTTGCACACATTTACATTCCTAGCTTAATCTCATTTAGTTTAAATATGCATGTTTTCAATCTAGTTTCCTTTACATGTTTTTAGATTAAGAGCATATATCATTTTATATTACATCGCATTCTCACATAGATTAGCTGCACATCAAATCCTTCATTCTTAGAGGGTATGGTTTCCTAGGCCTCATCTCTAAGAATATTAAACAAGAAAAATCTCTCTAGATAGAAGGCAACAGGTTGTGTTGTCGAGCATTCTTGATGAACAATTCAATGTTCATTTTAGGATGACTTTATAGGTAATGACCATGTTGAAGTGTGTGTGTTAAATAGAGGCCAAATTCCATGCATACATTTCTAGCACCCATCATGGGGCTAAAGAAATCAATTTCTCTTGCCTCATCTTCATTTTTTTAATGTTATTTTAGTGTTATATCCATACCGTTCTATACTAGTAATCAAATCTTCATGCGAGACATTCCATTTTTGCACAAGGATTTGAAGGTTCTCATGCGAAGTTTTATACTATATTGCATGAAAAATTGCCCCATTCTGCAAGTCTTTGTGCAGCACATCATTTTCTTGCGTGTCTCAGAGAAAGTTTTTGTGCAACCCTGTGCAAGATTTTACAAAAAAATTTGCAATAGGAAGTTCAATTTCAGCATTTTGCAACATTCTGTTTGTTCAATTCTGCTAACATTTTTTTCTTGGAATCTATGTTGTTATGCTTCACCAATTTTTTGCAACTTAACTATTGTCTACAAGATGTTTTGATGATGATTCCTTATAAAACCCACTCAAACAAAAATTGACCCTTGTTTGCAGGATGATTGCTGAAGATACATTTGACGAAGACCAATTTTTTTTAAAAACCACAAAACATCATGTCTTCTTTATTGCTTTCAAAAAATAGATTAATTAGGGCTTGGTAAAATTCTTAGGGTGCAAGATGGAAGAATAGGGGATTATGCTCCTCACCACTTGGAGGTCATAACCAAGGGTGAATTAGAAACCTAGACTCTTTTGAAAGATAGTATTTTGAGGGAGGCGAGCAACTTAGTGGTTCTTCAGTACTTGTTCTTTTCTATGATGAGATGATGGTTTCCTTTTTAAGGGAATCAAAATATTTAGGAAGAATGAGTTTGGATTGATTAAGCTAAGTGGGTAATTAATCTTTTCTACATGTTTGGGCAAGGAAATAAGGTAGAGGATTATGCTTTTTCCCCTTGAGGGAAATCAGAAACTCAGACCCTTAAATCTAGACCACCAATCTATGTTAATCTTTTAGAGGGTCTATTAGAGTGATCCAACCTTTGGGAACAACCCAAGTGAGCACACTCCTTTTGCTAGAGATTCCAACTCACTATAATCAAGATGCTTTGTAGAGCAAAAGATTCCAAAGCCGGAGTAATTTCTTTCCCTTGATTCTTGATATCACATATCAAGGGGAAGCTCTATCTGTTGCATTGGCCAGTGTTGGCCCTAGTCTTGCTAAGTAAGTGTGTGCACTTTCAAATGTTGGTGTGGGCTACTAGTCTCAACTTCATTTGTATAGCCACTAGGAATTAATACGAATGTAAGCCAAGTAAAAAACTTTTAGTTAGAAGCCACCCAGTTCACCTCCAAAAGGAGGCATAATCTTTGTGCAAGGAGGGGGAAGAATCTCTCTTGTAGAACTCACCATAGGCATGGTACTGGACATTTGAAGATGGTATATGCACTTGTCCTCTACCACAAGGGTACTCATTTAGCATATACTATTCAGTCCTTTGAATATACCAAAAACATGGGCACCCTCTAGAGGGTGACACAGCTATGTGAGGTACACACATGCACATAAGATGTGGGATAAAGGTTTTTCCTTCTCTACCATTTTCTATTTCTAGGGATAAAGTGTTTTTTTTATCGAGTCTTCAACATGTCCAAACTTCCTCAAACAAACTAAGAGTCAAGACTCCCTTGTCCCTCTAAGTTTCTTTGTCCTCAGTTGGATTGTATTCGACTACTGCTTGTTTCCCACTGTCTTGTTCAAACACTTTTTCTTGGTTGAAACTTAAACATCTATCTAAACAATTTTCACAATTAACCTTGATCTCTATTCAAAAAATTAGTCTAACTAGCCTGTCAATTTGTCCAAATAGTCAAGAAATCTCTTTGAAATCCAATGCCATTGTCAATTTGGTCTTGATTTTTGCACACAAACTTGTATTTTCTCGCACAAGAATTCATCTTTTCACACGTGCTAGTTTAGGTCTTTGCACAAGATCTTGCATATACCCACACAAGATCTTTCCAATTTTCTTTGATATCTTATCACTTCTTCATGCGAGCCAAAGAAATTCTTCATGTGAATTTAAATTACTATTTTGAGTCTTTGCATGACCTGATAAACTTTCTCGCTCAACTCATAGAGAATCTGTGTGCAAGACCTTGCTATAAAACTATCAAATCAGCTTATTTGACCAATCTATGATCTGTGCTCAGTCTAATTCCTACATTTAGTTATCCCTTCTCTATCTATGCACAGTCTTCAATAGTGACATTTAGCTTAAACTAAATATTTGTGATCTGCACTTTGACTAGTCTTGTCCTTTAGTTCTTTGGATTCTCATTCTTTAGCGCCTGTCATACTCTGTGTTATATTGTTCATAACCTTTGGTTGTTCTAGCCTTCAAATTAGACTACTCATGCCTTAGTATATAGTATTCTTATTTTGTTCTATTGAGCTTAGTCTTACTATGGTCCTTGTCCAAGTTCTTGCTTTTTGTCCTTGTATATGACTATTGCAACAAGGAGCGGCAATGTGTTTTATCCTCTTAAACTTAGGTGAGGTTGTGCTAGGGGTCATAATCATGGCAGAGGTTGCTTACCTTTTCTTAGACAATCTGCATCTAGTCCAGCTAGTGAGGCATCTTCATGATCTCCCTTACCTATCAAGACACCTCGAGTCCAACACACATTCTCCATAAACCTACAAAAAACTAGGAATACTTTGTATCAAGAGGATCCTAAAATTGGTAGAGGTCTTGTATCTCCAAACACAATGTCTGACTTCCTTTTCAAAGGACCTTTTCAAGCACAACATACTAAAATTGAGCACATTCCTACAATGACTAATCTTGAAATTGAACATGGTGGTAACAGTAGATATCAAGAACCACCTAGGAATGAAAAAGAGTAATATAAAAACCATGACAATGATGAGGAATAGGAAGAGGTGGAAATACTCCCTAAACACATAGCAAAATGTCAAAGAGACAAAAACTTTCAAAAGGTCGTGTGAATCCTACTCAGCAAAGAGAAAGAAAAATACTTTCTCAAACTTCTCCAAGAGGGAGCTAAGTTGCCCTCTCATTTCAATGTGGAAACCATTATCATGCCTAAAGAAGAAACTAAGATTTCCAAACTCCAAAAACAATTGAAAATTATGCAAGACCATCTAGCTCAGATGATGCATGAGAAAGAGAAACCTGCAAAAACATACACATTAGATTCTCTTTGTCTATTTCCATATGACAAGAGCATAAATATGCCTCCTTTCCCATGATTCATAGAGCTACCTAAGTACGACAAGTACTTTGGTACCACTAATCCCCAAGATCACTTGCAAGAATTTGGCACCTTGTCTATGGAGTTTATACACAATCAAACATACCTCATGCATTTATTCCCTAGAAGCCTAGGTGGTCAAGCTTTAGAGTGGTTTTCACATTTACCTCCCAATATCAAGACATTTTATGAAATTTCCAATGTATTTTTTTAGTAGTATTCTCATAACATTCAACATCCTATCAATATTTGAGATCTATGCAACCTTAAGTAGAAAGTTGGAGAACCTTTTCTCACATTCCTCCAATGGTGGAGACAACTATACACTAAGTATTCCTACAAAATTCTAGAAATGGAGAAGCTGGACATTTTCACTAATAACCTCCTACCTAATTTCAGATATAGAGTCCAACTTCAAAGTCCACGTACCTTTGAAGACATGATCACATAGGCTATTTGTATCAAGGAATTTATGGTCAAGAAAGGTGAACTCACTCTTTAGAAGGACACAAAACAAGGTTCTACCTCCAACAGGGACAAAACCAAATATGTCAACAAGAACCAAGAAATTGTACATGATGGAGTTGTTGAAAATGTCACTCCCAAACCTACCAAGGTGGCATTTAATCTCATAGATAGCCTCAATGAGGCCAAAAATGCTGAGAAGCCCCCTCCTAACAACAAGACATCTAGGAAAAAACTGAGAAACTCATGGGCCACACACCTCGAGCAAGAGTATACACCCTTGGGAGAACCTTTGGATGTGGTTTACAAAATATTGCTACAACATAAGATTATTTCACCAATGGAAAACCCTCATCCCTATGATCTGCAACCACGTCCACCATGGTGGAATGAAACCTCATTCTATGAGTATCACCAAAATAAGGGACATAAAACTAGAAATTGCATAAACTTGTGCCATAAAATCCAAGACATGATTGATGTTGGTGATCTTGCAGTAGATGGACATAACAAAAAATTAGATCAGAAGGTGTTCAAAGAGCCCTTCCCAACCTATGAAAAAGGAGAGACTTTGAAACCAAAACCCAACAATAAAGTCAATTATTCATATTCCAATGATGACAATGTGATTAACATGGTTGAACTTATGAATTTTGAATACTATGATGTCATTACCATTAAGGGCAAATGAGATAACAACAAACCCAAGACACCATTTGTCTTAAGGGGCCCTACTTCCAACATAATGGATAACACACCTTCTCAACACTATACTAATGTTATTACCCACTCTCATGCCAAGTTGGTGCTCAAAGGCCCTGTGCCTTCTACTTTTGATCTTGAACAACACAAAGACAAAGACCTAGCTGGTCCATCTAGCAAAGGTGGAAAACACACAAAAAACTCAATGGCAACTAGTTATAGTGTTCTTGATCAGTCAAAACAAACTAATGCTCAGATTTCCATCTTTGAGCTACTTAAAATCTCACTTGGTCACAAGTAGATTCTATACAAAGCCCTTACTAAGGCAAATGTTCCTCAAGATCTTGATCTTGAGTGATTTCAATCCATGGTAGGTCACCTAACCTCACCTTATCTTATGACCTTCTCTAAGGAGGATGATAACTCATTGAGTCACCCATAAAATAAACCTCTGCACATCGAGGTTATGATCCATTAGACATGTTTTTGTTAGGTACTCATTGATAACGATGCTAGCCTAAATATTGTCTCTATTTCTCTACTTAGAAAAGTGAATTATTCTGAGGACTCTATTGATCGCCAATATAAAATCACCATCAAAGTGTATGACAAAGTGGAACAAAAGTCTTTAGGTCTTGTGGTCTTACCCATTCTCATCGATCCTATGGAAAGGGATGTCACCTGTTAGATGCTTGACATTCCCTTGGCTTAAAACATTATGTTAGGATGGCCATGGATACATGAGATGTGCGATGTGCCATCCACATATCACCAATGCATCAAGTTCCCATTTCATGGATCTAAAGTTACCATCCTTTCCACTACTAGCTATACCTGCAATATGCTCAATCATCCCTACTAACCATGAATCCACTTATTATCATGAAAATAAGCTGAAACAAATCAATTAGTCATTCAAACTTAAATAAATTGGCATGGGAGAGTATCATATTGAACTAGTGTTGTCATTAAAATCTCTCCTAGAGTCTCCTTGACATTTTGGGAGACCCTTAGATGTAAAGAAACCCTTCGTGCTAACACCTCAGACCAAGTATAATGGCACTTTCATTAAGGCTATAGTTCCCTTAGAGGATGAAAGTGAAAATAGAGTCATTGCTACAAGGCTTTATAGAGAAGAGGCTACAATGGACTTAATAAAGCAAGCTTGAGAAATCACTCCTAAGAAATATGGGCCTTGTCTGAGGCTTATGAAGCATTTTGGTTTCAAGGGAACTAGCCCTATTGGGTGCAATAACAATTGCCTAATTGATCCTATCAAAGCAACAACTCAAAGCAATAGTGATACAACTGGCCTAGGATTTAAGAAGGTTCCCTTCCATTTGGGACCTAATAAATTCATACCAAAAGCAAAGAGTTTATTTGGAAATGAGTCACAAGCTGAGTCAAATACTAGAGAGGAACAATCTGATGATGAGGATTCCTATCCTCATCCTATTCCTCATTATCTTGCTAAATTCTTTGCTAAGCTAGATGACTTTGTGACACATGTAATCACTATGGATGATACTATTGATTATTCTATGGATAATACTAAGCAACTCAAAGATCATTTAGAAAAGGGAGAGTCTAGTTAGTCATTACATATTGAGTATCTCTATAAAAACCTAGATGATGAAGGTGATTATGTCACTATCACTGTTGGGGAGTTCTATAGTCTCTCACCATGCAGCTCTAATTCTAAGGAATATGAGTTTGACTCTCTTTCAAAAGTGACTATTGATAAAGACATTGAACAAGTGCATGTCTATGAAAACCAAACCAAAGCAAGTGAAATGTCTAGGTTTATGTCGCATGGGTCTGATCCAACTAGTGTCCAAGAGTCATCAATTACTGATGTTCATACTCAGAGGCATTCAAACACATTTATGGATGAAGTCACCATAGGTCTCAAATTGTTGGTCCAAGCACTTAATGACTATACTATGAATGCAATTGAACCAACCACCACTCTCTCACTCACACATCCTGAGCTTATAGACTGGAACCCTAATGCATCTAGTGAAGTCTCCACATTCTAGAATGACTATGCTCTCGCCTGTTACCTAAATTCTATTAAACCTATAACATCTTCCACCAATGAGTAGACTATCAACATGATTAAGGCTAGCATCAAATATCTTATTCATACAATTAAAAAGAAAAAATGCAAAAGGTCTGATGGTGAAAACCACATTGTGGTAGTGTCGAAACCCAAAAAAGTAAAAACAAAAGATGTATCCAAGGGTGAAAACCTCTCTGAGGCACCCATGGATGAGATATTTGATGCACTTCCTAGTCACTTTTAGGAGAGATCATCAGTATTGATAGAGCCAACATAGCCAATTAATCTGGGTACAAAAGAACATCCTCATATGATACATCTGGGATAGTCACTGTCACCTAAAGAAAAGGAAGAATTCATTGCCCTTTTGAAAGAGAAGATAATTTTTTCTTATACATACTCTAACATGCTAGGACTAGATATTGATCTTATCATGCATCACCTATTCATAACACCAGGCATCAAACCAGTTAAATAGAAACTTCAAAAAATGCATCCTTACATTGCATTGGTCGTTAAAGCAGAACTAGAGAAACTTCTAAAAGCTAGTTTCATCCATGTAATTGATTATGCTGAATGGATATCCAATATTGTTCTAGCCTCCAAGCATGATAAATCTATCAAGGTTTGTACTAAATTCTATGATCTCAACTTGGCATGTCCTAAGGATGATTTTTTGCTTCCCAATATTGATATGATTGTGGACATGACGGCCAGCTATGAGATGTACTCACTTATGAATGGGTTTTTTGGATACAATTAAATAAAAATTATCCCAGAAGACTAGGAGAAAATGACTTTCACATGTGCATGGGAAACCTTTTGCTAGAATGTAATGCCAATTGGCTTGAATAACACTAGTACTACATATCAAAGGGTTGTTACTACAATTTTCCATGATATGATGCATAAGACCATGGAGGACTACATCGATGGTACCTTGGTCAAAAGTACTCATATGCAATATTTTGGACCCATCTTAGATCATATGGAAAAATTTAGTCTTCGTCTCAATCCTAAGAAATGTGCATTTGGTGTCACATCAGGAAAGTTGTTTGGATACATCATCTCTGCAAAAGGAATTGAGGTGATCCAAAAAAAGTACAAGCAATAATGGACATGCCACCACCTTAAAACGTTAGTCAAATGAGAGGACTATAAGGAAGAATCCAATCTATCTATAGGTTTATCTCACAATTGGTGGATAGATCACAAGCCTTCACAAAAACCTTACATAAGGGTGTGAAATTCAATTAGAGCCAGGATTGTGAGCAAAGCTTAACATAGATCAAACAATGTCTTGTTAATCTACCAATCTAGATGCTTACTATCCATGGGAAGCCTTTTCTTTTATACATTTCAGCAACTAAAATGTCTCTAGGACTCCTATTGGCTCAAGAAGACAATGACAAAAAAAAAAGAGCTATTTACTACTTGAGTTGAATGCTAATCTCTTATGAGAAGAACTACAACATTATTGAGAAAGTTTGATTGGTAGTTATCTTTGCTTCCCAAAAGTTGAGACACTACATGCTTGCCCACACTACGTAGCTCATCACTAAAATAGATCCACTAAAGTACTTGCTTAGTAAGGAAGCTCTCATGGGAAGATTGGCTAAATGGTTTATCATACTTAGTGAGTTTGACATCTAATATGTTGAACGCAAGGCTATCAAGGGATAGGTGATTGCAAATAAACTAGCCGATGAACCCATGTAGAACCAATGAACATTGATTTCTCTGATGAGTCAATTATGACACTCACACACCAAAAATGGGTTATGTTTTTTTATGGGTCCTTCACACAACAAGGATCAAGTGCTGGATTACTCTTCATTACACCATAGAGATATTCATTTCCCAAAGAATACAAGATTATGTTTCCTTATACAAACAATATTACTAAATGTGAGGCTTTGATCAATGACATGAAAATTGTAGCTGAATGGAGAGTGAACTAGTTGGATATCTTTGGTGACTCTCAGCTTGTCATTAACAATGTTAATGATATGTACCAAACAAAGGATGAGAAACTAATTCCTTACAAGTGCATGGTTGATGACTTAAAGAAGTATTTTGCATACATCACCTTCCAACAAGTTCCACAAGAAAATAATAAAGTGGTTGATGCCATGGCTACTTTGGCCTCCTTGCTACAAATGCTTGAAAATGATCTCCAACATGAGTTCTTGGTGGACGCATTACACTACCTAGCCTATGAAACCCCTGATTCTAGGATGATCTATTCTATCATAGGATAGGAATCATCCTACTACCATCACATTTATTCCTATCTCTACAATCAAACCATTCTGAAAGATTTGACATAAAATGAGAAATGTTATCTAATTCATAATGCTTCACATTATTCATTATTGCAAATGATTTGTATAGGAGAGGTCTCAACAGAACACTCCTTAGGTGTTTAGAACCCAAAGAGTCCAAATGTGCACTAATTGATGTTCACAAGGGCTTTTGTAGATCTCACTCAAATGGCCTAACACTAGCTCACAAACTCCTTAGAGCTAGTTACTATTGGCCTAAAATGAAGCAAGAAGCTATCAAGTATGCTAGATCCTACAAACAGTGTTAGCTACATGGGAATCTAATCCATGTTCCATCCAAAGAGCCAATTCCCTCTACTACAACATGGCCATTTCAACAATGGGCCTTTGACTTGGTGGGTTAGATCCACACAACCTCTTCTAATGGAAATAAGTTCATTATCATAGCTACAAATTACTTCATGAAGTGGGTAGAGGTAGTACCTCTCATAGTTGCTATTGGAAAAATTGTAGCTCTTTTTATCACAAACTACATCATCTATAGATATGATGTACCATCCTCAATCATTACTGACAATGGAGGAAAATTTAAAAACAAAGACCTCAAGGAGCTATGCAAGAAATTCGAAATCACACAACATTGGTCTTCCATTTATTACCCCTAGGGTAATGACCAAGCTAAGGCATCCAATAAGGTGATCCTCAAAATTCTTCATCACACAGTCAAAAAATTAGGGAGAGACTAGCATCTCTAGATTAATCTAGCCTTGTGGGTGTGTAGGACAAGCATCAGAACTCCAATAGGCATGACTCCCTTTGCTTTGGTGTATGGGGTGGATGTTGTGCTTCCAATAGAGGTCAAGATTCCAACCTTGGGAATCTCTATAAAGGGTCTTATTACTGATGATGACTACAGGATAGCTTGACTTCAAGAGCTAGTGTTACTGGATGAACATCGACAAGTGGTATGTGATCATCTATGCCCATATCAACAATGAATATCAAGAAGCTACAATCAGAGGGTCAAGCCACATGACTTCCAGTTGGGTGATCTTGTCTTGAGAGAGAACCCTAAGAATCAACAACAATGAGTCCAAAAAGGGAAGTTTGAACCAAACTAGCTCGGTCCTTACATCATTACTGTAGTATATGGATTTGGTGCCTACTAGCTTTCCACAACTGAAGGAGAAGAGCTCAAAGAACTCGTCAACACTCTCCACCTGAAGTAATTTTATAGTTGATTTGATATTAGTAGCTCTTTTTACATATCTAAATATCCTAAAAAAATCTTAAAAATCAGAAAAAGTCCTAAAAAAAATTGTTAGCCTGGTGAAAACCTAGCAATAGGCACCTTGGTAACACCAAAAGAATTTAAAATTTTTAAAAAAACAAAAAAAATCAAAAAAAGAGAAAAAAAATTTAAAAAATTTTAAAATAAGAAAAGTGCCATTGGTGATAACCTGGAAGCAGGCATCATGGTAGCAAAAAAAAGAGAATTTCCACCAAGAAGGTGAAAACCTGGTAAATAGGCGCCTCTTGTTCCCAATTCACCATCTTGCAGCACATCTTTTGGCTTTCTATATAGTTGCTTTACTGCTTTTCCTACTTTTTTCTCATGTATCCATGGATTGAGTCTTGTCATAGCTCAGGGGTATTCCCCTTTAGTGTCACTCTTTTTGAGATTCTCCTCATAGAATCTCTTTCGCAATAGTCACTAGTTATTCTAGCTGTGTCTGCCTATTGTCACCAGTGTCACTCTTTTAAAGATTCTCCTCATAGAATATCTTTTGTGATAGTCACCAGTCATTCTGGTTGTATTTGCCTACTATTTCCAATGTCACTCTTTTAAAGATTCTCCTCATAGAATCTCTTTTGTGATAGTCACCAGTCATTCTAGCTCTGTCTACCTACTATCGCCAATGTCACTCTTTTCAAGATTCTCCTCATAGAATCTCTCTTGCAATAGTCACTAGTTGTTCTAGCTATGTCTACCTACTATTACTTGGGTCAGGTTTCTAGATTCCTTTATGGAAGATCTCTTTTGCGCTAGTCACCGATTGTCATGGCTATGTTTGTCTACTGTCGCTCAGTCCTCCTAGGTTCTTCACCTCGACAATTCCTCTTTGACCTCAATCACTAGTCATTCTAACTATGTCTACCTACTATTGTCACCCTACTAAAGAGATTTCTTTCAAACATGTTCTAGACACTAATAATTGACATCAATCCTATAACACAAAAATGAATGCAAAATGACATACTTGTTTGGATATGTTGAGCATTTTTCTTTATTTTTTTTGTTTTTACTTTATCATGTCTCCTCAAGTAACTCGATAATGTCATTTCTGACTAGAGAAGTAATGACTAAGGGAATGATCTTTTCTTTACTTTATGTCTACTATTTAGTTCCAATTAGTTGACATATTCCTATAAGAGGGGTGTGCACTATAAGAGCCTCCATCTCTTATTGGATGGCTAAGTGTACCTTAACTCCTTTTAATAGATATGTTAATAATGTTGGTTCTTCTCCTTGTTTATTAGAGTGAACTCTTGATGCTATCATACATACTGATACTCGTCCTACTAAGTGAACATACAAGTTACTACGAGTATACCCAGCACATTTCTATCTTAGGTTATGAACTCAAGGGTTGTTGTGGACAAAATACTTACTGAATACTTAGCATAAGATGGATCTCTTGTGTGTTTGGTGTGTTTTCCATGCAACCAATATTTCGGTCATCCTAGCACCTATGCTTTGATGCTTATGTTAACTTGCTATATTAAAAAGGACAAATGTTCTGGTCATTTTGGCTTCTTGTGCCTTGAATGCTTACATTTAGTCCCAACAAACCTATGACATATGTCCTATTCATATTTCCATGATTGCAAAGTCAGTGGTAATTATAGGATGTTTAAGCTTCGTTTATGTCCACTGATGATAAATTGTCAAGGCTCGGTAACTAGACCTAGGGTTGCATTTAATATAGTCTTGCATAAGATAAATCACTTGCATAAGCACATGATTCAGTGTATTTTCTATCTCTATTCTTTGTGATGAGGGATTGGGAGTCTCTTCAAACATATCTAGATTCTCCACAGTTGCACAAGCATTTGGTTCATTGGTTCGTGCTCCTCGATGGAATACCTGTCACTATTAAGCAACAACACACAACATTGCATGAGATGTCAGTTCAATTCCATATGCATTGCATCCATGTACTCATATTATCTACTTTACATAATCACATCATATCACATTAAAATACACATGCATTTCATAATCATCCATATCTCATATACATCAAGGTAAAGCAGAAATAGAAAATGACATGTACACAGTGATACTCAACTCAAAATCTCATATATATATCAAAAAAATGTTTTGGTACAAAAAATGGGCACTACTCGAGCTCTATCGATCAAAATGGTACAAAATGGTGTAGGCACAACAAGGGATACATAGCCAGATAACAAAATCAAGAGCCATGAACACAACATCTAACTCTATCTTGTACCCTCATCTCTGGGAGGAGCAGGAGTAGTAGGCAGAGGAGGTAGTGGCATGTCAAGTCTAGTAGGAGGTTGCACACCTCTAGACTCACAAGTATACTAAGAGAAACAAGGAACCTACAGAGCCTCATCAAGCACCATTGTCGAATATGCTGCAAAATATTATGCTGGTCATATCTAGATCCTTAAAGATTAAGCTCCATTCTAGAGATACTCTTTTAAATGCTTATCAATCTTAGGTATCTAGATGTTCTATCTAGATCCTAAAAGATTAAGCTTCACTCTGGAGATAGTCTTTTAAATGCTTATCAATATTAGGTATCTAGATGTTTTATCTGGATCCTTAAAGATTAAGCTTCATTTTGGGGATAATCTTTTAAATGCTTATACAATCTTGGGTATCTAGGTGTTTTATCTAGATCCTTAAATGTTAAACCTTTTTCCAAATGAAACCTTTAAAATACTTATCAATTTAGGTATCTAGGTGTTCTACTTGGATTCCTTATGATCAAGCTCCATTCTAGAGATGGTTCTTAAAAGCTTATCAATTGGTCTCCATATCATCAACTTTGTAACCAATCTCATCTTTGCATCATGCTTTTTGATTTTCTTTGAATTAAACATGATACTCACACATTCATTCAAAGAGGGGCAAAATGTAATACCCCAAAATTGACTCATTACCATTATACCAATTCTGGTCTATCTGATCAAAGTTAGAGTCTTATCTCATTAGGTAAATTCTTGTTTTGACATTTGCTACTTGACTTAATTGTCAAATACACAAAACCCTAATCTAAATTCATCATACTTTTTATTTTATTCCTATAGTATTGACTCATATTAGTTGCATTAAACCTATTTGATTAAGATTTAATTTAGTCTAAAGTATTTATACTTTATTAAATTAAATTATCACCTAAGGCTAATGTACTAAGGAATTGAATTTGTTTAATTTAATAAATATACATATTCTAATTAATTTAATGAAATTATTTAATTAAATAGAAAAGGTATTTATGAGGTCATATCTCATTTTATTAAATTAAATATCTTTCCTAATTCCACTCTTTAGTTCTAAATGGAAACTTTGAGTGAACTATCTGTCGAATTGGAATCAATCTAGTTAACTTGATCTCACACCCATGGCAAGGTCAGTTAATTGCCCATCACATTCAGATAAAAAATAGTTCACTTTACCTGCACAAGAAAGTTTCCATCTTAATTGAATCTTTTCTTCAATCTTGACTATTGATCCAAATTGATCTCACCTGTTGATGGATTCCAGGAATTCTATTTAAAGGACTCATAATTCCTCATATAAAGAGAGGTGGAATTTAATTGATATCAAATTGCTATTGAAATTCATACTCACTTAGCTCATGTATTTGGACACATTTACATTCCTAGCTTAATATCATTTAGTTTAAATATGCATATGTTCAATCTAGTTTCCTTTACATGTTTTTAGATTAAGAGCATATCTCATTTTAGATTACATCGCATTCTCACATAGATTAGCTGCACATCAAATCCTTCATTCTTAGATGGTCTAGTTGCTTAAGCCTCATCTCTAAGGATATTAAAGAGGAAAAATCCCTCTAGAAAGGAGGCAATGGGTCACACTATTGAGTGTTCTGGATGAAAAATTCAATGTTCATTTTAGGATGACTTTACAGGTAATGACCACATTGAAGTGTCTATAAGATAAAGGCCACATTCCACGCATACACTCTCAAGTATGGACTAGAGTTTTAAACATCTAGGGGAGTATGTTGTAGAAGCACCCACTGCACCATAAAAAAGAAACAAATGATTTTACTCTAAGGTCATTAGGGCATCTATTCATGCTTAGGAACAATAGATTTGGCATTGGATCTCATTGTAAGACCATAGTCCCGGATTGGCATTTTATAAGCCCTTGGCTAACTATTGGTCATTAATGATCCATATCTAAGAATAGGGTATTTTCATGTTTAGTTCATTTTTTTCATGTTTGGATCCATTAGGGATCATAAAAATAATCCAAGGACTAATTTTGTTCACGAAATATGCTAAATTGCAAAATATGTCAAAGTTGCTCAAAAAGTTGTTTAGAAACTTTGTGCAACTTTTCAAAAAGTTTCTTAAAACTTGAAAAACCTCCTCCCAAATGGATAGTTGGTTCAAACCAACCTTTTAACCATTTGGAGCATCCTATATAGCTCTTATAGGTAGGTAACAGGATCGTATGTACTTTTTTTGGCAAAGAATCTATAAAATAACCTAATTTTTTCTACAAATTCTTGAGTTTTAGTGTGTTGTATAGACTTTCACAATGTATGAGCATGTTTTATTGATTGAATAGGTTAGATAATTGAATAATATTTCATATGAAAGTGGTTTCATGCTTTGAACATTTGTATTTTGCAAGTTATTTTAGTTTTTCTGCCAGTGCCTATGATTCAAACTTAAAACAAGGGTTTCACATAGGGCCTGATTGTTTGGGTACATGCCACCATGGAAAATTGATACCCCTTGGTGGAATCCAAGATTCATTAATTTATTTTAACATTTTTCATGTGTTATCCATGGAGGAATAGGGAGTTAAAATTTCCACCATACCTAGGTGTATGGCTTCATACATGCACCTTCCAACATTTTAGAACAATCAACATAAATTTTGTTTGGGAGTGCTCCAGAGTCTAGAAATTTGGAATTAGACTTGTTTTACATGCCCTAGAATGTTCTAATAATCACCTTGAAACTTGGAACATGATAAGAGGCACCTATAGTGCAACAACAACATTAATTAGGCCTAGTAGCATGACCTAAATGTTGTAGCCATGTGATTGTCATTGCATTTCAGTTTGTGATGTTTTGGCATGTTTCATATGTTCACTAGGTTTGTTGGAACCTCAAATTGAACCTAATATCCATGTGGAAGAAGTCCATATTATGCTTGTTTTTCATCATGGGAAGGGCTACTAGCCAAGGAATGGCTTGTGTTGCAACTAAACAATTTGGGTTGTTTGTGACCAAATGAATCATTGAATTTGGTATCATCAAACCTAAATAGGTTAGAGGAGTGTTTATAGTTCCATCCATGGTCTCTACATCCTTTTTGTTGAAGTTTGGAGGTATGTTCCCTTAATAGGACTTTTGGAGAATCCTTACATATTGGTGTCTTAGACTTTGGTAAACCTAGTGATTAGGTTCCTTGCCTTTTTGGGGTTGTGATAACCTATTGTAAGTCCATTATTAATGCTTGTGATAATTAGCCCTATACTAAACCCTCTCTTTTGGGTATTAAAGGATTCCAAACTTTTCTAGTTGTTTTTCTATTAAAGGCTTTCATTGTCCAGTGCTACATCACTTTGTATAATGACTTTCAAAGGATAATCAATTTTTTTTTTTAATAATGTAGATAAAGTACCCATCTACCTCCCTAAGAGAATCACACCTCACCCCTTACTTATTTAAAGCCCATTGGCCTATGTGCATGGGAAAAGTTCTTAACAAACAAATATATATATATATATATATATATATATATATATATATATATAATCCAATAAAATAAAATAAAAACAAACTTTATGTTCACTATGGTACATTACAAATACCATGTCTCACTAGATTCCCAAGGAGATAGGGATCACACTCTACTTAAGGTAAAGTGGTCCCATCAAAATTGGCCTCTCACATCCTTTTGATAACGTGTGAGCATTGGGAGGCGTTCAAGAAAAATTCATTAGCAGGCATTTCAAAAGGTGCATGGCATAAGAATATCCATGTGAGTGGACTTAGCCATTTGCTAAGGAAGATGTTAAGAATCAAGAAAGATGGGGAGCAATGCATGAACCTTGGGAAAGGGTTTTAGAGTGTTAGGAAGAATTTAGGGGAATGGGAAGTTTGAGTAGGTGGGCACGTAGATGCTTTGATTTCTCCTGATGGTAGTGGTTAGGATAATGGAAAAAGTTAAGGAAAGGTGTATACTTCATAGGGCTTAATTTAGGGATATATTATAGGATTAGAATATATTAATGCATACTTAGGGAGTAGTGTTGGAATCATTAGGTGTTAATTTTATTTTATTTTAGTCACATAGTTAGAAACTAGTATATATTGTGGATTAATCGGGTGGGGTTTGAAATTAAATGATGGTTAGTGAAAACTTAAGTATAGATGGATATTATTATTTATGTATCAAAAATCCTATGTATGCATATTAAGACATACATACATACATACATACATACATACATACATATATATATATATATATATATATATATATATATATATATATATATATATATATATATATATATATATAATGATATAAGTTTAAATATTATAGATGTAGGTAGATCTTTGTAACAAACATGGTTAATAAGGAAGTATAAACTAGTAGTAAGTGATAGTAGATTAATTGAGTTAGCAACTAGTATAAGGATTGATTTGGAATTAGTATCATTATAGTAGGAGATGAAATTATATTGGTTTAGATTAGTAAGAAGAAAATAATGAAGTTAGCAAATAATTATTAGACAACTAGAGTTTAGAGTAGGGATTATTTTAGTAATGGAGTATTGGTAAATAGCTAATGGAATTTGAATAATGTTCAGGATATTTAGTAAAGGGAAAATTATTGAAGTATAAAGTAATTTTTTATATAATAAATAATATTTAACATATATTTAATATTTTAGATCAAAAATTAAATTAAATTTTACTTTCTTGATATGATATACATGGAAAAGTTTAGAATTGTGTCGATCAACAAATAGTTTTGCAAAATGTTTGTCTATCATGAGTTATCCATAGAGATACCTAAGTAGGTGATTTAACTTGATACTTATTTGATTTTCTTAAATTATCTCATAAAAATATTTAAAATTTAATTTCGTGAAATGAGAAATTATGTGGGAACAACATATTAATATTTTATTTAAACATAGATATAACATAGGAGATAAATCAATAGTTTCTTTAAAAAGCTCCTCAAACTGTCTTCTAGTACCTTAAACAAATAATGTGGCTTTTTGGTCAAGTAAATCATGCTTCCACGGCCCTCATAGAAAAATACTGAGTTTTATCATATTTACATGTGTACCCAACCTAGAAGTAACATGCATACCTCCAACACTCTATGAAGGATCAATTCGATTAAAGGCATAAGGCTATGTTGCAACCCTATAATCATAACCGATGGTTATCCCAAACCTTTACCCTTCTATAATCTTGTATAGTAGTTCTTAGTTCCTTATGTTTCACCCTAGATGTTACCCTTTTAAAAATAATAAAAAATTGTAGTTGTGTTTGCCTTAAGCTTTGGGCATGACAGTTTGTCTCAATTCTATAGGAAATTCATTAGGAATTTCAATGGTATTTGTGCACCTTTGCTGGATACTATAAAAGGTGGAGTCAAGTCTAAGTTTAAGTAGTCTTTAGAAGCTGAAAATTTGTTTGAAATGTTGAAGAAACAAGTTGCTACTCAACCTATCCTACAATTTCCTAACAATTTCCTAGTTCAGTGTCTTAGGAAGTGGAGACAATATTTGTTTCCCAAATAATTTGTTGTGTTTATAGATAATCAAGCTCTTGGCTAGATCAACACTCAAGAGAAGCTAGGCAATAGAAACTTGAAGTGGATGGAGTACTTGCAGGATTTTACTTTCACAATCAAGCACAAGAAGGGGTAGTTGAATAAAGTGGCAAATGCGCTAAGTAGAAGGATCGTGATATTCCAAGAGTTTCAACTCCAAAGCATTGGGATAGATATTTTTTCAAATCCTTTACAAAGAAGATGAAGACTTTGTTGAAGCCTACAAGAATGCAATAATTTTGAGAATCGAAGTCATAGAAAATTTTTAGAATATACCTTGCAAAATGGGTTTCTAGTCAAGGATAACTAGTTGTGTTTACCAAGGGGTTCCATAAAAGAGAACCTAATACAAGAAAAGCATAATGATAGCCTAAGTGGACATTTTGGTCTTAGCAAAACCATAGAACTAGTGTAAAGGTTCTACTATTGGACAAAGTTAGCAAGGGATCTAACTAAATATGTGGAGAAATGCATGGTATGCATGAAAGAAAAAGGAGGAATGAGTAATGCAAGTCTATATCAGCATTTACCAATTCCAAATAGGCCATGGGATTGTGTAAGTATGGAATTTATTATTGGTTTTCCAAAAACTAAGCAAGGATATGATAGCATCTATGTTGTTGTTGGTAGATTCAACAAAATGGAGCATTTCATTCCATGTAGGACAAATAATAATGCAAGTCATATTTCCCATCTATTTTTCAAGGAGGTTGTCCAAATCATGGATTATTTTTAATCATAATGCCAGATAGCGATGTTAAATTTATGAGCCATTTTCAGAAATCCTTGTGGAAAAAGCTTGGTGCAAATATGTCATTTGGTTCATCTTACCATCCCCAAAATGATGGTCAAACTAAAGTGGTTAATAGGACCTTAGGAAACCTTCTAAGGTACCTAACTAAGGAATATGGTCAAATTTGGGATGTTATCATTTCACAAGTAGAGTATGCCTATAATGATAGCAAGAATAGGACCACTAGAAAGAGTTCTTTTGAGATAGTTTATGGAATGAATCCAAGGGGTGTATGTGAACTGAGATATCTTGGTGATATGGATCAGAGAAGTGGTCAAGCTCAAGACTTTGTTGAAACCATGAAGGAGATTCAAGAGAAAGTCAAGAAGACCATTCAAGATAATACACAAAAGCTCAAAGTCAAAGTGGATGAAAAGAGGAAGGACATTTATTTTTTCTATTGGGGACTATGTAATATCCATTTGAATAAATAAAGGCTTCACAAATTTTTTCCTTCCAAGCTACAAATGAAGAGGGTAGGGCCTTGCAAAATTCTGGCTAAGTATGGAGAAAATGCTTACAAGGTAGGTTTACCATAAAATTTAGGCATATCCCCTATTTTCAATGTAAAAGATTTGGTATAATTTAAAGGGGAATTACCCCATCTTAGATTAGATGTTAAAGATGACATTGAACCTATTGCAACACCTAATATCAACAAGTTGGAAGTAGAGAAGTTGTTAGATTCTAGGGTGAAGAAGTCTACAAGGAACAAGGTACATATGGAAAATCTCATTCAATAGAAGGGAAAGACAATTTTAGAGGCAACTTGGGTTGATGATTCAAAGTTAAATAAGATTGGCATACCCTTGGACATGATGCCATCAGCTATGACATAGTTATTTTTGATGGGGGGAGTATGGTGTAGGAGCACCTAGGTAAGCTAAGGGGTAGACCTGAGGTTTCTTGATGATTTTATCTTGTAGTGATTCTATCCAAATAACTAGATAAATAAGAGGACCAACTTGTTCCTAAGGTGACATTAGATAGGTTGGAAGAGCCCAACAATGCAACGTTGCTCCTAATTGTTCAAAAATTGTTCATTTGGCTCAATAGAGAATTTTAAAGTTTTGAGGGATAAATAGGGAAAGAAAGTGTTTTAAGGTCCTTATTACTTGTTTTGGATCCATCTTAGAAATTTTGGAAATTTTGATAGAAAGTGGAGAAATATTGAGTAGTCAATTTGCAAAATTGCAAAAATTGCTCATTTCTTGCAAAGTTGTCATTGACAACTTTTACGACTTTTATGCAAAAAGAGAAAATTATTCATGGGAGCTCTTCAAAAACTTAAGGTAGTTGAGTTTGGTCATTTAAAGCCTATATAATTCCAAACTAAACCATTTTAATAGGTTGGAGAAATATTTCTTTTCTATGTATGGACTATGCTACAACATTTCAATACAACAATTCTAGTCTTTATGTGTTTTTGTAGATTAGATGTAGTAGTTTTGGGTGTTGGTTAAGTTTCTTTAGTTTGTTTAGAATCTCTTTCAAGCATTTTTTTTAAATTTTCATTCAATTTTTTTTGTGGTAAATAAATCCTTTGTATTTCACCAATCTGCTGGATTGAAGAAGACTGTATATGGAAAATGAAATTTTACGGTCACTTCCCATCATTGGATTTGTACAGTTCTTTGGTATTTGGACCTAGACTCCATGAAATTAATGTACACTAATGGAGGGCCCTTACAATTCATAATAATAATTTTTAGAGTGATGTTGTAAGTAAGCAAACCATGTTTGGTTAGGGATCACATATCAACAAAAAAGCATTTGGAGTGGATTAAGAGTACAAAGATATCAATCCAAGGATGTAGTGAATGAGAAGGAGGTGTAAGCTCTCCCAAATCTATAGGATAAATCTTTATGAGGTTGTAAAATAGGGTTTTAAAGAAAAGACCACTCAAACCCTAGAAACCTTCATTTATAGGATAAAATTGTGCCTAGGTTGTAGGGATAACTTGGTGACTCAAGACCTTCAAAATATCATATATTTCTAAAAGGGGTGTTTGGATTGCTTTTTTTTTGGGGACTTTTTAAGATATGTGGAAAAATATACTGATTTTTGAACATTAGAAGGGCTAATCCTTGTTGCCTTTTTCCTAGCATCTGAGTGCATTTGCACTTGTGATTTGTAACTCAATTAGGGTTGGGATCTTGTTTTTGGTTGAGAACCTTGGAGAGATTCCTAAATCATTCCTAAGTATAAACTTTTCCAAATGGAAAGATCCAAAGTGTTGGAATTTCAAGTGGGAAAGGTAAACTTCTTAGTGGGGGGTGAATCAAGAATTTAAACTTTGATCTATAAAACTTTCACCATTCATTAGATGCATTCAATATATAAACTGAAATAACATGTATGTAATAAAACACACATAACACCATATATGATTACCCAGAAACCCTTCAAGTGAGAAGGTAAAAATGGGGTGGGGATAACACCCACAAATCTTTACTCTTACACCATGAATCATGCTCTACCCTATGAAAGGCCTACCTTGTTAAAGGCTTACAAAGACTATTAAGTCCCACCTTTTTATAGGGTTTCAAAACCCTATTAGAAGTGTGTTTGGTTAAAATACTTTAGGTCATTCACTTGGAATGCCACCTTGTTAAAGGATTTGGTATAGCTTGCTAGGACTGTCTGCCTAGGATATTTAACTAAAATCATTTGTTAAAATGTCTCAGCATAGATCTTGTGATTGGCACTCGTGTGCCTGATAACAAATCAACTCTACATAATTTCCTTCTTGATCCTTCATGATCAGATATAAAAATGTTGTATCCTTCTCTATCCTTTGTTCTTTTCTAACTAATTTTGCAATGCACTCTTACTACTAAGTCACCATGAAAACTCTACAAATTGCCTTTTTTCACTTCTTCAATTCTTTCATTCACCCCTTGTACACTCACTTCCTTTAAAAAAAAATTAGGGCTTCATCCTTCTTAAAAATACTTTAGTGGCTTATTGTTAGGTATGAATCTACTGATGTGATTGATCCATTTTTCTGCCTAAACCTTCATATTTTTTCATTGGCTACATGCAATTGCATAAGGAATCCCCATATAGATTTTTCCTTGTCTTCAAAAGATCTTAATCTATCCTTAGGTTGGCTAAAAAAAATTTTACATAGTTGTTTGTGCCATTAAAAACAAATATGTCCAATCTATATTACTTGACATATGAGGTTATAGACACTCGATATACACTATAATTTTTCTTCTAACTCGGCAATTGAACTATTCAGCATCTACTATTCACTCAAAACTTGAATCACTCAACATGGTCTATCTGCTTGGCACTTGAGTGACTCAACTCATGGTTGACTCAACACTTATTGCAACTTGGGATGGTATAATATTTACATGTTTTATTCAGCATGCATTATTACTTTGGCATGAACTAAGTAAACAACTTAAGTGTGTTGACACTCAATTGTCAACACCAATCCGAGATCAACAATCTCCCTCTTTGACATGAGTGTCAAAAACACTTGAATATACATAATTAATCTAATCTTCTCGAGTATATCATATCCATGACTTTGCTTATATACAAAACTTCAAAATTTTCAAAATTTTGCAATGACCTATATACCTTAAAATGTATAGCTCCCCCTGGGTTAATATGTCTATTCTCTATCCAAAATCTACTCTCCATTCTAAGTAGGTTTTTCTATGATGATACTCTTTAACTTCAATGCACTTATACTCTTTATGTTGCTCTTGTTTCTATTTTTGCATTTTTTTTCTCTCCCTTTTTGTTGTCTCACCCATAGGATATTCTCCCCCTTATATTCTATCCCTTATATTATATCTCCCCCTTTTTGACACTTATGTCAAATGGGCTCTACACGGATAGTGTGTTTGTCCAAAAATTATTTGTGGACCTACATTATGATTTTTAGAGCTACATCCCAATTGTCACATGCAACATCTAGTGACTTGATTTGGATAGCAAGCTCAGCAACAAGGTTTACTAGGAAATCCAAAGTAGAAAGATTGGGGTCTTTCTTTAATAGAGTTTATACATAGCCTAATTGCTTCTATAGTATTTCCATGTGAGGGGTGAGAGATGCCTATATATTTTTCAATTTGGCTCTTATGTTAGCCTCTTCTACTGTTAACACAACTAATTGACTTTGTGTTTAAAGCAATATATGAAAGTTATTTTCACTCTGAGTTGGGTTTAGAGGTAGCCTGGTACTTGATATGTTGAGATTTCTCTCTAGGCTTAGAATATGATGTTTGGTCTCTTGGGTGAAGAGTATAGGATCACACAATTTGGTGTACAATGAGAACATATTCTCAAGTACCTTCTTCACATCCTCAACCTTTATTGCCAATGCAATTTGAGTCAATACTATCTCACTAGATATCTTCTTATTGACCTTGCTCTAGAATTTCTTCTCTGACCACTCTAGAAGTTTTACACTTGTATCAATGTCTTCATTGTTGACCTTTTAAACTCTGTTTGACAATTGTTCTAATAGTGGCTTTTTTTCTTTAGGAGTAGGCAAGATGAATGCATTTAAAAAGATGTCTTTTATTTTTTGTAGTGTTTGCTTTTGCCTATATTCTTTCCTAAGAATTTTTTTGATGCTTCTTGTTCTCTAAAGCTTGTAGTAAAATTCTTATTTGATCTATTGTCATTGTATCATAGTCAAATTTAGGAATCATCATCTAAAGTGATATCACCATAGCGAGTTACCTTATCAACTTTTGGAGAGCTTGAGCCTAGCACTCAAATCTACAATGGTATAGCTTACGTGCTTGGTTTCTAAAGAATTTTTGTAGGAGAAGTGCTAGATGTTGGTAGTGTTTGTTCACCTTCTTCAAACTTATCCTGATCTATGACAATGACTTAACTTTCACCTTGTGTTTGTCTTTTAGGTATAGATGAATCTATATGTCCTATTTGCTCGATTATTGTCCCATTTTCTTCTTCTACAATCTATTTATGTTCATCTGTATCAGCTTTAATATTGGTATCGACCTTAGTAGATGTGTCTACTATTATTTGAGTTAAAGTTTGTACTTGAGTAACTGAAGGGATGGTAGAAGGTGGTTCTTGTGGATTCACCTTATCCCTTGTTGCCTTAATTACTACCTTTTGAAGTTCTTCTACACTACCCAAAATAGGATTTACACATAATTGTGCTTGTAGTGTAGATTGGTCTAGAATCTTCTTCAAATCATCTACAATTAATGGACTGATGGTTTGGGTTGATGCATTAGAGACATCTTTGACAATTATGGTTTCTATAGTTACACTTGTGTCATGAGGGGGACTGGCACTTGAATTTTTTTTGTCTTGCACACTCTATTCCTCTTGCTATTGTTTAGTTGTGGCCATGTTAGTATCTATCTTTTCATTCTCCTCCTCAACTATATTTCCTTCTTCCTTACTCTCTTCTTTTTCATCCTCTTCTTTGTCATCATTCTTAGCCTCAAAGGAGTCTTCTTCTCCTTGTCTCATAGTAGTTAATCCATAGATCAATTTCCACTTTTGTGTGGATTTATTTAAAACATCTTCAATTTTATTTTGAAGAATACCAAAGGCTCTATACTTTGGTGCAAACCTTCCTCTATATTTCTTGTTTGCCTTGGAAATCTACTCTTTTGTTAATTCTGGCATTACCTAGGCTAGTGTTGACTCTCTAATCTATTTTTCCAAATTTAAACAATAATGCCACTTTTTTTCAACAATGTCATATAGGCCCTTTGGTATAGTGTTATCAAATTCAAGTGGAGTGTTCTTATATTTAGACATCATTTCATACACTACCTCTTCTACTAGATTCTTCTCCTCTCTTCCAATTTTTTCAAAATCAATATTCTTTAAACTAGATAAATCTACATTATTTCTGACATTTTCACACACATTTTTAATATTAGAGAGTGGTTTGTGACTTACCATTTTGAATTGACTAAAATCATCTGATTTGGTCTTTTCTTTATCTGAGTTAGGTTGTGCAACATATTTTTTTCTTATTTTCTTCTACACTTGATTGCCTTGTTCTACTTGTTTGGACTTCTCCTTTTCCTTCTATGTTGTGGCATGTGTGCTAGCTCTGATGATAGGTGTACTTGGCTTGGCTAGGCTTGGCTTTGCAATTTTCTTTACCTTAGTCATAGGTTGTGCCTTAGCCTTAGCCTTTCTCTTCTTTGGCTTAGCATCTATTGGTGCTTCCTTGGCTTCTTCTCCCTTAGAACCTTCTATTTCTTCTTCTTTCTTGTCCTCTCCCATGCCTTGGGTTAATACAAGAGGTCCTTGTGTTTGTTCTTGATCTTCTTCTTCATCTTCTTCATCTTCTTCCTCACCTACACCTTCACCAAATTTGTCCTTTAGCTTCTTTACCATTATATCTTTCTTTTTGAGTGTGGAGGTAGCTTTCAAATCCATTTCAATCTTTGATTTCATCAAATCATAATTTCCAAATATTTTTGTAGTCTTGTCCATTTCCTTTACTAGAAGTGCAATTATTGTTGTTAATGCTTCATCAACATTGATCTTATATCCAAGTGGACCTAACCATAGTGTAGTAACCTATATAAAGGTATAATCAACATCATAAAGAAAGCATATATCATTGTAGTGTTTCTCAACTATTTAAATAGGTATCCTCATCCTTTGCTTCATTGACTTCTTAAAGTCCTCAAAGTAGCTAGTCATTAATGTCTCAAAATTTTCTCCCATCTGTTCAATATACTCATTTATCTAAACTACAATTGACCTATTGGTCTTCCATCCAATTGTACCAAAAGAGGGGAATGTATTTTTTACATAGAAGAATATGCAAATAAGTATTGAACCAAATTTGCATTGTGCTCTTTTGGTTTTCCTTATAGCTCCAAGGTTCTCCATCAATTCGCATAGCTAGAGTTTTCCCAAATCATATGTATGATCTTTCTTTACAATTTTGTAGCCAACATTCATTGCAATACAAGGTACACTATTCAATCTACTAGATTGATAGAATTTTTTATGAGATTACCCTAACAATAAATTTTATTAGATAATTAGTTATAGTGTCTATTGTCATTCCTCTTTTATTCCATTTTTCTCTTGTATTCTTCTCTATTACCTCTTTGGAGTCACTTTGCAGAGTCTTGGGCTGATCTAGGGTTGGGAAACTAGTAACCCTATGGATTATTCATTTGGAAATCTTTATTGGTCCTCCTTCCAACCATAGGGATCCATCATGTATTTGGCTTAAGATAATTCTAATCTATTCAGTCTTGAAAACAATAGGAGAGTCTAGGGCATGGGTCAAACCCTTCCTTTCAAAAATTTTGAATTCTTCTTTTAGAGCACCATTTTCATATAGTCTATCATAGGCTTCTCTGAATTTCATGTCTCCTATTCCTCCTATTTTCAAATTGTAACATTTCCTAACATCTTGTACCATAATAACTTTTGGTGGGATCATGTATAGTGTGGTATAGGGATCTTGTTTATACGCTATATCAGAGATGGCCTTGAATATTGGTTGTTTTACTGCATTACTAACTAGTTGAACATTCAAAACCTCCTTCCCTTCTACATTCTTTAAGCTAGATGCCATTTTATCAAACTAGGGTTTGTGCAAATAAAAACTGTGTAGGTCAACTTGTGATAAATACCTTGAAAATCTGGTAGAACTAGTGTGAAAATGTCACTGAGATATTTTCTAATAATTTGAGTGAGTCTAAATTTCCTTTCACTCTACATGCTTTAACTCAAATTTGAAATGATGAATAATGAGTGAAAAATGACCATATACCCTTCAAAACCCTTGCCTTTAATACTTGGTACTTGTACAGCTATAAAATCGACATCAACACAATTTTAAATTCACTTGGCATCTATTGATATTACCATCACTGAGTAGCTACTATAGACTTGACATCAACTAGATAGTCTGACAGCTCGACACTAACTAGTATTCCACTCAGCATACATAGAGAACATTTCATTCTCAGCAACAATATGAAAAACTCGAGGTGTTGAGTTACATCTTTCATCTTTATTCATGCTAATGTATTCTTTTTGGTACTACTTCCTTTAGAACTAATGTGTGATATTATATTTGAGTATCAGTCCCACGTACCTCTTATTTGCCTAGTTTGATGAGGTGTGATCACTTGACCCATTGACTAAAGTGATCCCTTCTCCATTTGATGTACTACAACCATATTTATTCTTCCATGTCTTTTTCATCTCATTCCTAATGTTTTCAACATCTACCTTGCCTTTTCCTTTATCAAATTCACAACTTGGTGCCTTTGACCTAGTTAGACAATGCTTACTGATGTGGCTAGTCTTTAAATAGCTAAAACATGTGGTTTGACTCAACCATTTTTTGAAGTTACCACTAAAGTAAGTCTTAATGAAATTCTTATGGATATGTCCATATTCTTGACAATAATGATAGATATATCTTGTATTGTAATTCCAATTATAAAATGTTTAAGTTTTTTACTAACTTGTTTGATGTCCACGTGAATTTGGATCTACAGTCAAAAGCTCTATGTCCATACTTATGACAATTATAGTATTATCCTTCAAATCTTGGTGCATGCAAGGTTTTAGTTCTGTATCCATGTGCATGATGACCTTGTTTGTTGCACTTATGACTTAGCATTCTGATTTGTATTCTTGCTCCTGCATAGATTAGTAGTATGTCCTTTCTTACCACAAAAGTAACAAGTTTGGAGTTCTTACCTTTGATGTTCCTTTCTTTAGAAACTTTTGATGATTCTCCTTCTTTGGTGCTTGTGTAGCCTAATCCTACTACATCATTGTTGGATCTTAGATATTTTAGTAATTTTTCAAAGTGCTTGATGACTTCATTTGGTTTGTTGAAACTTTCAGCAATTTCTTTTTCTCTTTCTAAATCATTTTGCAATTGTTCATTCTACAACTTCAATGTGTTTATCTCAATGTCGTTGACATTCAATTCATGATGAGCATTCATCATTTGGCTTAAGGTATCCAATTGCATGTCTGAGATCCTAGTTAGCTCTATTGACTTCTCTTCCAGTCTATTGTTCAAGATTCTTTTCTCATCTTCAATCATGGCCTTATCTTCCATGGATTTCTTCTTCTATTTTTTTACCTCACATAGCATCATGACTTGAGATTATTGTTCTAGCTTGAGATTTCTAATTTCCTCAACTTGTGCTCTATTCTTTTCCATTAGATTTGGAACTATTGCATCAAATTCACTAGATTTTCCATCTGCAAATAGCTTGGTGGTGTCTATCTCTTTGTATTATGTTTCATTTTCTGTTATAGCAATCTCTTTACTTCTCTTCAAGGAACTCTTCAAAGCATCTCTAGCTTCATTCAATTGATGTAGTAAATAAGATGTATTTCAATCTCCTGATTCTCAATAGTCTTTCCTAGCTTGTAGACTTCCATTTCAAGATCCTTCCTCTAAGCCGCAAAGCTTCTCCTTCTAAGAACTTAGCCCTAATACCAATTGTTGAAATTTCAAGTGGGAAAGGTAAACTTCTGAGAAGGGGGCTGAATCAAGAGTTTAAACTTTGATCCATAAAACTTTCACCATTCATTACATGCATTCAATATATAAACTAAAATAACATGTAAAGTAAATGCATCTAAAATACGTAAGTAATCAAACACACATAACACTAGATATGATTATCTAGAAACCCTTCAAGTGAGATTGTAAAATTGGGGTGGGGATGACACCCAAAAATCTTTACTCCTTTATTAATAAAGTGTAGCCAATTAAGGTTACAATGGTTTGACCATGAATCATGTTCTACCCTATCAAAGGCATGCCCTATTAAAGGCTAACAAATACTATTAAGTCCCACATTGTTAGAGGATTTCAACACCTTGATAGAAGTGTGCTTGGTTAAAGGACTTTAGGTCATTCACTTGGAATGCCACCTTGTTAAACTATTTGGTATAGCCTATTAGGACTACTCTACCTAAGATATTTAACTAAAATCACCCTATAAAATGTCTCAACATAGATTTTGTGATTGGCACTTTCTTGCCTAATAAAATATCAACTCTACATAATGTCCTTCTTGATCCTTCATGATCAGATATACCAATGTTGTATCCTTCTCTATCCTCTATTATTGTCTAATTAATTCTGCAATGCACTCTTACCACTAAGTCACCTTGAAAACTCTGCAAACTATCTTTTTTTACTTCTTCAATTCTTTCATTCATCCCTTGTACACTCACTTCATTTTTAAAAAATTAGGGCTTTTTCCTTCTTAAAAATGCTTTGGTGGCTTAGGGTTAGGTATGAATCTATGACTATGACTCATCCATTTTGTCACTTAAACCTTCCTATTTTATGATCGGCTACATGTAATTTCATAGGGAATCCACATATATATTTTTCCTTATCTTCAAAAGATCATAATCTATCCTTAGGTTGGTTGAAAAACATTTTACATAGTTGTTTGTGCCATTATAAACAAATATGTCCAATCTGTGTTACTTGGCATATGAGGTTACTAATGCTCAACATACATTGTAATTCTACTTCTCACTTGGCACTTGAAATGCTCAGCATATACTGCTCACTTGACACTTGAATCACTCGGCATGGTCTATCTGCTTGACACTTGAGTGACTCGACACATGGGTGACTTAGCACTTATTGCAACTTGGCATGGCCTAATATTTACATGCTATACTCAGCATGAATTATTAGTTCAACATGAACTAAGTAAATGACTTAAGTGTGTTGACACTCAATTGTCAAAACCAATCTGAGATCAACACAAAGAGAATTTGCATTATTTGTGTGTTTGTGGATGTTAGGAGTAAACTTGTACTAACCAATGTATGTGCACTAGTTGAAGGAATAGGACCTATTAGCAAGGATCCTTAAAGGCAATATGGTGTGTGGAAGCCCTATTTGGTCAAGTAAATAACCTAGTGAAGACACTAAAGATTTTGGGGTTTGATTACCAGATTGGTTTTCACATCACTCAAAAAATGAGAGGGGATAGAAAAGAGTTTAAATGGACTTTAGGAGAAGATAAGAGTTTCAATTTGTCAAAATAGAAAGCTACTTTAGCACTTCCATATTTTAAAAATGTGTTTCAAGTATATTGTGATAGTAGTGGTACTACAATAGGTGGTTTTTTTGAGTCAAAAGGTATACCTACTACTTATTTGACTAACAATTTGAATAGTGCCAAAAGAAATATTTTTTTTATGATTAGGAGTTTTATGCTATAGTTTAGACATTGAAGGAGTGGAGACAATATCTTCATCCTAAGAAGGTTTTTTTTGTATACTAATCATCATGTTTTGCAATATTGAAATTATCAAAGAAAATTGAACTAAAGGCATTTGAAATGGGTTGAATATTTGTAGAGTTATAATTTATTTTGAAACATAGGAGTGTAAAGTCTAATAGAGTTACACATTCTCTTAGCAGGAGACAAATATTTCAAAGAAAGATGTAGATTGAGGTGGTTGGGTTCAAGGAAATCATAAGTTTGTATTAGAAGGATCTTAATTTTGCTAAAGATCGGAAAGCTTGTATAAGACCTATTACACTTGGTAGGACAAAGTGGTTGGATTTTATAATCTAAGATGGTATGTTGCTCAAAGGAAATCAATTGTACATTCCAAGAAGTTTCATAAGGGATAATCTTATCAAGGAGAAGCATAATAGAAGATTGGATGAACATTGTGGTAGAGATAAAATCATTGATTTGGTTTATGAGAATTACTACTAGCCATAGATGCAACAAGATGTCAAGAAGTTTGTACAAAGTTACAGAGTATTTCATATGAAAAATGAACAAAGAAGATTATGTGGTTGTATAAACCATTACCTGTACTAGAGAAACCATGGGAGGATGTTAGTACCTATTTTGTTCTTGGTTTACTAAGGACTTGGTGATCTCATGATGATTTTTTTGTTGTTGACAAGTTTTCAAAGATGGTACATTTCATTTCCTACAAGAAGACTAGTGATGTTGTTCATGTAATAGAGTTGTTTTTTTTTAAAAAAAGTGGTGAGACTACATGGTTTTCCAAAGTGTATTATTTTAGATCAAGATATCAATTTTGTTGGGTATTTCTAGCTTAAATTATGGAAGAAATTGAAAATAGATTTGAAGTTCTGCTCATCAGATTATCCATATACTGATGGATGAGCTTAGGTGGTGAATAGGATTTTGGGGAACTTGTTGAGATGTTTGGTTGGAGACAAACCAAAAGGATAGGACTTGCTTTTACCATAGGAAAAATTTTCATATAATAATTTTGTCAACAAGAGCACTAATAAATCACCATCCCAATTCTATATGGGAGTAGTCTCAAAAATTCTTTTGAATTGAGGAAGATGGATAAATGAGAGATAAGTAGTGCTAAAGCTAAGGATTTTGTAGAAAATTTGATTAATATCCATGAGGAGGTGATGAAGAACATTACAAGGATGAATAAATAGTACAAGGCTATTGAACATGAGAAAAGGAGTTATGAATAATTTTAAGTTGGGGATGAAGTCATCATTCATTTAAGGAAGGAGAGATTCGTAGTAGGTACATATAATAAGATAAAAATGAAGAAGTTTAGACCATGCAAGATATTGAAAAATTATGATTTTAGAAATATGATGTAGAGTTGTGTGCTAAACTAAATATTTCACTAGTATTTGATATTTTAAATATGAGAGAGTATTATGAAGGAGGTGATCAAGATGAAGTCTTAGAATTTTAGTGGAGTATGTTAGCAACTAATTCAACTCTAAAGGAGATTGAAGAGATACTAGAAAATTTTGTTGGAAGAAGTACAAGATGTTAGAATTCTTTAGAATAACTGAGAGGGGGGGGGGGGGGGGGGGGTGAATTAGTTATCCAAGGCCCAAATGCACTAATAATACTTTTTCACAACTTATAATGAATCCATACACTTTTCATCCATCCAAACTTAAATCAACCATCTTAGCAAGTTACAGAAAATCAACATGCAACAATAAAACATGCAAGATTAACACATGACACAATGATTTACGTGGAAACCCAATTTGGGAAAAACCACCAGTAACATGCTACTTGATTTTCACTCTTCTAAAGTGATGCCCTATTAAAAGCCTACCCTATTAAAGGCTTACAACACACTACTAAATATGACCTTGTTAGAGGATTTCACCAAACTATTAGGAATGGGCCTGATCAAAGGACTTTAGAACATTCACTTGGAATGTCACCCTATTAAAGGATTTACAACATGGCTATTAAACCAACCTAATTCCATGGGATTTAAACTAACTATTACAATTTCTAGAGAGTAACAATAATGGATTGTAGATCTGATACAACTTACAACATACTTTGCAGATTTTAGATCACTCTTTAGTTCAGTCCTTTTGCCTGGCTTTTAATCACTTCAGTTCTTACAGCTTGTCATCTCAAGCTTTTTCTCCTTGAGTCTTCTTACTCATCATACCAATGCAATCATCCTTGTGGTCATCTATCCAAATAGAGTTTCTATGCTTTCTTCTCCTTAGCACCTTCTTCAGTACTTCATGCTTTTATGCTCCACCACCTTCTTTTTTTGCTTCGTGACCTTATGACTCCTTAAATAGAAATCTAGTTTGCCTTTTGTCACTCAATTCTCCCTTTCCAACTTTAGGGTTTCAAATGGATTAGGTAGGATACAATTTATCTACCCTATATCTTGTTCTTATCTAGAAACTTCGTCTAGACTCCAGTTGTAATCTCCAAAAACATTCTACATGGTGTTCTGTGCCACCAGCTCATCATTCTTATCTTTTATTTAATTTATAGATTTCTAGATAACAACCTTGTCAGCTTGGATCTGGTGAATCTTCATTTTTCAAAATAATGTAGCAACTCAACATTATTGATTTACTAATGCTTGGCATCTTTGTGTTACTCAGCACTTGTATCTACTCGGTACTTGATTTTACTTGGCATCTGAAGGTCACTCAGCACTTGAAGTTCACTTGACACTTGAATTTCACTTGGCACTTGAAGTTCACTCAGCATTTGAAGTTCACTCAACACTTGAAGTTGAGCTTGCTCAGCTTCAACTAGGAATCTATTCAGCACCTACTAGCTTGCTTGGCTCCCTCTCTCTAATGAACTTTAGTTAGGCTTTACAGATGTCTTAGCTAAAACCTTACTTCTTTGATATGTTTTAGTGTGCTCATTCTCTATGTCTTAGAGTATGTCATCAATACACTTTTTCATCAATGACTTAGCTGATCCTTCTACTTCATTCTAACATAGTAACTTCAACCTTTCTCTAGGTGTTCTAGTTACATATTATTGATTTCCTCCTCCTTGTCAATCAACCACTTGATAGTATTTGGATCACTAAAGCAATTTTCATTCCTGAAAGTAGCAAGTTTGACATCAATGACAAAACAATGATTGAGAATATTCTTTACTAGTTCCATATGATCATTCCAACAATTTTCCTTATGATCTTTTCAATCATTTCCAACAAACACATAACATATGAAGAATATTTTGTCGATGGAAAGGGATACTAGTAGAAGACTCATCATGGATAACAAGGGAGGAGGTTGACCATTTTAGTTTTCCTCTAAATACCTAAGATGTAGTGGGATCACTTCTGAAACTATCATTGGTTTCTAATGTAGGAGAATATTGAGTGTAAGAAAAATCTTTCATCACCTAAAAAATATATATTTTTCTCTTGAAAAGGGGTTGTCTTAGTGGAGAGTTGATGTTTTTTTAATCTTGTTATGTACTAATTCGATCATACAAGCTTAGAATGTCATAATTTCAAAAGCAAAGGTTCATCTTTGATATATCAGCATGCAGGTTGAGGTTTAATTCCATATCATATGTATTTGTTAATTTATTGTAGGTTTTGGTGTGAAATTATGCTACAAAAAATTTCCAAGCTCAATTTTGAAGGCCTTAGAGGCTTTAAATGGGGTCCAAAACTTAGCAAACTGGAGCTTGTGCAATTTAGGCATTATATAATATTAGCTAAGGATTATAAAATGGGGTCATAATAGCCCATTGACTCAATAGCTCAAAAGTTATGGTCTTCTAAAGTTGGGTTACCTAAAAAATCCCAAAATAACATTTGTAATCATTTTGGGCTGATATTTTATTTAATTTTAGGTTTTCTGATGGGGACACAACCCAAGTACAGAATGGACACAACAAGAAAGGGAAAATTTTATTAACTATGAAAATATGCTAGTACACTTAGTGCAAAGAAATCAGACTCCAAATCATGTCCTATGGGCTTACAATAGCACAAAATTGGAGATAATTTCTTCTCCTAGTACCTTCTCTCAAACTCCACTCTGAACCGCCTTTTGCAATGCCAGAAATGTCCTTAAATAGACCCCCAAGGGTTAAGGATTAGGAATACATTCTAGAAAGTGCTAGTTGGCATCCACTGCCAAAATGGAAGGCTCCATAAGTCACTTTAGAAGTCGGTACAAAATTAGAAGAATCCAAACATGGTAGCCAAACTTTCGGGAGGCATAACTTTTGAACCGTAGCTCCAATCGACAAACCATTTACATTTTTGGAAAGCTCTAAGAGTGCTCTATAGCCCAATGGACTAGCTTCACTCATCCCTCATTTTTTGGCCTTGTATGAGGTCATTTAATGCCTTGAACCTAACTTTGAAGCATTCTTAGGAGGTCTCCAAAAACTAAAAAATTGCGATAACTTTCAAACCATGCAACCTTTTGACCTAATTCTTTTTCTAGAACGTTCTAAAATTACAATTTTAATCCTTCCTCCAATTTACACCTTCTGATTCACCATAATTATGGCTCAATTACATAGTCCTATTTTTTTGGCATTTACACATATCACAAGGTGCTTAAATACTCTAACCCAGAACACTAATAGTGAAACTATAAGAGTTGGAACCTTTACTTGATGCAAATGGGTATCTAGAAATGAAAATACATGAAACAAAAGCTATATCTAGGTACATTTTTTTGGGTGACAGAAGATTGCCCTTATACCTCTGGATGCTCCTACATCATTTTCTTGGTCTAAAGGGTTAGGATGAAGTGTCTAAAATCTTTCCAAGTGATGGAAATCACCTATATAATTAAGGAAGGTACATAGGTTTTTTAGGAAAATTCTAGGCGACAGTTTGTAGCTATGTCTTGTAGATTATTGTAACGAATGCTCCCATGTTGGTTTTCATATTGAAATTATGAATTCCATAATTCCACACTTGTGGACATAATAAGAAGCCCATATTTTCTTCCTACAAATTCTTATTATTTTTGTTTGTCTATTATGTGTTTTTGGTATTAAAAGGAGCATGCTTCATCACATTGTATACCCACTTGGGTAGTTTGGTTGGCTCTTAAACTATTATTCAAGAAAAATTCTATTGTAAAGTTAGAGTTGATGAAATATATTCATGTTGTTCCTACATGTATGCTATATTTAAAATCCTCATATGTATTATACTTTCTTGTAAGTAAACTTAATTACAAGAAATGTGTGGAAAAGGGAAAAGCATACTTCAACAATGAGATAGAAACTAAAAAAAAAAGTTAGTACCTTGTTGAAGGTGAGGTAGGTTAGGCCTAGAAGAGGAGAAAATAACAAAGATGGATTGTTATAGATCAAATTTTGAATGATGCATATTACATTGGGACCTACTAGAAAATAAAAAAGAAGAGGGACCAAATATTTGGAAGCAAATTATGGTTGATTATAAAAAGTGGATGGATTGAATATGAGAGAATATTTTTTGATGTCCATGCAAAGACATTGAATATTAGATTTGGATAAATAAAACATAAAGTAAAGTTACAATTGTTGAGAAATGTTGATGTTTTAATTTGTGAATGATGTCCTTGGTATAATCATATTTATTATGTTTTCTTGTAAGTAGCCATAGGTATAGCATATGCATGGGGAATGAAAAGAAATTTATAGTAAATAATAGCTCCTTTTTTGTAAATGATAAATATACACAAGAATAACATTCATTCAAAATTTAAAAGTAGAAAAGTGGAAATACGTGTATAAAAGGAGTTTACTTGTCTAAAAGTGCAATTAGAGCTAAGTAGCTAGAAAAATCCTGATTTGTTCCTTTTTCATAACAAGATGAAATTATACAAATAGGACCTTACATTACATAGTTTCCTTATTTGGTTGAGCTGAGATAGATATCACAGAAGTACAAGATAAGTTAAACACAAGAAGGTTGATTTGAATTGAAGGTTTTGAGTAGTTGTTTAATGAAACCTTTCCCATGTTCTCCTTGATCCTTTTTTATTTATTTATTTGTTGCATCATTGTTTCTAATCTTATTTCATTTTTTTTAAATGGAAAGATAGTTGTGTGAATTTCCTTGTTTTCTATTAACCATAACAATTCGTGTAGAAGTTGCTTCAAAGTTTATAAACAACATAGATAAATGACCGAGATGAACAAACAATGTAACAAGGGCTAGCTATATGTGTGAAACATATAAGAAATTTTTTAATATGTACATATAATTTTGGGTTCATAGAGATAAAAAAATACCGAAGGAATGAGTTTGTGGTTCACACAACAGAGCTTTCCTAATCCCAATTTCTCATTTTTGGTGGTGATGTGTTCATTTTTGTGCATGCCAAAGGGAGACATATCTTTTCATCTTTTTCTTACATCTGCAAAACAAGTAATATGAAGAATATGTTTTTAAAATAATTGACAATGAAAAAAATAACAAATATTTATTGTTATTTACTTGAAATAATTTCTTCGATATATTTATTTTTTGGCAACAACAAGTGCAAGCATCTATAATAGAGATAGTTTCTAATATGACACATGGATTTACTATAATAGATGCAAATATTTGTTCTTAGTATCTATATAAATACATCTATATCTAAAAATATGAAATTGCTATAAATTTTGAAAAATAAGTGATTGTAAAATATTTATAAATAAAATGATAAATATAAATAATATATTTTTAACATTGGATTTTCTGAAAATTCATTGTCTAATATAAAGACAAACAAAGAATACTACTTTAAAATGATGCATTTAAGATACAAAGAATTGTTAGTGTAATAAACATGGAAAGTGAAGGCAAATTCATATGTCTTTTATTATTTCTTGAAAGAATCCATTCATAATGTGTAAAAATGCAAATTTGGGTAGTTGGGATAATACACTATTTTTTATTTAATGGACTAGTTACATAAGAAATTTTAAATTGGAATAGATGTTTCAATGGATGGTAAAGATTTGTAGTGTGGATGCCATGAAACCTACAAGAAAGAAGAATGTGATTAGTATATTTCTACAACACAATAGTCCTTGCAAACAAAGAAATTTTTATTGAGAAAATGATTCATGTAACTTATGAAAGGGTAATGAAATAGAAACAAAAAACAAAATCCAATAACTTGTTGAAGGTATGTAAGATGAAACCTAGAAAAGAAGAAGATAAAAAATATGGATTATTTCAAAGCTAATTTTGAATAGTGCTTACTATACTAGAACGTGCATAAAAATAAAAAAAGAATTCTCATATGCAAAAGGAATCATGTGCAAGTTATTAATGCAAGGAGAATCTGGTGTAGGGCACCTCCCCATTTGCTACTTTTAGGTGCTCTTGGGATTGGTTTAGAGGTTTCTTAGGTATTTTTATGTGTTTTGAATAAATTACAATGGGTTGAGATCTATGGTGGATCAACCATTTGTTGTAAGAGCCTATAGTGCTCACTAGGGGAAAAGTTGCTAAAAGTTTCCATTTTAACATAGAATAGAGGAATAGTGTTATTTTGGTGTATGATGAGTTTGAGGGGTGATTTAGGACTCTATGGATTTTTTCTAGAGTCAAGGTGCTCACAATCAACCAAAAAAATGGGCTAAAATTCTCATTATGCAAAAGTTGCTAAGCAATTTTTAAAAGTTGCTCAAGCAACTTTGAAAACTTTGCAAGTATAGAGAATTTTTTTGGTTAGATTGATTATAACCACCCATTATTTGGATATAAGCATGTATTTGATTCTTGGATATGGTTAATGGAATTTTTTATCCCATTTCATGTTTTATGCACTTTTGTATGGACTGTGGTGACTGTATTACCCTAGAACTATATTGTTTCTTTGATGATGTACGATCTATATAGATTGGTGTGATAGATTAGGATTCATGTAAATATAGAGGATCCTACTAAATTTAATTTAAGTTAAATAGTTTTCTTTCAAGATGCAGGTGTATAGAGGTAGGATATTTCAAAAGCTTATTGTTTGTACAGAGCAGTCACAGTGTTGTTTATAAAGAAATGGCTCTAACCTAAGAACCCACTAGTGGAGTTATCTAAAACCATAGGGGAAGTAGGGTTAGAGATTGTAAATTTTTTATTTTCATGTCTATTCTTTTAAAGGTTTTACATGACCAAATTGAAATCCCTATGGATAACTGCTAAGAGTAGATGATTCAGGATAGGGACAATAGTGCTTTGGCACATGTGCCAATAGCCTTGTGAAAGAGGTTGAAGAGTTCTTTTGAGAGCTTTGGATGGTCCCCTAATAGGATCTAGAGGTGGAAGGAGCATAAATTAATATTGATAGGCATTTTGACAATTTTTTGTGCTCTCTGGTCCAAAGGCCTAATTAATAGGCTTAAAACTAGGGCCTAGTTGAAATTTGAGTTATGGGTGTAGTTAGAAGTCAAGATTTTGGTATTTGATAGTGTTCACAAGCACCTTAGAGATTACAAAAGGTCTTGTCTGGGGTCATTTGAGTAACTTGATAAGGGAAATTAGGTCTCCTAGCGAATTTGAAACTAATTAGGTTGGTGAGGGGTCCAAAAGTGTGGGTGAAGGCATAGAGGGACTCTAAATGGTTGAGTAGACTAGTAAGAGTCTAAGGAAATATGTGGAGAGATATTAGATAGAGGATTGGATGGAAGTCTAAAAAATAAGACTATTTATTCGAGGACTAGTTGGACTAGTTCAACCTTGCAAGCTTGGATTCTTACAAAGATTGGCTATACCTGGGAGGAGAAGTTAATCCCAAGGATATTAGAGAACCTAATTAAGAAGAAAACCTAAACCATTGGATGGTTAGAGAAATAAAAGGAGCATTTGGAGTGGAGAAATCTTAGGATACCTAAGTCCTCTACATTAACATGGTATTAGCAAGGGTGCTAGAGTAGACTTGGTCAAAGACCTATTGGCTAAGGCTAATCAGGCAAAGACAAAGAGTAAGAAAAAAATTATAGAATGGGGAGATGAAAATGAAGAGGAAGATGAAGAAGGCCTCATAGGGGAAACAATAGAAAGAAAGGAGGAGGTTGACCAAGATAAGAAGGTTTTCTTGAAAGCCTTCAAGTCTCTCAACAAGGACAACATGGAACACATCCCATACTATAGTGGAAACCTAAATGGGGATGAATTGTTAGATTGGCTAGAAGCCATTGATAACCAATTTGACTACAAGGAAGTGCAAGAGGAAAAAAGAGTCAGCTATGCTAAAGTAGGCTCAAGGAATCAAACCTAGTATGGTGGAATATGATGCAAGATGACAAGAAAGTAGTAGGCAAGAAGAAAACTGTGTCATGGGAAAGGTTGAAGACTAAAATTAAGGCTCAGTTCTTGCCTACTAGTTATGAGATTCAAATGTATTTGAAGTTGTATAATCTAAGGTAGAGGGACATGATAGTAAGTAGCTACACTGAGTAGTTCAATAGGTTGAGTCTCAAAGCTAGAAGACAAGAAGAAGTGGAGAAGGTAGCAAGGTACCTCAATGGCTTAAGGTAGGGGATCCAAGATAAAATCACTATATTAGCCCCTGATAACATGCAAAAGTGTTTCCAAATGGCATTAAGAATAAAGGATAAAGCTAGGAGGAGGAATGAGTCTTATCAAAGGGGAAAAGGTAGTAACAATAGAGGATTTAGAGGAAGAGACAACTTTGGAAGGGGGTAGGGTCCTAGTAAGTTTGATGAACGACAATCAACTTTGTTGGTTAACAATTTGTACCTCTTGCTATTTTGGCTTTATCTTGACTCTAGATGCCCAAAAATGTGAAGAAACAAAAGGATATTACCAACAAATGGGTCTATGTATGTGTTATATCACTTCCCTCTAAATTGTAAGATACAACTTCCTTATATGCAATAAATGCAATGAATTGTGTTTTTAATAAATTGTTGGAATATGGGGTATGCTCTTAACCTGCAAGAAAAAAAGGATTAAAAAGGATGTTCATAATTATAAACACTTAGGTAGAAATAGATTTTAGCAACTTATAACACCTAGTGGAATGATATCAAAAGTTACCTTGAGGTTTTTTTAACATCTATTTCTACTTCTAAGTGCATATTTACCATTTAAATGCAAAAGAGGAATGAAGAGATATGCACATGAGGGAAAATGGAATTGCATTCACTATCAACCTTGAATGAAATGGAATCCAACCAATAACTAATAGATTCATATACACTTATCTTTCATGTCCCAATGAAACTATCTAACATGGTATGAAATGAACAAGAGAAGAAGAAGAATCATATATGAGGAAAGTAAATGGAATCACTTCTACTAAAAATATCAAAATGAAATGGAATTCACCTAATTATCATAGGGTCATATATAATTTTTCTTCAACACTTAATATCAAACTAATCTAAGAATGGGTAATAAAACATGACCAGTAAATAGAAAGTAAATGGAATTACAGACTCATTCACAATCAAATTTGCCGACCTTTATATTATCACATGAGCTTACATTTATAGCTAGTTGTTATCCTTTATAATTTTAGTAGAGCAATAGTCATATAATAAAGAATAAAATATGGAAATATCCAATTTATATTATGATATGAGCACATGATACCTCTTCTATTGATGATTCTAAATCCATGATATTCCTGAAAACTCACCATGACTGGTCATCTTCATGTAATCTTTAGAAAACCCTAAAATAAAAATCTTTTCTTCATCTTCTATTGTTTTGTGCCAAATATGTATATTTCATATTGTGATGGTTACTACATTTTCAAATTTTGGCCATTGATATCAAATTAATGATCATGATTTAAACATTATGACTTTATAACTTCCTCCATGGATCCCTCTTGTTGCTATGTCGCATGAATTAACTATTAAGAAACTTCATATAGTGACATAATGACCTTCATAGATCCTCTCTCATCTAACGACACTCCTAAAACTGACCCACCTCCATTACTGTTAGAGAATCTATCCAATTGTAGTACACCAATCTAGAACCCATTTACCTTTTGTGACTCACAAACTAAACTTGGCCCTGTTAGACACATGTTGAATAGTCATTATGTTACATGAACTAACAAATGAGAAACTTCATATAGCAAGATAGGGACATCTATTGATTCATCTTGATCTTACAGTGCTCATTTAAAGATTTAATCTCATTAATTTCTCTTTGCATCATGGGTCTTCCTTCTAGTTATATACCTCGTGGCATACATGTGGCAATACTTTATTGTCTAGTGTTAGACTATTTTCCCTCATTGGCACTTTGTGACTAGACTCTAAACCTTTTGTGGTTCACAAACTAAACTTGGCCTCACTAGACACATTTGAATAGTCGCTATGTTGCATGAATTAAAAAATGAGAAACTTCATATAGACACATAATGACCTTCATAGATCCTCTTTAATTTGATGATCAATGAGATGCATTAATCTTTTTTTGGAATGGGACCCAATATGATAGTTAAACAAATGACTTTTCAACTGGCCAATAGCACATGTATTCTCATTCAATTGACTTTTTAGCTTAGTGATGTGGATGATTAGACATGTTTTGATTTGTCAATTTCAATTTCAACTCAGGTCTTCACCACCTTTGACCATGTTTTTTTTCCATTTCTGCATTTATCTGGTTCTCCTACATGTGAATTCAATTGATCTTCTTGTAGTTCATTATCATGATCTAGATATTGTCTTCAAGCTTGGTCTTCAATGTTCCTCTACTATATTTTCTTTGTATATGCTCATGATTTCTCCATTTTACCTACATTATGTCTTTAATGGAACACTTGATCACATGATTAGGGTTTCTTAGAGATTTGTAGGAATGCTTTCATGAAGAACTTCTTTTCAATATGAATATTTTCTTTCTATATCATTAGGAAGAAGAAAATATGAATTAGCAGAATATCTAGACCTTCTCATCAGGGAAAATGCATAACAAAAATCCTCCAAAACCTTAATCACCTAGCTTTGGAATAATGCATTACTCATATGATTCTCACATTAGTTAACTCAAAAGAATGATGAGAAGAAAGATAATCCTATAGAAAATCTATATTTTGACACTTACCTTGACTCAAAACCTGAAGGCAAAATATATAGATTGAAACTTCAAAAACAACTGGCTCTATCTAGGGATTTAAGCATGCTAATGCTTGGAAGAATCCAAGCAATCTCTTGTTCCACACAAGGCTGGTAACTTTATAACAAAAAGAACAAGCTAAACTAGGGGAAAAAAAAGGAAATTCTTAGAAAGCAACAACTAAGCTAAAACAAACAACAAAGAAAGAAAACCTACCTATCTAACTACTATGTAGGGGTTACCTACTTTCAATTTTTCACTTGATACAACTTCAAATCCTTCCCATTATAAGAATATGGTAGGGTTTCCCCTATGGGGTATGCCAACTTGAAGGAATTATTTTGATTCCTTTGAATAATCTAAAAAGGCTCTTTCTACAAGGATTGAAACTTAGAATGCATAACTTTTGGCTCGTATCTCTTATCCCATAACAACACCAAATCACCTTCCATAAACTTTCTAAGCCTTACCCTTTTACCAAACAATTTCTTTATACTTCCCTAATATTCAATAATTTTATCAACCATATCTTCTCTCTCTTCATGTAGTTTAGGAAGATACATGATCCTCTTCTCTAACCCTTCTTGGAAGATGTTATCTTCAATTGCAACTTTCAATTTACAAGTAGCTAGTTCTAATGGTAGTGGAAAATTAGCTTCTACTCCATACACTAATTAAAAAGGTGAGATCCCAATAAATTTTTAGGTATAGTCCTATTAAACCATAAAGCATCATGAATCTTCTTATGCCAACCTTTCTATTATCAGAGACAAATTTCTTCAAAATATTAATCAAGTTCTTATTACTGGACTCAGCCTGCCCATTTCCTTGAGGGAAATAATCAGAGAAATTACTATCTTGAATACGATTATCATAGAAAAATTCAATGATTTATAAGGAGGAAAATTAAGGTGCATTATCCATTACTAATTTCATAGTAAATCCAAACCTTATTAGTATATGTTCTTTGAGGAACTCACATAGCACTTCTAAGGAAGTCTTCTTGATTGACTTAGCTTCAACCCATTTACTAAAATAATCTATTATAGTTAGTATATATGAGTTTTTTTGACTAGAGGGAGGATTAATTGGACCTATTAAATCTAAACACCATTGATGGAAAGGAACTTCAATTAATACTAGCCTAAGAGGTAAAGCAACAAGTTGAGGTTTACTAGTAAATTTTTTGCATTTTTCACTATTATCCACCCACTTATATGCATTTTTAAACATACTAGGCCAATAATAACACTGTCTCAAAATTTTGAATGTAATGACAGTGCTAGAGAAATGTAATCTACATGCTTCATCATGAAAAGATCTTAACAACTTCACCTAATGTTCTTTATCCACACATCTCAAAAATGTTCCATCAATAGCTCTCTTATACAAGACATCATCATGAATTACATATTTCAAGGCTTTAGTTTTTAGATCTCTCCTTTTCTTAGTAGTCAATCCATTAGGGTATTCACCATATGTCAAAAAATAAGCAATGATTGAGAACCAAGGATCTTGAAGGCTTACCAAAAGAACCTTTGTAGTATCTTCTTGTTTGCTTTGTTGATCCTCTGTTAAGGCTTTATAGAGTGCATTTCCTCTTACAATTTTGGTTGGCTTTATTTCTATATCTTATTCTTGAACTTTAGCTATCCACACTCCTCTATTACTATGACCAATACCTTGTTATGTCAAAATACTTTTCACTTTAGGATCTCACACATATATTATTGAATGAGAATGCAACACATAAAATCTAAAATTCTTGAGGGCTCTCACCATTGCATATGCATATTTTTCCATTTGAGAATATCTCAGTTCTTGATTTTTCAATAGTATACTCATGAAAGCTATTGAGGCTTGTATTCTCTCCTTATTTTCTTGCATCAATATGGCTAACATAGAACATTCTGAGGCATAATAGTAAATGATTAATTCCTTAGTATAATCAAGATGGACAAGTATAGGGGCTTAGTAATGGCATGCTCGATATCTTCAAAAGATCTTTTTGATATAGCACTCCATTTGAAAGTTTTATTTCCTTTCATCATATCTACTATACATTTTTAGAGAAATCAAGAACAAATCCTCTCAAGAAATTTACCTAGCCAAAGAAGGACTTTGCCCCTATTTTGCTCAATGGTAAACTTAATTGTTGAATAGCTTTAACCCTATTTTGATCAATCTTCACTCCTTTTTGGGATACAATATGACCAAGAAACTTTCCTTTTGTAATAAAAAATAATGATTTATTTAGGTAAGAGAGATACCATTTTCTTTACATCTTTGTAACACCTTTTCTAGATCCATGATATGATCCTTTCTTTTCTTAGAAAAGACTATCAAATCATCAAGATATATGAAAATAATTCTATCTTTCAAACCTTCAAAATCCAAATTCATTCCATGTTGAAAAGTTTCTCCTACATTGATTAAGCCAAAAGGAATTCTATTGTATTCAAATGTACCCCATGGTGTGGTAAATGTAGTTTTGAACTGATCTGCTTCATTTACTTTGATTTGATTATACCCTAAAAGTCCATCCAACATGGACACAATCTCTAATCCTAGGAAGAGAAAAATTATCCTTCAATGAGGCTTGATTTAAGTTTCTGAAATATACATAAATTCTTATTTCTCAAGTATTTTTCCTCATTGGTATAATATTAGCCACCCAAGTGGAATAATGAATAGGGTATATAATCCTAGCCTACAACATTTTCTCAATTTCCTTGAAGATCGCCCCTTCAACTATAGGATATTAATTCCTCTACTTTTGCCTGAATAGTATTGCATCTTGTTTAAGAGGGATTCCATGTTTGAACTTTCAACCCATGAAATCATTTAGGTCTTCATAACTCAAAGAAAACACATCTTGAAATTGAATGAGCAATTTCTTGATTTCTACCCTCTCTTCTAGTGTGCAACATTTTCCTATTTTTATCATCTTGGGGTTAATTTTTGTCCCTATGTTGATTCCATCATATTCACCATAGGTCTTTCATTTCTTATCTCTTTCTTTCTTTATATATGCTTCATGTCTATCAAAGAGTTCCTCTAAAGAGATTAAATGAGGTGGAATCTTATTACCTTTTAACTAAAACACATTAGATCCTATCTTCTTTTCATCTCCTACCATTGAATCATCACCTTTTACATTAGTGCTTCCTTCAAAATACAAACATGCAAAAGGATCTTCCCCTTCAACAAATTTTAGTATCTATTTATCATCTTCAAATACTTGCCATGACTCCTCATTATCAGGAACATTAGGCTTGAATAGAACTTCTACTTTATAGGCTTGATTTTTGACATCAATGTGTGGTAAGATAAATGATGTAGAGACTTCCAAAGAATCAACTCTTGAATTGAATTCTCTAAGTACTGATGTAATTGAGAAGGCATCAAAATCCTCAATTTAATCCCACATCTTGCTACGGTAAATTCTCAATCTTGAATTCTTCACTGCATATTGAAACTTGACTTGTCTTACTACCAACTTTGCATCTCCTTGTGCTTTAAGCATATTGACTCCTTTTTGTGTTGTTTCCATTAAACCAAGAAGGAGAGATTCATATTTCGTAGTATTATTAGTGTTTTTGAAATACAACTTATAAGAAAAACAAGTCATCTCTCCATCACATGATATCAACACCACACCTACACTTGAGCTAGCATTTGCACAACTACCATCAAATTCTAGAGTCCACAATTGATCATCTTTATTTGGTTCTAATTATCCTAGGATCTCAAGGGTATTAGAGAACAACATATAATTTCCAAACTACATTTCATGATACAATATTTGAGATCTAGGATCATCTAATTTCAAAACAATGAATTTTTCTTTCTCTTTTGGTTCAAGCTTCACCTTTCTATCTCCAACTTGTATAGTGGCACTCAACCAACCTAATTTTATTTCTTCCCTTGTGTCTTTGCAAAAAACTCTACAAAAGAGAATTCCATAGCTTGCAGTTATGTCTACTACTAGAATAGTAAGTTTCAATCTCTTAGAGGGGTAAGTAGTAAGGGAAACACATGCATCTTTAATCTATCCTAGTAATGGTATGTGTTTGGTACCCATTGAGTATCATCTACCAAAAGTTTTAGTCAATGGAAGACCCAAAGATTTGGCCATAGAGATAGACATCACATTATCAAAGGGTCCTAAATCTATGATGTAATTACTAAATCTATTTCCATTGATGAACAAATAAATATAAAAAGGATTTGGCTTTTGACTTGGGTATGTAGCTAAAATAGTAGATTCTTCTTCTTGAAACAATCTAGGAATTGCAAAATCTTCATTATCAAAAGAAGCTCCATTAGTGCTAGCCTTATTATGATGTTTAATATTAGCATGATCTATCTCTTTAGTTTTACAATGCTCAACTAATCTTTTCAAATAATCAAGATTAGATTTCAAATAATCCAATGGAGATATCTAAATTATTGTCTCTTCACAATATTGCACTATGTCAAAGGAATTAGTAGACTTATCTTTATACTCCTTTTATGAAGATGAAATTACTATGCCACTATCTTTATCAACTTTATTTTATGGTGCATTATTCTTGATAGGAACTAAATTGTTGTTATGATTTTTATTCTTCTAACCTTTGGTCATTACTATTAACTGAGGTCTTTCTACAGTAGCAAAAAAATCTCCTCTTTCTTTTGAATCTGACTCATAATCCAAGAAATAGTTTTTACAGTCAACACAAGGATCATAATCATCCTCATTTTCAAGATATTCAATTTTTTTTTTAATCCACCGTCTATATATATCTGATCATACCAACACATGTATCTCCATCATGATCTACTCTTAGGTGAAAAGCACACATATTCTACACATATTCTATATTTTTAGAGTAGGGTCAATTTCTAGTCTCTATTGAATGGGTGGCATTTGCAATGCTTTACCCCCATTTGTATTTCTATGACCTTCCTAATGAGGTTGATAAGCAGGTCTATTGATTTGTTTCATCAATGAGATAAGCTCATTAGATAATTTTTGAAGCATGGCTTCTATAGTATTGGCAGTACTATTTGTATTGCTCATAGTTCTAGATTGAAACTCTCTTTTCCACTTATCAAAGGCTATCATGTCATCATCATTCTCCACAACTAGTGTTTGAGAAACTTTCAAGTTATCTACATTTTCTCTTCTAATCTAGTATCCTAGATTAGGTGGCATTTAGAAAGTTTTCTTATTATCATCAGTAAGTGCACTTGCAATAGGAATTATTTTGAGGAGTTTATTGAATTTTTCAATGAAATTTCTCATAGAAACTTAGGTTTCTTTCCTTATGTGTGCCAATTGTAATAACAAGGTTTCATTTCTTTTGTGCTTTTGTATCTTTCCTCAAACCTTTGTTTCATAGTGTTCCAATTTGTGATGCATCCTATAGGTAGGTGTTGGAACCAATCAAGAATATTCTCCACCAATGTATCCACAAAAATCATGATTGTCACATCCTCATTTTGAAGATTTACTACATCATAAGCCTTATGGAAAGAACTCAAGTGTTGTTCTATAGAAGTAGAGCCATCTCCATCAAATCTTGGAAATTTTTTTCCTTGATTCTCTTGGTAGATCATTATTAGCCTTGATGGCTAGAGAACCAATAGTATTTTCCAATGGTTGTGCCATAATTGCTAGTACAATATTCTAATTTTCTTCAAGAGTATCAAAAAGTGGAAGTTTTGCACCAATGAAGAATAAAGCATCAAAAATAGGAGGAATGGAATTTCTAACAACCAAAGGAGTAGAAGGTTGACTTCTCTATGTTCTATTAGGATGAAAAACTATAGATAAAAGAGTATCTTAAAGTTATTTGGTTACAGATTCCCTTGCACATGTTCGTCCTCTTCTACAAAGGTCTTCTAGGATAGGAAAGTTATCCTTCTTGAGCTCTTCACATATTGGGTCAATCTTTCCTTTCTCATTGGCACTCCTAGTATATTTGGAATCCAGAGTATATCAACTAGTGTTTTTCAAATTTATCTTAACAGTCTTCAACTTAAAAAATTTGCTACACTTCTTCAATAAGTTGAGGCTATAAATTAGTATCAATTTCTTATGGGAAACACCCAAATACCGCAAGACCTTTTTTTACAACTCATATATGTGTGTGTGTTTGTGTGTGTGTGTGTGTGTGTGTAGAGAGAGAGAGAGAGAGAGAGAGAGAGAGTAACTGATTATGAAGGAAGATTCATCAGAACTTTCATTTGAATTCTTCCCCAATAGAGTCACCAAAAACTATTGGTTAATAGTTTGTCCCTCTTTCTATCTTGGCTTTACCTTGACTCTAGATGCCCAACAATGTGACAAAACAAAAGGATGTTACCAAAAAATGGGTCAATGTATGTGTTATATCACTATCCTCTAAATTGTAAGATAAAGCTCCCTTATATGCAATATATGCAATGAATTGAATTTTTAATAGATCATTAGAATATGGGGTATGCTCTTAACCTGAGGGAAGAAAAGGATAAACTAGGATGTTTATAACTAAAAGAACCCCAAGTAGAAATAGATTTGAGAAAGAAAAAAAAATATTGAGTGGAATGGATATCACAAGCTAACTAGAAGGTTTTCTAACATCTATTTCTACATCTAGGTTCATATTTTCCATCTAAATTAAAAAGAGGAATAAAGAGAAATGCACATGAGGACAAATGGAATTTCTTTCACTATCAATATTGAATGAAATGGAATCTAACCAATAACTAATAGATTCATACACATTTATCATTCATGTCCTAATGAAACTATCTAACATGATATGAAATGAACAAGAGAAGAAGTAGAATTATATATGAGAAGTAAATGGAATCACTTCTATTGAAACTATCAAAATGAAATGGAATCCACTTAATTATAATAGGATCACATAAAAATTTCCTTCAACTCTTAATGTAGAACTAATCTAAGAATGGGCAAAAAAATATGACCAGTAGATAGAAAGCAACTAGAATTATAGACTCATTCACCATCAAGTTTTTTGACCTTTGTATTATCATACAAGATTACATTTATAGCTAGTTGTTATCCTTTCTAATTTTGGAAAAGCAATAGTCATATAATAAAGAATAAAATATAGAAATATCCAATTTATATCATGATATGAGCACATGATATCTCTTCTATTGATGATTCTGAATCCATGATATTCTTGAAAACTCACCATGATTGTTCATCTTCATGTAATCATTATAAAACCCTGTGATAACACTTTTTCCTTCATCTTCTATTTTTTCACACCAAATACATATACTTCATATTACAACAGTCACTACTTTTTCACATTCTAGCCATCTATCTCAAATTAGTGATAATGATTTAAACATTATGACTTTCCTTTATAACTTCCTCAGTGGGTCCCTCTTGTTGCTATGTCACATGAATTAATGATCAAGCAACTTCATATAGTGACATAATGGCCTCCATAGATCCTCTCTCATCTAAAGGATCTCACAAAACTAACCCACCTTCTATCATTGTCAAATAATCTATCCAATCATAGTATGCCAATCTAGTACCCATTTACCTTTTGTGGCTCACAAACTAAACTTGGCCCCACTAGACACATGTCAAATAGTCACTATGTTGCATGGATTAATAAATAAGCAACTTCATATAGTGAGATATTAACATCCATGGATTCATGTTGATATGATGGTGCTCATTTAAAGATTTTGTCTCATTAATTTCACTTTGCATCATGGGTCTACCTTCTAGTTATATATCTTGTGGCATATGTGTGGGTGTACTTTATTGTCTAATGTTGAACTATTTTTCCTCATTGGCACCTTGTGTCTAGACTTTGAAGCTTTTGTAGCTCACAAACTGAACTTGGCTCCACTAGACACATGTTGAATAGTCTCTATGTCCCATGAATTAACAAATGAGCAACTTTTTATAGTGACATAACAAACTCCATAGATCCTATTTGATCTGACAGTCAATGAGATGCATTAATATATCATTTGAATAGGACTCAATATGATAGGTAAGTAGCTAAATTTTCAACTAGCCAATAGCATACATTATCTCATTTAATTGACTTTTCAGCTTGATGATGTGGATGATTTGACATGTTTTGATTCATCGATTTCAATTTCAACTTAGGTCTTCACCACCTATCACTATGTTTCTTTTCCATTTCTACATTTATTTGGTTCTCCTACTTGTGAATTCAACTAATCTTCTTGTATTTCATTCTCACAAGTTGTATATTGTCTTCAAGCTTTGTCTTTGATGTTCCTCTACTATATTTGCTCTATATATGCTCATGATTTCTCTAGTTTACCTACATTATGTCTTTAATGAAACACTTGATCACATAATTAGGGTTTCTTAGAGATTTGTAGGAATTCTTTCATGAAGAACTACATTTCAACATGAATCTTTGCTTTCAAAATCATTAGGAACAAGAAAATATGAGTTAGTAGAATATCTAGACCTTCTTCTCATCAAGGAAAATGCATAACAAAAACCCTCCAAAACCCTAATCACCTAGCTTTGGATTAATTCATTTCTCATATGATTCCCTCATCAGTTAACACAAAAGAATGATGAGAAGAAAGATCATCCTATAGGTAACCTAGAATCAAACTCAAGATTTTGACACCTAACTTGACTCAAAACCTTAAGGGAAAAGATAAAGACTAAAAATTGGGAAACAAATTGAAACTAGTGGTTGTAAGTAGTATAGGGGATACTTACAAAGGGGAGGATATAGAGGAAGAGGGCCTCCAAGAGGAAAATTTCAATCACAAGGAAGGTATAACTTAGTCTTTAGTTGTAGGTACTATAGGTACAACCAAATAGGAAACACAATGGGAAGATGTCCTAAAAAGGCTAGTTCTTCTTCAATATGGTAAAGGATAAACCAACTAGTTAATGAGGATGACACACAAAGTATTACTTCTCCCATTTCCAAGGTAGGGCCAACAGTAGATGGAGAGAACCTAATGCTAAGGAGAATTTTACTAAAGATGCCTAGTGTTACAGAGCCTCTATAAAGGAAGAATCTATTCAAAATAACTGGTAGGTCTTATGGGAAAATTTGCAAAGTAATAGTGGACTTAGGATCCACTGATAATATTGTGTTTACTAAGATGGTGGATAAAATAAAGTTAAGGAGGGTACCTCATGCTACTCCCTATAAGGTTTCATGGCTAAATAAGGGACAACAAGTAATGGTGGATGAGCAAAGTGTGGTTGAGTTTGAGATTGGTGAATATAAGGACAATGTCCTATGTGACATCATGCCAATGGATACATGCCACCTACTCCTAGGATTCCCATGGTAGTATGACATCAAAGTTATCCATAATGGTGAGCACATTACCTATGTTATAAAAAAATAGGGCAAGAAATTTCAAATGGATCCATTGCAAGAACCTATTGAGGAGAAGCATATAGGAAGTAGTGTAATGTTGTTGAGTGGGAAAGAGTTTCTCAAGGATATGAAGAAGGAGAAAGGTGTTTTTTGTGTAGTAGTAGTCAAGCTAAAGGAGGATACCAAAAAGAAATATAATATGCCACCAAAGGTACAAGCATTGTTAGAAAGGTACCATAATACTAGATAATGGCTTGCCAAGTGCATTGCCACCAATAATGGATGTGATTCATCATATTGATCTTATACCTAGATCAAATTTTCTAAAAAAAGAAGCATATAAGATGAAACCAAGTCAAAATGTAGAAATAGAAAAGAAAATTCAAGATTTAATTGATAAAGGCTTGATAAGGAAGAGTTTAAGCCCATGTGTTGTGCCTATAATACTTGCACCTAAAAAATGGGAAATGGACAATGTGTATGGAGTCTAGGACCATAAAAAAGTCACAACCATATATAGGTTCCCAATTGCTCAAATAGAAGATTTAATGGAAAATTTAATAGGTTCTTGTTACTTTTTCAAGGGGGATTTTAAGTCAAGATATCACCAAATAAGATTAAGGCCTGGTGATGAGTGGAAGACAACATTTAAAACAAATAAAGGACTCTATGAATGGCGTGTTATGCATTTTGGCTTAACAAATGCACTTGGTACATTTATGAGGCTCATGAATGAAGTGTTAAAAAATTTCAATAGTAATTTTGTAATATTTTACCTTGATGACATTTTGATATTTAGTAGGTCCAAGGAGGTGCACTTGAACCATTTGGAGATGGTCTTGAGGAAAATACATCAAGAGAAGTTGATGATCAATCAAGAAAAGTGTGAGTTTATGAAAATTCAACTAGTTTATCTTGATTTTGTAGTAGCTAATGGATATATTAAGATGGACCCTGATTAAGTTAAGTCAATATTAGAATAGCCTACACCTAGGTCCATATGAGAAGTTAGGATTTTCAATGGTTTGGCCTCCTATTATAGGAAATTTGTAAGGAACTTCAGTCATGTATGTGCCCCTATTTTGAACACCATCAAAGGTGGGATCAAATAAAATTTTAAATGGATAGTAGTAATAGACCAAGGATTTGAGATATTAAAAAAGAGGATTGCAGAGCTACCTACCCTTAGATTCCCTAACTTTAACCAATTGTTTCTGGTAGACTATGATGCTAGTAGGTTGACCATTGGATTTGTATTAATCCAAGAAGCACACCCTATGGATTTTTTATCAAAGAAGTTGAATGATGCTAAACAAAAATATTCCACCAATGACTTGGAGTTATATGCTATGGTGAAATCTCTAAAAAAATGGAGACACCACCTCTTACTTAGAGAACTTTTGGTCTATACTGATAATCATGCTCTATGTTTCTCAATGGGTAAGACAAACTAAAGAAAAGACATATAAAGTGGGTAGAATCATTGCAAGCCTATACATTTGTTATCAAGCATAAGAAAGGAGATAGTAACAAGGTAGTTGATGCTCTAAGTAAAAGGGTCTTAGGCATACAAGAAATCCAACCATAGAGCATAGGGATGGATGATTTGAAGGACCTCTACAAAGAGGAGAAGGATTTTAGAGAAGCTAATGAGGCATGTGTGTAATTCCAACAAGGATTCAAGGTAGATTTTAGTGAATTTTTATTATAGGAAGGTTTATTTTTTAAAGGACATCTCATGTGTATACCTCAAATCTCAATTAGGGAGAACATTGTGAAGGAGAAACACCAAGGTAGTTTAGGAACACACTTTGGAATAGAGAAAACTCTAGAGCAAGTTAATAGGCATTACTATTGGACTAAGATGCAGTCTAATATCCAAAGGTTTGTGGAACAATGTTAGATCTACTAGAGAGGAAAAGGACAAAGAGGCAATAGTGGTGTGAGGCCTTGCCTCAACCCATCCTAGCATCGATGATACATTATTATTTTGATACTCATGACTCGATATGTCAGAACATTATTTGATGCACTAAACATTATTATGCTATTTTACGATGTGTGATGCTTTATTTCAGTTATTTGATTTTGTCATTTAATTCTTTATGAACATGTATAATGATGAAGTAAATGAATGCAAAACTAACACTTTGATTACGCAATTCTAATGGTCAGAAATATGAGTAGAATTAGATAAACAATTGATTATTAGAAAATGGATGCTTTAATTTATATGATTTTTTTTGATATGTAGTTTACATAATGCATGTGATTCCTTGATCTACTAATGTGTACAATGAGTGTGCAGGAGATTCAACTGAGAAAACTCAATGGAAAGATGAAACTAAACCACTTGTTAATTTTGTGCTATCTTGCATTGTCTTTTTTGGAAGGTTGTTAAATGGTCTTAAAATTCTCCTAGCTTTTGTAGGGTTCTATTAAGTCTTTAAGGCCTAGAAACATTAAATTTAAGCACCCTAGGGGTAAGGATGTGGGTGGGGAGCACTTTATAACCCCTTGGTCTCTTTGGTTGACTTTTAAGGTCACTCAAAAACCCTACTTTTGGTTGATTGTGAAAATTGATTGTCTCCTCCATGTGTTGGTGACTCAAACTCCATCTTGAGTTTGCTTGAAGTCTAGTTGAGTTAAGGATCATACTTAGAGGCATTTTGGAGTAGTTTTGGAGTTGTTACCCAATCTCTAGTTTTGGAGAAAGTTGGAGGATTGAAGGAAGAAAAGGAAAAGATCTTCTCAACCCACCATTTTTGCCATAACTCTTTTGGTGAAGGTAGGAGTTCTTCACTTCTTTGAATTGTTTTCTTCATTTTTTCATACTTGAATCTTGCTTGAATCATGCATAAGGCATTCTGTTGTTTTTGTATTGCTTGCTTGTGTGTTGGGGATTGTTTGGGAGGGATTTTAACTTTTTTTTCTTTTGATGTTATTCTCATGCTTTCTTTGATGTTTTGTATTTTGAGAGGATTTTATGGGGATTGTTTCGGCATTACTCAACCTTGGATAGGGAAGAAGTGACCATGTACAAGGGAAGGGCCTTTTTTGGACCTCAATGGTGTAGAGTCTCCTCTCATGGTGAGATGAGGGAAAGAGGGTAGGGTGTATGGGCCCCTACTTGTCATCAAATTCTTTTTTTGATATTGTGAATTCTTAAATATGGAAAGGAATGAAAATCCTTGTGGAAATAGCCTCGAAAGGGCCTTGTAGAAGAACAAAATTTCTTGAAGTTTTAGCCCCAAAAGGGCTATGTTATGGTATGGTGATTGACATCTCCCATTGGGAAAATACACCTCCCCCCTAGTCAAGTTCTATGTTTGTACCTATTGTGTAAAACTGGGTTGAGGTGTATGCTTGAATTGCCCTTGATGTTGTGATGTTTCACCCTCGGTCAACTCTCTTCTTCTCCTTGTTTCCTTAAAGAATTGAAGATATTGGAAGGAAGAACTTGTGAAGGATTTAGAATTGAATTCATTTGAATTGTAATATTATGTAAAATGTATTTGAATTTTGATGTATTGGCAAAGACATCAAGTTTTCTTACTGGTTCTTTCCCGATGGAGCCTTGAACCAAGATGAATAATAGAGAATGAAAAAGATTATGAAAAAATTCTTTGCATTGCTTTTATGTGAATTCAAATTATGCTTATGTATGTGAGGAAGTAGGTTAATAGATTATGTCTTCAAATTATGAATTTTCAAGTTTTCAATTATGTAATGAAAAGTAATTTGATATGTTGAAGTTTCCAATTCAATGTTTATGTATCAAGAGGAAATAAAAATCCTGCATTGTGGTTACAAAGTTATCTCTCTCCTTGATAAGTTTCATAATGGACAAAAACAAATTTGGTTAAGAATTATGCATCACCTTGAATTCTAAATAGATGGAACATACACCTTGTTATATGATGATTGATTAAACATAATTATAGGAGAAAAGAAAAGAATAACCTTATACACTTCCTTGTATTAGTATGCTTGCTAAAAGGGATTAATGTAGTTACTAGGTTAGAAATCACTCCTTGTGAAAAAAAAATATATAGCAAAGAAAAACATGTCAACACTTAGACAAAAATTGGCTTCAAAGAAAAATGTGCATTCCCAGGAGTGAAAACCTCTCTGGAAAATGTATGGGGAAAATTTTAATTCCCCCAAGTTTACAAAGAATATTCTTTGAGTTATTCCTTTTAATTTCAACCAAAATCATTATCAAATCCTTTAAAAAGAATATAAATTAAATACATTTGAAATTAAAATATTTAAATTAATATCCTATTGGCATCTCCCAACAATAAAACTTTAGCATTAAATCCATTATTCTTGAGAAGACAAGGTACTTACCTAGGTCATTATACCTATTCTTAATTTTTTAAAAAAATTAAAGCTACCCACTAAATTAACTTCTCCCCACATTTTCTTACCATTTTCTCCCATCCTAATACAAGCTAGGCGTGGGCAATGCCCTATCACCTACAACAAGTACATGTGTCATGTTGATTTTGGGGAGGGTAAGAAATTGAGTAAATTTAATAATAAAAACTTAACTTCTAATATCCCCCCCCCCCCCACCATTCACCTTCCCTTGACTTCCCAAATGGGAAACTAAGGTGCTGGTATGATACATACACCTACCACAGTACGTGTTGTACCTGTGTGGAGGTCATTGTCATGTCTCAAAAAAAATAAAATTGTTAAAAAGGGGCCACCTTGAACCCCACCCATCCTATCACCCTATGTGCTCACCTCCTTCTAAGCTCACACTGCACGCAATGGAGATGACAGATGGGCTCTGCACAAAGCAGACCTTGGGTAGCACACCACAGGTTGGGGAGTGTGGAAAAGTCCTTAGGGTGTGCCACTAGTGTTAGGCCACTTGTCTTGGGTAAGGGGGTAGGCCTTATGCTAGTGAGAATAGTTACTATGTAGGAGTTTTAAGTCAGTTTGTTATATAGTTAAATTAGTGTGTTATTTGTTTAAGTTAATATGTAATTGATTGTTTAGTTTGTATATGATATTGTTAAGTTAGTATGTTGATAGTTTAGGCTATTGTTTCTTTGTTAGTAGAGTTGTCATAAATGGTTAGATTGGGGTTTAGCTTGTTAATTCTATGATTGTTAGATTAGATTAAAGTTTAAAGTTAGAAAGCTAGTTTAGTTTTATCCTTTAGCATTCGTATTAGCATGTTGTAGTTAGTTCTTATTAATTGAGTTTTAGTTTAAATTTTAGTTAGTTTTTTTATATGTATGTTTTATTGGAAATGTAATTAATTCTATTAGTGTAGCATAATTTAAAGTGTAATTTATTTATCTTGTTAGTTAGTGGTGAAGTAGGTTAATTTGGCATCATAATATCAATGCAGTATATGGCGATAGATGATGTTATTCTAATTTTTCTTTATTATTTATTTATATTTAGTTTTAAATTATATGGATATTAGATTAGAAATGTTAATTCCTAATAACTCATAGATTTAAATAAATTTGGATTAGAATTAAATTTTACATGTTTAATTATGGTCGCAATGTTATATTAACTAGAAGATCTTTTATTTGGATATTTTGAAATAATTAGACTTATGATTGTCCAAATGACCCAATTATATTGTTACTTAATAATTTACTTAATTAAAACTTTAATATCTAATGTTATCCAAATGATATAGATTCAAAGCTCATTAACTCTTTTTTTGATAATATATACAAGTAACAATGTATATCTAGTGTTATCCAAATGATATAGATTCACAGCTCATTAACTTTTGTTTTGATAATATATATAAGTAACAATGTGATAAATTATTTTATAACTTGAGATTGGATTGTCAAATTAATTAGTCAATTAAATAATGGAAGTTATATTTTGATGATCTTTTCATACTCATTAATTTTAAAACTTGAATGTAAATGTTAGGTCACTATTAGGAGAACTGTGATATTGCTTTGCAGTGTATCTATGTCTTAGTTGTTTTTAAATTTATTAAACTTAGCAAACTAAATTATTATTAAAAAAAAAAATTGTAGTGTATTTTGCCATATCTTTTGGGCATGACAAGTGGATTGAATCAACCATTTACCATACCCCAAAGGCCTTGGGAGTGCCTTGTTATGGATTTTGTGTTGGGTTTTCCAAAGAAATCAAGGGGAAATGATAGTGTTTTTATGGTAGTGGACCCTTTCAGCAAGATGGCACATTTTATTCCATGTAAAAAAACCAATTATGGATCTTGAATTGCATGCCTATTCTTTAGGGACATTGTGAGAATTCATGGATTACCTTTGAATATTGTAAGTGATAGGGATAGTAAGTTTGTAGGTCACCTTTGAAGGACCTTGTGGAAGAATCTTGGTACAAATTTTTCCTTCTCTTCATCCTACCATCCTTAGTTAGATGTTCAAATGGAGGTGGTAAATAGGTCACTTGGGAATTTTCTAAGATGTTTAACTAGGTAGCATGGCCAATTATGGGATCATATCATAGGGAAAGATAAATTTTCCTATAATGACTCCATCAATAGGAGCACTAGAAAAAGTCCTTTTCAAATAGTATATGGTGCTCATCCTAGAGGAATCTTAGAGCTCAAATATCTCATCTAATCAGACAAAAGGAGTGCACAAGGGGAGCCATTTGCAAAGCAAATGAAGGAACTTCATGATTAGGTCACCAAAACTTTACAAAGATATGTGGAGAAACACAAACCAAAGCTAATAAAACAAGATGAGGTTTATAGTTCAAGGTAGGGGATCTAGTCCTTTCTTACCTCATAAAGGAGAGACTACCCAAGGATCATCCAACTAAATTACTCATGAAGAAGATAGGTCCATTGAAGATTTTGCACAAATATGGAAACAATTCCTATGAGGTGGAGTTACCTCCTACTTTAGGAATCTCACCAATTTTCAATGTTTGTAATTTTTATCCCTAAAATGGGCCACCCTTGGATTTAGGTTAGTACTCCCTTAGAGCTTTGGAGGATGCTAACTAAGTGAAAGACTTACCTACTCCTACACCTATGAAGTTGGATAGTATTTTGGATTCTAAAGCCACCAGGAAGACTAGAAAGGGTAACTAGAAAGAGTAACTCATCAATTTGTAGGAGTTACCTAATTTTGAGGCTACTTGGATGATTAAGGAAGACATTTCAAAACATGGGGTCATCATTGAAGATCTCTTAACTAAAGGGAATTGTGTTTTTGTTCTAGGGAAGTATGATGTAAGACACCTCCATTTTTTCTACTTTTAGGTGTTCTTAGGGTTTTTTTAGATTTTTTTTAGGTGTGTTTAATAAATTACAATGGGTTGATATCTATATTGGATTAACCATATGTTGTAAGAGCCTATAGTGTTCACTAAGGGAAAAGTTACTAAAAGTTTCCATTTTGGCTTAGAATAGAGGAATAGTGTTATTTTGGGGTCAAATAAGTTTGAGGTGTGATTTAGGACTCTATGGATGTTTTATAGAGTCAAGGTGATCACACTCAACCATCAAGTTATCAAAATGGGCCAAAATGCTCATTGTGCAAAAGTTGCTAAGAAATTTTTAAAAGTTTCTCAAGGAACTTTGACAACTTTGCAAGTATAGAGAAATTTTTTGGTTAGATAAATTATAATAACCCATACTTGGGATATAAGAATGGATTTTATGATTGGATAAGGTTAATGGAAGTTTTGATTACATTTCATGTTTTATGCAATTCTATATGGACTGTTGTGATCGTATTACTCTAGAACTGTATTGTTTCTTTGATGTCATATGGACTATATTGATTGGTGTGATAAATCAAGATTCATAGAAATGTAGAATATTTTTCTAAATTTCATTTAAATTAAATAGTTTTCTTTCAAGTTGCAAGTGTAGAGTTAGGAGTTTTTGGAAGCTTGTTTTTACAGAGCAATCACAATGTTGTTTGTAAAGAAATGGCTCTAACCTAACAACCCACTAATGGAATTGTTTGAAAACATGGGGAAAGTAGGGTTAGATATAGTAAATAAGTTTTTTGTTTTCATTTATATTTTTTCAAAGGTTTTCCATGGCCAAATTAGAATCCCTATGGTTGATTGTTAAGAGTAGATCAACCAAGACAGGGATAATAGTGCTTTTGCATGTGCCCTCATATCCTTATCAAAAAGGTTGAAAAGTATTTTTGGGAGCCATAGATGGTCCCCTAATAGGATCTAGAGGTGGAATGAGTAGAACTTAATATTTTTGGGCATTTTCATAATTGTTTGTGCTCATTGGTCTAGAGGCCCAATTAAATAGGCTTAAAACTAGGGCATGGCTGAAATTGGGGTTATGGGTGCAATCAAAAGTCAATATTTTGGAATCTAATAGTGTTCACAAGTATCTTAGATATTCTCAAGGTTTTTTGTGTGTTAATTTTGGAAAATTATAACTTTAATCACTAAACAATGAAAATAGGCCTAATAGGCCTTGGGGCAATTAGGTCTCCTAATGAATTTGAAACCAATTAGGTTGGTGAGGGATCTATTAGTGTGGGTGAAGGCTTATAGGTACTATAATTGGTTTAATAGGCTAGTGGGAGTCTAAGGAAGTATGTGGAGAGATCCTGGGCAAAGGATTGGGCATTCTAGGAGGGAAGTCTAACAAAGAAGACTAGGTTTTTTAGGACTATTTGGACTAGTTCAACCTTGTAAGACTAGAATATTAAAAAATAATCTATACTTTGGAGGATAATTTGATCCCAAGGATCTTGGAGATCCTAATTAAGAAGAAAACCTAAACCATTGGATGGTTAGAGAAATCAATGGAGCATTTGGAGTAGAGAAATCCTATGATACCTAAGTCATCTACATCAGGATAGAAGAACTAGGGCAAAAGGCACACCCAAAAATCCAAACCACCTTGTATAATAAACACAATGGAAGGAAACACACAAAGAGAACATCACCAAATAGATAGACTTGTAGAATAGACACAATGGAAGGAAACACATAAAGAGAACATCACCAAATAGAGAGAATAAACACTTTTATTGATTCATCAAATAATCAACATACATTCCCATCTATAAGGCCTTATGGGTTATGGCCAAATACAAAATACATTCAAGATCCAAGATCTAGCTTCAAATTTGCATTTCCAAACACATATGAATTGAGCTTCCTAAGTTCTCCAAGTTCTATTCCAAATTCTTTACTACTTCTCTCTTACTTCTAACCTATGCCTAAACACCCTCTTTATACTTGCCAAAATGGCTTATAGAAGATTCTAGAATATTACATAACAAAAAGGCCAACTGTAAAATACTTTGCACACATCCCAAGATGGATAAAAAACATGGAATATAAGAGATATATCCATGTCATTAGGTAACTCAACTTCATAAGAATTACCACTATCAAACTTCTTCAAGATCTTACAAGTTTCAAACTTCTTCATCTTTAGCTTTTTGTATGTTCCAACCAAAAATTTTCCTTTCTTCAAATGAGCCATCACTTCATTACCAACTTAAAAAATTTGACATCTCCTAGACTTATCAACATTCTCCTTGTATTTCTAATTACTTTGTTCCAATTCTAGCTTCACTTCCTTATGCAAAGACTCCATGAAATCAGAAAATTCTTCTCTTGCAACACTTGTCTTCTCTTCACTAGCAACATCCCTTAAATATGATACTCCTCTAGCCTAAATTCTAGTAAGAATCTCAAAAGGTGTCTTCCCTATACTTCTATTCAAAAAATTATTATATGCAAACTTAGTTTGTGTCAATACCATCTCCTAATTATGTGGTTCACTTCCAATTAAGAATCTTAGAAAATTACCCAAACTTCTATTCACAACCTCTATCCATCCATTAGTCTGTGGATGGAATGTAGAACTAATTTCAACTTAGTACCAAACTTCTTCCACAAAGTTTTTGAAAAAAATAACAAACTTACTATCTCTGTCAGAAATAATATTTCTTGTTAATCCATGCAATCTAACAATCTCTTTGAAGAAAAGTTTAGGAACATGATCAATATCTGATGTCCTTTTACATGGTATAAAATGAGCTATCTTAGAAAATCTATCCACAACGACAAATATAGAGTCATACCCCTTTTTTGTTTTAGGAAATCCAAGAACAAAATCCATACTGATGTCACTCCAAGGTTTCTCAGGAATAAAAATAGGTGTATACAATCTAGTATTCTAACATACTCCTTTTGCAACTGGACAAACTCCACAACTCTTCACAAACTTTTGAACATCCTTATACATCTATGGCCAACAATACTTCTCCTTTAGCAAACTCTATGTCTTACCAATTCCAAAATGTCTAGCCAATCCACCACTATGTTTTTCCTTAATCAAATTAACTCTCATAAAACTTCTAAGGATGCACAATTGAATACCTTTGAACAACATACCTTCTTGAATACAATATTCATCATACTTACTAAAGTGATCTACTAGATTTGGTACTTTTCACTCTCTCCATGTCTCAAAAAAATCAAGGTTAGTATCATACAACTCTCTCATTTCATCAAAACCAAGAATTTCAACCTTCATGTTAGTCAACAAAGAATGTCTTCTGCTCAATGTATCAACAACTCTATTAGTAACTCCACTCTTATGCCTAATCGCAAATGTAAAACTCTACAAATACTCAACCCACTTCATATGCCCCTGATTCAATTTATGTTGACTTCCCAAGTATTGTAAAGCTTTATGATCAGTATACAATGCAAATTCCTTAGGATTCAAATAATCTCCAATTCTTCAAGGCTTGAACAATAGCATAAAACTCTTGATCATACACATAATACTTCCATTTAGCATCATTCAACTTCTCACTAAAGAACGTAATAGGTTTACCTTCTTGACTCAATTTAGCTCCTATTGCACTACCACTTGCACCACACTCAACTTGAAATACCTGATTGAGATCAAGAAAATCCAATACATGTAACTCAAGAACCTTTTGTTTCAAAGTCTCAAAACTCTTATTAGCTCCATGTGTCCATTTGAATTCCTTTTTATCTCCTCTCATTTTCCTAATCATAGCATTAAAAACATTACTAAAATTCTATATAAACTTCCTATAAAACTAGCCAAACCATGAAATGATCTTACCTCACCCACATTTTTAGGTGTAGGTCATTCCAAAATTTCTTTAACCTTCTCAAGATCCATTCTCAAATCATTAGCTGAAATCACAAATCTCAAATACATAATCTCTTCTTGCATAAAAGAACACTTTTTCAAGTTAATCATCAACTTCTCCTCTTTCACTCTCTATAATACTTGTCTAACATGCTCAAGATGTTCTTCCTTTATCTTACTAAATATCAGAATATCATCTAAATAAACAATCACAAACTTAGCCAAAAATATTTTCACAACTTCATTCCTCAACCTAATGAAAGTACTAGATGCATTAGTCAAACGAAAAGGCATAACCAACCATTCATAGAAACTATCTTTTGTCTTGAAAGCAGTCTTCCATTCATCACCTTCTCTTATTATGATCTAATGATAGTCACTCATCAAAGAAATCTTGGTAAAATACTTTTCTCCACTCAAACAATCCATTATGTCATCCATCCATGGCATAGGAAACCTATATTTCACTATAATCTTGTTAATAGCTCTGGAATCAATATAGACTCTCCATCCTCCATTCTTCTTAGGTACATCACATGGACTCAAACTTTCATTGATTATCCCTTCTATAGTAACTCATGCACTTGTCTATTAAGTTCTTCATTCTTTATAGATGTCAATTTATATGGTGCTTTTTTCAAAAAATTAGCCCTAGGAATTAGATCCATACAATGAATTATACTTATCATTGGCTAGTAAACTATTAAGAATATCCTCTGCAGCAATTTATTTATACTTATTCAACAAGTTTTCAATTTCTACTGGTACTTAGTCTCTACCAATTTCTATTGTCACTCAATCATTACCAGCTTCTGTTGCTCAATCATTACTTCCAAAACTTGGTCATCTAGGAATTATAGTGAAACATACTTGATTCTTCTTCACTTCTTTTTCAAATTTATTTCTATTAACCATGCAAGCTTGAATAGTAGTATAGTTAACCTCATCTAGACTTTCAATCAAAGGCAACAATATTTGCTTCTTCCCATTCTCCCAAAGAGTATATTGTTTCAATCTTCCATCATGTACAACATATCTATCATATTCTCAAGGTCTACCCAAAAATATATGATACCAATCCATAGGTATATTATCACACAAAACTTCATCAAAATAATTTCCAATCTTGAACTTCACAATGCATTTCTTACTTACCAATATCTTATGCTCATCTTTGATCCATAAAAAATGATAGGGTTTAGGATGCTTCAACCTTTGCAACTACAACTTTGTAACCAACTCTTTTGATGCCAAATTTTTAGTACTTCCACTATCAATGATCACCTTGCAACATTTTCCAACCATCTTACATCTAGTCTTAACAAGACTTCTCCTCAAAATAGGTTCCTCATCACTTCCCTTGTTATATAAGGTTCTTCTCAGCATCATATTTTCTCTAGCCTTATGTCCACTAGGTGAACCCTCAATGTCTCCTTGAATCTCAACATTTCTTTTACCTTTCCCACCTTCAAAGGATCTACATTCAAAAGATCTATGCTCTTCTTTACCACATCTAAAATAGTTACCATTAAATCCACCTCTAAAATAAGAATGACCTCTTCCTTAGTATGAACTAGTACCTCCTTGGTATGAACTTCCACCTTTCCACTTAGTCTTGTCTTGTTCATCATTCTTCCTGCATTCAAATTTTCCTTTATCCTCCATAGTACTATTAGATCTTCCACCTTCACCATAAGATCTACCTCTTTCTCACTGGAATCTACCACCTCTACTTCTTTGTCTTTGTTCATGCTACTTTTTCAAGATTTCCTCAGCTTTCAAGGCATATTGATATGCTTCTTTCACACTTTCCAATTTCACAAAAATTATTTCATCCTGAATTGCAAATATCAATCATTTTAGATATCTTCCAATTTTTTCAGCATCATCATCCACATGTCAAGATTTGATGTCCAATCTATAGAATTCTTTAGTATACTCCTTCACATTCATGTCTCTTTGTCTCAAATTTTGCATTTTTCTCAACAAGATAACTTGGTAATCAGTAGGAAGGAATTTTTTCTTTACATTATTCATCATTCTTGGCCAAGACTTGATCTTCTCCTTTCCTCTCCTTCATCTATCAATTTGAAAATGCTCCCACCACAGTGAGGCATGACTTTTTGATCTACTAACTAAAAGTTTCACCTTCCTATTATTAGGAGTGTTTTTATCCTCAAAGAACTTCTCTATATTGGAGATCCAATCCAACACAATATTGGTATCAAATTTTCCATCATAAGGAACAACTTTTAGAATAGGCTTCGAATGTGCCTTAGATAATACTCTTAAAAATCTTTCCTCATCTTTATCTTCTTCAGGTTTTGGATTAGGGTTTGGTACTACCACTTCATCATCAAGAGATGCTTGTCTCCTTTGGTCTATCTCCACAACATCTAATTTGTTTGTAATTTATCTCAATGTATCTGATATGAAATTATTGACATTTCCTCTACCACAAACCATCTTTACAATTAGGTTCTTGCAAGATCATAACCCTTACAAGTTATACGTCAAATCCTCAGATTTGCACCCCTACAACCAAATTTTAAATAGGGTTCTACACAATCCAATCTCCATAAGAATGAACCTCAAGCTCTAATACCACCTAATGCAAGGAGGATCAAAGAACTAGGGCCAAAGGCACGCCCAATAATTCAAACCGCCTTATAGAGTAAACAAAAAAAAAGAGAACAACACCAAAGAGAGAGAACAAACACTTGTATTGATTCATCAAATAATCAACATACATGCCCAATTGTAAGGCCTTATAGGTTATGAGAAGTTGAAAAATACATTAAATATCCAAGATCTAGCTTTAAATTCACACTTCCAGACACATATGCATCAAACTTTCTGAGTTCTCCAAGTTTTGCTCCAACTTCTCTACTACTTCTCTCTTACTTCTAACCAAAACCTAAAAACCCTATTTATACTTTTGAAAATGGCTCATAGAAGATTATAGAACATTACATATAGACAGGTTAACCATAAAATGGTTTGCACACATCTAAAAACAAGATCCTACCATTAAAGTCATGATTGGAATTAACCATGCAAGTCGCCTCCCACGAAGAACCAAAATACACACAACTCAACAAAAGAAGGAACCAAGCGTCAAAAAATTGTTGAAAACTGGCTAGTGAGGATATGTAATTGTTGTCATTTATGGAAATACATGATTCACATGCTTATAGGAAACCTTGGATAAAGATACTTAGCTTTTGGTACTTAGAAAATTGTTTAAGAATGAATTTGGTATACAAAAATGTACTATTTTGTTTATAAATTATTTCTAATGTTATATTATCACTAGTGAAGTTGGACAGAGATATAATACATGTTTATGATGATATGTATAACATTGGGAGTTAGTAAGGACTGTACGAAAAAGTGACATTCAAGTTTTAGCAGTGAAACAGGATGGCAAAATTAAAGTAAAGGAATTATTTTTTAACAAAATAATTACTTGTCCAATTAAGGCCAACACCCTAGATGTTTACTCTAAGTTGGAAAAGTGTATTGTGGTCTTAGCCAACCTAGCAAAAATTTTTGAAAAGGCATGGTATTTATGGAAAGAACATCTTGCGATGAAGAAGCATCATTGTGGTAATTTTTGTGTTGAGCAATTGTATGCAAACTTTTTTGAAAGTGATATATGTGAAGTTTGTGAATCTTTTTTGTGATCCAAGATCAAACTAAGAAAGAATCTATATTCCATAAGTTTGATTACTTGTTTGAGCAATGAGCTCTTCTCATAAATGGAAATGCATGTTTGGGCACTAGGCTCATGTTTAATCTATTGTACCACAACTCTTAAAATGGATTCATAGTCTCCTAATAGGGACTCCTTATACTGAATTTTCTCATTGACTCCTATAAGGGTCCATCCTCTAACAAGGAACTTATATCAATATATTATCTTATAGGTATCATCTCCATCAAGGTTTTCCCTTGGCTGAGGTTTCCCTAGTTAACAAAATATGGTGTTATGAGTTATCTTTGTGCATCGTTACTATTACTGCTCAGCATTACCTTATTACTTTGTTATTTATGGTTTAAAGTAAGAAATAATATCCAATTGGTGACTAAAGTTTGTAGATTATTGATTCATGCCCCCCCCCCCCCACTAGTAATTTGTATTTCTAACAATTGGTATTAGAGCACAGTTACTTAGAAGAGGCTTAATAGCTTGAGTAAGTTCCCTATGGAAATGGAATAGTTCATGTAGAACCTTGAAGAGGCACTTGAAAAAATTGATCTCCTTACTAAATTAAGAGATAAGTTGAAGGAAAGATATGAAGACTCCAAAGTATACATTAGGAAATTGAAGGAAAAGATTGAACATCTTAAATCCAATCTTGAATCTACTAAATCATAAACCAATGGTTATGATTATTTGAAACTGAAGAAAGAGTACAAGATCTTGAAGCATGAATTGAAGATTACAAATCTAAAGTTGACTTTGAGAAATGAGCCTTGCAAAGTTGAATGTGTTTTGAAGATCGAGAATGAAGATCTTAGAGAAAGTCTTGCAAAGAAGATCTCTAAATTTGAAACATTAAAAGAAGATCATGAAGAACTTCATAAATACAATACTATTGTGAAACATAAATTAACTTAGTGCAAGAAACAACTTGGGAAGCTTTATTCTAAAAGAGAAAATCTTGATGATTCAATGTCAATATAGAGATCTACTTATGATAAGACTGGTTTTGGTTACCTAATTAATATGTCTACAAAGAAACCTGAGATTAGATCAGATCAAAAAGAAAAAGAAAAGTCTAATGATAAGATTGAATCTAGTCATCTTCAACTAAACCTAAAGAAGATGAGGAAGTTGAAATATTGGATGAACCAAAGAAAATGGAATCTCCTAAGAAAACTAGGTATGAATTTAGAGGTAAGTGTTTTTCATGTAATGAGATAGGTCATATGAAAAGAGATTGTATAAATAAGTCATTTATTCATGTTAAGGACTTTTATTGTCGTAATTGTCATGTTATGGGTTATAAAGAAATTGATTATAGGAAACCTAAATATGATAATGATAGAATAAATAGTAGAATATATCTAGAAATACTAACCCTATAGATAGAAGAAGATCTAATGAAAGAACATCAAGAGATGGAAGACCTTATGAAGATAGAAGACAGGTCATGTGTTATAAGTGTAACAAATTTGGACACAACTTGGAATTTTCATGCACCTAATGATCAACAAAACTCTAGGAATAGAACACTAGTATGTTAGTTATGCAATAGCTTTGAACATACAATGAAGTATTGTAGAATGAATAGAAACTTCAGAGATAGAAGAAAAAATGGGAGAAACTTTAAAAATAGAAGGAATGATGGAAGAAACATTAGAAATGATAGAAGGAAACATGAGAGGAACTTTGGAACTAACAAAGATAATGAGGATCAAAGAAATATAGTCAATGAACTTTGAGAAGAACTCAATGAGGCATTTGTAAAAGGATTGGACATATAAAAAGATAAGTTAGATGATAATGACATAGGAAGATCAAAGTTGGGTATTAAGTTTAATTCAATTAAGTTGAATTAAGCTTGTTCACAACACTAGAATTTGAAAACTTCATTCAAAGATCAAATTAGAAGTAGCAAAGTTGGGAAAAGGTGTATCGAGTTAAGTTTAGATGGTACCTAAGCTCACTTATAATTTGAAGCTTATCTAAACTAGTTATGAAGGAATCAAGAGTTACATGTATTATAGAAAGAGTTAATTCTATAGCAAAAAATGAAAACTATGTTTTACTAGAGAATTTTGTAAAGTCTTGAGGAGCATTGTAATGATGGGAGGAAGCTATAGTAAACACCGGGTGGCATCTAAAGATCAGATAGATGATCTTGAGCAATTATTTGGTTTCAGAATGTGATTGATAGTATTTTCATGTTTGCAAAGTATGTAATTAATGAAAGTTCAATTTGATGGAATAAATGGACTATAGACTTTATTTTCACTTCATTACGATTACATTTAAAGAAAAGAGCACTTAGAAGCAACTTCTCAAGGTGGTTTTTAAGAAAACCCTATTTCTGGAAAGAGGTATTTTATCATTTATCTACAAAATTTATTCAATAAAAGTTCATATTTGTTAGAAGAATGAATATTTCAATAGTTCATAATGTTGAGAACAAGGAAAAACCTATGTTGAACGTTGTTTTTGTGAAACCCTTAGAAGGAAACCCTAATTCAGCATTATCTATTACTCTAAACATAGTACAATTGGAAGATGTAGGAAGTTATCTTACTAGTAAGTTTGAATCTATTGGGAGTGAGTATATGAACAAGGATATGAAATTAATTTTTAATCATGATATGACTATGAACCCCAGATTTGAACACTTGAAGAAACTAGACCTATTCAAATATCATTTCTACCATGAATTGGACATAGATGAGTGGACACAAATCATATTAAATAGGATATATGATGGGAAACTATGGATGCAAGATAGTGTAGTTGATATTTTAGCCAACCTTATTCATGAAGTAACTAGTCTTTGTAAACAATGCAGTGTACCTATAGGTGAGAAAATGGTTAAGAAGAAAGTTGAGAGTTAAAGAAAATAAGTGTATAATGGAAAGGCCATGGTGGTTAGCACCATTAAGAAAGATGATGTAAGATTCTTGAGTAGAATTATTTCCTACACTATATGTGCCAGTTCAAAAATTAATGAATTATCAGTCAGATTCATCTATGTAGCCTAAAAAATATAGAGAAGGAACAAGTAAATCTTAGTGAAATTCTAAGAATGCAACTACTTGAGAACCTAGAAAAAATCAAGAGGACTAAGAATGGTGTGTTTAGAATTCAATTGCTGATCAATCACATATTCTTCAATGTGCTCAAAATATTTCCATATTTATTAGTCATAGAGATAATGAGAAGCGATATATGTACAATGGAGAAAATTAGAGATGTATGTAAAAGACATCCTGTAGATAAGATATTAGATAATGGGAACTTGATAATGAAGACATTTCAAAATGAAATGAGACAATGATTCAGAAAACACCTAAAATTGTAGATAGATTTAAGGAAGACATTTTTATTATGGTTGATATAGATTTTACTTATATTCAAGTAGTAGAACCTCAAGAAATATTTCTTGATCCCATAGGTTATGAATTGTGTGATGATATAGCATTTGGATACATTGATTTACTATTGAAATCAGAAAATGAAAGAAGACATTTTTATTATGGTTGATATAGATTTTACTTATATTCAAGTAGTAGAACCTCAAGAAATATTTCTTGATCCCATAGGTTATGAATTGTGTGATGATGTAGCATTTGGATACATTGATTTACTATTGAAATCAGAAAATGACAAAGCTAAATATACATTGGAACCTATGATGAGATTACCCAGTTAGCTCATTAGGCATCCTTGGAGAAGGCTTCTCACAAGAAGATACACTCAATAATGAAGAAAGCTTTATCAGAGGCTAGTATGACTCAGAGTGAGTAATAGGTAATTAGGAAAACCATGAAGCAAGTTATACTAAATGTGAAACCTTTGTCAATATCTATTGTAGGGACATCCTCAAAACAAAGCATTCCCTATGTAGCAGTATCAAATATGCAAACAAGTGAATCAAAGAGAAAAACTAAGAGATTAGTGGAAGTTATGACCACAAAGACTAAAAGGGTCAAGCAACACGCCATTAGACTAGGCAAGAGACAAAAAACATTGTTGATAATTGTTGAGTCTAGTGAAGAAGAAGAATAAGAATAAGAATAAGATAAATAAATAGAGAAGGTAACATCTTATAAGAAATCGATAGGAAAATCTTAGCAACCCTAGAAGCCAAAGATAGAGAAGATAAACTCAGCTATTGCTAATGAAGGAAACTTTGTTCAGATGAACAAATTCTATGAGTTGTATAACAACTTTGAGAAAGATTAGATTGATATCTCTAATATGCGATACATTATAGCAAACAATCTAAAACTAAAGGATATTAAAGGTACTATAAACTAGAATGTCTATGATAGACTTATTGAAAAGAAGGTACTAGCTAGAGAAGAAGATTTATAACTTTGGAAGTCAATGCTTAGAACAATATGCAAGACTAATGACAAAGAAGAAGTTAAGAGATTATTGAATAATCTAGCACCTTACTTAAGAAATAAAGTAAGACCATTCCTATTTATAGTGGGTGAGAACAACAAGATAATAAATGAGGCTGCATCAATAATAAGTTAGATGTTGATAGAGTCTAAGGAAACATCTTCACTTAATCCTATAACCTTGAAAGTGTTAGTAAGTGCTAACATAATGTAGATAGATCAAACCATTATTACCATTAACATTGAGGATACTAAACTATTTGAGAGTTTAGAACCACCTGAATTTCATTTTGAAGATATAGAAGATAAACTAAGGCAAATTGAAGAGGAAAAGAGGTTTCTAGAAGAAGAGAAGAGTAAAGTAGAAGAGGCCAAGAAGAAATTTCTTGAGAATGAGATGAAAATAAGAGAAGAGGAAGAAAATAAAAGAGTAGATGAAGAAGAAATAAGAAGACAAATGAAGGAAGACAAGAAGAAAATATTGGAAGAGGAAGAAAAGAGAGAAAATGAAAGGAAGGAAAGAGAAGAAAGAGAGGAAGAAGCCAGAAGAGTCAAAGAGGAAACTAAGAAGAAGAAAAGGGAGGATGACACTAAACCTTTGAGTTCATCTACTCCACTTTCACTTGCTAGCCTGACAACTAATGATGATGATCAAACTGATTTGATCTCATCCTTATCAAAAATCATTCTAAAGAATAGAACAGTAAAGAGTTTGCAAAAAACCTTGATGGAGGTTACTAACAAATTACATAGTACTCTGATAGTACAACACATAGAGGCAGATCTAGAATAGAGGGTACAAGTAGTACTAAAGTCATTTGATTAGGAATTCACTAATTTGTTGAGTGTTGTAGAAACAAAGGCATAGATCTCACATGATGCTAACTTGTTTAGTACCATTTGTCAAAACATTAAAAATTATTTGATAATTCTTAATACTTGTATCAATGAACTTCAAAAGTTTCAAAAGGATGGTAAGATATTGTACATGAAGTGTACTCTATCATATAAACTGACTAAGGCTATTAACAATCAGATTGGAGGAAAAATGAGTGAGCTAGAAGCTCTATCTAGGACAAGTGGCTAGTATTCACAATGATATCAGAAAATTGGAACTTTGGGAGGAACAAATTTTGAAAATATTATCGAATTTTAGAGTATCTATTGCTCAAAAAAATTCTTTTGTTGAGAAATAGTTGGAGGAATATGTCAAGGCCAAGGACACTTATTCTAACATTTTGTATTCAGACCTTAATGTAGTTGAGATTGCATCATATGCCTTATGTGAAATTCTCACCTCTACTAAATCTACCAAGGAAATATAGACTAAAGGTATGGATAGTCTGAAAGAAAACTTTAATGAATGCATGAAGATATTGTCAGTATAATTTATAGAGATTTTGATAGCAGATGGACAGTTTTTGGATAGTTTTTGACATCTTAACTATTGTCATTGATGTCAAAGGGGGAAAAGATACTATAGAAAATTGTAAGTACAGTATTGTAAAATATGAAAACATATTGTAAGTGGGAGCATATGTAAAATGAACAAGTAATGTTACTGTAATTATCTTTTTTAAGTTTTTGTCAGTTAGCCAATTTTCCCTATTTTGTTGCCATCAATGCCAAATGGGGAGATTATTGATAATTGGCTAATGAGTATATGTAATTGTTATGATTTACGGCAACACATGATGTACATGCTTACAAGGAACCTCAGAAATAAAGATACTTAACTTTTGGTACTTGGAAAATTGTCTAAGTATGAATTTGGTATACAACAATGTATTGTATTGTTTATAACTTGTTGTTGATGTCATATTATGACTAGTGAAGTTAGATGGAGACAAAATACATGTTGATAATGATGTGTATAACCTTGGAAGTTAGTAAAGATTGTATGAAAAAGTGATATTCATGTTTTAGTAGTGAAACAGAATAGGAGAATTAAAGGAAAGGAATTATTTTGTTTACAATATAATTACTTTTCCAATTAGGGCTAACATCCAAGATGTTTACTTTGAGTTAGAAATGTGTATTGTGGTCTTAGCCAACCTAGAAAAAAATTGTGAAAAAGCATGGTACCTATGCAAAGGAAACCTTGTGATGAAGAAGAATTATTGTGGTAATTGTTGTGTTGAGAAATTTTATGTGAATTTTTTAAAAAGTGATATATGTAAAGTTTGTGAAGCTATTCTGTGATCTGAGATCGAACTGAGAAAGAATCTATATTCCAGAAGTCTAATTATTTTTTGGGTAGTGAGCTCTTCTTGTAATTGTAAATGAATGTTTGGGTAGTGGGCTCATCTTGCATCTATTGTACCACAACTCTTGACAGGGTTGGAATCCCCTAACAAGGATTCAAACTCTCCTAAAAGGGATTTCTTATACTAAATTTTCTCATTGACTTCTAACAGGGTCCATCCTCTAACAAAGAACTTATATATTAGTATATTATCTTGTGGGTATCAACCCCACCAAGATTTTCCCTTGGCTAGGGTTTCCCTAGTTAACATAATATGGTGTTATGAGTTATCTTTATGCATGGTTACTATTATTGTTCAACACTACTTTATTAATTTGTTATATATGGTTTAAAGTAAGAAATAATATCCAATTGGAGACTAAAGTTTTTAGATTAATGATTCACCCCCCCAGTAATCCCTATTCCCAACAAAAATAATAGGCTCACTCAACACATGAAGGAACACTCAGCTAGTACTAGTTAACTCACCACACACTAGATAGCTCAAAACCCATTATAGAACTCGACACACATCACAAAGTGAGATGGGTTAACACACTAACCTGAATGTTAACATGACTTGGGATAACAAAAACTTGACTAATATTGTAAAATTACTATTCTCACCTCTGCTAGATCTACCAAGGAAATATGGAGTAAAGGTATGGATAGTCTGAAAGAAAACTTTAATGAATGCATGAAGATATTGTCAGTATAATTTAAAGAGATTTTGATAGCAGATGGACAATTTTTGGATAGTTTTTGACATCTTAACCATCATCATTGATGTCAAAGGAGGAAAAGATACTATAGAAAATTGTAAGTATAGTATTGTAAAATATGAAAGCATATTGTAAGTGGGAGTATGGGTAAAATGAACAAGTAATGTTATTGTAATTATTTTTGTTAAGTTTTTGTCAATTAGCCAATTTTCCCTTTTTTTTACCATCAATGCCAAAGGGGGAGATTATTGATAATTATCTAATGAGTATATGTAATTGTTATCATTTGTGGCAACACATGATGTACATGCTTACAAGGAACCTCAAAAATAAAGATACTTAACTTTTGGTACTTGGAAAATTGTTTAAGTATGAATTTGGTATACAACAATGTATTGTTTTTTATTACTTTTTGTTGATGTCATATTATGACTAGTGAAGTTATATGGATACAAAAAACATGTTGATAATTATGTGTATAACCTTGGAAGTTAGTAAATATTATACAAAAAAGTGATATTCATGCTTTAGCAATGAAACAGGACAATAGAATTAAAGGAAATGAATTATTTTGTTTACAATATAATTACTTTTCCAATTAGGGCTGACATCCAAGATGTTTACTCTAAGTTAGAAATGTTTATTGTGGTCTTATCCAACCTAGCAATTTTTTTTGAAAAGGCATGGTACCTATGCAAAGGAAACCTTGCGATGAAGAAGCATTATTGCAGTAATTGTTGTGTTGAGCAATTTTATGTAATTTTGTTTTAAAGTGATCTATGCAAAGTTTGTAAAGCTATTTTGTGATCCAATATCAAACTAAGAAAGAATCTATATTCCAAAAGTCTAATTATTTTTTTCAATAGTGAGCTCTTCTTGTAATTGGAAATGAATGTTTAGGCAGTGGGCTCATGTTGCATCTCCTGTACCACAACTCCTAACAGGGTTGGAATCTCCTAACAAGGATTCAAACTCTCCTAAAAGGGACTGCTTATTCTAAATTTTCTCATTGACTTCTAACAGGTCCATCCTCTAACAAGGAACTTATATATTAGTATATTATCTTGTGGGTATCAACCCCACTAGGATTTTCCCTTGGCCAAGGTTTCCCTAGTTAACAAAATATGGTGTTATGAGTTATCTTTATGCATGGTTACTATTATTGTTCAATACTACTTCATTACTTTGTTATGTATGGTTTAAAGTAAGAAATAATATCTAGTTGGAGACTAAAGTTTTTAGATTAATGATTCACCCCCCCTAGTAATCCCTATTTCTAACACAAATAATAGGCTCACTCAACACATGAAGGAACACTCAGCTAGTACTAGTTAACTTGCCACAAACTAGATAGCTCAAAACACATTATAGAACTCAGCACACATTGTAGAGTGAGATGGGTTAACACACTAACCTAAATGTTAACACGACTTGGGATAACTACAACTTGACTAATACTATAAAATTACTAGTGCTCAACAATTGATGCAACTTTGCAATGACTAGAACTCAGCAAAAATTGGTAGAATAAACACAAATGAGTACGATAACACATCAACCCAGGATGCTCCTACATCACTTATGAAAGGGAAATGAAATAGAAAGTAAAAGAAAATGCGAGTAGCTTGTCAAAGGTGTGATAGGTGAAAGTTGAGGAAATGAATAGATAGAAAAGGTGGATTATTATAAAGGTTATTTTGTAAAAATAAAAGAGGTGTCAATTATTGGAAAGAAAATTATGGTTAATTACAAAATGTGGATAACTTTTTAATGTCAATGAAATTTTATTAATTACTAAAGTTGAGAAAAAAAACCTAAAGCTATATCCAAGGCACTTGTACTCTAGAATTTTTGGATGAAACATTTTATGTTTCCTTCATACCCATAAAATCTATGGGATCAAGGTGTCTTGGATGCACACTCTATTTACAATATGTAGTTCTTGTTTTTTCTAAGATTTGATGTAGTTGTTGTTAACATCATAATGTTTTTGACACTTGAGTGCCAACACACTTAAACATATTCCACATTGGATGCTGAGTACATCATGCATGCCGAGTGATCTTCATGTGCCAAGTAGTTTTTAGATGTCGAGTAAAGATTAGCTGCCGAGTAAAGATCGGCTACTAAGTAAAGATCAGATACCGAGTGAAGTATAAGTGTCGAGTTACACAAGTGTTGAGTGTTAACAAGTGCCAAGTGTTAACAAGTGCTGAGTGTTAACAAGTGCCGAGTGGTAACAAGTGCCGAGTAACATAAGGTGCCGAGTAATAAAATTTTGTTAAGGTGTTGAGCTATCCAAGAAACAGCATGTGCCAATCATCAACAATACTTCAGGAGCCAAGTAACTCAGTATATCAGCATAAGAGTTTGTAATTGCACAAACTATGATGTAAATAGCTTTTATAGCCGACATAAGGTAAATCTCGAAGGATTTAATGATGAGATTGAATCCTTTATTTTCCCTATGAAATTGGCATGCAACCAATCAGCAAAAGATAAGTATTGAGTGGAAAATGAAGATTGAATATGGATCATAGATCCATACCTAACCCTAAATCTTCAAATGTCTTTATAAGGAAGATGAAACTTCATTGTAAAGTGCAAGAGACAAGAGGTGTGAGAAGACATACAAGGGTTCGTAAGGAATTTTATTTTCAGAAGTGAGGATTATCAGATCACAAAAGGATCCAGATCAAAGAAAGTAGAACAAGCACCTGCAATCAGCAATCAAGGGTTGTAATCAGTCAGGTTTATTGTACCTAATACTCTCTACCAATTGTATTATAATAAAAAATCCTATGGTGATAGATTAGCTTAACAACTATTTCGATAAATCCTTTAACTAGGTGATGAAATCCTTTAATAGGGTAACACTTCATGTTAAGTGTTTGAAAGCCTCTAACCAGGTCACTATTGACACAGTGTAAAGCCTTTAACAGGGCAAACCATCAGAAGTGGTTGAACAATATTGCTGCAATAATTTTTGTGGGTATCATCCCCACCCCATTTTTACCTTCTTATTCCTGGGGGGTTTTCGGGTTACCAAATTCTAGTGTTAAGTGTTATTGATGCATGTGTTTTGTTACATGTTCATTTGATGTATTTACATGCATGCAATTTACTTTTAGTTAAGAGTTTTATTGACTAAAATATGGTGCTTATGATTCACCCCCCCACACCCCCCCCCCCCCCCCCCTCTCTCTCTCATAAGTACTCTTTCCATATTTGAATATTCCAATAGTTGTTTTAATAACACAACTATTATGGGGGAATTAGCACTTGGTATTAAATTAGGTCTTTGTCATTTTTATGTAGAAGCATCCTTGATGTAAGAAAAATCTTGCATCACCCAAAAAAAAATCATTTCTATCTCTTGAATAAGGGTTTTCTCAATGTATAATTTTTTTTTTGGAAGTTTTATATTTAGTAAGTCATGCATATGAGCTTATAATATTCTCTTTTCTTACATGAACTATGGAAAGCTCATTTGAACTCTGAACCTTTTCATCTCCTAGGTTTATTACCTATATGTACAATTACCTTTACACTCTTGTGCTTGATTGGCATAGACAAGTCCAAGGCCATTCCCTTTTTCTCTCTGCATTCACCAAGACACCTTGCTAGGAACACCAAGTCATGTCCTAAGCTTGATGGAAAAAATAGAAAATTGTGACATATTGAGACAATATTGTTACCATGAATGCTCACGATATTCCTTTAGAGGAGTATCCTAAGCATTGGTGAGCATGTGGCATAATTAAAATGATGCAGGAACATCCTAGGGTAGTTGGCTATCCTACATGATTAAAGGATTTTGGTGGAGTTGAGTGGACTAATTTGAGTCTTGGTTAATTTTTTTTGATGTATTTAATAAGTATTGTAAGCCTTTAAAGGAATTTGGTATTTAATTTTTGTTGGGGGTTGACTTGTGGCTCTTAATGCAGTTAATGTAAGGGATATTTAATTTGTAGCTTACTCGGGCAACTTGTGGCCTAGCTAGGTATAAGTAAGGGCTCTTCTTGGAGTCTTTGGGCATTCATTAATTCATGAGGAGGAGTGAGTTTGGAGAGTATCTAAAGAGAGAGTTTTTCCTAAGTCAGTGGAAAGAGTGCAAAATGTGAGGTAGTTTGCAATAGGATTGTGATTATACATCCATCTTTGAGAAGAGAAGGTGGTAGAGGAGAAAATTTTGAGAAGGGCTAGCAGTTGAAGCTTGGGAAACAAGGAGATTTCTTAGTGGGTTTGCAAGTATAATTTTAGACATTCCTTGGAGGTTTCAATTAGAGTGTGGATCTAGACTAGCTAGGGTTTGGATTGGATCTTTAGGGATCTTGTAGAACTATTACTTTCTTTGTATTTGGTTGTAAGTGGGAAGGCCTTACAATCCAACATGTTGCATGTAATAAGTTAGTTTATGAATAAAGAGCTATAATTTGGTATCAAATCTTGCATTATTATTATATTTCCTGTATGTGGTTATTTGTTGGGGGCTAGGACATCTCCTTTGGGGATTCTCCTACCTTGCACTACATCAAGTGCTATCAAAGTGAAGGTTATTCCTGAGTGTGTAGATAGATTGATGAAGTTGAGGCAGTTTGCACCAAGACCTTAGGAGGACATCCTAATGGGTCTATGGTTGTGAAGATGGAAGGTTGATCTTGTTCAGAAAGATTAATCTATTAGCAATTTGTTGTAGAGGGTTTATGAAGATCTTAGAAGATGGCTTTGAGATAATTAGACCTTGGGATGATTGTGAATCTCCTTTATATAGTGGAGAGGAGGATTAATGAGACAATAGCTTGGGTGGATGTTGTAGATGTTCCTTTTTCTAAAAGAGTTGAGAAATAAAAGAATGAAGTTGTGTGTTATTGGAGTTGAAGTCTACCAATCTAGAAGAGAGTTCTTTGGCTAGTTAGAAAGCCTATTCAAGAGAGAAGATGGCATTGCAAGATCGAGGTGGAAAAGTTTGGTTTTTTTTATTAGTTTGTGAAGCCTAATATAGAGCCTATAGAGAAAATGGAATTTTTTACTAAGGATATTCCTAATCTTGTTGATTTTAGGATGGAGATTTATTTTCATGATCAATTGGTTGAGTCTGGCATGTAGATTGTAGAACACTCAGTCGTGGATGATCTGATGGTTATTCTTGGTGACTTGTATGTTGCAAAGCATCTTGTTGTGCAAAATGAGACTACTAGTGTTGTGAGTTTAGAATATGTTGATAGAGATCTATATACTGCTACTTGTTGGTGTTTTGAAACATCGCAGCTTCAAATTACCCCAATGAGAACAAGATACATCTAGGGGTAGCTACTTCCCATCTACAACATATCCTTTTAGAAATTGGGTCAACTATAAGGCTAGACCCTTCTACTTTATCCTTTGCAAAACCTAGGTGGGTGTACCTTCGATTCATTTATATGGTACCAGTGCTAAAACATACACCTGAATCTTACAAAACAGATAAAACCCTTAATCTTCTAACACTTATGCAAAGATCCTAGACATGAAATAGCCAATAACATGGCCTAAGAAATTGATAGGCTAAGTGAGGGAATCCTTTCAGCTCCTAAACAAAAAAGGAAATGGATAATTGATTAAATTTGATTTCAGCAAAACCCCAAATATGCAACAGTAAGAACAAGTTGATCCTATAGTTGATCAATGCCTTATCTATTGGGAAATTCCACAAATCACACACATACATCTATGATACCAATAACATATTCCATACATCATGGTATCAGGTCTATCCTATCACTTTGTGAATCAGACATAAGTGTTCATAAAGACCTCATTCTCATGAAGTATCCTTCTTGAATAATCAATAACCCTGTCAAATACATCAAGCATTTACTTGGCCCTTTATTCCAAAAAGAAAATATATCGAACATACAACCTTAAGGGGATGCAAATGGATCTCAATTCTTTGTCCCTAAACCACATAACATTGCAGATTATGGAGATAGGAGATGAGAATCAAAATGAAACAAACGAAATTCTTGCTCATTTGTATTTATTTCTTTGAAACTATACATTCAAATGCATGTAAAACAATTTATAAAACCACTACATAGATTATAACTATCTATATTAGCTTAACTATTGCTGTTCATACAAGAGAAATATGCTAAAGAATGGTATCACAGTCATGAAAACACCTCAAAATTGGAACTCTTAGTCTCATAGTGAAAACTGCCAACCCTCACAATGAATGAGAAAGAGAAAGATATAGAAAATGAATGAAATCCTGGATCTAATCTAGAAATGACATGTATACACTTAAATTCTCATTCCCTACTATTGTAAAACATCTCTCCACTTTCTAAAATAGAAATCTAATATGATTTTCATAATTGTTTTGTAACAAACTTGAACTATCTCTTCTACAGTGATGAAAACCCTTGTGTTGTCAAAATATTTGAAATGTATCTAAAATATTGATAAAGTCTTCATTTATATAACTTGGAGGTAACAAATTTTTCCCTAACTATATTCATACTACCTTTTATGTTCATTCAATTCACCATTTCACTGGAAATCAAATCTAAATTGCCCCAACCAAATGAAACTTAAAAAAGGATAACTGAGACAAAACCTCACATAACTTGAACCAGTGGCTTCCTATACAAAAGCAAACCCCAAAAATGGAAAAATTTCTTTCTTATAATTTTGAAGATATATAATACTTCTATATTGGCTTAACAAAAACACCCAAAATCTTAGTTTGAATTTCAGGTCCCTCACATGGCTCTAAGACTACATTTTAGCAAATATTTAACTTTACCTAAAGTCAAAACTATAGGTTTAAATAAAAATTTATTTAAAATTCCTATTGCATGTTTAGAAAAAGGGAAAATAACAAAAAAAAAAAATATTTTATGAATTTATAATTTTCCCTCCAAATTTCCATCTAGGTCAACTAGGTTTGAGCATCTTTGACACGTGTCAACATAGGATTGGTCTATTACTTTCTTAGTCATCTAACACCTGCAACTCAAGTGCCATGTGTCACTATCCCATTGGTCACTTATCCTACCACATGGTGGTCAACATGTCGCTATCCCAGTCAGCATGGTGTAACATCATCATGACATAGTGACATCATGACATGGCACCCTGGTCCACATCAACATTTGGTTGGAAGTGCCACATAATCACCTCATCACCACACCATGTCATTAGTTGCTATGTCACATTACATTTCAGCATGATGCCATGTTATTATGACATAGTGATCTTGCAACATGTGGCATTATTTTTCATGCCAGCAATTTGGGAGGTGTGCCAAGTCGAAAGGTACTTGACATGTGTCACCTCCCAATTCATCCATCATACTACCACTTGTCATAATTCAGCTTTTTCTAGGTTCCATGTCACTACCACATCATTACACACATTATTCAAAATTTCTTACCTTTCCGCCCAACTAGTTAGGTGGGCCCTTCATGAGCTTACCTTGTGTCTAAAACGGGTGTTGCCTTTAAGACACTAATGAATAGATTGATTTAGTATTTAAGGATGTGAAAATACCCCTACTAGACCAATGTGGGATTAAGCAATTTACTTTTTCCTTCATTTCATATTGTATCAAATGTTTCTCTCTTAATGGATAATTTGGCTGTGAAAAATGAGCAATAATCCATGACTATATGGGGAGAGGGTGTGCTAATTAAGCCTATCACAATAGTAAGGAGTTGTATGGGGGAAGTACTAAGGATGAAAAATCCTTCTTGTCACCCATTGTGCATTATACTTCTGAGAAAAGATCATTTGCACCACTTGAGCTTACAACTTTTGATGCTACCCCTACCTCCATCAAATATAATAGCCCCTCTCATCCTTACAAGGATCCAATATGTTATATTCTTGGATGTATAAAATTAAGAACTTCTAAGATTCACTTCACCTGGCTAGGATGACCCATCTTTGATGTTTGCACAAATGTCATGTTCTTTGTAATTGTAACCTCCTTACTAATCACTTTTTATTTATCTTCAACACAAATTCAGTTACCTCTTTCTTTCATGTTCCAAATGTTGGCTGGGATAATTCCTTTTCACAAAATATGATAAACTTTTCTTTCACCTTGTGCATGATTAAGTTATCCTTGTTGTTGTTTAAATGTTTCTCTTGTCATTGGTAGAGGAGGAGAGAAGAACTAGAGTCTCTTTACATCTAGAGTAGGATGCCTCCTATAATATAAACTACTCCCATAATTCAATATCATGGTGTCTCCTTATTTCCATTCCTTGGCAATGGCATTGATGTGTTATTTTTTTGAAAGGCACTATCAGCTCTTCTTGTGTAAAGTGTATACATGCCTTCTAAGTCTATCTCCTATCATTGTTTTATCCCCATTTGTCCCCACAAATTTATGTGACTTCCCCCCTTGTTAAAGAAAAATAAAAATAGCCATTGGAAATAGATATTTGAAAGAAAATTACAACATGGGGAAAAATCAATTTTAAGATCAATCTCATATCCTAATTATCCTTGCAGTCTAGTCATGAGCACAATTTCATCTACTTTAATGGGGAAATTGAAATAGGAACCTTTATACATCACCACAAAAAAATGTACCAACTTTAACATTTGTCATCCTATGAATTGAAGAACCCTTTAGGAGAGCTAATAACCATTTATTGGAGCATGTGAATTATTTTTCTCCATTTGATTTTCTCAAGCAAGTTAAAGAAATAATTAGATATGTTTCCTTATCCAAGAATTTAAAACTACTAAGTAACCCCTTGGTTAGCTTTGAATTTGAAAGATAATCAATCAATAACTAATTTCGTACCCAATTTCTCTTTTAAGCTAGCAATTAAACTAGACCCTAACAAGGAATACATTTTTTATGGAGTAAAATAAGTAGATTTGATTGGTCCACCACTTAAGGGGCTTTAACAGTTATAACAATCATCAAGGCCATGGGCCTCAATTTTCATAGTCTTTATCACTATAGAATGCTAACTAGCATTTTAGTGTACCCTAGAAGAATGGTACCTTAGTCTTTGTCATTGCTCAGCATTGTTTCACCCTATTGATAGGTCATTTATCATGTGTAATTTGAAACCACTTATCTTCAAGACACCTCATGCATTCTTCCTACCCTTTAGTCTTACCCATTTGACAAAATTAGTTGGGCCCCAAAGTGGGTTCGACTAAAAAAAATTGTTTCCAAAAAATTGAACCCTCAAGATGATCCAATGAACATCTAGTATCAATCAAGATTGAATTTGACCACTAAAATATCAATTAGAACTCAATTTACCATTTGTCTAATAACTGCCAATTTCGTGCCAAGGGGTCCTTTCACTAGCTTTAAAAACTAACTAAAATCAATAATTAGTCTCTAAAATCAAATATACCAAGTATTTGTTCCACATTCTTGTACCCTACCAAATATCATCTCATGATGAATTCTAAATCAAAAGACATTGACTATCAAAGTTTCCTTCTTAGAACTACCTGCAAGAAAATGTGTTAGAAAACAATAAATCATGTTCAGATTCAACTTTGAAAATAGGGAAAACTAACACTTAGGGGCACAAAAACTAGGGCATTAGTTCACCATCACAAGGAGAGTATAAATCTATGATTTAGGATCATGATGAATAATAGGAAAAATTTGGCAAGTGGTTAAAGTGGGGTATGTAGATTTGCAGAACTGGAAACATTGGTAGAAAGGTGGCTTTCACAAACAAAATGGACTTGGAAAAGTGTCTAGATAGATTCATCAAGACTTCCAAACTAGCATATTTAAATAATTTTTAGAGTAGAATAGAATGGTACAATCCATTTGATCTCACCTATCATAGATTTAGAGTTATGAGGTCCTGAATAGGGGTACCAACCAATCTACACTTATTGACACTAGTAAAACATCATAAATTAATCGTGTTTGAAAATTGATCAAATAGATTCATCATAAGCTCAAATTAGAAACATAATAAGTCTATAACCTCTAGAATAAAATACAAAAGGAATTTTCTCATTTTGGTCAACTAGGTCAAAGTTATAATCAGTCAAATAGGGCCTCCCATAATTCTAAACAATTTGCATTAGCGTGACAACAATAAAACAACCTGCTTTGAGGGATTCAAAACCTAGTCAAAACATGTCTTCAAAAAATAGGCTCTTTGATATGGATATTAAACATTCCAAAAGTGGTGATTCATGAAACATAATTTGGTGCAAGATATTCAAATGCAAACTAGGCCTCCTGTCATTGTTTGACACTTAGGAAAAAATGTAGATTTGGATATTGCTCAAAACAAAACTTCACAAAATGACCCAAAATGACAATTTATCTTCATGGGATGAGTGGATATACTGAATGCAAGGTGTTAGAAACATTAAACACCTATTAGGCCTCAAACAGGTCATTGGGTAAATATGCATTAAATGTGCTTTAAATGGGCTCAAAAGCTTGAATGGTACTCATATCAGGAAGGCACTTTTGAGTCCCAACATTATTGATATAGATTTTGTTACTATTACTATGGATTCACTAGCTTCTAATGTGTATGATGGTTTTTGATTAAGCATTATGTTCAATTTGTTCATGGGAGTGATAATGGGGATTCAATGGTTTAGATTTTGGTGTTTTATAGAGTGATGCAGATATGGATGAGTTGCATGTTGGTTTTATTGTACTTTTTGGAGTGGAAGCCTTTGGTAAAGATGAAAATGGTTGTGGACTTTTCATTGGGCATCAAAGTTTGGGACACACTTTTCTTTTCACCCTTGGGAAGTCTGATGCAGGAGCATCCTGAGGTAGTTGGCTATCCTACATGATTAAGGGATTTTGGTGGAATTGAGTGGACCTATTTGGGTCTTGATTAATTTTTTTAACGTATTTAATAAGCATTTTAAGCCTTTAAAGGCATTTGATATTTAATTTATGTCAGAGGTTGAGTTGTGGATCTTCATGTAGTTAATGTAAGGGATATTTAATTTGTAGCTTACTAGGCTGATTTTTAGCTTAGTTGGGTATAGGTAAGGGATCTTGTGGATTCTTTAGGCATTTATTCATTCATTCAAAGGACTGAGTCTAGAGAGTAGCTAAAGAGTGATTTTTTCCTGAGTTTGTGGATAGAGTGTTGAATATGAGGTATAGTTGGGTATAGGTAAGGGGTCTTGTGGATTCTTTAGGCATTTATTCACTCATTCAAAGGACTAAATTTGGAGAGTAGCTAAAGAATGATTTTTTCTTGAGTTTGTGGATAGAGCGTTGAATATGGGGTAGTTTATAGTAGGATTGTGATTATTTATCCATCTTGGAGAAGAGGAGGTGGTAGAGAAGAAAATTTTGAGAAGGGCTAGTAGTTGAGGATTGGGAAACAAGGAGATTTCTTAGTGGGCTTGCGAGCACAATTTTAGACCTTCCTTGGAGGTTTTTAATAGTGTGTGGATCTAGACTAGCTAGGGTTTGGATTGGATCTTGAGGGATCTTGCAAAATTATTACTTTCTTTGTATTTGGTCATAACTAGGAAGGCCTTACTATTGGAAGCATGAATGCTAATGATATTCCTATGGGGGAGTATTGTAGATATGTTATTATGGTGATATGTTACATTCATGACTATTTTTGTTATTGATGTCAATATAGTAGTTTTTTGTGGTATATTACAAAAGAATAATATAAAGATCAAGTTGGTATGGATAGATCATGGCATACATTCAGTAACAAGGTTAAAGGGAGATACCAGAGTGTCTAGTATATGTAGCTAACCTTGAAAGCACAAGATATTAACTTTGGAAGAAGTTTTGCAAGTTTTGCAAAAGACTATTTTGAGATAGAGTTTATAGAGGCATGTTTTGGTAAACTTGTTATATCTCTCAGCAGATTTGTTACTCTAAGAAGCCAAAGTTAAAGATGTGAAGAAGACATGTTGGTGATGATGTGGCTAAGTTTTCTCATCATAATATTATGTTTATAGAAAGATATTAAAGTTGCAAGGTAGAAGATTAATGTTATCACTAAGAGTAACATGTTCTTAATGTGGTCCTATAATAATTAATTGAGAAGGTGTAACAACCAACTCAAGGAATTATTTTATGGATTCAATATAAAGGAAGAACATTTTCCTTTATCATGAGTATCAAAGACAAGTAATTGTAAGTAGTACAAAGAGTGAAATGTGAAGTTGAATAAAGCAAAGCGAAAGTGAAGGAAACTTCATTGCCAAGGCTTTATTGAGTGATCTGAAGTTGGATACTTGGATCTGAGGTTTGTGACCTAGTCTAAAAGGTTTAATAGTGATTGGTTTAGTTGATAAAATAGAGGAAAGAGAAAATTAATAGTAAATTACTTGTTTGGTCAATGAGCTCTTCTTGTAATTGAAATTGCATGTTTGGACAATGGACTCTTCTTGCATAGATTATACTACAACTCCTAATAGGGTTAAAATCTCCTAGCAGGGATTCAAAGTCTCCTAAGAAGGACTAATATGTACTAAATTTTATAATAGATTACTAATAGGGTCCATCCTCTAATAAGGAATATTTATATTAGTACATCATCTTGTGGGCATCATTCCCACTGGGGTTTCCCCTCTAATCAAAGATTTCTCTAGTTAACATATTTGGTGTAATTGTCTATGTGCATCTTATTATGGTTGATGTTTACTTTGGCTGAATGGATAAGATTATTTAAGGTAGATAAAATTTTTAATTGTTGGATAACTTATTCACACCACCCCCCCCACCCCCCTTCTCAGTTATCTTGGTGGACTATTGTTTCTAACACTTACAACCCAACACATTGCATGTAATCAATTATTTTATCAATAAAGACTTATGATTTGGTATCAAGTCTTACACTATTATTTTGTTTCTAGTGTGTCATTATTTGTTGGGGGCTAGGACATATCCTTTGGGGATTCTCCTACCTTGTGCTGCACCATGAAATGTTTCATTTATGACTATTTTTTTCATTGATGTCAACATAGCAATAATTCTGTGAAGATTAGTAGAGTAGTAGATAGAGATCATGCTTGTATAGATAGAGATTTGATGACCAGGTGACACATAGTTAAGGACATATTACACATTTTATCTTGATGACAAGGTTAAGTGTGTGTAACATACGGTAAAGAAATACAAAAGATATGTGATATTTATAGAGCATAGTACAGAAATAGAGCACTTATAACCCAATTTTTTATATTTATATTATATCTCCTAATAGAGATATAATCAAGATATATAAAGTTATATAGTGATAGAGGATATTCTAATGATGATGTGAGAGAGTGCACAAGTCTTGGAGTCACACATGTGAGAAGTTATATAGACTATGAGCTGATAGTGTTATGAGATTTCAAAATATTTAATTATCTTAATGTGGTCCTATTATAATTAATTGGGAGAGCATCAAAGCCAACTCAAGGAATTTTTTTGAGGGCTTGATATAAAGGAAATTATTTTACTTGATTGAAAAGTGTGAGTGTGATGTGAGTCAAGTGCAAAGTGTGTAAATAAGAAGTAGAGTGTTTGGTAACTATGAGGAAATGATACAAGGGATTGTTTGATACAAAGTTTGTGATCTGTTATTGATATTATAAGAAGAAGAGTTCTAGTTGATATGAAAAAGGAAGATGAAGGAGAATTATAGTTCAATTATATTATTCTACAAGGAATAATGTAGAGATCATTTGGACACTGGGTTCATTGATCTTTCCATAAAATTGTTTTGATAGTGGGTCCATCTTCCTTCTACAACTCCTAACATGGTTGGGATATCCTAATAGGGATTTAAAGTCTCCTAAAAGGGACTAATATGTACTAAATGTTTTCATAGACTCTTAATAGGGTCCAAGCTCTAACAAGGAATATTTATATTAGTACATTATCTTGTGGTTAACATCCCCAATGGGGTTTTCCCTCTAATCAAGGGTTTCCCTTATTAACATATCTGGTGTTATTTTGTATGAGTATCTCGTAATGGTTGCTAATTATATTTATCATATGGTTAAGGTTTAATAAGGTTAATACATATTTTAATAGTTGGACAACTAATTAACCCCCCCTCTCCTCTTAGTTATATTGGTTGACTATATGTTTTAACAAAAATTGCATATGTATAATATATATACATACTTGAATAGATTCCAAGGCTCATAAAGGTTCATTGGTCTTGTTTGTAAATATTTTCAAATAGTGGGTCCATCTTCCTTCTACAACTCCTAACTGGGATTCAAAGTCTCCTAATAGAGGCTGATATGTATTGAATGTTTTCATAGACTCCTAATAGGGTATATCCTCTAACAAGGAATATTTATATTAGTGCATCATCTTGTGGGTACCATCCCCACTAGAGCTTTCCCTTTAATCAAGGGTTTCCTTAGTTACCATATCTAGAGTTTTGTGTATGAGTATCTTGTACTTATGGTTTATAATTATATTGCTCATCTAGTTAAGGTTTAATAAGGTTGATAATTAATTTAATAGTTAGATAATTGATTCACACCCCACCCCACCCTTCTCAGTTATATTGGTAGACTATATATCCTAACAATTAGTATTAGAGGATCAGATCCTTGAAGAGAAAGCTTAACAAATTTGGGAGATCAATGGTGACTCATTTAAGAAAAGATAGTCCTAGGTTTGATGTGGTTAACTATGATAGCTAGAAAGAAAAGATGAAGACCCATCTTCTATGTATGGATCTAGGATATTGGCTCTTGACAAAAGATGAAAAAACAATTGTAAAACAAATTGATCTTGAAGAATGCAATGAAGTAAAAAGGAATTTGTTCATGTGCAATATGAGAGCTAGGGAAGCCTTACTGACAGCTCTTCCTAAGAATGAATACAATCAAGTAAAGTCACTAGAAATATCTCATAAAATTTGTAAAGCTTTAGAATCTAATATTGAAGAAGATAATCATACAAAAAGGATAAGATTACAAAATTGGATATGCTTTTTTTAAGATGCTAAAATGATGGAAGATGAATTCTTAAGAAGTTGTGTTGGTAAGATATCTAGGATTGTTGCAGGAATCAAATCATAGGGTGGATCCAAGGATGAAGATGGGATTATATGGAATATCTTGAAAATTTTGACACAACCATTCAAACAATCAGCATAGATGATTGAGTTATTAATACCATGTACTAAGAAGTTCACTAGGGAAACTTTGTTTGGAAGATTGGAAGTAATAGGAGTTAGTTTAGATAGTCTAGATAATTGACAAGAATTGAGACAACTTTTAGTTCCTTAAGTATTCATTCATGGGGGAATTAGTTATCTAAAAATTAAAACATTTATCTTCTTTAAACAAAATTATCTATTCAACCAAAGTAAACAAAAACCATAATAAAATGTACATAAACAATTACACCAAATATTTTGACTAGGGAAACCCTTGATCAAAGGGAAAACCCTAATGTGAATGATGCCCACAAGATGATGTACTAATATAAATATTCCTTATTAGTGGATAGACCTTGTTAGGAGTCTATTACAACATTTAATACAATGAGTGCCTATTAGGAGTGTGACAACCTTGTTAGGAGTTGAAGTAAAATGTATTTAATTTGAGCCCACTACCTAAACATGGGATTTCAACTACAAGAAGAGCTCACTACTCAAACATATAATTTAATATTATGTTCCTCTTTCCTCTCTTCTATCAACCAAAAAAATCACTATCAGACCTTGTAGATTAGATCACTTCTCTACTCAACTTTACATTCTACTCTTACTACTACTTTTAATCATTCATATCATTCCATACCATGATAAATGAAAATTTCCTTGCTTTATACCAAGTTTTTAAAACAATTTCCTAAGTCGATTGTTAGACCTTCTTAATTAATTATTATAGAACCACATTAAGAACATGTTACACTTAGCAATAACATAAATATTTTGCCTTGCAACTTAAATAACTTTTTGTATGTGTAATATTATGACAAGAAAACTTAGCCATGTCATCATCAACATGTCTTCTTTATGTCCTCAAACTCAATCCTTATAATACCAACTCTACTAAGAGATATAACAAGTTTACCAGAACATGCCTCTATAAACTCTATCTCAGAACAAACATTACCAAAAATTTCATAACTTCTTCTGGACATGTCCTTTCATCTTTTGGCATTATCTACATATACTAGATAATCAAATGTATCTCCCATAACCTTGAGTAGTTAGAATACTCAACTAGATGCTCATACCAACTTGATCTTTCTACTATTTTTCTATCAAATACCACATAAAACTATTATGTTGACATCAATGACAAATTCAGTCATGATTGTAACATATCATCGTAGTAACATATCTACAATACTCCCCCATAGGAATATCATTAGCATTCATACTAACAACCAATCTTCTAACAATCTCCTCCTTTGGCATTGATGGCAACATAGATAAAAAAACATCTAGTTCAAAGAATACTAACAAAAGATTGTTCATCTTTTCAAATCCTCTTCATCAATCATCCTCCCCCATTGATATACCTCAATTTTATTTCTGCCAACTATCATTCCATGTTTTACTTATGACAAAAATCTTCCTCGACATAATTTTCTTATGCAATATTCTCCCTCATTGACATCAATGTCAAAGGTTTTAGCAACCAACATCTCTACATCAAACTCTGCAACAACTAATACTTAATTAGCTCAAGTGTCAAAAGACATTGTCCATCCAACAAGAGTCCTAGATGACTCTTTCCATCATAGATAATCCCCCATACAAGAAGCATCAACATTTAGTCCAAATAATAATGGCACTCTATTACACTAGACTGATGCACTTTTGCATCTTCTACTTTGATGTAGGAAGGGGCATAACCCTAAGCATACCTCACAGATATTCAAAACTATCTTTGGGAAGAGGCTTAGTGAATTTATCTACAATTTTCTCTTTATTCCTAACATACTCCAATCTGATTTTATTTTTTCTACAACTTTCTCTCTCAACATATGATAATAGAAATATTCTTGGTCTTAGAATGCAACACTAGATTCTTAGACATATTTAATGTGTTTGTGTTGTCACTATGTATGAAAATAGGTTAATTGATTTCTATCCTTCTATCCTTTAGCAACTACTTAATGCAAATGATTTGATTATGATTATTTGTTGCTACAACACACTCTACTTTCACTATACTTTGATAGGTAAAAAATTTCTTCATGCTTAACCAAGAAACCAATCTTCCTCCAAGAAAGAAAGTTCCACCACTAGTGCTTTTTCTACCATCCATGTTGCTTTCCCAATCTAGATTAGTATAAGCACTTAGAGTAAAATCATTAGATCTATCATACCACAATATGAACCTAGATGTTTCCTTTATTGTGTTTCTTTGGGATCAACTTGGAATCTTGCAATAATTTCAACAACATTTTTTATATCCAACCTTGTGTGATTTAGATATTGTAATCCTCCAATCATAGATCTATACGTCTTTTCAATAATAGGTATCTCATCCTTTTTAGATAACTTGTGTCCAATTACCATAGGTGTTCCAACCAATTTGCATGTTTCCAAACAAAAGCTTTCCAGTAAATCCTTCAAGTACTTAGTTTCAAAAATAAAGATTCCTTCTTTATTCTGTACAATCTACAATCCTAGGAAATATTTCATCTCTCCTATCATACTCATTTCAAATTCTTTCTTGATCATCTCCTCAACAAACTTCTAACTTTCATCATCAATTTCTTTCCAATACAAATTATTGTCTGCCATACCTTTGCTATAACCAAGTATTCTCAAATGTTTTTCCATTCTTGTATACTAGGTTTTGGGTGTTTGCTTCAATCCATACAATGCTTTCCTTAGTCTACATACTATGTCCTTGTCATTTGTCAAAGGACATCCTTCAAGCTGCTCAATGTATACCTCTTCTTCAAGTTTTCCATTCAGAAATGTTGACATCCTATCTTATATATTTTGAATTTCTTTTGTACTATATAGGCTAAGAATAATCTTAATGCTTATATTATAGCCATTGGAGCATAATTTTCCTCATAATCTATCCCTTCTTGTTCTGAGTAACCTTTACATACCAATCTTTCTTTGTTTCTTACAACTTCACCTTGTTTATTCATCTTGTCTCATTCTTAACTATATGATCCAATTCCTCTTTCATGGCTTGTTTCCAATAATCATCTTTACATGCTTCATCTTCATTCTTAGGCTCAACTTAAGATATCAAGAATAATTCTTCATTTACTCTACTTCTTGTCATCACACCTTTGTCTTTGCTTCTGATAATCTACTTCAATGGGTGATTCTTTATCATATTCTTTCCTAAGGTAGGAGTTGTTATCTCAACTCTTGGCTCTACTACAGGTTCTAAGCTTTTTTCCTGCCTTGTCTCTTCCTCATTCTAAAAATCATTGTTTATCTCAAGAAATAATTCATTATTCATTGGCTTAGTAACAACATCATCATTAGAATTGTAATCAATTGTTTTCTCTTGTATCCTGAATTTCTCATCAATTCTCACATTTGGACTTTTTGTAATAGTCTCGAAAGCTATTTCTCCTCATACTTTCTTTTCATTAACCAATCTAGACTCATTAACATAGTATTTCAAGGATCTTTCCATACTTTCTCTAAATTCTTCAATTTTATTAGAAAGTAGACTCTTCCTAGCTTTTTTCAATGTCTTCAGACATTTACTTGAAAAATGACCAAACTCTTTACATGTCTAACAAACAAAAATTTTCATACATTCTAGTTCTCTCTTTGTAAGTAGATTAATACCTTCCTCTATATTTATGTGTTCTTATGCTCTGGATCTATCTTTTCTTGTGCTACTATTCCCTTGTATACAACAAAAGGATTCTAGATCTAAAAACTCAATATTTTGTTCTTTACACAAATCTGATAACTCACTAAGAATTTCCATCATTTGGGTGTCAAAATTTCCTCTACCAAATATAGGACTATATTCTCTAAATATGCTCACCATGGATGGCCCAAATTTGTTAAATTTTTCCTTCAAGGACTTGATGCTCTGATACCAATTGTTAGAAACAATAGTCCACCAAGATAACTAAGGGGGGGTGAATAAGTTATCTGATAATTAAAACATTTAACTTCATTAAACAAACTTAACCATACAATCAAAGTAAAAAACAACCATAATAAAATGTAAATAAACAATTACACTAGATATGTTGACTAGGGAAACCCTTGATCAAAGGGAAAACCTCAGTGAGAATGATGCCCACAAGATGATGTACTAATACAAATATTCCTTGTTAGACGATAGATCCTATTAAGATTCTATTACAACATTTAGTATATAGAGTCCCTATTACAAGACTTTTAATCCTTGTTAGGAGATTCCACCCCTAGTAGGAGTTGTGCCAACCTTGTTAGGAGTTGAAGTACAATGTATGCCACATGAGCCCACTACCCAAACATACAATTTCAAGTACAAGAAGAGCTCACTGATCAAACATACAATTTACTATTATGTTCCTTGTTCCTCTATTCTATCAACCAAACTAATCATTGTCAAACCTTGTAGACTAGGTCACAAACCTCATATCCAAATATCAAACCTTAGATCACTCAATAACAACCTTGGCAATGAAGTTTCCTTCACTTCCACATTGCTCTTCTCAACTTCACATTCTGCTCTTACTATTTCTTTTAATCATTTATATCATTCCATACCATGATTAAGGAAAATGTCCTTCCTTTATATCAAGTCCTCAAAACAATTCCCTGCATTAGATGTTAGACCTTCTCAATTAATTATTAAGAACCACGTTAATAATATGTTACACTTAGCGATAACATAAATCTTTTTCCTTGCAACTTTTCATTCACCCAATATTATGACGAGTGAACTTAGCCATGTCATCATCAACATGTCTTCTTTATATCCTCAACTTCAATCCTCATAATATCAACTCTGCTAAGAGATATAACAAGTTTACCTGAACATGCCTCTGTAAACTCTATCTCAAAACAAAAATCACCAAAACTTACATAACTTCTTCTAGAATTTTCCTTTCATCTTCTGATGTTAACTACATATTCCATATACTTAGACCTATCTCCCATAACCTTGAGTAGTTAGAATACTCAACTAGACATCCATACCAACTTGATCTTTCTATTGTTCTTTTATTAGATACTACAAAAAAATGCTATGGTTATATTAATGATAAACTTAGTCATGAATGTAACATATCATCATAGTAACATATCTATAGTACTCACCTATAGGAATATCATTAGCATTCATGCTTGCATCCAATCTTCTAGAAGTCCATGCTTATCTATAGGTGAAAACACCCATGGAGATTTTACTAGTAGTAGTAGAACTAGATCTGAAGAAAATAAAAAGATTGAAAAAGGTAGAGCCCTACTTGTAAGAAGAGACCTAGATGGTAAGAAAATCTTTGAATACTAGACTTGTAATGAATTTGGTCATCATACATCTAAGTTTCCTAAAAGAGAGAAAATACATAAAGGAAATTTCAATTCTAGAAGACCTAGAAAGTGATTGTATGCAAATTAAGATGAGGAATATGAGGAAAGAGTTTAGAGTGAAAGTGAAGATGAGCTACAATTTGTAGCCATAAAAGTGTTAGGACCCTTAGATAGTTTTGACATTTGAGTTTCAACACACCTAACCACTTTTTGTATTGAAACCAAGTACACCATGTATGCCGAGCCATAGTATGTGCTAAGCTAGGATTTCAACAAGTGCCAAGTGACTTTAGGTGCCGAGAAGTATATAAGTACTAAGTGATATATAGGTTTTGAGTCATACTTGATGCTGAGAAAGTTAGAATAATTCATATGCTGAGTGAGCCAGAATCATATATGTACCGAGAGAGATAGAGTGTAATAGGTGCCAAGCATTAGTAATCCAATATGTGCAAAGTAACATAGAATCAACATATGAGTTTGTGCCCTCAGTAACTCAGATGTAAACCATTTTTGGAGCTAACATAGAGAGATTTAAAAAAGAAAAAAGGATAAGAATGAATCATTTAGATTCCCTATATGATCTGCATGCAACCAATAAGAAAAATGGAGAAGGCATGCAACCAATAGGAAAAATGCAAGAAACAAGCAGGAATTTGAGATTCAATATGGATCATAGATCCATACCTAACACTAAGTCTTCACATTCTTTAAAAGGAGGTCAAAAACCCATTGCATGCATGGATGACAATAGTGTATGGGGAGATTATAGTGAAATTTTAGTGAGAAGAAGGCAAGACTTAGAGGAATAGAGCAGCAATTTCATATCCAATTGATCAGAATAGCACAAAGGATAAGGGACAAGATTAGATATCAAATCCTAGAGGATCAAGATTAGAAGAGAGTAGATCAAGTGCCTGAATCTAGCAATTAGAGATTGCATGTTATCAGGTCAAATGTTCTAATACTTTCTGAACATTGTAATTAGATGCTGAAATCCTATACTGATAGGTTAGCTTAACAACAAGGTAGGAGAAACTTCGGAGAAGGTGATTGAAAATCCTATGTATTAGGTCAGTTTAACAGCCTAGAGTAAATCCTTTAAAAGGGTGACACTTCATGTAAAGTTTTTTCTAAATCCTCTAACTAGGTCACTATTGACACAATGTAAAGCCTTTAACAGGGAAAGCCTTTCATGGGGCAGACCATTAGAAGTGGTTGAACATTTATTGCTGTAGTGATTTTTGTGGGTATCATCCCCACCCTAGTTTTACCTTCTTATTCCTAGAGGGTTTCTACGTTATCAATTTTGGTGATATGTGTTATTGCATGTGATTTACTTTATGTTCCTTTATATGTTTACATGCATGCAGTTTATTTTTTAGTTATATGTTTAGACGGTTGAATAAGGTTTAAAGGGTGGTACTTCTGATCCCCCCCCCCCCCCAACCTCTTAGAAGTAATCTTCCCATTTTGAACATTCCAATAGATCTCTGGTTCTCACAAGGAAAAGCATAACATCTTGGAGAAAAAGATTAGAAGATGGAAGTCTTCAAACTTGGGAAGATCATTGACAATTAAGTGATTCGTGTGCATCTCACTCTACACAAGGTAGAGGAAGCTAGAGAGGAACTAAGAAAATCCTTAAAAAGAAGAAAGGAGATAGCAATAGCTAAAAATGATATACACTAGAAGGAGATTGATACCACACAAGTGTTTTCCAATGGAGATTCCAAGGATTTTGATGCAACAATAGCAAAACTAATGGAGAAAAATAGAGCACAAGCTAAAGAGATTAGATTACTCAAGCTTGAACAAGGATCACAAGCCATAGTAATTTTTGAAGTAACTGAAAAAAAAAAGAGCCATTGAAGATAAGGCCATGATAGAATATGACAAGAGAAATCTCACTAATAGACTAGAGGAGAAGACAATTGAGTTTGAAAAGATCTCAAACATGCAGCTAGACACCTTAAGCCAGATGATGAATGCTCATCATGAGCTAAACATGAAGGACATTGAGATTTCCACTCTAAAGTTGCAAAATGAACAATTTTAGTATCAATTGAAGAGAGTAAAGGAGATAGTAGAAAGTTACAACAAACCCAATGAGGCCATCAAGTACTTCGAGCAATTGCTAAAATCACCAAGGGCTAGTAATGACACTTCAAGACTTGGCTACATCAGCACTGAACAAAGAGAATCATCCAAAACTACAAAAGAAAGAAGCAAAAAAGGTAAGAACACTAAACTTACTTGTCATTTCTATGGTAAAAAGGGACATACCTCTAATGTGTGTAGGAGCAAGAATAGTCATCAGCATGAAAAGCCTATAAATGCAAGTTTTTGTCACAAGTGTAAAAAACAAGGACATCAAGAACATGAATTTAGAACCAAGACCATGAGGACACAAAGATTTTAAGGTTGCTGCTACAATTGTAAAACTATGGACATAGAGCATTTGAGTGTAGATCAAAGCCTATGTGGACACCTAATCAGCCTGCAAGACGAACCAATCATGCACATCACTACAACTAGGATTACAATACTAGGTATAGCTATCATTATTGTTAGGAGTATGGACACATTCCTAAGAATTGCATAAGATCACATTTCAAGGGACGTTATAGTAGGTGGCTAAACCAAACTACATGTTTTAGTTTCTTGAAAATTGGTCATATCAGTAGGAATTGCCCAACAAAGTCAAAGGCACCAAAGATAGAAATTATCAAAGGAAAAGAGAAGGTTTATGTTGAACAAATAAGAGGACAAATGAACAAGACATGGAAGAAGAAAAGTGAGTGCAACACATCTAATGGAGGGATCACTTCACCCAAGAGGTCAAGTAATCACACTTCATCTAACTAAGAAAAGAAAAGAATATGGGACTAGTATACAAAGTCAAATCATATGTCAATTCCAAAAGAATAAATAAGTACTACAAAGAAGGAATTTGCATGAGCAAAGATGCCAAGCAAAATTTTGAAGAAGTTGTCAAGTTACTCTTAGATGCCAAGTGAAGCTCCAGTGGATGCTGAGTTTCCAATAGCTGCCAAGTTGATAATGGAAGCGGAGTGAAGTGGAAGTCTAGTGGAGGTTGAGTAAGTAAAATACAATGGAAGCTGAGTAATGGTGAATCCTTCAAGTGCTAAGTTTATAGTTGTATGCACAAAGCATTTAATGCTAGCTTTTTGATAGATATAAGGTTGAATTTCATTCATTTTACACCATTCAAATGAAGAGAAAAGATGAGAAGAGGAAAGAGGTGATCAAGCAACTACCTTAGAGTCATTTACATTGATTTCAACAACAATTTAGAACAAGCTCATTGATCTAAAGGTATTTATCAAGTTCTAAGCTACATAAAGTTTTAGTTTTTAATACATTCGAAACCCTAGTTTAGTAATATGGCCTCTAGCTCAAGAAACCCTAAGGCTAAGGAGGATCATGAGATTCAACTAGTTAGAAATTAAATCAAACAGCCTGAATTCAAGCCAAGCCCCAAAGTTGCCTATAAAAATGATGCAGCTGGCATGCTATCTGCCATTCCACCCAAAGTTGTCATGGTTCAAGACATAAGGAAGTACTACAATTATAAAATTGGTGCCATAGGTGACCTAGAAATCTTTCATGCCTATGATAAGTTGTGTGACAATGGAATTCTAAAGAACAAGTTTCAAATTGTCGAGAAGAAGGGTTTAACTAAAACCATAGTTTTCCCCATTGTGTTTAAGACAGAATGGATACATATTGTTTTGAGCCGAATTCATGATGGATGTTTGTGGCTAGAGATAGGACCTATCAAGATTACTGAGAGGATAGTGCATAGGGTTACTAGTCTTCCTATGTAGTGCCTCTCCCATTTGACTTCTGTATGTCATCCTGATGGATGCAACCTTGTTGATCTTTTGTTGTGATGGATCATGATTGTGACCATGAGTGGTCTACATCATTGAGGTGATTGGATTTATATTTCTATATCAGTTGCTTTAATTATGCTTTTGACTAATCTATGAGATTATGATGTGATTTATGGTTCAATGAGGTTTGTGCTAGTGGTTACCAGGATCGATGTGGTATCATGAGGTTGTTCCATGATTACCTTGAGATGTGTGCAGAGATTACACTATGTACTTTTTACCATGCTACACTGGACTAGGTTCCTGTAGCAGTGATTAGTCATGTTTATGATTGTGTTTTCTTATGTGTTTAAGTGCCTTTTTGTTGATTCTTTAAACAATCATTATTTAATGCTTAAGTAATTAGAAATGGATTGTTCAGCTTGGATTATTCGGTTATGTGCTACGACATTTACCTTGCTATATTTTGATCTGAGAGATATTTCTTACTTATGTGATGATTTACATTTGAGACGACTCGAGGGTTAGATGTTATACCTTGATTTTAGTATCATAGATATTAGACTACTACGTTGTTCAGTTAACCATATTGCATGATGATGCCATTTTAAGATGAAAGTGTGTTTTATGATGATATCTGGTTATCTAGTATTTGGACATACCTCTAATTATTTTAGGTGATGGATTTAATGCTATGGTTATTTACTTCATTCCTGCATTGTTATGCTTTATGTAAATGTGAGTGATGTAAATAGATTATTTTAATATAATTATAAATGGTTAAATTAGGTTTAATGCATTTATTGCTTCGACTATGTTATTATATGCAATTGCACTTGATCGTGTTGTTTAGTTTGCAGGATTTATATCCTTGGCATTGGCACATGGAGTTAGTGATTCAACCATTCATATTTTACCAATGTCATCCTTATATGGTCGACATATCCTTAATTAAATGTTTAAATTAAACCTTTCGGTGATTGTTAAATCTAAACTCATTTGCATTATGTGATTACACTAGTAAGTATTTCTGTGCATTTAGAGGTTCGCATTGTCGTGAAAGTTATTTATAAATTTATGTATTTTTGGGTTTTCAAGCTTTTTAATTGATTTATTTTAATTTCTGGCAGCTTTGCCATAGATGAATTCCTATTTATAGGTGTTGGTGTAAATAAGTATTTACTTATTACACTTACTTAAGTTTTACTTAGGTTAATGCATTATTTAATTATTTTGCATTATTTCATTATTATTTTAGGTGAGACACTTAGGAGTTTGTGTACTCTCATTGAGTTACGCAACTCTAATTATGCACATGGTGTCTACAACACAAGAGTATGCATCCTTCATTGAGTTTTCATGATGACAACACAGTTATCCACACTCTTCATTTAGCACATGTTGTCTACACCACTAATTTGCATGCTACATCATTGTAGGCTTATCCTCAAATCATCGCACTTAATCTCATGCTTAATGGAGGATAACCCATATCTGGTGGACATGCGCCTGGTTGTATGACATATTATGATGCTGACTTCTATGCATTCTAGAAGCTCTCCTAAGGCCTTTATATTTAGGCACTCCTAGTGTACTCTTGACTCCAGTTATTGAATGAATATCATCATTCTGATCATACTCTGTCTATTTTGGTCTACTATGTGCTTGTGTTGAGTTCTTTAGTTCTTGGGTGAATTTTGGCCTAAGCCAAATTCTTACATGGTATCAAAGTTGAGGGAGATTCTCATCACGTAGTCATTCGAGACCGTTCATGCTTTAGCACCTTGACATGAATTTGGAGGATCCGTAAAAATTGGGAGCGTCAAGAGCCAGATCTAAGCTCACTGTTATGTCTGGAGCATCAACTCGATGAAGATCAACTATAAATTTTCCTATATTGGGTGAAAGTTGATCGTGAGGCAAAATTTTTTTGCAAATAGAAACCCAAAAGCCCTGATTTGCAATTGGGTATGATCATTTTATTTGATCTGAATATTTATTTTTTCGGATCTACTCTGCAATTAATTTCTAAATATGCATATTTTTGGATTTTTTTTATATAATAGAGTAGAGAAAAAAATTTGGCCAAACTGGGAAATCACACCCTAGCTTGGCTCTACATTTTTAGTGGATAATTATATCAATTTTGCAGGGTATATTATTTATTTAGCATGCATCTGCAATGGGCTGTACCTCTGCCAATTCGTAGGCAGACCCAATCTGCACATGAAATTCACTGGAAGTTTCACCAGGCGAGAAAATTCTAGCATCAGCCTACCTCTAACTAAGGAGGGAAAATTTGGTGGGCTTTTCTTATTCACCTATGGGTAGTCATTTTCAGAAGGCAAAGACCATGCCCATCCCACCAATGTGGGATTAATCCCCAATAATCTGGCACCTCCTAAGTCTCCGGTGGTAGTTTAAAAAAAATTCTAGCGGCGACCTACAATTAAATTCCTACCATGATAGCAACAAAAAGGACACGCAGAGCTCGATCCTTCCTGCCATGTGGCAGATTTTGATTGCCACAGAAAGACATTGCCACACAGGACACCACATGATCCTACAAATTCGCAGTCCCACTCAGCATTGACTATACTACCTATACAGTCAGTAATTTGACTGTGCAGTCCAATCAGTGACACATCATTGTTGAGCCACCTCATCTACTAAGCAAGCTACCACACAATTTTTCATACCATCCATATGATCGGTACAGTACAGAGAGACACGTCACTGCCACATCATCTGAGGGTAGAGATTTTTGCTGACATCATCAATTTCATGACCTTAAAATTGATGCCCATCTGGATGTCAAAATAGGGCCATATTGAACTACTTTGATAGTCTTATAACCATCAAATTTAACCCCATGATTCGTTGATGCAACCCCTCTCCAGATTCATTTTGGTTTTTGCAATCCAACTTCAAGAGGTCATAACGTGCACATTCGAACTCCAACTCAGGTGCAATTTTTTTTGAAATTGGGTAAATTTTCCTTAATTTTTTAGTGGTGCAGCTATTTTTTGGTTTTGGTGTACTAATTTTTCAAAAATTGCATTTTTTGGTTACTATACTTGGATAATCCTACATTTTGCAACTTCAAAAGCTCGGTAGAGGCACATTTGGAGTTGAAAATAGCTTCCATTTTTTTTTAAAGTGTGTATTTTTTTGTCTAATTTCTATATCTAGCATCATATTATAGTGTTGTGTGGAAAAAATTGTCACTTTGAGCAATATGGCCTTTCTTTGCTTTGTAATGCTTCAGAATTGTAGCACATTGTAAAGTTTTAGATTTGTACTCCATTAAGAAGTTGTAAAAAGAAAAATTAGAAGTCCACAAAGGCCAATATTGGCAAGTGGCCCATTACAATCGCACTACTAATAAAGTACCCAAAGCATCTATTTTGGGGGAGTTTCTTGATTTAGTGAAAAGGGGGGATGTTCTTGGTGTTTTGTTCTCTCTTTTCTACACTTTTCTTTCATTTTTTGCATTATGGGAAACTTTAAGTTTCCTAAATTAACTCCTCATAACTATGCTTTGTGGTTAATCAAAATGTTGTATCACTTAATGCATAATGGAGTTTCATAATATGTAGATGGTACTCTTCCTAAACTAGCAAGTGATAATGTTTTTGCAAGTGATATTTTAAATTGGGTAGCCATGGATAGGAAAGCCCTAGGTGATATATGTTTGGGGGTAGATGATAAGATCATGTATCAAATCAAAAAATGTACTACATGCAAGGAAGATTGGGATACCCTCGAAAGCCTTTATGGTAAAGTGTCTGAAGAGGATGTTTTCAAAATTGAAGATGAGCTTGTATCCTTAGATCCTAAGTCATATGACTCCATACAAGACTTCATCATCAAGGTGAATGAATTAAGGACAAAGCTTACTGATTGTGGGAGTTCTATCAAAGATGATAGACTGATCTATCTCATCCATAACAAGCTGCCATCAGAGTATTCCACATTTGTATCTTCTTTTAACACCTCAAAGACAACCTTAGGGTCTACTTACAAGAAAGTCACTTTTGATGAATATGCTAAACTATTGGATGATGAAGAAAAGGATTTGAGATCGATGGGGATTCTCAAAACACCTTAGTCCAAAGCATTGGTGGCCAACACTGAGGGTTCTCAACATTCAGCTGGACAATCTTCAAACAAAGGAAAGGGTAAGAAGAAGTGGAAGAAAGATAAATCTAAGGATGCAAAAAAGACAACACCACAATCTAATCAACAAGGCAAGTCCTCAAATTCCAACAAGAAAGGGGACAACAATAAGGAGAAAAAGGAGTGTTCTTATTGCAAGTAATTAGGTCATGAAGAGCATGAGTGTTATCTTAAAAAGATTGATGAGTTGATGAATATCATGAAGAAACATAATGTTCCATTGCCTAATGCTTATAAGGAGAAAGGCTCATCTTTAGATTCAAAGGGAAAAGGGCAAGCACTCATGGAAAATTCAAACTCTTCAAAGGAATGGATATTTGACTCAGGTGCCTCATATCACATGGGTTCTTCAAAGGGGGATTTTTCTTCATTAAATCACTCAAAGGTACTGCACATCTTTATGGGAAATGATAGTAAAATAGAAGTTGAAGGAAAAGGAAATGTGGAAATTGAAAATGGAGAGTTTCAAGAGGTTCTTTATGTTCCAAACCTAAGTTCAAATCCCCTTTCAATCTACCAAGTCACTCACTTTGGAGATGGACATAGAGTTGAGTTCCTTCCAGACTCAGTTCAAGTACACAGTCTTAAGGACAATTCCTTGGTTGCAGTGGGGAAAGTGAATGATCACAAGAGGTTGTACTCTTTCTCTCATTTTGTACCCAAGTCTCCTTCAAAGGCCTTGTTATTTCAATCAAATTCAAAGATGCAATTATGGCATGAGCGGTATGGTCATCTTGACTACTACTATCTTCAGCGAATTTGCACATACCACATGGTGAAAGGTCTACCTCAAATCAACTTTTCCAAAGGTGAATGTTCAATAGATTCGGTGGATATGCATCTCGAAGGGAAGTTACAAAGAGAGAAGTCTTCAAGAGCAATAGGTGTTCTGCAAATGGTTCACACAATATTAGCAAGTCCTTTTGCATTCAACTAGGGTCACTACATACTTACCTTATTTGATGACTTTTCAGGTTCACTTGGGTCTACTTTCTAAATAACAAGAATGAAGTGTTGGACAAGTTTCTAGACTTCAAGGCTCATGTAGAATGCAAATCCAAGAAAGCCATCAAAGTATTCCGCATGGACAATGGTAGCATGGATGTGAACAGAAGACTTAAGAACTTTTGCAAACATGAGGGCATTGGCCTTCAAAATCCTTCAACATTTAGTCTGCATAAGACAGATGTTGTAGCTTTGAGGATTCACACTCTTAAGTTTATGGCAAGTTGCATGATTCATGCCAATTCTCTAGATCCATCATTAGAAGTTGAAGCAATCTCAAGTGCCACTCACATTCTTAATCATTCTCCTCATCCAGCCTTAGATGGCATCAGAAAACCTATTGTGACACACTTCAGAGTCTTCGATTGTCTTGCATGGGCAAAAAAATCTTCTAGGGGATGCAAGGCACAATCATCTCGACCTTGTACTTTCATTGGTTATGAAGACAGTGTGGAGGCATACAGACTTCTAGATCTTGAGACACATCAATTTTTTGTCGAGAAGGATGTACATTTTGAGGAAAGTTCTCCCAGCTTGTCCTCTACTCCTCTTCGCACATCATACAGTGTGGAAACTGATAGTGATTTCAGCGATAGTGCTTCAATAGCTTTAGATATGTGGAGTTATGTAGACAGATATAGTGAGAGGTCACTTTATCAGTTTATTCCGCATGCATACATTGCCACAGTGATAGGTCTAGAATAGTAGGGTACATTCAGTCTTCTAGATACAGGTTCAGTGACAAATTTGGGGGACAGTATTGATGATCTACCTCTTCTTCTTGATGAAAAATCTCCTTCTTCAGTTGTCACAAGGGTTCCATTAGACTCTCTTGCTTATTCTCTACATGATCGATCCTCATAGGTTGAAGTGATTTTCTATACTTATGATTAGCAGTTGCAGCAGGGTTCTTCATCAGTTGCAAAGATAGATAGTTCTTTGGGATAGGTTCTTCACTCAATTGAGCAGGTTTTAGAGACATCACGTATCCATGTGATTCTTTCCACACACAGTGGAAGCATCTCATTTGTACCCTTGGCATTTTTTCTTCCTAAGGGGAGGAACAACATTTTGCAGTCTTGGATTAGCTTCTTCATCAGAGCATTCACTATTTGACATTCTTCTTTGGGGGGGGAACCCATCCTGTCTCTCTTCCTCTTCTCATTATTCTCTAATGTATATATTGGATGTATGTCGTAATGGGGGGGTCTTGATTACTCCATCCATTGATGCATCCTTCTTTATCTCTCTTTTTGGGGGAGGTTTTGTCCCATGAGGTTTTCTCTCTTTCCTCGCTTTATGGGAGATTGCATATCATTATGTACAATGGGTACCTAACATGGCCTAGTAGCCGAGACCCATATTGCATTTCATCCTAGATTTTGTAAGCTTAAGGTCATTCCCCTAAGTTGCACTTAAGGGGGGGTGTTGGTGTAAATAAGTATTTATTTATTACACTTACTTAAGTTTTACTTAGGTTAATGCATTATTTAATTATTTTGCATTATTTTATTATTATTTTAGTTGAGACATTTAGGAGTTTGTATACTCTCATTGAGTTGCACAACTCTAATTATGCACATGGTATCTACAACATAGGAGTATGCATCATTCACTGAGTTTTAATGATGACAACACAGTTATTTGCACTCCTCATTTAGCACATGTTGTCTACACCACTGATTTGTGTGCTACACCATTGCAGGCCTATCCTCACATCATCGCACTTAATCTCATGCTTAAAGGAGGATAACCCATATTTGGTGGACATGTGCCTAGTTGTATGACATATCATGATGCTAACTTCTATGCATTCTAGAAGTTCTCCTAAGGCCTTTATATTTAGGCACTCCTAGTGTACTCTTGAATCTAGTTATTGAATGAATATCGTCATTCTAATCATACTCTGTCTATTTTGGTCTACTATGTGCTTATGTTGAGTTCTTTAGTTCTTGGGTGAATTCTAGCCTAAGCCAAATTCTTACATGGTATCAGAGCTGAGGGAGATTCTCATCACGTAGCCCTTCAAGACCGTTCATGCTTCAACACCTTGACATGAATCCAAAGGATCCACAAAAATTAGGAGTGTCAAGAGCTAGATCTAACCTCACCATTGTGTCCAGAGCATTGACTCAGTGAAGATTGATTATAAATTTGCCTATATTGGGTGAAAGTTGATCGTGAGGAAAAAAAAATTTGCAAATCAGAACCCGGAAGCCTCGATTTGCAATTGGGTATGATCATTTTATTTGATCTAATTATTTATTTTTTTGGATCTACTCTGCAATTAATTTCTAAATCTACATATTTTCAAAAAAAAATTATATAATAGAGCAAGGAAATTTTTTTGGCCAAACCAAGCAATCACACCCCGGCTCGGCTCTACATTTTTGGTGGATTATTATATCAATTTTGCAGGGTATATTATTTATTCGGTGTATATCTGTAATGGGCCATACCTTTGCCAATTTGTGGGCAGACCTGTACAGCACACGAAATCCTTCCTATGTTGCTTTCAATTGGGTGTTATCTTTTGCATTGTGTTCTCATCCTGTCCTTGATTTTTGATCTTTTTGATGGTGGTATGCCACACATGAGTACATGTGCATACATTTGTCGGGTGACTTATGAGGCTCAATCTTCTATGGTACTTTCAAAATTTGTGATCATTTGGGATGGGTTGGGAATTTGCATGCCTACGAGCACTCATCATTGGATGAGCATGGGTAGGATAGGGTAGCATATCGAGGGGGCTTCTACCTTGTAGATTGGTGATCTTTTTGCCCCAAGGGTTGGTGAAGGAAGCTTTAATTAAGTGATAATTAAATAAAATACTGGGTTGTAATAATCTTAAGATAATAAAATATTTGGGGTGCTAGAGCCTTTCCATTGAGGGATGTTGAATCTACACAAGTCATAGCTTGGGCTTTTGATGCCAAGTGACTCTCCATGATGTTAGTCCCTACTTAGTATCCTATTGAGTGTTTGACTAGGCCTTATACTTCTTGCATTGTCTTAGGTTCTTGGTTACAGCCATCATACTATCTGGCATGATTGTTAGCCTTGGATGTTATGCTCTATGTGTGTTTGTGGTTGGATATTTATCTCCATTAGCATGGTGGGTGTGGACTATTGGTGTTTGAAAATGCTGGAGGGTTTTCAATTATCCCCATGAGAATATGACACATTTAGGGGCAGCTAACTCTCATTATCAACATGCCATTTTAGACATACGGCCAACTATAAGGCATGACCCTTCTTCTTCTTCAGGCTCTACAATACCTAGGCGGGTAGACCTAAGATTCAATTGATATAGTACCAATGCAAAAACATATCCCTGAATCTATTAAGTAGATGAAAACCTCTTATTTCTCCTAAAGACTCATGAAATGACACAGATCTGCAGTAGCTAAATGCAAATCTAGAATATTCACAAGCTGAGTGAGGGTTAGTTCTATTATAGCTCTTCAACATAAAAAGTAAAGATCATTTGATTAATGATGTTGATTCAAAAAAACATGTAAAATGTAGCAACATGAAAAAATGATCCTGTAAACAACTAGTGTCTTATCTATTTGGCAAATCCATGAATCAAATGCATACATATGAATATCTGAGACATTTGTGTATCTTCAGATATCTGATCTACCCATCTAACTTTTAAATGGACATCTAGGCTCAATCTAAACCTCATTCTTACATGATATCCCCATCAGCAAACCTACAATCTTGTTGATTCTCTGAAGCATTTACATAACCTTTTGGGTTATAAGCAACAATGAACTAACATACAGCCTTAAGGAGCTATAATTACAACCTAAACTCTTTTATTCAGAGATTGTAAAACATTGAAGATCACTAATAAGGGAGACGAGAATCAGAAAGAAACTAATGAAATTCCTATTCCTTTGTATTAATTTCCTTGAAACAATACATTTAAAAGCATGCAATCAAAACATGAAAAACACCTAACATGTCTAAACTATATGTATTGTCTTTACACTTGCTGCTCACATGAGAGAACTATGCTAAAGAATGGAGGTGGAATCACAGTTCTGGATCCAGAGAAGTGGTCTCAAAGAATGACTATAAATTTCCTACCGACAATGGTTTCACAGTCACAAAAAACTGGAACCCTTACAATAGAGAAAAAATAGAAAGATATAGGAGAAGTCAATTCCTGGATCTAAATCTGCAACTAACATCTATCAACCTATGGTAAAAGTGAAAATCAGTTTAAATTTTGACTTCTAAAAGACTAGAAAATCTTCTAGAACTGATTTTCTTCACATTTAGACTTTACCAAACCTTCCAAATGGCTTTGTAACAAACTCTGATGTTCCATGATGTGAACCAGTCATTGCACTGAGAATGCCTCTAAAAATTGAAAATCTACTTTTAGACTGAACCCATGAAGACATGTGCATAATTTGATCCCAAATTCAGAAAATTTACTTCCTCTGGGTTCCAATGGTATATTGAAGTTCCTATTTCGAACAAAAACTGCCCTTGATATGGCCATTTGAAATTAAGGCTCCTGGACTAAACTAGAGCATTAAAATTGAAAAATTTAAAAAGCTATATAGTATGAACTATATAAAACTTTAAAAACATATCAAATGTATCAGATTTAAAATCTTTGCGTTCAAATCATGCTTATGATTTTTTCATTTTTAAAATAATTTCCTTTTTCCTTATCTCTCTATTGCCATGTGTCACTTCTTCATTGGCTGCAACAACAATCTTTGAAATATTTTGAATTAATTAATATTTATTTATTAATTCTATTTATCCCTCTCTTCCTACATTCATATGGAACTAATATTTTATTAATATTTTCTAAATCTCGTAGCCCTGAGACCCCTTAACATCTTCATTCACGCTCTTACGGGGCGAGTCTGCTTTACACTCTTACAAGCATGGGCATATCCTTAGAGATCTCAAAAGTTTTGTTTACATCCATATAGGACACTTGCTTTCCCATAGCATCGGAAAGCCTTCATACATTAACCTCCGCTCCTATGCATGAGTGTAAGCTCATAGACCCTTAGATTTTTCCTTCCATTCATATGCTTGGGCATGACAACGTAACTACTTTGAAACCACCTTATGTTTATATGCATGGCTCAAACTTTTCGTGGGTCAAAATGATTGAGCTATAGACCCGCAGGCCCCTCCACATGGTCATGGCTTCTCAAAAAAGCCGACATCTTTTACACATTATACTCCTTGCATAAAGTCATATTTAAACTTATATCTCTTTCGCCCCTGGCCCAATGTGGGATCATGCAATTTATATTCTTCCTCCTGCATTTTTCTTTCAAATGGCTTGCAGTTTGATAAATGTTTTTTGTGGGCTTGCTTACTAAAATGCCTCTTCTACTACTGGATGCTTCTTCCTTGAACCTTCTTTGCTTTTGTGGCTTCTTCAAATGCATGACTCCTTTGATATTACATGAGTCTTTTTTGTTTGCAGGGGTGGCTTTTATGTTTTTCATTCCTTCTCCCCTTTTAACAGCTCTCCTTCCATCATTGGCGTGGCCTTGTTTGCTTACATGGATTTCTCTATGTATGGATGAGGAAATTCTTTGTTGGCCTGCAGAATTTACTCTAGCTCTAATGGCGTCTCATTAATTGGCTACTCTCACTTCATGATGTGGTTACCTTTTCTATTTGCTATGACTTCTCCAGTCAGCGTGGGTCTTCTCTTGGATGCTGGTGTCTTTGCTCATATTTCATGATAACTTCTTCTATGCGCAGGGAATTTCTTCTAAAATGTGAGCAATCTATTTGTCTTCAAACTGACATGATGTTCTCCTTTAAATGTCGTAGCCTGCTTTAATATGACTCACTGCAAACTAAATTTGTTTGTTTTCATGGGTGTATGCTCTTAGAACAAATCGCTTTGATACTTGCCAATATGTTTTGAATTACATGCCTTTGCCGTCGACTTCCCTGCCTGGGTCTCTATTGTTTTAGCTTTCGAATTCCTCCTTCATTCTTGGAGCCCATGCATTATTGCATGTTGATAACCTCTAGCAAAAGCATACAATAGATATTTAGGGATTTCAATGTAGCATTCAAATATTATTTTGGCTTGAAAAGTCCATCTTAGCACCTCCAAATATTTGTCACACACTGTCCCTCTTTAATAGCATCTACTTCTACTATCTTAGCATTTTGAGAAGAAAATTTATTTTTGAAATTCATTTCATGCTGATGTTTGTTGGGGCCAAAGAGAGCTCCTCCATGTGAATACCCCTCACTATGTTTTTTTTAAATACTAACATTTTCTCTACTTTTCAAATTTTAGAGGTAGAAGATCATCAAACAAGAACAATAGTGTTGCCATTAAGGCCAAACTCCTGGAATATACTATCTTTGCAAACCTCAATACCATCACCCTCTTCTTATTTCAGTTGATTAGCTAGTCCTTATTCCCACTCTTTATGATATAACATATCAGCAATGGCAATAGAGTATGTAAGGAAAATGCCTACCTTTTGACCCTATAAATGGACAAAATGCCCCAATCTTGTGAGCACAACACTTTTCTCATTCATGTCGACAATTATGTGTATCTTGTACTTGTTGAACTCCAATTATGGTAATGCTCATGGTGAAGGATTTTAGTGATTACAATCATTATTGTCTCCTCTTCAAATCTTTGACTTGCACAAATTTTCAGCAGCCTAATGGAATCAGTCGGGCCCCAAACAGGGTCCGACTAAAAAAAAATTCATTTTTGAACAACTGACATGGAAAAATGATCCACTAGCCACCTTGTACTAATTGGAAACCAATTCAACTGCTGAATTATCATTTAAAACTCATTTTCACCTCTTCTTGTCGAACTGTCAATTTCATGTCAGGAGGCCCATTGACTGCTTTTAAAAACTGACCCAAACAACTGATTGAGCTTGGAAAATGGCACACTGATTCTTTGCTCCACACTCTTGCACAATGTCAAAACTTGTCTCATGATGAATTCTAGGTCAAAATATATTGACCATCAAAGTTTCCCCTTCAGAATTACCTGCACCAAAACATGTTAGAATACCATAAACTAGGTTTGGATTTGGCTCAAAAAACTAGGCAAATGAGCACATGAGGAAACAAAAATTGGGAAACTGATTCTATGTCATGAGGTGAATATGAATATGCAATTTGGGTTCATGATGAATCACAAGGCGCAAATTGCGGATGTTCAAAGTAGGCTACCTAGATTTTCAGGACATAGGACATCAGTAAAATATCATTTTTTGTGAATGGAATGACCCTAGTAAAGTGTGAAGGCGGATTTTTCAAGTTCTAAAAAATGGCACATTTGTAGTATTTTTAGTGGACAATAAAATGGAACAAACCATTTCATCCTACCAATCATAGGCACTAAGATATGGCATCCTAAACAGGGCTCCCGATCAATCTGCATCTCTGACTACCAGTGAAACTTCAAAAATTGCAAATGGAATCATGTTTGAAAATTGATCGAACAGATTCATCATAAGCTCAAATCTAGAACATAGAAATTTTCTAACCCCTAAAATATGATGTAACAAGAATTTTCTCATTTGGGTCAACTGGTAACTCGTCAGATAGGACTTCCCAGAAAAGTGTGCAAAGTGCATCAGCATGAAAATAGTAAATTGCCAACTTTGAGGGATTCAAAACCTAGTCAAATGAACTCAAAATGACTCAAAATTTGAAACATAGGTTCTTTGGTATGGAAACTAGATATTCCCAAAGTGGTGAGTCATGAAGCAATTTTTGTTGTGAGATATTCAATAACAAACACAGCCTCTTGTCGCTGTTTAACACGGGTGAAAATGCAAGATTGACAATTTCTGAAAGGAAGACTTCACCAAATGACTCCAAATGATTATTTAACTTCATGGAATGCTTAGACAAGCTGAATACAACATTTTAGAAACATTAAACACCTCACGGGCCTCAAGACTGGCAGTTAGGTACATAGGCATCAAAAAGCATTTATAGGGCTTGGTTTTTACAAAAGTGCTAGAAATTGACCATGCAATTTTTAGTGCCAACAGTGGCTCTATCTAGGGATGCATGTCCCTTGTGGCATGGAAAGATTCCAAATCTCTGGGAGAAGCAGACCACCTACCTAAAACAAAAAAACTTCTCTCGAATAGCTTATTGAAAACAGGGACACAACTATAACTACCAAGATTATGTACACACAATGGCCCCGGGCCACCAAACTTCAACAAAACTATTTACCTCTATCATAAACATGATTTTCCTCTGAAATTTCATGAGGTAAATTGAAATTACTTCTACCCATTTCACCAATCAGATCAGCATCATGCAACGAATCACTTGGTAAAATGAGATTAACACCTTCACTTTCATAGTGCATATAAAAACTAGGCACAAATTTAACCTCTTGCTCACTATGAAAGAGAACATCAGCATGCTCTTGAATACCAACATCAAACTGAAACTCATCCCTATTGCTTGATTCATGCATGCTTTCTGTTAGAAATGCAAAGCGCTCATTCTCAACTTCACAGAAAAAGTTATATATATCATGCATTTTTAACTCACCTTGACTTTGCATTTCTTCAAGTATCTCTGGCTAAATGTCAAAAGAGAAGTCAGATTTATATTCACACATGACATCATCATCAAAATCTAACATCACTTCACAACCACCTAATATATCTTCATAATCGAAGTGCTGATTGGTTTTTACCTCATTTGAATGATCGTAGAACTTACCATGAAGTGTCAGTTTCTCTTCAAAGACAACTCCATCGCACACTTCATCTTCACACTTACCAAATATAGCATCATTAGAAGATTCAATATCAAAAATAGAAGAACAATAATATGATTTACTATAGGAGTATGACAGAGTATCATCATTTGCATCTAACCCCGCTAAACCTAAAACCTCCATGTCATCTTCAAACAATGGGTTAATAAATCCATGTAGTGATCCTTTCTAAACATTAGGACAAAACATGGGATGCTCATCCTCACAAGCATCATCATATAAAACATTATTATAGACTTGAAATTCATTACCCACCCTATCCTCATGGAAACTTTTAGCATATGAAGAAAAGTCTGAACCATATGAAGACTCCTTTTCTATTTCTTCTACCAAACATATAGTGTCTATATTTACATCCTCTTTATCAACTTGTTTAGGATAACCATTATGGACTAATTGTGATTCATTCCTAAACACCTCACTACATGTTGTATTTTTATTGTCTGATGTAAAAGCATTTGACAACCTTCTACTGAAGTCTTTAGAATTATTAACCTGAACTAGACTCAACATTCTTTTATCTTCATACCTTGGGGATAGATCATTATTAAAATCTTCATTGGCTAACTGATTTGTATGATGAAAAAATTGAGTTGCACCTTCCTTTTCAGAATCAAAGGAAGAATTCATACCTTCAGCTTTAGATGAATGTTCACTGCCATCATTTCTTTCTTCCTCCCAATCAAAATCAGATTCATATGAAGGCGAACATAAAGTGCCTTTTCCTCACTATGATTCGAGAAACCACTCTCATCATCTTCTTCATATGATGCTTCTTCATTGTACATCGGATAAACAACTTCATTGCCATCATTTGGAAGATGACTTATAGCTTCTTCATACCCACATTGAGATTCATGTCTTTCTAATTCATTATTAACATAATGCAACCTCTCAATAAGAGAATTCAATTCTTGCCTATCCGACTAATTAAAAGAATACATCTTACCATTTACTTATGAAACATTATCAACATGTGCATTATGTTCTTTTGATTGTGGCTGAGATGATTGTGATTCACGCTCTTCACTTTTTATTAACTCTCCATGGCATGTTGGATCAACAACATCAAACTCATGATCCAAGAGATAACTTTCAGCCTTCTCACTTGCACAAGACTGAGATCTAGGTTCAACAACTTCAAAATTGGAAACATTAGTAATATCATTATACACATAACTATCATGAGAAGAACTTTCTATTGTAACCAATGTCTAATCTGTAAAATCAATATGTCGCTGAAACTTATCAGAGTCTAAAATATTATTCACTATTGTAGCATCATGAACATGTGTGTTTCTATTTGCAACTGGACTAGCCTTTCTCATACACACATTCTGATTTAAATTCTCAATCTGATTAAAACCTACAGCAGGGGTGTTGACATTCTAAATTGTATTGGAACACTCAACATAACACTGCTCTTGATTTTTATCTTCATTATGCAAGCAGGCAACCCTAGAGAAATGACTCCTAGTAATTCCATACTTAAAATTATTCTCAATGTCCATGGCAATCATAAAGGCCTGATATAATGTCTGAGGTTCCTTATTCCTCAATTGGTAACTCATTTTCTTATCAAATGCACCAAGGTAAACTATTAGGCACACTTTATCCTCCGGTCTACATTTCTCAGGGATTTCATTTAGGGTTCTTATAAATCTGATATTAAACTAAGGAACAAGCTCATCTTCCTCAATATGAATCCTTAAAAATTTATCAAATGAATTAGATAAGCTCACCCTCTCTCCAAATTGCTCCATGAAAGTTGCATGCAACTCACTCTAGGATGAAAAAGAACATACTGGTAAAAATGAAAACCAATCTCTAGCATCACCCTCTAGAGTCTAAACAAATAATTTCATGTGTACATCTTCATGGGGAATCTCATAGTCACCCATCAAGTCACTAAAAACTTGAACATGCTGACTAGCTGAAACATTATGGTTTCCACTGAATTTAGTCAAATTCTTTCTAATATCATCAGGGATGACATTAGGGAAACCATAGATACCATCAAAACATAATGGCATGTATCTCTTTGTAGAAAAGGATCTATAATTTTGGTCAATGGACTGCATACTAGGTGAACAGAAATTTGCCATCTCTTGCAAACTAACAACTTCACTAAATATCTTTCTAGATTTAAAACTTGTAGTAGATCTGAAAACTTTATCTACCAACTCAAATCTCCAAACATATTCCAAGATGTAAATACACTTTTTGAAACAATCCTTCATAGAATATGTTGAGATACATAAAACATTTCTCCTGCGTAGTGCTTAAAATCACTCAATAGAGAAAACTTTCATATAACTTACTTTCTTGAAAAATAAATTCAAGAAAGAGGAAAATACCTTAACCAAGATGCTTGCAAACTTCTTCAATGCTGTAAAGAAAAACATATTCAAATCATGCTTGATTTAGTAATCCTTGCACAACATCACCCTTTTCTTTCAACCACTGCCAAGGGCCTGTAATAACTTTTTCAAATCTGCATTCCAACTATTGCAATTTTCACAATACCCTTCACTTCAAAAATTTACACTGGTGCAGAGATATACTTTAGAGTCACCACTCATTAAATGAGAAAAGATTTTCCTAGCTTGCATAAGACAACAAGCTAGTCTAGAATTTATAACAGGTATTTGAAAACTCACACACAACCTTGGAACATCACACCCTTAACAAAGTGAAAGAACATATTCTTGACTGGGAAACATGAAACCTTGCATACAAAATTGAGTATGCAAGTTTCTAGATTGAAATATATTACACTAGAGATCTTTGTCCTTTTATCAATGAATTTCTTCATGACTCCCCAGCAGAGCCATCATTTTGTTGGTGTCTGAAAACACTGGAGGGTTTTCAATTATCCCCATGAGAATATGACACATCTAGGGTCAGCTAACTCCCATTATCAACATGCCATTTTAGACATAGGGCCAACTATAAGGCATGACCCTTCTTCTTCTTTAGGCTCTGCAAGACCTAGGCGGGTAGACCTGAGATTCAATTGATACCGTACTAGTGCAAATACATATCCCTAAATCTATTAAGTAGATGAAAACCCCTTATTTCTCCTAAAGACTCATGAAATAACACAGATCTATAGTAGCTAAATGCATATCTAGAATATTCACAAGCTAAGTGAGGGTTAGTTCTATTATAGCTCTTCAACATAAAAAGTAAAGATCATTTGATTAATGATGTTGATTCAACAAAACCCCTAAAATGCAGCAACATGAACAAGTGATCCTGTAAACAACCAGTGTCTTATCTGTTGGGAAAATCCATGAATCAAATGCATACATATGAATATCTAAGACATATGTGTATCTTCAGATATCTGATCTATCCATCTAACTTGTAAATGGACATCTATGCTCAATCTAAACCTCATTCTTACATGATATCCCCATCAACAAACCTGCAATCCTATTGATTCTCTGAAGCATTTACATAACCTTTTTGGTTATAAGTAACAATGAAATAACATACAACCTTAAGGAGCTGTAATTACAACCTAAACTCTTTTGGTCAGAGATTGTAAAACATTGAAGATCACTAATAAGGGAGACGAGAATAAAAAAGAAACTAATGAAATTCCTGTTCCTTTGTATTAATTTCCTTGAAACAATATATTTAAAAGCATGCAATCAAAACATGAAAAACACCTAACATGTCTAAACTATATGTATTATCTTTACACTTGCTACTCACATGAGAGAACTATGCTAAAGAATGGAGGTGGAATCACAGTTCTAGATCTAGATAAGTGGTCTCAAAGAATGATTGTAAATTTCCTATCAAAAATGGTTTCACAGTCACAAAAAACAAGAACCCTTACAATAGAGAAACAACAGAAAGATATAGGAGAAGTCAATTCCCAAATCTAAATCTGCAACTGACATCTGTCAACCTATGGTAAAAGTGAAAATCAGTTTAAAATTCGTCTTCTAAAAGCCAAGAAAATCTTCTAGAACTGATTTTCTTCACATTCAAACTTTACGAAACATTCCAAATGGCTCTATAACAAACTATAATGCTCCATGATGAGAACCCTTCATTGCATTGAGAATGCCTCTAAAAATTGAAAATTTTCTTATAGACTAAACCCATGAAGACCTATGCATAATCTAATCTCAAATTCAAAAAATTTACTTCCTCCCAGTTCCAATGGTATATTGAAGTGCCTATTTTGGACAAAAACCACCCTTGATATGGCCATTTGAAATTTAGGCTCCTGCACTGAACCAGAGCATTAAAATTGAAAAATTTAAAAAGCTATATAGTATGAACTATATAATAAAACTTTAAAACCATATCAAATGTATCAGATTTAAAATCTCTGCGTTCAAATCATGCTTATGATTTTTTGATTTTTTAAATCATTTCCTTTTTCCTTATCTCTCTATTGCCATGTGTCACTTCTTCATTGGCTGCAACAACAATCTTCGAAATATTTTGAATTAATTAATATTTATTTATTATTTCTATTTATCACTCTCTTCCTATGTTCATACGGGACTAATATTTTATTAATATTTTTTGAATCTTGTAGCCCCGAGAACCCTTAAAATCTTCATTCATGCTCTTACGAGGCTAGTCTACTTCACGCTCTTATGAGCACGAGCATATCCTCGGAGATCTCAAAAGTTTTTTTTATGTCCATATGGGACGCTTGCTTTCTCGTAGCATTAGAAAGCCTTCATACATTAACCTCTGCTCCTACACATGAGCGTAAGCCCGTAGACCCTTAGATTTTTCCTTCCACTCATACACTTGGGCGTGACAGCGTAACTACTTTGAAACCACCTTACGTTTATACGCATGGCTCAAACTTTTCATGGGTCAAAATGATTGAGCTATAGACCCGCAGGCCCCTCCACATGGTCGTGGCTTCTCAAAAGAGCTGATGTGTTTTACACATTATACTCCTTGCATAAAGTCATATTTAAACTTATATCTCTTTCGCCCCTGACCCAATGTGGGATCATGCAATTTATATTCTTCCTCCTGCATTTTTCTTTCAAACGGCTTGCAGTTTGATAAATGTTTTGTGTGTGCTTGCTTACTAAAATGCCTCTTCTGCTAGTGGACACTTCTGCCCTAAACTTTCTTTGTTGCTGCGGCTTCTTCAAATGCGTGACTCCTTTGATATTTTGCGAGTCTTTTTTTGTTTGCAAGGGTGGCTTTTATGCTTTTCATGCCTTCTCCCCTTTTAACAGATAGCTATCCTTCCATAATTGGCGTGGCCCTGTTCGCTTACATGGATTTCTCTGTGTATGGATGAGGAACTTCTTTGCTAGCCTGTAAAATTTACTCTAGCTCTAATGGTGTCTCATTAACTGGCTACTCTCACTTCATGGCATGGTTACCTTTTCTATTTTCTATGACTTCTCCAGTCAACGTGGGTCTTCTCTTGGATGCTGGTGTCTTTGTTCATATTTCATGATAATTTCTTCTATGCATGGGGAATTTCTTCTAAAATGTGAGCAATCTCTTTTTCTTCAAACTAACATGATGTTCTCCTTTAACTACTACAAATTAAATTTGTTTGTTTTCATGGGTGTATGCTCTTAGAACAAATTTCTTTGATACTTGCCAATATGTTTTGACTTACATGCCTTTGTCGTGGGCTTCCCTGCCTGGATCTCTATTGTTTTAGTTTTCGGATTCCTCCTTCACTCTTGGAGCCCATGCATTCTTTCATGTTGATAACCTCTAGCAAAAGCATACAACAGATATTTGGGGATTTCAATGTAGCATTCAAATATTATTTTGGCTTGAAAAGTCCATCTTAGCACCTCCAAATATTTGTCACACACTGCCCCTCTTTAATAGCATCTGTTTCTACTATCTTAGCATTTTGAGAAGAAAACTTATTTTCAGAAATCATTTCATGCTAATCTTTGTTGGGGCCAAAGAGGTCTCCTCCATGTGAATACCCCTCACTATGTTTTTTTTTTTAATACCAACATTTGCTCTACTTTTCAAAATTTAGAGGCAGAAGATCATCAAACAAGAACAATAGTGTTGCCATTAAGGCCAAACTCCTGGAATATACTATCTTTGCAAACCTCAATACCATCACCCTCTTCTTATTTCAGTTGATCAGCTAGTCCATATTCCCACTCTTTATGATATAACAGATCAGCAATGGCAACAGAGTATGTAAGGAAAATGCCTAACTTTTGACCCTATAAATGGACAAAATGCCCCAATCTTGTGAGCGCAACACTTTTATCATTCACGTCAATAATTATGTGTATATTGCATTTGTTGAACTCCAATGATGGTAATGCTCCTAGTGAAGGATTGTAGTGATTATAATCATTATCGTCTCCTCTTTGAATCTTTGACTTGCACAAATTTTCAACAGCCTGAAGGAATCTGTCGAGCCCCAAAGTGCGTCTGACTAAAAAAAATTTTGTTTTTGAACAACTGACATGGAAAAATGATCCACTGGCCACCTTGTACTAATTGGAAACCAATTCAACTACTGAATTATCATTTAAAACTCATTTTTACCTCTTCTTGTCGAACTGTCAATTTCATGTCAAGAGGCCCATTGACTGCTTTTAAAAACTAACCCAAACAACTGATTGAGCTTGGAAAATGGCACACTGATTCTTTTCTCCACACTCTTGCACAATGTCAAAACTTGTCTCATGATGAATTCTAGGTCAAAATATATTGACCATCAAATTTTCCCCTTCAGAATTACCTACACCAAAACATGTCAGAATACCATAAACTGGGTTTGAATTTGGCTCAAAAAACTAGGAAAATGAACACATGGGGAAACTAAAACTGGGACATTGATTCTATGTCATGAGGTGAATATGAATATGTGATTTGGGTTCATGATGAATCACAGGGCACAAATGGCAGACATTCAAAGTAGGCTACCTGGATTTGCAAGACATAAGACATCAGTAAAATATCATTTTTTGTGAATGGAATGACCCTGGTAAAGTGTGAAGGCGGATTCGTCAAGTTCTAAAAACTGGCACACTTGTAGTATTTTTAGTGGACAATACAAGAGAAAAAACCATTTGTTCCTATCAATCATAGGCACTAAGATATGGCATCCTAAATAGGGCTCTTGATCAATCTGCATCTCTGACTACCAGTGAAACTTCAAAAATTGCAAATGGAATCATTTTTGAAAACTGATCAAATCGATTCGTCATAAGCTCAAATCTGGAACATAGAAATTTTCTAACCCCTAGAATATGATGTAAGAAGAATTTTCTCATTAGGGTCAATAGGTCAAAATTTATAACTCATCAAACAGGGCTTCCCAAAAAAGTGTGCAAAGTGCATCAGCATGAAAACAGTAAATTGCCAACTTTGAGGGATTCAAAACCTAGTCAAACGAACTCAAAATGACTCAAAATATGAAACATAGGTTCTTGGTTATGGAAACTAGATATTTCCAAAGTGGTGAGTCATGACGCAATTCTGGGTGCGAGATATTCAATAGCAAACACAGCCTCCTATCGTTGTTTGACACTCAAGTGAAAATGCAAGATTGACAATTTCTGAAAGGAAGACTTCGCCAAATGACTCAGAATGATGATTTAACTTCATGGAATGCTTAGAAAATTTGAATACAGGGTGTTAGAAACATTAAACACCTCACAGGCCTCAAGACTGGGAGTCGGGTACACAGGCATCAAAAAGCATTTATAGGGCTTGGTTTTTGCAAAAGTGCTAGAAATTGACCATGCAATTTTTAGTGCAAAAGTGCTAGGACTTGTACTTCTTTCATTGTCTTAGGTTCTTGGTTATAGCCATCATACTGTCTGGCATGAGTTTTAGCCTTGGATGTTATGCTTTATGTGTGTTTGTGGTTGGATATTTATCTCCATTAGCATGGTGGGTGTAGACCTATGGGTGCCACATGGTTGGGAGGCATAGATACCTACACCACTACTAGGGATCGATGTACAGAGACAATCTTGTCCTAGTACGACCGTTGTTGGATGTTTTCACTTGATGCTTCAGGTTTCGGAGTATGCTTTCTTGTGATTTATGCTTTCATTCGAATGCTTGGATATCATGTTGAGATGATGTTAGTTTATTTGACGCATTCCCATATTATGATGTTTAGCATATTATTAGATGATGTGAATTGCTGTAGTAACATATCTATTACTTATTGATGTTTAGCATGTGATAGGTGATGTTATCTACTGTAGGATTATCTTATGATTTTCTACTAGCATGTTATATTTTCTTATGCTTATATTGTTGCATGTTTTAGTAGTGATGTCCCTATTACAATAGTATTGATGATTTGGTTGGTGGCTTGGGACGTTGTGCACAGGGGATGGCTAAGATCCATGATGGTCTTATGATGCTATTGACGGTTGGGAGGAACTACGTTCTTAGTTAGTTTTTTTGTGCATTGCAATGTTATTTCCATTTTACTACGATGTTGCTTTCAGTTCACTATGATGTTTCATTATGTCATTTTCTTTGATGGTTGTTTAGATGGTTAGATTCCATCTTTCTATCTTTTAGCTTTTATCTTGTGTTCTTGCCTTGAATTGTGGTTCTGGTACTCCTCAGTGTGGAGGTTCTATCTCTTTTTGGCTTATCATCCTTCCTTTGTAGTCTTCTTGTCTTTTCTTGAGTGACCATGTGTTAGCATGGTGTGATACAATAAAGTGTCGCATGCCCATTTGAACTCTCTCATGCACACCCTGAATGTGTTGCACACCTCTTGGAGTTTTGTCATGTGATACTTCATAGTATCGCACTCATTTAGAACAAATTTCGTATGATACACTTCTAGTATCACACATCCTTTGGAGAAGTATCACCCAACCCCTAATTGTGTTGCCATCCTTTTGGAGAAATGTTGCAAGATACTGGTAAAGTATCGCATAGTGCTGATAAAGTGTCATATAGTTTTTATAAAACCTACGTGGGTGGGAAGCGAGCACTTTTTGGTCTGATCTGAACTTTTCAAGGATGGTTTGGGGTAACCTCTTAGGTGTTCTTCAATCCCTTGTGGTGCAATTTGAATTTTAGTTGTGTCCTTTTTGTAGTTCATTCTTCAAGGTTTAAAATATATCATTTAATAATAAGTTGATGTATATTTAATTCCTTATACTTAAGATATATTTTAATATATGCAACAAATATTTTGAGATAGGTTTCAAACCTCTCAGAGATAAGATAAAGATTTTAGGAAATTTCAAGGCTTCAAAAATCCAGACTTAGCCAATTTTCAGGCTTCAGGATTTCAGGCTTAGCCAAATTTCAAGATTTCAGGATTCTACATTTTACCCTAGCTTGGTGTTTTGTTGATGAGTTTTTTTTCTTGAGCCCTCATCTTGTATGTGGTGATTGTTGGCTTTTGTTTGCATGTGTTAGTTTGGTAGTGGTATTTGGAGATCTGTTGTTTGCCAAGATTGTCGTGAAGTCTTCTGTTGTGATCTTTGGGATCCCTATATGATGTTGTCATGTGCATTCATACTTGTAATATATATATATATATATATATATATATATATATATATATATATATATATATCTTGTCTTGTATTGAATCCTTGTTCCAAGGATCTTTGAGTGGGGCATTACATCCTACCCTAGATTGGCCAAAGACTTTGAGAAGCAACAGAAAGGAGGTAATTGAGAAAAACACAGGTGCAAAATGGAACAATAGGGGAATGAGCATTGATACTATGACTAAACCCCTACTTGACTTTGCTATGAGGATAATTTCACATAAATTCTATCAATCCAGTAGACTAAATAGCATACCTTACATAGCTATTGATGTGGCTTACAAGTTGGTAAAGAAAGATCATACCTATGATCTAGCTAAACTCATGTTGTAGCAAATTAATGAGAACCCAGGAGCTATAAGGAGATCAAAAGGTTCTCAATGCAAATTTGGCTCAATTCTCATGTGCATATTCTTTTATGTGATGGAAGAATTCCCTTTAATTGGGAAGGTGAACTAGAATTCTAAAAAATTTGCAGTCACCCAAATCAATGAGTTCATTGATCAAATGGAAGACAATTTTGAAGCCTAGATGACTACCTATTTTGAAGACTTTAAGAAGTCTATGAAGCAAAGGATGAGGATACCAATCTCATTAGTTGAGAAACATGTCAATGATATATGTTTCTTGGTTGATATTGATTTCACCTATATTCAAGTAGCAATACCAAGGGTAAGATGGCTAAGGCCATTAAGATATGAACTTGATGTTGATGAAGCCTCAACAGCAATCACAACCTTATAGTAGAAGAAATTGATAAAGCAGCTCCTCACTTTGGGACTTATGATGTTGTTAAGTCCAAAGTTAAGATAGAATTGAAAATTGCTTCAGTTATCAAGAAGAAGGACAAAATGGTAAGAAAAATAAAGAAGACATTTGGAGCAAAAATTGAAGATGAAGCAGGAGAAGAAGAAGTAGAAGAAGTAGAAGGAGATAGTGAGGAAGAAGATGAGCAAGGTTAAGATCTAGAAGAGTTGAAACAAGGGTAAGGAGAAAACAAAGAGGAAGGTGCCAAGGGAGAAGAAGTCGAGGAAGCACCTACACCCAAGCCAAGAAAAAGAAGAGAAAGGCAAAAACATAGCCTATAGCTCAGCCCAAGCCCAAAAAGGTAACAAAACCAGCTCAAACCAAGCCAACTCCAGCTAAGCTAGTAGCAATAAGGACCACAACAAGAGAATCAACTCAAAATGCCAAAGAGGTAGCAAAGGAAAAGAAGAAAGCTACTGCACAGCTAGCTGAAGAGCCCAAGAAAAGAAGAAGTTATGTGGCTCAACCAAATGTAGATGACGAAAGGACAAAATCTAAGGACATAAGCCAATTTAAAGTGGTAAGTCATCCTCCAAAATCTACAGTGGATAAACTTTTCAATAAAATTAAAAATACAAATTTAAATGATTTAAAGTCTTTAAATTTCAATAAGCTCAATAGAGAAGAGTAGAATAAAATAGAGAAATCTATGTATGCCACGATGGCAAAATTCAAAAACACACCTCTAGAGCTTGATAACACTATGCCAAAGGAACTATATGAGACAGTGGAGCATAAATGGCATTATTGTTTACAAATGGAAAGGGAGATTAGAGAGTCTACCCTAGCACAAGTGAAGCCTGACATGACAAAGGCTCAAATAACCAAGGAAAACAAGAAACATAGTAGGAAATTTGCACCCAAATATAGAGCCTTTTGCATTCTTCAAAAAAAAGTTGAAGATGTTGTAAATAAATCTACACAGATATGGGAAAAAAATATACAAGATAATTGATGATAAGGTGGAAGAAACAAATAAGGCAGAATCTAGTGCCAAAGAACAGGTGGAAGACAAGAAGGCAGAAGAGCAAAAAGGAGAGGAGGAAGTAAAGGAAACAAAAAAGAAATTTGAGGAAGAGAAAGGAGAAGAAGAAGAGAATAAAGAAATAGAAGAGGAGGAATCAAAAAAGGGAGAGGAAACTATGGCAATAGCTGACTAGTAGTAGGAAGAAGAAAAAAGTGTGCAGGAAACACAACTACCACCTCCCAGCCCTCCTCACACAACCACTACACCTGCAGAGATAGTAATCATAAAGGATGTTACTGAAAAGATAGCTCAGAACATCAATCCACTTACTACAAAGGATCTCTCAAAGATCCTTAACCAATCTACTTTACAGGCACAATAATGCACAAGCCCTATATTGGTGAGTGTAAATGAACTACAAAGAGTAGTAGTAGCACCACAAAGAGAAATGGTGAAGCCAAAGGAACAACTTTTTACATACACTGCTACTAGAACTAAAGTTTTGATGTTGCCACCACCACCTCCACCAAGTGCAACAAGTGATAATATTTAGATGTCGAGTGTAGAGGAGAGGAAATCAAATGAAAAGGAAGATGCAATAAAAGAAAAGGGGAAAGCTGCCATTCAGATGTTGGTAGAACTAGCAAAGACTAGCACTCCTACTAAGACCATTCAAAAGTCAAGCACTGAAGCTATTCCCTTGCAATTTTCAACACCAGGCTTGATTTCAACAAGCGTGACCAAGGTACTTCACTATGGAGACCCTAAACTAGATGAAGAGATTATGATACCCTCCTATGATTCCAAAACTATCACAATAGCACAAATGACTGAAATGCAAAATGCATTGGATAGAAGGATGAGGCAAGAAATATTGAGGAAAGAGTTTAAACACAAGCAAGCACTTCATGACATCAAGGACATCTTCATGGATGCCTTTAGCTTGCAGTCACCAGATAAAGGAAAGCCAATAATTGAGCAACCATTAGACATAGCTAACTAGGTGAAAAATGAGGACTAGGACACCAATGTTAAACTCATGGAATGGTCAAAAAGGAAGTTTCAAGGAAAGGTTAACAAAAATATATCAAGTGGCATTACACTTGAATAGGTAAAGTTCACCAAGACAATAGATAAGGCCAAAATTGTTCTTGAAAACATTTTTTCATTGTATAGGAAGTTGTGTGATTTTTCAAATTTCACACAAGAAACTGATCAATGAATAATGAGCTTGGAAAGAAACTTGAAAATATCTATCATGCAATTACCTAGAGATCTAGCTCAAAGTGAGAAGAATTTTGCACAATCACTTCACACACAAAGGGAGTTAGCTATACTAACAACAGAGGAGGGAAATATTAAGGCTAAATTGATGTAGATCCAGTACTCCATAACCCCTCATTTAGAAGTCCTCCACAAGAAACAAGTTTATGCTGAAACAATTTTAAAGAAAGATCCAAATCTTTCTACTCTTGATGGACTTATACACCTTGCTACAGAGACTTCCATCTAGCACAAGTCATTGGACATTACTTTGGAGAATTGGGATACAGTTTTGAAAACAATAATGGAGGTAAACATCAATTTTTTGGCTAAATATGGTATTACTCCTTAGAACCCTTTGACATTAGTGTCAAAAAGGGGGAGAATTATTTGGAGAGATATATCTTTAAGGAAGATATAGTATTCTAATGAAGACATAAGATAGGGGGAGAATACCTATAAATTTTGATAGCCAAGAGGGGGAGATACAAAATTTTGAAATTTTGGCACTCATATGGAAAATAGCTTTGATGCAAATGCACAAATTCCATAAACCCTGATAAAATAGATATAGAGACATAGGTACAGAATATAGGTATAGGACAAAAGAAAAAGAGTATCAAGCATAGTTAGCACAAAACTTTGATTACAAGAATGACAAGGCACAAATCGACTTAGGGGGAGTTCAGGTATTTTGAACAATTTTTCAAAATTTTGTGGATAAGGCACTCATAAGGATAGAATAGGAATGATAAGTATTTTTGACACTCATGTCAAAGGGGGAGATTGTTAGTCCTTAGATAGTTTTGACATTCAAGTGTCAACACACTTAACCACTTTTTGTATTGAAGCCGAGTATACCATGTATGTCGAGCCATAGTATGTGCTGACTGACTTCAGGTGCTGAGTAGTATATAAGTGCCAAGTGATATATAAGTGCCAAGTCATAGTTGATGCCAAGCAAGTCAGAATTATTCATATGCCAAGTGAACCAGAATCATATATGTGCTAAGTGAGACAAAGTGTAATAGGTGCCAAGCAATCTAGGATAGTATGTGTCGAGCATAAATACTCCAATATGTGCTAAGTAACACAGAATCAACATATGAGTTTGTGCCCTCACAAATTTAGATGTAAACCATTTTTGGAGCTAACATAGAGATATTTTGAAAAGAAAAAAAGAAAAGGATGAATCATTTAGATTCCCTATATGATCTGCATGTAGCCAATCAGAAAAATGGAGAAGGCATGCAACCAATAAGAAAAATGCCAAGAATGAGCAAAAATTTGAGATTCAATATGGATCATAGATCCATACCTAACCCTAAGTCTTCACATTCTTTAAAAGGAGGTTGAAAACCCATTATATGCATGGATGGCAATAGTTTATAGGGAGATTATAGCAAAATTTTAGTGAGAAGGAAAGACTTAGAGGAACAGAGCGGTAATTTCATATCTAGTTGATCAGAACAACACAAGGGATAAGGGACAAGATCAGATATCAGATCCTAGAGGATCAAGACTAGAAGAGAGCAGATCAAGTGCCTAAATCCAACAATTAGAGATTGCATACTATCAGGTCAAATGTTCTAATACTTTCTTACCATTGTAATTAGATGCTGAAATCATATACTAATAGGTTAGCTTAACAGGTAGGTAGAAGAACCTTTGGAGAAGGTAATTGAAAATCCTATGTATTAGGTGGGTTTAACAACCTAGTTCAAATCCTTTAATAGGGTGACACTTCATGTAAAGTGTTTTCTAAATCCTCTAACTAGGTCATTATTTACATAGTGTAAAGCATTTAACAGGGTAACCCTTTCATAGGGTAGATCATCAGAAGTGGTTGAACATTTATTGTCGTAGTGATTTTTGTGGATATCATCCTGACCTCAATTTTACCTTCTTATTCCTGGAGGGTTTCGAGGTTATCAATTTTGGTGATATGTGTTATTGCATGTGATTTACTTTGTGTTCCTTTATATGTTTACAAGCATGCAGTTTATTTTTTAGTTATATGTTTAAAGGGTTGAATAAGGTTAAAAGTGTGGTACTTCTAATTCACACCTGCCCCCCCCCCCCCCCCCCCCCCCCCACCCTCAGAAGTGTTCTTCTTATTTTGAACATTCCAACAGAAAGAAGATGATCTTCACATAGAAATTAGAGAAGAAAAGACATAGTTTCCCAAGTTGAAAAGAAATCTAATTGGATAATAGATAGTGGGTGTTGACATCATATGACTGGTGATAGGAACAAGTTTTCTAAATTTAAGAATCATGATGGAGGTATGGTTAGAGTTGGAAATAATGCAACCTATCACATCATAGGGATAAGATCTATTACTCTTGATGGAAAATCTAGCATTGATGATTCTTTAAAGCATAATTTGTTTAGTGTTTGATAGTTGGTGGATAAAGGTTATTAGTTTCAATTCGTAGAGAAGACTTGTATCATCAAAGATAAGGATGGTAAGTTGATTGGAATAGGTATAAGATACAAAGGTAATGTATTTTAGTTGAATCCTACTAAGATGGCATGTTTGGTTGTAAAAGTGGATAATAGTTGGTTATGGCATAAAAGGTTCTGTCATATAAAATTTGACAACATAGTGAAGGTTAGTAGCACAATTATAGTTAGAGATTTACCTAAGATAACGAAGCCTACTAATGTTGTTTGCAAAAACATTATTAGGGCTAAGTAGAAGAAGGAATCATTTCCTAGTAAGAAGTTTGCTGCGACAAAAAAGCTATAGATTGTTCATACAGATACAAGTGGCCCTACTAGGATAAGAGGATTCTATGAAGAAAGGTATTTTATGATTTTTCATGACTATGTCACTAGAATGATGTGGGTAGCATTTCTTAAAGAGAAATGTGAAGAATTTGAGAAGTTCAAGATATTTAAGAATAGATTTTAGAATGAATCTAGTATTAAGATTAAATGCTTGATCAGATAGAGGAGGGAAGTTTAATTCTAGAGAGTTAAAATGTTTTGTGAAGAGAGTGGAATTAAGGGAAAATTATCATCATCTAAGACCCTTGAATAGAATGGGATAGCTAAAAGGAGAAATAGATCAGTATCAGAGGCAAAAAGAATAAAGGTGTTCAAGAATGATGTATCAAAAATATTTTGGAAAAATAGTCAATACAATAGTGTACACCATGAATAGATTACAAATCAAAAATGGTATGAATAGGACTCCTTATGAATTATGGTTTTGTTATACACCTTCAAAAAACTATTTTATAATTTTTGGAAGTGATTTATATATAAAGAGAGATGATGATATTGGTAAGTTTGATCCAAGAAGTGATGAAGGTATGTCTCGTGGTTATTTATTGAAAAGGAAATCTTATAGATGTTTTAATTATAAAACCAAGACAATAGTTGAGTGTAAAAATGTAAAAGCTGATGAAAAGTTTGGAATTAAGGAAAATATGATGGATTACAATTATTATGAGAAAGAAAAAAATACTAGAATTTCTAGAGAGAATATAGAAGTTTTCTTTGAGACCAACAGTGATCTACATAGTGATCTGCAAATTGTTGAGAAAAGAGGAGAACAAAGATATAAACCAAGAGATGAGATAAGAGTTGAGTTAGCAACTCCTACCTTTAAAAAGAACTTGACAAAGAATCACCCTTTAGAGAAGATAATTGGAAGTAAAGAAAAATGATTAATAACAAGAAATAGAGTAAATGAGGAATTATGTTTGATTTCTCAAGTTCAACCTAAGAGTAGAGATAAGGCATGCAAAGATGATCATAAGATTCAAGAAATGAATGATGAACTAGATCATATTGTCAAGAATGACACATGGGAAATGGTTCCTACGCCTAAAGACAAAAATGTTATAGGAACTAAATGCATATTTAGAAATAAGATGAATGAACAAGGTGAAGTTGTAAGAAAAAAAGATATATTGGTATGCAAAGGTTATCCACAACAAAAAGGAATATATTATGAGGAAAGATATGCCCCTATAGCTAGAATGGAAGCAGTGAGAATGTTCTTGGATTATGTAACAAATAAGAAATTCAAAGTGTATCAGATGGATGTTAATGTTAGAAATGCTTTAGAATAACTAAAAGGGGGGGGTGAATCAGTTATTCAAGGTCCAAATTTCCTAATAAAACTTTTTCATTAAATATAGTGCGACGATTTAACTAATCATGCATCCAAACTTAAACTTTCCTACTAAGCAAGTTATTGTAAAATCAACATGCAAGAATAACACATAACACAATGATTTATGTGGAAACCCAATTTGGAAAAAATCACCAGTAACATGCTACTCATTTTCCACTCTTCTGAAGTGATGCCCTATGAAAGACCTAGCCTATTAAAAGCTATAATACACTATTAAATTTGACCTAGTTAAAGGATTTAACCACCTTGTTAGAAGTGGGCCTGATTAGAGGACTTTAGAACATTCGGTTGGAATGCCACCCTATTAAAGGATTTACAAATGGTTGTTAAACCAACCTAAGTCCATAGGATTTTTACCCAAACTAATACAATTGTTAGAGAGTAACAATGAGGGCTTTTGACTTGATACAACTCACAACTTAACTTGCAGATTTCATATCTCAATTCAGCTCTAACAACTTGTCCTCCTTTCAAGCTTTATCACCTTGAGTCTTCATGCTCAATGTACTAGTTCAATCTCCTCTATGGCCACCTATCAAAGTAGAGTCTCTTTACTCTATTCTTCTTTCTCTTGAAGCCTTCACCTTGACATCATACCAAACACTTCAACAACTTAGAAACTTAGCAGCTCTTGCTTCTTGACCTGTAACTCCTTAAATAGAAGTCTGGAATACTTTTCCTACTCTTAGTCTTCCTACTTTTAATTTTAGTTCAAATGGATTAGGTAATATTCATTGAATCTACCCCATATCTTGTACCTTCTAGAAACATCATGAAGAATCTTCCTTTATTGACCCAAAAATTGTTTACCTAAAATTGTGTGCCGCCATCTCATCATCTTTATCCTCCATCTAGTTCACAAAATTCAAGGTAACAAACTTGTTAGCTCAGATCTAGCAAATCTTTGACTTTTTAATTAATGTAGAAACTCAGCACTATCGAAACTCTAATGCTCAACACACACTATATTACTTGGCACCTACTATGTTTTACTAATGCTTGACACATACTGTTGATTCCCTTAGAATCAACTAAATTTTACTAATGCTCGACACCTATTACTTTCTTGAAACTTGAACACGCTTGGCTCCTTCTATTTCACTTGACACACACTAGATTTTGCATTTGCTTGGCACTTACTAATGATCTGCTCAGCATGAACTAGCTTGCTCGACACCCACTAATGAGCTTAGTCAAGCTTTGGAGACAACTTTGTTACAACTTATTCTTCCAGAGTTTCTTGGTGTAGCTAACATCTGTATCTTCAAGTATATTATCAATACATCATTTTATCATTTTCTTAACTGATCCTTGTACTTCATTACAAAACCATAACACAACCTTTCCCTTAGGTTCTTTTGTTACATTTTATTGATTAAATCCTCTTCATCAATCAACTAAGTCATAGTACTTGAACATTATAAGCAATTGTCATTCCAAAAAATAGTAGGTTTGACATTAGTGACAAAACAATGATTGAAAACATTCTTTATCAACAATCTCTCTTCTTTAATAGTGTTCTTTTCCATTAGATTCCAATAGTTAAATCAGTCATTTTGAATGGAGAGATTAAAGAAGAGGTATACATTGAGTAACTTGAAGGATTTCCTTTGACAAAAGACAAGAATATGGTATACATATTGAAAAAAGTTCTATATGGTCTAAAGTAAGCACCTAGAACTTGGTATGCAAGGTTGGACACCTATTTGAAAAAGATTGGATTTTTTAAAGGTACATCATATATGTTATCATGAATGTTAATGATATTCATTTGTGGAAGTATCCTAAGAATTACAGAGAATTGACATGTTGCATTCATGATTTTTTTTGTCATTGATGTCAACATAGTAGTAATTTTGTGAAGATTAGTAGAATAGAAAATAGAGATCATACTTGTATGGATAGAGTTTTGATGTATAGGTGAAGCGTAGTTAAGGACATGTTCCACTTTGTGAATTGATGATGAGGATAAATATGAAAAATCTAACTCCAAGATGTATAGAAGCTATAAGTGGTTCATAGATAATAGTACAAATACAAAGTGTATGGAAAGAAGTTTATGATGATCCTATTATATCTTTTAGCAAAGATATAATCTGGTGATATACAATTAGAAAGCATTTAAGGACTATTCGATGGTGATATCTATAAGTGCATTATTCATGAAGTTTTACATGTAAAGTTTTATATATACTATTAGAGAAAAGTGCTATTGTAATTGTGAATTAATTAATTATCTTATTATAATTAATTGGGAAAGCTTGTAGGCCGACTCAAGGAATTATTTTGAAGATAAGGTATAAAGAAAAGATGTTTTCTTTGTTTGTAATATATGGAATGTGAATGAAGTATGTGGAGCTATCAATGAAGTGTAAATTATAGAAGAGTGTTATGGTAAATGAAAGTAAGAAATCCAAGGTATTATTTGATACAAAGTTTGTGATCTGGTATCAAGATCAAAAGAAGCAAAGGTCTAGTTGACAAGATAGAGAAAGATGAAGGAAGAGAAATTCAATTCTATTATTCTATAGGGAATAATATAGAGATTATTTGAACAGTAGGTTCATTGATCTTTCCCCTAAATTTGTTTGGATAGTGGGTCCATCTATCTTCCACAACTCCTAACAAGGTTGGAACAACTCTTAACAAAGTTGGAATCTCCTAACAGGGACTAATATGTACCAAATGTTGTTATAGAATCCTAATAGGGCCCATCCTCTAACAAGGAATATTTATCTTAGTACATCATCTTATCTGTACAATCCCCATTGGATTTTTTCCTTTGATCAAGGGTTTCCCTAGTTAACCTATCTAGTGTTATTGTGCATAAGTATCTTATCATGGGTTCTAATTATATTTCTCATATGGTAAAGATTTATTAAGCTTGATAAGTGTGATAATAGGTATATAAATAACTCATCCCCCTCTTAGTTATATTGGTGGACTCTATATTCTAACAATTAGTATAAGTGCATTAGGTTCTTGAAGAGAAAGTTTAATAGCTTGAGGAGATCAATGATGAATCTATTTAGAAAGGATAGTCCTAAATTTGATGGATCCAACTATGAAAATTGGAAAGAGAAGATGAAGAATCATCTTCTATGTATGGGTCTAGGTTATTGGCTTTTAGCAAGATGATTTTGAAAGAAGGGAAGCTTGAAGAATGCAGTGAAGTAGAAAGAGATTTGTTCATGTGTAACATGAGAGCTATAGAAACCTTACTATCAAGCCTTCTAGAGAATGAATTATTGGAAATGGAAATGAATAAATAAAAGGGGAGTGGTTAATCAATTACTAAAAAAAAAACCCAAAAAAAGCTTTAAGTTGTCAACACAATATAAAACCAATAAGTTGTTGTAACTTGATTAACACTGAATATTCTATTGTAACTCAATTAACACTAAATATATTACTATCACTCAATTTTCATCGAACGTGTAGATCTTAAGATATTTAAATGTGATTAACCTTAATTGACTTATTTTTAAAAACATAAATAAACTTACACCAAGATTTAACATGGAAACCCAATTTGGGAAAACCACCAATTGCAACTAGTTACTATTTTTCATTCTTCTAAAGTGAGCCCTATTAGGAGCCAACCATATTAAAGGTTAAAAACCACACTATTAGGTGTGACCCTATTAAAATATTTAAGTCACTCTGTTAGGAGTGGCCTTGTTAGAGGTCTTCGAACACTTCAATCTAGAAATGCCACCTTGTTAGAGGATTTACCAAATAGCTATTAGGATAACTCTGTTAAGAGATTTGATTCACTACTACAATTATTAGAGAGTAACAATGACTTGACCTAATTTCTAATGAAACTAACTTGGCTAATTTTTAAGATCTTAGTTCTAGCTTGTTTACTTGATCATCTTTGATCAAAATATTCTTTACAACTTGATCAATTTGGATACTCTATCCTCTTATAGATAACCTTCCAATTAGCTTCCTTAATTCACCTTCTTCAATCCCATGCTTGCATTCTTCAATACTCAACTTGACCTTATACTTATATGAATATGCTTGTTAGATAGTCTTGAATATACATTTAATTAAACAATTTTCATCCCTTAAGTTAGCTTGAATTAACTAATAAATCTATCTGACTCAATTGTTGTCAATCAGAGAATATAGAATTGAGTATGCGGTCAACTCAAAGAAACTATTTGTTAACTACCCCAACTCAATCAATAGTCATTTTGAACTAAATTTCCTTTGGTAACTAAGTGAACTCAGTCAACATAGGATCCATAAAAACTTTTTTTTGGTAACTAAGTGAACTCGATTAACACATGATCTTCCTTTGATGCCTAAATGAGATTAGTAAAAACTAACTCTAATCTTGGTTATAACTAGAATGCTTAGCATACATAGGAAAATTTTTTCAATGCCTGAATGAGATCAAAAATCATTGACTTTCTTGGCAAGGCTTGAAGTTTTGGATAACATGAAAGACAACATACAATTACATAATTATTTTCAACAATCTCCCTCTTTGGCATTGATGGAAATACAACATGTCATAGTACAATGAGATTTTAGAGAAAAATAAAAGTAAGGATAATATCCTTAATTTCATTCCAATTCTCATCCATGAGAACTCCCTCTATAAGTGAGAACTCCCTCTAACCTTAATCTCTTCCTCTGAAATGATTCACTAATTTCTCTAATTGCAATTTCTTCCTCTAACAACAAACTCTCCTTCTTTACTGATACAAAATTTCTTTGATATGACAACAAAATATCCCTCTTTGACATCTCATGCCAAAGATGATAACCAATATATTTTCTATGTACCTGATGTACTAATTAATGTTCAATCTACTCTGACAATTCTGCATCAAATTTTTTGATCTTCAAAACTCCTTGTTTGATGCACCATTAAAATTTGATTAGTGAATTTCAAATAGGGGAATGACCACTAGCTTACCTCTTAGACACAAAAATGCATCCATAGGCAATGGATTGGTGAATACGTCTATAATTTGTTCTTTTGTATTCACATATTCCAATCTCACCTCTTTTTCTTGTACTAATTCTCTTAGTAAATGATACTTTATTGCAATTTTCTTAGTCTTGGTATGCATCATTTAATTCTTGGAAATATTAATTGCACTAGTTTTATCACAAAAGATAACTATTGGATCCTTAATTTCTTTCTTCATACCTGATAACAATTTCTTGAACTAAATGATGTTGGAACATTTAACTATTTTTGCAACATATTCTGCTTTTTTTGTAGAGTGAGATGCAATTCTTTTTCTTTCTTTTCCAAGACACTAGCCTCTTTACAAGAAAGAATCATCCACCAGTAGTGTTTTTCTTGCCATCAATACTTACTTCCCAATCAACATCAGAAAAGGCTTTTAATTCAAACTTAACTCCTTTCATATACCACGAACCATAATCTTCAGTACCTTTTAGATACATCATAATTATTTTTATTGACATTATATGGTTTTCCTTTGGATTAGCACAAAATCTTTCCACCATACCAACTAGTAATGAAATATTAGGTCTTGTGTGTACCACATACTGAATTTTTTCAATCATTGATATGTATGTAGTCTAATCTACCTCTTTGGAATCATCAATTCTGGAAAGCTTATGACCAATAGACATAGGTGTTCCAACTAGATTGGAATCTTCTATTCCAAATTTCCTCAATATCTCATTGATGTACTTTGATTGAGTAATGTAGATACCATCTTTTTTCTATTGAATTTGGAAGCCAACAAAGAATTTAATCTCTCCAAACATTGACATTTCAAATTATTTACTCATTTTCTCTAAAAAAGATTTGCATAAATCATTATGTCCAGTGAATCATGTATCATCTATAGAGATTGTCTTCCAGAACTATCTTTTTATCTAGTCATTCCTTGATGTATAGCCTATTGCTATTATTTGTCCTTTGAAAACCATTTTTTACCAAATGACTATACAATCTTTGATACCAGGCTCTAGGGGCTTGTTTGAGACCATATAGATATTTGTGCAATCTATAAACCATATCCCTTATGTTATGATCTATAAAACCTTTAAGTTTCTTAGTAGAGACTTATTCTTCTAAGATTCCATTCAAGAAAGTTGGCTTTACATCCATCTAATATACTTTGAATCATTTATGTACAACATCAGCAAGCAGTGCTCTAACAACTTCTAGTCTTGCGAAAGGAGAAAAAGTATCTCCACAATCAATACCTTCTTCTTGAGCATAACCTTTGCATACTAATGATGTCATGTTTCTTGAAACTTCTCCATTCTCATTCAACTTGTTTTTGAATACCCATTTTGTGCCAATCACATTTATTTCCTTGGGTCTAGGAACAATAGTCCAAGTCTTTTTTCTTTCAATCTAGTCAATTTCTTCATCCATTGCCTCAATCCAACTTTCATTTTCTAATGTATCTTTAACAGTTCTAGGTTAAAACTCAATAAGAAAATATGTACCTTTTAATTTGTTCCTTGTCATTGTGCCTTTTGACTAATGTCCACTAACTTTTTTAGGTGCATGATGCCTTCTAAACTATATAGAAAGTATAGGTACCTTCTCCTTTGATTTAGAACTTGTTTCATTATGTTCATCATGCTCAGGTCCCACTGTCTGTAACCCTGGTCCTTCTAACTATGACTCAATTTCCACTTTCTAAAACTTGGGTCCTTTTGACTATCACTCAGGTCCTTCTAACCACAAATCAAGTTGCACTGGCTAAAACTCAAGTTGAACTAGAGATTTAGGGACTTAGGTGTGAAGACTATTGATTTCCAATTATATTTTCTTGAATCTTAGGTATAGTATTAGGTTCATAGTAGACAAATTTTATGTAGGTTTAAGGTTCTTTTCTACTTTCTTCTTCACTCTTTTCTTAAAAATTTCCAATTTTAATATGTACACATTCTATGACTTTGTGAGTAGAAAGATTCAGACATTTCTATGATTTTCTTTTGTTGGAGGATCGCAATAATGTTACTTCATCACTTTTAACATCAAATTTTCATTTCCTAGATTCTTTTAAGATATAACATTTTCATCCATATACTTTGAAATAATAGACATTAGGTTTATAACCATACCATAATTTATAAGGTGATTTATTTGAGTATTTCTTCAACTAAACTCGGTTCAAGGTATGAATTGTTGTGCTGATTGCTTCCTTCTAGTATTCAATTGCAAAAAAAATCTCTATCATTAGTGTTCTTGCACAATCCATAATGGATCTCTTTCTTCTTTCTGTTATACCATTCGATTGAAGTGTATCGGGTGTAGATACCTATCTTTTGATTCCTCTTACATTGCATAATTCATTGAATTCATTTGAGGTGATTTCACCTTCTCTATCTAACCTTAGACATTTTACTTTCTTTTTTTTGTTTCTTTCTCCACTCTAGCTAGATACAACTTGAATTTTTGAAAGGCTTTAGATTTATGTTTTAGGTACATAACTATCATCATCCTAGAATAATCATTGACAAATAAAATAAAGTGCTTATCTTCATAGTATCTTTCTATACCAATGGGTCCACAAATATATGTATGAACCAACTCCAAAAATTATTCAAAATGATAGTTCTTGCTTCTGAAACTTGTCTTTCCCATTTTTCCAATTTAGCAATTTTTGGACATGCCCATATCAAGTTTCTTTAGACTAGGAATGCCTCTCACTTTTTTTTTCTTGCTTATGTTGACTAGGTTATTAAAATTCAAATGACACAACCTTTTATACCATAACCAACTTTCCTCTACTTGAGCTATGAAACATGAACTTTTAATTAGATCTAGATAGAATAAATTACCTTTTGTTTGATTTCTAGCCCCAACTAGAATTCCTTTCACATTAGTAGCCATTGTTTCTTTTCATTTGAATGCCAATGGATTATTGAAGAGCAATGGGGAGTAGAGTGCATAAAGGAAGTTGCCCATTTTGCAAAGAAAGTCACAGTTTTTTAAACATTTCCAACCTTCTTTCTCTAGAAGTCAGTTCATTCTGCATTACCCACAAAAAGGGGGCCTCTAACTTTGGAAGGAGAAATGTTGGCAACGAAGAAGACTGGACCTGATTTGGTAGTTTTCTTAGATAAATTGTGGTAGGAATACTATTACAAAATAGAAATGAATAAAAATGAGTTTAGTAAAATGAATAGTTGAAAGGGATTGATAGCCCTTTTAGTTTTTTTCATATGTTGGATCTCTCTTGTATCATCTTAGGATGAAATAAAGGTAATGAGTAGGAATGGGTTTCCACTAGATTTATATTCGGTACAACCTCTACTTCATATCACTATGAAGGAGCTGCTAATGAATGTAGGAAGCCCATGATACAAAAGAGGGGCAACTCACTTAAAGTAGTAGTAGGGGAGTTTGGAAGAACTCATAGGAGTAGTGGTAGGGAGCAAGGGCAAGGCCTAGTGAAAGAGCTTTTTGTTATGAAAGGCCTTTGAAATAGACGCAAACAATGAAGTGGGATCTAAATAAATCTTGTGGGCATGCAACTCACCCACAATTTCCAAGCAAGGTTTCTATAGCTCCATCTGTGTACATACCCATTTTCCAATATATCAACTCTCCATTAGAGAATTACATGGATAAATCTAACTATAGTGATAATAGAAATAACTACACTAACCCTAATGGGTTTCCAAGCGTGCCCACCATTAATGGAAAGATCCCTATGGTGAGTTGCATTTCAAATATTTATAACACTCCATTCACCCCATCTAAAATGGGAGGCACCATCAAAGGAAGCTACATGAAGAGTTGAAGCCAAGGCATGAAGAGTAAAAGCCCCATGTTGATGGCAGGAGCCTTATCTCCCTCTTTAGAAAGGAGACACCAACTTGAGATTGGAGTAGCCTACACTAAGGAGGAAGAACATTCTAAATTTGGAGCCATCCACCATCCATAACACTAGTATACAGAGGTCAAAGACTGAATTTTTTGAAATGCAGGGATGAGAAAGGGCAAAGATAATGAAAAACTTTATCCCACATCTATCTATGAGGGGAGTTTACTATTAAATAGTATTCAATTCAATAGGTAAAGTTTCTTAAAGACATGAAGGCTTTTGATGCCTCAAACTTGTGTAGGTCCCACCCAACTAGCCAGAGAGTAAGAAAAACTAAATTTTGATAAAGTATGTTGCCAAAGATGATGACATCATCAAATAATGTGGATATGAGAATGAATCTTGAAGCGACATGTGATGATCAAATTACAAAGGCACAGGATGGTGACACATGGAAAGATCTGATAGTGGTTGCCATGTCACCATAGGAAAGTTGTAAGGAGGTTAAGTATATGACATAGGAACCAGCTAATGTGGCAATGACTAGGTGTTGAGGTCGCACTAATGTGGCAAGCTGAGGTGGACCCATGACTAGAGGATGAGGTGGAGAAAGGTGACACATGTCATGTGGTCATTATTTCATGATGATGTAGCATGAGGCTCACTCATCATGGGACATGGAGACTAGTGACTAACACTCATGTGATAGCCATGCGGCGAATGTCACATAGCTATGCAGGATTTAGCCAATTAGAACATGCCACATCGTGAGGGTGGTCAACAAAGTTTGATCTAGATTTAAAAAGGAGGGAAAAATCAAAAGTCATAAAAAATTATTTTTTATGTTTTTTTGCCAGAAATCATGTGCGTGGTTAGATTTTTAAATAAATTTCATTTAAACCTATAGTTTAAAACTTTAGGAAAAGAAAATATTTTCCAAAATGCAGTCTTGAGGCCATAGTAGGAGCCCAATTTTCAAATCAAGATTTTGGGAGTTCTTGATAAGAAAATATAGGAAAATTATATATCAACAAAATTGGGAGAAGATGACCTTTATGATTATGGAGTTTTTTTCCACACAGGAAGTCATTGGTTCAAGTTATACCTAGAAATGTAAAATTTGGGCCTTCTCAGTAAGATTGGCAAAAATTGAAAATGCAATTACATGCATGGTAAAAACACATGGTAAAAGGTCTGTTGGGTTAATTTTGAGAATATTATGCCATTTTGGTATAATTTGGCTCCAATTTTTAGTTATGATGGATTTTTTTTCTAGTTGGGCTAAATTTTAGGATTAAAGTTGGAGTCATGATTGAAGAATCGAATCTTTTTTGTGAAATGAAAGAGGAAATGAAAATATTTATAGGTTAGGATTGAACTTTTTCATCCAATATATGTAATTTATCTCTTTCATTTTAGAGGTTGAAAAAAAAAGTTAGCAAAAGTTAGGAGTTGGAAACTAAAGAAGAAATGGTCTCATGGAATGAATGAAGTCTGAATGGAAAGTATTTGGGATGTGTTGGTTCTAGACCATGATGCTATGCTTTGGCTATGATACCCACTTCCTATTCCATCAGTTTCTCATTTCCACCATTTTCTCTTTTGTATGAAAACATATTTTTATTGTACAGTCTAGTTTATTAGGTATTTTGTGAGTCAATTTCATGCATTTTCATGTATTATTTTGAGGATATCAATACAAAGAATAGTAGGTGTTGAGTTTCATTTTAGATCTTGTCCCCTTTATCAGTGATTTGCAATGTTTTATGATCTTTGAACAAAGAGTCTAGATCATAGTTGTAGTCCCTTAAGGTTGTATGTTATTTCATTGTTGCTTATAATTCAATGAGTTATGTAAATTCTTTATGGAAATAAAGAGGGTTGTAGGTTTATTAAGGAGTATATGATTTACATTGAACATTGATATCCAATTGACAAGGTAATTGGATAGATCTAGAGTCTTGGCATAGGATATGTGTCTTAGATATCCAAAATGCATGAGAGAGATTTGTGAATTGCCCAATGGATGAGGCACTAATTAGCTATAGGATCATTAGATTTTTTTCCATACTTGGTTTTCATCCACTTTCCCCACCCACATAAAATCAAATCAAATTCAAATAATCTTTATATTTTATGTTTGTCAGCTTATGAATTGCATTGTCTTACACTTAGCTATTGCAGATCTATGCTATTGCATGAGTCATTAGGAGAAATAAGGGCTAAATATTCTATTGATAGGTTTAGATTATATATTTAATTGCACTAGTACCATATAAATGAATCTAAGGTACACCCACCTAGGTTTTGTAGAGCCTGAAGTAGAAGAAGGGTCTAGCCTTATAGTTGGCTCAATGTCTAAAATGGTATGTTGAAGATGGGAGTTAGTTGTCCCTAGATGTATCATGTTCTCATCGGGGTAATTTGGAACCATATTGTTTCAAAACACCAACATAGTCTTTGTATCTTTTGAAATCTTTCTTGCCTTTGTACTTGTCATGCTTCTTTTCTTCTTTTCCTTCTTTGTTTGGACACCTTGCAACAATGTGATCAACTTCTTCACAAGAAAAATAGATTAGAGGTATTTTACCTTTGTACTTTCCTTTGCTTTTAGGGAATCTTCTTGCAAGAAGGGATTCAATGACTTCAAGTTCATCATTACAACTATCTTCATCGTCATTGTTTGACCTTTGTTCTTTTAAATTTTTTTCTTCTTAAGTGATAGTTAGCTTGAAATATAGACTCAAGGCTACCAGAGTTAGGAAAATAGTTATCAAAGATATTTAACTTAAAGGCTGTCAACCTTCCCACTAATACATCCAAAGTTATATCATCTTTAGAATCACATCTCATCTCTTAAATAGCTAACACTCTAATTGCATAAATAGGAAGAAGAGTTTTGAGTACCTTACCAACCACTATTACATCATCTATCTTCCCTCTTAAGGCTCTAATTTCACTTACACTTGCTTTGATTCTTTCACTATATTGTGAAATGTTTTCATCTCCACTCATCTTTATCTAATAAAATTGACCTCTTAGACTTTTTTCCTTAGCTCACCTCACATTTTCATCTCCTCCATAGGTATCTTTCATCTTGTTCCACATTTCATGAGTAGTAGAACAATATTTGACTTCATAAAATTTAGTATAATTGAGAGTAGAGGCAATATCAACCATCATTATGTTGTGATTCTTCTTTTTTGTAATTTAATCTATAGACAAAGGTCCAAAAGGTGCCACATATTTTTTATCCAAATATTTCAGGCATGTATCACAAATGGTTTCCAAATGTAGCTTCATGATTTCCTTCCATGCTTGGAAGTTATCTTTGTTCAACTTAGGAATCTCCCTTCTATAAGACATCTTGATCCTTATCTTAGGTCTTTGAAACCTTATCTGCAAGCACCAAATTATCTGATACCAATTGTTGGAAATGGAAAGGAGTAATTAATATGGCAGGGGTGAATCAATTACTATAAGAAACAATCCAAAAATCTATTTAAGATGTCAACACAATATTATATAAAACCAATAACTTGCTGTAACTCTATTAACGCTGAATATTCTTTTTTAACTTGGTTAACACTAAATATATTACTCTCACTCAGCTAGTACTAAACATGTATATCTTAAGATATTTAAATTTTATTAGCTTGAATTAACTTAGTTATAGAAACATAAAGCAAATAACATGAACACAAGAGACACCAAGATTTAATGTAGAAACCAACTTTGGGAAAACCACCAATTGCAACTAATTATTTTTCACTCTTTTGAAGTGAGCCCTAATAGGAGCCAAGCCTGTTAAATATTAAAAAGAACAATGTTAGGTGTCACCATGTTAAAGGATTTATTTCATCCTATTAGGAGTGGCCTTGTTAGAAATATTCAGACACTTCAACCTAGAAATGCTACCTTATTAGAGGATTTACCAAATAGTTGCTAGGCTGACTCTGTTAAGACATTTGATTCACTACTATAATTATTTGAGAGTGAAAATTACTTGACATGATTTCTAATGCAACTATCCATTCTGATTTCAAATCTTAGTTTTAACTTTATTACTTTATCCTCTTTTATCAAAATATTCTTTGCAACTTGATCAATTTAGATACTCATTCCTCTTGAAGAAATCCTTCCAATTCCCTTCCTTAATTCATCTTCTTCAATCCCATGCTTACAATATTCAATCCTCAACTTGACCTTATACTTATATGAATAGATTTATCAAATCAGCTTGAATATACTTTTAATTAAATAATTTTTATCCCTCAAGTTGGCTTGAATTAACCAATAAATCTATTAGACTCAATATGCTTCTAGTTAGCTAATATAGAATTGAGTACTCGATCAACGCAAGGAAACTCTTTGTTAACCACCCTAACTTATTCAATATTGATTCTAAACTAACTTTCCTTTGGTAATTGAGTGAACTTGATGAATATAGGATCTGCCTTCAATGCCTAAGTGAGCTCAATAAGAACTAACTATGAACTTGGTTATAATTGGAATGCTCGACATACATAGGAAACTATTTCAGTACCCAAGTGAGCTTGGAAATCACCAACTTGCTTGGTAAGGCTTGACATTTTTTGTAATATCAAAGACAAGATACAATTATATAATTTTTTTCAACATGAATATAGTCAGGTAAAGTCCATACAAAAATCTTATGAGATTTGGAAAACATTAGAATCTACTTTTGAAGGAGCTAAACATACAAAGAGAATAATATTGTAGAATTGGAAATGCATATTTCAAGATGCTAAAATGATGGAAGATGAATTTTCAAGATGCCATTTTGGTAGGATATCTAAGATTGTTGTAGCAATCAAATCAAATGGTGGAACCAAAGAAGAAGATGAAGTTGTGTGAATGATCTTGAAAACTTTGACACCACCATTCAAGAAAGTAGTATTGATGATTGAGCTATTAATACCTTGTACTAAGAATTTTACCAAATAAACCTTTCATGGAAGATTGGAAGCAATAGAAGGTTTGAGATAGTCTGGAGAATTGACAAGAGTTGAAACAACTTTTAGCATCTTAAGTTTTTGGCCAAATTTATCTAGAAGTGTGAACACAAGTGGAGATTTTTCTAGTAATAGTAGAACCATATCTGATGAAGATAAGAAGATTAAAGAAGGTATAACCCTTCTTGTAGAAGAGAACTATTTGGTAAGAATATCTTTAAATGTTGGACATGCAATGATTTTGGTCATTATTGTTAGAATATATAGTCCACCAATATAACTTGGGGGGTGAATCAGTTATCCAACTATTATCACAATTATTAACTTTAAACAAATTTAACCATATGACTAATATAATTAGAAACTACAATAAGATACTTATACACAATAATACTAGATATATTAACTAGGGAAACCCTTGATCAAAGGGAAAACCTCAGTGGGGATGGTACCCACAAGATGATGTACTAATATAAATATTCCTTGTTAGAGGATGGACCCATTTAGGAGTCTATAACAATATTTAGTACATATCAATCCCTGCTAGGAGACTTTGAATCCCTTTTAGTAGATTCCAACCCCATTAGGAGTTGTGGAAGATAGCTGGACCCACTGCCAAAATAAATTAAAGGGCAAGACCAATGAACCCACTATCCAAATGATCTCTATATTATTCCTTTTAGAATAATAGAATTGAATAGTACTTCCTTCCTCTTTCCTCTCAACTAGACCTCTATTCCTTCTAGTCTTGTAACTAGATCAAAAATATTGTATTCAAAAATCCCTTGGATTACTTACTTGCATTCAATAACACTCTACTCCTTTTTGCACTTCACACTCAGTACAATACTTGATATTCTTTACAAACAAGAAAAACATCTTTCCTTTAAAACATATCTTCAAAATAATTCCTTGAGTCAGTCTTAAGGATTTCTCAATTAATTATAATAAAATAATTGTTTAATTACAATTATAATAGCATTGTCGACTCATAGGCTATGAAAAACTTCACATGTATGACAATAGGTCTTGCACATCTACTAATGTCATCATCTAATTATCCTCTAACACTATTTGACCATGCATCTTTTTATTACATCTCAAGTGGAATATATAATGCATGCATCAAAAACTACTTTCCAAGCACTCTATCTTTGAACTACTCTCTTTAAATTAGGTGCAACTTCCATAATTTTTTGGTTTACATGTTGCGCATTGAACCATGTCATCAGAACACTATACTGAACATGTCCATGACCATGTATCACTAGATAAGAAAAACCTTGTCTTCACAACAATGATCTCTCTCTTTGTTACTCTACCAGTCTTCACAGACTTATTGATTAGTTGACATAAATGACAAAAATAGTCATTAATGCAACATGTCAATACTCTTCAATGCTAAGGATACTCCCCTAATGTAGTATCATCAACATTTATGCTAAAAATATCCCCCTCTAGAACTGATGGCAACATAGATGAAAAATATCTAAGCTCCAAGAATACCAAAACAATACTTTGTTGTTGTTGTTGTGGCTCTCATCTTCTCAAATCCTCTTCATTAATCAAATCTAAAATCCTCTGGAACACTTTATTGTTCTTATTTTTCTTCTTCTTTATGATTGAAAATAGTTTTTCATAGCAAACAACTCACAATATACCAAGGTTCTTCATGCTACATATCTCCCTCATAGAGATATTCCTCCCTCTTCTTTACATGAATCTTCCTAAATCTCCTTAATAAAGTAGAGATTTCCATGCACTCCCCCATACATACTTAGGATATGTTTTTCATATATATTCTCTCCCCCATTGACATCAATGAAAAAGTCTTCATTATGTAAATTTACTACTCCAAGTCTTTAACCATCTCAAGTGTCCAAAGACACTATTCAAGACCTAATACCAAGAGTCCTCAAATGACTCAGCTCATTACAAATACTCCCCCTTACAGGAAGCATAAAAATTCAATCCAATATAAAAATAGTTCTCTATACTATTGGAGTGATGTACTTGCTACATCATTTACTCAGAAGTAGGGAGGGGCATAACCCCAAGCATACGTCTGAAGTACTCAAATGTATCTTTAGGTAAAGGCTTCACAAAGATATATGCAATCTTATGTTTATTACTCACATAATTTAATCTAATCTCCTTTTATTATGCTTTATCATTCAACATGTGATACTTTATATATATACATACATACATACATACATATATATATATATATATATATATATATATATATATATATACATACATATATATATATACATACATATATATACATACATATATACATATATACATACATATATATATATACATATAAACATACATATATATATATATATGTATATATATGTATGTATATATGTATATATATATATATGTATGTATATATGTATATATGTATGTATATATATGTATGTATATATATATGTATGTATGTATGTATATATATGTATGTATGTATATATATGTGTGTATATATATATGTGTGTGTATATACACACACATATATATATACACACATATATATACATACATACATATATATACATATATATATACATATACAAATATACATATATATATATATATACATATACAAATATACACATATATATATATATGTATATATATGTATATATACATATACATATATACATATATATACATATATATACATATATATGTATATATATATATATATATATATATGTATATGTATATGTATGTGTGTGTGTGTGTGTGTGTGTGTGTGTGTGTGTGTGTGTGTGTATGTGGTTAGTTTTAGAATGCAATACCAGATTCTTAGATATACTCACTGTATTTGTGTTTGTTAACTGATTTTCACCTTCCAGGCTCAATTGGGATGAATGCTACAAGAGGTTATATTCAATGTGAAATATAAGTGAATTGTATGAATTAAAAATGGATAATTGAGAAAAATTCATGTTTTAGTGAATTTTTAACTTGAACAATTAAGAAATCTGAAGTTATCAGTTGCTATAGGAAGTGTACAATTTCACTAGTTGTTGATTTTGACTAATGCAACACTTTTGCACAAATGGTAAAAATACATATATATGAATATTTGATTATGAAAAATCATACTCAAATGAAAGGTATCTTATTTTTCTTTTATTTAAATCAAGTTTGAGGAATTTTCATGAAAAAATGAAAGAGTTATGCTCTTTCTAGTGACAGTACCTTGCCTAGAAATATTTTCTAAGCATGCAGTCAAAAATTAAAAAATTTGTATGGCAACATATGGACTTATAAGGACCTATAAATTGGTGAGGAATTATATATTGATGTTAGGAACAAATATTTTTTTTTTTACAAAAATATTTATGGATGTTTATGGGGTTATATAATCCATTTTCTAAAATTTGTCCTATTAAAGTGAATGTTGAAGGATGTTTCTAAATGGTTAGATAATTGAATTGAAAATGCCTAACTTTCAAAAGGTTTTTAATCTATTAATTATTATTTTATAACATTAAATAAAATGATTTCTTATAAATCATTTTATGTAAATGTTGTCTTCAAATGAAAATTGGGAAAGTTGGCAAGATAAAATATGCAAGTTTAGAACGAAGGCCTTTTTTAGTTTTTGCATTTGGATTTAATGTTAACATTTAAATAGATGATATTCTTATAAATCATTACATTTTAATATATTTTTCAAAATTCAAAAATTGAGAGGATAACTTGATCTAATTATGCCAATTTTATGGGTGGGAGAATTTTCATAAAAGAGCAAGTTAATTATAGCTACCAGTTGATTTGAGGGGAACCATGGATATGATTCCCTTTTGAGGAGATGATGAATTACTGGGTTCCAAACCTATTTTTACCCCTTTCTTGAGCATTATTTTAGCTAGCTCTTACATTCTACCTCCTTATGAGTTCTTGAATTCTACCCCCTTGGAGAGATAGTGTTTTGTAGCTCAAGTATCATTTTCTAATGAAATTTTGAGCATTTTGGATCCTTCTAAATAATATGAAATAATCCTCTTTGGTCTTATTTCTAATTTTGTATTTATCTTCTAAGTGTAATTATCTTTAAGTTAGTGCAATTTTTTACAAATCCTTGGCTTAAAAGTAAGTATTTATGAGGCATGTGAGAGAAAGCTTCAAAAAATAACTATAATTTTTGTGTAATCTTGGTTTGAAAGTTGTGAACAAGTTTCCTTCTTCCAAATCTTGTACCTTGTTGCATTTCATATACGTAATGTTAATAGGATCCTTTTGTGATCAATCTTTTATAGTCATTTTGAGTTGTGAGTTTCATTCAAGGTTGCATCACTCCATAATTTTGGTGAATTACCTCGATATAAGTTTATTTTATTTTTACTCTCTCTCCCCTTTTCCTACAAACTTAAAGTTAGTTTCAAGAGGTAATTCAAGGAATTCTAGCCCTTTGTATTGGAGGTTCATCCTTAACATGGCATACCCATAGGCCAAGGACCATCCCATGTTTCACTAGATTGCTGAAATTTAATCTTCGGCATAAAAGCACAATCTAAGTGACAATAGTTTTTGGCACTCCTAGTGGGATAGTTTGGATTGTTTTAGTCCAAAGTTTTCCATAGAGTTCTAGTTTTTGGTGTGTAAATCAGCATTATAGCCTTTGGAGGCAAGAAAGAAATACACTTGGTGAATCTAGAATAACTATTCATTGGTTCCATGAACAAGAAAAGGAAATGATAAATGGGATGGTTGGTGTTCTAAGAATTTTTAAATTGGCCAGTGCTCTACTAGGTGGGAAATTGGAAAGGGGAAATCTTGTGGAAGGTACTGATCCTAATGGGATAGGAGATCAAAATGTGGATATTTTTGTAGGATTTACAAGTTCTAGTTCCACTAGATGTGGGGTCCAAAAAATCCCTTTGGACCCTTTACCTACAAGTTGTGTGCTAGGACACAAACTTGAGATTGAAAAGATTCATTTGGAGAATATAGAGGAGACCAAAGAAAATAAAGCAGAGAACCCACTGAAAGGGTTAGGAGATCAAAGGGCATGGTTTTCCCTATTTGGTAGGAAACCTGGAGGAAAATCATCTTTCCCTCCCGTCACATTGAAATCTTGTTAGGAGAAAGGTGAGTTTCAAATCTTTATTTCAAACCCAATTGTTGATTTCTCTATCTATTCTATGGAATTTACTCTTGTTGATAATTTATGGGGGCTAGACCAAATATAGATACTTTGAAAAATATGATAAAATGGAAATGGGTTATCAGTGGTCAAGTTGATATAGCTCCTATGATGAATGGCTTCCTTTCATTCATTTTTAACTACAAGGAAGATATGAACATGATCCTTTATGTAGGACCATGGTCATTTGGCAAAAGCACCCTCACTATTAAAAAATTGGAGCTAAACATGAACTTATCTTATGCCTTCTTCTTAACTACCCTGAACTAGGCTAGACTTCCTAGCCTTTGGAATTTTGGCATGAAGATATTTTTAAGGGAATAGCTAATTCCTTTGGGCAACTAATTACAATGGATAATGTTATGGCTTCAAAGTCTAAACTTTAGAGCTTAGGATTATATGTGAAAGTGGAAAAGTTGAACCACCTTCTAGAAAAGGTGGAACTAATTCCAATGCTTGAAAAAAGGACACAAGAAATTATATATGATGATCTTCCAAATACTTTCTTTTCCTATAGAAAATAGAGCCATTAGGTGAAAATTTGCCCTAACAAAAGCAAGAACCATCCTAAGACTATTAAGAAGGATAAAAAGAAAGAAGAAAAAACCCAAAAGAAAGTTTAGAAACCTAAAGTTGTTGGAAATATGATTAAAAAGTGAATACTGTCAAAGAAGGAAGATTGTTGTTAGAAGAATGTTTTCAATCATTATTTTGCCATTGCTATCAAACCTGCTATATGCAAGAGAATTTGACCTGTTGGAAGCAAGATTTAACAACCAAATGGTTAGTAACTATGCATAAAATCTCTAGAAAGTTCTAACTCTAAACTAGCATGATAAAAATGCATATGGAGGAGATGGAAAATGCTTGAGACAAGGGCTCTATTTATAGGCTTGAGAGAGGCCTTGGGGAGGTGGCATCTATGTGGCATCCACATAGGTGCCACAAGGGAGACACATGGGCAAAAGGACAAGCCATGCAAAATTCAAAAAGAACATTTAATGTTTGAGAGGCTCAAGGTGTGCTCACACATGTGTGAGCAACCTTGGGGGAAGGAGTAGGGAACAAATGTGTAAGAGGTGGAAGCTTTATTGGATCAAGAGCTTCTCACACATGTGTGAGAAAACTCTCAAGAGTTAAAAGGTGTTTAGAAATGGATTTAGGATAATAAAGTGGGATTAAGTAGTGGGTAGGCTTAGAAGGATGAGAGTGATGGTTGTAGACTAGGTTTTATGATAGGATTAGGATTCAATTTAATCGCAGGTTTAGAGAAATTCATCGAGATGGAGGAATTAAATAAATAAGATTTATTTAACAAGGTGTTTTATGGAGGATCATGTATTAAATAAATTTAACACATTGGGGATGGAAGTATTTAAATTAAATTTAAATACATAAGGAAAGTGAACTTATTTAATTAAATAAGTAGATGAATATGATCAATATAATTAATTAATAATTAATTAATTATAATGTCAAGGCCAATATTAAATGAATTAATATAGCATGTAGGACAATTTTAAGTGTCTACACCTTCTACTTGCTACAATGTCAATTTCTTATAAGATCCAAGTACTATCACTTAGTTGATTGATGAAGAGGATTTAATCAACAAGATGTAACAAAATCACCTAAGGGAAAGGTTGAGCTATGGTTTTGTAATGAAGTGCAAGGATCAGTTAAGACAATATTTAAATGATTTATTGATAACATACTTGAAGATACAAAGGTTGGTCACACTTAGAAACATTAGATAAATAAGTTGCAACAAGGTTGACTATAAAGCTTAACTAAGTCCATTAGTGAGTGCCGAGTAGGCTAGTTCAAGCTAAGCAAATTTTTAGTTAGTCCTGAGCAAATGAAAAATCTAGTATCTGCCAAGTGATATAGAAGGAGCCAATTGTGTTTAGGTGCCAAGAAAAGTAACAAGTGTCGAGCATCAAAAAAACTTAATGGATTCTGAGTAAATTCACAATAGGTGTCGAGCATCAGTAAAACATAGTTGATGCTGAGTAACATGGTATGTGTCAAGCACTAGAATTTCAATAGTGTCAAGTTTTTGCATTATCAGAGAAGTCAAAGATTTTCCAAATCTAAGCTGACAAATTTGTTACCTTGAATTTTGTGAACCAATTGGAGGATAAGGATGATGATTTAGTGGCACAAAATTTTATGTAAACTATTTTTGAGAAAATTCAAGAGGATTCTTCATGATGTTTCTAGAAGAAACAATATATGGGTTAGATTCAATGAATCCTACCTAATACATTTGAACTAAAATTAAAGGAGGGAATAATTAAGTGGTAAAAGAAATTTATAGACTTTTATTTAAGAGTCACAGGCCAAAAAGAAAGAGCTATTGGAGTGTCAAATCATGAAGTGGTTAAATGGTGTCAAGGAGAAGGCATCAAGAGGAGAAGGAAGAATAGAGCACAAAGACTCTACTTCGATAACTTGTCAAAAAGATGATTGCACTAGTATATTGATCATGAAGACTCAAGGAGACAAAGTTTGAAAGGAGTGTAAGCTATCAAGAGTTGCAGAGACTGAAAGCCAGGCAATATGATGAGCAGAATAGAGATCTAAAATCTACAAGATAAGTTATGAATTGTAATCAAGTCAAAACCCCTTATTTTTACTCTCTAGCCATTGTATCAATTAAGGTAAAAATCCTATGGACTTAGGTTGGTTTAACAACCATTTGTAAATCCTTTAATAGGGTGGCATTCCAAGTGAATATTGTAAAGTCCTCTAACCAGGCCCACTTCTAACAAGGTGGTTAAATCCTTTAACCAGGTCACATTTAACAGTGTGTTTTAGCCTTTAACAAGGTAGGGCTTTCATAAGGCATCACTTCAGAAGAGTGAGAATTGAGTAGCATGTTACGATTAGTTTTTCCTAAATTTGATTTCCATGTAAATCACTATGTTATGTGTTGATCTTTTCATGTGTTATATTTGCATGATGATTTATAGTAACTTGCTAAGTAGGAAAGTTTTAGCTTGGATGAAAGATTAGTTTTAAAGGCTCACTTTACTTGTTGAAAAGTTTTAATTGGACATTTGGACCTTGAATAACTAATTCACCCCTCTCTCACTTATTCTAAATCATTTCTAAAAATTGGTATTAGAGCCATCTGTTGATTTAGTTTGAAGGTACTAGAAGCAAGAAGATCAAGATGTCCAAGAGAGAAGTTCCCAAGCTCAACAAAGATAACCTCATTGCATGGAAAATTCTGATGAAACTACACCTTGAATCAATAGGTGATTATGCAAAAACTTCAATTAGAGTAGAACATGTAGATCCAGCTAGACCCCTCTCTGTAGATGATTTGAACAAAAGGAAGGAGCATAATTAGGCAATGTTGGAGATTGCCTCTGCACTTAGTTATGCTAAGTTTGATGATATCAAAGGATGTGATATTGCATTCAAGATGTGGAAAGCCCTATCAAATATCTATGGAGGAGATCAAAAATTTCAAAGAGTAAAGATAGAAAGCCTTAGAGTAAAGTTTGATGACATGAAAATGGAAGAAGGTGAGAATGCTACACAATATGCATCTAGAATAAAAGAAGTGATAAGTGAAATAAGAATTTTAGGTGGTCATTTAGAAGATGATACTGTCAATAGAAAATATTTAAGAACTTTTCTCCCCATCTATGCTATTAGAGTTTTAGCCATTCAAGAACTAAGGTGTGTACCAGGAAACACACTAACCTTTGAAGGAATAGTAGGAAGACTTACTACCTTTTAGTTGTCAAATTATGATAACTATAGACCTAAGAATCTTCAATTTTCTTTCAAGGCTAAGCTATCATTGAAAGATACTAAGGAGGTGAAATCAATGAAAAAAAGTAGAAAAGGAAAACATGCATCTAGTGACAACAACACAGATGAAGAAGATGTGGAATACATGAAAGCATTACTAACAAAAAGATTCCATAGAGGAAAAAGTAAATTCAAAGGTAAGCTCCCTATCATTTGTTTCAATTGCAATGAAGTAGGAAATATTGCTACAAGGAGTACATAGAAGAAGAACTACAAAGAAGGAAACAAGTACAAGAACAAAAGAGAGGAGGATAGCAGAGATTACAAGGAAAAAGGCAGTAGATGCTGCATTGTTGAAGAATATTTTGATGAGAATGATGATGAAGTACTTTATGTAGCCATGAAGGATGAATCAAATGAAGATAAAGCAATAGTATAGGTAACAAGTGTGAAAAAAAATGACAAGTGGATCATAGACAGTGGATGCCCACATCACATGATAGGAGACATAGTAAGTTTGTTACCTTTACCCAATATGATGGAAATAGTGTTAGATTTGGAAATGATGCTCCATGTCAAATAAAAAGAAAAGGTTCTATTAAACTTATAGAGAAAATTTCATTTGAAAATGCATACTATGTTGAAGGACTAAACTACAATTTGCTAAGTGTCTCACAGTTAGGCAATGTAGCTTGCAAAGTAGAATTTGGAAATAAAACTACCAAAATCTATGATATCGATGAAAATCTAATAGGAAAAGGTGAAAAAACTAGGGGTAATATGTTTTACCTATATATGAAAGATACAACATGTCTTTTTGTTAGACTTGATAATGTGTGGTTTATGGCATAAAAGGCTATGTCATGTTAATTTTGACAATCTGATTAACATCAACAAAAAGAAGAAAGTTAGAGGATTGCCTAAGCTAAAGAAACTTGAAAATACAATGTGCAAATAATGTCAACTAGGGAAGATGACCAAGTCAAGATTCAAGAGAAAAACCTACACTTCTAAAGAAGTACTAGAACTAGTCCATACAAACTTATGTGGCCCAATAGAAGTGCAAAGCTACTTAGGAGATAGATACATAATGCTATTTGTAGATGACTATTCTAGGATGATGACTAGCATGTTCTTAAAGAAAAATTTTGATGCATTTCAAATGTTTAAGTGGTATTTGGCCAAGGTTGAGAAAGAAATAGGAAAGAGTCTGAAGTGCTTGAGATCAGACAGAGGAGGAGAATTTACATCAAAAGAGTTTGAGATATTTTGCAATGACAAAGGAATCAAAAGGCAAACATCAGCACCAAGAACTCCACTACAGAATGGGATTGCAAAAAGAAGGAATAGATCAATAATAGACTGTGCTAGAACATTGATGATGGAGAAAAATGTTGCTCTAAATTATTGGAGAGAAGCTATAAGTACTATTGTTTACACCCTAAATCAAGTACAAGTCAAGAAAGGTACAAATGCAACACTTTTTGAATTATGGTATGGTCACTCACCTAATGTAAAACATTTCAAAGTATTTGGTTGTAAATGCTATATTCTTAAGGATAATAGAAATGGAAAGTTTGATGCAAAGAGTGATGAAGGCATATTCCTTGGATACTCTACTAGAAGTAAAGCTTACAAGTGTTTGAATACTAACACTAACAAGATTATGGAAAGTGCAAATGTAAATTTTGATGAGCATGTAGAAGTCCAAGTTGATGAATCCAAGAAACCAGAAGATTATAGATCCTTTATATACTTCTATGAATGAATACCAACTGAAGATGAAGTTTCTAATCAAGTTGGGAATCAGAAACAAATTTCAATATCACCTAAATCACAACCATTGAATGTCAAGTTGCATTTAGAAGTCAATTTGTAGAATGAAGAAAATGCACATTCTGATTTTGAAAATAGAACACATGGAAGAGATGATGAGATACCAAAAGAAGAAGAGAAAAATGACTCTAAAGTTGAAGGACCAAATATGGAAAGAAGGTTAGAACCAAGACTAGCCAAGTATGTGAGAAGACATCACCCTGCAAAACAAATCATTGGTGACAAGGAATAGAGTAAGGAATCAAACATGTCTATTGAGAAAGATTGAGCCCAAAATAGTTAAAAGCACTACAAGATGATGATTTATATAAAGCTATGGAAGAGGAGATAGATCACATTGAGAATAAAAAAACCTGGACTCTAGTTCCTAGACTAACTGATAAAAATGTGATTGGTACCAAATGGGTCTTCAAGAACAAACTTGATGAGAATGGTGAGATAACAAGAAACAAGGCTAGACTAGTTTACAAAGGCTATGCATAAGAAGAAGGTTTGGACTATGGGGAAACATTTTCCCCTATTGCAATAAGGGAAGGAGTAAGAATACTACTTGTATATGTTGCTTACAAAAGTTTCAAAGTCTACCAAATGGATGTGAAGTCTATTTTTATGAATGGTATTCTGGAAGAGGAAGTCTATATAGAACAACCAGAGGGATTTGTTGATGACAACAACAAGGATATTGTTTTCTAACTACCTAAAGCACTCTATGGTTTGAAGCAAGCACATAGAGCATGAAATGGGAGACTACAGAAATACCTTATGAATATAGGATTTGAGAGAATGGATGACAATAGAAACTTGTATATCAAGGTAGAAAAAGGTAAAGACATTTTGATATTTGAAATCTTTGTTGATGATATAATATTTGAAGGAAAAGATGCTCTATGCAAATATTTTTTAGACCAAATGAAACATGAGCTTGAGATGTCAATGTTTGGAGAAATCAAATTCTTTATTGGATTGCAAGCACATCAATTGAAGCATGACATATTTGTAACCCAATCAAAATAGATTAAGGAGATACTCAAGACATTTGGGTTAGAAGACTCAAAACTAGTCAGTACATCAATGGTAATAGGAAATAAATTATCTAAGAATGATGAGTTAGTTGAAGTGAATCAGACAATATATAGATCAATGATTGGAAAGTTGTAGTATGTTGTACATAGTAGACCAAAAATTACATTAGTTGTTGGAATAGTGGCAAGATTTTCTACTAACCCAAGAGAAAATCATCTAATGGTAGTAAAGAGAATACTGAGGTACCTAAAAGGAACTTATTACTTTGGTTTGTATTACAAGAGAAGTGAAAAGTTTGATTTGAGAGCCTACACTAATGCAGATTGGGGAGGTAATATTGATGACTAAAAAAGTGTTGGTGGAGGAGCACTTTTCTTAGACAAAAGACTGATTACTTGGACTACCAAAAAGAAAAGTTGTACCTCATAGTCTATAGTAAAAGCTAAATATGTTGTTGTTGCTATTAACTGCACTAATATTGTATGGATTAAACATCTATTGCAAGGCATGAAGGAAGAGGTAAATGAACCTATGATACTTTATTGTGATAATACAAGTGCCATCAACATATCAAAGAATCCTATAATGCATGCCAAGAAAAAGCATATTGCAATCAAGTATCACTATGTAAGAGAATTGGTGGAAGACAAGCAAGGATGAAATATGTCATCTCAAAGGAAAAATTGTTGACATCTTTACAAAAGCACTACCTAAAGATGCTTTTGAGTATCTTAAAGGTAAGTTAGGGGTGATAACCCTAGCCAAGGCTACTTAAGATAAAGCAAGATTGCCCTACATCAAATGAATTGATTATTGAAATATTATACATTGATGCAAAGGGTGTTTAATTTAGGATCATGCCTGAAGTAATTAGAGTGCTAAAGTTCCAAATTAGTCACAAGCAAGGTGAAAAAAAGAGAAATTGGAAGTAATGCTACACTTGTATGTTAAGATGTTGGATTAGTATGTCTTTGGGATTGTTTTCAAAGAGGGAGAAGTAACAAGAAATTGATCAACAACATTTGATCAATAGTTGAGGGAGAAGAATGAAGAAATTGATCAACAACATTCAATTAGACAGAGGGAGAAGTAGTTGAAGTAGCTATTATCAAAACATGATCAATGCATATAGAGGGAGAAATAATTTATGTAAAAGGGAGTTAGTAAAGAAAAAGAATGTTCAAATGTGCAAAAGGAAATAGTAGCTCAAAGGGAGATATTAGGAATCAATCAGAGAAGATAGTTTATCAGCAAAAGAATTCAGAGGGAGTCATAAGTTAACTTATGCTACTGATAAAATGAATAGTTTTGAATATAGTTTTCTTTTTGGAATTTGATTTAAGTAACAAGAAATTGATCAACAGATTTGATCAACAGTTAAGGGAGAAGAATGAAGAAACTGATCAACAACATTCAATTAGACAAAGGGAGAAGTAGCTAAAGTAGCTATTACTAGAACATGATCAATGCATATAGAGGGAGAAAGAATGTATGTAAAAGGGAGTTAGTAAAGCAAAAGAATGTTTAGATATGCAAAAGGAAATAGTAGCTCAGAGGGAGATATCAAGAATCAATCAAAGAAGATAGTTTATCAGCAAAAGAATTCAAAGGGAGTCATAAGTTAACTTATGTTGCTGATAAAATGAATAGTTTTGAATATAGTTTTCTTTTAGGTATTTGATCTACTATTTTGACCTAGTTAGCATTTTGTTAACTTGGTTGATCATTTTGGTTTGCCATCAATGCCAAAGAGGGAGATTGTTTGAAATATGATTGAAAATTGAATACTATCAAAGAAGGAAGATTATTGTTAAAAGAATATTTTCAATCATTTTTTTGTCATTGATGTCAAACCTGCTACTTGCTAGAATGAAAATTGCTTATAAGATCCAAGTACTATCACTTAGTTTATTGATGAAGAGGATTTAATCAATAAGATGTAACAAAAGCACCTAAGGGAAAGGTTGAGTTATGGTTTTGTAATAAGTGCAAGGATCAGTTAAGACAATGGTTAAATGATGTATTGATAACATACTTAAAGGTACAAAGGTTGATCACACTTAGAAACATTGCAAAAATAAGTTGCAACAAGCTTGACTACAAAGCTTAACTAAGTTCATTAGTGAATGTTGAGCAAGTTAGTTCAAGGCGAGAAATTTTTTAGTTAGTTTCGAGAAAATGAAAAATCTAATATCTGTCGAGTGATATAGAAGGAGCTAAGCATGTTCAAGTGCCAAGAAAAGTAATAGGTGTTGAGCATCAGGAAAACTTAGTGGATGATGAGTAAATTCATAGTAGGTGTTGAGCATTAGTAAAATATAGTTGATGTCGAGTAACACAATATGTGCTAAGCACTAGAATTTCAATAGTGTTGAGCTGCTACATTATCAGAAAAGTCAAAAATTTACCAAATCTAAGTTGAAAAATTTATTACCTTGAATTTTGTGAACCAGCTAGAGGATAAGGATGATGAGTTGGTGGCACAAAATTTTATGTAAACTATTTTCTAGAAAATTCAAGAGGATTTATCATGATGTTTATAGAAGAAACAAGATATGGGTTAGATTCAATGAATCCTACCTAATCCATTCAAACTAAAATTAAAAGAAGGAAGAATTGAGCAGAAAAGAAATTTCCTAACTTCTATTTAAGGAGTCATAGGCCAAGAAGCAAGAGCTACTGGAGTGCCAAATTTCAAAGTGGTTGAAGGGTGTCAAGGAGAAGATATCAAGAGGAGAAGGAAGAATAGAGCACAAAGACTCTACTTTGATAAGTGGTCAAAAAGATTATTGCACTGGTATATTGAGCATGAAGACTCAAGGAGACAAAGCTTGAAAGGAGGGAAATCTATCAAGAGCTATAGAGACTAAATGCTAGGCAACATGAAGATCTGAATAGAGATCTAAAATCTACAAGATAAGTTGTGAATTGTAATCAGGTCAAAACCCCTTATTGTTACTCTCTAGCCATTGTATCAGTTAGGGTAAAAATCCTATGGACTTAAATCAGTTTAACAACCATTTGTAAATGCTTTAATAGGGTGGCATTCCAAGTGAATGTTCTAAATTCCTCTAACCAAGCCCACTTCTAACAAGGAATTTAAATCCTTTAACCAAGTCACATTTAACAGTGTGTTGTAGCCTTTAACAGGGCAGGCCTTTCATAGGGCATCACTTCAGAAGAGTGAGAATTGAGTATCATGCTACTGGTAGTTTTTCCCAAATTGGGTTTCCACATAAATCACTATTGTATGTGTTGATCTTTTCATGTGTTATGTTTGCATGATGATTTATAGTAACTTGCTAAGTAGGAAAGTTTCAGCTTGGACAAAAGATTAGTTTTAAAGGCTCACTTTAGTTGGTGAAAAGTTTTAATTGGACATTTGGACCTTGAATAACTAATTCACCACAACCCCCCCCACCCACCCCCCTCCCTCTTAGTTATTCTAAAGTATTTCTAACAAAAGCTACTTCTGAAAAGGATTTGATGGATAAACTGAATCTGTAAATTCAAGATACTGGAATGATGTCAAATATTGCCTTGGAGGATAACCCAAGTGTGAAAATTAGGAGACTGGAGTGTTGTTAGATTCTAATTTACCTGAGAAAAATAAAGAAAATATGGATGACATGATGAAACAATTAGTCATCTACCAAAAGAATGATATAAAATGGGAATATATTGTAGAAATGGAGGAAATAGAGGAGGGAGAAATTCTGGTGGATAGGAGTAGATCTCTAGTTTCGGAGGAAACTCAAAATGTTGATTTCCAGTCTATTGAAATCTAGAATTTTGTTTCTTAGTCTCTTGAGACACCTTTGTAAGAAGAAATTGTTCCCTTTTGGAATGAATCTGATGTTGAGGAAAAAAACTCAAAAGGGAAGGATCTGAAATAGAAATAGAGTCAGAGGAAAAATATTGAAAAGAAAAATATTACAGCTCCTAAAGGAGTAGAGACTCAAAGTAATAAACTAAAGCAACAATCTAAGGTGAAACCAAATGTTTGAACTCCAAAGAAACCTGGAAGGAAATCTTCTAGGAAAACAAGAAGGATAGAAATTTTACAAAATATTGTTGATGGAAGGTAGGCAACTATTCTAGATTTTACCCCTAAAAAATATTCATGAAAATTATCAGTTGGAATATTAGGGGATTGAACAATAGTCATAAATTACATTTTGTTCAAAATTTTGTTAGGGAGCATAAGCTAGATATTTTATTGCTTCAAGAAATGAAAATGGAGAAGGAGAGAGCCGAAAAGATTAAGTCTTTTAATCATTACTATTTGAAGGCAAGTAGTTCAGAAGGAGCTTCAAGAGGTACTATGATGTTATGTAAAAAATCCTATTTCTCAAGAACTATTTTGAATGCTAGTAAACATTTCATGGTGGTCAAAATTACTAGCATTGACCAAAATAATGAATGGTATATTGTCAACATGTATGTACCTAATATTAAGAATTCTAGAAAAGGAGTTATGGGAAACTCTGTCTAATATAAAGAGTAAAGATTACTATGGTAGATGGGTCTTCACAGGGGATCTTAATGTTCCTCTTTATGACCATAAAAGAAGAGGGGTAATGTGGGTTAGCTAGATGGGAGACTAGATTTTATGGATTTCATTAATAAAAAAGGTTTAAATGATCTAGATCTTCATGGTATAGAGTTTACCTAGAATAATAAGAGGTCAAGTGATGATTGTATTCAGGCTTGATTGAATAGAGCTCTTATTTCTCCTAACTAGACTAAAGATTTTGTATGCAAGTTAGAGGCATTATAGAAAATTGGGTTGAACCATTCTCCTCTAATCTTTACCACTGATAAGGTTAATATCAAAAAAAAACATTCCTTTTAGATTTGAAAAAATGTGGATGCAGCATCCACAATTTAAACATAAATTGGCTGAATGGTGGAATATAGATATTAATGGAACTGCTCTTTTTAGAGTGGCTTCTAAACTAAGAAATGTCAAAAAGGAGGTTAAAATCTAGAATAAAAGATGTTTTCATAATATTTTTTAGAGTAAATCAAATATCAAGGAAGGTCTACAAAATATCCAAGATAGGATATAGAAGGAACAATATACTCTTGATCTTGTTAAAGAAGAAAATGAAAAATTGGTGGAGTATCATGACATTGTTACTAAAGAGGAAACTTATTGGAGGCAAAGATCTAGATTGGTCTAGCTAAATGAAGGGGATTTTTTTCACCTTTCTACTCTGAAGCATAGAGCTAAAACTCATATCTCAAATCTTAAGAAAGGAAATATGAAGACTATAGAGGAAAAGGAAATCTTAGAAGAGATGGTCTCCTTTTTTTCACACTAATGACTTCTAACTCTAATATTGATTCTATTCCCCAAGTAGAACTTTTAAATGTTATTCCATCTCTGATTATTAAAGAGAAAAATAAAATGTTAGGAGCTATTCCTAAGGAAGAGGAAATTTTTAAGGAAACATTTTCGTTAGGAGGGGATAAGTCTCTAGGACTAGATGGTTTTCCTATATTATTTTTCCAAAAAGAATGAAAACTAGTTAGAAAAGATGTGTGTGATGCTGTTAAAGAATTTTTTGGGGAAAAATGTATGCTAAAGGATATCAATTCCACCTTCCTCTACCTAATTCCTAAAAAGGTTGGGGGTGATTCTCTAGACCAATTCAGGCCTATTAGTTTGTGTAACTCCTTCTATAAGATTATCTCAAAAGTCCTCAGTTTTAGGCTACTTCTAGTGCTTCCATCTCTTATTTCTAATCAACAAAATAGCTTTGTCATAGGTAGACAAATTCTTAACTTTATAATTGATGTGCATGAGAATATTCATTGTTTATCTTATTCCAATAATGAGGTTTTTATTATGAAAATTGATATTTTGAAAGCTTATGACAAAGTGTAATGGGCTTTTCTTGTAAAGATTTTATTGGCCTTTAGCTTTAGTAATACGATAGTGAGGGTAATTCTTCAATTGATTTCTACAACCTCAATTGTTGTACTAGCGAATGGGTTTTCCTCTAAATTCTTTAGCCCTTCTAGGGGTTTGAGATAAGGAGACCCTTTATCCCCTATTCTCTTCAATATTATGGCTAATTGTTTGGGGAGGTATATTGGGAAATTGGTTTTGTAAGGGGATATTAAAGGTTTGCAGCCTTCTTCTCAGCCTCTTACCTACTCTCATGGACAATTTTTTGATGACACTATTTTCATGGGGAAAGCTGAAGTTAGGGAAGCTAGAAATCTTTAAAAAGCTCTTAAACTCTACTCTTCTACTTCAGGTCAGTTGATTAACTAGAATAAGAGTTCATTTTTTTTTGTTAACACCCCAACTTTAAGACAAAATAAAATTGCTAAAATTTTGGGGTGCTCAATAGGTTCTTTTCCTTGTATTTACTTGGGTCTCCGTTTGGGGCCTAAAGTTCCAAATTCCTTTTGGGATGGTTTCAATAAGAAGTTTAATAATGAAATTGCTGGTTGGAAGGGTAACTTTTTGAGCCAAGCTAGAAAAATCACTCTCCTTAAAGCTTGTCTCCAAAGTATCCCTACTTATGCTTTGAGTCTCTTCAAAATTCCAAAAAAAATTGCAAATACTATTGACAAAATCCAAAGGAATTTTCTCTAGTTTGGAACTAAGGAAAGGAAGAGAATGGCTTTGATAGCTTGGGATCAAATTTATAAGCCTATTAGGGAAGGTGGTTTGGGAATCAAGTCATTGTGAAGTATGAATAAAGCTCTTCATGCCAAGCAAGGATGGAGAGTGTACTATGATGATAAGGAATGGAGCACTATATGGAAACATAAATACCTTTTTAATGTTCCTTCTTTATTTGATTTTCTATCATCTCCTTTTGTTCTCTCCCCTTCTACCATTTGGGGGGTTGTGCAAGGAGCTAAGAACATATTAAGTAAAGGATGCTCCTAGAAAGTTGAAAATGGTCAGAAGGTTAGATTTTGGGAAGATTTTTGGATCTTGGATCACCCTCTAATTGAGGAATTTGAGGATAGGACCTAGATTGATAATTGTAAGTAAGTGTATGGTACTCTTGTGGGACATTATTTGGTTAATAATAGGTGGGTCAGCCTTGTTGATATTAACCAAGATTTTCACAATATCTAGATTATGTTGAATTCCTTTTGTTTTTATCCCCATAAGGAATATAAAATGATATGGAGTGTTGATGTAAGTGGCTATTTGAAAGTATCATATATGTTCAAATCTGAGAAGAAAGGTCCTTGCCCTTTGTGGAGTAGAGCTTGGATAAAAGGTCTAACTCCAAAAAAAAAATATTTTACTAGATTTTGCTTTAGAATAAAATTATTACTCAAGAAAACTTGTAAAAGAGAGGCATTAATGTGGTTAATCGGTGCAGCCTATGTAAAGAAGGCTATGAAGATAGACATCACTTGTTCTTAAATTGTACTTATAGTCAAAAAGTATAGAGTTCTATTCTCAACTTTTGGAATATTACTTGGGTCCACCAAATAACATTAAACACTATTTTTAGAGCTAGAATTTCCCATCTAAGGATAATGATGTTGGTTTCCTATGGAAAATTACTCTTCCCCATCTCTGGTGTGGAATCTAGAAACAAAGAAATAACAGAATCTTTAGAAACAAAGAAATGCCTAAGTGGGTGCTTGGCCAAAACATTGTCAAAGCAATAAAGGAACACTTCAATTCCTAGAGAAAGTGTAATGAATATTTCCAAATTGACAATCCAATGCACACTAAAGGCCCTAAAATGAAAAAAGAAGATCAAAGACTGGATACTAAGTGGAAGGCTCCTCCTATGTGATGGATCAAAGAGTATTTTGATGGTGTTGGTAACGTAAATCCTAGAAAAGCAAGTTGTAGAGGGGTCTTAAGGGGTCACAATTGTAATATTATAGATGTTATTGCTATACCTATTGGTACTTCTACTAGTCATAAAGCTAAGGCTACTGCAACTCTTTATACGATGAGGTTGGTAGTGGAAACTAGTTTCCAGTACCTCTAGATGGAAGGAGACTCCTTGAATATCATAAATATTCTTAATGGTAAAAGTCTAATTGCATGGTCTATTGAAGCTATTTTAATGGAAATTAAAACCTTAATGGATAAATTTGATAAATTCATTTTCTCTCATTCCTATTGTGAAGGAAATATTGTGGCTAACTGGATTGCTAACTAGGCTATCCAACGGGAACATAAGATGAGTTGGCATGATGACCTCAATAGGAGCATGGATTTGAAAGCTCTAATTAATTATGATAGAACTCATGTGATGGAAAGAAATATTTTCTATGATTGGCAATTCAATGATATTTGAAAGTGGGGGGTTATGGAGGACAATGTTATACTCCCTAGGAAATATCTAAAAGTGATTATTACCTCTACTTGGCACGTAAGTGTTTTAATGAGCACCTTGTTTGTTTTAATGAGAATCTTGGCTTTTCTCAAATCTTTATGTCTCCTAGTCTTCCCTAAATTGGCCTTTCATACAGAAACAATTTTTTTAGAAATGGGTGAGAAACTGAGAAAACAAGAACCAAAGAACTGTAAAGAATGGAAGGCCAAATCCTCTATTTGGTAGATTCTAGAGAAGGGTAATGTTACTACTTACCTAGAGTTCCTTCATGGCCACAAACCACATATCATGAAGGCTTTCTTTAAAAATTGGTTTGAAGATAGGGTTACTTTGCATGGTGTTACGATTCACTTGACTAAAGATTTCATTGTTGAAGTCACAGGGCTTCCTAAGGAGGGCATAAAATTTAGCAAGGAAACTAGTATCTCTAATGCTACATTCAAGAAATTTTTGAAGATAGAATAGCAGGAAAAGAATTTGGAAAAAAATGGTGACTTCTATGAGATGAGCCAAATAAAAGTTATTTGGCAGGACATCCTCTCTTGCATCCATGAGTATTTCATTTTAGATGGTAGGACAAAAAGATTTCATAAATTTCATTTTGTGTTTCTAAATCATTTTTTATATAAGGATAGGATCTCTTTTCCATTTTGTATGAGGTTCTCCTTGCTTCAAAGCCATTAAGCCTAGAGAAAAAAATATTCTCGTTTGGTTTTACATGAAAGGTTAATCCTTTTAATTGAGAATTACTATAAGAGTAAAGCCATTGTATCTTCCCCACCCTCTAAGAAAAAGAGAGGTTCTATTAGTGAAACATACTCAAGAAAGAGTAAGGGAGATGAAGGGGCAAGTGTGAAAAAGAAGAGTTTGAAGCAAGACACACCTCAAAAAAATATTGAGGAAATTATTGAGTCTAAGAATTTAGACAATAATGATGAAATGAGTGTAGAGAATGAGGAGAATATGGATATGGGGAACTTTAGTTCAAACCTAGAGGGTTATCCTAGCAGCAAAGGTGAGCCTAATAAGGATGAGGCTGAGGAAAGTTATGACAAAAATATAGGGTCAAAAAATATTGGAGAAGAGGATAAAAACCAAAGTGAGCAACCCCAAAAAGCTAGGAACAAAAATTTGGAAGAAGACATGGGGAAGGAGGAGGATGACCTCACTGGTAAGGGTGCTACAAGTATGGAGGAAGATATGGGGAAGGAGAAGGATGACTCAATTGGTAAGGGTGCAATGCTTTCTTTCCTTCACACTACTAAGCTCAAGGTAGACTCCTCTCTCCAAGGTGATTCCTGGATGTACAATGAATTAATGAATCTAAAAAAAAAGAAATGGGAAAAATGAAGTAGGACCAGGAAACTAACCGGGCTAGATCATTCAGCTGGAGGTTCAGGTTGGCAATATCCCAGAGAAGTTAAAGGAATATGAACATGAGCTCCATATTTTGATCAGAGAGAGTGGTAATAAGATGGAACAAGTCACTTCAAGCATCTGTGTGGCTACTACTAGCTTAGCCAAGACAAATAATGAGGAAATCATGTCTTCAAGCAAGCCAAGAAAAAGAACAAGATAGAGTTCAAGGAATAAGGTGGCTAAGGCAACTAGGGGTTCTATTGTTGACATTATCCAAAGCACTGTGATGGTAGGCAAGGAGGTGGTGAAAATTATCAAGGAGTTGCAATAGCTATTGGTGGTGGTTCTACTAACTAGTCTCTAGTTTCGGTTTCTTAACTAGTTTTGTTTCTTTTGTTTAAACTCTAGGTTCTAGGTCCTTGTAAAACCTGGTTTCATTTATTGATCCTTTTTTTTGGTTTTTAGGTCCCTGTAAAACCTAGTTTTGTAACCTTCATACTACAAGTTTTAAGTCCTTATAAAACCTGGCTATGCTTATTTGAATATCTTTTGTTTTTCTATTAAAGGTTTCGGGTCCCTTCAAAACCTATTTTTACCTTAATGTAAAACTATTCATTTGTTTCAAGAAGATTTATTTTTTATTATAAAAGTTAAATCTTGTTTTTCTCAAGTGTTTCGATGTCCCTATGATTTATTTGAGCCTTGATTGTGTTTATTTCTATGTATGAGAGCATGGCCTACCATTCCACATTTCATGAAAATCATGTCTTTCAACCCCCATATCAATCTTGTCAACAAGTTTCATTTATTCAACACCTCTTTGATGCTACCCAAGCTACTAGCCCAGTTGGCCTAGTATTAGATCAATCCCAAGAGCTGAAGGAAATTAAGGAAGCAACCAAACATTCAAAAAGAATTTTGAACCTTGGCCAATGAGAGCTAGTTCATCCCTAGTTATCATAATGATTTCCAAAATAATCCTTCCTATGCTCATCAATAGACACAAGAAAATTCACAAAAAATTTCCCACCATGTTCCAAGTCCAACTGAAATCCTTACAAATTTTCAAAAATAAATGAGGGGTGTTAAAATGGAGCATGAGCTTAATATGTGGCAGGAGGAGCTTGCTTACTAGTCCAACATTCATCTATAGCAATTAGAAAAACAACAAGGATAGTATGAGGGGCTTCTTGTTGAAATGAAACAATAATATAAGGTTCAGAAACAACAATACGAGGAACTTTTTGATGGAAGGGAGAAATTTTATTAGATGCAAAAGAAGTATGAGGAATATTTTTTAAGGGAATTGAGATCTTGTGAGGAATTTCATGACAAAGAGATAAAAGATCAAAAAGTGATAATTAGAAGATTGGTTTTTGCATATAAAAAACTAAAAGAAAGTTAAGCGGATAATGATATTTCAAATCAGCCTATAATGCAAGAGGTTTCTAAGACTATGGTTCTTAGTTTCTTGAGTTGCAATCCTACAAAAGAAGAAGAAAAAAGTACAATCAAAAATGAGAATCCAATACACCAAAATATTTTCATCCATGAAGAAAATGAGCATGTACTTCAATAATACTTCCATATGCAAAGCTCATTCTAGAAGTTCATTCATCTCGAGAAATTCTAATGCAGCATGAGGAGGTTTGAAATTTTGATTTTCCAATTTTTAAAGGTTTTCTTCCTAAACAACAAGATGAAGTTGAGGAGTATGAATCTCTATAAGAAGACTCTCATATTGGAAAATCTGACATTTTTCAAAGTTCATTTGATTTGTTTGATGAACTTCCTAGTTTTGTGAGTGAGGAAGATGATGAGGGCCATGTTGGAAAAGAGGAAAACTAGGATCTTCTCATGTTGAATTCATGATAGTAGGAAGTGGGTGATGATTTTATTTCTTTGGTTATTCAAGATAATCGTTAAGAGGTATGTAAGAGTCCTTTGTCTACAAGATTGAAATGATAATGATGAAGATGAAGATACTTTTTGGGATGATTTAGAAATATTTACCATGGAATTAGAAACCCCTCATATATCAAAAAATGGAATAAATCAAATTCAAGAGGTTGTTAATGAGGAGATTGTTATGAAATTTCAAGAAGAGAATTCAATGCTTGAAGATTCTATTATTTATAATGATGAGAGTATAAGAATACTAATAGATTTTTCAATCATTGATCAACAAAATCAGGAACATGAAATTCATTCTACACCTCTTGATTCTCTTGAGGCTAGTAGTCCAAATCAGCTTGATGTGATGGTTGATAAGACACTTGGTAGAGTTGAAAAGCCAAAATTCTTTCCTAAAAGGGGCTTCCCAATTAGACATTTTGCAAGGATGGATTTCAACAGGGAAGATTCAAACATTGAAGAACAAACTTTACCTCTATATGCAGCCCATCTTGGTAATGGTTTTGACCAAATTCAATAGATATGCAAGTTGATCTATTATTTTCATGTCATACTTCAATTGTAACTAGCTATTTCAGTCATATGGTACATTGTTTCAGTTGCATTGAGGCATGAAATCTACCCTATGTTGGTTAGAATAGGAATCTATTTCAATCAATCAATAAATGGATGTATTTGAGGAATTTTGATGATTGATTAGCTTATGATAGGGTAGAGTGTATCATTTTTCTATTTTCCCTAACCATTGAGAAAAAAAAATTAGTTTCAGTTTGGTTTTTTTCTATTGTTATTATTTGAAGTAGATTCTATTCCCAATGGATAGCTAAGGAGACTAGTCACATGCTTAGTAAAAAAGCAATTAGTGGAGGTCACCAAAATGTTATATGATTTTCACCTTGCAGGCTCAATCAAGATGAATGCTACAAGAGGTTATATTCAATGTGAAATATAATGGAATTGTATCAAGTAAAAATGGATAATAATAAAAAAAATACATGTTGTAGGCAATCTATAACTTGAAGAATGAAGAAATATGAAGTTATCAGTTGCTACATGAAGTGTACAATTTCACTAGTTGTTGATTTTGACTATTCCAAAACTTTGCACAAGTGGAACATAAATATATGAATTTTTGAATATTAAAATCATTCTCAAATGAAATATATCTTATTTTTCTTTCATTTAAATAAGCTTTGAGTAAATTTCATGAAGAAATGAAAGGGTTGTGCTCTTTTTATTGACAGTGCCTTGCTCAAAAAAAATTTCTCAACCTGCAGTCAAAAATGAAAAAATTGGTACAACCACATATGAACTCATATGACCCTATAAATTGGTCATTAGTTAGATATTTATGTCAGCAACAAATTTTTTTGTTTCTAGAAAAACATTTATGCAATTTTAGGGGGTCATATAATCCATTTTCTAAACACTGTCCTATTAAAGTGAATGTCAAAGCATATTTTAAAATGGTTGGATAATTGAATTGCAAATGATCAAATTTCAAGAGGTTTTAAAAAATTTATCATTATTTTATAACATCAAATAAAATGATTTCTTATAAATTATTTTACTTAAATGTTATCTTCAAATGCAAATTGGGGAAGTTGGCAAGATAAAATATGTAAGTTTAGAAGGGGAGCCTTTTTTAATTTTTGCATTTCCATTTAATGTAAACATTTTTAAGTCGATGATATTCTTATAAATCATTCCATTTTAATGTATTTTTGAAATGCATAGATTGAGAGGATAACTTGATTTAGTTATTCCAAGTTTATGGGTGGGAGAATTTTCATAACAGGGCAAGTTAATTACACCTACTAGTTGATTTGGGGGAGATTTCAAAATTTAGATTTTAGCATGATCCATGGACATGAGAAATTACACCTGCCAACTGAATTGAGGGGAATCATGGAAATTCTTCCATTTTGAGGTGATGATACATTTTTGGGTTTCAAACCTATTTATACCCCATTCTAGAGAATTATTTCATTTAGCTATTACATTCTACCTCCTTGTGAGTTCTTGAATTCTACTTCCTTGGAGAGATATAGTTTTGTAGCTCAAGTCTCATTTTGTAATGCAATGTTGATAATTTTGACTCCTACATAATATGTAGCAGTGATCCTATTTTATCTTATATCTAATTTTTCATTTATTTTCTAGGTGTTTTTAGCTTTAAGTTGGTGTGAATTCTAACAAATCCTTGGCTTAAAAGTTAAGTATTTATGAGGCATGTGAGAGATAGTTTCAAAAAATAAGTGTAACTTGTGTGTAATCTTGGTTTGAAAGTTGTGAAAAAGTTTCCTTCTTTCCAATCCCACATCTTGTTGGATTTCATTCACTTAATGTTAATAAGATCCTTCTGTGATCAAGTTGTTATAGTCACTTCAAGTTGTGAGTTTCATTCAAAGTTGCATCACTCCACAGTTTTTGTAAATCACCTTGGTATAATTTATTTTATGTTTACTCTCTCTCCCCTTTTCCTATAAAGTTAAAGTCATTTTCAAGAGGTAATTCAAGGGGAGTTGGCCCTTTGTATTGGAGGTTGATCGTTAATGTAATGCCCACACATAGTTTACTTTTTCATTACATTTACCAAACTAGGTTTATGTGTATTTCATGCATGTATTAGTTTCAAAGGTGTTGGATTTATAATATGGAAATATTTCATGACTTGGATTACATGTATATCAAAAAAGAATTACTTAGTTGATTATATTTCATATGTTGATTGATGATTATGATTACTAGCACATTAATGATGCTTTAATGGTTTATAGTTAATAAATTTGATTTCTTTCATAACAATGTCAAATGATTCTTTAATGATGATTACTTCATATTCGTAACAATGCATTATTTTATCTAAGCATTTGATGTTTGACTTATAATTATTATAGTACTTACCCTATACTTGCATGTGTATAGTGTGTGTCTATTTTATCTTTCTATTTATCATGTTTGATGTGATTAAGGGAGAGAGTCATAGTCACCTACTAGTCGTGATCTACACAATGTACCTTTCCCTATCATTACTTGTTAGGTTTAGATATATTTATATACATGTATGTGCTCGTATTTTTTGCAAAATGTAGGTATTGCGCATCAACTTCCCTAAATTACTAGGATGAGCCTACCCTATCACAATAATTGAATGGTGAGAATGGGGAAATAATGTTCAAGTCCAATCCCAGCCATACCCTAATTACTTATCCTAAGAAGGAGGACATGTATTTGACCTTCAACACTTTTTAAACACATGAGTTTATCTTTGTCTATGTTGTTTGATTTTGAGTTTTAGTCTATTTTGGTAATGTTGATTTTATGTGGATTTCACTATTTGATTTATTTGGTAAATTATTCAATTATAATATTTGGATTAATCATATAATTAAATATTATTTGATTAAAAAGAAAATATTAAAGTATGAGAATATTTAATTAATTAAAAAACTAATTAAATATGTGCTTTAATTTAGAGGTCTAAATTTAGAAAATTGGTTAAAGAGAAATTATAATATGATGATATTTAATTAATTATTACTTAATTATTAATTAATTAAACATGTACTTTAGTTTAAAAGATTTAATTTAAAAGTCTAATTAAAAAAGTTGGAGAAAAAGAGAGATAAAATATTAAAATTTTAATATTGCTTTATTATAATTATTTATTTAATAATAATTAAATTACAGTTGCATTTAAGCAATGAGCTTTGATTATTATTAATTTAAATAATAAACTATGCTTTAATTAGTGCTTGTACTAAATAATAAACTGGAGGAAAATAAAATATAAAAGAATGGAATTTAAAGATAAAGTTGTAGTTCTAATTGTAGCATAATTATATTTATTTAATTTAATGATAATTATTTAGGAGTTTTATTTTAATAATAAACTTTAAATAATGTTATTAATTAAATTAATAAATATATTATTAAAAATGCTTCAAAAATTAATTAAAGAGAGAGTTAATTATTTAAATTAAGATATTTTGTAATTAAATATCTAAAAGAGTTGTGCATGAAAAGGTAAAAGGTAATAAAGTAAGGAATAGTAATTGATCAATGAGTTCCCTATCGTGATTGCACAATCAAAGCCCCAATTTATGGAAGAACTCTTTATCAGAGATCTAGAGCTCATTTTGTAATTACACAGGTATTGAGAGCAAAAATTTAGAATTGGATCAAAAGAATTGTTGAAAGTTTCAGAGGGTTTGGATTTGCATGCATTCACAAATTGTCTCACTTTTTAGCTGTAGTTTTTGAGGTAGGGTTTGAAAACCCATTGTATAATTTTATTGAAAGATCTATGTACTTTGTGTCTTCTGGGTGTTTGTATATTGCTTATTAATTTACTGTATTGATTGTTGAATAAAGAATTATGTTGTAGATTTTGAAAAATGAAAACTTATTAATCAAGAAAACTTGACTAAGGAAAATCATTAAAATACTGTAGAAAATTATAGTAATTGTATTCTTATTAACCCCTTTCTAATATAATTGAAATTTTGATTTTTAAAAATTAAAAGAAAACAATAAATTGAATAGTTAGGGTTTCAACTTTAAATTTGTCATTAGAACTATGTGATTATCATGAATTTTTTAAATATAGATAAATATTCTTCTTATATCTAAAATAATTTAATCGCAATATTTATTTGAAAAGCAAAAGATTAATTGAGAGGAAAGCACATTGTAACTAAACGTATACACGCATGTGAAAATAAATATGCTAAAAATAGAAAGCTAAGTATAGTATGGTTACATGCATGTGAAAACAAATTGCTAAAAATAGAAGCTAAGTATAGTATGGTTACATGCATGTGAAAATAAATATGCTAAAAAAAGAAACTAGGTATAGTATGGTTACATGCATGTGAAAACAAATATGCTAAAAATAGAAACTAGGTATAGTATGGTTACATGCATGTGAAAACAAATATGCTAAAAATAGAAAGTTAAGTATAGTATGGTTACATGCATGTGAAAACAAATATGTTAAAAATAGAAAGCTAAGTATAGTATGGTTACATGCATGTGAAAACAAATATGCTAAAAATAGAAAGCTAAGTATAGTATGGTTGCATGTGAAAATAAATATGCTAAAGATAGAAAGATAAGTATAGTGTGGTTACATGCATGTGAAAACAAATATGCTAAAAATAGAAAGATAAGTATAGTATGGTTACATGTATGTGAAAATAAATATGCTAAAAATAGAAAACTAAGTATAGTATGTTTGCATGATTTGAGAGATCAAAGACATGTGAAAATACTAATTGTATATTTATTTTTATTTTATAAAAATGTAATTTAATTTTCAGATTTATTATTTAAAAATAAATTATTCATTAATTTCAAAAATTAAATAAATATTATTAATTTAGTATAAGTAGATGTTAATATTAGGGATTCTTTAAGTCTAGTTAAACTCTTAGTTTCATATAAATGATTTTATATTTATTAATGCAAGAGCAAGGTTCATAAATAAATATTTAGAATTTTATTATACTTTAAGAGAAGTTGTGGTAGAGTTCACTTTGTAATCATTTAGTTAATAACTATTTGACTTTACAAAAGAAATTATAAATAATTAAATTAAATTTATAATTTTATCTCTAGTTGTATTATGAATTAAAGGAAAAGTAAATATTAATGTTAGACTTAAATAGAAGTCATAATAATATTTTAGAAATTGAAATTAATATCAATATATAAATATAATTATATACATTTATATTATTAATTAAATTATTTATGATTTAAGATAATTTAAATTAATAACATGATAATGTTGCATGATATTTTATATGCACAAAAAGATTGGATATTTAAATACTTATTGTTTTAAACAGTATATTAGCATAACAATTGAATTCACTCATGGCAGGCCCTAAGCCTCTGAACCCTCCACTATGCCCAGATCTGCAGATGGTGTTAACCCTACATAGAGATTTGGAAGTCAAGATAGACTGTTGTGGGACCGCAGAGGTGGAGAGAACTCCCTTGGGAAATGTTGAATCGGCTGGTAGCCCGATGGATGGTGGAAAAAAGTTGACTAATGGGACCCTTGGATGTTGGAAGAATGCACTTGTGCATTCCCAAGTAGTTAGAGATTCTATGGAAGATCCCAAGTTTGTTCATGGTGCTAGCAGGCTAGTAATATCTCTCCTAGATACTTAGGTGGACAGCATTACCTCTGGCCTCAAACTATGTGTTCTAGGAATATTTGTTGCATTTAGACCCACAACAAAGATGGTCCAAAAGTGGGTAAGTCAAAAATGAAAGATTAAGGGTAGTGTTAGCATCTCCACGATGCCCAACGACCTTTTTTGTTTTAAATTCATGATAGAGGAAGATATAAATCTTATACTCTTAGGAACATGGTATTATGGCAAGCATTATCTTGCCTTAACAAGGTGGCACCTAGGCTTTGATGCTAGTGTAGAGCTCAACAAACTAGCTTCTATATGGGTAAGGTTATCTGGTTTACCTCTAGAATTTTGGGTTTAGAAGATTTTAAGGTGGATAGGGAATTCCTTTGGTCACTTAGTTGCTATGGACACAGTAATAATGCAAAAATCTAGACTAGTGTATGCTAGATTTTGTGTGAATGTGACACTAAAATGGACTATCTTGATTGTGGTCACTCTAAAAACTAAATGGGGAGAGAGATACCAACCTGTAGAATATGAGAATACAAGACTTTTCTATCAGAAGTGTGGACATTTTGGGCATGTTATAGTTGACTCTAAAGCTCAACTGTAGAAGTAGAGAAGAAAAAAAAAAGATCCCTGAGAATTGTAGAAGATATAGTTAGGTAATCCTCTGAAGCACCAAGACTTGAGGAGGTGGTTGCAGTTAACCAAAACTTTGAGGCTAATATGATACAAGATACCCTTGTCAAAGGGTCTAGGGGACAAAGTCAACCTGAAGAGGGGGAAGCTTTAGAGGAAAAGAAGAAAATGGAAGAGTATCCATTTAGAAGGGAAATAGAGTAATTAATAAGGTCACCTTTGGGGGGACTTAAAGAAGGAGAAATGATGAAGGTAAACTAATGGCACAACACTCCCTTCCTAGTACTCTAGCAAGTTTGGGAGGTAAGGGCTTATAGGAACATATTGTTGTAGATTGTGCTCCAGAAAAAAGGTTATACAACCCTCTGAGAATAAGGAAGGCATCTCCAACAAAGATAGTAGCAAAAGTGATGGAAAGTTTAAATAAAGATAAAAAGGATCTAAGCCCTACTTCCCCACAAGTGAGTGATAATGAGGAATGGGAAGTACAAAAAAGGAACAAAATGTGAGCGAAAAAACCAAATGTAGGAACATGTGGTACAACTGGAAGACCAACTAGTAGAGAAACCAGGACAAAACAAGCATTAAGGGACATTGTCAGTGGTAAACTGGTAAGAAATGAAATTTCTCTCTTGGAATTTAAGGGAGTTAAATAACCCCCAAAAATAGTATGTTTTAAAATAGTGCATATTTCAGGAGAAGGTGGGTTGTGTGTTAATTTAAGAAACAAAAATGTTTAGTGCTAATTTTGATAGATTAGTAAGTCATATTTGGCTTGGGGCTATCTTCATGCATATGGATGCTGATGGAACCTTAGGGGGTATTGCCACCATATGGAACCTGTGTTTTGTGATGAGGGTTGAGGTATGGAGAGATAAAAAATTTGTAATAACAGAGTTAAAAACAAGTAATCAAAGATGGGGCATATTGTCCATATGGCTATAGAGCACTTGGAGAGCTTTCTAAAAATGTAAATGATTCATCAATCAGAGTCTTGGATCAAAAGTTATGCCTCCTAGAAGTTGGACTCCCATTTTTGGATTCTTCTAATTTTGCACCCACTTCTGACATGTTTTCTAGAATCTTTTCTTTTGGTAATCAATTCCAAATGGAATATTCTAAAATTTATTCCTAATCCTAAACCTAATTAAGGTTACTTAAGGTCTTGTAAATGCAATTTTTTGGGGGAGTTTGGGAGAAGGTACTGTGAGGAGTGTTTTTCTCTAGAATCAAACAAATTTGTAAACCCCTAGGGCATATCATTGAGTCTATTTTCATTGTATTGAATGTAATATCATATCACTTCTGATAATAATATTCCTCTTTTCCTTTTGTGTTCATTTTTTCTTGGGTTGTGCCCTCATCAAGTGGTATCAAAGTGGGTTTTCCTGAGAGTGTACATAGAGTACTGATTATAAGGTAGTTTGCACCAAGACTATGTGGTTGTGGGTTTTGATATAGTGAGAAGATGCCTCCATGTAGGGAGCATATTAGAAAGGATGGAATTGTTCCTCTTAAGGTTAGAGCCCTCCAGAGACAAGTTTATGCATTGCAAGATGAGATCTGTAGAGGGATGAATATTGTCGTAGGCAAAGAAAGTGAGGAGGAAAATGTTAGAAGAAGGAAATATTGTATAGGAAGAGGAAGGAGATAGAGAACTCCTAAACCAAGTGGAGGGGAATCTTTTTAGGGTCATTTCCAAGATGGGAAAAGGACCTAAAATTAATGTCAACGTATTTATGGGAAATCTAAACCCAGATGAGTTGATCAACCAGATCAATGAGCTAGAGGAATATTTTGAGTATGAGGATATAGGAGACCCTAATTGGTTAATTTTGAGAAGGCAAAAATGAAATTCATGCCAAAATTTGGTGGCAAGAGGTTCAATTGGAAAGAAATAGAAGAGGAAATTAGAAAATCACAAGATGTGATCATGTGGTGGACAAACTAAAGAAGCAGTTCATTCCTGTTGATTATGAGCTTGATTTGTTCAAGAAGATTCAAGGGTTAAACCAAGTGGAAAAATCTATCTAGGAATACAAAGATGATTTTTACCAAGTCCTTATTAGTATAGAGCATGCAGAAGCAAAAAATGAGAAGGTTGCCTACTATCTTAATGGGTTAAGACCTAGCATTCAAGAGGAGTTAAGTTTGGTTAGAATGACTAGCATTGAAGACGCATACCAATTTACCTTGTGAGTTGAGGAGAAGTTTTAAAAAAATTGATGGAAGGAAAAGAGGGTTCATTCAAGGAGGAAGGGGTGGTGGCATTTGGAGGCCAAAATGAGGGTCAGAAGAAAAATGAAGATGTGGATACCAATCAAAACCAAAGGAACAAGGGTTTCAAATACTCTCGTGATCAAAAATTTGGAGATCAGAGAGGAAGAGATAGAGGATGTGGACAAGGTTCAAGAAGAAAAGGCTTCCATGGTACTTGTTTTCATTGCAATGAAGAAGGTCATTGTACCTAGAAATGCCCTCAATGCCAAGGAAGGACAGATAGGAGAGTTGATGATCAAGCAAAGGTTGCTCATGTGGATGATGATGCACAATCATCACATTTAGAGGATACAAGAAGAGGAGAGGTTCTAGTTAATGAAAGGGTCTTGTTAAGTAGTGAGAATGAACTTGGATAAAGGAGGATTTTGTTTCGTACTAGGTTAAAGTGTGAGGGTAAATATTATGATGTGATTATTGATGGTGAGAGCACTAACAACTTGGTATCAAAAGAAATGGTCTCAAAGATAAATCTCAAGAGGGAGAAACATCCCCATGCCTATCAGATTAATTGGGTGTAGGATGATCATAAGGTCCTGATTAGTGAGAAATGTTTGGTAAAATTCAAGATTGGGAGTTACCATGATGAGGCTCTTTGTGACATCATCCTAATAGATGTCTACCATTTATTGTTAGAAAGCTTGTGGCAATTTGATAGGCATGTTATACATGATGGTCATGAAAATACATGCTCTCTGACAAAGGATGAATTTCACCACAAATTGAAGCCCTTGATAAAGGAGGGTGAAAGGTATACAATAGTGTTGGGGTATGTCTTGTTGATGGAGGAAAATTATTAGATGGCATGAAACATCAGCATATATGTTATGCTTTAATTCTTAGAAAGGATAAGGAAGGTAGTAGTGAAGTTCCACTTGAAGTTTTAGGTCTTTTAGGTGAGTATGGAGATGTCATCTCTCATAATCTTCTAGAAGGGTTGCCACCAATAAGACAAATCATTCATCAAATATATTTAGTCCCTGGAGCTAGTTTTCCTAAAAATGTTGCTCATAGGATGACTCCTATTGAGATAGAGGAGCTAAGTAAACAAGTTCAAGAGCTATTGAGGAAAAGTTTGAATCGACAGAACCTAAGTCCATGTGCAGTACCTGTAGTGCTAGCATCAAAGAAGGATGGAGAGTAGAGAATGTATATAGAATCTTAGGCTATAAATAAAATAACCATCAAGTACCAACTTCCTTTGCCAAGGATGGATGATCTTATGGACTACTTGAGTGGAGCTCATTACTTCACAAAAATAGATCTCAAGAGTGGATATCACCAGATATGGATACAAGAGGGAGATGAGTGGAAGACTGCATTTAAAACCAAGGAGGATCTATACGAGTAGTTATTCATGCCCTTTGAACTGACCAATGCACCAAGTACCTTCATGTGGCTTATGAATGAGGTACTAAAGAAATTTTTGGGAAATTTTGTTATTATCTATCTAGAAGATATTTTAACTTTTAGTAAGTCTTTGGATGAACATTTATTGCACATTTGTAGTGTCCTTGAAAGGTTGAGGGAAGAGAAATTGTTGATTAGTTTGAAAAAGTGTAGCTTTTTTAAAAGAGAGTTAGCCTATTTGGGGTTTGTTGTATTAGTTGAAGGTGATCTTGGAATGGCCTACTCCAAGTTCTACCACTGAGTTGAGGCCATTCCATAGTCTAGCTAGTTTTTATAGAAAGTTTCTTAGAAATTTTAGTATTATATGTGCACCTCTAATCAAAACAATGAGGGGGCATAGGAAAGAGTTCAAGTGGACTATAGGAGCTACAAGGAGTTTTGAATTGTTGATGAAGAATATGATAGAGAAACCTATGTTGGTGTATACACTAATATGTTAGCAAGAAACACTAATATTTTTAAAAACAAAAGCATTAAATAACAAAACTAGTATAAACTTTAGATGAGACAAAGTGAATTCCTCAAATGAGAATATGAGCCATGGATATGCTCTCTCAATGAGGATGATCACTTGATTAGTAGATGTGTCCTTTGATATGGATTCGGAATGTATGCTCAAGCTTCAAAATGCTTCAATGGAGATGGATTTGGAATTTTTGGTGTGGATATGTGAAAATGGTATGAACTTGGCTTCTCAAATTGACATGGTAACTTTAGCTTAAGGATTGTGATAAAATGGCTTGGGAGGGGATCCAATTTATAGCCTAAGGGCTTGAGGGATGGAGGGATAGGATGCAAGGATGGCAAGATGGTCAGGGAGAGCTAGGATGCACTCAAAGGGGAGCACATGGATTGTGTGTGTTTAGCACCAATGGGGAAGTGACACTTGTCACAAGGAAGATGAGTGTGAGAGGATAGGAAATGGGTTGGTCAAGTGCTTGATGAGGGTGGTTGAGTATGTAAGAGTCATGAGTGAGGATGTAAGAGCCATTTATGGCTTTGTAAGAGCATTCATGGCTTGTTGGTTGGGATATTTAGAGGGGAGACTTTGGCTTGGTTTAGGAAAGTCTTAAGCTTGCTTAGGAATGTGCAAATGATTAGGGGATAGGTTAGGCTTGGGTTAGGATTAGATTAGGGATGTTAGAGATGTGTAAGTGGATGGCATTAATGAGGGTGGGTGAGTTAGTGGCTAAGCTTAGTTAGTATGGGTGGATGGGGTGGATTAGGCTAAATGGAGGATTTAGGATAGTTTAGGAGTTATTAGATTTGAGGGCTTTATTTATCAAATAGATTTATTTAATAAATGAGGGTTTTTGGAATTAGATAGGAGAATAGGATTAATTGACAAATATTGGGTTATTTTATTTATCAATTAGGACTATAGATGATTAATTAAATTAGTCAACTAGGGGATGAAAAAGGATTTAATTAAATAGGAATTTAATTAATGATGCCTTTAGAGATAGCTAAATAGGATTATCAAAGCGGTGTAATCAAATTTAGGTGTCTACATTTTTTCCCTCTTTGACATAGTGTTAAGACAACACTATTTCAAAGAAGTTTGAACGGAGACGACATGAGGAATATGTTTTAGCAACAAGGTTGCCCCAATATCGTACAAGAAGAGGAGAGACTAGACTTAGAGATGTCCCCTCAAGAAGGCGACGGGGAGAGAAGACAAGGCTCGATGACTTCTTGAAAAGCAAAAGAAAGCGAGACAAGTAGAGATAGAGATTGGCAAAGAGAAGGGGCAGAATTAGCTCAAACTCACACAATGGCTGAATGATAAAGGGAGGTCAAATGCACAAGAGGAAGCAAGCATAGGATGATCCAAGATTGGGGGGAGGAGTGAAGGAGTGGAGCGCAATGAAAGGAGATGAGGAGGAAGGGCTAGGTTCTACTGGGGGAGGTACCATGTGGCAGTGCCAACATCATAGATTGAGCATTACAAGCGGTTGACTCGGTCAAGCATAGAAAGTACCCACATAGGGATGTAGGGAGGAGGGGAGAGTGGATGGAGCACGGGGGGGAGAGAGTGTAGGTGGGTCCCAGCACACAGGAGGAGACTGATGATGCAGGGATGATGGGTTGACCATCGATGAGCAGGCATCTTTTGTTTGGGATACTGAGTATCATGTATATATCAACTTTTTGAGACATATTTTGTGTGGGCGCAAACCAATTTGTACAGTATGAACATTGTACACTGATGGAATTTTATTCTTTCATTGATATATAGAGATGATGATTCTAGTGTTATATGTGTTATGGACTGGTGGGGTTTATGTATTGTGGTTGATAGTGATGTTTTAATGGCATTGCTAACGATTGGTGATGCAAGATGCGACAGGTGCTTTATGATTTTTTTGACTGTGCTGACAGTTTGTGATGCAGGACGTGATTTTTGATGACATTGTATACATGATATAAGATGATTTTGATGTGATTTAGCTATGATAGTGCAAATATGATGTGATGTGATGTTGATCTATGATATCGCAAGTGTGATGTGATTTGATGTGATCCTTGATGACATGTTTTTCCTTATGATATTGTAGATGTGATGAGATTTTTTGTATGATAGATATCATGTAGTATGATAGGTTTTGGATATGATCTTGATGGTGTGATGTTTCTTTATGATAGATGTGATGTGATCCCAAGAAATTGATTGCTTTGGAGAGTATTTGATATGATCTTGTATGATGATAAGTACAAACAATAAAATAAGTGACAAATGTAAAATGAATCACCAACTAAAGGATAATCAATAGATTTATGATATGGAAAAATGAATATAATGACACTTTTAACACAAACTAAAGATGGATGAAAGATCTAAATGAATTACAAACTAAAGGAAAATGGAGTATGACTTAATGATGAACTACAATGCTAAAAGAAAACCTATCCTAATGATAAATGTCAACAAGACTAAAATGAATCATAATCTAATGCTAAAATGAACTATAATATAATGATGAATGATAATGCAAAAATGAACTATAATCTAATGATGAATGACTTATGTTTAAGATGAACTATAATCTAATGATGAATAACTTATGTTTAAGATGAACTATAATCTAATGATGAATGACTTATGTTTAAGATGAACTAAAAGAGAGAACAGTAAACTTATGATATGCTACAAAGAACACAAACTAAAAAATACACCTGATATTTTATGATAAGCAAGCGGAAATAACATAAAAGACTGAATGTGATGATATTTCACGATATGATAAAGGATACAAGCTATGATAATACAACATACAAGTTTTAGGAGATGCAAGACAAACAATGATGGTGGAATGAGATAACCAATGTTATACTTATGATAGTGTTCTGTGATATGAAAAGTGATCATAGGAGATACTAACTCTAAGGAGAATAATGTTGGAAAAAGAGCGACCAAAAAACTCGCAGTCAGGAGGACAGCAGAGATTTCTACATCTAGGATAGTAACTTATGATAGCAATCACATCAATAAGATAAGAATTTATGTTCGAGGCTTTGAATTAGATGATTCTAAGGGTGGAAAAAGTGATAGTTCAAGGGAGAGGGGTGATGACAAGGAGGAAGAAGCTTGAGCATGGGGTAGTTCATGAGGAAGTACCACTATGTAGGCTGAACACTTAATTTGATATAGGATTGTTAAGGATTTTCCAAGGTTACTAAGAACATCAAGGCCTTTTCCCCAAAATTCCATAGGATGGACTCAAATAGGCATGCAAGGATTGCCCCAGCATCACACATGAGTCCCAAAGAGATCAGTGTTGGAATAATACTAGATGATCCACAAACAAACAATATTACCCAAGTGCATCATGTTTTATCAAAAAGATGAAAGCATGTTGGAAATATACAAGGATAATATCAATTGACTCTCAAGCAGCAAAAGATTGTGATTGAAACCAACCTTCTTAGTTGCTCCAGTCAAAACACACCATGATATGAAATGATCATGGTGATCTTGAGGAGGAAACAACAAAAGGTATGTGGAAACAATCAACCAAAAAGAGAAACAACAAAAGACTCCACAAAGGGAAAAAGAAACCTTTTTCCAAAGAGATCAACTGATGAGCTACTAATTTGTTGCAACAAGACCTGGACAGTATGTACAAGTGAGACTAGTTAAGGACATGGGAACTCGAGACTAGGTAGCAAAACATAGTAGTAGGTATGTGCGTGATGGGGGAAAGCTCTGGATGAGGAGATAGTGTTGTTATAATACATGGTTTTGTTGAGGTGGGTTTATGTAAAGTGTAATTTATGTACAGGGGTCCGAATATTGTTGTATTCACATATGTATGGTTTATGGGAGACAAAGGTTAGTGCAGGGGGTATGAGACACAAGTTATATGGGTCGTATATGCTACATATGGTAATGATAAAAAAGCATGTGATAGGGAAGATCTAGTAGAATATAATGGTAGGATACAGCGAGTATGATACACGAGATGTTATAATACAAGAATTAGGTGGGGTTTTTGCATAGTGCAAAGTGCTAGAGGATGCAATGGTGAAGCATGGTGAATAAGGATAAGGAACACCTTGGGAAAAAGTGGGGGGGGGAAATGGGTGATATATTATGGGGGGGTGATAAAGGGGATTGTGTCGGTGATAGATAATGGAAGAACTGTAGTACACCTGGTGCCTATTTGCTAGGTTTTCACCAGGGACCTATCCAAGGCGCTTGAATTGCCAAGTTTTCATCATTGGATGCTTTATTTTTACTTTATGCCTTTTTTCTTTCCTTGACTTGTAAATTTTGTCCTTTAGGTGTAGAATTTCTTGAGGTGGATAATGTTAGTAGGATCATTTAGGACTTCACCTTCAAGGGTAGATAGCTGATAGGCTCCTAAGCCAAAAGATGTTGTGACCACATAAGGACCAAGCCAGGTGGACTTGAACTTGCCTTTCTTTTCTCGGTCAGCTTGAACCTTCATATTCTCTTTAAGGACCATGTCACCTTCCTGAAAATTGTGTGGATGGACTTTCCTATTGAAATTGCACTTGAGGAAAATTTGATAGACCATGAGATGGTCGTAGGCCTGTTGTCTTCTCTCATCAAGTAGATCCAGTTGAGTAAGTTGAGCCACTTTGTATTCCTCATCAGATATCTGTCCTCAGAGAGAAATGCAGAGTGATGGGAGTTCAACCTCAATAGGCAGGACTACTTTAGCACCATAGACCAAGGAGTATGGAGTTGTGCTAGTAGCTATTCAGAATAAAGTGTGGTATGCCCATAGGGCAGGATTAATTTGCAAATGCCAATCACGGTCGGAGGCATTAACAACTTTCTTGAAGATTTTGAGGAGGGTTTTATTAGTTGCCTCAGCCTGACCATTACCTTGTGGGAAATATGGGCTCGAGAAGTAGTGGTGGATGCGGAGGGAAGTGCACAGTTCCTCCATATTTAGGTTTTTGAAATTACCTCCATGGTCTGTGAAAATGGTAGCTAGGATGCCAAAGCGACATATGATATGATACAATATAAACTTGGACACCTGAACTCCCATGGCAGTAATAAGGGGAACTGCTTTGACCCACTTAGTGAAATAATCAGTGGCAGTTATTATCCACTTATGCCCTTCTAAAGAAAGTGGCACAATAAGACCAATAAGATCAAATCCCCAGCAGGCAAAAGGCCATGGTGGTGCAATGGGTTTCAAGTCTTGTGCTGGAGCTCGAATTAAATTAGCATGTTATTGACAAGGTAAACATTGTTTCACAAATTCACACGCATCTTGTTCTAGAGTAAGCCAATAATATCCAGCCTGAAGGATCTGCTTTGCTAGCACCATCCCGCTCGTGTGAGCACCACAAAGTCCAGTGTGTACCTCTTTGAGAGCCATCGCAGCCTCATTTTGATCTAAACATCGAGAGAGAGTATCATGATAACCATGATGATATAGGGTTTGGGTAATGATAGTGTAACAGGAAGCTTTGCGAATAAGGTTTTGGCATTGGGTTCATGTGAGGTGAGGAGATATGATACCATTTAGTAGGTAAACATAAATTTTGTGGTACCATGGAGATTGGGGACCAACCAAGATACAGACCCGTGTTGATTCATCATTCTCATATGCGGGTTCGTGAAACTGCTCAACCAAGAAATCATACTACGTAGCTTTGTGTGGTATTTCTAAGAGAGAACCAATAGTAGCCATAGCATTAGCTGCCTTATTTTGGAGTCAAGGTATCTGTATGAACTGGATCTGAGTGAAATGCTCCTTTAGTTGGTCAACTAGGTCTTTGTAAGGTAGTAACTTGTCATCCTTGGTTTGATATTCATCCAAAGCTTGTTTGATGATAAGCTAAGAATCACCATAGACCTAAAGCTATGTGATATTCCATTCAATGACAATTTTGAGTCCTGCAACAAGGGCCTTATACTCTGTAATGTTATTGGTAAACTGGAATTGTAGTTTGAAGGATTTAGGGATATAATCACCTTGAGCTGTAACCAAAAGTATGCCCACACTAGAGCCATGAGATGTATAAGAGCCATCAAAACATAGCTTCTAGAGTGATTGTTTTTCTATCAAACAGAGGTATTCATCTGGAAATTCCATGATGAGTGGGTGATCTACAACTAAGTGGGCATCAGCCAAGTGATCTACAATAGCCTGGCCTTTGATGGCCTTTCTGTCAACATACTGAATGTCAAACTCACTGAGAAGCATAACCCATTTTGGCAGGCGTCTGGTGAGTACTGTACGAGAGAGCATATATTTCAATGGATCAATCTTTGATATTAGTTGTATAGTATGAATCAACATATAGTGACATAGCTTCTAGGTGGCAAACACTACTACTAAGCATGACTTCTCCATTGGTGTGTAGTTGAGCTCATATCCCACTAATGTTCGACTGATGTAATAAATAGCTCGTTCCTTCCCTACATTGTCAAGTTGTGCTAGAAGAGCACCTAATGCTGTAGGAGTAGCTATGATGTATAATATGAGTGGGTGCCCTACAACTGGAGGAACCAAAATAGGTGGATTAGCTAAGTATTGTTTGATGAGCTCAAAATTGCACTGGCAAGCTGGGTCCCATTGGAAATTTTGATCTTTCTTAAGCAAGTGACTGAAAGGTTGACACTTATCAGCAAGCTGGGAAATGAATCATTGGACTGATTGGAGTTTTCCTTGCAAAGAATGAAGGTGCCTGAGTGTCTTAGGAGGATCACATTGTGACACAATGAAGCCTAGGAGCTTTCTTGAAGTAACATCGAAGACACACTTCTTTGGATTTAGCATGAGACGATATTCTGCCAGTTAGTTAAACACTTCCTTGAGGTGAGATAAGTCATCCAAAGCATTGAGAGATTTGAATAGAATATCATCCACATAATCCTCAAGTATCTTATGGATTAGGTCATGGAAGATGACTGTCATCACGTGCTGGTAGGTTGCCCTTGTGTTCTTTAACCCAAAGGGCATCATATTGTAGCAGAATGTGCCCCAAGGTGTAGTAAATGTTGTCTTATGCTGATCTTCTTCTATTATACGAATCTAATTATATCCAGAGAAACCATCCATTAGTGACAAGATTTCATGACCTGTGGTGAGATCCACAATCATGTCAATATTTGTAAATGGAAAGTCATCCTTTGGACAAGCTTTATTAAGATCCCAAAAATTGATGCAAATTCTGATATCACTAGAGGGATTGATAATAGGTACCATATTAGAAATCCATTCAGAATAATCTATTGGTCGAATGATTTTGGCCTCCAACAACTTCTCTAGCTCTACTTTGAATAATAAAGCTACCTTGGGGTGTATTTTTCAAAGTTTCTATTAGATGGGCTTGGCCCCTAGATCTACTACTAGATGGTGTGCAACTAGTTTGGGGTCCAACCCTGGCATATCCTGATATGACCATGCAAAGTGGCCTATATTTTCATGGAGGACTTCAAGAATAAGCTCTACCTATTGAGGTGGTAAAGAGGTTGTGATGTATGTGATATGTGGTATCTCTATTAGACTGATATCTATAGGCCAAGTTTTTTCTATCAAAACTGAAGATATAGGAGGTCAATGCTCCTATGGGGGGGGGGATGAAATCTCCATCCTCAAGTGCCTTTGAGAGGTTTTCACCATTGGATACGTCCTTTATTTTTGTTTCATTTTTTGAGTCACCCAATGGCACTCCAAAGGAGTTTTCACCATGGAATGGTTTTCTCTTATCTTTTTGCTTTTTTGTTTCTGTTGGGATTTCATTTTTGTGCCTAGCGATTTCCTCCTCTCGAAGTAACCTACATGATCTAGCTTGTAGACATATTTTGATGGTGGAGGTGGCCATTTATGTGGCATTTCTGCCCCCATGAATTTAAGGAGCATGTGCTCAGTAGAGAACTCTTCAACATGAACAACACTTGGTTGGTCCCAATCTATGAGTTTGAGGTGAGCGAGGGGGAGGTCTATGAGATTCAAAGATAACTGGAAGAGCATAGAGGCTCCAAGGATTATTTTTTCAAGGGAAATATTGTCATAATCTTTCTTTTCAACTTCCTTAGGGATGTCTTCAACCTCAATGAGAGTGTTTTGGATGTTCATAAAGGTGTGGCCTTCTGTTGTAGTGCCCCCAATTGTGGGGAGTCCATAGCCTAAGCCGTTGGTTTTTTGCCCTTGGTGTGCTTCTATAGGCTATCTCATACCTAATTCCTGGAAGCCTAAACCACCTCCTTGATAATCCCATTGCTCCATGGTCAAGCAATGTGACTAGGGATATTTCTATTTAAAGTGATCAAGAAATGCTTTACTTTTAGGAGGTGGCTCCTTGTATAGCCATGTGTTAATGTCTAGTGTATTTTTTGCTTCATCAAGGATACCCTTGGTGATAAATGTGGTAGGGCCCAACTAGTGAAGTTGAGAGGTGGTTTTTGGTATAGGCCCTTAATGTATTAGGTGTCCTTGAGTATGTGGGTCAAGTGGTAGAGCGCCAACAGCAAAAGCATCTGTGAGACTATACTCGCCACAACCTTGGTAGTTGATCTTAATTGTGGAGAGAGTGGAGGCTAAAATGGTGTTCGGATCATGGTAGGTGCTAGAGGAGCTAGCCATGGTGGTGCCAATTTTGATCCTAGGATAGTGATTGGTGTATGAAGCTTCAACTGCATTGCAATAAGCAAAGGGTTCAGGATCTGTGTGGATGGTCATCTCAGTGCCATTATGCAAAAATTTGACGCACTGATGATATGTGGATGGAATGGCCTTCATGGCATGAATCCATGGATGACTGAGGAGGATATTATATAGAAGATTAAGATCAACTACATGGCAAAGTGTTTCTTGAGTGGCTGGGCCAACTCTAAGAGAGAGCAAGATGGTTCCTTTAGTAGTACGCTCCAAGTTGTCATATGCCTTGATGGTGATCACCTCACTGATGATATCTGCTTTAGTATATCCTACCTGCTTGATGAACTTTAGAGTACATAGGTTTAGAGCCAATCCATTATCTATCATTACATGTTTAACTGCAAAGTCAGAAACCATAACAGCGATGCAAAGTGGGAGGATGTGATCGGGTCCAAGTTGTGAAACTCAGTGGCGTTAATGTCAGAGGGGATGTGTGACTCATGTAGAGTGTTATCAAGGATCTCTTGATAAAGTGGGCTTGTTCCTAAAAGATCTAGGATGGCGATCTGGGCCGATGTGTTTCCAAGGTGTTCCAAGATGTTATACTATGGCCCTAGTGAAGGTGATTTTGATGGAGATTCTTGAGATGGAGGTGGTCATGTTGATGGTGGTCTAATTTGTGTGGACATAGGTGGACTAGCTATATTGAGTCATGTCCGATCGGTAGCAATTGTACACTGAGTGTTTGGGCCTTTGATATTGATGACATTGACAGATGGTTCAACTTGGGATATGCAACCAATTAAGCTACCATAGTCTAAGTATGTTGCGGTATAATTTTGAGATGTGTCTCGATTGTCACCTTGTTTACCCTAAGCATTGTTAGGTTTGTTGACAAGAGGGTTTGCAGGTGCCTTTCCTGGGTTGGTGTTATGAGGAGGGAAAGCATTTTGATACATCATTAATCCTACATTAGGGAAGGGTTGTGCCCCCACTATGATCTCTTTCCGGTCAATTAGGTCCTATACATAATCATTAAGTTGCATGCATTTAAGGCTAGTGTGCCCTTTGACACGATAGAATTTGCAATATTCATTATCTTTGTACCAGGATGCTCTAGACTTATTTGGTTCCAAGGTTTGCATTTGTGGATATCAAACAAGGTTATCTTTGGCCAATTTTTTGAAAATTGTATCAAGAGGTTCCCCCAATGGGGTGTATGTGTGTGGTTGCCTTTGAACATAAGGTTTACTACCTACCAACAGTGTGATAGCATTAGTTTGATTATGAGGAACCTATATTTTCTAATGAGTTTGCACGGGTGGCTGGCGATACGCAAGAGGTTGATATTGATAAGTTTGTTGTTGGAAAAATGTGGCAGGAACATTGGTAGCCACCCCAATAATAGGGACCTATCGAGTGTCAATGGCACCATTTGTTACTATATTCTTGTTTTTGTTCCAATATCAAGTTTTGTCATTGCTCGACCCCCGGTCCTATGTATTTTCTTTATACAATCTCATGACACCATCCTTAATGAGGCCTTGCTCGATGCCCATTCCTTTTTCTTTGGTTTCCTTGTATGTTTGCAAATAGTTCATAACCATATGATGAGCAAGGCTAGGGTGTGCATTGTTTATGAACATCTTAACAAGATGGCACTCAGGGATGGTGCAAGAGATCCTTGTTGTGAGGATCTGCTAGCATTGCAAGTACTCTATAAGACTCTCTCCTCCCTTTTTTTTAGTGTGAACAAGGTCTACTATAGATAATTTAGTCTCAACAAGATGGGTATATTGAGCAACAAAGGCCTCAGAAAGTTCTACAAAAGTTTTAATAGTACCTTTAGGTATGCGACATAACTATTCCAAGGTTGGTCCTACTAGGCTCTTAGGAAAGAGTCGCAAGAGGAACACATCATTATAAGCCACCTCCTGATAATGCATGTAGAATTCCTTAACATGAGTGATTGGATCACTCTTCCCCCTAAATTTGTCAAACTTGGGGGTCTCAAAATGTTTAGGAAATGGAGTCAATGTGATAGTCCTGTCAAAAGGGTATGGGCAATCATTTTCAAATTTGAAAGTTTTGGTGTCTGTCCCATCCTTGAGAGCTTTGAGAGCATCTTTCATCTCTTCCCATTCAAATTTTATAGGTGGAAGAGTGGGTACCCCTGATCCAAGTGCCCCTAGTGTAGGATACGTGCCAAAGCCTGACATGTGATATGGAGAACTCTAATGACCATATGGCATCTATGGAAAAATGGTTTGCATAGCTGGTGGAGTGGATGCTATGGTTTGCTAGGATGTGTGTTGTGCATACTATTGTATCTGCTGAGGTAGGTGTGATGGATAACTATGAGCTTTCTGCCCTATGAGGTGGTTTTGTGGGGGTGCTTGGGCATGTTGCTGATGTAAATATTGTAGCTAGAATGGTGGTAATGTAGATGATGCATTTGCTATGCTCTGGGAATATATACCATGCCCAATATATGTGGGTTTCACACCTTCTTGAGAGTCAGACTAAATTGGAGTAGGCGCAAGATAATTAATTTGTGGCAAAGTGTTTACTATAGAGAACTACAGTGGCGGTGGATTTGGGCTATTGCCTAGAGGTGGCATGGAGAAATAGTTTGTGAGGGGTGGGAGTGAATAGCTATGTGGAGCAGTGGATGATAGTGTCAAAGGTGTGAATGTGACTGCAGTGCTAGGTGGAAGACTAATGATAGGTGCCTGTGTCATAGCAAAATTCCAAGGTCCCAAAGGAAAAGTGGTTGAAGACCTTTGGCTAGTTACAAAGGGGTTGATAGTGATGTTTAGTGGGATGGAGGATGAGGTATTAGACACTAATGGTGGTATTTGAGTAGCAAATGGACTAGATGCAATATGGGGTGGAAATGAAAAGGTAGTGCTGCTAGATGCAAATGGAGGATTTGGTGGAGCAAAAAAATGAGTGGTGGAAATAGATGCAAATGGTATACTTGAGGTTGGTTGAGATGTATTATGCACTAATGGTTGAGTGGGAATGGGGTGAGTGTTCGATGGAATGGGAACTGGCACCTGGGTCGAGGGGATATTTGGGTCTACTAGTTCTACCTCAGGTGGTTGCCATCCAAACAAAGGGTGAGTAGGATCTATTATGTTGATAAGTGGTGGACATCCAAACTCAAAGACACCAACCTTATCTCATTAGAAATTTTCCATGATGGTTTCCTTGTTGCGATCTATGATGGCATTTACAATAGTAGCATGACCAGGTTGGTTCATGAAAGCCTCAATATCTATGGATGATCTTAGTTCTTCTAGGATTTGCGGTGGTGGGTCTGATGGTGTCATGGATACCATAGAGTATGGCTGAGCTCGAGATGTGTTACCACTATGACTAGGATCCATGTCTTTTTTCCATGTGTGCCTACCAAAATGTGTGTTGGGTGGCATGAAAGTATGCTTCTCCTAAATGTAGCGAAGGATGATACTAAGGGTGTTAAAATGATATGATGCTAAGTGCAAGAAGCTTGTGTGTTCCTAAAATATGAATGTGGGAAATGTGATGGTGATGCAAAAGGTGTAACCCTAACCTTTGGCTCAAGGTGATGTGGGGCACCAAAAGTACCCTATTCCTAGCAAAGTGTTGTGTTTCAAAGATACTCAAGATGATGAGAGATGTGATGCAAAATTGTTTCTAAGTGAGTGAGGAAATAACGCTGAGATTTTAACAATGCAGGTGGAGGATTCTTCTTCAACAACCTAAGATGAGAGGAGATGGTCTAACTTCAAATGCTTGAATGGGATAGTGCAATTCCTAGATGAGAGACTAAATTTATAAGTGTGTAAGTGTGTGCGAAAAAAAGGAAGGACCTAATCAGAATGAGTAACAGTAGAGTTTTTTATAAGGCTTGTATTAGCACCACGTCAAAGGGTTAGGTTTTGAATTTTGTAGTCCCATTTAGTTTGCAATGCTACTTCAGCTCCGTCTTTCTCAATTTGATCCAATTTGGCAATCCTAGGGTTGGGGGTATGCTTCTTATGTTCTGCTTTGATTTCCTTATAGGCTTGTATTTGAGGAAGCTTAGCCTTCTTAAACTTAGTCTTAGGACGGCTTGACATGAGATATTTCCAAGGATTAAGATCACAATCCTGGGGTTCTTTGGAGGCAGTGACTACACTAAGTATGCCCTATGCTAGGATTGACAAAGTTTGGAAAACATTCATTCAACAAGTAAAAGATCAAGCAATAGATAAGAACAACCAAATAGAAGTTTTGATTCCCAGAATGTGATACTTGCGCCAAGGAGTGTGTATGTTTTTACAAATGTTTCGAGCAATCACTTCAAGCACATGAACATCCTAGATGGTTGGCTACAAAGCTGACAGTTGGTTTATCTAGGGAGTCCTTGATATATGCAAGGTACGTGAGGCCCAAATCTATAGATGAAACCAAAAAGATGTCACACAGCCGAGAGGAGCGGTAACCCACTTCTCCTCTTTCACTTCTCAAGGGTATAAAGTGCCTTGAGGCTTAGCCCAAATGACAAAATCTTGATCCCAAGAGAGGTGTCTTTGGATTCACCTCCCGATCTTTATACTCCACCAGAATGCTGGAGTTGAGGTCGTCCCAAGGGGTGATGAAATCCCCAAGTAGGCCTCCTAAAACTTAAACAAGATTTTGGATCCTAATCTTATGCACCCAAGATGGCCTCGAAAGATGATAAGGGGAGAGAAGACTTGGATGATCTTGGGCTAAAAACAGAGTTCTTTCCCAACTGATGCTTAAGTTTTCTGATCTAGACTTTGGAAAACACACATGATTTAAGATGCAAAGGTTCAATTCCAACTTGAAATGCACCAAAAAAAGAGAAGTGATCAAAGAATGAATACACCAAGAAGATTTAGGGTCAACAAAAAGTAAACTCACATGCCCAGAGGCCCTCCATGTCAAGTATTGATTGATTTTTCTTTAAGGCTTCAAGATTGAGTGTGATTTTATTTTAAGCCCAAAATAAAGATGTGGGTAAAGTTTGATTTCAAGCGCACGCTTGGAGGCCCTCCACGTCAATTGATTCTTGTTCATTTTTAAAGCCCAAACTTGAAGTGTGATTGATTTAATCTAGATTTTTGGACATTCAAGAAATCTTATAAGTTAAGACAAACCCTCAACAACTAATTAAGTAGAATTCGATCATGGAACACTTAACAATCTCTTAGGTAGACCCATCCCCATATATGGCACTGATATTGCAACCAATGGTTAGAATGATGGGTGATTAAAGAGGGTGAGTCCAATGAAAAACTACTCAATTTGACTCTTGTTTATTTGTTTTTAACTTAACCAATTTAGTAAGTGTTCAAAAATCAAACTTGCCTAAGTTTCATGCAAAAGAGAGAGATTTGTTTGTTCTTTTTAACGCACCAAAATGAAGTGTTTGGTTTGTGGGGTTTTTAGACATACAAGTTCATTTTTCCAATTTGCAAAGACAAATGACAACAACTTTGACAAGACCAACAAAAAAAAAAGGGGGAAGTATTCCTGCAGAGAAAATGCGATAAACAACATTCCCGCAAGGGTACCCGCATTCCCGCAAGTGGGTGCGTGATCCTGTTGGAGTTCTTGTTTGCAGGAATGACAATCCCACCATGAATCTAGATTGCAAGAATGACAGGAAAGAATATTAAAAAGAATTAAAGCCGTGAGCCAAAAACTCGAGAGCTCTTTTTGACAGAGCGATCCCATAGGTTTATGCCCTTACAATGTTCCCACAAGCAAGAATGACGATCTCGGTAACAAAAAATTTATTATAGTCATGAGAAGTTTAAGATAGGAAATGGTAAGGGAGGAATGATGATCACACTATTTCTGAGGTGCATTCTTGCTAGAGGATTTTTCGACGAGGATGAAGAGGCTTTTTTGATGATAGGTGGCAGAGGCTGTGTGTTGATGAAGTGCAAACTCGCAATCGCGGGTTCACGTTCTCGTCGGAGAATAGCAGCATTCCCACGTCATGGGATCACATTTCTTTGGTCGTGGGGATGCAAAAAATTATGTTTTTGACCATTCGCTGGGTGAAAACCGAGGACAAGGTTGGGAGCATGTTCTTGAGGCATTCAAAGTGGTCCTACAAGCAAAATCAAAAGGTAACACAAACAAAAGATATTGCCATTTAGGTTAGATTTGCATGGTTAATCAAAGCATGAAAATGAGAAATAAGCATGTAAAACTAGCATAAATGAAGATTAAAAATGACCCTTTCGGGGTCCCACCGAGCATGCCAAAATGTATACACTAATATGTTAGCAAGAAAAACTAATCTATTTAAAAACAAAAGCATTAACTCATAAAACTAGTATAAACTTTAGATGAGACAAAGTGAGGTTCTCAAATGAGAATATGAGCCATGGATAGGCTCTCTCAATAAGGATGATCACTTGATTAGTAGATGTGTACTTTGATATGGATTTGGGATGTATGCTCAAGCTTCAAAATGCTTCAATGGAGATGGATTTGGGATTTTTGGTGTGGATATGTGAAAATGGTATGAACTTGGCTTCTCAAATTGACATGGTAACTTTAGCTTAAGGATTGTGATAAAATGGCTTGGGAGGGGATCCAATTTATAGGGTAAGGGCTTGAGGGATGGAGGGGTAGGATGCAAGGATGGCAAGATGGTGAGGGAGGGCTAGGATAATCTCAAAGGGGAGCACATGGATTGTGCTTGTTCAGCACCAATGGGGAAGTGACACTTGTCACAAGGAGGATGAGTGTGAGAGGATAGGAAATGGGTTGGTCAAGGGCTTGATGAGGGTGGTTGAGTATGTAAGAGTCATGAGTGAGGATGTAAAAGCCATTTATGGCTTTGTAAGAGCATTCATGGCTTGGTGGTTGGGATATTTTGAGGGGAGACTTTGGTTTGGTTTAGGAAAGTCTTAAGCTTGCTTAGGAATGTGAAAATGATTAAGGGATGAGTTAGGCTTGGGTTAGGATTAGATTAGGGATGTTAGAGATGTGTAATGGATGGAATTAATGAGGGTGGGTGAGTTAGTTGCTAAGCTTAGTTAGTATGGGTGGATGGGGTGGATTAGGCTAAATGGAGGATTTAGGATAGTTTAGGGGTTATTAGATTTGAGGACTTTATTTATCAAATATATTTATTTAATAAATGAGAGCTTTTGGAATTAGATAGGAGAATAGGATTAATTGACAAATAGTGGGTTATTTGATTTATCAATTAGGACTATAGATGATTAATTAAATTAATCAACTAGGGGATGGCAAAGGATTTAATTAAATAGGAATTTAATTAATGATGCCTTTAGAGATAGCTAAATAGGATTATCAAAATGGTGTAATCAAATTTAGGTGTCTACAGTTGTCACTTCCTGATTTCAACAACATGTTCTGGGTGGATTACAATGCTAATGGAAGTGCTATTGGGGCTATGTTGAGCCAAGAAGGTAAACCTATTGCCTATTTTAGTGAAAAATTAAATGATGAAAAGAAGAAATATTATGTTTATGATCACGAATTCTATGCAATAGTTTAGGCCTTAGAGAAATGGAGGCATTATTTGTTGCCAAAAGAATTCATCTTGTATATTGATCGTTAGGCATTGCAGTACCTAAGTAGCCAAGGTAAATTGAATTAGAGACATTTGAAATGGGTAGAGTTCATGCAAAGCTATACATTTGTATTGAAACATAGAAACGAAAGGTATAATACGGTTGTAGATGCATTAAGTAAGAGATAGTTGTTCCTGATAGAAATGTATGTTGAAGTGGTTGGGTTTGACGAACTCAAGAATCTATACCCTAAGGACCCTAACTTTGCAGAGGTTTGGAAGGCTTGTAAAGAACCTATTACTCTAAACAGGACCAAGTGGCTAGAGTAAATGATTTAGGATGGTATGTTGTTCAAGGGTAGTCAATTGTGTATTCCAAGGAGTTCCATGAGAGAGAACTTGATCAAGGAGAAACACAGTGGAGGGATGGCAAGACACTTTGGTCAAGATAAGACCATTTTCATTATTAGTGAATATTATTTTTGCCCTTAATTATCACAGGATGTGAAGAAGTTTTTGCAGAGTTGTTGAGTATGTCAAATAGCCAAGGGATTTAGTTAAAATACTGGACTCTATTAGCCATTGCCTATTCTATTGAAGCCTTGGGAGGACATAAGTATGGATTTTATTCTTGGATTGTTGAGGAAACAAAGGGGTAATGACTCAGCATTGGTGGTTGATAGGTTCTCCAAGATCGCACATTTCATTCCATGCCACATGACTCATGATGCAGTGCATATTGCAAATTTATTTTTCAGAGAGGTGGTGATGCTACATGGTCTCCCAAAAAGTATTTTTTATGACAGAGATACTAAATTTGTTGGGTATTTCTAGACGACTTTGTGGAAGAAGTTGAAGACACAATTGAAATTCAGTTCTAAACATCATTCATAGACTAATGGACAAACAAAAGTATGCATGTGGTTAATTTCATAATGCATGAAGTAAATATCTAAGTGCTTGCAGACACAAAGCATACACAAAGAAGACACATTAATGCATGAAGACATGAAGTATACACAATTCAGACACATGATGCATGAAGGCACAAAGCATACACGATGCAGACACATCATACATTCTTTATTGATTTTCACAATGAAGTAGAGTAAAGGAAATGATGTATAAAATATATTTCCCTAATACGCCTTTTGATCATGGACCTGCAACACAAATAATTATTAGCATATAATAGCTCTAAAGAAAGATGAGTCTTGTGATGATTCCTTCCCTTCTTATTATGATCATCTTGAGGTGGTAGATTTACAGTGCAAAGGGCATGTTAAACAAGCTACAAGTGGTTCCCTGGAGGATATCCGTCATGTGCTCGAATTTACTCTGCCTCTCCCTCCACCCACTCCCTACCTTAGGATATCATAATGTGGTTGAGAAGATTAATCTAATAAACATAATTATTTGACATAGGAATCTTTCTCTCTCCTTATTATGATCATCTTGAGATGGTAGATTGACAGTGCAAAGGGCGCGTGAAACAAGCTACAAGTAGTTCCCTAGAGGATATCCGTCAGGTGCTCAAATTTACTCTGCCTCTCCCTCCACCAACTCCCTATCCTAATATATCGTAATGTGGATGAGAAAATGAATGTTAATCTAATGAATAGAAATCCTTCTCTCTCCTTATTATGATCATCTTGAGATGGTAGATTGATGGTGCAAAGGGCACGTGAAACAAGCTACAAGCAGTTCTGTGGAGGATATTTGTCAGGTGCTCAAATTTACTCTGCCTCTCCCTCCACCAACTCCCTATCTTAAGAGATCATAATGTGGATGAGAAAATAGACCCCTATGTACTATCTAATCACATGGGTTTCCCTTCTATCATAATTGGTTAAATTCTTTCTTTTTCCATTGTCTATTGTTATTAGAATACTAGGATGGTCTTGTTTATGCAAAATCAACTGCACTCTTTATCCCTTAATTCAATATTATATTTCATTCTTCATTTTTCATATATATTTTTCATTTCATTTTTCGTATGAAGTATTTATTTTTATTTTATTTTTCATATATATTTTGGTTTCATTTCATTGTAACTAGAATCATTGATAGACTATTCAATATTCTTCATAATAATGAATGTGTCAGTAATAAGAAAGACACTATCAATTATTTCATAACAAAATATGCACAAAATACATACCTTACCTCATTACCTTTATGAGTTGAAGTGGTGTTGAAGTAATCTTTGTAGACACCTAAATCCTTTAAAAATAAAGTATTTTTATTTTCTGAAAAAATTCCTGATGACATCATCATTTATTAATTATTTATTTATTTTATTTATTTATTTATTTTTATGGCATTAAATCCCTTTATCTTAATTAAAAATATTTAATTAAGGAATCCCTCCCAAAAATGTTTAAATCTTATTTAAACATTATTTCTTTATTTATTAATTATTTAATTAATGAATTGACTAAAAAACTCAAAATAAATAAAAAATTTATTTTTTGCCCAAAACTTGGCCAATTTTCTTAAGACCGCTAACCTCGTCCAAAATCTTCTAATCTTTCTTTAATTTTGATTAAAGGCTAATCCCATCATTTCCTACCTCTAATCCCAACTCAAAATATTTAATTAAGATTAAATATTAATCCTCATGTTTATTAAAAAAAGTTTTAATAAATATCTCCTCAACCCAAACCCTTGAAATAAATAAAACTTTATTTATTTCCTAAAAATCTAATTTATCCTCATCCTAAGAAGTTCTAGACTCTTCTAGAAAGTCTTCATCCTCATCCTAGGAAGTCCTAGACTATTCTAGAAAGTCTTTATCCTCATCCAAAGTCTAGACTCTTCTAGAAGATGTATTTAAACCTAATCCTAATCCCCTTCTAACCTTGTCACATTCCCTAAACATGGGTTAAGACTTACTAACCCAAGCCAAAGTTAACAAATATCTCCTCCTTCACCCACCCTCATTAAATTCCATCCACTTGCCTATCCCTAAGCCAATCCTAAACCATCCTAATCCATCCTCTAATCATTTGCACAATCCTAAGCAAGCTTAAAACCTTCTTAATCAAGCCCAAGTCAAAATTCCTCTCATCTCCCTCAAAATATTCCAACCATAAAACTTTATGAAGTCCACTAGGCCATAAATGACTCTTCCAAGCCCTTTCATTACTCTTACAAGCCATTATGAGGGTCTTTATGAAGATTTTATCCCTTGAGCCTCCTTTCTTGACTCATCCTTCCCCTTTCCTCCATCCTCTCACCCTGTGACATGTGTCACTCCCTGATTAGCTGTAAGGAAGCACAATCCATGTGCTCTCCTCTCATGCAATCTGAGCCCTCCATGAGCTTTCCCCCATCTTTGCATCTTAGCCCTCAATCCCTCAAGCCTCTTGCCTATAAATTGGATCCTTCCCCTTTGCAAAATAACACAATCCATGAAGTAAATTCATAATGCCATTTTAAGAAGCCATTTTACATCAAAACCATACACTCACACCCAAATTCCAACTCCATTTGAAGCCTTTTTTGAACCAATTAGCTTGAGCATACATCCTATCTATTTAGACAAAGCCACTCAACAAGAGAGCTTCTCATTGAGAGATCCCATTAATGGCTCATATTCTCAATTGAGAGCTCATCTTAGTCTATCTTGAAGTTTATGAATTTTGTTTAGTTTGTAGAAGCTTTATTTAAATTTGGTTTCTATTAGCATACTAACATTGCTCATATACAATCTTCATATCCACTTAAGGTCTTCCTTTAGTTTAATCATTTCCCTCAACCCCTAGGGATAGTAGTTTTGCAAGCTTGCTAAATCTTCAATGATTCTTCCCTAAGAGTCTTTAGTGAAATTTTATTCTTATTGCACTATGAAAAATAAAATATATTTTTTTTGTATTTCATCATTTTCATATAAATAAAATAATCTTAAAATGGAAATATACTTACCTCAAAGATGCATATGTCTTAATAGAATCTTTCCTTTTGTGTATTTCCTTGTGTTATATAAACTTTATTGCAGCATTTCATATTAATAACTTTTTTTTAAAATAAAAATATAAAGCAAATATATAACTTACCTCATGTCTTGTGTGATAGGGTGATGATGTGGAATTTCATAATAATTTTCCTCTCATATGTATCAAATCATAAATTTCCTCCATATAGTCTTGCTTATACTATTTGATATATAATATCAAGTTATTAAATAGCATTCTCTCATTATCTTCAAGGTTGAATCGATGATTATGGAGTAATATTCATATTCACTTTGCACACTAAAGTTCCTTATCTAATGTTGATCAGATGTCATCACATGGAGTGCATTGAAATATGTTTGACTAAATTCTCTTTCACATCAAATAGTTCCATCTTTGTACTCGCATTTCCAAATATCTCTTTCTCATTTGGTGTAAAATTATTTTTATTTTTCCATCATTACTCTCCTTAAAGTAACGTCTTTATCTCATACAATACACATGGATGAATTCTGGCATGTGTACATCTTCTAGGGCACTATATAAGACCATTTCTTTAATTTTATTTCAATGTCCCTAAATATTAGTGCTGACATTCTCTCTCTTTTCAACACTCACTTGATTTGTTCCACCTATTTCTTTGTAATACACATGTGGTTCACTATCCAGTACTAGGTATTTTTTGTTCACTTGGGTTTGATTACGAATTTCCAATAGGAAGTAGAGATAGTATTCCATTATCCTTGTTCATGCATGCAGTGGTCACCTATCATAATCTAATGGTGGCTCTATAGAATGAGCATCCTAAAACTTGTCCCATTCACATTCGCATTCCCTACTGTAGAAAGCAAAGGAACAGATTGCACATAGAATCCCAATTTTAGCCTCTATTCATGGGGACCCTCTCTGTCCAAATGTAGTGAATATTGACTCCTCAGATCACAAATCATGAGTAGAAGCCTTTTGATCCTCTCACCATTTTCCTTGGATCTCATTATTAGGTATGAAAGTCTAGGGGCCATTGGCATTCTGTCCATCGATTTGGAATCAAGGATGAACTTGGGTGGCTCGCCAGAGTGAGTGTAAACTCTAGATTGAATGAGGATTGCCACAAGTAGCAGGATTGATATGAGTGAGGTTGCAAAGAATGGGAGAATCCCTTTGTGTTATGTGTGAACAAAGATATTAAAGTTGTCCATAGTACCCCATTCTGTCTGGAAATTGTGAAGATTATTTTCTGACAATGTCAATGTATGTAAATACAAAATGTTTTATGGTTGCAATATTAGGTTGCTTTGTGAAATCAATCAGTCCTGCACTCGAAATAAGAATTCTCATGACTTAATTTTAGCATGTACTTTAGTTGTTATACTAATGTTTCCAATAAAGCATTGCTAATTTTCTATTTGATTGAACCTACAGCCAAAGAGGTTAGAAAATGAGAGTAGCAATGCTTTCTTCACCCATGCCCTAAAAACATTTTTATAGACAGTAGAACCTAAGATGACAACACTATGGTTCACGATTGTTTCTTGGTTCTTTCTTTAGCGAATTAAATGACACTGGTGAGCATAAAATACATAGCCAAAGCCATTCTAAAATGTCTATCCCAAAAGGTTTGTGAAGCCTAACTCAGCATTTTACAAATGAACAATAATATAGGTGAACTACCTAACAACACATAAATTATATCCCCATTAAAATAATTAGCAAACATCAATTTTTTTTTCAATTTAAATCATTTACAGCGGCCTTTCTACATGTGAACTAGGTTAGTGAGCAATGGCAATGAAAAATAGATTTCTTAGCACAAGATGTTGTATCTTTTGCCTAGCTGCAAGTAACTATGTTTCAGTGAGACTAGCTATTTTTCTCTTCAAATTGTATTTTACAGATGATCTTCAGAATAAACAACATCAATGCCCTATAACTTAATCATTTTTGAGTTTGAAACACATGTCTTTTGATGATCACAACTCACAATTCAAGTGTGAAGTGCTTGTCATTGGTGGACAATAATGTGGTCATGATGTAGGCTAGTTGCTACATTGATTACAATTAATTTCTAATATACAAGATGGATATGCTTTTAGCTTATCCTCTCTTTCAATATGATATAATTTGATTAAATATCTATTCAATGCATACGTAAATGATGTCTTGCAATATGAGTGTGATAGTTAGATCAGCAGTGTATGAGCCTTATTCATTTGATGTTATGAGGTTTCCCATGCAGAGTCTCAAACAATATAAGGATGTTGTTGTTTTAGATATCACCATATGAGATGCAAATGATCTTCTAATCACTTATCAGATATTATTTTGTGAAATTGTAATTTGGTAATATTTTCTATCAATGATATAGCAAGGATGTTTTTGTTCAGTTGGATAAGACTTCTCACTTAATGTTATCAGTTGTCTAATGTAAATTACTATAATGATGATCTCCCTTGGCACTGTTTATAATCTTTATCACAGAATATATCTGGCTTAGTTTTTTGTTTGCTACTTAGACTTGAGCAATCCAATACTGGCTATAAATAAAATAAATAAATGTTCTATGTTATGTACGAGTCCACGATTGTGCCCTAGATGACCTTAGGGTAATGTATATGAGGATACCAAATCTCTTTTTGCAATAAATATGGATTGGTTTCCTTATCATCCACAAGATGGCAAAATCATGGCTTTGTTTAAAGTTTGGTTTATCTATTCCAAAACATTCCTAAGTTCATTAGATAATTGTTTGCTCATTTTCTATATTTTCAAGGTGGCAGGATCAAGCTCTGATACCAATTGTAATGACCCCTTTTTAAGGTCATTCATTTTTGCTACTTTTCTTTTCTTTATTTATATCGTTTGCCATGTTTTCTCTGATATAACTTTATTATGTATGCAATCTACAATGCTTCAAGCCATCACTGGTAAAGAGATAAATATGTGCTCAACAATTACATGTGTTTGATATATGCTATTGCAATTCCTACACTTGTAACCGGAAGGTTGTGTCAGCAACCATGCTTTATTAGTCCACCCCATAAGTCTACAAATAGGAGAAATTGAATATAAATTCCATCCCTTTAATTTTTATTATGTTCTTTGTCCTCCGAATTTTGTCCATGCATCTTCATTGTTATTGATTCAGTAATTTGTCAAAGATGTGATAATATCTAGATATGTTATTATTTCATTGTTTATAATGTAATTGTAACATTTATTTATTCTTATATCTTAATCTTATTATTATGAATAATAATAATTTATATTATTACTATGAATAATACAAATGATTAAGTAAAATAAATAGATCATAAGTATTTATCAATAATATTTCTTTTGTGAACAATCGATAATAGCGTATGAACTGTTATTATATTTTATCCAATTATAGGATTCCCTCTTAAAGTATGATATAAGAATAGGGTAATATATATGTATTAAGGTACATATATACAAAGGCATGATATTAATACATTTGATATAATTACGTAGTATTGAAGAATCATTCTAATCAATGAAATGTCGACTTGTTTGATTTTGAATATCAACTCATTTAATATTAGAATGGAGGTTGATGAATAATAATCTACAAATAATGTGATAGATATCCTTTCTCTTGGAGACAAGGACATATTAATATGTTAACTTAATGAAAAATTACATTATTATTATTAATAATTAATTTATCATTAAATCTTATAAATATGGGGACATGACAAGAACCTACATGAGGAGGTACATGCATATATTGCCAAGATGAACCTGCAATATAAGGCTAGAGCAGATCAAAAGAGGAGACATAAGGAGTTCCAAGTTTGGGATCTTTTTATGGTATACTTGAGGAAGGAATAATTTTCAGTGGGTACCTACAACAAGCTAAATATGAAGAAATTTGGTCCTTGCAAAATTTTGAAGAAACATGATTTAGGAAATGCATATGAGGTGGAGATGCCAAATGAGATTCAAATTCCTCCTATTTTTAATATTATAGTCTTAATAGAATATTATGATGATGGTGCAAATGAGGATTTGATGCTAGAGCCATGTCCAAGTCCTACTTCTAAGAAGTAAGAGATTGAAGAAATTATGAATAGCCATGTTGGGCAGAGTACCAAAAATATGTAGTGTAAAGAATACCTAGTGAAATGGAAAGGACAACTAGTGGAAGATTCAACTTGGATATCTACGGTGGAGGTTTACCATTTGGGTTTTCCTCTACCAACTATAAAGTGACATGGTCACTTTTCAATTTACCCTAAGTGTCTGATGCAAGACCATCCACTAGTGTAAGGGAAATCCTATATCACCCAAAAATATGCTTAGTGTTAGTTTTTGGTTAATGTGTTTTTATTTCTAGATACCCATTTGCATCAAATAGAGATTCTAACTCTCATAGTTCCACTATTCATTTTTTGGGTTAGTGTTTTTAGTACCTTGGGATATGTTCCAATGCAAAAAAAAATAGGTTATTTTGTAATTGAGCCGTAATTATGATGAGTTAGAGGGTGTAAGTTGGACAGGTGATTATGTTGATATATGTTTGAAAAGATCATTTGAGTAGGAAAAATTGTTATTATTGAAGAAGTGTTTCAATCATTGTTTTCTCACTAATGTCAAACCTACTACATGCTAGTAAGACAATTGCTTATATATTTCAAGCACTATCACTTAGTTGATTGATGAGGAGGATTTGATCAATAAGATGTAACAAAAGTACCTAGAGGAAAGGTTGAGTTATGATTATGTATTGAAGTGTAAGAATTAGTTAAGATAGTGATAACATAATGTATTGATGATCTACTTGATGTTACAAAATGATTGGCTACACTTAGAAAGAACAAAAGAATAAGGTTGAACAAAGTTCATTTGCTAAGCTTGACCAAGTTGATAGAAGGTACCAAGAAAATTTAGTACAAGCCAAGCAAAAAGTCAGTTGGAGCCAAGTGAAAGTAAATTCTAGTGGATGCCAAGCAAGTTAGTAGGTGTTGAGCAAGTAGATGTCAAGTGATTTTTAGTTGATGCTAAGCACCAGTAAAATCTAGTTGATGCTAAGTGATTTTACAATAGATGTTGAGTAACACAGCATGTGTCAAGCATCAGTAAATTGTTAATGTCGAGCTACTACATTATGAATAAGATCAAAGATTTGCCAAATAAAAGCCAACAAGTGTGTTCTCTTGGAACTTGTGAATCAGGAGGAAGATAAGATTAATGAGCTAGAGGCACAAAATCTTATATATACCATCTTGGAGGTGAATTCAAATGGATTCTAGAAGAAGTTTCTAGAAAAGACAAGATATGGGGTAGATACATTGTATCCTACCTAATCTATCAAAAACCCTAATTTTTGAGATGGATAATGAGTAGGAAAAGAGTTCTAATTTCCTATATGTAGGGATGTCTAGTCATGAAGCAAAGAGGTTAGAGAGTTTTGGAAGCAAAAAATTGACAAGGAGAAGAAAGAGGGTTCGCTTCATCAAGTGACCCAACAGAAGAAGTCTACAATGGTGAACCAAGAAAAAAGGCTTAAAAAGGATGAATGCTTAAAGGGTGAACAAGCTATCAAAGCTACAAAGATTGGAAGCCAAGTAGAGTTGAGGACTGAATAGTGATCTGTACTCTGCAACTAAGGTTATAAGTTGTATCAGATCAAAGCTCTACTATTACTTTCTAGCAATTGTATCAGATTAGTGTAAATCCTTTGAAGAAAGGTTGATTTAACAGTCATTCAAAAATCCTTTAATAGGGTGGTATTCCAAGTGAATGGCTTAAATTCCTCTAACAAGGCTCACTTTTAACAAGGTGATTGAAATCCCTTAACCAGGTCACATTTAATAGTGTGTATGGTGTAACCTTTAATAGGGTTGTCCTTTAACAAGGCATCACTTCAGAAGAGTGAAAAATGAGTAGCATGTTACTAGTGGTTTTTTCCAAATTGGGTTTCCACATTAAATCATTGTGTCTAGTGTGCTAATGGATGTATTTTGTTTTATGATTTATATTTTTGCATGTTAATTTTTCAGTAACATATCAATTTTGGTTAGCATACAATGAATGCATGTATGTTTGAGAAATTTTTAAGGGTTGACTAAATTGTGAAAAGTTTTATTGGTACATCTATACCTTGAATAATTGATTCACACCCCCCCCCCCCCCCCCTCCAATTATTCTAAAAGAATTCCAACAATTGGTATCAAAGTGTAGTTGCTTAAGAGGATTAGTTTCAAGGTACTAAAAGCATAAAGATCAAGATGTCAAAAAGAGAGGTACCCAAGCTAAATAGACATAACTTTTCTGCATGGCGAAGTTTGATAAGGTTACACCTTGGATGACTTGGAGATTATGCACAATCTTGCATTTTAGTAGAACATGTTGATCTAGAAGGAGCCCTAACTATTGAAGATTTGAAGAAAAAGAAAGAGCATAGTCAAGCTATGTTGGAGATTCCCTCTACCTTGAGCTATGCTAAGTTTGATGATATCAAAGACCTTAAAAGTGCAAAGTAGATGTGGCATGCCCTAGACACCATCTATGAAGGAGACAAAAATGTTCAAAGAGCCAAGTTAAAGAGCCTCAGAGGTAATTTTGATGACATGAGAATGGAAGAAGGTGAAAATATTGCACAATATGTTGCTAGAATAAAAGAAGTTTTTAGTGCAATAAAAGGTGCTATAGTAAAATAAATGATGATATTGTGCTAAGTAAAGTCTTGAGAACATTTTTGCCTGTGTATCTCATTAAACTATCTACAATCCAAGAGTTAAGATGTATGCCAGGAAATGATCTAACCCTTGAAGGTTTGGTAGGAAGACTCGCTACTTTTGAGTGTCTAATTTTGACAACTACAAACCAAAGAGTATTGAATCAGCTTTCAAAGAAAAATTGTTACTAAAAAATTCTAAGGAGGTAAAGCCAAAGAAGAAGAAAAGAAAGATAAAGTATGCATCTAGTGACAATAGTACAAATGAGGAAGACATTGAACAATTGGAAGCATTACTAGCAAGAAGATTTCACAAAGGAAAAGGTAAATGCAAAGGTAAGCTACCTAGCATTTTTTTTAATTGTAATGAAGTTGGCCATATTGTAGCAAGATGTACATAGAAGAAAAACTTCAAAGAAGGGAATGTTGTCACTTAGGTTTGCACCCTTGTCCAAGGCCTATGCGCGAGGACAACCTAGTGGAACATGGAAACAACCTCCAAGATGTGGGACTTGAACTGCGAGGTTGAGTTTTCGGAGAAGGCCGGCTTCTTCTTACTATTAGGGCACACCTAACTACTCTCGAAAGGAAAAGGGAAAGAAGGAGATGCAGAAAACAACTCTACCCTACCTAAACTACGGAGGTGATGCACCAAAATAGAGTGTTCAGACCCATTTCTACCCATATATGCACTATTGAACCAGAATGAAACTAAGCATATATACATACAGGCTTGTTTTGATCTAATAACCTCATGAAAATCAAGAAACCAAACTGAATAACACAAGGAAAGAGGAATCTCACTTATATATTATCTAGTAGGCAAAAATAGATATAGTATGCAGGCTACAGATCTCGACAATACACCAATGAGAGGAAAAAGGAATGCACATACACATTAATGGCTGAACGAGATAAAATAGAGAATCATTTAGTTCAAAGGCACAAGGAATATTACACAGAGAGTTGCAGAGCAATATCAGAGAAATCAAAAAGATTCAACCCTTTGGAAAAGATTACAAAATTGCCTTTATAGTTTAGGCATAACTAAGGAAAATGATTCTGCATTAACTGCTTAACTACTACCATTGAACCCAAAAATATCTGATCAAAGATCACACTTGAGCATGGTTTTGAAGTACAAAATTAGATATTTGACTGAAGGAATGCCTCGAGTAGACAAAAGCAGTGCCAATGAATGATCTTGACACAGTAGATGGATCGACTGAGATGGTGGAGTGTTTCCCTATGCCTTGCATTCATTTCTGGTAGGTCGAAATTAATCGTGAAGATCAGATCACAAGATAACATTGATCATCTTTGCTTCCTAGTTTATGAATTAACAGGGTTGAAGCAAGTCAAACAGGCTATACAAGCCAGCTGGGTCATGCGGACCAATCACCTTTCTTCGTTCTACCACCTGGGGAAGTCTTACGTGGTTGACCTTTCGTCATTGAACTAATTGCGCCACCCTTGTAGATATTAATATTAACTATGATGATTACATTAACCGCTAGCCACCGACCGTCCTTCCTGACTAGGCCAACGAGACACGTGTCAACAAGGTACTGTGTCGCCAACATAAACCTTGAGCAGCTTACCCATAGCGAGGTGGCGATGACCATCGATCGACCTAGATCTGACGATCATGAAGACTCGTCATACTCCACATTGTCCTTACCCCGAGCCCATCATATTTGGTGCCACCTCACAACTACTGTCGTATCCAACTGACACCTGGCAACACCTTAGCGACTGCACCCTAGCGAGACCTAGCCCCACTAACACATGGCAAAAGGGCGCCATGTCACTATGGTAAAGATCACACATCTTCACCATGGTGACATGGCGACAGTCCTTGATCTTCTCTAATCTAATGGTCACGAAGACCCACCTTCCTACGACCTTCCTCCCTCATAATTTATGGGCCTGTGGTACATGTGGCACTTCCTTGTTGGTCCATTGGTCATTTAATCCCTACTGTGCTGGCGGCATGAAATACGATCCCACCAGGACACATGGCGCCCTGTCACTACATCACCAATGTTATCTCCTGAGTGGTTTCTGATGATGAGATAGCGCCAGCTATAGATCTTTGTAGATTTGACAATCGTGAAGACTCATCTCTTGACTGTGCTGGCTGAACTGAAGATATGGCGCATGTGGCTCCCTCTGATTTTCCACTGCGACACTGGACTTTTCCAACTGGGTAGATGAAGTACCTAATGTAACCCAACCGCTTTCCTGAAACCTCGCCGTTTATCTTCTCCGGCCTGCCAAACCTTGCCGCCGAACATGCTAACTCACCGTCATCGACACACCTTTTCCGACGGGCACTATGTTGCCATGGGAATTTCTTGGCCAACACGTGATAGTGACATAATGCCTACGGTGCCGCAGAACATTTTTGACCTGCGATAAAACTTTTTTGACCCACACCATCCTCTGCCCTGCAAGCTAGACCCATCAGACACGTGTCGACCAGACGCTATGTCGCCATCGTAACCCTCGCACAACTTCATCATAGCGAGATGGCGACGACCATTGATTGGCCTTGATCTGACGGCAGAGAACTTGCGAGGTGCAAAAATATCATAAGGTTTGGAACTTAGGTAATTTTGATATCTTTTTGGGTATTAAAATATTAGTAATTGGGGAGGTGACTATTGGGCAAGGTAACATTCAAATTTTGAAATTTGGCAGGGCAAACAAAATGTGGTAACATTCTGGCGACTCACAGGGAGCATGAGCCTGCTTGATGCATAAGACCAGTGCCTGTAAACAATCCATTGGGCTATGGAGTCAAAAATGGGTCTGAAAGGTACAAGTCTAAGAACTGCAAAACCCTAACCCCTCTGCAAGGAAATAAAAACATAAAAAGCCCTAGATCTACCTTTGTAACTGAAACAAAACAAAACTTCTCTGCAACCTAAGACTATCAAAACTTCAGAAGTTGGCAACTCAAAAAGAGAACCCTGTGCACACGCACTTCTTGAAAAGTAGGAAATAACAGAAAAGAAACTAGACTAACTATGTACATGGATTCACAATCTTCATCAGAAGCAAGCTTTAACATAAATCCCATTGACTGGGATGGGAAAAATTTCACCATTGGGTCTACTCAGTTGGAATGCATTAGCCTGTTTGCAACTGGCAATTAGGTAAGGGCCACTCCACAATGCATCAAACTTAGAATGTCTTCCTGGTTTCGCCCTATCAACATCCCATTTCAAAACTAGATCCCCCTCTTTGAAAGTCCTGTCCTTGGCCCTTTTGTTGAAGTTCCTTTTCACCTGTTGCTGATGTAACTCTAGGGTCTTCATAGCTTTATCTCTTCTTTCCTCTAGCTCCATCAACTCTGCCATTCTTACTGACATGGCACTATTTTCAATCAATTCCAGCTGATGAGCAACCTCCAAGGATGCGAACTCCAATGAGATTGGAAGTCTAGACTCCCTACCATATACCAGCACAAAAGGTGAATTTCTGATAGATCTCTTGGGTGTTATCCTATTAGCCCATAGAGCAGTCTTTAATTTTTTATGCCAGACCCTCTGATTGTCTTCTATTGTCCTCTTCATGATTCTGATCAGATTCTTGTTGGAAGACTCAGCCAAACCATTTCCCAGGGGGATAATAATTTGATGATGTGCTCAGGTAGATATTGTGATTCATTGCCCATGCACAAATTTGGGTTCCAACAAAAGATTTAGCATTATCTAAGATGATAGTAGAAGGAGCACCAAACCTAGATACAATCCCATCAAGTAACTCAACCACTGATGGTTCTGTGGCATCCTTCAAGGCAACTGCCTCTGTCCATCTAGTGAAATAATCCATAACATCTAAAATCCATTTATGAACTGCACTAGATGGAGGATTAATAGGGCCTATAAAATCCAACCCCCACTGGGTAAAGGGCTGATCTACTTGAATAGGATGAAGGGGGGGAGCTGCAAGCCTTTGTTTGCTTGAAAAGAAAGCACATTTCTCACATACCTATAACAATCATGGAACAGAGATGGCCAATAATAACCAGCCCTCATGATCTTCATAGCAGTTGTTCTTGTAGAGAAATGGCCACCATCAGGGACATCATGAAGTTCCTTAATCATCCTCTTAGCTTGATCCTCTTCAATGCATCTCAACAGGGTCCCATTAAAATCCCTCCTGAATAAGATACTATCAATCACAACGTAGGGAATGGATTGTAGTCTATATTGTCTCCTTTTAGTTCTATCCAATCCTTGAGGGTATCCATTCCCTGATAAGAAGCTCTTCATATTAGTTATCTAGCTCTTTGGGCCATTAACATTTCCTTCCTCCTACTGCTCTGTTAAGACCATAGCAGCCTCTTCATCAGAATCCTGACCTAATAACATTTCTTTGCACAATCCTCTCCCTCTTACCAGCTTGGTAATCTAAATATCAACATCATATTCCATTACCCTAGTGATCCATCCAGCTCTCTTTTCACTGATATCCTTTCTTAACAGAAAATCTTTTACACTGGCATGGGGCACCAACAAATGGATCCTATTGTGGGATAAGAGGTGCTTGAATTTCTTCAAGGCTCTGATGACTGCAAGGGCTTGCTTCTCAACAAAGCTATACTTATCTTCATATTCTTTGAGCCCTTCACTAAAGAAAGCTATGGGCTTCTCCTCATCCTTGCCATTTGTCTGAGTCAAGACAGCAGAGATACTTGACTCACCACCTAAAGTGTAGAGGATGAAATCTTTCTCAAAATTTGGGTTCATGAGAATAGGGGCTAAGGCTATGGTTGTCTTGATCTCTTCAAAACTCTCCCTCCCCTCCTTGGTCCATGAGAAAACCATGTCTTTCTTAAGCATTGATGTAAGAGGTTTCACCATGATAGCAAGATTTGGGATAAACCTTCTCACAAAGTTTATTCTACCAAGGAAACTTTGCAGCCCCTTCTTGTGTTTAGGAAGAGGAAGGGAAAGTATTGCCTTTGTTCTTTCTGGATCAATGGTCAGACCGTCCTCAGATACAATGTGTCCCAATAATTTTCCTTGGCTTGTAGCAAAGACACACTTGGCTGGGTTGAGGGAAACCCCAAACTCTCTACATCTTAGAAATACCTGCCTTAGATGATCAAAATGATTTTCTACATCTTTTGAATATACAGTTATATCATCAAGGTATACTAAGACAAACTTATCAATTAATTTTTTGAAGGCCATCTCCATTGCCTTCTGAAATGTGGCACCTGCATTTGTTAGTCCAAATGGCATCTTGTAGTAAGCATAGGTGCCCTATTTAGTGGTAAATGTTGTTTTATGTCTATCAGATTCTTTAACCAGCACTTGGTTGTAACCAGAGACTCCATCAAGAAAAGAGAATCTCCTTGACCCACTGACCTTGGATAGAGTTTGCTCCATGGAAGGGAGAGGATGGTGATCTTTAAGAGAAGCCTGATTAAGATCCCTAAAGTCCACACACAATCTGATTTCCCCATTCTTCCTCCTTACAGGGACAAGGTTAGCTACCCATGATGAGTGTTTGACAGGAAATATTATATTGTCCTTTATCAACTTGGATAATTCTTTTCTCATTAGGGGCTCAATCTTAGGATTCACTGGTCTCTATTTTTGCCTTACTGGTTTGGCCTTATCAACTAGATCTATGGTATGCTGAAACAAACTAGGGTCAAACCCTTTTAAGTCATCATATTTCCAAGCAAATACATCATTAAATTCTTGACATAAATGAATGAAGTTTTCTTGCTCAGTTTTAGAACATACCTTCCCCATATTCAGAGATTTTCCATCAGCAATTGTAACTGGGGCATAATCATCCTTTTCTGTAGCTAGATTCATTCCTTTGCCTCTTGTTTGATCATGAGGATTAAAAACACTCTCCAAAGTAATGAGACCCTTGGGCAACTTGTTAGAACTAAGGTGAATGATCTGATCACCATACTGATCTTGCAACCTTGACTAGTTTCTATCTGAGAATTCTGCCTCATTCTGCAAGAAACTCACAATTTGTTCATCAAAGTCAAACACTTGCCAATGATTGTTGTTGTTAGGGATGGTAGGCATCACTACCACCCTAATTTGTTTCTTCTTCTCCTCCTCAAGATTCCTTGGTACATCATAAAATGCACCCACCGCTGCAAGTCTATCAGCATGTTTATTTTCTTTCCTAGGAATGCTCTGAATATTTAATTCATTGAAACCCTCAAGAAAATCCCAGACTCTGTGTTTGTAAGACTTGAGCAAGCCATTTTTGGTGATATTCTAGCCTCTCACCTAATTCACTACCAAGTCACTGTCTCCATATACTTTCAAGGCTTGGATTCCCCTCTTTTGGACAAGTAAGAGACCTTGAATCAAGGATTCATACTCGGCCACATTATTGGTGCAACTGAATTGGAGCCTGAAGGAGAAGTAGTATCTTATTTTTGTAGGAGAGATCAACATAACACCAGCCCCTGATCCATTTCTATTCCTTGAGCCATCAAAGTACATACTCCATATTCTGTTTATATCATCATTAGTCCCAACAAGATTAGGAACTTGAGCCTCTTTCTCTATTATGCAATATGTACTAAGGCCTGTCTCAAGAATTTTTGACATAGGCTCAAAGTGATATGCATTTTCCCACTCATCCAAGAAGAAATTAGGAATCTCTACTATGGAAGTGACAGGCTCATTTACTATGTCATTTTCATCCATCTCTAGAATAGGGCAATTCATATTGATGAAGTTGGGGGTGTAAGATTCAGTGTGATGAAGTGCTTGAGGTTCTGATCTAATTGAGGCATTGGCTCCATATCTGGTCTTAAATGACATATATGACTAATCAGCAGATATGAATCCACCAATCTGAGCAGTGAAGTCTCTTGAAAGACAGATGGCAAAATAGGGCTTGACTTCAGCAATAGATATATTTCATCAAGTTGTAACACATCCCTAACAATGGGCTCATATTTCATCCCTAAAGCATCAGCAACACACCTAGGCATTACTGCGCTACTAGCCCCTGAATCTATCATGCAATTGTGGACTAATTTGCCTCCTATAATCAGGGAAACATAGAATGGAGGAGGTCTAACCCTTTTATTTGTCTCCACGTCCCCTGCTGGTTGTACTAGACTTGTGGCATTCTCCATGATAGATGGTTGATCCTTGAGTTCAATCTTCTCTAATTCTTGCTGCAGCATCCTCTTCTGCATTGGTATGGTAGCAATAGCATCCCACATAGAGATATTCACATTGGTCTTCTTCATTTGCTCTACCACACTGAAAGGTGCATTAGGAAATTTGGTAGAAACTTTCGGAGCTATACTTATAAGAGGTTGAGATGGGGCAACATAAGGATCACCTGCATCTTTCTTTCTTGGATCTTACTTTTGTTGTTGTGAAGTACTTGTTTGTTCATTTTCTGCTTGTATATGAGGTGTAGCACTTGAAGTTGAGGCCTACTTAGGAGAAGGAGGGGCAGCATGTTCCATAGCTCTCTTCCTACTTCTTGTGTTATGAGCAATGGAATCATGGTTTACCTTACAATGCTCCCCAACTTGATGATTCATGAAAGAGCAATCATCACATCCTTGAATATATGATGCCTCCTTGGGATGATCCTCCTTGTATGATTGCTTTGCTATAGGTTCTTGGGCAGTTAGGGCCATATAAGATTCTACCTTCTGGCACATGCAATAGGTATAAGAATAGTTGCAAGAAGGGCATAAATCTTGATCTTGGGCCAAGTTATTTTGAGGGACTATAGCTCTATTCTGATTTGAGCTTGAAGCAGAAGCATGACTATTTTGCCTACCCTGATCAAAGGAGCTATTCCACTAATTAGGAAGCCTAACACCACTTGGAGCTTGATATTTCAATTGGGGAGGCTTGCCACTTTGAGCTTGTTGCCTTTCTAAGGCCACCACTTTGTTACTCATCTTTTGTATCATAGAGAGACTATCCTCTAATCTCTTCCCCTGGTCCTTCAACTCCCTCCCCTGCTCTTGCAATTTTTTATCCAGGGTCTTCTCTCTTTTATCTATATTCAGCACTAGACCTTGGAGCATTTCTTTGAGCTCATCTATCCCATTTGAGGATGTAGAAGTTCGAGGGACTGGAGTAAGGGTTTGTGATGTAGAAGTTGTAGGAAGAGGGGCCATTGCTGGTTGGTGACTAGGAACATCAGGAAAGAAAAGCATAGGGGGCCTTGGAGCCAATTTTCCTCCTTGTATTAGGATGTTCTCAACTTTTATGGCTATCTCATAAGCATTAGGCAAGGTATCTCCTCCCATAGTTTGGATTGTAGTGGCAATATCATTGTTAAAAGCTCTAAGGTAATGCAAGAAGGCATTACCAGGGGTAGGTTTCACTGCAGTAGGTATTCTATCCCATGTCTTTTGGAATCTATAATTAAAATCAATCATACACTCATGGAGGGTTCTTTTTATTGTAGTCAACTGCTCTAATAGTGACAAATGGTCACTTCTATCCTCAAAATTTTTGCATAATCCTGCTCCTAGTTTATCCCAATTAGTTATAGAACCATGAGCTAAGCCTCTATACCACTGTAATGCTTTTCCTTTTAAAGATAAGGCTAGAAGTCTGACAACAATATCATCCTCTGTAATACCATGAATATTACAGGCATTTGCTACTTCTTGGATATGCTCTAAAGGGGAGATGGAAGTTTCACCAGTAAAATTAGGTATACTTTTTAGTGTAGATACTGGTATATCATGTCTTTGGGCTAACAATAGAGGACTCCCACCATTAAAAGTGGCAAAAGCATGAAATCTTGGTTGTGCCATGTAAACAAGTGTTCTATTGATGAGTGTTGATGGCAATCTAGGCTTAGTTCGGATTGTGGAGGAGTAGAGATAGATCTTACAGGTATATTAACTGTTATTCTACCCCTAACTGATGATAATGAAGTTCTAATCCTCCTTCTTCTAGGATTCGAAAGAGAAAGCTCTTGATATTGAAATTTACCTTTGGAAGACACCCTTGTTTTAGTTCTGGGCATGAATCACTGCAACTTTGGCCTGGAACCAGATTTTTTGGTGTTCAGAGTTGCCAAGTACTTTGAAGGATCAGCCTCTTGAAGGCTTGAAAACTAAAGCCATCACTACCTCTTCAACATTAGTCTCTGAAACTCTTTCTTCTCTCGACACCAGTAGACTTTAAATCTTCAATAGGATTGTCCCATCGAGCGTGCCAAAAATTGTTGTCACTTAGGTTTGCACCCTTGTCCAAGGCCTATGCGCGAGGACAACCTAGTGGAACATGGAAACAACCTCCAAGCTGTGGGACCTGAACTGCGAGGTTGAGTCTCTGGAGAAGGCCGACTTCCTCTTACTATTAGGGTGCACCTAACTACTCTTGGAAGGAAAAAGGAAAGAAGGAGATGCAGAAAACAACTCTACCCTACCTAAACTATGGAGGTGATGCACCAAAATAGAGTGTTCAGACCCATTTCTGCCCATATATGCACTATTGAACCAGAATGAAACTAAGGATATATACATACAGGCTTGTTTTGATCTAATAACCTCATGCAGATCAAGAAACCAAACTAAATAACACAAGGAAAGAGGAATCTCACTTATATATAATCCAGTAGGCAAAAATAGATACAGTATGCAAGCTACAGATCTCGACAATACACCAATGAGAGGAAAAAGGGATGCACATACACATTAATGGTTGAAGGAGATAAAATAGAGAATCATTCAGTTCAAAGGCACAGGGAATGTTACACTGAGAGTTGCAGAGCAATATCAGAGAAATCAGAAAGAGTTGACCCTTTGGAAAAGATTACAAAATTGCTTTTATAGTTCAAGCATAACTGAGGAAAATGATTCTACATTAACTGCTCAACTACTACCATTGAACCCCAAAATATCTGATCAAAGATCACACTCAAGCATGGTTCTGAAGTAAAAAATTAGATATTCGACTGAAGGAACACCTCGAGTAGATAGAAGCGACACCAATGAATGATCTTGACATAGTAGATGGATCGACTGAGACAATGGAGTGTTTCCCTATGCCTTGCATTCATTTCTGGTAGGTCAGAATTGATCGCGAAGATCAGATCACAAGATAACATTGATCATCTTTGCTTCCTAGTTCATGAATCAACAAGGTTGAAGCAAGTCAAATAGGCTATATGAGCTAGCTAGGTCATGTGAGCCAATCACCTTTCTTCATTCTGTCACTTGGGGAAGTCTTTCGTGGTTGACCTTTTTTCATCGAACTAATCATGCCACCCTTGCAGATATTAATATTAGCTATGACGATTACATTAATCGCCAGCCATCGATTGTCCTTCCTGACCGAGCCAGCGAGACACGTGTCAACAAGGTGTTGTGTCACCAACATAAACCTCGAGTGGCTTACCCATAGCAAGGTGGCGACAACCATCAATCAGCTTAGATTTGACAATCGTGAAGACTCATCATACTCTACGCTGTCCTTACCTCGGGCCCATCATATTTGGCACCACCTTGCAATTTTTGTCATATCCAACCGACACCTGGCAACACCTCAGCAACTACACCCTAGCAAGACCTGGCCCCACTAACACATGGAAAAAGGGCGCCATGTCGCTATGGTAAAGATCGCACATCTTCACCATGGTGACATGGCGACAGTCGTTGATCTTCTCTAATCTAACAATCACGAAGACCCACTTTCCTGTGACCTTCCTCCCTCATAATTCGTTGGGCCCGCAGTACATGTGGCACTTCCCTATTGGTCCGTCAGTTGTTTAATCCCTACTGCGCTGGCAGCATGAAATACGATCCCACCAGGACACGTGGCGCCATGTTGCTATGTCGCCGATGTTATCTCCCAAGCAATTTCTGATGGCGAGATAGCACCAGCCATAGATCTTTGCAGATCTAACAATTGTGAAGACTCATCTCTTGACTATGCTAGCTAAACTAAAGATCTGGCGCACATGGCTCCCTCTGATTTGCCGCTGTGACACCGGACTCTCCCAACTAGGCAGATGAAGTACCTGACGTAACCCAACCGCTTGCCTAAAACCTCACCATTTATCTTCTCTGGCCCGCCAAACCTTGCCACCAAACATGCTAACTCACCATCGTCGGCACACCTTTTTTGACGAGCACTATTTCACCATGGGAATTTCTCGGCCAACGCGTGATAGTGACATAGCGCCTACGATGCCGCAGAACATTTCTGACCCACGATAAAACTTTTTTGACCTGCACCATCCTCTGCCCTACAAGCTGGACCCACCGGACACGCGTCGACTAGATGCTATGTCGCCATCGTAACCCTTGCACAACTTCATCATAGCAAGATGGCGATGACCATTGATCGGCCTTGATCTGATGACGGAGAACTTGCGAGGTGCAAAAATATCATAAGGTTCGAAACTTAGGTAATTTTGATATCTTCGTGGGTATTAAAATATTAGTAATCGAGGAGGTGACCGTTGGGCGGGGTAACATTCAAATTTTGAAATTTGGCAGGGCAAAAAAATGTGGTAACAGGGAACAAGCACAAAAATAGAAGAGAAGATGATGGAAGAGACTACAAAGATAGGCAAGAAGTCATGCTACATTGTTGATGAACATGACTCTATTGAAAATAATGATGAAGAGGTATATGTTACAATAAAGAATGAATCAAATGAGCATGAGGCTACTACACTTATGACTTGAGCAAACAAGAATGAGAAATGGATCATTGACAGTGGATACTCAAATCACATGACTGGAGACAAAAGTAAGTTCATTGCCTTAACCTATTTTGATGGAAATAGTGTAAGATTTGGTAATGATGCACCATGTTTGATCAAAGGAAAAGGGTCCATCAAACTCATGGACAAGATTCTAGGTGACAATGTTTATTATGTTGAAGGATTGAATTATAACTTGTTAAGTGTGTCACAATTGAATAATTTGGGGTGCAAATTTGAGTTTGAAAACAAATCAGCCAAGATATATGATACAAATGGAAACTTGATTAGAAAAGGTGATCAAACTAGGAGTAATATGTTCTATTTGGATATAGAAGATACTACTTGTCTTATTGCAAAATTTGATGATGTATAGCTTTGGCACAAGAGATTGTGTCATGTTAACTTTGATAATCTGATTAGTATTAGCAACATGAAAAGAGTTAGAGGTTTTCCTAAGTTGAAGAAACCAAAAAATATAATGTGTAAACAATGTTAGCTAGGCAAGATGACAAAGTCAAGATTTAAAAGTAAAGCTTATACCTCTAAGGAAATACTTAAAATTGTTCATGCTAACATGTGTGGACCCATTGAAGTGCAAAGCTACAAAGGAGATAAGAACATAATGTTTCTTGTTTATGATTACTCTAGGATGATGACAATCATGCTTCTAAAATAAAAATTAGATGCTTTTGAAATGTTTAAATAGTACTTGGCAAGAGTTGAGAAAGAAACAGGTAAGAGCTTAAAATAATTGAGATTAGACAGAGGAGGTGAATTCACTTCACATGAGTTTGGGATGATCTGCAATGACAAAGGAATCAAGAAATAGGCATCAGCACCTAGGAACCCTCCACAAAATGGAATTGCTAAAAGAAGAAATAGGTCAATAATGGACTATGCTAGAACACTCATGATAGAGAAAAATGTTGCTCTAAAATATTGGAGAGAAGCTATAAGTACTTCTATATACACCTTGAACCGTATGCAAGTAAAGAAAGGTACTTGCTCAACACATTTTGAACTATTGTATGGTCATCCACCTAATGTGAAATATTTAAAGGTATTTGGAAGCAAATGCTATATTCTTAAAGATGTTAGGAGTGGAAAGTTTGATGCAAAGAGAAAAGAAGGTATATTCCTTGGTTACTCCACAAAAAGTAAAGCTTATAAGTGTTTAATTACTAACACTAACAAAATTATGGAAAGTGCAAATGTGAATTTTGATGAGTTTATAGAAGCACATGAGGTTGAACCTACAAAAAAAGTAGAAGATTACAAGACATTTGTATACTATTATGAAGGAATGCCTACTAAAGAAGATGTTACAAATCATGTAGCAAACCAACAGCAAGTCTCAACAACTACCAAGTCACATCCTATGAATGCCAAGTTGTAGAATGAGCAAAATGCACAATCTGACTATAATATTAGCAAACATGAAAGAGATGCTAAAACAACTAAGAGAGATACACATAGTGATACTGAAGCTAAGAGATAGAATGTAGCCACAAGAACTAAGACAAGACTATCCAAATATGTCAAAAGACACCATCCTGCATATCAAATCATTGGAGTCAAAGATGCAAGGCTAATGACAAGAAATAGGTTGAGAAGTGAATCATGTTTGTTAAGCATGAAGAAACTAAAGATAGTGAGAGATGCATTGGAAGATGATGATTGGTACAAGGCTATGGAAGAGGAAATTCAACAAATAGAAAAGAACAAGACTTGGAGTCTAGTTCCTAGACCAGAAGACAAGAATGTGATTAACACAAAATGGGTATTCAGAAACAAGCTAGATGAGAATGGTGAGGTGACAAGAAACAAAGCAAGACTAGTTTGCAAAGGATATTCATAAGAAGAAGGAATTGACTATGGTGAAACATTTGCCCCTGTTGCAAGAATGGAAGGAGTAAGACTTTTTCTAACTTATGTTGCATACAAAGGTTTTAAAGTTTATCAGATGGATGTTAAGTTTTCATTTCTAAATGGCATATTAGAAGAAGAGGTCTACATAGAATAGCTAGAAGGATTTGTGGATTAAAAAAAAAAAAAATGGTATGTAGACTACACAAAGTCCTATATGGATTGAAACAAGAACCAAGAGCATGGTATGAGAAACTTCATACTTATCTTGTTAAGATTGGATTTGAAAGGATAGATGATAACAACAATTTGTACATGAAGGAAGATAAAGAAAAAGGTATATTTCTATTTGAAATATTTGTTGATGACATAATATTTGGAGTTTAGGATGCTTTGTGTAAAGATTTTGCAAATCAGATGAAGTAGGAGTTTGAAATGTCAATGTTTGGTGAGATCAAATTCTTTGTAGGATTACTAGTCTATCAAATGAAGTATGGTGTATATATCACTCAATCAAAATATGTCAAGGAGATATTGAAGACATTTGGACTTGAGGATTCAAAACTAGTAAGTAAACCTATGGTAACCACTCAAGCTATCAAAGAATGATGAATAAATTAAGGTCAATCAAACATTATATAGATCCATTATTGGAAAACTGCAATATGTAGTAGATAGTAGACCTGATATTGCATTAGTTGTGGGGATAGTTGCTAGATTCTTTGCTAACCCTAGAAAGAAACATTTTATGGCTATGAAAAGAATAATGAGATACTTGAAAGGAATAGAAGAGTATGTTTTATACTATAAAAAGAATAAAAAAATTGAACTGAAAGCCTACACTAATGTTGATTGCATTAGAAATATTGATGACAGGAAAAGCACCAATGGAGGAGCATTTTTCTTAGGCAGAAGACTTGTTACATGGAAAAGAAAGAAGCAGAGTTGTACTTCCCAATCTATTATTGAAGTAGAGTATGTTGGTGCTACTATTTATTGCACAAACATTGTATGGATCAAATAGCTACTTAAGGGAATGAAGGAAGAGATCACTGAACTAGTGACACTTTATTGTGATAATACAAGTGCTATAAATATATCAAAGAATCTTGTAATGCATAAAAAGACAAAGCACATTGCAATAAAGTATCATTATGTAAGGGAGTTGGTTCAAGACAAAGTGGTGAAGATGGAATATATTAACACAAAGGATCAAATTATTGATATCTTCACCAAAGCATTACCTAAGGATGCTTATGAGTATCTAAGAGGTAAATTAGGGGTGATACCCCTATCAAAGGTTATGTAAAAGATAGAGGGAGTAACTTGCATCAAACAAGATGACACTCATTTCATACAAATTGATGCAGTAGATCTTACTTTAGGAAATTGCCTAAAGTAATCACAGAGTTGGAATTTCAAATTAGTCACAAGCAAGGTGATAGAGGGAGAAAATTAAAGAGTCTACAAAAGCTTATGTCTGCATATATCACAATGCCAAGTGTTGCATATATGTCTTTGGCATTGTTGTCAAAGAGGGAGATTAAAGTACAATAAACTAATCAAGTGCATACTGATAAAGAGGGAGATGATCAAAGAAAATTAAGGGAGAAAGTATAGTAAACTGATCAGTGTAAAAGAGGAACAATGAAGTGAGAGTACATCATTAGAAGATCAGAAGACTAAAAGAAAGAAAGAGGGAGAAAGTAGAAAACAAAAGAGGGAGAAGTTTTGAGTTATATTTTGTAACCTAAGAAGGAGTTGCTAATAGAGCGAGAAGTTTTATTCAAAAACTTTCTTTTTGGTATTGCCCTACTATTTTAACCTAGTTAGTTTGATGAAACAAGATGTTTTTTATTTGTTTGACTAGTTGATCAATTTGGTTTTCCATCAATGCCAAAGAGGGAGATTGTTGATATATGATTAAAAAGATCATTTGAGTAGGAAAAATTGTTATTGTTGAAGAAGTGTTTCAATCATTGTTTTGTCACTGATGTCAAACCTACTACAAGTTCGTAAGATAATTACTTATATATTTCAAGCACTATCACTTAGTTGACTGATGAGGAGGATTTGATCAACAAGATGTAACAAAAGTACCTAGAGGAAAGGTTGAGTTATGATTATGTATTGAAGTGCACGAATCATTTAAGATAGTGATAACATAATGTATTGATGATCTACTTGATGTTACAAAATGATTGGCTATACTTAGAAAGTTTAGAAGAATAAGGTTGAACAAAGTTCATTTTCTAAGCTTGACCAAGTTGATAGAAGGTGCCAAGCAAAGATAGTGCAAGCCGAGAAAAAAGTCAGTTAGAGCCAAGTGAAAGTAAATTCTAGTGGATGTTGATCAAGTTAGTAGGTTTTGGGCAAGTTAGTAGATGCCAAGTGATTTTTAATTGATGTCAAGCACCAGTAAAATCCAGTTGATGCTGAGTGATTTTACAATAGATGTTAAGTAACACAATATGTGTCGAGAATCAGTAAATTATTAATGCCAAGCTACTACATTATGAAAATGATTGATGATTCACCAAATAAAAGTTGACAAGTTTATTTTCTTGGAACTTGTGAATCAAGACAAAGATAAGATTTTTGAGCTAGAGGTACAGAATCTTATGTAAACCATTTTGGAGGTGAATTCAAATGGATTCTAGGAGAAGTTTCTAGAAAAGATAAGATATGGGGTAGATACGTTGTATCCTACCTAATCCATCAAAAACCCTAATTTTTGAGATGGATAATGAGCAGGAAAAAAGTTCTAATTTCCTACATGTAGGGATGTCTAATCATGAAGCAAAGAGGTTAGAGAGTTTTGAAACTGAAAAACTAACAAGGAGAAGAAAGAGGGTTTGCTTCATCAAGTGACCCAAGAGAAGAAGTTTGAAATGATGAACTAAGCAAGAAGGCTTAAAGAGGATGAATGCCTGAAGGGTGAAAAAGTTGTTAGAGCTACAAAGATTAGAAGCCAAGAAGAGTTGAGGACTGAATACTGATCTATAATCTGCCAGTAAGGTTGTAAGTTGTATCAGATCAAAGATTTATTGTTACTTTCTAATAATTGTATTAGATTAGGGTCAATACTTTGAAGAAAGGTTGACTTAACAATCATTGGAAAATCCTTTAATAGGGTGGCATTCCAAGTGAATGGCCTAAAGTCCTCTAACAAGGCTCACTTTTAATAAGGTAATTGAAATCCCTTAACTGGGTCACATTTAATAGTGTGTGTTGTAACCTATAATAGAGTTGGCCTTTAACAGGGCATCACTTCAGAAGAGTGAAAAAGGAGTAGTATGTTACTGGTGCTTTTTCCCAAATTGGGTTTCCATGGTAAATCATTTGTCAAGTGTGCTGATGGATGTGTTGTGTTTTATGCTTTATATTTATGCATGTTAATTTTTTAGTAAAATATCAATTTTGGTTAACAAACAATGAATGCATGCATGGTTGAGAAAGTTTTAAGGGTTTACTGAATTGTGAAAAGCTTTAATGGTACATCTAGACCTTGAATAACCAATTCATGCCCCCCCCCCCCCCCCCCCCCCCCGCCCCCCTGCTTCTCAATTATTCTAAAAGAATTCCAATAGATTATACTTGTAATCTAAAGAACTCCAAAAAAAGAATCAGGTTTAGAACACTTTATAGTTTAAAGGTTATTACACTTTTAAGTTTCCTAGAGACCCCCCAAGAGTGCTTCAAAGTCATATTTGAGGCACCAATGGCCTTTTACAGGCCCAAAAAATGGGTCCTAAGAAAATTTTGTCCATTGGGCTATAGAGCACTTGGAGAGCTTTCTAAAAATGTAAATGGTTCATCAATCGGAGTCCTAGATCAAAGTTATGCCTCCCAAAAATTGGACTATCATTTTTGGACTCTTCTAATTTTGTACTGACTTCTGACATGTTTTCTAGAACCTTCTATTTTAGAGGTGGATGATAAATTGCATATTTTAAAATTTATTCCTAACCCTAAACCTAATTTGGGTTACTTAAGTTCATTTCTAGTATTGTAAACGCAAATTTTTAGTGGAGTTTGGGAGAAGGTACTGTGAGGAGTGTTTTTCTCCAAAATCAAACAACATTGTAAGCCCCTACGGCACATCACTAATTTTTTTCATTGTACTAAATGTAATAGCATATCACTTCTAATAATAATATTCCCCTTTTCCTATTGTGTTCATTTGTCTTGGGTTGTTCCCTCATCAGTACCTTTAGAAAATCCAAGCTTTTTCAAATATTTTAAAATGTATTCCTAACCCTAAACCTAATTTGGGTTAATAAGGTCATTTCTAGTATTGTAAACACAGTTTTTTAGTGGAGTTTGAGAGAAGGTACTGTGAGGAGTTTTTTTCTCCAAAACCAAACAACATTGTAAGCCCCTAGGGCACGTCATTGAGTTTTTTTTCATTGTACTAAATGTAATAGCATATCACTTCTAATAATAATATTCCCCTTTTCCTATTGTTTTCATTTGTCTTGGGTTGTGCCCTCATTAGTACCTTTAGAAAATCAAAGCTTTTCCAAATAACTTTCCAACCTTGCATATCAAGTTCTAGGTTCTTACTTTAGACCATATAGAGATTTCTTTAGTCAATATACCATCTCTTTGTCTTTTTTCAAAGGAAAACCTTCAGGTTTCTCAATATATACTTCTTCTTCAAGATCTCCATTCAAGAAGACTAATTTAACATCTATCTGATATACTTTGAACATCTTATTCACTGCATAAGCCAAGAACATTCTTACGATTTCCATTCTAGCTATAGGTGCATATGTCTCTTCATAGTCTATGCCTTCTTTCTATGAATATCCCTTGCATACAAGTCTAGCCTTATTCCTCACAATTTCACTTTTCTCATTCATCTTGTTTTTAAATACCCATTTGTTTCCTATCACATTCTTATCTTTAGGTCTAGGAACTAACTCCCATGTTTCATTCTTCATAGTTGATCTAATTATTCTTTCATTTCTCAAATCCAATGACCATCTTCACATGCTTCATCTGCACTCTTAGGTTCAACTTGAGAAATCAAATATATCTCTTTATTAACTCTATTTCTTTTCATTCCACCTTTGTCTTTGCTTCCAATTGTCTACTCTAGAGGGTGATTCTTTGTGAGATTTCTCTTAGAGGTAGGAGTTGACATCTCAACTCTTATATCATTTCTAGGTTCAAATCTCTAGTCTCCTCTTTTAATACATCATTTTTCAAATCATTGGTAGTCTCAAAGAATACTTTTGCATTTTGTCTAACAACTCTAGAATTATGTTCTTCATTTGAATTGAAATCTAATAGATTTTCCTTAGTTCCAAATGCTTCATCAATGTTAACATTTATGCACTCAAATATTGTCTTAGTTCTATGATCAAAATATTTTTATGTCTTATTTTTCAATGAATAGCCAACAAACATACCTTCATTACTCCTAGGCTCAAACTCACCAATATCATCATCTCTCTTAATGGAATACTTGCTTTCAAATATTCTGAAATACTTAACTAATGGTGAATGACCAAACCATATTTCATAAGATTTCTTGATCATACCTTTTCTAATATGTACTATGTTAATAGTTTACACTATTGTATTGACTACTTATCTCCAAATTATCTTGGATACATCATTCTCAAACAACATCTCTCGTACAACCTTTACTACTAATATGTTTCTTCTTTCTACAATCCCATTTTATTCAAGTGTTTTAGGTGAAGATAACTTCCTTTTGATTCCATTCTCTTAACAAAATATGTTAAATTCTTTAGAGGTTAACTCTCCTCCTCTATATGATCTCAAAAATTTTATCTTAATACCAAATTAATTCTTAACCCTATTCTTAAATGTATTAAACTTCTCAAAATATTTAGACTTCTCTTTAAGAGATGCTACCCATGCCATTAAAGTGAAATCATCAACAAAAATCATGAAATACCTTTCACCATAGAATCCTCTTGATCTCAAGGGATCACTTAGATCTGTGTGAACAATCTCTAGCTTCTCTATGGTAGTGAACTTCTTGCTAGGAAAAATATCTTTTTCTACTTAGCCAAAATACATTTTTTGGAAACCACATTAGTAGGCTTAATTATCTTAGGTAGATCTATGACTACAAACATGTTACTAACCTTTACAATATTATCAAATTTTATATGATAAAATCTTTTTTTCCATAACCAATTATTATCAACTTTAGCTACCAAATATGTCATTTCAATAGGGTTCAACTGAAATACATTACCTCTAGACCTAGTTCTACTTCCAATCATCTTACCATCCTTAGTCTTGATAGTAAAAGTATTTTCTATGAATTATAATTGATTCCCTTTATCCACCAAATTTCTAACACTCAACGCATTATTCTTTAATCCATCAACAAAATAAACATTGTCAGTGTTAGTTCTTCCATCTAAAGTAATGGATCTAATCCCTATAATATGTCAAGCTACATTATTGCCAAATCTAACAATACCTCCATCACGGTTCCTAAATTTAACAAACTTATTTATATCTCCAGTCATGTGATGTGAACAACCATTGTCTATTATTGAGTAAGATTTCTTTTCAACTCGGGAAACTAGAGCCTTTTCTTCTCTAATTTCTCTATCAAGATCATCTTCCGTAATAGCTACAAATCCTAGCTCATCATCACTTTCACTTGAGCTCTTTCATCCAATTCCTCATCTTCATTAGCATACAAATAATTTATATCTCTTCTATGCTTAAGCTTACCCTTATACTTTGTATCTCTTTTAGGATATTTAGATGCATAATGACCAAATTCATTACATGTCCAACATTAAAAGATATCATTACCATTTTTTTTTCTTCTCACAATACGTGTTATAATTTCTTCAATCTTCTCATCTTCATCAAATCTAGTTATGTTACTCCTAGCAAAATCTCCATGTGTGCTTGTGCTTTTAGATAGGTTTGGTTGAATATTCAAGGTACTTAAAGCTCTCTCAACTCTTGTTAGTTCTCCTGATTGTCTCAAATCTACTTCTATTGCTTCCAATCTTCCAAGCAAAATTTCCCTAGTAACTCCTTAATATAGGGTATTAGTAGCTAAATCATCTAGGCAACTTCTTTGAGTACTGATGTCAAGGTTTTCAAGATCTTCCACAAAACCTCATCTTCTTTCTTGGTTGAACCATGTGACTTGATTCCTACAAAAATCTCTAATATCCTACTAATATATTTTCTTACATATTCATCTTCCATCATTTTAGGATTATGAAATGCACATATCCAATTTTTCAATCTTTCTCTCTTTGTATGTGTATCATCTTCAAAAGTAGATTCTGATTCTTTCCAAATTTCATAAAATGTTTGAAGTGAATTTATCTGAATTTATTCATTCTCCAAAAGAGCTGATAGTAGAGTCTCTTTAGATCTCATGTTGCACATGAACAAATCTCTCTCTACTTCACTACTTTCTTCAAGTTTCCCTTTGACAATTGTCTTGTCACTCTTTGTCAAGATCCAATAACCTAAACCCATGCACAATAGATGAGTCTTCATCTTCTCCATACAACTCTCATAATTAGACCCATCAAATCTAAAACTATCCTTTCTAAAAATATTTTCCATTGATCTCCCAAATTTGTTAAGCTTATCCTTCAAGGACCTAATGCTTAGATATCAATTGTCAGAATGTATAGTCCACCAATGTAATTGATAGGGAGCATGAATCAATTATCCAACTAATATCACAATTATCAACTTTAAAAAACCTTAACCATATGACTAATATAATCAAAAACTACAACAAGATAATCATACACAATAACACCGTATATGTTAACTAGGGAAACCCTTGATCAGAGGGAATACCTCAGTGAGGATGGTACCCAAAAGATGATTTACTAATATAAATATTCCTTGTTAGAGGATGGACCTCGTTAGGAGTCTACACAACATTGAGTACATATCAATTCCTATTAGGAGACTTTGAATCCTTGTTAGGAGATTCCAACCGTGTTAGGACTTGTGTCAACCCTGTTAGGAGTTGTGGAAGATAGCTGGACCCACTACCCAAACAACTCCAAGGGAAGAACCAATGAACCCACTGTCCAAATGATCTTTGTATTATTCCTTGCAGAAAAATAAAATTGAATAGTACTTCCTTCCTCTATCTTGTCAATTGAACCTTTACTCCTTCTGATCTTCTAACCAGATCACAAATCTTGCATCCAAAAAACCCTTGGATCACTTACTCACATTCAATAAACACTTTGCTCCTTTTCACACTTCACACTCAATATAATACTTGATATGCTTTACAAACAAGGAAATAATCTTTCCTTTATACCATATCTTCAAAATAATTCCTTGAGTTGGCCTTGAGGCTTTCCAAATTACTTATAATAAGATAATTAATTACAATTACAATAGCATTATCAACTCCAAGTGTATACAAAACTTCACACATGCAATACTAGGGCGTGAACATCTGCTAACATCATCATCTTACTATACTCTATCACCAGCTGATTACACATCTCTTTATTACATCTCAAATGAAAGATTTAATAAAAATATTAGAAAGTGTTTTCCAAGCACTTTGTCTTTGAACAACTATTTATAAATTTGGTACAACTTTTGCACATTTTTTTCTTATGTACTATGCATTGAACTATGTCATCAAGACACTATACTAAACATGTCCATGATTGTGCATCACTGGATAGGTAAAACCTTGTTTGTACAAGCATGGTCTCTCTTTGTTACTCTACTAGTGTACACAGACTTACTACTATGTCGACATCAATGACAAATATAGTCATGAATGCAACATGTCAATACTCTTCAATGGTTAAGATACTCCCCGAATGTAGTATCATCATCATTCATACTAACAATTATGTATCTAAATGTCCTAAAAAAGAGAAAAAGTATAAGGGGAAGTTTAAGCCTAGAAGACCTAGAAATTTTCTATACGCAAATGAAGATGAGGAATCTAATGAAAAATTTCATAGTGAAAGTGATGATGATGTAGAATTTATAGCCATTAAAGAATATGATCTTGATATAGAAAGCAGAGATGAAAAACTTCTTGTTTCTCAAGTTAAAAAGAAATATGATTGGATAATAGATAGTGGATGTCCACATCACATGACTGGTGATATGAATAAGTTTATTAAATTCAGGAATCATGATGGAGGTATAGTTAGAGTTGGTAACAATGTAGCCTATCATATCATAGGGATAGAATCTATTACACTTGATGGAAATAGTTGTTGGTAAACAAATTTGTCTTCACAGAAAAATCTTACAAGATGAATCAAAAATGCCCAAACTTGAAGACAAAATAGAACCAATAGTTGGATTGCATTGCAATGAGATTATGCAAACATCCTCTAAATTTTATAGGGTACAACTCCCTGATTAGATATACAAAGAATGAGTTCAACAAGTATTTTTAACCTGAAAATGAAGGCTACCCTCACTATTCTTTGATAGGGGGAATGAAATAAAATAACTTCCATACACAACAATGGAAAGACACGGTCCTTTCACCCATACATGCAATCAGAAAGAAAGAGAGATAGTTAAACAAACAAGAACCACCTCTACAATAAATGAATTTAGTAATAGAACAACAACTTCATTACACAGTCTTAATCCACACGTGAACCAAGAATAAAATCAATTCAAAGCACATAATCTTTAAAGAAATGAAATCTTCATTCACAAAAATTATACAATATCTAAAAACTATCGGTAATTCAAAATACTTGTAGAAAACTGAAATAGGAATCTAAATTCAAATTAATAGCTTGATCACAATAAAAACTACTCATCTAGATACATTCTAGATTTCCTTTCATATGAAATACACAGTTTGTCCCTTTCAGAAAAAGAAAGACCCCTTCAAAATGAGAAAATCTTCAATAAATAAGCTTCATGTTCTCCTCCATCTATCAGCATAACTAATTCTTTGAAAAATCTACATCCTTTTACCTTCCCCATAACTTTTTAGTAATTAAAACTAATTCATTCTTCCTACATTAGTGTGTATCTGAGTCCTTTTTATTTAATAATAGTTGTTATTATAATGGTTATTAATTATTTAAAATGGATCTTATCATGCCACATTGAGCCCTTACATCACCCTCATCATAATTTTTCATATGATTTTTGGTAGTAATAAAAATTATGTTTATGAAAGAGGAAAAGTGAACACTTGTCATCTCGGGAGCATATATACTTAGAAAGGTGACAAATGGTTTTAATTTAAGCTTCATCTGTTTCTTCCTCAAGCTTGGGCCAACTTTTGGTTAGATTTTATTCTAAGTCTCCACTTCCTTGGTGACATTCACAAGATATGTCTAGAGGAATCCCACTACTCGTGCTCCAAACTCTATTGTGCCAAAAATAAAAGTAGTGGATTTTGGTGAATGGAGACTTTGAACTTCTTCAACTAAGAATTTTCCTATACTTGTGGATGGATATTTACAACCAATTTACAAGTATTTTTTATAATGTGTAGGCTAGCTTTGAGCATGTTCTTGACATTTTCATGTTGGATTATCACATAGGGATTAATGTTTGTCAATAATAATTTAGTCAAATAAGTCGGTGACATGGTTTGTGTTTCCAAATTGAATTCAAATTTAATGCCCATGACCATAGACATTAGGTCAAGAACTTTGTGTCTCCATTTTGTATGGGTTTGAAACTGTCGATGGTAAGAGAAAATAGGATAGGATGAATCAGGGTGTCATTCCCCCAAATCACATTTTGATGAGCTTCTGTAAGTGATAATGAACGATGTCTAGGGTCATAGTGATGATATTAAAATTTTCCCAACACTTTGTAGCTTCCTCCATGTCCTTCCATGTGTTCAATTCATTGACATGCAGTTATAAGTTATATCAAAGACATGATTGAAAGTTTATTATGACCAAGGCATCGAGTTGGAAGTGGGATCACGGGAGCATTGTAGAGCTTTATCTTTCATATTCTGACAACCCCAATGTTTTATCTCAAACCCTTCATGGGTCTTCATGAAACTTGTAATTGAGTCTATTCTTCTAGTGACATTAACATCAAGTTTTTCATTCTCCTTGTGTATATAGCATCTCAATGTTAAAACACCTCAATTTGACCTAAGAAGACATGGTCCAAGACATGTGATGTCTCCTAGAGACATTCTAGAATAAAGCATCCCTTTGCATTTTAGCCTAGAGTTTGATGGTACCCAATCAAATACCTTTCCATTAGTAGGTGTTGACTTTTTATGATGCCACAAATAGCCATTTGTGCTCTCTTTTTTCCACATCAAGTTCCATTGAAAAATTATTTCCTTTAAAAACACATGCCAAAATTTTAAGCATGTAAACATATGGAAGGCATCTAAAAGATCAATACAACTTATAATGAAATTCCAAGGAGATTTTATAAATTTCTATCATAAGACTAACTTGTTTTACTTTAGTGGATTACAGATGGCTTCATTCATGAGTGAAGATAAAAATCTCTAACATTTCATAATGTATAACTTCTTGAGCTTTATCTCCCTCAATCTATTACTTTGTAATTTGGGAATGTCATGATCATATCCTCTTTTAACTGGGTCTTTCATATTGTATAATAACAAGAATGTATTGACTTCAAAGTTTGAAGAGAAGGGATGTCACTTCCCTTAGCAACTGGAACATATTATATGGAAGATACTTTGAATCTAAGCCATGTGTTCTAATGTAGTTTGAACTATGAACTCAAACATAAACCTGCACTTTGACTTTGAATATATAAACTCTTGAGATTGAATTTGTTTCATCCTCTTAAGCTATCAAATATTTGAATCTACATACTGAACCTTGAAACTATACTTGTGCACTTTTGAATAATTCTACATGAGGATCCAACAATGGTCTTGCACATTTTTGAAACAATCATCTGAACACACTTGTTGTGCCACATTGAATCAATGAAACCATTTGAAATGTAGATTGAACCTTCAAACTTGTTGAACCATTTGAACTTTGTTCAATAAGTGCAAAGTGGTTCAAAATCACCTTAAACCTAGCTCAATATTATTTCAAATTTGGGCTTGAATATTTTGGCTCACTATCATAAAATTTCATCCAAAGCTTGCCTTACACAACATTTTCAATACAAATTTGAGAGGAACCATTAAGAAGACTAAAATTTCAAGATCAAAATTGGGGTTCAAAACACCAACTAACAAGACTAACACTAATGATGTTTACTTTGTTTATAGAATAAAGCATAACTTTTTCAGTGTTAGATAGTTGGTGGATAAAGTTATTAGTTGTAATTTATAAAAACTAATGGTATTATCAAAGATAAAGATAGTAAGTTGATTGGAAAAGGAACAAGTTCTAGAGGTAATGTATTTCAGTTGAATCCTATTGGAATAACATTAATGTTAAAAGGATGGTAAAAGCTTGGAATAAGTCAGATTTTGGTCATTTATTCTCTATGAAAGAGGATCTCTCTACTAATATCACATCCATCCAAGCCTCCATTTAGGAAAATGGGTATGATGCCTCCAGTAGAGAAGAAGAGCTATCCATCCTGTCTGATTTACATGACATCATTAGCAAAGAGGAAAAGATCTAGAATCAATTAGCTCAAGGAAGGAGACCAGAACACAAAGTTCTTCCATTTATCCACTCTTAAACATAGAGCTAACAACAGGATTTCTAGCCTAAAGAAAGATCAAGGTGTCATGACTAAGGAAGAAGATATTTCACTTGAAGTTGTCTCTTTCTTCTCCTCCCTTCTTTCTTGGGATCCTTTTCTCTTTAAGGTGGACCAGGATGACATTGTCTCTTGTATCCCTCAGATCCTCCAACCACACCATAATAATCTGCTCTGGGCCATTCCTTCTGATTAAGAAGTGAGAGAAGCTCCTTTTTCTCTTCCGGTGAATAAATCGCCTGGACCTGATGGTTTTCCTACCTTCTTTTTCCAAATGTATTGGCCTATCATTATGAAGGATGTTGTTAAGGTGGTTCAGGAGTTCTTTGGAGCTAGAAGTATTCTAAAGGAAATCAATTCCACTTTCTTAGTTCTTATTCCCAAAGTGCCAGGTGCTGACACTCTGGATAAGTTTAGACCCATCAGCTTATGCAACTCATTTTATAAGATCATCTCGAAGGTGCTCACTTTGAGTTGCTTAAGCTCCTCCTCTTGATTATCTCTCAACAACAATCTAGTTTTGTCCTGGGCAGATAGATTTTAGATTTGATTATCATGGTGCATGAAGTGATTCACTCTATGGAAGCTGGTAAGAGAGAAGGGATGTTACTCAAACTTGACATTTCTAAAGCTTACGATCGGGTGGATTGGTCCTTTTGGAGTTGGTGTTGAAGGCTTTTGGCTTTGATGTTTGATGTCAAATCTTGCAAGCTAATCTCCTAGCTGGTCACCACCCCCTCTCTAGCTATTTTAGTGAATGGATCCCCCTCTGATTTCTTCAAACCTACTAGAGGCCTTCATCAAGGGGATCCTCTATCACCGATTCTCTTCATCATCTTGGCGGAATGTATTGGCAAACTCATGGAGAAGAAAAAGAAAGAAGGAAGGATCAAAGTCTTTAAACCTTCTTCCAAATGCACCCCCTTCACGCATCAGCAATTTGTTGATGACACCATTATGGGAGGAGAGGCCTCGGTCAGGGAGGCCAAGGCTTCGAAAGAAACTTTGGACACCTATTCCAGAGGGTTGGGGTAGCTCATCAATTGGGACAAAAGCTTTGTTTTTTTTATCAACACTCCGGAGGGAAGATGGCAGAGAATCTCCAAAATCTTGGGATGTCAGGTGGGGAAGCTTCCTTCTACCTACCTCGGTCTCCCCTTGCACACATCCCGCTCTGATTCCTTCTGGAACAGCATCTTGGATAGGTTCAGTAAGAAGTTGGCTGGCTAGAAAGGAGCCATTCTCAGCTAAGCTGGAAAATGTCAACTAGTTAAATCCATCCTTCAAAACTTTCCAATATATTCCCTGAGCCTTTTCACCATACCTGGGAAATACGTTGAGAGGATGGAGAAAATCCAAAGGGATTTTTTATGGACGGGAACTAAAAGGAATGAAAGGTACCCCCTTGTTTCTTGGGACAAAGTTTGTCTCCCTAAAAAGAATGGAGGTTTGGGAATCAGGAAGCTCACTCATATCAACAAGGCCCTCCTGGCAAAGAAAATCTAGTGCATCTTTAGTAGCATGGGGGAATGGAGAGACACTATGGTGAACAAGTATATAAAAAGGCCCTCTTTTCAATTCACTCTTTTCAATGAGGATATCCCTAGAGGCTCAGTTTTTTGGAATGGCTTCTTAAAAGCTAGGGATTTGGCTAACTTTAAGGTCTCCTGGAAGCTGGGAAATGGGGAGAACATTCTATTCTGGTCAAACTTCTAGCTTTCTCAGGGCCCCCTCATTAATAACCCTAGCTATGGTGTTTGGGCTAATGATTACATCAACCTTTTTGGGCACAAAGTTAGCAATTACAGGACTGAACATGGATGGAAGGACCTTTCTATTATCTTAGAGGACCTTAAACCAATTATGATCATGCTTAATTCCTTATCCCTCAGCATCAACAAGGATGAACTGGTTTGGAGGGATAATTCCAATGGGCTCTATTCGATTGCCTCTGGGTACTCTGCTTTATGGAGTACAAAAATGTCCCCCCCTTGGTTGAGGGCCTGGCTCCCGGGCCTAATGCCAAAAGTCAACATGTTTTTTTGGTTGGCTCTTCAAGACAAAAATCTCACCTAGGAAAATCTCATTAAAAGAGGTCATATCATGCCTAGTAGATGTGTTTTATGCAAAGAAGAGTCAAAGACAAGTAATCATTTGTTCATTCTTTGCTCTTACTCCAAAAAATTTTGGGACTTCCTCACCCAGGACCTTGGCCACAGCTGGTGCATTCCTTCCAACCTTCTGGACTTTTTTTGCCAATGGCAAGGTATGTTCAACGGGTCTGCCTTGTAGGAAATCAGCTCCTAGCTCCTACCCCATTTTTGTTGGAGCATATCGAAGCAGAGAAACAATCAGATTTTCATAGATAGGGAGGAGCCAGCTTTGATTATTGGAAGGAAGATCTTCAGTAACATAAAGGAAAAAAATTTCGTGAGGAAGGGGGGAGCTTTTGAGACAGGAGGCAGGAAAAAGGAGAAGGTAAAAGACAAAATGAGGAAAAGACAGGAAGCCAAGTGGCTCCTCCCCCCTGAAGGCTGGCACAAAGCCAACTTCGATAGAGCCTCCAAGGGAAACCCTAGATCCTTGGGTAGTGGAGGTGTGGTTAGAAATGAAAATGGAGACAGTATTGTAGCTTTCACTCTCCTGTTGGGTTTCCAAACAAATTATTTTGTGAAAGCCAAAGCAGCGTGCAATGTTGTTAAACTGGCTTTTGAAATTGGGGTCACCAATTTCTGGCTCGAAGGGGATTTGAATAACATTATTAAGTGCATCAATGGCAATTCATATCCATCTTGGATGATTGCAAATCTCATTAATGAGACTAGAGAGACCCTTGCCAAATTCAATAAATTCCACATTACCCATACTCTCCGGGAAGCAAACCCGATTGCCAACAGGTTGGCAAATATAGTGGTTGGCACAGGCCAAAAAATGACTTGGATTCTCAAAACTTGTTTGCTGACAGACGTCAAGTGTCTGATCAACTTGGATAAAATCCAAGGAAGTACGAAGGATATCAAGTTGTAATTATGAATATGAAAGGGTTAAGATATAAGGGTACTTTTCATAATAGAAGCTTGTGAATTCATAAATGTAGATATCCTTTATTGATTAATTGCCATGCTTTCTGGGTTGTTTATTGCAATCATTTTAGGGGCAACAACAAAGTTATTTTTCTCTTCTCTTTGCTTACTCTCGGTGGTCCATTCCAATCTCAGAGTGAAGAGCACATGAGTAAAGTGGGTGCGCAGTGTGCAAAGATGGTGGGCGAGAGATGCAGAAAGGAATCGGTGGGGGACTTTGAGAAATGGAGAAGTAGGTCGAAAGTATGGGAAAAGCTTGAAGAGGGTGGGGTAACCAAGTATTTCATGAAGTTGCACGGTTTTGATCAGGAGGTGACCAACAATATGGTGGGGTCCTAAAAGGATGGCAGGGTTAAGGTGAATGGCATCAACTTTTGAATAACGGAGGAGGTGATTGCGGCTATCACCGAGATCCCTATCGAGGGTTTCAAATTATTTAGGGATAAGAAGCTCTCAGCCAATGTGGTTAGGGACTTTGTGGAGAGTGAGAAGGAATTGAAGGCGTTGAAAAAAATTGACACCTACTATGTCCTCGACTCCATGAAGAAGCGTTGGAGGTATGTTCTGAAAGCTGTTATCGAGTACATCACTTTGGACCCAAGGTTTGATAGGGCCCGAACCCACCACTTTGTTATTTTAAATCATTTTTGGAAGAAAGCTAGAATTTCTTTCCCTTTTTATCTGTTAACCTCTATGAGTAAGGCGATGGATAGCTTTAAAAAGAAGCCCATTGCTAACTCAACTCTACATGAGGGGTTGCTGCTACTTATCCATGAGCACTTCAAAGCTCAGACTATTAGCAATGCCCCCCCTCAGATAGAGATTATGGAGTCTGGAAGTTCCAATTACTCCTTTGACATGGATGATATTTAGAGCCTTAGTTCTAAGAAAGGCGAGATCTCTTCTTCAGGGAAAGCAGTGACTTACCATGCTTAAAAATCCCCCCCCCCATAACCCCAAGTAGAAAAAGCCCTAAGGATCTCAGGCAGAAGTAGGCTAAGAAGGCTGAGGAGGGAGGTAGCTATGATGAGGAGGATCCGAAGTCTAAGGAGGTGGTTAAGGAGATGCAAGAGAAAACAAAGGAGGAAAGTAGAAGGAAGAAGTGCAAGAGGGAGAGTCTAGAGGATGTACGCTCTCAATTTGAGGAGGCATCTATGATGCCCCTTTCTCCTGTCCATCTCCACCTTGAGGAGTAGAAAGAGGAGAAACTTGGGTATGCAGAAGGGGGAGTGCAGACCAATGATAGGAGGAAAGCGTGGATCAACTTCAATGTCAAGACTGCCAAAATGGGAATCTTTATGGAGGCCATAAATCCCCAAATCCTCATGGATAATCAAGAAGAGCAGCGGCTAGAAGAATTAATTGATCCGGTGATTGTGGCTATTTCGGATAGAGCCAGGAAGATAGGGATGAACCTTTTAAATAATGCTCACAATAGCATGATTGATAATTTTAGATCAATCAAATGGCTTTTCCACAAGCGTGAGGAGGTTAAAGATCAAGTGAAACATATTGAGGCAACAAGGAAAGGAATGGACGCCAATAGGAGGACAGATTTGGCTAACAAGCTTAGTCTAGCAGAATAGAGGATACACAACCTGGAAAACTACAATCACAACCTTGTGAATCAAATGTTTTCCTTGTTAAGATCCATCAACAACAACATCATCTCTCTCATGGGTTGGATCAAAGACAGAGAAATGCACGATGATGAGGATGGTAATGATAGGGATGAGGCCAAAATGGAGGATGACCCTACAAAGGACAACTCCACTCCTCCTCGGTGCCAAGGGAATCAAAGGGCACAATAGATAGAAACAGAGGAGAATCAACTGGCCTTTGAGGCTGCTTAGGTGATGCATGATCTGGAGCAAAAGAATGAGGAATAACTCTCACCCGTTCTTTTGTTTATCGCTGTCTTTTGGCTTTTTGTTCTAGCTTTAGGCCATGGCTTTGCTTGTTTCCTTTCCTGGTCTTTTCTCAAAACTCTTTCCTTTGGCTAGGCTTAATGCTTATTATCAGCCTTTGAACTTACACTTTTTTGGCTGGGCTGTCACACTTATCATCAACCTTCTTATGTACTAACTTTCAGATTTTAGGTTCCCTGTAAAACCTGTTTATCTAATCAAAAACATGTTTGGTTGCAAAAATAGATAAAATTTGGTTATGGTATAGGAGGTTTTCTCATATAAGTTTTGGTAACATTGTGAAGGTTAGTAGCACATTTGTAGTTACAGATTTTCTTAAGATAATAAAGCCTACTAATATTTTTTGAAAAGAATGTATCTTGATTAAGCAAAATAAGGTGTCTTTTCCTAGCAAGAAGTTCACTATTATAGAGAAGCTAGAGATTGTTCACACAAATTTGAGTGGCCCATCAAGAACAAGAGGATTCTATGGAGAAAGGTATTTCATGAATTTTTTTGATGATTTTACTAGAATAATGTGGGTAGCATTCTTTAAAGAAAATTTTGAATCATTTGAGAAGTTTAAGATATTTAATAATAGAGTTGAGAATGAATCAAGCATTAAGATAAAATATTTGAGATTAGATAGAGGAGGAGATTTTACCTGTAGAGAGTTTAACATGTTTTATGAAGAGAATGGAAGTAATAGACAATTGTCTTCACCCAAGACCCCTAAGCAGAATGGGATTGTTGAAAGAAGAAATATATCAGTAGCAAAGGAAACAAGAGAAATCATGTTTGAAAATGATGTATCCAAGACAATTTGGAGAGAAGCAGTCAATAAAAAATGTACACTATCAATAGAGTATAAATCAAAAAGGGTATGGACAAGACCCCTTATGAATTATGGTTTGGTCATTCACCCTCAGTAAAGTATTTTAGAATCTTTGAAAGAATGTTATATAAAGAGAGATGATGATATTGGTAATTTTTATCGAAGAAGTGATGAAGGTATATTCCTTGGTTATTCATTGAAAAGTAAAGCCTACAGATGTTTTAATCATAAAATTAAGACTATAGTTGAATGCGCAAATGTAAAAGTTGATGAAAAGTTTGGAATTAAGGTAAAAGATGATCGATTACAATTCTAATGAAGAAGAAGATAATACTAGAATTTTTAGATAGAATGTAGAAGTTTTCTTTCAGACTAACAATGATCTACAGAATATATACAAATTATTGAGTAAAGAGGAGAAATATCTGAACTAACAGAAGAAGTAAGAGTTGAGTTAGCAATTCCTACTTGTAATAGGAACCTGACAAAGAATCGCCTTCTAGAGAATATAATTAGAAGTAAAGATAAAGGAGTAATGAAAAGGAATAGAGTTAATGAAGAGGTATGTTTGATTTGTCAATTTGAAACTAAGAGTGCAGATAAAGCCTGTAAAGATGATCATTGGATTCAAGTAATGAAGGAAGAATTAGATCAAATTGTGAAGAATGAAACATGAGAATTAGTTCCGAGACCTAAAGACAAGAATGTTATTGAAAACAAATGGGTATTCAAAAAGAAATGAATGAAAAAGGTGACATTGTAAGAAATGAGGCCAAACTTGTGCATAGAGGATATTCATAGCAAGAAAGAATAGATTATGAGGAGACTTATGCCCCTGTAGCTAGAATGGAAGTAGTGAGAATGTTACTATCTTATGTAGAAAATAAGTAATTCAAATTATATCAAATGGATGTAAAATTAACCTTTATAAATGGATAAATTGAAGAAGTATACATTAAGTAGTGTGAAGTTTTCCCTCTAATTGAAGAAAAAGACATGGTATACAGACTAAAGAATGCTCTATATGGTCTGAAGCAAGCACCTAGATCCTAGTACGCAAGGTTGGTCAATTATTTGGAAAATCTTGGATTTGCTAAAGGTATGGCAAATAATAACTTCAATTTGAAATAAATAGAGAATGGATTGTTGATAATAGTAATAATTGTTGATAATATAATATTTGGAGGTAATAATGAAGCAAGTGATAAGTTTGTTGAAGAAATGAAGAATGAGTTGGAAATGAGTATAATAGGAGAAATGAAGTTTTTCCTACAGTTAAAAATTGTACAAAACAGTGATGGCATTTTTATTTCATAGGCTAAGTATTTGAAAGACTTGTTGAAGAGATTTGGCTTGAAAAGTTGCAAGCCTATTGGTACACTGATGATAACTAGTCACAACTTATCTAGTAAAGATCAATGATTGGAGGTTTATAGTATTTAACTCTTACCATAGTAGATATTAATAATGCAATTGGGATTGTAGCTAGATTTCAAGTTGATCCTAAGGAGTGTCATTATGCAATAGTAAAAAGGATATTCAAATATTTGAAAGGAGAATTTGATTGTGGGATATAATATGATAGATCAAATTATTTCACTCTATGGGCTTATACTAATGTGGATTGGGTAGGAAGTATGGATGATAGAAAGAACACCAGTGGTGGCACATTATTTTTTGGAGGAAGATTGGTTTCTTGGCTGAGCAAGAAACACAATTATATTTTACAAATTACAACTAAGGAAGAGTATGTAGCAGTAGTAAATAATTGTAATCAAGTGATGTGGATGAAGTAGATGCTGAAAGATATTAGGATTGGATTTCTAGAACCTGTTATCATATACTATGATAACTCAAGTATAGTAATTATTTCTAAAAATAATTTATTACATTCTAAGGCTAAGAATATATCTATTAAGTATCATGTTTTGAGAGAGAAGGTAGCAAAAAAGGAGATTAGATTAGATTATGTGAGTACTAAAGATCAGATTGTAGATATCTTTACAAAGCCCTTACCAAAAGATATATTTGAGTACTTGAGAGGTATGCTTGGGGTTATTCTCCTTCCTACTTAAGAGTAGATGATGTAGAGATTACATCAATCTAGTGGTACAAAGCATTATTGTTTGATTGGACTAAATGCTTATGCTTCCTAACAACATATAAGTTAAAGTATGCCAAGTAAACAGTGAGTGTTGAGTCACTCATATGCTAAGTCACTCAAGTGTTAAGTAGATAGTATGTCTTGAGTGATTCATTTGCCAAGCAAGCAGTGCATGTTGAATCATTTAGATGTTGAGTGATAGTATTGAAGTCATAGTTAGTGCTGAGCACTAGGGACTTTAGATGTTGAGTAACACAGTTTTGTTATAGTTATTTGTATTGGCACAAACTACTATGTAAACCATTTTTGTGCTGACTTAAGGATTGAATTATGATATTTTGGTGATAAGGATGAATCTTAAAAGTGGTAATCCCTATATATTACATGCATCCAACTAGGTAAAGGGAAGGTTTAAGTGGCAATATAGATGAATCATAGTCGTTGATTCATACCTAACCCTAAGTCACCTAGGTCTTCATAAGGGTAACAAACCCTAAACTTTTTAAGTGACAAAATGGAGAATGAATGAATGATCAAGGAGAGTTTGCCTATGCAAATAGGACATTCATGGTGACCAAGGAATTATGATCTGAATTGCATTATAGAATTAGTTAAAGGAGAATAGAGGAAGGAAATAGTGAATAGAAGACAGACATCTGATCAAGAAGGATCAAGTACACATCAGTATAGAGGTGGTTTGACATCAAGCAATAGAGTGCTAATCATAGGATCATTGCTAAGACATTGTAATAGGTGAATCAATTAAATCTCTTAACAAAGTAGTCCTAACAGGATGTATTGAAATTCTCTAATAAGGTTCTTACTTAATTGTGAGTTGAAGTCCTTTAACCAAGCACACTTCTAATAGCGTGTTGAAATCCTTTAACTAGGTGAGACCTAATAGTCTTTGTAAGCCTTTAAATAGGGAAAAACTTTCACAGGGTAGATTATGTTTCATGATCAAACATTATAGCCTTCATTAGATACTCTTTATTACTACAGTATTGAAGATTTGTGGGTGTCATCCCCACCTTATTTTTACCTTCCCATCGGAGGATTTCTAAGTAATCATATCTTGTGTCATATATGTGTGAATGCTTACTTGTTTACATACTTTAGATGTATATGCTTTACATGGTATTTCAATTTTTACTTATTGAATATGTGAGATGGATGTGTGGTGAATATTTTTATGGGTTAAAGTTTAAAGCACTGATTCACCCCCACCCCCCTCCCCTCTCGTAGATTTTACCTTTCCTATTGTAATTCCAATAGGGAAAAGCTAAAAAATGTCAGAGATAGTGACAAATGAAATGATGAATATTTTTAAAACTAAGATGAAATAGAGGTACATAATACCTCCTTCCATGGTAGAGAAGTACAAACATGATTTATGCATTATGGTGGAAACTGAAAATGCATGATTGGAAGCCATAGAACCCAACGTGATATTCATTGAGCCCATCATATATTAGATGAGTGCATAACTCGTAGAAGGGTATGCATAGATCATAGTCCAGTCAAAAAAGGATACTGAGTTCCCTAGATCAAGTATTTATGAAGAGAAAGTGAGAGAAGTTCAATTTGAACTTTAGAGCAAGGAAAGAAAGAAGAAAGTGGAGAAAGTGATAGATTCTATTCTTAAGGAATCTAGCATGACTCGAGAGGAGTTCAATGAGGTCAAAGGAATTTCACTACAAATGAAGGCAAGTGGGAAAAATGAGGTGATAGCAACAACACCTATTATTGTTGCACCACCTTCTAAAGGTGTAACTATTGCTAAACCAAGTACGCAAGCACCATATGCAGCAGTTGTGCAAGTGTAACTAGTAATAGTTCAGCTATCTAAAAGGCAATTAGAGGTTATCACACCTTTTGCATAGAGGAAATTAGAAAGATTAGTAAAAGTGGAACAAAGCCCACACTACCTACCAAGAAAAGGGTCAAGAAAACTACTAGCGGACCTAAAAAAGAATAAAAACTCTACAAGTCTGTGATTCTAAGGAAAGAGAGGATGAAATTGAGGATAGACCAGTGAAGCAAGCAACACAAGAAGGAAGAACACTAGCAGGAAAGAAAACATGGAAACCAAAGGTAGAAAACCTTAACATGTAAATTATAAATGATGGTAATTTTGTACAATTAAATAAGTATTATAGCTCGTCTAATAATATGGATAGAAGGCAACTAGAGAATGCCATAGTGAGGAATATGATTTTGAGGAACAAAAGATCTAATAACATTCATAATAAGATTCTAGAGGACCTATATAATAGGTTACTGAACAAGAAGAAAAGAGTGATAGAAGAGGACACTAAGTTGAGAGAAACAATGATTAACAAATTGTGTGAAGTTAACTCTAAGGAGGACATGGAAAAAAAATTTGAATGGTATTGAGCCCTTGCTGAGGAACAAAAGAAGAGCAATTCTTCTAATGGGAGGCAAATATGAGGATGTAAGAAAGGAAATAGAGGAGGTCATAGTGAATAATATGACCTTAGTACCTCTATTATGAAAGGAGAGCCCACAGCCACAACCAGATAGTCCAGTTTATGTGGAAGCCAATACTCCCACTGACGATGAAGAAGAGGTTGAGGAGACACAGTAGGCACCCTCACCACCTCACATAGTTATAAGTAATAAGTCCATGCAATTAGATAGTATGAATATAAAATTGGATACAAAGGAAAATCCATTTGTAGGTTTTGGCACATCTATTGTTGGCAGTAACATGGCCTACACCAACTCTAATGAAGAAGATGAGGAAGAGGAAAAGAAGAAATAGGTAGAGGAGAAGAGGAAAGAAGAAGGAAAAAGGCAAGAAGAGGAAAAGAAAAAAACAAAGAGGTTAGAAGAAGAAAGGAAAAAGAAACAAGAAGAAGAAGAAAGAAAGAAAAATCAAGCGGAAGAGGAAAGGAAGAAACTAGAAGAAAATTCAAAAAAGAAGTTGAGAGACTAGAAGAAGAGAGCAAGAAGGCTAAGGAAGAGAAGAATATTGCAAAACTAAAAGTAGTTACACTCATTCCAGTGGTAACTCTAGTAGAAGCAGTAGCAACAGTAGCAGTACCATCTAATGATGATGATGATCAAAAGGGATTGATGGGTTCTTTGAGTAAATTTTTCCAAAAGAACAAGTCAATCAAGTCATTGGAGGAGGCATTATCAAAAGTCTTGGATAGGATACAAAAGATAGTTATTACAACTATAGCTAATCAAGACCTAAAGTCAAAGGCTAAAGAATTGGTGAAATTCTTTGATGAAGAATTCACAACCTTTTTTGAAGTAGCTTCAGCACAAGCACAAGAAAAGAATGATCTAACATTTTTTGATACAATGCTAATGAATGTAAGAAATGATTTGAAGGTGCTTGATGTATGCATCAAGGATTTGAGAAACATAGTGATGAGGGAAAGAAGTTGTATGGAAAGTGTGCACTATAATACAAGTAGAAAAAATATTTTAAGAATCAAATAAAGGATAAGATGAGTGAACTTCATACACTCACTACAAAGTTACAGCTCCCTAAGGCCAGCAATAAGACTATGGAATAGAAGTGGAGAATATCCATAATACAATTAGAGGTTTTGACTCTAATAAGGGAAAGGTAGTAAAAAGGTCCTCTACTCTTAGAGAAATCCTATCACCTAAGATCATCATTTTGTAGAGGCAATTGGAGGAATGTCTTACAGCAAATACTTCCTATGATAAGTTTTCCTATACTGATTTGAGCGTAGTCAAAGTGCCATCCTATGCACTATGCACACTGATTACTATCTTTGATATAGTTAAGGAGAAAGAGAAGAAGTAAGTGGAAAGACTTAAACTTGTATATGTAGATTTTTTTTCAAGGATGTCAAGTTGATCAGTAGTAAGCTCTTGTAGATCTAGACAAAAAACTTTGAGTTAGCTCATGTGCATTTGAGGATAGCTTTATGACAATGTCATGATGACATAGGTAAGTGTGTAAATGTGTATAGATAGTATGGTGCAAGTTACAGATAAAATACCAGTTCAGGTATTTGATAGAGCATAACAAAGTATATCAAAAATATGAGTTGTACGATTGAAGGAATTATTTTGGTAACAAAAGAATTACTAAGTCATGATGAGCCTAATTTTTGGATATTAATCGACAAGTGGTTATTTATTACATCAAGCATGTGAAGACATGAAGACTGACTAAGAAGAGAATTATTAATGTGTAAGGTATAAGTAAAGATCTTATCTTACGCAGATAATGTGTAAGTTGTACGACATGCAAACTATTGTACAGATAGCTTGAAATATATATGAGCCTTACGTGATGCAAGATTTTATGTATGATAAGAGGAAGTGTGAATTAAAGCAGTGAGAAATTATTGTATGTATACCTATACTTGTGAAGAACTTAATTGTATAATTGCATGTTAGGGCAATGGGCTCTTCTTGCATACATTGTATTTGATCTACCAACTCCTAATAGGGTTGAGGATTCTAACAAGGACTCGAGACACTATATGTACTTCATAGACTCCTAACATGGTTAATATTTTAAACATGATTCTTTTGTTTAGTGGATCATCTAGTGGGTATCATCCCCACAAGGTTTTTCCCTTGGCCATGGTTTCCCTAGTTAACAAATAATGGTATTATGACTTCTCTTTGTGCATGGTTATATTTACTATTTAGAATTGTTGGTTTACTTTCATATGCAAGTTATAAAGTAATTAACAACATTCAATTGTGGATAAAAGTTTGTATAATATTGATTCACCGCCCCCCTCCCCCCCCACCCCACCTCTCAGTATCATCTATTTCTAATAGTTTTGTGTGTGATTAGTCATTTTCTTAAGACAATAATGAGATCAAGCAAGTTTAGTTTGTTTGATCTAAGAGAATAAAAGACCAGCAAAAAAGTGTACTTGATTCCTAAAGGAAAAATATTGAATGGTAAATATTATTATTCTCTGGACCATGATAATAAATAGTTGTTGAGGTATTCATTGGATATGAATCCTAATTGTTCTAAGTCCTTAAATGAACTAATGACATGTGAAGATAGGGAAGTTGATATACATAAGGTAAGGACCTTATTGATGTAAGTCTAAGCTATTATTGATGAGCTTTAAAGGGTAGATTGAGATAAGGATTCATATAGAGAGTGAAGAGGGTGAGTGTTGTTACAAGTTAAGACCATAATAACCTTGTATAAAGATTGTGAAGATTTTCTCCTTCAAGAAGAATAAATGATTGGATTCAATATATTTGGTGATTAGATTGAGACAATAAAGTGAAACTAATTGATTATGGGTGATAAGGTTGCTTAATGATTGAATATGCCTAAAAATATACTAAACCTATTGAAGGATATGAATATTTGATTGAGATCTCCATGATCCCACAAGATAGTTGGATTCATTCTCTTATCCTCACCATAATCTCCCATTAAAATGACACATCTAGATATCCTACAGAATCAACTTTGTGGATGGACAATAATTCATATAAATCAGGCTATCAATGTATTTTATAAAGAATGATGAAATTTAACCTTTATGACATCTTATTACTTCATTTCTTATTAAGATGGATAACATCTATTCATTGGACCATTTAAAATACAATAAATGTCTACCTTGTAGCACCCAAATGTTCATGTGACTATATATGTGCTACAAGTTCACTTGGTTATCAATCAAAAAGATTCTATAGTTCATTTAAGATTCCCCACTTTTTTGAGTTGTATGCATATCTACAAGAGTTTTATTTAGGATTTGTTACATTTCATGAAAACATATGTCAAATTCTATAAGCATCTATTGCTTTGACTTCTTGTGTGATACACACCAAAACAAACCCTCCATGAATCTAGAAGCAAATATAACAAAGATGAAGCTATATTATCTACAAATTGACCATATACTATCTCTAGTAATGGAAAAATTTATCATGGTCATATACATGAGCAACCATGAAAGTCATTGTCATAGAGGAAAACAAAGATTATAATAATGAGAAGACCTTCTTCAATATTAGTGGAAAATAGAAATTGATAAAATTAAATGCATATAAAATAAATAAAGGGAAGCATGAGGTTTCAAGATTTAAGATCTCCACTTGGAAACCCTACCTTTAGATTATAAACTTTGTTTAATGTGCTCTCTTTTTTTCAATGATATTGATGTCTTGCACAATAACAAAATGATGTCAACAATCAATCCAACCCCTTGGATAGTAATTAAGATCTTGAGAAAAATAACTAAACTCTTACATTTTGAATAAAGGTCTATGCTTTAAGAATAGAGAAATTATAAACATCAAATGTTGACCGCCTATTCATATCACTCAAAAAAAAAGGACACAATAAAGGCAAAAATTAAAGGAGAAGAAGATGATGAATGACCAAACCTATTTTTGTATTGAAGGAGGTTGCAAAAGCCAATGACAAAGTCTTTCTTAAGTCATTGTTGTTAGAGTAATAAGATATTTCCTTATTAATTAAGTCATTTTGATTTAATTATTAAGTCACTTATTATATATAGTTTACTTAAGCTAAACTTTAGGCATATAATAATTAATTATTTTACTAATTATTATCATGCAACCTAGGTTTTACCCTGTTAGGGTTTCGATTTCCTTTTATAAGGATTGATCTCTTTGTAATTTATTAATTCACTTTTGATTATAGCAATCTCTTTTTTTGCTCATCAAGAATGTCTCATCTATGGATCTGGGAATTCTAGCCTCCATAGCTTTTGCTTCTCCCTTTCTGTGACAAGTGTTTGCATGCAAGTGATTCTTGGGATTTGTGGGGTTGATCTTTCATCAATTTCAACATGGTATCAAAGCTCCAGATCTTCATGCCCCTGTACTATTTATCAGAAGTTTGGCTTGGCTTTCAGATATCTATTTTTTTCTTTCAAAGGGTTTCATTTTTCAAAGTATTTTTGTATTGAATCTGGAGGTTCACCATTTTTCGATGCACTATGAGCCCAAACTGACATCACCATTGAGCTCAGAGCGGGTAAAAAACATCCATTTTCATATAAAATTTGTCCAATTTGGACACAATTGAAATTTGAGTCTAAAAAGTATTTATCCCTAGTTGGGCATGTTTCCTGAGTAGGAATTTTTTTTTTTTTTTTTTTGGCACATTTCTCATGGTGGTGATTTTCAAATTTTGGCATGAAAATCAAGATTTTTTAAAAAATTGGATTTTGAGTACTTTTCTCAAGACAACAATTTTGTGGTTTTGGCACAAAAATTGAGATTTTTTCATACATATTGAGATTTATGGGCATGCAAACTGAGATAGTTCTTGTACAAAATTGGCACACTTCCCGATGTAATTTTGGTACTGGTGGATACACTTTTCGAGACATTTGGCATAGATCCTGAGGTAGTTATTTTGTTTTTGTTTTTCCAACACTATTTTGACCTACATGTGGTATTTTGGCCATAACTTTCTCATCCGAACTCCATTTTTCAATCCAAAAGAAGCACTGAAAAGTTGATTTTGACCCTGTCGTGATGGTGTAGTTTATTTAGACTTTTGATGTTGTTTAGTTTCTTATTTATGTAGACAAATTTAGAGGTTATATTTTTCACTCCAGGAGACATATCTTGAGACATTCTATTTTCTAGATTTTTCTCCAAGAACATCCCATTCATTTTTTACTCAGTATTTTGGCTATAACTTGCTCACCCAAACTCCATTTTTTGATCTAAAAGAAGCACTGAAAATATAATTATAAGCCTATCATGATGGTGTTGTTTATTTAGACCTTTGAAGTTGTTTAGTTTTTTATTTATGCAGTCAAATTTAGAGGTTATATCACTCCAGGAGACATATCTGGAGACATTCTATTTTCTAGGTTTTCTCCAAGCATATCCCATTCAGTTTTTACTTTTATGTACTCTAGTGGATATCTTGGTTATTTTATGTCTAGAGATTGATTTTATTATTTTAGATGTTTTATCATGGATTGTACTATCTCTTGTATCAACCTTATGTCTCTTTTGATCTTTGTTGACATCCTTTTGTAGTACTTTTGCAAATGCACTAAGATAAATTGTCACTCTATTACATTTTGGGATCTTGAACATCTTTTTGTTTTGTTGTACTTGCACTACATTATAAAGTGCCTTTAGGGGTTTCATGTTGGCCATATTTTCCATCTTCCTTTTTCAAATGAGTGTTCCTTCCACAACATTAGCCTCGTAATGTGTCAATAACACGTGCCATTATAGGTGTTTGTATTTCTTTTGCACTCTTGATGTTCCTTGTTCTTCTTTCTGCAGGCTATATTGCATTCAATTTTAGTGTTCATGTCTTACCTCTCAGCATTATAGGGGGTTATGTTGGTTCTATTGATTTCTTGGTTTGATGGAGTGAGCTATGTATTCAATATTTGATCCTATGTACTAGGCAATTACTGTTGCTAGCTACCTATGCATTTCAGTAAGATGAATCATTTACCATATAGACATTCTTTCATTCCTATTTTTGGAGGCCATAAAGATACCCTTCATCTTTGATTGATCGGCTCTTTAGACTTAGTATTCTCTACCTGGTCGTGTTCTATACAATGGAGGCTCTTTAGATTAGTAGTTTGGCGGTGTTTGCAACTTCATGCTTCAGTGGTGTTCTTCATGATCATCCTTTTGTTCATATCTTCTGGAACATTTTATTTCCATCTCTTTTTGGAGTAGAGTTTTTCTCATGTGGTTTTCTATATTTCTCCTCTTTATAGAGATTTGGTTTTGTTTGGGTACCTCATCAGGCCTTGTTGCTAGGACCCAAATTTGCATTCAGTAGTAGTTTTTAGGTTTTTAGCTACTCCCTAAGTTTATCTTAAGGGGGGTGTTAGAGTAATAAGATATTGCCTAATTAATTAAATCATTTTGATTTAATTATTAAGTCACTTATTATCTCTTGTTTACTTAAGCTAAACTTTAGGCATATAATAATTAATTATTTTATTAATTATTATCATGCAACCTAGGTTTTGTCGTGTTAGGGTTTTAATCACCTTTTATAAGGATTGATCTCTTTGTGATTTAGTAATTCACTTTTGATTATAACAATCTCTCTTTTTTCTCATCAAGAATGTCTCATATGTGGATCTAGAAATTCTAGCCTCCATAGCTTTTGCTTCTCTCTTTTTGTGACAGATGTTTGCATGCAAGTGATTCTTGGGAGCTGTGGGGTTTATCTTTCATAAACTTCAACATGGTATCAGAGCTCCAGATCTTCATGCCCCTATTCTGTTTATCAAAAGATTGGCTTGGCTTTCAAATCTGTGTTTTTTCTTTCAAAGGGTTTAATTTTTCAGAGTTATTTTTGTATTGAATCTAGGGATTCACCATTTTTCGATGCACTTTGAGCCCAACTGAACATTATTGTTGAGCTTAGAGCACCCAAAACCCCTATTTTCTTCTAAAATTTGTCCAATTTGGACACAATTAGAATTTGAGGCTAACAATTATTACTCCCAAATTGGGCACATTTCTCGATGAGGCAATTTTAAGATTTTTGGGCACATTTCCTGAGACTATGATTTTCTAATTTTGGCATGCAAATTGATATTTTTGTTTCAAAGAGTGATCTTTTGGCACATTTCTCGATGTGGTGTTTTTTATGTTTTGGCACACAATTTGATATTTTTGGCGTGCAAATTGGTGTTTTTGGCATGCAAATCAAGATAGTTTTGGTATGAAACTGGTACACTTTCTGAGGTAATTTTGGTACTAGTGGGCACACTTTTTGAGATATTTGACACGAATCTCAAGGCAATAATTTTTTTTTTCTTTTTCAACGCTTTTTTGACCTACATGTGGTATTTTGGCCATAACTTGATCATTTGGACTCCATTTTTTAATCCAAAAGAAGCACCAAAAAGTTGATTATGAGTCATCATGATGGTGCAATTTATTTGGACTTTTGATTTTGTTTAGTTTCTAGTTTATGCAGACAAAGTCTAAGGTTCTATTTTGCACTCCAAGAGACATATCTTGAGACATTCTATTTTCTAGATTTTTTCTACAAGCACATCCCATTGATATTTTTTCTTTTTTGCACTCTGGTGGATATCTTGATTATTTTAGGTCTAGAGATCAATTTTATTGTTTTAAATGATTTTTCATGGGTTTTATTATCTCTTGTATCAACCTTATGTCTCTTTTGATCTTTGTTGACATCTTTTTGTAATATTTTTCCAAATGCACTAAGATAAAGTTTCACTCTATTGCATTTTGGGATCTTGCACATCTTTGTGTTTTGTTGTATTCACACTACATTATAAAGTTTCTTGAGGGGTTTCATGTTGGCCATGTTTTTCATCTTCCTTTTTCAAGTGAGTATTCCTTCCACGACATTAGCCTCATGATGTGTTGATGACACGTGTCATTATAGGTGTTTGTATTTCTCTTGCACTCTCCATGTTCCTAGTTCTTCTTTTTGTAGGAGATATTTCATTTAGTTTCATTATTCATGTCTTACCTCTCAACATCATAAAGGGGTTATGTTGGTTCTATTGATTTCCTGGTTTGATAGAGTGAGCTATGTATTCAGTATTTGTTCCTTTGTACTAGGCAATTGTAGTGGATGGATACCTATGCATTTTGGTGAGATGGATCATTTACCATATAGACATTCTTTCATTCCTATTTTTGGAGGCCATGAAGATACCTTCCATCTTCAATTGATCAACTCTTCAAACTTAGTCTTCTCTACCTGGTCATGTTGTATATAGTGGAGGCTCTTTAGATCAACAATTTGGCAATGTTTGCAGCTTCATGCTTAAGTGGTGTTCTTCATGATCATCCTTTTGTTCCTATCTTTTGGAACATTTTATTTCCATCTCTTTTTGGAGTAGGGTTTTTCCCATGCGGTTTTCTCTATTTCTCCTCTTTATAGAGATTTGGTTGTACTTGGATACCTTATCAGACCTTGTTGTTGGGACCCAAATTTGCTTTCAGTAATAGTTTCTAAGTTTTTAGTTACTCCCTAAGTTTATCTTAAAGGGGGTGTTAGAGTAATAAGTAATTGCCTCATTAATTAAATCATTTTGATTTAATTATTAAGTCACTTATTATCTCTAGTTTACTTAAGCTAAACTTTAGGCATATAATAATCAATTATTTTATTAATTGTTATCATACAAACTAGGTTTTACCCTGTTAGGGTTTTGATCTCCTTTTATAATGATTGATCTCTTTGTAATTTATTGATTCACTTTTGATTATAGCACTCTCTCCTTTTGCTCATCAAGAATGTCTCATCTGTGGATCTAAGAATTCTAGCCTCCATAGCTTTTGCTTCTCTCTTTCTATGATAGGTTTTTGCATACAAGTGATTCTTGGGAGGTATGGGGTTGATCTTTCATCAACTTCAACAATTTTTTTATTTACAAACTTAGGAAACCCCTTCAAACACAGGAGCTAAAACACTGCCAAATTGTTGATTGAACTTCAACGCTAGAGCCAAAAACAAATGAATGGATAAGAATACCAAACTTCCATTCATCCAATCACAACATTTACAACATACACAATCCCAAAAGTTGCCTACCAAAATGCCCAAAAATTACTGCAAAATGCATACACCACTAAATCAGCCAACACATAAAAATGTCTAAATGCATATAACCAATGCTGGAAAAATATAATGGTCTGGAGGTTTTGTTTTATTTTACTAATATCCTACTATATAGTTTTGTTGTACTAATATAATAATTTTATTCATAATTTCTTTTTTATTAACTTCTTCTTCTTTTTTGAGTTTCTCTTATTTCATTTTATTTTTAACCTACAAATTTTCTTCTTAGTTTTTAATCTTTCATTTTTTTATTTGTTTGCGGATATATATATATATATATATATATATATATATATATATGTATATATATATGTATGTATGTATATATATATATATATATATATATATGTATGTATGTATATATATATATATATATATATATATATATGTATGTATATATATATATATATACATACATATATATATATATACATACATATATATATATATACATACATACATATATATATACATACATACATATATATATACATACATACATATATATATACATACATACATATATATATACATACATATATATATACATACATATATATATATATATACATACATATATATATATATATACATATACATACATATAGACATATATGTATATATATGTATATATATGTATATATGTATATATATATATATATATATATATACATATATATAGATATATACACATATACACATATATACATATATATATGTGTATGTGTATATATACACACACAACAAATATGTAAAATTAAATCATTTGATAGTATGATCCTTGATCATCATTAATCAACATAAATATTAAATGTTAATTAATAGTTCACAAATATTCAAATAAACTATATCATATACATCTATGTTAAAAAATTCAATCATTAAATTAATAATAATAGAATAATAAATTTAATATTAAAATAATTGATAATTGATGAACAATATAATATAAGTTAATATGAATATAATAATATAATATTACAAATATTGAATAATTAAAAATAATATAATCATATTAATATGCTTTCTATTTTTTAGTGAATTCCCCCTAGGATATAAAATCATTTGAATTGTAATATAACTATAGGATCTAATCACTTCTTTAGTCATTTACTTAGTAGTTTATTTAATCACTTCTATTTAGTTCATCTTGTGGTTTTACCTAGTGACCAAATTAGTCACTTATTTAATCACCTAGAACTATAAATTGCATAGAAATAGTGGAAAGTGATCAATTTTAGTTACATGACTAAAAGTTTTAGTCACATATTTTTCAAAATGTACTCGTGGTTGTTGCAGAGCCTAAGGTGACTCACTTTGGCTAGTGAATTGTTTTCCAATGTTTTTCTTTGGGTTCTAAGCTTTGGCATCTAGGTGTATAAGACCCTTAGTGATTTTCCTAGGCTTCCTTTTAAATTTTTGCAGATATTTTTTTTTTCATAATGGAAATCCTCTTCACTCTTTTGAAGGATAGAAATGATATTCTTTTCACTCACAACTTTCTAGATATTAGTGTTTCTATGTACACTAAATATGTGATAATGTTATCCTGTGAATTCAAATGAAAACCAATAAAGTGGTGTTGGAAGTGGCCTACTTGTAAGAGTTACTTTAGCATTGAGGCAATGTCACTTGTATGGTTGCTAGAGTACCACCATAAATGTATGCCTCTAGTGATAGATCTCCACCTGTGGACACCATCAAGGTTGTTGTTCCTTTTCCTATCATTCAAAAATGTTGTGTTCCTAGGCCCCTTGTTGCTCCTCTAGTAGGGGAAGAGATTCTTGGAGGCCCTACTCGGCTTCTCCACCATGTCGTGGCTCTACCTTAGCTTGGTTGTCTACTAGTTTTTCTCCTATTTCTCTAAGCAACTCTAGTTGGCTAACCACTAGTGGTGATTCTTCCTGGCCCATTTCTCCCAAGTGGTTTCCATGGTTGGCTCGTGCAATTTCTCCTACCAAAAAGGACAAAGAAGAAAAAGTTGAAGAAGGAAGGTCTCTCCCATACCCAATTCTAGGCCCCACTAATGTATGGAGCAAGAAGGATGATCATGGTCCTCCTCCCTTTGTTGGTACAACCTTAGCCGCTTAGGATGATTTTAAATTTTGAGCTACACCCATATTATTATTTTGATAATGTTATTCCTTCTTGAACTTAGTCCCATTTGAACTCTCATAGAATGATTTAATAGAACTCCCATAGAATGATTTCATAATCCCTAACATATTTTTATGAATATATTTTTCAATTATATAGTTTTAAAAAATAACTAATATATAAGCTCTTCCTACTTATAGAAGCATGGTTCAGGCTACTCCTGTTTACTTTCTCAAGGAGTTTGATGCTCTTTCTTGGCAATTCCTTTGGAGTGTTAATTTGTGTAGCATTAAATGGAGTTTGATTCACTAGGAGATTGTTTGTAGGCCTAAAAAGGAGGGTGCTCTTGGTCTTCGATCAACTCTCTTGAGTAATCAAGTGTTGGCTGCTAAGCTTTATTGGCAATGGTGCTCTAGACAACATCAACTTTGGGCTTGTATTATCACCCATAAATATTTTTGTGGTGCTAATCCTTACTATGTTTTTGCACTTCATCTTAAAGGCCATGGCTCAATGGTCTGGCATTCTTTGAAGAGTGGTGTTGTGTTAGTCAAGAGAGGTTTGTTCTGGATGTGTAAGGGAGGCTCTGAGGCTTTGTTTTGGTCTGATGCTTGGGATGGATTCTCATCCCTATTTTCCATGTACCCTCATCTTCAGATTCTTTGTGATTCTTTTCATGCTGCTAGTTGGGCTGAAGTGGCTCATTACAAGACTCCTTATCAATTGGAACCTATTTTTTGTTACAAATGGAAGAACTCTTCTAATTGGCCTCCTAGAGGCACAAATGTGGATCGTGGGGAACTTTCTCAGATTCTGGCCTCTAGGGAGTGTTCCTCTTTGCTAGGTCTAGATGTTTTGGCTTGGGGAGGTACCTTGTCTAGTAAATATCATGTCTCTGTTAGGTATCAGGAGATAACTAGACAATTATTTGGGGATGCTAAGGTCCCTTGGTGGAAGCAAGTTTGGAATAAAGTTTCGTGGTCCAAGTGCAATTTTGTCATGTGGCTAGTGGCTCATAACCATTGTCTTACGTGGGATAATCTTTGTAAACATGGATTTTAGGGCCCCTCTTATTGTGTTTTGTGTGGTAATGGGGAGGAGTCTGTCTCCCATCTGTTCTTCCATTGCTCCTTTTCTACTCAACTATGGCACCTTTGGTGGAGTGCTTGGGGTTGCTCTTGTAGGCATGCTTCCTCTTTGTCTAAGTTTTGGGCATGCTTGGGCGGTGCTCCCTCCAAGTCTTCTCCTCTCCCTGCTGCTTGGATTGTTGGCCCATCGTTCATTCTCTAGCATATCTAGCTAGAGAGGAATCGTCGAATCTTCCAAGATGTTTGGCTTGGTGTTATGCATCTTTAGTGGAAGATCTCACATTCTCTTCAGGAAACTATTCAAGTGAAGTGTGCACTAGATGGGGGTATGGATCCGTTTGATCTTGCTATATGCAATCGCCTCAATTTTCATCTTTAGGACGGGGTTGCAACTCAAAGGTATCAAAGCGTGACCAAGTAGCCTCACAATTGAGAAAAGGTCGAGTGAATCGAGATGGGCATTGGATTCCTCCTCCCCATGGAGTTCTGAAAATTAACACTGATGGTTCTTCCCAGGGGAATCTAGGCCCTGTTGGTATTGGAGGAGTGGCTCGTTGCAATTCTGGTGATGTCAAATTCTTTTTCTCAATGCATAAGGGTGATTACACTAACAATCTCATGGAGGCTCAGGCCATTTTATATGATGTGGAACAATGTTGTTTGTGGGGATGGTGCAATATTATCTGTGACTCTGACTCCCAAGTGGTGGTGAACTTGCTTTCCTCGCAGGAGCTTGAGGATGTTAGTTGGCTACTAGCTATTGTTGTTAATCAGATTCTTTTCTTTTGTACCTCTCTTGAGTTCATTAGGTTTACTTACATTTCTCGTGAATGGAACAGAGCTACTGATTGTTTAGCCAAATGGGCTTTTGGTCATGCTCCGGGCTAGAATATTATGGATAGGGGGCAACTTCCCTTTGAGATGGTGCAAGAATTTGATGAACTTGTGACTGGATAGAGCTCCTTGCTGAGCTCTCCTTGTTGTAACCCTTTCTGTCTTTATAAATTTTTACCCCTCTTTTTTCAAAAATAAAATAAAATACTATTTGTTAAAAATAATAATAATATTTATTACCCTTAGTGGTTTTTAAACCCCTACTTATGTACCCAAAAAAAATCTCCTATGACTTTTGAAGATGTTATAATATTTATTATTTCTATAGTCAAACCTCCTCAACGTCAAAATAACAAACAATGTTTGCTTTTTAATTATTATTTTTAGTTTTGCATTCTTACAATTACAAATGAGATATACCAACTTTTTAATTTATAAAAATTAAAATTGTCACGTGGCATTACCATCTGTTCGTGCACCATTATCTTTTCGGTTTAAATTTTTTTAAATACTAGAATTCTTTCCGGAAAAATTTGTTGGTCGTAATAAAAATTCTTAATTAAAAACAAATACTTCTCCGATGAAATAAGTATCCTAAAAACACAAAGAAAGTCTGCGCGGTTAATGTGCTTCTGAAATAAAGTCGGTCCAGGTTCGAATCCCGCTAGCATTTTGACATTTACTCCGACGCTGTCGAAGTCACATACAGAAGTCTCAAAGTGAACTTCACGCACATTTAGTCTTCGGAAAACTTCTCACCGACCAGCTGGGCTGGCTCGGAAGAAAAAGTCTTATTGCGCTAAAATTTCATGGAATCTTCTCTAGATTTGACTTGAGCACAATTTTCTCTAGCACATTATCACCGTGGACCTGACGTCTCTACTTCTTCAAGACTGGGGCAAATAAACAATTTCCGCTTACGCTAGAGAACAAGCAGCACTTTCCGTTGTTTGCACAGGGAAATCGTGAAATCTGGCGAGGTTCAACCTCATATTATTTTTTAATGTGTTTGTAAGGTTTGACTGTGAAGAAATTGAAAGATTAGCAAAGCCATGGATTTTCTTTCACACCTGATAGGCATTCGGTGTTATTTAATTACAGCAATAAGGTACAGGTTGTGATTTAGAGGAGTACTGACCACAGGCTTTGTCTTTTTTATCCAAATAAGGTTTCTAAATTCTGTTTTCTTGAATTCTTGCAAAGTGTCTGGCAAGGACTACTTCATCAAAATATAGCGCGTCATTTCAGACTCGTGAAAGTCAACCCAAGCTGTTTTGGCAGGTAGGAATAGACTGTAGGACAATCCACATGTGGTCAGACAAAGCGTTTTCTTGAAGATTGCACAATTCAACTCTGTGAAGCCTGCATTCTTTTCAGAAGTACGATGATATAGGGGACATGTCACACACAGCATTTTAAAGACCTCCCTGCAACAAAAAAGGCAAAACTCTTTGCCTGTAGTTCGGAATCAGGTTAAAGGAGAGGGAGAATCTTCCCAATTTTAGATTTCAGTGGGAAAGCTTCTCCGTACAAGGAGAAGGCGGGCGAATTTGGCAAGTTCTTTGTCGGTAGATCGGAATCAGCTTGAAGTACAGGAGGAAGCTTCCGAGTTTCAGACTTCAGTGTGGACGCTTCTCCATCCAAGGCAAAGGCAGGCCAATTCGGCTAGTAATTTCTTTGTCAGTAGTTCGGAATCAGGTTGAAGGGAGGAGAATTTTCCGGAATTTCAGACTTCAGTATGAGCGCTTCTCCATTTAAGGCAAACACAGAAAAATTCGGCTTTATTTCCATGACTAGGTAGGGAGAACTGTTTTACTGAAGCATACAATTTGTTACGTTTGACAGCAGTGTCTTCTGCTTGCGGGAAAAATGGCTCTATAGGCATAGGAATTCTGAGTTTTAATCTTCTGCACAAAAACGTTGTCAATTTGGAAGATCATTGTAAACAATCGAAAGAATTGAAAAAAGATTGACAAGTTTAGGGATCTGCGACAAAGTTTTTGAAATTTTTGGCTTCTTAAGATGTAATCACTCAATTGCTGTTTCGAACCTTGGAAGAGGTTTGTTTTCCATTCTTATTTTGAAAATCTTACCTTTTGACCTCATGTTCGAGCTTTATAGTGAACTAAAGCTTGCCAATCCACTTGTACCCGAAGCACCTTAGGATCATGAACTTATACCTTAAAGGTTCTAGGCCATTTTTTAGTGCAAATTTTCAATCTTCTGAAAAATAAATTTGGCATTTTTAAGGGACATACCACAGAGCTTTGTGCATTCTTGAAGCTTATTTGCAGCTTTACTATTGCTAGTAACTTTTAGACTAGATCCGGAAATGTACTTTTTGACTGAGTCTTCTCTTCAATAGTTTTGTATACTCTAGGGTTTCCTGCAAAGCTCTTTGCATCCTTTTAGTGAACTTGCAGATTTTAGATGGCTAGCACGTTCTACCTTGCGCCAGTGAATGAACTTCTTGCCAGAGTGCTGTTAAGCATCTCAGAAACTACGGCTGCTGCCAAGGATGTGACACTAGAGCAAGAAAGCTTTAAAGATTTTGCAACATATATTGCCAGTTTGAAGCCCATACTGGAAGATCTCCGTGCCAGAAGAGTAAGTATACATTCTGAGGCCTTGAGAACGTGTTTGGATTCCTTGCATACTCAGCTGCAGAAAGCCTGTAAGGTAATCCAGCGTTACAAATCAGGCAGTCGCCTGCAACTTTTACTGTCGTGTAAAAAATTGCTTCAGCAGATGCAGGAAATCACAAAGGAAATTGGAGATTGCTTGGCTCGGTTGAGCTTGGCATCATTGGAGATTTCCTTGGATGTCAGAAATAAAACAAATGAGCTGGGCGAGAGCATGCAGAATCTGGAATTCAAAGCTGCTAAGAAAACTGAGAATATAATTCTAAAGATTGAAGAAGCCATCAAAGAGAAACAGAGCAATAGTCACTACATAAATGAACTACTGCTACAGATTGCAAATGTTACAGGAACATCCCTGAATCCAACATTCTTGGAAAAAGAATTGCATGACCTTAAGAAGGAAAAGGAGGATATGGAATCCCGCAAGAAAGAGGCCGAAGCATTGCAGCTTGCACAGATTATTGACTTCTTATACAACTCAGAAATGGTTTCAAATTCCTTCTCTACGAGCTCTCGAAGTTCTTCAAGGATATCAGATCTGGAGGAGTCATTGAGCAGAAACAGCAACCAGGACACTGGATATCAAGTTGACGAATATCACCTGAAAGCATTTACTTGTCCCTTGTCGAAGGAAATCATGAAGGATCCAGTGGATTTGGTCTCTGGGCATACGTTTGATAGACAGGCAATTTTAGAGTATCTAGGAAAAGGCAAAAGAAGCTGTCCCGTTTCAGGTCAGGAACTTGAATCAATTGAGTTGAAGCCAAACCTTGCCCTCAAAAATTCTATCAAAGAATGGAAGGAGAGAAATATGGAAAAGAAGCTTCAACATGCTACTTCAAACATGTCTTCTAAGAATTCTCACGAGGTTAACCGTGCTTTACAAGATCTTGATTCCTTAATGGAGAATCCTCGGAATAGGGCCCTCATTGCAGAAAAGGGCCTCATTCCGACCATAGTTCATGCATTAAAAACTTCTGGTGGTAGCATCAACACATGTACTGCATTGAAATGCTTGTGTTATCTTGCAAAGGATTCCGACCATAACAAGGTATGCCTTATACTTTTCTCCTATCTTACATTCATGGATTCTTCCAAATAACAGTTCAATTTAATAAGGAGAAAAAAACGAGTTTATACTACATAGCAATATGCGGAAGGTACAGTAGCATTTCCCACAACTAACTTCATGAAGTATATGGCCCAACGTAAAGCATTAACGAGATAACAAACTTCTAAGCAAGTAAAACATAATCCAGAGAAAAACACCGTTCAATACAACATATGGTTTCATTTTTTTTAATCCTGAATTGACAAACGGTAAAAGAATAACAAACTCACCTCTGCATCGTGAAAGAGGGCATTGGCTTGAACGGAATGCATGTTACAACTATGCTAGCACTAGAAGGAAAATGTATTTTGATTTTATTTTAGTATTGTTCCAAAAATTTGAGACCTCCCAAATATATTGCAGTTTATTTTTTCTGCTGCTTTTATATGTATATTTTTTCAAGTCTCGAGATAAATATCTGTTTAACCAGCAAAAAGACATTCGATCAATGTTTATGATTCCCGAATTCCTCATAAAAAAACAAAAACATGTTCCTCAACCAATTAGTCTCTCAATTGATTTTAACAATTGTTCTTCCAAAAGCAGGAAGCCATCGTGAATGCTAGTGCAATCAGTTGTGCAGTAAACATGCTCGCTCAAGATGAAGAAGCAGAATATGCAGTGTCACTTCTGAAGGAGCTTTCTCAGAGTTCAACATGCTCTAGGAAGATAGGAAGTGCAAACAATTGCATTCCTTACTTAGTTGCCTTGCTTAATAGCAAAAATCCACAAACAAAACAAAATGCTGAGAGTGTCTTGGAGATTCTCTCTTGCAACACCAAATTTGTTGTCAGAATGACAGAAGCAAACTTCTTCAAACCTTTCATTCGATTAATTGCAGAAGGTAAGAGTCGACCGCTGAAATATTTCTCATAATTCAAATACATTCATGCTTTGACTTGGGAATTTCATACAGTTCAAGTATTTTACTCACTTCTGTAATCTTGGCAGGGCCGATTGACACAAGAGTTGCTTTGGCAACAGCACTCTCAAAGATGGACCCAAACAATCAAAGTAGAAAAGCTTTTGCTCATCCAAGCCTTGTAAATTCTCTTGTCCAGATGATGTCGCAATGTTCTCCGGAATGCAGATTAGCTTCCTTGCGTGCAATTTTAAAACTATCCAAAGTTTCCAAAATTACGAAACGCCTTCTATCAGCTGAGACAGTTATTCCATCATTGCTTCAACTCATCACAATGTCTCTAGATAATCATATGAAGCAAATTGCTGCAGAAATTCTTGCCAATCTAATTGAGGCTTGCAAATCCTCCAATTTTGAGAACAGTTCCAAATTGCTACTTTTGCAATCTCAGCAATCTATTTGCAGTTTCTTTGACCTCGTCACTACTGTAGAATCTGCTACTAGAGTCCATCTTCTCCGATTACTTTTTGGATTGGCTATGAAATCAGTAAAGGTCAGGGAAATAATAAGGTCTGAAAAGAATGCTATCTCAACTTTGGTGTCATTCTTTGAGGGACAGCGGCCACAAGTGAGACTCCATGCTTTGAAACTCTTGTTTTGTCTTATGGAAGAAAATGCCTCAGAAATTGAACTTACAAAACATCTTAAAGATGTAGGCATGACAAATCTGGTAATGATAATTGCAAGCTCACCGAATGAAGAGGAAAGAGCAGCAGCTGCAGGTATTCTTGGGAGATGTCCAACCAGTGATCCGATGTTGGCTGAAATGCTTCAGAAGTCTGAGGCTCTGAATGAAATTGTCCAGATTATTTCTGCAAAGGATCTACGCATTGAAAATAAAATGAGTGGTGATAGTGATGCTCTTCTCGAAAATGCATTGGGAGCTCTGCTTCATTTCACTTCTCCTTCAAATTTTGAGTTGCAAACTTGTGTTGCTGGACTCGAGATTCTTCCATTGCTAGTTCAAATTCTCTCAACTGGGAGTTCTCTGGCGAAAGAAAGGGCAGCAACGGCACTAGGTCAACTTTCCAAAAACACTTTACAGAGAACAGAACCAATGTTTTTGCAAAACCAACCACGGGGTTATTTACCATTTCAACTTTCCCAAATTCTGACAATGTGGTGTTGCAAACAACCATTGAACTTTGATGTTCTCTGCTCGGTCCATAGGAGGGACTGTTCAAACAAAAATTCATGTTGTCTTGTTAAGGCAGAGGCTGTGGAGCCATTGTTGAACTCTGTTCGGGAAACCAGATCAGGAGCAGCAGAGGCTGCATTGGAAGCTCTTGACACACTTTTGCAGGAAGAAATTGTGGACTATGGAGCCCAAGCTATTGTGGAATCCAATGGCATACCAGCCATTCTAGAAGTATTAGAGAGGGGAACTGCTTCCGCAAAGCAAAAGGGAATTGAAGTGCTAGAGAAGGTATTCAAACCTTCAGAAAGGAGTTCTCCGAATAGCGAAATGGCTCGCAAAGTTCTGATTGAGCTGCTTCAGCAAGGAACACCTTTGATGAAAAAGAAAGCAGCAGCGATTTTGAACAAGATGGATATCCTGCCTACACAGTCCTCTTATTTTTGAAGACAACGAATGGAGAGCAATCACAAGGTAATGGCTGTAGATGCTTAAAGACTTCTGTAAAATTTTGGCACAAATTTAAAAGACAGACTAAACTGACTTCTTTAATGGTACAAGGATGGAGATTTGCTCTCGGTTCATCCTTTGGTCCTGTTCCAACCTAAAGCCATTTTGTAGACCCTGTAATGCACAGTTTTTTGATAGATTTTTTGTTTCTGATTCTATGTTTGGAAGCATTGCAGTAATGCACGCATCTGAAGTATGGTGCAATCCAATCCCACAAAGGTGATGACTACCATATCAAATGTTGTCAGAAGTTGGAGTTTACAAGGAAATAGAGAAGTCAACATTTTAGCAATGTGGCGGTATTTCAATTCGGGTGAGCAGCAACCCTGAAAAGCAATTTCTCAACATGAAGGGCGGAAAAATGTTTTATAAGAAGCGCCCCCTACAATGCAGAAAATACACTAACTATCATGCAAATGTATATAAATCACTGTATCAGTATTTTGTATTTCACATATTTATACAATTATATTGAAATGTCAAGGACATGTTCCAGAAATGCTTCCTTTAACAGCAGCTTGTATGAATTTAGAAGGCTTCGATTTAAATATAGAGCAAACATCAGATAACTGTTATCTTCAAATCATCTGTACAGCGCAGGAGAATCTTAAAGACATTTATAATACAATTATAGATCTCCAAAGAGATGATCGCAATTGAGCAAAATATGAAAAATCCAAATATCAATCAAACTTTTGGCTCCTTGCGAGTTTCTGCCAGAAGGAATCCAGTGCTCAAATGTTTTGGCAGATAAATCCCAGTAAATAAAATTAATTGCATTTCACTAGGCGAATAGCGGTAACTATGCCACTTCAAAAGGCCTGGCAAATGATCTCGTAAATAAATTTCACATTGATCGACTCCACGATTCTACAAGAATGTTGGCAACATTTACAATCAATCAAACCACCAGGAATAATTTGTGATAAACTCTGTATTTTCTTTCATGAATGAGTTTATTGATTTTCTTCCTCATCTTGAACACAGAGTATTTAATACTGCATAGCATCAATCCCAAAACCAGTCTTGACTAACCATTAAATGTTCATGAAGAAAAAAACAGATGTCCAGAAAATTTGTATGTTTTAGATGAATACTTTATTATCTTGTTCTTCCTTCTTGTGATACCTCTGAAGTGAATGGGTCTCACCGAGGCTTGAATGAGTCAAGTATTCGCCAATTCAGATACAAGTAATTCACACTCATTATTAAAAGTATTTTATTTGCAGAAATTTATTAGATTTCATTTATAGACACATAACATATAGCTGAACTGTAGTAAACTTTTCCTTTTTGAAAACAGGGTATCTATCAATCATGTTAACTAGGCATGGAGTACCTGCCTGAGCTTTTGCAGGTGCATCCTTCTTCTTATAGTTCATTTTAGGTTCTCTTTTGTTGCCTGCAAGGCAACATTTTAACAATTTACTCTTGTTACTCTTGAATTCTTATATCTTGGAAAGAACCATTTGCATTTAGAAAATGACAAAATGACTTTAATCTATCTTGGAAAGAACCATTTGCATCTGGAAAATGATAAAATGATTTCTTCTTTTTTAAGAAGTCAGATTGCAAACTGCAAGTAATTTTGCAATGACTTTACTCTAAGGAATTTGTTTTTTTTTTAAACCACTATTTCCTACCTTTCTTAATGTTGTTTTTTTCTTAATTATATACTCTATTTCCCTTAGTTCTAGACGTCGTTTTCTTTGAATCACTTGTCAGATATATCTGATGATTGAAAGAGAAGAAAGTATTGAAAAAGAAACCTTGTTAGATTTTTAAAAAAAGTTCTTCCTAATATTAAAATCTTCTTAATTTTATCTAACTTCCTTCTATTGTTAAAATCTTCTTAATTCTATCCAGGTTCTTCTTACTTTTAAAATCTTGCTTAGAATCATGCTCATAATAATTTAAACATTGTTATTGCTTCTAAAAAAAAATTTTTTTGGAGAAATGTCATAGATTATTTTTCATTGCTTCTAGCATTATAGAATATGGGTGGTTAAATGGTATGTTCCTAATTAGTCTTCTATTTGTATGTGCAACCTTCCATAAATGAACACCTATGAAAGCATAGATTAATAATAATTGTTATAATAGACTTTCTTTCTAATTACAATAATAATATTAAATCCTTCCAACTAACTCTCAGCTTGATCCGATCCTATCTCTATTGCTTATGATAATTGTACCCAAGCTACATAAAGGTGTGTTTGTGTGTGGCAAATTCAACCCCAAGGTGTGTTTGTGTGTGGAGAATTCAACCCCAAGAGCCCCTTTGTGCATGCCCTTCAACTGGGCTACTAGGAACACATAGTTGTTGGATTCAAATCCTTGAATAAAAGGAGTTCACTTAGTCAATGATAGCTTACCTCATACAATTTATGGTAATGAATTGTCAGAGTAATCATGCCTTGGGTTACAAGAAACTTGTCTTTGGATAATTAGTGCTATTGGAATGATCAATACATAGATTGCTTTGTTATATGCTTTGATTTTGCTAAGCTTATAATAGATTGTTAGTGTAACGTTTAGTAAGTCGAACATATTTAATAGATAGAGTTTTAGAATTATTTATTAAAATAACCCAACTAATTGCATATGAGTTCTACTAGACACGGGATTTGGATATTTTCTTATAGAGGAAGAAGAAGTTTTCTTAATAATAAAAAAGATAAAAACCAAAATTTAAAGCTTCCTGCAAAATAATAGAAATCCTTTGGGAGATCTATGACAGTATTTATTCTTCACAAAATTGCACAATAATTTTGGTAACATATTAAACTAGGTAGAAGTTGCCTAAAAAAACAATAAATGATATAGGAATGAGTTATAGCCTCACTTGGGCAAAAGCTTCTGAAAAAAAATATAGAAGTCAAGTGTTGTTAATTATTTTAAATGGCAACAAAACCTAGTAAAATTAGAAAAATGATTGTTAAGTTATAAATTGTTTCTTGAGTGAGAAATATATGTCTTTTTTTATTCTTCCAAGATGTAAAAGATGAAATGTCAGGGCTAAATGAAAATCTCGAATTAGATGATGTTGATGGTATGTTACCTTGATAATTGCCTAAGCGGGTTTAAAATGAAGTTTTAATGTCAAAGTGAGAACAAGGTTAGAGATGGGTTTTTCTCTCTCCCCGTACTAGAACCCCTCTCTCAACAATACTTTTCTCTCTCCCCGTACTAAAACCACCTCTCTCTACATGCTAAAACTTTTTTCCCTAATCCTAAGTAAAACTGTTGAACACAAACTCCAACTTTTAAGTAACCACCTATTGGTAATGAGAGGTAATAGAAGAGCTGGAAGAGATATGGGAAGGTCATGTTGCCATTGAACTCGAAGGGGCAAGTTTGGTGATCCTGGTTTGATAACGAGGAAGGAAGCTTATGTGGTTGATAAGGCACAGTTCAAGCATGGTGTAGTCTCCAACTAGAATGTAGGAAGATGAATTGGCACCATATTTTCTTCAACAAGCTCCAAATTTCTTCTAAAAGGCACCAATTCCCTTCACAAAAACCTTGCTAAATTCGAAGTTTTTGAGAGATGGAAGATGATTAAGATCATATTCGATGTTGTTGTATGCAAGCAACGCCCTCAATTACATTACTTTGAGTTCAGAAGGATCATGTCAATGCCATGTATTTGGCTGGACACATAATGGAGTATCTATTTCATTAATCGCACTCCATAGCTGATAGGAAACCGATGCTAAGATGCAGATCTTTCAGAACGATGAGACCACCTTTGAGCTATAAGGAAGGGAACCCATTCAGCTTGCATGGTAACTATATGACAAAATGTCATCGTCAGATATCCTTCGTTGTATTGTGCAATAGATGTGCAAGCTCAAAGTGTCTATAGCCTCCATTTGGTGATCAAACAATTAGATGTGCATGTGTGTGCAACAACATTCACAAGGTTGGAAACTGCTTAAGACAATGTTGTTGATGAGGCAACACCCACCAGAAGACAAGGCATAAGACATAATGTTTCTATCAAACATAAGACAAGGCATGTGCCCTATTTGAATGACGACCTCCATTCCTATAATCCACGAGCATCTAAAAGTGTAGAAACTTTCACCAATGTGTTTGATAGAATACCTTTTTGGGTGGTGATGCCTCATATTTCAGACATAGGCAAGCACATGAACTATTTGGCAACAATAGTGTAAGAGTCAAGACACCAAGTACAAGAAGCAAGTTTGAGTGAATGGTTTCATGAAACTCCATCCCATGTGCGATGACACATAGGCAGACACACCTTCCCAATATGCAACAACAAATGTGAATAGAAGGTGCAAGAGCCTAATATGATAGTGTTTCTATCAAATATAGACAAGCACATGAATTGTTTGATGTAATGCCTTGTTGGAATTTACAAGTGGGAGGATTTACTTCTGAGAGGGGGGTTGAATCAGAAGTAAAAGTATTTAACCTCTAAAACTTTTAATTGAGATTATTCACATGCATCTAACATCTCTAATAAACATGAAAGTAATGACATGCATGAAAATAGATAACACAAGACTTGGTCACCCAAGAACCCTCCAAAATGAGAAGGTAAAACTAAGGTGGGGATGACACCCACAAATTATCACTGCAACAATATGTAACAAGTTAAGGTTACAAAGTTTGACCATCAACAATGGTCTGCCCTGTGAAAGGTCTGCCCTGTTAAAGGCTTTACACCCTATTAAAAGTGACCTATCCAAAGGATTTACAAACACTCACTTGGAATGTTACTCTATTAAAGGCTTTACAACCCTGTTAAGGATCTACAATATAGTTGTTAAGTCAACCTATCATCATAGGATTTCCATTCTCCTAATACAATGGTTAGAAAGTATAGTAGAATGACTTGATCTAATGACTTACAATCTTCAATTGTTGATTCCAAATCCTTGTTCTGCTCAATCTGATCTAATTTGATAACTCTCTGTTCATAGTACTGATGCTCTATTTTGATCAATTTGAGTCTCCAGTGCTACTCTTTTCCTCTAAATCCTTACAACCCTTAAAACTTTGCTAGCATTCTTTCATGCATTCCCATATGACTTCCTCTCAACTCCTCAACTCTAAATTATGGGGCATCGACCTCCTTTTAAAGACTTTGAAGACTTAGGGTTAGGCATGAATCTACGTTCGATATTCATCCATCTTTTCTCGCTCAAATCTTTACACTTTTCTTATTGGTTGCATGCTTTCTCCATTTTTTTGATTGGTTGCATGCTAATTACATGGGGAATCTAAAAGGTTCGATCTTATCTTTTAGATCCTTCGAGATTCATCTTGAGCTAGCTCAAAAACAGTTTACATCTAAGTTTGTGAAGGTACAAACTCATATGTTGATTTTGTGTTACTTGGCACTTACTGATTACCGATGCTTGGCACATATAGCATTTTTGTCTTGCTCGGCTTCTATAGTAACACTATCTCGTTTAGCATCTATACTTTTCTCAGCACCTATAGTGACTCGGCATTACTTGTCACTCAGCACCTATTAGATTTTTGGCTTGGCACATACTATAGCTCGACATCTATATTATACTCAACATCAACCTTAGAATTTTCTTAAGTGTGTTGACACTCAATTGTCAAAACCAATCTGAGACCAACAATCTCCCTCTTTGACATGAGTGTCAAAAACACTTAACTAAATATTATGAATTTGATCTCTATGAGTATAATACACATCCTATTTGACATATGTAAAAAACTTCAAAAACTTGTTCAAAATTTTGTAGAAGACTATATACCTTAAAAACTTGTAACTCCCCCTGAGCTGATGTGCCATTTCTGTATCCCAAATCCCTTATGCTAGATTTGTCTCATGTTGTTTAATATGATACTCTTTATCTCTGCCTTGTCACTTCTTTCCTTGTCTAATCTATTTCTACTCTGTGTCTACTCCCCCTTTCACACATCTCCTTGCAGTTTTTGTATCATTTTGGCTGTATCTCCTTATTTCTCCTCAAAACTCAAAAGTTTATTATCTTCCCCTTTGGGTATCTCCCCCTGTATTATCTACCTCACAATGTATTTCTCTCCAATTATTATATCTCCCCCTTTTTTGACACTTATGTCAATGGTTCCTAAGAATGAATTGAATACTTAGCCAAAAAAGATTTATTTACCTCCATGATAATCTTCAAAGTAGCATCCCAATTGTCTAATGCAATTTCCAGTGCTTTAAGCTAGATGATTGTCTCTACTGCAAGGTGTACCTGGCCTTCCAATGTAGAAAGATTAGGATCTTTCTTCAAAACATTCTCTGCATAGGCCATTTCTTTATGCAAAACTTCCATATGTGGGGTGATTGCAGACTGGATCTGTATTAATTTGGCCTTGGTATTAGCCTTATCTATTGTGAGTATAGCTAATTCCTTTTGAGTGTGAAGCATTGTAGCAAAATGCTTCTCAATTTGAGCTAGATCCTTTGGTAGTTGTGTGCTAGATACCTTGAGGTTCCTTTCTAAGTTCAATATCCTCTGGCTTGTTTCTTGTGTGAAGTATGAAGAATCACACAATTTGGAGTATAATGAGAATATGTTTTCAAGTACTACTTTCACCTTTTCAACCTTTTTAGCCAGTTCAACTTGGGATAGTGCTATTTCACCAGATATTTTCTCATTGACCTTCATCCATAATTTCTTTTCAAACCATTCAAGTAATTTGACATTAGTTTCTAGGTATTCATTTTGTACCTAGTCCACTATGTTGGATAGTTGCTCCATGATGGGCTTTGTCCCATTAGGTACTAGCAAGTTGAATTCATCAAGAAAGATCTCTTTGATTTCAATCAATGCTTTCCTTTCCCTATATTCATTCCTAAGTATTTCTTGCTTCTTCTTCTTCTCCAGTGCCTCTTGCACTTCATTGGTCTATGCTATGTTCATTGTTTTATAGTCATAGCTTGGTATGACTATCTCCTCATAAAGTGTAGGGTCTCCATAATGAAGTACCCTTGCTACCTTGGTAGAGCTCGAGCCTAGTGCTGATATTTGCGATGGTACTGCATCAATGCTCGATGACTTAGTAGGAGTCCCTGTAGTAGGAAAATTGACCAATGTTTGTATTGCCTCTTGTTCTTCCTCCTTAGGGGTCTTCTTCTCTTCCTTGTCTTCTTCAGTTCTGCCTTGATCAATTATAGTGATCAAAGGAGGTGCACCTTGACTCTATGTTGTAGGAGTAGAGGTATCCTTCTATCCTATTTTCTCCTTTGCTTGCTCCTCAATAGTTGAAGTCTTTGTAACTATGGAATCAACCTTAGCGGATGCATCTTGTGTTGGTTGCTCTTGTGGTTGTCCACTTATAGCTATTGGAGTTTGTGAAGGTGGTTCTTGTGGATTCACCTTCTCCTTGGTAAACTTAGCTACTACCTTGTGTAGTGCTGCAGTGGCAGAGAAGAGAAACACTATAGGAGGCAACATTGTTGAAAATATAATAGGAAATTTAATGTTATGTTTTAAATGCTTTTAGTTTTTGAAGTTTGTAATAACGTCCTACATGTGGTGGCATACCTAGAGTAGCAGTTCGATAAGCTCTCCAGATATAGCCACCTAGGACCAGGTGTGTGGATCTTAAATTAGAATAGTTTTTTTTTAGTTCGTAGGTGGAGTGTTTAATGATTTTTAGAATCCAATAATAGGTAGTAGGTAGTTTTTGGAATATTCCTGACTTAGAAAATGACTGTCTAATATTGGTAGAAAAAATGTTTCAGATTCTTATCCTTTTTTTGGATAGAAGACGTTCTTCTTTTCTAAAATAACAAGAAAACGTTTCACATCCTTTAATAGGAAAAAAAGAAAGTCAGTTTTAAGGGAGAGCCAGTCGGCTATGTAGAGAAGGAATCGAATTTGGAGAGATATGGAATGTTTTTTTCATTTTGTCTTTGTGCAAGTTTTCGATGGTCTAAGTTTTGAACATATTTTTCTTATCTTCTCACTGGAAACAAGTTGATAGTTTGCAGAAGATTAAAAAGTTTTAGTTTTGGGTCGAATTCGGTATGTTTGCAAAAAATTAGTCTCAGTGCATGGGTAATATCTCCCAAATGAACTGTTAGATTTCTCTCAAATTTTGATATGTTGTTTGAAACCTAGTTACACAAAATATCAACGGTTAGATTGAGAAAATATTGTCTGGTTCAAAAGTTATACATGTCTGTTCACGGGTCTATCTAGAGACAGCAAGAAGCAATGTTTTGCAAAAAAATGTACTCTAATGCGTGGTCAATATCTCAGGTTTGAACCGTTGGATTTCTCTAAAAAAATTATATGTTTTTTGAAACCTAGTTATGCCAAATCTCAATGGTTGGATTGAGTAAATATTTTTTGGTTCAAAAGTTATTCATGTCTGAGTGCAGGTATATCTGGAGGCAGCAAGAAGAAATGTTTGGGGGGATTTATTTTCAAAGTTTGTTTATTGAATCTGATTTTAGTGTGTGATCCTGAAGGTTGTAGATGCCCCTTGAAGCAACTCAGTTGAGTGACTGATTCCTCCTGAGTTTTCCAAGGTGTGGCTCTACATCATGTAGTTCCTCTACACTCACCAGAACTGGATTGGTACATAATTGTGCTTGTAATGTTATCTGGTGAAGGATCTTTTTGAGGTCCTCTACAGTTGGTGGGTTGATGTTCTAACCATAGGTGTCAAGAACATCCTTCACAATTATTATTTTTGCAGATGGAGGTTTAGCATATGGAGGACTAGGTGGTGGCAATTGTGTGTCTTGGACACTCTGTTCTTGTTGCTACTTCTCATCTATTGCCTCATCACCTCTCTGTGTTTCCTTCTCCACTGTTACTTCTTCCTTTTCTTTCTCTCCTTCTTTCTCCTTTTCATTTTCCTCTTCCTCTTCATCATTTTTTCTTCCCTCAAAGGGATCTTCTTATCCTTCCTTTACTATTTGAAGGCCATAAATCACTTTCCACATGAGAGTGGACTTCTTTACAACATCTTCAATTTTATTCTGTAGTATGTTAAAGGCTCTATATTTGGGTGCAAACTTGCTCCCATGTTTCTTGCTAGCCTTGCTTATTTGACCTTTAGTAAGGTCAAGCATTACATGAGCCAAAGTTGACTCCCTTATTTCTTTCTCCATTTTTAAGCAATAATTCTATTTATTTTCTACAATGGACTATAGCTCCTTAGGCATAGTAGTATCAAGTTCAAGTGGAGTATTCTTGAACTTGGCCATCATAGTGTAGACTAATTCTTCCACTATGTTTTGCTCGTCTCTACTTGTTGAAATCAATAGTTTTCAATCTAGTCAAATCTGCATTATCCCTAATATTGTCACAAACATTTTCTAAGTTAAATTTAGTGGTATGACTTACCACTTTGAATTGTTCATTATTAGATTATGTCCTCTCCTCATCTGACTCTAGAGGTGCCACATATTTTCTCCTCTCTTTTTCTGCTAGCACTCCCTATTGTGTTGCTTTTTGCTTCTCCTATTCCTTGGCTACCTCTATTGTAGCCCTTGTATCTACCCTTGTGGTAGGCTTTGTTGGGCTTGGCTTGGTTGTTTTCTTCTTGCCTTTTGGCTGTGCAATAGGCTATTTCTACGCTTTTCTCTTCTTAGGTTGTGCTTTGGGTGCTTCTTTTTCTTGCTCAGCACCATCTTCTTCTTTAGCATCTTCACCCATGCCTTGGGTTAATGCTAGTGGCCCTTATTCTTGTTCATCTTCACCATCATCTACCTCTTCATTATCTTCTTCCTCTATAGCCCCTTCTCTAAATTTAGCTTTGAGATTCTTCACTAGTTTATCCTTTTTCTTTAGTGTAGAAGTAGTCTTTAGCTCCATATCCACTTTGGATCTCACCACATCATATGTGCCAAAATGTGGGGCACTCTCATCTACTTCCTCTACTAACAATGTTGTAATTGTTGCAGATGCATCATCAATGTTTATCTCATACCCAAGAGGTCTAAACCATCGAACCCTTGGTATGGCTGCTTGAATATAGGTATAATCAATGCCAACAAGAAAACCAATGTCATTTGTGTGCTTCTCCACAAGTGAGACTGGAATCCTAAGTCTCTACTTCATTGAATTCTTGAAATCTTCAAAATAACTAGTGATGAGTGTCTTAAAATTTGCCCCCATTTGTTCAATATATTCATTCACTTGGGCTACAATGGACCTAGTTGTTTTCCTGCTAACTTTTCCAAAGGATGGGAATTCATTCTGTACATAGAAAAAATATACAAATCAAAATTGTACCAAATTTATATTGGGCTCCCTTAGTTCTCCTTATAGCTCCTAAGTTCTCATTGATTTGTTGCAATTGCAATTATGCTAGGTCATAGGTATATCCTTTTTAACAAGCTTGTAGCCAACATCTACTAAAATGCATGGAACACTGTTGAGTCTGCTAGATAGATAAAACTTGTGGGAAATGACTCTAATAGAAAAATCAACAAGAGGATCCTAAATGGTATCTATGGTCATGCCTCTCTTGTTCCATTTGTCTCCTATATTCTTCTCAATGGCTTCTTTGGAGTCACTCCTTAAGGTTTTGGGCTGATATAGGGTTGAATACCTTGTTACCCTATGAACAATCCTTTTTGATATTTTGACTGGGCCATCTTCTAACCACAAACTTCCAAAATGAATCCTACTCAACACAATTCTGACCCATTCAATTTTGAATACAATAAGGAATTCTAGGGCACGGGTTAAGCCCTTTCTCTCAACAATTTGAAACTCTTCCTTCAAGACTCTGTTTTCACACGATTTATCATATGCTTCCCTAATCTCCATATCTCCAATGGCTCCTATCTTACAGTTATAACACCTCCTAACATTTTGCACCATTACTTCCTTAGGAGGAATTACAGATAGGACTTTGACTAGGTCATTTTTGTAGGCAACTTCAGGGATAGGTCAAAAATTAGGTTGCTTAACTTCATTTGACACTAATTGAACTTCAAATGGCTCTTTCTCCTAAGGTTTCCTAGAACTGGAGGTCATTTCTTTGAACTAGGGTTTAAACACGAAGAAATTTTCAAACTATGTAGCTCAACACTAGTATAAATACCTTGGAATTGAACAATCTATGCTGAATCTTTGTAGAAATCTGCTCAAATGCTCGAAATTCTGCTTGGAAATCATTTTGCACTCTTCTTCGTCTTTGCTCTTTGTTCACAATGGTGAAAAATGATTCGAAATGTGAACATATACCATAATTTTATGGTATTTAATGCTTAGTGCATTTACAGCTATCCACTCGACTCCCTAAACAATTCAGCTTTACTCGGCTTCCATTGTCTTTTCAACACTCGACATACACTAAAGTTTCCCTTACTTAGCTTCAACTAAAATTTCCCTTCACGTGACATCCACTACTAACTCAGTTGCAACTAATCACTCGGCTTCAACTAACTTTGGCAAACAACTCGACATGTATTATGTTTTTCACTCAACATCTAAAGGAAACTCAACAACACTTGCAAAAACTTGAAATTTTAACTTTGCATCTCTATTCATGTTGATCTATTCTTTTTAGTACTTATTTCTCTAAGAACTGATGTATGATAAAGCTTTGTATGTCAATTCCACATACATTCTTTTGCTTAGTTGGATGAAGTGTGACCACTTGACCTTTTGGGTGAAGTGATCCCTTCATTGGATGTGTTGCTTCCATCTTTCTTCTTCCATGTCTTATTCATTTCTCCTTTGATCTGTTCAACATATACCTTTCCTTTTACTTGGTTGAACTCTGAGTTGGGTGCCTTTGACCTTGTTGGGAAATTTCTACTGATATGACCAATCTTCAAACAACTGAAACATATAGTTTGGCTCAACCATCTATTGTAGTTTCCATTGAAATGTGTTCTTATGCTATTTTTAGGGATGTGTCCATATTCCTGATAGTAGTGATAGCTATGCTTGGTATTGTAGTCCCAATTGTAGTGATGTCCATGATTGTTTGACCTTGATGGCTGATTAGGTGTCCACATAGGCTTTGATCTGCATTCAAAAGCTCTATGTCCATACTTCTTGCAATTGTAGCAGTGACCTTCAAACCTTGGTGTTTTGATGGTTCTAGTCCTATAGCATGTGCTTGATGTCCTTGCTTGTTGCACATATGACAGTGACCCATGTTCTTAGGTTTTTCATACTGATGGATGTTCTTACTCTTGCACACATTAGAGGTATGTCCTTTTTTAACCACAAAAATGACAAGTGGGTCTAGTGTTCTTACCTTTGTCACTTCTTTCTTCTACAGTCTTGGATGATTCTCCTTTTTCAGTGCTGGTGTATCCTAGTCCTGACGTATCATTGTTGGATCTTGGTGATTACAATAGTTGTTCAAAGTACTTGATGGCTTCATTAAGTTTGTTGAAGTTCTCTACAATCCCCTTTTCTCTTTTTAGGTCATTTTTTAGTTGTTCATTTTGCATCTTCAATGTGGAGATCTCAATGTCCTTGACATTCAGCTCGTGATGTGCATTCATCATCTGACTTAGGGTGTCTAGCTACATGTTGGAAATTATTGCAAGCTCAATTGACTTCTTTTCTAACTTGTTAGCAAGGTTTCTCTTGTCCTCTTCTATCATAGCCTTATATTCAATGGCTCTTTTCTTTTGTTAAGTCACTTCACAAAGCATCATGGCTTGTGATTCTTGTTCAAGCTTGAGAGTTCTAATTTCTTTTTCTTGAGATCTATTCTTCTCCATTAGGTTTGCTATTGCTGCATCAAACTCTTTGGAATCTCCATTTGCAAATACTTTTGAGGTCATAATCTCCTTGTATTGTGTATCATTCTCAGCTATGGCAATCTCTCTTCTTCTCTTTAAGGATTTCCTCAATTCTTCCCTGGCTTCTTTCAAAGTATGTAGAACGAGTTGTATATCAATCACTTGGTTTTCTATGATCTTCCCAAGCTTGTAGACTTCTATTTCCAAATCTTTTTCTCCAAGCTGTAAGGCTTCTCCCTGTGAGAACTAGGCTCTGATACCAATTGTTGGAATTTACAAGTGAGAGGATTTACTTCTAAGAGGGGGGGTGAATCAGAAGTAAAAGTATTTAACCTCTAAAACTTTTAACTGAGATTATTCACATGCATTTAACATCTCTAATAAACATGAAAGTAAAGACATGCATAAAAATAGATAACACAAGACTTGGTCACCCAAAAACCCTCCAAAATGAGAAGGTAAAACTGGGGTGGGGATGACACCCACAAATTATCACTACAATAATAAGTAATTGGTTAAGGTTACAAAGATTGACCATCAACAATGGTCTGCCTTATGAAAGGTCTACCTTGTTAAAGGCTTTACACCCTATTAAAAGTGACCTGTTTAAAAGATTTATAAACACTCACTTGGAATGTTACCCTATTAAAGGATTTACAACCCTATTAAGGATCTACAATATAGCTATTAAGCCAACCTATCACCATAGGATTTCCATTCTCCTAATACAATGGTTAGAAAGTATAGTAGAATGAATTGATCTGATGACTTACAATCTTCAATTGCTGATTCCAAATCCTTGTTCTGCTCAATCTGATCTGATCCTTCTTGATTTGATAACTCTCTGTTCGTAGTACTAATGCTCTATTCTGATCAACTTGAATTTGTAGTGTTTCTCTTTTCCTCTAAATCCTTACACCCCTTAAAACTTTGCTAACATTCTTTCATGCATTCCCATATGACTTCCTCTCAACTCCTCAATTCTAAATTATGGGGTATTGACTTCCTTTTAAAGGCTTTGAGGACTTAGGGTTAGTTATGAATCTATGTTCAATATTCATCCATCTTTTCTTGCTCAAATCTTTACACTTTTCTTATTGGTTGCATGCTTTCTCCATTTTTCTGATTGGCTGCATGCTAATTATGTGGGGAATCTAAAAGATTCAATCTTATCTTTTAGATCCTTCGAGATTCATCTTGAGTTAGCTCAAAAATGATTTACATCTAAGTTTGTGAAGGTACAAACTCATATGTTGATTCTGTGTTACTCAATACTTATTGATTACGAATGCTCAACACATATAGCATTTTTGTCTTTCTTGGCTTCTATAGTAACTCTATCTCATTTGGCATCTATACTATGCTCGATACCTATAATTACTGGGCATTACTTGTCACTCGACACTTGAAACTTTCTTGGCACCTGAAGTTTACTCGGCACCTATTAGATGTGTAGCTCAACACATACTGTAGCTTAGCATCTATATTATACTCGGCATCAACCTTAGAATTTTCTTAAGTGTATTAACACTCAATTGTCAAAACCAATCTAAGACCAACATGCCTTCCACATTCTCACATTCCCAACCTAAGTCATGTTGACTTCCTTTGACATGGATAGTTCATTTTGATAAAGATGGTTTTGTGAAGCATTGATATTATCTTGTTAAGCATAAATGGTTCCTCAACAACTTGTGAGTGCTTTGAAACACTGCTCGATGTGAGTGATCAAATGTCAAATTTATGTGAACAGGGTATGATGACAAGCACACAAACTATTTGATGAAAATCCTCAATCAAATGCAATTGGAAACTATAAAGTATATATTGAAGATTGTTAATGAAATGTCAAGTGGAAATAAATATGCACAAAAAAGATAAATTGGTCAAAGGCATGCATCTAGATAAGAACTTCGAATAAGTTTGAGGGGAGGATGTACTGCGAGCTTTTTGGTGGAAGGTCAATTGGAAATATGTAGTTCTCAACTCAACCACAATTATAACCAATCAGTTATCTAATTTCTGGAATCAAGTAGTGAATTTGAACCAAAGAGAGAAAGGCATGTGAATTAGATTACATGATACATCACGTGAATTTTAGAACCAACACACAAAGTTGAAATTTTTAGTCTACTTTGAAGCCAATTGTTTGAGAATACAAAGTTAGAAGATCATCAATCAATGAATTTGGCAAGAAATACTATGAGGTACAAATTCCAAGGTAAGGAGCCTCCTAAGATATTAACAAACATGCTTCTCGAGATATCAAATACAAAGATAGGACATATGGAGATCGTAGACTTTTGGTAGATGATGAGTAGAGAAGGTAGATCACCTCTAGCACAACAAACATTGGACTATGGTCTAGCCCATGCAGGAGGACATCCACTTGCAATTCAGTGTGCAGGCTTAGTTTTGGAATGTGTCAAGGTGTATCACCGGAATTCTAGAGACATCAAGACCTCAAGAGGTAATATCGTGGTAAGGTTGGATCTGGTGTCTATCTCCATTACATTTAGACTACCAGTAAAAGAAGAATTCACCAAAATTGCTCAAGGGTACTTCCATCAGAACAAGAAGACATGTTTGAATTTTATTGCTAAGAGTTGGTTGGATCAACCTAGAAGAGGACAATCATAGTTACCAAGAGTGTTCCATAGAAATATCTTTAGTGAAGACATTTCTGATATGATAGTTCTCCTAAATAGAATAGTGGGAAATCAGACTACTAAAGACTTTCAGGATTGGATGTTTTTATACATCAGTACCATCACCACTGCAAAACAATTTATATATTGGGGAGAAATGATTAGTGATTCCCTTCATCATTAGTTAACTAAATTCAATTTGAATTAGGGGTTTTACATGTCCTTGTACCTGATGTATGCAATCGCTAGTATGAAGTCATGGCCTGGTCTTAATCCTTATGGGGAGTATAACTTAACCACACAAATCTATAATTATTACCCCTAGTTGCAATTAAAATAAAGCAACATACACTTCCATAGGGCGAATGATGCTTTTTCTATGCTTACAGCTAGAGAGCTACAAGGAGATATAAGACTCTAAATTTATTCTAACGTAGCCAATCTCATTAGTACTTATGGTAGCTTTTTCATATAGTATCCATGATTCACCTACATCTGCATTGGAGGTTTTCAAGATTGTCCTCTTATGTTACATTTCTTTGTAGATGACAGGTTGGTGCTTTCAGAATTTTGTAGGAAGATTGGTTAGGTAAACAAGAAGTGCAGGAACAAAGAATCAATTCCTTTCCCAATCAGTATTGGGCAGTACAGTTGTCTTTCTTCTTTAGATACTCAAAATATAGAAAGATCCATGGTGAAGATGATTTTATACTCTTTCCACAGTCATTTCCCATTTGATGGTAGTGGGTATGTTAAAAACAACTTGATGCTGGGACTTGGTTATCTTCATTTCCCTACAATGGAAGATTATTGGGCAAACTACAATAATGACTTTGAAATGAGAAGAAGGGACTGGATGAGATTCATAGTGCAAAAAATTATTGATTACAAAATGGTATGGGATGTGATAGGCATAAAAGAGGATGGATTAGACCTAATTGATCCTTTCTTCTTTGAATGGGTACAACTATTATAATTTCCATATATTAATTGGTCTCTACCAAAATTGAAAGACCTCAAGGAAAGAACCTTCTTTGTGATTCAACAAACTAAGAATTGGTTAAAGAATAAATTCAAAGAAGCCATAGCTACTAGGTCAACAGGAAGAGGTAGTGAAAAGAAAAGTAATAATTCCTAAGAAGGTACATTTATTTTAGCAATTCCATCTTCTATTCCTACTTCTTCTGGTTCTTTACATAGCACATAAGGTGGAGATGATGGTGAAGATCCAAATAAAGGGATTGATCTAGTTTCAACATGTGAGCTCAATGCAGTCACCAGGAACAAGAGATCAAAACCCAAGGAGAAGACTTTAAAACCAATCCAAAAATGATAGATAAAGCTCCTTAGATGAATGCTTTACCATCATCATTCGTAGATGAGCTAATTCAATCCATAGTGTCCCCTACATGTTCATTGTCTCCTTAAAGTCTAAAAGCAATTCAAGAGGTTCTAGTTATAGAGAATGTAAATAACTTGGATTTATCATCTATAGACCTACAAGTTCCTTCAATAATTGACTCATCTACCAATATCTCAACATCTTGGTTACAAAAAAGTTTGGAGAGAGAAGAAAAGGATGATCCAATTAGAAACACTAAATCTAGATGTCGTAGATACTCTAGTGCATAAAGGTATGAAGGTAAAGAAGACTAGAATAGATTCTAGACCGGTGGTGAATCCTACCTTAGGAAACCTATTTGTTGAAATTGGAGAACAAGTTACAAAGAAAATAAATGAGGCAGACGAAGCTGATTTTAGCATAACCAAGGTGGATCTAGGTTGGACCACTTGCAAAGGAAGACAACATAATTTCCAAGTGTCGGCTATTTTCCTAATGGAATAGTCAAGGAGAGATTAAAAAAAAGATAAGAATCAACTCAAGTATCAATTTCGAGCCTTTTCTTCATGCGTCTGATTGATGATTGGTGAGTCCTTTCTGGATCCTAGTTCATCTACAGAGATAATAAGAGATCCCAAGAAGATGTTTGATGAAGAAACCATTCAAGACATAGGAGAATTCCAAACTTATGGTGAGATGGTGAAAGCATGGATAAAATGCATGAAATAATGAGCATCAAGCCTATTTTAGGAAGTCAAGGTTACATATGCTATAAGGTAGATCATGTAGAATAAACACGTTCAAAAAGAGTTAACAAATCTCAAGGAAAAATAACATTCTAGAGAGGAATTGATGCTAATTTAGTAGAGATTAAAGGAATGGACAGCAATATAGTCAAATCATTGAAGTTGGTCACTAGTGGAGAGGAAGAGAAAATTGAAATGTGGATGAAAAACATCAGATGGAAGAATGATAGCATGAATCAACAATTGGATGAAGGAGAACAATTCTTAAACTCTTTCAAACTACTAAATAAGAAGGCCTTGGGGAATATACCAATGATTGTAGAAGGTATCCCTATTAGCAAACACACTCAATATCTAGACATATCTTCCATTATGGAATGCATAGAGATAAAAATCAGCACCAAACTTGGTAGTAAACATAGTTCAGATGCTAATATTATGATGAGATTGAGAAATCTCTCAGTGGCATTGGACTTCTTTATTCAAAACTTACCAAGTTACATCGTAGAGTTGGATGAAGTTAGAAAGAGACATGATCTATGCAATCTGAAAATGCAGAGTTTAATCATCATCAAAAAGAAGGCTTTGGCACAATTCATCAAATCATTTAGATCATACAAGGAAAACTTGACTTGGCTACTCATTGCACCTACAGATCAAAGAGTAAGCTCAGGAAATATTAGTGATCATAGTTGAAAGTTAGAAGTGGATGTGTCTAAAGTTGTCTTAGATTTATTTATATATTTTTTGTAAAGAGGTCAACTTTAGAATCAATTTTGGTTTTGTTCAATGTCTCAACTATTTCTAACTATGGTTAAGTATTGAAAGTTAGAGTTGGTTACTAGCTATCTTTAGAGTAGTCCAAACTCTAACTTTGTGAGTAGTTGCAAACCCAAAAAGTTGGTTATTCTAGAATAGCTATAAATTCATGAATCTTAATGTAATAGGGGACTTTTTGGACTTGGAGACAAGGACTTATGTTTTGATAACAAGAAAATTTTTGGAAAGTGTTTACAATTCTTGTTCTTGTAATTAGTCATTTCCTATGTTCTTAGTACTAAGAAATAAAAGAAAGTACATTTTGAATTCTCTTTTCTACTAAATTTGAATTGTTGAAGTGTTGATTCATCAATATGAATATTTTCATGGTATGGTGTACATATTCATGAATCATTGAATTAATGATAGCTCTCAAGTGTAGTTCTTTTTTGTTTTCATTAGAAGTCTACATCAATTTTATGGAAGCATTGAAGTCATGTGGTGCATTTGTCATCAATAGTTTCCTTTCTATTTTCTAAGTTGTAATCATCTTTATTTAAAAATCAAAATTGTATCTAACGAGGGAGTTGCCCCTCTAAGCATAGAGGAAGGCCAGATGTCAAGGGCCTATCCAACTATTGGAGAAATTGATTTGCCACACACTTCATTGGGCTAAATCACGTATTTTTTCTAAGTGACAAATCTATTTACCAACACAATAGTAGTTGCATGTCAAAATTTCTTATCATATGGAATGGGATGTACCTTTCTTTATCGTGAACCTAGCTATCATAAGATGGAATTTTCATTAAGAATTGTTAAACTTATTTTTGATCTACTGGAATGATCAACAAAGAGAATAGTTCTAATATCAAATTAAAGTTGGAGTGTTAAAAGTATTTCCAACTCTAATTAGGAAAATGAATTTTGTAATACAACTAAATCTCATAGAACATTATTTATATTATAGTTTGTTCTCAGAAATTGGATAAATGAGAATGTGATCACTGTTTTATGTGAGCAACAATTTTTTCATTGTCTCACTATGCAACTGAGTTGGAATTATTGAACGGACTACTTAGCATGTAGAATTAAGAAAAACAATATAAAAATGCAAGCCTACTTTAAATTTAGAGGTGTTTAAATCTGTTATTAAAGCCTTTGAAATATTTCTATAGCAATTCATTCTATAATATCTGAAAGGAATGTCATCATTTAACAAAAGATCAATAGAAGCACATCAAATATTTTCTCTTACATACTCTATTGAAATGTTATTAGTAAGCCTCTATAAATCAATAGGTTATGTATAGAACCATTTAATTTGTGTTTAATAATGTCAATTCAGTTTTAATTGCTCGAAGCAAGAGATCCTTATAGTTAAACTTGACTTCTTACTTTTATTATGCTAAACTATGGTTGACATTGCAAAGTGGTTATTTGTGTTAAATTTTTATTGAATTGGGTGTTTAGTTCTAGTGAATTATTGACATGTTATTAGTTGTTTTTACTAAACTTTTACTAAGAGGGTGATTGATTTCATTTATTTATCATACTAGCAATGGGTTTATTGGTGTATGTAGTATATGTGAGTTGGATGTTGATTGAAGTATAGTTAGTGGTTCATGCACATTTGAAATACTTTCTAATCAGACATGTGTGGATTAAAATAATAGTACTCAATTACCTCTTATGCTTATTTGTAATAGATAAATTGTTGTTGATTATTACTTATCATGCATCTTGAACTACTTTGTTGTCTTATATGAAATATTCATGTTGTTCTTGTGGCATATTATTTAATGAGATATGTTCAATGTTATAACCATGCTTCTCAATGATTGAAAGATATAAATTGTGTTCCACACAATTTCATTACTTCTCATAGTTTTTCTTGTTCAGACTTCCTTGTTCTTGGGATGGGTATCTTTCATGTCAGGAAAGATTATGGTGAAGCTTAATAGCTTTCTAGTAGGGTGGTAAAGCACTCCTACAATATTCTTGCTCCCTTATGTTCTTGGATAGGATCTAGAACCTTTGACAACTTGGTCAATAGGTTTGGTACATGACCATATTCTAGTAACTAGTTGTGATTTGTTTGAACATTTTATTTATATCTCCTATATGTATCTTTTAAGATTAATTATTGTTGATTGGTCAATATTCAAATGACCTTGACTCTTATAAACTTTCTTTATTTTATGGAGATTGTTGATGTGGCATTGATTTTGTAGGGAAAACTTTACATCTTCACAAAGAATAAGTATATACATAATTAGAGCTTTAGACAATAATATGGATGTCTACTTAAGTAATGTACTTCAACCTTCATAGGTCATCCATCTATCTTTTATGCAAAGCTCCTGAGTTTTATAGATGGTAAGAACAGTCATTAAGCATGACAAGATTTTGAAAATGTTTCCAATAGCTAGCAACCAACCAAACTATCATGGTCATCTATAAAATTATTAATTATCTATAATAATCACCTAGTTGAGCTTTGTATCAATAAACTTCCTAGAGGGATGAGTGTCTAAGGTGATACACGATAAATATTGTTGATTAATGACATTTAAAATTTAGTTGTTCTAGATTATCTAGAGTGAGATAAATGTATTAGAAAGGTATTAGAAAGTTGCAAAACATTGTCATATGTAGACAGTGGCAATGCCTTAACTTGGAAATGTCTTTTCACTTAACTTATTTGAATTTTAATTGGTATTTTTTAAAGTCTGATTAATCTATTTGGCTTATTTATAAAAATTTATATAATAAATCTCTTTCTTGATATTGAAGTTGAGATTGGATGAAGATCTTTTTGCATCATATTGTAAGAAAATCATAAATAAAGGAAATAAATGTAAAAAGGACTTTACAAAATAATTCATATTTTCTATGGCTTATAATGAAATAGCTTTTTTAGAAAATAAATTATTCTAAAATAGATTAAATCTTGTATTTGTTCAATTAAAATTACAAGAAATTCTTGATTGTGTGATCAAAGATCAACTAATAAAATGACCAAAAATAATTAAAGGATTACAGTTGCCTTGCGATATAAATAGAGATTTAGAAACTATAATTAGATTGCTAGAAATATTAACAAGAATTTAAAAAACTAATGAATATGACCTATCTAAATCATCGTCAATTTTGTGAAGCAAATAAATTTTTTACATATAGAACATATTTTTTGTTAACATACAAAACTATTGTTCCAACTATTGATTTATTATGCAAAACATCCAAAGTGGAGAGGTTTACAATATCAAGAAATCATGCAAAGTGGAGTCCATTAAGTACAACATTTATTTCATTTGAAAATCTCATTTCAATGAATTATTCAATTTCTCTCAGAAATACTAACTTCACTACAATTCTAGAGTATAGCATTCATGATATCATTGGAGTAATATATAGGTGATTTTGTGGTTGAGATATTGAATAGAGTAAAAATGGATCTCTAACAATGCATAAGATATTCACTACTAGTCATATATTTTGTTTTAGGGTTGATATGGAATGAGTAATGGAAGTGCTTGAAATTAAACAAGATAAGATAAATACCTCAAAATAGCACCAATCTGGAAATACCTATTTTCTTACACTTATAAATAGTTTTTGGAAAATCTACAACCTGTTCCAAATTAGAAATGTCAAGATGGAGAAAACCCAAAAAAGATTTATCCTTTTGAAGGTAGTTTGACCTTGACCCAGTTGGTGAGGCACAATCTTACCTTGGGGCACAATTGTGCCCTGAAAAGTCGACCTATACTACTCCAATAAAATTGCATTTGTGGATCTCAAAAGTTTTCCAAAAGTGGTATCCAAATCTGTACTCCAATATTCAAAACAACACCTACATATATCTAAAATAGGGTTTTTGAGGTGGCTATATAGGATTTTACCTTAGTCAAACCCCCATTTTGGTGATTTCTACCTCTACAAATAGTCAAATATAATAGAATATGCATGTATTGAATGTGTAATGCCAAGATCTAACATACTAGATTGAAATTCTAGCATAAATATATATGTATGAGAAAAAAATACATAGACTTGAAAAAGATAAGAAAGCATACCAAGCCCCCAAGGCTAAAATACTCCTACGAAACTCATAATTTGTAATTGCTACCCCATGATTGTATCTTTGAATGCTTGAATATCAATAATGGTAGATCAAGGAAGATTGGAACTCTCTTGCTCCAAATAGATGTTTACAACGGTATCAAAATGCTTGATGTCCACAATAGTTTGATCTTCTATATCATTCTCTTGCAATCTTGCATCTTCATGACATCATCTCTTGATTCTAGTTGTCCTTATAGTTCTCTTCTAGTTCTCTCCTTGTTGTTGATAGATGTTGTGATGTGGAGCCTAATCAGACTCCAAGGTTTATTTTACGTGGTTTTTTTCCCCATATTATCTCTATGAGGGTTTGGGGGTAGTGCCCCCAAGATAGGGTCAAGGGGCAATGCCCCTGTGAGGTCCTGGGCGAGTACCACATGAGCACTCCCTATCGTAGTACAGGGTGGGATTGAGGGGAAATGCCGCTATAGGGGTTTTCAGCAAAGCCAAAAATTACCTTATATTGTAAAAGGTGTCGGTTACTATTTTTCTATCATTCTAGCCCTAATTTTGTAAGAAACAAAAAGCTTGTATAAAAAGGCTTAGCGTTAGGGATTTTCATAGTGTGTGATACAAAAATTGGTTCTTGCGATAGTATTGAGTTGTAAGAGATTACAAATTGTAATCAGGTTGTAATCATTGGATCATAATAATATTGGACTTGTTGTTAGTGGATGTAGCCCAGGGATAGGGTGAACCACATTAAATCTCGGTGTCTTGTGTTCTCTTATATGTGATCTATTATTTTTTGATATTGTTTATATTTGCATGTAATTTTTATTTATGTCTGTGGTTAAATCCTAACAAGTGGTATCAGAGCTAGGTTGGTCATCATTTTTTTTAAAACCAAACCATCATCATTTATTTTTTAGTAATCCTCTACAAGAAGGCCTCATGGTTGAGTGGGAGTCTCACAATTGAGTGGGAGCGATGGCAGACGAGGGTAAGTTGAGGGTTGACAAGTTTAATGGGCAAAACATTCAATTATGGAAGATGAAAATGAAAGATTATCTTTATCAGAAGGATTTATGAAAGCCATTGGAAGGAAAAATTAAAAACCAAGAACTATGACAAATTAAGAATGGGAGATTTTAGACAAAAAGGCACTTGGAAGCATTTAGTTATGCTTGGCACCATTAGTGACATTTAACATTACAAAAGCAAAGATGACAAAAGAGTTGCTGGAAACCCTAGCAAAATTGTATGAAACACCCTCTACTTCAAATAAGGTATTTTACATGAAGGATTTATTTAATATGAAGATGATAGAAGGTGGATCTGTTGTAGATCATTTAAATGAGTTTAATATTGTTACTAGTTGGTTATCTTCTATGGCTATTAATTTTGATGAAGAAATTAGGACTCTCTTGATTTTGTGTTCTTTACCTAAAAGTTGGAATGACTTGGTAATGACTGTGAGTAATTTTGTTTCTAGATCTATTACCCTAAAATATGATGATGTGATCAGTGTTATTTTGAGTGAGGAAACCCATAGGAAAAACTCAAGTGGATCTACACTAGGAAGTTCTTTGAATGCACAAAAAAGAGGTAAAATGACTGAAAGAGGGAATAATTTAAGAAATCATGGGAAATCAAGAGGAACGTCAAAGGGGAAGAGGTTTCAATCCAGAGGGCTGAGAGATTGCTTGTACTGTGGTAAAATAGGGCATAAGAAGAAAGATTGTTGGACTCAAAAGAAGAATGAAGGAGATAAACTAGAAGCGAACAAGGAGGCAAATGTGGTAAATAATAAATTTGAAGAGGATGCTTTGCTTCTATTTTCAGAAAGTGTTGATAATTCATGAGTTTTAAATTTTGGTGCTTCATTTCATACTACACCTCATAGAATTTATTTCATTGACTATGTCCAATGGTATTTTGGGCTTGTTTATTTGCAGGATAATGAACCTTGTCAGATTGTTGGAAAGGGAAAATTTAAGATAAAGTTGTAGAATAAGAATCATTGGCTACTACATGAGGTAAGACATGTTCCAAGGCTAAGTAGGAATTTAATTTCAGTAGGCAACTCAATGATGAGGATTGTGTAGTTACTTTTAATGATAAAATTTGGAAGGTTTCAAAAGGTTCCCTTGTAGTAGAAAAATGTGTGAAATTAGGCACCTTATATCTTTGTACAATTCATATTGTTCCTTCTACTTTGATTGTTTCGGAGAAAAATGAATGTTTAGCAACAATTGTTGTAGTTGAGCAAGAAGAACAAATGGTTGTAGAGTTTGATATAGCATTGTGGCACAATAAACTTGGGCACATTATTGAGAAAGGTATGAAAGTACTTCATTCAAAGAAATTTTTACCAAGTCTAAAATGTGTCAATGTGGATTTTTGTGAAAGTTGTGTGTATGGAAAGCAAAAGAGAGTGAGTTTTGTGAAAACTAGGAAGGAAAATAAAAGTGAGAAATTAGAGCTTGTGCATACAGATCTATGGGGACCAACTCGGGTATCTTCCTTTGGTGGATTTCATTATTATGTTACATTTATTGATGATGCAACTAGAAAAGTATAGGTTTATTTCCTTAGATAGAAATCTGATGTATTTCAAACTTTTAAGAAATGAAAATGCTTGGTTGAAAATGATACTAGAAAGAAACTAAAAATATCTTAGATTTGATAATAGTGGTGAGTATTACAGTCATGAATTTGAAGATTATTGCTTTGCTAATGGTATTCATAGATAAAAAATTGTTCCAAGGACTCCACAAGAAAATGGAGTGGTTGAACACATGAACAAGACTATAATGGAATGTGCAAGAAGCATGAGGTTACATGCAACGTTTCCCTTAAACATGTGGGTGGAGGTTGTTAATACTACTATATATTTGATTAATAGAGGTCCCTCTGCTCCTTTTGGTTGTGGTATTCTAGAGGAAGCATGGACTAGTAAGAAGGTGAGTTATTCTTTTCTTAAAACCTTTGGTTGTGAAGCATTTGCTTATATAGATTCTAAAAATAGAACTAAGCTGGAAGCTAAGTCAAAGAAATGTGTATTTTTTAGATATGACATTAATGAATTTGGTTATAGGCTTTGGGATTTTGAAAATTGTAAAATTATAAGGAGGGATGCCATATTCAATGAGAAAGTGTTATACAAAGATCTATTGCAGTAACATGAGAAGAAAGAAAATGATTATGTAGTGTTTGATGATACTCCAAAACTAGTTCATGTTCTAACAATTTCTCATGATGTGCAACAACTGGAATAAAAAATACCATACACCCTAGTGAATGTTAGATGGTCAACAAGGATGACTAGACCTCCAGAAATATTTTCTCCTTCATTGTATTCTATTTTACTTACTGATGCTGGTGAACCTGAATGTTATGATGAAGCTATGTAGGTGGATACAAAGATTCAGTGGGAGTCTTCAATGAAAGACAAAATGGACTCCTTGCTGAAAAATGTGACTTGGGATTTATGCAAGTTGCCTATAGCTAAAAGGGCTTTACAGAATAAGTGGGTTTATAGGTTGAAAGAAGAGGATGGAGGTAAGAAAATATTTAAAGCTAGGTTAGTTGTAAAGGGATTTGCACCAAAAAAAAAAGGCATTGATTTTGATGAGATATTCTCTCCTGTTGTTAAAATGACTTCTATCCATATTGTTTTAAGTAGTGTGGCTACTGAAAATTTTCATTTGGAGTATATTAATATTAAAACAACATTTATTCATGGTGATTTGGATGAAGAGATATATATGGCATAGCCACAAAGATTTCAAGTCAAAGGTAAGGAGAACTTAGTGTGCAGATTGAAGAAAAGTTTATATGGCTTAAAGCAAGCACCTCGGCAATGGTATCTAAAATTTGACAAGTTTGTGCATGAGCATGGATATAATAGGTGTCATTCAAAGTATTGTATTTATTTTAAGATGTTGGATGATGATGGATACATTATTTTATGTTTATATGTTGGTGATATGCCTATAGTTGGGTCTAACATGGATCACATTAAGGGGCTAAAACACCAATTAGCAGATACATTATCTATGAAGGATTTGGGGTTGCAAAACAAATCCTTGGTATGAAGATTTATAGAGATAGGAAGAATAGGTAATTGACATTATCTTAGGCTGATTATATTGTGAAGATGTTGCAATATCTCTCTGTGGAGAATGCTAAAGTTGTCAGCACACCTTTACCTTGTCATTTGAAGTTGACTAAGAAGATGTGTCTGAAGATGCAAGAAGAGGAGGCTAAGATGTCCAAGTTACCTTATGCTTCAACTATAGGAAGCTTGATGTATGCTATGGTATGTACAAGGCCAAATATTAAACATGTAGTGGGAGTTATTAGTAGGTATATGGGTCATCCAAGGCTTGAGCATTGAAATGCAGTTAAATGGATTCTCAAATATTTAAGAGGAACATTTTGTAAGTGTTTACATTTTGGGGGCTCTACTACTGATTTACAAGGATATGTTGACTCAAATTTGGCAAGGGATATTGATACCAGGTGAAGTGCTACAAGTTATGCATTTACTGTTGGTGGAACAACAGTGAGTTGGGTTTCTAGGTTGTAGAATGTTAATGCTTTATACACTAAAAAGATAGCCAAGGAGATGATATGGCTTCAGTTCTTCTTAGAAGAATTGAGACACCCTTGAAAGGATAATTATTTGTTTACAGATAGTCAAAGTGTCATTCATCTTGCAAAGAATTCAGTCCTGCATTTAAAGATAAAACATATTTGTTTGTGGTACCATTTCATTCGATTAGTTTTGGATGATGGATAGTTAAAGTTGGACAAGATACATATAGATAAAAATCTAATGGATATGTTTACAAAATAAGTGACAAGGGAGAAGCTAACCTCCTCTTCAGCTTTAGTTGCTCTTCTAGACTAAATAGAACAAAAGAACAACAAAGTCCACAATGTTTGATATTCCAGTGGGAGTTATAGGTTTAGTAGTGATATGATTAGTCTCCATGTGGGAGGTTATTATTTTGGAGTTTGATCAGTCTCCAAGTGGGAGATTGTTGTAATGTGGAGCCTAGTGAGACTTAGAGGTTTATTCTACATGGTTTTTCTCTCCATATTATTTTAACAAGGGTTTGGGGGCAATGCCCCTAAGATGGGGTCCTAGGGTAGCGCCCTAGGTGCACTCCCTATCATATAGGGTGGGGTCAAGGGGCAATGCCTCGATGGAGGTTTTTGAGAGAAACGCCCCTAAAGCCAAAGATGACCTTATATTCTAAAATACATTGGCTACTATTTTTCTATTATTCTAGCCCTAGTTTTTTAAGCGGCAAAAGGCTTGTATAAAAAGGCTTAAGGTTAGGGATTTTCATAGTTTGTGATGCAAAAATTTGTTTTTTTAGTGATATTGAGCTATAATAGATTACAGATTATAATCAAGTTGTAATCACTGGATCATAATAATATTGGACTTGTTGGTGGTGGACATAGCCCAAAGATTGGGTGAACCAAGTTAAATCTTGGTGTCTTGTGTTCTCTTTTATGTGATCTATTATTTTCTAATATTGTTTATATTTCCATGTAATTGTTATTTCTATACATGGTTAAATGCTAACAATAGATGCAAATGAGAGTCTTTATAGAGAAGGTTCAAGATGAGGCTCTTATAGTAATTGATGACCTATTATTCAAACTTCACCTCAAATTATGGTCCAATCACAATAACTAACTAAGGAGGGAAAATATTTAAATGAATCTTGAATTAAACCCGTTCCGTATTTGAATCCAAAAGCCTGACATTGATTTTGGGACCCTTTGGGACCAAAATCTAAAAAGGGGGATCAAATCCCAAAGAAGGTCAAGGATGACCTCAACCCTAATCTAGGTCAGAGATGACCTTGACCTTGCCCTAGGTCAAGGAAAACCTCAACTCCACCCTAGGTCAAGGTCAACCTAGTTGACCTTACCCTAGGATAGGATTGACAGAGTAGAAAATGAATTCCCAAGGATACTCATAAACCTTTAAATGATATCAGAATAGAACTGAATAATAAGAATAAGTACAAAATCCTATAATGAATATGATGAAGGCTAGGAGTACCTATTCCTAATTCCTACCCTAGAAAATCAAGCCATGGAGGAGGGAAACTAAGGAGAATCTTTGAGATCCTAACCCTATTTTCACCTAAAACAAAGTAATCAAGTGTAGAATGCATCCTAAATACAAATATATCATGATAAATGTACTAAAAGAGGTTGATAAACCTACCAAGATGGAAGTGCTTCCATTTTAAGATGATACATTTAGCTCCCACTTTAGCTCAAATATGACACTACGTGAATATGCAAGCTAAAGTAAGAAAACATCATAGTAAATAAAAAGGATATAGCCAAGTCCTCAATGTAGAGATCCTGCAAAAAACTATTAGAACCTGCAATACACAAGGTTAATGAAAAATTCATAAACCACCAAAAGCTTACTAAATGATAATTGAGAACTACATAAATCCCCTTATGCCTCCTTTTTTCAACTTTCTATTTCTGAAGGGTGAAACTAGGTGATAAGGAAAACTCTAGACATTGAATATGCAGTTTGTTGAAATGATCTTCCTTAAACCAATTAGAAGGATTCATAACCTTCATAAGGATTCATACCCTTGAAGGTTGACCTTGACCCAAAAATGTCAACCTTGACCTAAGAAAATTGACATGAACTATCATATTTCCACTAATTCTAGGATGAGATCGTCCTTAACCGAACAAGGTCAACCCTAACCCACAAAGATTGACCTTGACCTAGTAAGGTTGACCTTGACCCAAGAAGGTCAACCTTGACCTAGTCAATTTTAGTTTATAGATTTGATAATATAGAAGATTGATATGTTGTTTATCTATGCTTATAGGACATGGTTTGTCTCTGAGAGAATCTGTTTGGAGAGTTTCTTGTTACCATCAAAGAGAGACTGTTTGAGTTGAATGAGAATGATATACAACTACTGAGAGATGTAGGGCTATACTGGGTAGTATTCCTACCATAGATCAGACTACAACGATCCATGTTATTAACTCTTATAGAGAGGTGGGATGAGGATACATACTCCTTTCATCTTCCCTCAGGAGAGATCATAGTTACATTAGAGGATGTCTATAGGATATTATAGGTTCCAATCTAAGGTGAGACCATTAGACCTAGAGCACAATAAGTCTATGAGGAGATCCTTACAGACAAGGAGTATTGCTTGGGACAAGTTACATAGATGTAGACCCAATCAGATCATGTGGACCTGCTATCATCCATACTATCAAGCCCTACTCCTCTAGTATGAAGAGTGATGCTTGGTATAGTATCCTTGGTTATTTTTCCCACCTCAAAGGGTACTATATTTTTTATACATCTTACCCATGTTATATTAAGGATGGAGAGTGAGAGGGTTGTATTCTCATGGGGTTGCAGTATGTTAGCCCAGCTATATCATGACCTATATCAACTGGTGAGATATTAGAGAGAGAGCCTATTGATATGCACTCTCATATGAATTTGGCTATTTGATCACTTTACATGTAGATGTTCATAGGGTATCCCAATAATGGTAGATGTGAGCACAATGAGACTCTTTTCCTATACATTGAAGAGTGTATGGCAGCTTGGAGATATCTTGTTTTGGAGAGTATCTCTAAACTGCATTTTGAGTGTATATGTGATATGGAGACCCTATTTCCAGATGATAGAGTGGTCTGATACATGATTATAAATGAGATAATCATAGTAAAAAATGATTCTAGAGTGTCATCTAAATCATATAGTTGTTTCATACTTCTATGATTGAGTTGTGAGATAGTTTGGGCTAGTAAAGTGAGTCCCTAGAGCAGTACCTAATCCCTAGAGTAGTACCTCACTATGTACATCTAATGAGGTATTATCATAGACCTAACACCATATGTCAACTATCAACATTAGATATAGAGGACAATGATACCAATGATACAGAGGATATATAGGTACCATTAGATGTGACCAATTCAGGCATGAGCCAAGATTACATCAGATACTAGAGTCTACAGGGGTCCCATCCCATCTTCCCTAAGGATTTTCCTATAGGTGATCAAGGTGCTTTATATTGGACATACTAGGATGATGGTACAATAGAGGAGGATGAGGATATTATAGATGAGGAGGAGCACATCTCTAAGGATGATCCCATGGAGGAGGAGAGAGAGAAGGAGAAAGAAGAGGAGAGAGCAAAGGAGAGAGAAGAGGAGATTCCCTCAACTAGTGATATTGGTGCAGATGTACACATTTATCACATATCACCACTAAGATCATGATGGCCCCCACACACCCACACAGAGACAATACCAATGAGCCCTAGACACAATGAGCATGGAGAGAGTAGTCACTCTGTGCCCCCACCATCCAAACCTTTTAGTACATCTAGGAGGGAGACTCAGGTATGAAATAATAAAATGTGATTAAATATGTAATTTGATTTGAAAAAGTAAGAAATTGAAAAATGTAACTTTTATTCTATAGCTAGCATAGTGAAGTGGAGGATTTTTGTATTTGAGATTCTAGAGGATACATGCATATCCTACCGACTACCAGCCATCAAGTTAGAGTCCTCTCTTGGATACAAAGATCCTAGTAGGGATGTTGATATCTATGTAGTTATTCAATGAGAGTTAAGGATGTGTAGGGAAAGGGAGGAGAAACTAATAGTTGAGCTACAAAGTTCTCAAGAGTGCTCAAATGGTATGAGCATATCCAGGAGCCATATGTAAACACATAGATCTACCTCTTCCTATTATAGGCCAAAGAGATCTAGTAGCCATCAACCATCAAAGCACAATGATAGGCATAGTTATAGATAGGACCATTAGCCACATATGTATCAGAACTAAAATCACTTTTTGATGAATGAAAGACTATAGTTATTATTTAGTTATATGTTTAATATAAAACTTAATAAAAAGAAAGAAGTTGCATAAATATATTCAATATGTAATTTTGCTAAAACTACATAACCTATAAAACAATGTCTATAGGGAATATATAAATGAAAAAAGAAAAGAAAGAATAAAATTAAGGATAATAACATTTAAGATGCATAATATTAATAGGTTTCTTAAAAGAAACACCATCTATATCAGCAAGTTTATAAGCACCTAAACCAAAGTCTTCAATAACAACAAAATGTCTAAGCCAATTAGGGATAAAATTTCCTTTTTCACCAAGTAAAGCATTCACATTTCATTGATTCTCGTATAAAACTAAATCACCAATCAAAAATGTTTGTTCAATTACCTTATGATTATATTGCTTCTATGGAGATTTATGATAAGATATTATATGTTCTAATGCATGTATTTGTTGTTCATCTTGTTGGATACAATTGATTAATTGTGTATTGTCTTTGATGTTACAAAAATGTCATATCATTATCATTCAATATATGTCAAGCTCACTCGGGCAGTAAAGATAGTTTTCTATGTCTACTGAGTGTTCCTGTGATTTCCTAGTTTAGAAAGTAGTATCTACCGAGTTCACTCGGGTGTCGAAGGAAAGTATGCAGAAGATGATTGTTAACTAAGATCACTTAGTTAATGAAAGAAAGTTGGATGGAACCAGTGCTAACTGAGCTCACTCAGTTGCCAAAGGATTTTTGTGGGTTTGCAATGTCAACTAAGCTTCTGTTGGTTAACAAAGGAAATCATTTCTGAGTTAGTTTCTACTGAGCTAGGTTGGCTAATGAAGGATTTTTTTATTTTGGAATATTAAGCTTAAGTGATTTATCTATTGATTTTAGCTGACTAAGGTGATGAATATTAATTATTCTAAGTTGTATTTGAGCCAACTTGACAAAGTGAAAGATATAAATATAAGGTCAAGTGTGTGGTCTAAAAGTATGAGGTGGATGTAAATTAAAAAAGATGTTATTGAAGATTTAATGATGAGAAGAGGAAGTGAATTTGAAGGATAAGAAAAATATCCTTGTGTAGTAGAAAAACTATATTTGATTGAGAAGGATCAAGTACAAGTCAAAACAGAGATTTGTAATTAGTAATTCGGTTGCATTTAAATCAAGAGTAACTAATTCACCCCTCCCCTCTCAGTTACTCCTCTTATATTTCCAACAATCAGTATCAGAGCTTTTGGTGCTTGTAGAGAAGGTTTCAAGGACCTAAGAAAAAGATCAGGATGTCTTGCAAAAGAGAGATTTCCAAGCTAAACAGAGAAAATTTTATAGCATGGAAAAGACTTATAAGGTTACACTTAGCTACCATCAATGACTTAGGAAGCATCTTGATACTGAATATAATACTCCCACTAGCTCATTATTAGTTGAATATATTGTTGAAAAGAAGAATCATAATATCATGATGATTGATATTGCATCTGCTCTTAGTTATGCTAAATTTGATGAAGTCAAAGACTGTAAAACAATTGATGAGATGTAGATCAAACTGAAAGATATATATATATGGAGGAGATGAAAATGTAAGAAGAGCTAAGGCTAAAAGTCTTAGAGGTCATTTTGATTAGATAAAAATGATTTAAGATGAGAGCATTAAAAAATATATGGAAAGGATCAAAGCAAGTGTAAGTGCAATCAAAGCATCTAGAGGAGACATTGAAGAGAAAACAATTGTAAGAAAGGTACTTATAATTCTTCTTCTTATTTATGCAATTAGATTATCTGTTATTCAAGAAATGATATGTGATCCAAATAATAAAATATCTTTGGATTCTCTAGTTGGAATATTGGTAGCTTTTGAGTTAGATAATTTTGATAACTATGTTCCTACTTCAAAGGTTATTGAATTTTCTTTTAAAGCTAAACTCTCACTCAAAGAAAAGGGTAAGAAATCAAAATACAGTCAATTAGAAAGTGAAGAAGAAGGAACATTAGAATAAATTTTAGACAATGATCTTGAAGTTGTTGAAGCCCTACTTGCAAGTAAGTATTCCAAAGGTAGAGGACAGTACAAAGGTAAATTTCCTTTGATCTGCTTTTCCTGTGAAGAAGTTGGTCACATTGCTGCTAGGTGTCCAAATAAGAAAATCAAAGATGAAAAGAAAATAAATAAGCACAAAATCAAGAAGGATTCAAAAAACTACAAGAACTACAAGGACAAAGGTAAGAAATCTTGTTTTATAGCTAAAGATTCTGATAATAGTGAAGATAAAATAGTATATATTACTATGAAAGATGAATTTGATGATGAAGGAGATAAGATGGCACTTATATCTCATGTTAGCAAAAATGATATATGGATTATTGATAGTGGTTGTTCACATCATATGACTAGAGAAAAAACAAAATTTGAGCACATGGAATATTATGATGGAGGTAGGGTGAGATTTGGAAATAATGGACCTTGTACAATAAAAGGAAAAGGATGTATTTCATTGACCAAAGAACTTGTATGTGACAATGCTTGATGGGTTGAAGGACTAAAGCATAATCTAATGAGTATGGTACAATTGAATAACATTGGATTCAAGGTAGAATTCATGAATGGACATGCCACTACTAGATGGAAAAGGAAATCTAGTTGGATCTAGTAAGCATTCAAAAGGTAATCAATTTTATCCTAATCTCAATGATTGTTCATGTTTTATTGCTCACGTAGATGAAAGTTGATTATGGCACAAAAGGCTATATCATGTAAACTTTGATAATCTGGTTAAAATAAGGAAACATAAAAGAGTAAGAGGTATTCCTAGTTTGAAGAAACTTGACATGGGACTATGCAAGAATTGCCAAATTGGTAAGATGGGAAAGACTAGTTTCAAAAGAAAAAACTATTAGTCAGAAGAAGTCTTGGAAATTGTTCATTCAAACGTATGTGGACCTATTGGAATAGAGGGTAATAGTAGACAAATTTTTTTCATTCTTTTTATTGATGACTATTCTAGAATGATAACTGTAATGTATCTAAAAGAAAAATCAAAAGCCTTTCAAAAATTCAATAGAAAAGGTAATAGGAAAGGTCCAACCTATCAGGTACCTAACAATAAGCCATATTAGAATTCTGATGAGTAAGTGTCACTAATGGACGGTGGAGTTCAATCTCAACACCCAATTTTATTGTCCTCTAGATGCACCACATGTCCAAGGCCCTACAGATATATATGAAATGTCTCAGTGATGCTTGAGGGAAATGGAAGAGGGCCCCCATATCTAGATATAGATAAGGGCCCTCAGGATTCTTTTGTGCCATCATGGATAGCTTGATCTTGATTGAAGCTTGATTGATGTTCTTATCTCTATGATTGTCTCCATTTTTGCAAAACCCTTCACGTTGAATGCATACAGAGGTAGCACCAAGATAAGAAGCAAGGCAACTTATCTTATAATAAACTCTTCCTCAACCTTCTTGCTAGGGTAGCTTATAGATCACCAAAATATTAGATTCATGTGAATGATGGCCTATATATCTATGGTATCTGGCAAGAGTAGAAAAGGAAACTAGAAAGAGGTTGAAATGATTAAGATCAGATAGAGGTGGTGAATTCATCTCCAATAAATTCAATAATTTTTGCATTGAAAGAGGAATCAAAAGACAAGTATCAACTCCTGGTACACCACAATAGATTGGTATAGCTGAAAGAAGAAATAGATCTATCATAGATTGTGCAAGAACCTTGATGATTGAAAACAATGTTGCTCTCAAATACTAGAAAGAAGCTATCAGCATTGTAGTTCATACCTTGAATAGAGTATAGTTGAAGAAATATTCAAACAAAGCTCCTTATTAGCTATGGTATGGCTACAAACCTAATGTAAGTTACTTGAAAATATTTGACAACAAATGTTATATCTTAAAAGAATCTAGAAAGGGAAATTTTGATATAAAAGGTAATGAAGTCATATTTCTAAGATATTCCTACAAAAGTAAAGCATACAAATGTTTGAACTTTTCTACTCATAAAATCATAGAAAGTGCAGATGTCAAAATTGATGAGTTTGCAGAAAAGAGTCAAGAAGAAAGCAACAAGGAGCTAGAAGGTTACAGAAGATTTTCTTACTATGAACTTGATACCTTGCCAAATCTATTTCCCAAAATCTCCAGCAGTTACTGAGTTGTAGATAATGCAATCTGAGTTATAGTCTGAAGGACTTGAGTCACGATTAGAGACTACTGAGTTAGTTCAAACCAAGCCTAATGGACCTAAGTCACAGACAGAGGGACCCAAGCTTGAAACTCAAATTCATGATGAAGATGGTGGAACTCATTCGAAGACCAAAGAGCTTGTATTAGCAAGATATGTCAGAAGGCATCATGCACTTGATCAGATCATTGGAGACAAATTTTATGGAACAATGACAAGAAGCAAATTAATAGGTACATGTTTACTTGCTAAATTTGAACGTAGAAGTGTTAAAGATGCTTTGGATAATGAAAGTTGGATTGAAGAAATAAATGAAGAGATAAAGCAAATAGAAAAGAACAAAACTTGGACTCTTGTTCCTAGACACATGGATAAAAATATAATTGGTACAAAGTGGGTATTTAGAAATAAGCTGAATGAAGATGGAAAAGTTTCAAGAAATAAAGCAAGATTGGTGTGCAAAGGTTATTCTCAAGAAGAAGGTATTGATTATGGTGAGACTTTTTCTCTTGTAGCAAGACTATAAGGTGTTAGAACTTTGCTAGCATATGCAACACATAGAGGATTTAAAGTATATCAAATAGATGTCAAATCTGCATTGAATAACCAGAAGGTTTTGTAAATCCTAGCAAAATAAACATGGTTTGAAAGTTATATAAAGCATTATATGGTCTCAAGCAAGCTCCTAGAGCTTGGTATGAAAGACTTCATAAATACTTGGTATAGATTGGCTTTCAAAGGACAAATGATAACAGTAGTCTATATATCAAGGAAGGACCAGACAAGAAGATTATGTTGGCAAAAATATTTGTTGATGATACTCTATTTTTAAGAAATGAAGACTTTTGCAAAGTGTTTTGAAAAAAAATGAGTAAAGAATTTGAGATGTCCATATTTAGTGAGATAATATTCTTTGTTGGATTATAGATATAGTAGAACAAAAATGGTATCTACATCACTCAATCTAAGTATATCAATGAAATACTGAAGAAGTTTGGAATGGGAGATTCAAGACCAATTGGAACCCCTATGTCTACTAGACATAAGATCTCCAAAAATGATGATTCTAATGAAGTAGATCAGACCACATATAGAACAATGATTGAAAAATTGTAGTATGTAGTACATAGAAGGCTTGATATTGCTCTAGCAGTTAAAATACTAGAAAGATTCTTAGCAAATCTTAAAGAAATCAAATGATGGAAATCAAGAGAATCATTAGATATTTGAAAGGTACAGAAGACTATGGATTATGGTATAAACTTGGAGGCAATTCGGACTTAAAAGTATTTACTAATGTTGATTGGGTAAAAAGTATTGATGATAGAAAAAGCACTAGTGGTGGAGCATTCTTTCTTGGTAAAAGACTAGTGTCTTGGACAAGCAAGAAGTAAAATTGTACATCTCAATCCATAACAGAGGTAGAATATGTGGTAGCAGTAGTTAATTTTTCTAACATTGTTTGGTTCAAACAATTGTTGGAAGGAATGATGATAGAGATCAAGGATCCAATAGTCATATGATGTGATAACACCAATGCAATCAATATGTCAAAGAATCCATTGATGCATACCAAAACAAAGAACATTACAATAAAATATCACTTCTTAAGAGAATTGGTACAAGAAAAAAAAATCAAATTGGAATATGTCAATACAAAAGAATAGATTGTAGACATATTCACAAAGCCATTACCTAAGGATGCATTTTTGTATCTAAGAGGTAAGCTAGGGTTCATTCCCCTATATGGAGTTCACTGAATAAAGTTTAGTAATGCATCAACTAGAACCTATTGAAGATCAATCAATTGGTATAGAATTAGCAAGGGAATATTGATATTGAATCAATACTTAAGGTACATTGGTATTAACAGAATTGTTGTCTTTGGCATGTGTTGTCAAAGAGGGAGAGGTTTACTATCATATCTTTGAGATATTTTTTCAACTAGAATAAAGTAAGGAACCAAGAGGGAGAATTATTTTGTAAGAGGGAGAAAATTCTGAATGAACTTGGTAGAAGTTGTAGATGGAAGAAGAATCCAGTGAAAGGAAGAGCTCATATTGACAGAGGGATTTCTCAAGTCTAAATTCAAAATTTCACTGTGCTATGACATGTTGTGTTACCATCAATGCCAAAGAGGGAGATTGATAGATACAATGGATTAATTGTATATTTTCTTTGATCTTACACAAATATCATATCATTATCAGTTAGTATATGCTGATCTCACTTGGGTAGTAAAGACATTTTTCTATGTCTATTGAGCATTCCTATGATTGCCTAGTTCTGAAGGAAGTATCTATCAAGTTCACGTAGGCATTAAAGGAAAGTATACAAAAGATGAGTGTTAACTAAGCTCACTCAAATAATGAAGGAAAGTTGGATGGAACTCATGCTAACCAAGCTCACTCTGTAGTGTCTACCCTAGTTCACATTTTTGCTATTATTGCCAAACTCTTTTAGGATAGTTTTATGTTGATGATTATTAGTGACATATTTTGAGATTATCAGATATTGTTTTTGCATTTAGTTTATTATATGATGAGATTACTTGGTACTTTATAGTTCATGTATGCATGATAATTATTATCATATGTGTTTTCTTATGGATACTTACCCCATACCTGCATGTGTATGGTGTGTGTGTTTGTTTCCTTTCTGTATGGTGTTTCTGATGTTGTTAAGGAAGGGAGTCGTAGTCACCTGCTAGTTGAGATCTACATGATGCACCAGTTCCTGCCATTGCCTATTTAGCATAGTATATATTGTGCTTGTACATGCATGGATTTTATGTAGGTTGCAAGTATTGGGTATCGACTTCCCTGAATTGTTAGGATGAGCGTACCTTATCACATTATCTCAATGGTAAGAGAGGGGAGATAAATTCTCAAGTCAAAATCCCAACCCTTTAAGCCATTTGTCCTAATTGAAAATTAGGACAAGTATCTGAGTTGAGTACCCTCTGAAAGTGGCAAATGATGTTAATTCATGATTATAACCCCTTAGTTTGATTTTGTATGTGTTTTGTTATGATGGGTTTTCGTATTTTATTTTATGAGTCTTTGGTGTATTTTTCTGTTAATTAAGTCCAATTAAAATATTTAATTAATGATATAATTAAATGATATTTTAATATTTTATTTTATCTAATTAATTGGGAAATTAATTAAATAAAAAGAATCAAATTTGAAGATAAAAGTTATAAGTTTAGATTTGGAATGTGATAATATTTACTTAATTTAATACTAATATATTTAGAGTATATTTTTAAATAAATGCTAAATAATATTATTATTTAAGTTAATAAATATTTTATCAATTAAGTTTCAAAAATAAATTTAAAAGTGGAAAAAGATATTAAAATTATTAAAATATTCTAGATCACGTGATGCATGCATGTGATTAAAATATATTAACATAAAACAAATGGATTTAATAAAGTGAGTGCATGGGCGAGGTCCCTAGCTCGATTGGCTAAATCTTCCCTATTGCAGGGGGTTGGTCATGGGTTCTAGTCTCCTCCGTCCTCGTGGTACCAGTGGGCATGTCACGCCAGCGCTATCGGTCATGTTAAAAAGTTTACCCGGTGCACTGCAGTTTATAGGGGGGGTCGTGCTGCACCCGATTTCTGCAGTCTAATCAAAAAAATAAATAAATAAATAAAGTGAGTGCATGAGATTTAAAATTAATAAATTAATTTAAAAAGGAGTCAAGTGAATATTAAATAAATTAATGTGTATTATTTTAATATTTATTGACATAGGAGTATGTGAACTCTTGTGAGTTGTCATGTTGACAACACAAGAGTTTGCACTCTAATTATGCACATGTTGTCTACACTTAGGAGTTAGCATATTATTTGAGCACATGGTGTCTACAACATTCTAGACACCTCATCATGTTTATCTTCTTATCATGGAAGTTATGTGCTTAGCTGTCATGCTTGTCTCCTAGTTCTTTCTAGACACATTCTAGATGCATCTTAGAGGCCTTTATATACAGGCTCTCTTAGTGTGTATGGACATCCTCATATGCTTCTACAAGCACTCCTAGTCACTTGGGGGGGTTTCAGTTCTTGGAGGAATTGCAAATGTTGGAGAAGGAAGGAATTTTCAGAAAGGAGAAGGTTCTAAGAGGAGGAGCTTCTCTACAATTTTTTGAGGCTTAGCAAATTAGCATCAATGTCCAAGTAGGCACTCATGATTATTTCATATATTTTACTATGCTCTTTCTTTTCCTATCTTCATCGTGTCTATTATGTCTATCTGAATAATTCTCTATGAATGAATCTTCAATTATGTAATTTGGAATTCGGGCATGCATATTGTTTCATCCAGTTATGGGAATTAAAATATTATTGCAATCTTCCCTTAGTAGAATCAAGATTTGGAAATTGATTCAGATTTGGGTTCAAATTAAAATAGAATCTTATTATTATGCATTAGTTTTATATGATTTATTAACTAATATAATTTAATTTAATTTAATTAAGATTAGTTAATAGTAAAAGAAGTGTAATTAATTATTAGTCAATTTAAGTAAATGGATTTTTAAATGAGGGAAAATTAAAAGAAAAGAATAATTAAATTATTAATGAGATTGAGTTTAGTTAAAATCATTGAAGATTATTTTAAATAAATGATTGTCCTTGGAGTGTTTTAAGGAAATTGTAAGTTATTTAATTGAAAGTTGAGAAGTCTTATTCTAATTATTTGAATAATGGGGGATGCTTCTTGGAATTGTTAGTAACATTGATTTTAGTAAAATAATATGAATAATTTTATCTAAAAGTCAATCGGAACTAGTTCAATGATTTAAATAAGTAAATAATTATCTTTTGATTATTTTAGAAAATTGTTTAAATTAATAGAGGAATAATTTATGCATTATTCAAAAATAATAAATGGGTTGAGTTGTAGATTAAATGAAGAATCTTATACACTTGAAATGTACTTGAAAACAAAAACTGAAACCTAATATTTGGCTTAACCATGTGATTGTGAAAGCAAACTAAAATATGTGTTTGTATCTTGTTCTTTATGCTATCCATGTTTGGGGTTTGGGTGGTCCTAGAGTGTTGACCAGTTAGGACGTCTACCAGAGGCTTGGGAGTTATGCGAATGTGATGGCATGTTGATGTTATTTGGTCTCAATCTTTCTAAACCCAACCATGGTAATGTGATGGTATGCTCTATGAGATGTTTGTATTTACTAGTTGTTATTGCTTTCCAGTCTTCTTGTGTGAAGCTAAGGTGTAAGTATTTGAGATACTTGACTTAACCATTTTTGAGTCATCAATCAGTTATACTTGAGTTACTTTCCAGTCGCCTTAATGGGACTAAAGTGTTTTTTTTTATCTTGATGATGTCATGTTGTGACATGTTTTGATTTGACCATTTTTGGAGTCTTCGATTAGTATTATTTGTTTGAGATGCCTTTTTGGTTGCTTGTTGAGAACCAATGGATATTGTGATTACATTGATACCTTCAGTTGCCAATAGAGAACTGTTGTGGTCATGATTATCAATGGATGCTTTTTAGTTGCTCATGAAGATTTGATGTTCTTATTGTGAATTATCTTTTGGTATTTTTTCCATTCGCTTGTATAGGACTGATGTGATTTTTTGATTTATGATTCCATGAGCCTAGGGTAGGTTATCTACTTGTAGTGTCAGGAAGTGGCTTGCAATGGGGGTCGAGGCCCTAAGTGGCTACCAAGGTAACTCATTTTAGGTTGTTTTAATAAGTGAAAACATTTACACTAAATGGGGATTAAAATGAACCTAATAAGATAATTGTATGTTCTCACCCATGCCTCGAGTGCTAGTACAGACTAGGATGGGAGTAGAGAGAATGCTTGGTTGCGACCTTGAATTATGTTTTATGCCTTCTCAATATGAGAGGATACTAGTGGCCGCATAGGGATCACTAGGGGGTAGGGGTCTATTGAGAGACTACTAGGGTAACTCTAGCGTGATCTGTACAATGACACTTTCCCACTTACATAGTAGGTTTCCTACATGTCTTTGTTGTGCCTCTGGGATTAGATGTCGGTTTGTCTTGGAACCTTTGAGTTAGTATACTTTTAGGATTCTTGGACTTAGAGAGTATTTGTGCCATGTGATTTGATATCCTGTTTGGGACTTGAGACTATCTCCTCAACATGGTGGGAGTGGGCCATTTAAGTTCCATGCAATCAGGTGGTAGTGCTTTTTCACTCTTACCATTTGAGGTCCATCTGTAGACACCATGGCTAGAGCATTCTTTGTTGGCATTTATCTTCATTCTATTCATGGATCTTATGATGGATGTATTTACTAACATGTTTCTTTATATTGATGATTAAAATGTGATAAATGATGTTATTTTCTTATCTTATGCTTTATTTTGCATGATTAGATTTCTTATGCATATGTTGTAGCATGTTAGATTTTTTTCTGCATATGTTGTAGTATGTTTTAGGAGTGACATCCCTATTACTGTAATACTGATGATCTCTTCGGTGACTTGGGATGTTACGTGCGGAGGGATGACTAGGGCCCATGATGGTCTAATGATGCTACTGACAGTTGGGAGGAACCACACACTTAGATAATTATGTGTTATGACTTATGGTTATCTTTTACGATGGATGTTTATATTTTCTATGATGTGTGGAATCTGGTTTCATTTACTTCATTTCACTTGTATCATGGTCGATAAGGATGATGTATGTTTATTTTAACATATGTATATTCTTTTAAGCCTTTTATACCCTATGACATGTGTAGTGGATGATTGAGCATTTTGAATAGGCATTTGGAACAAATGTGTAATATGGACATTGGACTCTTTAATTATTATTTCATGTGGATGTGGTAGTGTTAGTCTTAGTATTAATTAGATTAAATGTGACTCAATGTCTTAGGATCCTTAAGGAATGTAACCTGTTATGTATGCTTACAGTTGATTGTATGTTATTGTTTCTGCTACTATGTGTTTGATGTGAATGGTTTATCTTTCATGATTTTAAAAAAAAATTGTTTGGCAAACTTAGTAAAATTTTAGGTTAATTCTTTTGGATCCCTTGGCAGGGCATTACACACTCAGTTGCCAAAGAATTTTTGCAAGTTTGCAATGTTAACTGAACTTATGCTAGTTAACAAAGGAAATCATTTCTAAGTTAGTTTAAGTGAAGGATTTTCTTATTTTGGCATATTAAGCTTAATTGATTTATCTATTGATTCCAGCCAACTAAGGTGATGAATATTAATTATTCTAAGTTGTATTTGAGCTGACTTGACAAAGTGAAAGATATAAATATAAGGTCAAATTTTTGGTTTCAAAGTATGAGGTGGATGTGAATAAAAAAAGATGTTATTAAAGATTTAATGATGAGAAGAGGAAGCAAATTTGAAGGATAATCAGAATATCCTTGTGGAGTAGAAAAGCTATATTCAATTAGGAAGGATCAAGTACAAGCCAGAATAGAGATCTATAATCAACAATTCAATCACATTCAAATCAAGAGTAACTGATTCACCCCTCCCCTTGTAGTTACTCCTCTTATATTTCTAACACATCCAACATTTCTAACTCTTATAAATGTTGTTTTTGAAAAGTATCCTTATCAATTATCCCATGAAATGAAACATGCAATGAAGGTATTTCTAATTCCAAAGGCATAATAGTGTCAGTACCATAAAAGAGATTGTAAGGAGAAGTACCTGTGGTAGTATGGACACTCATTCTATAAGCCCATAAATCATATGTCAATTGAGTATGTCAATCTTTTGCATGCTTGTTAAAAAAATTTCCTAAGATCTGCTCAATGATTTTATTTTGATGCTTTAGCTTAACCATTAGATTGGGGATAATAAGGAGTTGAAAATTTATGTTGAATTCAATATTTCTCCAAGAATTTTGTGACTTCCTATAACGCCCCACCAAGGGATGCAAAAGAATTAACCTAAATTTTTACTAAGTTTTCCATATTATTATTTTTTTTTAAAACAAGAAAGATAAATCATTCACATCAAACACATGGTAGTGGAAGTAATAACATACAATCAACTCAAGATATACATAACAAGTTATATTCTTTAAGGATCCCAAGACATTGAGTCACATCTAAGTTTAATTAATACTAAGTCTAACAACTACCACATTCACATGAAAGAATAATTAGAAAGTCCAATGTCCATTTAAATAATATACATATTCTCTGAATGCCTCTTGCCAAATGAAATTTAGAATGCTCAATCATCTATTGTACATGTCACAAGGTATGAAAGGCTAAAAGAATATACATATGTGAAAATAGAATACATCATCCCCTTTGAATCCATGATACAAAGTACAGTAAAATAAATAAAACCATCCACCATACTTGATACATCCATCCATCATAAAACACAACTAAGTGTGCGGTTCCTCCCAATCATTAATAGTATCATAAGACCATCATGAGCCCTAGCCATCCCCACATGTAACATCCCAAGCCACTAATCAAATCATCAGTACTATCATAATAGGGATGTCACTACTAAAACATACTACAACATATGCATAAAGAAATCTAACATGCTAGAATAAAGCATAAGATGATCCTACAAAGTAAATAACATCATCTATCACATTTTAATCATCAATATAAGGAAAATTGTTAGTAAATAACATCATCTAAACATGATAAAAAAGCATCCTAAGAAGCTCCAGCTACGGTGACTATGGACGGATCTCAATGGTAAGAGTAAAAAGCACTACCACCTGACCGTGTGGAACCTAAATGGCCCACTCCCACCGTGCTGAGGAGATAGTCTCAAGTCCCAAATAGGATATCAAATCACATAACACAAATACTCTCTAAGTCTAAGAAATCTTAAAAGTATACTAACTCAAAGGTTCTAATATAGATCAACACCTAGACCCAGAGGCACACAAGACACGTAGGAAACCTATTATGTAAGCAGGCAAGTGTCATTGCACGAATCACTCTTGGAGTTATCCGAGTAGTCCCTTAGGACTCTCGGGTCCCTAGTGATCCCACTGTGGCCACTAGTATCCTCTCATACTAATAACGCATACTACAGAATGCAAAGTCATAACTAAATGTTCTCCCTACTCCCATCCTAGTCTGTACTAGCACTCAAGGCTTGGGCAAGAACATACAATTAACTCTTATTAGGTTCATTTAAGTCAGTATTTAGTGTAATGTTATCACTTATTAAACAACTTACAATGGGTTATCCCCAAAGCCACTTAAGGCCCTCATTCCCCATTGCAAGCCACTTCCCAACACTACATATAGATAACCTACCCTAGGCTCAATAAAAGCACAAATCAATAATCATATAAAAATCACCTTAGCCCTATAAAAGAAACTAAAAAATATCAAAAGATAATCCACAATATTCACATTAGTTCTCCACAACCAACTGGAAAGCACCAAAAGATAATCATAATAATCATAACAATTCTCAATGAGCAACTAAAAAGCATCAAAGATAAATCCCAAGATCCATCAGTTCTTAATGAGCAACTAGAAAGTATCCCAATAATAATACTAATCAAAGACTCCAAAATGGTCAACTCAAACATGTCACAACATGACATCATCAAGAATAAATCATTCAAAACACCTCAGTCCTCTCAAAGCGACTGGAAAGAAAATCAAATATAACTGATCAATGACTCAAAAATGGTTAAGTCAGGTATCTCATAAACATACACCTTAGCTTCACACAAGGAAACTAGAAAGCAATAACAATAAAAAATCCACACACATCATAGAACATGTCATCGCATTACCATGGTTGGGTTTAAAAGATCGAGATCAAAACATCAGCATGACATCACAAACTCATAACTCCCAAACCTCTAGTAACAACCTAAACAGGTCAACATCTAATCAACCCCAAACATAAACATCACACAGAAGACAAGGTGTAAGTTCATACTTTGGCTTGTTTTAAATCACATGGTTGGGTTAAGGATGAAGGTTTCAGTTTTCATTTTAAAGTATATTTCAAGTGTATAAGATTCTTAGTTTAATCTACAAGTCAACCTATTTATTTATTTGAAGCAAAAATAGAACTACCCCTATTATACATTAGACCAATTTTCCCAAAATATTCCAAGGGTAAATTATATTTATTTAAATTATTAAAATAATGCTTGTTAATTTTCAAAGTAACTAATCTATGAATTTATCAAATTAATATTATAATAATTTAATAATTTTAATACTTAAATTAACTACTTCCCTTATTAATTAATCTTAATTAATTCACATTTCATTAAATCAATCAATAAAATATATACTTCATAGTCTATGATTCCAAATCATTTTAATAATAATTTAATTAAAACTTAATTCATTATTATTAAAAATATAAGTCAATTAAATTATTAAAGATAATTATTTACATATAAAAATAACTATTTTTTGAATTAATTATTAATAATTTAAAAAACCATTTATTAATTTATAAAAACTATATTTTTAAACTATTAATAAATAAATTTTATTTTATTTAAAACATCACATTGTACAAAATTTTAATAAAATTTAAAATTTAAAACAAATTAATTTTTTTTAAATGCATATATATATTGGAAAGCATGTTTAAAGGCCCACTAGCCTGCACTGCTCTACGGCCGCACGTATTCCTACTACGTAGCAATACCACCTATCGCGATAGAGTGGTGGTGGGGTGTGGGAAGTGGTGGCCCCGCCCCACTCTATTATATATATATATATATATATATATATATATATATATATATATATATATATATATATATATATATATATATATATATTTAAATTAAAACAAAACCACCCCCTGAAAATTAATATATGTACATTTTTAAATCAATTTAAATTAAATTCATTTTATTAAATTTTATCAATTATCAAATTTAAATAAAACAAATTCTCAAAAAAATTTATATATATATAAGACCTTTGCAATTTAAGTCTGATAGGAAAAATACAGTTAACCAATCAAATTTCTAATTTCTAATTTTCTTTCTTATTTCAAACCCTTCCCAAATGAAAACACTAAATTCCTTAATCTAGAAAACGAGGGTTTCTGATTACTTTTCTACTCTCCATGTATGCAAAAGATATTGGCAAGCATTAAATAATTTACAATATTGAAATATTTAAGAGTTTATCACAGAGATTTTAGATTTACAATCCACAAGTATGAAGAAGACAGGAAAGGAAAATTGTGTAATTAATCAGTGATCAAACACAAGACCCTACCTGAACCTAATGCTAATATGCAACCACCCAAAGATTGTGAGAGAATATGCTTCTATCCAAAACTTTTCTCTGAAACTTTCCAAAATTTTCTTTCCAAAATTCACTTCCAAATTTCTTTCAGAAAATTCACGTCCAAATTTGTCCCTCTCGAAAATGAACCCTCAATTGGTGATAAGGAGCTCTCTCCTCAAATTGGGGCACTAATTGTGCATTCACCCAAGAGGATTCTTTGCTCACAACCTTTTAACTCTCTATTAACTTTTATTTGCCTTTCTTTTATCTTTTCCATGCACATTCATTAATTAATTAAATTACTTTATTTAATTGTCCACTTGACTTCGTTTTTATTTAATTTATTACCTTTTAAATCTCATGCACACTTTATTGAAATATCTTTATTAAGTTCACATGTTTTATCTTTTTAATTAATTTCTTCTATTTTAATCTCATGCATAAATCATGTGAACTTAAAAAATTTTCATAATTTAATATCTTTTTTTCACTTTTAATTTATTTTTGAACGTTTAATTTGATAAATATTTATTAACTTAAATAACAATAATATTTTGCATTTATTTAAAAATGAACTCTAAATATATTATTATTAAATTAAATAAATATTATCACGTTCTAAATTTATTCTTATAACTTTTATCTTCAAATTTAATTCTTTTTATTTAATTAATTTCTCAATTAGTTAAATATAATTAAATATTAGAATGTCATAATAATTTTTCATTAAATTAAATTATTAATTTAATCTTTTAATTAGACTTAATTAATAGAAAATCCACTAAAGACTCATAAAGTAAAATACAAAAACCCATCATAGAAAAACACATACAAAATCAAACTAAATGGTTATAATCACAAATTAACGTTATTCGACGCATTTGGAGGGTACTCGACTCAGATACTTGTCCTAATTTTCAATTAGGACAAATGGCTTCAAAGTTTAGGATTTGGACTTAACAATTTATCTTCCCTCTCTTACCATTGAGATAATGTGATAGGGTATGCTTATTCTGGTAATTCAGGGAAGTCGATACCTGGTACCTACAACCTGCATAAAATTCATGCATGTACAGACTGTAATGCCCTGCCAAGGATCCAAAGAATTAACCTAAAGTTTCACTAAGTTTGGTAGCATTTTTTTTTTTTTAAATCATGAAAGTAAAACTATTCATAACATAGTAACGAAAGCAACAACATCATTTAACTGAAAATAAACATGAACATACAAACATAACAGGTTACATTCTTAAGGATCCCTTAACATTGAATTACATCTTAATCAACTAGTATTAATGATTCCATCTAATACTACATTCACATGAAATAATAATGAAAAGTCCAACGTTCTCAAATTATATTTTTGATTGCTCAATCATCCACTGTACATGCCACAGGATATGAAAGGCTTAAAAGAATATACATGTGTGAAAATGAAGTACATCATCCTATTCTAATCCATGATGCGATAACATAAATGAAACCACAAACCATACATGATACATCATCATAACCATAAATCATCGAACATAATTAACTAACTGCATGGTTCCTCCCAACCATTAATAGCATCATTAGACCATCGTGGGTCCTAGCCATCCCTCCATGCGTAACATTCCAAATCACCGAAGAGATCATCGGTATTAACATAGTAGGAATGTCACTCCTAAATCATACTACATCATATGCAAAAAGTAATCTAACATACAAAGTAAAGCATAAGATATCATCATCTAACATATACAAATCATCAATATAAGGATACATGTCCACCATTGTAATCCATGAACATAATGAAGATAGATGCCAACAAAGAATGTATCAACCACGGTGTCTCAGATGGATCTCAAATGGTAAGAGTGAAAAAGCACTACCACCCAATCGCGTGGAACCTAAATGGTCCACTCCCACCGGGCTGAGGAGATAATCTCAAGTCCCAAATAGGTTAACAAATCACTATCATAAAGAAAAAATACTCTCTAAGTCCAGGAATCCTAAAAATATACTAACTCAAAGGTTTCAATCACAAATCCGACATCTAATCCCAAAGGTACACAAAGACATGTAGGAAACCTACTATGCAAGTGGGAACATGTCATCGCACGGATCATGCTAGAGTTACCCTGGCAGTCTCTTAATAGAATTTGGCCCCCTAGTGATGCCTGTGCGGCCACTAGTATCCTCTCATACTAACAAGGCATACTACAAAATGCAAGGTCGCAACCAAGCATTCTCTCTACTTCCATCCTAGTTTGTACTAGCACTCGAGGCATGGGCGAGAACAAAACAATTATATTATTAGGTTTATTTAATCCCCATTTAGTGTAAATATTTTCACTTATTAAAATAACTTATAATGAGTTACCCTGGCAGCCACTTAGGGCCCCAGACCCCATTGCAAGCCAATTCCTGACACTACAAGTAGATAACTTACCCTAAGCTCATGGAATCATAAATCACAAAATCACCACAGTCCAATTCAAGAAACTAGAAAAATACTAAAAGATAATCCACAATAGAAGCATCAAATCTCTATGAGCAACTAAAAAGCATCCATAAATAATCATGACCACAACAGTTCTCTATTGGCAACTGAAGGTATCACTGATAATCAAAAGTATCCATTGGTTCTCAATAACCAAAATATCTCAAAATCATACTGATCAAAGACTACAAAATAGTTGAGTCAAACATGTCACAACATAAAATCATCAAGAAATAAATCAACATTTCAGTCCTATCATGGTGACTGGAAAGTAATCCAAAGATAACTGATTGATGACTCAAAAATGATTAGGTCAAGTGTCTCATACACATAGATCTCAGCTTCACACATGAAGACTAATGAGCATCAATGAACAATGAATACAAACATCTCATAGAGCATACCATCACATTACCATGGTTGGGTTTAGAAAGATCGAGATCAAAACATCATCATGACATCACAATCATAACTCCCAAGCCTTTGGTAGATGTCCTATAACTGGTCAACACTAGTCAACCCAAAAACCCAAAACAAGAAGCATAGAGAAAACACAATGCAAGCACATGTTTTTGGTTTGCTAAATTTACATAGTTGAATTAAGTGTGGAGGTTTCAATTTTTATTTGCAAGTATACTTCAAGTATATAAGATTAATCATTTGACCTATAAGTCAACCCGTTTGTTCCCTCGATAACATTATCCTTCCATTATTTTAAATTACATTCTAAGAATAACTGAAGGATAAATATTTACTCATTACACTAATTTGACACTTAATAAAATCATTCACTTTATTTTGCTAAGATCAATGTTACTAACTGAATAACTCTTCTTTAATATAAATTCAACATCTCCAAACATAACCAAAATTGACTAGTCTTTAAAACTTACTTTAAACGCCATGCTTAATCAATTAATCTTAATTAAATCATATAATTAAATTAATTAATAATGTACATAAGTACACAATCCATGACTCTTCATCATTCTAATGGTACTTAATTAAAACAAAATCAAATATTACTAAAATTAAGTCTCTTAATTAAATCATTACTAACATTCATTAAAAATACCTAAGGTCATTATTCAAGTCACCAGAGTAAGACTTATCAACTTCGATGTAAATACTTTACAACTTCACTAAAAGAATCGATATTAGCATAACAATTAAAACTCTATTACATAACTTAATTATTAATTAAATTTAATTAACTATAATTAATTAATTTAATTAATAATTACATAATCATACCAACAACCCAATGAATATTAGTTGATTAATAACTAACTATAATTTGTAAGTTAAAAGTCAACTATAATCCAATTCTCTAATATTAATAATGACTTGTTAATATTTAATAACAAGTTATATTGGGAATCTTATTAATAAATCTATAATGACCACATTCGTCAATCTTTTCAATAATCAACTAGCAATTCTAATGAACCCAATATTATCGATAACAATAATTGCATAACTCAAAACTTCAATTTATATTATATTCTAATGATTAGCCTTAATTAAACTAGATTTAATTAAGTTAATTATTAAAATTCTACCTATATAAAACTGTATTAACATCTCTCCTTTTTTAATAATAATAGACAAATTATTATTAATACTTTCAAAATCATTTT